>JAQMRL010000016.1:4952387-7669992 GCA_035578175.1 Catonia carolina
CACATATCAGAGTGCGTATCAAAATTTTATACTATGTACTATAGGTAGCTACAGTAAAGTTAGGAAAAGTAAAAAAATGAATTTCAGATGATAAATTAAGCATAAAGAAGAGATGGCTTGGTGAAGGTTAAATGCCGTAAATGGGTAGAATTAGACAAAAGCCCTGTCGGATGTAAAGGTAATCTCGCTTTGATGACTCAATCTTTTTCTCTTCTTACAAAAAGAACAGTTAAATTAATTTTACAGCAAAAAAAAACAATCCGGAGATTAAATTTTTAAATGGGAGAAGCGTTGTCGTAATTTTTCTTTATTAAGGAATTTAACGTAATTAAAGAAAAATTAAGACCATAAGCTAATGTTTTCTAATTAGGAGAATTTACATTTTTGGAAATTAGTTCTATCGGTTTGAATTTTAATAATACATTCACAAAAATCTGGTTTGAAACACTTACAAGACTTTCTCTTACCAATGTAGATAATCAACAATATAACTTATGTTTAATTATTAGTAAACAATGTAAAATGAAAAACATAACTTAACCCTTTCAGTACCAACGTCCGGAAAACGGGACGTCAGTATATTTTACGTAGTAACATCCGGTTTACCGGACGTCCGTAAGTTATGCATAAAGTGCCAATGTCTGGGTAACCGAACAGTTCCAAAAAAAACTTTTAAACAAAAATTAATGTAATAATGTATTTTGAAACCGCCTCCTTGGCGTAGTGACTGTAGCGCGCTAGCCTACAAAGCGAAAGGTTCTGGGTTCGATTTCCGGCTAGGGTCTAGATTTTTAACACGTTAAAACCACCATTAAGGTACCAAAACCCACAGCAGTTGCTAATGACCAGGCTGTCGATGCGACTTTAAACTAAAAAAAACTATTTTTAATATTTTTAGTGTTAGAACGATTTCTTTTTTTATGAACACAATAAAAATTAATGTTTAACAGGACATTTTATTTTTCTATGACAGTTGATTTTCTATGACACTTTATTTTTCACTTTGACACATTTTATACACCCTTATTCAAATTAAATGGCACTTGAAATCAAACTTTTAAAAATATTGTTTCGGCACTGAAAGGGTTAATTTTAATCACTAGTGAATGATGCTAAATGAAAGTAAACTTCTGCACAACATAAAAATACGGAAAATAACCAAAGACGCTAAACTAAGCGTTTATCTTTGTAGACAAAAATGCTTGGAATAAAAATTGTAGATTTTTTAAAATTTCCTATAACTTTCACTATACTACACATTTGTCCACAACGTAAAAAAATGACATTTCGTTAACGATTTTTATGACTAAATTACATAAAAATCACAATTTCCGCAAAACTAAGCGTTGTACAAATAAATATTAGAAATAAAAGTTTTAGGCTTAGTAATTTTCTACAAATTTCCTTGTAATACAGTTTTGCCCTAAAATGCATATTAAGGTCGTAGACTAATCTTTAAAAAACCATTTTTTTCTAAGAGAGCACAAAATTTCAGCAGACATCACGCTTCCACTACCTTGTTCTTTAAGGAAGTGCACAAGAAATGTAGTAAAAGAGGCGATTTAAAAAAAAACAACGTAGGGGCCGTTTTTGAGAAAATGTCAGAAAGTAAAAAACAAATTCACGAATAAACTACTACTTCCGGTTGACCGATTTTGATGAAAATGTTCGTGTTAGGTTCCCTTGTGGTACCTAACTTATGTTCAAAGTTTCAGGTTGTTACGATATTACATTCTTGATATTTTAATATTTATGTTCACAAATATTTTGTTCACACAGAAACAGACTTAATTCCGTAAAACATGTTTATTGCTGTCAGTTGTTGTTCAGGAGGCATTAAAACTGCACTATTTCTGGTTAAAACTCGATTAAGAAAATCAACATGAAAACAATATTTTCCTTACATATAATATTTGATTAAGGGGAACAGAAAGTAAAAAAAAAAAAACTTGGTCATATCTACGTCGAGTTGTTCCGTGTTGTTAACAAACAAAATTATAACTGCTGTGTATAAGATACCAAAATTAGTCATAAAATGATAAAATGAGGACATGATTAAAATTATGTAATGTTTAGCCTTTCTTAGTTTGCTCCTACAGTCAACAAAAAATGACGTCACTGAGCATGCGCATTATGTATTATAGGCTATATGTGTACACGCTGATTAAAAAGTAACAACAAAATACTTTCAAAAGTATTTAAATACAAAATACTTTTAAAAGTAATTTATAAATAGAATTGTTAGGCCTACATCATATTATGACTAATGTTTTAAGTACTTTAAGTACTTATAATTTAAAAAATAGTTAACTTAATAGGAATGCGACATTCATAAAGTCGTGGACTCTAGCGTGCATCCTGTAGTAGGTGGCTTTTGTTTGTTGACAGTAGGAGCAAACTAACAACGGCTGAACTGTAGATAGTTATCCTACAGAATTTTATTCTATTTTATTATGATGCCCATAACAAGCTGGTGCAGTGTTTAATTATTTGCACTCGATCTGCTAGATCTATTGTTTTAGAAACAACAAATAGTTTTGTTTCTTATCAAATGGTCACCCAATTACATGACTGAAACATTTAAAAACAGAATAGGTAGAGGTGTAAAATACACTAGTCACAGTTATCTCCTCTGATAGTAATGAATTTCATTATACAGCCAGACACTGTGGTGAATGAAGTGAAAGTGTCATTTGCAGGGTGGAAAATGGATGCTGTTTTTTTAGAAAGCCGAGCATGCTGATAAGCATACTTTTCCACTTAGTTAGGAAGGCAATCGTAAACCACTTCACACCTCGTTTTACTTACTAATAAAACAATCAAAACCCCACTTCTACTTCCTATGATACTTACCCCATCTTGTTCTACAAGGTAGAGCATAAGAAATGTAGTAAACGAGGCGATTTTCAAAAAAAATCGTAGAAGCCGTTTTTGAGAACATCTCAGAAAACTGAAAAAATACTGATAAATATTCGTAAAAGAACGAATATTTCTGAGATATTTCTGAATGATGTATTTCTGAGATGAAGATTTAAGAAGACTATAACAATAAATTCAGCAGTAAAATAAAAAATTTCTTTTCTAACAAACTCTTCTAACCTAGATTCGTCGCGAAAGTCAGTTGTTTAATAACCGAATTTCGATGACGAAGGTTCCATGGTTTAAATACCAGTAAAGGTAGGTAGTTAATTTTATACGGATTTAAATACTAGACAAAGGTTTTGCTGCCTCTAGAGATTCAAACCAGCCTTTAATCTAATGACCTAAACAACAACAACAATTTTATATTGGAATGAAAACCCTTTTTACCGATTTAAAAAGCTGTGTAGACTAAAACGCATGATATACGGGCAATTGGCGGTCATATTGAGCACCGATAAACTTAACGTAGGGAAACAAATAGAGGAAACGCCACGCCGGTCGGCTGAATGTGACCCATGGGAAATTACGAGAAGTGCACAAATTACGATTCGATACACTCTAAAGAGCAACACATGTATAAATTCTATCAAAGAAAAAGAAAATCATACCTAATTTAAAATCACAATAGAACTACATAACCTTACCGTTTACAATAATGGTATTTACTTCCGGATTATTTTAAATTGGGTTTCAATCTCGATCGCATGCAATCAGTTCATGATTGTTAAATAAATTACAATTTACCTTCTATTAGGTAGTTTTAAAGCTGTAAACAGAAGTAATCCTACATTTCATAAAAAATAAGTTTTTTCCATAATGTGTGTATGTTGCAATCTGTTTAATTTAAGAATAATAAGCAATCCCATGACCCAATGAGATAAGTGTGATATGTAAGACGTGTAAATGAGGTGTAATCTTGTTCAGATCCAGGTCGATCATTCCTGAGAGAATATAGTTAATTGAACTCCAGTCATCAAAGTACACCTCTAACCACTGTCTAGAACTTAAATTTGTATAAAAGTAACTAACTTTACTAGGATTTGAACCAGGAACCTTCGCCTCCGAAAATCAGTTGTTAAACAGCTGACTCACGGCGACGACTTTAACTCTATACTCACGGTAAATAGAAAAGACGGTAGGGGTCACGTTAAGATGCGCAGTGTAGCCAATGACGTCACCGGTGCTTAATAACACGGCCAGCTGTTTGTATTATTTTGGTATTTGTGAATATTGTCAATCCGTCTAATTAGCGACTAACGGTATTATGTGAATTCGTTGTGCAGTTAATTTAATCGAATATATTATTAAACATAACAAAAACTAGTAAATATTTAGGCCTATTAGTAGTTATGTTTTTTTTTTTTTGGTTATTTCTAATATTTGTTGTTATTGTTTAGGTCATCAGCCAAAAGTCTGGTTTGAACCAGTAGAGGTTTTACTAAGTAAAACGAGAAGTAAGGTGGTTTACAATTGCCTTCCTCACTGAGTGGAAAAGTACGCTTATCAGCATGTTGGGCCCACTGAAAAACACATATTTTCCACTCTGCAAATGACACCTTTAATTCATTCACCGCAGGGTCTGGCTGTATAATGAAATTCATTACTTTCAGAGGAGATAACTCTGATTAGTGTCTTTTATACCTCTACCTCTTATGTTCTTAAATGAGTCACTCATTTAATTGGCTGACCATGTGATAAGAAACAGAACTATTTATTTTAGCCCTGCAATGAACAGATTGAGTGTAAATAATTTGACACTCCACCTATCTGTTATGGACAAAATTGTTAAAATTAAGATTAAAATTAAGTTTCTTAATAACTTATTTAATTACTTAAATTAAGTTATTTTTTTAATTTTACATTGTTTACTCATGATTAAACATAGGTTATATTGTTCGTTATCTACATTGTAAAAAGAAAGTCATGTGAGTGTTTCACACCACACATTTTTAAGATTAGGGAAGGAATGAGAACGGTTTGCCGTAAAATGAAGTTAATTATGTTTGTTAGATGTAATATAATGTAGAAGGGGAAGATGTTATAAATTTATCTACGATCCTGAATATTATCTCTCAGTGACTCAACTTGTAATAATTTTCTATGTTGATACAAGAGAAGAAAATTATTTTAATAAAACTTTTTTAACTGAATTAACTTTGACAGTTTTTAAACGTCTACAATCCGTGGAAGTTACAGACGGTTTTTTTTAAATTTATTTTTAGCTATCAATATAATAACTGTTCACAACATCGTAAAGCATTGCGGTTTATTTTTCAGTAGTAACATTTGTGTTACGGCACATAAAATATCCGTAATGAAAATGCGTTTTGAAACGGCGTCAGAGGAACAATTGACTATATTTAAACAGATCTGTCTGCATAAATATTTAGATACAATATTCAATATTAAAATATTCGAAACCAACCGGGTTGGTCTAGAGGTAAAGTCGTCACCAGAATCAGCTGTTACAGCTGATTTTCGGAGACGAAGGTTCCTGGTTCAAATCCTAGTAAAGGTAGTTACTTTTATACGGATTTGATTACTAGACAGTGGTTACCGGTGTACTTTGATGGTTGGGGTTTAATTAATCATACTCTCTCAGGATTGGTCGGCCTGGGTCTGTACAAGACTACACCTCATTTACACGTCATACACATCATCCTCATCTCATTGGGTCATGGGGTTGCTTATTGTTCTCAATTGAACAGATTGCAACGTACACAAATTAGGAATAAAAAAAATTAATAAAAATATTCGATATTTTTAAGTTTGTTTTGATAACTTTTTTTAAAAAAATTTGAATTTAAATGTTTGAAAATTTTATAGAGTATTTAATGTTATAGTTTTCAAACATTTCTAAAGGTTTTTCACTTTTTCACGATTGTCTCACAAAAAGCTCTTTTGATTTTTAAAAAAGCACTTTTTTTACTACACTTATTATGTTTTAGAAAATATGGTAAGTGGGTTCTCTACTGAAATTCATGGAAGGAGGACACTGCTCCCATAGTATATTTTAAAATTGCGGCCTTATTTTATCCCTAATGTCTGTACATTGTCGGCCGCATTGGAGTAGTTGGTAACGTGCTCGTCTCTCATCATGCGGCTTTGGGTTCGAATCCCATTCAGGCATGGCATATTTTCATACGTTACAAAAAAAAACATTTCATTCTTCACCTTCTGCATTAGCAGTCGTTGTAGAAGAGTCGGACGTTAAACAAAAAAAAAAAAAAAATGTGTGCACGTTGCAATTTGTTCAATTCAGAACAATAAGGAAATCCCGTGACCCAATGAGATGAGGGTGATATGTACGGCGTGTAAATGAGGTGTGGTCTTATGCAGACCCAGGCCGACCATTCCTGAGAGAGTATTGTTAATTGAACCCCAAGCATCAAAGTACACCGTCTAACGTACACTGTCTAGAATCCAAATCCGTATAAAAGTAACTACCTTTACTAGGATTTGAACCAGGAACCTTCGTCTCCGAAAATCAGCCTTAATATGCAAAAATTGCGGCCTTAAAATGCATTTTAAGGCAAATGTGTATAATTAAAGTTATAGAAAGAACCCTGCGACTTTTATTCCAAGAATATTTTTCTACAGCTCTTAGTTTAGCGTCAGTTAGTAATGTTTTGGTAGCCTATATCATTAAAATCGGTAAAAATTTGGGTTTTTAAAAATTACAGCCTTATGCATTCAAAGGCAAAATTTTATATAACTGAAGTTATAAAATAGAAAATTAAAAAACCTACAACTTTTACTTGGAACATTTTTTCAGTAGAGCTTAGTTTAGCGTCAATTAGTGATTTTTCATTTATATTTAACTCGAACAAACATTGAATTTTCATTTAGTGTCATTAGTTATGTCGTGTTTTTCATTTTAACATTGGATATTATGCATTTTACGACCATAATGTGTAACTAAATTATAAAAAATTTAAAAAAATTTACAACTTTTATTTCAAGCCTTTTCTTCTATAGAGCCTATTTTAGCGTCTGTTACTGATTTTCCGTATTTATATGTCAACACATAGGTTGATTTTCTTCTTTTTTTTTAGTTTAACGTCCGACTGTTCTGCAATCACTGCTAATGCAGTCGGTGAAGGATGAAATGAGTTTTTTGTAACGTATGAAAATATGCCGTGCCTGAATAGGATTTTTAGGCTAATTTTCATTTTACATTGTTTACTCAGAATTAAACATATACATATTTATTTACTTATACATATTTTATTACTTACATTGGCAAGAAATAGTCGTGTGAGTGTTTCACACGAGATTTCTTGCATGTACCGATAAATAAAATGAAAAGATCTTTTGAAATCGGTGTATGGAATTTTAGCCCGATAACAAAACGTTCTCTCCGTCCAGTACACATTGAGTAGGAAAATAGAAGAGTACACAAGTAATTTATCAGGCGATATTATTAACATTAGTAAATTCTAGCAAGGCGTACAGTAAATACACTTTGGAAAACAAAACAACGGCTGAATGGAAAATGGGTTAAAGAAAGCCTTTTAAACAAGCAAACATTTATTTGCAGCCTTTTGGCTAAAGGCCAACGCTTTCAATCTTCAGACCGATCACAAGAAAACTAACGGCAACTCTCTCCAAATTACATTGGTATATTATATTCAATGATAGGGCTACATTTTGTAATTCATTCTTAACAATTAAAAAAAATCTGGTGTGAAACACTCAAACAACTTTCTCTTGCCAATGCAAATAATTAACAATATAATGTAACATTAGTAATAAAACATTAGAAATAAACAAAAAACTAACCTCAATAAACATAACCTAATTTTAATCATGAGTGAAAGACGCAAAATGAAAATCGACCTCAGTTTGGGTTAAAAATACGGAAAACCACTCTTTCACGCTAAACTGGCTCTGTGGAAAAAAATGCTCTAAATAAAAGTTCTGCCCATAACAGACAGGTGGAGTGTCAAATTTTTTACACTCAATCTGTTAGTTGCAGGGCTAAAATAAATAGTTCTGTTTCTTGTCACATGGTCAGCCAATTAAATGACTGAATCATTTAAGAACAGAAGAGGTAGAGGTGTAAAAGACACTAATCAGAGTTATTTCCTCTGAAAGTAATGAATTTCATTATACAGCCAGACCCTGTGGTGAATGAAGTGAAGGTGTTATTTGCAGAGTGGAAGATATGTGCTTTTCAGAGGGCCCGGCATGCTGATAAGCATACTTTTCCACTCAGTGAGGAAGGCAATTGTAAACCACCTCACTCCTCGTTTTACTTAGTAAAACCTCTACAGGTTCAAACCAGCTTTTTGGCTGATGACCTAAACAACAAATAAAAGTTGTAGATCTCTTAATTTCCTATAATTTTGATTATATACACGTTTGTCGTAAAATGCATACTAAGGTCGAAATCTTAGAAAAATCGATTTTTCACACGTTTTCGTGAGAAAAAAAGAAAATCGCTAATTACCGCTAAACTATGCGTTATGCAAAAAAATGTTTGAAATAAAAGTTGTAGGATTTTAAATTGTCTACAACTTTTATAATAAAAATTTTTGAGCTAAAATGCATGTTAAAGCCGTAATCTTTAAAAAAACAATTGTTTTACGAAAAAACAGCCTCACCAAGAATTTCAGCAAACATGGAACCCACCCTATCTTGTGGAGCATACAAAATTTAGTAAATGAGGCGATTTTTAAAAAAATCGTAGGACCAGTTTTTGAGAAAATCGCAAAAAGTGAAAAATTACACGAATAAACTACTACTTTCGGTTGACCGATTTTGATGAAAATGTTCGTGTCGGGTCCGATAGTGGTATGTGACTTAAGTTTCAAGTTTCAAGTTCGTACGATGTTCCATTCTTGAGATATTCTTTTCACACACAGACCAATCGCTAAAAACATGTTTTTTGGGTTCAGGGGGTCTGAAAACGTGTATATCCGGTGAAAACTCGATTTCGAAAAATCGACATGAAAACAATACTTTCCTTCCTATATTCATATAGGCAAGAGAAAGTAAAGACATGGATTAGATAAAGAAGAAAACCTTTGTGTGTAATATTTCTTTGTCCAGCGGCAATCTTAAAATAGTTTTAGAAATACGCCATAAAATGTATCAATTTCCATGTTGAGTCGTTTCACATTGTAAACCAATGTATATGTTATTTAACCTGTTGAAAATACAGCATCAAAATAGAACTTAGAGGAAGAAAGTAAAATATTGCTTTTAGATTAGCGGAAAATGAGAGTAAGGGTGGGTGTTACCACCCATTTATTGGGGTCACATATGATTTAATTTCTTTAATTGTTTCTTTTAATAACATCCCTAATACAATTTCGTCGAGTGTTTATTTTTGTCGGACAAAAAACTGTAACTTTTTAATCCACATATAGAATACATCGGATGTTAACAATAATACTGTTTGATTTTTTTTTTTTTTTTGGTTTAACGTCCGACTGTTCTGCAATTACTGCTAATGCAGACGATGAAGGATGAAATGATATTTTGTAACGTGTGAAAATATGCCGTACCTGAATGGGATTCGAACCCAAGACCGCATGATGAGAGTCGAGCACGTTACAAACTACGCCAATGCGGCCGGCAATACTGTTTGAGGGGAGACTGTACTTTGTATCCCGCCAATGTTAAATTTGCTATTTTTAAGTAAATTTTTTTATAGGATTGGTAAAAGATAGGGAAATTAAACTTTACACACCATAGGTTTCGGGTTTCTTCTTGACCTATTGACATTTTTCAATTTAATCTTTCGACCATACAATTTTTTTTTAAAATTACGAATAACATTAAATTTTTACAAATTGTTTTCTACGGTTTTTGCGTATTTCTAATTTTTGGAGCACCTGAGGAAGTCATAAAAATGTCGGTATAGGTGGCTATACAAGATAATTAACTGGTAAAAATTTCAGCCTGGTAGGTTTATTGGTTTCTGAGAAAAATTTACCTAGTGTGAAACATCTAAATTTACGGGAAACAAGAAGGCACAAATCCAAAACAAAATGTACACAAACAAGTAAATTTCTCATCAACAGTTTTGTTTAGAAAGCTGAACCAACAGTTGAGTATACAAAAAAACAGTGATGCAGATATTTTGGAAACTAAAATTCTCTTTGCACTAAAACGAGCAGTATAATATTGTAAAAAATATTCGTTCTCAGTACAATAATTTTTCTGTGTAAACTTGATAAAAACTTAATTAAAAAATTATTTTTTGACGTAATTTAATGGTTTTTTTTGTAAATCTAGGCCTAAACTATTGAAAAACATAAAAAACCAAAAATCGAAATTTTGAGTTAAAACCATCGTGCCATCTCCCCTTAAACAGCTTTCCATCTTTTCAAGGGGAGCACTATACCTCCTATCTTACCCGTGTTAAATTGACCTCTTTTTAGGTACACGTTTCTAAGAAACCGTTAAGAGTTAGAACTTTAATTTTTTTGTGCCTTTTCTATGACATCTTTTTAAGCTCTGGTACTAGAATTATTAATACAGAGCTAGCGATACCATTTCGAGAATTTTTTTTTGAAAAATGCAAAAACAATTTAGTTTTCGTTGTAGAATTTTTTATTTTATTTCGAACTTAGTAATAATACTGCAATGATTCTAGTACCACATGTCACAATTGTACTGAGAAACGTGCTAAAAAAATTTCAACCTTCCAAGTCAAATAGTTTTTGAGAAAACTGTACCTTATGGAAAAATCTGGTGTGAAACACTCACACAACTTTCTCTTGCCAATGCAAATAATTAATAATTAACCTAACATTATTAATAAAATATTAGAAATAAACAAAAACTAACCTCAAAAACATAACCTTATTTTAATCATGAGTGAATGACGTAAAATGAAAATCGAACTCAATTTGGCTTAAAAAAAAACGGAAAATCACACTTTTACGGTAAACTAGGCTCTGTAGAGAAAAATGCTTTAAATAAAAGTTGTAGATCTTTTAATTTTCTATAAATTAAATTATATACACTTTTGTCGTAAAATGCATACTAAGGCCGAAATCTTAAAAAAATCAATTTTTCACACATTTTCGTGAGAAAAAAACAGAAAATCGCAAATTACCACTAAACTAAGCGTTATAAAAAAATTGTTTGAAATAAAAGTTGTAGGTTTTTAAATTCTCTACAACTTTTATTATATAAAGTTTTGCGCTAAAATGCATATTAAAGCCGTAATCTTAAAAAAACAACGTTTTTACGTGAAAACAGCCTCACCCAGAATTTCAGCAAACATGACCCCTACCCTATCTTGTAGATAATAAAAAATTGAGTAAACCAGGCGATTTTTAAAAAAATCGTAGGACCAGTTTCTGAGAAAATCGCAAAAAAGTGAAAAATTACACGAATAAACTACTACTTCCGGTTGACCGATTTTGATGAAAATGTTCGTGTCGGGTCCGGTAGTGGTATGTAACTTAAGTTTCTAGTTTCAAGTTCGTACGATGTTCCGTTCTTGAGATATTCTGTTCACACACAGACACAGACACACACACACACACACACACACACACACACACACACACACACACACACACACAGACCAATCGCTAAAAACATGTTTTTTGGGTTCAGGGGGTCTGAAAACGTATAGATCCGGTGAAAACTCGATTTCGAAAAATCGTCATGAAAACAATACTTTCCTTCCTATATATTCATATAGGCAAGAGAAAGTAAAAAAGTGAATTTGCGGGAAATAAGCTGTAAAGTTTTAATTATCTTAAAATCGGCCTGCACCATAATATAGATCCTCACCAGACTTTTCTTTTTCCTCAAATGATTTCTCCTTTTTTTCTCTTGTCTTGCTTCTTTTGATACACTTTCCATTGCCTTCTCAGCTTTCTGTGTTCTTTGAATATCGCAGCTCTTAATTGTTTCCACAGATTAACTCAATTAAAAGAAATTCTGGTCAAACCATTACTTAACATATGCATAGCTTCTGTAATTTCTATGATACAGTTATAATTTTTATATGTAATTACACAGAAAAAGATACAGAAGGCAACGGCGCCAAGATTAGAAAAATCGATTTTGTTCGATTTTCGAGGTATAGTGCTCCCCTTAATAAAATAGTTTTGTCATGGTAAACGTCACTAATATTTTTTTTTGGTTAGTTTTTTGTTTATTTATAATGTTTTATTACTAATGTTAGGTTGTTGTTTAGGTCAACAGCCTGTAGAGGCTGGTTTGAACCTCTGGAGGTTTTACTAAGTAAAACGAGGAATGAGGTGGTTTACCATTGCCTTCCTCACTGAGTGGAAAAGTACACTTATCAGCATGCCGAGCCCTCTGAAAAGCACATATTTTCCACTCTGTAAATGACAACTTCACTTCATTCACCACAGGGTCTGGCTGTACAATGAAATTCATTACTTTCAGAGAAGATAACTCTGATTAGTGTCTTTTACACCTCTACCTCTTCTGTTCTTAAATGATTCAGGATTCAGTCATTTAATTGGCTGACCATGCGATAAGAAACAGAACTATTTATTTTAGCCCTGCAACGAACAGATTGAGTGTAAATAATTTGACACTCCACCTGTCTGTTATGGGCAAAATGTTAGGTTATATTGTTTAAATTATTTGCATTGGCAAGAGAAAGTTGTGTGAGTGTTTCACACTAGATTTTTTTTCAGTTCGGTTATTAGTTTCTGAATACAACAGACTTGTTTCGTGGTGAGGACTAAAGACTGAATTTGGTATCATGTACTATTTAACGACGAATTCATTAGAGTGTCAATGCTGCTTGCCTTACCATTTAATATTAGTATTAATATTGTGTAATCTATAACTATCTAGTAAATTATCTAAAATTATTATCACTTTTGATAAATAGATAGATAAAGTAGACAAATAGACGTAATTACTATTTTTAGATACTCATTTCAAATTTCATTACATCAAATGTTTTCACGTACAATTCCATCAATAGTCTAAAATTACGTTGGAACATAACAAAAGAAGGTTGTTGGCACAGCCATTTACTTTATTAAGTAATTAAGATAAAACATTTAGAACCGGACCAGCCCAGTTTATCTAGTTGAAAATACCTGACGATTTGAAAGCTACTCGATCTGTTAGGCTAGCAACTTTGTATGACGACCAGTTATAAATTTTCCTGAGGTATCCAAGCAATACAAAATAGTGGACTCGTGTGAATATACGCACAATGTTCTTGAGTTTCAAACCCCTATCATTAAATATTTTTTTTTTATACAGGGTGATTAAAAACTACACGACAATCTCTTGGGATCTCATTCTATAGCTAAAAATAAGAAAAAAAGTTCATATAAACATATGCCTGAAAACGCTTAGTTAGTGAGTTACGGCTAGCGAAAAATTTCACCTAGAACTCTGTACCCTCGGTGAAGTAAGGCCGTAAAAAAATGTTAAACGTAGTTACAAAGATACAAATACTATTGTTTCTTATGTTTTTTAATTTGAAAAATTGAATAAAATTGGTTCCAGAGCTGTAAATGCAATACTTTCAGAGATATCTTACATAAAACACAAGAATTGGTGCAAAGAAATAACACAAGAATGTGATATAGGTGAAATTTTTCGCTAGCCGTAACTCGCTAACTAAGCGTTTTCAGGCATATGTTTATATGAACTTTTTTTCTTATTTATAGCTGTAGAATGAGATCCCAAGAGATTGACGTGTAGTTTTGAATCACCCTGTATAGGAAGGAAAGTATTGTTTTCATGTCGATTTTAACAAATCCACTCTTCACCGGATCTACACGTAAACAGACCCCCTGAACCCAAAAAACATGTTTTTAGCGATTGGTTTGTGTGTCTGTCTGTGTGTGTGTGTGTGTGTGTGTACAAAATATCTAAAGAACGGAACATCGTACAAACTTGAAACTTGAAACTTAAGTTACATACCACTACCGGACCCGACACTTATATTTTCATCAAAATCGGTCAACCGGAAGTAGTAGTTTATTCGTGTAATTTTTCACTTTTTTGCGATTTTATCAAAAACTGGTCCTACGATTTTTTTTAAAATCGCCTGGTTTTTTATATATATATTTTTTTAGCTTTCATTAGTTATCGGGAACTGTACTTTGTTGACAACTACCCAATCTGATCGCTGCTTTTTGCTGTTTTTTTTGACGTGGATTAGACATGAGTTTGAACAGGGACCCCCAGTAGAGTTTGTTCATGGATGGCTGTCAACTGTCACCATACAAAGTCGCTTGCCCAACTGGTGTTACTTAACAAATAAAAGCGACTTTCTACCAGCTGACTGACTGGGCTGACCCGAAGGCCCTATCATTAAATAAATGATTGAAGTAAACAATAAACTTAACCGTTCTTAGAAGAACGGTGAGTAACGACTAAAGCACAGTAGTACGATAGTTTCGTTCTGAAAAAAAACGGTTGTAAATTAAAACTTTAAATAAAACAACGTTAACGAAATGTCTATTACAGGCTGAATGTGTTGTGAGATGAGACGAGAGATGACACATATCCTGTGTGCATATGGAATACGGCTAAGCATGGGATAAATGTAGGGGAAACCGCATTACGTTACTCTGTATTACCGTTACGTTGTAAACAAAATTTACTTACTTTCATTCCGTAAAATGAAGCTGATTTTAACATAAATTTTAAATTTAGAACTTTTATACGTCTAATGCTTCAAATAAAATAATTTAAAAAATTCTTTCAAATACTCTTTTCAGATTGGGTTTTTAAAAAGTGAAAATAATTCTGGATTAGAATACTTGTAGACGATCACAAATCTCTCTTACACTTCCCATTCCGTCTGTCTCTCTCTGTCCCTCTCTCAGCTCTCCCCTTTCTCTTTCTCTCGGTCTCTCCCCTCACCCAAGTACCCTTTTTTTCTTTTCCACCCCTTTCATCTATCACACTCACTCCCTTTCTTTTGCTCTCCCCCTGTTTTCTCTCTTCCTCTCTCTTTCCGTCTCAATATCGCACGCACACACACACACACACACACACACACCACACACACTCACTCACACGACATTTTTTGAAATAATATTCATTTGAAGAAAAGTTGTGCAACGGAATTCGTTTTGTAGCTATCTCTGCAAAAGTTCCTTCTTTGATAAGTTGTACGTAATAGAATCTTGGTGAGAAGCTGACAAACGCGTGCCAACCTCTCTCTAAAAGCGATAAAGAAATTCTAAGTCCGTATTGTTTTACAGATAAAATATACAGTGTTTTGCTTACTGTGTATCAAATAAAACAAGTGTCTTGTAAAATATTTGAAACGTCGTGAATTCCTTTTAGTCTAGTTGTGTAATATAGGCTGTATGCCTCCTTTTTGTTCTAACTAAAGGTTATGTCAAAAGATAGGTTAACCTTCCAGAAGTGATTATGCGCAACATTCTACAATAGAATCCCCATTAACCGAATCCGGATTATCCGAAATTTACCAAAAATCAATGTACGTAATTTATATTAAAATCCCATGTACGTAATTCATATTAACCAAATGAAAAAAAAGTGCATCTAATTTTGCTAGTTTATTTAAAGTCGAATCAACAGCTTGGTCCATTAGCGATTACTCTTGGTTCGGTACTGTAACGGGTGGTTTTTAACATTTTAAAATTTCCAGATCCTAGCCGGGAATCGAACCCGGGACCTTCCGCTTTGTAGCCTAGATTACGCCACAGAGATGGTCAGTGAATCAAAATATTGTGTTGCAGTGTAATTCTAAAATGTACTCATCGCTAGCTGCTTATAGATATACAGTGTGATTCAAAACTACACGGCAATCTCTTGGGATCTCATTCTATAGCTAAAAATAAGAAAAAAAGTTCATATAAACATATGCCTGAAAATGCTTAGTTAGCGAGTTACGGCTAGCGAAAAGTTTCGCCTAGAACTCAGTACCCTCGGTGAAGTAAGGCCGTATAAAAATGATAAACGTAGTTACAAACATACAAATACGATTGTTTCTTATGTTTTTCAATCTGAAAAATTGAATAATATTGGTTCCAGAGCTGTAAACGCAATACTTTCAGCTTTTTTACTTTTACTTTTTACTTTCAACTTTTTACTTTCATAAATTTTCTACAAATTTATTTAAGAAAAAAAAACACTTTATTTACCATTTATGAAAGTAATCTTACGTTAAACACAAAAATGTGTTATTTCTTTGCACCAATTCTTGTGTTTTATGTAAGATATCTCTGAAAGTATTGCATTTACAGCTCTGCAACCAATTTTATTCAATTTTTCAGATTAAAAAACATCAGAAACTATCGTATTTCTATCTTTGTAACTACGTTTAACATTTTTATACGGCCTTACTTCACCGAGGGTACAGAGTTCTAGGTGAAATTTTTCGCTAGCCGTAACTCACTAACTAAGCATTTTCAGGCATATGTTTATATGAACTTTTTTTCTTATTTTTAGCGGTAGAATGAGATCCCAAGAGATTGCCGTGTAAATTTGAATCGCCCGGTATAGGGCAGAAAAGTATTATTTCAAGTCGAGTTTTCAAAATCGAGTTTTTACCGGAAATATATACGTTTTCAGTCCCCCTAAACCCCAAAGAAACATGTTTTTAGCGTGAAGTTGAAATTTAAAACTTAAGTAATCTACCATACGGCATTTCTACACGAACATTTTCTTTAAAAATATTCAACCGGAAATAATAGTCTATTCTTGTGATTTTTCACTTTTTTACGATTTTCTTTTAGAATCGCCTCTTTTACTACATTTTTATGTTCTAAAAGATGGGGTAATTGACAAGTCTGACGAAATTCTTCGGGGGCTGTACTCGCGTGTAAAATACATTCTTTTTAATACTGTGTTCTTAATATGCATTTTACAGCAATACAGTTTACATAGTACTCAAAGATGTAGAAAATTTTAAACTTACAATTTTTATTTCAAACAATTTTTTACAGAGCTTAGTTTATTGTCAATTTATGATTTTCCGTATTTTTAATTTCAACAGACGTTGATTTTCATTCAATATCATTCACTCACGATTGTAATTCGGTTATATTTTTTATTTTACGAGGTGTGGCTATTAAATAACGAGACTGACGTTGTAAAAAAATTATGTTAATTTTATACATAATCACTTCTTGTCATCTTCAATATACTCTCCTTCTCTACCCCTACAACGCTCCATACGAATTTTCCATTGTTGGAAACAGTGCTGGAAGTCATCTTCTGTCAGCTCCTTCAGGGCACGTACCGGTTTCTCTTTTACAGCTCAAATCTTGTCCCTTCTAATGCAGATTCACCTTAGGGAACAGGTAGAAGTCACATACTGCAAGATCTGGTGAATAAGGTGGATGTTCTAGCACTTGAGATGCTGTACTTGGCTAGGAACCTCTTGACAAATAACGCGGAATGAGCTGGCGCATTGTCTTGGTGGAGAACCCATGATTTGTCCTTCCACATTTCGGGGCGTTTTTTCCTTACTCTTTGACGTAGTTTAGAAATTACCTCAAGGTAGTAATATTGATTAATTGTTTGACCTTCAGGAACCCAGTGAAGGTACAAAATCCCATGGATATAAAAAAAATCATCATTGCTTTAAATTTTGACTTGCTCATTCGAGCTTTTTTGGCTCTCGGTAAAGTTAGGCTCTTCCAGTGCATGGATTGGCGCTTCGTTTCCAGATCATTAGTAAAAAACCACGTTTCATCACATGTTATTATTATCTACCAGTTCCCTAAGGTGAAATCTGTATTAAAAGGGACAAAATTTGAGTCTGTGGAAGCTGTAAAAGAGAAAGCGGCACGGGTCCTGAAGGAACTGACAGAAGATAACTTCCAGCAGTGTTTCCAACAATGGAAAATTCGCATGAAGCGTTGTAGGGATAGAAAAGGAGTGTATATTGAAGGTGACAATAAGTGATTATGTATAAAATAAAAATAAAATTTTTTTTACAACGTCAGTCTCGTTATATAATAGACACACCTCGTACATAGTTTACTAATGATTAAATGTAGGTTATAATGTTCATTATTCACATTTGCAAGAGAAAGTCGTGTGAGTGTTTTACACCAGATGTTTCACTTGTAGCACCACCCCATAGAATGAGGCTTTTGTAGGCATCACTCAAGAAATAAATACAAAACACAGAAATTTAATAAACAACACACAAACAACCTCATAATAACCACATTTTTGACTTCAAGGGTAATAGATAGTGGAGATAAATTGAAAATTGTAGTATAAAATATTACCTTATCGCAATTCTCTCTCATTCTATCTAACATAGAGATAGATAGATAGATAGATAGATAGATAGATAGATAGATAGATAGATAGATAGATAGAGAGAGAGAGAGAGAGAGAGAGAGAGAGAGAGAGAGAGAGAGAGAGAGAGAGAGAGAGAGAGAGAGAGAGAGAGAGAGAGAGAGAAGGGGACGAATAAAAAATAATGACTTTTCGTTGTTTTCGTGTCATTGTAAAGTTGATTTACCTTGGAAAAGCCGATTATGAATTTATCAATTTAATTGGCAGACTAAGGTTAGGGTAGGGCCTTGAATTTTACAATGAAAGAAAATATGGCATTAAAGAAGGAGACGTGTGAGTGTGAATCATGAATCATGCAATTTTATGAATAGTTTATGCTTCATGTAACTTATCATCATTTGAACACGTCTTTATCGATCGTATCCTTTCATTTTATTTCCTTTCGACTTCAAACGTCACTCTATAACTGTATGTGTAAATGCCACTTGAGTTTGCTTCTAAAATAGTATCTATGCTAAAGAGACAGGTTACTTTAAAAGAAAAATTTATAGGTAACAGTTTTTCATGTCATTTATATAGTATTTGTAAGTTATAGGAATTTTATTTTAAAAAAAATAACATAAAAAGTTCTTATACACACGAAAAATTATTTTTCAAAACAATTTGTGCTTATCTCTATCCGATATTTGGGACATGCTAGTTTTCCACATTTTGGTGCACAATATTTCAAATTTTTGTATAATTACCTCCGTCAAATTTAACACTTCTGAAGTTTACTTTGAAAATTACGGTTTTTTTTACCATCTAAACCACCTTTTTTTATTTATTTTTTCATTTAACGTAGCATCAACTACAGTGGTCATTAGCGACGACGTTGGACGTTTCTTATGATTTTCGACCTGATAAATTGAATAAAACAGGTCCCAGAACTGTAAGTTAACTAGTTTTTGAGAAAACCAGTGCCAACTGCAAAAAATGGAGTGAAAAATCATTTATTAAAATAACAATATACCTAGACGTATTAATGAAGCTTTCACACCATTAAAGAAAAGCCCTGTTGAACTGCGGGAAGCAACAAAGCTGCCCTTAAAGAAGCAGAAAAATGCATTGAAATCGGCGGAAACACTTTTGAAAATTTACTGTAATTTGGATGAATAGGGACATTTTAGCTTATTGTTTTTCCGGTTAATTTTACTTTGTACTGTTATGAATAAAAATTCATTTAATCAAATATCTATTCGCTTTCTGTGTACTTTATTTACACCGTTTTGTTGAGAATAAAATTTTCTACAAGCTTCATTCAAAATATTTATCGGTTTCTTGGTGAAATAACAAAGTTATTGTTGTCCAAAGATGAAAAAATGTGTTTTTTCACTCCATTTTTGGATTTGACACTGGTTTTCTCAAAAACTAGGTAACTTACAGTCCTGGGACCTGTTTTATTCAATTTATCAGGTCAAAAACCATAAGAAACGATTGAATTCGCCCCTTAATCTACCTTACCAGAATTTCAGGAAGACCTCATTCCACCTGGTGAGCTGAAATCCGGGCGAAATGTTTCGCTAGCCGTAACTCGCTAACGATGCATTTCCGGACCCATGTTTATATAAACTTTTTTCATTATTTTTACATGTACAATGAGCTCCCAAAGTTTCTGCATATCTTCGTGAATCACTCTGTATAGTAGGAATTATTATACTAGTTTTTCTCGTTTTTTTGCAACTCTTCGCCTATTTTTGAAGGCATGAGCTGCAACTACCTTTTACCACCCGAATGTAAATATTGTGACAATATCAAAGACGAATATGGTTCAAGACATTTCTAGTACTTCATTCATAAAATGGTAAAGAGTAGATAATAGAGTGAAAAAGTAACAATAGGGTTGGCTATAAAAGGATACCTATTCATGAAAATTATTTAAAAGGACAGCGCTATTGTGTATGATAAGGTCTTTGTAGTACAACTATTTATGAAGGGTCGGTTGATTACCTGTTTACATTAAATAAGACTTCTCTAGAAAGGACTTTTATATCAAATTTCGGTGTCGTTCGGGAAGATTCTTTGAACCGCTTATATAAATAGAACTCCGAGCGCGGTCAGTTAATTAGTATCCGTTTGATCGTTGACGATTGTTTATTGAGTGGCTAACGGTGCGTAGTACAGGTTACGTATCCGAGCATTGTGTTGGTCAACTATTGGTATACTGTCTTTGTGTGTGTGCATTGTGTAAAGATATTGGGTATGTGCATTAAATTCAGTTTTTGTGTATGTGCATTGTGTATTCAGTTTCATTTTGTATGTGCATTCTATATAATTGATGTAAGTAGTTTTAAGTAAATTATTAAGTTATTTATTGTATTACTTCATTATAATTAGTTTATTATTTATTTTATAACCACCTAGTTGGTCTAGAGGTAAAGTCGTCGCCGAAATCAGCTGTTTAACAGCTGATTTTCGGAGACAAAGGTTCCTGGTTCAAATCCTAGTAAAGGTAGTTACTTTTATACGAATTTGAATGCTAGATAGTGATTACCGGTGTACTTTGATGGTTGGGGTTCAATTAACCATACTCTCTCAGGAATGATCGACCTGAGTCTGTACAAGACTACACCTCATTTACACGTCATACATATCATCCTCATCTCATTGGGTCATGGGGTTGCTTATTGTTCTGAATTGAACAAATTGCAACGTACACAAATTAGGGATTACAAAAAAAATTTATTTTATAAATCTTTTAGTTTAATAAATACTTGTAATTGTAAACTTTAGTGTATTAATTATTTAATTACCTAGATCCCGAAACGGACCTTAGCGATAAGTGTCACAATATTATCAAATAGTCTATTAAAGTTGAAATTACGTTTGTAAAGTAATGTGAAAAGATAGATATGAATTGATTATCGGTATATAATTCAAAAGAAACTTTAAAGTTTAAACTGTGTTTTATCATGAAGTGTAAATCTTAAAGTGTACAATAAAGAAAGAGGCCTAGTGAAGATAGACGGGAGTAGTATGCCACGTGGGACGCGACGTGAATGCTGTCTACCATTACAACTAAGAGAATGAAAAACGGTACAAAAATAAAACATTAAATTGCATTCTGAAAGAGCCATTTTGGAACGTTTTTACTATTTTAAAACAAGTCGATCTATTTCTGGTGCGGACAAAGACGCGCGCACTTAACAGCGTAGTCGTTGGTTAGGTATTCTGTGTTCTATTTCCTCACATCACATCTCAAGTTCATTGCGGAACAACGATGACGTCATCAAATCTGTTGTCTTACAAATTAGTTAAAGCAAACGTTAAAAAGAAATTCCGGGGCACGTAATCCAAACATCATGTTCAGAACAAATTGAATTCTCAGACTGGTCGCCTTCATAGCGTAGTGGTTAGCGCATTGGCCTACCATGCGGAGGTACCGGGTTCGATTCCCGGTCAGGCTCTGCAAATTTTCACGTGTCAAATCCCACAGTTAATGTTATATAATCCACCGCAGTCATTAGTGACCAAGCAGTTGATGTGACTTTAAAATAATAAAATTTAAAAAAAATCTTACAAGGGTGTATTGGGCCCTAGTCATTTTAAAACAAATTATATTTGAGCTGTTATCGGAACTCCGTCAAACGCGAATCATTTAAGAAACACACAACGGGTGATTCATTATTTATCTATCTTTTTATATTAAATTACATTACATTAAAATTACAATTCATGACTATACTAAGCTATGCGTAATATTTTAAACTAAATATACTTATACGCAAAACTTCTTCTTCACAAAGAGTTCTGTCCGCGCATACGAGTATACAGAACAAAAAAAATTAATTCATTTAATTCTTATAACTACTATAAAATTACTAAGTTTAATACTAAGTTAAATTACTACAGATAAATTGGTTACAAAGATTACGTTAAACAGAATTAAAAAAAAACATAAAATAGATAAATTCAATTACATTTTACATAAAATATAAATATTGAATTTTTATTTTAATAACAATAGAAATTTTTAAAGAAACTTTAAGATTATGTTTGTATATTTTGTAATAGAGAGAAAAAAAATATATTATATATTTTTTTAAAATTCATTTATTTAACGTCGCATCAACTACAACGGTCATTAACGACGACGTTGGGGTGTAACTTTTTGTACAATGAAGTATGAAATGATTTCATCATTCGAAGGCACGAGCTGCCTTCGAATGATGAAAATGAAATTAATTTTATTGTTTTAAGTAAATATTAAAGAATTAAAGAGGAAAAAATTATTATTTAAGTAACATTGTAACAAATCACGAATTTGAAAGAAATGGTTATGCAAATAAAATTACTTTCAACCAGTTTGTTTTGGGGGTACTGTTTTACATATCCATCTATTATAACAGTAAAGTTTCCAGTCTGTAGTGTATGCGATACGTCTGGCATAATAATTAAAAAAAAATCTGGTGTGAAACACTCACACAACTTTCTCTTGCCAATAATAAAATAAATAATTAACAATAAACCTAACATTAATAATAAAATATTAGAAATAAACAAAAAACTAACCTCAAAAACATAACCTTATTTTAATCATGAGTGAATGACGCGAAATGAAAATCGAACTCAATTTGGCTTAAAAAAAACGGAAAATCACACTTTCACGCTAAACTAGGATCTGTAGAGAAAAATGCTTTAAATAAAAGTTGTAATCTTTTAATTTTCTATAAATTAAATTATATAATTTGTCGTAAAATGCATACTAAGGCCGAAATCTTAAAAAAATCAATTTTTCACACATTTTCGTGAGAAAAAAACAGAAAATCGCAAATTACCGCTAAACTAAGCGTTATACAAAAAATTGTTCGAAATAAAAGTTGTAGAATTTTCAATTCTCTACAACTTTTATTATATAAAGTTTTGCGCTAAAATGCATATTAAAGCTGTAATCTTAAAAAAACTTTTTTTACGTAAAAACACCCTCACCAAGAATTTCAGCAAACATGGCGCTTACCCTATCTTTTAGAGAATAAAAAATTGAGTAAATGAGGCGATTTTAAAAAAAATCGTAGGACCAGTTTTTGAGAAAATCGCAAAAAAGTGAAAAATTACACGAATAAACTACCACTTCCGGTTGACCGATTTTGATGAAAATGTTCGTGTCGAGTCCGGTAGTGGTACGTAACTTAAGTTTCAAGTTTCAAGTTCGTACGATGTTCCGTTCTTGAGATATTCTGTTCACACACACACACACACACACACACACACACACACACACACACACACACACACACACAGACACACACACAGACACACACACAGACCAATCACTAAAACATGTTTTTTGGGTTCAGGGGGTCTAAAAACGTATAGATCCGGTGAAAACTCGATTTCGAAAAATCGACATGAAAACAATACTTTCCTTCCTATATATTCATATAGGCAAGAGAAAGTAATAGCAACCTCTTCTTGGGACACCCGGTATATGGGCTTAATATGGGTATTTTTTTGTAAATGGCCAGCTTAGGGGAAAAAATATAGGCCTAATTAAACTTGTAGAAAATTAGAAAACCTTTAACTTTTATTTTAACATTTCATTCTACTACGCTTAGTTCAGCGACAAAAATTTTCTGAATTTTTTTCACAAAAATCGGTAAAAATAGTGTCCTTAAAATTGTCTAAACATAGCTTATTTTTTCATTATTTACATTGGCATGAGAAAGCCGTGTGAGTACTTCACAACAGATTTTTTTTTTTTTTTTAATTATAAATTTGTTATAATACAAGTGATTAAAAAAAAAAGAATAACTTTTCTTAAATTTGCAAGAAAACCTTTTAAATTGAAAACCTCAATCTTTAAAATCCGTCAAATAATAATAACAAAATACACAACTGGCGTAGAAATTCTTTAATGAATAAAACACAAGATTAATCTTGGCTACTAAATCGAATGCGTAAAAACAACAAATAAGCCAAAAGGAATAAATCATTCAGCGAAGAAACGTAAAAATCTTTTCTATTAAAATAAAACAAAACGAATATGAGATATATTATCATAGTAGTCATTCAAAACACGTGAATAAACAGAAAACTTTTCAAAGCAACCATTTTTTACTTAATAATATAATTTACGTCATAAAATCAAAAGTAAATTAGTCTACCAAATAATAATAATTATTATTATTTAAAAAATATATAAATATAAATCACTAGACATCACGAAGCATTAATAAAAATATATATCAAATAATAATAATATATATATCAAAATAATATAATAATAATATTAATATATATTAATTATATATAATATATAATTAATATAAAATTAATATTAATTAATATTAATTATATATATTGCATATTAATATATAAATATAACATAAATATATATTTATATTAATATAATATATATTATAATAATATAATATATATTATATTAATATATATTATTATATTATAATAATAATATTATATAATAATCATAATATATATCAAATTGGGTGCTAGTCAATAATGTGCAGTTCTTTTGCCATATATAAATATAAAGTGAAGGAACGTATTGTGACAATATCTAAAAAGAAAGAGTATTAGAGAATTCTCGAGAAGGACCGAGATTTAAAAGGTGTTAATGTAAATAATAATAGTTAGTAGTGCATAATAATGCCCATAACGGGCAGTGGAGTGTTAAATTAATTGAAGGGGTCGGGAGAAGACAACGCTAACCCACAACAATATAATTTTACGCAATGTCATTTAAAAAGTTTACTGAAATCTACAAATCATGTTTTTAAATTTTAGTTAAACATTTGTTATTTTCTGTTAATCTAGGTTCTTAGGTTCGTAAACCCACCAGGTTGGTCTAGAGGTAAAGTCATCGCCAAAATCAGCTGTTTAACAGCTGATTTTCGGAAGCGAAGGTTCCTGGTTCAAATCCTAGTAAAGGTAGTTACTTTTATACGGATTTGAATGCTAGACAGTGGTTACCGGTGTACTTTGATAGTTGGGGTTCAATTAACCATACTCTATCAGGAATGGTCGGCCTGAGTCAGTACAAGACTACACCTCATTTACACGTCATACATATCATCCTCATCTCATTGGGTCATGGGGTTGCTTATTGTTCTGAATTGAACAGATTGCAACGTACACATATTATCAATTAAAAAAAAAAGGTTCGTAATCATAGCATCCTCTTTAAAACGTGCTGTACATTTTATTTTTACAGAATATTTAAGAAACATCATGCTGGAAATTTTGTAAGTTAGCACTTTCTTTCGCCGATCCCTTCAATTGCACTCGATCTGTTGGTTCCAGGGTAAAAAAAAAAATAGTTATGTTTCTTATCACATAGTCAGCCAATTATATGTCTGAACTATTTTTTTTTTGTTTGTTTAACGTCCAACTGTTCTGCAATTACTGCTAATGCAGACGGTGAAGGATGAAATGATTTTTTGTAACGTATGAAAATATGCCGTGCCTGAATGGGGTTTGAACCCAAGACCGCATGATGAGAGGCGAGCACGTTACCAACTGCGCCAATGCGGCCGGCAAAACTATTTAAAAACAGAAGAGGTAGAGGTGTAAAAGACAATAGTCATAGTTATCTCTTATTTCATTACACAGCCAACCCTGTGGTAAATGAAGTGAAGGTGTCATTTACAGGATGGAAAGTAGATGCTTTTCAGAGGGTTTGGCAAGCTGATAAGCATACTTCTCCATTTAGTGAGGAGAACTTGGGAAACCACCTCACTCCTTATTTTACTTAGAAAAACCTCTAGAGGTTGAAACCAGTCTTTCGGTTGATGATGGTAAACAACAACAACTAAACAACACACGGTTAAATGATGAGCTAACTAAAGAATGTTTTGATGTAAACAAAAAGGAAATCTAACTTTGCAGAAAAGTTAGCCTTATGGCCCAGTTCAATCACTCAACTGGTAGAAAGTCAATATTATTTGTTAAGTAACACCGGTAGACAAGCGACTTTGAATGATGATAAGTTTTTTCTTTTTTTTACTGCTAATGCAGACGGTGAAAGATGAAATAATTTTTTGTAACGTATGAAAATATGCCGTGCCTGAATGGAATTCGAACCTAAGACCGCATGATGAGAGGCGAGCACGTTACCAACTACGCCAATGCGGCCGGAAAATAGCTGACATTCGTGAATTCTACTGAGGGTCCCTGTTCAAACTCATGTCTAATACACGTCAAAAATACAGCAAAAAGCAACAATCAAATTGGGTGCTAGTCAATAATGTGCAGTTCCCGATGAAAAGTAAAAGCAAAAAAAAACTGAACAAAAAAGTGACAAAAGAAGTGAGATGAGATATTTAATTGAACAATGTCACAGATGTGTGTTACAGTTTAAATTTACACATAACATTCCAATGAAGTCATAAAACAATGCAAATCGTTTAAAAACAATTGTAGACAAATAATCATCTTGTTTTATTACATCATTAATTTATGTAAAATACAACAACTACTTCAAGTAATTATGTTGCGTAATAAAAGTAAAATTACAGAAATATTCCAAGAAAGAAATATTTTTTTACAATTTGACAATATCTTCATGGTGTTTGTAGGACAACTCCTGGTTATGTCAAAAATCTAAATCAATGGGAAAATTATGGAGCAGGTAACCAATTTTAAATATTTAGAAAGTGATGTGTCTTTTTCAAACAAACAGAACATGACGAATAAATTAAATAATACTAGCATGGTAGACCCTCGCGAATAAATTCGCTCGGGGGTTTAAAACCCCTATCATTAAATAAATGATTTAAGTTAACAAAAAACTTAACCGTTCTTAAAAGAGTGGTAAGTAACGACTAAACCACAGTAGTACGATAGTTTCGTCCTGAAAAGAATAGTTTTTAAATAAAACTTTCAACAAAAGAACGTTAACACAATGTCTACCGGCTGAGTGTGTTCTGCAATGAGAAGAGAAATGCACATATCCTGTACGCTTTAAGAATATGGCTATATAGGTGGTAAATGTGGGAGAACCGCATTACATTATGATGTAAACGAAATTTAATATATTTCATTTAGTAAAATTATACACTCAATCGGTTAGTTGCAGGGCTAAAATAAATAGTTCTGTTTCTTATCACATGGTCACCCAATTAAATGACTGAATCATTTAAGAACAGAAGAGGTACAGGTGTAAAAGACACTAATTAGAGTTATCTCCTCTGAAAGTAATGAATTTCATTATACAGCCAGACCCTGTGGTGAATGAAGTGAAAGTGTTATTTGCAGAGTGGAAAATATATGCTTTTCAGAGAGCCTGGCATGCTGATAAGTGTACTTTTCCACTCAGTGAGTTGTGGCAATGTGATGTGGTGGTTTATTGTAAACCACCTGACTCCTCGTTTTACTTAGTAAAACCTCTACAGGTTCAAACCAGCCCTTCGGCTGATGACCTAAACAACAACAGTAAAATGAAGCTCATATTAGCATGAATTTCAAGTTTAGAACTTTTAGGGAATCAGGAAAAAATACTCTTTATAGTTATGTAGAAACACTGTATTAAATATAGGGTGATTCAAAAAGAGCGCCGGTTTTTAAACGGCTGGTAAATTTTTGTTTCTCGGTTGGCAACATTGTTAGACCTCATTTCTATTTCGGAGAACATTCCGATTGACGATTCAGTTGTAGTTTCTCTTGTTAGCAGTGTAGTACTCTCACAGTCTGTGTCTAACCATGGAGAAGTTTACTATTGCACAACGAGTGTTAATCGTCAAAACATTTTACCAGAGTGGAGAGAGTTATGCGGCTACTGTCAGGCGACTTCGCGGTACTCTAGGACGTAATGAAGCACCGAATGAATCAACAGTTCGCAGGCTCATGAAAAAGTTTTTTGAGACGGGTTCAACAGTCGACCTTAAAAGTTCTGGACGTCGTCGTTCTGGCCGAACTGAGCAGAACGTTGCGTTGGTTCGTAACTGTCTGGCTGTTAGCCCAGCAAAATCAATACGTCGCCGTTCTCAACAATTGGGTTTACGATGTTCTTCTGTACGGAGAATTCTTCGGTACGATCTCCAATATCACCCGTATAAAATTCAGTTGCTGCACGAGAAACAATGTTGTTGCTCCGTGAACGGTTCCAGGATCGCATCATTTCTCGTAATTCCGACCATCAATGGCCACCAAGGTCGTGTGACTTGACGCCTTGTGACTTTCATCTTTGGGGTCATCTGAAGTCATTGGTGTATGCCAATAAACCCCAAAACATCAATGACTTGAAGGAGGAAATTCGACGGGTTATCGGGCAAATGGAAGTCGAAACTTGTCGTGCAGTAATATCCAATTTCATGGACAGAGTTGATGCGTGCCAGCGCAGTAGAGGAGGACACATGCATGACATCATTTTTCATACATGAAATCGGAAGGTAAGATGAACTTGTTGATGTATTTAATTTCAGTTTTTCAATAAAATAAATCTCTTAATTTGATATATCAAAACCGGCGCTCTTTTTGAATCACCCTATATTTAGAGTTAATAGAATTCCAAATTAAAATACATTGGAAGCAATTTTGCGTCTTAAGGTAAAACTGTATAATTTCACTGAAAATTTCAATTTTTGGTTTTTTATATTTTTCAATAGTTCAGACCTAGTTCTACCAAAAACCCATTAAATTACGTCAAAAAATTATTTTAATGAAAAAATTAAGTTTTTAGCAGGTTTAACCAGAAAAATTATCATGTCACCAAGAACGAATATTTTTCATAATTTTATACTAAGCGTTTTAGAGCAAAGGGAATTTCAGTTTTTTAAAATATCTGCGTTTATTTTTAAATATTCTCAACTGTTGGTTCAGATTTCTAACTGTTACTGTTGATGGGAAATTTACTTGTTTGTGTTCACCTTGTTTTTGATTTGTGCCTTTTTGTTTTTGCCTGTACTCGTAAATTTAGATTTTAAAATTTAGGTACATTTTTCTCATAAACCTAGAAGGCTGAAATGTTTACCAGCTATTCATCTTGTACATGCACACATACCCAAACTTTTATGACTTCCTCAGATGCTCCAAAAATTAGCATTATACAAAAATCGTAGAAAAAATTTGTAAAAGTTTTATGTTATTCATTATTTTGTATCCAATTTTCTACTTCAGCACATTAAATTGAAAAAATCTGGTGTGAAACACTCACACAACTTTCTCTTACCAATGAAAATAATTAATAATAAACCTAACATTATTAATAAAATATTAGAAATCAACAAAAACTAACCTCAAAAACATAACCTTATTTTAATCATGAGTGAATGACGCAAAATGAAAATCGAACTCAGTTTGGCTTAAAAATACGGAAAATCACGCTTTCACGCTAAACTAGGCTCTGTAGAGAAAAATGCTCTAAACAAAAGTTGTAGATCTTTTAATTTTCTATAAATTTAATTATATACACTTTTGTCGTAAAATGCATACTAAGACCGAAATGTTAAAAAAATCGATTTTTCTCACGTTTTCGTGAGAAAAAAAAACAGAAAATCGCAAATTACCGCTAAACTAAGCGCTATACAAAAAAATGTTTGAAATAAAAGTTGTAGAATTTTACATTCTCTACAACTTTTATTATATAACGTTTTGCGCTAAAATGCATATTAAAGCCGCAATCTTAAAAAGAAAATGTTTTTACGTAAAAACAGCCTCAAGCAGAATTTCAGCAAACATGGCGCCTACCCTATATTGTAGAGCATAAAAAATGTAGTAAACCAGGCGATTTTAAAAAAAATCGTAGGACTAGTTTTTGAGAAAATCGCAAAAAAGTGAAAAATTATACGAATAAACTACTACTTCCGGTTGACCGATTTTGATGAAAATGTTCGTGTCGGGTCCGGTAGTGATATGTAACTTAAGTTTCAAGTTTCAAGTTCGTACGATGTTCCGTTCTTGAGATATTCTGTTCACACACACACACACACACACACACACACACACACACACACACACACACACACACACACACACACACACACACACACACACACACACAGACCAATCACTAAAAACAAGTTTTTTGGGTTCAGGGGGTCTGAAAACGTATAGATCCGGTGAAAACTCGATTTCGAAAAATCGACATGAAAACAATACTTTCCTTCCTATATATTCATATAGGCAAGAGAAAGTAAAAATGTCAGTAGCTAGAGAAACTCGACAACGATTAAGTGAGTAAAAGTTTCATTTTCGTATAGTTTACCAATCCTATGAAAAATATACCTGAAAATAGCAAATTTAACACTGGCGAAATACAAGGTACAGTTTCCCCTTAAATATATGGATTAAGAATATTTGCAGGACAATATAGAAAGTCATAAAATTTATGATGAAGAGTGGGAGAGGCGAATACAGTACAAGCAGAGAAGCTACATCTTCAAGTTTTTTTTTAAATTTTAAAATAATAGTTGTCTATTCCGTAAACAGGGTCTGAAGCCGTCTAAATAAATAAATAAAGTATTCAACACTCACCAATATCAATAATCATCCAAAAAGAATCCATTGAAAACATACCTGTAACAAAATAAAATATTTGTATTTGCAAAATCAATCGCACTAGATTTATCGTAAATGTTATATTAACCTTTTATAGGTTAGAGTGCTAATATCAGACCACCGTACAAAGTACCTGAATGGGCAAATTTTTTTTATTTTCGTTTTTAACTTTTATGATATTTATGTTACTTAATTATGCACTTTGATACAATTTTGAGTATGTTGTTGTGTTGGGAGAGGGTGTCCTTTTATTTAGCCAGTAAGCTTCTCTGCAGTTGACAGTTGCAAAGTGATTTGTGTATTACAATTCATTCACTAATGCTAGCGCCATTAATATCATATAAATCGAATTATAACAATAAAATAACTAAAATAGACTTTGTTTTATTATACTAATGTTTGATACTGAAATTTTTAGAAAAAAACAATTTACAATCACCGAAACGGATAGTGTGTTCATGTAAGGACACTTTTCAAGTAGAGTGCAGCACCAGCCACACAAACATTTTGATAAGTGTGAATAAAAAGGAACTCCAAGCGTTTACGAATGTATCCCGGCATTCCTCGTTGTGTATCGTTCAAATTTGTTCATTTACAACCCGAAAACTTAAGTGTCCTTACTTTCAACTACCATCCATTTCCAAGATTTTTATGAAAATTAATTCTCCCTATAAAGGGTTAATAGTGATACATTTGACTCACCATATCTCCTATAACCATCGTCTAACTTCGTGATGAATCCCCTTATGGTACCTAATTTAAGTCCCAAGTTTCAACTTCGTAAGATATTCCGTTCTTTTTTTTTACCAAAATTTAATTCTTTAGCAATCATTTTTTTAAATTTAATATTATACACTTTAAGTAAAGATGATAAAAATCAGAGTGAAACGTTCTTAAAATAAAAACATATACCACACTCAGTAATATGTTTCAAAAAGATCGTGAACAAATAGTAGAACTAAACTTATTTTTTTTTTGTTTAACGTCTGACTGTTCTGCAATTACTGCTAATGCAGACGGTGAAGGATGAAATGATTTTTGTAACATATGAAAATATGCCGTGCTTAAATGGGATTCAAACCCAAGACCGCATGATGAAAGGCGAGCACGTTACAACTACACCAATGCGGCCGGCAAAAACTTGACTATTGTGCAAAAAACTTGACTGAATTGTGCAAAAAATTTGACTATTGTGCAAAAAACTTGACTGAATTGTGCATTAATATGTTGAAACATGAAGTAGCTGAAGCTTTTTTTTGACACTTTCAAATGAAATCAAGTATCTGTTATTATATTAATACAATAATTTCTAAATGTGAAGGTAATGTTCCAAAACTTGATTTACTTGAAGGAGCGTGCAGTCATCACCACAGTCCTACAAATGGCCAAGAAGATCTCTTGGCCAGAGGTGCTTCAAACGTCTGCGCTGAGCACCTGGTATCGCCCAAGTGTACTTGTTTTGTATGAGAGGGTTGTCAAGTAATTCAAATTTGTCATGCATCGTCTTGTATAGTTGTTTCGCGACATCAATTAAGTATAGGATTTTTAAGTCTTTGTGCAACATTGAGTTTGTGATGTAAAAGGGGCATTGCTTTATCGATCGTAGAATCTTGTTCTGAATCGCTTGTATACGTTTCGTGTGTGAAGGTTTAGCAGATGTCAAAGTTGAACTCCATATGTCCAGATTGGTGTTAAGACTGTCTTGTAGATTGTTAATTTGTGTGACATGTTTAATTTAGAACGTCTATCGAGTAAGTGTTTCAGTTGATAGAAACGTGTTTTGAGTTTGTGGCGTGTGTGTGTAACATGTGCGTTCCATGTAAGTTTTCTGTCCAAGTGTAAGCCTAAATAGCGTGTTTGAGTAGTGTGAGCCAGCGGAATATTAATAATGTAAACGGTTAGTTGAAGCTGAAGATAAAGATGACCATGATAGAGATGATCATGATGCCGATTATGAGATGACATGAATTTCGAAGTAGAATAACGAGTAGAAAACACAATTAAGTGTAAATAGCCCTAATCAAAGTTATAGAAAAAAAATCTACAACTTTTATTTCAAGCTTTTACAGAGTCTAGATTAGCGTCAATTAGTATAGGTATCAGACGAACTAATGTCCCATAGCCGAGCGAGTGAGAGGGAGATATGTGGCATAACTACGCATGCGCTCAAAGGTCTTTACCGTTATAATCCAAATCTGAAAACATACTACAATCGTTATCTTGCTTGTTAGTTTACTGCATGCATAAACGCTTGCTCACAACAATGAGTAAAATTATACGACTATGTTATTGAAACGGCGCGTATGGATTGTGCGAGAGAGAGCGTTATGCATTCTCTCACTCCCACGGCTAGGGGACATTAGTTCATCTGAATACTGTACCTTCCCATATTTTTTTAGTCCTACAAAGGTTGATTATCATTTTCCGGTATTCACTCATGATTAAAATTAGGTTGTATTTCATTTTACATTGTTTACTAATGATTAAACATAGGTAATCGTTTATTATTTACATTGGCAAGAGAAAGCGTGTGAATGGTTTCACACCAGAGTTTTTTAGAAATTGAAAGTTATGTGATAATTTTTAATAAGTATTGATAAATAGGAGCCATCGGTTGGTTTGCGAATAAAGTATGGTACTCGTAACAAACGTCTGAACTGCTTTCCCACTCATAACACTTTATTTACAAAATTTTAATGTGACAAAATCGATCTCAGGACTTTTGTTTTTAACATTTTATTGAACTGAGCCACGTGAGCTAAAGAGTATAGTACATTGGTGGTAACATCTGGTACATTGCATGCTTGTAATAATTTTTAATCTACTTAGTTTTAGAGTACACACACGTGCACACGCATACACACATACATAATTTTTACAATAGCACTATTGTTATGTATAAAATATATTTCGTTGAATTTTTGTAGGGTTCGATGCTAATAGGGTGGTAGTATTGACGCGATTGCAACCCCTTTTATTGAGTAACTGGGTTTAACCCCCGACACAAGGGTAGGGTGCATGCTCACACCAATTATATTGCAAGATAAAAGGGTGTGTCAGTTTTTTATTGTTACATACTTTTTTTGAGCACGTGTATTCTCGTGTCCACTTTTCGTTTGCTTGTCATATTTTTGCCTATACCGGGTGTCCCACAGAATTTAAACCATAGGGAAATAGCATTGACTTTCATTAGTTTGTTTATATTTTCTTCCCACGAATAAATGAACACTTGTTTTAATCACGAATCATTTGAAAATGTTTACATCTTTAAAACACTATGAATTTTGATACATTTAACCCTTTACAGGTCTGTGGTAGGTATACTTACCATTGGCAATAAGGTCGATTTTTTTAAAGAATAAACTATGCAGTTGAACCTTATTGGCATTTTATGGTTTTATAGATGTTTTCTGGTAAGTAGGTTATCCACATATTGAAATTAGCGCGCAGCGACCATTTGCTTTGTGAGTTACACGAATGTGGTAAGGATTCATACCAGCGTACGCTACCATGTTGTTTTGTAGTTACTTTTGTATAGTGCTTAGAGCACTATCCAAAATGGGCTACTGCCCATAACAGACAGGTGGAGTGTCAAATTATTTACACTCAATCTGTTCGTTGCAGGGCTAAAATAAATAGTTCTGTTTCTTATCACATGGTCAGTCAATTAAATGACTGAATCATTTAAGAACAGAAGAGGTAGAGGTGTAAAAGACACTAATCAGAGTTATCTTCTCTGAAAGTAATGAATTTCATTGTACAGCCAGACCCTGTGGTGAATGAAGTGAAGGTGTCATTTACAGAGTGGAAAATATGTGCTTTTCAGAGGGCCCGGCATGCTGATAAGCATACTTTTCCACTCAGTGAGGAAGGCAAAGTAAACCACCTCACTCTTCGTTTTACTTAGTAAAACCTCTAGAGGTTCAAACCAGCCTTTCGGCTGTTGACCTAAACAACAGGTCTGTGGTAGGTATACTAACCATTGGCAATAAGGTCGATTTTTTTAAAGAATAAACTATGCAGTTGAACCTTATTGGCATTTTATGGTTTTATAGATGTTTTCTGGTAAGTAGGTTATCCACATATTGAAATTAGCGCGCAGCGACCATTTGCTTTGTGAGTTACACGAATGTGGTAAGGATTCATACCAGCGTACGCTACCATGTTGTTTTGTAGTTACTTTTGTACAGTGCTTAGAGAATTCCAGTTTTTTACGGGAAAGCAAGCATTCATGGCGATAGAAAGTTAAGATAAGTTATTCGCCACATTTTTCTGTTACATAAGGCTACAAGGTGTTTCAATAAGCATTCTTACCACTAAATATTATGTGATTCCCATTTCAATAAACATTCCTTGGTAAGTATACTTACCAGGGCTTTACATTAAAAAAAAATAATATCTTACTGTTCTGGCATTAGAAATACATTATTCAAACCCTATAAAACAAAATTTAACATTTTACAACATGTACATTTTTACTTTCTCTTGCCTATATGAATATATAGGAAGGAAAGTATTGTTTTCATGTCGATTTTTCGATATCGAGTTTTCACCGGATCTATACGTTTTCAGACCCCCTGAACCCAAAAAACTTGTTTTCAGCGATTGGTCTGTGTGTGTGTGTGTGTGTGTGTGTGTGTGTGTGTGTGTGTGTGTGTGTGTGTGTGTGTGTGTGTGTGTGTGTGTGTGTGTGTGTGTGTGTGTGTGTGTGTGTGTGTGTTTGTGTGTGCGTGTGTGCGTGTGTGTGTGTGTGTGTGTGTGTGTGTGTGTGTGTGTGTGTGTGTGTGTGTGTGTGTGTGTGTGTGTGTGTGTGTGTGTGTGTGTGTGTGTGTGTGTGTGAACAGAATATCTCAAGAACGGAACATCGTACGAACTTGAAACTTGAAACTTAAGTTACATATCACTACCGGACCCGACACGAACATTTTCATCAAAATCGGTCAACCGAAAGTAGTAGTTTATTCGTATAATTTTTCACTTTTTTGCAATTTTCTCAAAAACTAGTCCTACGATTTTTTTTAAAATCAACTGGTTTACTACATTTTTTATGCTCTACAAGATAGGGTAGGCGCCATGTTTGCTGAAATTCTGCTTGAGGCTGTTTTTACGTAAAAACATTTTCTTTTTAAGATTGCGGCTTCAATATGCATTTTAGCGCAAAACGTTATATAATAAAAGTTGTAGAGAATGTAAAATTCTACAACTTTTATTTCAAACATTTTTTTGTATAACGCTTAGTTTAGCAGTAATTTGCGATTTTCTGTTTTTTTTTTCTCACGAAAACGTGAGAAAAATCGATTTCTTTAACATTTCGGTCTTAGTATGCATTTAACGACAAAAGTGTATATAATTAAATTTATAGAAAATTAAAAGATCTACAACTTTTGTTTAGAGCATTTTTCTCTACAGAGCCTAGTTTAGCGTGAAAGCGTGATTTTCCGTATTTTTAAGCCAAACTGAGTTCGATTTTCATTTTGCGTCATTCACTCATGATTAAAATAAGGTTATGTTTTTAAGGTTAGTTTTTGTTTATTTCTAATATTTTATTAATAATGTTAGGTTTATTATTAATTATTTGCATTGGCAAGAGAAAGTTGTGTGAGTGTTTCACACCAGATTTTTCCCCGTAGTTCTGCCCTATAAAGGGTTAAGCTATATTTTAGCTTAAAATACATAAAACATAAATTTGTAAACCGTTTCCTGTTTAAGAATTATAACTTTTATTGATAGTGATTTATTTTATTAATTTTAATTGATTTTTCATTAGTGTGTTAATATTTTCTTCCCACGAATAATTAAAGACTTGTTATAATCAGGTATCATTAGGAAACGTTTAGACCTTTAAAACAATATCAATTTTGATACATTATAAGCTGTATTTTAGCTTAAAATACATAAATTTGTAATAATTTTCTATTTAACTTATGTAAATTTTATAAACTGGTTGCATTGTATGTTTGAGTAACGGTAAAGTTGTGGTGTAAAAATTTAGAGATAGGTGGTTCGAATCCACCTGAAAAACAATTTTTTTATTGTTAAACAATATTGGAAATATTAGAAGAAATTATTATTTATTTATTTTTCAATTTTGAGAATTGGTTTATTATCTAAAATTATTTACTTAAAAATGTGTTTTTTTAAGTAAAGTTTTTTTAAAAGGATAGTATTGTTTTCATGTCGGATTTTTCACCCCGTACACACACGTTTACACACCCCTGAACCCCACAAAACATGTTTTTAGCGATTGGTCTGTGTGTGAAAAAAAGCTTAGTTCTGTTTCTTATCACATGGTCAGCTAATTATATTGAATCAATTAACAACAGAAGACTTAGAGGTGTAAAAGACATTAGTCAGTGTTATCTCCTTTCAGAGTAATGAATTTCATTATACAGCCAGATCCTGTGGTGAATGAAGTGAAGGACTCATTTGCAAGGTGGAAAGTCGGTGGTTTTTAGAGGACCTGGCATGCTGATATTTTTTAACTCAGTGAGGAAGGTAACGGAAAACCATCTCACTTCTCGTTTTACTTAGTAAAGCATCTAGAGGTTCAAACCAGCTTTTCAGATGATGATCTAAAATTTAGATCATCTGCCGAAAAGCTGGTTTGAACCTCTTAATAATAACAACATTGGCTGAAGAAAATCGCGTGATTGTTTGTTACCAGATTCTTTTTTACTTTCCCTTGCCTATATCAATATATAGGAAGGAAAGTATTGTTTTCATGTCGATTTTAAGAAATCGAGTTTTCACCGAATCTACACGTTTTCAAACCCCCTGAACCCAAAGAACATGTTTTTTAGCGATTGGTGTGTGTGTGCGGGTGGATGTGTGTGTGTGTGTGTGTGTGCGCGCGTGTGCGTGTGGGTGTGTGAACAGAATATCTCAAAAACGGAACATCGTACGAACATGAAACTTAAAACTTAAGTTACATACCACTACCGGACCCGATACAAACATTTTTATCAAAATCGGTCAACCGGAAGTAGTAGTTTATTCGTGTAATTTGTCACTTTTTGCGATTTTCTCAAAAACGGGTCCTACGATTTTTTTAAAAATTTCCTGGTTTACTAAATTTTTTATGCTCTACAAGATAGGGTAGGCCATGTTTACCATGTTTACTGAAATTCTTGGTGAGGCTGTTTTCACGTAAAATTTTTTTTATTAAGATTACGGCTTTAATATGCATTTTAGCGCAACAATTTATATCATAAAGTTATAGACAATTTAAAATCCTACATTTTTTATTTCAAACTTTTCTTTGTATAACGCTTAGATTAGCGGTAATTTGCGATTTTCTGTTTTTTTCTCACAAAAAAGTGTGAAAAATCGATTTTTTAAGCTTTCGGCCTTAGTTTGCATTTTACGACAGAAGTTTATATAATCAAATTTATAAGAAATTAAAAGATCTATAACTTTTGTTTAAAATGTTTTTCTCTACAGAGCCTAGTTTAGCGTGAAAGAGTGATTTTCCGTATTTTTAAGCCAAACTGAGGTTGATTTTCATTTAACGTCTTTCCCTCATGATTAAAATAAGGTTATGGTTTTCGTGGATATGTTTTTGTTTATTTCTAATGTTTTATTAATAATGTTAGGTTATATTGTTAATTAATTGCATTGGCAAGAGAAGGTTGTGTGAGTGTTTCACACCAGATTTTTAGTTTTATAAGATTGTACAGTTCAAATGAAAAAAAAAAGGAATAAAAAATACAAGCTATTTCCATGAAATTATAAGCCCATGTAGTAAATAGAAATGTCACAACGATATTTGTAAAGCAAATTTGGGAAGGGTGCACAACAGATCTATTTATGACCTGTCACTTACACACTATTTTTTAGTTTTTTCTTTTCTACGTTCATACCTTTATCTACTGCACCTATCTTCAATCTCTTTCTGTTTTTTAGTTCTTTCTCTCATTCCATTTACTCGTATTGTTTCACCTTGAACATTGAAAAAGTAAGTGAAATATATTTTTATACCGCTCTGTTGGTAACACTGCATTACAGACTCTATTATATTTCTCAATTTATAACAATATCAGTCCCTATCCGAATAGAAATTGAATTTCTTTTCTTTTTACGCAACATCGATTCTTCCAAGTGTTTTATAGTTTCTTCTACCTATTTTTTACTTTTCCGTGAATAGAAAGCCTATATTGCGCATGGAAAGAAACGTGGATAAATTCCTACGCGGGAATTTTAATTGATTTTTTTAACGTTTTATAAAAATAGTTAAAATAATGAAAACAATTATATAATTTGCAAGTTGTTCGGATTTCGGGTTTCAAAGAAAAAGTTACTTTAAAAAATTAACGAAAGCTTTTTAAAAAATTTAATTTTGAATTTGAGTTCTTGCAGAGTCCTTTAGAAAGAACTGTTATACATTCTCCTGAAATTTGGCGATTTTTTTTTTTTTTTTTTTTTGGTTTAACGTCCGACTGTTCTGCAATTACTGCTAATGCAGACGGAGAAGGATGAAATGATTTTTTTGTAACGTATGAAAATATGCCGTGCCTGAATGGGATTCGAACCCAAGATCGCATAATGAGAGGCGAGCACGTTACCAACTACGCCAATGCGGCCGGCCAAATTTGGCGAGAATCAGACCACCCGTTCTGATTTAACACGACTTCAAAGTAGGGCTACGGGAAATTAGGTTCAAAAAAAGCACTTTTTTGTTCAAATTACAGTAGCATAACTTAAACCCGTTTCAAAAAATTTGGCCTTTCATCTAATCAACGCAGATTTCTTAAAATCGACGCGAAAACAATACTTTCCTTCCTATATACTTTTATAGGCAAGAGAAAGTAAAACGAATTGGAATTAATTAACCAAGTTAATTAATTGATAAACATTTTAGAGTTTGTATATTAGCGGAAGGTCGGGGCGGTCGCTTTGTTAACCTAGGAGACACCGGGTCATCTATTTTAAATTTAATTAATTCATCTTTCCTTTTCTTCTAAAGTAAACATTTGCCACCTTTGCCTCCCACCCTAACTCGCCTGAAATCCGTTCTCGGTTAATGAACTTTACACTCTATGTCAGTTAAATACGAGAACTTTTCAACATAGAATAAAGGGTACATGGAATGAGAGAATTTCTAAACTTTCTAAAGGACAGCAAATTACTAAAAACACAACAAAAAATGTCTTTCCATTCACACAAAACTTAAACACTACAAAGCAGTTCTAAGATCACAAACAACGTAAGGCAGTGAAACTCTCTTCAGTATTGATGGAAATGGAATAAAAAAAATCTGGTGTGAAACACTCGCACAACTTTCTCTTGCCAGTGCAAAAAATTTAAACAATATACCCTAACATTAGTAATAAAACATTAGAAATAAACAAAAAAATAACGTCAATAAACATAACCTAATTTTAATCATATATGAAAGACCCAAAATGAAAATCGACCTCAGTTTGACTTAAAAATACGGAAAATCACTCTTTCTCACTAAACTAGGCTCCGGGGAGAAAAATGCTCTAAATAAAAGTTGTAGATCTTTTAATTTTCTATAAATTTAATTATATTCACTTTTGTCGTAAAATGCATACTAAGGCCGAAATCTTAAAAAAAATCAATTTTTCACAAATTTCCGTGAGAAAGAAACAGAAAATCGCAAATTACCGCTAAACTAAGCGTTATACAAAAAATTGTTTGAAATAAAAGTTGTAGGATTTTAAATTCTCTACAACTTTTGTTATATAAATTGTTGCGCTAAAATGCATATTAAAGCCGTAATCTTAAAAAAACCGTTTTTACGTAAAAACAGCCTCACCAAGAATTTCAGCAAACATGGCGCCTATCCTATCTTGTAGAGAATAAAAAATTGAGTAAACCAGGTGATTTTAAAAAAAATCGTAGGACTAGTTTTTGAGAAAATCGCAAAAAAGTGAAAAATTATACGATTAAACTACTACTTCCGGTTGACCGATTTTGATGAAAATGTTCGTGTCTGGTCCGGTAGTGGTATGTAACTTAAGTTTCAAGTTTCAAGTTCGTACGACGTTCGGTTCTTGAGATATTTTGTTCACACACAGACCAATCGCTAAAAACATATTTTTTGGGTTCAGGGGGTCTGAAAACGTATAGATCCGGTGAAAACTCGATTTCGAAAAATCGACATGAAAACAATACTTTCCTTCCTATATATTCATATAGGCAAGAGAAAGTAAAAACAATCAGAAAAATAGAAAAAAGGATTCTTAGAACCTGCATAAACAAGAAACACATAGTTGACAACCAGCACAGACTTTTACCAAGAGAAGAAATTTATAAAGAAATAAAACCAATCACTGATGCAATGCGCAAAAAGAGAATTTCTTTCTTTGCACATATCCTCAGAAATCCAGAAAACCGATTATTAAGAAACATTGTAGAAAAATTCATGTTTGCAAAAACAGAAGGAGCCACAATTCCTTGGCTTGAAGAAATCAAAAAAGACAGAACAGAACTAAATCTAACAATTGCTGATTTCAAAGATCGCACATCGGTTTACAAGGAAACAATTAAAGACAAAAACACAATTTTATCAGTAAGAACAATTAAACAAAAAGAACAGGTTTGTTCAGACGAATTGAGAAAAGAAAGATCCGACAGAATGAAAAAGTATTGGAAAGAAAGAAATGAAAAGGAATTAATAAACTGCCACAGAAAAAGAACTAACCAAAGAGACTAAAGTGATCATTTGTGGTCATAAAATAAAAAAATCTGGTGTGAAACACTCACACACCTTTCTCTTGCCAATATAAATAATTAACAATAAACCTAACATTAGTAATAAAACATTAGAAATAAACAAACAACTAACCTCAATAAACATAACCTTATTTTAATCATGAGTGAAAGACAAAATGAAAATCGAACTCAGTTTGGCTTAGAAATACAGAAAATCACTCTTTCACGCTAAACTAGGCTCTATAGAGAAAAATTCTCTAAATAAAAGTTGTAGATCTCTTAATTTTCTATAAATTTGACACTTTTGTCGTAAAATGCGTAGGCCTACTAAAGCCGAAATATTAAAAAAAATCGATTTTTCACACGTTTTCGTGAGGAAAAAAAAACAGAAAATCGCTAATTACTGCTAAACTAAGCGTTATACAAAAAATTGTTTGAAATAAAAGTTGTAGGATTTTAAATTATCTACAATTTTTATTATATAAAGTTTTGCGCTAAAATGCATATTAAAGCCGTAATCTTAAAAAAACAACGTTTTTACGAGAAAACACCCTCACCAAGAATTTCAGCACACATGACGCCTACCCTATCTTGTAGAGAATAAAAAATTGAGTAAACCAGGCGATTTTAAAAAGAAATCGTAGGACGAGTTTTTGAGAAAATCGCAAAAAAGTGAAAAATTATACGAATAAACTACTACTTCCGGTTGACCGATTTTGATGAAAATGTTCGTGTCGGGTCCGGTAGTGGTATGTAACTTAAGTTTCAAGTTCGTACGATGTTCCGTTATTGAGATATTCTGTTCACACACACACACACACAGACCAATCGCTAAAAACATGTTTTTTGGGTTCAGGAGGTCTGAAAACGTGTAGATCCGGTGAAAACTCGATTTCTTAAAATCGACATGAAAACAATACTTTCCTTCCTATATATTCATATAGGCAAGAGAAAGTAAAAAAGGGTACTCAAATCGCACCAGTATTCTCACGGATACAACTCCCTTTCTTAACCATTGGGACTTACAAGTCCTCCATTTAGTACCATTGCATTTATTTGTGCATTAACAGTTTAAATTGCTTAGTTGACCATCGGAACTTCTAAATCCTGCCTAGTCTGATTTTTCTGTAAAATTTAAGGGCTTCAAAAATACATCAGATCGTGTCACATGTGTATTGAATGAAGCCATCACATGTGACACATGTGCGTCTAACCTAGTGTTGTACTTACACTTCCGAGATTTTATTATTGTGAGGTCTGGAAAGGGTTAAATCCAAAATTTGTAGAAATATACAAATTAATTAAAAATCCTAAAATCACAAAAGAAATTAAAAAATAATTTTTGACCTGTACGCAGTTTTAAGTTTTGTTTTCATCATAAACGGCTCTCATTATGACCCTCACCTTCCCCCCCCCCCCAAAACACAGGCTAATGATACAACTGCTTAAAAATGATTTATATAAGACGACAATTTCGTAAAACAAAAATTTTTTTGTTTATAGAAACTTTTCTTAGAAACTGCTGAGTTTAAACAATCATTTTTGGAAAAATTTCTTAAAACATTGAAGTGTAGCATTATACGGGAGCGAAACGTGGGTGATAGGGGCTGCAGAAAAAAAGAGGATAGAAGCTTTTGAAATGTGGTGTTATAGGAAAATGTTAAAGATTAGGTGGGAGGACAAAATAAGTAATTTAGAGGTTCTTAGGCGAATGGATGAAAAAAGAAGTATATGGAAGCATTTTACCAGAAGAAGGGATAGGCTAGTGGGACATATTTTAAGATACCCAGTTATCGGGCTATCAATAAAGGAAGGTAATATTGAGGGAGTAAATGGTAGGGAGAGGCAAAGATTAGAATATGTAAAGCAAATTACAAAAGATCTAGGGTGTTACAGGTATGTAGATATGAAACGACTTGCGCAAGATAGAACAGGTTGGAGAACTGCATAAAACCAGTCGAGAGACTGGTGACAAAACAAAGACGACAATAAACCTAGTAAATTATATTGTTTAATGTAGTAAAACTAAAAACAAAATCAAAAACTGTTAGTATATGTTCATCAAAATCGCGATCTGTCGCGATACTTTTTGACTTGTATCTTTTACTTTACGATTCTGAATTTTTCATTGTAACCAAGACCAAGAGGTGTATATTACACCGTTCAACCCCCCCCCCCACCGTACCTACGCTTGCTTTCTACCCTATAGTTTGGGTTTAAGAGAATAAAGTATTGTAGTCCATGATTAAATTTTGGGTTATTTTACGTTCAATATCTTCTTGTCTGAGATTTACGTTTATTAAACGGACTAAAAACATGGCACGGAATTAGTAATAGAGTTAAAAACTTTTGTTGGAAGCACGTAGAAAGCGGTATGGAAACTGCAAAGTTTAAACAATAAATTCAGCAGCTACGAGTATAGTTTCAGACTTATGAGTTCACGTATATTATTAACAATACTAATAACAAAACTGTTTAAACATTTTGCACAAGTCGATTCGAGTTCCAAAATTTTCAAAAGTGTAAATTGCATTAAACCACAAAACATTTATTAAACAAGTTTCGTAACTATCATACTGTGACGTAATAGTGATATTCCAGAAAATGTTAAAGTAATAAATAATAAAATCCCGGTCAGGTCTGATTTCATCTGTAAATCACCACATATCATTACCTACGCACAAGCCCAAGGCTTATGTAGGCATCATCACTCGATAAAAAAAAAAAATAAAAAAAATAAATTGTTTATTGTAAGAAATTAAGTGTATTGTGACAAGAACAATGAGTTGAACTAGAAAGGTCTTTATTTCCATTCCATGTATAGTATAAAGTTTTCCCATAACAGACAGGTGGAGTGTCAAATTATTTACACTCAATCTGTTAGATGCAAGCTAAAATAAATAGTTCTGTTTCTTATCACATGGTCAGCCAATTAAATGACTGAATCATTTAAGAACAGAAGAGGTAGAGGTGTAAAAGACACCAATCAGAGTTATCTCGTCTGAAAGTAATGGATTTCATTATACAGCCAGACCCTGTGGTGAATGAAGTGAAAATGTCATTTGCAGAGTGCTTTTTAGAGGGCCTGGCATGCTGATAAGTGTACTTTTCTACTCAGTGAGTTGTGGCAATGGTAAACCACCTCACTCCTCGATTTACTTAGTAAAACCTCTACAGGTTCAAACCAGCCTACAGGCTGATGACCTAAACAACAGCAGTCTAAAGTGTATTTTATTTTGTATTTGTTACAAATTGTTGAAACGTTGCGTATGGTTTTGAATTGTTAAATTTCTGTTGTAATATGTTACGAAATCTATTGTACTTATTCCGATTAAAAAATTCCTTTTGTATCAGAAACTGCTAAAATTAAATACTCAAAATTTAACAGAAAGTTAACAGACCACATTTTAATCCACTAATACAGCAAATGTCAAGATAAAACTTAACCCACCTACGAAGAAAATGGAGTCGAGATCTACTGATCTAATAACAAAATATATAATGATTAAAGGATATCTATACATTATTTTACAGATTTCATAATTCTTTAACATTTTACAGTATTGTGCGAATTAATGTGAACAGAGACAAAATTTCAGTTTTCATAAGTTGGTTAACCAAACAGTCAAACATCCTCCCAAAAAAATGTTCTGGGGCGGTTTTTCATACTCAGGTACTGGCACACTTATTCCAATTGAAGGTATGATGAATAGTGAAAAATACAAAGCATTGCTAGGGCAACGCTTAGCTATAGAACTTAATAAAGTACAGGCCGAAGGGACCGCAATTTTTCAACAAGACGGCTCCGTGCCAGATAATAATATTACCCTTCTTGATTGGCCTGGGAATTCACCTGATCTTAATCCTATAGAAAATTTGTGGGAAATATGTAAGGCTAGGCTACAAAAATTGGACTGTACGACAAAAACAAAACTGGTGGAAGCAGTGATTCAGGTTTGGTTTAGAGATGAAGCCATCACAAACAATTGCAAAAAACTTGTGGATTCCATGCCAAGAAGACTCCAGGAAGTCATAAAAGTAAAAGGGGGACACATTAAATACTAGTTAATGGAAATTATCTCATGTAAGTGTACCTAAATGTATCTTTGTCCTAAATAAATCATATTTACAAATTATTTCTGTTTGTTCACATTAATTCGCACAATAATTATAGTTCATTATGAGTTGTTCAGATCTTTATTACTCATGTACCCTAAAAATTTTCCGTTTCTTATTTCATTTTGTTTATCGTACAATACTTATATTATTTTGTTATTTTTGTTACTTTCTACGCTACTTCTTATTCTAAATACTTTGTATTTTTTCTTATTCTTGTTATGTGTATATTAGTTGATTTTCCTGTGTTTGTTTTCCATTTTTTCTTAATTTCTTTTTACTGTTCAACTTTTGAATTATTCACTGGGATGTATCCTTTAAAAAAAATCTTTTCTGTTTATTTTTTACGTCATTTGTTTATTCAAAATTTTGTTAAGCTTTTGGATGTTTGTACTGTATTGTATAGTTTCTAAATAAAGATTCAAAGTAAAAAAAAATTGTACTTATGTTTAAATGGAATTTTTTTTAAAATTCCTAATATGTGTACGTTGCAATCTGTTCAATTCTGAACAATGAGCAACCCCATGACCCAATGAGATGAGGACGATGTGTATGACGTGTAAATCAGGTGTAGTCTTGTACAGACTCAGGCCGACCATTCCTGAGAAAGTATGGTTAATTGAACCCCAACCATCAAAGTACACCGATAACCACTGTCTAGCATTCAAATCCGTATAAAAGTAACTACCTTTACTAGGTTTTGAACCAGGAACCTTCGTCTCCGAAAATCAGCTGTTGAACAGCTGATTTTGGCGACGACTTTACCTCTAGACCAACCCGGTGGGTTATTTAAATGGAAATAAATTATTATCCTCTCAAAATTACAATAAAATTGTAAACTGACCGGTAAGAGTTTTGCAGAAACTGCGTTGTACTAACAATTCAAAGGTGTAACAAAAGGTTAAGGATATCTGGAGTAGGTAAGAGTTTGAAAATATGGCACAAACATCACAAAAACGTATAAATTAAAAATCTATATATATAAACTAGATTTTTAATTTATACGTTTTTGTGATGTTTGTGCCATATTTTCAAACTCTTACCTACTCCAGATATCCTTAACCTTTTGTTACACCTTTGAATTGTTAGTACAACGCAGTTTCTGCAAAACTCTTACCGGTCAGTTTACAATTTTATTGTAATTTTGAGAGGATATCATAACGTTTTGTTGAATATATTGTATAATTTCTAAAAATAAATTGACTATTGATGCGACCGTTTCTGCAAAACTCTTACCGGTCAGTTTACAATTTTATTGTAATTTTGTGAGGATAATTATGTTCTATCATAACAATACGCGAGATGATAAGTATGACGTTAAAAAATAATTTATTATTTATAATAATAATAATAATAATAATAAAAATAATAATAATTTATTATAGTTTTTTTTATGAAGAAAAAAATTAACCGCCCAACGTGCGGCTCGAACCCACGACCTTGAGGTTAAGAGTCTAATGCTCTACCGACTGAGCTAGCCGAGCATCGCCAACATCGCCGCGTTGGCGATGTTGGTAACGTGCTCGCCTCTCATCACGCGGTCTTGGGTTCGAATCCCACTCGGGCATGGCATTTTTTCATACGTTACAAAAATTCATTTCATCCTCCACCGCCTGCATTAGCAGCAATTTGCAAAACAGTCGGACGTTAAACCAAAAAAAAAAAAAAAAAAAAAAAAAAAAAAAAATAGCCGAGCATGCCAACTCACAGCAAAATTATAGCATATAAGACAGGGCAGCCGAACCGTAACATGTAACATGTATACGGTGCTGCCACCTAACGTCAATCGGAGGAGGAGGACATTTTCCGAGATCCGATATAAAAAAACATACTAAATCGGGTCCCGGCGGCATTAAAATTATTGAAAATAAATGTTTGCAGTTTGTTTTTAATACTGAAATGAAGACTAAATGTCGTTTAAAGTGAAACAATGTTATACTAAAGCATTGGAAACATGTTTTGATCAATAATTAAAAGAATAAAGATAAATGTGAAATTCGATCAAAGTTGTTAGCGCTAAATAAGCAGTTCGCTTGCGCCGGCTGCGAAAACTCTTACCGGGCGCATTTCAAGCGAAATGCTTAATTATTATTTCGTCTATTATTGACTCTTTTTGCCACGAGTCAGCTGTTTAACAGCTCATTTTCGAAGACGAAGGTTCCTGTTTCAAATCCTAGAAAAGGTAGTTACTTTTGAATAATTTTTGGATTTGAATACTAGACAGTGTTTATTGGTGTATTTTGATGATTGGGGTTCAATTAACCTTACTCTCTGAGTGTGTACAAGACTACAAGTTAAACTCATCTCATTGGGTCATGGGGTTGCTTATTATTCCTAATTGAAGGGATTACAATGTAAACATATTAGGGAAAAATTCTTTTTACTACGTTGTGAATTGTTCTGGTAAACGAAGGAGATTTTAGAATAGTCTCTATTTTGTCTTTTTATGTAAAATATCTTTGCCGTTATGGAAAAAACCAGAAAATCAGGTATTTAAAGGCGCTATCCCTTTAAGTTGCCACACGTGGATGAATGAGTGAGTCCTAATAAGTTTATTATAACAAGTACGTTGTGAAAAAGGTCTTCGTACTGTATACCCGTGACGTCAACAGGATACATGAAAGTTCTTTAGAAACTGAAAACTTGCACTTTAGAAAGATTTTCGAGTAAGACTCTGGCAAAAGATAAGAAACGTGTTAAAACTACAGGGAGGAAAAGAAAAGAACACCGTATCCAGTCAGACGAGGACAACAAAGATGACGGAACACTGTGTTTATATTGTCTTCCATCTTACAAAAAAAGCAAACCGAGAGAGCCTTGGATAAGATGCACTTAATGTTGTATGTGGTTGTGGGTCCATAAGCCGTGCAGAGGAGCCAAAAATTTTCTTTAGGTGTGCTAATTGTGATTCATGTAATGACATTGAATAGTCCCTAAGATGGTTAATCATCATGCGGTCTTGGGTTCGAATCCCAATCAGAAAACGGGATATTTTCATACATTACAAAAAAAATCATTTCATCCTTCACCGTCTGCATTAGCAGTAATTGCAGAACAGTCGGTCAGAAAAAACGATGGTTAATGATTGTAATTTTCTACAACGGTTTAAAGTTTCATAATGTTTAATACTGTATCCAAAATGAATTCAAATATGATAAAATAATCGGGTTTTTTACTTTCTCTTGCCTATATGAATATATAGGAAGGAAAGTATTGTTTTCATGTCGATTTTAAGATATCGAGTTTTTACCGGATCTACACGTTTTCAGACCCCCTGAACCCAAAAAACATGTTTTTAGCGATTGGTCTGTGTGTGTGTCTGTACAAAATATCTCAAGAACGGAACATCGTACGAACTTGAAACTTAAAACTTAAGGTACATACCACTACCGGACCCGACACAAATATTTTTATCAAAATCGGTCAACCGGAAGTAGTAGTTTATTCGTGTCATTTTTCACTTTTTTGCGATTTTCTCAAAAATTGGTACTACGATTTTTTTAAAAATCACTTTATTTACTTAATTTTTTATGCTCTACAAGATAGGGTAAGCGCCATGTTTGCTGAAATTCTTGGTGAGGCTGTTTTCACGTAAAAAAATTGTTTTTTGAAGATTGAAACTTAAATATGCATTTTAGCGAAACAAAGTATATAATAAAAGTTGTAGAAAATGTAAAATTCTACAACTTTTATTTCAAACATTTTTTTGTTTAACGTTTAGTTTAGCGGTAATTAGCGATTTTCTGTTTTTTCTCACGAAAACGCGTGAAAAATTGATTTTTTTAAGATTTCGGCCTTAGTATGCATTTTACGACAAAAGTTTATATAATAAAATTTATAGAGAATTAAAAGATGTACAAATTTTATTTATAGCATTTTTCTTTACAGAGCCTAGTTTAGCGTGAAAGAATGATTTTCCGAATTTTTATGCCACACTGAGGTAGATTAGGTCATGTTTGTTGAGGTTATTTTTTTGTTTATTTCTAATGTTTTATTACTATTGTTTGGTATATTGTTAATTATTTGCATTGGCAAGAGAAAGTTGTGTGAGTGTTTCACACCAGATTTTTTTAAAGTAGTTTTATTGTTCATTTGGCTAAAATGAGTAAACCTATTTAGCTGTCTGATAACCATTAAAATACAGAATTTAAAATTGTAGATTACTGGAAAAGTTAATTTTGTTTTCATTCGCGGTTCTAGGATTCCAGTTTTGTAATAGTTTATCAATAATACTCATTAAAATAATACGTTTCACCTGTTGTTTTAATTATTTTCAACGCCTCACACCCATATAACTTTTTCATTAATGAATAATTAACTTGCGTCAACTAACCCCAAGGGTGGAGTAGGTTGACGCATCGGTGTTGATTACTTTAAATGTTCATAACCCACAAAATATTTAAAATATTTAAAAAATATATAAAAATCGCTAATTACCGCTAAACTAAGCGTTATACAAAAAAATGTTTGAAATAAAAGTTGTAGGACTTTTAATTTTCTATAACTTTTATTATATACATTTTTCCGCTGAAATGCATATTAAAGTCGCAATCTTAAGAAAACAATTTTTTTACGCAAAAACAGCCTCACTAAGAATTTCAGCAAACATGGGGCATACCCTATCTTGTAGAGCATAAAAAATTGAGTAAATCAGGCGATTTAAAAAAAAATCGTGAGACCAGTTTTTGAGAAAATCGCAAAAAAGTGAAAAATTACACGAATAAACTACTATGTCCGGTAAACCGATTTTGCTAAAAATGTTCGTGTCGGGTCCAGTAGTGGTATGTAACTTAAATTTCAAGTTTCAAGTTTTTACGATGTTCCGTTCTTGAGATAGCCTATTCTGTTCACACACACACAGACCAATCGCTAAAAACATGTTTTTTGGGTTCAGGGGGTCTGAAAACGTGTAGATCCGGTGAAAACTCGATTTCGAAAAATCGATATGAAAACAATACTTACTTTCCTTCCTATATATTCATATTCTGCCCATAACAGACTGGTGGAGAGTCAAATTATTTACTCTCAATCTGTTCATTGCTGGGCTAAAATAAATAGTTCTGTTTCTTATCACATGGTCAGCCAATTAAATGACTGAATCATTTAAGAACAGAAGAGGTAGAGGTGTAAAAGACACTAATCAGAGTTATCGCCTCTGAAAGTAATGGATTTCATTATACAGCCAGACCCTGTGGTGAATGAAGTGAAGGTGTCATTTGCAGAGTGGAAAATATGTGCTTTTCAGAGGGCCCGGCATGCTGATAAGCATACTTTTCTATTCAGTGAGGAAGGCAATGGTAAACCACCTCACTCCACATTTTACTTAGTAAAACCTCTACAGGTTCAAACCAGCTTTTCGGCTGATGACCTAAACAACAACAACATATTCATATAGGCAAGAGAAAGTAAAAATAAGAAAAATACAATAAAGTAAGAAACCTACTTCGATTTACCGTACCGAAATTATTTACAGAATCATCAATAACATGCCATCTAGAGTACATGTTGATGAAATAGAATCTAATCCATTACAGAAATAATGTGATTGTATTTTGTATTTTGTATTGTGTATGCGTATTGTATTAGTACACAAACGAATACATATTGTTAATGTTGCGTTTAGAAAATAAATTACTCTGTTTCGCATTGGAACGTTTCCACTGAAGCATCGCACGATTCAACAACAGACAACTGGAAAAGTAATAGATCCACAAATGTATTACATTAACATAATTATGTATTTACATAATTTTCTACTTACATTATAAATAATGGATTTTATTTAGGTAATCGTTCTTATATAACTTATTTTTCTTCTGTTTCGCTTACAATGACGTCAATGATTTGGTTTCTTGTACAATGTGTCTTTAAAAAGTAAGACCAAACTCCAGTTAAATGTTTTATCGATAATAATCTGGAATGACAAACTCACACGACTTCTTTTGCCAAATTAAATAATAAAACATATAAGCTATGTTTAATCATTAATAATGTAAAATAATAAACATAACAAAATTTTGATCACGCGTGAATTACGCAAAATGAAAATCAAACTCTGTAGAATTAAAAAATCCGGAAAATCAAGAATTGCCTGTAACTAGGGTTTATAGAAAAAAATGCTTTTTTGTTTTTTTAGCTTTTATTTGTTATCGGGAACTGTACATTGTTGACAACTACCCAATTTGATCGCTGCTTTTTGCTGTATTTTTTGACGTAGATTAGACATGAGTTTGAACAGGGACCCCCAGTAGAGTTTGTTCATGGATGGCTGTCAACTGGTCACCATACAAAGTCGCTTGCCCAACCGGTGTTACGTAACAAATAATAGCGACTTTCTACCAGCTGACTGACTGGGCTGGCCCGAAGGTCGAAAAAAATGCTTGAAATAAAAGTTAACCTACCGGGTTGGTCCAGAGGTAAAGTCGTCACCAAAATCAGCTGATTTTCGGAGACGAAGGTTCCTGGTTCAAATCCTAGTAAAGGTAGTTACTTTTATTCGGATTTGAATATTAGACAGTGGTTACCGGTGTACTTTAATAGTTGGGGTTCAATTACCCATACTCTATCAGGAATGGTCGGCCTGGGTCAGTACAAGACTACACCTCATTTACACGTCATACACATCATTCTCATCTCATTGGGTCATGGGGTTGCTTATTGTTCTGAATTGAACAGATTGCAACGTACACAAATTAGTGAAAAAACAAATTAAAAAAAAATTGTAGTTTTTTTTATTTGCTACAACTTTGAAAACAACTTTTAAAATCGTTTTGCGTAGTAGTAATTTATTGTTCACTGAAAGCGTAGATCGTTTTTCTAAAAACGTAGATTGTTTCGTAGATCGTTATTATTTGCCTTCATTTTTAATCTATTTTGGTAGTCTTGTATTTTGTTCAGGTGTTGTAGGAGTAACTGTGACGCTGTAGTTAAGACCTTCATGAATTGACTGTACGGCATTATCGTAGACAAAAGTGACTGCTTTAGTGTTTGTATCAACATAAATTAAAATTAAAATTACTTCAAACACAAAACAAAATTTAATTTACAAAAATTACAAACAAAAGTTAAATTTAATTACAGTAGAACCTCAGTAGTCCGGCCTGTTCGGGACCGAGAGGGTGATGGATTACTGAAAATGCCGGATTACTGGATGTGTTGAAATTTTGGAACTGTAAATTATAAATTTAAACAAAAAAAAATGATATGCATTGATTTCTATGCGATTTTAAATTAAATAAACTAATTAGACAAGATTTGCTGAGTACTTCTGTAGTCATTGTACCTTATAATAATTATCGTATAATTATCGGCTATTATCCCATATTAATTACCCATAATAATTTATAATAATTACCCATAATTATCGGCTATTGATATCGCCTAGTGCGGTGTGGGCGTGCTCGTGTTCTGAGAATTATGTTTCGTTATCACTTCAGGATGAAGTGTAGAGTATGACCCAGTTCTAGGTTTTGGATAAAAGGCCAAAATTTATTCCATTTAACAATAATTAAGGTCTGCTTATTCATTTCTTTAATCAAATCCTAAACATACATGTTATATTAAATCCGCTGTAATTAGGTCGAGTTGATTTCCCCTAATTCGATTTAAATCTTTTACCAAAATCTGTCCTGGGTGAGGTTTAATACTTTAAGGCCTAATATTTTAAGGGCCGGATTACTGGAGGTGCCGGACTACTGCACGGTCGGACTACCGAGATTCTACTGTATTTGTACGCGTACATGTTAGCAGAAAAACAAAAGAATTCACAAAGGTAAAAGGAGAGTTAGCTAACATGGAAAATTTCCAGAACCCTACAAACTGTTTTGATGATAAAACCTAACGCGGAGGTTTACACGGGTGACTGTAGCAGCACAATTTTTGCCGCATGGCAATTAAACACCCATGTCTATGGAATCCATGCGAAAACTACAGGAATAATAATATTCGTTTAACGACGCTAAAATCATCAGGATCTCCTGTAGACGATTGTCTAAATGGCAATTCGGCTAAGCCGCAATTGACTAAAATCGTAAGTTCCAAAAAAGAGTAGATTTCAACTTTTGTCGCGCGGCGAACAGATCGCATCCTGGTGGTGACTTAAATCGACTCTGAAAATGGTAATCGAAGTCGATCGCCCACCGCACGATGATGGTTCGTTTTCAGCTATCGATCTAGTGAAAAAATCATTTGGTTGCACCAAGTAAATTAACTGTAGTTAAACCATGAATGAAAGTAATACCTTACACATTTTGAAATGTTACGAAAAACACCCACGTCTATGGGATCCATGCGAAAACGACTACAGGAATAATAATATTGGTTTAACCCTTTATAGGGCAGTACTATGGGGAAAATTATATTTATGTTGTAAAATGTTAAATTTTGCATTATAGGGACTTGAATAATGTATTTCTAGTGCCAAAACAGCAAGATATTTCTTTCTTTTTATGTTAAGCCCTGGTAAGTATACGAGGGGGTACCCAAAAGAAACCGGAATTATTTTTTAAAACTATTTATTTTTAATTTTTTTACAAAAGAACCTTATCCCCTTCAAAATACTCTCCATTACAACTAATACATTTGTCCCACCGGTGCTTCCACTGTTCAAAACATTTTTTGTACTCCTCTTCAGTGATGGCTGCCAGCTCATCCGTCGTTTTTTTCTTGACATCATCAACGTTGTTAAATCGGAGACCTTTCATGCCCCTTTTCATGCGTGGGAACAAGAAAAAATCACACGGAGCCAGATCGGGTGAGTACGGTGCGTGTGGTAGCAAAACCATGCCGTTTTTCGCCAAAAACTGGGTAACCGAGATTGCCGTGTGTGCAGGCGCGTTGTCGTGGTGGAAAAACCAGTCCCCTGTCTGCCACAAATTAGGTCTTTTACGACGAATGCTGTTTCGTAGTCTTCTTAACACTTCAAGATAAAAAGCTTGATTTACCGTCTGGCCTGGTGGAACGAACTCTGAATGGACAATTCCCCTCACATCAAAAAAACAAATCAGCATTGTTTTGATGTTCGATCTGACTTGACGACTTTTTTTTTGGTCGGGGTGATAATGAAGTCTTCCATTGGCTGGATTGTTGTTTGGTTTCTGGGTCGTACCCATAGCACCAAGACTCGTCACCCGTAATGATCTTTGACATGAAATCTGGATCAGTTTCAAGCTGTTGTTTCAAATCACTACACGTTTCAATTCGACGTTCCTTTTGAGTGTCTGTCAGAACCCGAGGCACAAACTTGGCAGCGACTCTTTTCATTGTCAAGTCTTCTGTTAAAATGCGTTGGACTGAGCTCCAAGATAACCCACTAACCTGTGATATTTGGTCAATTGTCTGTCGTCGGTCAGTTCGTACAATTTCTTTCACTTTCACAACATTTTCGTCTGTTCGGGAAGTCGACGGTCGTCCAGAACGAGGTTTGTTCTCAATCGACATGTCGCCATTGTTAAAGCGCAAAAACCACTCGTACACTTGGGTTTTTCCAATAGCGTCGTCTTTGTAAGCTGTGTTCAACATTACAACTGTTTCCGCGGCGTTTTTACCAAGCAAGAAGCAAAATTTCACAGCCGCACGTTGTTCATTAAAACTTGCCATCATGAAAAACGACACGAGCACAAAACAGCACTAGCGAGAACAATCACTGCACGAGAACAGAACAAGCTAGATCAACGAACAAAATGGCATTGAACTGGCAATGAGTAGCGCTACAAGCAGCCTAGTGGCGGGAATTTGTACTGCACAAGCTCCGCCCACAGCAGAGCTTTTCCGGATACTTTTGGGTACCCCCTCGTACTTACCAAGGAGCGTTTATTGAAATGGAAATCACATAATGTTTAGTAGTAAGAATGCTTATTTAAACAACTTGTAGCCCTATATAACAAAATAATGTGTAGAATAACTTATATTAATTTATATTAGCATAAATGCTTTCCCATAAAAAACTTGAATTTTGTAAGCACTGTTAAAAAGTAACAACAGAACAAAGCGTTAGCGTACGCTGTTATGAATCCTTACCACATACGTGCAACTCACGAAGAAAATGGTCGCTGTGCGCTAATTTAAAAATGTGGGTAGCCTACTTACCAGAGAACATCTATAAAACCATAAAATGCCAATAGGGTTCAACTGCATAGCTTATTCTTAAATAAAATCAACCTTATTGCCAGTGGTAAGTATACTTACCAAAGAACTATCAAGGGTTAACGGCGCTTAAAATCATCAGGATCTTCTGTACACAATTCTCCATATAAATTATCTGAAGCACCCTATGTTTTTCAACGAGAAATCCATTGGCGGATCCAGACTTTCTTCTTCTTCCTTCCTTTTTACATTCTCTTGCCTATATGAATATATAGGAAGGAAAGTATTGTTTTCATGTCGATTTTTAGAAATCGAGTTTCACCGGTTCTACACGTTTTCAAACCCCCTGAACCCAAAAAACATGATTTTAGCGATTGGTCTGTGTGTGTGTGTGTGTGTGTGTGTGTGCGCGCGCGTGCGTGCGTGTGTATGTGTGTGTGTGTGTGAACAAAGTATCTCAAAAACGGAACATCGTACGAACTTGAAACTTGAAACTTAAGTTACATACCACTACCGGACCCGTCACAAAGATTTTCATCAAAATCAGTCAACCGGAAGTAGTAGTTTATTCGTGTAATTTTTCACTTTTTTGCGATTTTCTCAAAAACTGGTCCTACGATTTTTTTGAAAATCATCTGGTTTACTAAATTTTTTATGCTCTACAAGATAGGCGCCATGTTTGCTTAAATTCTTGGTGAGGCTGTTTTTACGTAAAAAACTTGCTTTTTTTAAGATTGCGGCTTTAATATGCATTTTAGCGCAAAAATTTATACAATAAAACATGTAGAGAATTTAAAATCCTACAACTTTTATTTCAAACATTTTTTTGTATAAAGTCTTAATTTAGCGGTAATTAACGATTTTCTATTTTTTTCACGAAAACGTGTGAAAAATCAATTTTTTAAGATTTCGGCCTTAGTAGTCTATGCATTTTACGACAAAAGTATAGTCTATATAATCAAATTTATAGGAAATTAAAAGATCTACAGCTTGTATTTAAAGCATTTTTCTCTACAGAGCGTGCAAGAGTGATTTTCCGTATTTTTAAGCCAAACAGGTTTATTTTCATTTTGCGTTATTCACTCATGATTAAAATTAAGTTATGTTTATTGAGGTTAGTTTTTTGTTTATTTCGAATGTTTTATTACCAATGTTAGGTTATATTATTAACTATTTGCATTGGCAAGAGAAAGTTGTGTGAGTGTTTCACACCAGATTTTTTCTTTGATTTACACTCTTCAAGTAATTCATGAATAATGGCTAGTCGAACAATTTCAGTGCCCGTACGCAGTGCAACTGTTCTGATCGATATTTTTAATCGAACTGAACTAATCACCTGCGATTTTTATCGATCCAAGTTAATGGCGTGGCGAATCGACTTGTTGAGTCGATTTTGTAAGCATCAGCCGCACGGCGAAGATCGACATAGTGTAAATTTCGCATAACAGATCACTTTAAAGCAGTGATTCCCAACCCGCAGTGGTCTGCGGACCACTCAGCCTGAAAGTGAACTACCACGGACCACCCATTACATTATTGCATATATCTTATCAGTTGTAACCAAATTAAAAGGTGATTAAATAAAAAAAATTTTCAGAAATAAACTATCATTATTATTAATTAAGAAACTATTATTACAAACATACAATTGTTATTTTCAGAAAGTAAGGTACATTGTACATCACAAAAAGTAAAAATATTTAAATTGTAAATTGTCTTTTAATAAAATAATGAATACAGAATTTACTTAGTCGAAAATAACAATGAAAATTAAAAAATGAATTCAAAATGAAATGAAAATTTCAATGCGACTATTTTGCACGAATTTTTCTGACTAGCTGAGGAATTCTAGGTTTTAGGCTCTTGCTAACAGCTACTTTCAAATCACTGCTTACACTTAGCCGATTTCGTTGTTTGTTTTTAATTAACAATAAACTAGAGAACCCCTGCTCACACAAATAAGTTGTTGAAAAATATCATAAGATACCGCAAAGCTACTTGCCGAATCTTGGGGAAGCCCAGGGCTTTCTTACACCACAACTCTTCTACCTTTATTTAATCTGAATCTTGAATGTATTTACTTAATCTTGTTGAATGAAAATCGTAACATTGATTTAATTACGGGAAAATATTACTTTTTACTTTCCCTTGCCTATATGAATATATAGGAAGGAAAGTATTGTTTTCATGTCGATTTTTCGAAATCGAGTTTTCACCGGATCTATACGTTTTCAGACCCCCTGAACCCAAAAAACATGTTTTTAGCGATTGGTCTGTGTGTGTGTCTGTGTGTCTGTGTGTGTGTGTGTGTGTGTGTGTGTGTGTGAACAGAATATCTCAAGAACGGAACATCGTACGAACTTGAAACTTGAAACTTAAGTTACATACCACTACCGGACGCGACACGAACATTTTCATCAAAATCGGTCAACCGGAAGTAGTAGTTTATTCGTATAATTTTTCAGTTTTTTGCGATTTTCTCAAAAACTGGTCCTACGATTTTTTTTAAAATCGCCTATTTTACTCAATTTTTTATTCTCTACAAGATAGGGTAGGCGCCATGTTTGCTGAAATTCTCGGTGAGGCTGTTTTCACGTAAAAACGTTGTTTTTTTAAGATTACGGCTTTAATATAAATTTTAGCGCAAAAACTTATATAATAAAAGTTGTAGAGAATTTAAAAACCTACAACTTTTGTTTCAAACATTTTTTTGTATAACGCTTAGTTTAGCGGTAATTTGCGATTTTCTGTTTTTTTTCTCACGAAAACGTGAGAAAAATCGATTTTTTTAACATTTCGGTCTTAGTATGCATTTTACGACAAAAGTGTATATAATAAAAGTTATAGAAAATTAAAAGATCTACAACTTTTGTTTAGAGCATTTTTCTCTACAGAGTCTAGTTTAGCGTGAAAGCGTGATTTTCCGTATTTTTAAGCCAAACTGAGTTCGATTGTCATTTTGCGTCATTCACTCATGATTAAAATAAGGTTATGTTTTTGAGGTTAGTTTTTGTTTATTTCTAATATTTTATTAATAATGTTAGGTTTATTATTAATCATTTGCATTGGCAAGAGAAAGTTGTGTGAGTGTTCACACCAGATTTTTTTTATAAGTAGTCACCGGACTCTCATTGACCACCCCGAAGGCTGTCACGGACCACCGGTTGGGAAACACTGCTTTAAATCAAAGTGTATAAAACTTTAAAATATGGATAGAAATAGGTTTTAGTTGAGCTGTCGGTAAAACACAATGTAAAGAGATGATAAAAAATGTAGTGAACGTTACGGGTCATTAATAATTTAATTAGGCTGTGTCTATCACAAACAATTAACTGACCCACAACCATTGTAATTTCATTCATACATTTAAAAAAGTTTATATATATATGTATATATATATATATATATATATATATTAGCGAGTTTGTTTTACAGCTGTCGCCGTCTCTCGCATCCTAATACCCTCCACATTTGTCTGTCCAAGCAGTCATTGTCTGTCAGTTCTCTCGTCTGCATCGCCACCTCCATGCCATACAGCCAGGAGTGCTTCGGCCTTCCTCTTTTCCGGCTTGACTCAGGGACCCAGTCCAATAATATCTTTGGCCATCTCTCATGAGGCATTCTCTTCACAGTTAAATAAAAAAAGTTTAAAAAAAAAGTAAAATAAAAAAGTTTAAAAAAAAAGTTAAATAAAAAAGTTTAGCGTAGTAAAAATAAAGAATGATACACACACAATACAATTCTCTCATTACCTACTATGTAGCTTATATCACTTAGTTTTTCTTGCCCTTTATTAATATACGAGCGTATTGTTTTCATTTCAATTTTCCGAAATTGAGTTTTCATTAGAAATACACGTTTTCAACCCACCTGAAACCAAAAACACATGTTTCTTACGATCGGTCTATGTAATCTAACGAAAGGAATACCTCAAAAAGTCGAAACACGGAAATTAAATAAAAATAAAATTACTGATGCCGGCCGCATTGGCGCAGTTGGTAACATGCTCGCCTCTCATCATGCTGTCCTGGGTTCGAATCCCACTCAGGCACGGCATATTTTCATACGTTACAAAAAATCATTTCATCCTCCATTGTAAACAGTTACACCCCAACGTCGTCGCTAATGACCGTTGTAGTTGATGCGACGTTAAATAAAAAAAAAATTACTGATATGTAATGACGAGATGAATCCGGAACTCAGTGTGGGCAATGCGCTGCTGCTAGCGTAGTACGCACATTTCTAAAAACATGCAATTGTGTAGTATATAATATAGTTTATTTTTTGCTTCTTCTTTACAACACTTAATAACATTTACAATAACATTCCGTTTCGCACTTCGAATTGTTTTCCGCTGCTTTCGAACGGTCGACATGATAAACTTATAATACACGGATAGATAACTAATCTATAACAACACTACAGAATAATGAATAAAATGTGAAGAATTAAAATGAAAAGAAACGGAATGAGTTTTAACGAATTACGTATAATACTTTTATCTTAAATGGAATGGATGAGATCTTGAGGAAGGATTACTTCATGAAAATTAATAAGAACAAAACGAAAGTGTTGTGCAGCAGCAAGAGTGGTTTAGAAGAGATGGGAAATTTAAAAGTAGGCAACGAGAACATACAGGAAGTTGGGGAATTCTGCTATCTAGGGAGTAAAATAACAAAGGATGGTAGAAGCACGAGTGATATCAAGAGTAGAATTGCTCAAGCTAGAAAAGCCTTTGAAATGAAAAACAGCTTACTGACTACAAACATTGATTTACAGATTAGGAAAAATTTCTTAAAACATTATGTTTGGAGTGTAGCATTATACGGAAGTGAAACGTGGGTGATAGGGGCTGTAGAACGGAAGAGGATAGAAGCTTTTGAAATGTGTTGTTATAGGAAAATGTTAAAGATTAGGTGGGTGGACAAAATAAGTAATTTAGAGGTTCTTAGGCGAGTGGATGAAAAAAGAAGTATATGGAAGCATCTTACCAAAAGAAGGGATAGGCTAGTGGGGCATATCCTAAGACATCCAGGTATTGGGCTATCAATAATGGAGGGTAACATTGAGGGAGTAAATTGTAGAGGGAGGCAAAGATTAGAATATATAAAGCAAATTACAAAAGATGTAGGGTGTTACAGGTATGTAGATATGAAACGACTTGCGCAAGATAGAACAGGTTGGAGAACTGCATCAAACCAGTCGAGAGACTGATGACAAAAAAAAAACTTTTATTTGTATAAATAGCCTAAAACGTAAAAACAGAATAGAATTTTCGTTAAAATCGGTCTAACAGTTTATTCGTGCGGTTTTTCACTTGCTTAAGATTTTCTCAAAAACGGCTTTTATGAATTTGTTTTTAAAAGTCGCCTCATTTAACCCTTTTTTATTTTCTACTAGGTAGGGTAAATGCCAAGTCTTTTACAATAACTGGGAAGGCTGTGCTATTGTAGTATAATATTTTTTTTAAGACTGGAGCTTTAATATGGATTTTAGGGCGAAAGTGTATAGGGTTGTTTAATAAGTGTATAGGGCAGTTTAAGTTGTAGAAAATTAAAAATCGTAAAACTTATATTTCGAATTTTTTATTACAGAGTTTATTGTAAATTAGTGATTTTTCGTATTTTCAAGTTGAATTAAAGGTTAATTTTAATTTTGCGTCATGCACTCATGATTAAAATTAGGTTATGTTTTTCATTTTACATTGTTTACTCATTAGTAAACTACTTTATAGTTACATTTATAAAATTTTTATTTCCGTCTCAAAATTTCGTTATTATTACCAATTTTCACCAATAATTTTTTATAATTTTTACCAATTTTCATTTTCGTAATTTTTGAAAGCATCGTCTTTATAACCATGTGTTGTTTAGGTGATCGTTTGAAAGTCTGGTTTGAACCTCTAGAGACTTTACTAAGTAAAACGAGGAGTGAGGTGGTTTACAATTGCTAACACTCAATGAGTTGAAAGAGTATGCTTATCAGCATGCCGGGTCCTCTGAAAACATCTACTTTCCACACTGCAAATGACACCTTCAGTTCATTCACCACAGGGTCTGACTGTACGAGGGGGTACCCAAAAGTATCCGGAATAGCTCTGCTGTGGGTGGAGCTTGTGCAGTACAAATTCCCGCCACTAGGCTGCTTGTAGCGCTACTCATTGCCAGTTCAATGCCATTTTGTTCGTTGATCTAGCTTGTTCTGTTCTCGTGCAGTGATTGTTCTCGCTAGTGCTGTTTTGTGCTCGTGTCGTTTTTCATGATGGCAAGTTTTAATGAACAACGTGCGGCTATGAAATTTTGCTTCTTGCTCGGTAAAAACGCCGCGGAAACAGTTGTAATTTTGAACACAGCTTACAAAGACGACGCTATTGGAAAAATCCAAGTGTACGAGTGGATTTTGCGCTTTAACAATGGCGACATGTCGATTGAGAACAAACCTCGTTCTGGACGACCGTCGACTTCCCGAACAGACGAAAATGTTGTGAAAGTGAAAGAAATTGTACGAACAGACCGACGACAGACCATTGACCAAATATCACAGGTTAGTGGGTTATCTTGGAGCTCAGTCCAACGCATTTTAACAGAAGACTTGACAATGAAAAGAGTCGCTGCCAAGTTTGTGCCTCGGGTTCTGACAGACACTCAAAAGGAACGTCGAATTGAAACGTGTAGTGATTTGAAACAACAGCTTGAAACTGATCCAGATTTCATGTCAAAGATCATTACGGGTGACGAGTCTTGGTGCTATGGGTACGACCCAGAAACCAAACAACAATCCAGCCAATGGAAGACTTCATTATCACCCCGACCAAAAAAAAGTCGTCAAGTCAGATCGAACATCAAAACAATGCTGATTTGTTTTTTTGATGTGAGGGGAATTGTCCATTCAGAGTTCGTTCCACCAGGCCAGACGGTAAATCAAGCTTTTTATCTTGAAGTGTTAAGAAGACTACGAAACAGCATTCGTCGTAAAAGACCTAATTTGTGGCAGACAGGGGACTGGTTTTTTCACCACGACAACGCGCCTGCACACACGGCAATCTCGGTTACCCAGTTTTTGGCGAAAAACGGCATGGTTTTGCTACCACACGCACCGTACTCACCCGATCTGGCTCCGTGTGATTTTTTTCTTGTTCCCACGCATGAAAAGGGGCATGAAAGGCCTCCGATTTAACAACGTTGATGATGTCAAGAAAAAAACGACAGATGAGCTGGCAGCCATCACTGAAGAGGAGTACAAAAAATGTTTTGAACAGTGGAAGCACCGGTGGGACAAATGTATTAGTTGTAATGGAGAGTATTTTGAAGGGGATAAGGTTCTTTTGTAAAAAAATTAAAAATAAATAGTTTTAAAAAATAATTCCGGTTTCTTTTGGGTACCCCCTCGTATATATAATGAAATTGATTATTCTCGGCGAAGATAGCTCTGACTAATGTCTTTTACACATGTATAGTCACTTGAGTCACGAGTTTGCCCTTGTTTGCAACGAGGGGTAAAGGGGGGAAAATCATCAGTGCGCATGCCCGACTGCTTTGATTTCAGTACGACAAACTTAACAACTTATTCCATACCCAGAGCATATATAGTATATCGCGGAACCTTTTGTAGGTTAACTGTTAGTTACAGATTGGTCGATTTCTCGAAAACGTGATCGAACTATTCACAGTGTTGAACGAAATCTAATATGTAATGTAATAATATGCTATGAAGTTGAAGCTAAACAAAAATGCCAATCCGTGCCTCTTAACAAAAGCCTAGAGCGAGCGGCTAACTACTGTGATGTTTCTCTTTTCACAATTCAAAAAATAAAGAAGGAAATTAAGGACGTGAAGAAACTATTCTTCAATTTTTGTTGACAGCTGGTACAAAAAATAAAACGGTTAGGTAGAAACTAAAGAGACTGACAAGGAAAATTCCGGTGGGAGCAATAGTAGGCCTAAAGAAGGCGATTCATTCGTAATTACAGTAAATCAAACATTTCTAGTCATTTAATTAAGCTACTTATAGGAAATATTAAAGGTTATATTTATTTCTTATAAGGTTTATGACTGCCCATAACAGACAGGTGGAGTGTCAAATTATTTACACTCAATCTGTTCATTGCAGGGCTAAAATAAATAGTTCTGTTTCTTATCACATGGTCAGCTAATTAAATGACTGAATCATTTAAGAACAGAAGAGATAGAGGTGTAAAAGACAGTAATCAGAGTTATCTCCTCTGAAAGTAATGAATTTCATTATACAGCCAGACCCTATGGTGAATGAAGTGAAGGTATCATTTGCAGAGTAGAAAATATGTGCTTTTCAGAGGGCCCGGCATGCTGCTAAGTGTACTTTTCCATTCAGTGATGAAGGCAATGGTAAACCACCTCACTCCTCATTTTACTTAGTAAAACCTCTACAGGTTCAAACCAGCCTTTCGGCTGTTGACCTAAACAACACAACAACAAGGTTTGTGAAGAAAACATTTTCTCGGAATAAACCACAGCTTACAAAATGTTTGTAGAAACTTAACGGTAGTGAAATGCACGAGTAGTGTCTCACTGTTGAGGTTGGCAGCACTGCAAATATATCATTTCCCTTCATTACAGTCCACACATACGCAAAAGGCAAACTCGTGACTTCAGTATCTATACCTCTTCTGTTGTTAATTGATTAAGTCATATAAATAACTGACCATGGGATTAGAAACAGAGCTATTTTTTGTAGCTCTGTAACTAAGCAGATCGAGTGCAAATAATTTAACACTCCACTTGCCAGTTATGGGTAATGGACAATATTAAGAGTTCTTAATACAAGATCATTTAAATTTCCAACTTTTGAAGATAACACATTCATTTTTATCATCATCCCACGACGACGAAGAATTTATAAAAGTTAATCGAGATGTGAACCGGAATCCTCAGAGATATCTTTACAGAGTTGGTTCATAACAGAGATAACATGACAACTAGAATTTCAAGTCGTAGCCTACGTGAGGGGTTGTAGTAATGTGTTTGTGGTAAATTTCCCAGTAGACAATGTCATTTCAGACATGACAATGCATGACAAATTTCAACGAGAAAGTGTCATATTTCTCTTGAGATTATAAGATGAATTACATACAGCCAATTGGCACAATGTATAATCATTTTTAAGACAATCAAGTTAGTGTGAAATACTCACACGACTTTCACTTGTCAATGTAAATTATAAAACATATAACTTATGTTTAATCATTAGTAAACAATGTAAAATGATAAACATAACCTAATTTTAATCATATATTTTTACTTTCTCTTGCCTACATGAATATATAGGAAAGTATTGTTTCCATGACGATTTTAAGAAATCGAGTTTTCACCGGATCTACACGTTTTCAGACCTCCTGAACCCAAAAAACATATTTTTAGCGATTGGTCTGTGTGTTTGTGTGTATATATACAAAATATCTCAAGAACGGGAACATCGTACGGATTTTGAAACTTGAAATTTAAGTTACATACCACTACCGGACCCGACACGAACATTTTTATCAAAATCGGTCAACCGGAAGTAGAGTTTATTCGTGTAATTTTTCACTTTTTTGCGATTCTCTCAAAAACTGGTCCTACGATTTTTTAAAAAATCGCGACGTTTACTTAAATTTTTATCCTCTACAAGATAGGGTCATGTCTGCTGAAATTCTTGGTGAGGCAATTTTCACGTAAAAACATTGTTTTTTTTAAGATTGCGGCTTCAATATGCATTTTAGCGCAAAAGTTTATACAATAAAAGTTGTAGAGATTTTAAAACCCTACAACATTTATTTCAAACATTTTTTCGTATAACGCTTAGTTCAACGGTAATTAGCGATTTTCTGTTTTATTCTCTCGAAAACGTATGAAAAATCGATTTTTTTAAGATTTCGGCCTTAGTATGCATTTTACGACAAAAAAGTATACAATCAAATTTTTTAGGAAATTAAAAGATCTACAACTTTCATTTAAAGCATTTTTCTCTGCAGAGCCTAGTTTAGCGTGAAATAGTGATTTTTCGTATTTTTAAGCCAAACTGAGGTGGATTTTCATTTTGCGTCTTTCACTCATGATTAAAATAGGGTTATTTTTTTGAGGTTAGTTTTTTGTTTATTTCTAATGTTTTATTTCTAATGTTAGGTTATATTGTTTAAATTATTTGGATTGGCAAGAGAAAGTTGTGTAAGTGTTTCATACCAGATTTTTTCAGTTTTGTTGATCAAAACTGGTCTTGGAGACCAACAATTAATTTTTCGTTCATATTATCTTAAAAAGTAAATGTTTAAATCTTTTCAATTTACAATTATTCACAATACTTTGAGCTTCACACTGCTCTACTTAAACTCATCACACTGCACTGTTAAACTAGTTCCAAGGATTTCGTCCTCTTAAGCCTTTTAGGAACATTTTCATAGTAGAGAAGTTTAATTGCTTCTGGATTAATGTGACCATATACAGACGAGCTTCATATTTAACAGCAAATCTTCTTATCTAACATAAGATCTAACATTATCTAACATGACACAAAAGGAATGTCAAGATCTCTGGGTAGATTACTAATCCTAATGTACCAAGAAACATTAACCATAGCTATCAGTGCTTTGTTCTGAAACGTCTTTATAATTCACATCTAACTTTCTTTGGCGTAACACCAAAGTTGTATACCATAAATCCAAATGGGTTTTAAAATTTTATTCAAAGTTCCCCTCTTTTGTTCATCAAAAATAAAGTCAAGCAGAATTTTAATTTCATTCACTAATCATTAAAAGTTTCTTCACTTTTATCACATTTTCTGCATATATCTATTTCTTTACTACAGATGCACTGTTTACAGGGAAATTTCAATCTTTCATTATCTTAATTTCAATCTTTCATTATCTTGGTTATCTTTCATTATTTTTTTTTTTGAAAAGAGAAAGTGGTGTAAATGTTTCACTCCGGATTTTTTTAGTTTAGTTTTAGTAATACGTGTATCATATCTTTAACTTGTAGATTTTTTTTTGTTTAACGTCCGACTGTTGTGCAATTACTGCTAATGCAGACGGTGAAGGATGAAATGATTTTTTGTAACGAATATGTCGTGCCTGAATGGGATTCGAACCCAAGACCGCATGATGAAAGGCGAGCACGTTACCAACTAATCCAATGCGGCCGGCATTTTTTTTAAGAGAAGAGCTGTATGTTCTTTAATTCAAAAGTTATTTTATGTAGTCTAAAATTGTCCTGACCAACCGGGTTTGTCTAGAGGTAAAGTTATCACCGCGAGTCAGCTGTTGAACAGCTGATTTTCACAGCGAAGGTTCCTGGTTTAAATCCTAGTAAAGACCAACCGGGTTGGTCAAGAGGTAAAGTCGTTGCCAAAATCAGCTGTGTAACAGCTGATTTTCGGAGACGAAGGTTCCTGGTTCAAATCCTAGTAAAGGTAGTTACTTTTATACAGATTTGAATGCTAGGTAGTGGTTACCGATGTACTTTGATGGTTGGGGTTCAATTAACCATACTCTCTCAGGAATGGTCGACCTGAGTCTGTACAAGACTACTCTTCATTTACACGTCATACATATCATCCTCATCTCATTGGGTTGCTTATTGTTCTCAATTGAACAGATTGCAACGTACACACATTAGGAATTACAAAAAAAATCCTAGTAAAGATTTTATATGGATACATACAGATTTGCATACCAGACAGTGGTTACCGGTGCACTTTTATGGTTGGGATTTAATTAACCATACTCTCTCAGGAATAGTCAGCCTGTCTCTGTAGAAGATTACACCTCATTTACACGTCATACACATCATCCTCATTCATGGGGTTGCTTATTGTTCTCAACTGAACAAATTGCAACCTACAAGGGAAATAGAACCCTTAATTTTTCAGGCTTTAAAACTGATTCTAAAATAAATCCAATAGGTTGGTTGAGAAAAACATATTAACATAAATACGGACATCATTCCAAACCCATATTTTGATTTGATGCCCACACCGCGCTGGTGGACTGTTTTTATTATTTGCACTCGATTTGCTAAATCAGATAAAATTGAACTAAAATTGAATTAAACAGATAAAATTGTTCTGTTTTTTATCACATGGTAAGCCAATTATATTACTGAAACATTTTAGAACAGAAGAGGTAGAGGTTTAAAAGACTATAGTCCGATTCATGATAGAAAACCATCTGTCTTTAAACAGCAATAACTTTTGAACCGTTGTATGTAAAATCAATTTCAATACATCAAATTAAAGCTTGTTTTATTGTTGCGTACTGAATTACATTAGAATAAAATACTTTGTAGCCCTATACATATTAAAGTACGCGTGAACAAAGTAATAGTACCGTGAAGTTGGGTATACTGGAAAAGTGGTTAAAAACAGGGTACTTTTTATGCATCATTCGTTATATTTAATACACTAATAATTTCCGAAAATGTTAATACCGTAACCAACAATAAAATAAGCTTTAATGTGATATATCGAAATTGTTTTTATATACAGCGGTTCAAAAGATATTGATGTTTAAAGACAGGTGTTTTCTTTCATGAATCGGACTATAGTCAGAATTGTCTCCTCTAAAAGTAATGAATTTAATTATACAGTCAGATCCTGTGGTGAATGAAGTGAAGGTGTCATTTGCAAAATGGAAAGTAAATACTTTTCAGAGGGTTTGGCATGCTGATAAGAATACTTTTCCACTCAATGAAGAAGGTTATTGTAAACTACTTCACTGTTACTTAGTAAAACCTCTAGAGGTTCAAACTAGCTATTCGACTGCTGACCTAAAAAACAAAATTTTGTCTTATTAAAATCTTGAAATTCAACACGTTTTGATTATCACTATTTATCTCCACTAAACAGAATCGAGAGAAGTAAAATGTTTTTTTATTCGTAATGTGTGTACGTTGCAATCTGTTCAATTTAGAACAATAAGCAACCCCATGACCCAATGAGATGAGAATGATGTGTATGACGTGTAAATGAGGTGTAGTCTTGTACAGACTCAGGCCGCCCATTCCTGAAAAAGTATGGTTAATTGGAATCCAACCATCAAAGTAAACCGGTAACCACTGTCTAGTATTCAAATCCGTATAAAAGTAATTACCTTTACTGGGATTTGAACCACGATCCTTCGTCTCCAAAAACCAGCTGTTAAACAGCTGACTAGTGGCGACGACGTTACCCCTAGACCAACCCGCTGGGTTTAGTAAAAATAAACCACAAAATTGGCGAGGGAATAACGATTTCTTATTCCAAAATAAAGAACCAATGAGTCAAATACAAATAGAAACAGAGGAACGATAACAAATAATAATAAAGTATTGAAAGATTATTTTTAGAAAAAGGAATGGAAACAGGAACAGTTCAGAAAATAGGGAAAATAAATGAAGTAGTAATGAAAACACTGGAGAGTTAATAAATATTAACGAGTCTCTGTTACTGCGAAAACAACAATAGCTGTATATTCACTAACATAACATTGTTCTATTAAAAATACCAACTCGATATCAAATTGTTTCGATTAATTTAAAAATAGAATCGAAATAATCTCCAGCTGATGTACCATTCAGATATCGTTGATTGAAACACCTACTCGATTATTTTATTATTTACAAGTGTAAAGGGACGGAAAAACTTTACATTTAAGTCTCTAGAGAAAGAAACAGATTGATTTTTCTAACTGAAGACAATTTTATTTCTATAGAGTGAAATTTAACATTGATTCAATTTTTTGAATGAATTAATATTTCACGAAGGTTAATTATGCCGATAACAGGAAAGTTTTTCCATAACGGGCAGGTGGAGTGTTAAATTAATTGCACTCGATCTGTTGGTTCCAGGGCTACAATAAATAGTTCTGTTTCTTATCATATAGTCAGCCAATTATGACTGAACTATTTAAGAACAGACAAGGTAGAGGTGCAAAAGACACTAGTCACGAAATCTCCTCTGAGAGTAATGAATTTCACTATATAGCCAGACCCTGTGGTGAATGAAGTGAAGGTGTCATTTGCAGGGTGGAAAGTGGGTGCCTTTCGGAGGGCCTGGAATGCTGATAAGCATACTCTTTGAAATCAGTAAGGAAGGCAAAGTAAACCATCTTACTCCTCGTTTTTACTTATTAAAACCTCTAGAGGTGTTCAAAACCAGCCTTTCAGCTGTTGAACTAAATAACAACAACAGGAAGGTGGAGTTTCAAATTATTTGCACTCAATCTGCTAGTTCCAGTACTACAAAAACATGTAGCCTGATTTTCGTAAGGAGAGCGCTGGGCAAAACGTGCGTCTGTATTAGTATAGTCTTGCATGTACTGCAATAGTGCAGCGTATGAAATCAACAATGAAACAGCATGCCTACAAAATACAATGGGTGTTGTCAATTTTCAACAACACTGACTGTACATCTTACTGTAGGTCGGAGGGGTATGCAGGATTTAAGTCAAGTATGCGCATGCGTAGACCAGCACTCACAGCAGTTTGCTTGGCCTTTACTTCTACTTCTTATCACATAGTCAGCCAATTAATAACTGAAGCATTTAAGAAAATTGACACTTAAGACGGAAAATTTTTAACAAGTTCGTTGAATTGTTAAGTAACAAGGAAGACGAAGATATCATAAATTGAGTTTCATTTACCGTAGATAGTTTGTTTATAAATTGGTATATTTAGAATATGAACTGGATATGGCAAGAGCAGACGAATAATATTTCACGTGAAATGGGTTCCCAATGCAAATACTGGGGTACTACGATACATTGGTAGTGTTTATGTAAGCTACGAATACACTCATCCATGACGTAACATCAAACCTAGACTTATACATAGGTTGCTTAAAAAGTCTCATTACTGTTTATAAAATCGATCTGCTTTTTGTAGGGCTATTTAATACAGTTTTGTTTGTTATCAGATGGTCACCCAATTATACAGAGTGATTTAATAAGAAGGAAACAATTTCAATAAGTTGTATTTCCTGAACTACATGTTATATTTTAATTCTGTAAATTACATTTGAAAGAGAAAGTTTTAAATTTTAATTTACATACATGAAAGTTTATAGATGTTCAATGTATCCTCCTCCGGCTGCACGTACAACATCTAGACGGTAACTGAACTCATCCCAAACTCTCTGACGCATGTCTTGGGTCACTGAGTTGACTGCAGCTGTGATACGATTCCTTAGTTCATTCAAATTGGTGGGAAGAGGTAGGTGGTATGTAAACTGCACTTTTCACGAACCCCCACAAGAAAAAGTCACAGGGTGTGAGATCTGGAGACCTCAGTGGCCAAAACTGAAGTGCAGAGTCGTCATTCGCCATGCGACCTATCCATCGTTGACGTATGGATTCATTTAGGAAACGCCGAACATTGCGATGCCAATGGGGTGGATTTCCTCAAATGAATGAAGATTCAGGAGATTACATTTTCCAGCAGGACGGAGCTCCACTCCATTGGCATCGCAATGTTCGGCGTTTCCTACATGAATCCATACGTCAACGATGGATAGGTCGCATGGCGAATGACGACTCTGCACTTCAGTTTTGGCCACCGAGGTCTCCAGATCTCACACCCTGTGACTTTTTCTTGTGGGGGTTCGTGAAAAGTGCAGTTTACATACCACCTCTTCCCTTCAATTTGAATGAACTAAGGAATCGTATCACAGCTGCAGTCAACTCAGTGACCCAAGACATGCGTCAGAGAGTTTGGGATGAGTTCAGTTACCGTCTAGATGTTGTACGTGCAGCCGGAGGAGGACACATTGAACATCTATAAACTTTCATGTATGTAAATTAAAATTTAAAACTTTCTCTTTCAAATGTAATTTACAGAATTAAAATATAACATGTAGTTCAGGAAATACAGCTTATTGAAATTGTTTCCATTTTATTGAATCACTCAGTATGACTGAAGCATTTAACAACAGAAGAGGTACAGGTGTAAAGCACACTAAAGTACGTATAATGAAAGATGAAGCCTGTATTTGGAACAGGGTATCTTTTCAAGTAAAAAACAAAGATTTCAGATACTTGGTTTTTTTATTTGAAAATCCGCCTAAAAATCTACCTTTTGTTTATAAAATGCTTTTTGAATCATCTAAATGTAAAAAAAAAAGAAATTTATTTTAGCCCTGCAACGAACAGATTGAGTGTATAATTTGACACTTCCCTTGTCTGTTATGGGCGGATATAATTGAAGTTGTTGTTTAGGTCATCAGCCGAAAGGCTGGTTTGAACCTGTAGAGGGGTTTTACTAAGTAAATCGAGGAGTGAGGTGGTTTACCATTGCCTTCCTCACTGAATGGAAAAGTACACTTATCAGCATGTCAGACCCTCTGAAAAGCACATATTTTCCACTCTGCAAATGACACCTTCACTTCATTCACCACAGGGTCTGGCTCTGCCCATAACAGACAGGTGGAGTGTCAAATTATTTACACTCAATCTGTTCGTTGCAGGGCTAAAATAAATAGTTCTGTTTCTTATCACATGGTAAGCCAATTAAATGACTGAATCATTTAAGAACAGAAGAGGTAGAGGTGTAAAAGACACCAATCAGAGTTATCTCCTCTGAAAGTAATGAATTTCATTGTACAGCCAGACCCTGTGGTGAATGAAGTGAAGGTGCCTTTTACAGAGTGGAAAATATGTGCTTTTCAGAGGGCCCGGCATGCTGATAAGCGTACTTTTCTATTCAGTGAGGAAGGCAATGGTAAACCACCTCACTCCTCATTTTACTTAGTAAAACCTCTAGAGGTTCAAACCAGCCTTTCGGCTGTTGGCCTAAACAACAGGGTCTGGCTGTATAATGAAATTCATTACTTTCAGAGGAGATAACTCTGATTAGTGTCTTTTACACCTCTACCTCTTCTGTTCTTAAATGATTCAGTCATTTAATTGGCTGACCATGTGACAAGAAACAGAACTATTTATTTTAGCCCTGCAACTAACAGATTGAGTGTAAATAATTTAACACTCCACCTGTCTGTTATGGGCATAATTGAAGTTATAGAAAATTTAAAAAAATTACAACTTTTAAGTATTTCTTTTTATAATGCTTAGTTCAGCGTTATTTAGTTTTCCCTCATATTCAGGTTAAAAATGTTTATTTTCGTTTTGTATCATTCACTCATGATTAAAATTAGATTATTTTTTCACAACGTTTACTCATGATTAAGCGTAGATTACATTATTCATTATGTACATTGGCAAGAGAAGGTTGTGAGAGTGTTTTACACCCGATTTTTTTTGTTATTCATTACAGAAAACTGAATTTTGTATTACGTTTATAAATATTTTTGAACATCCAGTAGCGTTATGTAATAACATATTGAAAGGGTGGTTGGGTGGTTACGCGACGAGACGAGAGAGAGAGAGAGAGAGAGAGAGAGAGAGAGAGAGAGAGAGAGAGAGAGAGAGAGCGATTCCGCAAGAGAAATGCAGTGAAACTGGAGCATGAATACATATAATACTATTATCTATTGGCAAATTGGGACGTGGACAAAATAAATAAAGCCGAAATGAAAAGCTCACTGCTGTTATTTGTTCCACAGATAGACAACAACAAACCTAGGAGGAGAAAGAGGAGGAAAAGTAATCCTCACACAATATCCACTTCCAAAAATAAATATCTCCACGTAGTAGCATGCTTACATTTTTTAAACCAATTTATTTTGACGAGTACTTACTGTACAATCGTTAATTTAATAATGTAAACAAAGCATTGTGTGATATTTTTCACTTCTTTTTATTTACTTTATTTTTAAGTCGCATCAACTGATTGGTCATTAAAACTTGTTCCCACGAAACGATTTTCATTGATTAAACTTTGATTGTTCAACTAAAATTGAATCGGCATTGTTCAATTTTAATTTCTTCTTCTTTTCACAATCAAAGATTAGGCTCCCGCCTATTCCGACCCACAACAGCGACAAACTATTGAATTAATGCCATCTTTTGGATGGCCTTCCAACATCTCTCCTCTCTTCCGGTTTGTATTGCAAAACACTGAGGTGGATTCTTTCCTCAGGGATTCTCTCTAAGTGCTCCCTCTATCAATTTCGATATTCTGCAATCTTCCCATTCAGGTTCGAGCTTCCCATCGACTTCCGTTCTTAAGTCATTATTTCTTAGTTGGTTCTGTCACCGCCACCCCATCTAATTAATCATTTATTGTGTTGCCGGCCTTCAATACTTCTTCCGGCCTTTGTCGGCGCACCGACAAACCTTTCGGCTCCGCACCGACAGAGGCCTTTGTCATCAAGGCCAAGCCAGTAGCCGCTCTCTACCACAGCGCTCTCGGCGACTAAATAAAGAGCGCTGCACTGAGCAGGAGCGATTCAATTCCGATCAAGACACAGAGGGATTCAATTCCGATTAAGACTCCGAGGGATTCACTTCGAACCAGACATCAGACAAGACGTCCACCACGGCACACGGCTGCCGGACTCCAGCGAAGACTAATCGATGACCCCACAAGAGAGAAGATGATGCTTCCGCTCGCCGACCCGTCACCGTAAGCCGTCGACCGGACCGTCATCACCCGCTGACGCGAGCAATGCCCACAGCGGTCCCTCGACCGAGCCTTACGCCCACCGGACCCGACGAAGCAGCCATCGACGCATTACTGCGAGGGAAGAAGATGACGTCTCCGCTGGATGACGACTACGACCGACGCTTCCCATCAAAACAACCACCGCTTAAACGGACTTTTTCAGGGCCACCAAACAAATAAGGTTTGCCACTTAATGTCGCCATCCGGTGACAGTTCCTACGATTGCAACCCTTTATTCGCAAGAATCGAATTTCTGCCGCCTGTACTGTACTCTCTTGTGATCTGGTACAAACCCACGACTCACTTCCATAGAGTAGGGCTGGGGCAGACACCACCTTGTAATATTTTATCTGAGTTTCGTTTCTTGTTTTCCTGACTAGCGACGCTGCTTGGAATTCGTTAAATTTCTTTTCTATATCCAAATCTTGATCAAATCAGATATCACAACCTAAATAATTGCATTGTGATATTTGTACGAGCACCCCATCTATAGCTTTCAATTTTATTTTTGTAGTAAATTGGTGATTTTTTTTTTTTTTAATTTAAAGTCGCATCAACAGCTTGGTCATAAGCTACTACGGTGAGTTAAGAAATTGTAACAATGAGTTTTGGTACATAATAACATTCAGATCCTAGCCAAGAATTGATCCCTGGACCTCCGCTTAGTAGGCTAGTGCACTAACTAACGGGTGTTTTATTAAGGACGCAACCCTGATTATAAGAAGATAGAAGTAATACATCGGTAAATTTTCTGTCCTCCAATCGGTATGTTGGCAACAGTGTACTCAAGGCCATCTACCTAAGACAGTTAAAATGTTCCAGTCAAGCATTAGTGTGGTGACAGCAGTCGTTTCTTTATATTGTGTCAACAATGGTTTTGCCCAAGAAAAAACCGGGTGTTTTATTAAGAACGCAACCCTATGTTAAAAGCCACAATCTACGGCATATTTTTATTTTTCGTACTTTACAAAATTATTAATTAATCTAAATTATTATTTTACAAATGAATAGCGAATTGCAATGAAAACATTGTATTACTTCTATCTTCTTATAATCAGGGTTGCGCCCTTAATAAAACACCCGTTACTACGCCACGGAGGCACCCTAGGTGATTTTTATAAAAATCGTAGAAGCCATTTTTGAGAAAATCGCACAAATCATTTTCATCGGGAACTTTACAGTATTGACAACCATCCAATTTGGTTGCTGCTTTCTTTTGTAGGCTATTATTTAACGTGGATTAGACATAAGTTTGAGCAGGGATCCCCAGTAGAGTTAGTTCACGAATGTTTGCTAACTGGTCACCATACAAAGTCGCTTGCCTAACCGATGTACTTAATAAATAATAGCGACTTTCTACCAGTTTGAAAGATTGGGCTGGCTCGAAGGCCCCTTATTAGTTAGAACAGATTTATGACGAACGATACCAGATTGAAAAACATCAATAAAAATCTGACAACAAATGAATTAAAAACATGATTTGATTCAATAAAATGCAATTTAATTGGTTAAAAGAAATCTAAATGACATTTTTAAATTAAAATGAATCACCCGATGATTAATTGATAAATTGGAGAGAAATGCCGACCAAGTGAATGAATTTGTATCGTAAACATTTAACTAGTTTCCACTGGACATTACTGGAGGAATTTCGTCTCGTATATGAGGACTATTACTGTACCACAAAACAAATAAGAATAGAAAAAGAACAACGCGGAATGTAATAAAGATCATAGTTTAACGTCTTAGTTCCTTTTAAATTTATAACAATCTAATTAATTATATAAATTATGCCGTCTAAACTTTATCAATTATCTGTGTATACAGTATAAATTAATCATACGTTTATGTAAAAAAAATTTGGTGTGAAACATTCACACAAATTTCACGTACCAATGTAAATAATTAAAACTGCAACCTATATTTAATCGTGAGTAAACAATGTAAAATGAAAAACATAACCTAATTTTAGTTATGAGTGAATGACCCAAAATAAAAATAAAATCTTTTCGAATTCAAAATAAGGAAAATTATTGATTGATAATAAACTAAGGTCTGTAGAAACAAAATTCTTCATAAAAACGTTGTAAATTTTTAAATTTTCTATAACTTTGAAAATACACTTTTGTCGGAAAATGCATACAAGGCCACAATCTTAAAACACCAATTTTGTTTACCAAATTTTAATGAAAAAAATACCTCGGCCTAAACCTCAACATTTTCAGAGGACTAGGCCCTCTGAAAAACATCTACTTCCCACCTTGCAAATGACACTTTCACTTCATTCACCAAAGGGTCTGGCTGTGTAATGAAATTCATTACTATTGGAGGATATAACTCTAAATAGTGTATTTTACAAATCTACTTCTAGCCGGCCGCATTGGCGTAGTTGGTAACGTGCTCGCCTCTCATCATGCGGTCTTTGGTTCGAATCCCATTCAGGCACGGCATATTTTCATACGTTACAAAAAAATCATTTCATCCTTCAACGTCTGCATTAGCAGTACTGATGGTTAGTCACGAAATGAACTTTTTTGAGACGAAGTGTAAGAGAGGAACAATCTAATGCGCATGCCCAGTTTCTCTATTATAATCCTAAAAATATACAGACACTCGTAGTTCATTGGAATACACAGTTCTTATTTTATAACGCGACGAGTGGTACAGGAAATATTGTTTTGATTTGGCTATTCTGTTTTTACGTTTTAGGCTACATTTATACAAATAAAAGTATTTTAATTTGTTAAAACTCATTCCGTTTCTTTTCATTTTAATTCTTCACATTTTATTCATTATTCTGCAGTGTTGTTATAAATTAGTTAACTATCCGTGTATTATAAGTTTATCATGTCGACCGTTCGAAAGCAGGGTAAAACAATTTGAAGTGCAGAACGGAATGTTATTTTAAATGTTATTAGAAGTTGTAAAGAAGAAGCAAAAAATAAACTATATATACTACACAGTTGCATGTTTTTAGAAATGTACGTACAACGCTAGCAGCAGCGCATTGCCCACGCTGAGTCCCACACTGAGTTCATCTCGTCATTACATATCAGTAATTGCAGACCAGTCAGACGTTAAACCAAAAAAAAACTACTTGTTTTGTTAAATACTTCAGTCATATAATTGGGTGACCATGCGATAAGAGAGATGACTATCTTATGTAGCCCTGGAACTAACAGATCGAGTGCAAATAATAATTTAACACTCCACCTGTCTGTTATGGGCAGAAATTTATGTTTAATAATGAGTAACCCACCGGGTTGGTCTAGAGGTAAAGTCGTCACCAAAATCAGCTGTTTAACAGCTGATTTTCCGAGACGAAGGTTCCGGGTTCAAATCCTAGTAAAGGTAGTTACTTTTATACGGATTTGAATACTAGACAGTGGTTACCGGTGTACTTTGATGGTTGGGGTTTAATTAACCATACTCTCTCAGGAATGGTCGGCCTGGGTCTGTATAAGACTACACCTCATTTACACGTCATACACATCATCCTCATCTCATTGGGTCATGGGGTTGCTTATTGTTCTGAATTGAACAGATTGCAATGTACACATATTAGGGATTACAAAGAAAAAAAATGTTATTAAAAGTTGTAAAGAAGAAGCAAAAAATAAACTATATAATACTATACAATTGCATGTTTTTAGAAATGTACGTACTACGCTAGCAGCAGCGCATTGCCCACGCTGAGTCCCAACTTCATCTCGTCATTACATTTATCACTAATTGCAGAACAGTCAGACGTTAAACAAAAAAAAAAACGACTTGTTTTGTAAATGCTTTAGTCATATAATTGGGTGACCATGTGATAAGAGAGAGGACTATATTATGTATCCCTGGAACTAACAGATCGAGTGCAAATAATAATTTAACACTCCACCTGTCTGTTATGGGCAGAAACTTATGTTTGATAATGAGTAGGTAAACACCACAGTAACTAAAACACAAACACAAATGTGTTTGTGTTTTAGTTACTGTGGTAAACAATGTAAAATTGTAAACATAACTAAACCTAATGCAACCTTTAGAGGCTATTAATAAACCTGTGTCCCGCGCAGGCGCAATTGCTAATTGCGTATGAAGTAACGATGAAAATAAATGACTGTTTAAAAATAAAACGGTTTCTGATAATAAAAATAATTTAATAGGAAACCCACTCCCGGAACTGTTTTAATTATAAATAACATATTTAAAAAATGACACATTTTTTGTTAGATTAGAACACAGTTTTATTAGTTTCTAAGTGATAATAGTAGCATTAAGTGCATGTACATGACCAGGTGTGTAAAGTCTCAAGTGCTATTCAACGATTAACTACTAACGCTACCAAAAAAATTCAAATGCGTAGTAAATTTATTTTCCCCAACTATATGTAGTAAAAAGTTTTCTTCTTCTTCTTTTTCTTCTTTTCACAGGTTAGGCATTTCTACCTGTTTAGCCGGCCGCATTGACGTAGCTGGTAACGTGCTCGCCTCTCATCATGCGCTTTTGGGTTCGAATCCCATTCAGGCACGGCATATTTTCATACGTTACAAAAATCATTACATCCTTCACCGTCTGCATTAGCAGTAATTGCAGAACAGTCGAACGTTAAAACAAAAAAAATAAAATAAAAATAAAAAAAAAGTAAAAAATAAAAGTAAAAATAGAAGAAAGAAAAATGTTGATTTTTAGGGCTATACACGTTCCTCATTGTTGTCATAAACAGTAATTATACACCTTAAAAAGATTTTTACATAGAACCTTTTAATGGCATCTTCTACTAGAAAGTAGAGCTTAAGCTTCAAAAGAACATCCACTTTCATTTTTTTATTAGAAGGAAACACTTTATATCCATCAGGATAAGCCTCTTCTTAGGGTTATATTACTTAAGGAAAGCCAGAATTTTGTGATTTTTTTTTTTTGTAAGAATGGTATATTTACATTCCGTTGGTTCTAAAATGCATTAAAAGAAAATATGTAAAATTTTGACAATGGGCTTTCTGAAAAGACTGATTCAATTATAATATGTTAATTATTTAATTTACCAAGATCCCGAAAAGGACCTTAAAGATAAGTGTCACAAAATTAAAATTGAATAAGAATATTAATAATAATTATTATTATTGTTATTGCAACAGAAAAAGAAGTTATGACAATACATGATAGATTTTGTTTTTTCAACTGAATGTTTTAAATGAGTTTTGAAAGCAATTTTAAATGTTGAAGGAAACACTTTATATCCTTAAAGATAAGCCTTTTCTTAGTTTTATATTACTTAAGGGGATAGTCAACCCAGAAAATGAAAATGAAAACTGCAGGCTATAATGTATAATTATATATTTTAAATGAAAGAGTAATTTACTAGTAATAATCTACCACTTGAACCAGGTCAAAAAAATAATTACAGCCTCTAATATAACGGTCGGGGTGGAAAAGCGGGCTTTTACGGGGAATCAAATATCTCAGAAACCAAGAAAGATATCAATATGATTCTTGTGCTAAAGAATGCAGAAAATTACTGTCTATTATCTGTTGTATGTATTTGTCTTACAAGAAATTAATTTAAGAGAAACCATATTTTCAGAAACATTTATTTTGTGTATTCAAAAATTATTTTTTAACTAAATCCCTACTAAGTTTTTTGTAATAATCATTCGACAGACAATAGAGCACGAAATTAGAAATATTTGAAAAAAATATCCAAATACCTTCAGTACAAACCAACATATTTGATTCCCAAGAATGTACAATCATGCAAAAACACATTTCCGGAAAACTTAATTTAAAGTTTACGGAATAATTTCTCTCGCCTTGCTAGTGAGCTTATTTTAAACAAAAATGAATAAATTTAATAATATTATTTCATTGTTATTGCAGCAGAAAAAGAAGTTATGACAATACATGATAGATTTTGTTTTTTCAACAGAATGTTTTAAATGATTTTGAAAGAAGTTTAAATGTTGAAGAATAAGCCTTTTCTTAGTGTTATATTACTTAAGGAAAGCCAAACGTATGTGATTTTTGAAGGAATGGTGTGTTTACATTCCGATGGTTCTAAAATACACTAAAGAAAAAACGTAAAATTTTGATTAATGGGATTTCTGAAAAGATGATTCAAGTATAACGTGTTAATTATTTAATTTACCCAGATCCCGAAAAGGACCTTAAAGATAAGTGTCACAATATTAAAATTGAATAATAATAATAATATTATTATTGTTATTGCAACAGAAAAAGCAGTTATGACAATACTTGATAGATTTTGTTTTTTCAACAGAATGTTTTAAATGATTTTTGAAAGCAATGTAAATGTTATTCTTCAGACACAGGCGATTTGTTAAAAAAAGGATCAAATGGATTCTCCTACATCTGTTTTATATTTATTTTCTTTTTTACTGGAATAGTTATTCTAACACTACCAGTAGCATTAGTAGTAGTAGTAGAAGTAGAAGTACAAGTAGTAATAGTAGTAGTATTAGTACTGATGTAAACCTCTCTCCTGTTAAAACGACGGAATCCACAAATAAACATGCCTTTAAAAATAATAGTAATGATAATAATAGAAAAAGTTTACGGAAACTTTTTATGCGGCAATATACAGGCTAATAACCTTTGTATTAACATCTGTTTTATGATGTTACGTAATAACCTTTATTGTAAGTTACTGCAACTTTTTATTTTAAATAACCATTCTACTTTTTTCTATAATACTTTATTATTAAGTGTTATTATTTAGGTCATTAACCGAAAGGTTGGTTTAAACCTCTAGAAGCTTTAAGGGGAGATTGCACGATGGTTTTAACTCAAAATTTCGATTTTTGGTTTTTTATGTTTTTCAATAGTTTAGGACTAGATCTACCAAAAAACAACAAATTACGTTCAAAAAATATTTTTTAATAAAAATTTAAGTTTTTATCAGGTTTATACAGAAAAATTATCATGTCACAAAAAAATAATATTTTTCATAATTTTATACTGCTCGTTTCAGTGCAAAGGGAATTTTTGGTTTTTAAAATATCTGCATCTTCAAATCCTAGTAAAGGTAGTTACTTTTATACGGATTTGAATGCTAGACAGTGGCTACCGGTGTACTTTGATGGTTGGGGTTCAATTAACCATACTCTCTCAGGAATGGTTGACCTGAGTCTGTACAAGACTACATCTCATTTACAAGTCATACACATCATCCTCATCTCATTGGGTCATGGGGGTTGCTTATTGTTCTCAATTGAACAGATTGCAACGTACACACATTAGGGATTACAAAAAAAATATCTGCATCACGATTTTTAAGGTTCTCAGCTGTTGGTTCAGCTTTCTAAATAACTGTTGATGGGAAATTTACTTGTTTTTGATTTGTGCCTTTGTGTTTCTTACCTTTTCTGGTAAATTTAGATTTTTAACACTAAGGTACATTTTTTCAGAAACCCATAAACCTACCAGGCTGAAATTTTTACCAGTTAATCATCTTGTAAAGCCACATATACCGACATTTGTATGACTTCCTCAGTTGCTCCAAAAATAAGTAATACGCAAAACACGTAGCAAACAATTTGTAAACATTTTATGTTATATTAATTTAAAAAAAACAATGGTATGGTCCAAAGATTAAATTGAAAAATGTCAGTAGCTCGAGAAGAAACCAGACACCTTTAGTGAGTAAAGTTTCATTTCCCTATCTATTACCAATCCTATGAAAAAGGTACCTAAAAATAGCAAATTTAAATGTGATAAAACGTGGTTTTTTACTTATGATCCGGAAACGAATGTTTCCGGATCATAAGTAAAAAAATGTTTTGCCCGTGACAAGCCGGTGGAGTGTTAAATCATTAATAATCGATCTACTAAAAATTAGTTGTGTTTCTTATCACACGGTCAGCCAAATATGACAGAAACATTTAACAACAGAAGAGGTACAGGTGTAAAAGACACTATTATGCTTTTCACGGTTGATGAGTTCTGCTGTTACACGCGTTTAGACCAATCAGAACGTTTTTCAGCGTTGTCAGATTGTATCAGCTTATCAAAAATTACACGGGCATGCGTATAAGAACCGCAATAGTTTACTCTTGTCTTGCATCTCGAACTGAACACATCGATTGTAGAGCGCGTTAACATGCAATAATTTACACTATAATTTAGCTGGTTGTATGTTCATATATTATAATTGTTATTGAAAGAGAAATTATGCAAAATCTGGTCTCAACACAAAATTAAATGAGGAAAGAGTCTCAAAATTACAGAAAGCGTACAAACTCACCTGGTCTCACTACAATAAGAAATGCATCTCTACAGCTGCAAAGTTACGACACTACAATACGGTGGTACTACCAGAAGGCTTATATGAATCAGAAACCACAAGTACCAGGGGAATGACAAAAATTAAAGACATTGAAAAGCAAGAAAGGAAAATTCTGAGGAAAATACACGGTGCAGTTTTCAGAGAAAACTGCTGGCAAAAAAGACCCACAGAAGAACTATACTGGCACACTGAAACCATCACGATCTTCATCATAAAACGCAGAATGAGGTTTTTTTACACATACAGCCAGAATGAATGACACCAGACTGACAAAAAAAATATGAAACATAATTTCCACTTCAAAGTTGGGCACCTCTTGGTACAAAGAAACTATGGAAGACCTGCAAAAATTATGCATCACAGTGGAAGACATTCACGACCGCAAAATTTGTACAGAAAAAAAAATCAGAAACCAGGAAATTCAGTTCAGATCACAAGCCAAAAAAGTGGGCGAAAATGGACAGACGAAGAGAAGAAGGGGCAAAGTGAGAGAATGAAAGGTTTTTGGGAAGCTAAGCGGAGGAAAAGAGCCACCACCAAGAGCTAGATTTTTGTGTTTTTAGCGCTCTCCTTAAGGGGAATATACGCAAATAATAATAATAATAATAATAATAGTTATTGAAAGACCAAAAAAAAAAAATTTTTACTGGCAAGTCATTGGCTAGCTATGAAGTGGGTAGGGGGCAATGCGTACGTTCAGAACTTATCAGCTTTGAAAATAGTAAAGTCAGAATTATCTCCTCTGAGAATAATGAATTTCATTATACAGCCAGACCCTGTGGTGAATGAAATGAAGATGTCATTTACAGGGTGGAAAGTAAATGATTTTCAGTGAGCCTAGCATGCTGATAAGCATAATTTTCCACTCAGAGAATTTGGCAATGATAAACTACCTGACTCATCGTTTTACTTAGTGAAGCCTCTAGAGGTTCAAACCAGCCTTTCGGGTGAACAAAACAACAATTCCAACAAAGCGAATCAATAATATAATAATAAAAAACCCAATTTTTATTAAAAGCAATTTAAAATGACTTGCAAAATGTAAATCGACAGGTAAATATTAAAAACGTTAATTATAATTAAAGTTAACAAGGGGTTGAATAAAGGTGAAAAAAATACTGACCGAGTATAACAAAATGTATTTGAACCACTAAGTAACTCTAGTAAAAGGGTGAAGAATGAAATTTATTCGTTACTGTGAAAAAGGCTCGGCATACTATGAATAATTCATTACTTTTATTCTCTGCTTTAATATAAAACGAAGGATGTGGTGGCACTTAAAAAAAATCTAAGTGACAAGCTGTGACGATTAATATAAAGATTTTAAAGAAAGTCTATTATTAAAAAAAGTACAGTAATTAAATTATTCATGCGGTCTTTGGTTCGAATCCCATTTACACACGGCATATTTTCATACGTTACAAAAAAAATCATTTCATCCTTCACCGTCTGCATTAGCAGTAACTGCAGAACACTCGGACGTTAAACCCCCCCAAAAAAATTAAATTAAATTACATATATAAAAAAAAATCTGGTGAGAAACACTCACACGACTTTCTCTTGCCAACGCAAATAATTAACGATATTACCTAACATTACTAATATCTATAACATTAAAAATAAACAAAATAAATTCCTCAAAAAACTTACCCTAATTTAAATCATGAGTGAATGACGCAAAATGAAAACCAACCTTAGTTTGGTTTAATTATACGGAAAATCACTCTTTAACGCTAAACTAGGCTCTGTAGAGAAAAATGCTTAAAATAAAACTTGTAGATTTTTTAATTTCCTATAAATTTGATTATATAATACTTTTGTCGTTTCATTCTGACTGCCGTTGTTCAATAATATTATAATAAATTAATAAATTTAACAATTATTATTATCATTACTATTAGACGGTAAAACTCCCTTGAAAAGAAGACGCTAAGTATTCAATTGTTCATTCTTCATCCCGGCTTGTCTTTTTTCCTGTTAGCCCAGTACTTCAAGTAAGACTGTTCGGTCACACGTTGCAGTAATATAACATGTAAGTAGTAGAATTAATATTAAATTGAATTACCTACAACTTTTATTTCGCTTATTTTGTTGAAATATTTAGCCGCTTTGGTGTTATTTAAAGTTCAAACGAGTTTTAGAAGAATTTTTTGCAAAAAATTCAAATTTGTTCGTAATTTTCTCCAAGATTTTGCAGTTTAGAAATTATTTCTTGTTTAAAATGTTTGGCAACTCTTTATCTTTAATTTGGTGTGTAAAAAAAGACTGTACAGTAATTAGAACAAAAGATATAATCAAATAAACGAATTAATGACAGGAACGCTTGGCGGCCATCTTTAATCGCCATTTTGGTCGATTTCGCCGGAAATTTTTTTGGGACCATTGGATATTCGTGATGAGGAGATTAAAACGATCGATGTATGACAAATTGGGTTGTGGGGTGGGGATGCACGGTAATCCTATCTGGCCCACGGACTAATCTCTTCCATTTGACAAAAAGAGCGCAGACTTGGTAGGGGGAGAATCCTTCCTCTAGACAGGTTCGACCATGTCCCCGCCTGGCAACAGGGGTTTTCCGGGTTGCAAACATGCCTAGTAAAAGTACATTAAAAGAAAATGCGTCCCTCATATTTTACAAACGAAACCCCTTCTAGCACCTGGACTTCTTCTGCGAGAATTTCTGCTTCCTTTCCTCACTACACTTAGGTTTAAACAGTTTTGGTCGCAATTCTGAGAAAACCTTCCATTTATCTACTTTCTTTCCGAAGACACCCCTATTTAAAATCTCCTGTTCGGTTGTATTCAGCCGTGTTAGATCCTTTTTGATATTTTCCGCCCCGGGTACTGAGGCAGTTAGAGACAATAAATATTTTTAAAAAAAGTTAATCGGTTTGCAAAAGTCAGATAATGTGAACATAAAATTTCAGACGTCTCTTCTTCATATAAATTTCTTCATTCGTGTAAGTTTCCACGACTTGATTCTCCTGTAATCTGTTTCCATCCTCTGTTTTCCTCGGTCCAAGAATCTTCCTGATGATTTTCCCCTCTTCCTTTTTAATTTCTTCTATTATTTAACAATTTATTATTACTGTATTATAAATGTAAAAATTAATAACATAATAAAAATAATAAATAAATATATAAAAAATATAAATTCAGTGCTAATTAATTTAATTAGTCATCGGGTTGGTCTAGAGATAAAAGTTGTCGCCAAAATCAGCGGAGACGAAGTTCCTGGTTCAAATCCTAGTGAAGATAGTTACTTTTATACGGATTTGAATACTAGAGTTGTTACCGGTATACTTTGATGGTTGGGGTTCAATTAACCATACTCTCTCAGGAATGGTCGGCCTGGGTCTGTACAAGACTACAACTCATTTACACGTCTTACACGTCATCATCCTCATCTCATTGGGTCATGGGGTTGCTTATTGTTCTGAATTGAACATATTATTACAACGTACACACATTAGGGATTGAAAAAAAATTAATTTAATAAAAACGACAGTGTTAATCAAATATTATGTTTTGATAAGATTAACAAAATAAGATGTAATAATTGTTACACGTATAAAAAATAATAATATTCAATGTTAAAATTGATTAATAGGTATTATTGATCAACGGCTGTCAGAATGAAATCCGACATCGGAAATGCTTAGGATTATCACAATGACACCGCGTTTGAACTCATTTTTCAAGGAATAATAGGTAGATTTTGAAAATTATTATACAGTTTTGAAATAGATAATTGCATCCAAAATGGTAGTATTGCAATCAAGTGCCTAGTAGGTGACTCACTACTGATGTTCAAAACACCGCTAGGCAGGTATAGGGGTGCTGCGCGCGCGCGCGCGTGTGTAAAGGTTGATTTATGATGTAGGTTCCACGGAGCTGTGAACATTATTACAAGTTTCAACTTCGTACGCTATTTCGTTTTAGCGATATTTTGTTCACACCCAGACAGACAGACAGGCAGACAGACAGACACAGACCAATCGCTAAAAACATGTCTTTTTGGGTTCAGGGGGTCTGAAAACGTATATCCGGTGAAAACTAAACTTCAAAAAAATCGACATAAAAGCAATACTGGCCTTCGGGCCAGCCCAGTCAGTCAGCTGGTAGAAAGTCGCTATGATTTGTTAAGTAACACCGGTTGGGCAAGCGACTTTGTATGGTGACCAGCTGACAGCCATCCATGAACAAACTCTACTGGGGGTCCCTGTTCAAACTCATTTCTAATCCACGTCAAAAAATACAGCAAAAAAGCAGCGATCAAATTGGATAGTTGTCAACAATGTACAGTTCCCGATAACAAATAAAAGCTAAAAAAAAGAAAGCAATACTTTCCTTCCCTATACAACTATATTCAAATAGGGCAAGAGAAAGTAAAAATAAAATTCTCATGATATAGGCGTGTATGAATAGCAGCAGATCACTATTTTATTTAGGTCGAACTCATAAAAGATTTTTTTTTTACTTGTTCATAATATATTTTGGAATTATGTCAAAGAAGGTCGGAAGCAAGATAGATTTCACTCTTCTCAAGCTTGCCAACCGGAACTAAATGGATAACCTTAATCCATAATTTTATGTATCCAACCAAGAAATAGAAGACGGAAAAGGAACTTTTATTGTAAATATGAAAAATGAATATTTTCATATTCATTTTTTAAAACTCTGTTGTGAAACACTTACAAGACTTTCTGTAGTAAATAATAAAACAAAATATTACCAATATTTAATCATGAGTAAACAATGTACAATGAAAAACAGCCTAGTTTTAATCTTAATAAAATTTCCTTTTTTGTTACTAATGTGTGAACGTTGCAATCTGTTCAATTCAGAACTATAAGCAACCCAATCACCTAATCAGATGGGAATGAGGTGTAATTAATTGAACCCCAGCCATCAAAATACACCGATAACCACTGTCTAGGATTCAAATCCGTATAAAAGTAACTACCTTTACTAGGATTTGAACCAGGAACCTTCGTCTCCGAAAATCAGCTGTTAAACAGCTGACTCGCGGGGGCAACTTTACCTCAAGACCAACCTGGTGGTTCTCTAGAATAAATGACGTTAAAATTAAAATCAACCAAGTTGGACTTAAAAATACAGAAAATCACTAACTGATTAAACTAAGCGTTGCAGAAAAAATTGTTTGAAATAAAAGTAGTAGGTATTTGATTTACTATTAAGTTTATTATTATACACTTTTACCGTAAAATGAGTATTAAAACTTTAATCTTAAAAAAAAAACAATTTCCACGAAAAGAGCAAGTCCCCCACACATTTCAACAGACATAGCGGTTACCCTAGACATAAAAAATTAATTAATTAATCGATTTTAAACAGTACCGCAGCAAACATTTTTGGAGAAAAAACGCAAAAAGTTAAAAATCGCATTAATACACTATTTAATAATACTTTCTTCCGGTTGACCAATTTTGATGAAAGTGTTCGTATCAGGTCCCCTTGTCGTATCCAATTAAAGTTCCAAGTTTCAATTTTTTACGTTATTCCGTAAATAATATATTTTGTTAACACACAGACCAATCGGTAAAAAACGTGTTTTTTTTGTTCAGGAGACATGAAAACATATGTTTCTGGTAAAACTCGATTTCGGAAAATTTACACGAAAGCAATAAGTTACAGCCACCGACGCATTACTTGGAGAAAAGAAGATGATTTCTTCTATGGTCGGCGTGTCGACATCTTCTCGACCGTCACAACGACGGTCGAGGTTGTAGGGTGAAAACTACAGTAGATGCTTTTCAGAGAACCTGGTATGCTTATAAACATACTTTTCCACTCAGTGAGGAAGGCTAGTAAACCACCTCAATCCTCATTTTACTAGGTAAAGCGTCTGGAGTTTCAAACCAACCTTCCGGCTGATGACCTAATCAACAACACAAGTAAGTTTTAAGTTTATTGTAGGCTAATTCGAATTTTTCCCGGTTCCCCGTAGTGTTCGATTAACGAGACTATCTCTTTTCTTCTCTATCTGTATGTGTGCGCGCGTTTCTGTGGTATATTTACATTTATGCTAGTTGTATCTAACTTTAGGGTTAGATACAGACCGTAGTCAGGAGTTGATCCGAGACCTTTATTTTATCAGTTAAATATGTTAACCAACTGAGCCAACAATAGGACAAAAATAGCTTATTATTCCATGTTTTAAAAGCCAAACATTGTAGTTTTGTAGTTTGCATAACAGATAACAGCATTTGAACGAGAGAAAATCTAATTTAGAACAGCTGGCGAACTTGTAACCTTTCTGTCATGAGAAGAAAAGTGCTGTACAGAAATATCTGGGCCAACTTATACGATCGATAAGCCTAAAACGCAAAACACATTGTAAAGCCCTATGCACTAAAATTAAACAACAAAACGGATAATATAACTAACAACATTATCCATTTATTAAATATAAAGTAACTCATAAATAATAATTCTGTAGAAATGTGGAACTACTTAATTTTACATTCAAAAGTAAAAAGCTCAGACTTAGATTCACAAAAGAGGATCAAAAATTTTTTTTTGTAAGTAACATCCGTAAATATTTATTACTGGCATGCCCCGTCGCGGCTTTGCACGCGAAAAATGGTGTAATCACTTTTTTTTTAATATGTTTTACTTTTTGAAAATTTTCTTCCTAGTGATGTTTTTTTTATGTCATTTTCAAAATGGAAAAAACAACCACAAAAAAATTGACAAAACCAAAAACTTAAATCTACGTTGAATAAAATAAAATACCAAAGCAAATTGATCACTCACCAATTAAAAGAAAATTAAAACAAATTAAAGAAACACGGAACTTAACTTTTATAAAATACTCAACAATACAAAATCGTATCTACATAATAAAATACAATAAAATTATCATGTGATGTTGTCACCAGCTGATCCTTAGCACCACGTCGCTATTGCTAAATCATATGACTTTATTTATGACAAATCTTTATTTGAATCACATCAGCTGGTTTAAGAGCAGCAGATTATCTAACCTCATAAAAGCCTTACTGTAGGACATAAACATTATTTTCAACCCTTTAGGGCTAACTTTTGAAGGGTTTCAATAGCCTAAAACCTGCACCGGCATCATAGTTACAACATAAAAATAACTGCATGAAAATTGGTTCAGTAATTTAGGAGATAAAGGGGAACATACACACACACACACACACACACATACAACGAATTTTATATTTAATAGATTTAATCCCTAATATGTGTACGTTGCAATGTTCAATTCAGAATAATAAGCAACCCAATTACCCAAGGAGATGAAGATGATGTGTATGACGTCTAAATGAGGTGTAGTCTTGTTCAGACTGAGACAGTATGGTTAATTAAACCCCAACTATCAAAGTACACTGGTAATCTTTGTCTTGTATTCAAATCCGTATTTAAAAGCAACTACCTTCACTAGGATTTGAACCACAGAAACTTTGTCACCAAAATCAGCTGACTCACGGCGACGACATTACCTCTAGGCCAGCTCGGTGTGTTACGTATTTATTAAGTATGCTATCATATTGTCCACAACAGGCAGGTGGAGTGTTAAATAATTTGCACTCGATATGCTAGTTCCAGGGCAAAATTGTTCTCTCTGTTATCACGTTGATTAGGTCTTTAGCCAAAAGGCTGGTTTGAACCTCTAGAGCAGTGATCTTCCACCCGCGGCCCGTCGCGTAAATTTTAGCGGCCCGCAGAACGATTTCAGTTTTTGAACAAAGAGCTTAGAACATTGCATCATTTTGCTGATTTTTAAACGTTGATTTTTAAACTAGTGAAAGAGAAAGAATGTCAAGTTTCCCATTGAACTGAAAAATCACCATTTTGATGTTTTTAGTTTGGTTTTGAGTTTTGTAACATGTTTAAGTATAAGTATAGGGTGATTCAAAAAGAGCGCCGGTTTTGATGTATCAAATTAAGAGATTTATTTTATTGAAAAACTGAAAATAAATACATCAACAAGTTCATCTTACCTTCCGATTTCATGTATGAAAAATGATGTCATGCATGTGTCCTCCTCTACTGCGCTGGCACGCATCAACTCTGTCCATGAAATTGGATATTACTGCACGACAAGTTTCCACTTCCATTTGCCCGATAACCCGTCGAATTTCCTCCTTCAAGTCATTGATGTTTCGGGGTTTATTGGCATACACCAATGACTTCAGATGACCCCAAAGATGAAAGTCACAAGGCGTCAAGTCACACGACCTTGGTGGCCATTGATGGTCGGAATTACGAGAAATGATGCGATCCTGGAACCGTTCACGGAGCAACAACATTGTTTCTCGTGCAGCAACTGAATTTTATACGGGTGATATTGGAGATCGTACCGAAGAATTCTCCGTACAGAAGAACATCGTAAACCCAATTGTTGAGAACGGCGACGTATTGATTTTGCTGGGCTAACAGCCACACTCTCACGAACCAACGCAACGTTCTGCTCAGTTCGGCCAGAACGACGACGTCCAGAACTTTTAAGGTCGACTGTTGAACCCGTCTCAAAAAACTTTTTCATGAGCCTGCGAACTGTTGATTCATTCGGTGCTTCATTACGTCCTAGAGTACCGCGAAGTCGCCTGACAGTAGCCGCATAACTCTCTCCACTCTGGTAAAATGTTTTGACGATTAACACTCGTTGTGCAATAGTAAACTTCTCCATGGTTAGACACAGACTGCGAGAGTACTACACTGCGAACAAGTGAAACTACAACTGAATCGTCAATCGGAATGTTCTCCGAAATAGAAATGAGGTCTAACAATGTTGCCAACCGATAAACAAAAATTTACCAGCCGTTTAAAAACCGGCGCTCTTTTTGAATCACCCGTTATATGTTTCAATATTGATATTTACTGTCATTTTCAACCAATATAAGCTTTAAAAAACATCATGTTATTTCTTTTAACCTGAAACAAAATGTTCATATTTATGTTTATACTATATATATTCATATACATACATACGTAGATCAATGCGGCCCTCTAGCCCACCCATAATTAAAATTTGGCCCTTTAATAAGATAAGGGGTTGAAGAACACTGCTCTAGAGGCTTAACTAAGTAAAACGAGGAGTGAGGCGGTTTACCCTTGCCTTCCTCACTAAGTAGAAAAGTAGCCTATGTTTTTCAGCATGCCCTCTGAAAAGCATCTACTTTCCACCCTACAAATGACACCTTTATTTCATTCACCACAGGGTCTACCTGTATAATGAAATCTATTATTCTCAGAGGAGATAACTGTGACTAGTGTCTTTTACACCTCCATCGCTTCTGTTCTTAAATGATTCAGTCATATAATTGGCTGACCATATGATAAGAAACAGAACTATTTTTTATAGCCCTAGAATTAGCAGATAGAGTGCAAATGATTTAACCCTCCAACTTTGTGTTATGGCAGTTATCACATGGTCACCCAATTATATGACTGAAACATTTAAGAACAGAAGAGGTACAGGTATCAAAGACATAAGTCACAGTTATCTCCTCAGAGAGTAATGAATTTCATTATACAGCCAGACCCTGTTGTGAATGAAGGGAAGGTGTCATTTGCAGGGTGGATAAAATATGCTTTTCAGAGGGTCTGGCATGCTAATAAGCATAGTTTTCCAATCAGAGGAAGGTAATAGTAAACTCTCACTTCTCGTTTTACTAAGTAAGGCGTCTAGAGGTTCAAACCAGTCTATCGGCTGATCACCTAAACAACACAACAAGATATCCTACATAAAGCTAAGAAAATCCATTCTCAACGTACTCAAACAATTTCACATACATACAATTAGACCTTAACACAAAGCACTGTACAGTGAAAATATTCTGTAAAAGGAAAAAGTGACGTCACAGAGTCTTTGGTCAGTCTAAGTTGGTGGGAGTAGTCTGTATGGAAAAGTCCATTTACTAAGGAGAGGGGTGTGCGTGAGTAGTGCGTTTACAACTTGACAATTTTGTAGTTGAGTTCTAACCTTAGTGTATTAACATTAATTAATTAATTAACAGTAATTAACAGTAACAGTAATTAATTAGTTAGTTATTGAAGTGAAGTGTTATTCTACACAAATTTTATAATCTATTTTTGTTGTTCTATCTCATGTATTTATTTTTATCGTTTACTAAATTGCTATTCATCGGATTTTAATTTCTAATGTCGTGTCTTATATTATTCAAAGCTGTTTACTTTTTCGTTGACTCGGTTCAGTTCAGAGTTCGTATAAAATGAGTGAAAATAGGGGAAAAAATAAAGTCGGCAAAAAAGGTTAAGTTTTGCATAGTCAAAGTCGTGAAATTATTAATAGTGAGATAACGTTTTTTGAGCGGGAAATGAAAGAGGGACCTGGTGTATCATTGGTTTTCATTTCTTATAATAGTAGCTAATAATATTTGGCGGAGTAGTAGCGTTCAAGCTGCCGTTATTATGCGGTTCGGCTAGTATTACACGTGATGTGTGGAGTGGAAGGGGAATTCCTTCCTCACTTTCTCACGACTATAGCTAAAAATACATTTTTACTAACTTAGTAGATTTAATCAATTTTATCTTAATTTCGTCTATAAAAACGTTTTTAAATCGATGATATTTAATTTACTTTTACATTAATGAAAAGCAGATGAAAATAATGTTGGGTTTCCTGTTCAAGTCTCAATGTCATTGAAAAACTTTATATTCGCTTTGTTTCGTCTTCCTTAAAGTTTTAAAATGTTCGCACCGTACATTTAACAAAGGGTTTTCCTTACCATGTGACCTTGCATTAGTGTTTTGTTTGTGATTATTGAATGATATATAAAAATTAACTTTATTATTTAATCTTGAGTGAATGAAACTATAGGAAAATCAATCTCTATTTAGACTTTGATACTTTTTTCTTCTTTTTATTGAGTGATGATGCCTACATAAGCCTTGGGCTTGTGCGTAGGTAATGATATGTGGTGATTTTCAGATGAAAAAAAGCCAGACCTGACCGGGAATCGAACCCGGGGCCCCGGAATAGTAGCCAGTTGCGCTGACCACTACACCACGGGCCGGCCGTGAATACTGATGGGGAAAATCACAAAGAAAACATGCTAGTTATAAAAGTTGTAGGTGTAACTTTGTAACTGTTTCTACTGTAGAATGCATACTAAGCTCGCAATTTTAAAAAAAAACCTTTTTCTAACTTTAATGAGAAAGTCACTAATTAATTGTGTTAAACTAAGCACTATAGAAAAAATTCTTAAAATAAAAGTTGTATGCGATTAAAATTACGTAATGTTTTTCATTTTACATTCTTTACTTATGACTAAACATAGGTTATATTGTTCATTGTTTACATTGACAAGAGAAAGTAGTGGGAGTGTTTCAAGTCAATTTTTCTTTTTGGTTGTAGTGTCATTATATCGATTACGTTTTCTTCGAGGATAGTTCCACGTCAGCAGTCTCCATGTCGGTAGGGTATGTACTGATAATTTTTTATCGGAAGAACAGACCTGCCGCGTCAACTTGTGAATGATATATCACCAGATTGTCAGTCGCTTACTCCTTTATCACTAGCGCCTTCTTTTTTATTAAAAATAATCTACTACTGCATGTGAAATATCTTTCGTGAAATTCTGATTAATCATTTCTTTTGGTTATTATTTATGTCTAGATTTCATATAATTTTTAATAGGCCTACTCAACGCTTTCTCAAGCAACTAAAAGTTTTGCTTGTGCTGAAATTTAAGACGGATGTTAATAAATACTAGGTGAACCTGTGCGGGAAGACCCGTACAAAAGTGTAAATTTGTTTTTATAGAACTTGTCTGTAAACAACTTTTTTATTTTATTGTACTACTGGTTCATTGAATCTTCTTCTGTCCTCATTCAGCTCATGATGGAACTTCATAAAAAAATTGTACAGTGGCAGGCGATTTTCAGTTCGTGCAATTGCCTCTTCATATTTTACCATGTCACCCAGTTTCTTATAGCTTTGAGCATACGGATTGACAGCAGGCATAACCGCTCCAATTTCTTCTAAAATCTCATTATTTAATTTCACATAAAACAAAACCAAAATATAGCAGATCGAACTGTTTACAAATTTACAACAACTACGTTGGAAATTCCAAAGCGATCTGACCGTGACACTGCCAATGCGTTGGTAGGCCTATACTTTAGTTTGTTGAACTTGCCCCCTCTCCAAACTGAAATAGCTGTGCGAGATGTGGAAGGGATATATAGAGAAGGAGAGAGGTCTATACTTCAGTTCGTTGAACTTTCCCCTCTCCAATCTATTTTAGACCTCTTATTTTACGGTCATAAATCGAAATATTTGATTTTGGATAGTTTTCTGCAAATCTACTCGAACAGACGATTCATTTGAGCCCACTTCAAAAAAACCTGCTCGCTATTAATATATACATAGATTTGTTTGTATGAGAAATTTATTCGGAATAAAATATAAATATCTAGTATAAAACACTCACACGACTTTCTCTTGCCAATGTAAATAATAAAACATAACCATTAGTAAACAATTTAAAATGAAAAACATAACCTAATTTTAATCATAGGTGAATGAAAATCAACCACAGTTTCGGCTAAAAGTACGGAAAAATCACTGATTGGAGCTTAACTAGGCTCTGTAGAAGAAAATGCTTGAAATTAAAGTTGTAGATTTTTATAAATTTTTAATAACTTTAAATATTTATACACTTTCCTCGAAAAAAGCATATTAAGGCTGCAATATTAACAAAATCCCATTTTTTACCGATTTTGATAAGACGAATACAGAAAATTACTAACTGATATTTAACTAAGCTTTGTATAAAAAACGCTAGAAATACAATGTGTAGGTTTTTAAAAGTTTTAAAACTTTTATTACATCCTACACTTTTGCCAAAAAACGAAATTATGGCCCTAATCTAAAAAACAATTTCGTACGAGAGCACAGGGTTCCCGAGAATTTCAGCAGATATGGTGCTTATCCTACCTTTTTCAGCACAAAAATGTAGTAAATGAGGCGGTTTAAAAAAATATCGCAGGAGACGTTTTTGAGAAAATCGCAAAAACGTGAAAAATCACACGAAGCAGTACTACATGAAGTAGTATTATACTTACGGTTGACCGAATTAGATAAAAATCTTCGTCTCGGGTTTCCTTGTGGTGCTTAATTTAAGTTCAAAGTTTTAACTTTGTATGTTATTCCATCCTAAAAATATTTTGTTCACAAACAAATTCACAGAACAGTTGCTAAAAAAAATGTTTTGGGGATTGAGGGGATCTGAAAACGTGTACTTCCGGTGAAATTTTTATTTGAAAAAAATTGGAATGAAAGTTGTACTTTCTTTCCTATATACTAATATAGGGCAAGAGAAAGTAAAAAATGTCTTTTTTTAATTATCTTCATGTAGCTACGTAAAAAAACTGTCAAAAGATAGTAAGATAAATGTTGAAGTTTTTCGACCGGTGTGGTATGCTCGTACTTTGTCTTGTTGAGTGAGATGAGAAAAGTGGTTAAAGGAATTCCCTATTTTATCTTTATGACGTAATGTGTTAAGCCCTCTGGGAGAAGAAGGAACAAGAGTTGGGTGTATACCACATGGGGTTCGGAAATGTGTTTCGACCGAGATAACACGTTGAGATGTGGGCTCCAATTTATTTATGACAGCGTCCGATCCTTCACTAAACTTACCCTTTGGATTCTAATCCACTGTATTAACCACCTCATACAAGCTTAATGTTTTACGCTTGTAAAATTTTAGTTTCTAAATTCTCTTGCCTATATGAATATATAGGAAGGAAAGTATTGTTTTCATGTCGATTTTAAGAAATCGGCTTTCACCGGATCTACACGTTTTCAGAACCCCTGAACCCAAAAAACATGTTTTTAGCGATTGGTCTGTGTGTGTGTCTGTGTCTGAGTGTGTGTGGGTGTGTGTATACAAAATATCTCAAGAACGGAATATCGTACGAACTTGAAACTTGAAACTTAAGTTACATACCACTACCGGACGCGATACGAACATTTTCATCAAAATCGGTCACCAGGAAGTAGTAGTTTATTCGTGTAATTTTTCACTTTTATACGATTTTCTCAAAAACTGATCCTACAATTTTTTTAAAAATCGCCTCATTTACTTAATTGTTTATGCTCTACCAGATAGGGTAGGCGCCATTTTTGCTGAAATTCTTTGTCGGGCTGTTTTCACGTAAAAAATTTGTTTTTTTTTTTAAGATTGCGGCTTTAATATGCATTTTAGCGAAAAAATGTATGTAATAAAAGTTGAAGAGAATTTAAAATCCTACAACTTTTATTTCAAACATTTTTTTGTGTTAACTCTTAGTTTAGCGGTAACTAGCGATTTTCTGTTTTTTTCTCACGAAAACGTGTGAAAAATCAATTTTTTTTAAGATTTCGGCCTTAGTATGCATTTTACGACAAAAGTTTATATAATTACATTTATAGAAAATTAAAAAATCTACAACTTTTATTTAAAGAATTTTTCTCTACAGAGCCTAGTTTAGCGTGAAAGAGTGATTATCTGTATTTTTAAGCCATATTGAGGTAGATTTTCATTTTGCGTGTTTCACTCATGATTAAAATTAGGTTATGTTTGTTGAGATTAATTTTTTTGTTTATTTCTAATGTTTTATTATTAATGTTTGGTATATTGTTAATTATTTGCATTGACAAGAGAAAGTTGTGTGAGTGTTTCACACCAGATTTTTTATTTTGTCATTGTTTCTGTAGTATGGTAGAAATGTAGTGTTTAAGAAAAATATCTCAAACAGTTAAAATGAACTTCAATACCAATGACCTCTGTAACAAAAACACAAAAAAAGTTTTTGGAAATTGTTCGTCCTTATTTTTCTTTCTGTACGATGTGTGACAATTAAATAACCGAATTGGAGCTAAAAAAACATTTTATTTAAGGGGAGACTGTAGCCTATTTCACTTGGAGACTGCAGCCGTCTCCAAGGTGCAGATAGCCATGATGATTGCTAATCTTCGTTAGAAGAATGCAACTACAAGAAGAAGAAGTAGCCTACTTTGTATCCCGCCAATGTTAAATTTGCTATTTTTAGGTACATTTTTCATAGGATTGGTAAAAGACAGGGAAATTAAACTTTACACACCATAGGTGTCGGGTTTCTTCTCGAGCTACTGATATTTTTTTAATTTAAATCTTTTTAAGGGTTGAAAATAATGTTTATGTCCTACATGAAGGCTTTTATGAGGTTAGATAATCTGCTGCTTTAAAACCAGCTGATGTGATAAAGATTTGTCATAAATAAAAGTCATAGGATTTAGCAAATAGCGACGTAGTGCTAAGGATCAGCTGGTGACAACATCACAAGATAATTTCATTGTATTTTATTATGTAGATACGATTTTTGGGCCTTCGGGCCAGCCCAGTCAGTCAGCTGATAGAAAGTCGCTATTATTTGTTAAGTAACACCGATTGGGCAACCGACTTTGTATGGTGACCAGCTGACAGCCATCCGTGAACAAACTCTACTCGGGGTCCCTGTTCAAACTCATGCCTAATTCACGTCAAAATAATACAGCCAAAAGCACCGATCAAATTTGGTAGTTGTCAACAATGTACAGTTCCCAATAACAAATAACGCTAAAAAAACACGATTTTGTATCGTTGAGTATTTTATAAAAGTAAAGTTTCGTGTTTCTTTAATTTCTTTTAATTTTTTTTTAATTGGTGAGTGATCATTTGCTTTGATATCTTATTTTGTACAATGGAGTATACAGTCAACCTAACAGCTACACAATTTCTGCTTCATATTTAAAAAAAGTAATTAAAACATTTTTCGAGTGCAAAGCTGTGACGGGGCATGCTAGTAGGATATATTTGGTTTGTCATCATTAACATCGGCAAGATAAAGTGTAGTGAATGTTTCACACCGGATTTTTATAAATTAATTTAAAAATCGCAGTGCATTGGTTTCTTCTCGGGCTACTGACATTTTTTTAATTTAATCTTTTTAATTTAAAGGGTTGAAAATAATGTTTATGTCCTACATTAAGGCTTTTATGAGGTTAGATAATCTGCTGCTTTTAAACCAGCTGATGTGATTCAAATAAAGATTTGTAAGAAATAAAGTCATAGGATTTAGCAAATAGTCACGTGGTGCTAAGGATCAGCTGGTGACAACATCACATGATAATTTTATTGTATTTTATTATGTAGATACGATTTTGTAGACTATTGTTAAGTATTTTATAAAAGTTAAATTCCGTGTTTCTTTAATTTGTTTTAATTTTCTTTTAATTTTATTGGTGAGTGATCAATTGTTTTGATATTTTATTTTGTTAATTGGAGTATTATAGTCGATCTAGCAGCTACACAATTTCTGCTACATATTCAAAAAAAAAAGTGATTACAACATTTTTTAAGTGCAAAGCCGTGACGGGGCATGCTAGTATGATATAACGGGTGTTTTAAAAAGGACGCACTTCGAAGTTTAAGGGTTAATATTTTCTGCATAGGGAATATTTTTTCCCCCCAAATAACAGTTGGCACTACCGTACTCATTGTTGACCCATTGTGTGTTACTGACATGTACTAGTGCTATCCCAGTATTCATTTGTGTCTGTAGTGTCTGTATAAGTTCAAACACGGATTTTTCAAAGGATGAACGTGTTTTTATTATTGAAAGTTATTGCGCATATAAATCTTACGAACGAGTGAAAGACGAGTTCCAGTTAAAATTTCCCAATTCTGAAGTACCTAATAACACCACAATATCGCGTCTGATTAATAAATTTCGTGAGACTGGCAGTGTACAGGATCGGAAAAGCACAGGTCGACCAACAGTGTTAACAGAACAAGTTTTGGATGATGTGAAAACAACGTTTGACTACCTCACCCGGCAAATCACTTAGAAAATTATCTTCACAGGCTGGATTATCACTATCTTCCGCTTTAAGGGCTACAAAAAAATTAAATATGCATCCTTACCGCATCGGTGTCGTTCATGAACTGAAAGAAGTTGACCATGGGAAACGTATACAGTATTGTCGTTGAATACGTTCTCTTGTTAATGACAACGGTGTTGAAATATTGGATCGTGTTTATTTCAGTGACGAAGCATGGTTCCACTTGGATGGTTACATCAACAGCCAAAACTGCCGAATATGGAGCGCTCATAATCCTCACACATTTCATGAACGTCCACTACACGCACGTAAAATTGGTGTTTGGTGTGCGATCTCCCGACGTCGTATTGTCGGGCCTTTATTTTTTGCCACATCTGTAGATGGTGTGATGTACCGCAAATTAATTGAACAATTTATAGCGTTGTTAGAATTATACGATCGAGATAGTTGGTTTCAGCAGGATAACGCAACGTGCCATACTTCTACTGAAACGCTGAATATGTTACGAGAATTTTTTGGCCATCGTGTGATATCAAAAGGATTGTGGCTACCAAGATCCCCAGATCTTACTCCTGCGGATTTTTTTCTTTGGGGGAATTTAAAGAGTAAGGTTTTTAAAAACAATCCTCATACAATTGAAGAATTGAAGGCTAATATTGAAAATGAGATTACAAACATTAATGACCAAACACTACGAAAAGTGGCTGCAAATGTTATGAAACGTGTCCGAACTCGCATTACAAGCGGAGGAAGTCATTTTGAACATTTATTGTGAAGTTTTAAAGGTAATCTGAATATTATAAAGGTAATAATTTCATACCGTATAATTTGTAATTACTTAATGTAATAAATTAGTGACCCACCGGGTTGGTCTAGAGGTAAAGTCGTCGCCAAAATCAGCTGCTTAACAGCTGATTTTCGGAGACGAAGGTTCGTGGTTCAAATCCTACTAAAGGTAGTTACTTTTCTACGGATTTGAATACTAGGCAGTTGCTACCGGTGTACTATGATGGTTGGGGTTTAATTAACCATACTCTCTCAGGAATGGTCGGCCTGGGTCTGTACAAGACTACACCTCATTTACACGTCATACACATCATCCTTATCTCATTGGGTCACGGGGTTGCTTATTGTTCTAAATTGAACAGATTGCAACGTACACAAATTAGGAATAAAAATTTAATTTGTTTTAATTTTCTTTTAATTGGTGAGTGATCAATTGGTTTGATATCTTATTTTGTACAATGGAGTGTACAGTCGATCTAGCAGCTACACAATTTCTGCTACAAAAAAAGTGATTACAAAATTTTTCGCGTGGAAAGCCGTGACGGGGCATGCTAGTAGGATATATTTCGTTCGTCATCATTAACACCGGCAAGATAAAGTGGAGTGAATGTTTCACAACGGATTTTTATAAATTAATTTAAAAATCGCAGTGCATCGGTGATTCAGTTATGAAGAGAGTAGACTGCAATAGAAACATCGATCTGAATTTTGAATATTTTAAAGCGAGTTGTGGAGGTTTCCGCTTAATTTGGTTAGAGTGAGGTTAATTGTTTGAATACGAATGCGAAATTATATTAGAGCGATGCATCAATATTATTTCAGCTGTTATGGAGGCCAATTCACTCAACTGTAATAAATTTATCATTCCTGTTTTATGCGAAGCTTCATGCATGAAAATGGTCTCAATTCAACAAATAAATCATTAGGTACTGTTACTTCACCATAAGTAATATCAATAGAAGCTTCTGTAATAAGTCTTTGCACTGGCACACTAGTAAAGTAATTGCAGCAGTTTGTTTAGTGTTACTACACCCATATTCTTGATTACGAACAAATGAGTAATAGGCACATAAATCACTATCTATTTTTACTTTCTCTTGCCTATATGAATATATAGGCAATATATAGGAAGGAAAGTAGGCCAATTAGTTTCATGTCAATTTTTCGAAATCGAGTTTTCACCGGATCTACACGTTTTCACACCCCCTGAATCCAAAAAAAATGTTTTTAGCGATTGGTCTGTGTGTGTGAACAAAATATCTCAAGAAAGGAACATCGTACGAACTTGAAACGTGAAACTTAAGTTACATACCACTACCGGACCCAACACGAACATTTTCATCAAAATTGGTCAACCGGAAGTAGTAGTTTATTCGTGTCATTTTTAACTTTTTGCGATTTTCTCAAAAACGGTTCCTACAAATTTTTTTTTAAAAATCGCCTCATTTACTACACTTTTTATACTCTACAAGATAAGGTAGGCGCCATGTCTGCTGAAATTCTTGGAGAGGTGTTTTTTTCGTAAAAAATTTGTTTGTTTAAGATTACGGCTTTAATATGCATTTTAGCGCAAAAATACATATATTATAAAAGTTGTAGACAATTTAAAATCCTACAACTTTTATTTCACACATTTGTTTGTCTAACGCTTAGCGGTAATTAGGAATTTTCTGTTTTTTTCCCACGAAAGCGTGTAAAAAATTTATTTTTTATAATATTTCAGCCTTAGTATGCATTTTACGACTAAAGCGTATTATAATCAAATTTATAGGAAATAAAAGGATCTGCAACTTTTATTTAGAGAATTTTTCTCAACAGAGCCTAGTTTATCGTGAAAGAGCGATTTTCCGTATTTTTAGGATCAACTGAGGTTGATCTTCATTTTGCGTCTTTCACTCACGATTAAAATTAGGTTATGTTTTTTTGTTTATTTTTTAATGTTTTATTACTAATGTTAAGTTATATTGTTAATTATTTGAATTGGCACGAGAAAGTTGTGTGAGCGTTTCATACCAAATTTTTACTTTTATTGAGATAATATTACATATTTTAATGTGAAAATAAATACTTAATATGAGAATAGTTCAATTGCTTTTAGTTCTTTAATTAGATTGTATTATACTCTGCAGTGTGATTATATTTTAGTAGAAAGAAATTCACCAGTTCAGTGCACAAGAGATTAACCCTTTATAGGGCAGTACTACGGGGTGAAATATAGCCCTACATGTTGTAAAATGTTAAATGTTGTTTTATAGGGACTTGAATAATGTATTTCTAGTGCCAGAACAGTAAGATATTTCTTTTTTTTATGCCAAGCCCTGGTAAGTATACTTACCAAGGAATGTTTACCACATAATATTTAGTGCTAAGAATGCTTATTAACCTGTTCGCTTTACTTGTCCCTTTGTTCATTTCTACTGCATACTCCTCAAAACTGAAACTTCTGATGTACTCCTCCATTCTACGTCCTTTCCTTTTGTACGGGTCGCCGGTATGGTGGCCCTTTCTCTCCAAGACCAACAAAAAACGTACTTCAGCATACCAGAACAAAGTCCTCCGGTGCATCACAAAGTTTCACTATCTTATCTCCAATCGCATCGTACACGAACACCTTCTCTTCCCCTCTATGGAGGACTTTATTTACAATACCTCGAAACGGCTCCACGACGCCGGGAAAACTGACGGACCCCAGATCATTCAGGACTTGTACCGACGCCCACATCCACCCGAAGTCTTTATGCCATTACCATTCCACGACTTTATCTAAATTCCAGTATGACCCACTTATCAAAATTTAGAGTTGCCACAGTTTTATTCCGCCCTGTATTCCTCTTATATACCCATGCCCCTTCATCTACTTGTATGACTCACGCCCCCCAGTTGGTAGTTCTCCCCATGTTCCTATGCATAATCACTCCACTACGGTGAAAAGAGCCGCCATTTTAAATTATTAAACACTTAGAAAATAAAAGGCCGGTGATTATGCCAAACTCTACCCTTTCCGTCTCCCCTAAAATCATAAACTAACTCCTACCTAAAATTGTACCATTTGTCCACGTTAAGTACGGTGCGTGCCTTTCCCTCCCCAAGACAATAAAACTCCCACATAACTGAAAAAGGCCACTGAAAAACAAAATAAAAGAAAAGAGCCGCTCTTAAACCCACTTGTCCCTTAATATAAATTTTCATCCACGAGTAACTTCTTAAAATACATTACCTCCTTTGAAGTCCCAGTCCCAATCCCGCAAGAGCCAGAATCCTATTTCCTAATTTTAAACTATAAAATTCCCCCTAAATTTCATGAGGTTGCAATTATTCGGTAAAATTGTTCCCCGAGCGATCAGGTGTTCCTTAACACGATGTCGCCATCATAGGGCTTCTCAGCCCTCTCAACCAGGATTCAGGATTCACTCTGCAGTGTGATTATATTTTAGTAGAAAGAAATTCACCAGTTCAGTGCACAAGAGATTAACCCTTTATAGGGCAGTACTAAGGGGTGGGGGTGAAATATAGCCCTACATGTTGTAAAATGTTAAATGTTGTTTTATAGGGACTTGAATAATGTATTTCTAGTGCCAGAACAGTAAGATATTTCTTTTTTTTATGCCAAGCCCTGGTAAGTATACTTACCAAGGAATGTTTACCACATAATATTTAGTGGTAGGAATGCTTATTAAAACAATTTGTAGCCCTATATAACAGAAAAACGTGGCGAATAACTTATCTTAACTTTATATTAGCATGAATGCTTGCTTTCCCGTAAAAAACTGGAATTTTCTAAGCACTGTACAAAAGTAACAACAAAACAACATGGTAGCGTACGCTGGTATGAATCCTTACCACATTCGTGTAACTCACAAAGCAAATGGTCGCTGCACGCTAATTTCAATTTGGAGATAGCCTACTTATCAGAGAACATCCGTAAAACCATAAAATGCCAATAGGGTTCAACTGCATAGCTTATTCTTTAAAAAAATCGACCTTATTGCCAATGGTAAGTATACCTACCACAGACCTATAAAGGGTTAAAGCGTACTGCAAGACCAGACAACGATGAACGTGGTAGTTTACGCATGTACCAATCGGTACCTGGTATAAATAAACTAAAATAGGATTGTACAATTAACCACAATAACTTTACAAAAAATCTGGTGTGAAACACTCACACAACTTTCTCTTGCCAATGCAAATGATTAATAATAAACCTAACATTATTAATAAAATATTAGAAATAAACAAAAACTAACCTCAAAAACATAACCTTATTTTAATCATGAGTGAATGACGCAAAATGACAATCGAACTCAGTTTGGCTTAAAAATACGGAAAATCACGCTTTCACGCTAAACTAGGCTCTGTAGAGAAAAATGCTTTAAATAAAAGTTGTAGATCTTTTAATTTTTTATAAATTAAATTATATATACTTTTGTCGTAAAATGCATACTAAGACCGAAATCTTAAAAAAATCAATTTTTCACACATTTTCGTGAGAAAAAAAAACAGAAAATCGCAAATTACCGCTAAACTAAGCGTTATACAAAAAATTGTTGGAAATAAAAGTTGTAGAATTTTCAATTCTCTACAACTTTTATTATATAAAGTTTTGCGCTAAAATGCATATTAAAGCTGTAATCTTAAAAAAACAACGTTTTTACGTGAAAACAGCCTCACCCAGAATTTCAGCAAACATGACGCCTACCCTATCTTGTAGAGAATAAAAAATTGAGTAAAATAGGCGATTTTAAAACAAATCGTAGGACCAGTTTTTGAGAAAATCGCAAAAAACTGAAAAATTATACGAATAAACTACTACTTCCGGTTGACCGATTTTGATGAAAATGTTCGTGTCGAGTCCGGTAGTGGTACTTAACTTAAGTTTCAAGTTTCAAGTTCGTACGATGTTCCTTTCTTGAGATATTCTGTTCACACACACACACGCACGCGCGCGCGCACACACACACACACACACAAACAATCTCTCTCTCTCTCTCTCTCTCTCTCTCTCTCTCTCTCTCTTTCTATCTCTCTCGCACACACACACACACACACACATACACACACACACACACACACACACACACACACACACACACACACACACACACACACACACACACACACACACACACACACACACACACACACACACACACACACACACACACACACACACACACGCACACAGACCAATCGCTAAAAACATGTTTTTTGGGTTCAGGGGGTCTGAAAACGTATAGATCCGGTGAAAACTCGATTTCGAAAAATCGACATGAAAACAATACTTTCCTTCCTACATATTCATATAGGCAAGAGAAAGTAAAAAAGCAATTACAGGGACGTGTACAGTGTAAGCTTTTATTGAAATTACATGTAGTATAATAAAGGAACGGACCTAGTAATCATTTATTTATTCTAATTTAAATTGTTTGTAGTTAATGTTTAACAAGCCGATAAAATTACTTGGCAACTAGTTGTTTATTTTTGGTGACAATTTAAAAAATCTGGTGTGAAACACTCACACAACTTTCTCTTGCCAGTGCAAATAATTAACAATAAACCTAACATTAGTAATAAAAACATTAGAAATAAACAAAAAACTAACCTCAATAAACATAACCTAATTTTAATCATATATGAAAGACGCAAAATGAAAATCTATCTCAGTTTGCCCTTAAAAAGACAGAAAATCACTCTTTCACGCTAAACTAGGGTCGGTAGAGAAAAATGTTCTACATGAAAGTTGTACATCTTTTAATTTCCTATAAATTTGATTATACACTTTTGTCATCAAATGCATACTAAGCCCGAAATCTTAAAAATATCGATTTTTCAAGTGTTTTCGCGAGAAAAAACAGAAAATCGCTAATTACCGCTAAACTAAGCGTTATACAAAAAAATGTTTAAAATAAAAGTTGTAGGATTTTAAATTCGCTACATTTTTTATTATATAAATGTTTACGCTATAATACATATTCAAGCCGTAATCTTAAAAAACAATTGTTTTACGAAAAAACAGCCTCACCAAGAATTTCAGCAAACATGGCGCCTACCCTATCTTGAAGAGAATAAAAAATTGAGTAAACCAGGCGATTTTAATAAAATCTTAGGACCAGTTTTTGAGAAAATCGCAAAAAACTGAAAAATGACACGAATAAACTACTACTTCCGGTTGACCGATTTTGATGAAAATGTTCGTGTCGAGTCCGGTAGTGGTATGTAACTTAAGTTTTAAATTTCAAGTTTGTACGATGTTCTGTTCTTGAGATATTCTGTTCACACACACACACACACACACGCGCGCGCGCGCGCACACACACACACACACACACACACACACACACCAATCGCTAAAAACATGTTTTTTTGGTTCAGGGGTCTGAAAACGTGTAGATCCGGTGAAAACTCGATTTCCAAAAATCGACATGAAAACAATACTTTCCTTCATATATATTCATACAGGCAAGAGAAAGTAAAAATTATCATCTACCAATTTTTTAGTCCGTCCGTCACACCCAGATGTCAGAAATTACAAGAGACAGTAACAAACGCTTTTTGGGTTCGTAATCTACATAAAAAGTTAGTGGGCCTGGATTGGGTTTGAAGTTTCAGTTTTGACTGGAAGTTAAAATATCAAAGTCAGAATTGGTAAAATATGATTTTTGGTTCATTGGACCTGAAACGTGTATTTCCGGTGAAAACATAACTTTCCTTAACTATATTTTATATGAGTCAAAATAACGTAAATGAAACTCAAAATTTTGTACTTTTACCCAAAAATTCATATTAATCCAAAATATACTACAAAGTTCCAAAATATTAGTAGAAATTTTATTGATTAGACCACCTAAAATATGAAATATTTTTACTGTCTCAATCTGTGTCAAGCCAATTAGCTTTACTCCATCGAATGGCTTCTATCCAATTTTTCTCCCCACCGTAATATTTTTGCAACTGTACACTATCGGTGCACTCGAGTTTTCACTAATTTTTGTCGTTCTATATCACTTAAATATCACCACATTTCATTTCAAACATATCATTTTAGGAAACAAATTTCTTAGGTTTCATTCCATCTGATAGTAAGTTTTTCTTTCTAGAAAAACAAAAAAAAAATGAAAACTTTCACGGATAAACTACTACTTCCGGTTATAGCGTGACATTTTATGGTCTGATTCTAAAGTATTTATTTCTCTAAGATGAATTATTTAATAGCGGATAATTTATTTCAAGCATCTTAATATCTTAATAAGTTACTAATATAGTATAAATTTTAAAGATACATTATTGTTTAAACTAAATGGGACTGATGGGTAAGAAAACGGGGAGTTGAATATCGTCACGTATAAACAGATATAGAATTATATTAAAAATCTGGTGTGAAACACTCACACAACTTTCTCTTGCCAATGCAAATAATTAACAATAAACCTAACATTATTAATAAAATATTAGAAATAAACAAAAAACTAACCTCAACAAACATAACCTTATTTTAATCATGAGTGAATGATGCAAAATGAAAATCAACCTCAGTTTGGCTTAGAAATACGGAAAATCACTCTTTCTCTCTAAATTAGGCTCTGTAGAGAAAATGCTTTAAATAAAAGTTGTAGATCTTTTAATTTTCTATAAATTAAATTATATACACTTTTGTCGTAAAATGCATACTAAGGCCGAAATCTTAAAAAAATCAATTTTTCACACATTTTCGTGAGAAAAAAAAACAGAAAATCGCAAATTACCGCTAAACTAAGCGTTATACAAAAAATTGTTTGAAATAAAAGTTGTAGAATTTTTAATTCTCTACAACTTTTATTATATAAAGTTTTGCGCTAAAATGCATATTAAAGCTGTAATCTTAAAAAAACAACGTTTTTACGTGAAAACAGCCTCACCCAGAATTTCAGCAAACATGACGCCTACCCTATCTTGTAGAGAATAAAAAATTTAGTACACCAGGTGATTTTTAAAAAAATCGTAGGACCAGTTTTTGAGAAAATCGCAAAAAAGTGAAAAATTACACGAATAAACTACCACTTCCGGTTGACCGATTTTGATGAAAATGTTCGTGTCGAGTCCGGTAGTGGTACGTAACTTAAGTTTCAAGTTTAAAGTTCGTACGATGTTCCGTTCTCGAGATATTCTGTTCACACGCACACACACACACACAGACCAATCGCTAAAAACATGTTTTTTGGGTTCAGGGGGTCTGAAAACGTATAGATCCGGTGAAAACTCGATTTCGAAAAATCGACATGAAAACAATACTTTCCTTCCTATATATTCATATAGGCAAGAGAAAGTAAAAATAGAGCGTTGAAAAATAACTGTATGATTTGCGGATTAATCCGGGCAAGAAATGGTGACGCGGTCTTGCAGAGTGGAGTGTCTAGCGGCAGTTGTTCATAGGCAGTGGTACATGAGAGTCTAAGAGGAACAGTTGTTTGTGAGTTTGGATTCGGACTCTCGTACGTAAACAATCAATACGGCCGCTCATTTTAAACATTTTTGGTTATGGACATTAAATAGTTACGGTGTGCTGAGAATAAATTATTTACCTAAATAAATGGACGTGAAGACTCAAGACTAAAAATTCTGAATTTCAAAGAACATCTAGAAGCAGTTACAGACTGAATATCCGCCTTTTCTCCGATTACCAGTAAGATCAATCCATAAAATCGTATTTAAATTTACATTAGAGTAAAATCAGTCCCAAGAACTTTTATGAATTTAATAATTAATAATTGCATGCTATTTAATTTAAATAAATATTTGTTAATAATATATTTTTTTTATTTTTGTGTTAAGAGATCCTTTTAACCACAGACACAGGTTTTCGTAGGACACACGTACTACCTTTGGAAGCTAAGTAGCAGCGTACTGGGTATTAAAAATACACCATTCAAAATTATTTAATTAAAAAATTAATAACATAATTTGACTAAATTGAGAAGACTGTTACACGGTTGAACAGATTTTAAGAAAATTGTCGTGTCGAACAAACTTACGGTAGCCTACCTAGTTTTAGCAGGTGGAGTATTAAATTATTTGCAATCGATCTGCTAGTTCCAAGGCTACAAAAAATAGTTCTCTTTCTTACCACTTGATCACCAATTAATTATATGACTGAACTATTTAAGAACAGAAGAGAAGGTGTCAAATGAAGTGAAGTGTCATTTGTAGGGTGAAAAGTAGGTGCTTTTCGGAGGGCCTGGCATGCTGATAAGCATACTTTTCCACTCAGTGAGGAAGGCAATAAACCATCTGACTCCTCGTTTTTTCTAAGTAAAACCTCTACAGATTCAAATCAGCCGTACGGCTGATAACCTAAACAACAGATTTGAAATAAAGGTTTTTGGTTTCAAATAATTATATTGTGTACTCTGATGATGGTGGATTCACCGAAACACATGTACGTGTACATGTGCGTGTATGTGTGTGCGTGTACGTGTGTACATGTGTGTGGATAGATAATAGAAACCAAGGCAGCTTAAAAAGGTTAGTGTACTTTGTTTTATATTTTATGTGACTCTAATAACCACCAAAGGCGGAACATCGCAAGGGGACTTGAAAACGTGTATTTGTGGTGAAAAATCGATTTGGAAAAATCTATGTGGAAACTATATTTTCCTTCTTTATATTTCACATATAGTAAGAGAAAGTAAATAGTACCTATGATAATGTTTGAACATCTCTCGTAAAATTACAAATTTTATGACTTTTTTTTTAATTGAGTGATGATGCCTACATAAGCCTTGGGCTTGTGCGTAGGTAATGATATGTGGTGATTTACAGATGAAAAAAATGCCAGACCTGACCGGAATCGAACCCGGGACCCCGGCATAGTAGCCAGTTGCGCTGACCACTACACCACGGGCCGGCAATTTACTTTACAAAAAGTACATTGTTCAGATTTTATTTACTATTGACGTAGGCCTAATCGATAGGGAGTTTTATTTTTCGAAAAATCTAGTGACGTTTACTACCATGTTTTACTTCCGTGTAGATAAACAATGTTATCGGTCGAATTTAGAATTATACAAAGAAAACTTCCTTTAAAAGAAAAAACTTATTCATATTTCCTATTTTTAAAACCACAATCAATAAAATTTATTATCTTATAACGATCGAAACCGTTACATTAAACATTAGACAGCCTTACATTACGTTGAAGAAGGTACTTTAATAAATGTGATAAAATCACAGTAGGTGATACAATTATTTGCTGATACCATGAAAGGACTTCAGAGATTGGTAAACAAAATTACGGAAGTAAGTTAACAGTATGGGCTGGACATCAACATCAATAACACTAAATTTATGATCACCAGCAGGGAGGAGATGCATAGTATGTGTTTGTAAGTAGACGGGAATAGAATACGTGTCTCACAGTATTTGTACCTGGGCACTATTATAAATGAGGCATTGGACAACTCGCAGGAGATCCAGTGTCGTATTGGAAAGGCCAGAGAGGTTTTCAATGCAATGGGTTCAGTGTTTTGGAGCCATAAGCTATGTATTTGTACGTAGACGGGAGTAGATACGTGTCTCGCAGTATTTATACCTGGGGACCATTATTAATAAGGCATTGGACAACTCGCAGGAGATCCAGTGTCGTATTGGAAAGGCCAGAGAGGTTTTCAATGCAATGGGTTCAGTGTTTTGGAGCCATAAGCTATGTATTTGTACGTAGACGGGAGTAGATACGTGTCTCGCAGTATTTATACCTGGGGACCATTATTAATAAGGCATTGGACAACTCGCAGGAGATCCAGTGTCGTATTGGAAAGGCCAGAGAGGTTTTCAATGCAATGGGTTCAGTGTTTTGGAGCCATAAGCTATGTATTTGTACGTAGACGGGAGTAGATACGTGTCTCGCAGTATTTATACCTGGGGACCATTATTAATGAGGCATTGGACAACTCGCAGAAGAGACGGTGTCGAATTGGAAAGGCCAAAGAGGTTTTCAATGCAATGGGTTCAGTGTTTTGGAGCCATGAACTGACATTGGGTATCAAATTACAGCTTCTCAGGTGGTAAGTGTTCTCTGTTCTTCTGTATACGGTGGAGACTTGGACATTGAACAAGGTGACTGCACGCAGGCTTGAGGTTTTTCAATTGTGGTTGTATAGAGGAGTGTTCTGCCCATAACAGACAGATGGAGTGTCAAATTAATTACACTCAATCTGTTCGTTGCAGGGCTAAAATTATTAGTTCTGTTTCTTATCACATGGTGAGCCAATTAAATGACTGAATCATTTAAGAACAAAAGAGGTAAAGGTGTAAAAGACACTTATCAGAGTTATCTCCTCTGAAAGTAATGAATTTCATTATACAGCCAGACCCTGTGGTGAATGAAGTGAAGGTGTCATTTTCAGAGTGAAAAATATGTGCTTTTCAGTGGGCCCAGCATGATGATAAGCGTACTTTTCCACTCAGTGAGGAAAGCATTGGTAAACCACCTCACTCCTCGTTTTATTTAGTAAAACCTTTACAAGTTCTAACCAGCCTTTCGGCTGTTGACCTAAACAACAACAACAACAACAACAACAACAACAGGGGAATGTTGACAATTTTGTGGACGCAGAAAGTCACTAATGCTGATGTTTTATTGAGAATAAACCAGGGTCTAGAAGTTTTAAGTATAGTAAGCTGCAGTACCTCGACCATATTATGAGAAATCAAGAAATATATAATCTACTGCATCGTATTCTGTAGGAGAAAATAAAGAGAAAGAGGAATCTGGAAATGCATTAAAATTTCCAGATCCTAGCTGGGAGTCGAACACAGGATGCTTTGTAATCAATCTAGATAACCAATACGCCACGAATATGGCCTACATATTTTTTCATATAAAAAATCTCATTATAGCCTATACTCTACGAATATAACTGTTTGTTATCGTAAACAGAAATGTCGGTTTCTCGAAAAGGTGGTCTAACTATTCACTGTGCTGAACGAAATCTAATATGCAATGTAATAAAATGTTGTGAAGTTGAAGCTAAACAAAAATGCCTGTCCGTGCCTCTTAAGAAAAGCCGTGAGCGAGTGGCTAACTACTGTGATGTTTCTCTTTTCACAACACGAAAAATAAAGATGGAAATTAACGACATAAGGAAGTTATTCTTTAACAGTTTTGTTGACACCTGGCAAAAAAAAACGGGTTAGGTAGATACTAGAGAGACTGATAATGAAAAAGCCGATTTCAGCAAAAATAAAGAAGGTGATTCATTCGTAATTACAGTAAATCAAACATTTCTAGTCATGCAATTAAACTATAGGCAATATTATAGGTCATATTTATTTCTTATAAGATTTATGAAGAAGACATTTTCTCGGAATAAACCACAGCTTACAAAATCGTCGTCGTCTTCCTTCAAGGATTAGGCACATTGCCTATTCCGACTGCAAACTCCTTTATTAATCAATTCCATCTCTTACGAGGCCTGCCCACACTTCTCTTTCCTACTGGCTGATAGGAGATGACTGCCCTGGGAATTCTTCCATTCTCCATGCGCTCCACATGATCCTTCCAGTTTTGTTTGGTTTCCTCGATTTTCTGCCATATGGAGGGTATGTTGAGCTCTTTTCTGATCTCAGTATTATGGATTCTGTCTTCCCTAGTACAACCCTTCACTGCTCTTAGGAATCGCATTTCAGCAGCCTGTAACCTGCTCCATTCCTTCTTTTTATGTATCCAGGTTTCAGAACCATATAAAAGAGTGGGGATAGCCATAACTTTATAGAATTTCATTTTCGTTACCCTTCTGGCTTTGTTCCTCAAGGTCCTGTTGATTGTTCCACAGATAGCTTGGAATCTATTTATTTTCATGCTCAAGTCCTGATCCATTTCATATGTGATATCACACCCCAAATACTTGAAATGTAATACTTGTTCCAGGACTTTGTTATCAAGAACTATCTTAGACCGAATTGGATCTTTTCCCACAAAAGCCATCACCTTCGTTTTACTGAATGAGATCTTCATGTTATATTCAGCACTGAGAAGATTCAATTGGTGTAATGCTTTCTGGAGATTATCTTCTGTTTCCTGCAGTATCACCTGATCGTCAGCAAACCACAACGAGCTGATGGAGACTTCCGGGGCTATCCAAATGCCTGGGTGGACTTTTTGCTTCCATCTTCTACAGAGATTATCAGCATAAATGTTAAATAAAGTTGGTGAGAGCGGGCAGCCCTGCCTCAAACCAACATTTGTACGAACCTCCTCTGTGAGAGAGCCTGAACAGTTCAAGATGACAGCTGTTCCATGATACAAACTCTCTATAACTTCCACCAAGTGTATTGGAAAGCCTCTTTTGACCAATCCATCAAACAGGATATGTCTATCAACTTCATCAAACGCTTTTTCGTAGTCTACAAATGCAAGGTGTGTCTCCAAATTGAATTCAACTCGTTTTGAAATTATCTGCTTTAAAGAAAAACCATCGTCAATGCAAGACCTGCCCTTTTTAAAGCCGGCTTGTTCTTCTAATAATAACACATCCGAGATTTTTCTGAGTCTATTGTTCAGGATTTTACTGTATAATTTATACACATTACTCAACAAACTAATTCCTCTGTAATTATTTGTATCTTTTCTGTTACCCTTCTTAAACAGCGAGATTACTATGGCTTTTTTCCAATCTTTAGGAATGTATCGCGAAGTCCAACAAATGTTCATCAAGTGAAGCAGGCGAAATTTGAGTAGTGTACCACCATATTTCAATAGTTCTGAATTTATATGATCTAATCCTGTTGCCTTCCTATTTTTTGTTTGTTTTAATGCCTCTTCCAATTCCTCAATAGCTATTTGATCAATACTATGTTTTGCTTCTGGATGATGAGCTTCTTCCATGAATGGTAAATCGCTTTTGTACCACAATCTTTTATAGTGCTCAATCCATTCTTGTTTTTCTATATTGTCTATTTTAGCCATCTCCTTCTCATCATTATTGAGGTGTTTCATCAACTTATAGGCAACCTCTTGCCTTCCATGTAGATCATCTTCAATTCCTGCAATGAACCTATCCCATGCATCCTCATGAGCTTTCCTAACAATGGCTCTAGCTACATTAGGTTTTCTTCTGTAATTTTCCTTTGCCTGATCTGTAGGTGATTTTAATAATTGTTTGTAGGCAATCTTCTTATCCTTAATAGCTCCAGCAATCTCTTCGTTCCAAATTTTCAAACCTTTATGTTTTTTTACAAGTTTTATTCGTCCCCAGCGTTTCATAGGCTACTTCTCTTAAAGTATCTTTTAAGTTGATCCACTCTTCCTCCACTGTCGGTGCTGTGGGCCTCATAGAAAGTTTCTGTGTTAATCTTGTCTGATATAGGGCTTACAAAATGTATATAGAAACTGTACGGTAGTGAAATGTACGAGTAGTGTCTGACTGTTGAGGTTGGGAGCACTGCAAATATTTCACTTCCCTGCCTCACAGCCCATACATAGGCATAAGGCAATCTCGTGACTTCAGTATCTTTACTAGTAATTAGTAGTAGTACATAATGAAATATTATTGAGAAGGCTAGTAGCGGACCGAGTAGTAAAATATCATCTGGGGTATTTGCACTAAAACAAATTGCCAGACTAAATGATAAAAAATTACTAATGCCAGCATATCATGGCCTCATTCTGTCTCATAACCGTTATGATATGGGGTAATTCTAGCATGGGTAATATGAATAGGGTTTTTTAAATTCAAAAGAAAGTTATTAGGTGTATGGTGGGAGCTAACCAGCTAACCTCATGCAGGCCACTATTTAAGAAGCTTAAATTGCTCACAGTTTCCTCTCTGAACATTTTTGAGGTGATTATGTATGTTAGGAAAAATAATTTTATGCAGAATTTCAATGTTCACAATCATAACACGAGAAACAGAAATGGTTATTATGTGGCTAATCACTCCACAAAATTGTTTGAACAAAAACCTACTTATGCAGGGAGAAAATTCATGAATAAATTACCCCAATTTTTAAAATGTTGTGAGGATTTGAATTCCTTTAAAAGGAATCTGAAAAATTACTTAACCGGTGAAACTGTTTATAGCATACAAGAATTTTTTTCTTGATAGTAGTGTAGAGATATATTTTGTGATACTTATATTAATTTTTCAGTAGTTGTAGCTGACATGTCCTATACTCCTCCTGGAGTCTCTAGGGCGCAAAAAAGAAAAATAAATTCTACTCCTCTCTGCGGGAGGCCATCAAGTTATAGACAGACAGTATATTGTCCGTCTACTATCTCAAACCCATTATCTTGTGGAGGAGCTTTCTCTCAAATTTATCTCTTTCTCTTATATCAGTTTTCCCGATCATTCTAAGGCACTCATTGACGTACTTAATACTTCATAACCTACAAAAGGTTCCGCGATGTATTGTGCATGCTCTGGGTATAGTATAAGTTATGTTTGTCGTACTGAAATAAAAGAAGTCGCGCATGCGCACTGATGCTTTTTCCCCTTTATCCCTCGAATGGGTTTGAAGATAGTAGACGAACAATATAGGTTACGAGGACGAGAAGAACTGTAGACTACAAAGAAAATAAACGATTAATGGAAACGATTAGAAAAATAAGACTAACTTTTTAAGGACAGTTGAATAGAATGAATAATTATGATAATGGCCATTTGACAAATCACATTTTTATTTAAAGTTGTCAGAAAGGATATTGAGAATACCTAAATAAACCGAGAAACTTAATGAACCGACTCAAATTCACACAAATAATAACGGACTTTAAGGAATTCCAATAAGAACAAAAACAGAACAGCGGGTAGACATAAGAAATGAAAAACCCCAACAGTGAACAAATACTGAGAATGTGGGTCTAAAATTCGCCCTATCCTTGCAAAAAACATAAAATATTGATTAAGTTTAGAATTCGACCAAACTATATGTATTTTTTTACGACGAAAACTAAACTTGGCATAGTTTCCAAAACGATATATCGAAAGAAATAGCAATCGATAATATAATAACAGAAGTTGACAAACTCATAAACATTACCAACCGCTCTATCGACTGACTTAATGTTCCACATTACTACAGTACAACGTAGATTACCTTTTTATTACTTTTTTTTATAGAACTTTTCGCATAAAAAGCAAAGTCTAAACTGATTCAAACGAGTACCATTAATAATCATAAAAATAGTATAAAATATAAACGTTACATGTTCATGACAAATGGTTCAAAGTTTTTCATATTAAATAAATATTTTGTAACAGTATTGGAAATAAAATTTTGTAAAATTATCATCTTACATGTTTGATCGGTAATGTACTTTGGTAAAACTGATAAATCAAAATTACTGGGTTCGATAATTCTAAATAAACAATTATTGATATTACAACATTCTCCGTACAATTAAAAGTACAAGAGTACTTTCGGGCCCATTGTTAACAGTAATGAGGCAATAAAATGCCTCAAGGTTTAAAAAGTTGTGACAAGTTAAGTCATTTTAAAAAAAATCTAAAACAATATTTGATTGATGAAACATTTTACAGTGTGCACGAATTCCTTTCTAAATAGTTTTGGTATTTAACTTTAATTAAACAAATATTGTGTACAATTTGATACAAAGGGGTCCATGACAAGCCTGCTGAGTTAAGCAGTGGCAGGAGGAAATTATTGGTAAGTGATGAATTTATCATTGTTTGATTTTTTTATTTTTCATTGTGTGTGATATTTGATTCAATAGGGTTCATGACAAGCCTACTGAAGTAAGCAGTAGCAAAAACAATTTTTGGTGGTAAGTGATGAATTTATCATTGGTGATAAACTTTCAGTTTATCAGTTTTATCTTGACATGTCCTATACTCCCTTTGGAGTCTCCAGGATGAAAAAAAGTAACATCAGCGGCGCCTATTCAGGTGATGTAGGTAAATCTCATCGAGATTTATTACTCTCACCAAATAAGTATAATTTCTGTTATAATTATTTTTTCTATTTCATATAATAAATTTTACTAACCTTTTTAAGCTGCTTTGATTTCTAATATAAGTCACTTACGCGTGTTTCGGTGGATCTACCATCATTAGAGCGCACAATACCATTTGAAACTAAAAATGCTTTTTTTAAAATTGTTAGAAGATACGAAGTGTGGCTATTAAATAACGAGACTGACGTTGTAAAAAATTTTATTTTAATTTTTATACAGAAAATCAATTATTGTTACCTTCAATATACACTCCTGTATGTATCCCTACAACGCTCCATGCGAATTTTCCATTGTTGGAAACAGTGCTGGAAGTCATATTCTGTCAGCTCCTTCAAGACACGTGCCGCTTTCTCTTTTACAGCTTCCATAGACTCAAAACTTGTCCCTTTTAATGCAGATTTCACCTTAGGGAACAGGTAGAAGTCACATGGTGCAAGATCTGGTGAATAAGGTGGATGTTCGAACACTGAGATGCTGTACTTGGCTAGGAACCTCTTGACAGATAACGCGGAATGATCTGACGCATTGTCTTGATGGAGAACCCATGATTTGTCCCTCCACATTTCGGGGCGTTTTTCCTTAATCTTTGACGTAGTTTAGAAAGTACCTCAAGGTAGTAATAGCCTACTGATTAATTGTTTGACCTTCAGGAACCCAGTGAAGGTACACAATCCCATGGATATAAAAAAAAACAATCATCATTGCCCATCATTGCTTTAAATTTTGACTTGCACATTTGAGCTTTTTTGGCTCTCTGTGAAGTTTGGCTCTTCCAATGCATGGATTGGCGCTTCGTTTCCGGATCATAAGTAAAAAACCACGTTTCATCACATGTTATTATCATCTACCTGTTCCCTAAGGTGAAATCTACATTAAAAGGGACAAGATTTGAGTCTGTGGAAGCTGTAAAAGAGAAATCGGCACGTGTCCTGAAGGAGCTGATAGAAGATGACTTCCAGCACTGTTTCCAACAATAAAAATTCTCGTGGAGCGTTGTAGGGATAGAGAAGGAGTGTATATTGAAGATGACAATAAGTGATTATGTATTAAATAAAAATACAATTTTTTATAACGTCAGTCTCGTTATTTAATAGCCACACCTCGTATAGATAACTACAGATGTATCTTCTACAGATTTTAAATAAAAAATCTGGTGTGAAACACTCACACAACTTTCTCTTGCCAATGCAAATGATTAATAATAAACCTAACATTATTAATAAAATATTAGAAATAAACAAAAACTAACCTCAAAAACATAACTTTATTTTAATCATGAGTGAATGACGCAAAATGACAATCGAACTCAGTTTGGCTTAAAAATACGGAAAATCACGCTTTCACGCTAAACTAGGCTCTGTAGAGAAAAATGCTCTGAACAAAAGTTGTAGATCTTTTAATTTTCTATAACTTTTATTATATACACTTTTGTCGTAAAATGCATACTAAGACCGAAATGTTAAAAAAATCGATTTTTCTCACGTTTTCGTGAGAAAAAAAACAGAAAATCGCAAATTACCGCTAAACTAAGCGTTATACAAAAAAATGTTTGAAACAGAAGTTGTAGGTTTTTAAATTCTCTACAACTTTTATTATATAAGTTTCTGCGCTAAAATTTATATTAAAGCCGTAATCTTAAAAAAACAACGTTTTTACGTGAAAACAGCCTCACCGAGAATTTCAGCAAACATGGCGCCTACCCTATCTTGTAGAGAATAAAAAATTGAGTAAAATAGGCGATTTTAAAAAAAATCGTAGGACCAGTTTTTGAGAAAATCGCAAAAAACTGAAAAATTATACGAATAAACTACTACTTCCGGTTGACCGATTTTGATGAGTCCGATTTTGATGAGTTGTCTCTGTTGTTCGTGTCGCGTCCGGTAGTGGTATGTAACTTAAGTTTCAAGTTTCAAGTTCGTACGATGTTCCGTTCTTGAGATATTCTGTTCACACACAGACACACAGACACACACACACACACACACACACACACACACACACACACACACACACACACACACACAGACACACACACACAGACCAATCGCTAAAAACATGTTTTTTGGGTTCAGGGGGTCTGAAAACGTATAGATCCGGTGAAAACTCGATTTCGAAAAATCGACATGAAAACAATACTTTCCTTCCTATATATTCATATAGGCAAGAGAAAGTAAAAATGTTTATTTTCAAGCTGCAGGATGCATTATAAGGATTTATTTTTGAATGAATTATTTTTTGTTTTACAATGAAAACGAAGAAGTGCAGTAAAAAAATGTATATTAAATTGTATGTATCTGCTTAGAGCGGTATCTAATGTTTTAAATATGCCTTGTAATGGCCGTAATATACGTAATAATTGATGCCCAAAACGGGCAGGTGGAGTGTTATTTTAATTGCACTCTATCTGTTTGGTCCAGGGCTAAAAAAAATAGTTGTGTTTCTTATTACATAGTCAGCCACTAATATGACTGAACTATTTAAGAACAGAAGAGGAAGAGGTGTAAAAGACACTAGTCAGAGTTATCTGGGCTGACTAATGAATTTCACTATACAGTTAGACCCTGTGGTGAATGAAGTGAAGGTGTCATTTGCAGGGTGGAAAGTGAGTGCTTTTCGGAGGGCCTGGCATGCTGATAAGCATACTCTTTCAACTCAGTGAGTTGTGGCAATTGTAAACCACCTTACTCCTCGTTTTTACTTAGTAAAACCTCTAGAGGTTCAAACCAGCCTCTACAGGCTGTTGACCTAAACAACAACACAACATGCGTAATAAATGTGTAAGTGAAGAGTTAGACGGGAGGCCGCCGCTTCTCTTCCAGTGCGAGCAGGTTGACATGACAACGGAGAGTCAGCAGCAAATATGTACGCCTAGTTCTCCCCACCCGCCCCCGAATAATGAAGAGATTGTGTCGGGTCGACCAGCCTACTGCACCTACATGTTTTATGTACTAGGTATACGTTAGTTGTTTTGTTTGTGTGTACTTACGTTTTTTTGCTATCGGAATTCTCGTGAACACTTATTAGTCAACTAGTTATACATATGAGTGTAGTAGAGAAGATCGTTACAGGAATACCGAGATAAGGAAAGAACTTAACATCTCTATAAACAACAAGGTATCCGAGAACAGAATGCAGTGGTTAGAGCATGTAAACAGAATACGGGAGGATAGAATATCTAAGCAGCAGACACAGAGCTATAAGCCGGAGGGCAGGAGAAAACGAGGACGCCCGAGAAAAAGATGGGCAGATTTGAGAGGTTAGGAACAGGCAAAGATGCCTAATCCTTGAAAGGCAGAAGAAGAAGAAGTTTTTCTCGGTTTTTTGCAACTCTTCACCTATTTTTGAAGGCACAAGCCGCCACTGGTTAACACTATTATATACCCAAATGGGTTTCGTTTACTTTCTCTTACCCTATACAAATATATAGGGAACGAAAGTATTGTTTTCATGTCAATTTTTCGAGTTTTCACCGAATACATACCTGTACATTGTATGCGCATGTGTATGTGTGTGAACAAAATATTGTACGAAATTGAAACTTGTAACTTAAGGTAGGTATCAAAAGGGCATCCAAAATTTTTTTATCAAAATCGGTCAACCGGAAGTACCTATACTCTATCCCATGGAACCGTGCAGCACGTCAAAACATCTATATGTATTAAAATTGTGATTGAACTTAGCGCGATCCATTTGAGTTACAAAAAATGTTCTTTGCTTATCAGGTTAAACTTGCTATAGTATACTAATTGAAAATGCTCGTATACTAAAATACAAAATACGACAATACCAATAGAAAGAATTCATAGAGTAGGCCTATTATAAAACATCCTGTCTGTCGTTGGTTGTTTTGACTGAAGGCGTTGCTAGAATGAACCATGATTATGCATCCTTTTTACTCTATTTCAACCCGTAGTCTGTTTATATCCTCTGCCCGGTTCTGCGGGATAAACTATAGTAGTTTATTGGTGAAAATTTTAATTTTTTTTCGATTTTCTCAAAAACGTCCTTCTTTATTTAAAGGGGCACTATTGCTCGAAATCAAACAAATCGATTTTTCTAATCTTGGCGCCATTGCCTTCTGTATCTTTTTCTGTGTAATTACATATAAAAATTATAACTGTACAATAGAAATTACGGAAGCTATGCGGATTTTTGTTAAGTAATGTTTTGACCAGAATTTCTTTTACTTGAGTTAATCTGTGGAAACAATTAAGAGTTGCGATATTCAAAGAACACAGAAAGCTGAGAAGGCAATGGAAAGTGTGTCAAAAGAAGCAAGACAAGAGAAAAAAAAGGAAATTATTTGAGGAAAAAGAAAAGTCTGGTGAGGATCAATATTATGGTGCAGGCCGATTTTAGGGTAAGTAAAACTTTACAACTTAATTCCTGCAAATTCACTTTTTTCCATAAAGGTACAGTTTTCTCAATAACTATTTGACCTTGAAGGTTGAAATTTTTTGAGCACGTTTCCCAGCAGTACAATTACGACATGTGGTACTAGAATCATTGCAGTATTATTACTAAGTTCGAAATAAAATAAAAAATTCTACAAAAAAATTAAATTGTTTTTGCAAAAAAATTCTCGAAATGGTATCGCTAGCTCTATATTAATAATTCTAGTACCAGAGCTTAAAAAGATGTCATAGAAAAGGCACAAAAAATTAAAAACCTTAACTCTTAACAGTTTCTTAGAAACGTGTACCTAAAAAGAGGTCAATATTTAACACGGGTAAGATAGGAGGTATAGTGCTCCCCTTAAAAAAAATAGCAACTGATAAAAGTATTAAAATGTAACTAAAGCAATTAGTTACTTAAATAATAATTCTGCCCATAACAGACAGGTGGAGTGTCAAATTATTTACACTCAATCTGTTCGTTGCAGGGCTAAAATAAATAGTTCTGTTTCTTATCACATGGTGAGCCAGTTGAATGACTGAATCATTTAAGAACAGAAGAGGTAGAGGTGTAAAAGACACTAATCAGAGTTATCTTCTCTGAAAGTAATGAATTTCATTATACAGCCAGACCCTGTGGTGAACGAAGTGAAGGTGTCATTTGCAGAGTGGAAAATATGTGCTTTTCAGAGGGCCCGGCATGCTGATAAGCGTACTTTTCTACTCAGTGAGGAAGGCAATGGTAAAACACCTCACTCCTCGTTTTACTTAGTAAAACCTCTACAGGTTCAAACCAGCCTTTTGGCTGATGACCTAAACAACAAATAATAATTAAACTATTAATTTTTTGTTTTTATTTTGTTTTACGTCTGACTTTTTTGCAATTTCTGCTAATGCAGACGGTAGAGAATGATGATATATGAAGATGAATGATGAAAAATGCTAGACCTGACCAGGAATCGAACCCGGGGCCCCGGCGTAGAAATCAGTTACACTAATCACTGCACCAACGGGCCGGGTAATTCGGATCTATCCGAAATAGATTTCCCCCAATTATATAGGATAACCGGGATTCTAATGTACACAATTATTTCAGTGGGAAAATTCGTAGGATTTGCCAAAAATATAAAGCAATTTGGTTTTTTGAAGAGTAAAAACATAGAATGAATAGTACGCAGGCCTTTAGTAGGCTTTACCGTAGTAGTCTATATTTCAGCTGAACCGCCTTGCAACTGAAGTTTAGAGAAAACAAAATACCTTAGTAGGGTAACAAAATAAATTAGAAGAGAAGAATTCTAAATAAAGTACGCGGCTGTGTTTATTTATTAATCAATGTCAGCAACAGAAACGTTTTCGTACCTGTTTTACAACGGAACACGAAATAACGCATTTTTAATAAATTGCTTTAAGTCAATCTTGTTAAAAAAAACCAATTATAGTAAATAATGGGAAATTCGAGGGAAAACATTTTTAGAACATATTTCATAAGTGCGGCAAACTCAACTAAATTTTTAGCTAACGTTTAAACAGTACAACGTCCAAGTAATTGTTAAGACCGATTTTAATGCTACAATTACAATTATCGTAATTTTAAAGTGGGAATTTATTAAATAAATTGAATTATTTTGCAATTCTATTGTTTCTAAAATACAGTAAGTGTCGCTTATTTTAAAAACTACTACAGGGGAAAATCTGAATGATACTTCAAAATAAAACTTGTCCTTTTCTGCACTGATTTTCACCAAATCTTTTGCTGTCTCTTCCTTTATATAAATATAGCTTATAAGAAATGAAAGTACACATTAACCCAGTTAAACCGAACCTCACTAATCCGAAAATTCGGTTGATCAAACACGTTCTGGACTCTTTAATTTTTAATATCAAGAGAACGAAAATAAACAATGTTTTACATGAAAATAATTTTTTTTTTTTAATTTTGGCAACAATTTGAAAGACATTAAGTTAATAGACACCTACGCGAGGACAGTTCACTCAAGACGCATTTAAATGATTTGAATTCTTTTAATGAAAATTTATTTGAATGGTTGTACTGTATTTCGGTTAATCCGAAAATTTCGTAATCCGAACAGGGTTTGAGTTGCTTTCATGTCGATTTTTCACCGAAAATGCCTGTTTTCAGGTTCCCTGAGCCAAAACAAAAACAAAAGACTTAAGCTTAAAAAATCCTTGTGATAGTAAGTTCTTTTTTATACCTACAGGATAAAAGAGCAGTGATACTTTAGGAAGGAATTGGTAGTGGTAAGCAATCACCAGAATGTTCACATGATGTTAAGTAGAGTAATCAGATATGTCGAGACAGTTGCATAACTATGGGGAAGGATGAGGGGGATAGAACCTCCCTTCAGAACTCTAAAATTAAAAAAAATACCTTCGTATAATAGCAATCCAACTTGTTTTTTTAGCAATTAAATTTTTTAGTTTTAATTAGACCTATCTGATTTATTCAAATTAGTAGTTTATTTGCATGATTGACCCACCGGGTTAAGTCTAGAGGTAAAGTCATCGCCAAAATCAGCGGTTTAACAGCTGATTTTCGGGGTCAAAGGTTCCTGGTTCAAATTTTAGTAAAGGTAGTTACTTTTATACAGATTTGAATGCTAGACAGTGGTTACCGGTGTACTTTGATGGTTGGGGTTAAATTAACCATACTCTCTCAGGAATGGTCGACCTGAGTCTGTACAAGACTACACCTCATTTACACGTCATACACATCATTCTCATCTCATTGGGTCATTGGGTTGCTTATTGTTCTGAATTGAACAGATTGCAACGTACACATATTAGGAATTACAAAAAAAAATTTGCATGATTAACGAATTTTAATAGGAATTAGTTAATTAATATTAACTAATTAATTAACGAATATTGGGGGTGAAGAATTAAAACTCTTGTAGTGTTTTGATCGTAAGCCTGCACCGGGAGCCGAGAGTGAATTTTATTTATTAAACAAGAGTGTTTCAGTAATTTGACCTCAATTTTATTCTAAAAACACTGAAATCTCATGTAAGAGAACAAAAATTTCTCAAATTTTTAAGGGGAGGGCCCCTGGACCCCCCGCTTTTAGAGGGAGTCCGGTGTGAAGTGCTCTTCAATCAGATTCAACCCTTTTCCCCCATAACCAAGTCCTAGTTACGCCACTGTCTCGAGATACTAACAATATAATAGCACATTCTTTTGTTGCAAGATCCTCCATTTACGGCTCTGAGGTTTGGGTTCCCTAACAAAACCATGATAAAAAAATCAGAAAAGCTAACAGCTATGAAATTGAGTTTTTCTGAAGAAGTAAACTGACTTTGCTAGATCGAGTTATGAAACGAAGAAATTTTAAAGAAAGTTAACACAATATTTTTACTTTCTCTTACCTTACATGAATTTATAGGGAAGAAACGTATTGCTTTAATGTCGATTTTCTAAATCGATTTTTCACCGGATATAGCTACATGTTTTCATGTCCCCTGAACACAAAATACAGGTTTTTAGCGATTGGTCTGTGAAATATCTCAAGAACGAAACAGTGTACGAAGTTGAAACTTAAAAGTTAAGTCAGGAACCATATGGAGACCCGACACAAACATTTTAATTAAAATCAGTCAATCGGAAGTAGTAGTTTACTCGTGTGATTTTTAACTTTTTACCGATTTTCTTAAAAACAGCTTCTATTTTTTTTTTTAAATTACCTCATATACTACATTTTTTAAGTTCTATTAGACAGGGTAAGCCCCAGCTGAAATTTTTGGGGCGTTTACTCTCATAGAAAAAAAATATTTTTTGAAGATTGCGGCCTTCTATGAATTTTAGGGCAAAAGTGTGTATAATTAAAAATGTAGAACATTTAAAAACCTATAACATTTTTTTAATAACATTTTTTTCAACAGAGCCTATTTTAGAGGCAATTACGGATTTTCCGTAATTTTAAATTGAACAGAGGTTGGTTATCGTTTCGAGTCATTTCATTCATGATTAAAATTAGGTTAAGCTTTTCATTTTACATTGTTTAGCCAACGAATGATTAAACATAGGATTTTTTGGTTTAATGTCCGACTCTTCTGCAATTACTGCTAATGCAGACAGTGAAGGATGAAATGTTATGTAACGTATGAAAATATGCCATGCTTGAAAGGGATTCGAAATCAAGACCGCATAATGAGAGGCGAGCACGTTACCAACTACGCCAATGCGGCCGGCGTAGTATTAAACATAGGTTATATTGTTAATTATAAACATCGGCAACAAAATGTTGCATTAGAGAATGCTCGTAACAGGCAGGTGGAATGTTAAATTATTTGCACTCGATCTGCTAGTTCCAGGGCAACAAAAAATAGTTCTGTTATCATATGGCTACCCAATTATATGACTGAACTATTTACGAACACAAGAGGTACAGGTGTAAAAGACATTAGTCATAATTATCTCCTCTGAGATTAATGAATCTCATCACTATACAGCCAGACCCTGAGGTGAATGACGTGAAGGTGTCATTTGCAGACGGGAAAGTAGATGATTTCTACGGGATCTGGAATGCTGATAAGCATACTTTGCAACTCAGTGAGGAAAGCAATGGTAAACCAACTCACTTCTCGTTTTACTCAGTAAAGCCTCTAGAGGTTTAAACTAGCCTTTCAGCTGATCACCTAAACAACAACAGATACAAAGACAATTTTTTTTTAGGTCATTAGCCGAAAGGCTGGTTTGAACCTGTAGAGGTTTTACTAAGTAAAACGAGGAGTGAGGTGGTTTACAATTGCCTTCCTCACTGAGTGGAAAAGTATGCTTATCAGCATGCCGGGCCCTCTGAAAAGCACATATTTTCCACTCTGCAAATGACACCTTCACTTCATTCACCACAGGGTCTGGCTGTACAATGAAATTCATTACTTTCAGAGGAGATAACTCTGATTAGTGTCTTTTACAACTCTACCGCTTCTGTTCTTAAATGATTCGGTTATTTAATTGGTTGACCATGTGATACGAAACAGAACTATTCATTTTAGCCCTGCAACGAACAGATTGAATGTAAACAATTTGACACTCCACCCGTCTGTTACGGGCAGAACAAAGATGATTATCTGGTACGATCATCTGGGAGGAAGGGAGGAGAACAGGTTGCTACAGTAGATTTGAAAATGAGTTCCAGGTAGATGGAGAAGACAACTGTTGTCTTTTACACCTCTACCTCTTTAGTTCTTAAATGATTCATTTATATAATTGGCTGACCATGTGATAAGAAACACAATTACTTTTTGCAGCCCTGGAACTAGCAGATCGAGTGCAAATAATTTAATACTTCACTTACCTGTTTATGGGCAATAGTACGGTAAAATAAGCGCTATAATATAAACAACGATAAGGAAGATAAACACGGAGCACAGAATCTCAAAATTGGAGGGTCGGATCATCAGGAGATGCCTGAACAAAAGATGTTTCTCTGATGGGATATGGAAACCCGTCTCGAAAGAAGAAGTATACAGAAATACAGAACCTCTAGCAGACCAGATGAGGAAAAAGAGAATTTCTTTTTTTGGCATCTCTTGAGGACCGACTCTTCCAGAACAAAACAAATCATCAACTTTTTCCTTAACAGAAAAACTCAGCCCCACTGGATCAGGGAAATTAAGGAGGACATGTACGGGCTCCAAATCTCACTTGAGGACCTCAAAACAAAATCCGGAAATTACCACAGGCTGAAGACCACAAGACTTGAACAGCAGAAACCGATGAAACGACAGAAAGTTGTGTATTCTGACAAGGAACGGCAGAGAAGATCGGATGGATTGAGGGAATACTGGAGAAAGTTCAAGGAGGGAAACATCAGGAAAGGACTCCAAAAACTGAAAAGTTGAACCGCAAAAATTGAAATGAGGTTTTTTAGTTTGAACTTATGTAGTCCTATGTGGTTTTAAAAATTAAAAAAAAATAATAACAACGATAAGATTTTTATACAAATATAAAATGTTCAAGGGTTAGGGCCAGTACAATCAGCTGGTAGAATGTTTTGAAATGTTAAGTAACACCGGTTACTTTGTACAATGTTTATCCGACCACAACACATGACCTAATAATAGCACCGGTTATAAATGTTGAAAATCATGAATATTATTATCAAAAATCATATTGGGAACAATTCTTGATAACAGATGAAAAGTCAAGAAGGAGTTTCAAACAAATAAAACTAATATAAACTAAACTACAAGAATAAAATCAATATAATTACAAACAAAAATTATAACTATGTAACAATAAAATAATATAAAAATATTCAATTTACCTATTTTGGCAAGGCTTGCAAAGAAAATCCATATTCCGATGATAAACGGAGTTTCAACCCGAGCAAATTCGACGTCAAAAACTTTATAATTATGTTTTTCTTTTTCCCCATGGCCGTTTGTCGCATCCCCTGACTTTTTAATCACCGTGTTTCCATAATCAACATAGTCATACCCTTTAACGATCACTACAACCCATGCACACAAAAACACTAATCCAAAACACACCTTCATTTTTTAGAATGTTTTATTTATTTATGTTTATTTTAAATATATTATTTAATTAAATAGGCCACTAAGTTACATTTAAATAAATAAAATAATTAATTAATTAAAATGTAAAAAATAAATAAATAATTGTTTGGTGGATACGGCACGGAAAGCAATAACTATTATATTGATGGCAGTGAGCCCTTATTATGCGAGATGGAATTTTACAACCCATCTCGGTAACAGACACACGCACCGCTGATGTCTCGTATGTGACTAACGCGCTCCAAGCGGCCGTCCAAACCCTTAGCTTTCCCGTTGAAAATCATTGAGCAGTGTTGCCAACGGCAACAAACAAAATTTCCCTTCCTTTTATAAACATTATCGTTATTGATTTAAATCCTATTACAATATAATTTAATATTCTCTTCATTTTTACTATCTTTACGATTATTTTTATACAATAATATAATATTTTGTATAAAATATAATTAATATATTATAAGATATAACTTATATATATATTATAAATTATACTAATAAAATCTTGTATGTCAAACACTCACACAAATCTCTCTTGCCAATGAATAATAACGGGTGTTTCAAAAACGACGCACTTCAAAGTTTGAGAACGCTAATTTATTACATTAAGTAATTACAAATTATACGGTATGAAATTATTATCTTTATAACATTCAGATTACCTTTAAAACTTCACAGTAAATGTTCAAAATGACTTCCTCCGCTTGTAATGCAAGTTCGGACACGTTTCATAACATTTGCAGCCACTTTTCGTAGTGTTTGCTCATTAATGTTTGTAATCTTACTTTCAATATTGGCCTTCAATTCTTCAATAGTATGAGGATTGTTTTTAAAAACCTTACTCTTTAAATTCCCCTAAAGAAAAAAAAATCCGCAGGAGTAAGATCTGGGGATCTTGGTGGCCACAATCCTTTTGATATCACACGATGGCCAAAAAATTCTCGTAACATATTCAGCGTTTCAGTAGAAGTATGGCAGGTTGCGTTATCCTGCTGAAACCAACTATCTCGAGCGTGTAATTCGAACAACGCTATAAATTGTTCAATTAAGTTTCGGCACACCACACCATCTACAGATGTGTCAAAAAATAAAGGCCCAACAATACGATGCCGGGAGATCGCACACCAAACACCAATTTTACGTGCGTGTAGTGGGCATTCACGAAATGTGTGAGGATTATGAGCGCTCCATATTCGGCAGTTTTGGCTGTTGATGTAACCATCCAAGTGGAACCATGCTTCGTCACTGAAATAAACACGATCCAATATTTCAACACCGTTGTCATTAACAAGAGAACGTATCCAACGACAATACTGTATACGTTTCCCATGGTCAACTTCTTTCAGTTCATGAACGACACCGATGCGGTAAGGATGCAGATTTAATTTTTTTGTAGCCATTATAGCGGAAGATAGTGATAATCCAGCCTGTGAAGATAACTTTCTAAGTGATTTGCCGGGTGAGGTAGTCAAACGTTGTTTCACATCGTCCAAAACTTGTTCTTTTAACACTGATGGTCGACCTGTACTTTTCCGATCCTGTACACTGCCAGTCTCACGAAATTTATTAATCAGACGCGGTATTGTGGTGTTATTAGGTACTTCAGAATTGGGAAATTTTTTACTGGAACTCGTCTTTCACTCGTTCGTAAGATTTATATGCGCAATAACTTTCAATAATAAAAACACGTTTATCCTTTGAAAAAACCATATTTGAACTTATACAGACACTACAGACACAAATGAATACTGGGATAGCACACGTACATGTCAGTAATACACAATGGGTCAACAATGAGTACGGTAGTGCCAACTGTTATTTGGGGGAAAAAATATCCCCTATGCAGAAAATATTAACCCTTAAACTTCGAAGTGCTTCCTTTTTGAAACACCCGTTATAACCTATCAATAATAATGAGTAAAAAAATTAATTTAAATGTGTCAGGTTTCTTAATTTTCTATAACTTCAGTTATTTTATATAAACTTTACAACGAAACATTTTTTTATATAAAATTCACACTTAGATCGCAATTTTTTTTTTTAAATTTCATTTTTACCGATTTTAATGAGAAATACAGAAAAACTTCACATAAATATTAAGATTAAGGAGTAAAAATTTCTGTGTAGTACAAAGAAATAATTATGCAGATATATTTGATAGAAAAAATCTAGTTTGAAACGCCAACACGACTTTTTCTTGCCAATATAACTTATCTTTAATCATGAGTAAAAATGCATTAAAATAAAGTTCGGTGGCAGGTTTTTTCAGTTTTAATAACTTCAGCTATAAATTAACATTTTGTCGTAAAATGCACACTAAGGCTGAAACCTTAAAAAATCCTATTTTTACCGATTTTAATGAGAAATATAGAAAAATACCACATCAATACTAACATTTAAACAACAAAGTTTTCTGTTAAAGACAAGGAAAGAATGATGGAATAAATCTTCTTCTTCTTTTATCTTTAATAGGAAAAATCTGGTGTAAAACACTCACACGACTTTCGCTTGTCAATGTATAAAATATATTACAATAAACCTATGTTCAGTCATTAGTAAACAATGTTAAATGAAAAACATAACCTAATTTTAATCAAGAGTGAATGACGCTAAATGAAAATCATCCTCTGTAAATTTAAAAATACGGAAAATCACTAATTTACACTAAACTAGGCTCTGTACAAAAAATGTCTGAATTAAAAGTTGTAGATTTTTTATTTCTTGTAACTTTGGTTTTGAACATTCGTGTCGTAAAATACACGCTAATCCCGAAGTCTTTAAAAAGCCAATTTTTACCGATTTTAATGAGCAAAATTCTGTTGTAAAAACAGCCTGAAATAAAGTTGTAGATTATTTAAGTTTCAACAACTTTAATTACATGCGATATTTCCGTAAAATGCATATTTAGGGGCCGTATTCTTAAAAAAAAACATTTATCACAAGAACACAGGCTTCCCAAGAATTTCCGCAATCATGATGGTTATCCTATCTCATGTAGAACAAAAAAATGTAGAAGTAAATAATGCGAAGTTTTAAAAAAAATCGTAAGAACCGTTAATGAGAAATGTACAAAAAGTGAAAAATTGCGCGAATAACACTTCCGGATCACAGATTTTGATGAAAATGTTGGTGTCGGGTCCCCTTACGTTGTTTCACTTAAGTTTCAAGTTTTAACTTCTTTCTTGAGATATTTTGTTTACACATTCACACAAACAAATTGGTAAAATTATGCAGACTGGTGGAGAGATGTGGGTTTACAGAAGGATGCACAAAATATCTTGGACAGAGAGAGTCACAAACATGGAAGTCCTAAGGAGGATGCAGAAGGGAATGGAAGTGATGATCGAAATCAAGAAGAGAAAGCTGGTGTACCTCGGCCATGTCTTGAGAGGTCCAAAATATGAAATCCTTCATCTTGTCATCCAGGGAAAGATTATGGGCAAACGATCGGTTGGAAGAAGAAGAACCTCCTGGCTGCGGAACCTGCGAGAGTGGTTTAATTTGTCATCCATCGACCTATTTAGAGCTACAGTTTCCAAGGTCAGGATTGCCATGATGCTAGCACACCTTCGTAATGGAGATGCTACATGAAGAAGAAGAAGGTGGAGAGTTAACGTGATAAGGGACAAATTTTTTTTTAAGCTTTCATTTGTTATCGGGAACTGTACTACATTGTTGACAACTACCCAATTTGATCGCTGCTTTTTGCTGTATTTTTTGACGTAGATTAGACATGAGTTTTAACAGGGACCCCCAGTAGAGTTTGTTCAAGAATGGCTGTCAACTGGTCACCATACAAAGTCGCTTGCCCAACCAGTGTTACTTAACAAATAGTGACTTTCTACCAGCTGACTGACTGGGCTGGCCCGAAGGCTGAAGGACAAATTAATCATAATCTCGCTCTGAAAACCATGCAATAAGATATGAATAACAGCTGATGATGTGACAAGAGAGCAGTGCAACCAACAAAGGTTTTTGGCAACATATGTGGCAATTGGGTGTTAAAATAAAGTGGTTATATACTAAATATATAATAAATAAAGTAGTTATAGTTATAAAAAAAAAATTATAATATCGCTATTATAATATAGCTACCACGGATCAACCACTCGATCAACCACGGACAAACTTCAAAAGATAGACAGAAGAATATTAAGAACAGCAATTAATTTCAAGCATCAAGTCCAAGGAAAATGGTGGATAGTCCCCAACAATATAGTTTATAAGGAAAATGAGCCGATATTGGACACAATGAGGAAGAGGAGAGTCGCTTTCTTTGGCCACCTTAGCAGACTGCCTGACTCAAGACTCATTAAACAGCTCCTTGACTACCAAATGAAGAATAAGATCCAAAACAAATGGATACAGGAAGTCATGTCAGACATGAGGAACTTGAATATAAATGAAGAAATGATCCAGAGACGAAAAGAGAAGACCATCCTAAAGAAAAAGAGGATAACCCAACTGCCTTTCAGAGAGAGAAGACAGCCGAATGCAGCTGTAGCAGAGAGATTGAGAGCCACCAGGTCAAGGAATATGAAATTGATGTGGGAACGAAGAAAACAACAGTGTGGTGCCACAACTAACTCCTCAAGGAACGCATGTCCATGAGTGACTTGAGTGCTCCAATTGGGGCGTAAATTAAAAAAAAATATATATAACTACCAGTAGTAATTTAACTTAGTAATTTTATAGTAGTTATAAGTATTAAAGTGAATTAATGTTTTTGTTCTGTATACTCTTATGCGCGGACAGAACTCTTTGTGAAGAAGAGTTTTTGCATATAAGTATATTTAGTTTAAAATATTGTACATAGCTTAGTATAGTCATGACTTGTAATTTTAATGTAGCTATATTTTACTAAATAAAATAAATAAATAAAAAAATAAAATAAAAAAGTATTAAAAAATATCAAGCTGTGGTGTTAGATGTGCTGTAATGTTAATGTCCACATATGTGTCTATGTGCTTCAAGAGGTTAAGCTATTTGCACTCGATCTGTTAGTTCCAGGGTTACAAAAAATAGTATTATTTTTTATCACATGATCAGCCAATTAAATGATTAAATCATTTAAGAATCCAAGAGGTAGAGGTGTAAAAGACACTAGTCAAAGTTATCTATTCTTAGAGTAATCAATTTCATCATTATACAGCCAGACGCTGTGGTGAATGAAGTGAAGGTGTCATTTGCAGGATGGAAAGTGAGTGCTTCACAGAAAACCTAAGATGCTGATAAGCATATTTTTGAACTCAATGAGGAAGGCAATGGTAAACCACCTCACTCCTCATTTTACTTAGTAAACACTCTAGATGTTCAAACCAACCTTTCAATTGATAACCTAAACAATAAAAACATGTTTTTTTGGATTCAGGGATCAAAAATTATATTTTCAGTGAAAACTAGATTTTGAAAAATCGTTATCTAAACAATAAGTTACTTTACTCCATATTGTTGTTTAGGTCATCAGCCAAAAGGCTGGTTTGAACCTGTAGAGGATTTACTAAGTAAAACGAAAAGTGAGGTGGTTTACCATTGGCTTCCTCACTGAGTGAAAAAGTATGCTTATCAGCATGCCGGGCCCTCTGAAAAGCACATATTTTCCACTCTGCAAATGACACCTTCATTTTATTCACCACAGGTTCTGGCTGTATAATGAAATTCATTACTTTTAGACGAGATAACTCTGATTAGTGTATTTTACACCTATAAGAATCCAAGAGGATTCTATTATCATGAATAATCAAAAGAAGAGTTTTTGCGTATAAGTATATTTAGTTTAAAATATTGTACATAGCTTAGTATAGTCATGAATTGTAATTTTAATGTAGCTATATTTTACTAAATAAAATAAATAAATAAAAAAATTTGGTTTTTCATACGTTTGCACGTGTGTTCTTAAATGATTCAGTCATTTATTGGCTGACCATGTAATAAGAAACAGAACTATTTATTTTAGCCCTGCAACCACAGATTGAGTGTAAATAATTTGTCACTCCACCTGTCTGTTATGGGCAGTCTTTACTATATATAACGTTCATAAAAGGCAAGAAAAAGTAAACATTTAAAGAGTATTATAAAATTGTTATCTTTATTCTCAATATACGTTGGCAAGACTGTTCATAAGATTGTGTCCCTTTATAAAAGCTGCAGCGTATTGAAATTTTAATAAATAAGACTTAATATTAAAATAATTTTATATACTCACACTCCGTTGTTAACTTTTATTATATTTTCTTATGGTTTGTCTCTTTAAATTTAAAGCACGTCGTGTTAAAGAGATTATTCAAAGTTATTGATTTTCTTTTTAAAATACTTTTAGTAGAATTATTCAAAGTTGTTCCAATTTTCTTTATCAATGCAACTGCGGTAAAGTGCATTTATTTTCTTGTGAACATTATGTAATATTTAATCAAAGGTTCTTTCGGGATATTCCTTTTACTTTCTCTTGCCTATATGAATATATAGGAAGGAAAGTATTGTTTTCATGTCGACTTTTCGAAATCGAGTTTTCACCGGATCTATACGTTTTCATACCCCCTGAACCCAAAAAACATGTTTTTAGCGATTGGTCTGTGTGTGTGTGTGTGTGAACAGAATATTTCAAGAACGGAACAACGTACGAACTTGAAACTTAAAACTTAAGTTACACACCACTACCGGACCCGACACGAACATTTTCATCAAAATCGGTCAACCGGAAGTAGTAGTTTTTCGTGTAATTTTTTACTTTTTTGCGATTTTCTCAAAAACTGGTCCTACGATTTTTTTAAAAATCGGCTGGTTTACTTAATTTTTTATTCTCTACAAGATAGGGTAGGCGTCACGTTTGTTAAAATTCTGGGTGAGGCTGTTTTCACGTAAAAACATAGTTTCTTTAAAATTACGGCTGTAATATGCAATTTAGCGCAAAAATTTATATAAAAAAAGTTGTAGAGAATTTAAAATTCTACAACTTTTATTTCAAATATTTTTTTGTATAACGCTTAGTTTAGCAGAAATAATTGATTTTCTGATTTTTTCTCACGGAAACGTGTGAAAAATCGATTTTTTTAAGATTTCGGCCTTAGAATGCATTTTACGACAAAACTGTATATAATAAATTTTATAGGAAATAAAAAGATTTACAACTTTTATTTAAAGCATTTTTCTCTACAGAGCTTAGTTTAGCGTGAAAGAGTGATTTTCCGTATTTTTAAGCCAAACTGAGTTCGATTTTCATTTTGCGTCTTTCGCTCATAATTATAATAAGGTTATGTTTTTGAGGTTAGTTTTTTGTTTATTTCTAATGTTTTATTACTAATGTTAGGTTTATTATTAATTATTTGCATTAGCAAGAGAAAGTTGTGTGAGTGTTTCACACCAGATTTTTTTGTCATCTGTTACTCGACTGGTTTGATGTAGTTCTCCAAGTTGTTTATTTTTTTAATAAAGATTTTTTTTAAAAATCGCCTGTAGCTACTACTAAATTTTTTATGCTCTACAAGATATTGTAGGCGCCATGTTTGCTAAAATTCTTGGCGAGGCTGTTTTCACGTAAAAAAATAGTTTTTTTAAGATTACGGCTTTAATATGCATTTTAGCGCAAAAATATAACAAAAAATGTAGAGAATTTAAAATCCTACAACTTAATTTCAAACATTTATTTGTATAATGCTTAGTTTAGCGGTAATTAGCGAAGTTCTGGTTTTTTCTCACGAAAACGTGTGAAAAATCAATTTTTTTAAAGATTTTGGCTTTAGTATGCATCTTACGACAAAAGTGTATAAAATCAAATTTATAGGAAATTAAAAGATCTACAAGTTTTATTTAAAGCATTTTTGTCTACAGAAACTAGTTTAGCGTGAAAGAGTGATGTTCCGTAATTTTAGGCCAAACTAAAGTTCATTTTCATTTTGCGTCTTTCACTCATGTTTAAAATAAGTGATGTTTATTGAAGTTAGTTTTTTTGTTTATTTCTAATGTTTTATTATTAATGTTTGGTTTATTGTGAATTAGTTACATTGGCAAGAGAAAGTTGTGTGAGTGTTTCACACCAGATGTTTTTATGTTTTGATGTTCTCGAAGTTCTCGTAGCTCTTGAAAACCTACAATTTCTAAGTAAGCCTAACCAGAATCATACATGAGGGAGTTTCCCCACAATAATTCTAGTCAGACAGAAAAAGAGGTAGTTTACTGATGTTTTCACATTTTGGCTTGGTACATGAATGCCCCAAGCCACTGTCTGCCAGGGTGAGATGGGCAGCCCTTCCAGTTCCGTTCACCTAGAGACGGTCATCATGCCGACGGGCGATCGTACGTCAACTAACAGGCCGAACAACGTGAATGTATGGATAGGACACTAGCCTTCTATCCCGGTCAGTTCCCTTAGGCCTTTTCTAAAACGATATGGTTACCCCTATACTTCCCTGCTAAGAAAAAAGGCAGTAACTGCAAATTTCTCGATTTTGAGTTTTATATGTATTCTTATTTTTTGAAACACAAGGAATTTAGTGAACTTACTAAAAAAGCCCTACCTACAACGGTTACTTAGATATCGAGGTATTCAAAAGCATTATCTACATGTTTTTGGCAGGCTTGCAAAGGAAAAGAAGAGTATATTCAGATACTAAGAGAAAAGGCAGTATCTGCACTACAGTTACTAGCCTTATTTCTTAGTATGCTACAGATACTGATTTTTTAAGTAGTAGAATTTGATATTGAATTCATTTACTGCTTTGTATATCATTGTCGATTAGTCATAAAAGTTTAAGGTTGCACCACCTTAAATATTGATCTGTGGACAAATTCTTGAATATGGATTTTAAAAAATTATAAAAAAATATTGGGCACCAGCCTTAGCAGCCTGTAGAGCTTGAAAAAATTAAATAAATTAAACTATGTTTCCCTCTCCTACCAACCAACCAGGTATGTTTACCAGGCAAAAAAGCAGGATCTGCTTTTTTTAATTGTTATAACTAACTTTTTCAATTTTTAACTTAAAAAAAGTTAGAAACTTCCCTTTGTACCATATAATCACAAAATTATATTACATTAATAATTGTGTTACAGCTGTCGAAAATATATAAGGCCATTTTCCCACACTTCAGCTTTTTGCACTTACTGCCTTCTTTCTTAGTAGGGCAGTATAGTAAATAATAAACTTTTTTAAACTTGTAAAAATCGTACAAAAATTAGAAATAGGATGAGTCCTAAAATTCTAAAGGCCGAGCCAATTGCTGTGAGCGCTGGGCTACGCATGCGCATACTTGACTTGGACCCTGCATACCCCTCCGACCTACAGTTAGATGTACAGTCAGAGTGTTGTTAAAAATTGACAACACCCATTGTTTTTTGTAGGCATGCTGTTCCATTGTTGATTGCATACGCTGCACTATTGCAGTACGTACAAGACTATACTTATGCAGACGCACGTTTTTCCTAGTGCTCTCCTTACGAAAATCAGGCTATATTGTGGAACTCCACTTTTTATTAAAAAAAAAATTAGATTTACAAAAACTTAATACATAATAAATAACTACAAAATTAATAATAGGCTACATAATAATATACATAATTAATTACAAAACTTAAAAAAGGGGGCTTAAGAAGGGTCTGCATTGAAAAATCAAAACTATTTAGGAAATTTCTTTTTTTTTGGCTTACCGTAAAGTTGTTGTTGTTTAGGTCATCAGCCAAAAAGCTGGTTTGAACCTGTAGAGGTTTTACTAAGTAAATCGAGGAGTGAGGTGGTTTACCATTGCCTTCCTCACTGAGTGGAAAAGTACGCTTATCAGCATGCCAGGCCCTCTGAAAAGCATATATTTTCCACTCTGCAAATGACACTTTCACTTCATTCACCACAGGGTCTGGCTGTATAATGAAATCCATTACTTTCAGACGAGATAACTCTGATTAGTATCTTTTACACCTCTACCTCTTCTGTTCTTAAATGATTCAGTCATTTAATTGGCTGACCATGTGATAAGAAACAGAACTATTTATTTTAGCCCTGCAACTAACAGATTGAGTGTAAATAATTTGGCACTCCACCTGTCTGTTATGGGCAAACCGTAAAGTTAAAAAAAATTAATAATTAAAGTACTATAGCCTGATTTTCGTAACGAGCGCTGGGCAAAACGTGTGTCTGCATTGGTATAGTCTTGTATGCACTGCAATAGTGCAGCGTATGTAATCAACAATTGAACAGCATGCATACAAAATACAGTAGGTGTTGTCAATTTTCAACAATAATCTGACTGTACATCTTACTGTTGGTCGGAGGGGTATGCGGGGTTTAAGTCAAGTATGCGCATGCGTAGTCCAGCGCTCACAGCAATTGGCTTGGCCTTTACCATGGTAACCTTAAAATTTTATTCAACTTTTACAGTAAATTCCGATAACTGAAAAAGACTTTTTGCTTTTTAGTCCCGTGTATAACTAACTAGCATTCTTAACGATTTCACCAAGGAAGTAATTTTAAAGAATGTTATGTAATGTAATACATAAAAAAATGAGATACAATACTAAATACTAAATTGAAATAAATGTGAGAATGCTGAAAAATAATTACAAGAAAATGAACAAACTGACTTAGTTATTAGATTTAAAAAGTGAGTAGACATTCTAAACGATTGTCAAAGTCAAAGTTTACGTGTCCACATCTAGAAACATCTGGAACTGCCAGATGTTTAATACTGTCTCATTCATTATAACAACATAAAAATGTCAATTACAGTAGTTTTGTTTATGTTGATTAATTATGGGTGTCAGACAGGGTGATAGAAAAATAAGACTGGGGTTTTTCTACATAGTAATACAGAGAATAAAAGAAATATCTTACAATTTTAAAAATAAAATTTGAAGTCGTGACCGTTATGATAGTACTATTTTCGTTTCTCCCACTGCTGTGTATCGATACTTTTCCTATACTATCGATCCAGCTGTTAACGACCACTGATGCTGCTCCCACTACCACAAAAGAGGCAGTTAGAGGGGAGAACTCTTCCCCAGCCTTCAATTCGCGCATGCGCTTAGGGAATATTTTACTGTTTTTCTGTCATAGTATTAGTACTTTTATTTTTAAACTAGCTGCCCGTCCCGGCTTGAATCGGGTATAAGTTTGTTTTATATCAATAATAAAATTGTTATATTAGGGCTATAAATAAATAAAAAATAAGATTTTGTGATTTGGAAAATTTGTTAAATAAATAATAGACCTACGAGTTAAAAATTTATAAACATTTAAGGTTTAAAGGGTTGAATTATACCCGTTAACAACCACTTACGGGTAAATTTTGGAAATTATAAAGGAATATATTGTAGGTGCACTATCGGTAACAAATCCGACGAGTTTTAACCATCTACCTCGTCCCCGGAGCTTAACAAACAAAAAAATATTGGTTTAGGGGTTGAACGCCAATTTCAACCCCTTACTGATACATTTTTGTAATATTTAAGGGGTGATCTTTTTAGGTGCACTATACGAAACATCTCCACCGAGTTTCAGCCATTTAATTCGTCCGGAACTTAGTAAATTAAAAATATTGGTTTAAGGGCTGAACATCCTTTACAACCCCTTAAGGGAAAATTTTTGAAATCATAGTACAATTTTTCTAGTTGCACTATACTTAACATTTCCACTGAGTTTCACCCATTTAACCAATATTGTTCGTCTACTATCTTTGGATCCATTATTGTATGGAGGATCTTTCTCTGAAACTTCTCTAATTCTCTTAGATCAGCCTTCCCGGTCATTCTAATGCACTCATTCACGTCCAGACACACAGGTTATATCACAGTATTATAATGTCTAATTTTGGCTTGTCTCGACAGTGCTTCCTTCCTTCAGGAGGTGAGCTCCTCGGAGTGCTACGGGCATCTTTCCTCGTCTGCTGTTGTTCGCTTCCTTTTCGCTAGCTTTCGGTTGTATTATCTCCCCGAACCACATATCACGTATTGTGCGGTTCCAATCTCCGTGTAGTTGCGGGGTGAAGGGTACGGGTGGAGTACAATGAATAAGTGACGCATGCTGGGAGAACAATTGTTGTATTACTCTGATACAAAACATTCGTTTTATTTGAAAACATTCGTTTGTATTTTTACATTTATTTATTTACATTTTTGATATAAATTGGTAAGTTAAATATTTTGAATCTGACCAAGTTAATAACCCGGTAGGTATTCGTTAAATTAATGCGCCGGACGATAAGAATATTTTTTTAGTCTAGTTAGTACACGCTACCACTACAAATGGATCAGCTGTGAAACACTACTAACTCATTCATTCTCCCACTACTATAACAACGCACTGCAATTCCTTCCAACTAAACGGAGCTGGGGCTCAAGCAATACGTAAAGTACAAAATTATAAATTTATTGTAACAGCTGCCCAAACGGCGTCAGGTTGTTGTTTAACGTTTATCGTAGTGTTGTGTTTCTCTTACTGTTGTCATTTTCTACCTGCGACGTCGTTAAGCGTCCAGTCAATCTTCCACTGGCTTGACGCTTGCTTGGTTTCTGGGTCATAACTGTAACACCAACTCTCATCACCTGTAATGACTTTGGTGAAAAAATGTTGGATCACTTTTAATCTCATTTTTTAAGTCGTGATTCAAATTCAATCGAATTTTTTATTGATTCTGTTTAAGAAGGCGAGGAACAAAGTTAGCAGCAATACATCTCATTTACAAATCCTCAGTCAAAATCCATTGGCACGAACTCCAACTCACGCCTGTCTCTTCTGAAATTTCATCGATAGTGAACGACGGTCCTCGTTGATTTTTTGGAGGATTTTTCAAGTTTTCATCGTTTTGAGATGTTGAAGGGCACCTAGAACGAACATGGCCTTTAACATTCATCTCGCCACTTTTAACGCGCCCAAACCACTCGAAAACTTGTGTGTGGCTCATAGCATCCTCATTGATAGCCTGTTGAAGCATTTGGTAAGCTTCCATTGTTGACTTTTCAAGCAGAAATAAAATTTCAAACACACTCTTTGTTCTTTTAAATCTGCCTTAACGACGTCGTAGATGGAACTCGACAGCAATATGAGAATCACAACACTGTGATCAAACGTTAACCTAGAAACTAACGCCGACTGGGCAGTTATTTGTTGAAAGTCGCTACTAATTCTATATAGCGGGAGAACTCTCTACTACGTCTACGAATGGCAATAGGCTCTCAGTCCGGTTATATTTGGGTTCCCTCGTATATGGAAACATGTACTATGACAATTTATTGATGTATTTATTGATGTAATTTATTGATGTATTTTCTACCTGCATAAAGAAGATCGGAAGATCGGAAGATCGGAAGATCGGATAGTGTAGCGGGGTATTTCTTAAGAAAACTAGGTTATGCTCTATCAATAATGGAGGGTAATATTAAGAGAGTGACATTTTTTTGCATCCAGGAGACTCCAAAGGGAGTATAGGACATGTCAAGATAAAACTGATAAACTGAAATTTTATCACCAATGATAAATTCATCACTTACCACCAAAACATAGTTTCTGCTACTGCTTACTTCAGTAGGCTTGTCAAGAACCCCATTGAATCAAATATCACACAAAATAAAAAATAAAAAAGTCAAATACAATGATAAATTCATCACTTACTATAATTTACAATAATTTTTCCCCGCTATTGCTTAACTCAGTAGGCTTGTCATGAACCCCTTTGTATCAAATAGTACCCAATATGTGATTAATTAGAAGTTAAATACTTTTCAACCAAAACTATTTAGAAAGGAATTCGTGCATACTGTAAAATGTTTCATCAATCAAATATTGTTTTAGCTTTTTTCAAAATAACTTAAATTGTCACAACTTTTTAAACCTTGTGGCAATTTATTGATGTATTTTCTACCTGCATAAGTTGGTTATTGTTCAAACAATTTCGTGTTGTGATTAGCAACATAATAATCGATTCTGTTTCTTGTGTAGTGGTTGTGAACATCTAAATTCTGTAAAAAGGTATTTTTCTTTACGTACATTATCACTTCAAAAATATACAAAGAAGGAACTGTGAGCAATTGCAGCTCTTTAAATAGTGATCTGCATGAGGTAAGGTGGTTGACTCCCATCATACACCCAACAGCTTTTTTCTGTATTTTAAAAACTCTTTCCATGTTACACTGTGATGAATTACCCCATACTAATATGGCATACCTGATATGAGATAAAATTAAACCACGATAAGCTGCTATTACCAATTTTATCACTTAATCTGGCAATTTGTTTTAATGCAAATACCCCAGATGATATTTTACCAGAAATTTGATCGGTGTAGTAATCCCACGATAGGGTCCTATCTAGTGTATGAATTGTCTAAAATTGTAGGGGAAGGCAAAAGTTACAATATATAAAGCAAATTATAAAAGATATATGGTGTTGCAGGTATATGAAACGACTTGTATAAGATAAAACCAGTCAAGAGACTGACGACAAAAAAGTATTAGAAGAATTATAAATTGATAAAATTGTATTTTCTTATTAGCGGATACCTACCTACAGCTGGCTTGTTCACGTTCAGCACTCTTATCTGTAATAAGTCCATTCTTCGTGTCATAATTTTCCGTGGCCTCAGCAACAACATTTCGACTTTTTCTAAAAGATTTTCCTTTTTCCCCTGTTAGACGAAGTATTTTCTCGAAGTATTTGAGGTGTGGCTATTAAATAACGAGACTGACGTTGTAAAAAAATTATTTTAATTTCATGCATAAAATCACTTATTGTCACCTTCAATATACACTCCTTGTCTATCCCTACAACGGTCCATGCGAATTTTCCATTGTTGGAATTAGTGCTCGAAGTCATCTGCTATCAGTTTTTTCAGGACACGTGCCGGTTTCTCTTTTACAGCTTCCACAGACTCAAATTTTGTCCCTTTTAATGCAGATTTCACCTTAGGGAACAGGTAGAAGTCACATGGTGCAACATCTGGTGAATAACGTGGATGTTCTAACACCGAGATGCTGTACTTGGCTAGGAACCTCTTGGCAGATAACGAGGAATAAGCTGGCGCATTGTCTTGGTGGAGAACCCATGATTTGTCCTTCCATATTTCGGGGTGTTTTTCGTTACTCTTTGGCGTAGTTTTGAAAGTACCTCAAGATAGTAATATTTATTAATTGTTTGACCTTCAGGAACCCAGTGAAGGTACACAATCCCATGGATATCAAAAACACCAATCATCATTGCTTTAAATTTTGATTAGCTCATTCGAACTTTTTTGGCTCTCGGTGAAGTTCGGCTCTTCCAGTACATGGGTTGGCGATTTGTTTCCGGATCATAAGTAAAAAACCACATTTTATCAAATGTTATTATCTTCTACCTATTCCCTAAGGTGAAATCTGCATTAAAAAGGAGAAAATTTGAGTCTGTGGAAGCTGTAAAAGAGAAAGCGGCACGTGTCCTGAAGGAGCTGTCAGAAGATGACTTCCAGCACTGTTTCCAACAATGGAAAATTCCCATAGAGCGTTATAGGGATAGAAAAGGAGTGTATATTGAAGGTGACAATAAGTGATTATGTATAAAATAAAAATACAATTTTTTACAACGTCAGTCTCGTTATTTAATAGCCACACCTCGTATATGCAAACTGTATCTGTCCAGAACTGTATGTCTGAACTGTATGTCCAGGCGACTCCAGAAATGGATTATAGAACATGTCAAGATAAAATTGATAACCCTAAACATTAACAATGTGTTAAATTACTTACCAATTTATTTTTTACCACTACTTAATTACTTTTTCAATAAGCGTGTCATCCAATTTATTTATATCAACTAATACACATTTAACCTCAGCGATTACTTGGAATTTTTTAAAATTTTTGACCAAAAAAACCTATTTATAAAAGAATTTTTGCGAGCCTTAGTTATCCTTTTTTTACGAAAAATTTACCTTCACTACGGTGGTGAATTCGTTTCGAGAAGTTCGCTAAGTAAAAGTTAGATATTAAAATCTATACAGTAACTTTTGTGGCAACATGTATTAACAGAAAACATAAATGTTTTTAACAGTAAATAGTTTGAAATAATTGTTTTAACGTTTAATTTAAGTACAATTCTTAAAAGAATTAGTCAATCTTTTACAGTGTGATAAAACAGAGTAAGTTAGTTGTTAATGATTACATTAATTAAAGTGAATTTACATTTTTTATTGTCTTTAATAAAAGTGTTTGTTTGCTTTTTATTAAAATAAACCATAATTTCTAATTACATAGTTTGTTTTTGTTAAATTTATACTACGTTAAATCCCATTTCGAAATTAATTAATTATAGTAGTTGCAATCGGAACACTATTCAGTTAAGGGTATTTTTAATTACAGTTTCTAAAACAAGATTGAAATAAATGGTATTGAAATTATTTTGTTTTTCAGCCTAATTATATTATTTGTCTAAGAATTTGTAAATAATTTTTCTCTTGTGCAGGGTCAATTTTAGACCTTGTGAGGTAATTTTAAACGTTCGGGAAGCTTTTTTTGCACCTCTCATCTGTTTTCACTTTCTCTTGTCTATATGATACATAGAAAGGAAAGTATTGTTTTCATGTCGATTTTTTGAAATCGAGTTTTCACCGAATCTACACGTTTTCAGACCCCCTGAACCAAAAAAAAAACTTGTTTTTAACGATTGGTCTGTGTGAGTGTGTGAACAGAATATCTCAAGAACAGAACATCGTTCGAACTTGAAACTTAAGTTAAAGACTACTACCGGACCCGAGACAAACATTTTCATCAAAATCGGTCAACCGGAAGTAGTAGTTTATTTGTGTAATTTTTCACTTTTTTGCAATTTTCTCAAAAACGGCTCCTACGATTTTTTAAAAAATCGCCTCGTTTACTAATTTTTTCATGCTTTACAAGATAGGCGTCATGTCTGCTGAAATTCTTGGTGAGGCTGTTTTCACGTAAAAAATTGTTTTTTTTTTTTAAATTGCTGCTTTATTATGCATTTTAGCGCAAAAATGTATATAATAAAAGTTGTAGAAAATTTAAAATAATACAACTTTTATTTCAAACATTTGTTTGTATAACGCTTAGTTTAGCGGTTATTAGCGATTTTCTGTTTTTTTCTTACGAAAACGTGTGAAAAATCGATTTTTTTAAGATTTCGGCCTTAGTATGCATTTTACGGGAAAAATGTAGATATGTAATCAAACTTATAGGAAATTAAAAGATCTACAACTTTTATGAAAAGCTTTTTTCTCTACAGAGCCTAATTTAGCGTGAAAGGGTGATTTTCTGTATTTTTAAACTATACCGAGGTTGATTTTCACTTCGTCTTTCACTCATGATTAAAATAATGTTATGTTTTTGAGGTTACTTTTTTAATTTATTTTTCTAAGTTTTATTACTAGGTAATGTTACTATTGTTAATTATTTTCATTGGCAAGAAAAAGTTCCTTGGTGGACAATAATTCAATAACGATGATGAGTTTAAAGGAAATGTGATCACATGGTTGACAACACAGAGGGCAACGGTCTATGAAGAAGGCATACAAAAACTTGTGTCATGCTATAAGAAGTGGCTCCAAAGTGGTGATAACTATACGGAAAGAGTGTGTACGAATTGTAGTTTGTCTGTACTTGTACTGGTTTTGTCATTATTGCCAAACGGAACTTACCAGCAGCGAATATTAAGGTGAAGTAAGTGAAGAGCCTCTTCACCTATGCACTGGATAGCTATAACTAGCTAAATATCTGTTATAATTATTATAAGTAACTATAATTACTATAATTTATATTATAACTATAACTATAATTTCTATAAATTCTCTAAAATAACTATAATAACGGGTGTATTTTTTAGAGGTATAGAACTTTAAAATGAAATAAAACACAGAATAATTGAACAATTGACGTGGAATTGGTTTTATTTTAAAGATAATTATTTGCCATTTTTATTTAAAAATAATTTCCGGCATGTGGCCGCCGCGGCTGGCTCGGACGTGGTCCAATCGAGACGTCCAATTTGTGACCACTTTTTGCAGCATTTGGGACCGTATATTGGTAATAACGCGGCGAATGTTGCCTTCCAAGTCGTCAATTGTCTGTGGCTTATTGGCGTACACTAGCGACTTCACATACCCCCACAGAAAATAGTCCAGCGGTGTTAGATCGTACGACCTTGGAGGCCAATTTACAGGTCCAGAACATGAAATTATGCGTTCACTAAACGTTTCCTTCAGTAAATCGATTGTGGCACGCGCTGTGTGACATGTTGCATCATCTTGTTGAAACCACAGCTCTCCAACATTAAGGTGATTCAATTCAGGAAAAAAGTCATTGATCATGGCTCTGTAGCGGTCACCATTGACTGTAACATTCTGCCCGGCATCATTTTTGAAGAAGTAAGGACTAATGACTCCACCAGCCCATAAAGCACACCAAACAGTCATTTTTTCTGGATGTAAAGGCTTCTCAGCAATATAGCGAGGATTACCTTCACTCCAAATGCGGCAGTTTTGTTTATTCACGTAGCCATTCAATCAAAAATGGGCTTCATCACTGAACAAAATTTTCATGTAAAAATCGGGATCAACAGCGATAAGTTTCACGAATCGAACCATGATTTTCAAAATAAATCTGCACAATTTCCAAGCGTTGTTCAGGCGTCAGTCTATTCATTATAAAATGGCAAACCAAACTGAACATAAATTACAAAACAGTTTTCAAAATGGCCGCCATGGAAATCAGTACTGCCAACACAGAATAAAATGAGCTAAATTTTGATGTAAAGTATGTTTAAATCCGACTCATAGTTTTGGAGATACAAGGGGGTTTTGGAGACACAGTTCTATACCTCTAAGAAAAACACCATTAATCTGTAATAATTATTTTTGTTTTGCAATAAATGAAGAAGTGTCGTGTAAAAATGTACATAAAATTACTGCAATGCTAAGAGCGGTTTTTAATGTTTTAAATAGCCCTTGTAACGGCCTTAATTTATACATAATAAGTGTCTAAATGAAGAGTTAGACGGGTGGCCGCCCCTTTTCTTCCAAAAGGAAGGGGTTGACGTGGCAACGGAGACGTTAGTGGCAAGTATACACGCCTACTATCGGTTTCATAATCATAGACACCCGAGTTTGAACCCTTGTATCTCCAAAACTATGAGTCGGATTTAAACATACTTTACATCAAAATTTAGCTCATTTTATTCAGTGTTGACCCTCAATAATCCTATATTTTTAATTTTGTTTAAAAATTGCCATATAGAGGTTGGAAGACAAAAAGACCCGGTTTTTTGCTACCGCAAAAAATTTCATGCGTTTAGAGCCGTGTAACTCAATAAGTATTTGACCGAAAAGTTTGAAATTTTAACACAATATAGAAAATTATATTCTTACAGCGTGTAAAACATTTTAAAATCGTAAGTTATATAAATTTTGATTTATTAACAATATTCTGAACCCTTGCTATCTCGGTAACCTCGGTAGCTCGATCGTTCGGCACGGGCAAACTATCGTTTTATTCAGCGTAAAAATTTTAAACAGATATGTTAATAATATGAAATATCGATTTGGTAATGTTGTTCGGTTACCGAGATAGCAAGGGTTCAGAATATTGTTAATAAATCAAAATTTAAAAACTTACGATTTTGAAATTTCGTACACGCTGTAAGAAAATAATTTTTTATGTTGTGTTAAAATTTCAAACTTTTCGGTCAAATACTTATCGAGTTACATGGCTCTAAACTCATGAAATTTGTTGCGGTAGCATAAAAACCAATTTTTTTTTGTCTTCCAACCTCGATATTACAATTTTTAAACAACAATAAAAATATAGGACTATTAAGGGTCAACGCAAAATAAAATGAGCTAAATTTTGGTGTAAAGTATATTAAAATCCGACACATAGTTTGGAGATGCAAAGGTTCAAACTCGGGTGTCTATGATTATGAAACCAATAGTAGCTCTTCCCACCCGTCCCCGAAAAGGGAAGAGGTTGACCAATCTACTGCACCTCCATGTTCTATCTATGTGGTGTCACACAGTTGTTTTCACCCTGTGGTGAATGAAGTGAAGGTGTCATTTGCAGAGTGGAAAAGGTGCTTTTCGAAGGGCCTGGCATACTGATAAACATAATCTTCCACTCAGTGAGGAAGGGAATAGTAAACCACCTCACTCGTCGTTTTACTTAGTAGAGCCTCTGAAGGTTCAAACCAGCCTTTCAGCTGATCACCTAAACAACAACAACAACAACACAGTTGTTTTGTCTGTGTATATATGTTTTGACTACAAACATTGATTTACAGATTAGGAAATATTTCCTAAAACACTGTTTCGAGTGTAGCATTATACGGGAGTGAAACATGGGTGGTAGGGGCTGTAGAAAGGAAGAGGATAAAAGGTTTTAAAATGTGGTGTTATAGGAAAATGTTTAAGATTAGGTGGGTGGACAAGATAAGTAATTTAGAAGTTCTTAGGCGAGTGGATGAAAAAAGAAGTATATGGACGCATCTTACCAGAAGAAGGGATAGGCTAGTGGGACAATCTTAAGACATCCAGGTATTGGACTATCAATAATGGAGGGTTATATTGCGGGAGTAAATTGTAGGGGAGGTAAAGATTAGAATATGTAAAGCAAATTACAAAAGATAAAGGGTGTTACAGGTATGTAAATCTGAAACGACTCGTGCAAGATACAACAAATTGGAGAACTGCATCAAACCAGTCGAGAGGCTGATGACAAAAAATATGTTTTTATAACTCTTCACTTTTTTTGAAGGCACGAGCCGTCACTAGAACTAACTTTTTTACCTTCAAACGGACAATCTCGTAGAATTACAGTTATAATTTGGGTAAACTTTCATGTAAATAGGGAAAAATAAATTTGCTATATTAGTAACACTGATAAATCAAACCTTTCTCTTATTACCAAACTAGATACCTAAATATTACTTCAGTACCCTACTGAAGTAATTAATTAATTTCAATCTATTGGAACAATTAGTCCCTTTGAGGAATGAAGTGAATGTGTCAGATGTAGAGCAAAACGGGGAATGAGTTTCATTAGGCTTGACATAATGACGGAGTGATAGCCTATTATGTAATGTAACCATTCAGTTACTCAATTTGAACCCTTCCTCTGAGGTAAATAAGGAACATTAATTAGAGCTTCATAATTGTATACAAAATCTATGAATTGATGTTCCCAAAATAACATTATTGTTACAATTATAAGAACTCCTCAAATTATCTTCAAAATTATAATTTAAACGATAAAAAATCCCTTTTTATGTTTAATAAAGGGAAAATTTATTTTAAAAAATTCCCTTTTTATTTCCCTACGAAAAAACTTCTTTTTTCTAAATTCCTAATAGGTGTACGTTGCAATCTGTTCAATTAAGAACAATAAGCAACCCCATGACCCAATGAGATGAGGATGAAGTGTATGACATGTAAATGAGGTGTAGTCTTGTACAGACTCAGGCCGACCATTCCTGAGAGAGTATGGTTAATTGAACCCCAACCATCAAAGTACACCGGTAACCACTGTCTAGCATTCAAATCCGTATGAAAGTAACTACCTTTACTAGGATTTGAACCAGGAACCTTCGTCTCCGAGAATCAGCTGATTTTGGCGACGACTTTACCTCTAGACCAACCCGGTGGGTTAAAAAAACTTTTAACAAAAATTCCTTTTTTAATTATTTTTGAACTACAAACATAATCAAATGGTTTTAAAAAAAAACTTACAGAAAATTTAATTCTGAGAAAATCGATGTAACCTACATAAATTAAACTACAAAACAAAAATAAGTTGCAAAAATACGTTTCATTAATAACAAAATTCCCAAAACTAGGTAGGAAAAACGCATTAATTTTTATACAGGAAGAATAATAATTTCAATTTCCAAGAATATCTTCAAATAAAACACTAAAAAAGAATCAAAAAACAAATACATATTAAAAAAATCTCGTAAACGCAAGAAAAGTTAAAAGGACTTATATTTTTACATAAAAAAATTAAAAATATTATTCGACAAATTTGCCTGTAACAGGCAGGATTGAGTTTTTAAATCATTTACACTCCATCAGCTAGTTCCAAGACTACAAAAAATAGTTCTGTTTTTTACGACATGTCACCCAATTATATGACGAAGCATTTAACAACAGAACAGGTACAGGTGTAAAATACATTATAGTAGTCAAGAGTTATCTCCCACTGAGAGTAAGGAATTTCATTATACAGCCAGACCCTGCGGTGAATGAACTGTAGGTGTCATTTGTATGTAAAGGGATTTTGATGAATGAAATATTTGAAATAAATGAATGAATGAATGAAATGAAAACACAGGATAAATTTTGTTGTTTATTTTAAACGATATTTAATGGTTAAATTTGAAAATATTTAAAAATAAAAAAAATTAACAAAATTTGACTTTACAAAATGAATATTATTTGATATTGATTTAAATTGATATTATTGATGACACTTATTATAATTCTAAATATTTAATGAATTTATGATAGTTATAAAATATATTAAATTGATTTTATCTGCCTATTGAGCTCAAGAAATTAAATATGATATTTTCTTTTTTTATAATTACTAATTGAAGTTCTGGAAGTCTCTGCGTTCCGTCTGCCACGTACCATTGATCTTGATCGAGTGGGGGGCCGGACCATTGTTACATTCTGTTTTATAGTTTCAATAGATTCCTCTTTATAATTTTATTTGTTGGTTTTAAAATCGTTAACATATTTAATTTAGTTTATTACTTCATCCATGTTTTGATACTATCTTATTCTCTTTTATAAAAATCCATTTACTTGAAATTATTTATTAAATTATCTTTTCATTTGTTTTTTCTGAATGGCTTCACTTGAATCGCCTGGCTTCTGAATTATTATTATTATTATTATTAATATTAAATATTTTTATAAAATTTTGGTTTTATATATTAATTTCTGTTATGGAATATTAAGATATTAAATGTAAATTATTCATCTTGATGTTTAATGATTAATTATTTAAAATATTTCTTTTAAAAATCCAACAATTAACTATTTGATCTACGATGTTATGAAGAATAGATTGCTATTCTACATGTAGGGTGGAACGTAGATGCTTTTCAGAGGGACTGGCATGCTGATAAGCATGCTTTTCCACTCAGCGAGAGAGACAATTTAAAACCACCTCACTCCTTGTTTTACTAAAGTAATGTTTTAGCCTATAATGATTTAAACCAGTTTTCGACCAATGACCTAAACAATACAATTGGACAAATGCAGTGAATGGGTTTCTTTATTACATAAGGTGGCAGTACAAACAGCTACTCAGCAATCGTAACAATAGGGTAAGCGCACATTGAACACTGGTCGCAGGTCGCTGGTCGCAGGTACTGATTCACGGTGGGGAACGCGCATGCGCATAGTGGGAACATGCAACTACTCGCTTAACCTTCATTCAGTTGTCGGTATTCAACATGAGTTGTTCCATTAGCAGCAGTCATCATGAATTATTCCTAATGGAAAACGCTTATACAAAATTGTTATCTTTTAAAGTCGATACCGTTAGTGACATTAATAAGAACAGTAAATTAAACCGATTTTATTTTTCGATATTTATCGGGAAAATTTAAATCATTTATGTCTTCTTCTTCTTTTTCTTACTATCAAGGATTAGGCATAAGCCTGTTGCGAACTCACAAACCATCTTGTACGTCTACACAAACACCGTACATCTTGATTAATGCAATCTTCTTCGAGGTCTTACCACCTCCCTTCTTCCAACTGGAACATATTCCATCACTTTTAGAGGTATCCTCTCTTCTGGCATCCGTTCCAATGGTGCCTCCATTGATTTCGGTATTCCTCCACTTTTTCATTCAAGCTAAATACACCCAACTGGGATCTAATTTCCTCGTTATGTATTAGATCCAGCCTCGAGCAGCCGTTCACCCTTCTTAAAAACCTCATTCAGCTGCTTGGATCCTACTTTCTTGGCGTTTCGTGGTAACCCATAACTCACTTCCATATAGAAGGACTGGGGCTGCCATTACCTTGTAGAACTTCACTACTGTCTCTGTTCTAGCTCTGTTACCCAGTGTCCTGTTTATGGTAGCCTACCACAAATAGCTTGAAATTTATTTATTTTATTTTCGACATCCAAGTTCCTATCATTTATGTTTGTTACCAAACTAAAAGTGCTACATTTTTCCATATATTTTAACTGAGCTACAACTGTTTATAACTCTTGATTGAGAGCAGACTTAAATAATTCACTTTTCATTCTATTTTCTTCATGTAAACGTCGGTTTATAACATCATGCAACAATCGTTTCCGTAACGGACAGTTTCCTTCAATACAAATATTTTTCATGTTTTGTTAATGAGAGCATTTATATCAAGTGTAGCGTATACGTTGGCCGGCCGCATTGGCGTAGTTGGTAACGTGCTCGCCTCTTATCATGCGGTCCTGGGTTCGAATCCCATTCAGCACGTCATATTTTCATACGTTACAGAAAATCATTTCATCCTTCACCGTCTGCATTAGCAGTAATTGCAGAACAGTCGGATGCTAAACCAAAAAAAGCGTATACGTTACGATGCGACACGGTCCGTCTCCGTACCGTATTGTCTGTGACAATATCTGCTGGAAGCTGAACGTCGGAACATAGCTACGTAAACAACATGCTCTGTATGATAAGCTATCATACAGGTCCAAACTTTTCATCGTCCATCAGTTCTTTTAATAGAGTCCAATATTCTCCCTCAATCTTCCTAGTTTTAAACATTTTACGAGGTGTGGCTATTAAAAAACAGAACTGACGTTGTAAAAAATTTAATTTTAATTTTATACATAATCACTTATTGTCACCTTCAATATACACTCCTTCTCTATCCCTATAACGCTCCATGCGAATTTTCCATTGTTGGAAACAGTGCTAATAGTCATCTTCTGTCAGCTCCTTCAGGTGCCGCTTTCTCTTTTACAGCTTCCACAGACTCAAATCTTGTCCCTTTTAATGCAGATTTCACCTTAGGGACAGGTAGAAGTCAGATGGTGCAAGATCTGGTGAATAAGGTGGATGTTCTAACACTGAGATGCTGTACTTGGCTAGGAACTTCTTGACAGATAACGCGGAATGAGCTGGCGCATTGTCTTGGTGGAGAACCCATGATTTGTCCTTCCACATTTCGTGGCGTGTTTCCTTACTCTTTGACGTAGTTCAGAAAGTACCTGAAGGTAGTAATATTGATTAATTGTTTGACCTTAAGGAACCCAGTGAAGGTACACAATCCCATGGATATAAAAAAACGATCATCATTGCTTTAAATTTTGACTTGCTCATTCAAGCTTTTTTGGGACTCGGTGAAGTTCAGCTCTTCCAGTGCATGGATTGGCGCTTCGTTTCCGGATCATAAGTAAAAAACCACGTTTCATCACATGTTATTATCGTTTCCAAAAAGTTTGGGTCATTTTCAATCGCGTACAAAGTGTCAGTACAAACATTTTTGAGCGGCACTTGTCCTGAAGAAGCTGACAGAAGATGACTTTCAGCACTGTTTCCAACAATGGAAAATTCGCATAGAACGTTGTAAGGATAGAAAAGGAGTGTATATTGAAGGTGACAATAAGTGATTATGTTTAAAATTAAAATAAAATTTTATATAACGTCAGTCTCGTTATTAAATAGTCACACCTCGTATGTATGGAAAAAACCTCGTTGATTGTTTTCTACATCATCTGCTTCTAATAAAATTGATATCACACAAAATCTTCACTAGTCAGACCTAACATTTTGCCGCTGATAAAAGAAACTCTTACCACTGTTCACGCTATGTTGTTACTGAAGACTTTGGCTTCCAATGCCAGTTATTGTCTGATGAATGTCAGCTCAGATGTCGTGTCGGAAACGCTCCATTACGGAAACGATTATTGGTGCATGATGATATGAATCGACCTTAATACTGCCATCTAGTGGCATAAATTAAAACTATAACTAACTGTGGATTTATATTCTAAATATGATGAAATAAAAACAATTTTCAAAAGAAATTATCATACAAAAAATACTTTTATTTATAAAATAATTATAAATTATCACTTAAATAAGAAATTCAACAAATTTACTAAAATAGAAATACATAATATTACATAGTTTTTTATATATGAATACAAAATGTATTAATAATAACGCAATACTAGCAGATCGAGTGCAAATAATTTAAACCTCCACCTGCTTCCTGTTGAATAGGCAACATGACATATATACATCCATGTTTATACATGGATGTGTGTATAAACATTAATATAACAATCTGCTGTGAAACACTCATAAGACTTTCTCTTGGCAATTCCAATAATGAATAATATAATCTAACATTAGTAATGAAACATTAGAAATAAACAAAAACTAACCTCAAAAACATAATCCATTTTCAGTTATGAGTGAATGACGCAAAATGAAAACCGACCTTAGTTTCGCTTAATAATACGGTGAACCACTCTTTCACGCTTAACTAGGGTCTGTAGAAAAAAATGCTTACAAATAAAAGTTGTAGATCTTTTAATTTCCTATAAATTTGCTTACACACTTTTGTCTTTAAATGCATACTAAGGCCGAAATCTTAAGCGCTAAAATAGTACATATCAGTCTATGGCCGCAATCTTAAAACATTTTTTCTACGAGAGAACATCCTCACCAAGAATTTCAGCAGACATGGCGCCTACCCAATCTTGTAGAACACAAAATATGTAGTGAATGAGGCGATTTTTAAAAAAATTTAGAAACCGTTTTTGAAAAAATCGCAATAAGTGAAAAAATACACGAATAAAATATTACATCCGGTTGACCGATTTTGATGAAAATGTTCGTGTCGGGCCTTGTGGTACATAACTTAAGTTTAAAGTTTCAACTTCAACTTAATTTTCCTGTAAGTTATTTAAAAATCTAATAAAAATCAGATATTATAAATTTTATGTTTAATTTTTTGCTGGACTATTTTACATCATTCTCTATAGAATTTTAAATTCTCTACAAATTTTGTTGAAAATGTTTCCATGTTTGTTACCAATTTAACAAAATTAATTTACTACAAACCAAAGAAAGACATGATTTTCAAAATCTATTTTGCATATTTTGTCAGATATCACAGAAATGACTGTACTTACAGACGTGGGACAGATTTTAGGTATTTGATTTTTCAGCTCATTTTGCATATAACCTGTTTAATTACCAACCTTAATTATTGCCCTAAAAATTTAAGTATGAATTCATTTCACAGGGGGAACTGAATTCCAGGCGAAATCTTTCGCTAGCTGTAACTCGCTAAAGAATGGTTTTCGGACCCATGTTTATTGGAAACGTTTTTCTTATTTTTAGCTGAGTAATCAGTTCCTGAAGTACGACCCGTTCCTCATGGAACACTCTATATATTCTTATAGGCAAGAGAAAGTAAAAATATGTTAACATGAAAATTGTATTCTTTTTGGAAATATAGTAGCAGCACTTAATTGTGTTTAATACATAATAATAATTTATTTAATACATAAATAATTCTTCCTGTACTCGATGGTTGTGTCGAGGGGACGTAGAAGATCAATAATTTGGACCTGATACACGAGAGGACTACGAATAGAACTGGTATCGATGATACGTTTTAAAATGATCACCCGGTAGTTTGCATGATGTAATAGGTCGGTCTCGTATTATTATTATTATTATTACTATTATTATTATTACTATAATAATATGCGATGGAAATTTCATGTATCCATTAAAAGGATCTCAGATTTTCATGTTAACTTAGGCTTATACACGATAAAAAATTATATAAAAACTAATATAGTTTATACCACTTTAAATGGTGATGCCTTGCATCTTATGTACAATTAACAACATAAATCAAAAGAGATTTATGAAAAAAAACAACAACTTGAAAATATAACAAGAATAAAATATATTAGCAAAAATAATATACGTACAGTAGTTAAAATATAGTTATGAATTACGAGGCTAACTGCAAAAAGCCCAAGATCGCCTTCCATTAAATGCATTGATCCATAATCCGACAGGTAAAAGATGTATTGGTAGACCGAGGAAGAGATGGACGCCGAAACAGGCTAACGCACAGCCTAATCCATGAAGACGACGACGACTGCAAAAAGTCAATTTTCAATTCTTATTATTTCAAAACTGCCCATAACAAACAGGTAAAAATTATATCAACAAATTGATAAAAAATTAAAAGATCTACAACTTTTATTTCAAGAATTTTTCCCTACAGAGCCTAGTTAAGCGTGAAAGAGTGATTTTCCGTATTTTGAAGCCAAACTGAGGTTAATTTTTATTTTGCGTCTTTCACTCATGATTAAAATAAGGTTATGTTTTTTGTTTAATTCTAATGTTTTATTATTAATGTTAGGTTATATTGGTCATTATTTGCTTTGGCAAGAGAAAGTTGTGTGAGTGTTTCACACCAGGTTTTTATATTAATATAGATATATAATCTCACTTTAAGACAATACGAGTAATTTTATTACATAGTTCATCCCTTTGATGTTAGCAATCATAAGCTCGTAGCAAGATCACATAAACTTTATATGAACATCAACTATAATTATCAAGCACTACATAATACATACTGTAGGAACTTATTTTAATTAATTAATGAATTAATTAAAATATAAATTTATTAATTACTAAGTACTAAGTATAATGTTGTACAAATATATACTTAACTATTAAGTTTACATTTCAACTTATAATATTTAATTTAAACTTTTATTTACATAACATTATAATACAGAAGTTCATGTGAAAAGTAATTTTAAAATATATTAGACTAATTAAAATATTATTTGAATTTATAAATTACTACATATACATTTGTGTATAAAATAGGAGTTAATTTTTGTAAAGTTTGAATTTTACAAAAAATAGTGAAAATATCAAGAAAAATTAGCAGATCACCCAAATTCTTTGGCGCTTAATTTACTTGATAATAATTATAATAGTGAGAACGTAACACGACTGAAAAGAATAAAATTACTTGACCTTGCGTTTAAATTTACCGACAAATCTGCAATGTAAACAATTGAAATCCATATTAATCTCTGATGGTAGAAGCACAAGTGATATCAAAAGTAGAATAATTGCTCAAGCTAGAAAAGCCATTGATATGAAAAATAGCTTACTGACTACAAATATTGACTTACAGATGAGGAAAATTTTCTTAAAACACTATGTTTGGAGTGTAGCATTATACGGGAGTGAAACGTGGGTGATAGGAGCTGTAGAAAGGAAGATGATATAAGCTTTTGATGTGGTGTAATAGGGAAATGTTAAAGACTAGGTGGGTAGACAAGATAAGTAATTATCTTAGATAAGTAATTATTAGAGGTTCTTAGGCGAGTGGATGAAAAAAAAAGTATATTAAAGCATCTTACCAGAAGAAGGAATAGGCTAGTGGGGTATATCTTAAGACATCCCGGTATTGGTCTATCAATAATGGAGGGTAATATTGAGGGAGTAAATTGTAGCGAGAGGCAAAGATTAGAATATGTAAAGCAAATTACAAAAGATGTAGGGTGTTATAGGTATGTAGATATGAAACGACTTGCGCAAGGGAGAACAGCTTGGAGAACTGCATCAAACCAGTCGAGAGACTGATGACAAAAAAAAATATAAACTCTAACAACATCATCCTCCTCTACGCATTTTACTTTATTCACCTTTCATCCAGATTTAATGTTTTAAAAATTGTAAATAATTTTTTACTTTCTCTTGCCTATATGAATATATAGGAAGGAAAGTATTGTTTTCATGTCGATTTTTCGAAATCGAGTTTTCACCGGATCTATACGTTTTCAGACCCCCTGAACCCAAAAAACATGTTTTTAGCGATTGGTCTGTGTGTGTGTGTGTGTGTGTGTGTGTGTGTGTGTGTGTGTGTGTGTGTGTGTGTCTGTGTGTGAACAGAATATCTCAAGAACGGAACATCGTACGAACTTGAAACTTGAAACTTAAGTTACATACCACTACCGGACGCGACACGAACATTTTCATCAAAATCGGTCAACCGGAAGTAGTAGTTTATTCGTATAATTTTTCAGTTTTTTGCGATTTTCTCAAAAACTGGTCCTACGATTTTTTTTAAAATCGCCTATTTTACTCAATTTTTTATTCTCTACTAGATAGGGTAGGCGCCATGTTTGCTGAAATTCTCGGTGAGGCTGTTTTCACGTAAAAACGTTGTTTTTTTAAGATTACGGCTTTAATATAAATTTTAGCGCAAAAACTTATATAATAAAAGTTGTAGAGAATTTAAAAACCTACAACTTTTATTTCAAACATTTTTTTGTATAACGCTTAGTTTAGCGGTAATTAGCAATTTTCTGTTTTTTTCTCACGAAAACGTGTGAAAAATTGATTTTTTAAAAATTTCGGCCTTAGAATGCATTTTACGACAAAAGTGTATATAATTAATTTTATAGGAACTTAAAAGATGTACAACTTTTATTTAAAGCATTTTTCTCTACAGAGCCTAGTTTAGAGAGAAAGCGTGATTTTCCGTATTTTTAAGCCAAACTGAGTTCGATTGTCATTTTGCGTCATTCACTCATGATTAAAATAAGGTTATGTTTTTGAGGTTAGTTTTTGTTTATTTCTAATATTTTATTAATAATGTTAGGTTTATTATTAATTATTTGCATTGGCAAGAGAAAGTTGTGTGAGTGTTTCACACCAGATTTTTTTTTTTGGAGCAATACCATTGGGTATTGTCTTCGTCATGTGAACACTTTCATATAATTTTTTTTATAGTTTTTGTTTTTAAACTGATTGTAAATAAACTCAGATGTTAAAAAAAGGAATAGTCAAGTTTTGGATATTCCAATAGCTAGATTCACGAAATTCTGAGCTTACACAGTGGAGATGATGTTGCAACACTTTTATACATATATTTTTTTATTTAGTTAAAAAACATTATAATTTACTACTAAATTAAGTTATTGTACAATATTTTTAACTCAAAATACTTACACAGAAATTCACTCAAATACTTAAAACATTTTACATAAATATGTAAGTACAATTGAAGGAGTCAGGAGAAGACAGTGCTACCCCACATGAACATAAATTTACGCAATTATTTAAAATTTTTACTGAAATCTACAAATAATGTTTTTTTAATTTTTTTTATTTTCTCTTAATCTAGGTCCTCAAGATCGTAAGTATAGCATCCTGTTTAAAACATGCTGCACATTTTATTTTTACAAAATATTTAAGAAAAAATCATGCTGGAAATTTTTTGGTGTTAGTACTTTCTTCTGCCGACCCCTTAAATTACATAAATTCAGACTAATTATAACTAATATAGAAAATTCTATGTAAATAAGAAAAATTTAATATCGTAAATATAGCATCCTGTTTAAAACATGATGTACATTTTATTTTTACAGAATATTTAAGAAAAATCATGCTGGAAATTTTGTGGATTAGCACTTTCTTCTGCCAACCCCTTCAATTACATAAATTTAGACTAATTATAACTAATATAAAAAAAATTCTATGTAAATATAAAATAAAACAACAACATTATCATAGTTAAATATGATTTCAATTAGATGCGATTTTACTCTCGCCATCGGGATGGCTCGCGCTAAGCATTTTTTGTAACTACAGTTACACATCCAGCCAAACGCACGGCAGAGCCATTGTTTACAACAGTTCAGTTATAAATTATAGTTCTCTGTTGTTGTTTAGGTGATCAGTTAGAAGGCTGGTTTGAACCTCTAGCTAGAGGCTTTACTAAGTAAAATGAGGAGTCAGGTGGTTTACCATTACTTTCTTTGCTAAGTGGAAAAGTATGCTCATCAACATGTCAGGCTCTGAAAAGCATCTACTTTATACTCTGCAAATGACACCTTCACTTCATTCACCAAAGGGTCTACCTGTATAATGAAAATTAATTACTTTCAGAGGAGATAACTCTGACTAATGTCTTTTACACCTGTACCTCTTTTGTTGTTAAATACAGTCAACTCCCGATTATCCGCGGGCGGATTATCCGCGCACGTCGGATGAATTTTTTTCATTATTTTTTCTTAACGTTAAGTACCAAATCCCAAATCAAGAAAAAGTGTTTTAACTCAAAAAAACAAAAGCAGATGACTGACTTTTTTTTAAAACGTTGTGACTTCTATTACAACATAGCTTCTGCAAATAATTTTGTAAGTAAACAATATTTTTATGTTTTTTTTCTAAATACATTGTATGTAGCTACTAATTTAAAAACATTACAGTAAACAAACATTTTTAGGGACACAAAATAATTAACAACATTTAAAATTTTAATATTATATTTTGTAATTTAAGCTAGTGTATTCATTATTATATTTATGTACTTAAAATATATATATATCTATATATTAGCGAGTTTGTTTTACAGCTGTCGCCGTCTCTCGCATCCTAATACCCTCCACATTTGTCTGTCCAAGCAGTCATTGTCTGTCAGTCCTCTCGCCTGCATCGCCACCTCCATGCCATACTGCCAGGAGTGCTTCGGCCTTCCTCTTTTCCGGCTTGACTCAGGGACCCAGTCCAATAATATCTTTGGCCATCTCTCAGGAGGCATTCTCTTCACATGCCCATACCACTTCAAACTCTTTGCCTCTATCCAATCGGCAATATTCTCAGTCAGACCCATATTCCTTCGAATATCATCATTTCTCACTCTGTCCATTCTTGTATATCCACTTAAAATAAAAAAATTAAATTTTTTATACGTAGACTACTGTATATGCCTACGCTTTTTTTCGTCATTTTGCGGATTATTCGCGGCACTCGTGCCACCCAATTCCGCGGATAATCGGGAGTTGACTGTACTTCAGTCATTTAATTCATTCACTGCCCATGTGATATGATGTGCGAAACAAAACTATTTTTTTGTAGCTCTCTATGAAAAACTCTACAACTTCTGTTCGAATGTTATTCTTCTCTCTTACTTTATTTCGTGGCAGTTGGTAATATTACATAAACTACCCATTAAAATTTATTATCTGATTAACATTGGCAAAAAAATAAAGTGTTTTACACCAGTTGTTTGTTCAATGTTTAGTTTAGTGAAAATTGATGGTTTTTTTTAAAAAAAACCAGCATTAAAATTGGTTAATTATAAATAACGTCATTCTACATAAATTATGCCCGTAACAGTCAGGCGGAGTGTTAAATTCATTACACTCAATCTGTTAGTTTTGGGGCTACTAAATAATAGTTCTGTTTCTTATCTCAATGGTCACCCAATCATGTACAAATAATTTGACACATATTTTTCTCTATAACAAAATAAACAATAATCTAGTCACTTAGATTTTTCTATTAATCTTTAAAAAGTAATAATAAAATAATATAAAGATTGTATTACAATTTTCAAAAATTCATAGTATTGTGACAATATCTTGAAAGAGTGTTCGGGAATTCTGGAAAAGGACCAAGATTTAAAAGTTGTAATTTTCTGGTTTTTCTCACGAAAACGTGTGAAAAATCGAATTTTCTTAAGATGTCGGCCTTAGTATGCGTTTTACGACAAAAAAGTATATAATCAAATTTATAGGAAGTTAAAAGATCTACAACTTTTGTTTAGAGTATTTTTCTCTACAGAGCCTAGTTTAGCGTGAAAGAGTGATTTTCCGTATTTTAAAGCCAAACTGAGGTTGATTTTCATTTTGCGTCTTTCACTCATGATTAAAATAAGGTTATGTTTTTTGAGATTAGTTTTTTGTTTATTTCTAATGTTTTATTACTAATGTTATGTTATATTGGTCACTATTTGCATTGGCAAGAGAAAGTTGTGTGAGTGTTTCACACCAGATTTTTAAACTATTGTGTTGTAGTGTGTTAATTATTTAATTTACCCATATCCCGAAACGGACCTTAGAGATAAGTCTCACAATATTATACACATCTCTTACATTGTAAAATAAATTTTATTGTAAAGTCCAGCCTCTCTTAGTTTGCTTCTAATGTAAACAAATAATGACGTCACTGAGCATGCGCATTATATCAAAATGTGTACACGCTCACTAAAAAGTAACAACAAAATACTTTCAAAAGTATTTAAATACAAAATACTTTTAAAAGTATTTTTATAAATGAAATTGTTAGACCTACATCATATCATGACTGATTGTTTTAGTACTTTAAGTGCTTATAATTTAAAAAATAGTTAACTTAATAGGAATACGACATCCGTAAAGTCGCAGACTTTAGCGTGCACCCTGTAGTAGGTGGCTTTTGTTTGTTGACACTAGGAGCAAACTAACAACGGCTGAACTGTACAAAGAACCTGAATATGAATTATTTGATGACAATATTATGTTTGAATGCCATATGACTCTGAAGATGAGTTTTACGATGAGCTTTGTAATGGCACTGGGTACAATGGAAAGACGGTAAGACGCCACATTCAAATTTTACATGACGTCTTAAAGTTGATAAATGTTTGTAAAAACGTCCGCACTTTGAACAATGATAAATACTTTTATTCTTCAGCCCCAAATAATCTTTATGACTCATCATCACAGTTGAAGATTGATCGAAAGGTATGAATTCGTCCTGGACATCCAATAATAATACTGAAACAAAACAATTAACAATTTATTGTTTAAAATACATTAATATTGTGAAAATTGAACTTAGAAATTACTTTACTGGATATCTCATTTTGCTGCTGGTGATAAAAATAGACTGGATCGGTCCCAAAAAAGCTGTTGTATGAATATTTACAGGTGTATTTATTGTTTTTTTTTATTCCTAATTTGTGTACGTTGCAATCTGTTCAATTTAGAACAATAAGTAACCCCATGACCCAATGAGATGAGGAGGATGATGTATGACGTGTAAATGAGGTGTAGTCTTGTACAGACCCAGGCCGACCATTCATGAGAGAGTATGGTTAATTGAACCCCAACTATCAAAGTACACCGGTAACCACTGTCTAGTATTCAAATCTGTATAAAAGTAACTACCTTTACTAGGATTTGAACCCGGAACCTTCGTCTCCAAAAATCAGCTGTTAAACAGCTGATTTGGCGACGACTTTACTTCTAGACCAACCCGGTGGGTTCATTGTTCTTTAGAACAGCGGTTCTCACTTTTACATTTCGTAGCACTTGATAGAAGGTTTAATTATTCTTTTAAGTCTTTTTTTACTGATTTATGGATTACTCTAATTTATTCAGTATTCTTCTACAGTTCACCCGTTCTTAGTTTGCTCCTACTGTCAACAAACCAAAACCAGCTACTACAGGGTGCACGCTAGAGTCCGCGACTTTATGGATATCGTATTCCTATTAAGTTAACTATGTTTTAAATTACAAGTACTTAAAGTACTTACAACATAAGTCATGATAATATGTAGGCCTAACAATTTTATTTATAAAAATACTTTTAAAAGTATTTTGTATTAAATAACTTTTGAAAGTATTGTTTTGTTACTTTTTAATCAGCGTGTACACATTTTTATGTAATGCGCATGCTCAGTAACGTCATTATTTGTTTACAGTAGGAGCAAACTTAGAAAGGCTGGACTTTAGAAATTTTGTCGGATATTTAAACAAATTGCCTATAACAGGCAGGTGGAGTGTTAATATATTTGCACTCGATCTGGTAGTTCCAGGGCTACAAAAAATAGTTCTCTCTTTTATTACATGGTCACCCAATTATATGACTGAAGCATTTAACTACTCAAGAGGTAGAGGTGTGTAAAAGACACTAGTCACAGTTATCTCATCTGAGTAATATGAATTTTATTTTATAGCCAGACCTTGTGGTGAATGAAGTGAAGAGTTGTTTGCAAGGTGGAAAGTACGTATAGTGAAGAGATGACTTGAATGCTAGTGTGAGATGAAGTGGAGAACAGGAAAGCTAGTCCTATCTATGGACGCTTTCCTATTCCAAGCTTACCTGTTGCCAACTTCGTCTCATACTAGCATTCAAGTCATCTTTCCACTATACTTTTCGATATTATCATCTTGACGATTGATGCATTTGTCCGATTTATGGACAAGCTTTCATTTTCCCCACTTCGTCTCAGACTAGCATTCAAGTCATTTCTTCACTATAAATGGCTTTTCAGAGGCTCTGGCATGCTGATAAGCATACTTTTTCACTTAGTGAATAGCAAGGAAATGGTAAACCACCTGAATCCTCATTTTACTTAGTAAAGCCTCTAGAGGTTCAAACCAGCCTTTCGGCTGATCACCTAAACAAAAATAATAACACTTTTTTGTCGGTTACTTTAACTTCAACTGCAGTATACAGTACGAAAATTTTCATTTTTTCATTAGAAATTCAGAAACAATTTTATTAAATTTTTTTTGATGATTGCCTTTTTTGAAACAATAGGAGAAAATAAAAATGTTTGTACAGAAATAAACACATTAAGAATGATTAAGATACTTCAAGAAACAATTTTAATATAGCTATAGTAATAGTTGTTAACAGACGTCATTGATAACTCTGATAACTAATGACTGTGACGTCATAAATTCCACAACACTTAAGTCAAATCATCATTCGTAAGATGACTAATTCAAAGGAAACATGTTTGTGTGTATGCAAACAACGGTTTCTGTCTAGAAAACGAGAATTTTTCTAGAAAATTTTAAAATCCTACATTTTTCAAAAATTCTAGATTCGAAGTTTTCTTCTAGGAAAGTAAGTAGACTTCTAAAAAAGATTTTAAGTTTTTTAAATTTTAAAAAAAGAGATAAAATAGAAATATTATTTGCCCATGTTTCTGGGTGTATCATATCAAGAGATAACAAGGTTGCGTAGCAAAACGCTATTGATAGTACCTGTCGGTCCCACAAGTTTGAAATTCAATATGACACCTTAAAACATTATGACAAATGTTTCTGGAAAGTTTGAACTCGATCGGACAAACCGTTTCGGATACATAATCTGACAAATTTACCTCTTTTTCAATTTATACCCTAAAATAAAGCTCTTTTTAGAAATTCATCTAAAAAACGGTGCCAAAAAGGTTTTTAAAAAATCTACGCTAACCAACAAACGTAGAATTGAACAGGCAAAATTTTAGTGTAAACATCGTAATAATTGGACCGAGATATCTGTTCTCAAACTCGACCGCACAGAATTGAAAATCCGATAGTGAATTTATTTTGTTTGTTTATTAAATGGCACTGGCATCACATTTAAACGGCATCACAAATTAGATGATATCAACAATCTTAAAGTATTACCTTTCTTCTTTTCAGTCTAGCATGCTAACCACTGCGCCAAATCACCATCCACATAAAATTTTCGTTTTACTGTTATTTTTAGTGTAAATGAAAATCTACGATCTTCTCTTACAGCAATAAATATCGTGTGAAACACTCATACGATTTTCTTTTCTCTAGCCAATGTAAATAACGAAAATACAACCTAATCTTAATCATGAGTAAATGACGCAAAATAAAAATTAACTTCTCTAGGGCTGAAAAATACGAAAAATCACAAATTGACGCTAAACTAGGCTCTGTAGAAAAGAATTCTTGAATAAAAATTGTAAGTTTTACAATTTTCTATATTTTTTAAGGCTGTAATCTTAATAAATCCCTGTTTTTACCAATTTTGATGAAAAAATACAAAATATCACTAATTGGCGGTAAAATAAGCGTTGTAGAAAAATGTTTTAAAATTTTAAATAAAAGTTGTTGGTTTTTAAATGCGTTATACCTTTAATTACACATATTTGTTCTAAAATGCATATTAAGACCGCAATCTTAAAAAAACCTTTTTTACCACGATAGCAAAGCCTTCATTAACTAAATTTGTTATACTCTATAAAGATAGACAAAGCGCCATGTCAGTAAATATTCTTGGCTATCTATGCTTTCGCGGTAAAATTGTTTTAAATTTATTTTTTTAAGATTGCGACCTTAATACGTATTCAAGGGCCAGAGTGTATATAGTAATTAAGGTTACAGGAAAATTTAAAAAATCAACAACTTTTTTTTTAAATTTATTAACGTTGCATCAACTACAAAGGTCATTAGCGACGATGTTGGGGTGTAACTATATACAATGGATGATGACATGATTTTTTTTTTGTAACGAATGAAAATATGCCATGCCTGAGTGGTATTCGAACCCACTTTTATGTCAAGCATTCTCTTCTACAGAGCCTAGTATAGCGTCAATTTGTGCTTTGCCGTATTTTTAAGTCGAACAGAGGTAACTTTTCATTTTGCATCATTCACTCATGATTAAAATTAAGTTTTTTTATTTCTCATTGCTTACTAATGATTAATACTATGTTATAAGGGTTATTATTTACATTAAAAAGAGAAAATCGTGTGAGTGTTTACACTAGATCTTTTTTGTTGAGCATGCAATATAGCTGTTGGTATTTGAGATCTAGTTGCTTTCATTTGCTTCATATGCGACTTCTTCAAATTATGGCCCGTTATGGACTATCGCAATACCAAAAAGCTGAAAGCAACAGTAAACTACAGCTTTTTCTGTCTGACTAGAATTATCGTAAGGAAACTCCTTCATGTATGATTCTGGTTAGGCTTACTTAGTATATGCAGATCTTCAAGAACTTCGAGAACTTCAAAATATGAAAAATTTATGATGGCGTCCTCTCTGGTAAAACATTCCGGAGATAAACTAGTCCTCCATTCGGATCTCCGGGCGAGGACTATCAGAGGGGACTTCATCAAAAAAATAAAAGTTTCTGAAATTCTGCGAGTTGGAACATGGAATGTTAGGAGTTTAAAACAAACTGGTAGGTTAGAGAATTTAAAAAGGGAAATGGATAGGTTGAAGTTAGATATTGTAGGCATTGGTGAGGTACGCTGGGATGATGAACAAGACTTTTGGTCCGGGGATTATAGGGTTATTAACACTAAAGCCATCGGAGGGCAGGGCGGAGTGGGTCTAGTAATGAATAAAAAAATTGGACAAAGAGTGACTTACTATAAGCAGTGTAGTGATAGGATTATCATGGTTAGAGTAGATACGAAACCAAAGTCTACCACTATAGTGCAGGTCTACATGCCTACGTCTTCACACATAGAGGAAGAAATAGAACAAGTATATGAGGAATTAGATGAAGTAATAAAATATGTCAAGGGTGATGAAAATTTGATAGTTATGGGAGACTGGAATGCAGTAGTTGGAGAAGGAAAAGAAGGAAAGATAGTCGGAGAATATGGTCTAGGGAAGAGAAATGACAGAGGGAGTCGGCTGGTAGATTTCTGCTCCAAATATAATTAAGTGATAGGCAATACACTTTTTAAGAATCACAAAAGGAGGTTATACACTTGGATGATGCCAGGTGACAAGGGAAGATACCAAATAGATTACATAATGGTTAGACAAAGATTCAGAAACCAGATTATGAACTGTAAAGCCTATCCAGGTGCAGACATAGGGAGTGATCATAACTTAGTAGTAATGGATAGCAGGCTTAAACTTAAAAAACTGAAGAAGGGACAGGGAAATGCTAGGTGGGATGTAGACAAACTAAGAGAACAAGACAACCAGGTAGGTTTCCAGGAGAGTATTCAAAAAGGGATAGAAGAAAGAGGTAATGACACAGGAAGTGTAGAGGAGGAGTGGATAAACTTCAAGGAAGTGGTAGTGAAAGCAGCGGAAGAATGGTTAGGACATACTAAAAGAAAAGGTAGGAAACCGTGGATTACTAATGATATTTTAGAACTGATGGATGAGCGAAGAAAATATAAAAACGCAAAAAACGAGAGAGGTAAAAGGCAATATTGCTACTTGAGAAATACCATAAACAAAAGGTGTAAGAAAGCGAAGGAAGAGTGGATCAGAGCGAAATGTACGGACATTGAAAGTAAAATGGCAGTTGGTAAAGTGGACGCAGCTTATAGAAAAATAAGGGAAAACTTTGGAGAACGAAAGATGAAAGCTGTTAATTTACAAAGCGCAGGTGGTAAACCATTGTTGAATGGCCAAGAGAGAGCTGAAAGATGGAAGGAATACGTAAATCAACTCTACATGGGAAAAGAATTAGAATATGATGCTATAGAACAAGAAACTGGTGTTGAAGAAGATCAAAAAGGGGACCCTATACTACGAGAAGAATTCGATCGGGCACTTAAGGATATGAATATGAATAAGACACCAGGAATAGATAACATACCATCGGAATTATTATTACAATGTGGTAAAGTTGCTCAAAACAAATTATACGAACTTGTGTGCAGAATGTATGAGAGTGGAGAGGTACCATCGGACTTTAAAAAAAATATTATGATTCCAATACCAAAAAAGTCAGGAGCGGAGAAGTGTGAACATTACAGAACCATCAGCCTAACATGCCATGCATCTAAGATACTGACAAGAATTATATACAGGAGAATAGAACACCGAGTAGAAGAAGTATTGGACGATGACCAATTTGGATTTAGAAGGAGAATGGGAACTCGAGATGCAATATTGGCTCTGAGACTGATTATTGAGAAAAGGATACAGAAAAATAAAACTACTTTTATGGCATTTGTAGATTTAGAGAAAGCATTTGACAATCTGGACTGGAGTAAAATGTTTAAAACTTTGAAAAGGCTAGGAATTAAATACAAAGAAAGGAAAGTTATCTACAGTCTGTATAAGAATCAAACGGCTGTTTTGAGAATCGAGGGGTACGAAAAAGAGGCTGCTGTAAGAAAAGGTGTACGACAAGGTTGTTCTTTGTCACCACTACTTTTTAACTTGTATATAGAAGAGGCTATAAATGAAGTGAAGGAGAAATTTGACGTAGGAATAAAAATTCAAGGAGAAACAATAAAAATGTTGAGATTCGCCGATGATATAGTAGTATTAGCCGAGGCAAAGAATGAACTAGAGGATGCCTTAAATGGAATGGATGAGATCTTGAGGAAGGATTACTTCATGAAAATTAATAAGAACAAAACGAAAGTGTTGTGCAGCAGCAAGAGTGGTTTAGAAGAGATGGGAAATTTAAAAGTAGGCAACGAAAACATACAGGAAGTTGGGGAATTCTGCTATCTAGGGAGTAAAATAACAAAGGATGGTAGAAGCACGAGTGATATCAAGAGTAGAATTGCTCAAGCTAGAAAAGCCTTTGAAATGAAAAACAGCTTACTGACTACAAACATTGATTTACAGATTAGGGAAAATTTCTTAAAACATTATGTTTGGAGTGTAGCATTATACGGAAGGGAAACGTGGGTGATAGGGGCTGTAGAACGGAAGAGGATAGAAGCTTTTGAAATGTGGTGTTATAGGAAAATGTTAAAGATTAGGTGGGTGGACAAAATAAGTAATTTAGAGGTTCTTAGGCGAGTGGATGAAAAAAGAAGTATATGGAAGCATCTTACCAAAAGAAGGGATAGGCTAGTGGGGCATATCCTAAGACATCCAGGTATTGGGCTATCAATAATGGAGGGTAACATTGAGGGAGTAAATTGTAGAGGGAGGCAAAGATTAGAATATATAAAGCAAATTACAAAAGATGTAGGGTGTTACAGGTATGTAGATATGAAACGACTTGCGCAAGATAGAACAGGTTGGAGAACTGCATCAAACCAGTCGAGAGACTGATGACAAAAAAAAAAAAATGGACTATCGACCAGTCGCCAGCGACCACGAGCTTGAATAAATATATGCGCAAAAGCTCACTTGTCGCAGCAACCAAAAATACATGGTGAGGTACGGGATTCCAGGTGGTCAAGGCAACCAGTGAAGTGTCTTGTTTTAAATGAGCGCGTTCAATATTATTCGAGAAACTTTGATGGAAACCAGACCATGAGTTTCGACACAGAAACGTTTATTTCCGAGATTGAATCACGCAGGTCCACTTGGGACTTGTCTAGTATTGCTTGAGTCGTAGCTCCGTGTAGTTGTTGTGGAATGCAGTGCGTTGTTATTGTAGTGGGAGAATGAATGAGTGTTAGTAGTGTTTTACTGCTGCTGCATTTGTAGTGGTAGCGTGTACTTACTAGACTAAAAAATCTGGTGTGAAACACTCACACAACTTTCTCTTGCCAATGCAAATAATTAATAATAAACCTAATATTATTAATAAAATATTAGAAATAAACAAAAACTAACCTCAAAAACATAACCTTATTTTAATCATGAGTGAATGACGCAAAATGACAATCGAACTCAGTTTGGCTTAAAAATACGGAAAATCACGCTTTCACGCTAAACTAGGCTCTGTAGAGAAACATGCTCTAAACAAAAGTTGTAGATCTTTTAATTTTCTATAAATTTAATTATATACACTTTTGTCGTAAAATACATACTAAGACCGAAATGTTAAAAAAATCGATTTTTCTCACGTTTTCGTGAGAAAAAAAAAACAGAAAATCGCAAATTACCGCTAAACTAAGCGTTATACAAAAAAATGTTTGAAATAAAAGTTGTAGAATTTTACATTCTCTACAACTTTTGTTATATAACGTTTTGCGCTAAAATGCATATTAAAGCCGCAATCTTAAAAAGAAAATGTTTTTACGTAAAAACAGCCTCAAGCAGAATTTCAGCAAACATGGCGCCTACCCTATATTGTAGAGCATAAAAAATGTAGTAAACCAGTTGATTTTAAAAAAAATCGTAGGACTAGTTTTTGAGAAAATCGCAAAAAAGTGAAAAATTACACGAATAAACTACTACTTCCGGTTGACCGATTTTGATGAAAATGTTCGTGTCGGGTCCGGTAGTGATATGTAACTTAAGTTTCAAGTTTCAAGTTCGTACGATGTTCCGTTCTTGAGATATTCTGTTCACACACACACACACACAGACCAATCGCTAAAAACATGTTTTTTGGGTTCAGGGGGTCTGAAAACGTATAGATCCGGTGAAAACTCGATTTCGAAAAATCGACATGAAAACAATACTTTCCTCCCTATATATTCATATAGGCAAGAGAAAGTAAAAATATTCTTATCATCCAGTGCATTAATTTAACAAATACCTATCGGGTAATTAAATTGGCCGAATTCATAAATTTAACTTACCAATTTATATCAAAATGTGTAAATAAATAAATTGAAATATGTTAAATACGGAAAGTTTGAAAACGATTGTTTTGTATCAGAGTAATAAAACAATTGTTCTCCCAGCATGCGTCACTCATTCAATGTACCTCACCTGTACCCTTCACCCCGCAACTACACGGAGTGGAACCAGACAATACTGATTTCGCTGATCGTGAACTGAATAAGAAACATTATTTCCGTATGTCTCGGAAAAATAACGCAAACAACCCTTTCTTACGACGTACTTGCATTAAGGGTTGCACCCAGTATTTTTTAGTGTTTTTTCTTATCTTTTCAATAAATCACTGCGACAATTTTCGGTTTTACGTCTGACTGTTTTGGAATTTCTTCTAATGTAGAAGGTGGAGAATGATATATGAAAATGAGTGATGAAAAAATGCCAGACATGGCCGAAAACCGAACCCGGGACCCCGGCGTAGAAGCCAGTTGCGCTAACCACTACGTCAACGGGCCTACCATCTTTCGAACGATACTAACACATTTTTAACTTTTGGTCGCCAGTTTGGTCTCTTTATTTTGGTTTCCCTGTTCCTGGTCGATAGTGCGTAAAGGGCCTAAAAGCCTTCCCAGGTGGAGACCAAGCCGGCCGCATTGGGGTAGTTGGTAACGTGCTCGCCTCTCATCATGCGGTCTTGGGTTCGAATCTCATTCAGACACGGCATATTTTCATACGTTACAAAAAAATCATTTCATCCTTCACCATCTGCATTAGCAGTAATTGCAAAACAGTCAAACCTTAAACAAAAAAAAAACAAAAAAATAAATGGGGAAAGATTTACAGGTACAATAACAACTACAAATTATTTACTAATTTATTTATAATTTTCTTTAATTAAACACTTTTTCTATTAAAATAATATAATACATATTAAAATATATTTATTACTAAAGAAACAGTTCAGATTTAATTTTACAAAACAACATTTCATGAAACCTAATATAAATTCATTCAGTATTAATTTGTGAGGTAGAAAGCAAAAAGGGACCTCCTGTTGAAAAAGAACATTTTTCAGTACTAGAAAAATCAGTTGTAAGCATGAGTTGATACATCGATAATGTTTTTTATTGATTATTGTAGTTTTCTTTGTCCGGTTGAATGTTCAATGTAATTAACTCTACTTGTAGGAATGGGTACCCAATGAAAAGAGTATTTATTGAAAACTATGAAGATATTTGGTGTAGAAGAATGCGGAGACCAAACGTCACCTACCGGACTCACTTGCACAACCACTAAAAAACAACTTAAGGCACTCTCTTCTAAAAAACCTTCAACAATTTCAAAGATCAACATTTTCAAATGTTGAATGCTAGATAGTGGTTACCGGTGTACTTTGATGGTTGGGGTTCAATTAACCATACTCTCTTAGGAATGGTCGGCCTGAGTCTGTACATAACTACACCTCATTTACACGTCATACACATCATCCTCATCTCATTGGGTCATGGGGTTGCTTATTGTTCTGAATTGAACAGATTGCAACGTACACATATTAGGAATTTAAAAAAAAAACATTTTTAAAAACAATTAATACAATTTTAATGTATAATTTGTTTTTCAATAGGTATGCAAAATTTAAAAAGAATAAGTTGAAAAAGTTAAAAATGCATTCAACACAATTATTTATTTCATTATTAATTAATAATTATAATCTATTATAATTATTAATTAATTAATATTATTATTAATTTATTATAATTAATATAATTATTAATTAATATTTTATTAGCTATTAATTATTTATTTTTTAAAATTTGTTTAGCTCATTGAAGAGCAAGTTACGTAGTCAATTTCATCGCTTTTTAGTTGGATTCCTAAGCTGCTTTCTTTGGGCACGAAATTCCTTCATTTTTTTTGTAATCCCTAATTTTTGTACGTTGCAATCTGTTCAATTGATAACAATAAGCAACCCCACGACCCAATGAGATGAGGATGATGTGTATGACGTGTAAATGAGGTGTAGTCTTCTACAGACTCAGGTCGACCATTGCAGAGAGAGAGTATGGTTGATTGAACCCAACCATCAAAATACACCGGTAACCACTGTCTAGCATTCAAATCCGTATAAAAGTAACTACCTTTACTAGGATTTGAACCAGGAACCTTCGTCTCTGAAAATCAGCTGTCAAACAGCTGATTTAGGCGACGACTTTACCTCTAGACCAACCCTTCATTTTAACACTGAAAGCTTGTTTTCGTTCTTCAGTCCAGGCCTACCCAACTCCCTGCACCTTCGTAACCGAAAATTTTACAAAAGATTTTACATTGTATAAAGTTTTTATACTCAATGCTTTCTCTTGAAATGTTCATAGTTTATAGGTCTGTTTCGATTTCTTTAATCCATTTATCTCTTGTTTTTAGTTCCTCTTGGTATTTAATTAGTTTATAGGTCTCATTCTCTTTGTCACGCAATCTCATCAGAAGGCCATAATACTCTAACCTCCTTTTTTTTAAATTTGGTTAACAAGGTTTCACCAAATAGTTTGTCAACCACGAAATTGTCAAAACACAAATTCTTAAAGAATAAAATTTAAGCTGTCTTAATAACGTACATAATTTCTGGGTTAGAAATCTAAGTTTTACATCAAACTGTTCAGAATTTAAATCTAAATTTTAAAAGGTTACTAGCACATAATCCTGCCCATAACAGACAGGTGGAGTGTCAAATTATTTACATTCAATCTGTTCGTTGCAGGGCTAAAATAAATAGTTCGGTTTCTTATCTCATGGTCAATTAAATGACTGAATCATTTCAGAACAGAAGAGGTAGAGGTGTAAAATACACTAATCGGAGTTATCTCCTCCGAAAGTAATGAAATTCATTATACAGCCAGACCCTGTGGTGGATGAAGTGAAGGTGTCATTTGCAGAGTGGAAAATATGTGCTTTTTAGGGCCTTAGCATGCTAATAAGCGTACTTTTCTATTCAGTGAGGAAGGCAATTGAAAACCACCTTCATCCTCGTTTTACTTAGTAAAACCTCTACAGGTTCAAACCAGCCTTTTGGCTGATGACCTAAACAACACAGCACAAAATATAAAATTTTCGACAATAGGTCCCTTTTTAGATTCCGCCTCACAATTTATTTGGTTCCTTAATATAAATATATTTTCATTTATATTTGAATGGCTCAACAGAAAAACGTTGCAACTGAAAAATTTTACAAAAGTGAGTTTTCAGTGGAATACGTTCTATAAATGCTCTATTTGATCATAATAGTGAATTCTAACGGGTAGAATTGTAACTAAAATCTTGGAAATTCTTGAAACAAAATCGTCATACAATGAAAAATCGTTGTACAGCTAAGAATCAGATGGTATCTTTCACTTTCTGTAAATTTTTTGTTTTTTGTTATTTGCAACGTTTTTCCTTTGACCCATTCAGTTATCCATTAAAATTACGCTATAAAATGCGTAGAATACGCAAACGTACCTAAAAAGAAAAACGTTAATTATTTTTTTCAATTATGAAATCACGTTTACAGGCCCCCTTATCATATTTAAAAAATATTTTCAACAACAAAACTTTTCAGTTTATTTTAACACCTTTTGTAAGAAATCTTAAACATTATAGTGATGTTTTCCGTATAAAACCTCTGTTTATTTTTCCTGATGATATCGTATCATATGCAATTGAATATGTATCTTTTGATAAGCTTTATGCGGACATTTTGGACAAGAGAAACTAGGTTCTTTACCGCAATCATATCTCAGATGTCTTTTCAATGACTTCAAATAATTGTATTTTCTTGAGCAATGTTGACACTCGTACTTTTTTCCATCGAATAGTAAAACTAAAAATTGAAAAAAAAATTAAAAATAACATTAGAAATAAAAAAATAATATATAAAAATAGTATTTAAAAATTTAAGTTTTAGGAAACTCCTATTGAGAAACGGACAGGTATGAAAAAAAGAAGTTCAAAAAGAAAAGTCCGTTTCATGAGGCGACGAGTCTCATGGCTGGTGGCAATTTTCAACAAGACTTTGGGTCTATAGATAGGCCCACATAACAACCGGGATGTGCAACGTCATAGCTGCAGTATACTACCATCAACAAAAACATTTAACTCAACTCGATGCTAATATTACTAACTAAAACTAATTAATACAAAAATTATATAAATGAATAAACTAAGTAAATTTAAATAAATAAATAAATCTAAATATACCTAAATAAATAAATTAATTAATTAACTAAATTTGTAAGAAAACGTAAGCTACAATTTTACTGAAATTATAAAAAGATCAATACAATTGGTTCAAGAATCTAAACGGCAGAAGATAAAGAGAGAGACGCAACTACAACAATCAACAGCTAGGATAGCACTGACAAGACAGTGACAACAATGGAAGGCGACATGTGTTAATAGCGGGGCAGAGACAATGTTTTCAGGAACGCATGAAACTGTAGTCATAACATAAGTTATCTCTACTCCTTTCTTTCCCCATGTTTGTAACGGTCACTACACTTAAACTACACCACTACACTAAAACTACAAGGTTTAGTGTAGTTTTAAATCGCTCCTGTACTGTGTTACTAAAAATAAAAGAAGAAAAACACCTACCCTAGGACATGGCATTTAGCCATAGTTGGGTGGGTCAATTTCCTCCACCTCGTACGTTGGGAATTGCTGTAAATGCATTACAGTCATTTTTTTGGGAGAGAATGTCTACGGAAATAATTTTAAAAAAGAAATAAAGTTTTATTATTATTATTATTTAAAAAGAAGTAAAGTACATGATTATTCCGTCAGACTGAAATCTATCAACAGAAGCAATAAAATAAAAAAAATTAATTTAACAAAAAAATCTTACAGTTCTTACAAATAAAATATCTTACAAACAAACAAAAATTGAGAAGTAAAAACAAAGTCGAGATACCTTAAAACAAAATGAAAAAGTTACATTTTAGAAGTGCGATAAAATATTATAAAATGTTACAAACTATTACAATAACATTTTTTTTCTATATAAAAAATAATTTTTTATAATATAAAACATATTTCATTAAGCAAACAGGTGAAGGCAGAACTCAACATGTTCAACATAACAGATAAATACTGTCTAGATCGAAAGGAATACAAAAACACAATTTTTCGACTGAAAGTTCTTCTTAGAAAGGAATTTCAACAGGGCAGAATAGACTGTTGAAAAGAGAGCCTAGTAGTCGGAAAGCATGAAGAACGTCAGCTTTCTTTTTAAGCTATAGCTACAAGTTCGTTATACAAGATCCTTGGAGTACACCGGCCATCTTTCCTTGTCTGCTGTTCGCTTCCTTTTCGCTGGTCTTTGGTTGTATTATCTTCATGAGGTAGTTGATGTTATCAATTTTTCCAATTTTACCGTATTGTGTCTTTAAGTGACGCGGAGATTTTTTTATGTTTCTCCATCACTAAGTTACATAAATAAATTAAAATTTTTAAGTTTTAGTTAAGGAAATTAACTTCATATTTTAATGAGTTTTGTAAGGTAATGGGAAAAATAAACAGAGAACAAAATCGTTTGAACAAGAAAATATAATACTTCAGATAAATCATAAAATAATAAATACATTTTTAATGCAAACTCTTAAAATAATAATTAAAGATATATTAAAATTTATAAATATATACTCCTTACGTTATAATAAACAAATTTAAAACACTAAAAAATAGCTAAATTACAGTTAAATTATAGCTAAATTACAGACATTTAAAAATCTAAATTAGTTTGAATATGTTTAATGAAATGTCTATTTAAGCTATGTTGATATTTAGTTTTATAGCTACATAAAGTACAACTAAATTTAGCTTCTTTTCCACATTCAACACGTTTATGTCGATTGAGAGTTTCACGGCATGAATATGTTCTTCCACACATATCACAAGCATGAAGCAAATTTGTAGTTATTATTGACTCTGAAAAGAAAAAACATTGTGTTATTAAGCAAATGTACAATAAACACATAATTGGGATCCATACCATACTAGAGGTAATAATAGGCCAACTTGGTAACATGAATAATTTCTTGTAAAATGATAGACGCTAACATTCAGTTTACAATTAAAAATCTGCCGTAAAACTCACACGGCTTTCTTTTGTCAATGTATACCTGCACATGAGACATAAAAGATGTTAACTCTATTTTGGTGATTTTTCAAAAGAGCTAATGAGTAGCAGTATTATTTTTTCACTGTTGTAACAAAATTTCAGTGGGTGTTAGAAACTTGAAATTAACACCCAGTTTCTACAGAAAATGCTTCTTATCTAAAAATTTATTACCTCATAAATTTGTCAACTTCTATATTCCTTCCCACCAAACATAAATTAAAACCTTAATGGCTTTTTCAGTGCTTTGTCACTTTTTTATTTTCTACATTACTGTTAACTCCAATTTACAATAAATTGAAAAAAAACTTAACTGAAATACCTAGTGTTAACACTACTTTTATAAATAAGAAGCATTTTATATACAAGGTTAGAAAAAATTTCAAAATTTACCAGTAGCTTAGTGTTTAGTAACAGACGAATAAACACTAAATTCAACAAAAATTCAAGCAAAATTTACTTGAATATCAGTAAATCACATTCAATAACGATTTTACAAAAAATGTTGTACATCAACTTCAAAATTGAAGCATTAGAGCATTTCTTTCTGATTTTAAATATAGTTTTAACTCAATTTTTCCAAAATTGGAGTTAACACTCTTTACCTCTTTGGTACAAATCATGATTAATACAACCTTCTTTTTCTTCAGGTGCCTTCTCCATTACGAAGGTTGGCTATCATCATGGTCAGTCGTACCTTGTCCACTGCTGCTCTGAAAAGGTCATGCGATGAGCAGTTAAACGCTTCTCTCAGGTTTCAGGAATATAACCTAAAATATGTTTAATTCCTAGCAAACAATGTAGGCCTAATAGGAAACACATAACTTAATTTTTACAGAGACATTTTTCTGATGTTAGTTTATTTCACTTTCTTTATTTAGTTTTTTCTGTTTGTTAATAAGTGCAAGACATGTAATGGGTAGCTACTTTTCTATAGTTACTTTTTATTAGTTATCCGCTTCTGCTTTGTGGTCAAATGTTGTTATAATTTGTATTAATTATTACTTTATCTCTTTGTTGTATTTTTATATACCGGTTGTTCCACGAAGAAGTTGCTATTTTTGAATTAATATGCCGGACGTATCGCACACTCTACAGACTGGAAACTTTACTGTTATAATAAATAGATATGTAAAATAAGTACCCTCCAGTTTCATATTCTTACGATTAATCAAAACAAAATAGCGAAAAGTAATTTTATTTGCATACCCATTTCAAATTGGTGATTTGTTACAATGTTAATTAAGTAATAAAAATTTGTTTCATTAACCTTTATTCGAACTGATGTCCATCAATAGCTATATACTGATAGCAACGAAACAAAAATGACTCATAAGCGTTTTTGAAAAATTGCGGAGGTATCAACAGACGCACTCTGATATGTGGCATCATTAATTTATCGTCTGTTGCAATGGTATGAGAATAAATTTAGCCCTTCAAAAAGCCCCATAGGAAAAAATCGCAAACAGACAAGTCTGGCGATTTTGGAGACCAGTCCATGAAGCTGCTGCCACGACCTATCCAACGGTTAGGAAGATTTTGGTTTAAAACCGTTTTGGCCACATTAGCATAATGTGGAGGAGCTCCGTCATGCTGGAAAAAAGTCCTGCATCTCCGCCTGAGAAAAGATGAGGAACTATGTGATTAGTTAAAATTGAAGCATATCTGTCTCCAGTCACTGTCTGATAGGATATGTCATACAATAAAACACCATCAATCTATCTGCATCCTATTGTAAATATAAGTGGTTTTATCCACAAGATTATTGTTCATTTTTGAAATTATTTTCTCATTCCACCATTTTGTTTTGATTAATCATAAACAAATGAAACTCGAGGGTACATTTTACACATCTATTTATTATAATAGTAAAGTTTCCAGTTTGTAGAGTGTGCGATACGTCCGGCATATTAATTAAAAAATAACAACCTCTTTGTGGGACACCCGGAATATTTTTGTTGATATTATTAATATTATGTTGGTACATTTTTGACATTGTATTTTCATGGATGGTATCCTCCATCCTCCTTTTGCTACAAGAGGTACCTAGTTCCACATCTTGTAAATCCTATTGTCCATCCTATTGTGTTTAAGGTGGATTAGTGCAATTTTATTTAGATTACATTTTGTATACTGATTTGTGTATTTTGACGTTATATTGTATAGTTGAGTCGTTCTTACTTTGCTTCTACTGCCACCAAATCAAAGCCAGCCACTACAGGGTGTACGCTAGGGTCCACGACTTGAAATTTGTTCTTTTTTTTACATGATTTTATACAATAAGTAACTCGCACAAATAGAAAACTATAAATAGAAATGAAGAATCAAAGACTATAACACTAAATTCCTAATTGAAAATAAATTATAATGCACGTACGAACGATGCGAGACAATACGATGTCAAAAGCAAACTGATAGCATATTAAAACGATACATATTCTTTGTCAAAAATGTGGAGAGAGATTTATGGGTTTGGATTAGTCATCATCAAATTCAGTTGTGAAATAACGAGTGACTATACCAATACTAGATAACAGATCATTAAAATTTAAATATTTCTTTTTTAATTTCTTGATTCGTCATACAGATCAGATTTAATACGTACATATATAATTTGTAACCACGTATATTTATAAAAAAGAATGGAAAAATAAAGTACACCGTTTTGATAAATTTATTGTTCAGTACTTAAAACATCAGTCATGGTATGGATTAACAGTTGATATAATTGAACAGTTTTATTTATAAAAATACTAAAATACTTTTAAAAGTATTTTGTAGTTACATTTTAATCAGCGTGTACACATTTTTAAGTAATGCGTATGATCAGTGACGTCATTATTTGTGACAGTAGGAGCAAACTAATGAATTTTTTTTGTTTGTTTAAAGTCCGACTGTTCTGCAATTACTGCTAATGCAGACGGTGAAGGATGAAATGATTTTTTGTAACGTATGAAAATATGCCGTGCCTGAATGGGATTCAAACCAAAGACCGCATGATGAGTGGCGAGCACGTTACCAACTACGCCAATGCGGCTGGAAAAAAACTAAGGAAGGCTGGTGGACTTAAGACTAATATTAAATGTGGATAAAGATTATTATAATTTATTATTATTATTTAGTTGTGTAGGTCACCAATCAGCCAAAGGCTGGTTTGAAACTTGAGGGTGATTTTCATTTTACGTCATTCACTCATGATTAAAATTGTTGTTGTTTAGCTCATAAGCCGAAAGGCTGATTTGAACCTATAACTCTTTACTAAGTAAAAGGAGGAGCCAGGTAGTTATTTACTATTGCTTTCGTCATTGAGTGTAAAAGGATGCTTATCAGTATGCCAGGCCCTCGGAAAAGCATCTACTTTCCACCCTACAAATGACACCTTCACTTCATTCACCACAATGTCTGGCTGTATAATGAAATTCATTACTCTCAGAAGATATAACTTTGACTAGTATTTTTACACCTCTACCTCTTCTGTTCATACATGATAATCGGCAAAAATTGCCCATGACCGGCAGTTGGAGTATGAAATTAATTTTTATCTGCTAGTTCCATGTCTACATAAAATAGTTCTGTTTCTTATCACATGACCAGCCAATTATTTATGACTGATGCATTTAAGAATAGTTAAGGTAGAGGTGTAAAAACCACTTGTCACAATTATCATCTGAGATAGTAATGCATTTCATTATACAGCCAGACCCTGTGGTAAACGAATTGAAGATGCCATTTGTAGGGTGGAATGTTGATACTTTTCAGAATGAAAAATATACTTATCAGCAAGCCAGGCCCTCTGAAAATCATCTACTTTCCGTCCTGCAAATGATACCTTCAGTTCATTCCCACATAGTTTGGCTGTATAATGAAATGGATTACTCTCAAAAGAGATGACTGTGACTAGTGTATTTTACACCTCTACCTCTTCTGTTCTTAAACGCTTCAGTCATACGAGATAATTGTTGTGTTGTTGTTTAGGTCATCAGCCGAAAGGCTGGTTTGAACCTGTAGAGGTTTTACTAAGTAAAACAAGGAGCGAGGTGGTTTACCATTGCCTTCCTCACTGAGTGGAAAAGTACGCTTGTCAGCAGCCAGGTCCTCTGAAAAGCACATTTATATTCCACTCTGCAAATGACACCTTCACTTCATTCACCACAGGGTCTGGCTGTATAATGAAATACATTACTTTCAGAGGAGAATACTCTGATTAGTGTCTTTTACACCTCAAACTCTTCTGTTCTTAAATGATTCAGTCATTTAATTGGCTGACCATGTGATAAGAAACAGAACTATTTATTTTTGCCCTGCAACGAACAGATTGAGTGTAAATAATTTGACACTCCACCTGTCTGTTATAGGCAGGAGATAATTATATGACTCGTATAATTGGGTGACCATGTGATAAGAACACAACTATTATTTGTAGCCCTGGAACTAGCAGATCGAGTACAAATAATTTAACACTCCTGCCAGTTATGTGCATCTTACAGGGTATCCTCCAACATAAATTCTGGAACATAAAAACATCTCTCTTAATCTTCTCTTCTGACTCTTGTTTATAAAGTTTTAATAGCTGAGTCAGAAACCAGATAATAATTATTATGAATAAAACAAAAATAAAAAAGAAACTACTGTAAATGTAACAAAATATATATTTTCAAATTTCTAAAATAATAACATTATAACTATTATTATTTATAAATTAAACTTAAAAATACAAAGTAGAAATACAACAAAATTTAGGTAATCGGAACTACTGACTGCGAGTTTTAGGAAATTGGTACTTTCGATGGTAATCTATGGTTGTTTCTTCGTTGGTCAATGAATTGAAATATTGAACATTCTAAGGTAACTGAATCAACGTTAAGTGCAGACAAATGGTGAACAATACAAATTAATACAAAATTAGGAAGTTGATAGCTTCAAGTACCTCGGGGAGATACTACAACCAAAGAGCAGTAAAAAGGAAACGGACAACAACAGATGAGGAAATATGGCCGGTGCACTCCGAGGAATTTACCAGTTGAGTAAGAAGAAAGCACTCTCAAGACAAGCCAAGATTAGACATTATAATATTGTGAAAAAAACCTGTCTGTCTATACGTGAGTGAGTGCCTTAGAATGACCGGGAAGGCTGGTCTAAGAGAAGCTGAGAAAATTGAGAGAAAGATCATCTACAAGATAATTAGTCGGAAGATAGGAGACAGACAATATAAGTTTGTACAAAAGAATTCATCAGAAAGATATTCTGTACCTAAGAAGTAAAGGAAGTTAACTCCATTTTTGTAATTTTTCAGAAGAACCAAAAACATGACGTTTTTTCTTTTTTTTAAAATTTCTGAAGGTGTTAGAATTTTATTAAAATTTGTACTAAATATAGCTTCTGATACAGATATTTAAATGACTAAACAACTGTCTTAACTTCTACACCACTCTGACTACCCACAGAACTTAGTTAATCAAACGAAAACAAAACTTTGACAAAACATCTTGTGCTAACTCTATTCTGATAAAGAAATATCATTTTATTCACGAACATGTTTGAAAAATTATAGAATTCAAACAAATTCTGAGGCCTATCAGTAAGACAATAAAAACAAAATAATTCAAAATCAATAAAGAGTATACATTTAATTAGAGTTAAAAATAGTAGTGATTTTAAAAATCTTCCGCATTATATATAGGCCTAGAAGTGGAGTTAGTGCCTACTGCAACTTTTAAAAAATGTAAGCAAGATAGATACGAGTTAATACTGTAAACCATTAAAGCATTTCTTGCTGATTTTCAAACTTAATTTTGCCAAAATTGGAGTTAACACCTTTTACCTCTAGGGCACAGTATTAAGATAACTGTAACAAACCGAGAAACCTTAATGAACCGAACCAAATTCAGATAACAAATTACCGACTTTAAGGGCTTCCATGAAGACCAAAAACAGAACACCGGAAGGACAGAAAAAAAGAGAAAAGCCTACAGTAAATAAATGCTGAGGATTTGAGCTTCAAAAAGAGCTTCCAGAAAAGTCTTAAGTTACCTAACGCGGTCCAAACTTGGCCCTTCACGAGAGAAAAAATAGTTGATCTTTTATTATTTTAAAACTTACAATTTTACATCTTGATAAGCTGGACCGTAAGTATATAAAAAAACGGAAAAAATTGTATGAACAACTATCGAAAAAAGTAAACGGTAAATGCGCAGCTGGATGTTGTTTGTATGATTCACTTTATCGTTGATCTTTATGATTCACAATATCGTTGATCGAAGGCCAAGTTTAGAAATCAATTTGTCATGGCAGCTCTCAATAACTGTATGCCTGTCCTATGTGATAAAATTGTATTGTCTAAAGACAGGGCACGAATTATGCAGTGCAAACATATAGCACCAATAAGCTAAAAGTATGACATCAGGACTGCTGCCGCTGCGAATTTACAAAATCCTGCACGGCGCCAGTAAAACTTACGAATCTCGGAAAATAACAATTTTTTGAATTTTTGATGACGTGATAACACGCAGTAGGAATGAGTTGAGGAATACACGAAGGTGATTCGACCTAATTACTTATATTAAAAAAATGCAAAACAATTACAAATGCAACAGCGCCAGTCCTGGAAGGTTAATTATACTGATAATGACGGATTATTAAAGTTTTAAGGGGTAGTCAACCCAGAAAATGAAAATGAAAAATTCTGGCTATAATTTATCATTATTTATTTTAAATGAAAGAGTAATTTACCATTAAATTTAAATTTTTTAATGAAAGAGTAATGATCTACCATTTGAACCAAGCCAAAAAATTAATTACAGCCCCTAATATAAGGGTGAGGTTGGAAAAGTGGGCTTTTACGAGGAATCAAATATCTCAGGAACCAAGAAAGATATAAACATGATTCTTATGCTTCAAAATACAGAAAATTGCTGTCTATTATCTGTTGTATGCGCTTGTATGTAGATTTTCTTACAAGAAATTTATTGAAAAAAAAACCATATTTTCAAAAATATTTATTTCATGTATTCACAAATTATTTTTTAACTAAATCCCTATTAAAGTTTTTGTAATAATCATTCCACAGATAATAGAGCAAGAAATTATGAACATTTGAAAAAACCATCGTCTAAATATTTCCAATACAAACCAAAATATTTAATTACTAAGAATGTACAATCATGCAAAAACCACATTTCCGGAAAACTTAAAGTTGAAGGAATAATTTGACTCGCCTTGTTAGCGAGCTTTATTTTAAAAAGATTATGTTTTATAACTTTTTGTCAACGTACAAAGTAAACAAATGGTGTGATTCAGAAAATTTTAAACTTTAAATAGATGCAAAAAACAATCGAAATTAAAAAAATCATCTTCTTGAGTTGACTACCCCCTTAATGTAACAAATAAATATTGATTTACTTGTTTAAAATTTCAAATTAGATTGCATGTGCGTAATGAAGTGTCTATTTAACGTATGCTGATATTTAGTTTTATAATCGCATAAGTTGCACTTAAATTTTGCTTCTTTACCACATTCAACACGTTTATGTCTTGAAAGATTTTCACGGGATAAATAAGACCTTCCACAAACATCACACGGATAATGTTTTATAGTTGTATATTCTGAAATACAAAATACAATTCGTTATCAAAAAATATATAAATTTAAAATTTTACAACTTAAAATTTATTCAAGTTTTTATCTGTTAAGACAGTAATGTGGTGAGGAAAGGCTGATAATTGGTAGAGGTGGGAACTGGTCAAATATGATTCATCGTTAAATGCCAGTTAATGCTTATCAGTACAGATACTGAAGTCACGAGATTGCCTTTTGCATATGGTTGGACTGTGAGGAAGGGAAGTGAAAATATGACAGTGCTGCCAACCTCAACAGTGCGACACTATCGTAAATTTCACTACCGTACAGTTTCTACATACATTTTTTAAGATACGGTTTAATCCGAGAAAATTTTCTTCATAAACCTTATACGAAATAAATCTGACCTGTAATACTGCCTACAACTTAATTACACGATTAGAAATGTTTGATTTACTCTTATTACCAGCTACCTTATTCCACTGGAACAAATTTTCTACGAATGAATCGCCCTCTTTACGATCGCTGTCACCGGCGTCTTCACTATCAGTCTCACTAGTCTACCTAACCGCTTCCTTTTTTTACCAGGTATCAACAAAACTGTTGAAGAATAGCTTCTTCACGTCTTTAATTTCCTCCTTTATATTTCGAATTGTGGAAAGAGAAACATCACAGTAGTTAGCCACTCGCTCATGGCTTTTTTTAAGAGCCATTGAAAGGCATTTTCGTTTAGTTTCAACTTTACAGCATTTCATTACACTGCATAATACATTTCGTTCAGCACTGTGAATAGTCTGCCCACATTTTCGAGAAACTAACATTTCTGTTTACGGTAACAAACAGCTATATTCGTACCGTTAACCTACAAAATCTGACCCTCGACACAAAAATAAAACTCCTCAGGTGTTATGTCTTCTCTGTGCTGTTCTATGGTGTGGAGTCCTGGACGCTCAATGATGCCATCTCCAAAAAGTTGAATGCATTCGAAATGTGGCTCTACCGTAGAATGCTGAGAATCCCTTGGGCGGCACATATGACCAATGTTGAGGTGCTGAGAAGGATGAGGAAGGATATGGAGGCGATGAATACCATAAAGCGAAGAAAACTCCAATATCTTGGACACATTATGAGGAATGGAGAAAGGTATGAACTTCTGCAATCCATACTGCAAGGAAAAATATTAGTACAAAGGGGCCCAGGTCGAAGAAAAATATCCTAGTTAAAGAACCTTAGAACCTGGTTCAATAAAACTACTCCGCAACTGTTTAGAGCTGCAGTTGACAAAGTAAGGATCGCCATAATGGTGTCCAACATTCGAAACGGATTGGCACCTTAAGAAGAAGAACCTACAAAAGGTTCCGTGATATACTGTATAGGCTATGCTCTGGGTATAGTATAAGTTGTTGTGTTTATTGTACTGAAATTAAATCAGTTCCGCATGCGCACTGATGTTGTTCCCCCTTTACTTCTCGTTGCAAACAAGGACAAACTCGTGACTCAAGTGACTATACTCTCCAATGGCGGCTCGTGCCTTGAAAAATGGTAAAGAGTTTGTTACAAAAAAATGAGAAAAAATAGCCCACTAATAAGACGTATTCGCGAGACTCTTAAGAGTTAAAAAATGTAAACTATACACATAGGCTACTAAAAAACTTTGTGACACTGCAAATACAAAACAACAAACTTAGAATATACACGTAGATAGAACATGCAGGTGGAGTAGGTCGATCAAAGCAAAGCAATCTCTTCACTATTCGGAACGGGTGAGGAGAGCTAGGCGTACATATTTTACACTGATATCTACATTGTCATGGCAACCCGCTCCCGCTGGAAGCGCAGCGGTGGCCACCCGTCTAACTCTTCACTTAGGCATTTATTACGGATATTAAGGCCATTATAAGGGCTATTTAAAATATTTGAAAGAGTTCTAAGCAGATACAATAATTTTATGTACTTTTTTCAAGACACTTGTTCATTTATTGTAAAATAAAACATTGTTACAACAAAAATTATACGTATTTTGTGAGAGAAATAAATCTCGATACTAACCAATTAAATAGGTGAAGAGGCTCTTCACCTACTTCACCTGAATAGATGCCGCTTGTACTCTCAATCAATTATTTTCATTAATCTTTTTTTCGACCTCTGGGCGATGCATATAGTCTAGAGAATAGTCGTTATGTACCAGAATAGGAGACGGAGAAATACAAGTTTTGGCTCCTTAAAATGGAAATGATTCGGATAAGTTACGATAATTGTGACAGAAACTTTCCTGGTCCTCTATGACCTAAGGTGTCGGATAAATGGTTTAAAAAAGTCAGAAAGGATATTGAGAAAACTGGAATAAACCGAGAAAATTTACTGAATTGAACCAAATTCAGACAACTAATTACAGACTTTAAGGGCTTTAATGAAGAGCAAAAACAGAACACCGGGTGAACAGAAGAAAAAAGAAAAGCCTTTAGTGAGCGAATACTGAGAATTTGAGCTGAAAAAGAGCTTCTAGAAACCTTTAAAGTCACCTGACGTGATCTAAACTTGGCCATACACGAAGGAAAAAATAGTTGATCTTCCTTTTCTTTAAACAACTATTTTACATTTTCATGTGCTGTACCGTAAGTATATAAAAAAGAAAAAAAATTTATTAATAAATAACAGCCAAAAAAGGTAAATACAGACAACAGATTTTAAGGGCTTTAATGATGAGCAAAAACAGAACACCGGATGGACAGAAGAAAAAAGAAAAGCCTTTAGTGAGCGAATACTGAGAATTTGAGCTGAAAAAGAGCTTCTAGAAACCTTTAAAGTCACCTGACGTGATCTAAACTTGGCCATACACGAAGGGAAAAATAGTTGATCTTCCTTTTCTTTAAACAACTATTTTACATTTTCATGTGCTGGACCGTAAGTATATAAAAAAGAAAAAAAATTTATTAATAAATAACAGCCAAAAAAGGTAAATACAGACAACAGATTTTAAGGGCTTTAATGATGAGCAAAAACAGAACACCGGATGGACAGAACGTAAGAGAAAAGCCTACAGTGAGCAAATGCTGAGAATGGGACTGCAAAAAAGCTTCCAGAAACGTTTTAAGTCACCTGACGTAGTCTAAAATTGACCCTAAACGAGGAACCATATATCTATGCGTGCGTGCGTGCGTGCGTGTGCGCGCGCGCGCGCGCGCGTGTGTGTGTGTGTGTTTGTGTGTAACTGCGCGTGCTTTGGTACACAATATTTTTATTTACCTTCCCCAGAAAAACACTTCTGGAAACGTGTCTGTACGCCGAAGCCTAAAAGGTAAAGCAAGAATGGATACATAGATTAAGTTTTCTCAAGGTAATAGTAACACCGACATTAATGTATGGAAGTGAAGCTTAGATGCTTAAGAAGAAACAAAAGTCAAAGATCCAAGCAGTAGAAATGAGGTTCCTTAGACATGTTAAAGGATGTACGAAACAATACCACGTCAGGAATGTGGAATTCAATCACTAAATGAGATCTCGAAATATAAAGGACAATGGACAGATCATTTGTTTAGAATTTCACAGGACCGACTTCATTTGAAGGCACGGGTTTATAAACCGAGGGTACAAAAAGTGTGGAGAGGCCGAGGAAGAGATGGACGACGAAAAAGGCTCAATTACAGCCTAATTCATGATGGACGACGACGACATTCTAACTCTTACGTTAGAAAGCAAGTAAATCAATTAATTCAATTACATTTAATTAAAATAATGTTCCTTAAAAAAAAAACACCAATCTATTATTCGTTATTTTATTACATAATAAAATAATAATTTTATAAATGTCTAATAAAATGTCTTTGTAAATTATGTTTATGTTTAGTTTTGTATCCACAAAGATGACAATTATGTTGAGCTTCTTTGCCACATTCTACACGGATATGTCTTAACAAAGTTATCCGACATGAGTATCTTCTTCCGCACATTTCACATTCATGAATATAATTGCCATTCTCTGAAATAAAATAAAAAATATAATTTATTAGTTCATACTGAAAATATAATTCCTTATTCTACAACTCACCTGCTTCTCTTTTATTAATAAAAATTTAAATTTCGAAATGATTTTTTTTTTTAATCCCTAATGTATGTTGCAATCTGTTTAATTCAGAACAATAAGCATCATCCCCATCATCTAATGAGATGAGGATGATGTATATGACGTGTAAATGAAGTGTAGTTTTGTACAGACTCAGGTCGACCATTCCTGAGAGAGTATGGTTATTGAACCCCAACCATCGAAGTACACCGATAACCACTGTCTAACATTAAAATACGTATTAAATTTTGAAAATTATTAAAAAAAATTTTGAATTAGGTATTTAAGAATAAAATAAATTCAAAACTGTTAAAGAAAAAGTTCTTTAGAGAAACTTTACGTTACTTAATTTGAATAAGTTATTGATATATATTATTGTTATTATATTATTGTTATATGATATAAATTTAACTAAACTTTCCAGCTGACTTTATCACTGAAACTTATTCCCACGACGCGAGCTTACTAGCTGCTATTACTAGCAGCTTATTAGCAACTAGAAACGTTTCCAAACGTTCACACCGAGCTAGTTTACTAGCGCTAGTCCATCACGTGACCTTTTCTTTCCTACTAGCGCTAGTAAGCAACACCGAGCTAGTTTACTAGCGTGATCACGTGATCCCTTACCAGCGCTGGTAAAATGAAACATGTTTAAAGTCACTAGCGCGCTAGTGCGTTAACAGACTAGCTGCTAATTGTTCGTTCCTATGACGTATATTACAATACGTCCACAGCTCTTTAGAACCTAGTTCATAAACCATCAACGCATGAAATTTGTTGCGGTATCAAAAAAACCGGGTCCTTTGTCTTCCAACCTCGATATGGTAATTTTTAAACAACATTAAAAATATAGGACTATTATAGGTCAACGCAGAATAAAATGAGCCAAATTTTGATGTAAAGTATGTTAAAATCCGACTTATAATTTTGGAGATGCAAGGGTTCAAACTCGGGTGTTTATGATTATGAAACCGATAGTAGATTCCACAGAGTTAAGAACATTTTACGAGTATAGCTGTTAGTAAACTACCGTTGTGAGAAAAGGCCTTTACTATCTATACAGATGCCTGATCTTAAACGGCTATTTTTTTTTTGTATAGATAATTAAAGATGCAATATCTTCTATTGTTTTAAATAAAAAAATAAAAGTTTAAAAATGATATTTTGTGTATTCTGATGAAAGTGGATTCACAGAAACATGTGTAAGTCGGTAATAAGGATCAAGACAGCTGAAAGGGTTATTAAAATTTATATTAGGTAAATAAAATACGAGGTGTGGCTATTAAATAACGAGACTGACGTTGCACAAAATTTTATTTATATTTTATACATAATCACTTATTGTCACCTTCAATATAGGCCTACACTCCTTCTCTATCCCTACAACGCTCCATGCGAATTTTCCATTGTTCGAAACAGTGCTGGAAGTCATCTTCTGTCAGCTCCTTCAAAACACGTGCCGCTTTCTCTTTTACAGCTTCCACAGACTCAAATCTTGTCCCTTTTAATGCAGATTTCACCTAAGGGAACAGGTAGAAATCACATGGGTCAAGATCTGGTGAATAAGGTGGATGTTCTAATACTGAGATGCTGTACTTGGCTAGGGAACTTCTTGACAGATAACGCGGAATTAGCTGGCGTATTGTCTTGGTGGAGAACCCATGATTTGTCCTTCCACATTTCGGGGCGTTTTTTTCTTATTCTTTGATGTAGTTTAGAAAGTACTTCAAGGTAGTAATAATGATTAATTGTTTGACCTTCAGGAACCCAGTGAAGGTACACAATCCCATGGATTTAAAAAAAACAATCATCATTGCTTTAAATGTTGACTTACTCATTTGAACTTTTTTGGCTCTCGGCGAAGTTCGGCTCTTCCAGTGCATGGATTGACACTTCGTTTCCGGATCATAAATAAAAAACCGGATCATAAATAAAACCAAAAATATCATCACATGATATTATCTTCTACCTGTTCTTTAAGGTGAAATCTGCGTTAAAAGGAACAAGATTTGAGTGTATGGAAGCTGTAAAAGAGAAAGCGGCACGTGTTCTGAAGGAGCTGACAGAATATGACTTCCAGCACTGTTTCCAACAATGGAAAATTCGCATGGAGCGTTGTAGGAATATAGGAGTGTATTTTGAAGGCGATAATAAGTGATTATGTATAAAATAAAATTAAATTTTTTTAAAACTTCTGTCTTGTTATTTAATAGCCAGACCTCGTAGACTTTGATTTCTTTATAATGCATTCTGCATTATAAAGATTTATTATTAGCTATTGATTTAATTGTATTTCGTTAAACGGTTATCATAGAATTCGGTGCTACCAATCAAACAATTGCAGTTATCCAATTAGTCCGATTGAACTACGGTCGAACCAATTAAAACAAATGCTTAATTAAGCAGGTAGGGCCTACTTAATCTCTGCAGGTTAACAATTCAATTGAATAGTTAATGCTTAGACTGAATAATCATTGCATTGCAAATTACCAGAATGATTGATCAGCATTTAAGAGGCACTTAAGTTAAATTAATAATATCTGAAACAGTGAGTAATATGCATAACAATAAGTACTTTTTGATTAAAAAGTTATGTAATGCATCCTTTGTGCCAATTTTGACTTATGCAACCCAGATATTAACTGGTAGAAAAGAAATATAGAGTAGATTTTAGGCGGCAGAGATGAAGTTCAACAGAAGTACGTTTGGGAATACAATAAGATGGTTGGACGGACATCGGATAATGATGGATGGCAATTTTAAAAAATTAGCACCAAAAAATAATTCCTTTCATGAGATGACGCGTCTCATGGCTGGTAGCAATTTTTAAAAAGACTTACCAATTTTTTTAAAAGACTTAAAAGACTTCTGGCAAAAACCATTAGTAATTTCTGTATCTACTCTTTAAGAGGAATCGAAGGACAATACTTTTGTTTCCAAATTTCAACTTTGATTTCTTAAATTTCTGTTTTGGGCCACTTTCAATCAAAACCGGAACTTCAAATCCAATCCAGACCCACTAGCCTTTTGCGTAGCCTACGAACCCGAAAACCGTTTGTTGCCTTCTCTTGTAGTTTGTGCCTTTGATTTCTTGACTTCCGGTTTTGGGCCACTTAAGATCAAAACCGGAACTTTAAACCCAATCCTGGTCCACTTTTTTTGTAGATAAGGAACCCGAAAATCATTTGTTGCTTTCTCTTGTAGTTTATGACTTTGATTTCTTGACTTTTGGTTTTGGGCCACTTTTTTTTAAAACCGGAACTTCAAATTCAATCCAGACTTACTAGCCTTTTGCGTAGACTACAAACCCTAAAACCGTTTGTTGCTTTCTCTAGTAGTTTGTGACTTTGATTTCTTGACATCCGCTTTTGGGCCACTTCCGATCGAAATCGGAACTTTAAACCAAATCCTGGCCCACTATCTTTTTTTGTAGACAAGGAATCCGAAAACCATTTGTTGCTATCTTTTGTGCTTTCTGACATCTGGGTGTGACGGACGAACAAAGAAAAATGATAGATGACAATTTTAAAAACTGTCACCAATAAAAAAAATCTACTATTTCATTCAATAATTACAAATATAATGTTGATGAAGAATTTTTTTTCTATAGAACTAGTTTAGCGTTAAGTAGTGATTTTCCGTATTTTTTCTTAGTTCTACAAAGGTTGATTTCTCTTCAAAATTAGGTTATATTTCTTTAAATTACATTGTTTACTAAGATTAAACAAAGATTGTGTACTTAATTATTAACATAGAGAAGAAAAAGTCAAGTGAGTGTTTTACACCAGATTTTTATTATTATTGTAATAATGATCTCGTGGTTTCTAAGACAAAAGTAGAAACGTTGACACTAAGACAGCGAAAATGGATTTCCTTAAAAGATTGTAGACCTTAAGAGAAACTGCATATTAATTACTTTACTTCACATGCCAGCACACATAGAAATATAAACCTAGAGGGAAGCGACGCTTGGGAAGACCTAAAAAGAGATGGATGCCGGAACAGGCCATTGAGCCTAATCCTTGATGATGATGATGATGAACAAATATCGCTAGATATTGTTGTTGTTTAGGTCAACAGCCGAAAGGCTGGTTTGAACCTCTAGAGGTTTTACTAAGTAAAAACGAAGAGTAAGGTGGTTTACCATTGCCTTCCTCACTGAGTTGAAAGAGTATGCTTATCAGCATGCCAGGCCCTCCGAAAAGCACTCACTTTCCATCCTGCAAATGACACCTTCACTTCATTCACCACAGGGTCTGGCTGCATAGTGAAATTCATTACTCTCAGAGGAGATAACTCTGACTAGTGTCTTTCACACCTCTACCTCTTCTGTTCTTAAATAGTTCAGTCATATAATTGGCTGACTATGTGATAAGAAACAGAACTATTTTTTTTTAGCCCTGGACCAAACAGATAGAGTGCAATTAAAATAACACTCCACCTCCCCGTTTTGGGCATCGCTAGATATTGAAAAAGAAAAAAAGAGAAAAAAGGACTATTGTAAAAGGAAAGGGAAAATAAACAACAACCAAACCGTTCAAAAATTGAACTCTGTTACCAAAGTTTATTAGAAAATATAATTTCATCGTGTTACAATTTTCTTTACTTAAGTATTCTATATTTAACCATAAGTGATTTTGTGTAATAATTAAGCCGAAAATACACAAACAATAAGCATTAAAGCTGTTATATGCACTACAAATGATCTACAATTTATGTAAATGTATCTTGAAAATTTAAGGGTGATGCTAGCAATATTGTTGCAATGTTTACAAGAGATCCATTTTCGGTTTCGTAGAATAGCAATCTATTATACATAGTATCGTTGATCAAATGACAAGAGTAAAAGTCAATTTTTGAATTTTCAAAGAAATATTTAAAATAATAATGAATAATTAAACATCAAGATAAATAATTTTCAGTTACTATCTTAATATTTTATAGCAAGAATTAAATACATGAAACTAAAATTTAATAAGAAATATTTAGTGTAAATAATAATAATAATAATAATAATTCTAGAAGTCAGATACTTCAATTTAATGAAGGTGAAGCTACTAAAAAAAAACAAATGAATGTATAAATTTTTATAAATAATTTCAATTAAATGAATTTTATAAAAGGAAACTAAGATAACATCAAGATATAAATGAATTAAGAAACTGAATTCAACAACACAATGGTTTTGAAACAAAAAAATGGAATTTTTGAAAGAATCAATTAAAACTATAAAACCGATTATAACAATGGTCCAGTCCACCATTCGATCCAGGTCAATGGTACACGGCACATCTCCAACAACTTCACAAACTGCGTAAATATATATTTAAAAATTTTCATTACATTTAAGCTGATATTATTAATCATAAATTCATTTAAAATACATTATTATTTCAATTTAAATTCATTAAAACTTAGAATTATACGTAAAAGTGTCATCAATCGATCAATCAATACATTAAATTAAACCAACAATCAATAATTTTTGTAATCCAAATTTGTTAATTTTTAAGTATAAGTAAATTTCATAACGTTCATTAAATATCATTCAACTAATTCAAATTTATTTTGTGTATTCATTTATTTCATTCAACATTCATTAACTCTTTTAAAATTTCCTTTACAGTTTCAACCTCACAAATACGTAACGATAAAAACATGTTTCAATAAATTAAATTTTTTAATTCCTTTTATCCCTAGTGCATGTACGTTTAAATCTGTTCAATGCAGAACAATAAGCAACCCCACAACCCAATGAGATGAGGAAGATGTGAATGAGGTGTAGTCTTGTACAGACCCAGGCCGACCATTCCTGAGAGAGTATGGTTAATTTTACCCCAACCATCAAAGTACACCGGTAACCATTTTCTAGTAAAGTAAGGCTTCTCTTTTTCGTACTATATGGGGGGAGCCTTACTCCGAATTAAGAAAAATTCCGAATTGTAGAATACTTGGCGAAAATTCGAGCCAAAAGACCAATAATTGTTTTAAGTGATTGATAGATTTTGTTTTTTTTATAAGAAAAACTTAAAAGAATACTGTATATTATAAACTAATTTCAATAAATGATAAAATTGTAATTTAAATAATAATGAATAATTATACATATTTTATTCTAAAAGCAGTCCGAACTATCGCAAATTCCGAATTACAGAAGTCCGAAATAGAGGGGGTCTTACTGTATTCAGATCCTTATTAAAGTAACTACCTTTACTACAATTTTACATGATCCTTCGTCTCCGAAAATCAGCTGTTAAACAGCTGACTCGCGGTGAACACTTTACCTCTAAACCAACAAAGTGGATCACAAATTAACATAAATTAAACAAAAATATTTATTAAAATTAAAAATTTACAAAATACACAATAGAAACTTATTTCATTAAGTAGGCTTTGTTAAAAGAATGATAATAGTAACTTAAATTAAAATAAATTATTTCATCATTATGAGTAAAATTAAGTAACTTAAATAGTTGCCAATTATTAATTTAAATTTATATTAATTATGTATCAATTAAACAATCAATATTTTAGGCTAAATTAATTAACTCAGTTAATTAATTACATTAGTAGTAATTACTGAAATTAACTGAATACATCTCAATTAATAAATGTGCAATTAATTATTAATATAGGAAATTAAAAAATATTTTTATCACAACAGGTTTTTAAAAATTTTAATGCGGCTAGTTCTTTATTATTATTTTAAAATAATAATAATAGTATTTTATTATTATTTTTAAATTGTTGTTGCTTAGGTGATCCAGCTGAAAGGCTGGTTTGAACCTCTAGAGGCTTTAAACGTAGAGTGAAGTGGTTTACTATTACCTTCCTCACTGAGTGAAAAAATATGCTTATCAGCATGCCAGACCCTCTGAAAAGCACTCACTTTCCACCCTGCTAATGACACCTTCACTTCATTCACCACAGGGTCTGGCTGTATAGTGAAATTCATTACTCTCAGAGGAGATAACTCTTGAGTAGTGTCTTAAACACCTCTACCTGTTCTGTTTTTAAATGCTTTAGTCGTATAATTGGGTGACTATGTGATAAGAGAGACAACTACTTTTTGTAGCCTTGGAGCTACCAGATCGAGTGCAAATAATTAAACACTCCATCTGCCTGTTATTGGAAAATTTTTAAATTACTTAATAAATTACTATTGTTGTTGTCTAGGTCATCAGCCGAAAAGCTGGTTTGAACCTGTAGAGGTTTTACTAAGTAAAACAAGGAGTGAGGTGGTTTACCATTGCCTTCCTCACTGAGTGGAAAAGTACGCTTATCAGCATGCTGGGCCCTCTGAAAAGCACATATTTTCCACTCTGCAAAAGACACCTTCACTTCATTCACCACAGGTTCTGGCTGTATAATAAAATTCATTACTTTCAGAGGAGATGACTCTGATTAGTGTCTTTTACACCTCTACCTCTTCTGTTCTTAAATGATTCAGTCATTTAATTGGCTGACCATGTGATAAGAAACAGAACTATTCATTTTAGCCCTGCAATGAACAGATTGAGTGCATTATTATTATAGTGTAAATTACTATTATAGTATATGTTTTGGACTGGCAATTGAAGACGCGTTTGAAAAGGAAACAATAAATAGTGCTCTCAAATCACACAGATTATATTTGGGAAAAGCAAAAAAGACGCACGGTGGAGATTACAGATGAGATACGGAAACAAAGATCGGACCGTCTCAAACAGTACTGGCGAAACCTTTGGGTTTCCAAGGGATTGTTACCCAAAGGAACGTTATCCGAAGAACACTCGAAATTTATTGGCTTAGTGGTCCAATGTAGCCTCAAAAAAGTATAATATGTTTTCTTTCGTTTGTTTAGGTTATCGGCCAAAAAAACCTGGTTTGAACCTTTAGAGGCATTACTAAGGAAAAACGAGGAGTCAGGTTTTTCCTCACTGAGTGGAAAAGTAGCTTATCAGCATATCCTCGGAAAAGTATCTATTTTTCACTCTGAAGATAACTGTGACTATACTAAGAACGAAAGATTTAGGCGGGTCGAGTTCTCGCTTGTGTATTCCTTCCACAAGCACCTACTTATAGACATAGACTCACTCCTCTTACCATCTTTACAGTGTTACAAGTACACTGTTTTTACGTGTTAGATTAAATAAAAGTAGTTAACTCAATGTACTTTTTCATTTGCTGTATTTATTATTTATTGTATTTATTTACTGCTATAATATTATGACAATAATATTATAATAATTAATATTATTATAATAATTAATATTATTATAATAATTAATATTATTATAATAATTAATATTATTATAACAATTAATATTATTATAATAATAATATTGTGACAATATCGAAGAAGGGTATGGTTCGCGAAATTTCTAGTACGCTCATTCATAAAATGGTAAAGAGTAGATAATAGAATGAAAAAGTAACAATAGGATACCTATTTATAAAAGGTTTTTGTTGTACAACTATTTATGAAAAGTTCGGCCTGTAACAACTTTTATTCTATTTACAATAAGATCTATTGTTGACTTGTTTACAATAGATTTTTCTAGCACTCATTTATAAAGGGTTTTTTAGTACTTTATTATTTGTATCGAATTTCGGTGTCTTTCGAAAGATTCTTTTTTGATTCACTATATAAAGAGACCGCCGAGGCGGTCAGTGAGTTAGTATTTGTTTGATCTCTGACGAGTGTTTATTGCGTGCTATCGGAGGTTTTATCAGGTTAACGGTTCCAAATTATTGTTATACTATCTTTTTGTGTATGTGCATTGTGTATTCAGTTTCATTTTGTAAGTGCATTCTATATAATTGTTGTAAGCAACATTAAGTAAATTATTAAGTTATTTATTGTATTACTTCTTTATAATTAGTTTGTTATTTACTTTGTAACTCTTTTAGCTGTAATACATATTTGTAATTGTAAACTCTAGTGTGTTAATTATTTAATTACCTAGATCCCGAAACGGACCTTAGCGATAAGTGTCACAATATACTCGTATATTATTAATATAAATTAGTTTACAAAATATAATTTACATCTTGTTTTAATTTTCGTACAAAATATAAACTTAACAAGTAATAAAACATACGTGTAGTAGTCCTGTACAATAAAATACGATAAGCTAATTTTTAAACACGAAATAGAAGTTTGAATTTTTTTTTTTTGAACGTATACGTCGCAAATATGATAAATTATTACTTGATGTGTATTATATATTTTAGGCGGAGTACATTTTTTAAGCGTAAAGGGTGAAATAAACTTTAAAATAAGGTATAAGTTACAAGTTAAAAGGAGTAGTAAGAGGAGAAACTGCTCGACTGTAGGGAGTGGCGAGGTGAGGAAAAGGCGAAGTACATAGCAAACTCTCACCCGCCTAAATTTATCGTGCTTATTATAGTGTCTTTTACACCTATACCTCTTCTGTTGTTAAACGCTTCAGTCATATAATTGGGTGACCATGTGACAAGAAAGAAAACTAGTAGATGGAATGCAAATAAATTAACACTCCACCTGCCAGTTTTATGGTTAAATATATTATAGTTATTTTTTTAAAGAAATGTGTGTATTACTGTATTGAAAAATAAGGAAATAAATAAATAAAGTTATGTTATTATTATTTATCAATTATTATTACTTTATCCAAAGTAGTCACTAATGACCAAGATATGTTAATACGACTTAAAATAAATTTTGTTGTTTAGGTGATCAGCCAAAAGGCTGGTTTGAACCTGTAGAGGTTTTACTAAGCAAAACGAGGAGTGAGGTGGTTTACCATTGCCACAACTCACTGAATGAAAAAGTACGCTTATCAGCATTCCGAGCCCACTGAAAAGCACATATTTTTCACTCTGCAAATGACACCTTCACTTCATTTACAACAGGGTCTGGCTGTATAATGAAATTCATTACTTTTAGAGTAGATAGCTCTGATTAGTGCCTTTTACACGTCTACCTGTTCTGTTCTTAAATGATTCAGTCATTTAATTGGCAGACATGTGATAAGAAACAGAACTATTTATTTTAGCCCTGCAACAAACAGATTGAGTGTAAATAATTTGACACTCCACCTGTCTGTTATGGGCAGTTAAAATAAATGTCAAACTAATAAAATCTGTTGCAATAAAACATAATTATCATAGTTATAATAATTGTTTACCACTTTAAATGTTTATAAACCATATGTTTTTGTAGATTAGATTTTAATTTAGTGCGATGATCACAGTGGGGACATTCAAAAGCTGCTTCCTTGCCACATTCGTATTTAATGTGTCTCCATAAGGAACGTCTTGCCTGATACGATTTGCCACAAATTGTGCACGAATACCAAGGCTTAGTTAATTCTTTTATTATACTGAGTTTTGGCGAACAATAATTTGCGGCTGTACAATCATCTGGTCAAACAAAAACAAGAAAAAAGAATATTAGTACAACATACAACATACGAGTAAATAAGTATTCCGGGTAAACATATATGTAAAGTTTTTTAAAAATTTCCTAATAAGTTATTATAATAAATATCCTAACAGTGCAAACCAACGAGCGTTAAATAAAAGGATGTACAATCCCAGGTGAATGTAAGAAAAATATGCAGTTTTTAAATATTTTAATATTTCATTTAAACCTATTGTAGTAATTACTCTATTTAATCACCTAATATCAATTTGTATGGCAGTGTAAAATCATTCTGTTTTAGTATTAATTTTAATGTAGGTTTTAAACATTACTAAAAAAATCATGTTATGTACATTGACAAGTATATATAGTAACCGCGGATATCCGCGGGGGTTACGTTCCGGAGGGTTACCGCGGTTAGTAAAACCGCGGGTAATAATACCTTATAGGAACGAAAATATGGGGGTTAGGTTCTAAAGGTAAAGTCCTGTAGTCGTTTTAAGTGTTTAATAGTTTTAGGAACATTTTACCATTATTATAATCTATGAATATTTAATAAATACAGTAATGTACGCATAAAAAATTTAAGTTGCTTTAAAATAGTTAGTTATGGCTCTTTGCTTCTTCTTTTCAAACTCCTTGTTGACTTCTTCGTATGGTATCATCAGCTCCTGAGTCGTCTTTTGAATTAAAGGGCCCTTTTCATGACTGGATCCGTCTCCAACACGTGGTCAGCCAATGCGTTGCCATGCGGAGGATCTCGTTGATGGTTTGTGAAGAAATGCTTGGTTTCGTTTCAGGATCGTCGAACACACAAAGAACTGTGCGTACGTACGAAAAAGTTAGACTGACACATGGAGGAAAACGTACGGAGAAATTACAGTATGGTGCCTGGGCGTACGTATGGCGATGAGGGTGGGGTGGGGTGTTACTGGCAGGGCCTGGTACCCGGTGACTGGCTCACTACTTACATTACGCGGAAATCTAGCTTGGCTCATGGCGGCTGTCGCCATACTAGTGTGTGACTCAACATGATACGGATGCCAAAACATTTATTCAAACACATGTTTCCAGAATTGTGTGACTTCCCAACCAAGTACGGTGTACACAATGTGAGAAAACGTTCGTATTTCAAGGTTTTAGGCCCACGGACAAAGTCCGCGGATACCAACGGATTACTGTATATCTAAAAAAGCTTAATGAAACTGTCAATTAGAGAATCAATCAATTAGAGAAAAATACCTAATTAATGTATGAATTTTTTTGTAAAAATAAAGAAATGAAAGAGTGCATGCCACGTAAATACGTAAATAAAGGCCAATCCATTTACCGTGAGCGCTGGTCTACGCATGCGCATACTTGACTTGGACCCCGCATACCCTCCGACCTACAATAAGATGTACAGTCAGAGTATTGTTGAAAATTGACAACACCCATTGTATTTTGTAGACATGCTGTTCCATTGTTGATTACATACACCTGCACTATTGCAGTACATACAAGACTATATTAATGCAGACACACGTTTTACCCAGCGCTCTCCTTACGAAAATCAGACTGTACATGGATTGTATGGACACGTTGAATAATTGCCTAGTAATTAAGATTCAGAGAAGTGAATGAAATAGTTCATTTACTGTCCAGCCTCTCTTAGTTTGCTCCTAATGTAAACAAATAATGACGTCACTGAGCATGCGCATTATATAAAAATGTGTACACGCTGTTTAAAAAGTAACAACAAAATACTTTCAAAAGTATTTAAATACAAAATACGTTTAAAAGTATTTTTATAAATGAAATCGTTAGGTCTACATCATATCACGACTGATGTTTTTAGTACTTTAAGTACTTATAATTTAAAAAATTGTTAACTTAATAGGAATACGACATCCATAAAGTTGCGGACTCGAGCGTGCACCCTGTAGTAGCTGGTTTTGGTTTGTTGACAGTAGGAGCAAACTTAGAGCGGCTGAACTATAATTTGTTTTGTTTATATTTTGTACAATCATTGTAAGTTGCAGTAGATAACAAGTTGTATTGGTTGATGGACTCTGACAGACGGTTAGCCCATTGCCATTGTGTGTAAATAAAATACAAAGAAACGTTGTCAAGAAAAGGTGAAAATGAAAATATATTTTCTTGTTTTTTACCCTTTATCTTTGATTTAAGTTGAAATTGTATTATTTAAATTTATTACTTCTGTATACTGTATTTGAGTGAAATAAAGCACACTTTATTATTTATTGACAGATAACGCGGAATGAGCTGGCGCATAGTCTTGGTGGAGAACCCATGATTTGTCCTTCCACATTTCGGGGCGTTTTTTCCTTACTCTTTGAAGTAGTTTAGAAAGTCCTCAAGGTATATTGATTAATTTCTTGACCTTCAGGAATACAGTGAAGGTACACAATCCCATGTATATAAAAAAAAACAATCATTATTGCTTTAAATTTTGACTTGCTCATTCGAGCTTTTTTGGCTCCGGATAATAAGTAAAAAACCACGTTTTATCACATGTTATTACCTTCTACCTGTTCCCTAAGGTGAAATCTGCATTAACAGGGACAATATTTGAGTATGTGGAAGCTGTAAAAGAGAAAACGGCATGTGTACTGAAGGAGCTGACAGAAGATGACTATTAGCACTGTTTCGAACAATGGAAAATTCGCATGGAGCGTTGTACGGATAGAGAAGGAGTGTATATTCCAGGTGACAATAAGTGATTATTTTCTTCTTATTTAAGTGCCGTGTCCTCCTAGAACATTGGCGATCAGTCGCATGACCTTCACTCTGTTCACAGCCAACCGAAATAGTGTCGTGGTGCTCACCCCGTACCACTGGCGAAGGGTCCTAAGCCAGGACGTTCTCCTACGTCCGGGGCCGCGCGTCCCCTCTATCTTCCCCTGGATGATCACATAAGTGATTAAGTGAATAAGTGATTATGTATAAAGTAAAAATACATTTTTTTACAACGCCAGTCTCGTTATTTAATAGCCACACCGCGTATATTAAGTTGTAGACAGCACATGGAAATAATCTCAGATTACAGGATACCTTAACAGGCGCACTGGTATGCTTAAGAAGGGAAAAGGAATGTCAGTAGACCTAGGAAAAGATGGACATCGATGATATATTATGTGAGTTCGGAACAGGCTGCGGCCTAATCCTTGGTTAGAAGAAGAGGAAGTAAAAGAAGAAAAAAATTATAATTAATTAATTAAATACAAAATGTTTTATTCTTTTATGTCGAAGTAAATTAGATTTATGTTTTGAGGTATAATTACAAATAACACATTGGAACATTGCATGTTTCCCGCATTCATAAATTTCGTGTCTTCGTAATGAACGTTGACTTTTATAACTCCTGCCACAATTTAAGCAAGGATATTCAGTTTCTGAGTTAAGATTAGTGATACCATTGTCCGTTGTATAACAGAAAATGTCATCCTCCAAGATACCTAAATAACAGACAAAATTAATTTATGAATTTATAAATAAATAACGTAATCTGTACTAATGTTATAAAAAAAACAAACGCCTGTTCGGTTATTTATTTGTATACTGTTCGCCATTTACGGCGGCGTGTAGGGAGGGTAGCGAGACAGAGAGAGAATGTGTTGCGTCCGCCGTTCCCCTCAACTCATCTCAATCAGTGCACGGTGTTCAAGCGCAATAGTGACAATACGCGGTACGGTAAGGCACTCTGCCGGCCAGTTTCGTTCATTACACTCTAACAAGCTCATTTTTCATCAAAAAATTCTGAAAAAATTACTTTCGCTTCCTAATGAATCTTATTTTATTACGCTATAAATGTTATTATTATACTCTGACATTTAGATCAGATACGCTCGTACAAAGTTAGACGTTTAAATCTCATCGCATTTTTTTGCGTATCACGTAGGCTAATATAACTTCTTTTCCAGAATTACATAATATGCGTTTTATTATTTTGTTATAAAATATAAAATTTTATCTGTAATTTGAGTAGAGCAGAAAGATAAATAATAAACGAGCTTGAAAAAATCACTTTTTGAAGGGAAGTAAAAGATAGATCATCGTGTCTGGTGTCTCCTTCCTGTTAGTATTCCAAGAAGCTGAATCATTTTTTATAGTTGTGAACTTTATACCAAACATACGTATTTTTTTAGAAATAAACTACACACGCACAATATCAGTTGTATGAAATTTTAACAAAAAGAACCGTACAGTAAATATAACAGAATGAGGGTATGACGTCCCTCTCTTTCGGGCCTGTTAAAACTTATGGTAGGTACATCATTTAGAAAAAACTTATTGTCTATTATCCCAAAAGGAATCGCAGAAATGTTTCTCCGTATTTTGTGCGCGCGCAACTAATTTCGACGGCGTGTGGCTTTTGACAGCGACACAAATGTCAAAACGATTACCGCATTAACAGAACACAATGAGTAGTGAGTACTACTTTAGAGGCAGCCTGTATCTTTAGTTGACGCTGTGGTGGGGGAGCTACTTACTGCGCATGTGTGGCCCGCACGCCACCGTAGTTGGTTATATTTATACAAGGTAATGCCAAAACTACCCAACCGATACAAAGGGGTTCATGACAAGCCTACTGAGTTAAGGGGAGTTCATACCGCGTATCCTATTAATGTTAAATTAGCAAAATGTAAAACCATTATCTCAGTAACTATTCATATTTGAAAGCTGTAACTTTGAGGGATTATTTATGGATACAAGAGGAGCCTACTGATCCTCAGACATTAAAATATAACAACTTTTAAAAAAGTTATTGATTCTTTTGACGGGGCCAAATTATTTTTAATATTGTTTTATAAAATTTCACATGTATAATGCTGAAAGAGGATCCACAGTTCTACTATAACCTGCTAAAGACACCGTAACAAATTCATTACTTTATGTTTAATGGTTTCTGAGAAAATGGGTCTTTTGTAAGAAAAAAGATGTTTACAAATTAAAATAAATAATATTCAGATATAATAAACACAGAAATAGGGCGTACGGAATCACGAGGAACATATACGCCAGGAAATGTATTTCCAGAAATGCCAAAATCAGACACTATCAGACCGTTATCCTGCCTGAACGTCTATATGCCAGCGAATGTCTTAATTCTCAACCGCAACACAGATAGGTTGAAAATCTTGGAAAGGAGAATTCTTAGAAGAATACTGGGCCCAAACCGCACGGAGGATGGGTGGAGATTGAAAAGCAACAAAGAAATATATCAATATACTGAGACAATATTGGCAAAAATGAAGAAAAGAAGACTGCTCTTTTTTGGACACCTGCACAGAATGGATCCCAACAGACTCACTAAGAAAGTATTTGATTTCTGTCATAACAGGAAAACAACACAGGGCATGGTTCCGAGAAATAGCAAAAGACCTACAACTGAACCAGATTACAACACGAGACATCTTAGATAGAAACAAATACAGAAGCCAAATACGAAGCATCAAAGAGTTCCAGGGTGGACACAGACCTCAGAGGACTGGAACAGCATGGTCTCAGGAGAGGAAGAAGAGATTCAGCGAGGGAATGAAGGCAATTTGGGCTGAACGGAGGAAGAACAGAGAGAAATGATTTGAAGTTGTATCGTGATCCCAAGTGGTCCTAACGAAAAAAAAATATAGAAATAGCACCAGAAAAAACTGACGTTCTCTTTTCAACCATTATACAAAAATGCGTATGCATGTTATACCAAATTAAACAGAAAATTATAAATATTAATATTCAATAGAATTCAAAAAATTGATTATAGAATCGAATTTTCGGAATAAACTCCCCTTAATCAGTAGCGGTAACAAATTATCGGTAAGTGATGAATTTATCATTGTGTTTAACGTTTTAATTTTGTGCTATTTGATACAAAGGGGTTCATGACAAGCCTACTGAAGTAAGCAGTAGCAGAAACAAATTTTTGGTGGTAAGTTATGAATTTATCATTGTGATTAACTTTTTGTTTATCAGTTTTATCTTGACATGTCCTATACTCCCTTTTGGAGTCTCCTGGATGAAAAAAAATTTCAGAAATTCTTTATGGCAGCGGCAGCTATTCAGAAAAAGTATTTTTTTTTTGTTTAACGTTCGACTGTTCTGCAATTACTGCTAATGCAGACGGTGAAGGCTGAAATGATTTTTTTTTGTAACGTATGAAAATATGCCTTGCCTGAATGGGATTTGAACCCAAGACCGCATGATGAGAGGCGAGCACGTTACCAACTACGCCAATGCGGCCGCTCACGTGAAGTAAGTGAAGTGCCTTCTCACCTATTTTCTGTGTGGTATCGAGATTTCTTTCTCTCACAAAAAGTATAATTTCCGTTATAATTATTACTTTGTAAATACTGTAGGCCTACTATACAGAGTGTCTCAGAAAAATGTAACCACATTTTGAACGGATATATTAATTGCAAGAAAACACTTCTTTTTTTTTAATCCCTGATGTGTGTACGTTGCAATCTGTTCAATTCAGAACAATAAGCAACCCCATGACCCAATGATATGAAGATGATTTGTATGACATGTTAATGAGGTTTAGTCTTGTACAGACCCAGGCCGACCATTCCTGAGAGAGTATGGTTAATTGAACCCCAACCATCAAAGTACACCGGTAACTACTGTCTAGTATTCAAATCCGTATAAAAGTAACTACCTTGACTAGGATTTGAACCAGGAACCTTCGTCTCCGAAAATCAGCTGTTAAAACAGCTGACTCGTGGCGACGACTTTATCTCTAGACCAACCCGGTGGGTTAAGAAAACACTTACAGCTTGAAAACCTGCATCAGCTGATAATTTAAAACAGCTGTTTTTAACAGTGTAACTCATTGTCATTATTTTTCTCATTTAGTATAAGATTAACATAGCTGAAGTTCAGTTATCTTTTGATAAACGTAAATGGGTTTTAAAGTGTTACTGGAAGACTGAGAATGTTTAGAGGTTCAAAGACAATGGCAAATGGAATTTCGGAACTGCTAATGCAGACGGTGAATCATTTCATTCTTCACCGTCTGCATTACCAGTAACTGCAGAACAGTCGGACGTTAAACAAAAAGAAAGAAAAAAAATGGAATTTCGAACACAACGACCTTAAAGAATAACAATTACTAGGATTCGTGACAAATTTTAAACAGATGGGGCAGTGAGAAATGTGAACAAGGAACGGTCTGGGCGGACAAAAACCTCCACAACTAATGAAAATGTCAATGCCGTTATGCAATTCTGTATTAGCACGTTGTGGTTTTTTAAACGCTTTTATTTAACTTACTGATCCATCAAATCTTGCAACTTAAAATTTTAATACTTCTACCGTATCAATATGAATCAAACTTTGCACACTTGTTTATCTTCGATGACAATACGCTATGGAGGTGTTTGTAAAAAAAAAATTTAAAATTAAAAAAAAATTTTTTTTTAAAATTTAAAAAACGCTTTTATTTAACAATTACTTAAAAAAATTAACTAAAAATAAAAAAATAAAAAAAATTTACAAAAAAATCACAGAAAAAAAAATTACAAAAAAATCAAAAAAAAAAATAAAAAAAAAGTTTTTAAGAAACGCTATTATTTAACAATTAATCAAAAAAAATGAACTAAAAAGAAAAAAAGAAAAAAATGTACAAAAAAAAGAATCACAGACATTACAGTTAAAAATAAAAGCGTGGCGCAATAATAGATATAATATATTATATATAGGTATATTAATAAAAAAATTTACAAAAAAAAATCACAGACATTACAGTTAAAAATAAAAGCGTGGCGCAATAATAGATATATTATATATATATTAATGCGCCACGCTTTTATTTTTAACTGTAATGTCTGTGATTTTTTTTTTGTAAATTTTTTTATTTTTTTATTTTTATTATATATAATATATTATATATATTAATGCGCCACGCTTTTATTTTTAACTGTAATGTCTGTGATTTTTTTTTGTAAATTTTTTTCTTTTTTCCTTTTTAGTTCTTTTTTTTTGATTAATTGTTAAATAATAGCATAGCAATTGTTTCTTAAAAAAAATTTTTTTAAATTTTTTATTTTTTTGTAATTTTTTTTTCTGTGATTTTTTTGTAAATTTTTTTTATTTTTTTATTTTTAGTTAATTTTTTTAAGTAATTTGTTTTTTTTTGTTGGTTTAACGTCCGACTGTTCTGTAATTACTGCTAATGCAGACGGTGAAGGATGAAATTATTTGTTTTTTGATGTAGATGTACTACAGTTAACGGTAATCATTTCCAACATTTATACATTTTTATGCCAACACAACACAAATATTACGTATCTAAATGTTTTCGTCACATAAATATATTTGTTCAAAAAGGTTTATACATTATTTTTTCAGACACTCGGTATATTTGGCATCCGAGCAGTCCATGCGAAAACTTGTACTTCCAGTGAAAACTCGATTTTTGAAAATCGACTTTTCTTCCCTACATCTTCATACAAAGCAAGAAAAAGTAAAAATTAAAACAATGACGTAGAAGTAGCTACACTACTTTAACACGTTGACTGCCGCACTAAATTTTGTGACACTTACAGCGGGGCCATCGTACGGTTTTTTTATTTTTTCGCATTTTATTCATTTTTCTTCTTATTTTACTTAATTTATTTAATAAAAACTATTTTTTTTTGTAAAAAAAACTTGTAACAGACTTTTGAGTCACATGGCCTGCTGGAATTATTTTACATTTCAAAGTCATGTGACCCATTTTTGTCACAATAAAAAATGTAATAAATAACTGGGTTAATTTACAAAGTTCTAGACTATTTCAATCAATCAAAATAAGCAAAAGAAATAATAAAATTTTAAATAATAGCACCACTCTAGTTACAGGTCAACAAGGAAAACTACCTGTAAACGCAGTATCCTATTATTTGAAAAAGGCCAACTATTTGAACAGTCCAAGTGTGTATAATGTCACTCTCTGAAGCTGTGGCTTTTGAAATTACAAAAAAGGCTTAAAATTGAGTCATGTACTGTGACTCATTTTTGATGTACGTGGCCCATTTTTAAAGACAAGTGTGACACATATTTGGGTCACGTAGCAGTCAACGTGTTAAGTAATGTTAACACGTTGACTGCTACGTGACCCAAATATGTGTCACACTTGTCTTTAAAAATGGGCCACGTGCATCAAAAATGAGTCACAGTACATGACTCAATTTTAAGCCTTTTTTGTAATTTCAAAAGCCACAGCTTCAGAGAGTGACATTATACACACTTGGACTGTTTCAATATTTGGTATTTTTCAAATAATAGGATATTTCGTGTACAGGTAGTTTTCCTTGTCCTGTACTGAAATGTTGCTATTATTTTTCATTTTATTATTTCTTTTGCTTATTTTGGTTAAAATAAATAGTCTAGAATACTTTGGAAATAAACAAAATTATGTTTATTACTTTACTTATTGTGACGCAAAAATGGGTCACATGGCTCTGAAATGTAAAATCATTCCAGCAGGCCATGTGACCCAAAAGTGTGTCACAACTTAATTTTACAAAAAAAAAATAGCTGTTATTATTTTAATTAATAAATGAAGTAAAATAAAAAAAAAGTAATAAAATGTGAATAATAAGAAAAAAGTACGATGGCCCCGCTGTAAGTGTCATAAAATTTAGTGCGGCAGTCAATGTGTTAAACAGAATAACAAAAAATCCTTTTCAAGACACGACGCGTCTTATGGCTGGTGGAAATTTTTAAAAAGAGTTACCTTTGATCTACGGCAAAAACCATTAATGATTTCTGTATCTATTCTTTAAGAGGAATCGAATGACACTATTTTTCTTTCCAAATTCCGATTTTGATTTCTTAACTTCCGGTTTTGGTCCATTTCCGATCGAAACAGGAACTTCAAACCCAATCCAGGCCCATAAACTTTTTGTGTAGATTACGAATTCGAAAACCGTTTGTTGCTATCTCTTGTATTTTCTGACTTTGATTTTTTGTTTTTGGTTTTCGCCACTTCCGGTTAAAAACCAAAACTTCAAACCTAATTCAAGCCCACTAACTAACTGTTTGTGTAGATTGTAGTTATTTAGATCATCAGCCGAAAAGCTGGTTTGAACCTGTAAAGGTTTTACTAAGTGTTACGAGGAGTGAGGTGGTTTACATTTGCTTTCCTCACTAAGAGGAAAAGTACGCTCATCACCATGCCGGGCCATCTGAAAAGCACATATTTTCCACTCTACGAATGACACATTCACTTCATTCACCACAGGGTCTGGCTATATAATGAAATTCATTACTTTCAGAAGAGATAACTCTGATTAGTATCTTTTACACCTATACCTCTTCTGTGCTTTAATGATTCAGTCATTTGATTGCCTGACAATGTGATACGAAACAGTACTATTTATTTTAGCCCTTCAACTAAAAGATTGAATGTAAATAATTTGACACTCCACCTGTCTGTTATGGGCAGTTGTGTAGATTAGGAATCAGAAAACAGTTTGTAGCTATATCTTGTAGTTTCTGACAACTGTGTGTGACGAACGGGTAAAGGAAAATAATAGATTACAATTTTAAAAACTGCCACCAAAAAGACTTAAAAACTATTATGTATAATTAAAACAGAAACAACGCTACTGTTAAAAATTAATTAATCTAATGAACACATTTTCAATTGGTTTAATTAATTTGGCACATTCTCTTTAAGCCTATTTACAATTTAAACTAATAAAAACAATTAGAATAGTTTAAATTTACAGACCATTACAAGCGCAGAACCACAGTTTGTTAAATTTAACTTAGCACAGTTTGTACTAGGATACTGAGAAAAGAAACAATAACTTGTCAAAGTTACAACCGTAAAAAGATACACGAGTTTAGAAATTATGTATTCGTAGCATTGTCAATTGATAAAAAAAATCTGGCATGGAATACTCACAGAGAAGAATACTCATAGAGAAGATCGTTATAGGAATACCGAGATAAGGAAAGAACTCAACATCTTCTCTATAAATGAAAATCTGGTGTGAAACACTCACACAACTTTCTCTTGCCAATTCAAATAATTAATAATAAACCTAACATTATTAATAAAATATTAGAAATAAACAAAAACTAACCTCAAAAACATAACCTTATTTTAATCATGAGTGAATGACGCAAAATGACAATCGAACTCAGTTTGGCTTAAAAATACGGAAAATCACGCTTTCACGCTAAACTAGGCTCTGTAGAGAAAAATGCTCTAAACAAAAGTTGTAGATCTTTTAATTTTCTATAAATTTAATTATATACACTTTTGTCGTAAAATGCATACTAAGACCGAAATGTTAAAAAAATCGATTTTTCTCACGTTTTCGTGAGAAAAAAAACAGAAAATCGCAAATTACCGCTAAACTAAGCATTATACAAAAAAAATGTTTGAAATAAAAGTTGTAGAATTTTACATTTTCTACAACTTTTATTATATAACGTTTTGCGCTAAAATGCATATTAAAGCCGCAATCTTAAAAAGAAAATGTTTTTACGTAAAAACAGCCTCACGCAGAATTTCAGCAAACATGGCGCCTACCCTATATTGTAGAGCATAAAAAATGTAGTAAACCCGTTGATTTTAAAAAAAATCGTAGGACTAGTTTTTGAGAAAATCGCAAAAAAGTGAAAAATTATACGAATAAACTACTACTTCCGGTTGACCGATTTTGATGAAAATGTTCGTGTCGGGTCCGGTAGTGATATGTAACTTAAGTTTCAAGTTTCAAGTTCGTACGATGTTCCGTTCTTGAGATATTCTGTTCACACACACACACACACACACACACACACGCACACGCACACACACACACACACACACAAACACACGCACACACACAGACCAATCGCTAAAAACATGTTTTTTGGGTTCAGGGGGTCTAAAAACGTATAGATCCGGTGAAAACTCGATTTCGAAAAATCGACATGAATACAATACTTTCCTTCCTATATATTCATATAGGCAAGAGAAAGTAACAAGGTATCTCAAAACAGAGTGCAGTGGTTAAAGAACGTAAACAGAATGCGGGAGGGTAGGATACCTAAGCAGATACTGGGCTATAAGCCAGAGGGCAGGAGAGAACGAGGACGCCCGAAAAAGAGGTGGGCAGATTTGAGAGGTTCGGAACAGGCAGAAATGCCTAATCCTTGAAAGGCAGAAGAAGAAGAACTTTGAAGGGTATTCTTTCCTCTGGAATCCGTTTCAAATGTTGCCTCCATTGATTGCGGTACTCCTCCACTTTTTCATTCAGAATAAATACAACCAACTCAGATCTAATTTCCTTGTTATTTATTATATCCAGCCTCGATCAGCCCTTCACTTTCTTAAATACGTCATTTCAGCTGCTTGGATCTACAACTTTTTTGACGTTTCGTGGTAACCCATGACTCACTTTCATAAAGAAGGACTGGGGCTGCCATTACTTTAAAGAACTTCACTATTGTCACTGATCTAGCTCTGTTACCCAGTCTCCTGTTAATGAAACCACAAATAGCTTGAAATTTATTTATTTTATTTTCTACGTCCAATTACTTATAAAAGCTCACATCGCATCCCATATAGTTATAGTGAGACACTTGATCTAATACTACATTGTCTTCTAAAACAATCTTCGAACGAGTGGGCTACTTCCCTCTGAATGCCATAATCTTTGATTTAGCAACCGAAATTGGTTAATTATACCTTTTACATAAATCATTTAAAACATAAACTGCTCTTTGAAGCTCAACTTTATTCTCCTGTTTAATCCACATGTCGTTCGCAAATAGCAAAGCATTGAGGTAGGTAATCCTCAGTACTTATTCTAAACTCCGGATTTTTCTACTTTTTAAAAACACAGTCAATATATTGTACTTATTTAATAGGGTATTACAAGTTTCTTTTATTACATTATCATTATCTTTTTTTATTTTTATATAATTTGATTGTTTTTAATGTTGGTGAAATGATAATATTATAAACTTTCATGCAATATTGTAATTTTTCCAATAAACGTACTTTATATTAATATTATTAAAGAGAGAAGAAAAAACAACATTTCAGTAATTAAAATTGTGTTTATTGTATTATTAGTTTTCCTTATAATTGTAAATCACCCTGTAATTAGTTGCAGATGAAAAATTTACGAAAATATAAACAGACGAATTTTATTCAAATTTTCTAAACTCTCTAAATAATTATATAATATAATAATACTTTATTTCCAAAAAATCTGGTGTGAAAACCCTCACACGATTTTCTCTTTCCAATGTAGATAATGAACAATGTACCTCATGTTTATAATATAAGAAAATCTAATATGGTAATAAATATAATAAATAAAAATATAATGAATCTACAATTTTTATCACGCCATTCAACAGATCCTAATTTACCGTCAATTAGTGATTAGTACAATTACTATCGAATGAAAAAATAAATAATTAGTCAATTACTATTAGATTAGTCAATTACTATCGATTAATTAGGCAATTAGTGATTAGTGATTAGTACGTTCAAGTTTTACAGAGGTTGATTAACAGTTTGCGTCATTCACTTTTGAAAAACCCACGAGTTCGTCTAGAGGTAAATTCGTCGCTGTGAATCAGCTGTTTAATAGCTTATTTTCGGAGACGTGGTTCCTGGTTCAAATCCTAGTAAAGGAAGTTACTTTTTTTTTGTAATCCCTAATTTGTGTACGTTGCAATCTGTTCAATTCAGAACAATAAGCAACCCCATGACCCAATGAGATGAGGATGATGTGTATGACGTGTAAATGAGGTGTAGTCTTGTACAGACTCAGGTTGACCATTCCTGAGAGAGTATGATTAATTGAACCCCAACCATCAAAGTACACCGGTAACCATTGTCTAGTATTCAAATCTGTATAAAAGTAACTAACTTTACTAGGATTTGAACCAGGAACCTTCGTCTATGAAAATCAGCTGTTAAACAGCTGATTTTGGCGACGACTTTACTTCTAGACCAACCCGGTGGTTAAGTTACTTTTATACGAATTTTAATTTTAGAATGTGATGGTTCCATGGCTACAAATGATGGTGGTTCCAGGGCTACAAAAAATAGTTCTGTTGCTTATCACAAAGTCAGACAATTATATGACTGAGCTATTTAAGAACAAAAGAAGTAGAGGTGTAAAAGACACTAGTCAGAGTTATCTCCTGTGATAGTAATGAATTTCACTATACAGCCAGACCCTGTGGTGAATGAAGTGAAGGTGTCATTTGCAGAGTGGAAAGTAGGTGCTTTTCGGAGGGCCTGGCATGCTGATAAGCATACACTTTCAACTCAGTGAGGAAGGCAATGGTAAACCACCTCACTCCTCATTTTACTTAGTAAAACCTCTAGAGGTTCAAACCAGCCTTTCGGCTGTTGACCTAAACAACAACAACAATGTGATGACCGGTGTACTCAGATGGTTGGGGTTCAATTAATCACACTCTCTCTGTAAAAGACTCAAGAGTACTCATTTACACATCATACGTATCATTGGGTCTCGGAGTTTTTTTTTATTGTTCTTAATTGAACAGATTGCAATGTACACACGTTTGAATAAAAAGATTTACGAATAAAATTACTTTATTTTTCATTTTACATTGTTTACTAGCTTTATATGTTTATTATTTTACATCGGCAAGAGAAAGTCGCGTGAATGTTTCAAAAACAGATTCTTTTAAAAATACTGTAAATTGTGTAATACTGTTTTTATACGTATAAAATATAAATGGAAAATAAAAATATTATTTTTACGCAGTAGTAATATTAAGAAAGAGTATAGTCCAGCCTCTCTTAGTTTGCTCCTATTGTAAACAAATAATGACGTCACTGAGCATGCGCATTATATCAAAATGTGTACACGCTGATTAAAAAGTAACAACAAAATACTTTTAAAAGTATTTTTCTAAATGAAATTGTTAGGCCTACATCATATCATGACTGATGTTTTTAGTACTTTAAATACTTATAATTTAAAAAATAGTTAACTTAATAGGAATACGACATCCGTAAAGTTGTAGACTCTAGCGTGCACCCTGTAGTAGGTGGCTTTTGTTTGTTGACAGTAGGAGCAAACTAAGAACGGCTGAACTGTACTTTAGTTAACCATCAATTATAATATAATTTGAATTTTAAAATTTCCATAAAAGTACAGAATCTTGGTGTTTGGATAACATGTGTGAGAACAAAGTACTTTTTTGGTAAGTTTTATAAGGGCAATGAGAACATTTAAATTTCGCTTCGACTCCACACTCGTAAGTCTGGTGACGAACTAAAGATCGCTGATATTTGTATACTCTGCTACAAGTGGTGCACATGTATTTTGGACTATTGTTGTTCCTCATTTCTAGTTGATAACCAGTTGTATTAAATCCTTGATACTCTGAAAAGAATACAAGATAAACAATATAAATTATTACTGAAAAGTTGTTTGTATGAACATTACGCATGCCACATCACTATTTATAGAGCTGCAATTGCTCACAGTTCCTTCTTTGTACATTTTTTAAGTGATAATGCACGTAAAGAAAAATACCTTTTTACAGAATTTAGATGTTCACAACCACTACACAAGAAACAGAATCGATTATTATGTTGCTAATCACAACACTAAATTGTTTGAACAAAAACCAACTTACGCAGGTAGAAAATACATCAATAAATTGCCTCAAGGTTTAAAAAGCTGTGACAATTTAAGTCATTTTAAAAAAAATCTAAAACAATATTTGATTGATGAAACATTTTACAGTGTGCACGAATTCCTTTCTAAATAGTTTTGGTATTTAACTTTAATTAAACAAATATTGTGTACAATTTGATACAAAGGGGTTCATGACAAGCCTGCTGAGTTAAGCAGTGGCAGGAGGAAATTATTGGTAAGTGATGAATTTATCATTAAGTTTGATTTTATTATTTTTCATTGTGTGTGATATTTGATTCAATAGGGTTCATGCCTACTGAAGTATGCCTACTGAAGTAAGCAGTAGCAAAAACAATTTTTGGTGGTAAGTGATGAATTTATCATTATTGATAAATTTTCAGTTTTTCAGTTTTATCTTGACATGTCCTATACTCCCTTTGGAGTCTCCAGGATGAAAAAAAAAGTTAAGGGATGTCGGAAGGCATTTTGGAAAAAAATAACTTTATGCGAAAATAATATATTGTGACAATATCTAAAAGGAAATTGTGTTCGAGAATTCTCGAGAAGGACCGAGATTTAAAAGGTGTTAATGTAAATAACAAATAGAAACACAACGCACAAATGGTTATGTATAGTATAGGTCAGCCTATTGTTAAAAGGCTACCTAAAAGAGTCGGGTATCTATTAAGATAATTGGCTCTTTTTGTAACCATTACTTTCAGTTATAATGAGTTCTTAACGTTTTGTAAAAACTTTTATTTTTATTATTAAATCGAAAATCTCTGTCCTTCTCGTAACTTCCATAGCTTCATCTATATAAGGGAGCACGCCGTTTTGGAGTCAGTCTTTGATTTGTCATCAACGAGTTTGATCTGTTAGTAAGTGAGTTGTATCGTATACGAGTACGTCTGCGAAGAGATCCATCGTATATTGTAAACACGTACAAATGTTGTTTACTTCGTAAGTAGGACTTAGTTTAAGTAAGTTAAAAATAATCTTGTAATTGCTTAAATAAATAAATTTAAAAAATAAATTTATTGTATGACACCGGACGGCGACATTAAGTGGCAAACCTTATTCGTTTGGAGGCCCTGAAAAGGGCCGTTTAAGCGGTGGTCGTCTTGGAGAGGCGTCGGTCGTAGTCGTCGTGGCGGTCGAGGAGCTGGGCGACACGGCGTGTCGTCGTCCAGCGGAGACGTCATCTTCTTCCCTCGCAGCAGTGCGTCGATGGCTGCTTCGTCGGGTCCGGTGGGCGTAAGGCTCGGTGATTTCTATTTTTGGGAGTTCATAAAGGATCGTGTGTATGTGTCTCCACTACCAGCTGACCTTCCCGAATTAAGAATCAGGATTGAAGCAGTTGTTGAAACAATCACTCGAGAGACACTAAACAATGTTTGGGAAGAACTCGCATATCGTCTTGACGTGTGTCGTGTAACGAATGGTGCGCACATTGAACACTTGTAGGCATTAATGCAAAACTGTTTGAGTTGCTCTTTCGTTTTATGTATCACTTATAACTGTAAGTATAATGTATTAAATATTATAGAGCGTTAAAACCCCCTCCGCTATTTATTTATAAACACCCGGTACTGAATTTTCACTCCTAACCCTTGGAGAGGAGTTGTGGTTGTTATAAATTATAAAAATCTAGCAATACTTTCTCCTTTGTGATCTCAATGATCAGGTGAAATGTGAGCTTTCTACTCTTTTAAACTAAAAAGTGTTTTTTGGGTAGACTCCCTTTAATTTTAAATCTTTAACTGCCAAACACAAGTGTACTCATACATCAACTATCAACTTAATTGACAAACTAAACACCCGTTTACTCGGTTCGAATCTTCTAAATGGATGGCCAGACACGATTAAACTCGTAATACTTATAAATCTTTTAAATTCCCGCTAAGATGTGTAGTAGAATAAACGGAGACAAAATACATTAAAAGTAGAAAAAAGGAAAATTATATTACAATCTTATCTAATAAAATTTCAACACATACATCAATACAATAAAATCAACAGTTTTATTATAGAAATATAAATTTTTATGAAATAACATAATTAATTCAATAACGTAACAAATAACAACAAATAACATTTTGATATATTACAATTTAAAACACATGACAATTAAATTTAAAACAATTTAAAACATTGGAATATTTTCTTTTAAATAAAACATCAGAGATCAAATAGTAACCTTAGGTTTTTGGAATGTAAGGTCCGAATCACTGTAGTTAATCGTACGTCACACGAACATTGAAATGCGCATGCGTATCGAGAGCCAGTATTCTTTGCACGTCAAACGACGCTTTTCACATTGGTTATTGTTGCAGTGTGCTATTTTATAGTGTCAGTTCAAATATTTAAAACAATTGATCAGCCCGCCGACTGTGAAATACGGTCAGTGATTCAGTTTTTGACACCATGGAACGTTTCAGCAGCAAAAAATCATAGAAAGCTAAGTGAAGTGTGCGTTCACATAGCGATGAGTGACAGTAAAATGCGTAACTGGTGAGAGCTTTCAAGGAGGGAGAGGAAAATGTCCATAATAAACAGCAATCAGGGCAAACATCAGCGATTACAGAAAATTTAGTCAATGCTGTGGACGAAAATATTCGTTAAGATTCACAATATTAATTTTAGCATTTGAATTTCTAACTGTGGGTAGAAAAATGTTCTATTTCTCAGCGACAAGCGCTTCGCCACAGATCACGACGAGGTGAAAGAAGCAGTTAAAAATTGGTTATCCTCACAGGCGGCAGACGTCTATGATTTAGGCATACAAAAGCTTTTAGAATGTTATCACAATTGTTTTAAACAAAATAGAAACTATGTAGAGTAATAGAAAAAACATGTAATTTATTAAACTTTTTTTTTAAATTTCTAATTTTGTGTACGTTGCAATCTGTTCAATTCAGAACAATAAGCAACCCCATGACCCAATGAGATGAGGATGATATGTATGACGTGTAAATGAGGTGTAGTCTTGCACAGGCCCAGGCCGACCATTCCTGAGAGAGTATGGTTAACTGAACCCCAACCATCAAAGTACACCGGTAACCACTGTCTAGCACTCAAATCCGAATAAAAGTAACTAATTTTACCAGGATTAGAACCAGGAATCTTTGTCTCCGAAAATCAGATGTTAAACAGCTGATTTTGGCGACGACTTTACCTCTAGACCAACCCGGTGGGTTAATTTATTAAATAAAAGAAGTTTTTTGAAAAAAAACTGTGATGGTTAATACTTTATAAGAAATCGAATCTTACTTTCCGAATAACCTTAAGATCGCATAAATTATATTCTTATTAGAATTATTTGAAACTTATTCATTTAAAACTTATTCTTATTAAAAACTAATTAATAAACAGTTAAATACAGTGGTTGAACTTCAATAACTCGAATTTTCTGTATTTAGTTTCCTTATAATTTATTTGTAAATTATACATTACAATTAGTGGCTATAACTCGAAGTTTTTGGTTGAGATTTTTAATAAATCCAAATTATTTTTTGTTCGTCTTTTGTTTCTTAGATTACTGTGTTTAATTTGACAGCTTTTTGGTGGCAATTTCAAATAATGTGATTTACAATTTTCCTTTGTCCGACCGTCAGTCACAACTAGATGTCAGGAACTACAATAGATAGCAAAAAACCGGTTTCCGGGTTCGTAATCTACACAAAACAGATTAGCCGCTGCGGATTAACGGCTGAAACGGATTTAGGCTCACTAACGTGAGCCCGTTTCAGTCGAACAAAATATAATTCGGATTTTTTTAAAAATCTGAATTATATTTTGTTCGACTTTCGTTTTTTAGATTCTTGTGTTTAATTTGACAACTGCATCATTAGAGAGCTCTGCTCACTCAATCTGTTCGTTGCAAGGCTACAAAAAATATTATGTTTCTTATCACATGGTCAGCCAATTATATTACTGAACAATTTAAGAACAGAAGAGGTACAGGTGTAAAAGACACTAGTCAGAGTTATATACTCTAAAAGTAATGGTTTTTATTATACAGCCAGATCCTGTGGTGATTGAAGTGAAGGTGCCATTTGCAAGGTGGAAAATAGAAGCTTTTCAGAGCACCTGGCTTGCTGATAAGTTAAGCATACTTTTCCACACAGTGAGTGTAGGCAATGGTAAACCACTTCACTCCTCGTTTTACTGAGTAAACCCTTTAGAGTTTCAAACCAGTCTTTTGGCTGATTATCTAAAACAACACCATATAGAAAATTAACTTTAAAAAGTTATCTTAATTATAAAGGTAAGATTTTATTATCTAACTTAATAATTTTGTATTTCTAGTTTTGTTGTTTCAGTATTACGAATTTTCTTCAACTCGAATTAGTAGGTACGAGGGCAGTCCAGAAAGTCTGTCACGTTTTGCGTTGTAGCCGCTAGGGGCGGAGCTATCGCGGCCATTTTGGTGCCGCGGCGTTTCTCCGTTCAGTGCTATCCAGCCGTGCTAGCGAGAGGTCTGTGCCGCTCTTCGTTGTTTTTCAACAACAATTTAAAATGTGTGCCGTAATTCAAAATCCCGCCAGTTGAGAAGTATGACGACTGTTTTTTGGGACAGGAAAGGAGTTCTTCTTATCGATTTCTTGGAATGTGGCACAACAATAACCTCTGCGAGGTATTGTAAAACACTTGAAAAGTTAAGAAGAGCGATCCAAAACAAGCCCAGAGGAAAATAGACTGGAAAAATTCTCTTTTTGCATGACAACGCCCGACCACACACGGCAAATCGAACACGAAAAGTCTTGGATGCTTTCAAATGGGAGGTTTTCCCACATCCCCCATACAGTCCGGACCTTGTGCCCAGCGATTATCACTTGTTCCCGACAATGAAGACATGGCTTGCGACGCAGCGCTTTGACGACGACGCGGAGCTGCAGGAGGGTGTGACTAACTGGTTAAAATCACAGGCGGTAGACTTTTATGACGCCGGCATTTTAAAATTAGTTCACCGCTATGATAAGTGTCTTAATTTGTTTGGTGATTATGTAGAAAAATAGCATTTTAGTTGCACTTCCAAATGTATATAATAAAATTTTTTTCTTGTACTTAGTTTTTTTCATATCAAAACGTGACAGACTTTCTGAACTGCCCTCGTATTATACCCCCGATAGTTCAAGTTAATGAGGTTCAACATTACCAGTACAAGAATATTTCAAAAAGTAACGTCCGTTTTATCTCTGTCGCCACTAATAATGGTTTGCTGTTATTCTTCAATGAGTGGAGGAAGAAACTGTTTTGTTCTGCATGAAAAGAGCCTTAGTTGGCCTCAGTAGGATTATTTAGTCCAGACAGACAACTTATAATGATGACTGTTATCTCTGTAAATTTACAGTTGGTAATTTCAACAAATTTATGTACCAAATTCTTATAAAATTCTGGAAATTATATAAAATAGTAAAAATAGTGTAGACTATTCATTTTACTTTATTCACTAGTTACTTTATTCATATAAAGTAACTATTTTAAGCGGAGACTGTACTTTGTATCCCGCCAATGTTAAAGTTGCTATTATTGTAGGTACATTTTTCATAGGATTGGTAAAAGATAGACAAATGAAACATTACGAGAAGTACGACATAAAAAATATAAAAAAATTTAAATTAATTAAGCAAAAGAATACTTAATTTTACCAAATCATTATTTTTAATGTATAGCTTTGTGTCTATTACTTTTTAATATTGGTAATGTAGTCGAAATAAAATATTAAGTATAGAATAATAATTTCGTTAGCTTTTTTATGAAACCAATCAATCCTATACACAATACATACCTAATTTCGAGCGATAACAATATCATTTCTAAACATTTCCACATCTTGCGTGGAAAAATTATACATTTACACAAATTTTTTTCTAACCTAAAACTGAATAAAATGGAAATTCCCACTTTTCCCCTGTACCCTTCTATTTCAGTCTCTGACATTTAGGTACTTCGCGAATGCGTTATTGTTGCGAAATAAAATGTTGTCAACAGCGAACTGAATTGACCACAAGCAAGAACTTGAGAAACTTTTCCAAGTTTTAAAATAACAGATCTTGTTAGCTTTTTTTCTTTTCTTTGTGATAGTTTACCTATTTTTTATGTTCATTTATTGAATTAATTCCCCATAGTAAAATTATCTACATTGTGTTAGTTAAAATACACTGTAAAGTAGTAGTAACTTAGTAGTAGTTACAAAAAGTATTATTTTAAATTTTCTCTATATTACGAGTGAACTTAAAACACAATCAAAGTTTTTTTTAAATTTCTATTGTTATTAAAATAAAAATATATTATTATTGATATTTTATGTAAATGTAATTAAATTTATCATTTACTTTCTGCTTTTTAAAAAAAATTAGTTTAACGTAATCCTTGTATCCTATTTAACACTGTAGTAATATAACTTAGTAATTTTTGTAGTGGTCATAACTATTTAGGTGATTAATTTTTTTGGCTCTGTATACTCTAATGTGCAGACACTTATTGTCACCTTCAATATACTTTCCTTCTCTATCCCTACAACGCTCCATGCGAATTTTCCATAGTTGGAAACAGTACTGGAAGTCATCTTCTGTTAGCTCCTTCAGGACACGTGCCACTTTCTCTTCTACAGCTTCCGCAGACTCAATTCTTGTCCCTTTTAATGCTAATTTCACCTTAGAGAACAGGTAGAAGTCACATGGTGCAAGATCTGGTGAATGCTCTACAATGAAGATGGATGCTCTAACACTGAGATGTTGTACTTGGCTAGGAACCTCATAACAGATAACACGGAATGAGCTCGCGCATTGTCTTGGTGGAGAACCCATGATTTGTCCTTCCACATTTTGGGGGGTTTTTCCTTACTATTTGACGTTTAGAAAGTACCTCAAGGTAGTAATACTGATTAATTGTTTGACCTTCAGTAACCCAGTGAAGGTACACAATCCCATGGATATAAAAAAAAACAATTATCATTGCTTTAAATTATGACTTGCTCATTCGAGCTTTTTTTGGCTCTCGGTGAAGTTCGGCTCTTCCAATGCATGGATTGGCGCTTCGTTTCCGGATCATAAGTAAAAAACCACGTTTCATCACATGTTATTATCGTTTCCAAAAAAATTGGGTCATTTTCAATCGCGAACAAAGTGTCAGTACAAACATTTTTGCAAGCTTCATTTCAAACACTTTTTAAGCGGCACGTGTCTTGAAGGAGCTGACAGAAGATGACTTCCAGCACTGTTTCTAACAATGGAAAATTCGCATGGAGCGTTGTAGGGATAGAGAAGGAAAGTATATTGAAGGTGACAATAAGTAATTATGTGTATAAAATAAAAATAAAAGTTTTTACAACGTCAGTCTCGTTATTTAATAGTCACACTTCGTATATTAAATTAGATTAAATAAAAAAAATTTAAAAAAATTCGCAGTGTGAACGCGAACGCTGCCCATTCGCGCGAAATCTTCCTCAATGTAGCGCTGGTATGGGCTCGTATGTCGCCATTTTCTATAAACAACAGCCGTCGCTTACACCACGAATATTTCGCTACTTCTGCGAATGTTTCGCACCGGTGCGTGGAATCCTAAAATAAAAGGGACATTACTCTTTGAATATGTATTTACTGTATATAAACATTAGTTCCACTATTATCAAAATTAGATGAATAATAAAAATCATTATGTTTTCTTCTTATATGAGATTGCAATGAACTTTTTTGGGTTGCCTTATACGTACAATAATTACACTTAAATTTAGGTTCAATGCCACATTCAAATTTTTGATGTCGTTGTAGATTGTGCAGGTAACCATAACCTCTGTTGCATTTTTTACAGAAGAATTTAGGAGGCGTTGTTAATTTCCTCAGTGTTGAATTATATCTCTGAGAAGCTATAAACAGAAATATTTTATTAAGCAAATAAATATAAATATTTAAATTAATTTTTGATTTATATTTTGTAAGTATTATAGTAGTGATTTGATTATTTTTACCACATCCAGGAGGCCCTGGATAATCCGAACTTATAAAATCCGCAGTTGTTCGGATTACGGAAAATTCAGATTATCAATGGTTTAATTGAAAGCAACAGGATAAAGTATGAATGGGAGATTTAAAAGCTGAAGTAAGTCCCTCAACTGTTTCTATTTTAATGCAAACAACGCTTTTATTACGGTGTTAATACAAATATTTTAAAAAGTAACTTTACTATGGTTTCTTCAAAAAATCATTGATTTTTCTAGGTTTGTTTTTTGAAGTTAGTAATTTTTCTACAGCGTCAATTTCGTATCTGAGCCAATAAGAAGGTACAGTCGAGCCGTTGTTAGTTTGCTCCTACTGTCAACAAACAAAAGCCACCTACTACAGGGTGCACGCTAGAGTCTACAACTTTACAGATGTCGTATTCCTATTAAGTTAACTATTTTTTAAATTATAAGTACTTAAAGTACTAAAAACATCGGTCATGATGTGATATAGGCCTAAAAATTTCATTTAGAAAAATACTTTTGAAAGTATTTTGTATTTAAATACTTTTGAAAGTATTTTGTTGTTACTTTTTAATCAGCGTGTACACATTTTGATATAATACGCATGCTCAGTGACGTCATTATTTGTTTACATTACGAGCAAACTAACAGAGGCTGGACACAGAGGTTTCCGAAAAGGAATGTCATTCTCTATTGCCCACTGAATACAAGTGTTAAAACATTTTATTACATGTTCTTGTTTTACGCTCTTCGCGCCTTATTCAATTTCATCATCATCATCGTAATTATTTTCAAAATTTTTATGGAAAACTTGTCAAGTGATGGGAAATAATGCTATTTTTTGATAACTTGTCACTCAATATAACAGCCTGCTCCATAACAGGATTCTATAATCTGTTATTAAAATAACACTGTTATTATGTAGCCTACAATACAATGAAGTAATAGGTGGTAATAGGAAATGACACATGCGGAAAAGAGTGAACTAAATTATTTACTAAACGGTAGATCTTTTTTGTACGAAGGTTTATTAAACCTTCATACAAAAAAGCCGCATTGGCGTAGTTGATACGTGCTCGCCTCTCATCATGCGGTCTTGGGTCCAGACCCCATTCAGGGACGGTATTTTCATACGTTACAAAAAATCATTTCATCCTTCACCGTCTGCATTAGCAGTAATTGCAGAACAGCTGGACGTTAAACCAAAAAAAGGTTTATTAGTACAAAAAATGTTATCCAAAACCACGGTTGCTATACTAGACGGTAGTGGTCACGCGCAGTGCTGTGAGATATAATAGGCCTATGAGTGATGACGTAGTATGGTCCCCAACAATTCGGTCGGTGCGTAGTGATTGTAGGATTTTTGCATTGTTTTTACAAACATAGCGGTATACGGAAAATCGATTTTAATTTTAATAATTTTTCGTTTGCGGCCTGAAGTTGTTCTGTAAGTAACTTATTTTCTTCTTTTAATTCGGCGTTTTCACGTTTTAACCCTTTCAGTGCCGCAACAATATTTAAAAGTCTGATCTAAAGTGCCATTTAATTTGAATAAGGGTGTACAAAAAGTGGCAGCCCTTATTCGAAAACTAGCAGGCGTAAGCCTGCCATTGCCAACCAAAATTTCAACGTTACAGAAAAATAAAATTTCCTATAAAAAATTTATTTTTATTGTGTTCATAAAAAAAATAAATCGTTCGAACATTAAAAATATTCAAAATATTTTTTTTAGTTCAATTTAAAGTCGCATTGACAGCTTGGTCATTGACAACTACTGAGGGTTTTGGTATCTACCTAACGATGGTTTTAACGTGTTAAAATTTCCAGATCCTAGCCGGGAATTGAACCCTGGACCTTTTGCTTTGTAGGCTAGCGCGCTAGTCACTACGACTCGGAGGCGTTTTTAAAATAGGCTACATTATTTCATTAATTTCTGTTTAAAAGTTTTTTTGGAAATGTTCGGTTATCCGGACGTTGGTACTTTATGCATAACTTATGGACGTCCGGTAATCCGGATGTTCTCACTACGTAAAATATATTGACGTCCTGTTTTCCGGACGTTGGTACTGAAAGGGTTGAGAGATCTGTTCCTTCTGACTGCGCAACATTCAAATTTGGCTGTTCTTTATTAAAACGAGACCTACTTTCCTCTACGGCTATTTTCTTCATTTTGTGAACTGCCTGTGTTGTAATTTAATGATGAGTTTAAAATATCATAAACTTCCTTACGAGCGTATCGTTTCTCTGCTCGATTTTTGCGTTCACTACAAGTCGGGTTTACCGAACGTAGCACAGCGCTACAAATTGGAAAAATTAAATGTGGGACTGAAATCGACTTAAGGAAACGTTTTAATGAAAGATGTAGTAACTCGGACTTTAAATCGCGTACATAATTCGATTCATCGAAATGTAATGAACACACGCGACCACTATCATCAGAAAATGAATCGGCCCGCTTGCAAGCATTTATCCACTTCAATACAGTTTCACTGCCCTTTTGAAAACGGTGAAACGTAATGCCCACCTCCCTTTGGTGTCTATCGTTATTAGAGCCAGCCGCATTGGCGTAGTTGGTAACGTGCTCGCCTCTCATCATGTGATCCTGGGTTCGAATCCCATTCAGGCACGGCATATTTTCATACGTCACAAAAAAATCATTTCATCCTTCACCGTCTGCATTAGCAGTAATTGCAGAACAGTCGGACGTTAAACCAAAAAAAAATAAAAAAATAAAAAAGTTATTAGAACATCTGGAAATCGCACAACAAACCATTATTACGGATTGTTGTTTAGGTGATCAGCCAAAAGGCTGGTTTGAACCTGTAGAGGTTTTACTAAGTAAATCGAGGAGTGGGGTGGTTTACAATTGCCTTCCTTACTGAGTGGAAAAGTACGCTCATTAGCATACCGGGCCCTCTGAAAAGCACATATTTTCCACTCTGCAAATGACACCTTCATTTCATTCACCACAGGGTCTGGCTGTATAATGAAATTCACTACTTTCAGAGGAGACAACTCTGATTAGTGTCTTTTGCACCTCTACCTTTTCTGTTCTTAAATGATTCAGTCCATTTAATGTGATAAGAAACAGAACTATTTATTTTAGCACAGCAACGAACTGATTAAGTGTAAATAATTTGACACTCCACCTGCTGTTATGGGCATATATATTAAAGATTCGTTAAGGTATTATAGACCGTATTAAAACTACCGGGTGATTTTTTAGTCCTGTTACCCTATTGTTAATGTCTGGTAATTTTTTTCTAAGAAAGGGATATTTTGTTTTGTGACACAAAGTTGGTAGCCCTACTCAACCGGTATAGATACGACAATTTGAGTTGATACTCCTTGAGTTACGTAAAATCTTGTGCTGTTTCCAGTTGTGTTACGAACAGAATGTCTTTTACCCTAGGACAACGGGTTTTCATTCTTGAACAATATTTTGCTACAAAATCGTATGCGAGTGTAAAAGAATCATTTCAAATTAAATTTTTTGGTGTTCCTCCACTCTATTCTAGTCAATTTCTAGGCTAACTAACTGATTTTTAGAGGCAGGTATTGTTTGCAGCAGAAAACGTAGTGGTCGACCAACTCTCTTGACAGATGACGTTAAGAGAATGTGAAAACAAGATTGCTCAATTCTCCATGGAAAAGTTTACAAAAACTTTCCTTGCATGTTGATTTGTCATGTTCGAGTGCTCAGAAAGCTGCTAAAAAACTGAAATTGTATCCGTATCACATACGATTATTTCTAAAGCTTCAGCCTCCAGATTTAAACAAGAGATTGTTTTAGGATAAAAGACATTCTGTTCGTAGTACGACCGGAAATGGCACAAAATTTTACACAGCTCAAGGAGAATCAACTCACACTGCCATATCCATACTGGTTGAGTAGGGCTACCAACTTAGTGTCACAAAACAAAATTTTTTTTTTTTAGAAAAATATTACCAGACATTAACAATTGGGTAACAGGACTAAACAATCACTCTGTAGTAAACATCACAGATCGATACCGTACGCATCGTGCGTCGGCTGTCGCTGGTAACCAGATGACGTCAGGGGGCGGGGCTTGTCACAGCGCATATTGTTGAAGATCCCTACCATCTAGTAAAGTAACCGTGGTCAAAATATCCGACCGGCAACGCATCATGATTAAATGGACAGTTTGTTTTGAGTATTGACTTGCTTTAATCCTGCCGACGCCTTTATGGATGCATAGCTGCTAACTTCTCGGCTCGGTGTACAATGTATAGCATCTATAGCGCCTTGCTGTGTGTCCGTGAAAGATTCAGCGCGACTGGCCGGGATAGATACAAAGAAAGAAAGAAAGATGTAAAGAGTAGATACGGAAATCACTAATGGGTTTTGCTATAAGTTAAAAGTAAGCCTTTTTAAAAATTGTCACCAGCCACGAGACGTGTCGTCTCATAAAACAGATTTTTAGTTTGTAATAAAATACTTTACAGTTATAAAACCAGAGGCTACGTATGCATCTGAAACACTCTTCCACCTGAATGAGCAATCAAATGCCGAACGACTCCAAAAAATCGAAAAAAGAATTGGTAGAACCTGCATCAACAAAAAGTATCAGAAAGATGGGCAGTGGTAAAATTATACCCAACAAATTTGTTTACAGGGAGCTTATACCCATTAATGACACCATGCGTAAGAGAAGACTGGGATTCTTTGGTCATATCATGAAGATGCAAGACTCAAGACTCCTAAAACAACTGGTTAACTACAACCTCAACTCCAAAAACACCACAACAGGATGCAGATGGATTAGAGAAATAAGAGAGGATCTGAAGGAAATTGGCCTTACTCCAGACAAGAAAATATTAAACAATAAAATCCAAAACAAATACGCCCGCTTCACACTTACGAGAAGAAAACTCACAACACGAATTTTTCAACACGAGAAAGGGCACAAAGATCGGAACGTATGAAGAAGTATTGGGAGGACCGCAAGGGCCGAACAATCCCATCAAAGAGACTTGGTTAATGGACTGACTAAAGTGATCCTACGCGGTCATAAAAAAAATACTTTTCATAAGTTTAAAAGGAAGGTTTGTCATTTATTTATAACCAGATCCCCAAAAAACCCGGAAAAACATTACAATATATAAATAAGATAAATTTTCTAATACAATGGTAATAATATAAGAAAAATACATAGATACATACTTGTATAAAAGAAACACAGTTTTATTTCATTTCTTAATAATACACGTGGTACAAAAATATACCTATCAAAAAATAAACCAAAACAAAATGTTTTAAACTACTGGCTAATTATCTTACTTAATAATAAATTGATTTCGCTCACAAGTATAGACTAGTAACATAAAAATTAACATTTTGTAGATTCAAAAGTTACATATAAATAAAAAATAAAGAAAAATATTTTGTAAAAAATTGAAATTCAATTCAGTATAATTTTTAAGACAATACATTTGATCGATCATTTCAGAAACCCCATAAGTAAAAAAACTAACTTTTGGAAAAATTAAAAAACTGGTAGGCCTAATGTTTTCTGCCCATAACAGACAGGTGGAGTGTCAAATTTTTTACCCTCAATCTGTTCGTTGCAGGGCTGAAATAAATAGTTCTGTTTCTTAACACATGGTCAGCCAATTAAATGACTGAATCATTTAAGAACAGAAGAGGTAGAAGTGTAAAAGACACTAATCAGAGTTATCTCCTCTGAAAATAATCAATTTCATTATACAGCCAGACCCTGTGGTGAATGAAGTGAAGGTGTCATTTGCAGAGTGGAAAATATGTGCTTTTCAGAGGGCCCAGCATACTGATAAGCGTACTTTTCCACTCGGTGAGGAAGGCAACGGTAAACCACCTCACTCCTCGTTTTTACTTAGTAAAACCTCTACAGGTTCAAACCAGCCTTTTGGCTGATGACCTAAACAACAACAAGCCTAATTTACTATACGTTTCAATAAAATACAATATTAAAAAATATAATTTGTTCCTAGGGCTGTCCCGTTTAATATAAAATTAAGAGTTTGACTTTTTAAAGAAATCAATTTTCTAAAAAAAAAAAAATTGAAATTTAGAATTATGGTGTTTCTAAAATAAATTGAAGTAAAATGCTAACTTACATTGTTTTCTTTAAGGGGGTAGTCAGCCCAAAAAATTAAAATCAAAACTTTCGGCTATAATTTATCATTATTTATTTTAAATGAAAGAGTAATTTACTAGTAACGATCTACCATTTGAACCAAGCCAAAAAAATTAATTGCAGCCCCTAATATAAGGGTGAGGTTGGAAAAGCGGGCTTTTACGGGGAATCAAATATCTCAGGAACCAAGAAAGATATCAACATGTTTCTTATGCTACAAAATACAGAAAATTGCTGTCTGTTACCTGTTGTATGCGCTTGTAGGTATTTTTTCTTACAAGAATTTTATTGAAGAAAAACCATATTTTCAAAAACATTTTTTTTATGTATTCACAAAGTATTTTTTAACTTAATCCATATTAAGGTTTTTGTAATAATCATTCCACAGATAATAGAGCAAGAAATTATGATCATTTGAAAAACACTTCATCCAAATATCTCCAATACAAACCAAAATATTTAATTCCCAAGAACATACAATCACGCAAAAACCACATTTCCGGAAAACTTAAAGTTGAAGGAATAATTTCACTCGCCTTGCTAGTGAGCTTTACTTTAAACAGATGTTTTTATAACTTTTTGTCAACTTAACAAAGTAAACAAAATATGTTGTGATTCAGAAAATTTTAAACTTCAAACAAATGCAAAAAACAATCGAAATTTTAAAAAAAATCATCTTGAGTTGACTACCCCCTTAAAATACGTTGTTAGACCAGAATAAAATAGTGTTGCACAATTGTTCGTATCCATTTATTTAGTATTTCATTTCATTACTGTACGTACATTAGTGACTTAAATAGCTTTTTGCAATAATAAAAATATAAATTCCTAAATTTAAGAGAAAAAAATCTGGTGTGAAACACTCACACAACTTTCTCTTGCCAATGCAAATAATTAATAATAAACCTAACATTATTAATAAAATATTAGAAATAAACAAAAACTAACCTCAAAAACATAACCTTATTTTAATCATGAGTGAATGACGCAAAATGACAATCGAACTCAGTTTGGCTTAAAAATACGGAAAATCACGCTTTCACGCTAAACTAGGCTCTGTAGAGAAAAATGCTCTAAACAAAAGTTGTAGATCTTTTAATTTTCTATAAATTAAATTATATACACTTTTGTCGTAAAATGCATACTATAACCGAAATGTTAAAAAATCGATTTTTCTCACGTTTTCGTGAGAAAAAAAACAGAAAATCACAAATTACCGCTAAACTAAACGTTATACAAAAAAATGTTTGAAATAAAAGTTGTAGAATTTTACATTCTCTACAACTTTTATTATATAACGTTTTGCGCTAAAATGCATATTAAAGCCGCAATCTTAAAAAGAAAATGTTTTTACGTAAAAACAGCCTAAAGCAGAATTTCAGCAAACATGGCGCCTACCCTATATTGTAGAGCATAAAAAATGTAGTAAACCAGTTGATTTTAAAAAAAATCGTAGGACTAGTTTTTGAGAAAATCGCAAAAAAGTGAAAAATTACACGAATAAACTACTACTTCCGGTTGACCGATTTTGATGAAAATGTTCGTGTCGGGTCCGGTAGTGATATGTAACTTAAGTTCCAAGTTTCAAGTTCGTACGATGTTCCGTTCTCGAGATATTCTGTTCACACACACACACACGCACACAAACACACACACACACACACACCCACAAACACACACACACACACACACACACACACACACACAGACCAATCGCTAAAAACATGTTTTTTGGGTTCAGGGGGTCTGAAAACGTATAGATCCGGTGAAAACTCGATTTCGAAAAATCGACATGAAAACAATACTTTCCTTCCTATATATTCATATAGGCAAGAGAAAGTAAAAAATGTTGGTTTCCAGGAAACCAGGACCCGCACGAATATTTTTATGAAAATCGGTCAACTGGAAGCAGTAGTTAATTCGTGTAATTTTTCAATTCTTTGCGATTTTCTCATAAACGGCTCCTACGATTTTTTTTTAAAAAATCGCCTCATTAACTACATTTTGTATGCTCTACATGATAGGGTAGACGCCATATCAGCTGAAATTCTTTGGGAGGTTGTACTTTCGTATAAAAAAATGATTTTTTTAAGATTATGGCCTTAATATGCATTACAACCACCGGGTTGGTCTAGAGGTAAAGTCGTCGCCGCGAGTCAGCTGTTTAACAACTGATTTTCGGAGACGAAGGTTTCTGGTTCAAATCCTAGTAAAGGTAGTAACTTTTATACGGATTTGAATACTAGACAGTGGTTACCGGTGTACTTTGATGGTTGGGGTTCAATTAACCATACTCTCTCAGGAATGGTCGGCCTGAGTCTGTACCAGACTACACCTCATTTACAAGTCATACATATCATCCTCATCTCATTGGGTCATGGGGTTGCTTATTGTTCTGAATAGAACAGATTGCAACGTACACATATTAGAAATTAAAAAAATATGCATTACAGCGCAAAAGTGTAGACAATCGATATTGTAGAAATTTTAAAACCTAACACTTTTAATTTAAATATTTGTTTGTATAACGCTTAGTTTAGCAGTAATTAAGTACTGATTTTTTGTTTTGTTTTGATGAAAATCTGTAAAAAATAAATCTTTTAAGATTTCGTCCTTAGTATGCATTTTACGACAAAAGTGTAGGCCTACCTATATAATAAAATTTATAGGGAATAAAAGATCTACAATTTTTGTTTTAAGAATTTTTCTCTACAGAGCCTAGTTTAGCTTGAGAGATTTTCCGTATCATTAAGACAAACTAAGGTTGGTTTTCATTTTGCATTATTTACTCATGATTAAAATTAGGTTAAGCTTTTGATGTTAGTTTTTTGTTTATTTGTAAAGTTTTATTACTAATGTTAGGTTATACTGTTCATTATTTGCATTGGCAAGAGAAAGTGACGTGAGTGTTTTCCATCAGATTTTTTATTTTTTGAGCTATTCCGGTTCCAATTAATCCCGATAAACAAAGTTTTAATACACCGAAAAAATTAATTTTGATTATTTTTTTTTTCAAATTTTTGATAATACTTGTTAAAAGTACTGTAGGCCTAGTATTGATTGAAATTTAAAAGTTTTAGGGAAAGAAAAGTTTTAGGAAAAACTTATATTTCCAACATTTTCGATTTAGCGGATTGATCTTAAAAAGTTACAAGAACATATAAGAATAAGGCAAAGAAGTTTTCAAGCCTTTCCAATTAGAAAAACTTTTGACAGCCTCATCCATTGAAATGAAATTGCAACTAATTTTTTTCATAATTTATAAAAAATAGTATGATATCTTAATTATAATAGAATTATTTTTTCTTTTAGAACATATTCAGCATTCTTTCCCACTAGATTTTTCTAATTTCTCCTATTCATTTGTCGTTCTATTATTGTTCTTCGTTGAAGCCCTTGCCCATAACAGGCAGATGGAGTATTAAATTAATTGCTCTAGATCTGCTAGTTCCACGGCTACAAAATATCGTGCGTTCGGAAAGTCGCTGTGCACTGGAATTGTGACTATGGATTTATGAAAATATGTATAAAGAAATGACTAAGCATTTTGGAAAAAAATTTATTCAATACCTTAATTACATTGTTAAACCGTGATTACATTGTTTATAGAAGGTGTTCGAAATGACCTCCATTGGCATCAATACAGCATTGCACTCGTTTCATTTTGTTTGCAAACACCTTTCGCAACTGAAGAACAGTGATTCCTTGAATGTATGCCGTTATTGCGGCTTTAAGTTCGTCAATCGTGTGTGGTCTGTTCCGATACACAGTTTGTTTCGCCGCACCCCATAAAAAGAAATCGGGGGGAGTCAGATCAGGAGATCTTGCAGGCCACAAATTCTTTGAAATTATTCGTTCACCAAACACGTTGCATAACGTTTTATACAGTTGCGAAAGGTTTTTGCAAACAAAATGAAACGAGTGCAATGCTGTATTGATGCCAATGGAGGTCATTTCGAACACCTTCTATAAACAATGTAATCACGGTTTAACAATGTAATTAAGGTATTGAATAAATTTTTTTCCAAAATGCTTAGTCATTTCTTTATACATATTTTCATAAATCCATAGTCACAATTCCAGTGCACAGCGACTTTCCGAACGCACGGTATAATTCTGTTTCTTATCACATGGTCAGTCAATTATATGACTTGAAACATTTAAGAACAGAAAATGCAGAAGTGTAAAAGACACAAATGTCCGCGTCAAACCTGAGTTTGAAGCTCAATTCTTAAAACAATATGGCATCGTAATGTATAGTAATACGTCAAATGAATGCCTCCTTAATACTGCGTTGGGTGGTGAAACTTGAAATTTTCGTCTATTTTTTAAAACGTGATATTGACATCAGAACAAAAAAGTGCCCGTTTTGAAGACATTCTACGGATTATAAAAACTTATTGGCCTACAACTCCGTAAATACTCATCCGATTTTAGTAAAATTTCGTCACAGTGTAGGTAAGATTTGTTTTATTGTGCAAACCGAATCCCAAAACGGTAAACTTTTTTAATTTTTTATTTTTTGCACTTTTTACGACCCCTTGTTATCTCGCCAACCGGTAACTTTCTGAATTCGGGACAGGGACCGTTGGATTAGCAGTAGATTCAATAACATAAATCAATTATTCATTTAATTCCGTGGCAACTGAGTCTTTTGGAATTAATTTTTTAAATTGTAGACCATGTGTGGTGGGAAATCTCGCTTCTATGTTGCCGGATTGTGACGGACACTTTGCATAGTACATAGCAGGGCATCCTCTTACCTTTTCACAAACCTATTTCTGATTGACAATATTATACTTGTTTATTTATTTAAGCTGCTCCAACAGTACTTTACGGAAGTGAAACGTGGGTTCTGTCAAGACGGGAAGAGAGCCGATTACAAGCAGCAGAAATGAGATTTCTCCGGCAAACTTATGGCTGTAGTAGAGAGGACCGTTACAGAAACACAGAGATACGACAACATCTTAATATCTTCTCCATAAATGATAAAGTAATGGAGGGCAGGAAGAAGTGGATAGATCACTTAGGTAGAATGAAGGATGAAAGAGTACACAAGCAGGCACTATGGTACAAGCCAAGGGGTAAAAGGGATCGAGGACGTAGGGGGGGGATTGAGGAAGGAAGAGATGGGCAGATGGTGGAGGTTCGGAACAGGCAGCAACGCCTAACCCGTGAAAGGAAGAAGAAGAAGATTTATTTAAGCCCTAATGGCTGCTTCTACACAACAACCGGTTGTTTTTCAAATGGACATCCTTAGCCTACGACTCATGAAGATCGGTCGCAATTTCTGCAAATGCAGACGGTGGATAATTTTTTTTGGTTTAACGTCCGGCTGTTCTGTAATTATTGCTAATGCAGACGGTGAAGGATAAAATGATTTTTTCTTGTAACGTATGAAAATATGCCGTGCCTGAATGGGATTCGAACCCAAGACCGCATGATGAGAGGCGAGCACGTTACCAACTACGCCAATACGGCTGGAAAACGGTAGATAATAATGATAATGAAAATGAGTGATAAAAAAGTGCCAGACCTGACCGGGAATCGAACCTGGGACCCCAGCGTAGAAGCCAGTTGCGCTAACCACTACGCCAATAGGCGTAATTAATTAAAAGACTAACGTGGAACCAACATGTTAACGAAACGCGAAAAACTTTGGACGCTAGACGTAAACAAGTGTATTCGTTGATTTCTAGATCTTCTAAACTCCCACTTCATCTAAAACTTTTAGTTTATTAGTGTTACCTTAGACCCGTTTGGATGTATACCAGCCAAATTTACAACTGTTATGCCAAACCGTCAATCATTTTGAAAATACAACGGTTTCAATTCAAACTGTTAAGACAGATAACTAGTGCTCCCTTTTACTGCTCGTTCCTAAACTTTGTGCAGCTGAGAGGAATGCATTACGTCACTACTACTGTGAGAGATTGCGTTAGTAGTGGTAACGTTTTATTAGTACTATGTTTGTAGTAGTCAGGTACTATCCAAACTACATATATTGTGTGTCGCCGTCTACAGCGAATAGTGAAAACAACACCCACGTAGGTATTATATGAATTAATGTCCCATAGCCGAGCGATTGAGATGGAGATTTATGTAGCATAACCACGCATGCGCTCAAAGGTCTTTACCATTGTAATCCAAATCTGAAAACATACTACAGTCATTATCTTGCTTGTTAGTTTTACTGCATGCATAAACGCTTGCTCACAACAATGAGTAATGTTATTGGAATGGCGTGTATGGCTTGTGCGAGTGAGAGCGTTATGCATTATCTCACTCCCACGGCTAGGGGACTTTAGTTCTTCTGTATACTATATGTCAACGCACTAGGCAGCCTACTGCCAAGCGAATAGCAATGAGATGATTAATACAGTGTTATGACGTAGCAGAAATTTGGTACTTCGTCTGTCCCCTTCATCTCGCCGCTGCACAAAGCTCAGATTCATACAGTACGTATCGAACGATACGCTACAGACAGATTTAAACGTCCCTTACATCAACGATGTCTTCCTACGCTACGCACATACACACGATTAAAAATACATACACACTATACCACGGCCGGCCCGTGGTGTAGTGGTCAGCGCAACTGGCTAATATGCCGGGGTCCCGGGTTCGATTCTCGGTCAGGTCTGGAATTTTTTCATCTGTAAATCACCACATATCATTACCTACGCACAAGCCCAAGGCTTATGTAGGCATCATCACTCAATAAAAAAAAAATTACACAATTATCCGAACCAGCTCATTGTTGACCTAGACACACCAAATTTACCAAATCCCGCAATACGAAGACTGAAACGACTCTGGAGTAGGGATATCATGAGACGTAAAAATTGAATAAAACAAAAAAATTAATTAAAAATAATGAACTAAGTTATGATTACGGTTGGAGTACTGTCAATGGGCAGCGATCTCTTCAATGTCTTCAAATTATCAATATTTGTATCCTTTTTTCATCAAATTTGCTTGTTGTTAATTTTATACAGTTGGAAATAAAAATATCTTCCATAGTCAAAAAAAGTCATTTAATACACTATAAGGTAGTAAAAAATTGTGTTATTCATAGAATAACATAATAATAAATAAATAACAATCACTTAACAGTACGAGATAAAATTTTTTTAAAAATTAAGTACAATTCATGAGTAAGCACCAAGGAGTTGATCACCATGTTTTCTTCTTAAATGTAATTGTAAACTTCCTTTATGTTTTGCCTTATATGGACAATAAATACAAAAGAACTTCGGTTCTTTTCCACACTCTAGACGTTGATGTCTCTTCAAATTTTCTGGCCAACGATATGATCTGCCACATGCACCACACTGAAATCCTAAAACAATAAAAGGAACTGTTAATTCATTACGTCTCAAAAGAAAATTGAATAAGCGTAACGGAGTGTAACTACAGTAAGCTAATCAGATTGATGTACAGAGTGGCCGGGAAGTCCCTTTACACTCGATTTTTTTTTAAGGCTCCGTAACTCAACACACTTATCTGCAGATGAATCAACGAATGGTTACTACCGCAATTGAGAGCTAAGGGAACTGCTAACACTGTTTATTTTCAACAAGATGGCGCTCCACCTCATTTTGCTCTCGCTGTCCGCAACCGCCTGAATGAAATCTTCCCGGACCGATGGATTGGACGAGGTTCTCCAAACTGTCCTGCACCAATGCCTTGGCCTCCAAGAAGTCCAGATTTGATAACGCCGGACAATGCACTGCGGGGATTCATTAAAGAGGATGTTAGAAAACGCAGATATGTTTCGAATGAGGACTTGTAAAAAGGAATTCGCCAAGCTTTTACGTCAGTGACTCCGGAAATGCTGAAAAGGATGAACATACGAACATGGCGTCGTGTCAAGTTCTGTTACGACAATGGAGGTACGCATACCGATGTTTTAGATAAATAAAATAAATAACAATGTTTATCAATTAATAAATTATTCAAACAGAATTGTGTTATTATTTTTGCCCTGTTAAGTTAGTGTAAAAGGTATGTGTACTTGAAAATGTATTGAATGAGTACCTAACAATACTGTGTCAATTTTCCTACTAACATTACTTTTATGTGTCACACGTATCATTGGTAACAATTTTTAAAATTTTTCAATAATTTTCCTTTCCGTCCGTCACACCCAGGTGTACAAAACTACGAGAGATAACAACAAACGGTTTCCGGATTCGTAATTTACACAAAATGTTTTCCTAACGTGCCCTCTCCGACCAGAGGTTGTCAATCATGATGACTATACAGATTTTGGGCAACGCAGCTTTGAGCAGCTCAGCTGAGGTACACATGGAAATCCGTCGCAAAGATTCTTTAACCAAGAAGTTCTTCTCCTTCCCATTCAAATCGTTTCTTCAAATCGAATTCAATCGTTTCTTATGGTTTTTGACCTGATAAATTGAATAAAACAGGTCCCAGAACTGTAAGTTAAATAGTTTTTGAGAAAACCAGTGTCAAATGCAAAAAATGGTGTGAAAAAAACACAATTTTTCATCTTTGTTTTTCCGGTTAATTTTACTTTATACTGTTATGAATAAAAATTCATTTAATCAAACATCTATTCGCTTTCTGTGTACTTTATTTACACCGGTTCGTTCAGAATAAAATTTTCAACATGTTTTATTCAAAAAATTAAACTGTTTCTTAGTGAAATAACAAAGTTATTCTTGCCCAAAAATGAAAAAATGTGTTTTCACTCAATTTTTTGCATTTGACACTAGTTTTCTTAAAACATATTAAACTTAAAGTTCTGGACCTGGTTCATTCAATTTATCAGATCAAAAACCATAAGAAATGATTGAATTCGCCCCTTAATCTACCTTACCAGAATTTCAGGAAGACCTCATTTCACCTGGTGAGCTGAAACCCGGGCGAAACTTTCACTAGCCATAACTCGGAAACGAAGCCTTTCCGGACCCATGTTTATATAAACTTTTTTCATTATTTTTACATGTACAATGAGCTCCTAAAGTTTCTGCATATCTTCGTGAATCACCCTGTATTATATTTTAACGTATCCTCTCCGACCGGAGGTTGTCAATCATGATGACTATACAGGTTTTGGACACCGCACCTTTGAGCAGCTCAGCTGACATACATGGAAATCCGTCGCAAAGATTCTTCAACCAAGAAGTTCTTCTCCTTCCCACATCTCTCTTCCCCTAAATCTTGCCTTATACAGGGTGATTCATGGAGTTCTCCCCCCACTTCTACAGCACATTGTACTAGTAAAAATAATGAAAAAATGTTATATAAACATAGGTCCGAAAACGCTTCGTTAGCGAGTTACAGCTAGCGAAAGTTTCGCCTGGATTTCAGTTCACCAGGTGAAATGAGGTCTTCCTGGAATTGTGGTAAGGTAGATTAAGGGGCGAATTCAATCATTTCTTATGGTTTTTGATCTGATAAATTGAATAAAACAGGTCCCAGAACTGTAAGTTAAATAGTTTTTGAGAAAACCAGTGTCAAATGCAAAAAATGGAGTGAAAATCACATTTTTTCATCTTTGGGCAAGAATAACTTTGTTATTTCACCAAGAAACAGTTAAAAATTTTCAATAAAAAATGTAGAAAATTTTATTCTGAACAAACCGGTGTAAATAAAGTACACAGAAAGCGAATAGTTTTTGAGAAAACCAGTGTCAAATGCAAAAAAATGGAGTGAAAAAAACACATTTTTTCATTTTAGTTTTTCCGGTTAATTTTACTTTGTACTCTTATGAATAAAAACTCATTTAATCAAACATCTATTCGCTTTCTGTGTACTTAATTTACACCGGTTTGTTCAGAATAAAATTTTCTACATGTTTTATTGAAAAATTTTAACTGTTTCTTGGTGAAATAACACAGTTATCCTTGCCCAAAGATGAAAAAATAAGTTTTTCACTCCATTTTTTGCATTTGACACTGGTTTTCTTAAAAACTATTTAACTTACAGATCTGGGACCTGTTTTATTCAATTTATCAGATCAAAAACCATAAGGAATTATTGAATTTGCCCCTTAATCTACCTTACCACAATTCCAGGAAGACCTCATTTCACCTGGTGAACTGGAATCCAGGCGAAACTTTCGCTAGCTGTAACTCGCTAACGAAGCGTTTTCGGACCTATGTTTATATAACATTTTTTCATTATTTTTACTAGTACAATGTGCTGTAGAAGTGGGGGGAGAACTTCATGAATCACCCTGTATTATCAAGCGAAGCATTTCATATCTTGGTACACATAATACGAAGTGTGGCAATTCAATAACGAGACTGACGTTGTAAAAAATTTAATTTTAATTTTACAGATAATCACTTATTGTCACCTTCAATGTACACTCCTTCTCTATCCCTACAACGCTCCATGAAAATTTTCCATTGTTGGAAACAGTGCTGGAAGTTATCTTCTGTTAGATCCTTCAGAACACGTGCCGCTTTCTCTTTTACAGCTTCCACAGACTCAAATTTTGTCCCTTTTAATGCAGATTTCACCTAAGGGAACAGGTAGAAATCACATGGTGCAAGATCTGGTGAATAAGGCGGATGTTCTAACAGTGAGATGCTGTATTTGGCTAGGAACCTCTTGACAGATAACGCAGAATGAGGTGGCGCATTGTCTTGGTGGAGAACCCATGATTTGTCCTTCGACATTTCGAAATTTTAAGATATATCATTTTTTCTTACTCTTTGACTTAGTTAAGAAAGTACCTCAAGGTAGTAATATTGATTAACTGTTTGACCTTCAGGAACCCAGTGAAGGTACAAAATCCCATGGATATAAAAAGAAACAATCATCACTGCTTTAAATTTTGACTTGCTCACTCGAGATTTTTTGGCTCTCGGTGAAGTTCGGCTCTTCCAGTGCATGGATTGGCGCTTCGTTTCCGGATCATAAGTAAAAAACCACGTTTCATCACATGTTATTATCTTATACCTGTTCCCTAAGATGAAATCAGCATTAAAAGGGACAAATTTGATTTTGCATTAAAAGGGGGATTTGAGTCTGTGGAAGCTGTAAAAGAGAAAGCTGCACGTGTCCTGAAGGATCTGACAGAAGATGACTTCCAGCAATGTTTCCAACAAAGGAAAATTCACATGGAGCGTTGTAGGAATAGAGAAGGAGTGTATATTGTAGGTGACAATAAGCGATTATGTATAAAATAAAAATAAAATGTTTTACAACGTCAGTCTCATTATTTAATAGCCACACCTCGTATGACCAAGATATTCCATTTCCTTTTTTGGATGGTATAAACAAGCTCTGTTTTTGTTCCCATTCTCTGCAAGACTGTCTCGTTGGGTGTTTATCTGTCCAGGGTATTTTTAGCATGCACCTGTACAAACAAAGCTCTAACGCATCTATTCTCCTGATATTCATCTTCCTTAATGTCCAAGCTATACCTCAACACTGTTGAGATATGTAACATCGAACCATCCTTAATCTCAGCTCAAGGCTACAAGCAACACAAAATTTTAGTGGGCCCAAATTGGTTTTGAATTTCTTTTTTTGACCGAAACTGGCTCAAAACCGGAAGTCCAGAAATCAAAGTCAGACTTTAGAAACAAAAATAGCGTCATTGTAGCCGTTTTTCCTATCTTGTAGAGCTTAACAAAATTAAGAACTAAATGTGAAAAATCACACAAATAAACTACTACTTCCGGTTTGCCGATTTTTATTAAAATGTTCGTGTCGGGCCCTATAGTAGTACATAACTGTTAAGTTTTAAGTATCAACTTTGTAAGGCTAAAATGTTTCGTTCTTGAAATATTTTGTTCACAGATGGACAGAAAACAAGCGCTAAAAACATATTTTTTGGGTTAAGGGGGTCTGTAAACGTGTAATTATATCCAGTGAAAAATAGACATTAAACAATTCTTATAATAGGGCAAGAGAAAGTAAAAATAAACCTGCTTTTTCTATAGTTATCATTCAAAGCAATATAATTACTGGTCACACTTAATGGTTCAGTTGCTAAATATTGTTGAACAAGTACTAATTAACTAGATTTTCTTACAATTGTTTTTTTTTTTTTTTTTGGTTAAGGAAAGATGAAATGGAAGAAAATATTTTTCAATCATTTATTTAAAAAGAATGTTTTCGTTTTACATGTTTAGCTAAATTTTGTTTATGTTTGGCACTATGTGAACAAAAGTTGCAGTGAAATTGTGGTTCTTTTCCACACTCTAATCGAATATGACGTTTCAAATTTTCTGGCCATTGGTAGAGTTTACCACACTTCTTGCATAAATATCCTAAAAACAAACAAAGAAGTTATATATTATTTACACATTTAAAATTTTTAGAAATTTCTTTATTCAATATTGAACATAATCCCTCTTAAGATTTCTCCACAATTTCTGTTCTTTTCTTCCTGCGTTCAGTTTAATCCTACCAATAAGGTTATATTATCACCCATTCGTTATTCTAGGAGCCACGCATAGGTGTTTTCTCAATTTTTTTTTCATTCATAAGTTTTTTTTCTATAAAAACCTTGGTGAGGACCCGCGATAAGCACAATTCCCATGCGATCATTGTTGCATATCCAACTAACCGTCTAACTAAAAAGGTTTGTAAAAGGAAAACAAAGGTGGACTGTATGGTTAAAGTAAAAATCTGGTGTTACTCACACGCCTTTCTCTTGCCAATTCAAATAATGACCAATATATCTAGCATTAGTAATAAAACATTAGCATTAAACAAAAAAAACTAACTTCAAAAAACGTAACCTAATTTTAATCATGAGTGAAAGATGCAAAATGAAAATCAACGTTCTTCTTCAGGTGCCTTCTCCATTACGAAGGTTGGCTATCATCATGGTTAGTCGTACCTTGTCTGCTGCTGCTCTGAAAAGGTCATGCGACGAGCAGTTAAACGCTTCTCTCAAGTTTCTTAACCAGGATAATCGTCTGCGTCCCACCGAGCGTTTACCAACGAGTTCCCCTTGAATTATGAGATGCAAAATCTCGTATTTAGGCCCCCTCATGATGTGTCCAAGGTATGTCAGTTTTCTTATCTTTATGCTCTGCAGGATTTCCAGCTCTTTCCCCATTCTTCTGAGGACCTCAATATTTGTGACCCTATCCGTCCACATTTCGAAGTATTCGAAGTATTCTCCGGTAGGTCCATATTTCAAACGTTTGTAGTCGGGTCTCACATTCTTTGGTGAGTGTCCCCACGCCTTTTACCCAAAAACTAACACTTCAAGAGGGGGGGGGTCCTGGTTTCGAGGCTCAGGTCGCGGGTCGATAGAAGAGGTCTCATTTTTAGGAATGCTGCCCTGGCTTTTTCAATTCTGATCTTTATTTCTGGCAGGTGGCTTGCACTGTAGTTGACTCGGGTTCCCAGATAGTTACAGGCTTCCACTTGTTCGATTCTGTCTCGCCCAGCAAAAATTTCATCCTTAGTTTGGCTTAATAACACGAAAAATCACGCTAAATCAGGCTCTGTAGAGAAAAATGGTTAAAATAAAAGTGTAGATCTTTAATTTCTTATAAATTTGATTATATATACACTTTTACCTATATACCTACATACACTTTTGTCGTAAAATGCGTAAGGCTGTAATCTTAAAAATAACCATTTTTTACAAATTTTTATTAAAAAAACAACAAAATTACTAATTACCGCTAAACAACTTACTAATTACGTTATACAAAAATATGTTTAAAATAAAAGGTGTAAATTTTTTAATTTATTTACATCTTTTATTACACATTTTTGCCTTAAAATGCAAATTACGGCCGCAATCTTACAGAAACCATTTTTTTCTACGAGAGCACAGCCTCCTCAAGAATTTCAGCAGACATGGCGCCTACCTTATCTAGTAGAACATAAAAAATGTAGTAAATGAGGCGACTTAAAAACACACAGACACACCAATCGCTAAAAACATGTTTTTTGGGTTCAGGGTGTCTGAAAACGTGTATATTCCTATATATTCATATCCTATATATTCATAGTCCTATATATTCATATAGGCAAGAGAAAGTAAAAAATTGGATAGAGAAACAAATTAAAATTGGAATGGCAGAATAACAGTACCTTGGACTTCGGTGAACTGATCCTTGCACACACACAAACCATGTTTCAAGTTTTAAAAAAATTGAATTTTTTAAAAAAAAGTTTTTAAAAAAAATCTTTCTTTTTACTGCGACCAATCAGTATTCGGTAAATGGTTTTAAAACGCTAATAACGAATCACTGACGAGTCAATTTTTTTAAAAACTTAACATAATAACGCGTTAAAGAATGAAAAAACTTTAATTTAAGTTTTATTAAAACTGTAATGTTTTGTTTCTTATCACATTATTAGCCAATTAAATGACTGATTCATTTAAGAACAGAAGAGGTAGAGGTGCAAAAGACACTAATCAGAGTTGTCTCCTCTGAAAGTAATTAATTTCATTATACAGCCAGACCCTGTGGTGAATGAAGTGAAAGTGTCATTTGCAGAGTGGAAAATATGTGCTTTTCAGAGGGCCTGGCATGCTGATAAGCGTAATTTTTCACTCAGTGAGAAAGGCAAAGGTAAACCACCTCATTTTTGTTTTACTTAGTAAAACCTCTAGAGGTTCAAACCAGCCTTGCGGCTGATCACCTAAACAACACAAAACTACAATAAGTGCTATAATAATAAGAGTGTTTACAGCATAAAAACTTATAGCATACAAAACTTATAGCATAAAAACTTATAGCATACAAAACTTATAGCATAAAAACTTATAGCATACAAAACTTATAGCATAAAAACTTATAGCATACAAAACTTATAGCATAAAAACTTATAGCATACAAAACTTATAGCATAAAAACTTATAGCATACAAAACTTATAACATAAAAACTTATAGCATACAAAACTTATAGCATAAAAACTTATAGCATACAAAACTTATAGCATAAAAACTTAGCCACCCATTTGGAGATTTTCAACATAAATCAATCAACTAACTTTAAAGAAATCTTTATACCTGGTTATGCTATATTAAATATAGTGTCACCGGATGGCGACGTTAAGTGGCAACCTTATTAATTTGGTGGCCCTGAAAAGGGCCGTTTAAGCGGTGGTCGTCTGTCGTAGTCGTCGTGGCGGTCGGAGGCTGGGCGACACGGCGTGTCGTCGTCCAGCGGAGACGTCATCTTCTTCCCTCGCAGTAGTGCGTCGATGGCTGCTTCGTCGGGTCCGGTGGGCGTAAGGCTCGGTCGAGGGACCGCTGTGGGCATCGCTCGCGTCAGCGGGCGATGACGGTCCGGTCGACGGCCTACGGTGACGGGACGGCGAGCGGAAGCAGCATCTTCTCTCTTGCGGGGTCGTCGATTAGTTCTCGCTGGAGTCCGGCAGCCGTGTGCGGTGGTGGACGTCTCGTCTGCTGTCTGGTGGAAGTGAATCCCTCGGTGTCTTGATTGGAATTGATTCGGCCGGCTCAGTGCAGCGCTCTTTATATAGCTGCCAAGAGCGCTGTTGTAGAGAGCGGCGACTGGCTTGGCCTTGATGACAAAGGCAGCCGGAAGGTTTGTCGGGCGCCGCTACAGGGCTTTGTCGCTTCGCCGCTAAAGAGCCCATCGCGCCGACAAAGGCCGGAAGAAGTATTGAAGGCCGGCAACACAGTAAATGATTAATTAGAAGGGGTGGCGGTGACAATTCCCCCCCACTAAGAACTGTGCTGCCGGGTGAAATTCGGTGGCTGCAGGCGAGAACGAAGCAGTCCAGCCTCGTCAAGCTGCAGGCAGTTGTGTTGTGTTGGGCGCCATATCTTCTGTTATCTCAGGTGCTGGTCCGGTATGAAAAATCCTTTCCATATCCTTGCCCCACGTTCGGGCGCCACTTGTCACCGGATGGCGACGTTAAGTGGCAACCTTATTAATTTGGTGGCCCTGAAAAGGGCCGTTTAAGCAGTGGTCGTCTGTCGTAGTCGTCGTGGCGGTCGGAGGCTGGGCGACACGGCGTGTCGTCGTCCAGCGGAGACGTCATCTTCTTCCCTCGCAGTAGTGCGTCGATGGCTGCTTCGTCGGGTCCGGTGGGCGTAAGGCTCGGTCGAGGGACCGCTGTGGGCATCGCTCGCGTCAGCGGGCGATGACGGTCCGGTCGACGGCCTACGGTGACGGGACGGCGAGCGGAAGCAGCATCTTCTCTCTTGCGGGGTCGTTGATTAGTTCTCGCTGGAGTCCGGCAGCCGTGTGCGGTGGTGGACGTCTCGTCTGCTGTCTGGTGGAAGTGAATCCCTCGGTGTCTTGATTGTAATTGATTCTGCCGGCTCAGTGCAGCGCTCTTTATATAGCTGCCAAGAGCGCTGTTGTAGAGAGCGGCGATTGGCTTGGCCTTGATGACAAAGGCAGCCGGAAGGTTTGTCGGGCGCCGCTACAGGGCTTTGTCGCTTCGCCGCTAAAGAGCCCATCGCGCCGACAAAGGCCGGAAGAAGTATTGAAGGCCGGCAACACAGTAAATGATTAATTAGAAGGGGTGGCGGTGACAATAGCATAAATATCTATAAATTTAAGATTATATGTTCGAAACTAATTAACCATAACAGACAAGCGGGGAGTGTTAAATTTTTTGTACTCAATCTGCTAGTTCCATGCCTACAAAAAAGTTCTGTTTTTTATCATATATGGTCACCCAATTAAATGACTGAAGTATTTAACAACAGAAAAGATAGAGATGTAAAAGACACTAATCAATGTTATCTCCTGTGAGAGTTATGAATTTCATCATTATACAGCTAGAACCTGTGGTGAATGAAGTAAAGGTGTCATTTGCAGAGTGGAAAGTAGATGCTTTTCAGAGGGCCTGTCATACTGTTAAGTATTCTTTTCCACTCAGTGAGGAAGGCAATGGTTAACCACCTGTATAATCGTTTTACTTAGTAAAGCCTCTAGAGCAACGGTTCCCAAAGTGGGGGGCGCGCCCCCCCAATGGAGGCGTGAAGACACGTCAAGGGGGGCGCAGGACTTCGAGATAGCTTTACCCTCCATAACAGATCCTTTCAGTGTCAACATAGACTTCCTGCCCGAATTACTTAAAAAATAAGTTTTAGAAATAAAAAATGTTTCTGCTGCGAAAAACGATTTCGATAAAATTGACAAAACATCATTTTAGGTTAAGTATTACCAAGTTTACCCCAGTATATAACAGCAAGCGATAGTAATTGTAATTATCTTTATCAAGCACCTATCTGTGCAAAAAAGTGTTTTCAGCACTTGTTACAATAGAAACAAAGCATCGGTGCAATGTTGATTTTATAAATGATTTACGTTGGGCAACCTTTAAAAAAAATGCAAGTCATCCATCCATTGATTTATTTTGTCTCTTGTTAAAATTAAATTGCAACTTCTAATGCTACAAAAAATAAAAAAATAAATATATGGTTATTCAATGTAATACGTGATTTTTCATTGCCCAATAAAATTGTGTAAGGGGCGTGAGAAGTTTCCTTTTTGGCAAAAGGGGGCGTAAAGGATAGAAGTTTGGGAACCGCTGCTCTAGAGGATTATATCAGCCTTTCGGTTGACTAAACAAACAACAGATAGAATACAAAAAATAATAGAGATTTTTAACGATTTACTTGCTATAATTCTCACTGCGTACTTTAGGATACGGAGAATTTTCAACTATTCTGAAAGGTTTCTACAACACACGACTCCGTAGCTAAGTATAAAAAAATCTGGTGTGAAACACTCACACAACTTTCTCTTGCCAATGCAAATAATAAACAATAAACCTAAAAATTAGTAATAAAACATTAGAAATAAACAAAAAACTAACCTCAAAACATAACCTTATTTTAATCATGAGTGAATGACAGAAAATGAAAATCGAACTCAGTTTGGCTTAAAAATACAGAAAATCACTCTTTTACGCTATTACGCTCTTTTACGCTCTGTAGTAAAAAATGCTTTAAATAAAAGTTGTAGATCTTTTTATTTCCTATAAAATTTATTATATACACTTTTGTCGTAAAATGTATTATAAGGCCGAAATCTTAAAAAAATCGATTTTTCAAACGTTTTCGTGAGAAAAAAACAGAAAATCGCTAATTACCGCTAAACTAAGCGTTATACAAAAAAATGTTTGAAATAAAAGTTGTAGAATTTTACATTCTCTACAACTTTTATTATATAACGTTTTTCTCTAAAATGCATATTAAAGCCGCAATCTTAAAAAGAAAATGTTTTTACGTGAAAACAGCCTCACCCAGAATTTCAGCAAACATGACGCCTACCTTATCTTGTAGAGAATAAAAAATTGAGTAAACCAGGCGATTTTAAAAACAATCGTAGGACCAGTTTTTGAGAAAATCGCAAAAAAGTGAAAAATTACACGAATAAACTACTACTTCCGGTTGACCGATTTTGATGAAAATGTTCAAGTCGGGTCCGGTAGTGGTATGTAATTTAAGTTCCAAGTTTCAAGTTCGTACGATGTTCCGTTCTTGAGATATTCTGTTCACACACACACACACAAACACACACACACGCACACGCGCGCGCGCACACACACACACACACACACACACACACACAGACCAATCGCTAAAACATGTTTTTTGGGTTCAGGGGGTCTGAAAACGTATAGATCCGGTGAAAACTCGATTTCGAAAAATCGACGTGAAAACAATACTTTCCTTCCTATATATTCATATAGGCAAGAGAAAGTAATAAAGTAAGAAAACGCTGCGAAATAAGTACGTAATAAGTAGATCGTTTATAAACTACAAGCTTTATTGTTAATAAACTAGTTTATTGTTTATTTATTGCTTAATAAATCGTTTATTGTTAATAAATTATACGGAGAAACAAACAAACAGAAAAAAATTAAGTTTTTTTTAAATTAAGTTGGGTAACCGAACTTAATTTACCTGATCACAAACTTATATGCTTTTCCGGTTTAAGTTTGCATCAATAGTCGTAGCAAAAAAATGAAATTAGCGTCCAGAATCCAGGTTGAGAGGGCTAAGAAGCCCTATGATGGCGACATCGTGTTGAGGAACACCTGGCCGCTCGGCCAACAACTTGGCAGAGTAATTGCAACCTCGCAGAATTCAGGGGGAATTTTATAGATTTAAATTCAGAAATTGGATTCTGTGTCTTAGGGGACTAAAACTAGGACTTTAGTGGAGATAATGAAAGATATTTTAAGAAGTTATTTGTGGATGTGACAATTTAAATAAGGGACTAGTGGGATTAAGAGCAGTTCTTTTCTGTTTTCTTTTTTATATTCAGTGGCCTTTTTTTCTTTTTTAAGTGGGAATTATATTGACATGGGGAGGCGAAGGCACTTAGCGTACTTGATGTGGACACATGTTATGAATTTAATGGGAGGTAGGGGTTAGTTTATGATTTTAGGGGAAACGGAAAGGGGGGAATTTGGCATAATCACAGTTATTTGGCCTTTTATTTTCTAATCGGTTAATAAGTTAAAATGGCGGCTCTTTTCACCGTAGTGGAGTGATTATGCATAGGAAATTAGCATCAGTAACTTGTTACAGAACTTCGAGATAAACTAGAATTGTATTTTATATCAAGTTTTTCAACCTCTAAAGGGTTTACTAAGAAAAACGAGGAGTAAGGTATTTTACCATTGCCTTACTTATTGAGTGGAAAAGTATGCTAATCAGCATGTCATGCTCTGAAAAGCATTTACTTTCCACCCTGCAAATGACACTTTCACTTCATTCACTACACGATCTGGCTGTATAATGAAATTAATTTCTTTCAGAGGAGATAACTCTGACTATAATATTTTGCAGAGCTGATGAGCTCTGAACGTATAAATTGCCCCCTAACCACTTTATAGTTAGCCGCCATTGACTTGTCAGCAACGTTGCCAACACTTGCTCTCGTAGCTCTGTTATATACCATGCGTTCTGAAAGTCGCTGTGCACCAAGTGACATGACAGGGAATAATTTCATGGCTAGGTTGGTAGCTCTGTGCTGTTCAATTGTTGCCGAACACGTCGAGGCCTGTCAGTCATTGAGTTGAAGTTGTATATGTTTCATTTATTGCAGTTCTGTTGCACGTTTTTTGTTGTTGGACGCGATGGTTCTTTCAGTAGAGGACCGCATTTTCCTCGTTGAATACGTATTTCGCGAAGGTGACAAGTACAGTGATTTAGTGAAGAGCAAATTTTCTGAAAAGTTTCCAGATTCAATTATTCCTCACCGTAATGCAGTACGAACACTGATAGAAAAATTTCGGGCAACTGGCTCTGTTGAGGACGCTGAACGTAGTGGTAGGCCCCCTAAGCTAGACGAACAAAAGCTGCTGGATATTTCTGATTCTATGGCACAAAGTCCAAAAAAATCAATGCGTAAGTTAGCACAACAGCATAATATCGGACTTGCTACCGCACATAAAGCTGTCAGACAAGAACTTAAACTATTCCCATACAAAGTGAGGTGTGTTCAAGAGCTGAAACCTTCAGATAATGACAAGAGACTAAATTATTGTCATTGGTTTCAACGTTTCATCAACCAAAATTCCGAAGACATCCTTGACGTAACGTTTTATACAGATGAAGCGTGGTTTCACTTGGGAGGGTATATAAGTTCACAAAATACTCGAGTATGGTCGACAACTAACCCTTGCGCTTTACATGAACAGTCCTTACACGAAGCAAAAATTGGAGTCTGGGTTGCTGTGAGTAGAGCACGTATTGTTGGACCAATTTTTTTTGCAAACACAATCAATAGTGAACGTTATTGTTCTGATATTTTAGAGAACTTTACGCATCAAATAACACAAGTGGAAATGAATAATGGTTGGTTCCAACAAGACGGGGCAACAGCACATACATCTAACATCTCAATGGCTTTCCTGCGCAACGTGTTTGGTGAACGAATAATTTCAAAGAATTTGTGGCCTGCAAGATCTCCTGATCTGACTCCCCCCGATTTCTTTTTATGGGGTGCGGCGAAACAAACTGTGTATCGGAACAGACCACACACGATTGACGAACTTAAAGCCGCAATAACGGCATACATTCAAGGAATCACTGTTCTTCAGTTGCGAAAGGTGTTTGCAAACAAAATGAAACGAGTGCAAAGCTGTATTGATGCCAATGGAGGTCATTTCGAACACCTTCTATAAACAATGTAATCACGGTTTAACAATGTAATTAAGGTATTGAATAAATTTTTTTCCAAAATGCTTAGTCATTTCTTTATACATATTTTCATAAATCCATAGTCACAATTCCAGTGCACAGCGACTTTCCGAACGCACGTTATTATAAAGTATTGCATGTTAACGCGCTCTATAATCGATGTGTTCAGTAAGAGATGCTAGACACGAGTGAACTACTGTGGCTTTTATACGCATGCGTGTGTAATGTTTGTCAAGCTGATACATTCGTACAATATGACAACGCTGGCAAACGTTCTGATTGGTCTAAACGCGTGGAACAGCAGAGCTCATCAACCGTGAAAAGCATTACAGTATCTTTTACACCTTTACCTCTTTTGTTCTTAAATACTTCAATCATATAAGCGGGTGACCATGTGATAAGAAACTGAAGTATTGTTTGTAGCCCTGGAACTAGCAGATCGAGTATAAATAATTTAACAAGCCCCAACTGTCTGCTATGGCCAGCACTTGAATGGATTATGATCCAAAAATTTGACCTTGATACCTCTAAAGGTTTCTGAGATGATGGATCATTTGTTAAAATGATCCATCATTTTATACTGAATCTATAGTGTTAGCTATAGTAGTAGCTAGAGTGTTTACGCTATACATCCCCATCAATATTTCAATATTTCCCCTTCAATTTTTTTTAAATTTTATTATGAAAAAAATTAAAACCACCAGAAATGGTCAAAGAATGAGTAGGAATACTTACCAGTACAGAAGTACTTTCGTGGTTTCACCACATCGTCAGCTTATCACAATACTTCCTTTCATTTCCAATGTAAACTGCAATTTACATTAACTTCAGCTGGCTTTCATTTGACTGGAACTTTTTTATCATAATAACGCTAAAAGATCTCAGATGTAAAAGTTATTATTTATAACCTGCTAATTTGTATAGTGCTTCCTCACCTATTTCACGGTGTAGTGAAAACTTGACTGACACTACTGTGTGAAAGTATAAAATTATTATTTCTTAAATTAAAGTACTAAAAAAATTATATTTCAATAGCTAATTGTTTTTAGATTAATTTAACCTATTTTTATAAAATTTTATTGAATATTCTTTCTGTATTAAGTTTGTAAATTCCATGTAAACAAATGTTTACATTGGTCGGTCATGATATGTATGTTATATAATGAAATGTAAAATACTTCATTGCGATGCCATTACCGCAATAAAACTTATTACTGAAATTTAAATACACATATAAATATACTATCTGTAAGTAGTTTATCTCAAAAATTAATACTCTATAACAACCTTATCTTTCCAAGATGGATAATTGCGCTTAATGAGACAGTAAATCACCGTCTTAGGTGAGTCAGAATTTGAGGAATATGATAAAGAAGAGATAAAAGGCACGGTAGACAAAATTCTGGAAGGTTAAATGACTTTTCTACAGTATATAGGGGAAAAAGTCGATATGAAAATTTTAAAAAACTTAAATTTTTTTTCAATATTTCATAAAAAATAAATTTGATAAAATAATATTTTTTACTTAATGATATTTATAACGCAATATTTTAATAATTAAAATTTAAATGTTGTTCATAGTATATTATTCTGCCCATAACGGACAGGTGGAGTGTCAAATTATTTACACTCAATCTGTTCGTTGCAGGGCTAAAATAAATAGTTCTGTTACTTATCACATGGTCAGTCAATTAAATGACTGGATCATTTAAGAACAGAAGAGGTAGAGGTGTACTGTGACACTAATCAGAGTTATCTTCTCTGAAAGTAATGAATTTCATTGTACAGCCAGACCCTGTGGTGAATGAAGTGAAGGTATCATTTACAGAGTGGAAAATATGTGTTTTTCAGAGGGCCCGGCATGCTGATAAGCGTACTTTTCCACTCAATGAGGAAGGCATGGTAAACCACCTCACTCCTCGTTTTACTTAATAAAACCTCTAGAGGTTCAAACCAGCCTTTCGGCTGTTGACCTAAACAACGCAACAACAGTATATTATTACAATAATAGTAATAAACAAAAGTAATAACAATTCATATTTTATTACATAAAATATGTTAATAAAACGTTTATTTTACTCGCATAAAGTATTTTACATTATTAATATTTATTTCTGTGCACAAGAGGTTAAGAATGTTAACTCCAATTTTAGCGAAAATGAATTAACATTACTTTTAAAATCAACATGAAATACTCTAATGGTATAAAGTTTATTTATTTTTACCTTACATGCATTTTCAGATGTTATAATTGCCATATTAACTTCAGATTTCTTTTAGAACAGTGTTTCCCAACTGGTGGTCCGTGACAGCCTTCGAGGTGGTCCAAAAGAGTCCGGTGACTACTTATAAAAAAGTAATATTTTCCCGTGATTAAATCAAAGTTACGATTTTCATTGAACAAGATTAAGTAAATACATTCAAGATTCAGATTAAGTAAAGGTAGAAGAGTTGTGGTAAAAGAAAGCCCTGGGCTTCCCCCAAGATTCAGCAAGTAGCTTTGCGGTATCTTATGATATTTTTCAACTACTTATTTGTGTGAGCAGGGGTTCTCTAGTTTATTATTAATTAAAAACAAACAACGAAATCGGCTAAGTGTAAGCAGTGATTTGAGAGTAGCTCTTAGCAAGAGCCTAAAACCTAGAATTCCTCAGCTAGTCAGAAAAATTCATGCAAAAAAGTCGCATTGAAATTTTCATTTCATATTTTAATTTTCATTGTTATTTTCGACAAAGTAAATTCTGTTTTCCTTATTTTATTTAAAGACAATTTACAATTAAAATATTTTTACTTTTTGTGGTGTACAATGTACCCTACACTTTCTGAAAATAACAATTATATGTTTGTAATAATAGTTTCTTAATTAATAATGATAGTTTGTTTCTGAAAATTTGTTTTATTTAATCACCTTTTAATTTGGTTACAACTGATAAGATATATGCAATAATGTAATGGGTGGTCCGTGGTAGTTCACTTTCAGGCTGAGTGGTCCGCAGACCACTACAGGTTGGGAACCACTGTTTTAGAACCTATTCTTTCAACACGGTCTACAAATTTTAATGTATGCAAATGCCTACAACCTTATTTCATTGTACAAACATACAAATAATTATTACATTTTAAAATGCGTATTTAATTCGTGCCAGTAAAAATTTAAATTATAAATTACAAGAACTAAACTGCAAAAACTCACTAAACTATACTCTCTACAGACGCAAGCAACTAATTAAACAAATAGGTCTGAATATAAATAATGAACAGAAAATTATATGAAAACAATTAATTTGTTATATCATTGTCTGACAGATTATTAATAACGACAGTGAAAACAAAGCGTAGTGATCGTGCGTGAGTGGCACATAACAGTAGCGAAGAGTGGAGTAGATAAACACCGAAGCTGCTTAAGCCAATTTAAATTGTCCAAGGTATAACTACAAATTCTTGTAATACGCGGTATAAATAAATCGATTACTACTATACGGGCGCCAGCTCATGATCTCTGTCGCCTGGGGAAGTGGGACGGGTCGCGTAATAGAATATGAGTAATATATTTGTCTTATCGTGCAGTACAAAAACATTTAGTCATCGTGTAAATATTATTATTATTATGTCTATGTTTTGTATTTATTTATTATAGGCCTACATGTTATTGCTTTTCACAACGGATATACTTGTCACAATATACAGTTGTACATTTGTGCTAATGCGTCTCGGATGTGTTAATCATTATTCATGATTTTTTATCACTAAAGTGATTTTTATTTTGAAATTTAAAGTGTGTTAACGTGCCAAAAGTTATTAGTTTTGTGTGTTTTGTGTTAGGTAAATTTCAACGTGTATTTTTCATATCTTTTGTTTTATTTTAATATGTCTTCCCGGAAAAATAAAGCGGTAATTCATTAGGAAGTGCGACAAATTATTGCATCAGGTATAAAAAACTGTGATGAAGAATCGCGTAAAGGACTCGGAATTGGCTTAACCATTTGACTGAGGTAAAAAAAAAATCACAATCATAATTTGCTGCTAATTATTTAGGCCTATAAATTAATGTTATGAAATATATATTTTTTAATTTCCTTATTTTCTATGCTACGTGCATATTTTAATTCCTGAGGACTGCCTGACTCAAATTGTAAATAATTACTAAATATTAATAAATACAATCAAAGAAAAGTAAAAGAGTTACTATATTATAGAATAAATTGAAATAATAAAACAAAAGGTTACTTTATAATGACAAGAACATTATGATAAATGTTTTTTTTATGAATAGTATAATCTTTCACTGCATGCCGTAACAGAAATTCCTCACACGGATCACGAGCTGACGCGCTTATAGTACTTTAAACAGCTGATATGGTCATATACTAAATTATGAAAAATTCCTCTAGCAATAAACGAATGCAGTACAATAATAACAGAAAATGTCTCTCTTTAACCACTTCATTCTTTCCCTATACAAACAATACTGTCTTCATAATTTGAACCTACTGTGTAGCAGGACACGTCCAGTTGATTTAATACTCCACCTTTCTGTTAAGGGTTAAGACATAAGGAAGGTGACCTAAATGAAAACTACACAAATTGTTTTTAAAATTATAATTCTTAGATATATATTTTACAAACAAGATAATAGCTTCCATAGAAAATAACTAAATTAATTAATTATGATTAAATAACTCCATATGTTTGTTCAATATACAATTTAACTTCCATAGAAAATAACTTGAATAATAATTAATTATGATTAAATAACTCCATATGTTTGGTCAAAATAACAATGTCATTCGTAGTATACTTGCAACTAGAACATTTGTAAGTAGTAGCAATTTTATCAAATCTCTCACGTCCACATTCATGTCGTTGGTGACGAGTTAAACTTTTCTTCCATTTATAAACTTTTTTGCAGACGTCACATTGGAAATCACCGACTTCTGACATCATCCGCAGTTGGAATTCAGGTTGACGTATTGTGTTTAATAACTCTCTGTTTATTGCTTCTGAAAAAAAATTATTTAAAAATCAGATAAACATCTCAATAGCGGTGGTTATTCAGTGAAGACAGTTAGGTGACCTCTTCACCTACTTATTTATTCCTCCCACTAAACAAGAATAATTTTTATCATAATTATTTTTTGTTTAACAATAATGAGGAAGTTACTAAGAACACCAAAATACAAGATTTTTTTTAAGACAAATAATTGAAAAACAAAGCACACTAACAACCTTACCAAGTTGGATAAAAGAATCAAAAAAATAAGGCAGATATTAGAAATAACAGAAAAAGATCTCACAAATAAAACAAAAAGAATCCTAAACGATACAAATACAAGATTTAAATCTAAAGAATGCTAGACAGTGGTTACCGGTGTACTTTAATGGTTGGGGTTCAATTAACAATACTCTCTCAGGAATGGTCGGCCTGAGTCTGTACAAGACTACATCTCATTTACACGTCATTTACATCATCCTCATCTCATTGGGTCATGGGGTTGCTTATTGTTCTGAATTGAACAGATTGCAACGCACACACATTAGGGGTTAAAAAAAAATTAAAGATTTAAATCCAACCCACCGGGTTGATCTAGAGGTAAAGTCATCGCCAAAATCAGCTGTTTAACAGCTGATTTTCGGAGACGATGGTTGATGGTTGGGGTCTAATTAACCATACTCTCTCAGGAATGGTCGACCTGAGTCTGTACAAGACTACACCTCATTTACACGTCATTTACATCATCCTCATCTCATTGGGTCTTGGGGTTGCTTATTGTTCTGAACTGAACAGATTGCAACGTACACATATTAGGGATTACAAAAAAAAAAAATCTAAAGAGGAAAAAAGAGGAAAGAGGGTTTATTCAGATAAAGATCTGAAAATATGAAAAGATACTAGGCGAAGAGAAAAGAAGCTCAGAAAACAACTCCAAGGATTAATTTAGAGTAATCCAATGTGGCCGTAAAAGTAAAAAATATTGTATCTGCTTGGAGCGCTAATATTTAAAATAATCCTTCTAAAAGGCTTAATATACATAATAAATGCCAAAGTGAAGAGTTAGACGGGTGGCCGCCGCTTCTCTTCCAGCGCGATCGGGTTGCCATGACAACGGAGTATCAGCAGCACATTATGTACGCCTAGTTCTCCCCACCCGTCCACGAATAGTGAAGAGATTACGGTGGGTTGACCAGTCTACTGCACCTGCATGTTCTATGCACGTGTACGTAAGTTGTTTTGTATTTACGGTGTCACACACGTGTTTAGTATGTGTGGAGATGTGTATTTTATATTTGTTTACTCCCGGGAGTCTCGCGGGGATACACTTATTAGTATACTCGTACTATAGTCTATTCACCGAGTCTGAAGACAAGCAGTAAACAAATGGATCACGTGATAGCTGTTGATTGAACGCATAACCCAGGTCATTATCGATTCATTTAACACCAGTCATCGTTGCATTATCACTAGCTTAATATACACTGCGAGTTAATTTAATGAAAATAGATTATGAAAATCTGTTAAATTTTTAGACGGAAAGAAAGGAATTATTTTTACGTAAGCGCGGTTTATTATCCAATAGCCGGCGTCAGTTAGGCAACCGGCAGTACTAATATCACGTGAACAACGCATTTGTTAATAAATATATATTTGTTTTATATATATATATATATATATATATATATATATATATATATATATTTGTTAGTATTTGTTGATGCTTGTCTCTAGACTTGGTGAATTCAGCATAGATTTTCTCGGTATTTTTGTAACTTTTCACATATTTTTGAAGACACGGACCACCACTGCATCTCAGTAGAATCAACTAAGTAGTATCGAATACCGCACTGTAAAGTCACATCAATGATCTTGTAGTTTAGGCCATTAGCCGAAAGACTGGTTTGAACCTGTAGAGGTTTTACTTAGTAAAATGAGGAGGTGGTTTACCATGCCTTCCTAACTGAGTGGAAAAGTACGCGTATCAGCATGCCGGGCCCTCTGAAAAGCACATATTTTCCACTCTGCAAATAACACCTTCACTTCATTCACCACAGGGTCTGGCTGTATAATGAAATCCATTACTTTCAGAGGAGATAACTCTGATTAGTGTCTTTTACACCTCTACCTCTTCTGTTCTTAAATGATTCAGTCATTTAATTGGCTGACCATGTGATAAGAAATAGAACTATACCTTTTGTAATTTGCTTTACCTATTTATTCTAATCTTTGCCTCCTCCTACAATTTACTCTCTCAATATTACCCTCCATATTGATAGCCCAATACCTGTATATGCCCTACTAGCCTATCCCTTCTTCTGGTAAGATGCTTTCATATGCTTCTTTTTTCATTCAATCGCCAAAGAACGTCTAAATTACTTATTTTTTCACCCACCTAATCTTATTTTAGCCCTGCAACGAAAAAATTGAGTGCAAATAATTTGACACTCCACCTGTCTGTTATGGGCAGTAAATGATCTTATTCTTAATAAAAATAATGTGTGATTTTAAGTGTTGTAATAAGCTAATGATATGGCAAAGCCACAAAAGTACTACACAATTAGTATCGATACTACAGTCACGAGAATGTCTTTACGGAATCGATATTTTTATTTTTTGATATTTTTTTATCGATATTTTTTTGGGCTGTGAGAAAAGGAGGGAAAATTAGATAGGTAGTGCTGCCAACTTTAAAAGTGATAACTACATTAAATCATGCAACTACATTGAATTATTTATTTTTGATTTAATTTAAAATAGGTTTATAAATAGTTGAATGAAGACAAATCTGATGTCTTTGCAATGTAGATTTTTGTTTCGCTTTAAAATTACAAATATTGCACAGATATTTAGGTTCTTTTCCACATTCAAGTCGTTTATGTCTTCTTAGATTTTCCTTCCATTTATACACTCTGTTGCAAGTGTCGCACGGGTATACGGTTTCACCAGATAGAGATGGTTGTCTTTGGTTTTTTAAGTAATTTGGTATATTAAAGTCAAATGATTGTAGATCTGGAAATAAAAAATAAACCATTTACAACAATATCAAAAACATATAGGTTTAATATTTAATATTAAACAAAACCTAAAATAATTTCATAATTTGTTTTATTCGGAATTTAGAATTTTCTTCAAAACTTAAATAGAATCTCATCGGAAAACAAAATTAGATTCATTTAAAATTCATCCAACTTAACAGCAGACCATTTGTTTAACCATGTTTTTACAACAAAAAAAATTTTGTTTTCTGAATATTTTATGTATGTTAATTTATTGTGTTGTTCAGAACATCAGCCGAACGCCTGGTTTGAACCTCTAGGAAAGATACGGAAAGCGCCATGTCTGAAGAAATTCTTGAGGAGGCTGTGCTTTCGTAGAATTTTTTTTAAGATTATGAACTTATTATGGATTCTAGGGCAAAAGTGTATAAAATTAAAGTTGTAGAAAATGTAAAAACATACCACTTTTATTTTAAACATTTTTTTTTGTACAATGCTTAGTTTAGAGGCAATTATAGATTTTCTGTTTTCTTCAACAAAATAGGTAAAAAATGGGATTTTTTAAAATTGCAGCCTTAGTATGCATTTACAAAACAAAATATAATTTATAACCAAAGTTATAGAAAATTAAAAAACCTACAACTTTTATTCATAGCATTTTTCTCCACAAAGCCTAGTTTCAAGACAATTACTGATTTCCCGTATTTTTTCTACAGAGGTTGATTTTCATTTTGCGTCATTCACTCAAGATTAAAATCAGGTTATGTTTTTCATTTTACATTGTTGACTCATGATTAAAGATAGGTTATATTGTTCATAATCTATATTAGCAAGAGAAAGTCGTGTGAGTGTTCCACACTAGCGTTTTTTTTTAAAGTAGCTCACTGAAGAGAGCGATTTACCAGAGTTGTAGCCAATCTTTCTTGAATGGAGTCGGCACTCCATAAGGATAATGCCTACATATCATAAGTCTTCCCTTATGTCAAGTAGATAATGTAACAGTTAATACAAAGATAAGAAAGGCCAAATCTGACCGGGAATCGAACCCGGGATCCCTGACATAGAAGCCAGTTGAGCTGACTATTAAAACAATGGATCATGCTTGAATTCCTCTTTTTCACATAATCTTTGTTATTCCCTTTCGTCGCTTAGCATATGATAAATCTATACTGGGTGTCCCAAGAATCCGAGTACGGCAAAACATTTCAAATGTAAGAGAAATTTCAAGATACAGTGTGAAGTCGATGGACCAATTGGGGATTTGATCGTCCGGTAAATTGATTTGTCCGGATAACAGATTTTCCGAACTTATTTTTACGTTATAGAAGCTAGAACTGAAAACTGTGCTATAATATGTGCACGACACTATTGTACTTGTAACTTAATTTTTTATAAACACACAAATTTAAAAAACACATAAATGTTATGTACTCATACAATTCACTATATCGTACTTTACAAAATAAATGAACATGTATTTTACAAATTTTTCCTGAAGGGCATCCGGATAACCGGTCGTCCGGTTGATAGACGTTCGGATAATCGACTTCTTACTGTATATTTAAGTGTGAAAGTTTAAAAATACAAATGAATAATTTTAAATCATGATAAGTAATTACACATGACATTCAATCCGATGTTGCTGAAATGTAAAAAAAAAGCGTCGAAAGAATATCCTCGAAACCATATGAGGAAATCAATGCGCAGTTTTCGCCATTTAATTGTCTTGAAATTTTGCAGTGAAAATCATGTGTCATATGATCACCTTCCGATTCAAAAGTTATATTCAATACGGCGGACAAAATATTTTGATTCATATTAAAATAGTATTTTATATTCGAGTGAGGTTCGTAAATGCATATATCTTGAAATTTCCCTTACACTCAAAATATTTTTTCGTACTTGAACTTTTGGAACACCCAGTATTATATTTATATCTAATTATATATTTATATAAACACCCAGTACTATATTTATATAAAACCAGCTTGGTGTTCTCCAATTATCTCACCAGCATAACGTTCTAAGCGGTTAAGGATAATTCTGGAGATAACTTTGTAGGGCACACTAAGAAGCGAGATACCTCTGTAATTACCACATTCTTCTTTTTCGCCTTTTTTAAGTAAGGGCACTATAACAGCTTCTTGCCAACCTGAAGAAAATATTAGACCCCAACCCCACAGGAAGGCGCCCCCGGGGAAGACCTAGACAAAGATGGTGGAAGCAGGTTAAGACCGACATGGAGAGACTTGGAGCTACAGAAAGAGATGCTGAAGATCGAGCGACACGGAGGCTTTTTGTTGGTGCGGCTAAATATCAACTCCGATATAGATGGCCATGGGAGTAGGTAAGTAAGTAAGTACTATATTTAAGTGGATAAGACAAACGTAGCGGTTTTCAAGTGTTAAATACCAATTAGAGCGACGATAGTACTAGAGAACAGAGTTTTTTTTTCAACGTCCGACTCTTCTGCAATTACTGCTAATGCAGACGGTGAATGATGAAATGATTTTTTGTAACGTATGAAAATATGCCATGTCTGAATGGGATTTGAACCCAAGACCGCATGATGAGAGGCGAGCACGTTACCAACTACGCCAATGCGGCTGGTATAACAGAGTGAGAACAACAGAGTGTTGGACCAGGTTTCTACCAGATTTGGGTAGAACGAAAACTGTGGGAAAGAGGATTGGAAGATATAGGAAGACGTGGGTTCAACATGTAAGCCGCATGCCAGAGGATCGATACTCGCTACTGGCCTTGAGATACAGAAGAAGAAAATGGATAGAAGCTGGAATAGGCAAAGTTCCTAATCCGTGAAGGAGGAGGAGAAGAAGAAGAAGAAGAAGAAAGAGTATTAAAGTTTAATTTTTGACAAACTTTTCTGCACTAGAAACAAGCTAGCCTTGAAGTAAGAAATATAGAAGCGAAAAGTGTGTGAATACATAAACAAATGACTCCACTAATTCAGGAAAATTTCTTATAAAACTGAAAAAAAAACAATTCAATTTAATCTTTAAGAAAATATTAAATTACTTTATTAATTATAATACATATTTTTGTGAACACAATTAAGGCACAAAATTTATAAAAAAATTAAAGAAATAATTTTTTAATTTAAAAAGTTTACACATTGTAATTATAAAATATAAACGATTGCACAAAAAAAATTTAAATGAAAATAAAATTAATTAAAATCATAGGAACGGTTTGGTATGCATTAGTAAACAGGGGCGTTACTGGCATCAGGTTTATTCGGTACAATAACCGTAGGGCCACGCAATCCGAAAAAAATTTAATCAAATATTTTACAATAACCGCTGTTCCGACTAAGTAAACAACAACAAAAATATCATAAAAATTTTAATTAGGCCTAACAGAAAAAAATTTCCAAATTAATTCTATGATTTGATTTGCTTATATAGATATTTTTATAAAGTAAATATGTTTTGAAATTATTTTCCTTTTAGAGCCAATTTCAGACCACGTAAAGTGACTTACTGGAAGCTCTTTTCGGAGCCCAAATTCTCCTTTCTTTTTTCCACCCAGTATTCTATCTTTGCTCGTCATGGAAGCCCTTAGAGACCGTAATTAGTTATCTGAATTTTGTTCGGTTCATTAAGTTTTCTCGTTTTACTCCGGTTTTTCAATATCCTTTCGGACTTCTTTAAACAATTGAAGAGCTTAGTGGATGAAGGAGCTACGAGGGTTATCCAGAAAATAACCTCCGTTTTGAAATAAAAAGTAAACGAGTGAAGATACAAAAACTTTATTATATACATATTAAAACTACAGTTTTTCTCTACTTTTCGACATAGTCGCCAAACAGATTTAAGCACTTGTCGTACCTTGGAACAGTCTTTGAAATACCCTCTGCATAAAAATCTGCCGCCTGTGAATGTAGCCAACCATTCACGGCGTTTTGAAGCTCTTCGTCATTGGCGAACCGCTGAGATGCAAGCCACCGCTTCTTGTTCGGGAACACGTGGAAGTCACTAGGAGCCAAGTCCGGGCTGTACGTTTTCGATCATCCCCCATACAGCCCGGACTTGGCTCCTAGTGACTTTCACCTGTTCCTGAGCATGAAGCGGTGGCTTGCATCTCAGCGGTTCGCCAATGACGAAAAGCTTCAAAACGCCGTGAATGGTTGGCTACATTCACAGGCGGCAGATTTTTATGCAGAGGGTATTTCAAAGACTGTTCCAAGGTACGACAAGTGCTTAAATCTGTTTGGCGACTATGTCGAAAAGTAGAGAAAAACTGTAGTTTTAATATGTATATAATAAAGTTTTTGTATCTTCACTCGTTTACTTTTTATTTCAAAACGGAGGGTATTTTCTGGATATCCCTCGTATTAAACATTTTTTCAAAAACTTAAAAAACTTAGTTTAAGAGATTGATGAAGATTTGAACTCTTGTCTCTACAGTTTAAGGAAATACTAGTGGATAAGCGATACGCGAGTGTACTGCTTAATTTAATGTTCTGTAGTGCATTAAAGTGTCAAGATTACTTGACGCCTTCCACCAGAATGAACTCCAGTCTTAGACACCTTTTAGGAAGAATAACAGTTAACTGTGGTATTACATATTTATCTTCACCAGTAAAAGCTGTTATTTCGTATTTTTTTGACAAAATTCTGTTATGAAACATTTTGTCTTCTATTTTTAAAATACCGTTCATCCATCCTTAGAGAATATAGTGCACGATACAGACTTTTATAGGATAAAGGTGTTAAATGGATAAGAAAAATATGAGAATAGTGTTACTGAAAAGTAATGTTCTAAAACAGTTTTAATTACATAAAGAGGTAGGTAATACGTTACCAAAATTAAAGAAATTAGGTCATTAATAAAAAGATGGGAGCTTTAGAATTTTTATTTTATTTTTCTCAAAACTATATTTTTGTTACATAACACCTTCTTCCACTAAGTTCTTCAATTACTCAACACCTTATGTCTATTGTTTAGTGTCTTAAAACTTTGTTTTGTCAACAACATCTGCACTTACAAAACCACACCGCAGTGAAATGTACTGTACGCGCGCCAGCTCATGATCTCTGCCGCCTGGGGAAGTGGGGCGGTTGGCGTAATAGAATGTGAGTAATATATTTTGTCTTATCGGCCAGTACAAAAACATTTAGTCATCATGTAAATATTATTATTATGTCTATGTATTAATTTATTATAGGCCTACTTATTATTGCTTTTCACAACGGATACACGTGTCACAATATACAGTTGTACATTTGTGCTTGTGCGTCTCGGATGTGTTAATCATTATTCATGATTTTTGATCACTAAAGTGATTTTTATTTTGAAATTTAAAGTGTGTTAACGTGCCAAAAGTTATTTGTTTTGTGTGTTTTGTGTTAGGTAAATTTCAACGTGTATTTTTCATACCTGTTTTATTTTAATATGTCTTTTCGGAAAAATAAAGCGGTAATTCATTCGGAAGGGCGACAAATTATTGCATCAGTTATAAAAAACTGTGATGAGGAATCGCGTAAAGGAGCGTAACTGCATCCCGTTAAAAATAGGTCTATAAATTAATGTTATGAAATACATATTTTTTAGTTTCCTTATTTTTTATGCTACGTACATATTTTAATTCCTGAGGACTGCAATACAATGAAATAAAAGTAAAAGAGTTACTATATTATAGAATAAATTGAAATAATAAAAAAAAGGTTACTTTATAATGACAAGAACATTATGATAAATTTTTTTTTTTTATGAATAGTATAATCTTTCACTGCATGCCGTAACAGAAATTCCTCACACGGATCACGAGCTGACGCGCTTATAGTATACTGCACTGACACATAACTATCTGACAACAATCAGTACTACCACTACTCGCGCGTGAAAACATTGTAAGGAAGCGGTTCCGTTAAGCTCAATTTACACATGTAGAACTGTGCGCAGACCGTGCTGGTATCTGTTTAAATGAAAAATTGTCTAATCTATTTGAATTCTTAAGACAAGTCGTTTTTAATTTACGCATGTAGGACTGTGCTGGTACCGTGCGCAGACCGTGCTGTCTTCGACTGCTTGCGAAAGGATTCATCAAGGTCATGACAGATGACAATCCGACACGGTCGCCACACAGCACCCTACGGTTTAGACCGGCCTAGGGCGGTCTAGGACCGCCCTAGACCACCATCGGCCGGTCTAGATCGTCATAAATCAACCAGAACTAGTTGATCACTGCTTATTTACCAGGTTGTGGGAGAAATATCAGGAATTAATTGAGTCCATTTGGCTACTAAGTCTGTTAAACTACGAACGAAAGACTACTACTGCACTGTGTGCAGTCGACAGCTGCATCGACGGTCGGAGGCGCACAGCACCATGTGTACAAGTAGGCCCACATAACAACTGGGATGTGCAACGTCATAGCTATACTACTATAGCTATACTACCATAAACAAAAACATTTATCGCAACTCGATGTACCCTATTTTTCAAGGCTGATGAACTCTAAACGTATGCATTGCCCCCTACCCACTTTATAGCAAGCCAATCACTTGCCAGCAACGTTGCCAATATTTGCTCTTGTAGCTCTGTTAAATATTTTGTCAGCCATTTTTTTGGCATTTTAATATCAATTATATCCTATAAACATACAATCAGCTGATTATATTATAAAGTATTCCATGTTAACGAGCTCTATAACTGATGTGTTCAGTGCGAGATGCAAGACGAGAGTGTTGCGGCTCTTATACGCATGCGCGCGTAATGTTTGTCTGGTACAATCTGGCAACGCTGGCAAACGTTCTGATTGGTTTAAACGTGTGGAACAGCAGAGCTCATCAACCGTGAAAACATATTACGATAGCACATAGCAGTGACAAGACAGTGACAAAAACAATGGAAGGCGGAATGTGTTAATAGCGGGGCAGAGACAATGTTTTCAGGAACGCACGAACTGCAGTCATAAAATACCTCTACTTCTTTCTTTCCCATTGTTTGTAAGGTCATTCAGCCCGGTTGTTACACGGGTCTAGCTATAAATGGAAACGGTCGAACACAGTCGCGACACGGTAGCAGCACGGCCTGCTCACAGTCCTACATGTATAAATCCAGCTTTAAAGGTTCGGTTTTGTGTTGTTTACCCGAATTTAACTATACAAGTGGTCACATGATTTCTTCTACTCCTTTGGGTATAACTTAATTATAATCTAACAAATAATTATAAATCTATGTATCTAAATATAAATATACACTTATTTAAAAAGAAACTTTGGAAAAAATAAACAAATATATTTTTATATACAGTATAAAGCAACTACACACCCTTACATAATACTATAAGCAATTCCACAATTAAATATAAACTAACCTACTTAAATATCTAATTAGGCGTTCAGAAACCAATCTTAATACAACCTAGTTAAAACTAATACTCGTAATAACGTCTTTGGAATTAATTACAGAAGTATTCAGTGTACAAGAAGTTGGAAAGCACTTCAAAATATTTTTTAAACGTTCTTTTTTAATACTCATAGTGTAATAATGTATAAGGACCAATTTTGTAACAACAATAGTTTTTGCATGGGTTTTCGATTTATTTTTTTTATCATAGTTGCTCCTGTCACCCGCTTTGATTGAGTACTTTTCTCCCGGCCGGAAAAACTTCCAACATACCGACAAATAGAAGCCGACTATACTTCCGATAAGACCGGCAGACTTTTGTCGGCACTGTAGAAGACTAGTAATCGCTTCTCAGTTACTGTATAAGAGCGCTCTAATGAGCTCAATCGTCTTTCCATTCCACTCTAACGGTTTCGACCAGACTTCGGTATACGGTAAGGTGAGTTGATTCTCCTTGAGCTGTGTAAAATTTTGTGCCGTTTCCAGGCGTGTTACAAACAGAATGTCTTTTACTCTAGAACAAACAAAAGAGTCAAACTAAATCAAACTAACAGAGTGGTTTTCATTCTTGAACAATATTTTATTTGAGTGTAAAAGAATCATTTCAATTTAAATTTGTTGGTGTTCCTCCACCAGAAACAAGTCACAAAACGAAATTCGTCACAAAATTCACAAAATTTGTCATTCGTGTCACAAAACGAAATTTCCCTTTCTTATAAAAAATTTCCCTTAAAAAACCACTCTGTAGTTTATTTGATATAACTCTACTTACAATACAAACTTTTTGCTGACTTTATTATTAGTAAAGTACACAACTATAGGGTGATTCAAAAAGAGCGCCGGTGTTGATATATCAAATTAAGAGATTTATTTTATTGAAAAACTGAAAATAAATACATCAACAAGTTCATCTTACCTTCCGATTTCATGTATGAAAAATGATGTCATGCATATGTCCTCCTCTACTGCGCTGGCACGCATCAACTCTGTCCATGAAATTGGATATTACTGCACGACAAGTTTCGACTTCCATTTGGCCGATTGTTTCGACTTCAGATGACCCCAAAGATGAAAGTCACAAGGCGTCAAGTCACACGACCTTGGTGGCCATTGATGGTCGGAATTACGAGAAATGATGCGATCCTGGAACCGTTCACGGAGCAACAACATTGTTTCTCGTGCAGCAACTGAATTTTATACGGGTGATATTGGAGATCGTACCGAAGAATTCTCCGTACAGAAGAACATCGTAAACCCAATTGTTGAGTACGGCGACGTATTGATTTTGCTGGGCTAACAGCCACACTGTCACTAACCAACGCAATGTTCAGCTCAGTTCGGCCAGAACGACGACGTCCAGAACTTTTAAGGTCGACTGTTGAACCCCGTCTCAAAAAACTTTTTCATGAGCCTGCGAACTGTTGATTCATTCGGTGCTTCATTACGTCCTAGAGTACCGCGAAGTCGCCTGACAGTAGCCGCATAACTCTCTCCACTCTGGTAAAATGTTTTGACGATTAACACTCGTTGTGCAATAGTAAACTTCTCCATGGTTAGACACAGACTGCGAGAGTACTACACTGCGAACAAGAGAAACTACAACTGAATCGTCAATCGGAATGTTCTCCGAAATAGAAATGAGGTCTAACAATGTTGCCAACCGATAAACAAAAATTTACCAGCCGTTTAAAAACCGGCGCTCTTTTTGAATCACCCGTTATTTATAAAACAGTGAATGAGATGACTATGAAATTATAAAAAGCACTCAGAGAGCTTTAACACTCAGAGAAGATCTCCACTCAACAGTGGGTCAAAGCTGGACATAGTTTATATAATTTTGTGTACTATTGAAAATAACTTATTACAGTAGACTCTTAGAAATCCGGACTAATGTGGCGGACGGCCGGTCCGGATTTCCCGGAGGTTGGCAATTTTGTCTTTATGGCGAATAATTATGACAATAAGCATTAACGTTTATCTGCTAATATAAGAGTGAGCTTCAGAAAAAACTTTAAAACACTGTAGGCCTAATAAATTACAGTAGGCTTACTGGTACTGTAATTATTCAATATACTAATTAATGTTAACCTAAATTTATGACTGCCGGTCACATTGCTACAAGCCAACACCGTAATCCGTTCCTTGCTTTTTTTTATAGCCCGAGGCTGAAGCTTCTTTTTTGGATGCGAGAGTTTTCGTGGGCAACACTTTATAGTTCAGACCAGTCTCGTCGCAATTATACAGCTGGTCACCGGAAATTCCTTCTTCGTCAAGGAGTTTAAAAAGTAAGGTCTTAAATTCAGGAACAGCGTCTTTGTTCGCCGATAAAGTCTCCCCACTGATTTCATCGGGCCAATCCCATGAAAACTTTTTACTGGTTGTTAATTTAAAAGTTGTAAATTTTCAGAAAATAAAGTAAAAAAAAAAAATCATCGTCCGGACTATCCGGAGTCCGGACTAGCGCGATCCGGATTTTTGAGAGTCTACTGTACAAAATGATGTCCCTTATCTATAGTCGGCATTGACGTCTGCAGGGATTTCTGGGAAGATAAAGGTACAGGTTGCATACAAATTCGTTGCTAAGATTAAATAATTTCTTACAAAATTTTGTGTTAATCATTACAAAATTAAACAAGTACTGTTATCGTTTAATTTTGTAAGTTTTATAAAATATTTTCAACGTTTAAAATCAATATTGATGTGAAGTGTTCCCAAATTTTTAAACAATTGTTAAAATGAAATATTAACAAACATAATTATTTACAATATATTTAACTTAAATACAATATAAATTATTAACAGTTCACCAATATTTTTATATTATTTTATTTATAACAATATAAACATTGCTTATGAGTGTGAATTTGCTAACTCCAATTTTAAAAATTAAAAGTTAATTTTGGTATCTTTTGAAAAAAATGAAGTTTGTTGTTTAGGTTATCAGCTGAAAGGATGGTTTGAACCTCTAGAAGATTTACTAAGTAAAACCAAGAGTCAAGTGGTTTACCGTTACCTTTCTTACTGAAAAGTATATGCTTACGCCAGACACTCTAAAAAGCATCTTCTTTCCAATCTGCAAATGAGACCTTCACTTCATTCACCACAAGGTCTGGCTGTATAGTGAAATAGGCGATAACTGACTATAGTGCGTAAAATGAAAAATGTAGCCTGTATTTTGGAACCGCGTATCTCACCAACTAAACAACATAAATTTTTTTAGGAACGGCTTATTATATTAGCTTGGTTGTTTGTTATTTTAAAAATCTACCTTTACTTTAAAAAAACCCTTTCAAATTTATAGTGAAATTTCGTTCCCGTATTAATTAAAGGTATACAGCCTTCGTTGTACCTGGTTACGTCCATGGGGAACGAATATAACAATTTGTTTTTCTAAAAATGCTAAAATTTTTTTATCCTTTGTATTTAAGGCGAGACTGTTTGATGGTTTTAACTGAAAATTTCGAATTTCTGTTCTTTATGTTTTTCAATAGTTCAGACCGAGATCAACCACAAAAACATTAAATTACTTGAAAAAAATTATTTTAATGAAAAAATTAAGTTTTTAGGAGGTTTACTTAGAAAAATTATCGTGTCGCCAAGAACTAATATTTTTCATAATTTTATACTGATCGTTTTAGAGCAAAGGGAATTTTAGTTTCTTTAAATATCTGCAATACTGTTTTTAATACTCTTGTAAGATGATAAATTCCTCCACGAGATATCCCCACAAGGGATCGGCAAATTTGTAAGAAACTATTGTTTCCCACCACAAGGATATGCCGAAATTCAAAAAAGTAACCTTATTCCAAGGGTTTGAATTCAAACTTTTCTGTGCAAATTTTATTTCCGGTTCGACATCGTCAATTTTACATTGATTAAATAAACTCAAGTTGTTGAATAAATTTTATTTTAATGATTTTTAATACTGTATTTTCGTAACAATTGATTAGTGTATATTTTATTTTTACATGTATAAATTTTATCACTTTTATATTTTATCTGATACTTTACAAAACGTGTATGATATGTTTAAAGTTTCACTGTCCCTTTTACATCGTCATTTTTAAACTATATGTCCCGTCTGTATTATGTATTTTAATTTAAACTTTTATTCATTCTGTGGCCCGTCCATCTTGCTCGATATTCGGAACCACACTCCTCCTTTCTTCACAAAATTCACAGTTATTCTTTTTTATAGTTTCCTAGCAACCATATAAATAACTCTTTTCAATATTTTTTTTGGTAGTATAAATTAAATAGTTTTTAAAAGTGTTTACCTTCCAATCAGCTGGAGTTTGTTTATACTCTCAACTAGAGCAAACATAAACAGATTTAACTGTGGCTGGTTTGATTCGTTACACTCTCAGCTGTTGGTTCAGCTTTCTAACCAAATGTTGATAGAAATTTTACTTGTACATTTTGTTTTTGATTTGTGCCTTTTGTGTTTTTGCCCGTTCCCGTAAATTTAGACTTTTAACATTTAGGTACATTTTTCTCGGAAACCATTGAACATACCAGGCTGAATTTTTTACCAGTTATTTATCTTGTTCATTCACATATTCCGGCACTTTTCTGACTTCCTCAAAAACTACAAAAATTATTAATATGTAAAATACCGTAAAAAAAATTTGTAAAAATTTTATGTTATTCCTTATTCTTCTTTAACTTTATGGTTTAACGGATTAAGTTACGAAAATGTCAGTAGCTCAAGCAACCCGACAACTACAAGTAAAAGTTTCATTTTCCTATCGTTTACCACTCTTGTGAAAAATGTACCTAAAAATAGCAAATTTAACATTGGCGGGATACAAAGTACAGTCTTCCCTTTAAGACTGATTTTATGGGTGATATTAATTAGAAAAAACACAGGAACACTTTCTAAAACGTCATATTTTTCCTCTTAAAATTGATCGTGCTACATGTTCTAACATGGACTAAATGAAAAATGCACTAAAAAAACCGGTGCATACTTTGTTTCCAAATGGCTAGAAAATGTCTAATACACTCCCAAGATTCGGTTTTTACTTGGTGAGATACACGGTTCCAAACGCAATCATTCATTTTACGCACTATAGTGTGTTTACATGCCCAAAACGGGCAGGTGGAGTGTTATTTTAATTGCACTCTATCTGTGTGGTCCAGGGCTAAAAAAAATAGTTCTGTTTCTTATCACATAGTCAGCCACTTATATGACTGAACTATTTAAGAACAGAAGAGGTAGAGGTGTAAAAGACACTAGTCAGAGTTATCTCCTCTGAGAGTAATGAATTTCACTATGCAGCCAGACCCTGTGGTGATTGAAGTGAAGTTGTCATTTGCAGGGTGGAAAGTGAGTGCTTTTCGGAGGGCCTGGCATGCTGATAAGCATACTCTTTCAACTCAGTGAGGAAGGCAATTGTAAACCACCTTACTCCTCGTTTTTACTTAGTAAAACCTCTACAGGTTCAAACCAGCCTTTCGGCTGTTGACCTAAACAACAACAACAGTGTGTTTACACCTGTATCTCTTCTGTGGTTAAATACTTTAGTCATATAATTGGTTGACCATGTGATAAGAATCAAAACTATTTTTAAAGCCATAGAACTAGCAGCAGATCGAGTGCAAATAATAAAACACTCCACCTCCTTGTTATGGACAAAATTAAGTCTTAATAAAAAAACTGCGAACTTCAATACGTATTAAAACACTTAATACGAGTAATTAAAACAATACGTATATTAAATAAGTATTTTAATGATTCTCTTCTTTTTTTAGACATAAAATCAAAATAGAAAAGAATTATTAAAACACTTTATGAGAACTAAAATATTTTTCATTTTAGTTTTTCTGTAAATTTTCAGTATTTGGAGTTAGCATATTAACAATCAAATCTTAACATTATAGATTAAGTACATGGAATGAGGTAGTTTATAAAACTGTTATATTTGTATTTCATAGGAAACATAACCTGTTAAGGGGGTAGTCAACTCAAGAAGATGATTTTTGAAAATTTCGATTGTTTTTTGCATTTATTTGAAGTTTAAAATTTTTTGAATCACAACATATTTTGTTTACTTGTTTGTTATAGTCCATGTAATTTCAATAGAAGCTTCCGTAATAAGTATTTTCACTCCCACACATGTAAAGTGGTTGCAGCAGTTTGTATAGTGTGCTACAAAACGTACTACTTCTTCCATACTCTTGATTATAAACAAATGAGTAATACGCACAAATCACCATCTATTTTTAATTTTCACTTTTATTGGTATATTACTTTAATGTCAAAAAAATACTTTATAAATCAGAATGTCAAATTCTTTTAGTTAATTAATTACAGATTGTATTATACTCTGCAGTGTTAGCTTTTATAACTGTCAACACAAAATGTAAGGCTGTTTCTATTTAAAGACATATATAAAAATATACATAGCCTTTTATAAATGTATATGATTATATTACAGTACAAATAAATTCACCAGTTCAGTTTGAGTTTCCTTTCAGTGCACAAGAGATTAAAGTGTACGCAGTACCGCTCAACGATGAGTGAAAAATGAAGAACAACCCGTGTCGTTTACGTCTCCTCATAAGAAGATACCTCACAAAAAATGGGTCACCGGTGTTGACAGTTTCGATGAGCAATGCAATCGTAGAACAATAACCGAGTTTTTTGAACGTGGGGAAAGTTAGAAACTACATGCGAAAAAGTTAGAAAATTTTAGAAGAAAAAATTGGGTACACGGGGTCAATTAAGTCTACATGGAAAATAATTAAAAATTTGGGGCACAGTTACAAGAAAGGTAATGACGGTAGAAGGTTTTTTCATGGAGCGTGCGGACATTGTGTCATCTCGGATTAAATTTCTTCGGAAGATGCAATCGATACTAAAATAGGATTATACAATTAAGGACAATGAATTACTTAAAAAGAATTAAATTCATACGAAAGTATTAAACACTGGTAACAATTTAGAGGCATACTTTTCTAACAACCAGTACATATGCTGACTACTCGGAATAAACAGAGGAGGCAAGTAGAGGGAACGTGTACAGTGCACGCTTCTATTGAAATTACGTACATGGACTATAGTTGACAAAAAGTTATAAAAACATCTGTTTAAAATAAAGCTCACTAGGAAGGCGAGTGAAATTATTCCTTCAACTTTTCCGGAAATGTGGTTTTTACATGATTGTATATTCTTGGGAATTAAATATTTTAGTTTGTATAGGAGATCTTTAGATGATGTTTTTTTTTCAAATGTTTATAATTTCTTGCTCTATTATCTGTGGAATGATTATTACAAAAACCTTAATAGGGATTAAGTTAAAAAATAATTTGTGAATACATAAAATAAATGGTTTTTAAAATATGGTTCTTCTTCAATAAAATTCTTGTAAGAAAAAATACGTTCAAGCACATACAACAGATAATAGACAGAAATGTTTTGTATTTTGTAGCATAAGAATCATGTTGATATCTTTCTTGGTTCCTGAGATATTTGATTCCCCGTAAAAACCCGCTTTTCCAACCTCACCCTTCTATTAGGGGCTGTAATTAATTTTTTGGCTTGGTTCAAATGGTAGATCATTACTAGTAAATTACTCTTTCATTTAAAATAAATAATGATAAATTATAGCCAGAAGTTTTCATTTTCATTTTCTGGGTTGACTACCCGCTTAAGTTTACTGAATATTGGTATCAGCAAGTATAAAGAAAGTAAAACTTTGTACTGTTAAAAACGTCTTATAGTAGACTACGCAGAAAATTATTCGATCAAAATAAAGTGAATCCACTGTTCTATTACTACATAATTACCGAAAAACTACGCTTAAAATATCCGAACTATATTTACAATTTTACTTTCAAAGAGAACGTTTGAAATAATAATGAAATATATTATTTTGAATGTTTATTAATAGAGAATTATCGTAGCCTGTTATATTTAACAATATTAAAACTTTATCGTAAGCCATCTATAACCATGATAATTGATGCCCGTTAAATTAAAAAAAAAATTTTTTTGAAGTTACCTTTGTTTTTTGATCAAATTTGTAAGCAGTTCTTTACATCGATAGTCTTAGATTAAAGGCTCTGTTGAAGCTGCAGTATTAAGAAGAAAAGTCTACTCAAAAAATTGTAAACTAAAGAATTTTTTAACAAAAAGCTTTATTTTGAATTAATATTATTATTATTAGTCGTAAAGCTCCCGAGAAGTGGAAGACGCTAATTAAATCTGGTTTGTTTTTGGATTTCTTGTTCTTTTTATCTGCCCACCAGTTTTTCATTCTTTGTGAGATTTCAGCTTTTCTTTGTTCACTCCATTTTGTTCCGGTTCTTGGAGCTTTTTTCTCTTGTTTAACCTCCCATTTTTTAACTTTTGTTCTAAAATTGTCTTTTATGAGAATTTCTTCTTTGGTGATTTTGGCCAATTCTAAACACTTTGTATCCACTTTGTATACATCCCCCCCCCCATTAACAAGTGATGATACATATTTTACTATTGTTTACTATAGTTGTTACTTGAATTGTGAATGGAAAGAATCCTATTGTCGGACCATACGGAATAATGTTGTTACGAAATCGGTTCAGAATTACGTTAATAGTGCGTACGCGTACGGGTGGCATCAAGTGGTTGTAGACAGGTGAACCAATGTTTTTATTCTTAAAAGACAGTATCTTATATTTAATCGAATTTACTTTATACTTTAAGTTTCGTAATTAATTTGAAATAATCTTATTTTAATTTTTTATTGTCTGCATTAGCAGAAATTGCAAAACAATCAGACGTAAAACACCACTACACCACGGCCGGCCCGTGGTGTAGTGGTCAGCGCAACTGGCTACTATGCCGGGGTCCCGGGTTCGATTCCCGATCAGGTCTGGCACTTTTTTCTCCTGTAAATCACCACATATCATTACCTACGCACAAGCCCAAGGCTTATATGCATCATCACTCAATAAAAAAAATTTAAGAATAATTATGAGTTTATCCCACCGGGTTGGTCTAGAGGTAAAGTCGTCGCCAAAATCAGCTGTTTAACAGCTGATTTTCGGAGTCGAAGGTTCCTGGTTCAAATCCTAGTAAAGTTAGTTACTTTTATACGAATTTGAATACAAGACAGTGGTTACCGGTGTACTTTGATGGTTGGGGTTCAATTAACCATACTCTCTCAGGAATGGTCGGCCTGGGTCTGTAAAAGACTACACCTCATTTACACGTCATACACATCATCCTCATCTCATTGGGCCATGGGGTTGCTTATTGTTCTCAATTGAACAGATTGCAACGTACACAAATTAAGAAAAAAAATTATGAGTTTCAAGAATGTCTTTAATATTTATTACACCTAGATACCGAAATGACGTTAATTTAAGTGTTGGAGTAACAACGAAAGGGAATTTATAAAAACTAAATTTCTTGAACGTGATTGATAACTAGTGGAGCGGCAACGAAGATCAAGAAAAGCTGCAATTAGTTCGAATAAATTACCTAGATTAATGTAACAAATCAGGAAAAGTGATAAATCTGATAGCGCCCCGCAGGAAGCTTGTAAAACTGTAATTCCGACTGTAGTACAATATATTACTAGCCTACGCGTTGAAAATTCACCCGGTAACTGCGTTGAAAAGTAAATGCCTTGAAGATTAATATTTCGAGCCTCAATTCTAACACTAGCCCTAATTTTTTTTAATGATACACATGAAAACAATACAATCAAATACATTATAGTAAATTACAAAAATAAATTATTTCTTTTCATATACTACATTAGTATTTACAAATAGAAAAATTAATAAATTTTTAAAAATAAATTGCTTTACAAGGCTTTCTTCTAAAAACCTTCCACTACCCTTTTAAAAAATATCTATAATAATACGTTCACAGCTCCTTCGAACCTTTTACCATAAACCGACTCTTACACACACAAACAAACACTCGCAGCAACAACCCCTTACCTGCGTTCTATAGGCTTCAGTATTGAGACACCTACTAGGCGCTTGAATGCAATACCGCCATTTCAGTTGTAATTATTTTTATCAAATTTTGTATAATAATTTTCAAAATCTACGTATTATTCTTTAAAAAATGGGCCTAAGCACGGAGTCATTGTGAAAATCCTAAGCATTTCCGATGTCGGATTTCATTCTGACTGCAGTTTTTCAATAATATAAAAATAAATTAATAAATTAGACTATTATTACTATATGCACTGCATTTATTTATTTTTTCTCATTTTATGACCACAAAGGATCACTTTAGTCTCTTTGGTTAGTTCTTTTTCTTCGGCAGTTTATTTCCTTTACATTTCTTTCTTGCCAATACTTTTTCATTCTGTCGGATCTTGCTTTTCTCAATTCGATAGAACAAATCGTTTAATTGTTCTTACTGATTAAATTTTGTTTTTGTCTTTAATTGTTTCTTTGTAAACCGGTGTGCGATCTTTGACAACAGCAATTGTTAGATTTAATTCTGTTCGGTTTTTTTTTCTTCAAGCCAAGGAATTGTAGCTCCTTCTGTTTTTGCACACATGAATTTTTCTAAAATTTTTCTTAATAATCGGTTCTCTGGAGTTCTGAGGATATGCAAAAAGAAAGAAAGTCTCTTTTTGCGCATTGCATCAGTGATTGGTTCTACTTCTTTGTTTTTCAATAATAATATTAAAATAAATTAATAAATTAAACAATTATTATTACTATATGAACTGCATTGATTATTATAAATGTAACAATTAAATACATAATAAAAATAATAAATAAATATAAATGCAGTGCTATTTAATTTTATAAAAACGACAGTGTTAATCAAATATTATGTTATGATAAGATTAACGGAATAAGATGTAATAATTTACTATGTTGTTTAGGTCATCAGCCTGTAGGCTGGTTTGAACCTGTAGAGGTTTTACTAAGTAAAACGAGGAGTAAGGTGGTTTACCATTGCCACAACTCACTCAGTGGAAAAGTACACTTATCAGTATGCCATGCCCTCTGAAAAGCATATATTTTCCACTCTGCAAATGACACTTTCACTTCATTCACCACAGGGTCCAACTGTATAATGAAATTCATAACTTTCAGAGGAGATAACTCTGATTAGTGTCACAATACACCTCTACCTCTTCTGTTCTTAAATGATTCAGTCATTTAATTGGCTGACCTTGTGATAAGAAACAGAACTATTTATTTTAACCCTGCAACTAACAGATTGAGTGTAAATAATTTGACACTCCACCTGTCTGTTATGGGCAAATTTACCATATAACATGTGTAAAACATGTCAATAACATGTGTAAAAAATAATATTAATATTCATCGTTACATTTATTATAATGATTGTTAAATTTATTAATATTATAGAATAAAGGCTGTCAGAATGAAATCCGACATCAGAAATGATTAGGATTATCACAATGACACCGTGTTTGGATTCATTTTCCAAGAAATAATGTGTAGATTTTGAAAATTATTATACAATTTTAATAAAGATAATTACAACCAAAATGGTAGTATTGCAGTCAAGCGCCTAGTAGGTGACTCATTATTGAAGAATAATGTAGAACCTCACTAGGCAGGTATAAGAGTGCTGCGCGCGCGCGCGCGCGCGCGTGTGTGTGTGTAAGGATCGGTTGATGATGTAGTTTCCACGGAGCTGTAAACACATTATAATTAAGTAAAATATTTCAGCCTTTAGGCCAGCAAAAGTTATGTCAGCTTGTAACTTGTCACTTAAAATAGTTACTCGAGGGAATTATACCTTCGAAAAATACTATTACGCTGCAAATTAAAGGGTGATTCAAAAAGAGCGCCGGTTTTTAAACGGCTGGTAAATTTTTGTTTATCGGTTGGCAACATTGTTTGACCTCATTTCTATTTTGGAGAACATTCCGATTGACGATTCAGTTGTAGTTTCTCTTGTATGCACAGCGAGTGACAGTTTGGTGCGGCTTTTGGTCGGGCGGTGTCATCGGCCCTTCCTTTTTTGAAAATCAAGAAGGACAAGCCGTGACAGTAAATGGAGACCGATAGCGTACGATGATTAGGGAGTTTTTGTGGCGTCATTTGGATGGAATGGACATTGACAAGTTGTGGTTTCAGCAGGATGGTGCCACCTGTCACGCTGCACGAGAAACAATGTTGTTGCTCCGTGAACGGTTCCAGGATCGCATCATTTCTCGTAATTCCGACCATCAATGCCACCAAGGTCGTGTGACTTGACGCCTTGTGACTTTCATCTTTGGGGTCATCTGAAGTCATTGGTGTATGCCAATAAACCCCGAAACATCAATGACTTGAAGGAGGAAATTCGACGGGTTATCAGGCAAATGGAAGTCGAAACTTGTCGTGCAGTAATATCCAATTTCATGGACAGAGTTGATGCGTGCCAGCGCAGTAGAGGAGGACACATGCAAGACATCATTTTTCATACATAAAATCGGAAGGAAAGATGAACTTGTTGATGTATTTATTTTCAGTTTTTCAATGAAATAAATCTCTTAATTTGATATATCAAAACCGGCGCTCTTTTTGAATCACCCTATATAAAGAAAGGTTTTCATCCTTTAAAATCAAGATTTGAGTTAAATAATAGTAAACTAACTATTTTGAAAAATCATGATTTTCGTGTACTTTGGCTCAATATTTCATGAAATTTGTAGTAAAGTTTAATGATTAAAGTTCCTTTATACTATATTGTTTAAACAATTTCACTAAAATAAAAGTTTTTGATCAACAAAGAAACAAATTTGATTTTTTTGTAGTATAAAACAGAGGTTTCGGCTTCGATTCCTGGCTAGGATTTAATGAAAATTATTACCCTTTTAAATTCATCTATCCGTAACTAAAATGTAGATGCTGCTTTAAATAGTACAGGTTTAAAATATAAACGTTTAAAACATAGATTTATTATTATTGCAAACAAAAGGTCCTTAAGGAAAACAAATTTTAGAAAATTAGTTTAGATCAATGATTTCCGAGTTGAGAAATCATCTTAATTCTTAAACGAGATAATGAAACTTAAAATCAAAATTTTCAAAAGAATTTTTTATTTTAGAAATTTTTTAATTTAAAAAAATTATTGATGTAAAACAAAACTGATTAATCGCCACCTACAATTAGGCACCTACTATTAGTGGCGCGCTACCCTACAAGACGGAGGTCCCGGGTTCAAATACCGGCTAGGGTCTAAAAATTTCCACAAGTTAAAACCCACTGTTTCATAACTCATCGTTGCCCTAATTACCGAGTTATTAATATGACTTTAAATAAACTAAAAAAGTTATTAGTAAAAGAATTACACCATTCTGGTGAGAATAATTTTTACTAGAAGAGAAGCATTTTTACTTTCTCTTGCCTATATGAATATATAGGAAGGAAAGTATTGTTTTCATGTCGATTTTTTGAAATCGAGTTTTCACCGGATCTATACGTTTTCAGACCCCCTGAACCCAAAAAACATGTTTTTAGCGATTGGTCTGTGTGTGTGTCTGTGTGTGTGTGTGTGTGTGTGTGTCTGTGTGTGTGTGTCTGTGTGTGAACAGAATATCTCAAGAACGGAACATCGTACGAACTTGAAACTTGAAACTTAAGTTACATACCACTACCGGACGCGACACGAACATTTTCATCAAAATCGGTCAACCGGAAGTAGTAGTTTATTCGTATAATTTTTCAGTTTTTTGCGATTTTCTCAAAAAACTGGTCCTACGATTTTTTTTAAAATCGCCTATTTTACTCAATTTTTTATTCTCTACAAGATAAGGTAGGCGCCATGTTTGCTGAAATTCTCGGTGAGGCTGTTTTCACGTAAAAACGTTGTTTTTTTAAGATTACGGCTTTAATATAAATTTTAGCGCAAAAACTTATATAATAAAAGTTGTAGAGAATTTAAAAACCTACAACTTATGTTTCAAACATTTTTTTGTATGACGCTTAGTTTAGCGGTAATTTGCGATTTTCTGTTTTTTTCTCACGAAAACGTGAGAAAAATCGATTTTTTTAACATTTCGGTCTTAGTATGCATTTTACGACAAAAGTGTATATAATAAAAGTTATAGAAAATTAAAAGATCTACAACTTTTGTTTAGAGAATTTTTCTCTACAGAGCCTAGTTTAGCGTGAAAGTGTGATTTTCCGTTTTTTTTAAGCCAAATTGAGTTCGATTTTCATTTTGCGACTTCCACTCATGATTAAAATAAGGTTATGTTTTTGAGGTTAGTTGTTGTTTATTTTTAATATTTTATTAATAATGTTAGGTTTATTATTAATTATTTGCATTGGCAAGAGAAAGTTGTGTGAGTGTTTCACACCAGATTTTTAAAGGTAGATTCCCCTCTTTAACACCAGTTCAACAAGCGACATTAAAAAATTCACCATTAAAAACACCGGTACAATATAATAAATAAACAAGCAACATTAATAAAATTAATGATTAAAAAACACCGGTACAATTAAATAAATTAAATAAAAATTGTTGCATGAAATATCAGGAAGATTCGGCACCATTACTGCTATGATATTTTCGAATATGTACTCTTAAATTTCCACTTTGTTTTGCTCTATAAACACAGAAAGGGCATTGATGCACAGGTTCCTTATCACCGCATTCGAATGTAATATGTCTTTTTAATGTACTTTTCCATCTGTAACGTTTTCCACAATGTTGACAAGTATGACGATTTTCACTGGCCATCCTTAGATATTTCGGATTCGGATCCCATTTTAACCATGGGTGTTTTTTCAGGAGACTTGATTTTAACCATTCTAAGGAAAAAACAAAACAAAAAATTAGTTAACAAAAACAATTTTTAATAAATATAGAATCTAGCCTTATCAATTTTGTTGCAAATTTTTTGAAAGGTTATTTATAAAAACCATAAATGGTTTTCGAAATTATTTTTGTTTATCAGTGTACAAAACTACAATTATTTTGTCTTTAATTTTTATAATATATTTTTATATCTGCCAATAACAGACAGGTGGAGTGTAAAATTATTTACACTCAATCTGTTCGTTGCAGAGCTAAAATAAATAGTTCTGTTTCTTATCACATGGTGAGCCAATTGAACGACTGAATCATTTAAGAACAGAAGAAGTAGAAGTGTAAAAGACACTAATCAGAGTTATATCCTCTGAAAGTAATGAATTTCATTATACAGCCAGACCCTGTGGTGAATGAAGTGAAGATGTCATTTGCAGAGTGGAAAATATGTGCTTTTCAAAGGACCCGGCATGCTGATAAGCGTACTTTTCAATTCAGTGAGGAAGGCAAATGTAAACCGCCTCACTCTTCGTTTTACTTAGTAAAACCTCTACAGGTTCAAACCAGTCTTTCGACTAATGACCTTAACAACAATTTTTATAACGGTACTCTACAAGGAGCCGCACAATTTCAGTGTTGTTGTTTAGGTCATCAGCTGAAAGGCTGGTTTGAACCTCTAGGGGGTTTACTAAGTAAAACGAGAAGTGAAGTTTACACTGCCTTCCTCACTAAGTGGAAAAGTATGCTTAACGGCACGCCAGGCTCTCTAAAAAGCATTAACTTTCCGCCCTGCAAATGACACCTTTACTTCATTCACCACACATCTGGCTGTAAAATGAAATTCGTTACTCTCATAGGGAATAACTGTAACTAGTCTATTTTACACGTCTACCTGTTCTGTTGTTAAATCCTTCAGTCATATAATTGGCTGATCATGTGATAAGAAAGGTAACTATCTTTTGTTGCCCTGGAACTAGCAGATCGAACGCACGTAATTCAACATTCCACCTACCTGTTATGGGCAAAATGCACAATACTGAATTTAAATTTAAATACATAGTATCGTTAAGGTACACAAGGTTGTCCAATAAAATAAATAATGAATATAAGGAGTTAGTTCTTTTGGAATTCTTTTTTGGACTTTTTTTTAAGTTCCCTTACGTTTTGTTTAACTTTGTGAGGAGTATTCACCATAAGACATACTTCTAATATAATAATGGCGTGATATTGCCGCAAAAAAATTCATTAAAATCTTAGACATTAAAAAAACTGAAAATACTGCACTGTAATTAAAATAAAATGTTTGTTTATACATACTAATAAAGAAGAATAAAAAAGATTAAAATTTTACGGACACCTGTATAGAATAGATGGCAACCGGTTGAAAAAACAAATTTTTAAGACACTAAACAATAGACCAAAGGTGTCAAGTAAATGGTTTAAAGAAGTCAGAAAGAATATTAAGAAAACCAGAATAAGCCATGAAAACTTAATGAACCGAACCAAATTCAGACAATTAAGGACTTTAAGAACTTCTATGAAGAGTAAAAACAGAATACCGGGTGGACAGAAGAAATGATAAAATGCTACGGTGAGCGGAATGCTGAGAATATGGACTGCAAAAAGAGCTTCCAGAAACGTCTAAAGTCATCTCAAGTGTTCACATTTACGTGGACCAATAGCCCTATACGAGAAAAAATATAAACAATCGTAAAAATATTTTATATTCACTTTTACTGTTTTTAAACTCAAAAACTGTCTTTGCGTGTTATCTGAAAGTTTACATATCCGAAGTCCAGCTACATTTACATACCAGCTATATTTTTTGATTCGGCGAGGGTTTACTGTATCTATTAACGGTTGTTTTTGTAAAACAAAGAGAATAAAATTATTAGTTGGAAAGTTGGATTAGTAGTAAAGTTGGAACCGACTATGCAAAGAAATCTGAGTTGACTGTAGACGACGAAATTTTGTGGTAAATTATAAAGTATGATTTAACTCAGGTTGTACTGAATTTTTAAGTATTTAATCTCCAAATTAATAGTAATCATTTGGGAGGAGATAACACAAGAAATAAGTACAATCTAGAGATCAACAAAAGTATAGTAATATTATTATAAAAGTTCCAATTCAATTCTCGGTCAGGTCTTGTAATTGTTTTAATATGTACACATTAAAATCATGTATAACCTTTCAAAAATCATAATTAATTTTAAATCGACAAACTTTAATATTATCAAAACACCATAAAACAAACCTAGACAAAACACCCATTAACAAAAAAAAAACATACAAATGTATACTTAAATTGTAAAATTTTAAATTTAAGCAAATTTTTGATATAAAGAAAAGAACTTCAAGCAGAAATAGATACGAGAGTCATTTTTTAAGTAAGAACCGTTTTGTTATGGAGTAAGAGAAACTGTATTTATGAACGTAAATTGTATCAGAAACTAAAATATGAAGATATTTTTACTTTTTTACAAAGTCAACATTATTATGTAAACATTTGTTAAGCCGTGGCACCAGCTTTTTGATCCCTTCATTAAAGAACTCTACCGCCTGACCGTTGAACCAGTTAGCAACAGTTTCTTTCAACGTGTCATCACATTCCAATCGCTTTTCACCAAGAAATTCTTTAAGTTTTGGAACTTCGGGCCTTCAGGCCAGCCCAGTCAGTCAGCTGGTAGTAAGCCGCTATTATTTGTTAAGTAACACCGGTTGGGCAAACGATTTTGTATGGTGACCAGCTGACAGCCATCCATGAACAAATTCTGCTGGGGGGTCCCTGTTCAAACTCATACTTAATTCACGTCACAAATAATACAGCAAAGCAGCGATCAAATTGGGTAGATGTCAATAGTGGAGTTTTCGATAACAAAAATAAAAGCTAAAAAAACTTTTTTTGGAACAAGATGAAGTCTGGTGGTGCTAAGTCAGAGCTATATGGTGGATGGTCCAGTTAATTCCCAATGAAAGTTTTCTAGTTCCGTGTTTGTCCTTGTCGCAACGTAAGGCCGAGTTATATCGTGATGGAACAAGAGAGCAGTCCCGGCTATCGGTTTTGATTGGCGCGGTTAAACTTTAATAAGGTTTTACAATACCTCTCGGTATTTATGGTCGTTCCTCTAGGCAGAAAGTCTATCAGAATAATCCCTTTCCGGCCCAAAAAGAACTCAACAATCGGCGCGATTATTGATCGACATGGCGACAAATAAAGTAGTATAACCCCACAAGCAAAAGATGTCCCTATTTTGGCCTCGACAAAATGGAGACATCTGAGAAGATAGGCGTTGCACAGTGGATCCCAGAGAGAGTAGAAGAGGCAGCGATGCTGCAGGATGAGGAGAGCTGGAAGTTGGTTTCTTAGTTTGCAGAGAGGTTGGTCAGGAGACTGCGGAGGGAAGAGACATATGGAGATCAGCGGGATCGCCCTCTCCCACAGTGAATCAATCCTGTCCCAATCTCAGTAGGTAAGGTAGGCACACTAATTTCCTCAGCTGGTGATGAAAGAGATGAATGAAAGTAAGAGAGTGAGTGTTGGTCAGTGACAGCGAGAGGGGAATTAGACTACGGTTCCCTTCCACGCCCCGCTGACAGTATGTAATTTTTTTTTAACCCGACATTTCCCTTGTAGTAGGGTATTATATAAACAGTTCCGAGAGAGGCGGAAGGTTCTTTGTTGATGCCGGATCAAGTGGCCAGGCGGCGGGTTTTTGGTTGGTAGGCGGTTGCGGCCTCCTTGGGACTGGACGAGGACGCCTCAATTGAGTCTAACACTACTTCCCCCATCGTGAGGGAGTGAACATGAGTTTTTCTCGCCGCCTCGGATAAAAAATAACCACAAAAGCAAAACTTGACGAGTTGTGAAAGGTCATGGCGGTATAGTGAGGGACTGTCCAAGAATGCTAACTTTGAACGGACGTCAAGTGACACCCGCCGGGGACGCGATGCGCAATCGGTTCTTACATTAAAAATGACGCTCGTATACTAAAAGACGATACCAAAGCCAACTTATTAATAGAACAACACCACAACAAACTCAAACGAAAAAATAAAATTCCTTAAATTTATCCCAACTAGTTAATGACTATTTATGACTGAACCTGAAACCCCGACATAGCAGTCAGTTGAACTGACCACTACACAATAGGCCGAACCCACTGGGTTGGTCAATAAAGGCGCGTTTACACGTGCAATGATTTGCTGGCGTCAGTATTGATGCCAGTTTAATTTGCATGCCAGTAGAGGTTTACACATTTAACGCATTTTCATTTTATTTTGCTATTGTGTAGTGTCAAGTCCGTGAAAGCTTCCAGAACAGTGATTTGTTACATTGGTATTGATAGTTTGGAGGTCTGTTTTTATAAGACGAACAATGTACGTCCCATAAATAAGGAAGTTGTTCATATTTTTTCCAAAAATTTAATGTTTTCATCACTCCTTCACTTCATATTTTTCAAAATTTAGCTCATTTTAGTTACCGTTTAATAAAGAAACAGCAAAATAAAAAGCTATCTATATGAAAATATATGATAATAGATAATGGATGATAGTGAAAAATCAATTCGAAATTAAACCACCTTCTGTATGCCAATAGCCTACTGGCAAGATGAAGGTTTATATATGCAAATGTTTATTTACTGGCGAACAAAATTTCAGAAGGTTGCAGAAAATTCCACGCAAGTTTCTTTCTGTGCATGCATGTTGAAACTTGCGCGCCAACAATGGTTTACACACGCATGCATCGTTTTGCTGGTAATCATTGCACGTGTAAATATGCGCCTTAAGTAAAATTATCGCCACGAGTCAGCTGTTGAACACCTGAATTTCGGAGACGAAGGTTACGTGGTTCAAATCCACTGCAATCCAGAGAAGGTAATTCTACTTTTATACGGATATGAATACTAGACAGTAGTTAAAGGTATACTTTGATGGTTGGAATTAATTAACAAAACTCTCTCAGGAATGGTCGGCCTGGGTCTGCACAAGGCTTCATTTACATGTCATACACATCATTCTCATCTCATCACAGGATTGCTTATTGTTCTAAACTGACCAGATCGCAATAGTACACACATTAGTATTTCAAAAAACTAAAAAAGTAAATTTTATAATATTGCGTTTTCTTTTTAAATATTATTTTCAATTGTTTAAACTGGCATTCGTCTTTGTCTAGACAAAACGAATCAAAAGACATTTTAAATTTCAATTAATACACAAAATCTTTACAAACGTCAGATTAAAAATTAATAGGCCTATGAAATAGCCTACTTCAATAATAAAATAATGAATACACAAAACTTTAACGTTACAGTACTTAACATACACAAAAATGAAATGAAATTCATTGCTAAAAAATGAAAAATGAAATTCACAAAAGAAAATATACGACCATCATTTTACTCTTTTTTTTTTGCTTAACGACAGACTGTTCTGCAATTACTGCTAATGCAGACTGTGAAGGATCAAATGATTTTTTTAACGTATGAAAATATGCCGTGCCTGAATAGGATTCGAACCCAAGACCGCATGATGACAGGCGAGCACGTTACAACATTTTACTGGCAACTCAAATTCCCCAAAAACGTATATACCCTATATTAAATATTTAATTAACTAGTTTAGAAAAAAATTCGTAAATATTTAATTTATTCTTAAATGATCTACACAGGCAATTTTGGGTAACATATTTAATTAATCGTAATAGTACATTATGTGAGACGGAATTCAAAAAGAAACCTATGGTCAAAAATGTTATATTTTCACAGCTATTTACCTTCTAAAATTTAGCTCTAAATTCTGAACAATTTGATGCGAAATTCAAATTTTTACCCCCGAAATTATGTAGTAAGTTAAGATAGCTTAAAGGTGTTTTTTTTTATAAAAACTGGTGTTGAATTTTAAACTTTTACATCACCCTTTCTATTTTTACTTTACATAGCATTTAAAAACAAATAATAGTACTACATAAAAATTGTAATAATTGTTTTTAAAAATAATTTGTTTTTATCTTTGAGACTGTTGAAGGTTCTTTTGAACACAGTGTCTTCACTTCCTTTTTAGTGGTTGTTCAAGTGAGTCCGGTAGGTGCGGATTGGGATCAGGATATCCACCGGAAGGTCTCCGCATTTTTCTTTACCAAATATCCTCATAATTGCTTACCCATTCTTACAAGTAGAGTAATTACATTGAAAATACAAACGAACAAGGAAAACTACACAAATTAACAAAAAAATATATCGATGTATCGATCCGAACAATTCATTGCTACAACTGAAAATTGTTTTTTTTTCAACAAGAGATCCCTTTCCGCCCACTACCTCACATATATTAAAATCATAAAATAGAATATTCAAAATAAGGAATGTATCACACATAAAGGACGAAAATAAACAAATTAATTTATTAATTTATTACTGGCACACAATGAATCGTAATAAAACAAATATTATCAATTAACTTATATAAAATATGTATAGTAAAATACAAATACACATCGTTTCAATACAGAACATCAAAACATGAAAAAATAAATACTGATCACGAATAATTTTTAGCTAAAATTATCATTATACGTATTATCAGGTAGGTCTAGAGGTAAAGTAGTCTCTGAAAATCAGCTGTTCAACAGCTGATTTTCGGAGACGAAGGTTCCTGGTTCAAATCCTAGTAAAGGTAGTTACTTTTATACGGATTTGAATACTAGACAGTGGTTACCGGTGTACTTCGATGGTTGGGGTTTAATTAACCATACTCTCTCAGGAATAATCGACCTGGGTCTGTACAAGACTACACCTCATTTACACGTCATACAAATCATCCTCATCTCATTGGGTCATGGGGTTGCTTATTGTTCTAAATTGAACAGCAGATTGCAACGTACACAAATTAGGAATAAAAACAAATTGCCATTATGGTTTGAAATACCGGGTGAGCATAAAGTCTTGCCCTGATTATAAAAATTTATTGCAGAATAACTGTTTGACATAATAATTTAAATTTGATGCTGTTACATAGGTTAGTGTTAATAGTTTTTTTTAAGATTACTTACATTAGTAAACTTCAACGTGTGCCCCCTTCGTAGCTCGGAGAATGTCGAAGCGGTATTCCAGTTCCCGCCAGGTGTTTTGTAACATGTGTTCTGTCACAGTACCCACAGCAGCTTGTATCCTAGCCTTCAGTTCGTCAACATCAGCAACTGGTGTGGCGAAGACTCTATCCTTGATATAGCCCCAGAAAAAAGTCAAGGGGAGTAATGTCTGTGCCCCATCTTGCTGGAAAATTATCCATGGTTGATATTCTTCTAACTGTGGTGCAATGAACTTTCCAGCAAGATGGGGCACCACCCCACTGGGCTTTGATAGTGCGTCATTTCCTGGATGAAACATTTCCGGATCGGTGGATTGGAAGGGATGGTCCAACACCCTGGCCACTCCGCTCTCCAGACATTACTCCCCTTGACTTTTTTTTGGGGCTATATCAAGAATAGAGTCTTCGCCACACCAGTTGCTGATGTTGACGAACTGAAGGCTAGGATACAAGCTGCTGTGGGTACTGTGACAGAACACATGTTACAAAACACCTGGCGGGAACTGGAATACCGCTTCGACATTCTCCGAGCTAGGCCTACCAAGGGGGCACACGTTGAAGTTTACTAATGTAAGTAATCTTAAAAAAAACTATTAACACTAACCTATATAACAGCATCAAATTTAAATTATTATGTCAAACAGTTATTCTGCAATAAATTTTTATAATCAGGGCAAGACTTTATGCTCACCCGGTACTTTTCTGGAATATCATAGTGGGTACAATAACCAAGTAAATTGTAAATCGCTAGCAGCACTGTCTTGATGCGTAGGATGTAGAAAGAGATTGACTAATGAAACGGAACAGTGTTTTCACAGTCTAGAAAATCATATTAAATGTTACGGATTAAAATATTTACTTCTTTAAATCGACCCGAACATATAAAATTATCAATATTTAAGCGTGGTTTACATTGATATAACAATCAGTAGAGTAAACAGGGAGAACAGTACTCTACCATCTACTATCATTGTTTCACATATCTTATACTCCTCTGGGAGTCTCCTGAATGCATTAAAAAAAAAAAAAATCTGGTGTGAAACATTCACACAACTATTTCTTGCCAATGCAAATAATTAACAATATAACCTAATATTAGTAATAAAACATTAGAAATAAACAAAAAATTAACCTCTAAACATATAACCTTATTTTAATCATGACTCAACGACGCAAAATGCAAATCGAACTCAGTTCGGCTTAAAAATACGGAAAATCACTCTTTCACACTAAACTAGGCTCTGTAGAGAAAAATGCTTTAAATAAAAGTTGTAGATCTTTTTATTTCCTATAAAATTAATTATATACACTTTTGTCGTAAAATGCATACTAAGGCCGAAATCTTAAAAAATAGATATTTCACACGTTTTCGTGAGAAAAAAACCAGAAAATCGCTAATTACTGCTAAACTAGCGTTATACAAAAAAATGTTTGAAATAAGAGTTGTAGGTTTTTAAATTCTCTACAACTTTTATTATATACGTTTTTGCGTTAAAATTTATAATGAAGGCGTAATCTTAAAAAAACTATTTCTTTACGAGGAAACAGCCTCACCGAGAATTTCAGCAAACATGGCCCCTTCCCTATCTTGTAGAGCATAAAAAATTAAGTAAATAAGACGATTTTTAAAAAAATCGTAGGACCAGTGTTTGAGAAAATCGCAAAGAAATGAAAAATGACACGAATAAACTACTACTTCCGGTTGACCGATTTTGATGAAAATCTTCGTGTCGGGTCCGGTAGTGGTATGTAAGTTAAGTTTCAAGTTTCAAGTTTGTACGATGTCCCGTTTTTGAGATATTTTGTACACACACACACACACACACACAGACCAATCGCTAAAAACATGTTTTTTGGGTTCAGGGGGTCTGAAAACGTATAGATCCGGTGAAAACTCGATTTCGAAAAATCGACATGAAAACAATACTGTCCTTCTTATATATTCATATAGGCAAGAGAAAGTAAAAATTGTGTAACAGTTAGGATAGTCAACGGAAGAGTAGTGAAGAAAAAATTGGTAGAGAAGAGTAAGTCAGTGTGGTGTTAAAGTAACTCTACCACTCGCCCACTCAAAACGAACCTCCACCACCATGCTTACTCTACTCTACCGATACTTTGCTGGTACTATACCAGTGTAAACAGAATCGGATAGTTCCTGCTTTGTTTTGACTAATGAATGAAATAAAAATTATAGATTTTTTTTGTAATTCATTAATTTTGATTAGTGATTTTGTCTAAACGTAGGACTACTGACTTTTATCTTTTTTACTTTCTCTTGCCTGCATGAATATATAGGAAAGAAAGTATTTTTTCATGTCAATTTTTCGAAATCGAGTTTTCACCGGATATACAAGTTTAAGATCCCCTGAACTCAACGAAACACATTTTTAGCGATTGGCCTGTGTGTGAACAAAATATCTCAGGAACGGAACATCGTACGAAGTTGAAACTTGAAACTTAAGTTAGGTACCACTAGAGGACCCGACACGAACATTTTAATCAAAATCGGTCAACCGGAAGTTGTAATTTGTTCATGTAATTTTTCATTTTTTTACGATTTTCTCAAAAACAACGATTTTTGTTTTAAATCCGCATTTGCTACATTTTATATGCTCTACAAGATAGGGTAGGCGTCATATCTGCTGAAATTCTTAGGAAGGCTGTGCTTTCGTAGAAAAAAAAGTGTTTTTTTATAAGATTGCGGCCTTAATATGCATTTTAGGGCAAAAGTGTATGTACATAATCATATTTAAAGAAAATTAAAAGATCTAAATCCGAATTATACACTTGACCTTCTTAACACCTTTTTATTTACTTTTAACAAGTGGCTTTCCTTTACTGTAAATATATTTTCATCAAATTCAATGATTTTACACAGAAAACTTGTGTTACATTTAAAAATTAATCCTTTCATCATGTAACTTATTTTCATCACAGGCCATTAAAAAAGAAAAAAATATATAGACTACACATCTATTCTTTAAAAATATTTTTCTTTTTTATCTTTTGTTAAAAAAAATCTTTTATTGAAATTTTCAACAGTACACAAATATATGATTACTAGAAAATGTGTTGTACGTACATAACCAAGTAACACGAAGGAAAACATAAAGACAAAGACTGATACCTATTGGTATTTCTCTGGGTGTATAAGTAAGTATTAAATATGATAATTAGTTCGTTTAATTGTTATTATTTTTATTATATTATTACAATTATTATTTTAGTTAGAACTCAGAGAAGATCTCTATTTCATCTTCTTTTTAGGCGCCGGGCTGGATTCCCAGGAAGGTGAAAGCGATAAAGTTCTTGAATTAGAGGACTCGGATTAATTAGTAATTTCAAAAAGAATTTAAAAAAATATTAACATAAACAACCGAAAGTGTTGTTTGTTTGTTTTTCTAAGCACATTATGAAAGTTATTGATTAATGAAACAATTTAAAATAATTAGCTCGTTACAAATGGCATGTGTGAACACATATTAAGGTACTCTACCTTAAAAGATTCAAGGCGACTATAACGCCTACTTTTCGACTTAAAAGTTTAAAAGTAAGTTAGTTACTCTACTAATGTAAACCTAGCCTAAACATTTTATACTACTAACACTATTATTAAATTCGAGATCAGCATTAATAAAATTTGGCACAATTTATTAACGTATAAAGGAATGGTAAAACGTATACTTAGTTTAGAGTAAACAATTACACTAGAATAAAAACTAATATTACAGTAGTATTAAAAGTAATTTATAATTATCATTACATTTAAGAAAAGATAAATTACTCTGATAACAGACAATAAATGTTTAAAAGATTCTTGATAATCATTAAACTAGATAGAACTTCACTATAATAAAAAGTTCAAACATTCAACAATTGAATACCTTCCGGAAAAAAGGTTGTAATCAACAAAACTGAATTTTTTCAGGGAAAATAAAAATAGTTCTGAAAATTCCATAAGGAAAATAGCACTTGTAATATAAAGAAAAATACTTAAAAAAACATATAAACACATATAACATATACGAGTTAAAACAGAGTTAAAACAGAACAGTTAAAACAGAATTTTCACTTGGGTTAATTACAATGTCAAACAAAGATTTTAGAACTCGTATAAACACATATAAAAAACTAACATTAATTCACCGTTAAATGTAACGGTAGCTAAAGCAGTGTTATGAATTTGTAAATTAATGAATTAAATGTTAGTTTTGTATGTGTGATGTATTTGTAAGTATTTTTCTTTATATTACAGTACATATACAGTTTATATTACAGTTCTTTATTATATTGGGGCATAATAATCAGAATAAAACCTGTCTACATGAAAATATTCCTTTTTGAAAAATTGTAGGTTCAACCTTTTTTCCAAAAGCTATTCAATTGTTTTTTTCTAAGAGTGTAATAGCGTGATTTTTCGTAAACAATTTAACTAATAGATGAATAATCGATAGACTAATGATAATGAATCACCCGGTGTGTGTTTCTTAAATGATTCGATTGACGAAGTTTCGATAACAACTCAAATATATTATGTTTTAACATGACTACGGCCCAATACATCCTTGTAAGATTTTTTTAAATTTTATTATTTTAAAGTCGCATCAACTGCTTGGTCATTAACGACTACGGTGGTTTATTTAACATTAACTGTGGAATTTGACAGGTGAAAATTTCACGACCCTGACCGGGAATCGAACCCGGGACCTCCGCGTGGCAGGCGAATGCGCTAAGCACTACGCTACGGAGGTGGCCACCTTTGTAAGTTTACAATTTAACAGATAAAGCGTAAGTGGATATACCATATTGATATATGAAAAAGTAGCTTGATAGACAACGGTTTAAAAACGACGAGGAAATCAAGACTGCCTCGTTGTCAACTGGTTCAATTCCCAGGCGGCAATCGTGTACGCAGAGGGTTTTAAGAAGCTGGTACAGCGTAACTAAAAGTGTATAAAACTTAATGGCGATTATGTGGAAAAGTAAGGTAGAAATAAAGTAAAATATTAGTCAATAAAAACCTTTCCTCACGAGCTTATTATTTTTTTTAAATGACCAAACGGCTCTTACTCTAAGATTTTTTAGATTAAGTTGGCAAACCGGTATTTCCTATCGCAAGTCAATTTTTTGTTGGGATTTTAAAACAGAATTTTCACTTGGGTTAATTACAATGTCAAACAAAGATTTTCATGGTCGCCTCCGTAGCGTAGTGGTAGCGCGCTAGCCAATAAAGCGGACGTCCCGGGTTCGATTCCCAGCTAGGTTCTGGAAATTATTACTTGCCAAAACCTACCATTTCAGTTTCCTAACCCACCATAGTCGCTAATGACCAAGGTGTTGATGCGACTTTAAAAAACTAACAAAAATAAAAAAAGAAGATTTTAGTAAACACGGTTACCCACGTAAAGTGTTACAATTTAATTATGGAAGAACGGTTTAATATAAAAGATTAAAACAAAATTATTCCCCATTAAATCATACCAAGGAATTTATTAAAAATAAAACCTTTTCCATTCTAATACAGGGTATTCCCTAAACTGTGAGGTTCAAGGGTTCCAATAGAAATACTTTCAAATGTAACGTAGTGGTAACGCGTTAACCTACAAAGCGGAGGTCCCGGATTCCATTCCCGTTTAAATTCTGGAAATTTTCAAAAGTTAAAATCCATTGTTAGATAATCTACCTTAATCGCTAAAAACCGAGCTGTTGATGCGACTTTAAATAAACTAAATTAAAAAGAAATGCATTCAGCCACTCGCCAATTCTACTACAGCACAGAAGCGATGATGGTAGGACTTTGTACCACGAGTGACGTAATTGCACGGAAAAAAATTGAGCACCGATATGAACTCACTCACCATGAGTTATTACCATCATGACATCACACACTGTATCATTTCCAAACTCACCACGGATACAGGATAAGTCAACCGAATATTTCTGCTAATTATTTTAATTAATCCTTGTTCATTTTTATTTATTTTTTTACAGCCAAAAATAATGCCCGTTCCCAAGCTTTGTGCAGCTGAGAGGTATACATTACGTCACTACTACTGAGAGAGATTGCGTTAGTAGTAGTAACTTTTTACTTGTACTATGTTTGTAGTAGTCAGGGGTACTATTCAACTTACGTACAGTTCAGCCGTTCTTAGTTTGCTCCTACTGTCAACAAACCAAAGCCAGCTACTACAGAGTGCTATAGTGCACGACTTTATGAATCTCGTATTCCTATTAAGTTAACCATGTTTTAAATTGTAAGTACTTATATTACTTAAAACATCAGTCATGATATGATGTAGGCCTAACAATATCATTTAGAAAAATACTTTTAAAAGTAAAACAATACTTTTTAAAGTATCTATTAGTTTCTTTTTAGTATCTATTTAAGTATCTATTTTTACTTTTAAGTGTCTATTTAAATACTTTAAAAAGTATTTTGTTGTTACTTTTCAATCAGCGTGTACTCATTTTTATATAATGCGCATGCTCAGTGATGTCATTATTTGTTTACAGTAGGAGCAAACTAAGAAAGGCTGGACTTTATATTCTGTGTCGCCGTCTACAGCGAATAGTCAAAACAACACCCACGTATGTCACCGCACTAGGCAGCCTTCTGCCCCGAGAAAAGCAAAGAGATGATTAGTAGTGTTATGACGTAGCAGTAGTTCGGTACTTCGTCTGTCCCCTTCATCGCGCAGCTGCACAAAGCTTAGATTCATACAGTACACCCTACCTGACTCTTAGAAAAAAAATCTACCACACCAATAATTATTGAATTTATTACTGTTCATGAAAGATAATACACATAATAATATTCTAAAAACTTGAAATCTATCACAGACTTTACAATATGATTTTTAAAATCTATCATCACATCTTTAGAATACTGACACGTTTTATTACTTAGCCTATATTTTATTCTATTATATTTAAATCTGTTGTAAACAAACGCTTCGAAACTTTATTAGCTGCTATAATACTGTGCGGTTTCAAGCTCCGTGTACTTGCGGGGTGAAGGGTACGGGTGGAGTACAATGAATGAGTGACGCATGCTGGGAGAACGATTGTTGTATTACTCTGATACAAAACATTCGTTTTCAAACTTTCCGTATTTAACATATTTGTTTGTATTTATTACATTTATTTATTTACATATTTTGATATAAATTGGTAAGTTCAATATTATGAATCCGATCTAGTTAATAACCCGGTAGGTATTTGTTAAATAAATGCGCCGGATGATAAGAATATTTTTTTAGTCTAGTTAGTACACGCTACCACTACAAATGCAGCAGCTGTTAAACACTACTACACTCATTCATTCTTCCCCTATTATAAAAACGCACTGCATTCCTCCCAACTACACGGAGCTGGAACTCGAGTAATATATCCCACAGAACCGTGCAGCAGATATAAACAGACTAAGGGTCGAAAGTCAATAAAAAGGATGCGTAATCATGTTTCACTCTACCAACGCCTTCAGTCAAAACAACCGGCGACAGACCGGATGTTTTATAACAGGCCTACTCAATCAATTCTTTCTACTGGTAGGCCTACCGTCTATTTAGTATTTAGTATATGTTTCGATTAGTATTTAGCAAGTTTCATCCGATAAGCGAAGAACATTTTTTGTAACTCGAATGGACCGCGCTCAGTTCAATCACAATTTTAATATATTTATGTTTTGACGTGCTGCACGGTTCCATAGGATAGAGTATATAGCTACCTTGGAACTGAAGTTATGATTTCGCTGGACTTTCAAGACACATAAAATTGTTATTTACGGGAAACGTTGAATAAACTTAAAATGGACATCTAGGTTACCACAGTGACAAATAATTTTTTTTCTTTTAAATAATTCTAGATTCCAGTAGTAACAGAGTAAAATATTACATCATTTTATTCAGAACAATATTTGAAGTATATTAAGTCAAAAAAACTACATTTGATAATTAAACAATTTTTTGTGTTTGTCAAGGTTTTTTTCAAACTGCGATAGGACATAAATAAAAGAAAAGTGAATATACTTATGGCTTCTTTTCGAAATAACCTCCCGATGTTTGACGCATTTGTAGTATATGCGGACGACCTTTTCAATACACTTTTCATAAAATGTTGCCACCAAGGAATTTAAGTGAATCTTGAAGCTTTTTATTAGTCTAACTGTCCTACTAGCTACTTCTTCAATTCAGGTAAAAGATGGACGTTACTTGGTGCTAGCTCGGAACTGCATTACACGATTGAAAGGCTGGTTTCACACCGAACCAGTCAAGTCGCGCCCAGTCCAGTCGCGTCAGTCACATCAGTCCAGTCAAGTCAAGGTGGTTTCACACAGAGGCAGTCAACTATCAAGTCGTCAGTTACTAATTAAATTTGGTTCGATATGAAAGTCGAGATCGCTAAATTTATTATTCTTCGTAGACTTATTCGTAGACAAAAAAAATAGAAGGAAAAATAGGACAGTTTGGGTTCACCCTATTAACGTAAGAAGATCAACTTTCGGGAACTTTAGTCATTTGTTTCCTGAACAAATGATTTACTTAAGGATCCGGAGAAATTTTATAAGTTTTTTCACATGAGTGCAAACAGTTTCTTTCAACTTAATAATGTGCTAAAGGAGGAAATAATGAAAGAAAATATAAATTACCGTCTTGCTATCCTGCCACAGGAAAGATTGACAGATATTAAGTAGTAACAAATTATATTGGTAAGTAGGAATGAACGATGTTACTTCGCAAAATGTTTAAGTCGGACTGTTAGAAATTCAACTTGCTGAGTCTTCATAAGTCGGGTTCAAAATGGATTTGACGCTGTCGGTGTGAAAGCCAACTAGGCGTCTCCCATTGAAATAACCGTTAAAAATATCTGTTGAGTCTACAAGCGTCTGACGCGACTAGACTGGACGTGACTGGATTGGACTTGACTGGTTCGGTGTGAAACCAGCCAAAATGTTCCATTGAAACTGCTCAAAGAGGCGTTGGGTTACACCAGCACTGAGAGGATGGGCGTTGTCATGGATCACAACAATTCCAGACGTCAGCTCAATTATTTTGTTTTAAATGGCTCTCCGGAAACTTCGTAAAGTTTTACAATAAACAACTGAATTAATTTTATTTGAATTTTTTTTGCATTATTTGTATTTATAGGTATGGTTTTTATTTTGACAGCTGCAGGATAACAATATTACTGATGGTACCTCTAAACAAGCATTGCCTTAGAAGCCCTATTTTTCTAGTTGTGGAATCAATTTGTAATCTTTTTTATTTTTTTATTAATAATTAAATATTTTCGTTTTATTGTTTACTGTAAGAATATCTTTTATTATTTTTATGTTCTATGTTATATTTTTATGTTTTAATGTATCTGTCTGCAACATGTGAAATAAATTGTCTTATTCTTACACCATAACAGACAGGTGAAGTGTCAAATTATTTACACTCAATCTGTTTCTTGCAGGACTAAAATAAATAGTTCTGTTTCTTATCACATCATTTAAGAACAGAAGAGGTAGAGGTGTACTGTGACACTAATCAGAGTTATCTCCTCTGAAAGTAATGAATTTCATTATACAGTTAGACCCTGTGATGAATGAAGAGAAGGTGTCGTTTACAGATTGGAAAATATATGCTTTTCAGAGGGCCCGGCATCCTGATAAGTGTACTTTTCCATTCAGTGAGTGTTGGTAATGATAAACCACCTCGCTCCTCGTTTTACTTAATAAAACCTCTGCAGGTTCAAACTAGCCTTTCGGCTGATGACCTAAATAAACAACATTCTTATTCCTAATCGTAATCCCCGGCTGCATGAACTCCACCAAAAACACAACGAGGAACTTCAAGACAACGTCAACACTCATTTAAATTCATTGACGCCAACATTGTATTAAGAGCGTACTGGAAAGATTGCGTAGAGGTACAAAAATGCGTCAATCGTCAAGCTGATTATGTGGAAAAATAGCCATAAATAAACGAAACTTTTAGTAATAAAACATTTTCTCTTCATTCACTTTTCTTTTATTTATGGCATATCAAGGTTGAAAAAAACCTCGTATAACAAATCGAAAATTGAAAGAATTTTTTCCATGAATTCATTTACCATGCATATTTTATAATCATCTTTGACTACCACAGATTAAAAACTTTCAATATAAAACTTACTATAACAGAGGTTTTTAACTAACAAGTAAAGTTAAAAATGTAAAAAGCTTTTTTTCAGACCAGGTTTTTTTGTTAAAACGAAGTAAAATTACTGTAAAAGTGTAGTTAAATGGAAAGCGGTGAGTAAATTGATTTTATTCGTACAACCTCCTCTCTTAATTTAAATTCAGATGTGAGATCACAGATGATTACAAAAACGTTTCTGTTTGACAAACGATTTTTAATTAATTCTATTTGTAGCAGTAGTAGTAGTTGGTTTTAAAAATTCTTCTCATGCGTTGAATAAAAGTTAAAAAAAACATTTAAAATATTAAATCATCGGGAAAACTAAACGGAAACAATTTTCAAAACCTTTGTAAATTTTTAAGTAATTTATTCGCTTTGTGTTATTTTTATATTTGGTTTTTAAATGAAGTTTTTATTCGCGTACGATAAAAGGCAAAAAGTAGTAGTTTAGTTTAAGGTTATGTTTATAATAAAACTTTTGTAATTAATCTCATTCATTTAGTAGTCTGCGCATAATATTTAATTAAAATTTATTACTTTATTAAAAAGCCAAATAAAAAATAAATAAATAATTATTATAAATTTAACCCTTTCAGTACCATAGTCCGTAAGTTATGCATAAAGTGCCAAAGTTCGGATAACCAAACATTTCAAAAAAAATTTTAAACAAAAATTAATGAAATAATATTTTTTAAAAACCGCCTCCGTTGCGTAGCGCGCTAGCCTACAAAGCGAAAGATCCCGGGTTCGATTCCCGGCTAGAGCCCGGAAATTTTAATAACTTAAAACCACTGTTGGCTACAAACATTGATTTACAGATTAGGAAAAATTTCTTAAAACATTATATTTGGAGTATAGCATTATACGGGAGTGAAACGTGGGTGATATGGGCTGTAGAAAGGAAGAGGATAGAAGCTTTTGAAATGTGGTGTTATAGGAAAATGTTAAAGATTAGGTGGGTGGACAAAATAAGTAATTTAGAGGTTCTTAGGCGAATGGATGAACAAATAAATACATGGAACCATCTTACCAGAAGAAGGGATAGGCTAGTGGGGCATATCTTAAGACATCCAGGTATTGGGCTATCAATAATGGAGGGTAATATTGAAGGGAGTAAATTGAAGGGGGAGGCAAAGGTTAAAATATGTAAAGCAAATTGCAAAAGATGTAGGGTGTTACAGGTATGTAGATATGAAACAACTTGCGCAAGGTAGAACAGCTTAGAGAACTGCATCAAACCAGTCGAGAGACTGATGACAAAAAAAAACACTGTTAAGGTACCAAAACCCACAGTAGTTGCTAATGACCAAGCTGTTGAAGCGACTTCAAAATAAACTAAAAAAAAACTATTTTGAATATTTTTAGTGTTAGAACGATTTCTTTTTTTTATAAACAACAAAAATTACTTTTAACAGGAAATTTTATTTTTCTGTAACGTTGAAATTTTGGTTGGTAATGGCAGGCTTACGCCCGCAAGTTTTCGAAATAAGGGCTGCCACTTTTTGTACACCCTTATTCAAATTAAATGGCACTTTAGATCTAACTTTTAAATATTGTTTCGTCACTGAAAGGGTTAAAAGAAGTTTTTTAAACGCTTTTATTTAACTTACTCATGGATCCATAAAATCTTGCAACTTAAAATTTTAATACTTCTACCGTATCAATATGAATCAAACTTTGCACACTTGTTTATCTTCGATGACAATACGCTATCATAAAAAAAAATTTACAAAAAATTTTTTTTAAACGCTTTTATTACTAAAAAATAACTTACTCTTGGATCCATCAAATCTGGCAACTTAAAATTCTAATACTTCTACCGTATCAATATGAATCAAACTTTGCACACTTGTTTATCTTCGATGACAATAGGTGTTTGTAAAAAAAATTACAAAAAATTTCAAAAAAAATTTTTGAAAAATTTTTTTTTTCAAAAAAATTTAAAAAATTTCAAAAACGCTTTAATTTAACAATTACTTAAAAAAAGTAACTAAAAAGAAAAAAATAAAAAAAATTTACAAAAAAAAATTACAAAAAAAACAAAAAAAATTATAAAAAAAATAAAAATAAATAAAAAAAAAATTTTTTAAGAAACGCTATTATTTAACAATGATTCAAATAAAAAATGAACTAAAAAAAAATAATAAAAAAAATTACAAAAAAAATTACAGACATTACTGTTACAAATAAAAGCGTGGCGCATTTTTATACAACGAATATTTTACAATAAAATGCGCCACGCTTTTATTTGTAACAGTAATGTCTGTAATTTTTTTTGTAATTTTTTTTATTTTTTCTTTTTAGTTCATTTTTTATTTGAATCATTGTTAAATAATAGCGTTTCTTAAAAAAAATTTTTTATTTTTTTTAATTTTTTTTATAATTTTTTTTCTGTGTTTTTTTTGTAATTTTTTTTTGTAAATTTTTTTTTTTTATAATCTATACTAGGCCTCCGGGCCAGCCCAGTCAGTCAACTGGTAGTAAGTCGCTATTATTTGTTAAGTAATACCGGTTGGGCAAACGACTTTGTATGGTGACCAGCTGACAGCCATCTGTGAACAAACTCTACTGGGGGTCCCTGTTCAAACTCACGCCTAATTCACGTCAAATAATACAGCGATCAAATTTGCCAGTTGTCAATAATGTACAGTTCCCAATAACAAGTAAAAGCTAAAAAAAAATAATAGTCTATACGTACTAATATTAAAAAGACAAAGTGTGATTTTTTGTGCAGGCTAATTTCAAAAACTACTGAAAAGATGTTTATGAAATTTTGACAGCATATTCGTATTTATATTCACAGCAACATTTTATTTTTAAATTTACAAAAAATGATTACCCTGAGGGTCCTAATCAAGATTTTCATAAATATGTATCTTTGTGTGTATGTATTACTGTTGAAATAGATGAAAGGGTTTGATGAAGTTCAGAGACGTACGCGGGGAAAATTATCAAAACGTCGTTTCGTGTGTGTGTGTGTGTGTGTCCTATTTTTGAAGATAATCATACGTATAAAGACTAGCGAGGGACGTACGCGGGAAGTTTATCAAAACGTTGTGTGTGTTGTACACGCGCGCACGTGTGTGTATGTACGTTGGCTTATACAGCGATCTAGCTGCTGCACAAAATCTGTTACATATTTATTTTTTTTAAATGATTAGGCCCTACACATGTTTTGCGTGCGAAGCCACGCGGGGATGTTTATTATAAATAGATCTGGAACGAACTTTGGATTAAGTGTATCATCATTCTTTTCAAGTTGTCTTAGCTTCAGGGGACGTATTACGGTAGAATTGAAAAGCTAATTTCACTTGACTTGTTGAGGGTATAAGAAATAATCTGGTGTTTAAAGCTCATAGGAATTTCTCTTGTCAATGTAAATAATGAAAAAAATTTTTTTCAAAAAAAATTTAAAAAATTTAAATTTAACAATTACTTAAAAAAAGTAACTAAAAAGAAAAAAATAAAAAAAATTTACAAAAAAAAATTACAAAAAAAATCACAGAAAAAAAATTATAAAAAAAATAAAAAAATTTTTTAAGAAACGCTATTATTTAACAATGATTCAAATAAAAAATGAACTAAAAATAAAAAATAAAAAAAATTACAAAAAAAATTACAGACATTACTGTTACAAATAAAAGCGTGGCGCATTTTTATTGTAAAATATTCGTTGTATAAAAATGCGCCACGCTTTTATTTGTAACAGTAATGTCTGTAATTTTTTTTGTAATTTTTTTTATTTTTTATTTTTAGTTCATTTTTTATTTGAATCATTGTTAAATAATAGCGTTTCTTAAAAAAAAATTTTTTATTTTTTTTTATTTTTTTTATAATTTTTTTTCTGTGATTTTTTTGTAATTTTTTTTTGTAAATTTTTTTTATTTTTTTCTTTTTAGTTACTTTTTTTAAGTAATTGTTAAATTTAAATTTTTTTAATTTTTTTTGAAAAAAAATTTTTTCAAAAATTTTTTTGTAATTTTTTTTACAAACACCTATTGTCATCGAAGATAAACAAGTGTGCAAAGTTTGATTCATATTGATACGGTAGAAGTATTAAAATTTTAAGTTGCAAGATTTGATGGATCCAAGAGTAAGTTAATTTGTATTAATAAAAGCGTTTAAAAAAATTTTTTTGTAAATTTTTTTTTATCACAGCGTATTGTCATCGAAGATAAACAAGTGTGCAAAGTTTCATTCATATTGATACAGTAGAAGTATTAAAATTTTAAGTTGCAAGATTTGATGGATCCAAGAGTAAGTTAAAAAAAAAAAAAAAAAAAATTTTTTTTGTAAATTTTTTTTTATGACAGCGTATTGTCATCGAAGATAAACAAGTGTGCAAAGTTTGATTCATATTGATACGGTAGAAGTATTAAAATTTTAAGTTGCAAGATTTTATGCTTCCAAGAGTATGTTAAATAAAAGCGTTTAAAAATGCAACCTATGGTGTTTATAATACTAATTTAACCCTTTCAGTGCCGAAACAATATTTAAAAGTTTGATGTAAATTGCCATTTAATTTGAATAAGGGTGTACAAAAAGTTCCAGCCCTTATTTCGAAAACTTGAAGGCGTAAGTATGCCATTGCCAACCAAAATTTAAACGTTACAGAAAAATAAAATTTCCTATTAAAAATTAATTTTTATCGTGTTCATAAAAAAGAAATCGTTCTAACGCTAAAAATATTCAAAACAGTTGTTTTTTAGATTATTTTAAGTCGCATCGACAGCTTGGTCATTAGCAACTACAGTGGATTTTGGTACCTACCTAACGGTGGTTTTAACGGTTTAAAATTTCCGGACCCTGGCCGGGAATTGGACCCGGGACCTTTCGCTTTGTAGGCTAGCGCGCTAGTCACTACGCCACAGAGACGGTTTCAATATATTATTCCATTAATTTTGTTTAAAGTTTATTTTAGGAATGTTCGGTTATCCGTACACTACGAACGTCCGGTAAACCGGGTGTTACCACTACGTAAAAAACATCGACGTCCTGTTTTCCGGACGTTGGTACTCAAAAAGGGTTAACAGATGCACTAAACATGCAAGTGAAAATACAACTCCTCAACACATTTAATTTTAATTTTATATTATAAACACAGAGTTTGTAATACTTAAGGGAAAACGTCAGTTGCAAAGTGAAAACAGTAAGTTTTCCGAGAGTCTGACATACTGACAGCAGTGCTATAACATTGAAATATTATTTGAAAAGGTAAACCACCTCACCTCCTCTTATAACTTTAAAACTGTTGAGGTTCAAAAAGCCTTTCAGGGAAATTCTAAACAGCAATCACATTCAGTGCCGCTTTCCCAACTGAGGTTAAACTTGGAAGAAAGTTTAAACTGTGAAAGATCTGTATAAAAAGTACTTTTATTAACCGATTTTACTACAACTTTTAATTCAAATATTTGTATGTACAACGCTATTATAGCAGCAATTAATGATTTTCTGTTGTTTATTTTTTTACAAAAATTTGTGAAAAAATGGGAATTTTTAAGACAGCGGCCTTGGTATACATTTTACTAAAACGTTCCACAAAATTAAAAAACCTTTAAACGTAAATAAGAACTTTTTACTGTCCGTAACAAACAGGTGGAGTGTTAAATTGTTTACACTCAATCTGTTCGTTGCAGGGCTAAAATAAATAGTTCTGTTTCTTATCAAATGGTCAGCCAATTAAATGACTGAATTATTTAACAACAGAAGAGGTAGAGGTGTAAAAGACACTAATCAGAGTTATCTCCTCTGAAAGTAATGAATTTCATTATACAGCCAGACCCGGTGGTGAATGAAGTGAAGGTGTCATTTGCAGAGTGAAAAATATGTGCTTTTCAAAGGGCCCGGCATGCTGATAAGCGTACTTTTCCATTCAGTGAGGAAGGCAATTGTAAACCACCTTATTCCTCGTTTTCCTTAATAACACCTCTACAGGTTCAAACCAGCCTTTCGGCTGATCACCTAAACAACAACAAGAAGATTTTTTTCTACAGAGCCTAGTTTACAGGCAATTAGTAATTTCCCGTAATTTTAAGTTCTACAGCCAATTAAATGACTGAATTATTTAACAACAGAAGAGGTAGAGGTGTAAAAGACACTAATCAGAGTTATCTCCTCTGAAAGTAATGAATTTCATTATACAGCCAGACCCGGTGGTGAATGAAGTGAAGGTGTCATTTGCAGAGTGAAAAATATGTGCTTTTCAAAGGGCCCGGCATGCTGATAAGCGTACTTTTCCATTCAGTGAGGAAGGCAATTGTAAACCACCTTATTCCTCGTTTTCCTTAATAACACCTCTACAGGTTCAAACCAGCCTTTCGGCTGATCACCTAAACAACAACAAGAAGATTTTTTTCTACAGAGCCTAGTTTACAGGCAATTAGTAATTTCCCGTAATTTTAAGTTCTACAGAGGTTTATTTTCATTTTGCGTTATTCACTCATGATTAAATTTATGTTATATTTTTCATTTTACATTGTTTACGCATGATTAAACATAGATTATATGGTCACTATTTACATTGGCAAGAAAAAGTTGTGTTAGTGTTTCACGCCAAATATTTTTTTTTTAAGTCTCTGGGTGTAGTAAATAAAAAAATATTATCAAAAATCAATTTCATAACTCAGATAATCAATTTTCTAATATAACTTAAATTTTGTTGTTTGGTTAGGTCATCAGCCAAAAGGTTGGTTTGAACCTGTAGAGGTTTTACTAAGTAAAACAAGGAGTGAGGTGGTTTACAATTGCCTTCCTCACTGAATGGAAAAGTATGCTTATCAGCATGCAGGGCCCTCTGTAAAGCACATATTTTCCACTCTGCAAATGACACCTTCACTTCATTCACCACAGGTTCTGGCTGTATAGTAAAATTCATTACTTTCAGAGAAGGTAACTCTGACTAGTGCCTTTTACACCTCTACCTCTTCTGTTCTTAAATGATTCAGTCATTTAATTGGCCGACCATGTGATAAGAAACAGAACTATTTATTTTAGCCCTGCAACGAACAGATTGAGTGTAAATAATTTGACACTCCACCTGTCTGTTATGGGCAAAATATAACTTATAACAAATTTTTAATTTTTAATTTAGTCCTAAACTGTAGTGTTATATCTAAACCGATGGCGTTCGATAGGTAACGGTTTCGACTGATGATATTTCCGAATATGAGTCAACAAATAACCTTTTTGTTTCATTTTTTGAGGACAATATGGACACGGAAATTGTGGGTCTTTACCGCACTCAAAATTCACATGTCTTTTTAAAGATGATATATAATTGTATAATTTTCCACAAGCAGAACACCTGAACTGTTCTTGACCTTGAACGATATCACAATCATTTTTTCCATCCATTAATTGTGCAGGCCATTGTGATGATTCTGAAAAGAAAAGTAAGAAAATTGTCTGAGATTATTAAAACAAAAATACACATTTTAAATTTATAAAATTTAGTTTATTTTCAAAAACTTAAGTGCAAACAGAATTTTATTTTTTTTAAATATCTGCATCACTGTTTTTTGTATTCTCAGCTGTTGGTTCAGCTTTCTAAACAACTGTTGATGGAAAATATCCTAGTTTTTGCACATTTTGTTTTTGATTTGTGCCTTCTTGTTTCTTGCGTTTTTCCGTAAAGTTACATTTTTAACACTAGGTACATTTTTCTCAGAAACCAATAAACCTACCAGGCTGAAATTTTTACCACTTAATTATCTTGTATAGCCACCTATACCGACATTTTTATGAATTCCTCAGGTGCTCCAAAAAATAGTAATACGCAAAACAAGTGGATGACAATTTGTAAAAATGTTATGTTATTCGTAATTTTAAAAAAATGGTATGGTCCAAAGATTAAATTTAAAAAAGTCAGTAGTTCGAGAAGAAACCCGACACTTATAGTGAGTAAAGTTTAATTTCGCTATCTTTTACCAATCCTATGAAAAATGTACCTAAAAATAGCAAATTTAACATTGGCGGGATACAAAGTACAGTCTCCCTTTTAAATAATACATTTCCTTGATCAATTCCACGTAAGAAACTATAAAAAAAAATTATTATAAATAATTTAAATAAACAAATAAATCGTTGTCAGTGACAAAAGAAAATAATATACATCATCAAATATATATTTCTAATATAGTCTACATTAAAATCTATTTTAACAAATAATTTTTTTATAAGTATTCACTAAAACAAAAAAACACATGTACATTAAATTACTACTTAAATTTTACTAAAAGTGTACATTGGAATTTCATGTTTACACAGATTAGGCCTACATTTAAAGAAAACTTTTGTAAGATAATTTAATAATTTCTGATTGGAATAAAAAATAACGACTCATATAAAGTACAAGAAAATGAAATACGGACGTCTCCTCTTGTCTTTTTTAGGTCATCAGCCGAAAGGCTGGTTTGAACCTCTAGAGGCTTTACAAAGTAAAACGAAGAGTCAGATGGTTCACCATTACCTTCCGCACTGAGTGGATAAGTATTTTATCAGCATGCCGGGCCCTCCGAAAAGCATCTACTTTTCACCCTCCATATGACACCTTCACTTCATTCCCCACAGGGTCTGGCTGTATAATGAAATTCATTACTCTAAGAGGAGATAACTCCGACTAGTATCTTTTACACCTATACCTGTTCTGTTGTTAAATGCTTTAGTCAAATAATTGGCTGACCATGTGATACGAAACAGAACTATTTTTTGTAGCCCTTTAACTAGCAGATCGAGTGCAAATAATTTAACACTCCAACTGCCTGTTATGGGAGAGTTCTTGTATTATTTGGTAACATTTTAACTACAATATTATTGCCACACTTACAGTAGCCTATGCGCAGCACAACGTGATAAAGTGTATTCCCCACATTTCATTCGTTCGTAGGCTTGCTCTCCAGTTCCAACACAAATCTCAGAGATGTCATAGAAATGTACCATCTACACTCATTATTTAAGAAATCTACTATAAGTTCATAAATAATAATACCATAAACTATTTCATAAGTAAATAATACTATAAGTTGATAAAAAGAGCTTTCACTATTTTTAAAATAAATATAAGTTAGAAAATTTATTTATTTCTGATACAATATCAATAAATTTATAAAAGTTTTAAAAAATTACATAACGGTAGTTTAAAAGTTTTTTTGGTAACACAATTATTTAAGGCAGTAGGCCTAATATTAAAAAGGCCTAAAATTCACAGTAAAACAGTTAAATTATTCTCTAAAAGACACAAGAATGTTCTTAATTTAGTTACGTTTGATATAATATCGTAATACAGTAAAATCTCTCTATAGCGAAATTGAAGGGACCATGAGGTTCCGCCGCTATAAAGAGAGTTCCGTTATAGAGAGAGAGCGAGTAATTAATGGTGGGTGGAAGTTTGAGTACTAATTTTTCTGTACTAAAATCTCATATATACATACGTGAATGGTGCATGCAATAAGTTTACTTTGAAAACTACTGAATAGATTACTTTATGACGAATGTTTAATGCAGTAGATTACTTCAATACGGTGAGATATTTAAATTACTTACCTAAAATGTAGGTTATTAAGTTAACAAGAAATTTGGATACAAACAGCTGGTTTTATTAGATGTTGTCCCACTAATTTTGAACAGTAGAATTTAACTTTTCAAATTGAATGAACTTTTTTCAATAATCATTCATACAATAGGCCTGCATAACGTAATAGATATCCTAAAATTAATTAGCACTAAAACTCGTTTTTCACTAAACAGTAATGGACTTACATACAATTAAAATCTCATAAAAAATAAGCTACACAAAAAAAAACACAGTACAGTATATATTTTTTCGTTATTAAGGAAATAATGACTGTAAAGTACATTTCATTTCGTAAAATAAGTTGTAATCTTTGTTTGTTTGGTTCTTAATTCGTAAAACATGTCTTCAATCTTATTTTCAATGTTTAAAACTTGTTGTAAATTTTCATCTACATTGTGGCAATGACAGTACGTAGAAACAATACGAGTAGCGTCAAGTGCCTCTTTACTTGAAGGGGCACTATTTCTGTATACATTTCTTCGTCATTTTCACTTTCTTCCTCGTTGTTTTGGGCTAAGACAATTTCGATTATTGCATAATCGTCAACATCTGCTGAAGTGGCTAAATCATTGTCTGCCCCTACATAGGCGGCTAAATCCATATCCTGAAGATATTGTTTAGCCGCTATAGAGAGATTTTTGTGCCGCTATAAAGAGAGTTAAATACATTACCGTAATATACGAAAGGGTCGGGATCGGCAATTAATGCCGCTAAAGAGAGATTTCCGCAATAGAGAGATCCACAATAGAGAAATTTTACTGTATATTATACATTATATAATATCGTAATTAATATACTAGGAAGTTATACTATGCAAGACTTATAATGCATTGTGAATGTTTTAGGAACTTTCCATACATTATAGGTATCTCCCTGTATATTACGAGAGTTATTTTTTACAACATCCGATTGGTTATAAAAAAAAAACTAATGAGAATAATGAAATAAATTTATTATTAAAAGTTACATACATCCTTGGTTACTTTTCAACATAATCACCTTTTAAATTGATGTATTTATCATACCAGTGTACAACCTTTCCAAAAGCTTCTTCATAAAACGTTGCCACCAGTAACTTGGAATGGGTCTTTACGTGTCTTGCAGCTCGTCGTCTGTTCGGAAGCTCCGAAACCATCGCAAAGTTTCACAGTAATCTTCTGAGTTTATTGTAGTTGCGATGAGCCATTCAAAAAAAAAAAAAAATAAGAGGAATGCCCACTTCTGAAGTTGTCCTCATTCATGATAAAGCCCGTCCTCACAGTAACCAAACAGCTTCTTGACAAGTTTCAATGACATACTTTTGAACATACGGCGTCCTGACTTAGCGCCGAGCACTTCCACTTGTTCCTTGAACTGAAGAAGTGGCTAGAAGGACAGAGCTTCCGAACAGACAACGAGCTCCAAGACACCATAAACACCCATTTCAAGTCACTGGTGACAATATTTTATGAAGATGGTTTTGGAAAGGTTTTACACCGGTATGATAAATGCATCAATTAAAATGGTTATTACGTAGAAAAGTAACCAAGGATGCATGTAACTTTTCATAATCAATTTATTTCATTATTCTCACTAGTTTTATTTTTATAACCAATCGGAAATTGAAAAAAGACAATCTCGTATGTGGCATATATTTTTCAAAACCACATTCCTACACAAACGCCGCGTCAGTAACTGTTATAGCTCATTAAAGTCCAGCCTTTCTTAGTTTGCTCCTAATGTAAACAAATAATGAAGTCACTGCGCATGCGCATTATATCAAAATGTGTACAAACTGATTAAAAAGTAACAACAAAATACTTTCAAAAGTATTCAAATACAAAATACTTTTAAAAGTATTTTTATAAATGAAATGGATAATCATCATATCATGACTGATGTTTTTAGTACTTTAAATACTTTATAATTTAAAAAATAGTTAACTTAATAGGAATACGACATCCGTAAAGTCGCGGACTCTAACGTGCACCCTGTAGTAGCTGGCTTTTGTTTGTTGACAGTAGGAGCAAACTAAGAGTGGCTGAACTATAGACGGCTTACGTCTGACTGAATAATAGTCTAGGGTAAGTCTGTTCACCTGCACACATGATTTCTGTTTTAAAGTGGTAGCAACTCACAAAAAATGTTGTTATCCATTAAACATACATGTTGTTGTAAATTTTAATGTAACGACGGTGATGTTATTTTAATAGATTACTTTGTTCCCAATTATACTTTTTAGAGAGAACACGCTAAATCAATATTATAATTACTTCCTCATGGTTTGTTCAAATTCCCTTTTCTTCCACAATCTCTTCATTTTTTTCATCTATCTTTCATACGCTGTTCAATACTGTGGGGTTCAAGTCTTTTCTTTTCATTCTCTCCCCCAAAGATAACTCTCTGTCTTTTATTCTAATAAGTTGAGTTGTGAACTTTCTTGGTGGCAATTTTTAAAATTATCATTTATCATTTTCCGGTGTCCGTTATATTCAGATGTCAGCAACTACAAAACATAGCAACAAAAGGTTTCCAGATTCGTAATCTACACAAAAATTTAGTGGGCCTAGATTGAGTTTGAAGATCCGATTTTCCTTGGAACTGACTCAAAACCGGAAGTCATAAAATAAAAGTCATAAACTACATAAGATAGCCACAAACAGTTTTCGGATCCGTAATCTACACTAAAAGGTAGAAAGCCTAGATTGGGTTTGAAGTTCCAGTTTTGTCCGGAAGTGATTCAAAACCGGAAGTCAAGACATAAAAGTAGGAAATTGGAAACAAAATTAGTGTCATTCGATTCCTTTTGAAGAGCTGATACAGAAATCACTAATGGTTTTTGCCATTAGTCAAAGGTAAGCCTTTTTAAAAATTGCCACCAGCCAAGAGACGCGTCATCTCCTGAAAGCGATTTTTTTATATATAGCAATATTAGATTTTTATCAGTCGATTGGAGTAATTTGTTTCGGATGCACGACTAGACCATGAATTCCTTGAAGGTGATCGCGTAGATGACCCTTCTGCTTAAATCTACGAGAACAAACTCGGCACTGAAATCTTCTTTTGCCATTACATTCAAATTTAATATGCACTTGTAAGGAACCGTAATGTCGATATTTCCTGCTGCAACCGGTACATTGGTATTCACCACTGTTATTGTCAACAGGCAACAAAGATGTTTCGTCTGAGGAAACCCCTGAAAAATATTGTATTGAACATTAGTTTAATCAATCTAAGTTTACTAAAAATACCTACAGTCCTGCCATTCTTAATTTCTCCTACTGTAAACAAATAATGACGTCACTGAGCATGCGCATTATATAAAAATGAGCACACGCTGATTAAAAAGTAACAACAAAATACTTTTAAAAGTATTTTTATAAATTAAATTGTTTGGCTTACATCATATCATGACTGATGTTTCAAATACTTTAAGTACTTATAATTTAAAACATAGTTAACTTAATAGGAATACGACATCCATGAAGTAGCGGACTCTAGCGTGCAACCTTTAGTAGCTGGCTTTGGTTTGTTGCCAGTAGGAGCAAACTGAGGACGGCTCAATTGTAGTTATATTTTAACATAGCATTAAAAAATCTGGTGTGAAACACTCACACTACTTCCTCTTGCCATAGGAATAATGAACAATATAACCTAGGTTATATCAAGATTAAACAATGTAATATGAAAACATAACCCAATTTTAATCATGAGTGAATAAAGACCCATATGAAAATCAAACTTTATAGAAATTCAAGGATACAAAAAAAATCAATAATTATACTTCTAAATTAGGCTTTGTACAGAAAATTCCAGAAAATTAAAGTAGTCAGTTTTTTTAACTTCCTATTAACTTTTATTATAATGCATACTGTCATAAAATGCATAGAGTACTTTAGCCGCAATCTTAAAAATCCCAGTTTTTTTACCGATTTTGATGAAAAAAAAATAAGTAAAAATACCTAATTGACGCTAAATTAAGCTCTTTAGAGAAAATAAAGATTCTAGGGTATTTAATTTCCTATAACTTTGATTATATACACTTTTTTCGTAAAATGCATAGTGCTAAGACCGCAATCTTAAAAATCCAATTTTTTACCGATTGTGATGAAAACAAAAGAGAAAATCATTACGCCTAATTGCCACTAAACTAACCGCTGCACAAAAATAATTGGAAATAAAAGTTGTAGATTTTAAAATGCATATTAAGGCCACAATCTTAAAAAGAAAAACAATTTTTCTTTGTCAACAAGAGCACAGTCTGTCCAAGAATTTCAGCAGACATGACGTAATCCTGTCTTGTAGAGAATAAACAATTTAGTAAATGAGGTATTTTTAAAAAATCATAAGAGTCGTTTTTCAAAAAATCGCATAAACTGAAAAATCAAGATAAATAAACTTGTGCCTCTGGCTGACCGATTTTAATAAAAATCTTTGTGTCAGGTTACCTAGTAGTAGGTACCAAACGTAAAGTTCCAAGTTTCAACTTCATAAGAAATTGCGTTCTTGAGATATTCAGCTCATACATAGATATAAAGACGCACACAAACACATACACACACACACACACACACACACATACAGCCAGACCAATAACTAAAAACATGTTTTAAGGTTCAGGGGACCTTTTAAAAAATCAAAATGAAAACAATACTCTTTCCCATATTTTATATAGGGCTAGAAAAAGTAAAAACTGCATTACAAACTACACACTAGTAGTATTTATTTATTTTATAATTTGTACAAAATGTTCATGATATACAAAACAACAATAAAAAAATCAATAATAATTAGTAAATAACAGAAAGTCATCATATTATAATACTTTGACGTAAAAGATTTACATAAAAAAGAGGTATTCGAAATAAATTATTGTAAAAATCGTAACAGCTAAAATAATTGTCATTCGTTTTAAAGTACCGGGTATTTGCAAAAAAACTCCCTAGTTTCATGAATAATTTTAATGTTGAAAACATTTACGAATACATACTGAATCAGAATAATTTACAGTTTTATTTTGTATAATTTGGGGACAGGGTCACCAGAGGAGGTCTTCCGGCATCAACGAAAATCTGTTATTGTTTAGGTCAACAGCCAAAAGGTTAGTTTGAACCTCTAGAGGTTTTACTAAGTAAAACGAAGAGTCAGATGGTTTACAATTGCCTTCCTCACTGAGTATAAAAGTAGCCTATGCTTATCTGCATACCAGGCCTTCTAAAAAGCACATTTACTTTCCATTCTGCAAATTACAACTTCACTTCATTCTCCACAGGATCTGGCTGTATAATTAAATTCATTACTTTCAGAGGAGATAACTGTGACTAGTGTCTTTTATACCTGTACCTCTTCTGTTCTTAAATAGTTCAGTCATATTGACTATGTGATAAAAAACAAAACTAATTTTTTGTAACCCTTGAACTAACAGATCGAGTGCAATTAATTTAACACTCCATCTTGCCGTTATGGGCAGTTATTCAGGGTTTGTTTAGGTCAGCAGCCGAAAGGCTGGTTTGAACCTCTAGAGGTTTTACTAAGTAAAAACGAGGAGTAAGGTGGTTTACCATTGCCTTCCTCACTGAGTTGAAAGAGTATGCTTATCAGCATGCCAGGCTCTCCGAAAATCACTCACTTTCCACCCTGCAAACGACACCTTCACTTCATTTACCACAGGGTCTGGCTGCATAGTGAAATACATTACTCTCAGAGGAGATGACTCTGATTAGTGTCTTTTACACCTCTACCTCTTCTGCTCTTAAATAGTTCAGTCATATAAGTGGCTGACTATGTGATAAGAAACAGAACTATTTTTTTTTAGCCCTGGACCAAACAGATAGAGTGCAATTAAAATAACACTCCACCTGCCTGTTTTGGGCATTATTCAGGGTATGTATACATAAATCAAAAATGTTTTCAACATTAAAATTATTTATGAAACTGGGGAGTTCTTTTTCATCACCCGAATATACCTAAATCGTGTCAGGCATTTAACAGAACATTATTTTCTACTAATATTTAATAACTAATGAATAATTATCGAAATTAATTTAAAAAATTAATCATACAAGTAAAGAAACTTTAAAAATTATTTTATATAAAATAAAATTAAAATGGAAGAAATGAATTTTAGTTTACATAATACAAATAATCAACCACATGGCTTCTACACTGGGGGTAAAAAAATCTATTCTCGGTCAGGAGTGATATTTTCATGAGCATATTGTCTCATATCATTACCTAAGCAAAAGCAAAGGCTTATGTAGGAATCATCCCTCAAAATAATTTAATCAAGGAAAAACAATTCACAAATTATAGAATTACAATTCTGTGTTTCAGAGGCAAGAGTGTTACCTCCAATTTTGATGAAACTGAGTTGTTAACTTCTTGTTTTTTAGTACAGCAGCCGAAAGGCTGGTTTAAACGTATAGAGGTTTTATTAAGTAAACAAAACGAGGAGTCAGGTGGTTTATATTAATTGCCTTTCTAACTGAATTGAAAATGCTTATCAGGATGCCAGGCCCTCTGAAAAGCATGCACTTTCTACCTAGCAAAGACATCTTCACTTCATTCACCACAGGGTCTGGCTGTATAATGAAATTCATTACTCTCAGCAGAGATAACTGTAACTAGTGTTTATTACACCTGTACCGAAGGGAATGGAAGTGATGATCGAAATCAAGAAGAGAAAGCTGGTGTACCTCGGCCATGTCTTGAGAGGTCCAAAATATGAAATCCTTCATCTTGTCATCCAGGGAAAGATTATGGGCAAACGATCGGTTGGAAGAAGAAGAACCTCCTGGCTACGGAACCTGCGAGAGTGGTTTAATTTGTCATCCATCGACCTATTTAGAGCTACAGTTTCCAAGGTCAGGATTGCCATGATGCTAGCACACCTTCGTAATGGAGATGCTACATGAAGAAGAGACACCTGTACCTTTTATGTCGTTAAATATTTCAGTCATATAATTGACTGACCATGTGATAAGAGAAAGAACTATTTTTAGTAACCCTGCAACTAGCAGATAGAGTGCAATAATTTAACACTCCACCTATCTGTTATGGGCAAGTTCTCGTATTATTTGGTAAAATTTTAACTACAATATTACTGCCACACATACAGTTGCGCAGCAAAACGTGATGAAGTGTATTCCCCACATTTCACTTGTTTTAGGCTCACTCCCCAGGTCTAACACAAATCTCAGAGTTGTTATGGAAATATACCATCTTTACTCATTAATTAAAAAATCTGCTATAAGTTCATAAATAATAATACCATAAATTATTTCATAAGTAAATAATACTAAAAGTTAATAACAAGAGCTTTAACTATTTTTAAAATACCTAAATATAAGTTAAAAAATTTATTTATTTCTGATACAAAATCCATAAATTTATAAAAGTTTTACAAAATTACATAATGGTTGTTTTTGGTAACACAATTATTTAAGGCAGTAGGCCTAACATTGAAAAGGCCTAAAATTCACAGTAAAAAAGTTAGATTATTCTCTAAAAGACACAAGAAAGTTCTTAATTCAGTTATGTTTGTTTGTTATTAATATACAAGGAGGTTATACAGTACAAGGCTTATAATGTATTGTAAATATTTTAGGAACTTTCCACACATTAAAGCTGTCTTCCTGAATATTACGAGAGTTATTTTTTTAAAACCTCCGATTCGTTATAAAAATAAAACTAATAAGAATAATGAAATAAATTTATTATGAAAAATTCCATACATCGTTGGTTACTTTTCAACATAATCACCTTTTAAATTGAGTCCGAGTCGTGAAAGAAGTGAGCTTGCATTCGGGATGACGACGTCGTAGCTAGGCTACCTTGTCGTTTAGGGAAATGGATGAAAGGAACTTTTTTGGAATTTTTCTTCATTTGTAAATACAGATGATTAATCGGGGGAAAGATGGGTTCGGAATCGAGATAACAGCGAGAACATTGCGTTGGGAAGGGAAATGTTTTCTAGTTGGGAGTGTTCTTTTCTAGTAGGAAATATTTATAGGGATGTTTGTAAGGAGTCTATAGAAAATCGTGGAATGGCTGTTTAATTTTTACTTGTGGTGGGCGAGGTGTCGTGTAGATTTTTGAGACAGTTGGCTGTAAAGAGCGTTGACCGGCATTGTGAAGGACTCTTGAAGTTCGGTGTATGAACTCCCCAAGGGTGGGGGTGAGGACGTAGTCGTGGACGGTTTTATTTTTGATGAGGTAGTGGAGGTTGGAAATTTGTCTTACTATGCGGTTGTGAAGGGAGGAGAGTTTTCTTTTGTTGTCGAAGGAGAGGACGGGCCACCAAACCGGTGCACCGTAAAGAAGGAAGGATCTGATGATAGCTGTATAGATGAGGAGTTTAAGGGGAATTCTGTTTTAAATTGATGTATTTATCATACCGACGTAAAAGCTATCCAATACCCTCATCCTAAAACGTTCCTGCCAGTCACTTGAAATGGATTTTCACGGTGTCTTGGAGCTCATCGTCTGTTCGGAAGCTCCGAAACCGTCGTAAATTTTCACGGTTACCTTTTGCGTGTATGATGGTTACAGAGAGTCATTCAAAACAGAAGAAGAGGAATGCTCACTTCTGGAGAAGTCCTCATCTCTGATAAAGCCCGTCCTCACAGTCTGCAGTGACGAAACAGCTTCTTTTCAAGTTTTAATAGCACATTTTTGATCATAAGGCGTTTGCCCTGACTTAGCGCCAAGCGACTTTTACTTGTTCCTTGAAATGAAGAAGTGGCTAGGAGGGAAGAGCTTCCGAACTGACGACGAGGTCCAAGACCCCGTGAAAACACATTTCAGGAGACTGGTGGCAATGTTTTATGAAGTGTCTATTGAAAAGTTTGAACAGCAGTATGATAAATGTCTCAATTTAATTGGAAATTATGGTGAAAAGTAATTAAGGATGTATGTAACTTTTCATAATAAATATTATTTTATTATTCTCACTAGTTTAATTTTTAAAACCAATCAGAGATTGAAAAAAGACAACCTCGTATATGGGCTATATTTTTCAAAAGCACAATCCAACACAAACACCGCGTCAGTAACTGTTCACCTGCACACATGATTTCTGTTTTAAAGTGGCAGTAACTTAAAAAATGTTGATATCCCTTTAACATACATGTTATTGTCAATTTTAATGTAACGACGGTGATGTTATTTCGATAGATTACTTTGTTCCCAATTATACCTTTAGAGAGAGTACGCCAAATAAATGTTATAATTATATCCTCATGGTTTGTTCAAATTCCCTTTTCTCCCAAAATGTCTTCACATTTTGGATCTTTTTTTTTAAGTTGTTCAATAATGCGGGGTTCAAGTCTCTTCTTTTCATTCTCTCTCCCAAAGATCAATCTCTGTCATTGTTTTCTAATGAGCACAAATTGTGAACTTTATTGGTGGCAATTTTTAAAATTATAATTTATCATCTACCGGTTTCCGTTACATTCAAACTACAAAATGTAAGAAACTACAAAAGTTAGCAACAAAGGGTTTTCTGATTCGTAATCTTAAAAAAACGTTTGTGGGCTTAGATTGAGTTTTTAATTCCGGCTTAGCCCGGAAGTGCCCAAAACCGAAATAAAAGAAATAAAAGTCATCAAGTACAAGAGATAGCAACAAAAAGTTTTCAGATTCGTAATGTACACAAAAAGTTAGTGAGCCTAGATTAAGTTTGAAGTTCCAATTTTGCCCGGAAGTCAAGATATAAAAGTCATAAACTACAAGAGATAGTCACAAACGGTTTTCAGATTCGTAATCTACACAAAAAGTTAGTGAGCCTAGATAAAGTTTGAAGTTCCGATTTTGCTCGGAAGTAGCTCAAAACCGGAAGTCAAAAAAATAAAAGTCGGAATTTGGAATTAAAAATAGTGTCATTCGATTCCTCTTGAAGAGTAGATACAGAAATCACTAATGGTTTTTGAAATAGGTCAAAGGTAAGTCTTTTTAAAAATTGCCACCAGCCGAGATCTTTTTTATAATCAGTAATAATAGATTTTTATCAGTCGATTGGAGTAATTTGTTTCGGATGCACAATAAGACCATGAATTCCTTGAAGGTGATGACATAGATGGCCCTTTCGTTTAAATCTACGAGAACACACGTGGCACTGAAATTTTCTTTTGCCATTACAGTCAAATTTAATATGTTTTGAGAAGGATTCGCGAAGTCGATATTTCTTGCCGCAACCGGTACATTGGTATTCACCACTATTATTGTCAACAGGCAACAAAGATGTTTCGTTTGTGAAAACCTCTGAAAAATATTGCATTTAAAAAAAATTATTAGTTCAATCTAAAAGTTTACTACAAGAATACCTATATTTAAAATATCATTAAAAAATCTGGTGTGAACACTCACACTACTTCCTCATGCCAATTTAATTTTTTTCAACAGTGTATTTCTTTTACAATCAGTTTATGAATACAAAAACTTTAAGCAAAGATAAAAAAATCTAAGTAATGTCCTTAGAGTTAAAATAAAAACCACACTCAGTAATGTGTTTCAACGAGACTAAACTGTGAAGAAAAAATATATAGTATGCACATGTTGTTTAGGTCATCAGCCGAAAGGCTGGTTTCAACCTGTTGAGGTTTTATTAGGTAAAACGAGGAGTGAGATGGTTTACGTTGCCTTCCTCACTGAATGGAAAAGTACGCTTATCAGTATGCCAGATCCTCTGAAAAGGACATATTTTCCACTCTGAAAATGACACCTTCGCTTCATTCAACACAGAGTCTGGCTGTATAATAAAATTCATTACTTTCAGAGAAAATAACTCTGATTAGTGTCTTTTGCACCTCTACCTTTTCTGTTCTTAAATGATTCAGTCATTTAATTGGCTGACCATGTGATAAGAAACAGATCTATTTATTTTAGCCCTGCAACGAACAGATTGAGTGTAAATAATTTGACACTCCATCTGTCTGTTATGGGCAGATATGCATATACAGTAATTATAATATAAAAAACTAAATTTGATGAACTGTAAATCAACATTTTAACCCTTTATAGGTCTGTGGTCTGCCCATAACAGACAGGTGGAGTGTCAAATTATTTACACTCAATCTGTTTGTTGCAGGGCTAAAATAAATAGTTCTGTTTCTTATCACATGGTCAGCCAATTGAATGACTGAATCATTTAAGAGCAGAAGAGGTAGAGGTGTAAAAGACACTAATCAGAGTTATCTCCTCTGAAAGTAATGAATTTCATTATACAGCCAGACCCTGTGGTGAATAGGTCTGTGGTCTGCCCATAACAGACAGGTGGAGTGTCAAATTATTTACACTCAATCTGTTTGTTGCAGAGCTAAAATAAATAGTTCTGTTTCTTATCACATGGTCAGCCAATTAAATGACTGAATCATTTAAGAACAGAAGAGGTAGAGGTGTAAAAGACACTAATCAGAGTTATCTCCTCTGAAAGTAATGAATTTCATTATACAGCCAGACCCTGTGGTGAATGAAGTGAAGGTGTCATTTGCAGAGTGGAAAATATGTGCTTTTCAGAGGGCCCGGCATGCTGATAAGCGTACTTTTCCACTCAATGAGTTGTGGCAATGGTAAACCACCTTACTCTTCGTTTTACTTAGTAAAACCTCTACAGGTTCAAACCAGCCTTTTGGCTGATGACCTAAACAACAAGGTCTGTGGTAAGTATACTTATCACTGGCAATAAGGTCGATTTTTTTAAAGAATAAGCTAAGCAGTTGAACCTTATTGGCATTTTATAGTTTTATAGAGATGTTCTCTGGTAAGTAGGCTCTCTACGTATTGAAATTAGCGCGCAGCGACCATTTGGTCCACGAGTTACACGAATGTGGTAAGGATTTATACCAGCGTACGCAACCGTGTTGTTTTGTTGTTACTTTTGCACAGTGCTTAGAAAATTTCAGTTTTTTACGGGAAAGCAAGTATTCATGCTAATATAAAGTTAAGATAAGTTATTCGCCACATTTTTCTGTTATACAAGACTACAAGTTGTTTTAATAAGCATTCTTGCCACTAAATATTATGTGATTCCCATTTCAATAAACATTCCTTGGTAAATTATACTTACCAGGGCTTAACATAAAAAAAAGAAATATTTTACTGTTCTGGCACTAGAAATACATTATTCAAGTCCCTATAAAACTAAATTTAACATTTTACTACTTGCATATTTTCCCCCCATAGTACTGCCTTGTTGTTGTTTCGGTCAACAGCCGAAAGGCTGGTTTGAACCTGTAGAGGTTTTACTAAGTAAAACGAGGAGTGAGGTGGTTTACCAGTGCCTTCCTCACTGAGTGAAAAACTACGCTTAACAGCATGCCGGGCCCTCTGAAAAGCACATATTTTCAATCTGCAAATGACACCTTCACTTCATTCACCACAGGGTCTGGCTGTATAATGAAATTCATTACTTTCAGAGGAGATAACTCTGATTAGTGCCACAGTACACCTCTGCCTCTTCTGTTCTTAAATGATTCAGTCATTTATTTGGCTAACCATGTGATAAGAAACAGAACTATTTATTTTAGCCCTGCAACTAACAGATTGAGTGTAAATAATTTGACACTCCGCCTGTCTGTTATGGGCAGAGTACTGCCTTCTAAAGAGTTAAAACCCAACGCTGTTGAAGCTGAAGATAATGACGATGATAACGATGCCTATTATGAGATGACGATAATTTATAGTTAAGTAGAAAAGAAGAAAAAAGGTTTAAATGATTAACAAAATCGTATAGGTAAGTCTAGTGTTTTAAAACGTTTCAGTCTTTGAGTAACTTCTCCGTTGTCGAGGAGGTTAATTGCTAATGGATTCTGATGGTCTTCTAGTTTTTGTAAATGATTTTCGCTATAATGTTTAATTTCTTCGTTTATGAAGGGCAGGTTTAGATCATTGAGTAATATTTCATTGGTTACGTATTATGGGGCTGCCGTGATTAGTCTGCATTTTCAGCGTTTTGATTGAAATCGCTGCAGTATTTCTATTATATAAATAATGTAAATAATGAACAAAATAACCTTTGTTATATCATGATTAAACAATGTAACATGAAAAACAGAACCTAATTTTAATCATGAGTGAATAGACACCATATAAAAATCAACTTTTATAGAAATTCAAAGATGCGAAAAATCAGTAATTTCCTCTAAACTAGTTTTGAAACTAGGATTTGAACAGAAAAATGCTAAAATAAAAGTTGTCAGTTTTTTAATTTCCAGTAACTTTTATTATAATACACTTCTGTCGTAAAATATATATTCACCAGTCTTAAAAAAATTTCAATTTTTTACAGATTTTGATGAAGAAAGAGAAAAGCCTAATTGACGCTAATTTAATCTCTATAGAGAAAAAAACATTGTAGGGTTTTTAATTTCCTATAACTTTTAATAAATACATTTTGTCGTAAAATGCATAGACTGCTAAGACATCAATTTCCAAAATAAAATCCAATTTTTTTACCGATTGTGATGACAAAAAAATCATTAGGCCGCTAAGCTAAACGTTGTACAAAAATATTTGAAAAATAATAGTTCTAGATTTTAAAATATTCTACAATATTGTTAACAAAAACTTTTGGCCTTACAATGCATATTGAGACTGCAATCTTAAAAAGAAAAAAATTATTTTACCCTACAAAAGCACAGTCTGGCGCTTATTCTATCTTTTAGAGCATAAAAAATTTAGTTGAGGCAATTTTTAAAAAAATCATACGAGTCGTTTTTTAAAAAATCGCAAAAACTGAAAAATCAGACACATAAACTTCTACCTCCGGTTAACCGATTTCGATAAAAATCTTTTGTGTTGGGTCCCCAAGTAGTAGGTACCAAACGTTAAATTCCAAGTTTCAACTTCATACGATAATCCGTTCTTGAGATATTCAGTTCATATACATTGATATAAACACACACACACACACAGCAATAGATAAAAACATTTTTGTGGGTTCAGGGGACCTTCACAATCTAAATGTAACCAATACATTTCTTACCCATATTTTATAGAGGGCTAGAAAAAGTAAAAACTGCATTACAAATTACATACTAGTATTTATTTATTTTATAATTGTACAAAATGTTCATGATATACAAAATAACAATAATACAATAACAATAATAATAAGAAAATAAGAGAAAATTATCACATTGTAGTACTTAGATGTAAAAGATTTACATAAAAAAGAAAAATAAGAAATAAAAAATTATTGTAAAAATTATAACAGCTAAAATTGTCATTCGTTTTAAAGTACCGGGTGTTTATAAAAAACTCCCTAGTTTCATGAATAAATTTTTTTTTAATTCCTAATTTTGTGTAAGTTGCAATCTGTTCAATTGAGAACAATAAGCAACCCCATGACCCAATGAGATGAGAATGATGTGTATGACGTGTAAATGAAGTGTAGTCTTGTACAGACCCAGGCCGAACATTCCTGAGAGAGTATGGTTAATTGAACCCCAACCATCAAAGTACACCGGTAACCACTGTTTAGTATTCAAATCCGAATAAAAGTAACTACCTTTACTAGGATTTGAACCAGGAACCTTCGTCTCCGAAAATCAGCTGTTTAATAGCTGATTTTGGGGACGACTTTACCTCTAGACTAACCCGGTGGGTTAATTTTAATTTTGATGTGAATGAATAATTTTTGAAATAATGAATAATTTTAATGTTGAAAACATTTATGAATACATGCTGAATAAGAATAATTTACAGTTTTATTTTGTATCATTTGGGGAACAGATACACCAGAGGAGGTCTTCCAGCATCAACGAGACTTTGTTGTTGTTGGTTAGGTCAACAGCCAAAAGGTTAATTTGAAACTCTAGAGGTTTTACTTAGTGAAACGAGAAGTGAGGTGGTTTACCATTGCCTTCCTCACTGAGTTGAAAGAGTATGCTTATCAGCATGCCAGGCCCTCCGAATAGCACCTACTTTCCACCCTGCAAATGACACTTTCACTTCATTCACCACAGGGTCTGGCTGTATAATAAAATTCATTACTTTCAAAGGAGATAACTGTGACTAGTGTCTTTTACACATCTACCTCTTCTATTCTTAAATTGTTCATTCATATATTTGGTTGACTATGTGATAAGAAACAGAACTATTTGTTGTAGCCCTTGGAACCAACAGATCGAGTGGAGTTAATTTAACACTCCATTTGCCCGTTATGGGCAAATTTTCACGTAGTTTTCTTAAAAACTAAAAATGATACAGTTCTGGGACTCATTTTTTAAGTTTCACCTCAGGGTCTGGCTGTATAATAAAATTCATTACTTTCAGACGAGATAAATGTGACTAGTGTCTTTTATACCTCTACCTCTTTTGTTTTTAAATAGTTCAAACATATAATCGTTTGACCACGTAATAATAAACAAAAATAATTTTTTGTAGCCCTGGCACCAACAGATCGAGTGCAATTAATTTAACACTCCATCATGGGCTTATGAAACTTCAGTGCTTATTCTTATGGGCTTATTTAGGGAATGTATACATAAATTATAAATGTTTTTCAACATTAAAATTATTCATGAAACGGGGGAGTTCTTTTTCAAACACCCGAATATACCTATATCGTGTCAGGCACTTAACAAAACATTATTTTATACTAATGAATAATCATTTAAAATTGATTTAAAAAATTAAAAATTTAAGAAATGAATTTTAGTTTATATAATACAAATAATCAACACAACTGGCTTCAACGCCAGGGTTACCAAGTTCGATTCCCAGTCAAGTGCGACATTTACATACGTATATTATCTCATATCATTATCTAAGCAAAAGCAAAGGCTTATGTAGGAATCATCCCTCAAAATAAATTAATCAAGGAAAAAAATTCAGAAAATATAGAATTACAAATCTGTGTTTAAGAGGCAAGAGTGATAACTCCAATTTTGTTGAAACTGAGTTGTTAACTTCTTGTTTTTTAGTACAGTAGCCGAAAGGCTGGTTTGAACCTATAGAGGCTTCATTAAGTAAATAAAACGAGGAGTCAGGTGGTTTCTCATTCCCTTCCTAACTAAGTGAAAAATATGCTTATCAGCATGCCAGGTCCTCTGAAATGCATCTACTTTCTACCCAGCAAAGACTTCTTCACTTCATTCACCACAGAGTCTGGCTGTATAATGATGAAATTCATTATTCTCAGAGGAGATAACTGTGACTAGTGTCATTTACACCTCTACCTCTTCTGTTCTTAAATGCTTTAATCATTTAATAGCCTGACAATGTGATGAGAGAGAGAGAGAGAGAGAGAGAGAGAATACATCGAATGAATACATCCGAGGACTACCAGGTTTTGAATTAAAATTTCCTTTCTGAGATATTTCTGAATTACTTTTGCCATACCTATCGGAAGGTTCAATCTGCACCAAGTCAGGAATGGGGATGATCTGCACATGGTTCAATTTGTATCTAAGTGAATCGCAGACTTCTACAGGTTGGGAATCATTGGTTTACATAAGTCATGGGCAAAGTACGGCCCGTGGGCCAAATGCGGCTCCCAGGCTGGCATAACCCGCCCCGTGACATGGTTCTGAATCATAGTATGTCAATCTCTTCAAGATTTTAAAATTATTGAACAAGGGTATTTTGAAACGTCATTTAATTTGTACTGTGAATCAGTAAAACCAGAATTTTAACTTGAACTGATTGAGTTGCAATGTAGCACTGAATTGAAACAGTTTTTCTTAACTTTTCAAAAGTAGAGTTCTACAAGACCTATCAAAATCAAGCTTCCCTAATTTGTCATTTTCAGAACTGTCATATTTAGATCATCCTGCATCTGCAAACAAGTCTTTTCCACAATGAAGCTTAGCAAAAATATTATTAAAAACAGATTGACAGACAACCATTTAGCTTCACTTTTGAGAGCCAGCTCATCCTAGTTTCAACCAGATTATAAAAAAAATTTAGAAGCAGTCACAATTTTACTTGTCACATATGCCTTCATACTCATCTTAAGTCCAGCGTTTCTTAGTTTGCTCCTACTGCCAACAAACAATGACGTCACTGAGCATGCGCATTATGTAAAAATGTGTACACGCTGATTAAAAAGTAACAACAAAATACTTTCAAAAGTTTTATATACAAAATACTTTTAAAAGTATTTTTATAAATGAAATTGTTAGGCCTACATCATATTATGACTGATAGTTAAAGTACTTTAAGTACTTATAATTTAAAATATAGTTAACTTAATAGGAATACGACATCCATAAAGTCGCGAACTCTAGCGTGCACCCTGTAGTAGCTGGCTTTGGTTTGTTGACAATAGGAGCAAACTAAGAACGGCTGAACTATAATCAATAATCCAGTTTTGTTAATTTTTATCACAAGTTTTCTAACACGCATTCTAGCATCAGTTTTATGAAAATGAATCAATAATAAATTAAAAAATACAACTCGTATAATCTATCCATAAACATGTGTTTTTTTATTTTAAATTTTGTTGGCCCACCTAGCGTATTTTCTATTATATCTCGCCTTAACCTAAAAAATGATACAATACTGATAAGGACTGATAAGACATGGCGAATATCTAGCCCCTAGTAAATAAAAAATATTGCTAGAAATAAAGTTAGGAAAGTATAAAAATGTTTATAACTTTTAACAATGATACTTTTCACGGTTGATGAGCTCTGCTGTTCCACGCGTTTAGACCAATCAGAACGTTTGCCAGCGTTGTCAGATTGTGCAAATATATCAGCCTGAAAAACATAACGCGCGCACACACATAAGAGTCGCAGTAGTTCACTCGTGTCTTGTATCTCGTAGAGCGGACAGCAAATAAATTTGCCGGTTTTTTTAAGTGCGCAGAAGGTTTATTTTGGTAATGGTGCGCTTGGGTGCCTCAGCGAGTGGTGGGGGTCAGTGCTGTACTATTTTTTGTTTTACGTCTTGACTGTTTTGCAATTTCTGCAAATGCAGACGGTGGAGAAAAATGATACATGAAAATGAGTGATGGAAAAATGCCAGACCTAACCAGGAATGGAACCGAGGACCCCGGGGTAGAAGCCAGTCGCGCTAACCACTACGCCAACGGGCCGGCCAGTGCTGTACTAGCTGTGATCAAAACCATGTCACTCTCGCAACGTTAAATATCAGCTGACCTGAACACATTAGTCTGTAATGTGTTGTAGGTGGTAGGGGTTAATTGTTGCATATAATTGAATGTTTTTAACGTCGCTAATAGATGATATTTTATAACTTTCAGTGCCTGTAGTAGGCAGTTCGGTACTAAGACACGAAATCTACCGACTGATTCCGAATTTTTCGCGCAACTACACCAGTAAGCTTATTTTGGCGTCCGCTCTACTGAACACATCGATTTTAGAGCGCGTTAACATGCAATGCTTTATAATATAATCAGCTGGTTGTATGTATGTTTTTGCCGGCCGCGTTGGCGATGTTGGTAACGTGCTCGCCTCTCATCACGCGGTCTTGGGTTCGAATCCCACTCGGGCATGGCATTTTTTCATACGTTACAAAAAATTCATTTCTTCATTCACCGTCTGCATTAGCAGCAATTTGCAAAACAGTCGGACGTAAAACCAAAAAAAAAAAAAAAAAAAAAAAAAAAAAAAAAAAAAATGTATGTATGTTCATCGGTTATTGTTATTGAAAGACCAAAAAAATCTGGTGTGAAACACTCACACAACTTTCTCTTGCCAATGCAAATAATTAACAATAAACCTAACATTAGTAATAAAACATTAGAAATGAAGAAAAAACTAACCTCAAAAAACATTAGTGAAATACGCAAAATTAAAATCGACCTCAGTTTGGCTTAAAAATACAGAAAATCGCTCATTCACGCTAAACGAGGCACTGTACAAAAAAAAGCTATAAATAAAAGTTGTAGATCTTTTAATTTCCTACAAATTTTATTATACACACTTTTGTCGTAAAATGCATTCTAAGGCCGAAATCTTAAAAAACCGATTTTTCACACGTTTTCGTGAGAAAAAAAACAGAAAATTGCTAATTACCGCTAAACTAAGCGTTATACAAAAAAATGTTTGAAATAAAAGTTGTAGAATTTTACATTCTCTACAACTTTTATTATATAACGTTTTGCGCTAAAATGCATATTAAAGCCGCAATCTTAAAAATAAAATGTTTTTAAGTAAAAACAGCCTCACGCAGAATTTCAGCAAACATGGCGCCTACCTTATCTTGTAGAGCATAAAAAATTGAGAAAATCAGGCGATTTTTAAAAAAAATCGTAGGACCAGTTTTTGAGAGAAAATCGTAAAAAAGTGAAAAATTATACGAATAAACTACTACTTCTGGTTGACCGATTTTGATGAAAATGTTCGTGTCGGGTTCGGTAGTGGTATGTAACTTAAGTTTCAAGTTTCAAGTTCGTACGATGTTCCGTTCTTGAGATATTTTGTTCACACACACACACACACGCGCGCGCGCGCGCGCACACACACACACACACACACACACAGACCAATCGCTAAAAACATGTTTTTTGGGTTCAGGGGGTCTGAAAACGTATAGATCCGGTGAAAACTCGATTTCGAAAAATCGACATGAAAACAATACTTTCCTTCCTATATATTCATGTAGGCAAGAGAAAGTAAAAATGGCTGACGAAATATATATATACACATATATATATTTTTTAGCTTTTATTTGTTATCGGGAACTGTACATAGTTGACAACTACCCAATTTGATCGCTGCTTTTTGCTGTTTTTTTTACGTGAATTAGACATGAGTTTGAACAGGGACCCCCCAATAGAGTTTGTTTATGGATGGCTGTCAACTGGTCACCATACAAAGTCGCTTGTCCAACCGGTGTTACTTAACAAATAATAGCTTTCTACCAGCTGACTGACTGGGCTGGTCCGAAGGCCGACAAAATATATGACACAGCAATGAGAACAAGTATTGGCAACGTTGCTGGCAAGTGATTGGCTAGCTATAAAGTGGGGAGAGGGCAAAACGTACGTTCAGAGCTCATCAGTTTTGAAAAATAGTATAGACTGTTTCCTCAGTTTTTCCAGCACTTTATTTTAACCTATTCATTCACCTTGGCCATATACATGTACATAAAATTTTACCTATTCTTATGCACTAAACTGCGCACATATCGCTTTGCGTAAAATTGGCCACATACATGAACAAATTCTTTAAGAGTCCAGCAAGTGCTGCAATCTATTGGGACTTTTGAAAAGTTTTAATAATGAAAAAAATAGTACTTTAAGAATATATTATACAGTATATATATTTTTTTAATTCCTAGTATGTGTAAGTTGCAATCTGTTCAATTCAGAACAATAAGCAACCCCATGACCCAATGAGATGAGGATGATATGTATGACGTGTAAATGAGGTGTAGTCTTGTACAGAATCAGGCCGACAATTCCTGAGAGAGTATTGTTAATTGAATTCCAACCATCAAAGGATACCGGTAACCACTGTCCAGCATTCAAATCCGTATAAAAGTAACTACCTTTTCTAGAATTTCAACCAGGAACTTTCGTCTCCGAAAATCAGCTGTTAAACAGCTGATTTGGCGATGACTTTACCTCTAGACCAACCCGATGGGTAAGAATATACATTTTTTTAATTGCTAATATGTGTACGTTGCAATCTGTTCAATTCAGAACAATAAGCAACCCCATGACCCAATGAGATGAGGATGATGTGTATGACGTGTAAATGAGGTGTAGTCTTGTACAGGCTCAGGCCGACCATTCCTGAGAGAGTGTGGTTAATTGAACCCCAACCATCAAAGTACACCGGTAACCACTGTCTAGTATTCAAATCCGCATAAAAGTAACTACCTTTACTAGGATTTCAACCAGGAACCTTCGTCTCCGAAAATCAGCTGTTAAACAGCTGATTTTGGCGACGACTTTACCTCTAGACCAACCCGGTGGGTTAAGGGTAAGAATATAATAAGTTTTTTTTAAATTCTAAGATAAAAATTCGTGACTGAATGGGTTAATGGGAACCGATACCTATTTTCACTACTCAATCGGAGTAATTTGTTTTGGGTGTACAACTAAGCCGTGCACCGCATTTAGATGTTCTATGACGTGTGTTTTATGTTTAAATCTTCGAAAACAAATCGGACACACGAATTTCCTTTTAGCACCAAGACATTCAAATTTTTTATGACGTCGAAGCGAACTTGAATGTATATACTTTTTACCACAAGCACACGTGTAACCCTTATCATTATTACCATCGAATAATGATAGTGGATTTTCAGTTTCATCCACTGGAAAATCTGAAACAAAAATAAAAATGTAAAATACAAAAATTTTGAAACGAAAATATTTTAAAACCAATAAATAATACTAAAACAAATTTGAGATTAAAATACCAAAAACCATTAAATTATTTCCCCAACTACAATAATTTAAAACATTCCACATACAGAAAATTTTTCAAATTTATCTCAAAAATCAATCGGTTATTGATAAATAATTTTACAGATATCATATTTTAATATTTACAAAAAACTTAAAGTACAAATCTGCTTTAAGATTTTAAATAATTATTTCACTCAAATTGGAACTCATCAAATGTGTTCATACATATAACAGGCCTTCGGGCCATCCCTGTCAGTCAGCTGGTAGAAAGTCGCTATTATTTGTTAAGTAACACCGGTTGGGCAAGCGATTTTGTATGGTGACCAGTTGACAGCCATCTATGAACAAACTCTACTGAGGGTCCCTGTTCAAACTTATGTCTAATCTACGTCAAAAAAAAAACAGCAAAAAGCAGCGATCAAATTGGGTAGTTGTCAACAATGTACAGTTCCCGATAACAAATAAAAGCTTAAAGAAAAAAAATAAATATAACAACCACATGCCCCAGAATACTCGTGTGATATCTTAGCGAAATGGTATCGACATCGTAGTAAGAAACGTTCAAAATTAAAACGTGGTCAGAAGATACTCTTCTGCTCAAGGGCAGACTGTACTTTGTATCCCGCCAATGTTAACACTTTCAGCCCCTGACAAATATTTTTCAGTTTTGGTAGTGGTCCAAGCCACTTGCAGGTTAACTGTAACAACAACAACAAAACTATGCACAATCAGCTGGTGAGAACGCAAAAAACCACGGGGGCACAATGTGCTGCTACCTGGTGAATATTTTTCTAACCCAAGATCTGAAATCTATTGCTAGAACTCAGTAGGAATTGTTCATACGTTTAAATACACAGAAAATGCGAAGCAGATACACGTACACAGCATGCATAACGTAACTGTCACCCATGTATCAATCAAATTGATACACACGGCGGGCTGATGATGAAACTTAACTGTGTATCTATTAGCTCACGCGGGCCCAGAGAAAACTCTTTCGTGAGGCAAATTGATACACATAGGGCTGAAAGTGTTAAATTTGCTACTTTTAGGTACATTTTTTATAGGATTGATAAACGATAGGGAAATTAAACTTTACACACTATAGGTGTTGGGTCGGGTTTCTCCTCGAGCTACTGATATTTTTTCAATTTAATCTTTGGACCATACCATTTTCTTTTAAAAATTATGAATAACATAAAATTTTTACAAATTGTTTTCTACGTTTTTTCCGTATTACTAATTTTTGGAGCACCTTAGTTAAGTCATAAAAAAAGTCGGTATATGTGGATATACAAGATAATTAACTGGTAAAAATTTCAGCCTGGTTGGTTTATTGGTTTCTGAGAAAAATGTACTTAGTGTTAAAAATCTAAATTTACGGGAAAACGCAAGAAACAAGAGAGCACAAATCAAAAACAAAATTTACACAAAAAGTAAATTTCCCATCAACAGTTGTTTAGAAAGCTGAACCAACAGGTGAAAATAAAAAAAACAGTGATGCAGATATTTTAAAACCTAAAATTCTCTTTGCACTAAAACAAGCAGTATAAAATTGTGATAAATATTCGTTCTTGGTAACATAATATTTTTTCTGTGTAAACTTGATAAAAACTTAATTTTTTCGTAAAAAAATATTTTTTGACGTAATTTAATGTTTTTCTGGCAGATCTAGACTACTGAAAAACATAAAAAAAGAAAAATTAAAATTTTGAGTTTAAACCATCGTGCCATCTCCCCTTAAATAATTCTCTGTGTTGTTGTTTAGGTGATTAGCTGAAAAGCCGGTTTAAACCTCTAGAGGCTTTACCAAGTAAATCAAGGAGTGAGGAGGTTTACATTCCTCACTGAGTGGAACAGTATGCTTATCAGTACGCCAGGCCTTATGAAAAGCATCTACTTTTCACCCTGCAAATAACACCTTCACTTCATTCATTACAGGGTCTTTGAACTTTGACTAATACTTTTATACTGTGGACAATTCGAACTGGTAAAACTCTTGCTCTATGTGTACACACAGTTCTGCATAAAGTATATCCATAACCTATTCTTTCAACAAGGTCTACAAATTTTAATGTACGCAAATGCCTACAACCTTATTGTTGTTGTTGTTGTTTAGGTCAACAGCCGAAAGGCTGGTTTGAACCTCTAGAGGTTTTACTAAGTAAAAATGAGGAGTAAGGTGGTTTACCATTGCCTTCCTCACTGAGTTGAAAGAGTATGCTTATCAGCATGCCAGGCCCTCTGAAAAGCACTCACTTTCCACTCTGCAAATGACACCTTCACTTCATTCACCACAGGGTCTGGCTGCATAGTAAAATTCATTACTCTCAGAGGAGATAACTCTGACTAGTGTCTTTTACACCTCTACCTCTTCTGTTCTTAAATAGTTCAGTCATATAAGTGGCTGACTATGTGATAAGAAACAGAACTATTTTTTTAGCCCTGGACCAAACAGATAGAGTGCAATTAAAATAACACTCCACCTGCCTGTTTTGGGCATACAATACTTATTATAATGAACAAATTTATAAAGAATTATTTCATTTTAAAATGCGTATTTAATTTGTGCCAGTAAAAATTTAAGTTATAAACTACAAGAACTGAATTGCAAAAACTCACTAAACTATACTCTACAGACGCACGCAACTAATTAAACAAATTGGTCTGAATATAAACAATGAACAGAAAATCATACGAAAACAAATTAGTCACATCATTAAGTCTGATAGATTATTAAGTCTGATAGATTTTAGCAGGGCTAAAATAAATAGTTCTGTTTCTTATCACATGGTCAGCCAATTAAATGACTGAATCATTTAAGAACAGAAGAGGTAGAGGTGTTAAAGACACTAGTCAGAGTTACCTCCTCTGAAAGTAATGAATTTCACTATACAGCCAGACCCTGTGGTGAATGAAGTGAAGGTGTCATTTGCAGAGTGGAAAATATGTGCTTTTCAGAGGGCCCGGCATGCTGATAAGCATACTTTTCCACTCAGTGAGGAAGGCAATGGTAAACCACCTCACTCCTCGTTTTACTTGGTAAAACCTCTACAGGTTCAAACCAGCCTTTTGGCTGATGACCTAAACAACACAGATTATAACAACAGTGAAAACAAAGCGTAGTGACAGTGCGTGAGTCACACATTACAGAAGCGATTGTATACTTTTGTGACTGTACCGTCGTTGCATGGGGAGGGGCGAAGAATGGAGTAGATAAACACCGAAGTTGCTTGTGCCAATTCAAATTGTCCAAGGTATACACTTGTACCTCTTCTGTTCTTAAATGCTATCATATAATTGGTTGACCATGTAATAAGAGATAACTAGATTTTGTAGCCCTGGAACTAGCAGATCGAGTGCAAATAATTTAACACTCCACCTATCTATTATGGGCATAAATTATATTTATATATTGGTCCAATGTATTATTACGATTGTATTATAGGTTTTTTTTAGAAATAAAATAAAATATGATTATTAATAAATCAGTCCAGCTTATTTAATTACTATTTTACCCAGAAATATGAATTTCCTTATCAGAGGAAACTTATTTCTTAACCCTTTCAATCCCGAATTTTTTAACTACGCACAAACAAATATGTGTTCATTGTTTCATACACTTTACTGACATTTAAGTGAAATAAAATCACTTTAAGACCTTCAGCCTTTTTTGATGGCGTGACAAAAAAGTGTGACACATACGTCACATTGGGCTTGATGGTATCAAAGTTCCCAACAATATAAATAAGTAAAATCATGTGCAGGCTTTCTAAACAATATTCTCTTGCTTAGATTTGTAGCAAAAAAACTAAATATGATTTTACTATCAAAGCATTATTTAAGACTTAAAAAATGTTACAATTCAAAAATATTGGTAAAATGGACAAAGTCACTATTTACAGCCTGAAAAAATATACTTGTATGTACATTCAACATATTCAAAGAAACGCTACTTTATTTTAGAAAATGAACACGAATATTTGAAACTAAAATTAACTTTAAAAAGAAACTAATGGTTGCGTCCGTGGCGTAGTGGTCAACATCTTACACTGCAAAGTGGAGGTCTCAGGTTCGATTCCTGGCTAGGGTACAGAAAATTATTACACTTCAAATCCAGCGCTCTTTAATCAAAAGTAGTCGCTAACAATTAAAGTTTTTATGTCTGTTTTATGTCACTCCAATGTGACTTCTATGTCACACTGGGTAAGAAGGGGTTAAGCAACTAGTCGATCATAATCTGCACCTTGAATTTAATTGATTGGTCTAGGTAAAACTACACGAACGAGAAATCAGGTTTTATTAAGGTAACACATACACCAGGCAAGCGATGTTTCACATTTTTTTAAATAGATTGTGTAACCTCTGAAGTTACTTTACAAACGAAGAATCAGACCAACATTATTGTAGAATAATATAACAATGATGATGATGATTTGAAGTTTTAAGAACGTACATGAAATTATAAGTAGGACGATTATTTTTCTACCACCCATGGCTATAAAAATAAAACTAATGGGAAAAATATAATAAATTTATTATCAAAAGTTATATATTGTGCGGTTGGAAGCTCCGTGTAGTTGCGGGGTGAAGGGTACGGGTGAGGTATAATGAGTGAGTGACGCATGCTGGGAGAACGATTGTTGTATTACTCTGATACAAAACATTCGTTTTCAAACTTTCCGTATTTAACATGATAGTGTAAGTTTGGAAACGAATGTTTTGTATCAGAGTAATATAACAATCGGTCTTCCAGCATGCGTCACTCATTCATTACACCTCACCTGTACCCTTCAACTTTCCGTATTTAACAGCTCATTTTCCGAGACGAAGGTTTATGGTTCAAATCCTAGTAAAGGTAGTTACTTTTTACGGATTTGAGTGCTAGACAGTGGTTACCGGTGTACTTTGATGGTTGGGGTTCAATTAACCATACTCTCTCAGGAATGGTCGGCCTGAGTCTGTACAAGGCTACACCTCATTTACACGTCATACATATAATCCTCATCTCATTGGGTTGCTTATTGTTCTGAATTGAACAGATTGCAACGGACACATATTAGGAATTAAAAAAAAAAACATGATAGTATTTACAGCATTTATTTATTATTATTATTTTTTTTTTATTTAGCGTCGCATCAACTACAACGGTCATTAGTGACGACGGTTGGGGTGTAACTGTTTACAATGGAGAATGAAATGATTTTTTGTAACGTATGAAAATATGCCGTGCCTGAGTGGGATTCGAACCCAGGACCGCATGATGAGAGGCGAGCACGTTACCAACTGCGCCAATGCGGCCGGCATTTATTTATTTATTTACATATTTTGATCTGAATTGGTAAGTTAAATATTATGTATCCGACCAAGTTAATAACCCGGTAGGTATTTGTAAAATTAATGCGCCGGATGATAAGAATATATTTTTTAGTCTGTTAGTACACGCTACCAGTACAAATGGATCAGCTGTGAAACACTACTAACACTCATTCATTCTCCCACTACTATAACAACGCACTGCATTCCACAACAACTACACGGAGCTGGGACTCAACCAATACATCCTTGGTTACTTTACAACATAATGACGATTTAAATTGAGGCATTAATCATACCGGTGAGTAAGGTTTCCAATACTTTTTCTATAAAACGTTGCCGCCAGTGTCTTGGAGATGGTCTGTTCGGTAGTTCTACCTCCCTAGCTATTTCTTCAGTTCTGCAAAAAAGTGGAAGTCGCTCAGCGCTATACGAAAGTCAAGGCTATACACCGGATGATCAAAAATGTTACATTGAAACTTATGAAGAAACCGTTCCATTACTGCAGCAGTGTGAGGAAGGGATTTATTATGGATTAGCACATCTCCAGAAGTGAGCATTTCTCTTATTTTTTTTCAATGGCTCTCCGCAACCACTGTAAATAAATGCAGAAGGTCACGGTGAAACTTTGTGACGGTTTTGGAGCTTCCAAACTCGCGTATTTATCTGTTCATTCCTCGGCCGACCACGCCCATTCCGGAGGAATTTTAGCAGCTTAGTGGCTTTAGAGCGCTACCTAGGAACCCACAACCCCTGAGAGGCCAACCCAAATGAGTGGGTGCGATCACGTCCGCAGGGCGCCCCACTCCCCTCAGTACTCGTGTAAACGTTGGACGAGTCACCATCGAGCTCGTTACGCAACTAATGCTTTGCACGTGGCTCTACCACACATGGATGTTCTGCGCACAACCATCTACAGTGAACACTCGATTACTCGTTAAGTCCGATAAATCGAAATATAACTTGGGTCTCTATAGACTTTCGTATCTAAGTCCATATAAAATAATCCCGTTATCTCGAAATGAAGTTTCGATAACTCGAATTTTCAAACATTTTCAACATCAAAACATCTAAAAATAAACGTTTATTTCTATTGAAATTATGACTTTATTACCTATAAATTATTATTGTAGTTTTTTGTTTAAAATATGTAGCCTACTGTACTGTATTGTTTGTTGTTTAATCATTTGTATGTTGGCTTACTGTAGTCAACAAATTATGTAATACGAATTTCAAATACTGTAGTACTATGTACTGTATTTGAATTCAAAAATAAATTAAAAAATAAAATAAAAAACCAAATACTGTACAGTAATTATTTATAAAACAAATACCTACTAGTACATACAGTACTACATACTCGTACATACAGTACTATGATGACAGTAAAATGTACGACCTTACAGTACTGTTGTACTAAATTCAAATTTCGATAACTCGAAATTTTCGATAACTCGAATGTTTAGGTTCCGCCCTTGGACTTCGAGTTATCGAGAGTCCACTGTACTACGAATAGCACACGGAGGTGCTACGACCAGCGCCCATTACCTCGAAAGCAGGCAAGGATAGGGTAGCTAAACCGCAGTTTTAAGGGCACACTCTGTGGGTTCTGCAAGAATAGGGTAGCTAAACCGCAGTTTTAAGGGCACGCTCTGTGGGCTCTGCAAGAATAGGGTAGCTAAACCGCAGTTTTAAGGGCACGCTCTGTGGGCTCTGCAAGAATAGGGTAGCTAAACCGCAATTTTAAGGGCACGCTCTGTGGGTTCTGCAAGAATAGGGTAGCTAAACCGCAGTTTTAAGGGCACGCTCTGTGGGTTCTGCAAGAATAGGGTAGCTAAACCGCAGTTTTAAGGGCACGCTCTGTGGGTTCTGCAAGAATAGGGTAGCTAAACCGCAGTTTTAAGGGCACGCTCTGTGGGTTCTGCAAGAATAGGGTAGCTAAACCGCAGTTTTAAGGGCACTCTCTGTGGGTTCTGCATGAATAGGGTAGCTAAACCGCAGTTTTAAGGGCACGCTCTGTGGGTTCTGCAAGAATAGGGTAGCTAAACCGCAGTTTTAAAGGCACGCTCTGTGGGTTCTGCAAGAATAGGGTAGCTAAACCGCAGTTTTAAGGGCACGCTCTGTGGGCTCTGCAAGAATAGGGTAGCTAAACCGCAGTTTTAAGGGCACGCTCTGTGGGTTCTGCAAGAATAGGGTAGCTAAACCGCAGTTTTAAGGGCACGCTCTGTGGGTTCTGCAAGAATAGGGTAGCTAAACCGCAGTTTTAAGGGCACGCTCTGTGGGTTCTGCAAGAATAGGGTAGCTAAACCGCAGTTTTAAGGGCACGCTCGGTGGGTTCTGCAAGAATAGGGTAGCTAAACCGCAGTTTTATGGGCACGCTCTGTGTGGTCTGGGGGCGTGCCCCCAAGCTTCCGAACAGACGACATCATCCAGGACACTATGAAAACCCATTTCAAGTGTCTGGCGGCTTATTTTTAATAACAAATCGGGGGTTGAAAAATAACCCTCATAGACCAATAGGAAAAGTTCTTTAAAACAAGAAAATTATAAGAAAATTACAAAAAAATATTTATTTTCTTCTAAAGTAAAAAGATTACATTCAAGAATACTTAATTTAATACGTATAAAAATTTATTAGCCTAGCAAAACTTAATTCTTACAAATCAAAATGCAAAATTAAATTTTAAAATGCACACTAAGAAAATATTGTTACACTAATAGCATCATGATTAAATATTCATAATACATCGTAAAAATTATAAACGTACCATACCATTAAAATAAATTAAACAAAAAATAAATCTAGCGTGAAACACTCAGACGACTTTTTATTGCCAATTAAATAATGACAAATATAACCTATTAATAATAAATGTATGACGCAAAATAAAAATCAACCTGTTTGGCTTGAAAATAAAGAAAATCACAAATAGGCGCTAAACTAAGCACTGTAGAAAAAAATGTTCGAAATAAAACTTGTAGTTGTATTAATTTTCTTCTGAAACTTGAATTATAATAAACTTTTGTCGTAAAATGCATACTAAGGCCGCAATCTTAAAAAATATTCCATTTTTACAGACGTTAATGAGCAAAATACAGAAAATTGTAAATGATGTTAAATAAAGCGTTGTAGAAAAATGTTTGAAATAACAGTTGTAGGATTGTTTAATTTCCTACAAATTTTATTGTATACGATTTTTCCTAAACTGGATATTAAGGCTGCAATATTAATAAGAGAATTTTTTACGAAAGCACAGCCCCGAAAATTTCAGCAGATTTACTACTTAACCTACCTAGTAGAGCATTAAAAATGTAGCATAAACGAGGCGATTTAAAAAAAACCGTAGGAGCCGTTCTTGAGAGAACAGGAGAGTGAAAAATCGCATGAATAAATTACTACTTCTGGTTGACCGATTTTAATGAAAATATTGGTGGCAGATCCCCTTATGGTAGGTACCTGTCTCAAGTTGCAAGGTTCAACTTTTTACGATATTCTTTAGTTATTTTATTCACACACACGCGCACACACACACACACACACACACACACACGCACGCACGCACACGCGCACACGCACACGCACACACACACACACACACACACACACACACAACAGACACACACACACACCTACCAATTGCTGAAAACATGTTTCTTGATTTCAGATACTCTGAATATGTATTTCCAGTGAAAACTCGATTTAAAGAATCGACATGAAAACAAAAATTTTACTTTATTTATAAATAGAGTAAATTCTAAGAACCCAAATTCTATATGGAAGCGAGGCTATAATGGGTATGCATGGGGATGGCAACCTCAAGGAAAAGTTAAGAAAATTGAAGCGCAGGATTCTTAGGACTTGCATCAATAAAAATCTGGTGTGAAACACTCACACAACTTTCTCTTGCCAATATAAATAATTAACAATAAACCTAATATTAGTAATAAAACATTAGACATAAACAAAAAAACTAACCTTAATAAACATAACCTAATTTTAATCATGAGTGAAAGACGCAAAATGAAAATCAACCTCAGTTTGGCTTCAAAATACAGAAAATCACTCTTTCACGCTAAACTAGGCTCTGTAGAGAAAAATGTTTTAAATAAAAGTTGCAGATCGTTTAATTTTCTATAAATTTGATTATATACACTTTTATTATAAAATGCATACTAAGGCCGAAATCTTAAAAAAATCGATTTTTCTCACGTTTTCGTGAGAAAAAAAACAGAAAATTGCTAATTACTGCTAAACTAAGCGTTATACCAAAAAATGTTTGAAATAAAAGTTGTAGGTTTTTAAATTCTCTACAACTTTTATTATATAAATTTTTTCGCTAAATTGCATATTAAAGCCGTAATCTTAAAAAAACTTTGTTTTTACGTGAAAACAGCCTCACCCAGAATTTCAGCAAACATGGCGCCTACCCTATCTTGTAGAGAATAAAAAATTGAGTAAATGAGGCGATTTTAAAAAAAATCGTAGGACCAGTTTTTGAGAAAATCGCAAAAAAGTGAAAAATTACACGAATAAACTACTACTTCCGGTTGACCGATTTTGATGAAAATGTTCGTGTCGGGTCCGGTAGTGGTATGTAACTTAAGTTTCAAGTTCGTACGATGTTTCGTTCTTGAGATATTCTGTTCACACACAGACAGACACACACACACACACACACACACACACACACACACACACACACACACACACACACACACACAGACACACACACAGACCAATCGCTAAAAACATGTTTTTTGGGTTCAGGGGGTCTGAAAACGTATAGATCCGGTGAAAACTCGATTTCGAAAAATCGACATGAAAACAATACTTTCCTTCCTATATATTCATATAGGCAAGAGAAAGTAAAAAACATTTTGTGGATGGACACTACAGACTTTTACCGAACGACCAACTGTACACAGACATTGAACCGATTACAATAGCGATGAGGAAAAATACGTATCTTTCTTCGGGCACATTGTGAGAACTCCACAGACAAGGTTACTTAAGAGACTTCTGGATAAATTTCTGGCCTCCAAACGGAAAACCAGCACTTTCACATGGATCACAGAGGTCCAAAGGGACATGGCTGAACTCAACCTAACGATGACGGACCTGGTGGAGGAGACGCTATACTAAAAAAATTTGATCAAATCATATAGTACCCAATTGACCACAAAGAAGCGGAAAGTCTGAGTAAGGGTCTACACAGACGAACAACGGGAAATGTGCGCCGAAAACCTGAGGCGCTACAATGCTAATAAGAAACTTTAAGCAGCTTCCAACCGGGCTAAAGTGATCCATTGAGGTCTCAAAAGTTGAAAAAAAAAAATAGAGCAAGAGAAAGAAAAATTGAACACCTATTGGAAAAAGCGTAGAAATAAAGTAAAACAATAGTTAGATATAAATCTGACAATCCTACAAGTGGAAAAAAGAGTCAATGTATAATCTATAAAGCAAGTTGTTTCCCTTCAGCATTCGTCTGCATTCCCCATTCAACCTTTCACATAAACTATAAAGACGGGGATAGACCACCTCCGTGGCGTAGTGACTAGTGTGCTAGCCTACAAAACGAAAGATCCCGGGTTCGAATCCCGGCTACGATCTGGAAATTTTTACACGTTAAAACCCACCGTTACAGCTCCAAAATTCACAGTAGTCGTTAATGACCAAGCTGTCGATGCGACTTTTAAAAAAAAATACAAATAAACGAGGTCTTTTTACAAAACAAACTTTGTTTTTAATTATTAATCACAAGGAAATATTTGTTTAGCCGATAATTTGATGCTATGTATACCATAACTATGGTCTTGCAAATGATGTTTCAACTTAAATCGTCGATTACAAACGGAGCATTTAAATCTTCTTATAGGACACTCAAACGATTTATGTTGTTCAAATGCAGTGTAATTGTTATGAAAATTTTGTCTACATTCACAAATGAGATTGTCTTTGTAACCTATTTGATTTGGACCAATTTTAAGGACAATATCTCGGACTATTTTTCTGGTAGTTCCATGAGATGATAATATATTATTTTCATTATCTGAAACAAAAAATTACATTGATTAATTTTTAGTATTGTAAGCTAACGTGAAAAAATCATAACAAACATACTCAAATATCGTTATCAATTAAACCTGGAAGTAAAAATCTGGTGTGAAACATTCACACGACTTTCTCTTGTCAATGCAAATAATTAACAATATAACCAATAGTCCAGTCTTTATTAGTTTGCTCCTAATGTAAACAAATAATGACGTCACTGAGCATGCACGTTATATAAAAATGAGCACACGCTGATTGAAAAGTAACAACAAACTACTTTCAAAAGTATTTAAATACAAAATACTTTTAAAAGTATTTTTATAAATAGAATTGTTACGTCTACATCATATCATGACTGATGTTTTAAGTACTTTAAGTACTTATAATTTAAAACATAGTTAACTTAATAGGGATACGACATCCATAAAGTCGCGTACTCTAGCGTACACCCTGTAGTAGCTGGCTTTGGTTTGTTTACAGTAGGAGCAAACTAAGAATGGCTGAACTATAACATTAGTAATAAAACATTAGAAATAAACAAAAAACCTACCTCAATTAACATAACCTAATTTGAATCATGAATGAATGATGCAAAATGAAAACCAACTTCAGTTTGGCTTTTTTTCTTTTTTTTGGTTTAACGTCCGACTGCTCTGCAATTATGCAATTACTGCTAATGCAGACGATGAAGGATGAAATGATATTTTGTAACATATGAAAATATGCCGTGCCTGAATGGGATTCGAACCCAAGACCGCATGATGAGAGGCGAGCACGTTACAAACTACGCCAATGCGGTCGGCACTTAAGTTTGGCTTAACAATACGGAAAATCAACTCTTTCACACTAAACTAGGCTCTATACACTTTTGTCGAAAAGTGCATACTAAGGCCGAAATTTTAAAAAATCCATTTTTACAGATTTTTATGAAAAAAAAAACAGAAAATCACTAAGTACCGCTAAACTAAGCATTATACAAAGAAATTTAAAAAATAAAAGTTGAAGATTTTTAAATTGTCTACAAATTTTATTATAACTTATACCATTTTTCCCAAAAATGCATAGAGCCGTTTTTGAAAAAATCGCAAAAATTGAAAAATTACTCGAATTAACTACCTATTACTTGCGGTTGACCGATTTTGAAGAAAATGTTCATGTCAAGTTCACTGATGGTACCTAACATAAGCTTCAAGTTTCAACTTCGTACAATATATTATTCTTAAGATATTTTTTTTACACACACACACACACACGCACACACACACACACACCAATCGCTAAAAACATGTTTTGTGGGTTTGGGGAGGTCTGAAATCGTGTATATCCGGTGAATACTCGATTTCCAAAAATCGACATGAAAACAATACTTTCCTTCCTATATTATACTTGTATAGACAAGAAAAATTAACAAAAAGATATATTACTTCAGGTATTCAACGTGGGGAAACCAAGTAAAATCATCCATAGCCATTTCAGATAGTAGATTTAAATATTTTTCAAAAACATTTTTATTGAAAAACTTATTTATAGAACACATTAATTATTTAGTAGTAGTAAAATACATGCAAAATGATACAGCTCCTCTTAAATGAAACAACAGAATACTCCTTACTTTTGAAGTTGATTACAAAAAAAACAAAAATTATTCGCACGGAGAAATTTCCTTGGAAGTTACTCGTACCCCATGAATAGTATTATAATGTTCTTGCAAATGATGTTTCATTTTAAATTTACGACTACAAATTGAACACTGAAATCGTCTGTTTGATTTTAAACGGTACGTAAAACTTTGCAGCGACTTTGAAGATCCTCCAAAAATGTTAATAAGATTAAGTTGTGTCTGATTAACATCAGAATTATCGTTCGAATTGTTACTAACATCACTACTCTTCATGGATGTATCTTCATAATACACAACTGTAATAAAAAACACAAAACAAAAATTAGTAGGCCTATATTACACGTAATTAAATACGAATAAAACAAATAAAATAATGTGTCAGATGTGTTCATTAATTAAATTCAAGTAGAATAAATAAAAACTTAACAAAAAAAATAACATTTTTTCAAGCAATTTTATTCATTTTATTCATGATACGTCTTTGCTATTACAAGTAAATTAAGCTCCAAAGAATTTGGGTGATCTGCAAATAACGGGTGATTCAAAAAGAGCGCCGGTTTTTAAACGGCTGGTAAATTTTTGTTTATCGGTTGGCAACATTGTTAGACCTCATTTCTATTTCGGAGAACATTCCGATTGACGATTCAGTTGTAGTTTCTCTTGTTCGCAGTGTAGTACTCTCGCAGTCTGTGTCTAACCATGGAGAAGTTTACTATTGCACAACGAGTGTTAATCGTCAAAACATTTTACCAGAGTGGAGAGAGTTATGCGGCTACTGTCAGGCGACTTCGCGGTACTCTAGGACGTAATGAAGCACCGAATGAATCAACAGTTCGCAGGCTCATGAAAAAGTTTTTTGAGACGGGTTCAACAGTCGACCTTAAAAGTTCTGGACGTCGTCGTTCTGGCCGAACTGAGCAGAACGTTGCGTTGGTTCGTGACAGTGTGGCTGTTACCCCAGCAAAACCAATACGTCGCCGTTCTCAACAATTGGGTTTACGATGTTCTTCTGTACGGAGAATTCTTCGGTACGATCTCCAATATCACCCGTATAAAATTCAGTTGCTGGACGAGAAACAATGTTGTTGCTCCGTGAACGGTTCCAGGATCGCATCATTTCTCGTAATTCCGACCATCAATGGCCACCAAGGTCGTGTGACTTGACGCCTTGTGACTTTCATCTTTGGGGTCATCTGAAGTCATTGGTGTATGCCAATAAACCCCGAAACATCAATGACTTGAAGGAGGAAATTCGACGGGTTATCGGGCAAATGGAAGTCGAAACTTGTCGTGCAGTAATATCCAATTTCATGGACAGAGTTGATGCGTGCCAGCGCAGTAGAGGAGGACACATGCATGACATCATTTTTCATACATGAAATCGGAAGGTAAGATGAACTTGTTGATGTATTTATTTTCAGTTTTTCAATAAAATAAATCTCTTAATTTGATATATCAAAACCGGCGCTCTTTTTGAATCACCCTATATTTCTTGATATTTTAATCTTAGCGTAATTTCTTCTTTCACGGTGTTGACACGTAAATCCGTATTATGAGTGAAAAAATAAGATAAACAAATTAATGTAACATTCAAATTTTTATTCAAATTAAGATCAACAAAGAAATGATCCAGTAATTTCACTGAACACGTTCATTAGGTGTTAGTAAAACACTGAGTAGATTTTTAACATCCGAAAACGAGGAAGTGTAAAACGTTTTGGATTTCAAGAACTTGTTACAAACATTAAATACTTTTCCTAAAAGAATATAAGGGCTGCATGGAGAGAGATTATGTAAACTACAATATAAAAGCTTAAGAAAAGATACTTTTACAAGTCCTGCACGTATTAAATTGTTATTTTACGTCCCAATGAAAAGGGTTTATTAGCCACGTTGTACAATAGTCGTACTACTTACGGTAAAAATAATAATTCCGTAAAAAACAAAAGAAAAATTACGGTAAGTTTCGCCCTAAAAAGATTAACCTAAATAAAGTTCATAGGAAATTTAAAATATTACAATCGTGTGCGTAGCCCAGTAAAAATACTCACAAAAACCGCACTAAACTGAAAAAAGGCCACTGAAAAATAAAATAAAATAAAAGAGCCGCTCTTAAACCCACCTTAATTTAAATTTCCCTTAATTTAAATTTTCCACAAATAACTTCTAAAAATAAATTACCTCCTTTCAAGTCCCAGTTCCAATGTCCCACGAACCAGAATCCTATTTCCTATTTAAACTATAAAATTCCCCCTAAATTTCTTGAGGTTGCAATTATTCTGTTACATTGTTCCCCGAGCGACCAGGTGTTCCTTAACACGATGTCGCCATCATAGGGCTTCTTAGCCCTCTCAACCAGGATTCAGAATTCACCGCACACTTATTTAAAAAAAAACATGATTTTATTTTCTGTTTTTTTCCTATTTAGAAAATTCACAATCTGTTGGAAACAATCAGTGAATGTGATAACACAAAATTTGGAAAAAAATAACGATGAAATGTGAAATGTACGAGTAGTGTCTCACTGCTGAGGTTGGCAGCACTGTCAAATTTTCATTTCCCTTCCTCACAGCACATCCACACGCAAAAAGCAATCTTGTGACTTCAGTATCTTTACATCTCATTTACATCATAAATATCATTCTCATTTCATTGGATCAAGGGGTTGTTTATTGTTCTTAAATTGAACAGATTGCAATGTACACATATTAGGGATTAAAAAAAAGTAAAAATAATTTTTCTGAAAGCAAGTGAATACAACAAAAATTTAATCTTTCTCAAACAGACAATAATTTATAATTTTTCTTGGCTAAACCATATATCAGATTTTGTCATATCAGGATCAGTTATAAGAATTCCTTGTGAACTATCGATTTCGTTTCCAGTGATATTAAACAAATGACTTTCTTCGGAATGTCTAAGTATAATATGTCGTTTCATAGGAGCTTTTTGTTTAGACATGTAAGGACAAAACGGGCATTTAAATCCAGGTGATTTTCCGCATTCAATTTTTAGATGACGTTGTAATGTTGCTCGTAATTTATATCTTCGAAAGCATTGTGGACATACGTATGGGTTCTCATCCATATAAAGAATGCTGGTACCTGTAAAAAAAATCAATCACAATCTACAAATTAATAATTTAAAAATAAAATTCACAATTTATATTTAAATGCTAAGTATAATTTTACAAAAAAAAAACTTTCCTTGATCTACAACAGGATCGATCTGTTTAACCTCAAATTCTTTCCTCACTTAAATTCTACCTGTACAATTCTGATTTAAAGTAATACGAAATCAAAAACGTAAAAAATTTGTTTTTTTTTATTTTGGTACCTTTACTGACTTCCAATTACGTTACTGCTGGAAGTTGGTCGCTCAGTTTGCGGAGAGGGTGGTCGGGAGATTGCGGAGGGAGGAGACATATGAAGATCAGCGGGATCGCCCTCTTCCAAAGTGAATCAATCCTGTCCCGATCTCAGTAGGTAAGATAGGCACACTAATTTCCTGAGCTGGTCATGAAAGAGATGAATGAAAGTGAGGAGTGTGTTGGTCAGTGACAGCGAGGGGGAATTACGCTATGAAAATTTTTCATAACTTAAACTTCTCCTGTACAAGTCTGATTTAAGGTTTAGTTAAATCTCGTTTATCCGGCCTTCGTTGATCCGGAACAGATTTTTAGATTTTATTTTATTTAATGTTCAAATGTAATTTTTAATTATAACAAGAACGTATCTTAGATTTAATCAGACACGTGGGACGATTTTCAATAGGACGACTTCCAATTACGTTATAGTATCTTTTGTTTAGGTAATTACCCAAAAGGTTGGTTTAAAACTCTAGAGGGTTTACTAAATAAAACGTGGAAGGAGGTGGTTTACCATGACTTACTCACTGAGTTGAAAAGTATGCTTATCAGCATGCCAGGCTCTCTGAAAAGCATCTTTTTCCACCCTGCAAATGACACCACTTCATTCACCACAGGGTCTGGCTGCATAATGAAATTCATTACTCTCAGAGGAGATAACTCTGACTAGTGTCTTTTACACCTCTACTTCTTCTGTTCTTAAATGCTTAAGTCGATAATTTTACGATCATGTGATAAGAAACAGAACTATTTTTTGTAGCCCTGGAATCACCAGATCGAATGCAAATAATTTAACACTCCACCTGCCTGTTATGGGCAGGTGGTTATCTTTACGAATCATAAAAAACAGGAGTAGCATATTCTGAACAGTTTCTGCAGGTTCTTTTATTCGATGCCTTAGATTTTTTGTGCATTGACCCGTATTAAATAGACAATTAACTTTAGGTAATCCCACAGGAACAGGACAAAGTCTGATCCCACCCACTTATCACCAGACCTCATGGCATTAAACTTTTTTCAAAAGTACTTTAATTTATGTTTTCGCAATGAATTAAAATGGTGTACGGGATATGGGAAACAAGAATTTATGTAAAAATATTTACAAGAAAACTATAAAAATGTTTATTTAAATATTTATCAATAATACGTTATTAATAAAACAATTAGATTTTTTTACACAGATAATTAACATAAAAAGGTATTTCCCAGAGAAGATACCTTTAGAAAGATAAACAAAGACTATTTTCTGGTTGATAAGTTCTATTACAATAAAACAACGATTCTAATTTTTTAAGGAAACAATAGTAAATAAAAACAAGTATATCAGGTGCCTCCGTTTTAGTCTTCGTATGGTATCACTGTAGTCCAATAATTTTATTAACAAATAACGTTTCTGATACTTAAGCCGATTTCCAATCACATGAAATGGGTGTTCACGGTGTCTTGGAGCTCGTCGTCTGTTCGGAAGCACCGAAACCGTCGCAAAGTTTCACAGTAACCTTCAGCATTTATCCTACAGTCCAGCCTCTCTTAGTTTGCTCCTAATGTAAACAAACAATGACGTCACTGAGCATGCGCATTATACCAAAATGTGTACACGCTGATTAAAAAGCATCAACAAAATACTTTCAAAAGTGTTTAAATACAAAATACTTTAAAAGTATTTTTGTAAATGAAATTGTTAAGCCTAAATCATATCATGACTGATTTTTTAAGTACTTTAAGTACTTATAATTTAAAAAATAGTTAACTTAATAGGAATACGACCCTCATAAAGTCGCAGACTCTAGCGTGCACCCTGTAGGAGGTGGCTTTTGTTTGTTGACAGTAGGAGCAAACTAAGAACGGCTGAACTGTAGTTACGAAGAACCATTCAAACAAAAGAAGAGGAATGCTTACTCCTGGAGTTGTCTCATCCATGACAAAAGCACCCTTCACAGAGCTGTAGTGACGAAACGGCTTCTTGACAAGTTTCAATGCGACAGTTTTGATCATCCGGAGTATAGCCCCGACTTAGTGCCGAGCGACTTCCACCTGTTCCCTGAACTGAAAAAGTGACTAGGAAAGCAGAACTTCCGAACAGATGATGATCTCGAAAACACCGTGAACATCCAATTTAAGTGACTGGCGACGACGTTTTATGAAAAGGGTATTGAAAAGCTTGTACACCGGTATGATAAATGACTCAATTTAAATGGTGATAATGTTGAAAAGTAACCAACGATGTATATAACTTTTAATAATCAATTTATTTCATTATTTTCATTGATGGGAATTCTTACAATTGTCATATACGAGGTGTGGCTATTAAATAACGAGACTGACGTTGAAAAAAAATTTATTTTTATTTTATACATAATCACTTATTGTTGTTGTTGTTGTTGTTTAGGTCATCAGCCGAAAGGCTGGTTTGAACCTGTAGAGGTTTTACTAAGTAAAACGAGGAGTGAGGTGGTTTACCATTGCCTTCCTCACTGAGTGGAAAAGTGCGCTTATCAGCATGCCGGGCCCTCTGAAAAGCACATATTTTCCAACTCTGCAAATGACACCTTCACTTCATTCACCACAGGGTCTGGCTGTATAATGAAATTCATTACTTTCAGAGGAGATAACTCTGATTAGTGTCTTTTACACCTCTACCTCTTCTGTTCTTAAATGATTCAGTCATTTAATTGGCTGACCATATGATAAGAAACAGAACTATTTATTTTAGCCCTGCAACAAACAGATTGAGTGTAAATAATTTGACATTCCACCTGTCTGTTATGGGCAGTAATCACTTATTATCACCTTTAAAATACACTCCTTTTCTATCCCTACAACGCTCCATGCGAATTTTCCATTGTTCGAAACATTGCAAAAAATTTGGGTAATTGCCAATCGCGTACAAAGTGTTAGTGCGAACATTTTTGAGCGGTACGTGTCCTTAAGGAGTTGACTGAAGATGACTTCCAGCAATGTTTCGAACAATGGAAAATTCGCATGGAGCGTTGTAGGGATAGAGAAGGAGTGTATTTTGAAGGTGACAATAAGTGATAATGTATAAAATTAAAATTAAATTTTTTACAACGTCAGTCTCGTTATTTTATAGCAACACCTCGTATAATTTTCCTTTGTCTGTCACACCCAAATATCAGAAACTACATAAGAAAACAACAAACAGTTTCCGGAATTGTTATCTACACAAAAAGGTAGTGGGCCTAAATTGAATTTGAAATTCCGATTTCGACAGCAAAAGGCCCAAAACCGGAAGCCAAGAAATCTAAGTTGGAATTTGTAAACAAAAACAATGTCATTCGAGTCCTCTGAAAGAGTAGATACAGAAATCATTGGGTTTCATGTTCCGGTACCGACTGAAAGTGGTTCAAAACTGGAAATCAAGAAATCAAAGTCGGAATTTAAAAACAAAAATAGTGTGATTCGATTGCTCTTAAAAAGTAGATACAGAAATCACTAATTGTTTTTGTCATAAGTTAAAAGTACTGGTAACGCAATATAAGTTGACGACCGTCAGCGAGAGAAAGACTGGACTATGCAGGGGAGGAAGTGCTACTACTCTATGTGCTTTTCTAAATACATCATAGCGACAGCTCTAACCATTACATCATGTTGTAGTTTTACATTGATTTACTATGTTTACAACTATGTCGTTTTATAAACATCCTATTCTATCATTTATTGATTCTTAATAATTATCCTAAATAATAAACATTTATTCTAAATAAGCCATAATACTAGGCCTGAGCTACATTTAGTATCCTTTTTGGTCATCAGCAGTAAACTGAATTACTGCACTCTGACAATTGTAGTGATACACTAGTTAGTCCGTGAGTTCCATCGATACGAGCAATCGATGTGAGTAATACTAGTTTTACGGTAATTTCAAAACGTTATTGTATTTTTAAGGTTTTCATATGTCACCGCCACCCCTTCTAATTAATCATTTACTGTGTTGCCGGCTTCAATACTTCTTCCGGCCTTTGTCGGCGCGATGGGCTCTTTAGCGGCGAAGCGACAAGCCCTTTAGCGACGCCCGACAAACCTTTCGGCTCCCCACCGACAGAGGCCTTTGTCATCAAGGCCACGCCAGTAGCCGCTCTCTGCCACAGCGCTCTCGGCGACTATATAAAGAGCGCTGCACTGAGCAGAGATTCAATTCCAATCAAGTTACCGAGGGATTCATTTCCACCAGACAGCAGACGAGACGTCCACCACGGCACACGGCTGCCAGACTCCAGCGAGAACTAATCGACGACCCCGCAAGAGAGAAGATGATGCTTCCGCTCGCCGACCCGTCACCGTAAGCCGTCAACCGGACCGTCATCGCCCGCTGACGCAAGCGATGCCCACAGCGGTCCCTCGACCGAGCCTTACGCCCACCGGACCTGACGAAGCAGCCATCGACGCACTACTGCGAGGGAAGAAGATGACGTCTCCGCAGGACGACGACACGTCGTGTCGCCCAGCTCTCGTCGCAGCCACGCGCTGCCTACACCGGTCTCCTTCGAGAGCAGCACAACGGTCCTTCTCAGGACCAATTCATTAAGGTTTACATCGGCCCTTTTCTGGGCCATCGAACACTTCTGTCCGCCTCGGCGGACACACACACCTAAACGGCCCTTTTCAGGGCCACCAAAATGATAAGGTTAGTCACTTAATATCGCCATCCGGTGACACATATTTCATTATTTTCAGTACAAATATGTTAAATTGCAATTGAATTTTAAACAATTCACTTCCTTTAAATAATTACATTACTCCTTACTTATTAAGTGTGACGGGTCATGAACTGAATTTTATTACTTAAGTGTCTGTGACGGGTCATGAACCGAATTTTATTACTTTAGTGTTTGTGGTGGTTACATTTTTAGTTACACGCTTGATACATGTGTTATGCTTTCGGGTTGGCCGATGTAAGTAGGATAGATAGTATACTGTCCTCCCTCCGCATGATTGGCGCAATCGTCAACTTATAGCGCGTTACCAGTAAGCTTTTTTTTTAAAATGGCAAGCCAAGATACGCATCGTCTCAAGAAAATGATTTTTAGTTTTACTTTTATACTTTAACTTTTACTATTTCAAAAAACAACCATCTATAATATTTATTTTTTTACAAATGTTATTAATATCGATGATTTCCTCGAATTATGTGAAGTTTCAGGCTGTCTTTATGTTTAGTTTGATAAGCACACATTGGGCAATTAAATTGAGGCAATTTTCCGCATTCAAATTTCTTGTGTCTACAAAGGGATGGTAAGTGTGAATAACTTTTGGTGCACTGATTACAGGTGAAAGGTTTCTTCGTGTTATTGAAACGCATTCTATGATTTTCATTGTAATACATGCTCGAACAATTGTAATCTGAAAATAAAATATAAAATATGTCAGAATATATTACAATTATAATTATATTAATTAAGAATAAATTATATATAAAACCAAAATAACCTTGTTGTAAACCGTTTAGCAAAATTTTAATTTGCGGATTACGAAAAGTGCTCTTTTTTTTGGTTTAACGTCCGACTGTTCTGCAATTACTGCTAATACGGACGGTGAAGGATGAAATGACTTTTTTTTAGTAACGTATGAACAAATGCCGTATCTGAATGGGATTCGAACCCAGTAAAATTGTAAAATTTTAAACAGTTGTTTAAAATTATGAAGATAGTAACTTTTACCCTTGAGGGATATTTTAGATTTTTTAAAACAATTTCCTTTGAAATTAAAAATTTCTCTCTAAAATTTTTTTTATTACATGTTTTAATTGTGTATTATAAAACATTCAAGTCGTATTGTTAATTTATCGGTCATTTATATATTAATAGCGAGCAGGTTTTTTTTCAACACGATTTTAATCACCTGAACCTTCACCAATTTTCCCCGAAGTGGGCTCAAATGAATCGTCTGTTCGAGTATATTTGCAGAAAACTATCCAAAATCAAATATTTCGATTTATGACCGTAAAATAGTAGGTCTAAAATAGATTAGAGAGGGGCCAAGTTCAACGAAATGAAGTATAGGCCTCTCTCTTTCTATCTATCCCTCCCACATCACGCACAGCTATTTCAGTTTGGAGAGGGGGCTACTGACACTATTTTCTTCACGCAACCACACTGATATCATTTTCTTCATTTTAATTGGCCTGCCTCCTCACATTTTAAAATTAAAGTTAAAATTAAAATTTGTGCCATAGTAATTCTGTTACGTAACATCAACGTAATCAGTGGGTTAATGAATGGCACAAGACTGGTGATGAAAAGAATGTACGAAAATTTTCTTGATTTAGAAGTCATAACAGGGGCAGCCAAAGACAGAAGGGTTTTACTACCACGGTTAGATCTAACCCCTTCGAATGGAACTTTGCCATTTACATTTAAAAGAAGACAGTTCCCCATCCGTTTAGCATTTGCGATTACAAAAAATAAATCCCAAGGCCAAACATTCAACAAAGTTGGCCTTTATCTGCCACAGCCGGTATTTTCACATGGACAATTGTACATTGCTATGTCACGTGTCAGATCATTTGATAGCCTAAAAGTTCAAATAATGCCACACAACAATAAAACAAAAAATGTTGTTTACAGAGAAGTTCTATAAAAAAAAATTTACACTTTTGTGCGGGTTTTCCCGCACAGGTTCACCTAGTCCTTAATTTAATTTTCACAGTGTCAATAAAGTTTTCAGAATAATTTAAACTACATTTTACAATAGTAGAGGCCGCGCCACGAATTTCCAGGCTTAACGTCCGATCGGTATTACGATGCATACGTAAACCGAAAAAATTCCCTCATGATTATTTCATAAAGGCTCAACATATAGGCCCGGGCGATTAGTAACTTTTTATATATAGTCTGTTATTATAGTTTGTCCCATCTCTACTGTCTACTCCCCAGAACACGCGCTCGCCTCTCATCATACGGTCTTGGGTTCGAATCCCATTCAGGCAACATATTTTCATACGTTCCAAGAAATCATTTCATCCTTCACCGTCTGCATTAGCAGTAATTGCAGAACAGTCGGACATTAAACCAAAAAAGAACACTTTTTGCTGACAGCATTGGCGTAAGGTATCGAATTTTAATTTTCGCGAGAACGGCAATAAAATTTAGCAATTAAATTAATAATTTAATAAAAATAAATTGTATTTAATTTAATTAATAATTTTGGCAATAAAATTTAGCTGTTATAGTAAATAATAAACAGTGTTAGGCCAACTAACAAATATAAATATAACGCATAAATGGTTATGTCTAGTATACATAATACATAGTATAGGTCAGCCTTTTGTTGTACGGCTACCTAAAGGAGTCAGATATCTACGAGGTGTAGCTATTAAATAACGAGACTGACGTAAAAAATTTTATTTTTATTTTATACATAATCACTTATTGTCACCTTCAATATACACTCCTTCTTTATCCCTACAACGCTCCATGCGAATTTTCCATTGTTGGAAACAGTGCTGGAAGTCATCTTCTGTCAGCTCATTCAGGACACGTGCCGCTTTCTCTTTTACAGCTTCCACAAACTCAAATCTTGTCCCTTTTAATGCAGATTTCACCTTAGAGAACAGGTAGAAGTCACATGGTGCATGATCTGGTGAATAAGGTGGATGTTCTAACACTTAGATGCTGTACTTGGCTAGGAACCTCTTGATAGATAACGCGGAATGAGCAGGCGCATTGTCTTGGTGGAGAACCCATGATTTGTCCTTCCACATTTCGGGGCTGTTTTTCCTTAATCTTTGACGTAGTTAAGAAAGTACCTCAAGATAGTAATATTGATTAATTGTTTGACCTTCAGAAACCAGTGAAGGTACAAAAATCCCATGGATATAAAAAAAACAATCATCATTGCTTTAAATTTTGACTTGCTCATTCGAGCTTTTTTGGCTCTCAGTGAAGTTCAGCTTTTCCAATGCATGGATTGGCACTTCATTTTCGGATCATAAGCAAAAAACCATGTTTCGTCACATGTTATCGTTACCAAAAAATTTGGGTCATTTTCAATCGCGTACTAAGTGTCAGTACAAACATTTTTGCGAGCTTCATTTCAAACATTTTTGAGCGGCACGTGTCCTGAAGGAGCTGACAGAAGATGACTTCCTGCACTGTTTCCTACAATGGAAAATTTGCATAGAGCGTTTTAGGGATAGAGAAGGAGTGTATATTGAAGGTGACAATAAGTGATTAGTCTATGTATACAATAAAAATATTTTTTTTTAGAATGTTAGACTCGTTATTTAATAACCACACCTCGTATTTAGATAATTGGCTCTTTTTGTAACCGTTCTAGTCAGTTATAATGAGTTGTTTAAGTTTTGTAAAAACATGTATCTTAATTATTATATGACCCACCGGGTTGGTCAAGAGGTAAAGTTGTTGCCAAAATCAGCTGTTAAACAGCTGATTTTCGGAGACGATGGTTCCTGGTTCAAATCTTAGTAAAGTTAGTTACTTTTATACGGATTTGAATACTAGACAGTGGTTACCGGTGTACTTTGATGGTTGGGGTTTAAATAACCATACTCTCTCAGGAATGGTCGGCCTGAGTCTGTACAAGACTACACCTCATTTACACGTCATACATATCATCCTCATCTCATTGGGTCATGGGGTTGCTTTTTGTTCTGAATTGAACAGATTGCAACGTACACACTTAGGAATTAAAAAAAAACAAATATTACATCGAAAATCTCTGTCCTTCTCGTGACTTCTACAGCTTCACCTATATAAGCGCCGCCGATTTATTTGAAGTTAGTTAGTGTTTGGTCTACCATCGACGAGTTTTGATCAGTCAGTTAGTGAGTTATACTGAGTACGACTGCCCATTAATGGCAGGTGGAGTGTTAAATTATCTGCTCAATATCCAAGGCTACAAAAAATAGTTCTGTTTCTTATCACATAGCCAGCCAATTATATGAATGAACTATTTAAGAACAGAAGAGTTAGACGTGTAAAAGATACTGTCAGAGTTATCTTCTCTGAGAGTAAAGAATTTCATTATACAGCAAGACCCTGTGGTGAATGAAGTGAAGGTGCCATTTGCAGGGTGCAAAGTACTGGTAACGCGTTATAAGTTGACGATTGCGCCTATCATGCGGAGCACAGTATACTATCTATCCTACTTACATCGGCCAACTTGAAAGCATAAGACATGTATCAAGCGTGTAACTGAAAATGTAACCACCACAAACACTTAAGTAATAAAATTCCGTTCATGACCAGTCACAATAAATACGTAAGGAGTAATGTAATTATTTAAAGAAAGTGAATTGTATAAAATTCAATTCCAAATTTAACATAACTTTACTAAAAATAATGAAATATGAAACCCTAATATACAATAACATTTTGAAATTACCGTAAAACTAGTATCACTCACTGTAATAAGCTCGCATCGACGGAACTCACAGACTAACTAGTCTATCACTACAAATAATGTCAAGAGTGCAGTAATTCAGTTTACTGCTGATGACCAAAAAAGGATACTAATTATAGCTTAGCCCTAGTATTATGGCTTATGTAGAATGAATGTTTATTATTTAGGATAATTATTAAGAATCAATAAATAATACAATGGGATGTTTATAAAACAACATAGTTGTAAACATAATAAATCAATGTAAGAGTAAAACTAAACATGATGTCATGGTTAGAGCTGTCGCTACGATGTACTCGTATTTAGAAAAGCACATATAGTAGCACTTCCATCCCCCTACCCCCATAGTCCAGTCTTACTCTCGCTGACGTTCGTCAACTTATATTGCGTTACCAGTAGATACTTTTCGGAGGGTCTGGCATGCTGATAAGCATAGGCTACTTTTGTACTCAATGAGTGTTGGAAATAGTAAACCACCTCACTCCTCGTTTTACTTTGTAAAACCTCTATAGTTGTTTGCACGTTCAGTTGACACAATGGATTTTATGGGAATCATCACTGCTATTAGCGCAACTAAAAACATCAATTAAAGGCATCTGGATGCCTTAAATACATTTTTTAAACCTCCATAGAACACGTCTTTTTTAAGGTAGATTCAAGTTTTGCTTGACAGAAAAAAATATGTAGTATGTAGAATGTTTAGTGAATTGTAAAAAATCAAAAAAACTGTAAAAATATTTTCTTCTATTGGTGGTCATAAGGAGGGGGGGGGGGTTTAAAATGAATATCTTATCTATTTTACTGCAGACCTACTAATCCCTTTTCCATATTCCCAACCACACTTTCTAAACACTGCGTGATAAACACAAACAAATGACGCAATCGGTTATTACAAATCTAAAAATTCTTTACCAGTACAGACATCGAAAAAATATTTCACATTTGGAATTCGCATTAATGAAGTTATAAACTTATACTGTAAGCCCATTACAGACGACAGGTGGAGTGTGAAATTATTTACACTCAATCTGTTAGTTGCAGGGCTAAAATAAATAGTTCTGTTTCTTATTACATGGTCAGCCAATTAAATGACTAAATCATTTAAGAACAGAAGAGGTAGAGGTGTAAAAGTTACTAATCAGAGTTATCTCGTCTGAAAGTAATGAATTTTATTATACAGCCAGACCCAGGGGTGAATGAAGTGAGGGTGTCATTTGCAGAGTGGAAAATATGTGCTTTTCAGAGGGCCTGGCATGCTGATAAGTGTACCTTTCCACTCAGTGAGTTGTGGCAATGGTAAACCACCTGACTCCTTGTTTTACTTAGTAAAACCTCTACAGGTTCAAACCAACCTTTCGGCTGATGACCTAAACAACAACAGTGCAAATTATTAATTAATAGTCATACAGACTATTCTCTACTCTACATTATAACGGTTTGTTAACGTTGCAGGGCGTAGGAGGGAAATGTTATTGGTTATGACGGCATTGATTGATCTAGAAAGCCGATGTTTGTGTATGTGCTAGTAGCAGTCAGAGCCCCATAACAAATACAGTAGAGTACCGATTTTCCGTGGATCGTTTAACCGGGGTTTGGATTAACCGTGCGATCACTAGAATTTTTTTTTTTTTTTTGGTTTAACGTCCGATTGTTTTGCAAATTGTTGCTAATGCAGACGGTGAAGGATGAAATGAATTTTTTGTAACGTATGAAAAAATGCCATGCCCGAGTGGGATTTGAACCCAAGACCGCGTGATGAGAGGCGAGTGCGTTACCAACATCGCCAACGCGGCCGGCTAGAAAAATTAAAATCACCAGAAAAATTAATTATGTATGTACTGTATAACTTTTACAAATTAAAACTTTTCAACTCCCGACATTTTCGCCATCGTAATTATCACAATTATTAATTTAAGGTTATATAAGAAAAATAAAAGAAAAAATATTGCGGCATAAATTAAACAAAGAAAAATAACAGACTTTTTGTGATTTTTTTTTGTTACGTAGTTTAAGGTAAGATTTATATAAATTTATGTAGTAAATATTTTTATTTCAATACAATTTGTTTATTTATTTCCGATATCCGATAGTATTAACATATATTAATCAGTAGAATAAAACATACGCGTAACTGGTGGTTTTGTTTATGACGTAGGTGGTCTAGACCGAATTAGGTTGTATTATCCGTGTTTTCCGGTTATCCGGTATAGTTATCCCCCCAATTACCTTGGATAATCGGTATTATACTGTACTCTCTGTCCTATACTACTCCATTTTGTCAACTGAACGTGCAAACGACTATAGAGGTTTAAACCAGCCTTTCGGCTGTTGACCTAAACAACAGCACTGTGTACGAGTACGCCTGCGAAGAGATCTAGCGTAAATTGTAGACACGTATTGCTGTTACGTATTATAAGTAGGACTTAAAGTAAAAGAAAAATAATCTTGTAATTTCTTAAGTTTAAGTTATCAATTTATTGTAAATAGTTGGTTATTTTTTATAAGTAATTTACTAGTAGATTTAACACACTTAAATAATTGTAATTGCAATTTTTAGTTTGCAATAAATACTCGTAATTTTTAAACTTTTTTTTGTCATCAGTCTCTCGACTGATTTGATGCAGTTCTCCAAGCTGTTCTATCTTGCGCAAGTCGGTTCATATCTACATACCTGTAACACCCTACATCTTTTGTAATTTGCTTTACATATTCTAATCTTTGCCTCCCCATACAATTTACTTCCTCAATATTACCCTCTATTATTAATAGATGTCTTAAGATATGCCCCACTAGCCTATCCCTTCTTCTGGTAAGATGCTTCCATATACTTCTTTTTTCATCCACTCACCTAAGAACCTCTAAATTACTTATTTTGTCCACCCACCTAATCTTTAACATTTTCCTGTAACACCACATTTCAAAAGCTTCTATCCTCTTCTTTTCTACAGCTCCTATCACCCACGTTTCACTGCCGTATAATGCTACACTCCAAACATAATGTTTTAAGAAATTTTTTCTAATCTGTAAATCAATGTTTGTAGTCAGCAAGCTGTTTTTTTTATTTTAAAGGCTTTTCTAGCTTGAGCAATTTTACTTTTGATATCACTTGTGCTTCCACCATCCTTTTTAAATTTTTAAACTAGCGTGTTAATTATTTTAATTTACCCAGATCCCGAAACAAACCTTAGAGATGTTTAAATGGAACACATTTATTTTTACACAACACAAAATATATTTATTTCCATATTTTACAATTAATTTATTAATTTTCCAGCGTTTTTTTTTAGTAGACTAGTAAATGTATAAATTGTTTTTTAATAAGCTAAAAGTTGACTAAATCAACAAATAATAAAGTAATGTGTGAACAAAATTGAATGCATAAGTAAGTAATCGGGGTAGGCCAAAAAATAGGCTTGTAATTACAAAAAGTTGATTATTAAAAATTGATGGTGAATATTTTATTCTATCACCGCGGAAAGTTCTACAAACTAATTCCTCATCACTATTCATATCAATCCATTCTGTATAATAACTGATTCTAGTAAAAACACTAGGAAGTGGAGTACCACAAGTACTTGGACCGAACGAAAATAATCCGTATAAAACACCTTTACACAAAAGAGGACCGCCCGTATTTCTTGCGCACAGAGCAACATGACGATTTCCTGATACACAAACCATTTTTCTATTAAAAACGCCTGTATTACCGTATTCCGTTTCACATGCCTTTCTAGGAGCGATCCAAAGTGGAACATGTTGTAACACAGATTCACCAGGTTCTTTATCATCTATATCTTTATAACCGGTTGCGTTACACATTGTATCTACTTTATATATATCCATTGATAATTCAACCGGTTGTGCGAATTTATTAAAATGAATTGGCGTGTTTAATTTTCCGATACTTATATCATATTTTAGAAATCCGTTATTTGGATAATCACAAAATAATATGATCTTGTGATAATTTTCTGTTGTTGCTTCTTTTAAATTATTCGATCCAGACACCGCATAATATGTACCGTCATCTGTTGATTGATTTTGTTGATGGTGACAACGTGCAGATGTCAACACAGTTTTTTCATTTATTATAACTCCTCCACATACGTGTTTGTATCGAAATTTATCATTAAGTTCACCAACTACATATTGAATCGATACTTGATAAGGAAATGATTGTATCGATGCATTTTTACCACCTATTACGTCATCTACATTAATATCACTTTCATTCCATAATCTATTTCTGTTACGTACCGTTTTTGTTTCAATAATACATTCTGAAAAGGTTATCTTTGAAATTATTAACAAAATAATAAAAAAATTTAAATAATTCACCATTTCTGTTGTCAATAGAATACGAATCATTATTTTAAAATTAATGTGAAATTTAATAAATTATTTTTATAGCTCTAGGTAGGCCGACAATGTATTTTTGTATTTTTATTTGTTTATAAACATACGTAGCAACCGACCATATGTTGTAGAATCTTACTTTATGGTGTAATCTTACTTTTATTACTCCAGTCGTTTGGAGACAGAATATAAATAAGTCTACAAAAGATTTTAATAGCTAATAATTTTATTATTTATATAAAAAAACCAAAACTGTTATTCAAATATAGCACGGTACTTACATAAAAATAAATTTTTGTTAGCATTGTTGACTGCTCATAACAGACAGGTGGAGTGTCAAATTATTTACACTCAATCTGTTAGTTGCAGGGGTAAAATAAATAGTTCTGTTTCTTGTCACATGGTCAGTCAATTAAATGACTGAATCATTTAAGAACAGAAGAGGTAGAGGTGTAAAAGACACTAATCAGAGTTATCTCCTCTGAAAGTAATGAATTTCATTATACAGCCAGACCCTGTGGTGAATGAAGTGAAGATGTCATTTGCAGAGTGGAAAATATGTGCTTTTCAGAGGGCCCGGCATGCTGATAAGTGTACTTTTCCATTCAGTGAGGAAGGGAATAGTAAACCACCTCACTCCTCGATTTACTTAGTAAAACCTCTACAGGTTCAAACCAGCCTTTCGGCTGATGACCTAAACAACAACAGCAATGTCGTCTGAACGTTAGCCGGGCGTGTAACAAGGTCAGTTTATTTTCATTTTTTGAAATTACAGTACAACAGGCCGTGAGTTCGAATCCCACACACTACGTATTTAAAATTTAAAAAAAACATTTTTTGCTAAAAAAATGTTTTAACTTAATAAAATAGAAAAAGTTTTCAAATTAGTCGAATTAACTCTTTCAGTGCCGAAACAATATTTAAAAGTCTGATCTAAAGTGCCATTTAATTTGAATAAGGGTGTACAAAAAGTGCCAGCCATTACTTCGAAAACTTGTCTGAGTAAGCCAGCCATTGCCGATCAAAATTTCAACGTTACAGAAAAATGAAATTTTCTGTTAAAAATTAATTTTTATTGTGTTCATAAAAAAAAATCGTTCTAACACTAAAAATATTCAAAATATTTTGTTTCAGTTTATTTAAAGTCGCATCGACATCTTAGTCATTAGCAGCTACTGTGGGTTTTGTTACTTTAATGGTGGTTTTAACATATTAAAATTTCCAACCCTAGCCGGGAATCTAACCCAGGACCTTTCGTTTTGCAGACTAGCGCACTAGTCACTACACCACGGAGGCGGTTTCAAAATACATTATTCCATTAATTTTTGGTTAAAAGTTTTTTTGGAAATGTTCGGTTATCCGGACGTTGGCACTTATGCATAGCTGACGGACGTCCGGTAAACAGGATGCTATCATTACGTAAAATAGTTCGACGTCCTGTTTTCCGGACGTTGTTACTGAAAGGGTTGATAATCACAATTATGATTTCTAATGTTTTTCATTATTTAATTAATAATAAACAATAAACGAAAATCTGGTGTGAAACACTCACACGACTTTCTCTTGCCAATGTAAATAATTACCAATAAAACGTAACATTCGTCATAAAAACATTAGAAATATACAAAAAACTAACCTCAAAAAACATGACCTTATTTTAATCATGAGTGAAAGACGCACAATGAAAATCGACCTCAGTTTGGCTTAAAAATACGAAAAATCACTCTTTCACGCTAAACTAGGCTAGGTGTGTGTGTCGGTGTGTGTGTGTGAGGGCGCTTGCGCCCACATACACACACACACACACACAGACCAATCGCTAAAAACATGTTTTTTGGGTTCAGGGGGTCTGAAAACGTGTTGTAGATCCGGTGAAAACTCGATTTTGAAAAATCGACATGAAAACACTAAGTTACTTTCCTTCCTATATATTCATATATAGGTAGGAAATATATAGGAAGGCTATATATTCATATAGCCGGCCGCATTGGCGCAGTTGGTAACGTGCTTGCCACTCATCATGCGGTCTTGGGTTCGAATCCCATTCAGGCACGGCATATTTTCATACGTTACAACAAATCATTTCATCCTTCACCGTCTGCATTAGCAGTAATTGCAGAACAGCCGGACGTTAAACAAACAAAAAAATAAATAAATAAATATATATTCATATAGGCAAGAGAAAGTAAAAATTAAAATAAACTGACCACTTTACACGCCCGGCTAAGGTTCAGACAACAATAGAAGCGAAATTTTTTTCTTGTGGAAGTACCGCGCTACATCAAAATTGAATAACTTTTTTGCCGTTTTTTATTAATAATTAAATTTATTAGCTATTAACCCTTTATATTTCTACAAATTTATTTAAGAAAAAATAGACCTTTATTTACCATTTATGGAAGTTATCTTGAGTTAAACACAAAAATGTGTTATTTCTTTGAACCAATTCTTGTGTTTTATGTAAGATATCTCTGAAAGTATTGCATTTACAGCTCTGGAACCAATTTTATTCAATTTTTCAGATTACGAAACATAAGAAACAATCGTATTTGTATCTTTGTAACTACCTTTAACATTTATATACGGCCTTACTTCACCGAGGGTACAGAGTTCTAGGTGAATTTTTCGCTAGCCGTAAGTCGCTAACTAAGCGTTTTCAGGCATATGTTTATATGAACTTTTTTTCTTATTTTTACTTTCTCTTGCCTATATGAATATATAGGAAGGAAAGTATTGTTTTCATGTCGATTTTTCAAAATCGAGTTTTCACCGGATCTATACGTTTTCAGACCCCCTGAACCCAAAAAACATGTTTTTAGCGATTGGTCTGTGTGTGTGTCTGTGTGTGTGTGTGTGTGTGTGTCTGTGTGTGTGTGTGTGTGTGTGTGTCTGTGTGTGAACAGAATATCTCAAGAACGGAACATCGTACGAACTTGAAACTTGAAACTTAAGTTACATACCACTACCGGACGCGACACGAACATTTTCATCAAAATCGGTCAACCGGAAGTAGTAGTTTATTCGTATAATTTTTCAGTTTTTTGCGATTTTCTCAAAAACTGGTCCTACGATTTTTTTTAAAATCGCCTATTTTACTCAATTTTTTATTCTCTACAAGATAGGGTAGGCGCCATGTTTGCTGAAATTCTCGGTGAGGCTGTTTTCACGTAAAAACGTTGTTTTTTAAGATTACGGCTTTAATATATATTTTAGCGCAAAAACTTATATAATAAAAGTTGTAGAGAATTTAAAAACCTACAACTTTTATTTCAAACATTTTTTTGTATAACGCTTAGTTTAGCGGTAATTTGCGATTTTCTGTTTTTTTCTCACGAAAACGTGAGAAAAATCGATTTTTTTAACATTTCGGTCTTAGTATGCATTTTACGACAAAAGTGTATATAATTAAATTTATAGAAAATTAAAAGATCTACAACTTTTGTTTAGAGCATTTTTCTCTACAGAGCCTAGTTTAGCGTGAAAGCGTGATTTTCCGTATTTTTAAGCCAAACTGAGTTCGATTGTCATTTTGCGTCATTCACTCATGATTAAAATAAGGTTATGTTTTTGAGGTTAGTTTTTTGTTCATTTCTAATGTTTTAATACTAATGTTAGGTTTATTGTTAATTATTTGCATTGGCAAGAGAAAGTTGTGTGAGTGTTTCACACCAGATTTTTAGCTATAGAATGAGATCCCAAGAGATTGCCGTATAGTTTTGAATCACCCTATATATTCGTAATTAATCTGCCCCTTATTCTTTCCTGCGTTACCTTACCCTTTCTCATCTATTAATATGACTCTTCCCTCAGTTTGTAATTTAAACCCATAGTTTACATGCATAATCACTCATTAATTAGTAAAAGAGCTCCGTATTAATAAAATAAATAATAATTTAAAGGTCGGTGATTATGGCAAATTCTCCCCCTTCCGTTTCCCTAATTAATAACCTAAATTCCAGCCCCACACAATTTAAAAAGTCTCCCCCAATATATTACAAATTTTCTCCAAATAAGTAAAGTACGCAAGCTGCTTCTCCCATGTCAAAAGAAAAACCACACCAAAATAAAAAAGGCCACTGAAAAAAGAAAAATATTCGAAAGAGCCGCCGTCCTCTAATTTCACTTGTTCCTTATTATAAATTATTGCCACTACCCAATAAATTTTAAATTACCTCCACTTAAAGTCTTCCCAATCCCCCAAGAAACAGAATCCAATTTCTTAATTAAAATCTATAAAATTCCCCTGATTCCCCGAGGTTCCATTTACTCCGTTAAATTGTTCGCCGGACGTTAAATTTTCAGAGACGAAGGTTCCTGATTCAAATCCTAGTAAAGATAGCTACTTTTGTACGAATTTGAATGCTAGACAGTGGTCACCGGTGTACTTTGATGGTTGGGGTTCAATTAACCATACTCTCTCAGGAATGGTCGACCTGAGTCTGTACAAGACTACGCCTCATTTACACGTCATACAAATCATCCTCATCTCATTGGGTCATGGGGTCGCTTATTGTTCTCAAATGAACAGATTGCAACGTACACAAATTAAGAATAAAAAAAAAATCCCATTTTGAATCTTCGCACTATAAACATGGTTTTTTACATAACCCCTGAAGAAACAATCAAGTGGTGTTAAATGTGGATTCCTCGGAGACGATAGGACAGGATGGCCTTAACGATCCATCGGTCAGAGAACCTTTCATTGAGGGTGTGGCGCGCTAGAAGACTGAAATGAGGAGGCGTGCCATTTTGCTGCCAAATTATCTTAATGTTTTGTTCCAATTCAATTTCTTCAATTTGCGGTACAGTCGCACCAACAAAAAAACTTTAATATTTTCTGTGTACAACAAAAAACCATATGACTAAAGTCCAGCCTTTCTTAGTTTGCTCCTAATGTAAACAAATAATGACATCACTGAGCATGCGCATTTTATAAAAATGAGTACACGCTGATTAAAAAGTAACAACAAAATACTTTCAAAAGTATTTAAATACAAAATACTTTTAAAAATGTTTTTATAGATAAAATTGTTAGGCCTACATCATATCATGACTGATATTTAAAGTAATTTAAGTACTTATAATTCAAAACTTAGTTAACTTAATAGGAATACGACATCCATAAAGTCGTGACTCTAGCGAGCACCCTGTAGTAGCTGGCTTTGGTTTGTTGACAGTAGGAGCAAACTAAGAACGGCTGAACTGTATCTCTAGTAGTTTTTAAACTATATAATATCACTTCATTCTCTCAGAGTGTGAACAGATTGCAACGTACACAAATTAGGGATTACAAAAAAAAGTTGTTCGCCGAGCGACCAGGTGTTTCTTAACACGATCTCGCCGTCACAGGACTTCTTCGCCTCCTCATTCTGGATCCTGGCAAGAGAAAGTAAAAAGTGTACAGATTTCAATGTTTTATCCAAATATAATATATTTAGTAAAAACTATCTGAACGATAAAAATCTTTTTAATAATATTTGGGTTACATTTAATAAGGAGAGAATCGGATGACTTTTGCTGAGTTTTGCTTTTGGCAAAACAATTAAGTTGATTATTGACGTTGGTATCGATCCAAAGTTTATGATAACTAACTTTAGTAAAAACTACTGGTTTTGTAACACCACATCCTTCAGAAGAACCGTATGATGTTATTCCGTATAGAACATCATTACAAATTAAAGGCCCACCAGAATCTCCTTTACAAGTACCAAAACCATACAAACCACCTGAACAAACCATCCTATTTGATTTGTAATCTTTGTATTCTTCGATACAATCAACATGATTTACAATTGGGATTCGAACCGATTTTAACACAGGACTTGGTTGTTGTTCATTTTTTCCTATATGTGTAATTCCCCAACCACTTGCCACACAAATTGTATTTTCATCGAATTCAATTGTCGATATATTAATCGGTTGTCTATAAATATTCCAAATAATATATCTTGCTAATTTTATAATTGCTATATCATTATCGGCTGAAATTTTATCATAATTCGGATGCACACAAAAATTTTGTACTCTATAATAACAATCGTATGACGCATTTTTCCAATAATCTGTTCCGGCTATTACATAAAAATCACCGTCCCGAGGTGAAGGATACATTATCATTCCACAATGTGCCGCTGTTAAAACTGTCATTTCATTTATGATTGATCCACCACAAAAATGTGCTACATTTAAAATTTCAGTTTCTGGTTTACCTAATACATATTGTATCGATACTTGATACGGAAAATCTTCTATACTTTCACTTTTTCCTCCGATTATTTTCATCACTTTTTTCGGCACATCTATTTTCCAATCTTCTAACACCTCATCAGCACAAGATTTATTAACATTTTTAAATGAGCTATAAAAGTTATGATTCTTTGCATTTATTAACCTAAAATATAACATCATTTTTAGTATTTCAAATGTTATAAAATAAAAAAATATTAAATTATACAACATTTCTATTATAATTACAACTGATACATCTTCATGATTTTGTTTTATTTTATTATAAATACCAAATGTTTACCACTTTAAAATAAACATATTTTTAATATTATTTTCATTTGTTTTGTTTATAAAAAATACACATAAGGTAAATAGAAACATATGATTGGCCCTCTCCATGAACAATAGGTTAACCCTTTCAGTGGCAACGTCCGGAAAACAGGACGTCAATATATTTTACGTGAAATGCCAACGTTTGGTTTACCGGACCCGTAAGTTATACGCATAAAGTTACAACGTCCAGATAACCAAATGTTTGCAAAACTATTTTATTTTAAACAAAAATTAATGTAATAATGTACGGTATTTTGAGACAGCCGCCGTTGCGTAGTGACTAGCGCGCTAGCCTAAAAAGTGGAAGGTTCCGGGTTCGATTCCCGGCTATGTCTGAAAATTTTAACTCGTTACAGTTGCAAAATCCACAATAGTTGTAAATGGCCAAGCTGTCAATGCGACATTAAATAAACTAAAAAAAGTACTTTGAATGTTTTTTGTGTTAGAACGACTTATTTTTTTGTTGTTGTTGTTTAGGTCATCAGCCAAAAAGCTGGTTTGAACCTGTAGAGGTTTTACTAAGTAAAACGAGGAGTGAGGTGGTTTACCATTGCCTTCCTCAATGAGTGGAAACGTATGCTTATCAGCATGCCGGGCCCTCTGAAAAGCACATATTTTCCACTCTGCAAATGACACCTTCACTTCATTCACCACAGGGTCCAACTGCATAATGAAATTCATTACTTTCAGAGGAGGTAACTCTGATTAGTGTCTTTTACAATTTTACTTCTTCTGTTCTTAAATGGTCCAGTCATTTAATTGGCTGACCATGTGATAATAAACAGAACTATTTATTTTAGCCCTGCAACGAACAGATTGAGTGTAAATAATTTGACACTCCATCGGTCTGTTATGGGCAGAAGTTATTTTTTTATAAACACAATAAAAATTATTTTAACAGAAAATTTTATTTGTCTATAACGTTGAAATTTTGATTGACAATGGCAGGTTTCCGCCTGAAAGTTGTCGGAAAAGGGTTGGCACTTTTTGTGCATCCTTGTACAAATTATATGGCACTTTAGGATGAAACTTTTAAATATTGTTTGGGCACCGAAAAGGTTAACGTACTACGAAACAATGCAGAGGTCCCGGGTTCGATTTCCGTACATTGTCTTTTTTATTTTCTCTTCCCTATATGAATATATAGGAAGGAAAGTATTGTTTTCATGTTGATTTTTCGAAATCGAGTTTTCACCGGATCTACACGTTTTCAGACCCCCTGAACCCAAAAAACATGTTTTTAGCGATTGGTCTGTGTGTGTGTGTGTATGTGTGTGTGTGTGTGTGTGTGTATGTGTGTGTGTGTATGTGCAAAATGTCTCAAGAACGGAACATTGTACGAACTTAAAACTTGAAACTTAAGTTACATGCCACTACCGGACCCGACACGAACATTTTCATCAAAATCGGTCAACCGGAAGTAGTAGTTTATTCGTGTAATTTTTCACTTTTTGCAATTTTCTCAAAAACTGGTCCTACGATTTTTTTAAAAAATCGCCTGGTTTACTCAATTGTTTATTCTCGACAAGATAGGGTAGGCGCCATGTTTGCTGAAATTCTTGGTGAGGCTGTTTTTATGTAAAAAAAGTGTTTTTTTAAGATTAAGGCTTTAATATATATTATAGCTTTAATTATTATTATTATTATAAATTTATATAATAAAAAATGTAGAGAATTTATAAGGCAGGAGAAAGTTGTGTGAGTGTTTCACACCAGATTTTTTATTTTATATAAGCCTACTGTTACATTATAATCTGTTCATTTTCCGTACCATAAAATAACCTATGATAGAAAAAAGAAAAACTAATATTGATGTGAAAATCGCAAAAAAGAGATTTGTTTTTTCCATCAGTCTCTCGACTGGTTTGATGCAGTTCTCCAAGCTGTCCTATCTTGCGCAAGTCGTTTCATATCTAGATACCTGTAACACCCTCCCCCTACCTTTGCCACCCCCTACAATTCACTCTCTCAATATTACCCTCCATTATTGATAGACCAATATACCTTGGACAATTCAAATTGGCACAAGCAGCTTCGCTGTTTATCTACTTCACTCTTCGCCCCTCGCCATGCAACGACGGTACAGTCACAAAAGTACACAATCGCTACTGTAATGTCCGACTCACGCACGGTCACTACGCTTTTTTTCACTGTTGTTATTAATAATCTGTCAGACATTATGATGTGACTAATTTATTTTCGTATGATTTTCTATTCATTAAAAATATTCACTTCAATTTGTTTAGTTAGTTGCGTGCGTCTGTTGAGTATATTATAGTGAGTTTTTGCAGTTTAGTTCTTGTAATTTATAATTCAAATTTTTACTGGGAGAAATTAAATACATATTTAAAAATGAAAAAATTAATTGTATGTAGTGTACAATTAGTGTGTGTGTGTGTGTGTGTGTGTGTGTGTGTGTGTGTGTGTGTGTGTGTGTGTAATTGTGTGTAGTGTTGTATGTAGTGTATTAATTAATTGTATTGTAATTAATTGTATAATTAATTGTTGTAGGCATTTGCGTATATTAAAATTTGTGGACCTTGTTGAAAGAATAGGTTATGGATATACTGTATGCGGAACTGTGTGTACACGTAGAGCAAGAGTTGTGCCAGTTCAAATTGTCCACAGTATACCTGGATGTCTTAAGATATGACCACTCGCCTAAGAACCTCTAGATTACTTATTTTCTCCATAAACCTAAAAAAGAGATTTATTGCCGAATAAACTACTACTTCCGGTTGACCGATTTTGATGAAAAATGTTCGTATCGTGATCCGTAATAATACCTAACGTAATTTATAAGTTTCAACTTCGTACACTATTCTGTTCTTGAGATAGTTTGTACACATAACTACAGACAATCGCTAAAAATAAGTTTTTTGGGATTAGGGGGCCTGAACACGTGTATTTTCGCGGTTAAAACTCAATTTCAAAAAATCTTTATAAAAACAACACCTACATCCCTTCCGTATGTATTCATAAAGGGGAAAAAAGAGTGAAAACTAAAAAACTTGATTATTGTTGTCATCAACTTAACTCATATTTAAGTAATCAGCTGAAAGGCTGATTTGAACCTCTGGAAATATTAAACTAGAAGTATTAAAGTATTGAACCCACCGGATTGGTCTAGAGGTAAAGTCGTCGCCAAAAGTAGTTGGTTAACAGCTGATTTTTGGAGACGAAGGTTCCTGGTTCAAATCCTAGTAGAGGTAGTTACTTTTATACGGATGTGAATCCTAGACAGTGGTTAGAGGTGTACTTTGATGGTTGGCAATTAATTAACCATACTCTCTGAGTCTGTACAAGACTACACCTCATTTACACGTCATACACATCATCCTCATCTCATTGGGTCATGGGGTTGCTTATTGTTCTGAATTAAACAGATTGCAACGAACACATATTAGGAATAAAAAAAGAAAAAAGAAGTATTATTACGTAAAACAAGGAGGAGGTGGTTTACCATACCTTCCTCACTACGTGGAAAAGTATGCTTATACTTTTTATGCTTATACAATAGGGTTAGTTATAAAAGAGTATTTAAAAAAGGGCCATGTATAGTAAGGTAGGGTGTTTGTTGTACAACTATTTGTGCAACACCTTTTATTCTATTGTGACTTGTTTATACTAGTAATTATTTTTCAAGAACCAATAAAAAGGATTTTTGTATCGAATCTCTCTGTTTTTCTAGAAATATCTTTATGATTTACCTATATAAAGAGAGCCCAAGTGCGGTCGGAGAGTTAGTATTCGTTTGATCTTTGACGAGTGTTTATGGCGTGTGTTATCGGTACGTTAGAACAGGTCAACGTGTCCAGGCATTGGTCAACTATTGTTATACTGCCTTATTGTGTATGTGCATTGTGTATAGTTTTTGTGTATGTCCATTCTGTTTAATTGTTTGTAAATACGAGTAGTACTAAGTAAATTATTTAAGTTATTTATTGTATTACTTCATTATAATTAGTTTATTATTTATTTTGTAAATCTTTTAGTTGTAATAAATACTTGTAATTTTAAACTTTAGTGTATTTATTATTTAATAACCCACCGGGTTGGTCTAGAAGTAAAGTCGTCGCCAAAATCAGCTGTTTAACACCTGATTTTCGGAGACGAAGGTTCCTGGTTCAAATCCTAGTAAAGATAGTTACTTTTATACGGATCTGAATACTAGACAGTGGTTACCGGTGCACTTTGATGGTTGGGGTTTAACTAACTATACACTCTCAGGAATGGTCGGCCTGGGTCTGTACAAGACTATACCTCATTTACACGTCATACACATCATCCTCATCTCATTGGGTCATGGAGTTGCTTATTGTTCTGAATTGAACTGATTGCAACGTACACAAATTAGGAATTAAAAAAAAATTATTTAATTACCTAGATCCGGAAACGGACCTTAGCGATAAGGTCACAGTATTGTTTTCATATCGATTTCTCAAAATCGAGTTTTCAGCGCACGCGCGAGGGGCGTTACATAGTAAAAAAACTCAATTATAACTCACAAAAATCGTAGTTTAATAAATCAATATATACGATCATTACTGAAAAAACTCAATAGATATAATATACAAATAATTGAGATAAATAAATAATCATAAAAAGCGTATCAGTAGGCCTAAAACTGTGTTGTGAATTTTTTCTATTAGTTGTTTTAGGATTTACAATTATTTTCCTGCAAACTGGGTCTTCATCATTATGAATATTGATCCAGTCCTTAAAGTAGCTGATTCTAGTAAAAACGCTTGGCAGTTGAACTCCACAAGTAACAGGACCAAATGAAAATATACCGTATAAGACACCATTACACACAAGGGGTCCTCCTGCGTTATCTGCACAGAGCGCAATATCAGGTCGTCCAGATAAACAAACCATTATATTATCACTATATCCATACGTAGTACTGTATTCATCGATACAAGATTGAGGACTATCAATCCAAACTTGAGCCAATTGTAATACTGAATCAATATTTTCACTTTCTAAATCTCCATAACCGGTTATATTACACACCGTATAACTTTTAAATCTATCCTTAGATATTTTTATCGGATGTGCGAATTCATTAAAATGGATAGACGTTTCTAATTTAACAATACTGATATCATAATTTCTAGATTTACCATATAAAGGATGATTACAAAATTTAATAATAAAATGATAATTATCTGATTTTATAATTTCTAAATCGGTAGTTCCAGTAACCGCATAATATCCGTTCTCACCTACCGGATGAATTTCGTGGGAAATACAATGTGCTGCAGTTAACACAGTTTTTTCATTTATAATTGCACCTCCACAGTAATGTTTCCAGTGTTCGATTTTCACTTTAGGTAAACCTACCACGTATTGAATCGAAACTTGATATGGAAATAATTTTATCGATACATTTTTTCCACCAATTATATTCACATCATCAGATTCCTTAAATTTAAATGGTAATCTATTTCGGTTTCGTCTCGTTTTCATAAAACATTCCGATAAACTTATTGTTGAAATTATAAGCATAATTATTATATAAAAATTTAAATATTTCACCATTTTAATTTCGATTATAATTATTACAAATCATGATTTATAAATTAATAAGTTTCATTTCAATTTAGTAGTTCTATTATTACTGTTCATATTTTTATTCACAATTTCTATTTTGTTTACAAACAACTCTTATTTGTTTACAACAGCTGACCATATGGTTCATTTTTACTATCAGTTTAAACTTTTTTTTAAAACAATTCTGTTACAAAACATTACAATCTGTTTACACGAAATAGAACAACCAGTAATTTTAATAAATGTTAATTAACATGATTACAATTTCATCTGTTAATGAAATTGAAATTCGTAATTGTAATTGTTTACTTAATAGACACCAAACTGATTTGAAGAACTTTATTTGAAATCGTTAATTTTGCATGCTGAATCCGTATATATATATTTTTAATCCCTAATGTGTGTACGTTGCAATCTGTTCAATTAGAACAATAAGCAACCCCATGACCCAATGAGATGAGAATAATATGTATGACGTGAATATGAGGTTTTTCGGTTTTTTTTAACGTCCGACTATTCTGCAATTACTGCTAATGCAGACGGTGAAGGATGAAATGATTTTTTTTGTAACGTATGAAAAGATGCCGTGCCTGAATGGGATTCGAACCCAAGATCGCATGGTAAATGAGGTGTAGTCTTGTACAGACTCAGGCCGACCATTCTGTACAAGACTACACCTCATTTACCATGCGATCTTGGGTTCGAGCATGCGATTTAGGCACGGCATACGTTACAAAAAATCATTTCATCTTTCACCGTCTGCATTAGCAGTAATTGCAGAATAGTCGGACGTTAAAAAAAAAAAAAAAAAAAAAGGCATTCAGCCGGCCGCATTGGCGCAGTTGGTAACGTGCTTGCCTCTCATCATGCGGTCTTGGGTTCGAATCCCATTCAGGCACGGCATATTTTCATACGTTACAAAAAATCATTTCATCCTTCACCGTTTGCATTAGCAGTATATGTACTGCCGAAGCAAGTGCATTAGCAGTAATTGCAGAACAGTCGGACGTTAAACAAAAAAAACAAAGACCGACCATTCCTGAGAAAGTATGGTTAATTGAACCCAAACCATCAATGTACACCGGTAACCACAGTCTAGTATTTAAATCCGTATAAAAGTACCTTTACTAGGATTTAAACCAGGAACCTTTGCTCCAAAAATCAGCTGTTAAACAGCTGACTCACGGCGACGACTTTACCTGTAGACCAACCAGGTGGGTGAATCCGAATATGAAGTTATTTTTGCGCACAAACCACTGTCAAATTAGTTATAAGCTCTTTTAAATCAACTACCGACATAACCTCACTTTGTTATAAAAATTTTTATATTGCCGTAATATTTAAATTTTTTCCCGTCAAATGTTCACAAATATGTTAAAATGTCACTATTATAATTAATTTTACCTATTGATTAACCCTTTCAAAGGAAACGTCCGTAAAACAGGACGTTGATATATTTTACGTGAAATGTCAGCGTCCGGTTTACCGGACCCGTAAGTTATGTATAAAGTTATAACGTCGGATAACCGAACGTTTGCAAAAATATATTTTTTTTAAACAAAAATTAATGGAATAATGTATTTTGAGACAGCCGCCGTGGCGTATAGACTAGCGCGCTAGCCTACAAAGCAAAAGTTTCCGGATTCGATTCCCGGCTATGTCTGGAAATTTTAACACGTTACAGTACCAAAACCCACAGTAGTCGCAAATGAAAAAGCTGTAAATGTGACTTTAAATAAACTAAAAAAAGTACTTTGAATATTTTTAGAGTTAAAGCGACTTATTTTTTTATGAACACAATAAAAATTACTTTTTAACAGAAAACGTTATTTTTCTGTAACGTTGAAATTTTTATTGGTTGAGTTTTGAAAGGCAATGGCAGGCTTACGTCTGAAAGTTGTCAGAAAAGGGTTGGCACTTTTTGTGCATCCTTATACAAATTACTGCCATAACAGACAGGTGGAGTGTCAAATTATTTACACTCGATCTGTTAGTTGCAGGGCTAAAATAAATAGTTCTTTTTCTTATCACATAGTCAGCCAATTAAACGACTGAATCATTTAAGAACAGAAGAGGTAGAGGTGTAAAAGACACTAATCAGAGTTATCTTATCTGAAAGTAATGATTTCATTATACAGCCAGACCCTGTGGTGAATGAAGTGAAGGTGTCATTTGCAGAGTGAAAAATTAGTGCTTTTCAGAGGGCCCGGCATGCTGATAAGCGTACTTTTCCACTCAGTGAGGAAGGCAATGGTAAACCACCTCACTCCTCGTTTTACTTAGTAAAACCTCTACAGGTTCAAACCAGCCTTTTGGCTGATGACCTAAACAACAAAATACAAATTACATGGCATTTTAGGATCAAACTTTTAAATATTGTTTGGGCACCGAAAGGGTTAAAGTGTGTATTTCAATATTTGTATTTTTATGATATTGCTAGCGACTAACTTTTAATAATAATTAATTACCTAATTAATTCTTTCTTAAAATAATTAATATTTGAGAAATACAATGATGATTTGAAAGAAAGAAAAAGAATATCAGTTATAAAAAAAATTATAATAACTGTAACAATGTTCATTACACATATAACTTAAATGGAAAACACTATGTCTTTTCATTTCAGTATTGAAGCCCGAAATCAATATTGTTTAGCAGATTCAGAACCAGGAAGTTTGGATGATGATTGAGTCTTTCTTCATATTTACGGTTGAATTTCGATTGTTTCACAGTGTCTATATTAAGATCGGCATAGATATAGGTGTTTTTGATGTACCACGGAATTTTCAGGGCCCGCCGCAAGAATTTTGATTGAAAACGTTCGAATATGTTTATGTTTGAAGTGCTGAATGTACCCTACGTGTTTAGGATTATATAAATTTTATGTCTAGTTATTATTCAATTTATTAGTTTATTTGTCTGTAGACTAATATTGTAATTCATTATTTATCCGTCTCAACCAATGAGATTCTTTTACGTGCGCACTTAGTAACCAGTTTTAAACTGAACTGTACAGTCAGTCGTCTGCTAACTCGAAACTCGAAAGAACGCTCTTTAGTTTTGTCTAATGCTTTTCCGCTTTCGCCCTATTATTGGGAATTATAAGCGACCGCTAAGGTTATATGCTTAAAAAACGCAAAACAATATTGAATTGTCACCGCCACCCCTTCTAATTAATCATTTACTGTGTTGCCGGCCTTCAATAGTTCTCCCGGCCTTTGTCGGCTATTGACAAACCTTTCGGCTCCGCACCGACAGAGGCCTTTGTCATCAAGGCCAAGCCAGTAGCCGCTCTCTACCACAGCGCTCTTGGCGACTATATAAAGAGCGCTGCACTGAGCCAAGCGATTCAATTCCGATCAAGACTCCGAGGGATTCACTTCGAATTAGACAGCAGACAAGACGTCCACCACGGCACTCGGCTGCCGGACTCCAACGAAGACTAATCGACGACCCCGCAAGAGAGAAGATGATGCTTCCGCTCGCCGACCCGTCACCGTAAGCCGTCGATCGGACCGTCATCGCCCGCTGACGCGAGCGATGCCCACACCGGTCCCTCGACCGAGCCTTACGCCCACCGGACCCGACAAAGCAGCCATCGACGCACTACTGCGAGGGAAGAAGATGACGTCTCCGCTGGACGACGACACGCCGTGTCGCCCAGCTCCTCGACCGCCACGATGACTACGACCGACGCCTCTCCAAGATGACCAACGCTTAATATATACAATATTATAATATTATATAATATTGTCGGGTATGAAGTGACGACATCGACATGTCGGACCGATATCGGCAAATGTAAAACCGAGAGATGTGGAGAGATAACTTGAATGCTTGTGTGCGACAAAATGGGGAACAGGAAAGCTTGTCCATAGATAGGAAAAATGCCTCAATCGTCAAGGTGATAATATCGAAAAATATAGTGAAGAGATGACTTGAATGATAGTGTGAATGAAATGGGGAACAGGAAGTTTGTTCATAGATAGGAAAAGCTTTCCTGTTCTCCACTTCATCTCACACTAGCATTCAAGTCATCTCTCCACTATACTTCAATACATTCCGGGTGCTTCGTTCGTCGCATTATCGGTATCGTACCGGTAAGTAAAAAACCAACCTAAACGCGTAATCACGCGGAAGTCTTGGGTTCGATTCCCGGCCGCATTAGCGTAGTTGGTAACGTGCCCGCCTCTCATCATGCGGTCTTGGATTCAAATCCCATTCAGGCACGGCATATTTTCATACGTTACAATAAATTATTTAATCTATCACCGTCTGCATTAGCAGTAATTGCAGAACAGTCGGACGTTAAACCAAAAAAATAAAAATCTGGTGTGAAACACTCACACAACTTTCTCTTGCCAATGCAAAAAATTAACAATAAACCTAACATTATTAATAAAACATTAAAAATAAACAAAAAACTAACTTTAATAACATAACCTAATTTTAATCATGAAAGAAAGACGCAAAATGAAAATCAACCTCAGTTTAGCTTAAAAATATCCGTTCTTGAGATATTCTGTTCACACACATACACATAGACACACAGACCAATCGCTAAAAACATGTTTTTTGGGTTCAGGAGGTCTGAAAACGTGTAGATTCGATGAAAACTCGATTTCGAAAAATCGACATGAAAACAATACTTTCCTTCCTATATATTATTCATTATAGGCAAGAGAAAGTAAAAAAAATCAAATCAAATCAAAATAAACGCGTAAAACAGCAGAGTTCATCAACTGTAAAAAACATTGTAAAATATAATCATATGATAAAAATATCATCAATAAATTTTGTTTGTAAACAAAGAAATTATTGTATTTATTTACTTTTTAAAAATTTTTAATAAGTTTTTATGTTGAATTTCTGTACAAAATGTTTGCTGATATAAATGATGAGATATAAAAATATAAAATGTCATTGGAATATTATTTATTTATGTGTGTGATTGTAATAGAAATGATGAACAATATTAAATGTATTAAATTAATAGATATAAAAACGAGTGGACCTAAGAAATTAGACGGAGGATTAAAAAATAGGACAGACGAAAGATCATCAAAATTTAAAATAATGGGTGGACGTGATGCATTGATGAAAAATTTTCCATATCAAGTATCCCTTCAATACGTGATTGGTATATCAGAAGAAACGATCCAAAAATATCATTTTTGTGGTGGATCAATTATAAGTGAAGTGACAATATTAACAGCAGCACATTGTGGGTACGCAGATTTTCAATATTATGAGGATGCAGGATACTATGTATTGGTAGGAAATCAATATTGGCAATCCGGGAAAACCGATGATTATCATGAAATTATAGATTTTTGTGTACATCCAAAATACAGTGCAAGAAAATATGATTATGATATAGCAATGATTTATATATCAAAAGAAATAATATGGAATGATTTAACAAAACCGATACCGTTATCAAAAGATACATTATTAACGGAGGGTACGATATGTGTGACAAGTGGTTGGGGTGTTTTTACAAATAATCCGGAAGATAATGAACCAAATCCTGTATTACAAGCATTAAACGTCACGTTATCAACGGATGAAGATTGTACTGAAACGTTTGGATATTATTACATGAAGAAGAAAATGGTTTGTACAGCCGGTGTAGAGGGTGAAAGTACATGTCGCGGTGATTCAGGTGGTCCTCTCGTCTGTAATAAAGAATTGTATGGAATTACATCATACGGTGTCGACGGATGCGGAGTCGCAAAACCATCCGTTTTTAGTAAAGTCAGTTATTATTTAGATTGGATTCAATTTCAAAACAATATAAATGTATGTACCGGTTACCTTACCGGGCTCCCTAAGACTCATACATCAAATTCCATTAAATTCATTATAAATAAAAAATTATTTTTTGTAGTAAAATTAATATTTGTAATAAATATACAATTATTCAAGTATGAGACACGTTGTTCTTGTTCTTGTTGTTGTTTAGATCAACAGACGGTTTGAACCTCTAGAGCAGTGTTTCCTAAACTTTTTTTTCTCGCGGCACACTACAAAAAAAAACGGCCAATAGCCGCGGCACACCTATTACTTCATGCCATTGATTAAGCTTAAGTACTTGATATAAACGTACTTATATTATACGAGGGCAGTCCAGAAAGTCTGTCACGTTTTGATATAAATAAAAACGAAGTACAAGAAAAAATTTTTATTATATACATTTGAAAGTGCAACTAAAATGCTATTTTTCTACGTAATCACCAAACAAATTAAGACACTTATCATAGCGGTGAACTGATTTTGAAATGCCGGCGTCATAAAAGTTATTTCTTAGTCATCGGCTAGGCATTATTTTGTTGGACCATTTAAATTTAATTTATTTTCCTTGAGTTCCGCGGCACACTTGGCCGGCCTCGCGGCACACAGTTTGGGAACCTCTGCTCTAGAGGAGCGGTTCTCAACGGTTTTTTCTCCCGTACCCCTTTGTGAATCTTTAAATAAAATTATACCCCCAAAAATGTAACATCACTAACTACAATACTTCACTAAGTATTATTTAATCACTAGCTAATCTCTAATCAATTTGCTTATTTTCATATGTTTTTTATTTATTTCCAAATATTTTGCATTATATATATATATATTTTTTAAAATTCCTAATGTGTGTACGATGCAATCTGTTCAAATGAGAACAATAAGCAACCCCATGACCCAATGAGATGAGGATGATGTGTATGACGTGTAAATGAGGTGTAGTCTTGTACACACTCAGGTCGACCATTCCTGATTGAGTATGGTTAATTGAACCCCAACCATCAAAGTACACCGGTAACCACTGTCTAGTATTCAAATCCGTATAAAAGTAACTACCTCTACTAGGATTTTAACCATGAACCTTCGTCTCCAAAAATCAGCTGTTAAACAGTTGATTTTGGCGACGATTTTACCTCTAGACCAACCCGGTGAGTTTGCATAATATAAATTTATTTTTTTATAATCATAATGGTATTTTTCTGTGAGTATACGTTGGTAAGTTTTTAAATATTGGATAATATAACTTACACTTGTACGTTTTATTATGTGTTCAAATTAAGATATAAATTTAAAATAGATATTTTATTGAAAACTGAACATTTCTTGTATGGTCTTAATTTTACATAAAAAAACTAATGACAGTTATAATAATTATAGTATTTCTAATCTAAGACAAGACAGATTAGTTTTAAACTTTGAAAAAAACTCACAAATTAGCGATTTTATGTTTTTTTCTCATGAAAACGTGTGAAAATCGATTTTTTTAAAGATTTCGGCCTTAGTATGCATTTTACGACAAAAGTGTATATAATCAAATTTATAGGAAATTAAAAGATGTACAACTTTTATTTAGAGCATGTTTCTCTACAGAGCCTAGTTTATCGTGAAAGAATGATTTTCCGTATTTTTAAGCCAAACTGATTCACTCATGATTAAAATAAGGTTATGTTTATTGAGGTTAGTTTTTTGTTTATTTCTAATATTTTATTACTAATGTTAGGTTATAATGGTCATTATTTGCGATGGCAATAGAAAGTTGTGTGAGTGTTTCACACCAGATTTTTTAGAATAATCTATCACCTTCTTCTCTTTCTTTGAGGTTAGATCTTTCTGTACGGCAATGTTCTGTATTTGCGATGTTCCATAAAAACTTGCACTTCACAATATAGGTACTGTATTGTGATGTAATAAACTTATTTTTTGGGGGTACTGACGGATAAAATAAAGTGACAATTGATCTAGTTTTATTGTACCTGCTAGAACAAGAGATGTCGGTAGACCGCGAAAAAGATGGGCAAAGAAGTCGGAACAGGGCGGAAGGCCTCATACATGACAGGAAGAAGAAGAACAACAACAAGACAACAAAACCAAAAATATTTTAATTGTACAAACTTTTATTGTTAAAGAATAACTGAAAATAGTTACTTGTTACAAATTTACTTAAAAATTTTTATTAGGTTAATATGCCAAGGCACTGTTCTTGATGTTTAGTAGAAATATGAACTCTTAAATAATCTTTACGTTTAGCAGCATATAAACAAATCGGGCATTTAAACTGAGCAATTTTTCCACATTCAAATTTTATGTGCCTGTAAAGAGAGGGATAATGCGAATAAGATTTTTGACATTTTTTACAGCTGTATCGTTTATCGTTGGGCTGGAACGAATTATACTCTTGGTCGTATGTTTCTTCAAGGAACAAACAAGAAGTATCTGAAAAGCAAAAAAAAGAAAAATATGTTAACTGAGAAAAAACATCACAAATGTTAACGGTGAATACTTACAAAATTTTAGATCTTTGGTGCTAAGAAACCTGTAAACGGAATTTAAAAAAACTAATCTGATATGAAACACTCACATGACTTTCTTTTGCCAATATTACATAAAAACTTCATTTTAATCATGACCGAATGACGCAAAATGATAATCAACCTCTGTTTGACTCAAAAATACGGAAAATATCTTATTGACGCTAAACTACGTAAGCTCTAAAGAAAACACTGTTTGAATAAATTTGTATTTTTTTTTATTTCCTACAATTTTAATTATACGTTTGTTGGAAATTGCATACATACTAAGACCGTAATAATAAAGAAAATCTATTTTTTTTACTGATTTTGATAGAAAAAAATACTGAAAATCACTGTTTTTGCTTAAGTAAGCGTTGCACAAAAACATATTGAAATAAAAGTTGTAGGTTTTTAAATATTTTACAACTTTGATTATAATACTTTGTTGTTCTAGAATGAATTAAAGCCGCAATCTTAAAAAAATAAACAACTTTTTTACCACGAAAGCACAGGCCTCCAAAGAATTTCAGCAAACATAGAGCTTACTCTATCTTGTACCTAGAGCATGTAGCAAAATGTAGTATATGAGGTAATTTTTTAAAAAAAACCCGTAGAGTAGGTTTTTAAGAAAATCGCAAAAAAATAAAATAATGCACCAATAAACTTTTACTTCCGGTTGGCCGATTTTTATAAAAATGTTTTCGTCATGTCCCGTAGTGGTACCTAACTTAATTTTTAAGTTTGAACTTCGTAAACTATTAATTTTTTTCAAATATTTTGATCACAAACAAACAGACAGACACACACACACACACACACACACACACACACACACACAGACCAATCAGTAAAAACATGTTTATTTTGTTCAGGGGGACTGAAAACGTGCATATCCGGTGAAAACTCGATTTCAAAAAATCGACATAAACCCAACTTTTCTTTCCTATCTATTCATATAACCCACCGGATTATTCTAGAGGTAAATTCGTCGTCGCGAGTCAGCTGTTCTTCGGAGACGAAGGTTCCTGGTTCAAATCCTAGTAAAGGCAGTTACTTGTTTACGCATTTGAATACTAGACAGTTGTTACCGGTGTACTTTGAAGGTTGGGGTTCAATTAATCTTACTCTTCCAGGAATGGTCGGTATGGGTCTGTACAAGACTGCACCTCATTAACACCTCACCCAAGTCACCCTCATCCCATTGGGTGATGGGGTTGCTAAGTGTTCTGAACTGAACATATAGCAACGTACACACATTAGGGATTAAAAAATATACACAATCGAACTTTCTACATCTCGAATTAAATTTCAGTTCCCTTTAACCTTCCCTGGCATTTACCATGTAAAAAGTAATCTATAACTCGAATTTCACTGTTTCTCTAAATCGAACTATTTATTTCATTTCTTTTGAAAAAATTTGTACATAGTTCTCAAAATAGCGGTCTCGGTCTTTTGAAAAATGTAGGTACAGTGCTACTTGTTTCATTATAAGAGAATATGTTCAACCATAAAAGGGTCAGACCCTTAATATCATCTGGTTGCCTTTGTATAGGCCTAACAGGCGTAAACCAAAACAATGAATTTCTTTGAATCGACGAATCTTTGGTGGACCACAGAACAATAGAACCATAGTCTGTCGGTACACCATTTACAGCACGTACTGTAATTAAAATAGCGTAATTTGGGAATACTGTATACAATATGTACAGTACTTAACACTGCAGCCAATGCAACGTACAGTATACTGTATTACGAAATTACGCATGTGCAATAGGCCTACATATTCCACATTTTGTAGGGTACTGTATTAGCCTATGTGGAATCTTCTGTTTTTTTTTTTTTAATAATTGCTTTGTTTTTATTTATCCATAATTCGAAATTTCTGTAACTCGAATTGTTTCCCCCATCCTTTGAGGATTCGACTTATAGAAGTTCGACTGTATCATTCATATGTAGGAAAAGAAAAGAAAAATTAAATTTTTGTTTTTTGTCAATGCAGATAGTTGGTTTATATTTTAACGTTCACGGTGCACCAAACCTGATCTGCAGTTTACCTATAGACGTATGATGATATGAAAATGAGTGATTTAAAAATGTCAGACCTGACCGGGAATCAAACCCGGGACCCCGGCGTAGAAGCCAGTTGCGCTAACCATTACGTCCACACAACTATGGCTGGTTGCAAGGATGCCAGGTGGTACAGTGAAACACAAATAGAATATTTCCTTGGGATACTACACCATTATATTCTTATCATTGTCTTTTTTTCTTTCACCAGAAGACAGTCAGCTGCCGAGCCCAACACTTACCACCAAGACACGAAGAACATAAAAACACATAAGATAACATAAAAATTACTCAGCCTCATATAATATTCACAGCCTTCTTTCACAGTATTTTGTAAATTTTTTCCGTGAAACAAATCTACTTCTCCATTTACTGATATGTAATGACGAGATGAATCCGGGACTCAGTATGGCCAATGCGCTACTGCTAGCGTGGTACGTACATTTCTAAAAACATGCAACTGTGTAGTATATATAGTTTATTTTTTGCTTCTTCTTTACAACACTTAATAACATTTAAAATAACATTCCGTTCCGCACTTGGAATTGTTTTACCCTTCTTTCGAACGGTCGACATGATAAACTTATAGTACACGGACAGATAACTAATCTATAACAACACTACAGAACAATGAATAAAATGTGAAGAATTAAAATGAAAAGAAACGGAATGAGTTTTAACGAATAAAAATACTTTTATTTTTATATATGTAGCCTAAAACGTCAAAAACAGAATAGCCAAATCAAAACAATATTTCCTGTACCACTCGTCGCGTAACTGTGTATTCCCATGAACTACGAGTGTCAGTATGTTTTTAGGATTGTAATAGAGAAACTGGGCATGCGCAGTAGATTGTTCCCCTCTTACACTTCGTCTCAAAGTTCATTTCGTGACTAACCATCAGTATATCATTTGCTGTAGCTATAAATAATTGGAGCTATTTTACTTCTTGTAGCTCCAGCAAACAATCTGAAACTTCTTAAATTTGTGCAAGGCACCCTCATAAATATCTTCGAGATAGGTGGAACATCAACCTGTGAATGTAGATTGTTGTAAATGTATAGAACTTCCAACATCTACGTTGCGCGCTCACACTTTGAAGTCCATAGAATGAGAGCACATCCTCATAGCTTTTACATTTTCTATCACGTCTATATTCCAACTTATAAATTATTATTTACTGCACACTCTACAGTTCCTTATCTGTGATATTTCTTCAATAATTCCATGCGTGGAACAATATTCGTTTACAGTCTTGGTAATGATTTTTCAAATTTAAAATCACGACTAATCCAACTATGAATCTTAACCCTTTCAGTGCCAACGTCCGGAAAACAGGACGTCAATATTTTTTATGTAAAGTACCAACATCCGGTTTTCCGGACGTTTGTAAGTTATGGATTAAATGCCAACGTCCGGATAACCGAACGTTTACAAAAAAAATTTTAAACAAAAATTAATGGAATAGTGTATTTTCAGACCGACTCCGTGGGGTAGTGACTAGCGTGCTAGCCTACAAAACGAAAGGTCCCGGGTTCGATTCCCGGCTAGGGTCTGGAAACTATTACGTAGTACCAAAACCCATCGTTACAGTTAACTCACAGTAGTCGCTAATGACCAAACTGTCGATGTAACTTTAAATTAACTAAAAAAATATGTATTTTGAATATTATTAGTGTTATCAGAAAGATTATTTTTATAAACACAATACAAATTAATTTTTTACAGGAAACTTTATTTTTCTGCAACGTTAAAATTTTGGTTGGCAATGCTTACACCTGCAATTTGTCGAAATAAGGGCTGGCACGTTTTGTACATTCTTATACAAATTATACGGCACTTTACGAACAAACTTTTAAATATTGTTTGGGCACTGAAAGGGTTAAATTTCTTTGAAGTTTTGCAGCTATAGAAGCAACTTGATCAAAGAATAATAGCTTGGATTCAAACAACACACTAAGGGCGGTCTTCCTTACATAAACCATATAAGAAACAACTGATTTTTGTCTTTAATTTACCTTCTCAGAATTCCAACAAGTCTTCATTTCACCAAAAGCACTGAGTTTCGGGCGAAATCTTTCGCTTACTGTAACTCGGTAGCAAAGTGTTTTAGGACATATTTTAATAGAAAGAATTTTTAAGAAGTGTGAAGGGCTGCTCGAGGCTGGATCTAATACATAACGAGGAAATTAGATCCCAGTTGGGTGTATTTAGCTTGAATGAAAAAGTGGAGAAGTACCGGAATCAATGGAGACAACATTTGGAACGGATGCCAGAGGAGAGAATACCTCGATGAAGATGGCAGTAGTCGAGATCTACGGTGTTTGTGTAGCCGTACAGGATAGTTTGTGAGTTCGGAACAGGCTTATGCCTAATCCTTGATAGTAAGAAGAAGAAGAAGAAGAAGAGTTAATAGAAAGTTTTTTCTTTCTTTTGGCCGGTAGAGTGAGCTCACAAAACGCAGGTAAAACTTTGTGAATTACCCAGTATATTCATATAGGGCAAGAGAAAGTAAAAAGAATTGAACAACTGAAATAAATTTACGACAAAAATAATGATTATAGTTTATTATTATATAATAGACAATTATACAAGATTATCACTATAACTTATTTCAGTTAACTTTGGATTTGGTGTAAACAAATGATATGAACGTACGGTTGGAATAATGAGACTAACGTGACCGACGACGGTTTGTATTATATGAATAGACGCCAGTGACGAGAGTCATGTTCTATTAACATATTTGAGACCGTCCATATTCCTATGGACGGTCTCTTTTTCGTTCTATGGACGGTCCTAAGGGACCTACTCTTTACCCAAGTGCCGGCCGCATTGGCGTAGTTGGTAACGTGCTCGCCTCTCACCATGCGGTCTTGGGTTTGAATCCCATTCAGGCACGGCATATTTTCATACATTACAAAAAATCATTTCATCCTTCACCGTCTGCATTAGCAGTAACTGCAGAACAGTCGGACGTTAAACCAAAAAAAAAAAAAAAAAAAATCTTTACCCAAGTCAAAAGTAAGGTTATGATTGTTTTTTTACTGAGAATTTAACCGAAAACAATTATATTTCGTGTTGGCGATGTTGGTAACGTGCTCGCCTCTCATCACGCATTCTTGGGCTCGAATCCCACTCGGGCATGGCATTTTTTCATACGTTACAAAAAATTTATTTCATCCTTCACCGTCTGCATTAGCAGCAATTTGCAAAACAGTTGGACGTTAAACCAAAAAAAAAAAAAAAAAAAGAATTATATTTTTACTTTTTTTTAGCTTTTGTTATCGGGAACTGTACACTACTGACAACTACCCCATTTGATCGCTGCTTTTGGCTGTATTTTTGAAGTGGATTAGGCATGAGTTTGAACAGGGACCCCCAGTAGAGTTTTTTCATGGATGGCTGTCAGCTGGTCACCATACAAAATCGCTTGCCCAACCGGTGTTACTTAACAAATAAAAGCGAATTTTTACCAGCTAACTGACTGGGCTGGCCCGAAGGCCTTTACTTTTTTTATCGTTATTTATAAAAAAGTTACAGATTTTTAAAAATAAAGTTTAAGAAACGCTTGTATTCGGGAAATTCCAATTAAAGTTAGTTAATATTTAAGTTAATATTAGTAATTTTAGTTAATATTTTAATTCCAATTAAAGTTAGTTAATATTTTAGATAATCCCACTAAACGCCTTAAAAGACGCTGGAGTAGAGTCCTGCTCATTTGATACACAAATTTCATTCTTGGGGAGGTAAAAATGGGGGCCCTACCCCTCTCATGCCTATCATGTCATTTACATTATTATCATAATCATCACATTTGCTTGTTGTAAAATTTTACAGTTGTAAATAAAGAATTAAAGAGAGAAAAAAAATATTTTAGTGGAAATATTTTTCACTTATTATATTTCTATCAGTATTTACTTTCCTTGTCTTTATCAGATGTCATGTGTTTTTTTATTTATTTAACATCACATCAACTGCAACGGTCATTAGCGACGAAGTTTGGGTGTAACTTTATTCAATAGAGGATAAAATGATTTTTTTGTAACGTATGAAAATATGCCGTGCCTGAGTGGGATTTGAACCCAGGACCGCATGATGAGAGGCAAGCACGTTACAAACTACGCCAACGTCATGTCTTCCTTGCGTAAAATTTTGTACTAAATCCAGTGATATCTACAAATAATTGATGTTTGAAATGATAAAAAAAACATTAATCTCATTTTTGACCTAATTTTAGATCTTTTCCTGCGGACGGTCAGATTTATATTTATGTTTCCTTCAAACTCAACGGGTTGGTCTAATGGATCAAAGTCAGCTGTTTAACAGCTGATTTTCGGAAATAAAGGATTTGAATACAAGACAGTAGTTACCGATGTACTTTAATGGTTGGGATTTAATTAACTATACTCTCTCAGGAAAGATCAACCAGAGTCTGTACAAGACTGCACTTCATTTACACGTCAATCATTCTCGTCTGATTGCGTCATCGGGTTGCTTTTTGTTCTTAAATTGAACAGATTGCAACATACATACATTAGGAATTAAAGAAAAAGTTTGCTTCTGAAACAGAAATACGCTACTTCGGAGCTTAATCATAAAAATTATCATAGTAAATTCGATGCCCATAACAGGCAAGTGGAGTGGTAAATTATTTGCACTCAATCTGCTAGTACCAGGGCTACAAAAAATAGTTCTGTTTCTCATTACATGGTCACCCAATTATACGACTGAAGTATTTAACAACAAAAGATGTACAAGTGTAAAATATATTAGTCACAGTTGTCTTCTTCTCTAAGAGTAATGAATTTCATTATACAGCCAGACCCTGAAGTGAATGAATTGAAGGTGTCATTTTCAGGGTGGAAATTAGATTCTTTTCAGAGTGCCTGGCATGCTGATAAGCATACTTTTCCACTTTTTTGAACAAAAACCTACTTATGCAGGGAGAAAATTCATGAATAAATTACCCCAATTTTTAAAATGTTGTGAGGATTTGAATTCCTTTAAAAAAAATCTGAAAAATTACTTGATCAGTGAAACTTTTTATAGCGTACAAGAATTTCTTTCTTGATAGTAGTGATACATTATGTGATTCTTATATGCATTTCAGGTGTTATATCCGACATGTCCTATACTCCTCCTGGAGTCTCCAGGGCGCAAAAAAAACTCAGTAAGGAAGGCACATCTAAACCAACTCCTTCCTCATTTTTAATTATTAAAGCCTCTGGAGATTCAAAGTAGCCTTTCGGCTGATGACCTAAACAATACTTAAATATGTGTTAAATTAGATGCGGATTTTGTCTGGTCATGGGTTGGCCCACGCTAAGCATTTTCTGTAACTACAATTACGAAACCAGCCAATAGCAGAGCAGAACGATTGTTTACATCAGCTCCAAAGATAAGTGGAATTGAACTATAGATCTCTACACCTATTACCAAAGTACAAACACATATAGACTACTAGTTACAATAAAAACATAAAATATAATATTGTACAAATATAATATCAATCAAACCATTAAAATAAGTATTTCTTTAATACTGTAAGCAAATAATACATCAGAGAGATATTTAATTAAGTTTATTGAAAAAGAAACCTAAATAAGTATCAGGTGCACTGAAATTTTACAAAATAAATACAAATAAAATAAATTATCAATAAATAAATCTAATAATTATCACAATATTTAATACTTTGTGGAAGTAAATACGGTTTTTATTTAAAAAATTTATAAAATAACGTTTGTCATGTAATAAATATGTTTCTAATTGCATTATAATTAATGAGTATGAAATAAATTATTAAATATTTAATAGTTTTTAATATTAAAGTTAAAATTTTAGTTTAATTTTTTAAATACTAGAGTACAACTTCGTTTATCCGGACTAACTGAGACCAATGACAATCCGGAAAATCGAAAAATTTGATAATTTTATAAGTAACAAGCAAAATAAATTTTTAAACTGGCTTACCGTTTATTACGATAAAAAACTATGTATTGTAATAAAATTACATAAAATTGTTTAAATAAAAAACATTAAAAACTATACAAATAATCTTTCTTATTTTATTAACAAATTGGTCCAAAAAACTGATCAATTTTGGAATTTGTTCACTGTCTTGTTTGAAACCCATGTGGGGTTTTAATGAAGCATGGTCATGCAAACGCTTTATCATTAATAGTTGAGCTGGAATGACACTCTAGTAAAGCTTTCTTAAACTAGACAAATTTAATTTTAATACCATCATTTTTTTTAGGGTCTCATTGGACCACTTGAATTAAATTTAAAAATCCTTCTTGGTTTTGTTGTAGGATTCTTCATATTTTCGGATCTGATCTGTCTGATTTTATCTGTACAAATCATTGAGGACGGAGCTCAAGTATTTTTGACGAATCTTGAGTCTTTATCTTTAAGCAACTTAAGCTGTTCAGATTTTTCTAAAATATCTTTTGTGCAATGTTAAGTTGTTGCATATCTTGCTTTATTTTCGCCAACCACTTTGGAGGATTTTTCCACGAGTTAATTATAGAAATGAGTTGTTTAGTTACTCGATTGTCCGGTATTCTAAGTAAATTCGTTTCTTCCACATTATGTCAGTAATTGGCTCGACCTGACGGTAGAGTTCAGAATTACGCATTATGATCAAGATATTGCTTTCTACGAGAGAGAACTTATTCTTTCTCGTATCCAAAGAATTTCTCTAATTCTCATTACCATACTTTATTGTACATCTATGCAGCAATTATAAATTTCCTCAATTAAAAACCGAATGTTTGACGTACTTATAGTTAAGTTCTTGCTAAAATAGTAAAAAATTATCTATATGAAAATTAATTTTTTAAAAATGTCTACAAATCTAATCCGGCTAAACGACGTTTTACTATACTTCTTTTAATATCTCAGATTTTTTAAGAAAACCATCATGTGGTTTAAAATAAAGCGATCAGGAAACGTCAAGCAGAAAAATTTGTAGAACTCTAAAATAAGTACGTAATTTAAGGAAAACTGAACAATAGCTTTGTTTTTTCTTAAATTTATAATCACTTCGATGGAAGTACAGTAGAATCTCGGTAGTCCGGCCGTGCAGTAGTCCGGCCCTTAAAATATTAGGCCTAAAAGTATGATGAAACCTCACCCACGACAGATTTTGGTAAAAGATTTAAATTTAATTAGGGAAATCAACTCGACGTAATTATCGGCGTAACTCGGCGGATTTAATATAACATTTATGTTTAGGATTTCCCGTGAGGGGATTTGCCAGTTACCTCCATCGGGTGCGTTCCCGTGTGGAATCGGGGAAGCTCACCGGCCCTGCAGCCAGCAGCGTCGGAGGGTCGTGGCGAAATAAAATAGTTACCGTGGAAAAAAAACTGGACTGGTCCTCCAGGTTGGGGGTTCAAGCTTAAGGCCAGCAACCTTAAATTGGTAAAAATATGTGAACGCTAAAAATCTCAACATTAAGCCTCGGAAACATGGGACTGGATTCAACGGAAACACTAACAGGAAACGAAAACGTAAATGGATTTTGAATATCGTAACTTGGAATGTGCAAGGAATAAATTTGAAAACTAAGGAAATCTTGGATACTCTGCAGAAGTATAAAGTTGACATCATTATTCTAACAGAGACAAAGAAAAAGGGAAAAGGAACAGAAAACATGGATCCCTAAGGTATAAGGTTTTATGGTGGTGTTGACACAGATAAGAGAGCCAGAGCAGGAGTGGAGATATGGATTAGGAGGAAGTTTAAAAGAAATATTAAAAACTGGGAAATGATCTCTGAAAGGTTGATGAAGATTGAAATGGAAATATGTGGTCATCGCACAGCAATAGTGGCAGTATACGCTCCTACTGACGACTCAAGCAATGAAATAAAGGACACATTTGAGAAAGAGTTGGACTCAACAATATCTGTGAAATCCAGGAATGAGCTTATATTGGCTGGAGATTTTAACTCACGGATAGGAAACAGGAAAAATGACGAAACAGTTGGCCCTTTTGGAGAAAATGTTGTAAATAATAGTGGTAGCCGTCTCATCCAATTTTGTAAAGCCCACGACCTAAAAATAATGAATGGGTTTTTCAAGCACAAGGAGATACACAAATATACATGGTATCAACACACCAAAAATCTGAAGTCGATTCTGGACTACATCATTTTGAAGAAAGACTCAAAGATAAAAACGAATGATGTGCGTGCTTATAGAGGAGCTGAATGTGGAACAGATCATACTTTGGTTGTTGGCAAAATATTCTTTCCATGGAGAGCAATTAAAAACTGTCACAGGGAGATGATGGCATGCTGAAAGTGGAGTACAGTAGATATAAGTTGCATCTGCTCAGAGATCCGTCAACAAACCTGTTATTTAAATGGAGAGCTGCGGAAAAAGCAAAGAATGGGATAACGGGTACAGTTGAAGAAGGATATAAAAAAATAACCAGGATTCTGCATACTGCTGCTCAGGAGGCTCTGTGGAATGAAGACAGCTCAAAGAATGACAGGAGATACTGGTGGAATAGTAGCATGGATGAATTGATAGAAGGAAAGAAGCAATTATACCAACAGTGGCTGACGACAAAAGATTTTGAAGACAGAAAGAATTACTGCCGGATGAGAGTTCATGTTAAAAATGAAGTAAAAAAAGCAAAAAATGAAGCCTGGGAAAGAAAATGCGACGAAGTGAACAGATGTATGGTGGGAGAGAGGAGTAGATGTGCTTGGAGAGTTATAAGAGAAATGAGAAATAACTCTAAGTACAAAGCAAATCTTGATATGATACCTGTGAATAAATGGAAAGATCACTATGAAGATATGTTTAAAGAAACGCGAAACAAGTCTCAGATAAATGAAGACTGGGAGAGGGCTCCAATGGAAGAGAGAGAAATCATAGGAAAAATAACTCTCAAGAAATTTGAAAATGCTCTTCAAAAAACAAAGAATGGTAAAGCACCCGGACCTGGAGGTATTCCAATAGAACTGGTGAAGCATAGTCCAAAGTGTATAAAAGAAGCATTGGTAACACTTTTCAATGATTGCTTGATAAATGGAGAAGGATGCCCGCAAGAGTGGAAATTGGCACATATTACACCAATTTTTAAAAAAGGGTCAAGAAAGGATCCCAAGAATTATAGAGCAATAAGTGCCACCTCATCTATTGGGAGACTGTATGGTCGTATCATTAAAACTCATGCGGTCTTGGGTTCGAATCCCATTCAGGCACGGCATTTTTTCATACGTTACAAAAAATCATTTCATCATTCACCGTCTGTATTAGCAGTAATTGCAGAACAGTCGGACGTTAAACCAAAAAAAAAAGTATCATTAAAACAAGAATAGAGAATGACATAAAAATTGGAGAAGAACAAAGTGGGTTCACTGGAGGCAGATCTTGTTTGGACAATATTTTCTCTCTCAAGCAACTCGTAGAAAAGAGAGTCTCGCGATACATGGAGACACACATGGTGTTGGTTGATCTAGAGAAAGCATATGATAATGTCCCAGTAGAAAGACTATTTCATGTACTGGACAAATATGTGCATTATAAGTACATATGTGCCATTAAAGATCTTTACACCAACCAAAAAAGTGTTATAAAAAGTAAAAATATGGTTTCGGAATGTTTCCCTATAACTAAGGGCCTCAGACAAGGTTGCTGTATGTCCCCAACTCTCTTCAAGATATATATTAATGAAGTATTAAAAGAGTGACAAAATAAATGCTCTAGGATGGGGATAAAAATTGAAGAAAGATTTCTCCACACACTTCTGTTTGCAGATGATCAGGTTGTTATAGCAGGAGATGAGTTTGACATCCAGTATCTGATGAGAAAGTTGACAGAAATCTTTGAAAAATGGGGTTTGAAAATAAATTATGACAAAACCAAATATTTGGTAGCTGGAGGAGACGCGGTAGTTGAAAAAGACGTGAAAGATCTGGTTGTCGAAAATAAAATAATTACAGGATGTGAGGAAGTGAAATACCTGGGAGTAGTTCTTTCAAGAAAAGGAAATAGTGAGCAAGAAATTACAGAGCGTATCACAAATGCCAGAAAAGTCATTAGTCAACTTAACCCACTGCTTTGGTCAGAAACTCTCTGTCTAAGGACTAAAAGAATGATGAACGATGCCATTCTTAGAAGTGTTCTGATATATGGCGCAGAAGCATGGGAGTTAACAAAAAGAAATAAAGATACACTGAATGCAGTGGAAATGGACTTCCTGAGACGCAGCTGCAGGGTATCTAGGATAGGGCACATAAGAAATGAAGAAATAAGAAGAAGAATGAATCAACAGAAGTCAGTTGTTGAAGCAATAGAAAGTCGCCAACTGTTGTGGTATGGACATGTAAAAAGAATGTCAGAAGCTAGATGGCCCAAGTTCATAATGGAATGGACACCTCAAGAAAGGAGAAAAAGGGGGCGCCCCTCTAGAAAATGGGAGCAAGACATTTAAAACGCCATGAATTTGAGGCAACTGGCTCCTGAAGATGCACTGGATAGGGGCAAATGGAGGTTGAGATGCGAGAAACGGCCTGATGATGCTGTAAGAGACCTCGCTTAAGTAAGTAAGTATGTTTAGGATTTGATTAAAGAAATAAATAAGCAGACCTTAATTATTGTTAAATGGAATAATTTTTGGCCTTTTATCCAAAACCCAGAACTGGGTCATACTATATACTTCATGCTGAATTGACAACGAAACGTAATTCTCAGAACACGAGCACCCCCACATCGCACTAGGCGATGTCAATAGCCGATAATTATGTTTAGTACAATGACTACAGAAGTACTCAGAAAACCTTTTTTAATTAGTTAATTTAATTGAAAATCACTTAGAAATCAATGCATATTCATTTTTTGTTTAAATTTATAATTTATAGTTCCAAAATTCTGCCCATAACAGACAGGTTGAGTGTCAAATTATTTACACTCAATCTGTTCGTTGCAGGGCTAAAATAAATAATTCTGTTTCTTATCACATGGTCAGTCAATTAAATGACTGGATCATTTAAGAACAGAAGAGGTAGAGATGTAAAAGACACTAATCAGAGTTATCTTCTGTGAAAGTAATGAATTTCATTGTACAGGCAGACCCTGTGGTGAATGAAGTGAAGGTGTCATTTACAGAGTGGAAAATATGTACTTTTCAGACGGCCCGGCATGCTGATAAGCGTACTTTTCCATTTAGAGAGGAAGGCATCGGTAAACCACCTCACTCCTCGTTTTACTTAGTTAAACCTCTAGAGGTTCAAACCAGCCTTTCGGCTGTTGACCTAAACAACAACAACAGTTCCAAAATTTCAACACATCCAGTAATCCGGTATTTTCAGTAATCCGTCACCCTCTCGGTCCCGAACAGGCCGGACTACTGAGATTCTACTGTATAAGAAACTTGAAAACAAATTATCATGAAAATATTGTCTCAAAAAATTCAGCTTGATGCTTAGTAGAAATATGAATTTTTAAATAATCTTTTCGTTTAGCGACATACATACAACTAGGACACTTAAATTGAGGTTCTTTTCCGCACTCATATTTTTCATGTTTATAAAGAGAAGATTTTTGTTTGTAACCTTTTGAACAGCGAAAACAATAATAAGGTCCACAGTAATAATTTTTATGATATATTAAAGTTTTTAATGTATTAAAACTAGAGTTGCATCGTTTACAATAGAGTTCCATTTCACCATTTTCTAGTACTGCATTTGGAAAATTTGATCCGTCTTCAAAATACACTGAAAATGAAATGGTTAGTTAGAAAATTTATAAAACATAAAAAAATGTATTTCAACAAAAATTTAAAAAAATTATTACACATATAAACATAAAATACAAGGTTAGTACACAGAGATTTGCCCATAACGGGCAGGTGGAGTGTTAAATGAATTGCACCCGATCTACGGGTTGCAGGGCTACAAAAAATTCTGTTTCTTATCACATAGTCAGCCAATTTATATGTGTTGTTGTTGTTGTTTAGGTGATCAGCCGAAAGGTTGGTTTGAACCTGTAGAGGTTTTACTAAGTAAAACAAGGAATGAGGTGGTTTACAATTGCCTTCCTCACTGAATGGAAAAGTACGCTTATCAGCATGCCGAGCCTTCTGAAAAGCACATATTTTCGACTCTGCAAGTGACACCTTCACTTCATTCACCACAAAGTCTTGCTGTATAATGAAATTCATTACTTTCAGAGGAGCCTTTTAGACCTTTACCTCTTATTTTCTTAAATGATTCAGTCATTTAATTGGCTGACCATGTGAAAAGAAACAGAACTATTTATTTTAGCTCTGCAATTAACAGATTGAGAGTAAATAATTTGACACTCCACCTGTCTGTTATGGATAGCAATTTATATGATTGAACTATTTACGGATCACTATACCTCCTATGCAGATGATACCGCCTTGCTGGCCGACTCGATGGAAGGTTTGCAAATCCTTTTGTTCAAAGTATACACCGCCAGTAAGGATATGGGTCTGAGTATGAACGTTTCAAAGACCAAATATATGGTAATTTCGAAAGCGCCGCTGATAAACAACATACAAATTAAGCTTAACAATGCGACTATAGAAAGAGTATTGCAATATAAATGTCTGGGGTGTTGGATGAATGATAAATGGGATTTGTCTCAGGAGATAAGGGTGAGGATAGAGACCGCTCGTAGCGCATTCTGCAGAATGAGACCAGTGCTGAGCAACCGTAACATCAACCTTAAAATTAGAATTCGAATGGCGCAGTGTTATGTGTTCTCTGTTCTCCTTTATGGTTTGGAGGGATGGACAATGACAAAGGTCCTGAGTAACAAGCTGGAAGCCTTCGAATTATGGGTATATAGACGGATATTGCGGATCTCATGGAGAGAAAGAGTAACAAATACGGAAGTGTTGGAAAGAATTGGTAAACAGACGGAGATCTTACACAAGATTAAGGTCCGCAAATTACAATACTTTGCTCATGTGATGAGGAATGAGAAGTATAGAATCCTCCAACTGGTGATGCAAGGAAAAATCGAGGGAAGGAGACAACCCGGCCGTAGGAAGACGTCTTGGATCAAGAACCTCAGAGAGTGGTATGGGAGTAGTACAAGTGAACTATTTAGAGCGGCCGTCTCCAAGGTGCAGATAGCCATGATGATTGCTAATCTTCGTTAGAAGAATGCAACTACAAGAAGAAGATACCTCCTATCTAACCCATGTTAAATTGACCTCTTTTTAGGTACATATTCCTAAGAAACCGTTAAGAGTTAGGGCTTTAATTTTTTTGTGCCTTTTCTATGACATCATTTTAAGCTCTGGTACTAAAATTATTAACATAGAGCAAGCGATACCATTTCGAGAATTTTTTCTGAAAAATGCAAAAACAATTTTTTTTGTAGATTTTTTAAATTTTATTTCGAACTTAGTAATAATACTGCAATGATTCTAGTACCATATGTCACAATTATACTGGGAAATATGCTCAAAAAATTTCAACCTTCTAAGTCTAATAGTTTTTGAGAAAACTGAACCTTTATGAAAAAAGTGAATTTGCGGGATATGAGCTGTAAGTTTTACATAGCCTACCCTAAAATCGGCCTACACCATAATTCATATTGATCCTCACCAGACTGTTCTTTTTCCTCAAATAATTTCCTATATTTTTCTCTTGTCTTGCTTCTTTTGACACACTTTCTATTGCTTTCTCAACTTTCTGTTGTCTTTGAATATCGCAACTCTTAATTGTTTCCACAGATTAACTCAATTAAAAGAAATTCTGGTCAAAACATTACTTAACAAAAAAAAATCTGCACAGCATCCGTAATTTCAATCGTACAGTTATAATTTTTATATGTAATTACACAGAAAAAGATACAGAATGCAATGGCGCCAAAATTAGAAAAATCGATTCTTCGATTTTCGAGGTATAGTGCTTCCCTTATGAACAGAAGAGGTAGAGGTGTAAATGACACCACTCAAGAGTTATCTCCTCTGACAGTAATGAATTTCACTATATATACAGACCCTGTGGTGAAAGAAGTGAAAGTATCATTTGCAGGGTGGAAAGTAAGTGCTTTCGGGAGGGCCTGGCATGGTGATAAGCATACTCTTTCAACTCAGTGAGGAAGGCAATAGTAAACCACCTCACTCCTGCTTTTTACTTAGTAAAACTTCTAGAGATTCAAACCAGCCTTTTGACTGTTGACCTAAACAACAACAACAATGTGTGTACGTTGCAATCTGTTCAATTTAGAACAATAAACAATCCCATGACGCAATCAGATGAGGAAGACATGTATGACGTGTAAATGAGGTGTAGTCTAGTACAGACCCAGGCCGACGATTCCTGAGAGAGTATGGTTGATTGAGAGCCAACCATCAAAGTACACCGGTAACCACTCACTATCTAGTATTCAAATTCGTATAAAAATAACTCTTTGCTAGGATTTGAACCAGGAACCATCGTCTCCGAAAATCAGATGATTCGTCGCGATGACTTTTACCTCTAGACCGACCCGGTGGGTTCCAGTACAAACGACACCTTCATTTGCAGGGTGGAAAGTAAGTGCTTTTGGGAGGGCCTGGGATCCTGATAAGTATACTCTTTCAACTCGGAGAGGAAGGCATAGTAAACCACCTCACTCCTCGGTTTTTACTTATTAAAACCTCTAGAGGTTCAAATCAGCCTTTCGGCTGTTGACCTAAACAAACTACAACACACAGATATCATTTTGCAAGTTGTTAAAAAGCAGTAAGATGCAAAAGTACCAGCTATGATTTCTAAAATTTTAAACAAACAACTTTACTAGTGTCAATTAGTAATTTTCCGTAATTTTAAGCCGATTCCCAATTAGCGTCATTCCCTCATTATTAAAGATAGGTTATGGTTATAAGTTTACATTTACTCATAACTGGTGGAAATGTTTACATTCTCTTGCCAATATGAGGAAGACCCTCTTCCTATATATATTCATATATAGGAAGAAAGTATTGTTTACATGTCGAGTTTTTGAAATCGAGTTTTCACCGGATATACACGTTTTCAGACCCAAAAAAAACATGTTTTTAGCGATTGGTGTGTGTGTGTGTCTGTGTGAACAAAATATCTCAAGAATGGAGCGTCATACGAAGTTGAAACTTGAAACTTACATTAAGTACAACTAGAGGACCCAAAACGAGCATTTTCATCAAAATAAATCAACCGGAAGTAGTTTATTCGTGTCATTTTTAACTTTTTTGCAATGTCCTCATAAACGGCTCCCACAACATTTTTTAAAATTACCTCATTTAGGCCTACTACATTTTTTATGCTCAACAAGATAGGGTAGGCGTCATGTCTTCTGAAATTCTTGGGGAGGCTATTCCCCCAAATCTCCGAAATCTTGGGGAGGCTGTTTTCTTCTCTCAAAGAACAAAATGGGTTTTTAAGAACTAAGAACAGAAAAGGTACAGGTGCAATATACACTAGACAGAGTTGACTCCTCTGAGAGTAATGAATTTCATTTTACAGCCAGACCCTCTTGTGAATGAAATGAAGGCGTCATTCACAGGGTGCAAAGTAGATACTTTTCAGAGGGCCTGGCATGCTAATAAGCATTGGCTACTTTTTACTCAGTGAGAAAGGCATGGTAAAATACCACACTCCTCAATATACTTAAAAGAAAGTAAAACCTCTAGGGGATCAAACCAGGATATCGGCTGTTGACCTAAACAATAACAACGAAAAGTGATGAAAATTTCAGGATTGTAAAATACAAATAAAATACAAGATTTTATATCATTGTTCACAAAATATTTTATTAATGAGAATAATAAATAATAAACTACTGTTGTGATACATTTTGTGTTTTTAAACAGTTGAATTATTTTCATCAAATATTTAAATTAATCCAGTACGAGTAATTACAAAAAATAAGCAATTGATTTATACTACACGCACATTTGGCAATCTGTTAATTGTTACTAAATTATTATTTTGTTACAAAATATAAAATTTTGTCTGTAATTTGATATAAATGTTGAGTAATATGTTGGGTGGAAACAGATATAATAAACGAGCTTGAAAAAAATCACTCGTTGAAGTGACGTCAGAGATACATCGTCGTGCCTGGTATCTCCTTCCTGTTAATATTCCAAGAAGCTGAATCATTTTTACTTTCTCTTGCCTATATGAATATACAGGGTGATTCATGAAGTTCTCCCCCCACTTCTACAGCACATTGTACTAGTAAAAATAATGAAAAAATGTTATATAAACATAGGTCCGAAAACGCTTCGTTAGCGAGTTACAGCTAGCGAAAGATTTCGCCTGAATTCCTGGGCAAAGAGTAAAATAAAGCCATACTGAACTTTTGGAAAGGTTAATTAAGTAAGAAATGTCGTGGATTCTTATGTAATTTTACCTGATAAAGCTAATAAAATAGGTTTCAGAACTGTACCTGTAGTAGTTTTTGAGGGATTCACGGTTAAATGCAAAAAATTGGGGCACGAAACAATGTTTTTTTAAGTTTCATGTACAATAACTTTGTTAAATTGGTAATAAATACATAAAATCAACAAACATTAATTGTAGAGCCCCTGAACCCAAAAAACATGTTTTTAGCGATTGGTCTGTGTGTGTGTGTCTGTGTGTGTGTGTGTGTGTGTGTGTGTGTGTGTGTGTGTGTGTGTGTGTGTGTGTGTGTGTGTGTGTGTGTGTGTGTGTGTGTGTGTGTGTGTGTGTGTGTGTGTGTGTGTGTGTGTGTGTGTGTGTGTGTGTGTGTGTGTGTGTGTGTGTGTGTGTGTGTGTGTGTGTGTGTGTGTGTGTGTGTGTGTGTGTGTGTGTGTGTGTGTGTGTGAACAGAATATCTCAAGAACAGAACATCGTACGAACTTGAAACTTGAAACTTAAGTTACGTACCACTACCGGACTCGACACGAACATTTTCATCAAAATCGGTCAACCGGAAGTGGTAGTTTATTCGTGTAATTTTTCACTTTTTTGCGATTTTCTCAAAAACTGGTCCTACGATTTTTTTTAAAATCGCCTGGTTTACTCAATTTTTTATTCTCTACAAGATAGGGTAGGCGTCATGTTTGCTGAAATTCTGGGTGAGGCTGTTTTCACGTAAAAACGTTGTTTTTTTAAGATTACAGCTTTAATATGCATTTTAGCGCAAAACTTTATATAATAAAAGTTGTAGAGAATTGAAAATTCTACAACTTTTATTTCAAACAATTTTTTGTATAACGCTTAGTTTAGCGGTAATTTGCGATTTTCTGTTTTTTTTCTCACGAAAATGTGTGAAAAATTGATTTTTTTAAGATTTCGGCCTTAGTATGCATTTTACGACAAAAGTGTATATAATTTAATTTATAGAAAATTAAAAGATCTACAACTTTTATTTATAGCATTTTTCTCTACAGAGCCTAGTTTAGAAAGAAAGAGTGATTTTCCGTATTTCTAAGCCAAACTGAGGTTGATTTTTATTTTGCATCATTCACTCATGATTAAAATAAGGTTATGTTTGTTGAGGTTAGTTTTTTGTTTATTTCTTATGTTTTATTACTAATGTTAGGTTTATTATTAATTATTTGCATTGGCAAGAGAAAGTTGTGTGAGTGTTTCACACCAGATTTTTATAGTTGTGAACTTTATACAAACATACTTCAATTTTTTTTAAATTAATTACACCAGCATAAGCCTAATATCAGTTGTATGAAATTTTAACAAAAAGGACCGCACAGTAAATATAAGAGAAAGAGGGTATGACGTCCCTTTTTTCGGGCCTGTCAAAACGAATGGTACATCATTTACAAAAACAACTTATTGCCTGTTACCCCAAATTGAATCGCAGACATTTTCCCCCGAATTTTGTGCGCGCACAACTAATCGGCTTTCGACAGCGACACAAATTTCAAAACGATAACCGCACGAATACAACACAACGAGTAATGAGTACTACTTTAGAGGCAGCCTGTATCGTTAGTTGACAGGCTACGTACGGCACCGTGGTGGGAGATCTACTTACTGCAAATGTACGGCCCGCACGCCACCGTAATTGGCGAATATTCTACGATTCCCGCCGTTGTACAAAATTCTTCTTTTAAGATAGGTCTGCTGCAAATTTAATGTAATTGGTGTTATGTTATTAAAAGTATCTAGTTTTCTGGGTCAAGAAATCGATTAAAATTCTGGTGTGAAACACTCACACAACTTTCTCTTGCCGATGCAATTAATGACCAATATAACCTAACAATAGTAATAAAATATTAAAAATAAACAAAAAAATAACCTCAAAAACTCAACCTTGTTTTAATCATGAGTGAAAGACGCAAAATGAAAATCGACCTCAGTTGGGCTTAAAAATAAGGAAAATCACTCTTTCACGCTAAACTAGGCTTTGTAGAGAAAAATGTTTTGAGAGTTATATATCTCTTAATTTCCTATAAATTTGACTGTATACATTTTTGTCATAAAATGCATACTAAGGCCGAAATCTTAAAAAATCGATTTTTCACAGGTCGTAAGAAAAAAACAGAAAATCGCTAATTACCGCTAAACTAAGCGTTATACAAAAAATATGTTTGAAATAAAAGTTGTAGGATTTTAAATTCTCGACATTTTTTATTATACTAACTTTTGGGCTAAAATGCGTATTATAGCCGTAATGTTAAAAAAAAATTTTACATAAAAACAGCCTCACCAAGAATTTCAGCGAACATTGCGCCTACCCTATCTTGTAGAGCATAAAAAATTTAGTAAACCAGATTTTAAAAAGAAATTGTAGGACCAGTTTTCGAGGAAATCGCAAAAAAGTGAAAAATTACACGAATAAACTACTACTTCTGGTTGACCGATTTTGATGAAAATGTTCATATCGGGTCCAGTAGTGGTATGTAACTTAAATTTTAAGTTTCAGTTCGTAGGATGTTCCGTACTTGAGATATTCTGTATACACACACAGACACAAAGACACACACACAGACCAATCGCTAAAAACATGTTTTAGGGTTTTTGCGTCTGAAAACGTGTAGATCCGGTGAAAACTCGATTTCGAAAAATCGACATGAAAACAATACTTTCCTTCCTATATATTCATATAAACAAGAGAAAGTAAAAAAGATTCGAGCTCAATATCTTTATATCATTCACCTTCGTGGCCTACTGGTTAGCATGCTGTGCTGCAAAGTTATTACAAATATAAACCCACCGTTCATTAACCGAAAGTGGTTGCTAATAACAACTTAAAATAACAAAATATTACAATCGATTAATTAACGTTCCATGGAAACGTTACTAATTTCTTAAGAACCATAGAAACTCCATAATTTATATTTGTTTTCTTCATACACGGTACATTTGTTTTGCTGTTTCCTAAAATACATGTTTTTTCAAAAACTTGGTTTAAGTCCTAAGAAACTTGTTTTTTAGGCCTTAAAACCAACTCTTCGGAACCATTTTCTAGAAAACTATACATGTTATTTGAAAATGTTTGACCATACATTTTTATATTTTTTATAAATTAAGAAAAAAATAAATGAGAGAGTTATATTTACTTCACAGTTACGTATGATAAGCTGGTTCTTTTAAGTCCTTAAAATAGCTAACTTAGCATGCTTAATACCGGGTGGTTACAAAAGAAATAGACATTTTCTGTAGCCTCAAAAAAATTAAAATTGTGTATTTGAATACAGTAAATGATAAAGGTAGGTTTATAGGGAACTAGCTAAAGTACCCATTCTTTGAAAAAAAAATTTTGGTGCTGTGAACGGTGATTAACATGTTTATTTTTTTCTTAATTGGTGTACTGAGTTCGATCCCTGTCAGGTCTGATATTTTGTAATCATTTATTGTTATCTATTCTCTAATCTCCTTTTAATGTCAGCATTATTATTAATGAATAAAAATAGTTGGACTTAAAATAAAAGCGAGTCTTGGTATTTTTAAATTAAGATATGCAACGCTTTATTATTTTCATAATAAATTTAAGGGAAATCACAATAGAAACACCACGATGGTTACCTAACGAACTATTAAGAAAACTGATTTATTTTTGACAATTTGACCAAGAATGGTTGTTTAGGGACGGTACTGGTGGAATGGATAGGTAGGTAACTGACTAAATGAATACGGGTTTTACCGGCGCGTAAGCCTTAGTTTATTGTTCTGTTTATTTTGTATGTTAATATTCTAAAAATATTAACATGTTTATTTTTTTTTATTGGTATCTCCGTTATTATGCATGAAAATGAAAAATTTAACATAATTAAACTTATTTGGCTTTGAACGTTTCGTAATTTCGATTATATAAATTTTTTTGATAATTGACTTTTAACGGAGATATTTGTAGTTTGTTGTTTACCCCTCCCTCTAGAACTCCACCATCCTTTTTTGATATTTAAAAAAATTATAGCCTATTTTCATTTCGATTATGTCCAGAACCTAAATACCGAAATTCATTAAATTTGGTACAACGGTTCTTGCGTGATGCCGTAACATACAAACGAACAGACAAAAATTCAGCTGAACTTATTTTCGGCGTTTACGTGGTTGATCTGGCGTATAAACAAAATTTCGGGCATTTTCAAAAATTGTACCGACAAAATCATAATTTTATTTTTGTCAATTTTTAAAGTTTATATTGGTACAACTACTGCTGACATCACTATTGTTTGTGTCATGATATTAGTCTGCCAAAATGCTACAGCAGTGTAGAAAACTTTTTGTTTGCTCGTATTAGTCAAAACAAACTCGGTTACTGTCGTGCAGCGACATTTTCGAACAAAATACGGCCAATCACCACCAACAAGGCAATCAATTCCTGTTGATATCGATGATTTAAAACGTGTCGCAAATGGTCTTGTCACATTTGACGGTCATACGAGATGTGCCTCTATTAAATAACGAGACTGATGTAAAAAGTTTTATTTTAATTTTATACACAATCACTTATTGTTACCTTTAATATACACTCCTTGTCTATCCCTACAACGCTCAATGCGAATTTTCCATTGTTGGAAACATTGCTGGAAGTCATCTTCTGTCAGCTCCTTCAGGACACGTGCCGCTTTCTCTTTTACAGCTTCCACACACTCAAATCTTGACCCTTTTAATGCAGATTTCACCTTAGGGAACAGGTAGAAGATAATAACATGTGAAGAAACGTGGTTTTTTACTTATGATCCAGGAACAAAGCGCCAATCCATACACTAGAAAAGCCGAACTTCACCGAGAGCCAAAAAAGCTCGAATGAGCAAGTCAAAATTTAAAGCAATGATGACAGTTTTTTTTTTTAAATTCAGTGGATTGTGTACCTTCAAATGGGTTCCTGAAGGTCAAACAATTAATCAATATTACTACCTTGAGGTACCTATTTTCTAAACTACGTCAAAGAGTAAGGAAAAACGCCCCAAAATGTGGAAGAACAAATCATGGGTTCTCCACCAAGACAATGCGCCAGCTGATTCCGCGTTATCTCTCAAGAGGTTCCTAGCCAAGTACAGCATCTCAAGTGTTAGAACATCCACCTCATTCAACAGATCTTGCACCATGAGACTTCTACCTGTTCCCTAAGATGAAATCTGCATTAAAAGGGACAAGATTTGAGTTTGTGGAATCTGTCAAAGAGAAAGCGGCACGTGTCCTGAAGGAGCTGACAGAAGATGACTTCCAGCACTGTTTCCAACAATGGAAAATTCGCATGGAGCGTTGTAGAAATAGAGAAGGAGTGTATATTAAAGGTGACAATAAGTGATTATGTATAAAATAAAAATAAATTTTTTTACAACGTCAGTCTCGTTATTTAATAGCCACACCTCGTATGTTGCACGTGTGTGGGTACAATTTGACTACCATTTTGATAACTGTCGTGTTACAAACGATGCACATATTCAACATTTATAAATAACAACTTAATGGATTCTTCTATACCGTGCTTCCCAACAAATCCGACGTGTAGAGAAATTAACATTGGACAATGTACTGCCAACATTAATCTTAATAAAAGGGTGTAATCTTACTTTTATTACTCCAGTCGTTAAGAAACAGAATAAAAATGAGTCTAAAAAAGATTAAAACCAACTGCATTAAAATGAAATTTTATTGCATCCCTTGGAAAATACGCAATCTTTTTACTTTCTCCTTCTAATATAAATATATATGGGAAGAAAGATAATACGAGATTGCAAGTAGGCTTATTTTTTTCGTGTCGATTATTCGAAATCGAGTTTTCAACGGACATACACGTTTTCAGACCCCCTGAACTCAAAAAAACATGTTTTTAGCGATTGGTCTGTGCGTGTGTGTGAACAAAATATCTCAAGAACGGAACACCGTACGAAGTTAAAACTTAAAACTTAAGTTTGGTATCACTAGAGGACCCGACAAGAACATTTTCATCAAAATCAGTCTACCGGAAGCAGTAGTTTATTCGTGTTACTTTTCAATTTTTTGCGATTTTTTCAAAAATTTCTTAACCGATTTTTTTAAAAATCGCCTCATTTACTCCATTTTTTTTGGTCTACAAGATAGGGTCAATTTTTGCTGAAGGCGCCATATTTGCTGAAAGTCTTGAGGAGGCTGTTCTCTCGTAGAAAAAAAATTAATTTTTTTAGGATTGCGACCTTAAAATGAATTTTTGGGCAAAAGTATATATAGCCTAATCAAAGTTGTAGAAAATGAAAAAATCTACAACTTTTTTTCAAACACTTTTTTTGTATAACGCTTAGTTTAGTGGTAATTAGCGATTTTCTGGTTTTTCACAAAAATCTGTAAAAAATTAATTTTTTAAAATTTCTGCATTAGTAGCTTTGCATTTTACGATAAAAGTGTTTATAATCAAATTTAAAGGAAATTAAAGGTATACAACTTTTATTTAAAAAATTTTTCTTTTCAGACCCTAGTTCAGCGTCAAAAATTGATTTTTCGTATTAAGCCAAACACTAAGGTAGGTTTTCATTTTGAATCATTCACTCATGATTAAAATTAGGTTATGTTTTTTTGAGGTTAGTTTTTTGTCTATTTTTAATGTTTTATTACTAATAATAGGTTATAATGTTCATTATTTGTACTGGCAAGAGAAAGTCGTGTGAGGGTTTAACACTATATTTTTATGTTTATTTATTTAAGGTCGCATCAAAAATAAAGTCATTACCGATCAAAATTACACAGTTTGAATTAAAATGTCTTATGTAACTACAGCTTACGTACGTAAAATTAAGTACAAAAACACGTGAATTAAAATTTGAAATGATATTTTATAACTGCTACAATTTGTATATTATTCCCATAATACATTCATGTAAACTGCCATAAGCAAAACACATTAAGAAAAATATTTTCATTTCTAAAACACTCATAAGAACTACGATCACGTCACACAAAAAACATCAAAATTTGTTAATTTCTAAATATTGAAGATTGGGGAGGCACCAATGGGGGCCCTACCCCTCTCATGCCCATCATGTCATTTACATTATTATCATAATCATCACATTTGCTTGTTGTAAAATTTTACAGTTGTAAATAAAGAATTAAAGAGGAAAAAAATATTGAAGTATAATTAATATAACATATTAATTTATTGGTAGAAGTGGAACTGAATTTTAGATTCTTTAATTTTATTATACAAATCGTTTCCGTAAAATGGTTGTTAAAAACTATTAAAATTTTAGTTCTTTCCCGTTATCTGTCATGAAATCTCCAGAAGCGCATCTCTGCCGACTGAATGAAATTTTCTTATTTCTCCTTCCACAATGAGGCCTCTCTGCCATACGTCAGTGTTGGGACACTCACTATCTTATAAAACTTTATCAATTTACCAGTTCGCGTCCATCCTTTCAAATTTCGATGTATTATATTGTATATAAAACATATCGATAAAACTGATTTACAAACCAAAAAATTAAAATAGTTTGCCATAAAAATTACAATAACCTATGTTTCATAGCGATATGGAATTTCAAAGTATGTTTTAATTTAGTACTAAAATTACACAAATTACAATTAAACTGTGGTTCCACACCACAAACATATTTTTCATGTTTATATAAAGATGTTTTTTGTTTGTATGTTTTAGAACAACGTTTACAGGGGAATGTACCACAATCATAATTTTTATGACGAATGTAAGTTTTTAACTGTGTAAATGATTTGCCACAATCTTTACAATGATAATCTTCGATTACATTATTTTCTAAAGATTCTTCAGGTTCAAGTTTTGGTGTTGGTTCAGCAAACACTAAAAATAAATCACAAATATCAAAATTAGACAAATCAAACTTATATCTTTCATTAAAAAAATCAAAAATTTCAACAACATACGCACGCGCGCGCACACACACACACACACACACACACACACACACACACACACACACAGAGAGAACTACAAAAGATGTTTGAATCATCATTGCTTAAATCATAACAGCGACTGATTTTGAATGTTTACCAATAATCTGTGTACTCTACCTCTTCTAGTGGTACACGAACTGTTGTTGTTGTTTTGGTCAACAGCCGAAAGTCTGGTTTGAACCTCTAAAGGTTTTACTAAGTAAAACGAAGAGTGAGGTGGTTTACCATTGCCTTCCTCACTGAATGGAAAATTATGCTTATTAGCATGCCGGGTCCTCTGAAAAGCACATATTTTCCACTCTGTAAATGACACCTTCACTTCATTCACCACAGGGTCTGGCTGTATAATGAAATTCATTACTTTCAGAGGAGATAACTCTGATTAGTGTCTTTTACACCTCTACCTCTTCTGTTCTTAAATGATTCAGTCATTTAATTGGCTGACCATGTGATAAGAAACAGAACTTTTTATTTTAGCCCTGCAACGAACACGAACGTACACGAACTATAAAAATGAAAAATATTTGTCAACTTCGAATCACACTTTTACTCAAAATTTATTCAAGTGATTTCTATGAACTTATTTTTTATTCCTGATATGTATACTTGCCCACAACGGGCAGGTGGAAACTTAAATTAATTGCACTCTAGCTGGTGGTTCCAGGGCTACAAAAAATAGTTCTGTTTCTTATCACTTAGTCAGCTAATTGACTCAGCTAAATGACTCAACGATTTAAGAACAGAAGAGGTAGAGGTGTAAAAGACAATTGTCAGAGTCACTTAAGTGTAATCTTATATTTAATTAAACGATTGTGTTTTTTATTTATATTGTAACTCAAATATTGTATTTTTATTTTTTTAAATTTACATTGCAACTGTATTGTATTCAATTGTAATCTTATACTTAATTGAATGAATGTGTTTTTTATTCATATTGTAATTGTAAATGAATTGAAAAATTTGTATTTTTTTATAAGCCAACTCCGTGCTCTAAGTTGTATTCTTGTAGCACTAGTCAGAGTTTCTCCTCTGAGAGTAATGAGTTTCATTACATAGCCAAACCCTGTGGTGAACGAAGTGAAGGTGTCATTTGCAGGGTGGAATTGGGTGCTTTTGGGAAAGCCTGGCATGCAGATAAGTATACTCTTTCAACTCAGTGAGGAAGGCACTAGTAAACTACCTCACTCCTGTTTCTTACTTAGTAAAACCTCTACAGGTTCAAACCAGCCTTTAGGCTGATGACCTAAATAACAATAACAATGTGTACCTATACGTTGCAATCTGTTCAATTCAGAATAATAAGCAACCCCATGACCCAATCAGATGAGGAAGATGTGTATGACGTGTAAATGAGGTGTAGTCTTGTACAGACCCAGGCCGACGATTCCTAAGAGAGAATGGTTAACTGAATACCAACCATCAAAATACACCGGTAACCACTCACTGTCTAGTATTTGAACCAAGAACTATCTCCAAAAATCAGCTGATTCGTGGCGACGAATTTTACCTCTAGACCAACCCGGTGGGTTCTATGTCACTTGTAAAAATAATTGTAATATTCTAAAAATAGTTAAGGGAAAAAATTATGTATTTCTTTATTTGTGCGTATAAAGTAGGTATTGTAGTTGTTAAGTCATGAACTGTAGCTTAAGTCATCGCCTGTAGCGGTTCTCTATATTTTTAAACATTCCCGCTAACATATATTTTTTTAAAAAGCCCTTGTAATGGCCTTAATATACGTAATAAATGTCCAAGTGAAGAGCTAAACGGGTGGCCGCCGCTTCTCTTCCAGGGCATAGCGGGTTGCCATGACAACCCGCTATGTACAAGTACAGACCAGCCTCTCTTAGTTTGCTTCTAATGTAAACAAATAATGACGTCACTGAGCATGCGCATTGTATCAAAATGTGTACATGCTGATTAAAAAGTAACAACAAGATACTTTCAAAAGTATTGTAATACAAAATACTTTTAAAAGTATTTTTCTAAATGAAATTGTTAGGCCTACATCATATCATGACTGATGTTTTTAGTACTTTAAGTACTTATAATTTAAAAAATAGTTAGCTTAATAGGAATACGACATCCGTAAAGTCGCAGACTCTAGCGTGCATCCTGTAGTAGAAGGCTTTTGTTTGTTGACAGTAGGAGCAAACTAAGAACGGCTGAAGTATACGTTAGTTGTTTTGTATTTGCGGTGACACACAGTTGTTTTGTGTGTATATATACGTTTTTACATTTTTCAACTATTTTTGAAGCCACGAGACGCCACTGTGATACATGTTGCTTGAGTCCCAGCTCCGTGTAGTTGGAAGGAATGCAGTGCGTTGTTATAGTAGTGGGAGAATAAATGAATGTTAGTAGTGTATCACTGCTGCTGAATTTGTATTGGAAGCGTGTATACTAACTAAACTAAATAAATATTTTTATCATCCGGCGCATTAATTAAACAAATACTGACCGGGTTATTAACTTAAGATTCATAATATTTAACTTCCAATTTTTATAAAAATATGTAAATAAATAAATGTAATAAGTACCTACAAACATTTATGTTTTGTATCAGAGTAAAACAACAATTGTTCTCCCAGCATGCGTCACTCATTCATTATACCTCACCCGTACCCTTCACCACGCAACTACACAGAGCGTGGCACCGCACAATATTATATTACATGAAAATACAGTATTTATTTATTTATACTAAATGCAGTAACTGATGTACGGAATTGAACTTGCCTAAATGTATAAAAAGAAAAATATTTTTCATGTCGATTTTTCGAAATAGAACTTTTACCGGATATACAAGTTTTCATACCCCTTGAACCCAAAATACAAGTTTTTAGCGATTTGTGTGTGTGTGTGTGTGTGTGTGTGAACAAAATATCTCAATAACAGAACATCATACACGGTTGAAACTTCAAACTTAAGTTAGGTACTACTAGAACACCCGACACAAATATTTTCATCAAAATCAAATCAACCGAAAGTGGCAATTTATTCGTGTAATTTTTCACTGTTTTGCAATTGTCTCAAAAACGACTCATAAGATTTTTTTTAAATCGTCTCATTTACTACATTTTTTATGCTCTGCAAGATAGGGTAGGCGCCACGTCGGCTGAAATTCTTGGAAAGGCTGTGCTGTCATAGAAAAAGGTGGTTTTTCTCAGATAGCAGCCTTAATATAAAAGTGCATGAAATCAAATTTGTAGACAATTTAAAAACCTACAACTTTTGTTCAAACATTTCTTTGTATAAAGGTTAGATTAGTGTTAATTAGTGATTTTCTTGTTTTTTTCATTAAAATAAAAAAAGTGTTTTTTAAGATTTCGGCCTTAGTATGCATTTACTTACAAAAGTGTATATAATTAAATTTACAGGAAATTAAAAGACCAAACGCTAAAAATATGTTTTTTTGGGTTCGAGGGTCTGTAAACGTGTATACCGGGTGAAAACTCGATTTCGAAAAATCGACATGAAAACAATACTTCTTTCCTATTTTATTCATTACAGACAAAAAAAATAAAACCACTTAAATAATTATAGGTAACGCAATATAAGTTCAAGATCGTCAGCGAGAGTAAGACTGGACTATGCGGGGGTTGGAAGTGCTATTCGTATGTGCTTTTCTAAATACATTATAGCGACAGCTCTAACCATGACATCTTATGCTTTCGGGTAGGCCGATGTAAGTAGGATAGATAGTATAATGTCCTCCGCATGATATGGGAAATCGTCAACTCATAGCGCGTTACCTAAACCCGCAAATTCATGTCGTATATATAGGGTGATTCAAAAAGAGCGCCGGTTTTTAAACGGCTGGTAAATTTTTGTTTATCGGTTGGCAACATTGTTTGACCTCATTTCTTTTTTGGAGAACATTCCGATTGACGATTCAGTTGTAGTTTCTCTTGTTCGCAGTGTAGTACTCTCGCAGTCTGTGTCTAACCATGGAGAAGTTTACTATTGCGCAACGAGTGTTAATCGTCAAAACATTTTACCAGAGTGGACAGAGTTATGCGGCTACTGTCAGGCGACTTCGCGGTACTCTAGGACGTAATGAAGCCTTGAATGAATCAACAGTTCGCAGGCTCATGAAAAAGTTTTTTGAGACGGGTTCAACAGTCGACCTTAAAAGTTCTGGACGTCGTCGTTCTGGCCAAACTGAGCAGAACGTTGCGTTGGTTCGTGACAGTGTGGCTGTTAGCCCAGCAAAATCAATACGTCGCCGTTCTCAACAATTGGGTTTAAGATGTTCTTCTGTACGGAGAATTCTTCGGTAAGATCTCCAATATCACCCGTATAAAATTCAGTTGACGCAACATTTGAAAGTGGCAGACCACCAGAAGAGACGACAGTTTGTTGACTGGGTATTGAGAAAACGGCAGGATGATGACACCTTCGCAAACAAAATCATTTTCAGTGATGAGGCGCACTTCCACTTAAACGGTTTTGTTAATAAACAGAACTGCCGTATGTGGGGTATAGAAAACCCTCGCGTGGTTAATGAAAGGGAAATGTATGCACAGCGAGTGACAGTTTGGTGCGGCTTTTGGTCGGGCGGTGTCATCGGCCCTTACTTTTTTGAAAATCAAGAAGGACAAGCCGTGACAGTAAATGGAGACCGATACCGTACGATGATTAGGGAGTTTTTGTGGCGTCATTTGGATGGAATGGAAATTGACGAGTTGTGGTTTCAGCAGGATGGTGCCACCTGTCACGCTGCACGAGAAACAATGTTGTTGCTCCGTGAACGGTTCCAGGATCGCATCATTTCTCGTAAATCCGACCATCAATGGCTACCAAGGTCGTGTGACTTGACGCCTTGTGATTTTCCTCTTTGGGGTCATCTGAAGTCATTGGTGTATGCCAATAAACCCCGAAACATCAATGACTTGAAGGAGGAAATTCGACGGGTTATCGGGCAAATGGAAGTCGAAACTTGTCGTGCAGTAATATCCAATTTCATGGACAGAGTTGATGCGTGCCAGCGCAGTAGAGGAGGACACATGCATGACATCATTTTTCATACATAAAATCGGAAGGAAAGATGAACTAGTTGATGTATTTATTTTCAGTTTTTCAATAAAATAAATCTCTTAATTTGATATATCAAAACCGGCGCACTTTTTGAATCACCCGTTACGTCCTAATTTGACATTCCATTGAATTTGACATCAAAGAGCAAAACGTTTAACCTTCTTTATAAATAAAACAGAACAATATTTCAAGATTAAAAAAATAGGTATTTATTTATTTTTCTATAAATTTATTTTATTTTAATACTTAAATATTTCGGTGTTTTCTAGCAATATGATCCTTCAAAAGATTTTTTTGTTTCGTTGTATATTTACAAAGGTGACATATAAACAAAGGTTCAACGCCGCATTGATATTTTTCATGTTTATACAAAGAGCATCTATGTTTGTAAACTTTAGAGCAACGACTGCAAGGATAACTGCCGCACTCGGAATTCTTATGTTCATTAAATGTCCTTAACGACGAGAAAGACTTTCCACATTTATCGCATTCATGATACTTTATTTCAATGTTTCCAAATAATTCATCAGAGACTGTTGAATCAAGCGTCGGCACTTCTTCATATTTTATATCTAAAAAAATTACAAACAAAAAATATAAGAAAAAACTTACAAAATTAAATTTTAAAATTATAAGTATAACTTTAAATTCACTTTACGTATAACTAAGTATCCCTCGGACTAGAAATATATCATGAGACGTTAAAATTAAGGAAAAACAAAATAAAATAATCAAATAATTATATTTAAAAAAAATTAACATAATGATTACGGTTGGAGTATTGCCCTTGGGCAGCGATCTCCTCAACGTCTTTAAATTGTCTTTATTTGTATTATTTTTATCAAATTTGCTTACTGGCCTTCGGGCCAGCCCAGTCAGTCAGCTGGTAGAAAGTCGCTATTATTTCTTAAGTAACACCGGCTGGGAAAGCGACTTTGTATGGTGACCACTTGATAGCCATCCATGAACAAACTCTATTGGGGGTCCTTGTTCAAACTCATATCTAATCCACGTCAAAAAAAAAAATCAGCAAAAAGCAGCGATCAAATTGCGTAATTGTCAACAATGTACAGTTTCCGAAACAAATAAATATTAAAAAATAAAAAATTTGCTTATTGTTTATCTTATAAAGTTGCAAATAAAAAATATCTTGTGTACATTGTCAAAATAAAGTATAAGTAGAGGCCTTCGAGCCAGCATAGTCAGTCAGCTGGTAGAAAGTTCCAATTATTTGTTAAGTAACACCTGTTGGGTAAGCGACTTTATATGGTGACCAGCTAACAGCCATCCGTGAACAAACTCTACTGGGGGTCCCTGTTCAAACACATGACACTAATTAACGCCAAATAATACAGCAAAGCAGCGATCAGATTGGGTAGTTGTCAATAATGTACAGTTCCCAATAACAATAATAAAAGCTAAAAAAAAACTATAAGTACAATTTGAGTTGCCCATAACAGGCAGGTGGGGTGTTAAATTATTTTCACTCGGTCTGCTACTTTCAGTGCTATAAAAATATTTCTGTTTCTTATCATATGGTCATCCAATGATACGACTGAACCATTTTTAACAACAGATGCGGTACAGATGTATAAGACAGTAGTCACATTTATCTCCTCTCAGAATAATCAATTTCATTTTACATCCAGATCCTGTGGTGAATGATGTGAAGATGTCATTTTCAGTGTTAAAGTAGATGCCCGAGACCAAAACTCTATACACGCTTCACTAACACTCCAACACCATCTCAATCTTATACACGAATGGTGTAAAACATGGAAAATAAAACTTAATACGACAAAATCCATTCGCGTAACATTAACACTCCGTCGTGGTGATTGCCCACCAGTATACATAGATAATGAACCTCTCACAAAGACAGATACGGTCAAGTATCTCGGTCTGACTTTTGATAAACGACTAACTTGGAGCACACATATCAAACGGAAACGTTTATTACTGAATTCCCGACTTAAGCTTCTATATTCCCTACTTCACAAACGTTCAAAATTACCAATGGCACAAAAATTACGCATATATTGTTCTCTTTTGAAACCTATTTGGACCTACGGATCCCAAATTCACGGTTCAACCAAACCCTCTAACTTGCAACGAATTCAAGCATTCCAGTCAAAAACATTACGCCTTATAGCAAATGCACCTCTTTACGTTAGCAACAAAACCTTACATAGAGATTTGAAAACACGACTTGTACAAAATTCCATTGAATACCTATACAAACGCTTTCACGACAAGTCACACGAACACGAGAACCCCCTGGTGCGTTCACTTTCCTCCGTCCATTTACCTGATAATCCCCCTAGACGCCTTAAATACGCTGGCGTAGAGACCTGCTAATTTGATATACGAATTTCATTCTTGGGGAGGCACCAATGGGGGCCCTACCCCTCTCATGCCTATCATGTCATTTACATTATTATGATATTCATCACATTTGCTTGTTGTAACGTTTTACAGTTGTAAATAAAGAATTAAAGAGAAAAAAAGTGGATGCTTTCCAAAGGGCCTGGCATGCTGATAAGCATACTTTTCAATTCAGTGATGAAAGTAATGGTAAACCACATCACTTCTCTTTTTACTTTGTAAAGCGTTTTTGGTGATCACCAAAACAACAACAGGGCTAAAATATCGTGGTATTAACCACGTTTTCGTGTTTTAAGAACAAAATATGTTTTCTATGGATCCGGTTAGGGTTTTAGAGTCCGTTACTTTAAGTATCACAGTCCGTTGAAAAAAGTGGTTTTTTCCCATAGCAGCCTTATTATTAAAGTGCATGAAATCAAAGTTGTAGACAATTTAAAAACCTACAACTACTGTTCAAACATTTCTTTGTATAAAGCTTAGATTAGTGTTAATTAGTGATTTTCTTGTTTTTTTTTCATTAAAATAAAAAAAGTGTTTTTTAAGATTTCGGCCTTAGTATGCATTTACTTACAAAAGTGTATATAATTAAATTTACAGGAAATTAAAAGACCAAACGCTAAAAATATGTTTTTTTGGGTTCGAGGGTCTGTAAACGTGTATACCGGGTGAAAACTCGATTTCGAAAAATCGACATGAAAACAATACTTCTTTCCTATTTTATTCATTACAGACAAAAAAAATAAAATCACTTAAATAATTATAGGTAACGCAATATAAGTTCAAGATCGTCAGCGAGAGTAAGACTGGACTATGCGGGGGTTGGAAGTGCTATTCGTATGTGCTTTTCTAAATACATTATAGCGACAGCTCTAACCATGACATCTTATGCTTTCGGGTAGGCCGATGTAAGTAGGATAGATAGTATAATGTCCTCCGCATGATATGGGAAATCGTCAACTCATAGCGCGTTACCTAAACCCGCAAATTCATGTCGTATATATAGGGTGATTCAAAAAGAGCGCCGGTTTTTAAACGGCTGGTAAATTTTTGTTTATCGGTTGGCAACATTGTTTGACCTCATTTCTTTTTTGGAGAACATTCCGATTGACGATTCAGTTGTAGTTTCTCTTGTTCGCAGTGTAGTACTCTCGCAGTCTGTGTCTAACCATGGAGAAGTTTACTATTGCGCAACGAGTGTTAATCGTCAAAACATTTTACCAGAGTGGACAGAGTTATGCGGCTACTGTCAGGCGACTTCGCGGTACTCTAGGACGTAATGAAGCCTTGAATGAATCAACAGTTCGCAGGCTCATGAAAAAGTTTTTTGAGACGGGTTCAACAGTCGACCTTAAAAGTTCTGGACGTCGTCGTTCTGGCCAAACTGAGCAGAACGTTGCGTTGGTTCGTGACAGTGTGGCTGTTAGCCCAGCAAAATCAATACGTCGCCGTTCTCAACAATTGGGTTTAAGATGTTCTTCTGTACGGAGAATTCTTCGGTACGATCTCCAATATCACCCGTATAAAATTCAGTTGACGCAACATTTGAAAGTGGCAGACCACCAGAAGAGACGACAGTTTGTTGACTGGGTATTGAGAAAACGGCAGGATGATGACACCTTCGCAAACAAAATCATTTTCAGTGATGAGGCGCACTTCCACTTAAACGGTTTTGTTAATAAACAGAACTGCCGTATGTGGGGTTTAGAAAACCCTCGCGTGGTTAATGAAAGGGAAATGTATGCACAGCGAGTGACAGTTTGGTGCGGCTTTTGGTCGGGCGGTGTCATCGGCCCTTACTTTTTTGAAAATCAAGAAGGACAAGCCGTGACAGTAAATGGAGACCGATACCGTACGATGATTAGGGAGTTTTTGTGGCGTCATTTGGATGGAATGGACATTGACGAGTTGTGGTTTCAGCAGGATGGTGCCACCTGTCACGCTGCACGAGAAACAATGTTGTTGCTCCGTGAACGGTTCCAGGATCGCATCATTTCTCGTAATTCCGACCATCAATGGCTACCAAGGTCGTGTGACTTGACGCCTTGTGACTTTCCTCTTTGGGGTCATCTGAAGTCATTGGTGTATGCCAATAAACCCCGAAACATCAATGACTTGAAGGAGGAAATTCGACGGGTTATCGGGCAAATGGAAGTCGAAACTTGTCGTGCAGTAATATCCAATTTCATGGACAGAGTTGATGCGTGCCAGCGCAGTAGAGGAGGACACATGCATGACATCATTTTTCATACATAAAATCGGAAGGAAAGATGAACTTGTTGATGTTTTTATTTTCAGTTTTTCAATAAAATAAATCTCTTAATTTGATATATCAAAACCGGCGCTCTTTTTGAATCACCCGTTACGTCCTAATTTGACATTCCATTGAATTTGACATCAAAGAGCAAAAAGTTTAACCTTCTTTATAAATAAAACAGAACAATATTTCAAGATTAAAAAAATAGGTATTTATTTTTCTATAAATTTATTTTATTTTAATACTTAAATATTTCGGTGTTTTCTAGCAATATGATCCTCCAAAAGATTTTTTTGTTTCGTTGTATATTTACAAAGGTGACATATAAACTTAGGTTCAACGCCGCATTGATATTTTTCATGTCTATACAAAGAGCGTCTATGTTTGTAAACTTTAGAGCAACGACTGCAAGGATAACTGCCGCACTCGGAATTCTTATGTTCATTGAATGTCCTTAACGACGAGAAAGACTTTCCACATTTATCGCATTCATGATACTTTATTTCAATGTTTCCAAATAATTCATAAGAGACTGTTGAATCAAGCGTCGGTACTTCTTCATATTTTATATCTAAAAAAATTACAAACAAAAAATATAAGAAAAAACTAACAAAATTAAATTTTAAAATTATAAGTATAACTTTAAATTCACTTTACGTATAACTAAGTATCCCTCGGACTAGAAATATATCATGAGACGTCAAAATTAAGGAAAAACAAAATAAAATAATCAAATAATTATATTAAAAAAAAATTAACATAATGATTACGGTTGGAGTATTGCCCTTGGGCAGCGATCTCCTCAACGTCTTTAAATTGTCTTTATTTGTATTATTTTTATCAAATTTGCTTACTGGCCTTCGGGCCAGCCCAGTCAGTCAGCTGGTAGAAAGTCGCTATTATTTCTTAAGTAACACCGGCTGGGAAAGCGACTTTGTATGGTGACCACTTGATAGCCATCCATGAACAAACTCTATTGGGGGTCCTTGTTCAAACTCATATCTAATCACGTCAAAAAAAAAAAAATCAGCAAAAAGCAGCGATCAAATTGCGTAATTGTCAACAATGTACAGTTTCCGAAACAAATAAATATTAAAAAATAAAAAATTTGCTTATTGTTTATTTTATAAAGTTGCAAATAAAAAATATCTTGTGTACATTGTCAAAATAAAGTATAAGTAGAGGCCTTCGAGCCAGCACAGTCAGTCAGCGGGTAGAAAGTTGCTATTATTTGTTAAGTAACACCTGTTGGGTAAGCGACTTTATATGGTGACCAGCTAACAGCCATCCGTGAACAAACTCTACTGGGGGTACCTGTTCAAACACATGACACTAATTAACGCCAAATAATACAGCAAAGCAGCGATCAGATTGGGTAGTTGTCAATAATGTACAGTTCCCAATAACAATAATAAAAGCTAAAAAAAAACTATAAGTACAATTTGAGTTGCCCATAACAGGCAGGTGGGGTGTTAAATTATTTTCACTCGGTCTGCTACTTTCAGTGCTATAAAAATATTTCTGTTTCTTATCATATGGTCATCCAATGATACGACTGAACCATTTTTAACAACAGATGCGGTACAGATGTATAAGACAGTAGTCACATTTATCTCCTCTCAGAATAATCAATTTCATTTTACATCCAGATCCTGTGGTGAATGATGTGAAGATGTCATTTTCAGTGTTAAAGTAGATGCCCGAGACCAAAACTCTATACACGCTTCACTAACACTCCAACATCATCTCAATCTTATACACGAATGGTGTAAAACATGGAAAATAAAACTTAATACGACAAAATCCCTTCACGTAACTTTCACACTCCGTCATGGTGATTGCCCACCAGTATACATAGATAATGAACCTCTCACAAAGACAGATACGGTCAAGTATCTCGGTCTGACTTTTGATAAACGACTAACTTGGAGCACACATATCAAACGGAAACGTTTATTACTGAATTCCCGACTTAAACTTCTATATTCCCTACTTCACAAACGTTCAAAATTACCAATGGCACAAAAATTACGCATATATTGTTCTCTTTTGAAACCTATTTGGACCTACGGATCCCAAATTCACGGTTCAACCAAACCCTCTAACTTGCAACGAATTCAAGCATTCCAGTCAAAAACATTACGCCTTATAGCAAATGCACCTCTTTACGTTAGCAACAAAACCTTACATACAGATTTGAAAACACCACTTGTACAAAATTCCATTGAATACCTATACAAACGCTTTCACGACAGATCACACGAACACGAGAACCCCCTGGTGCGTTCACTTTCCTCCGTCCATTTACCTGATAATCCCCCTAGACGCCTTAAAAGACGCTGGAGTAGAGACCTGCTAATTTGATATACAAATTTCATTCTTGGGGAGGCACAAATGGGGGCCCTACCCCTCTCATGCCTATCATGTCATTTACATTATTATGATATTCATCACATTTGCTTGTCGTAACGTTTTACAGTTGTAAATAAAGAATTAAAGAGAAAAAAAAGTGGATGCTTTCCAAAGGGCCTGGCATGCTGATAAGCATACTTTTCAATTCAGTGATGAAAGTAATGGTAAACCACATCACTCCTCTTTTTACTTTGTAAAGCGTTTTTGGTGATCACCAAAACAACAACAGGGCTAAGTTATCGTGGTATTAACCACGTTTTCGTGTTTTAAGAACAAAATATGTTTTCTATGGATCCGGTTAGGGTTTTAGAGTCCGTTACTTTAAGTATCACAGTCCGTTGAAAAAAGTGGTTTTTCCGATAGCAGCCTCATTATTAAAGTGCATGAAATCAAAGTTGTAGACAATTAAAAAACCTACAACTTCTGTTCAAACATTTCTTCGTATAAAGCTTAGATCAGCGGGTACCGGTAATTATTTTCTGGTTTTTATTTTTAAAAATCAGTAAAAAATGGATTTTTTTGAGATTTCGGCCTTCGACATGAAAACAATACTTCTTTCCTATATACTCATATAGACAAGAGAACTGCCCGTAATAGACAGGTGGAGTGTCAAATTATTTACACTCAATCTGTCCGTTGCAGGACTAAAATAAATTGTTCTGTTTCTTATCACGTGGTCAACCAATTAAATGACTGAACCATTTAGAAAAAGAAGAGGTAAAGGTGTAAAAGACACAAATGAGAGTTATCTCCTCTGAAAGTAATGAATTTCATTATACAGCCAGACCCTTTGGTGAATGAAGTGAAGATGTCATTTGCAGAGTGGAAAATGTGCTTTTCAGAGGGCTCGGCATGCTGATTCGCATACTTTTCCACTCAGTGAGGAAGGCCATGGTAAACCACCTCACTCCTCATTTTACTTAGTTAAACCTCTACAGGTTCAAACCAGCCTTTCAGCTGATGACCTAAACAAAAAAGACAAGTTAAAGTAAAAACACTTAAATTACCCGCCAATTCATATCGTTTTATACGTCCTTGTTTGATATTCCATTGAATTTGACATCAAAGAGTAAAGAGTTTAACTTTCTTTATAAATAAAACAGAACAATATTTCACGATTAAAAAAAATCTTTATTTATTTTTCTAAAAATTTATTTTATTTTCATTCTGAAATATTTCGGTATGTTTTCTAGCGATATGATATTTTAAAGGATGTTTTTGTTTCGTTGTGTAATTACAAAGGTGACACTTAAACTTAGGTTCAACACCGCATTCATATTTTTCATGTTTATACAATGAGGATCTCTGTTTGTAAACTTTAGAGCAACGACTGCAAGGATAACTGCCGCACTCATAATTCTTATGTTGATTGTACGTTCTTAATGACGAGAAAGACTTTCCACATTTATCGCACTCTTGATACTTTATTTCACTGTTTTCAAATAACTCTTCAGAGTCTGTTAAATCAAACATCGGTACATCTTCATATATACCTAAAAAAAAGTTACAAACAAAATATATAAGAAAATATTACAAAATTAAATTTTAAAATTATATGTATAAACTTTAAATACACTTTACGGCTGCCCATAACAGACGGGTGGAGTGTCAAATTTTTTACACTCAATCTGTTAGTTGCAGGGCTAAAATAAATAGTTCTGTTTTTTGTCACATGGTCAGCCAATTAAATGACTGAATCATTTAAGAACAGAAGAGGTAGAGGTGTAAAAGACACTAATCAGAGTTATTTCCTCTGAAAGTAATGAATTTCATTATACAGCCAGACCCTGTGGTGAATGAAGTGAATGTGTCATTTGCAGAGTGGAAAATATGTGCTTTTCAGAGGGCCTGGCATGCTGATAAGTGTACTTTTCCAATCAGTGAGGAAGGCAATGGTAAACCACCTCACTCCTCGTTTTACTTAGTAAAACCTCTACAGGTTCAAACCAGCTTTTTGGCTGATGACCTAAACACACACTTTACGTATAACCAAGTATCACTTGGAATAGGGATATAAGTTATCATGAGACGTTGAAATTAAGGAAAAACAAAATAAAATAATCAAATAAGTGTAGCATTAAGTGCAGCATTTACAACACTGTAATGGATAGTTAATTACAGCACTACGTTAATTGATGAGGTCAACTCCATCGACGTTTTAGACGTCTTATTGAATTTTTTGGGAGAGTCTGCGTAGCCAGATTTGATATCAATGGGTTATGGTGGTTCACGAGTTTCTTCTTAAATTTTGTACATAGTTTTAAGAAAACGTCATTTATGTAGGGTACGTTTAGGTCTGAGTATAGCGTTTTATTGGTTACATAATAGAGGGCGTTAACTATCCTCCGTAAAAGCTTTGATTGGAAACGCTGAATTTTCGCTAATACGATGGTTTTGCACAGCAGTAAAGCTGACTGGCATAGCTCCATATTTGTCGAAGGTAGGAGTTGTAAATGGTTAATTTGGATGTAGTTGGTAACTTGGATTTGCGTGAACGAAGTCTGTACAACTGTTTGAGCCAGTCCTGGAGTGCCTTTTTAATTCCATATGATTTTCAAAATTGTAAAACAAAGATTTATATTACATTTTTTAAGAATAATTAAAAGGGAAATTTTACTTTCAAAAAGGAACTTTCTATTTTGAAAAGTTACCACCAATCAGAGACTTACTATCATGTTATTTCGAATGGACTGTACTAGGTTAACTTGCTGATAGTCCAATTTACTGATTTGTCAATCGAGTGCAGCGTTCAAGCCTAATACAAACATCTTCGACAGGCGGATTTATAAAAAGGCAAAAAATAAATAAAAGCGTTTAAGATTAGATAACAACAAATCAATTAAGACACGCAAAAACTGTTACAATTTTATAGTAAACTCAAGAAACTGTAGGGGTAGATGAAGAATTATTGGAATATAAAAATCTTGTGTGAAACACTCACGCGACTTTCACTTGCCAATTAAGATAATGAAATATACATATCCAGTACTCGTCCAGCTATCGCCGGCTCTGGGTGTTCACAAAGCCTTTCCATCTTCTTCTGTCCATTTATAATTTTCCTCCACTATTCGTTTCCAGTTTTACCCCCGTCCCTCCGCACTCCTCTTAACCACATCCTTCCATCTTTTTAGGCGTTACAAAATAGGGTAAGTGGCATTTCTGCTGAAATTCTTGGAGAGGCTGTACTTTCGTGTATAATAATTAAAGTGTAAGAAATTTAAAAAACTTACAATTTTTATTTAAAAAAACTTTTTCTACAAAACTTAGTTTAGCGTCAATTAGTGATTTTCCGTTTTTTAAATAGAACAGTGGTTGATATTTATTTCGATTAAAATAAGGGAATCTTTTTCATTTTACATAGTTTACTAATTATTTAAAAAAAATTTATATTTTTCATTACCTATTTACATTGGCAAGAGAAAGCGGTGTGATTGTTTCACACCAGATTTTTTAATTAGGCTATAATTACCAAGTACTAAAGTTTTTCTAATATTCAATAAACTTAACTTATATTTACTAAGAGATAAGTTACTTAGGTAAGAAAAATAAGATAAAACATTTTAAAAAGTATAATTATTTATAAAACAACAATTAAATTTATAATTAATAAATTAATGACTAGATAACTAATTAATAAAACTTAATTAGTATTGTTAGAGCATTAACAATAAATTACTCGTTCTGTATACATGACTGTATACTGTACATGACTGTAATTTACATATCATAAACTATTTTATTCTATAATTAGACCTAACAAAGTTCTTTTCTAGGTAATTAACACATAGAATTTACGTTTTGGTAACTATAAAAATATGAAATTAACACAAAAGTTTATAATAATATTTAAGTTTATAAAAACACATACACAACACATATTGTACTTAAACATACAAATACTGCTCGAGTCTCAGCTCCGTGTAGTTGGAAGGAATGCAATGCGTTGTTATAGTAGTGGGAGAATGAATGAGTTAGTAGTGTTTCACAGCTGCTGCATTTGTAGTGGTAGCGTGTACTGACTAGACTAAAAACATATTCTTATCATCCAGCCCATTAATTTAAGAAATACCTGTGTTGTTTAGGTCAACAGCCAAAAGGCTGGTTTGAACCTCTAGAGGTTTAACTAAGTAAAACGAGGAGTGAGGTGGTTTACCATTGCCTTCCTCACTGAGTGGAAAAGTATGCTTATCAGCATGCCGGGCCCTCTGAAAAGCACATATTTTCCACTCTGTAAATGACACCTTCACTTCATTCACCACAGGGTCTGGCTGTACAATGAAATTCATTACTTTCAGAGAAGATAACTCTGATTAGTGTCACAGTACACCTCTACCTTTTCTGTTCTTAAATGATTCAGTCATTTAATTGGCTGACCATGTGATAAGAAACAGAACTATTTATTTTAGCCCCGCAACGAACAGATTGAGTGTAAATAATTTGACACTCCACCTGTCTGTTATGGGCAAGTTATGGGCAAGAAATACCTACAGAGTTATTAACTAGGTCGGATTCATAATATATAACTTACCATTTTATATCGAAACATGTAAATAAATAATTGTAATAAATACAAACAAATATGTTGAAAACAAATTTTAATATTGAAAACAAATGTTTTGTATGAGAGTAATACAACAATCGTTCTCCCAGCATGCGTCACTCATTCATTATACCTCACCTGTACCCTTCACCCCACAACTACATGTAGCTGGGACTCAAGCAGTAAGAAGGAAAGATTTTAATCTGTTTTTGGTTTATGATAAGACTGGAATAAACCTGTTGAAATATCATATGAAATTGTTGGGATATAAATTTAAAAATTTTTTTTTTAATTTTATAAATAGTCTTTTATACGTAAAATCTTTTAAACAAATCTTTACAGCATTATACGAGAGCGAAACGTTGGTGATAGGGGCTGTAGAAAGGAAGAAAATAGAATCTTTTGAAATGTGGTGTTATAAGTAAATTTTAAAGATTAGATGGTTTGGATATAATAAGTAATTTAAATGTTCTTAGACGAGTGGATGAAAGAAGATATATATATATATATATATATATATATAGAAAGATCTTACCAGAAAAAGGGATAGGATAGGGGGGCATATCTTAAGGGGGGAGTCAACCTTAATTTTTAACTTTTTACTGATACTCAAAAGCATTCAAATTTTTAGTAGAATTTTTTTTTTTTTTTTGTTTAACGTCCGACTGTTCTGCAATTACTGCTAATGCAGACGGTGAAGGATGAAATGATATTTTGTAGCGTATGAAAAAATGGCATGCCTGAATGGGATACGAACCCATATTTTAGTAGAATAAAATAGTACGTGTAATAGTATTTAAAAAAGTATTCTTAGTTTAAAAAATATTTACCCGCACCACTACAATAAACCAAAATGGCGGATTTTAGTGAAATCTTAGAACGAACATATCTTTTTAATTATTTACTCAAATTTATTTAAAGTTATGTCAAATTAAAGAGAAAATTCTGCTCTGTGATTTGTAAGAAGCTTTTTTTAAAATTTCGTTTGTAAGGAACAAAATAATTTTTTTAATTTAACTCCACGCAAAAAACATAATTTGCGGCAAAAGATAGAACAAAATTACTAAGATTTTCTTACCGCTATGACACCCTATAAAATATTATTAATATATTTATTTTTATAATGTTACTTAGCAACTACCGATGATAAAACAAATTCTTTTAACTCAAAAACTTTTAACACTCTTTTAAGAAAAAAATGGAGATTAATTTGGAACAAAATATTGTTTGTGTAAAATAAAGGTAGACTCCCCCCTTAAGGCATCCATAATTTTTTTAAATCATTAAAAAATAATTTTTTGCGTCACAATACGTAACAGCTCCACCGAGTTTCAGTCATATAATACGTCCGGAACTTAGTAAATAAAAAATATTTGTTTAAGGGTGGGACACCCTTTACAACCATTTAACCCTTTCAATCCCAAGTTTTTTAACTTTACACAAACAAATCTGCCCATAACAGACAGGTGGAGTGTCAAATTATTTACACTCAATCTGTTTGGTGCAGGGCTAAAATAAATAGTTCTGTTTCTTATAACGTGGTCAGCCAATTAAATGACTGAATCATTTAAGAACAGAAGAGGTAGAGGTGTAAAAGACACTAATCAGAGTTATATTCTCTGAAAGTAATGAATTTCATTTTACAGCCAGACCCTGTGATGAATGAAGTGAAGGTGTCATTTGCAGAGTGGAAAATATGTACTTTTCAGAGGGCCCGGCATGCTGATAAGCGTACTTTTCCATTCAGTGAGGAAGGCAATGGTAAACCACCTCACTCCTCGTTTTACTTAGTAAAACCTCTACAGGTTCAAACCAGCCATTTGGCTGATGACCTAAACAACAACAAACAAATATGTGTACATTGTTTCATACACTTTACTGACATTTAAGTGAAATAAAATCACTTTTAGACCTACAGCCTTTTTTTGATGGCGTAACAAAAAAGTGTGACACATATGTCACATTGGGATTGATGGTATCAAAGTTCCCAACAATATGAATAAGTAAAAATCATCTGCAGGCTTCCTAAACAAAATTCTCTTACTTAGATTTGTAGCAAAGCATTATTTAAGACTTAAAAAAGGTTACAATTCAAAAATATTGGTAAAATGGACAAAATCATTATATACAGCCTAAAAAAAATACTTGTATGTACATTCAACATACTCGAAAAAATTCTACTTTATTTTAGTAAATGAACACGAATATTTAATACTAAAACTAACTTTAAAAAGAAACTAATGGTCGCGTCCGTGGCGTAGTGGTCAGCATCTTACACTGCAAAGCGGACGTCTAAGGTTCGATTCCTGGCTAGGGTACAGAAAATTATTACACTTCACATCCAGCGCTCTTTAGTCGAAAGTAGTCGGTAACAATTAAAGTTTTTATGTCTGTTATTTCACTCCAATGTGACTTCTATGCCACACTGGGTAAGAAAGGGTTAAATAATGATAAATTTTGGAAATTGCTAATGGGTAATGTTTTAGTTGCACTATAAATAACATCTCACAAATTCAGCCATCTAACTTGTCTGAAACTAAATAAAAAATAAATATTGATTTAGAGGTTGAAACCTTTGTTAATTTACACTTAGGGGCAAATGGTAAAGGGGTAATTTTTGTACCCAAACTATAAGTAACATCACGGGGTTTCAGCCATTTAGCTTGTCCGGAACTTACTAAACGGAAAATATCGGTTTAAGGGTTGAACACTTTTTTCAACCTCTTAACAGTAAAATGTCGAAATGGTTCATGATTAATTTTTCTATATACCCTAAGGAGAACAATTCCATACAATTTTCACCTTTTTTGCTACTGTGTAAGTAGGAGAATCAGTAATGAGTCTTTGAGTGAGTGAGTCAGTGAGGACTTGCTCATTTATATAGGACCTATGTTTGTTTAGGTCAACAACCGTAAGGCTGGTTCAAACCTCTAGAGGTTTTACTAAGTAAAAACGAGGAGTAAAGTGGTGTACCAAGCCTTCCTCACTGAGTTAAAAAGAGTATGCTTATCAGCATGCCAGGCCCTCCGAAAAGCACTCACTTTCCATCCTGCAAATGACACCTTCACTTCATTCACCACAGTGTCTGGCTGCATAGTGAAATAAATTACTCTCAGAGGAGATAACTCTGACTAGTGTCTTTTACACCTCTACCTCTTCTGTTCTTAAATAGTTCAGTCATATAAGTGGCTGACTATGTGATAAGAAACAGAACTACTTTTTTAGCCCTGGACCAAACAGATAGAGTGCAATTAAAATAACACTCCACCTGCCCGTTTTGGGCATATAGGGCCTATACAGATTGCCTATCATATGAACCACTTTCCCGCCAATGATCTGTAGTAACCCCACCATATGTTTACCACAGATAATCAACAGTTACTGGCAGTATTAGCTATTCCAGATTTACTGTATAATAGTGAGTCCTGGATGCCCAAAACGGGCAGGTGGAGTGTTATTTTAATTGCACTCTATCTGTTTGGTCCAGGGCTAAAAAAAATAGTTCTGTTTCTTATCACATAGTCAGCCACTTATATGACTGAACTATTGAAGAACAGAAGAGGTAGAGGTGTAAAAGACACTAGTCAGAGTTATCTCCTCTGAGAGTAATGAATTTCACTATGCAGCCAGACCCTGTGGTGAATGAAGTGAAGGTGTCATTTGCAGGGTGGAAAGTGAGTGCTTTTCGGAGGGCCTGGCATGTTGATAAGCATACTCTTTCAACTCAGTGAGGAAGGCAACGGTAAACCACTTCACTCCTTGTTTTTACTTAGTAAAACCTCTACAGGTTCAAACCAGCCTTTCGGCTGTTGACCTAAACAACAGTGAGTCCTGGGTAGGTACTTGAGTAAAAAGATGAACGTAAGATCCAGGCGGGGGAAATGCGGTTCTGAAGAAGATTTCAAGGGTGTAGTTTGTAGCAATCAGCTATTATATGCCAGTAACAAATATTTAAATTATATTGGGAGAGAAACCAAATATGGAATACCAATTTCATTTTTTGATTTTTCTGGGTTTCTATGATTTTTTAAAAATTACTTGAATTTTATATCAATAGTGAAATAGTTTATTTCACAACTAGAAAATACAAAATCTGAAATTTTCAAATATAATTTAAAAAAAAACTTTTTTCTTTAGCGACATGATTTTTACAATTCACAAAATAGGATCTTAATATGGAATGCATTGGGTTATAATTTGGAATACTTGGAATTGATACATAATTTGCTACATAGTTTTTAAAGCACCAAAGTATTAGTCCAATCAGTTTATTGACAGTAATCGCTGACAAAATACAACCTTTCAGCACTAGTGCATTGTTCATGATATCAATTATTACACCTCGAGCATTGGATCCACTTTTCACCTTTTTTATCTCTATTGTAATCACCTTGACAAAACACGCTGTATTTGATCTGTTTGAATCCGGAAGTTGTTTTTGTCGATATAACCAATGGTGCAAGAAGATCACGATTTCCAACGTCCTGTCGAAAAAAACACTAGTATTTCATAGTAAGTACTATTCCATACATGGCTCCCTTCCACTAATATTTAATTTGCCAAATTTTTAAATTTAACTATTCAAAACCCACAATACTTAATTTTTGTAATTACCATTTATAAAAAAGACAGGTTTAAGACATTTTTAAAAACAGACAGGTGGAGTGTCAAATTATTTACACTCAATCTGTTCGTTGCAGGGCTAAAATAAATAGTTCTGTTTCTTATCACATGGTCAGCCAATTAAATAACTGAATCATTTAAGTACAGAAGAGGTAGAGGTGTAAAAGACACTAATCAGAGTTATCTCCTCTGAAAGTAATGAATTTCATTGTACAGCCAGACCCTGTGGTGAATGAAGTGAAGGTGTCATTTACAGAGTGGAAAATATGTGCTTTTCAGAGGGCCCAGCATGCTGATAAGCGTACTTCTCCACTCAATGAGGAAGGCAATGGTAAACCACCTCCCTCCTCGTTTTACTTAGTAAAACCTCTAGAAGTTCAAACCAGCCTTTCGGCTGTTGATCTAAACAACAAAAAAGTATTAACACAAAATTATTTTAACATTTAATTTTAATTTTTTTTTTTTTTAATTTATTTAACGGGGCATCAACAGCTCGGTCATTAGCGACTACTGTGGGATTTGTAACGGCGGGTTTTAACTTATGAAAATTTCCAGACCCAAGCAGGGAATCGAACCCGGGACTCCCGCGTGGTAGGCTAGCACACTACCATTGCTACCATCGCTATGCAGAGGAGACCAATTTATTATTTCATATTAACGATTCTAAAGTTGTAATTTATAACAATGCTAAATAAATGTTGTCTTGGGCGAAGCATTAAACAAATCACTTGTGAATTTTATTTCATGTTATAATTTAAATAGATAATCTGCAATATCTGCCCATAACAGACAGGTGGAGTATCAAATATTTAAACTTAATCAGTTCGTTGCAGTACTAAAATAAATAGTTCTGTTTCTTATCACACGGTCAGCCAATTAAATGACTGAATCACTTAAGAAAAAAGAGGTAGAGGTGTAAAAGACACTAATCAGAGTTATATTCTCTGAAAGTAATGAATTTCATTATACAGCCAGACTCTGTGTTGAATGAAAATATGTTGCCACTTGCAGAGTAGCAAATATGTGCTTTTTAGATGGCCCGGCATGATAATAAGCGTACTTTTCCACTCAATGAGGAAAGCAATGGTAAACCACCTCACTCGTCGTCTTACTAAGTAAAACCTCTAGAGGTTCAAACCACCCTTTTGGCTACCTAAGTAACAACAATCTGGAATACAATCATGTTAATAGGGTTATTTTAAAAGGGTTACATGTTGATGGATCATATTAAGAATGAGAAAATCCGTGCCCATTAAAATGCCTCCTCTCTCTCTTAGAAACAGTCGGCAAGTACAGAGAGAAATGGAAGGAACATTTAATACGAATGAGTGAAGATAGATAGGTGAAAAAGTCATTAAGCTACATACCTGATGGACGAAGAGATATAGGTAGGCCGCGAAAAAGATGACCAGAGAAGTCGGAACAGGTCACAAGACCTAATCCATGATAGGAAGCAGAAGAAGATAAATCAACAGTCTGGTGTAGTTTAAAAACCAATGATTAAGATCATACTACAGTACCGCACTACAGAGAGAAAGGTGCTTTATGTTGATTAACAATATGAATTTTCACAGTGTCTTTCCTCCACGTAATAAAAGAACAATGAGGACACTGAAACTGAGGAGCTTTACCACAATTATATTTTTCATGTTTATACAAAGAAGTCTTTTGTCTATAACTTTTAGCACATTTTGAACAAGAAAATAGTCCACAATCATAATTTTCATGTTTATTCAATAATGATTTCAAAGGAAATATTTTTCCACATCTTCTACAACCGTAATTTCCGATGATCGTTCTGTTGCTTTTTCTAGTTGAATAAAATGGCGGTGGTGACGGTGTCCATATTAGTGCATTTTCATCTGGAATACATAATATACACAAATTCATTAATAACTAATTTACTTACTATTAAATTAATAACGATTTTTACTTTCTCTTCCTATTCTATAAAAAATATACAGTAAAACCTCACTAATTCGGACTTCACTAATTTGGAATTCGCGATATTTCGGACTACTCCAAGAAGAGCAGATTTTTTAATTTTTTTAGAAGTTTTTTAGTTAAAAATTAATAAAGTGCTACTTCAAAAAATAATAGCTTTTAACTGTCTAATAAAAATTGTTTCATACATTATTGGTTACTCAGTAAAGAAAACGTTCCACAATTTACGCTAGTGAAGTGAGAAACCACATAGACGAACTTATTGAATTTGCAGACTTCAATGACTATTATCTTGTCCTAAGAGAGATGCACCAACAAGTTATAAGAAAACAGTGTAGCAAAGAATCACAGAAAAAAATAACAAGGTTTTTTTCTAAGCAACCTCAAATGATCCCTGAGGATATTTGTCAACCCTATACTTCAACAAGTGCCAAATAATCGGTACGTAAGTACAGTGTTTTAATTAAATATCATTTTACACTGGATATTTATTATTTAACAATATTTTTACTGCCGTAAATATTTTTATTTCTATACTTTTAACTTTGTTGTTTTTCAATATACTGTACTGTAAATTCATTAAACATCGATATTTCAGACAAGTAACTTTTTTTTAAATTTTAATTGCCTAAATTATTCAATTTTTAGAAGTAAACAAATATTCGCGATAATTCGGACTTCACTTCACCCCAATTAGTCCGAATTAGTGAGGTTTTACTGTATCTTATTCTTTGTAAAAAAACCCTAATGTGTACGTTGTAATATGTTCAATTTAAGAACATAATGAACCTTATGACCCAATGAGATCCGAGTCCGAAATAATACTATAAGTTCATAACAAGAGCTTTAACTATTTTTAAAATACCTAAATATAAGTTAGAAAATTTATTTATTTCTGATAAAAAATCCATAAATTTATAAAAATTTTACAAAATTACATAATGGTTGTTTCTGGTAACACAATTATTTAAGGCAGTAATAGTGAAAAGGCCTAAAATTCACAGTAAAACAGTTGCATTAATCACTAAAAGACACAAGAATGTTTTTAATTTAATTATGTTTGTTCGTTAATATTATACTGGGAGGTTATACAGTACAAGGGTTATAATGCATTGTGAAGATTTTAGGAACTTTACATACATTAAAGCTGTCTCCCTGAATATTACGAGAGTTACTTTTAACAACCTACGATTGGTAATAAAATTAAAACTAATGAGAATAATTAAATTTATTTATAATTAAAAGTTCCATACATCGTTGGTTACTTTTCAACATAATCACCTTTTCAATTGAGTCAGAGTCATGAAAGAAGTGAGCTTGCGCTCAGGCTGACGACGACGACGTCGTAGCTAGGCTACCTTGTCGTTCGGAGAAATGGATGAAAGGAACTTTTTTTGAATTTTTCTTTATTTGGAATTACAAATGATTAATTGGGGAAAACATGGGCTCGGAATCGAGATAACAGCGAGAAAATTGCCTTGGGAATGGAATCTTTTTTTAGTTGGGAGTATTCTTTATTAGTAGGAAACATTTACAGGGATGTTTGTAGGAAGTCTATAGGAAATTGTGGAATGGCTGTTTAATCTTTACTTGTGGCGGGCGAGGTGTGTAGATTTCTGTGACAGCTGGCTGTACAGAGCGTTGACCGGCGTCGTGAAGGATTCTAGAAGTTCGGTGTATGAACTCCTCCAGGGTGGGGGTGAGGACGTAGTCGTGGACGGTTTTATTATTGATGAGGTGGTGGAGGTTGGAAATTTATCTAACTACGTGGTTGTGAAGGGAAGAGAGTTTTCTTTTGTTGTCGGAGGAGAGGACGGGCCACCAAACTGGTGCACCGTAAAGAAGGAAGGATCACTAATGAAATGAGGATGATGTGTATTACGTGTAAATGAGGTGTAGTCTTGTACAGACTCAGTATGACAGACAGTAACAGAGAGAGAGTATGGTTAATTGAACCGCAACCATCAAAGTACACCCACAACCACTGTCCACTATTCAATCCATCCATGTAAGAGTAACTAACTGTACTGAATTCACCGAGTCTAGAGACATGTCCTAACAAATGCATGCGTTGTTCACGTGATATTGGTACTGCCGGTTGCCTAACTGACGCCGGCTGTTGTATAATGAACCAGACTTACGTAAAAATTTAACAAATTATCATGATCTATGTCATTAAAAATAACTTGCACTGTATTTTACGCTAAGGATAATGCAACGAGACTGGCGTTAGAAGAATGCATAATAAACTTGGTTATGTGTTCGATCAAAAGCTATTACGTGATCCATTTGTTTACTGCGTGTCTCCAGACTCGGTGAATAGACTAGATAATACATAATAGACTAATGCCGGCCGCATTGGCGTACGTGGTAACTTGCTCGCCTCTTATCATGCGGTCTTGGGTTCGAATCCCATTCAGGCACGGCATATTTTCATACGTTACAAAAAAATCATTTCATCTTTTACCGTCTGCATTAGCAGTAATTACAGAACAGTCGGACGTTAAACCAAATAAAAAAAAAGTAGACTACAGGATTTGAACAAGAACCTTCGTCTCCGAAAATCAGCTGTTAAACAGCTGATTCGCAGTAACGACTACCACTAGACCAACCCGGTGAGTTAAGTATAAAACATAAAGAAGTAAAGTATTGTTTTCATGTCGAATTTTTCAAAACAAGTTTCCAGAGGTAATAAACATTTTCAGGTCCCTTGAATCCCAAAAAAAAACATGTTTCAGCAATTTATTTGAGTGGGTGTTTTTGTTCCCGCGCCCGTGTGTACAATCCTTTCTTTTTTACCCCCTTACTCAACCTTCTCTTTCTCTCTCTCTCATCCCTCGCTCTTCCATCTCTTTAACCTCTCCCACTTTACCTCTTCTCCTCCCTATGGGTGTGTGGGTGTTGTGTACACGCGTATGTGTGTGTATATAAGTGTGGACGCACATGCGAACTTGTGTGTGTGTGTCTGTGTGTGTGTTTGTGCGCGTGTGTGTGTACAAAATATTTAAAAAACTGAATAACGTACGAAGTTGAAACTCAGTACTTAGGATAGGTACCACAAGTGGACGCAACACAAACATTTTCATCAAAATCAGTCAGTCAGTCAGACGTAGTAGTTTATTTGTTCGATTTTTCACAGTTTTGTTGTTTTCTCAAACCATTACATGTTCATTTAATCGTAGTATTAAAGAACGTTCATTTTAAACTGGAACAAAATTTATAAATACATATTTTTCAAAAATTAATAATTTTTTGACGAATCATTAATTAAAATCTTAATTGTATTTATCTCGTTCCTATCTTAAATGATCTATTTGATTCAGGAAAAATTTTAAAGAATTGTCTCGGCGTTGCTTTAGTCACCAGTTTCAGCAGGATAAATAATAGATTTTTCTAACATTTGATCAGTATCCCAAGAAGTACTCTATTTATCTTTATCAAGATGGCTTAGCATCGGAGCTTGGCCTGCGATACAGTGATCAATCACGCTAGTCTTATTCCTTCAAGGGTACACCCACATCATTTGTTTACATCGGATCCAAAGTTAACCCTGTATAGGGCAGTAATATGGGGAAAAATTTACATGTCGTAATAAGTTACATTTTTTTATAGGGACTTGAATAATGTACTTCTAGTACCAGAACAGTAAGATATTTTTTTTTATGTTGAGCCCTGGTAAGTATACTTACCAATGAATGTTTATTAAAATGTGTATCACATAATATTTAGTGGTAGGAATGCTTATTAAAACAACTTGTAGCCCTATATAACAGAAAAATGTGTCGAATAACTTATCTTAACTTTATATTAGCATAAATGCTTGCTTTCCCGTAAAAAACCGGAATTTTCTAAGCACTGTACAATAGTAACAACAAAACAACATGGTAGCGTACGCTGGTATGAATCCTTACCACATTCGTGTAACTCACAAAGCAAATGGTCACTGCGTGCTAATTGTAATATGTGGATAGCGCCTACTTGCCAGAAAACATCTATAAAACCATAAAATGCCAATAGGGTTCAACTGCATAGCTTATTCTTTAAAAAATCGACCTTATTGACAGTGGTAAGTATACCTACCACAGACCTATAAAGGGTTAAATGAAACCTAATGTTTAAATCACAACATAAATTAAATAAATATGTTTTTGTATTATTTTAAATGAAATTTCTAAATTCTTTCGTTCATAACAGGCAGGTTGAGTGCTAATTTTTTGTACTTGATCTGCTAGCTCCAGGGCTACTAAAAATAGTTCTCTCTCTTATCACGTGATCACCCAATTATCTGACTGAAGCATTTAATAACAGAAGAGGTACAGGTGTAAAAGATACTAGTCAGTTATCTCCTCTGAGGGTAATCAATTTCATTATACAGCCAGACCCTGTGGTGAATGAAGTGAAGCTGTCAATTGCAGGGTTAAAAGTTGATGCTTCTTGGAGGGCCTGGCATGCTGATAAGCAAGCTTACTTTTGCACTCAGTGAGGAAGGCAATGGTAACCACCTGACTCTTCATTTTACTTAGTAAAGCCTCTAGAGGTTCAAACTAATATTTTAGCTGATCACTTAAACAACAAATTAATTTTATCTCTTACCAATTCTTTGGTTACCCTAGAGTTTAAAAAAAACTCACGTACGTTTCAGTGTAACAACCCTCTTTAGAGTAATTTAAATTAAAAATTTTAAATTCAGAATGGTAATTTCATTAGTAATCACAAAAAATTTTATTACAAAAACCTATGTACGTTTCAGTGGTACAACATTCCTCAGAGCAATTTAAAATGACTACTTTTTAATTTATGAATTATAAATTATTATTTGTGATGACTGAATGAAATTACCATTCTGCATTTAAAAGTTTTAATTTAAATTTAAATACTCTGAAGAAGGTTGTACCACCGAAACGTAGATACATTTTTTAAACTACAGGGCAACCAAAGAATAGGTCAAGATAAAATTAATTTATAGTGATTTATAAATTGAATCAATGGCAGGATGCATTACACGAATTTATTTGTGAATGAAACCTAATTTAATTACGAGGTGTGGCTATTAAAAAACAAGACTGACGTTGTAAAAAATTTTATTTTTATTTTATACATAATCAGTTATTGTCACCGTCAATATAAACTCCTTCTCTATCCCTAAAACGCTCCATGCGAATTTTCCATTGTTAGAAACAGTACTGGAAGTCATCTCCTGTCAGCTCCTTCAGGACACGTGCCGCTTTCTCTTTTACAGCTTTCACAGACTCAAATCTTGTCCCTTTTAATGCAGATTTCACCTTAGGGAACAGGTAGAAGTCACATGGTGCAAGATCTGGTGAATTAGGTGGATGTTCTAACACTTGAGATGCTGTACTTGGCCAGGAACTTCTTGACAGATAACGCGGAATGAGCTGACGCATTGTCTTGGAGGTGAACCCATAATTTGTCTTTCCACATTTCGGGGTGTTTTCTCCTTACTCTTTAACGTAGTTTAGAAAGTACCTCAAGGTAGTAATATTGATTAATTGTTTGACCTTCAGGAACCCAGTGAAGGACACAAACCCGTAGATATAAAAAAAAACAATGATCATTGCTTTACATTTTTACTTGCTCATTCGAGCTTTTTTGGCTCTCGGTGAAGATCGGCTCTTCCAGTGCATGGATTGGCGCTTCGTTTCCGGATCATAAGTAAAAAACCACATTTCATCACATGTTATCATCTTCTACTGTTCCCTAAGGTGATATCTGCATTACAAAGGAACAAGATTTGAGTCTGTGGAAGCTGTAAAAGAGAAAGCGGCACGTATCCTGAAGGAGCTGACAGAAGATGACTTCCAGCACTGTTTCCAACAATGGAAAATTCGCAGGGATAGAGAAGGAGTGTATATTGAAGGTGGCAATAAGTGATTATGTATAAAATTAAAATTAAATTTTTTATAGCCACATTTTTAATAGCCACATCTCGAAAACTTTCAGACGTAGTTTCTATTGAAAACAATCAAAAGTGTATAACCATATCAACTTTATTTGCGATATTTAGACATTAATAAAATTAAAAAGAAAACAAATACATTGATATACATATATTATTAAAATGGTAACCACATATATTTTTAAAATAAATAAAAAATCACAATCAAGTAATGTTAATAAATCATTAATTATGATAAAAATCAAGTATCAAGAAATAAAATATAAATCAAGTGAACGGAACTCTTGATATCACATCGATATTATGACGTGCACGTAAATGTGCTTTTAAGTTTTCTTTTCTCTTTGAACTGTGAGTACAATGCGGACAATGATATTGAGGTAATTTCCCGCATTCAAATTTTTGATGTTTGTATAAAGAATTTTGTAATCTGTAAGTTTTCCAGCAACGAGTGCATGTATATTTCCCATCTTCTTCATTTTCCGATTCATTTATTGATATAGTATCTAGCCATATTTTTGAATTCCAAATTTTATCTGAAATAAAATACAAAAAAAAATTTAATTAGTATTAATTTGAATAAAATTATTATTATTACAATTGAATATACATGTTATATTATTTTATAGACATATATACATTGTTCAAAAACACTAAGAAGCTAATAAGGAAAATAACAAAAACATTTGTCTAAGAAATTACTATACTCCGTTCGCAGTAAGAAAGATACCTCGAGTAAACAATTAATGGCGTCACTGAGCATGCGCATTATTTAAATATGTGTACACGCTGATTAAAAAGTAAAACGAAATACTTTCAAAAGTGTTTTTTTTAATTCCTAATGTGTGTACGTTGCAATCTGTTCAATTGAGAACAATAAGCAACCCCATGACCCAATGAGATGAGGATGATATGTATGACGTGTAAATGAGATGTAGTCTTGTACAGACTCAGGCCGACCATTCCTGAGAGAGTATGGTTAATTGAACCCCAACCATCAAAGTACACCGGTAACCACTGTCTAGTATTCAAATCCAAATAAAAGTAACTATCTTTACTAGGATTTGAACCAGGAACCTTCGTCTCTGAAAATCAGCTGTTAAACAGCTGATTTTGGCGACGACTTTACCTCTAGACCAACCCGGTGGGTTAAGAAGCTAATTAAGGAAAATAACAAAAACATTTTTGTCTAAGAAATTACTATACTCCGTTCGCCGTACGAAAGATACCTCGAGTAAACAATTAATGGCGTCACTGAGCATGCGCATTATTTAAATATGTGTACACGCTGATTAAAAAGTAAAACAAAATACTTTCAAAAGTATTTAAGTATAAAATACTTTTAAAAGTATTTTTATAAATGAAACTGTTAGGCTTACATCATACATCATGACTGATGTTTTAAGTAATGATAAATAAATTTATAAAAACGTTAGGCCTATACTTTATTTCCATTCTTTTTCATAAATAAATGTGGTTACAAGTTATATTACCTCTGATCTGTATGACGAAACAAGAGAAATTTAAAAGTAAACATTTTTTAATGATTAATCATCTAATATTAGTTTAGTCACTCGTTATTTCACAATTGAATTTGACGAAGACTTATCCAAACCCATAGATCTCTCTCCACATTTTTGACAGAGAACATGTCGTTGTTATATTATACTACCCGTTCGCTTTTGACATCGTATTGTCTCACATCGTTCTTACGTGCATTATAATTTATTTTCAATTAGGAATTTAGTGTTGTAGTATTTTTTATTTTTTCATTTCTATTTATAGTTTAATTCTGCATATGGTTAAAAGCACGTAACAGTTATTGTGAAGTTTTCGTTAAAAGTGTTGCATATTTTCTGAGTCACCGCTTTATCAGCTGATTCGGTAACTGCTGTTTGTTTAATCGACGTATCTTTCTTACGGCGAACCAAGTATAGGTAAATTTAACTTATGATTTTCTTGTAGAGACAAAACAACTTTATAATCTACCAGGTGTCAATATCTCCTTGAAGTTTACGAGAAAACTTTAGGTGCTATGAAAAAAATGACAAGTTTTTATGTGCATAAACCAACTAAAAACAAGGGGAAAAGTGTCCTTAAAGTGTCCCTAAAGTAGCTTAAAGTGTCCGTTAAAGTGCCTCTTTGTAATACTTCAGAGGAACGTCAGCCGAATTTCAACACTAGGGGACCCGGAACGGAAAAACTTTAATATTTTCACACTTCCGGTTTTTTGGACATTATTAACATTCAGAATTTTCTGCATCCAATGATACATAATTTTTTCGGAGTTTTTACAGCTTTATTCCCCCCCCCCCAAAATTTAAATAATGATGTACCCTTAAGTTATTTTATAACCTAACCCTTTTACATTAACATTTATATTTTTTGAATAACAACAGATAAATCCATTGTTTTTTTTTTGTTAATTTTGTACGATATTTTTTGTTTTAAAACGTTAAGTTAGCATAAGACCAGCTGTGAATGTATAACATATATTAAACTCTGAATTGTACAAAATAAAATATTGAATCATTTAATTTATAAAGTGTTCCCTTTTAGTTTTTTCTTGTTTCCCGTAAATTACAATTTTTGACACATATTACGGAACATTTCCTCAGCCAACAGAGAATAGATGTTAATAAAATTTTTGCACAACATTTTATACCATTATTTCAATGTACTTAATTAATATTACAATAAAAAAATGTGTATATAATATTTATTTTTTACTTCAATAGGCAAAAAGTGCACTTAAGTAGCCTAAAAAGTCGCCACAAAAAAATTGGTAAAGGATAACTCTAATAGTTTTTGAGAAAATGTTTCTTATATTAAAATTCTGCCCATAACAAGAAAGGTGGATTGTCAAATTATTTACACTCAATCTGTTCGTTGCAGGGCTAAAATAAATAGTTATGTTTCTTATCACATAGTCAGCCAATTAAATGACTGAATCATTTAAGAACAGAAGAGGTAAAGGTGCAAAAGACATCAATCAGAGTTATCTCGTCTGAAAGTAATGAATTTCATTATACAGCCAGACCCTGTGCTGAACGGAGTGAAGGTGTCATTTACCGAGTGGAAAATATGTGCTTTTCAGAGGGCCTGGCATGCTGATAAGCGTACTTTTCCATTCAGCGAGTTGTGGCAATGGTAAACCACCTCACAACTCGTTTTACCTAGTAAAACCTCTACAGGTTCAAACAAGCCTTTCGGTTGATGACCAAAACAACAAATTAAAATTACGGAGATAGAGATTCCGAATACCCTTAAAATGAACCAAAAATTCAATTTCATTGATACAGAAACCGGCACACATACTCAAACCATTGAGCGATTATGGAAAAATCCTACGTGGCGTAGCAAAAGGCATCACGGTAAAGCTAGACAGCTTGCATTTGGAGTCATGCCCTGCCGAGTTAAAGTGGCGTCATGCGGTCTGTTATAATCCATTTACTGCGATTTTGGCCGCCATTCAGAATTTTTGGCAACCAGAAATAAACTTGTAGCATAAGTAGAAACGTTAAAAGAATTGTTTAAATGAAATAAATAAATAAATAAGGTAAAATTAGAGTAAATTTAAGCCCGAAAAGTTTGCCCATAACAGGCAAGTGGAGTGTTAAATTATTTTCACTCGATCGGCTAGTTCTAGGGCTACAAAAAATAGGTATGTTTCTTATAATATGGTCACCCATTTATATGACTGAAGCATTTAAGAAAAGAAAAGGTAGAGATGTAAGAGACACTTATCAGAGTTATCTCCTCTGAGAGTAGTGAATTTCATTATACAACCTGTAACTGCCCCTCTATCTACATCGATAGGTTGGTAGTAGGGGGTTAACAAAAAAACAAAAAAAAAAGCGAAAATCACAAAAGATTCAGTTTGTTGTTGCATAGGAGTATAATTACCAAAATAAAAAAAACAATAGTATAATAATAATTGAATGGTGCGATATCAAAATTAATAAATATTTTCAGAATGAATGGACCAACATTAATATTAAAAATATAAAAAAAACAAAATTGCACATGAATAAGTAATTAACAGTAAATAGCAAATTAGATGAAAAAAATACAAATTTTAAATAGAATTACTTAGTAACGAAAGTTTTAAGAGATCAAAAATTTTTAAATTTTCTTTAATAATTATAGCTTACCATGGCAGCATTTTACACAAAATATAAAAAAATTTAAATAAACATTAAACTAGATATAAATTTTTAAATGTTCACAAGAATCCATGTACTAAAATTCAAGTTATGTAAAATTACTAGAAAAAAAAATAAAAAAAATAGAAAACAATTCAAAATGTTTTTAAAGACACAAAATCAATTGAGAAACATGTCCATTCATTAAGATTTTTCCAGATCCGTACATGTTTATTTCTAGAACAATTTCCGGACACGCTTCAACAAGGTTTGACGCAGCAATAAAAGTTATCCCAAAATAAATACCAAAAATATAAAAAACACATACCGGATTGTAGATAAAACACTTTCCTGAAATTCGCTAGTACTTAGAAAGGTGAAATAAATCCGCAGGCCCTTCAATCAACGGTTGTGTGACCGAACGAACGGCATTATTGCAAGTAAAGCGAATAACATCAACAGGAATGGAGTTTAGTCACAGGCAAACAGATTTCCTGATCCGGGAATCGAATTGGATGGATTTAACGTCGGAAACCAAGGCTGTCCAGACGGATGGTTCTACAGTTGAATAATTCTACAGTCCAACAGTCCCACCATCGAATAGTTCAAAACTCGAATAGTCCTAGACTTGAACAGTTCAAGACTCGAACTATTCGAGTTTTGAACTATTCGATGGTGGGACTGTTGGACTGTAGAATTATTCAACTGTAGAACCATCCGTCTGGACAGCCTTGGTTTCCGACGTTAAATCCATCCAATTCGATTCCCGGATCAGGAAATCTGTTTGCCTGTGACTAAACTCCATTCCTGTTGATGTTATTCGCTTTACTTGCAATAATGCCGTTCGTTCGGTCACACAACCGTTGATTGAAGGGCCTGCGGATTTATTTCACCTTTCTAAGTACTAGCGAATTTCAGGAAAGTGTTTTATCTACAATCCGGTATGTGTTTTTTATATTTTTGGTATTTATTTTGGGATAACTTTTATTGCTGCGTCAAACCTTGTTGAAGCGTGTCCGGAAATTGTTCTAGAAATAAACATGTACGGATCTGGAAAAATCTTAATGAATGGACATGTTTCTCAATTGATTTTGTGTCTTTAAAAACATTTTGAATTGTTTTCTATTTTTTTTATTTTTTTTTCTAGTAATTTTACATAACTTGAATTTTAGTACATGGATTCTTGTGAACATTTAAAAATTTATATCTAGTTTAATGTTTATTTAAATTTTTTTATATTTTGTGTAAAATGCTGCCATGGTAAGCTATAATTATTAAAGAAAATTTAAAAATTTTTGATCTCTTAAAACTTTCGTTACTAAGTAATTCTATTTAAAATTTGTATTTTTTTCATCTAATTTGCTATTTACTGTTAATTACTTATTCATGTGCAATTTTGTTTTTTTTTTATTTTTAATATTAATGTTGGTCCATTCATTCTGAAAATATTTATTAATTTTGATATCGCACCATTCAATTATTATTATACTATTGTTTTTTTTATTTTGGTAATTATACTCCTATGCAACAACAAACTGAGTCTTTTGTGATTTTCGCTTCCTTTTTTGTTTTTTTGTTTTTTTTGTTAACCCCCTACTACCAACCTATCGATGTAGATAGAGGGGCAGTTACAAACCAAACCATGTGGTGAATTAAGTAAAGTTGTCATTTGCAGGGTGGAAATTGGATGCTTTTTAGAGAGCTTGGCATACTGATAACCCTACTTCTCTATTCGGTGAGGAAGGGAATGATAAACCACCTTACTCCTTGTTTTACCTAGTAAAGGCTCTTAAGGTTCAAACCAACCTTTCGACTGATAAACATCAACAAAAGATATAAAAGTAACAAAAAATCTTGTTTCCACAACACAATACATTAACTGGTACGGGAATATTTAAAAGAAAAACAGATATTCTTAGATAAAAGCTTTAATATTATGTTTTCGATAAAGATGTAATTTTAAACTATGTCTCCATTTGGAAACAAATTGGCATTGGGGACATTTAAATTGCGGTTCTTTGCCGCATTCATATTTTGTGTGAGTATACAATGAACATTTTTGTTTATAAGATTTTCCACAAAGTTTACAAGTAAATTGTGCTTGTGAATTGCTATCATTATTTAAATGTTCTTCATCATCTAATAATATCAATTCGTACGATGAATTAATTTTCTCATTATCGTCATCGGATATCCGCTTTTTGATTCTTCCGATTTTATCCTCAAGAAGAAGGGATTCTAATGTTGCTATATCATCTTCACGATTTTCTGGAACATAAATATGATTCATTATTAGTAATAAAAATATGGAGAAAAGTCAATGAGATATACTGTAAAATTAGAAAAAGTATAAAAATCAGACGAACTAATGTCCCATAGCCGAGCGAGTGAGAGGGAGATATGTGGCATAACTACGCATGCGCTCAAAGGTCTTTACCTTTTATAATCCCAATCTGAAAACATACTACAGTCGTTATCTTGCTTGTTAGTTTACTGCACGCATAAACGCTTGCTCACAACAATGAGTAAAATTAAAGACAATGTTATTGGAACGGCGCGTATGGCTTGTGCGAGTGAGAGCGTTATGCATTCTCTCACTCCCACGGTCAGGGGACATTAGTTCATCTGAATATTATACATAATAATGTTTAAAACCTTGAAAATACTAGGAATAGAATACAAAGAAAGGAAAGTTATATATGATCGTTACAGCCTAAGAATCAAACGGCTGTTTTGAGAATTGAGGGATACGAAAAAAACTGCTATAAAACTTTTCTCAAGTTCCCTTTCTAAGGTTTACAAAATTTGTATGTTTAAGAACAAATCACACATAAAAATTATATGTAGTAATTATTTTTTTAAATCTTGCTGAAGAAAAAGATGTTCATTGTCACCACTACTTTTTTAACTTGTGTATATAAAAGAGGCTAAAAATGAAGTGAAGGCAAAATTTGACGCAAAAATAGAAATCCAAAGAGAAACAATAAAAATTCTGAGATTCGACGATGATATCATGACATTCGCCGAGACAAAGAAAAAACTAGAGGATAGGTCTATCTGAAATGGAATGAATGAATTCATAAGAAAGGATTACTTATGAAAATTAGGTAACAAGAACAAAACGAAAGTGTAGTGCAGTAGCAAGAGTGGTTTTGAGTAGATAGGAAATTTAAAAGTAGCCAACGAAAACATACAAGAAGTTGGGAAATTCTGCTATCTCAGGAGTTAAATAACAAAGGATGGTAGAAGCATATTAAGTGATATCAAAAGTAGGATTGCTGAAGCTAAGTAGAATTACTTCAAGGGCCTGAAATGAAATGGAAACAGCTTACTGACTACAAACATTGATTTAAAGATTAGGAAAAAATTCTTAAAACACTACGTTTGGAGTGTAGCATAATATGGAAGCGAAACATGGATGATAAGGGCCGTAGAAAGGAAGAAAATAGAAACTTTTTAAATGTTATATTATAGGAAAATGTTAAAGAATAGGTAAATGGACAAAATACGTAATTTAGAGGTTCTTAGACGAGTGGAAGAAAGAAGAATTGTATGGAAACATCTTACCAGAAGAAGGTATAGGCTAGTGGGGCATATCTTAAGACAACCAGGTGCTCTATCAATAATGAAGGGTAATATTAAGGGAGTGAATTGTAAGGGAGGCAAAACTTAGAATATTTAAAGCAAATTACGAAGATGTAGGGTGTTGAAGGTATGTAGATCTAAAAAACGACTTCAGTCTCTCGTCACAAAAAATGTAAAATTAAAAACAACCTCATTTTCATCGTGAATGAATAAAATTCATCATCTATAAAATGAAAATCAACATCTGTAGGACTAATAATACGGAAAATTGACGCTAAACTAGGCTCCGTAGAAAAATTTTTAAAAAATAGCTGTAAATTTTAAAAATTTCCTGTAACTTTGATTACAAACTTTTATCGTAAAATGCATACTAAAGCCGTAATCTTAAACTGTTCAATTTTTAACGATTTAAAAGAGCAAAATGCATAAAATCACTATTTGACGCAAAACTAAGCGCTGTAGAAAACATGTTAGTTTAGAATAAAAATTTTGGTTTTTTAATGTTCTACAACTTTGATAAGGTATAAACACTTTTGCCCTGATATGCATATTAAGTTCGCAATCTTAAAAAAATCTTTCTCACGGTTTTCGTGGTTAAAAAAATGGTTTTTAATGATTGCGACCTTAAAATACATTTTAGGGCAAGCGTATTTGATAAAAGTTGTAGAAACAAAGTTGTAGAAAGTTGTAAACCAACTACAACATTTATTCCAAACATCGTATTATAAAACTTGACGCTTAGTTTAGCGTCAATTAGTGATTGTCTACATTTTGCTCATAAAAATCGGTCAATCGGTAAAAGAATGGGATTTTACGATAAAACTATTACAAAAGTTTTAGAAAATCCAAAACCCTACAATTTTTTTTAACATGTTTTTGTACAGAGCTTAGTTTACTGACACTTATAGTGAATTTCAGTATTCTGAAGTCCTACAGAGGTTGGTTTTCATTTAGTATCATTTACTCAAGATAAAATTTAGGTTATGTTTTTCATTTTACATTATTTACTTTGATAAGAGAAAGTTACGTGAGTGTTTCATAACAGATTTTTTTTTTAATATTAACTATAAATAGACTATAGCCTATTTTATATTCTGTTGAATATTTTTACACGTTCGGAAGATTTTCCGACTTCAACTAAGTCTATCTTTCTCAAACCTGTTTTATTATTTCACTATACTTTTCTTTTTTCCTTTCTCCTGTCGATTTTGTGTAGTCATTTGTCGTCTTTATCTTATAAAATCTCAAATTCTTTAATTTTTTTTTAAATTCACTTTTGTTCTGTCTTATGTACACCTTCGTTGTTGTTTGTTGTTTAGGTCATCAACCGAAAGGCTGGTTTGAACCTCGAGAGACTTTACTAAGTAAAACTAGGAGTGAGGTGGTTTACAATACGTATTGCCTTTCTCACTGAGTTGAAAATCATGCTTATCAGCATTCCAGGCCCTTTGAAAATCATCAACTTTCCACCCTGCAAATGACACCTTCATTTCATTTACCACAGGGTCTGGCTGTATAATGAAATTCATTACTCTCAGAGGAAATAACTCCGACTAGTGTCTTTTACACCTGTACCTGTTCTGTTGTTAAATAATTCAGTCATGTATATGGGTGACCACGTGATAAGAGAGAGAACTATATTTTGTAGCCCTGGACCTAGCAGATCAAGTGCAAATAATTTAACTCTCCACGTGTTACCTGATAAACTGTGACTAGTGTCTTTTATAACCGTACCTCTTCTGTTGTTAAATGGTTCAGTCATATAACTGGGTGGCTATGTGATAAAAGACAGAACTATATTTTGTAGCCCTGGAACTAGCAGATCGAGTGCAAATAATTTAACACTCCACCTGTCTGTTATAGGTAGGTAACACATTCATTTGCTTTTAAAAGTTGCCAACAAACTTTTAAAAGTCATCTATCATTTTGTTTTGTCGGTACGTCCGTCACACCGAGATCTCAGAAACTACAACAGGTAGCAACAAACCGTTTTCGGATTCGTAATCTACACAAACTTTTAGTGGGCCTAAATTTAGTTTGAAGTTCTGGTTTCTACCGGAAGGGGGCCCAAACCGGAAATCAAAAGAAATCGAAGTCGGAACTTGGAAACAAAAGTAGAGTCATTCGATTTCTCTTAAAGATTAGATACAGAAATCATTGGTTCTAAAGTTCCAGTTTCGACCCAAAAGTATCTTAAAACCGAAAGTCGTTTTCGGATTCGTAATCTACACAAAATTTTAGTGGGCCTAAATTTGATTTAAAGTTCTGGTTTCTACCGGAAGGGGCCCAAAACCGGAAGGCAAAAGAAATCAAAGTCGGTATTTGGAAACATAAGTAGTGTCATTCGATTCCTCTAACAAAGTAGACACAGAAATAAGTAACGATTTTAGTCAAAAGTCGAAGGTAAGCTTTTTAAAAGTTCCCACCAGCCATGCGCGCGTCATCTGATGAGAGGGAGTTTTTCTTTTTAATTTCTTTGAACCATCTATTTTGTGTTTTATCATTTTTCCGCAACGAAGTAACTGTTTCGTAAACATTTTCTGGATCATTCTATAAATTTGTCAATAAAATAGAATGTTCTTTTTCTCATAGCCGGTTAACTTCTTTATTTTTCCATTCGCACACCAAAGAAACCAATATGCAACTATTTCTTACAGCTGTTGGAAAAACGTTACAAATATTTTAGTATAGTATCTCGGTAATTGAATAAAAAACCAAAAATGTAATCTAGTTGAACAGAATTTCAAAACTAAAATACAAGGAAAAGAAAACAATTACAACAAAAGATTATATTTATTTATATTTTGTATAAAATATTTAATTTTTCCAAGCTTATGTAATACAGCATAACAAAAATTTACAGGTATAAAAGTATAAATGATTTGACATAAATACACTAAATATATTCCTTGTACTATTAAATCCAATTAAAAAAGGTAGAAACCTTAATTTATTAAAAGACAGGAACCCCACAAACGTTTAAAATTATTGTTTTAAAATATTTTGTCATATAAAATAATGTACAATATCTTTTTTATAGAGTACATTGTTATAAATACAAATTCTTTTATAAATAAAAATATTAATTAAAAATAAATAAATAAAAATAATTCTTTTCATTATTTTAAGGTTGGTTTTAAGCGTGAACTATCCTGTAATTTAAACTCCATATTTTTTAATACACAGATAGGTAAGAATGTATTATTTTTTTAAGCGTAAACTATCCCGTAGTTTCAACTCCATTTTTTAATACACAAATAGGTAAGAATGTATTGTTTTTTAAGCGTAAACTATTCCGTAATTTCAACTTCATATTTTTTAATACACAGATAGGTAAGAATGTATTGTTTTTTTAAGCGCAAACTATCCCGCAATTTCAACTCCATATTTTTTAATACACAGATAGGTAAGAATGTATTGTTTTTTTAAGCGCAAACTATCCCGCAATTTCAACTCCATATTTTTTAATACACAGATAGGTAAGAATGTATTATTTCAGTTAACAAAGAAACCGAATCTCCTAAGACAAGAATGATGACGTGAGTGAGAACTAGCAAAATTAAGCGCTGTATACGGTTCTATTCGCAGGACAACAGGGAAAAAAACGAGAAAGGACACCCAAATGAAATTTTATAGAGCAATGGCTGTACCACTCATAACATATGGGAGTGAAACATGGGTGTCATTACAGAGGAATGAATCTCGTATCCAGGCTAATGAAATGAGATTTTTGCGGGGAAAGGTTGTACCCGATTAAATAGAGTACATAACGATATTATACGCGCAAAGATAAATGTTCAGTCACTGTGTGAATCATTAAGAATGTATAAGAGAAACTGGTTCAACCAATTACTTCACATGCCAGCACACAGACTTCCTCTACGCGGATGGAAATATAAACCTAAAGAGAAGCGAGGTTTGGGAAGACCCAAAAAGTGGTGGATGCCGGAACAGGACACTGAGGCTAATCCTGGACAGATGATGATGATGATGATGAAGAAACTGCCCCCAGAAATAAGAACTTTAAATACGTGTCAAGATATAATGTCAATCTGATGATTGATAGTTGACGTACAAAGAAAATTTTGATTTTATGAGTAAACATTTTGTCTGGAAGGCCTGAAATCTCTACAAATAAGAACAATGGTGGATATTCAAGTGGATTTACATAATTTGAAATGGACCACTAATATCTCATCCTAAAAATGTTGTTATTTAGGTGATCAGCCGAAAGGCTGGTTTGAATTGAAGAGGTTTTACTAGGTAAAGCGAGGAGTGAGGTGATTTACAAGTGCCTTCCTCACTGAGTGGAAAAGTACGTTTATCAGCATGCCGGGCCCTCTGAAAATCACATATTTTCCACTCTGCAAATGACACCTTCACTTCATTCACAACAGAGTCTAGCTATATAATGAAACTCATTACTTTCAGAGAAGATAACTCTAGTATTTTTTTACACCTCTCCCTCATCTGTTCTTAAATGATTCAGTCATTTAATTGGCTGACCATGTGATAAGAAATAGAACTATTTATTTTATCCCTGCAACGAACAGATTGAGTGTAAATAATTTTGAACTCCACCTGTCTGCCTCCTAAAAATACAACACTTAATGGTGTATAATACAACAATGCGTTGTCGTTGTTTGTTGTTTAGGTGATCAGCTGAAAGGCTGGTTTGAACCTTAAGAGGCTTTACTAAGTAAAACAAGGAGTGAGACTGTTTACGATTACCTTCTTCAGTGAGTAGAAAAGTATTCTTTTCAACATGCCAGGCCCTCCGAAAAGCATCTACTTTCCACCCTGCAAATGACACCTTCACTTCATTCACCACATTTCATTTCATTTTCCGCCGATTCATTATAACAATATTATAAATATATTTCATAAATAATTTACTTTGGGCTATATTTCAATAAAACTATATAAATATCGATGATGCATCTCTCTATCAAACAGTTGTTTGTCGAGTAGTATACTTGAGTACTAGTTGTCTACATAGAGGCATAGAGGCACAAACCACAGTCTAGATACAGTTTTACTAATAGCAACACGACTTTTGTTGACTCTGAGTCTTGCTGCTTCTGTTTTTCTTTGTCATCATACAACTTGTACAGTAACGAGTAAAAATCTGTAAAAAAAACATCCAATCCGTCTCACAATTCAATTAAAAACACTATTTCGTGGGAGACATAAATAAGTGTCTCACGGGAGTCAACCCGTTAATTTGTTTTAAAGATGAAACTTTCGGGTTTCTGCAAAAATATATCCGAAAATGAAAATCGATAAAAGCCGTGACCAAAAAAAGACAGTCCACTTTGGTAATTAGTATCAGTTTGTCAAACTGATTATCGTGGATAAAGTTGAAAATACAATTAATTTAGCATAAAACCAACCTTTGGCTAATAAAAATACACACAATGATATTTAATACCAGAGGTACTTTAAAGCTAATATAAATAAATACTATAATAAAACAAAAAATCTGGTGTGAAACACTCACACAACTTTCTCTTGCCAATGCAAATAATGAAAAATAAACCTAACATTATTAATAAAATACTAGAAATAAACAAAAACTAACCTCAAAACATAACCTTATTTTAATCATGAGTGAATGACGCAAAATGACAATCGAACTCAGTTTGGCTTAAAAATACGGAAAATCACGCTTTCACGCTAAACTAGGCTCTGTAGAGAAAAATGCTCTAAACAAAAGTTGTAGATCTTTTAATTTCCTATAAATTTAATTATATACACTTTTGTCGTAAAATGCATACTAAGACCGAAATGTTAAAAAAATCGATTTTTCTCACGTTTTCGTGAGAAAAAAAACAGAAAATCGCAAATTACCGCTAAACTAAGCGTTATACAAAAAAATGTTTAAAACAGAAGTTGTAGGTTTTTAAATTCTCTACAACTTTTGTTATATAACGTTTTGCGCTAAAATGCATATTAAAGCCGTAATCTTAAAAAAACAACGTTTTTACGTGAAAACAGCCTCACCAAGAATTTCAGCAAACATAGCGCCTACCCTATCTTGTAGAGAATAAAAAATTGAGTAAAATAGGCGATTTTAAAAAAAATCGTAGGACCAGTTTTTGAGAAAATCGCAAAAAACTGAAAAATTATACGAATAAACTACTACTTCCGGTTGACCGATTTTGATGAAAATGTTCGTGTCGCGTCCGGTAGTGGTATGTAACTTAAGTTTCAAGTTTCAAGTTCGTACGACGTTCCGTTCTTGAGATATTCTGTTCACACACAGACACACACACACACACACACACACACACAGACCAATCGCTAAAAACATGTTTTTTGGGTTCAGGGGGTCTGAAAACGTATAGATTCGGTGAAAACTCGATTTCGAAAAATCGACATGAAAACAATACTTTCCTTCCTATATATTCATATAGGCAAGAGAAAGTAAAACAGTAACACTACAGTTCAGCCGTCTTAAGTTTGCTCCTACTGTAAACAAACCAAAGCCACCTACTACAGGATGCACGCTAGGGTCCACCACTTTACGGATATCGTAATCCGATTAAGTTAACTATGTTTTAAATTATAAGTACTTTAAGTACTTAAAACATCAATCATAATATAATGTAGACCAAACAATTTCATTTATAAAAATACTTTTAAAAGTATTTTTTTGTTACTTCTATCAGCGTGTACCCATTTTTATATAATGCGCATGCTCAGTGACGTCATTATTTGTTGACAGTAGGAGCAAACTAAGAAAGGCTGAATCCTGAATCCTGAATCCTGGTTGAGAGGGCTAAGAAGCCCTATGATGGCGACATCGTGTTAAGGAACACCTGGTCGCTCGGGGAACAATATAACAGAATAATTGCAACCTCAAGAAATTTAGGGGGAATTTTATAGTTTAAATAGGAAATAGGATTCTGGTTCGTGGGACATTGGAACTGGGACTTGAAAGGTGGTAATTTATTATTAGAAGTTATTTGTGGAAAATTTAAATTAAGGGACAAGTGGGTTTAAGAAAGGCTGGACTTAAATAAATTAAACTAATATAAATCAAACAAAAATAGAGGTACATTTTATATTTGCGAAAAAAAAACTTCTAATACTGTAGGTTGCATGTAGTAATATATTTTGTATAATCACAGAAACATATTTCGAATACCATTTAATTTATATTGTTGGTGGCAATTTTCAAAATTATTATATATTATTTCCCTTTGTCCGTCCATCACAACCAGACGTCAGAAACTACAATAGATACCAACAAACGGTTTTAAGATTCGTAATCTACACAAAACGCTGCCCATAACAGACAGGTGGAGTGTCAAATTTTTTTCACACAATCTGTTCGTTGCAGGGCTAAAATAAATAGTTCTGTTTCTTGTCACATGGTCAGCCAATTAAATGACTGAATCATTTAAGAACAGAAGAGGTAGAGGTGTAAAAGACACAAATCAGAGTTATCTCCTCTGAAAGTAATGAATTTCATTATACACCCAGACCCTGTGGTGAATGAAGTGAAGGTGTCATTTGCAGAGTGGAAAATATGTGCTTTTCAGAGAGCCTGGCATGCTGATAAGCGTACTTTTCCACTCAGTGAGGAAGGCAATTGTAAACCACCTCACTCCTTGTTTTACTTAGTAAAACCTCTACAGGTTCAAACCAGCCTTTCGGCTGATGACCTTAACAACAACACACAAAACGGTTAGTAGGCCTGGATAGGGTTTTAAGGGAGACATGCCGAATGGGCTACGACCGAATGGTACACTCCAAAAGAAAGGTATACTGTGGACAATTTGAACTGGCACAACTCTTGCTCTACGTGTACACACAGTTCCCCAGAAGGGCTCCAGTTTATGTTCAAAAGTTTTCAAGGATGTATGTAACTTTTCATAATCAACTTATTTGATTATTCTCATTAATTACTTTCTCTTGCCTATATGAATATATAGGAAGGAAAGTATTGTTTTCATGTCCATTTTTCGAAATCAAGTTTTCACCGGATCTATACGTTTTCAGACCCCCTGAACCCAAAAAACATATTTCTGTGTGTGTGGTGTGTGTGTGTGTGTGTGTGTGTGTGTGTGTGTGTGTGTGTGTGTGTGTGTGTGTGTGTGTGTGTGTGTGTGTGGACAGAATATCTCAAGAACGGAACATCGTACGAACTTCAAACTTGAAACTAAAGTTACATACCACTACTAAACCCGACACGAACATTTTCATCAAAATCGGTCAACCGGAAGTAGTAGTTTATTCGTGTAATTTTTCACTTTTTTGCGATTTTCTCAAAAACTGGTCCTACGATTTTTTTAAAAATCGACTAGTTTACTCAATTTTTTATTATCTACAAGATAGGGTAGGCGTCATGTTTGCTGAAATTCTTGGTGAGGTTGTTTTCACGTAAAAACATGGTTTTTCAAGATCGCGGCTTTAATATGCATTTCAGCGCAAAAATGTACATAATAAAAGTTGTAGAGAATTTAAAATTCTACAACTTTTAGTTCAGACATTTTTTTGTAGAACGCTTAGTTTAGCGGTAATTAGCAATTTTCTGTTTTTTTCTCACGAAAACGTGTGAAAAGTTGATTTTTTGAAGATTTCGGCCTTAGTATGCATTGTATGACAAAAAAGTATATAATCGAATTTATAGAAAATTAAAAGATCTACAACTTTTATTTAGAGCATTTTTCTCTACAGAGCTCAGTTTAGTGTGAAAGAGTGATTTTCGGTATTTTTAGGCAAACTGAGATCGATTTTCATTTATCGTCTTTTATATTTATGATTAAAATTTGGTTATGTTTATTGAGGTTAGTTTTTTCTTTATTTCTAATGTTTTATTACTAATGTTAGGTTTATTGTTAATTATTTGCACTGGCAAGAGAAAGTTGTGTGAGTGTTTCACACCAGATTTTTTTTATATCTATAACCAATCGGGAGGTCGAGAACAAAACAATCTTCATACATCTAAAATGACTAATCAATGCATTTATATTTAGAAAACATAATTGAATGTTTTAATAGCACATGAGTCTTATAATTTCCTTTACGTTTCGTAGCAAACGGACAAAAATTGCAAACAAATTGCGGTGATTTTCCGCAGTCGTATTTAAGATGATTTGTCAATGAACTTTTACGTCCGTATGATTTATTGCACTGTAAACATGTGTATACTTTTCCGCATTCGTGTTCTTGTAATTGATTTTCTGAAGTAAATGGATGTTTACAATTATCACAAACGTATGAACCAATTTTGGTAGTCGTTGTTATCCCTGAACCTGTAAAAAATACAAAAAAGAATGTTTTATTTTATGTTTTTAATAAAGTTTAAAACTTATTAAATTTTACTAATTAAGATTTTCGAAGAGAGATAAAAATCCATCACCTGATAAAAGGTGCAGTCTGTTTAAGAATTTGAGACATGCTGTTTGTTGGTGCCATATAATAATTAGTATTATTATTGTTTTATTTACAAAATCTTTAAAAAAATAATTACAGTCTTACAGTATTTTTTTTATTTCAATTTAGGAAATTCACAATCCGTTGGAAACAATCACTGAATGTGATAACACAAAATTTGGAAAAAAATTAACATGGTAAATAAACGTGAGTGGAGACGGTCCAGTGACAGAACTCCGACGTGAATAGATAAGTGTAGCATTAAGTGCAACAGTTAGAACACTGTAATGGATAGTCAATTACAGTACTACTTTAATTGATGAGGTCCCGGCTCCATCGACCTTTTAGACGTCTTATTGGATTGTTTGGGAGAGTCTGCGTAGCCAGATTTGAGATCAATTTTAGTTATGGTGGTTCACGAGTTTCTTCCTAAATTTTGTATACAGTTTTAATTATTTAAAAATTAGGGTAAACTCATTTCAGTTAATCAAATTTTTTTTTGAAACCCCTGGATATGACTAAGAAAAATTAACTATTTTTATTTATTTATTTTTTAGTTTAGAATTTATAAAATAAGGAAAGTAGATTTTAAAACAAAATCAGACGAAAAAACAAATCCAAGCAGGAAGAAACAGGTCATTTCAGAGGAAGTTCGGCAAGCAAGATTAGCCCGAATGAAGGCATACTGGCACAACATCAAGCAAAAGAATATGAAAAGAAAGAAGCTTTCTAAATTTTACTGAAGTGATCCACTGTTGTCATAAAAGACAAAAAAGAGGAAGGTAATCCGTTGATGTTTCCTCTGATTTAAGGACAGTCCGACCACCTACATAATTCAATGTAAAATTTTTGAGACATATCTCAAGAAATGTATACAATAAGACTTTAATTGTGCCGGCCGCATTGGCGAAGTTGGTAACGTGCTCGCCTCTCATCATGCGGTCCTGGGTTCGAATCCCACTCAGGCACGGCATATTTTCATACGTTACAAAAAATCATTTCATCCTCCATTGTACAATAGTTACACCCCAACGTCGTCGCTAATGACCTCAGCAGTTGATGCGACGTTAAATAAATGAATAAAAAAAAAGACTTTAATTGTGTTTTATTTTGTAGATCTGCCGTTTCTCTAATAGTGAAACATCTTAAATATTCTATAATCTTGGGAAATCCGAATATGTTTTTGATAAATTAAAGTTTGAAAAAACACATGAAAATATTAGAAACTTTTTTATGGTGTCATAAACTTTTAAATAATATATGTTATAACCTTATTTTTCATACAGTAAATTGTAAAAAATTAATAAATAAGTAGATTTACAGTTTGCACAACAAAGTACATGAGCTTACTATTTTATTTTTATTATGTTCGATCGAGTTTGAGAACATATATCTCGGCAACTACTCATACAATCGTTACAATATTTACATTAAAATTTTCCCTGTTCAATTCTACGTTTGTTGGTTAGCTTCGATTTTTTTAAACTTTTTTGAGACAGTTTTTTTAAATTAATTCTAAAAAAAGCCTTTTTTCAGGGCATAATTTGAAATTGTTAACTTTATCACCTTATATCTCCAAAATGATTAGTCCGATCAAGTTAAAACTTTGCAAAAACATTTATCATAATGTTTTAAGGTTTCATACATAGGCTAATTTCCAACTTATGGGACAGACAGTTTTTTATCAATAGCGTGTTTTATGCAACCTTGGTATCTCTTGATGTAATAGACCCAGAAATATGGGGAAAAGATATTAATTTTTATCTCAATTTCTTTATTCAAATAAATCTGGTCACGTGCAACAGTAGTAAGCCGTTTTTCACAAATGATTTTCTTTTTGAATGAAGAGAGTAGTGTTTTCTGACCGAAATGGAAAAGTTTCCTTAACGTGACTGTACTTGTGTTATGTTGTACTGTATGTCAATAGATTGCTGTATATTGTGAGGCCAGTAAGGTACAGTCAGATTAAGGAAAAGTTTCCACTCGGAGAAAACCCCTCTCACCATTCAAAAAATAAAAAATCTGGTGTGAAACACTCACAACTTTCTCTTGCCAATGCAAATATTTAATAACAAACCTAACATTATTAATAAAATATTAGAAATAAACAAAAACTAACCTCAAAAACATAACCTTATTTTAATCATGAGTGAATGACGCAAAATGAAAATCGAACTCAATTTGGCTTAAAAAAACGGAAAATCACACTTTCACGCTAAACTAGGCTCTGTAGAGAAAAATGCTTCAAATAAAAGTTGTAGGTCTTTTAATTTCCTATAAATTTTATTATATACACTTTTGTCGTAAAATGCATTCTAAGGCCGAAATCTTTAAAAAATCGATTTTTCACACGTTTTCGTAAGAAAAAACAGAAAATCGCAAATTACCGCTAAACTAAGCGTTATAAAAAAAAATGTTTGAAATAAAAGTTGTACAATTTTACATTCTCTACAACTTTCATGATATAACGTTTTGCGCTAAAATGCATATTAAAGCCGCAATCTTAAAAAGAAAATGTTTTTACGTAAAAACAGCCTCACGCAGAATTTCAGCAAACATGGCGCCTACCCTATCTTGTAGAGCATAAAAAATGTAGTAAACCAGGCGATTTTAGAAAAAATCGTAGGACCAGCTTTCGAGAAAATTGCAAAAAAGTGAAAAATTATACGAATAAACTACTACTTCGGGTTGACCGATTTTGATGAAAATGTTCGTGTCGGGTTCGGTAGTGGTATGTAACTTAAGTTTTAAGTTTCAAGTTCGTACGATGTTCCGTTCTTGAGATATTCTGTTCACACACAGACAGACCAATCGCTAAAAACATATTTTTTGGGTTCAGGGGGTCTGAAAACGTATAGATCCGGTGAAAACTCGATTTCGAAAAATCGACATGAAAACAATACTTTCCTTCCTATATATTCATATAGGCAAGAGAAAGTAAAAATCATACCTGAAAAACGGCTTACAACTCTTTTACGTGACCAGATTTATTTGAATAAAGAATTTAAAGTAAAAATAAATAAAATTTTCGAATTTTTCTGGATTTATGAAATCAAGAGATGACAAGGTTTCGTAAAAACGCCTTTGATAAAAACTGTCGGTCCCACAAGTTTGAACTCGATCGGGTAACCCGTTTAGGAGATATTAAGTTTTTATTCACATTATTTTATGTAACATTATAATATGAATTAGAACAATAAAAATAAATTAAAACTTGTAATAAAAACAATTTTAAAAAATCTGGTGTGACTCTCGCACAACTTTCTTTTGCCAATGCAAATAATGAACAATATAACCTTACATTAATAATAAAACATTAGAAATAAAAAAAACTAAACTTAAAAAACATAACCGAATTTGAATCATGAATGATTGATGGAAAATAAAAACCTAGGTTGGTGTATAGATTTTCATGAAAAAAACAACAGAAAATCACTAATTACCGCTAAACGAAGCGTTATACAAAGAAATGTTTGAAAAAAAATTTGTAGGTTTTTAAATTTTCTACAACTTTGATTATATACACTTTTGCCCTAGAATGCATATTAAGGCCACAATCTTAAAAAAACACTTTTTTCTACTTTTTACTTTTTTACTTTTTACTTACTACTTTTTTTCACTTTTTTCCAAGAATTGCAGCAGACATATCGCCTACCCTATGATGTAGAGCATAAAAATGTAGTAAATGAGGCAATTTAAAAAATAAACGTAGTAGACCTATATACTTACAATACTTTCCTTCCTATATATTCATATAGGTAAGAGAAAGTAAAAATTGTAGAGGGAAATTTTGTAATTTCAAACAGGGAAATTGTTTTTAAATAAAATCCAAAATATCCCTCAGGAGAAAAATTTACTATCTTCATTATTTGAAACAACTGTACAGTCTCTCCTTAAGATGAATCATTTGAAAGAGTGAAGTAAAATTTTACAGTGCACTCAACACAGCGTACTATTTCATACAGAGGTCCTTCACCTTACATTAAAACATAAATAAAAACCAAAACAAAGCATAGTACAACGACTTACATAAAATAAAACTACTAAAGGAAAAAGAAACACAGGAGAATAGGAAACAATGCAAATATTCAAATTTATAGTTTTATTTTAACTTCATACAAAATACATATTACATTATGGTAAAAGTAGTTAAGATAAGAAAAAAATCCTTTATTTTGAGAAATAATTACTTTTAAAAATAAATTATAGCAACTTTTTAATAAATAAACAAATTTAAATAATACTGGAATGTAAGGAAATAAAAATGTATTCTCACAACCTATAAATCATATCACAGAAAGTTTATAGTTAGTACTAAAAAATCCAATGTGAAACACTCACACGAATTTCTCTTGTCAATGTAGATAATGAAAAGTATATAATATATGTATATATATATATTCATAAGTAAACAATGTAAAAAATGAAAAACAACCGAATTTTAATTATGTGTAAATGACGCTAAATTAAATCAACCTTTATTCGACTTAAGAATACGGAAAATCAGTAGGCCTAATTGACGCTAAACTAGGCTCTGTACAGAAAAATTCTTAAAAATAAAGCTGTAAGTTTTTTAATTTCTTATATCTATGATTATACAAAATACACTTTTGTCGTAAATTTTATACTAACGCCGCAATCTTAAAAAATACCTTTTTTACCTATTGTTATGAAAAAAAAACATCACTAATTTCCGCTAAAGTAAGCGTTGTACTAAAAAATGTTTGAAAAAAAAATTTTTAAGTTTTTAAATGTTCTTTAAATTTTATCATACAAACATTTGCCCTAGAATCCATATTAAAGGCCGCAAATTAAAAAAAAACAACCATTTTTTCTACGAAAGCACAGCCTCCCCAAGAATTTCACCAAACATTAAAAAATCTGATTATACAAATTTTTTTAGTTCATATCCTATCTTGTAGAGCATAAAAAATGTAGTAAATCAAGCGGTTTTAAAAAGGAGGCATTTTTGAGAAGATTGCAAAAAAGTGAAAAGTTACACGAATAAACTACTTATTCCGGTAAACAGATTTTGATGAAAGTGTTCATGTCGAGTCCTCTTACGGTACTACGACATAAGTTCCAAGTTTCAACTTTGTGCGATATTTTGTTCCCACACACACACACACGCGCGCGCGCGCGCGCACACACACACACACACACACACACCAATCGCTAAAGACATGTTTTTTTAGGTTCGAGGGACCTTAAAACGTGTATATCCGGTATGAACTCGATTTCTAAAAATCGACATGAAAACAATACTTTCCTTTCCTATAATTATATTCATTCTAGTACATTGAACGTATGGAACAATTACTTAGTAAAGCATCTAGAGGTTCAAATCAACCTCCTAAATTTTCGGAGCCCTGTAATAAATAAGTAATAAAAATGTCCTTGTTGTTTAGGTCATCAGCCGAAAGGCTGGTTTGAACCTGTAGAAGTTTTACTAAGTAAAATGAAGAATGACGTGGTTTACCATTGCCTTCCTCAATGAATTTAAAAGTAAGCTTATCAGCATGCCGGGCCCTCTGAAAAGCACATATTTTCCACTCTGCAAATGACACCTTCACTTCATTCACCGCAGAATCTGGCTGTATAATGAAATTCATTACTTTCAGAGGAGATAACTCTGATTAGTGTCTTTTACACCTCTACCTCTTCTGTTCTTAAATGATTCAGTCATTTGATTGGCTGACCATGTAATAAGAAACAGAACTATTTATTTTAGCCCTGCAATGAACAGATTTAGTGTAAATAATTTGACACTCCACCTGTCTGTTATGGGCAGAAAAAATGTCCTTATAGTCTCACAAATATAGAGCTAAAAAAGTAAAAATAAAAGACAAAATCAGGAATAACGTTGTTTCACGTGTCTTCGGGGGAGGGGGGTATCTGGATACTGTGAGTAATGTATACAAAAATAATTGAAGTCATGGCATGGTACTGATGGTTAATCACAAAATGAACTTTGTTTGAGACGAAGCGTAAGAGGGGAACAATCTACTGCGCATGCCCAGTTTCTCTAATACAATCCTAAAAACATATTGACACTCGATATTCATTGGAATACTCAGTCTTTATTTTATTACGCGACGAGTGGTACGGGAAATATTGTTTTGATTTGGCTATTCTATTTTTACGTTTTAGGCTACATTTATACAAATAAAAGTATTTTAATTTGTTAAAACTTATTCAGTTTCTTTTCATTTTAATTCTTCACATATTATTAATTATTCTGTAGTGTTGTTACAAATTACTTATCTATCCGTGTATTATAAGTTTATCATATCGACCGTTCGAAAGCAGCGGAAAACAATTCAAAGTGCGGAACGGAATGTTATTTTAAATGTTATTAAGGGTTGTAAAGAAGAAGCAAAAAATAAACTATATACTACACAGTTGCATGTTTTTAGAAATGTACGTACCACGCAGCGCATTGTCCACACTGAGTCCCGGGTTCATCTCGTCATTACATATTAGTAATATGACAACACACCGTCCAGGTTAACAGTTCAATTGGTCATCTTGTAATACAAACGAAAAAAGGAAAACCAATAAACGAGAGATAAATTTTTAATCGACTAAATATTGATATCGATACGTAAACCACTTCCCTTGAAATGAAAAGGAGGGAGAGATTATTCAATGTATACTGAAGATACCATTATAGCAATATGCGAATTACTACGTTAATGAAATTCCCTCCTTTCTCTTTATGAGATGCCTGTTTAGGCAAACACAACGCTACAAAATTCTTCTTCTCATATCTCAAGAATTTCATTAAATTTATGAAACAACAAACAGACGTTTCGTATAATCCTACCAATTTCAATCCTATAATATTAGGATTGATATTTTTATAAAAGGATGAACAGATATTTGCTCGTTTGAATAATATCAACACAAATTATTTTTTGAAATTAAATTCTGAGGAAAATGTCATAGTATCTGAAAATTAAAATTTTATCTTATGTAAAATTTATTTAACCGTTACAAGAATTAAGATGATTAAGGAAGCTTTCTGATATCAAATTTTAAAGGTTTTCATGTAATCTAAAACGGCGGTTATTCAGGTGAAGTAGGTGAAGAGCCTCTTCACCTATTCTCTGAACATTATCGAGATTTATTTCTTTTACAAAATAAGTACCTATAATTTTTGTTATAATTTGTGGTAATTTTTAAAATTCTCATCTACCATTAGCCTATGTCCGTCCGTCACACCCAGGTGTCAAAAATTACAAAAGATAGCAACAAACGATTTTCGGATTCGTAATCTACACAAAAAGTTAGTGGGCCTGGATTAAGTTTGAAGTTCCGGTTTTGACCGGAAATGGCCGAAAAAAGGACTTCAAGAAATCAACGTCGGAATTCGTGAACAAAACAAATGTCATTCGATTCTTCTTAAAAAGTAGATACAGAAATCATAGGGTTTGAAGCCGGTTTCCACCGGAAGTGGCCCAAAACCGGAAGTAAAGAAATTAAAGTCGTTATTTGGAAGCAAAAATAGAGCCATTCGATTCCTCTTAAAGAGTTGATACAAAAATCACTAATGGTTTTTGTCATTAGTCAAAGGTAAGCCTTGTTAAATAATGCCACCACCCATGAGACGTGACATCTCATGAAACGGATTTTTATTTTTTGTTTTACAATAAATTAAGAAGAGCCGTGTAAAAAAAATACATAAAATTACGTATTGTATCTGCTCAGAGCACTTTTTAATATATTAAATTGCCCTTGTAATGGCCTTAATACACTTAATAAATGACCAAGTAAAGAATTAGACCGGTAACCGCCGCTTCTCTTCAAGTTGCCATAAAAACAGAGATTTCAACAGCAAGTATGCACGCCTAGCTCTCCCCACACGTCCTCGAATAGTGAAGAGATTGCTTTGGGTCGACCAGCCTACTGCACCTACATGTTCTATGTACTTGTACGTTAGTTGTTTTATATTTTCGGTGTCACACAGTTGTTTTGTACGTCTGTACATGTTTTTACAATTCTTCACCAATTTTTAAAGGCACGAGCCATCACAACTCTTACTTTAATCATTTTTTACTACAACGCTTACTTTAGCACCGATTATTGTTTCTTTATTTTTTGAACTTGGCTCATCAAAATCTGTTAAAAATGGAATATTTTCAAAAATTTCGGTCTTAATATGCATTTTACGACAAATTTATTAGATATAACTTATATAATTAAAGTTATAGAAAATTAAGAAACCTACAACAATATTGTCCCAAGGTTTCTTTTCTAAACCGCTTTGTTTAGCACCAATTAGTGATTTTTGGCAAGTTTACCGCAAACGGAAATTGTTTTTTTTATTTAATGTCATTCACTCTTGAATAAAATTACGTAACGTTTTTTAATTTTACATTCTTTATTCATGATTAAATAGGATTACGTTTCATTATTTACATTGGTAAGATAAAGTAGTGTGAGAGTTTCACACCAGATATTTATCCCGACAAGTCTTGTATTTTCTAGTTTGTTTCCTGGAAGCAGTTAATAAAACCAAAATTAATTTAACAATTCACCTGATTGTGTTGAATAAAACTTGAAAAAACAATTACAAAAAATTTCAACGATATATTATTTACAAAATTTGAAATTAACAGATAATTCCTTATTGGCGTGTTTAATAAATATATGAGATTTGAAATTGTATTTTCTTTTCGTAACAAAATCACAATAAGGGCATTTAAACTGTGGTAATTTACCACATTCGTAAGTCTCATGATTATAAAGTGACGATTTTTGTCTGTAGGATTTGTTGCAACGTGGGCAAGGATATAATTTAGAAGCGTTTTCATCTGGGTGTTTATATCTTGTACGATAGTGCATATCGTTTTCCATTTGTTGTCCAGTGTACATTTGAAAATCAGAATCGGTGTCTTCAAAATGTAGACGATCATGATGAAACGAATTTGATACAAAATTACCTGAAAAATATAAACGTAATTTTTTAGAAAAAAATTTTTGTTAAATACGACATGTGTTGTTGTTTAGGTAATAAGCCGAAAGGCTGATGACCTAAACCTAGAGGTTTGAACTTCTAGAGGTTTAACTAAGTAAAACGTGGGGTAAGGTAGTTTTTACAATTGCCTTCCTCACTGAGTTAAAAGAACATGCTTATCAATATGCCAGGCCCTCTAAAAATCATTTACTGTCTGACAAGTTTCGAAATAGGATTCCCCCCCTCATCCGTGCCACCTTGCATTACGCACTGTCCCAAAAACATTAGCTCGGATAGTCAGTCTACTAGTACCGCTCATTACTACAACAGTATTTATATTCATACGTACTATTACTTTATTATTTATTATTATTTGCACTTATTTAACCTGTACCTTTTTAAATTACAATTATACACTTACACTATTTGTTTAATCGAAACGAATTTATCTGAATATTGAACAACCGATCAAACCCAAAACATAATAAAACTGCACTGACTACAAAACCAATATTGCACGGTCGCTAACACTGTACATCTGAAGTAAAAGCATAGTTTATATTAGCTGCTCTCAAGTAAATAAGAAATAATGCTTACTCCATTTAATTAAATCGTATCAATTATTTCGGTTTACAGTCAACATTATAAATTAAGAACTTGCTGTGTTATATATATAACTACACAACCTAATAGTAAACAAAAATAATGGAAACACTAATGACTTTCTTCTGCTGGTGGTCACTTAATCTGTACAAAATGTGATGGATAACAAGAATCTAGTAAAAGTGATTTTCATATTAATTGCTCATTTATGTTGTGCGTACCAATGTATTCGATCCGGCAGGTAGTGCGAACGGGAATGGAAGAAGTGGGGGAGAGAGGGAATCCTATTTCGATCGTTGTCAAGCAGTACTTTCCACTTTGCAAATGACACCTTCACTTCACTTCCTACAAGTTTTGACTGTATAATGAAATTCATAACTCTCAGTGGAGATAACAGTAACTAGTATGTATCTACCTCTACCTCTTCTGTTCTTAACCCTTTCAGTACCAACGTCCGGAAAACACGACGTCCATATTTTTTACGTAGTTATAACATCCGGTATACCGGACGTCCGTAAGTTATGCATGAAGTGCTAATATCCGGATAACCGAACATTTCCATAAAAACTTTAAACAAAAATCAATGGAATAATGTGTTTTGAAACCGCCTCCGTGGCGTAGTGACTAGCGCACTAGCCTACAAAGCGAAAGGTTCGGAATTCAATTCCCGGCTAGGGTCTGGGAATTTTAACACGTTTAAACCACCGTTAAGGTACCAAAACCCCCAGTAGCTGCTAAAGACCAAGCTGTCGATGCGACTTTAAAGAAACTAAAATAAAACTATTTTGAATATTTTTAGTGTTAGAACGATTTCATTTTTAACAGGACATTTTATTTTTCTGTAACGATGAAATTTTGGTCGGCAATGGCAGGGATACGCCTGTAAGTTTTCGAAATAAAAGCTGGCACTTTTTGTACACCCTTATTCAAATTAAATGACACTTTAGATCAAACTTTTAAATATTGTTACGGCACTGAGAGGGTTAAATGCTTCAGTAATATAATTGACTGACCATGTGATAAGAAACAGAACTATTTTTTGTATCCCTGTAACTAACATATCTAATTAAACAAGCAGGTTTCAACAGGGCTATAAAAATAGTTTTATTTCTTATCACATGGTCAGAAGTGTAAAAGACACTAGTCACAGTTATCTCCTCTGAGTGTAATAAATTTCATTATACAGCCAGACCTTGTGGTAAATGAAGTGAAGGTGTCATTTGCGGTTGGAAAGTAGAGGTATACTGATAACGATACTTTTCAATTCAGTGAGGAAAGCAATGGTAAACCACCTCATCCTCGTTTTACTTAGTAAAACTTCTAGAGGTACAAACCAGCCTTTCAGCAGATGAACTTAAGAAAATAAAAATTTGAAAACCCTCACAGATTAGCTGACTGATTCACTCACTAACTCTTCACTGATTCTTAAACTTCCCGATTACTAAGAACGCTGAAATTCACTAAATTTCTTTCCTATGGGTTAAAAATAAAAAATTAAAGTATATTTAATTATACAAATGTATTAAAAATTTCATCTTATGAAGAAAAAGGAGAAAACTGCAGAAAAACAATAGTAATAATAGTTTATTTCTTCAATTAAATTGACCTACCCAAGTATGATTAGAAGCGGTATCCTACGGTAGGTGTTCTCTTCTTTTACACAGTTTTCACAGAACAAAAGCAATTTAAAAACAGGACTAGGGTTTTAAAATCATGAAAAAATAATGTTATAAAAAACAAGTAATTAAATCAACTACAATCTAAATTAAAATATATCCAATTAACTAAATGATATAATCTAAAAACCAAAAATAATTATTAACTGTTGCTTAAATAAAATATGAAAGATATTCTACAGAGTGATTCACGAAGATATGCAAAAACTTTGAGAGCTCATTGTACATGTAAACATAATAAAAATATTGTATTTAAACATGGATCCGGAAATGCTTCGTTCCCGAGTTACGGCTAGCGAAAGATTTCGCCCGGATTTCAGCTCACCAGGTGAAATGAAGTCTTCCTGAAATTCTTATATTTTTATTCATTTACCTTAGAAGAATTTCAGGAAGACCTCATTTCACCTGGTGAGCTGAAATCCGGGCGAAATCTTTCGCTAGCCGTAACTCGGTAACGATGCATTTCCGGACCCATGTTTATATAACTTTTTTTATTATGTTTACATGTAGAATGGACTCCCAAAGTTTCTGCATATCTTCGTGAATCACTTGTACACTTTCCCAATTTTTATTTGCAAGAGCTTGGAACGGCTTCATTACAAATCACTGACTACTGACTAGCTCATAGAACTTCAATCGCCTGTCATGATTGACTTTATAAAGAGGAGCGTGGAGTAAAGATGGACAAAACGGCTTAAATTCCTTGTACCCACCTTTGCGATATCTTCTGAGTCAATTTAGGAGGATTAAATCGAAAAGTTTCAACAATTTTTATAGTATTTCTTCATTACGAATTGATCAAGTCCGATGAAACTATTATGGATTAGCAACGTATCCAGTATTGTGCGGTCCCATGCTCCGTATAGTTGCGGGGTGAAGGGTACGGATGAGGTATATTGAACGAGTGACGCATGCTGGGAGAACGATTGTTGCACAACTATGATACAAAACATTCGTTTTAAAACTTTCCCTATTTACATATTTTTTTGTATTTATTACATTTATTTATTTACATATTTTGATATAAATTGGTAGTTAAATATATTATGAATTCAACCAAGTTAATAACCCGGTAGGTATTTGTTAAGTTAATGCGTTGGATGATAAGAATATTTTTTTAGTCTAGTTAGTACACGCTACCACTACAAATGCATCAGCTGTGAAACACTACTAACTCATTCATTCTCCCACTACTATAACAACGCACTGCATTCCTTACAACTACACGGAGCTAGGACTCAAGTTCTAAACTTATTGAAGGGGGGGGTCTCAACGCCCTGTCCTTGCCATGTTAACATTTGACCAGTTTTCTCAGGAATGGTTAGATATAGTTACTCCAAATTTTCAACACATATTTATGAATATATTTTGAAACTTTTAACGCGTCGTTTGTTGGTACGATTATTTAAAAAAAAAAAATTTTTTTGCTGAGGTACCAATAGTAAATTCCACATTTCATGCTAGAAAATTCGTAAAACAGAGAAACTGACAAATCTTACCATTAAAAGTTGTAAAACATATCCAGTGAGGTGCATGCAAAATTTCAAGAGATTATCTCTGCCCATTCCTGAGAAAACGGGTATTTTATATTAAAAAAGTAATTTTTTGGTAAAACGCGTTCAAAAAAATTATTTCCAATAATAATGAATATAAAATTACAGTTTGACTTACACTTCCAGTGGCATGCCTTCTAAATCTTGATACTAATAGATTGTATTCTTAAAAACAGTGCTGCCAAAAATAACATAAAAAAATAACACAAAATTTCCCTACTAAGTAATGAAAACAGCAGGAGCAAAAATTTGAATTAAAATGGAATGGATTCACTAAATGTTGCTTTCTGTGGTCAGGACACTAATACATAAAAAGTGGCATATATAAAAAACTACTCATCCGATTTTAATAAATGTTATCTTAAATCACACACAAAAACTAGTAGAATATAATTCTACAAAAAAAATTGAAATTTTTCAACAAAATTGGATTGAGACCCCTCTTAAGTTTCGAAAATGTATACAAAGCTAAAAAATTGTTACATGTTTTTATTGTTTTAATAAAGAAAAATTACGAAAGCAAATATCAATAATTGAAGAGTACTTGAAACTTTAATCACACTAAAGAAATAAAACAAACTCATGAAATATGTAAAATTTTATTGAAATATTTACAACTTGGGTCTTTAAAGTAATAAATAAAAGTTTCATGAACAATATAATGTAATAATTTATTCTACATATCTTTGAAACACTGATGTAAACATAAATGTTCTGCTCTGATATTAGTTGTAAAAGTAATTGTAGTTAGAGAACATGCTTAGCGCGAACCAACCATCCGTATTTATCTAAATAAATACATAAATATCTAAATAAATATATACGGATAGATAAATACATCCGTATTTATCTATCCGTTTCCGGACACCCCTCGGCCAGCTACGCCCATTCCGAAGAAATTTAAGCACCCTAGTGGCTCCGAAGCGCTACCCAGGAACACACAACCCCTGAGAGGCCAACCCAAATGAGTGGGTGCGGTCACATCCGCAGGGCGCCCCACTCCTCTCAGTACTCGTGTAAACATTGGACGAGTCACCGTCGAGCTCGTTACGCAGCTAATGCTTTGCACGTGGCTCTACCACACATGGATGTACTACGAATAGCCCACGGAGGTGCTACAGCCAGCGCCCGTTACCTCAAAGCAGGTGAGGATTGGGTAGCTAAACTGCAGTTCTATGGGTACGCTCTGGAAACAACCCAACAGCGAGAACCGAATCACGTCTAATTGATATTGTATTAACAGCCAAACAGAACATTGTGTGAGAAAGAATAAAGGATAGAACCAGCACCGGGTATTCAGATGAAGTAGGTGAAAAGCCTCTTCACCTATGCAAACCTATTCAAAAGAAAGCTATTAGGTGTATGGTGGAAGCTAACCAGCTAACCTCATGCAAACCACTATTTAAGGAGCTTAAATTGCTTACAGTTCCCTCTCTCTACATTTTTGAGGTGATACATATGTTAGGCAAAATAATTTTATGCAGAATTTCAATGTTCACAATCATAAGACGAGAAACAGAAATGATTATTTCTCGTATGTGGCTAATCACTCCACAAAATTGTTTCAACAAAAACCTACTTATGCAGGGAGAAAATTCATGAATAAATTACCCCGATTTTTAAAATGTTGTGATAATTTGCATTTCTTTAAAAGAAATGTAAAAAATTACTTGATCAATGAAACTTTTTATAGCGTGCAAGAATTTCTTTCTTGATAGTAATGATACATTGTGTAATTCTTATATGTATTTCAAGTGTTATAACTGACATGTCCTATACTTCTCCTAAAGTCTCCAGGGCGCATTAAAAAAATGCACTGGATGGTATCGAGATTTATTTCTCTCACAAAAGATACTTATCTTTTTAAAAATTATTATTTTTGTTTAACAATAAATGGAAAAATGACGAGAAAAAATACATAAAACTATTGTATCTGGTTAGAGAGATTTCTAATGTTTTAAATAGCCCTTGTAATATATAATAGCCTTAATATACTCGTATATATAAATACCCAAGTGTAGAGTGCTACCAAATGAACAGGTCTACCAGGAGACCGAATCGGTAATAGATACGATGAGAAAAAAGAAAATATCCTTGTTTGGACTTATAATCAGAATCCAAATATAGAATCACAAACCAAATAATCAGAAAACTCTACCAGAAAAAGGACAGAAGTAATGTGGTTAAGAGAAATCAAGAAAGATATGGAATAATTAGGCATCACCTTCGAAGATCTAGAAAATAAAATTGAACAGCTGAAACTATTAAAAGATAAAAATATTAAATACCAAGAAAAGGTACATAAAAGAGGAAGCAGGAAAGTGATCTTTTTGGAAGCAGAAAGGCAAAGAAGATCTGCCAGAATGAAAGAATACTGGAGGAAAATCAAACAAAAGAACCAGAAGGAGTGCCCAGAAACTGACTCAAGTGACCACTGCGGTCTCAAAAGATAAAAAAAACCCAAGTGAAGAGTTAAGACGGGTGGTCAACGCTTCTCTTCCAGCACAAGTGTTGTCTTCCCAAGACAACGGAGATATCAGCGGCAAATATACACGCCTAGCTCTCTCCACCCGTCCCCGAATAATGAGAGATTGCAATGGGTCGACCAGTCTACTGCAACTGCATGTTCTATGTACGTGTACGTTAGTCGTTTTGTAAGTTTGTATTTTACATTTTTTTAATCTTACAAGTCTCGCGAATACTTATTAGTATACTAATTTTTCTCGGTTTTTTTTTGCACTTTTCATCTATTTTTGAAGCCACGAGCCGCCACTGTACTGAACTGCTCACAAAAAACTTCAAAATATAATTTTATTAGTAGCAGACTTTTTTTAACCCTAATGTATGTACGATGCAATCTGTTCAATTTAGAGCAATGAGCAACCCCGTGACCCAATCAGATAAGGATGATATGTATGACGTTTAAATGAGGTGTTGTCTTGTACAGACTCAGAGAGTATAGTTAATTGAACTCCAACCATCAGAGAACACCAGTAACTACTGTCTAGTATTCAAATTCGAATAAAAGTAACTACCTTTACTAGGATTTGAACCATGGAACCTTCGTCTCCTCGTACTGTGGACAATTCGAATTGGCACAACTCTTGCTCTACGAGTACACACAGTTCCACATAAAGTATATCCATAATTTATTCATTCAACAAGGTCTACAAATTTTATGTACGCTAATGCTTACAACCTTATTCCAATGTACAAACATACAAATAATTATTTCATTTTAAAATACCTATGTGTTTAATTTCTCAAAGTAAAAATTTAAATTAGCCTATAAATTACAAGAACTAAACTGCAAAACCTCACTAACTATACTCTACAGACGACCGCAACTAACTAAACAAATTGGTCTGAATATATTATAATGAACAGAAATTCATATACATAATATAAAAACAAATTAGTTAGATCATTATGTCTGACAGATTATTAATAACAACAGTGAAAACAAAACGTAGAGACCATGTGTGAGTCGCATATTACAGTAGCGATTGTATACTTCTGTGACTGTACCGTCGTTGCATGGCGAGGGGCGAAAAGTGGAGTAGATAAACACCAAAACTGCTTGTGCCAATTCAAATTGTCCAAGGCATACATCAGCTGCTAAACAGCTGACTCACGGTGGCGACTTTACCACTAAACCATAATTCAGTGGATTAAGACCACACACAAACAAAAGTTAGTTATCAAAATGATTCACTACTGAGCTACGTGCGATGAAAAAAACCAGTAACACCAGCCTATTTTTTTTCAATCATACGATCATACGGTTGTTTACATCAGTATCAAAGTTTTTAATTTTTTGTTTCACGTCCGACTGTTTTGCAATTTCTGTCAATGCAGACGATGAAAAGGATGAGTGATAAAAAATGCCAGATCTGACCGGGACCCAGGCGTAGAAAAACGTTGCGCTAACCACTACGCCAACGGGCCCGCCAAAAGTAAGTAAAATAAACTATAATACTGATAATATATTATTAAATTCACATTATAAATGTTACATGCATGCATAAATAAATTAATACAATATACCGGGTGATTTTTTAGTCCTGTTACCCAATTGTTAATGTCTGGTAATATTTTTCTAAAATAAATAATTTTTTTTTGTGACACTAAGTTGGTAACCCTACTCAACCAGTATGGATATGGAAGTGTGAGTTGATTCTCCTTCAGCTGTGTAAAATTTTGTGCCATTTCCGGTCGTGCTACGAACAGAATGTCTTTTACCCTAAAACAATCTCTTGTTTAAATCTGGAGGCTGAAGCTCTAGAACTAATCGTATATGATACGGATACAATTTCAATTTTTTAGCAGCTTTCTGAGCTCTCGAACATGACAAATCAACATGCGAGGAAAGTTTTTGTGAACTTTTCCATGGAGAATTGAGCAATCTTGTTTTCACATTCTCTTAACGTCATCTGTCAAGAGAGTTGGTCGACCACTACGTTTTCTGCTGCAAACAATACCTGCCTCTAAAAATCAGTTAGTTAGCCTAGAAATTGACTAGAATAGAGTGGAGGAACACCAAAAAATTTAATTTTAAATGATTCTTTTACACTTGCATACGATTTTGTAGCAAAATATTGTTCAAGAATGAAAACCCGTTCTTCTAGGGTAAAAGACATTCTGTTCGTAACACAACTGGAAACAGCACAAAATTTTACGCAACTCAAGGAGAGCAGTTTGAGTTTATCAACTCAAACTGTCGTATCTATACCGGTTGAGTAGGGCTACCAACTTTGTGTCACAAAACAAAATATCCCTTTCTTAGAAAAAAATTACCAGACATTAACAATTGGGTAACAGGACTAAAAAATCACCCTGTATAATACAGAGTGATTTTTAGTCCTGTTACCAAATTGTTAATGTCTCGTTAGTTTTTTCTAAGAAAGTAAAATTTTGTTTTGTGACACGAAGTTGGTAGCCCTACTCAACCGGTATAGATACTGAAGTATAACTTGATTCTCTTTGAGCTGTGTAAAATTTTGAGCCATTTCCGATCGTGTTACGAACGTCTTTTACCCTAGAACAACGGGTTTTCATTCTTGAACAATATTTTGCTATAAAATCGTACGCGAGTGTAAAAGAATCATTTCAAATTAAATTTTTTGGTGTTTCTTCACCAGAAAAAATGTCAATTTCTAGGCTAACTAACCGATTTCGAGAGACGGGTAGTGTTTGCGACAGAAAACGTAGTAGTCGAGTAATTCTCTTGACAGATGACGTTTTAGAGAATGTGAAAACAAGATTGCTCAATTCTCCACGGAAATTTTATGAAAATTTTCCTCGTAAGTTGGTTTGTCATATTCGAGAGTTCAGAAAGCTGCTAAAAATTCATATAATAATAATAATACCTAATAATAATATTTATTTATTCCACTTTATACATATATAAAATTATATCTTATCTACTAGGAATAAATAACCACCAACTCAATAAAACAGTGGTTATATAAAAAAAAAACATAAAAACAAGTTTACAAAATGAATTACAAATCAAATGAATTTATAAATGAATTACAAATCAAATGTCGTCATCCACTACAAATGACAATTCAAATTGTAGCGGCAGCTACAGCGCATGTTAACTACTGTATATATTTTTTTTAACAACAATATTAACCAAGCCGTCAGTCTTCAGAGCTGATATTCACCTGTATATGACTAACACTAAAATCAATTATTATTGTTATATTATTCAACAAGATCAGTAAATTCCTACAAAGACTGAATAGCAAGCACTGCAAGTTAGCAACGGTAAATAAATAATTAAATTTTGTATTCTTATCGCGTACGATTAGTCCAAGAGCTTCAGCCTCCAGATTTGAACAAGCGATTGTTCAAGAGTAAAAGACATTCTGTTCGTAACACGACCGGAAACGGCACAAAATTGTACACAGCTCAAGAAGAATCAACTCACACTACTGTATCTATAACGGTTGAGTAGGGCTACCAACTTCGTGTCACAAAACAAAATTTCCCTTTCTTAGAAAAAAATTACCAGACATTAACAATTGGGTAACAGGACTAAAAAATTATTCTGTATTACATAATAATATTAATAATAATAATAATAATAATAATAATAAAGTAATATACATAGTAAATAGGCCTAATACGAGTAATATTAAATAATAATAAATTAAATATAAATAAATTTAATATTATAATAAATTTCCACTCAGTGAGGAAGGCAAGTGTAAACCCCACTTCCTCGTTTTACTCAGTAAAGTCTTTAGAGCAGTGGTCTCAAACTTGTAGCCTTCAGAGGACCGCTTGAAAATTTTACTAACACTTGGCGGAGCACATAATTCTGAAAAATATTTATAGAGTTACCACAAACTACAGGTTATGCAATATAGTCGTGAGAAAGTGAGAAAGGAATTCACCTTCCACTCCACATCACGTGTAATACTAGCCGAACCGCATAACAACGGCAGCTTGAACGCTATTACTCTGACTGATAATATTAGCTACTATTATAAGAAATGAAAACCAATGATACACCAGATCCCTCTTTCACTTCCCGCTGAAAAAACTTTATCACACTATTATAATTTCACGATTTTAACTACGCAAAACTTGATATTTTTTGCCGACTTTATTTTTCCCCTATTTTCACTCATTTTATATGAACTCAAAACTGAACCGAGTCATCGAAAAAGTAAACAGTTTAGAGTAAACACTACAGTAAACACTACTATAGAGTAGACACTACATTATAAATTAAAATCCGATAAATAGCAATGTAGTAAACGATAAATAAATACATCAGATAGAACAACAAAGATAGATTATAACGTTTGTGTAGAATAACACTTCACTTCAATAACTAATTAATTAATTATAACCAATTAATCACTTCAATACACTAAGGTTAGAACTCGACTACAAAATTGTCAAGTAGCACTACTCACGCACACCCCTCTCCTTATTAAATGGACTTTTCCATACAGACTACTCCCACCAGCTTAGATTGGCCCAAGACACTGTGACGTCACTTTTTCCTTTTACAGAATATTTTCACTATACCAACAGAAATCTCTTTCTACGCCAACATAATAACATTTTTCTATTGTATAGCCAACTTTTACTCAACTGTTTTTTTGTTTATTCCTAATTTGTGTTCGTTGCAATCTGTTCAATTTAGAACAATGAGCAACCCCATGACCCAATGAGATGAGGATGATGTGTATGACGTGTAAATATGGTGTAGTCTTGTACTGACCCAGGCCGACCACTCCTGAGAGAGTATGGTTAATTAAACCCCAACCATCAAAGTACACCGGTAACCACTGTCTAGTATTCAAATCCGTATAAAAGTAACTACCTTTACTAGGATTTGAACCAGGAACCTTCGTCTCCGAAAATCAGCTGTGTAACAGCTGATTTTGGCGACGACTTTACCTCTAAACCAACCCGGTGGGTTAAGATTAACCAATGAAACGATTTAATTTCAGTTTATTTTTTATTTTTTGTAATCCCTAATGTGTGTACGTTGCAATCTGTTCCAATTCAGAACAATAAGCAACCCCATGACCCAATGAGATGAGGATGATGTGCATGACGTGTAAATGAGGTGTAGTCTTGTACAGACTCAGGTCGACCATACCTGAGATGTACTCAGGTACTGACTCAGGTCGACCATACTCAACTTGATGTTATAATTTATTAAAAAATGTTTACTATACAATCATCTAGTATTTTGTAGTAGGTACAACAACTATAATTTTTACTTTCTCTTGCCTATATAAATATATAGGAAGGAAAGTATTGTTTTCATGTAGATTTTTCTAAATCGAGTTTTCACCGGATCCACACGTTTTCAGACCCCCTGAACCCAAAAAACATGTTTTTAGCGATTGGTCTGTGTGTGTGTGTGTGTGTGCGCGCGTGCGTGCGTGCGTGCGTGTGTGTGTGTGTGTGTGTGTGTGTGTGTGTGTGTGTGTGTGTGTGTGTGTGTGTGTGTGTGTGTGTGTGAGTATGTGTGTGTGTGTGTGTGTGTGCGTGTGTGTGTGTGTGTGTGTGTGTGTGTGTGTGTGTGTGTGTGTGTGTGTGTGTGTGTGTGTGTGTGTGTGTGTGTGTGTGTGTGTGTGTGTGTGTGTGTGTGAACAGAATATCTCAAGAACGGAACATCGTACGAACTTGAAACTTGAAACTTAAGTTACATACCACTACCGAACCCGACACGCAGATTTCTTCTCTACAGAGCCTACTTTATCGTGAAAGAGCGATTTTCCGTATTTTTAAGCTAAACTGAGGTTGATTTTCATTTTGCGTCTTTCAGTCATGATTAAAATTAGGTTATGTGTATTGAGGTTAGTTTTTTGTTTATTTCTAACGTTTTATAACTAATGTTAGGTTTATTGTTAATTATTTGCATTGGCAAGAGAAAGTTGTGTGAGTGTTTCACACCAGATTTTTAACATTTAAATTATGAGGATTCATCGCGGACCGCAAAACATCAGTTACCGGGCCACGTGTTTGAGACAGCTGCTCTAGAGGTACAAATCAGCCACTCAGCTGATGAACTAAACAAAAAGATATAAATACAAATTATGGTAGACCTATATTATAATTAATGTGCGGTTCCAAGCTCCGTGTAGTTGTGGGGTGAATGGTACGGGTGAGGTAGAATGAATGAGTGACGCATGCTGGGAGAACGATTGTTCTATTACTCTGATACAAAACATTCGTTTTCAAACTTTCCGTATTTAACATATTCGTTTGTATTTATTACATTTATTTATTTACATATTTTATATAAATTGGTAAGTTAAATATTATGAATCCGAACAAGTTAATAATCCGATAGGTATTGGTTAAATTAATGCGCCGGATGATAAGAATATGTTTTAGTCCAATTAGTACACACAACCAATACGAATGCATCAGCTGTGAAACACTACTAACACTCATTCGTTCTCCCACTAATAACGTGCGTTCGGAAAGTCGCTGTGCACTGGAATTGTGACTATGGATTTATGAAAATATGTATAAAGAAATGACTAAGCATTTTGGAAAAAAATTTTTACGTTATTGTTCTGATATTTTAGAGAACTTTACGCATCAAATAACACAAGTGGAAATGAATAATGGTTGGTTCCAACAAGACGGGGCAACAGCACATACATCTAACATCTCAATGGCTTTCCTGCGCAACGTGTTTGGTGAACGAATAATTTCAAAGAATTTGTGGCCTGCAAGATCTCCTGATCTGACTCCCCCCGATTTCTTTTTATGGGGTGCGGCGAAACAAACTGTGTATCGGAACAGACCACACACGATTGACGAACTTAAAGCCGCAATAACGGCATACATTCAAGGAATCACTGTTCTTCAGTTGCGAAAGGTGTTTGCAAACAAAATGAAACGAGTGCAATGCTGTATTGATGCCAATGGAGGTCATTTCGAACACCTTCTATAAACAATGTAATCACGGTTTAACAATGTAATTAAGGTATTGAATAAATTTTTTTCCAAAATGCTTAGTCATTTCTTTATACATATTTTCATAAATCCATAGTCACAATTCCAGTGCACAGCGACTTTCCGAACGCACGGTATAACAACGCACTGCATTCCACAATAACTACACGGAGCTCCGACTCAAGCAATACATGATAATAGTCCTACTACATTTTCTTATGTATGAATAGATAAAAATTAATAGACACTTACAAACTATGAAATAACTAGTACATATAATTAAAATATAATTATTAATACAGTATAAAAAATATATATCATACTAAAAGTTTTTGTCATAATTTTATAACTTTTTATAATTTAAATAATAAGCGATACAGAGTGTTAACAAAAGAAAACACCCGCTATGTATACGTTCTGATTGTACTGCACCAATATAAGGAAATCGGTTTCTACAAATAAACGCATTGTTCTTTGGTATTATAGATTAAAAATATCCAGAAATATTGGAAATAAAATTAAATACAATGGAAGAAGATACAAACAAATTTAATTTGTTAAACATCGCAGTATACGTGATGTGGTTATTAAATAACGAGACTGACGTTAAAAAAAATTTTATTTTAATTTTATAGATAATCACTTATTGTCACCTTCAATATACACTCCTTCTCTATCCCTACAACGCTCCACGCGAATTTTCCATTGTTAGAAACAGTGCTTGAAGTCATATTCTGTCAGGTCCTTCAGAACACGTGCCGTTCAAAAATGTTTGAAATGAAGCTCGCAAAAATGTTTGTAATGATACTTTATACGCGATTAAAAATGACCCAATTTTTTGGAAACTATAATAACATGTGATGAAACGTGGTTTTTTACATATGATCCGGCTTAGCAGAAGCGCCAATCCGTGCACTGGAAGAGCCGAACTTCACAGAGAGCCAAAAAGGCTCGTATGAGCAAGTCAAAATTTAAAGCAATGATGATTGTTTTTTTGATATCCATGGGATTGTGTACCTTCACTGGGTTCGTGAAGGTCAATCAATTAATCAATATTACTACCTTGAAGTACTTTCTAAACTACGTTAAAGAGTAAGGAAAAAATGCCCCGAAATGTGGAAGGACAAATCATGGGTTCTCCACCAAGACAATGCGCCTGCTCATTTCGCGTTAACTGTCAAGAGGTTCATAGCCAAGTACAGCATCTCAGTGTTTGAATATCCACCTTATTCACCAGATCTTTCACCATGTGACTTCTACCTACTCCCCAAGGTGAAATCTGCTTTAAAAGGGACAAGATTTGAGTCAGTGGAAGCTGTAAAAGAGAAAGCGGCACGTGTCCTGAAAAAACTGACAGAAGATGACTTCCACCACTGTTTCCAACAATGGAAAATTCACATGGAGCGTTGTAAGGATAGGAAAGGAGTGTATATTGAAGGTGACAATAAGTGATTATCTTGGATAATAACGTGGATATACAAGTTAATTAACTGGTAAAAAATTCAGCCTGGTAGGTTCATTGGTTTCTGAGAAAAATGTACCTTAGGTAGTGTTAAAAGTCTAAATTTACATAAAAAGGTAAGAAACAAGAAGGCACAAATCAAAAACAATATGTACACAAACAAAGTAAATTTCCCATCAACAGTTGTTTAGAAAGCTGAACCAACAGCCGAGAATATTAAAAACCGTGATCCAGATATTTTAAAAACTAAAATTCTCTTTGCACTAAAACGAGCAGTATAAAATTATGAAAAAATATTCGTTCTTCGTAACATGATAATTTTTCTGTGTAAACCTGATAAAAACTTAATTTTCTCATAAAAAAAATATTTTTTTGACGCAATTTAATGTTTTCCTGGTAGATCTATGCCAAAACTTTTGGAAAATATAAAAACCCAAAAATCTAAATTTTGAGTTAAAACCGTCGTGCCCCTTAAAGAAGTCAGATAGAATATTGAGAAAACACGAATAAACCAAACAAAATCAGCCAACTAATTACATACAGACTTCAAAAGCTTCTACGAAAAGCAAAAACAGAACACCGGATGGGCAGAATGAAAGCCTACAGTGAGCGAAGGCTGAGAATGTGGGATGTGAAAAGAGCTTCTAGAAACGTTTAAAGTCACCTCAAAAGGTCTAAAATTGGTCCTATACGAGGGGAAAAAAGCTATATAAATTTATATATTATTAAAAGTAAATATTTCATTAACATGTTTTAAAGCTAAATGCCGTTTAATATTTCCTTTATATTTAGTAACATATTTACAAAATTTGCACTTAATTTCAGCAGATTTTCCGCATTCATATCTGAGATGATTATGGAGTGAACTTTTTCTTTTGTAAAATCTATTACACCGGATACAACAAAAACCAGCACATTCAGGTTCATGTAATTTCAATAAAGTTTCGTTCTGAAATACTTGTTTACATTTCTTGCAATTTACATCTTCTAGAAGATTATGACTTTTATTAATATCCTCTGAACCGATCAAAGATCCTGTGGAAAGAAATAAAGTAATTTATTAAACATAATGTTCAATTTATAATAATTTTATCATAATATAATCTTAAATTTCACCCGTGACAGGCAGGTTGTTGCAGTTGGTTTTATAGACATGCATAAATTTTATTTAAATTTTTCTTCATATTTTTAAAAATATCAATTTGTTCCATAATTAATTATAACGGGTGGCGCACATAAAAGTAGCCCCGTAAATAAAGTGCAACACAATTGAAATGAAATCTGTTTATTTATAAATACCAATAATGTTTTTATTATTTTATTCAATAGTCTAATATTGTTACGTTATTACATGATATGTTGAAAGTGATCACCGTCAGCTTGTACACATAAGATAGCGCGGCGTAGCATATTCTGAAACACAGACTGGAGTTCCGGAGCTGTAATGGTGCGTATGACGTTCGTGATCGAGATCTTAAAGTTTTCAATGGATTTTGGATGCTGGCGTATACTTTATTCTTTAAATTTCCCCATAAGTAGTAATCACAAGGAGACAAATCCGGTGATCGCGGTGGCCATAAGCCTAAAGAGATAGTCCTCTCATCGGTAAAAACACTACGCACACGAGCCAGTGATCTGCGAGATGTGTGACAAAGTCACCCCGTCTTGTTGGAAAAAAGAATATGTAATTTCGTTTGGTGCTAATTGATTAATAAATTGATCAAAAATCTGGTTAAACATGCAGGTTGTACACGGGAAGGGGAAAATGGGGGAAATTTTCCTTGACTCGGCCTAAACATTATACAATCTCGGCTAAGTTATGGGGCTATTTTTATGTGCGCCACCCGTTAGTTTATCTACTGTAAGAGTACTCCGCGCGAGGCAAGCCCCTATAGGTTGTAAACGAAAGTTTTACACTAGTTGGCGCGTATCTACCTCTCCGCCGGACAATATTATCTTGCACTACGTTCAATCATAAAAATATCTATATCCAGCTAAAATAAACATTATCCTTTAAGCGTTTTCAATTAAACCGTTCTGATTACTTTTAATTATTGTAGTTTCATAAAAACTCCTTAATTAATTATTTTAACCATTACATTTGACAAAACAATTTTCTTCTACTTTTTAATGCTTACCGCTTTAATGTTTCAAAAACTCAACATATTCACTATCACGCATGTTAACAAACACAGCTTACAAAACTCTTCAGCTACAGTCTACGAAGAAAATCGAAACGAACCGATACAATTCCAAAATATAACTGATGAAACTAAAAATGAGTTAAACACGGGCAAGTGCAAACAGTTATATTAAACTAGTCACACACATTAATTATTTTAATGATATGAAATAAAAAATCTGAAATGATAAACAACGAATCATTGGAATTGTTTACTCTCCTGTTATAATTCAAGCGCATTAGTCTTATATTACTTGTGACCAAAAATAAAACTGAGTCTATAAAAAAACCTGCTAATCATAAGTACTAATGTAATAATAGTAAATAATGTAACGAAAAATAACAATGTAAGAGTAACAATAGTAAAATTTCAGTTATTGATGGTAAACTAATGTTCGATTTATAAAACATTTTCTAACAAATGAATTGAACGTGTTTTTATTATAGTAAGCTTAGAGCGAATCAGTGTTGTATGGAATTTTGTTTTTGATCATGCTGTGTGTATTTTTAATTAATACGCATGCTCACTTGCATTGCTGATTGCATACGTCGGAGTACTCTTAGTGTAGACAGACTTTAGATTCTTTATGTTTAATATTTTTCTTTACTTATTTCCTTATTGTCTAAAATTATTTAATTAAATTATTCTTTCTTTTGTTTTTCTTGGTTAAATTTTAAGTATTTTGTTTCTGGAATTATTTTCTTTGAATAATTTATTTTCTTCTTACAACTCATCTTGATACATTTTATTACTGTTTATTCTGCCCATAACAGACAGGTGGAGTGTCAAATTATTTACACTCAATCTGTTCGTTGCTGGGCTAAAATAAATAGTTCTGTTTCTTTTCACATGTTCAGCCAATTAAATGACTGAATCATTTAAGAACAGAAGAGGTAGAGGTGTAAAAGACACTAATCAGAGTTACCTCCTCTGAAAGTAATGAATTTCATTATACAGCCAGACCCTGTGATGAATGAAATGAAGGTGTCATTTACAGAGCGGAAAATATGTGCTTTTCAGAGGGCCCGGCATGCTGATAAGCATACTTTTCCACTCAGTGAGGAAGGCAATTGTAAACCACCTCACTCCTCGTTTTACTTAGTAAAACCTCTACAGGTTCAAACCAGCCTTTTGGCTGATGACCTAAACAACAACACTGTTTATTATATTTAACTTTTAAATTTTAAATTGTTTAATTTTGATTATTATTTAACATTATTTTAAAATTATTTCTTGAATTGAAAACAATTGGTTAATTGAACTGGATTATCGACCAACGACGTACTGGAACATAGACTGCTATTCTACAAGGTGGAGAATTAAATTATTTGTACTCTATCGACTAGTTCCAGGGCTGCAACAAATAGTTCTGTTTATTATTACTACATGGTCAGCCAATTATTAGATAGAAGCATTTAAGAACAGAAGAGGAACAGGTGTAAAAACACTATACTGTTTTTCAAGACTGATGAGCTCTGCCCCCTAACCATTCTATAGCTAGCCAATGACTTGCCAGCAACGTTGCCAACACTTGCTCTTGTAGCTCTGTTAAATATTTCGTCGGCCATTTTTTTTGGTATTTCAATAACAATTATAACCTATAAACATACAATCAGCTGATTATATTATAAAGTACTGCATGTTAACGCGCTCTATAATCGATGTGTTCAGTACGAGATGCAAGATGAGAGTGAACTATTGCGGCTCTTATACGCATGCGCGCGTAATGTTTGTCAGGTACAATCTGACAACGCTGGCAAACGTTCTGATTTGTCTAAACATGTGGAACAGCAGATCTCATCAACCGTAAAAAACATATTAGTCACAGTTATCAACTCTCAAAGAAATCAATTTAATTATCATTATACAGCCAGAGGTGAATGAAGTCAACGTGTCATTTTCTGGGTAAAAAAATGCTATTCAGAAGGCTTAGCATGCTGATAAGCATACTTTTTTACTTTGTGAGGAAGGCAAGGTAAACCTTTACACTTTTCATTTTACTTAGTAAAGTTTCTAGAGGTTAAAACCACCCTTTCTGCTGATGACCAACACAAAAACAATCTTACGCAATCATCCTTTTATAAAAGTCTTGCAATTCAAGCTCCAATTCAGAATACATAAGCCAACAGCTTATATACACGTTAAATTGGCATATATCCTTTTATATCTACAGTTCACAAAATAAAGTATAACTTCTCCAGGTTTAGAAAGCTTAGTTACCGCGAAGAATGGCTACAGATTTTTACCACCAGGTAGATTGTAGCCTACCCACACAGCAATATAGTGCTTTAGCACACTATTGCCTAGTGGGAACAATACTGTCGACAAAAAAAATGCTACACGCATACTCTTAAATGCCTTTACGATAAAAATTTTTGTTTCTATGGATGATGCTACAGTAAAACCTCGATTATCCGAAAGCCGTTTAACCATTGCCTGCCTTAATCAAAACTGATAAGAAATACTTGTTTCTTATTTTAGTTTTCTGATTATTCAATGTCAATATTGTGTATACGCATTACGTATATGTATACGTAGTATACGTAGCTTCATTTAAGTAAATAAAGAACAGTGTCCAACGAAATAAATTACGAATAGAAAATTTCACTATTCTAGAAATTCCTTTACTCGATCTTCACCTCCAAGACGTGCTCCTTATAAAACGATGGCGTGATGACGCAAAAAATGGTTCATCGAAATTTTCACACTTTTTTAAAAGAATGTAAATAATTTTTTTTAGCTTTCTTTGTTATCGGGAATTGTTTTTTATTGACAACCACCCAATTTAATCGCTGCTTTTCGCTGTATTTTTTAACGTGATTCGGCATGAATTGTTGGGATCCTCAGTGCAGTTAGTTCAGGAATGGCTGTCAGGTGGTCACCATACAAAGTCGCTTGCCGACCTACTGTTACTTAAAAAATAATAGCGACTTTCTACCAGTTGACTGACTGGGCTGGCCCGAAGGCAATGTTAATAACTTTTGTTGTGTAGGTCGTCAGCCGAAAGGCTGGTTTGAACCTGTAGAGGCCTTGCTAAGTAAAACATGGAGTGAGGTGGTTTACCTTTGCCTTCCTCACTGAGTTGAAAAGTATGCTTATCTGCATGCAAGGCTCTCTGAAAAGCATATATTTTCTATTTTGCAAATGACGCCTTTACTTCATTTACCACAGGGTCTGGCTGTATAATGAAATTCATTACTTTCAGAGAAGATAACTCTGATTAGTGTTTTTTACACCTCTAGTCTACTACTTCTGTTCTTAAATAGTTCAGTCACTTAATTGGCTGACCATCTGATAAGAAACAGAACTATTTATTTTAGCCCTGCAACTAACAGATTGAGTGAAAATAATTTAACACTCCACCTGTCTGTTATGGGCTAATGTAAATAATCTAAAAAAAAACAGTAATGTTTATTACTGTACAATATTGTATTTCATCCTTTAAAATTTCTGAATTTTCATTAATACATGGTAATAAGCAGTCGTAAAAAATAGTGTATAATCATGTTTACTATTTTTTAAACCGTAAAAGTAATAAGTATAACTCTTTGTGTTACCCGGTATTTCGTGTACCCAAAATCGGGTTCGCATCCTACACTTATGCCCATAACAGGCAGGTGAAGTGTTAAACTATTTGCACTCTGTCTTCTAGTTCCAGGGCTACTAAAAAATCTGGTGTAAAACACTCACACAACTTTCTCTTGCCAATGCAAATAATTAATAATAAACCTAACATTATTAATAAAATATTAGAAATAAACAAAAACTAACCTCAAAAACAAAACCTTATTTTAATCATGAGTGAATGACGCAAAATGACAATCGAACTCAGTTTGGCTTAAAAATACGGAAAATCACGCTTTCACGCTAAACTAGGCTCTGTAGAGAAAAATGCTCTAAACAAAAGTTGTAGATCTTTTAATTTTCTATAAATTTAATTATATACACTTTTGTCGTAAAATGCATACTAAGACCGAAATGTTTAAAAAATCGATTTTTTTCACGTTTTCGTGAGAAAAAAACAGAAAATCGCAAATTACCGCTAAACTAAGCGTTATACAAAAAAATGTTTGAAATAAAAGTTGTACAATTTCACATTCTCTACAACTTTTATTATATAACGTTTTGCGCTAAAATGCATATTAAAGCCGCAATCTTAAAAAGAAAATGTTTTTACGTAAAAACAGCCTCAAGCAGAATTTCAGCAAACATGGCGCCTACCCTATATTGTAGAGCATAAAAAATGTAGTAAACCAGTTGATTTAAAAAAAAATCGTAGGACTAGTTTTTGAGAAAATCGCAAAAAAGTGAAAAATTATACGAATAAACTACTACTTCCGGTTGACCGATTTTGATGAAAATGTTCGTGTCGGGTCCGGTAGTGATATGTAACTTAAGTTTCAAGTTTCAAGTTCGTACGATGTTCCGTTCTTGAGATATTCTGTTCACACACACACACACACACACACACACACACATACACAGACACACACACAGACCAATCGCTAAAAACATGTTTTTTGGGTTCAGGGGGTCTGAAAACGTATAGATCCGGTGAAAACTCGATTTCGAAAAATCGACATGAAAACAATACTTTCCTTCCTATATATTCATATAGGCAAGAGAAAGTAAAAATAGTTCTGTTTCTTATCACATGGTCACCCAATTATATGACTTAAGCATCGAACAATAGAAGAGGTAGAGATGTAAAAGATACTAGTCACAGTTATCTCTTCTCAGAGTAATGAACTTCATTATACAGCCAGACACTGTGGTGAAAATATCATTTACATGGTGTAAAATAGATGCTTTTAAGAGAACCTGAGATGCTGATCAGCAGCATACTTTACCACTTATTGAGGAATGCAATTTGTAAACCACCTCACTTCTCGTATTACTTAGTTAAAGCCTCTAGAGGTTTAAACCAGCCTATTGGCTGATGGCCTAAACAAATATAAGGGTATTAAGCCAATAAAATCATTCCTTACTAAACATTAGTTTTATAACTGCACTGTTTATTACTCAAACTAAAACTTAAAATTTAAAAAAAATAGCTTCTAAAATAAATATATAAAAAATCTTTAATGAAACAAACAAACAAACTTAAAAATTAAATAAATATTAGTTTATAACGCATTAGTAGTCAATTTAATACTGCAGGTAACTTAACCTAACTTAACCTAATATACATTGAAAAAAAAACTGAAAAAATTTATTTTTAAAGTAGAAATTTTTGGAAAAATCTGTACTTATATGATTACATTTAGAGAAACGTTTGGTTTATTACTTTCGCATTGTTTCATATATTATTATATAGCCTAAACATTAACAACACGGAATATTAAGAATATCCATAAATACCTGATTTATCTTATTGTAACTTTTATAAAAAAAACCTTATATAAGCTTTACTTTAAGTGCACTAGTAGCGGCTCGTGCTTTCAAAAACAGGTGAAAAGTTTCAAAAAAACCGAGAAAGCTAGCCTACCGAAAGCTAAGTACCGGAGAGTAAAACAATGTAAAATACACACTATGTATTTGTGTATTTTAAACACATACCAACACACGATGAGATAAACAAATCTTTATGCCCGGAAAAAGCACTTGTCGTGCCGCGCCGACCCAGCAAATACAAGAAAAACTTACATACACGTACATAAAAATTCAGGTAAAGTACTGTCTGTCTATAACTTGATGTCCTCCCGCAGAGAGGAGCAGAATTCGCCCGCAACTAGCCTTCTCAAAAACACTTGATTATGTACCAATTCCAGTGTGCTAGTTAGTAGTAATACATAATGAAATGTTATGGCCTCTCTGCGGGAGGCCATCAAGTTATAGACAGAGAGTAGGTGTTTTTTTTAAACTCCTAATATGTGTTTAGGTATCAGACGAACTAATGTCCCATAGCCGAGTGAGTGAGAGGGAAATATGTGGCATAACTACGCATGCGCTCAAAGGTCTTTACCGTTGTAATCCAAATCTGAAAACATACTGCAGTAGTTATCTTGCTTGTTAGTTTCCTGCTTACTCACAACAATGAGTAAAATTATACGACAATGTTATTGGAACGGCGCGTATGGGTTGCGCAAGTGAGAGAGTTTTGCATTCTCTCACTCCCACGGCTAGAGGACATTAGTTCATCTGAATACAGTACGTTGCAATCTGTTCAATTCAGAACAATAAGCAACCCCATGACCCAATGAGATGAGGATGACATGCATGACGTGTAAATGAGGTGCAGTATTGTACAGACTCAGGCCGACCATTCCTGAGAGAGTATGGTTAATTGAAGCCCAACCATCAAAGTACACCGGTAACCACTGTTTAGCATTCAAATACGTATAAAAGTAACTACCTTTACTAGGATTTGAACCAAGAACCTTCGTCTCCGAAAATCAGCTGTTAAACAACTGATTTTGGCGACGACTTTACCTCTAGACCAACCCGGTGGGTTAGAAAGTAAGTGCCGCGTTAAAATCTTCACTATTAGCGGTCGGGTGGGGAGAGCTAGGCGTGCGGATTTGCCACTGACGTCACTGCAGACAAGGAAACCCTTTCACGCTGGAAGAGAAGCAGCGGCCCACGCATGTAACTCTTCATTTGGGAGTTCATTACGTATATTAAGGCCACTGCAAGGGCTAAATAAAATATTAGAAAGCGCTCTAAACAGATACAATAATTTTGTGTAATTTTTACAAGACACTTCTTCATTTATTAAAAAACAAAACATAATTATAACAGAAATTATAAGTATAGCCTGATTTTCGTAAGGAGAGCGCTGAACAAAACGTGCGTCTGCATTAGTACAGTCTTGTATGTACTGCAATAGTGCAGTGTATGTAAGCAACAATGGAACAGCATGGCTACAAAATACAATGCGTGTTGTCAATTTTCAACAATACTCTGACTGTACATCTAACTGAGGGGTATGCGCGTTCGAAGTCAAATGAGCGCATGCGTAGTCCAGCGCTCACAGCAATTTTTTTTTTGTTTTTTTTTTTGTTTAAGGTCCGACTGTTCTGCAATTACTGCTAATGCAGACGGTGAAGGATGAAATGATTTATTGTAACGTATGAAAATACGCCATACCTGAATGGGATTCGAACCCAAGACCGCTGCAATTGGCTTGGTCTTTAGCATAATTATTTAGTTATATAAATAAATGTGGATACAATCCAGTGCATAGGTGAAGAGGCTCTTCACCCATGCCACCTGAATAGCCGTCCACTGATGTCCACTATCTCAGCCGTAACAGAAAACGTCGAAAATTGTTTAATTTAAACCAATCAGAGTACAGTGAATCGTGATATTACCACCTCATTGCGTAACCGCCAAAAGTAGACCTTAAACAATACATAGTCGTTAATTTTTTGTTAAAATTTAATTCAATTACGTTTACACGTTTTCAAACGGTAAAAAAACTTAATTTAGGCCTAAATGTTCCGTTGTTTAGGACCGATTTTTACAGAAACTTTAGCCTGTAAAACCGGATGTAGTAACGAATAACCTTATTACGGGTAGATTATCGGTTGTCATGTGCATTTATAACTGCTATAATAATCGATAACATACTACAGTATTCAGATGAACTAATGTACCCTAGCCGTGGGAGTGAGAGAATGCATAACGCTCTCACTCGCACAACCCATACGCGTCGTTCCAATAACATTGTCTTTAATTTTACTCATTGTTGTGAGCAAGCGTTTATGCATGCAGTAAACTAACAAGCAAGATAACGACTGTAGTATGTTTTGAGATTTGGATTATAACAGACCTTTGGGCGCATGCGTAGTTATGCCACATATCTCCCTCTCACTCGCTCGGCTATGGTACATTAGTTTGTCTGATACCTATACCTTATCAAGGTTAGGTAAATTTTCAGTGTATAATAACCTTTAATATAAAATTGCATATGATAACCAATAACCTTATTATCGCCTAATTTCTCATTGCACCTCTAACATAATTAATCAACTAATAGTTGTTTTTACTGAGTGCCGTCCCAATTACGGTAAAGTATCAAATTTTCAACCATATTCATATAATTACAGAATTTTCAAAAATTCATAAAATTAGAAAACGAATATTAAGTTATAAAACAAACTCATAACAACTTAATCAATAATATTTCTGGTAACTGCAGATAGATAAATTTAAAAAATTGCACAATATTTTTATACATATTTTTAGATTGAAATTTACAATACTCACATTTAAGGGAAGACTGTACTTTGTATCCCGCCAATTTTAAATTTGCTATTTTTAGGTAAATTTTTCTCAAGATTGGTAAACGATAGGGCAATGAAACTTTACTTACTTGTAGTTGTCGGGTTTCTCGAGCTACTGACATTTTCGCAGCTTAATCCGTAAAACCATAAAATTAATAACAGAATAAGGAATAACATAAAATTTTTACAAACTTTTTTTTACGGAATTTTACATATTAATAATTTTTGTAGTTTTTGAGGAAGTCATAAAAGTGCCGATATATGTGAATGTACAAGATAAATTACTGGTAAAAACTTCAAATGGTTTAAAAACTTTAATGGTTTTCGAGAAAAATGTACCTAAATGTTAAAAATCTAAATTTACGGGAACGGGCAAAAACACAAAAATTTACAAATCAAAAACAAAATGTACACAAATAAGTAAATTTCCTATCAAAATTTAGTTAGAAAGCTGAACCAACAGCTGCGAGTATTAAAAACAGTAAGCAGATATTTTTAAAAACTAAAATTTCCTTTTGCTCAAAACCGATCAGTATAAAAATATATAAAATATGCGTTCTTAATGACACGATAACTTTTCTAAGTAAACCTCCTAAAAAGTTAATTTTTTCATTAAAATAATTTTTTCATGTAATTTAATGTTTTTTGTGGTTGATTTCGGTCTGAACTATTGAAAAACATAAAGAACCGAAATTCTTTCAGTTAAAACCATCATACAGTCTCGCCTTAAAGGCCATTTCACATTGGCGTAGCGTCACTCGAGCGACGTCGTAATGTAATCTAATGGTGCATTTCAGACTGGCGTAACGTCGCTAAAGCTATGTAATACACGTATCCCTGGCTACGCCTGCATTCGTAACGTCACACATAAATTATAAATACAATTAAATCGTCCCATTAGTTAATCATAATTACTTTGTTAGTAAGTAATTTTTTTTGTAATCCCTAATGTGTGTACGTTGCGATCTGTTCAATTCAGAACAATAAGCAACCCCATGACCCAATGAGATGAGGATGATATGCATGATGTGCAAATGAGGTGTAGTCTTGTACAGGCTCAGGTCGACCATTTCTGAGTGAGTATGGTTAATTGAACCCCAACCATCAAAGAACACCGGTAACCACTGTTCTAGGATTCATATCCGTATACAAGTAACAACCTACCGGGTTGGTCTAGAGGTAAAGTCGTCGCAAAAATCAGCTGTTTTAACAGCTGATTTTCGGAAACGAAGGTTCCTGGTTCAAATCCTAGTAAAGGTAGTTACTTTTATACGGATTTGAATGCTAGATAGTGGTTACCGGTGTACTTTAATGGTTGGGGTTTAATTAACCATACTCTCTCAGGAATGGTCGGCCTGAGTCTGTAAAAGACTACACCTCATTTACACGTCATACACATCATCCTCATCTTTTTGGGTCATGGGGTTGCTTATTGTTCTAAATTGAACAGATTGCAACAAAAACAAATTAGGGATTACAAAAAAAAAGTTAATCATATCATTTTGTTTCTGTATGTATCATCACATTTGATGGTTATATCCTTTTGTAGTACAGTTCCCAATTGAGGAATAAAGTTTAAATCAAGATGCATTATTCACTCGACCACATGTTATTAACAACTACTGAACAAATAAAATTAAAAATTAAAAATCTGGTGTGAAACACTCACAAACTTTCTCTTGCCAATGCAAATAATTTACAATATAATTTGACATTAGTAATAAAATATTAGAAATAAACATAAACTAACCTCAAAAACATAACCTTATTTTAATCATGAGTGAATGACGCAAAATGACAATCGAACTCAGTTTGGCTAAAAAATACGGAAAATCACGCTTTCACGCTAAACTAGGCTCTGTAGAGAAAAATGCTCTAAACAAAAGTTGTAGATCTTTTAATTTTCTATAAATTTAATTATATACACTTTTGTCGTAAAATGCATACTAAGACCGAAATGTTTAAAAAATCGATTTTTCTCACGTTTTCGTGAGAAAAAAACAGAAAATCGCAAATTACCGCTAAACTAAGCGTTAGGCCTATATAAAAAAATGTTTGAAATAAAAGTTGTAGGTTTTTAAATTTTCTACAACTTTTATTATATAAGTTTTTGCGCTAAAATTTATATTAAAACCGTAATCTTAAAAAAACAACGTTTTTACGTGATAACAGCCTCACCGAGAATTTCAGCAAACATGGCGCCTACCCTATCTTGTAGAGAATAAAAAATTGAGTAAAATAGGCGATTTTAAAAAAAATCGTAGGACCAGTTTTTGAGAAAATCGCAAAAAACTGAAAAATTATACGAATAAACTACTACTTCCGGTTGACCGATTTTGATGAAAATTTTCGTGTCGCGTCCGGTAGTGGTATGTAACTTAAGTTTCAAGTTTCAAGTTCGTACGATGTTCCGTTCTTGAGATATTCTGTTCACACACACACACACACACAGACACACACACACACAGACACACAGACACACACACACACACACACACACACACACACACAGACACACACACAGACCAATCGCTAAAAACATGTTTTTTGGGTTCAGGGGGTCTGAAAACGTATAGATCCGGTGAAAACTCGATTTCGAAAAATCGACATGAAAACAATACTTTCCTTCCTATATATTCATATAGGCAAGAGAAAGTAAAAACGTAGGTTTAGGAGACGTCGCTTTCGATCTGATTTCGAGTATTAACCCTTTATAGGACAGTACTGACAGATGGAGTGTCAAATTATTTACACTCAATCTGTTAGTTGTAGGGCTAAAATAAATAGTTCTGTTTCTTATCACATGGTCAGCCAATTAAATGACTGAATCATTTAAGAACAGAAGAGGTAGAGGTGTAAAAGACACTAATCAGAGTTGTTATCTCCTCTGAAAGTAATGAATTTCATTGTACAGCCAGACACTGTGGTGAATGAAGTGAAGGTGTCATTTACAGAGTGGAAAATATGTGCTTTTCAGAGGGCCCGGCATGCTGATAAGCATACTTTTCCATTCAGTGAGGAAGGCAATGGTAAACCACCTTACTCCTCGTTTTTACTTAGTAAAACCTCTAGAGGTTCAAACCAGCCTTTCGGCTGTTGACCTAAACAACAACAGGACAGTACTACGGGAGAAAATACATATGTTGTGAAATGTTAAATTTTGTTGTATGGGGACTTTAATAATGTATTTCTAGTGCCAGAACAGTAAGATATTTCATTTTCTATGTTAAGCCCTGTTAAGTATACTTACCAAGGAACGTTTATTGAAATGGGAATCGCGTAATTTTTATGGGTAAGAATGCTTCTTAAAACACCTTGTAGTCGTATATAACAGAAAAATGTGTAGCATTAATTATCTCAACTTTGTATTAGCATAAATGCTTGCTTTCCCGTAAAAAACTTGAATTTTCTAAGCACTGAACAAAAGTAACAACAAATCAACACGGTTGCGTACGCTGGTATGAATCCTTACCACATTCGTATAACTCATAAAGGAAATGATCGCTGCGCACTAATTTCAAAATGTGGATAGCCTACTTAACAAGAGAACATCTATTAAGCTTTAAAATGCCAATAGGGTTCAACTGCATAGCTTATTCTTAAAAAAAATCAGCCTTAATGCCAGTGGTAAGTATACTTACCACAGACCTGTTGTTGTTTAGGTCAACAGCCGAAAGGCTGGTTTGAACCTGTCGAGGTTTTACTAAGTAAAAACGAGGAGTAAGGTGGTTTACCATTGCCTTCCTCACTGAATTGAAAGAGTATGCTTATCAGCATGCCAGGCCCTCCGAAAAGCACTCACTTTCCACCCTGCAAATGACACCTTCACTTCATTCACCAAAGGGTCTGGCTGCATCGTGAAATTCATTACTCTCAGAGGAGATAACTCTGTCTAGTATCTTTTACACCTCTACCTCTTCTGTTCTTAAATAGTTCAGTCATATAAGTGGCTGACTATGTGATAAGAAACAGAACTATTTTTTTTTAGCCCTGGACCAAACAGATAGAGTGCAATTAAAATAATACTCCACCTGCCCGTTTTGGGCATACCACAGACCTATAAAGGGTTAATAATCGATACAAGCAACGTTTTCTGAAAACGTCGTTCGAGCGACGCTCTGCCAATGTGAAATGGCTTAAGTGGATCAAAGTCCTAGTACACACAAGTTTTCAAAATTACAAAAGAAAAATGAAAAAAAATCTTACATTTAACCTCTTAGTACAAAACTAACAAATAAAGTAATAAAATTAAATTTTTCAAAATTATTGCTCAAATAAGTTACGCATTTACGGTTCGCGTTTTATCATTGTCAGTTTGAAGGTCGGTGGACTTACCACAGTATATTCGGATCGCATTATCCATGCGCTATTTCTACTACAGGGTGATTTTTTAGTCCTGTTACCCAATTGTTAATGTCTGGTAATATTTTTCTAAAAAAAATAAATTTTGTTTTGTGATACTAAGTTGGTAGCCCTACTCAACCAGTATGGATATGGAAGTGTGAGTTGATTCTCCTTCAGCTGTGTAAAATTTTGTGCCATTTCCGGTCGTGCTACGAACAGAATGTCTTTTATCCTAAAACAATCTCTTGTTTAAATCCGGAGGCTGAAGCTCTAGAACTAATCGTATGTGATACGGATACAATTTCAATTTTTTAGCAGCTTTCTGAGCACTCGAACATGACAAATCAACATGCGAGGAAAGTTTTTGTAAACTTTTCCATGGAGAATTGAGCAATCTTGTTTTCCCATTCTCTTAACGTCATCTGTCAAGAGAGTTGGTCGACCACTACGTTTTCTGCTGCAAACAATACCTGCCTCTAAAAATCAGTTAGTTAGCCTAGAAATTGACTAGAATAGAGTGGAGGAACACCAAAAAATTTAATTTGAAATGATTCTTTTACACTCGCATACGATTTTGTAGCAAAATATTGTTCAAGAATGAAAACCCGTTGTTCTAGGGTAAAAGACATTCTGTTCGTAACACAACTGGAAACAGCACAAAATTTTACGCAATTCAAGGAGAATCAACTCAAACTGTCGTATCTATACCGGTTGAGTAGGGCTACCAACTTTGTGTCACAAAACAAAATATCCCTTTCTTAGAAAAAAATTACCAGACATTAACAATTGGGTAACAGGACTAAAAAATCACCCTGTATTACTTCACTCGTCCAAGATTACGATTTATTGTAGGGAAACCTTACACTACTTTTACTTGTATAGGTATGTATAAAATGACAACAATATAAAATGTGTCAGCACAAATAAGTAAATACAGGGTGATTCATTTAAAAGTAGCCCGCTGCATTTAACAGCGGCCTTCGGCACTCAATTGGATTGAAATAGTAAATGAATAAATAGAATTACTTAATACATAATTTTACATATTTATTTAAAATTTATATACAAATTTCAACTTCACCTTTACAGTAGATGCTGAAAGTGGCGTCCTTGAACGCTTACACATTTTTGCGCTCGTTCAATGTTATTAACGCACACACGACGCAATACGGAAACGTCTATAGCTTGAATGGCTGCTACGATGTTATTCTTTAGCTCATGTATACTGCGGGTTTTTTTTGTTAAACAGTTCCTTTTAAATAACCCCATAGAAAAAAATCGCACATACTCAAATAGGGTGAACGAGGAGGCCACAAATCTTTACTAACAACCCGTATGGGAAAACGAGACGTGTGACATGTTGCACCATCTTGCTGGAAAAAATTGTACTCTATAATAATATAATAATTAAATAATAATATAAATTGTACTATAAAGGCCAGTCGATCACATCGTGTTCAGTGCTGCCAATACAGCATATGAAAATTACTCGAGAACGGGCTACTTTTAAATGAATCACCCAGTATATTTTTGAGAACGACATTGAATGATAGATGGGATCATTGTCAAGAGATTAGAATAAGCATTGGAACAGCTCGTTGGACATTCGATAAAATGAGTAAAGTATTCAAAACAAAAAGAAAAACAAACAAAAAAAATACTTAAAGTACTAGTAGTGTATGTAAATTATAGAAACTAAAAGTTCGAGTTACTAATAATATTTAGGTTGCAGACACTAATTTTAAGGTAAATTAACGAGTAAATCCTAGGGAACCAAATTTAATTCGAAATACAGAAAATTCAAGTTATAGAAGGTCAACATTACTAATACATTATATATACAAATAGATTTATGATACAATTATTATTCATTATTATGTATTAATACGATTAAAGGAAGGAAGAAAAAATTAAAATTAAATAATTATAAACAATTATACAATATTGTTTTCAATTTGGCACATAATTAGGCTATATTAAACTTATATAATAATATAAAATAATAATAATACATAATGTAAATAGGAACTATAGACTATAATTAATTAATATTATTGCCACAAAGGTTATACAATTTTAAATTATGTAGCTAATTAATTACTTCATAATAATATTGAGATTTAACAATTTTAATTGTACAACTTAATCTGTTTTTTTTTTTTGTAAATTCTAAGAATACTGTTTACAATCATTAAAAAAATTAAATTCTATAATGGAAAGTAAATCTTGATGGAAATAAGCCCAGTAGCGAAACTCCAATTTAAAAACCAATCGTAGTTACATTTTCTATGCGTACAAAATACAAAATTTTGAAATTACTGTCCACTAATTAAAAAATTAAAAGAAACTAAAATTTTATCGGCGGTAAATGTCGCTGTTAATTTTTAATTTTGTTTATACGGTAAGTTTAGAATTTTGTTTCAGTTTGTGGTAGTAGCCACTATTATCTGAAAGGTTTATCTCTGATGTCTGTAGTTGCAATCTATTCAATTTAAGAACAATAAGCAACCCCATCACCAAATCAGATGAGGATGATGTATATGACGTGTTAATGAGACTGTGTAGTCTTGTACAGTGTGAGAGAGAGAGAGAGAGTGGTTAATTGAACCCAAAACATCAAAGTACACTCCTAACCACTGTCTAATGTTCAAATTCATATAAAAGTAACTAAAGTTCAGCCGTTCTTAGTTTGCTCCTACTGTCAACAAACCAAAGCCAGCTACTACAGGGTGCACGCTAGACTCCACGACTTTATAGATGTCGTATTCATATTAAGTTAACTATGTTTTAAATTATAAGTACTTAAAGTACTTAAAACATCAGTCATGATATGATGTAGGCCTAACAATTTCATTTATAAAAATACTTTTAACAGTATTTTGTATTTAATAACTTTAAAAAGTATTTTGTTGTTACTTTTTAATCAGCGTGTACTTATTTTTATAGTTTTACATTATGTTTTTATTCCTAATTTGTGTACGTTGCAATCTGTTCAATTTATTAGAACAATAAGCAACCCCATGACCCAATGAAATGAGGATGATGTGTATGACGTGTAAATGAGGTGTAGTCTTGTACAGATCCAGGCCGACCATTCCTGAGAGAGTATGGTTAATTAAATCCCAACCATCAAAGTACACCGGTAACCACTGTCTAGTAATCAAATCCGTATAAAAGTAACTACCTTTACTAGGATTTGAACCAGGAACCTTCGTCTCCGAAAATCAGCTATTAAACAGCTGATTTTGGCGACGACTTTACCTCTAGACCAACCCGGGGGTCAAATCATTTTTATATAATGCGCATTCTCAGTGACGTCATTATTTGTTTACATTAGGAGCAAACTAAGAAAGGCTGGACTTTACCATTACTATAGTTTCAACTAGGAACCTTCGTCTCCGAAAATCAGCTGTTAGACCGGTTTTTCACTAACCGATACGATAACGATATATCGTCGCCGATCTCGGAGTTACGGTCGATATGATACCGACAATCGTTGAATACTTTTCACACGAATTATCGGCCCCGATATCGATATTTATAACAACAAAACTTGTCTGCTTTGTTGGTCCGATGGAACAAAAGATAACTGTGCCACCGATATGTCGGGCCCGATGAGACGACAACGACGTGTCGGACCGGTATCGGTAAATGTAAAACCGGTCGTATGTACTTCAATACAATTCGGGTGCCCCGTTTGTCGGATTATCGGTATCGGCGATGATATATCGGTATCGTATCGATAAGTAAAAAATCGACCTTAAACAGCTGACTCGCAGTGATGAGTTTACCGCTAGACCAACCCGGTGGGTAACTTAAAAGGTTAATTGCCAAAGTTTTGCTCTTTCAAGTCTCTCATGGTATTTTATTGTTTCGTTATCGTATCATCTAGAGCAGAGTTTATATGTAAGTAATAACGTCATTAAACTAACATGTAACTAACGTCATGGTGAATAACGTCATTAACTTAACACAAGATTTAAAAAGTTGCAGTGATTCAAATTTGTTTAAGAAAACGCTAAAAAACATACTTGATTGATAAAACATTTCGGAGTATACACGAATTCCTGTCAGAATAGTTACTGGTTGGAAAATGTATATCAACTTTTAAGTAAACACTGAGGAAAATTGTATATTTATTTTATACAAGTGGGGTTCGATGACATGCTTATTGAAGTAAGTAAGTAAGTAGTGGTACTGAATTGGACTGGTTAAGGGTACCCAGAACGGATAAAATCTAAAATGTTCACATATACGGTTTTTTGCACATTATTAAAATTTAGTTTTCTGTATCCAATTATATATAATTTGTTGAGGTTTTTCCAGCTTTTATCACCAACAAAACAAATCAAAATATATTCAACCCTTACGTTATTTTCTAAACGTTACCAGTTTGCATAAATATCTCTATTTTTGAATGACAAACGATAAATTCATAATTTTTTTTCTTTTAAAACTTTGCATTGGCATTAGACCAGCTGTGAATGTAACAGTTGAGGAATTTCCAGATTATGATACTAGAATGTATTAGAGGTAACTATTTTGTAATGCGCATAATGTGTTCTCTTTTAGTTTTTTCTTATTTCCCGTAAATAGTAATTTTTGACACAAAAGGAACATTTTCTCAACCAAATGTGAATGGATTTGAATGAAATTTTTGCACAGCCTTTTATATCATAATATCAATGTACTGAGTTAACATTACAGTAAAATAATGTTTTTGAATATTTATTTTCCACTTCAATAGGAAAAAATATGATTTTCAAAGTGGTAATTTCAAAAAAAGTCTTATCATCCTACTAACTAATTCTGTGTGTGTAGAATAGCCTGAAAAGTAACCAAAAAAAAAAAAATTGGATAAGATAACTCCAATAGTTTTTGAGAAAATGTTCCTTACATTAACGTTAGGGAAATCGGCATTCCGGGTACCCTTACGCAACGAATTCAACATATTGTTAAAATTTAGACACATCGGTTTTATCGTGGTATCTTCTATCCTATACTCCGTTACACTCGTAAAAACATAACTCCATTTACTTTTAAATAAAAATAAAAATATCACATTTTTTATAGTATCTTTAACTAATACTTAATAATAATAATAATAATAATAAAAGTAATTTCAGAAATAATAATAAACTAAAAAAAATTTTTTCAATTCCATTCAGAATGGTGTTAAACAATAAGACAAAACATTGCACTCCACTTAGTTTTTAAAACAAAAATAAAATATATTCAGTTAATAGTTTACTACTGCAAGTATCTATGATGAGCATTTTAAACAAGGCTAATTATTTAATCGACCGAATCAGGAACTGCAGTCACTTGAGTCACGAGTTTGCCCGTTTTTGCAACGAGGGGTAAAGGGGAAATAGCATCAGTGCGCATGCGCGACTGCTTTAATTTCAGTACGACAAACATAATAATTTATACTATACCCAGAGCACCTGCCCATAATAAACAGGTGGAGTGTCAGATTATTTGCACTCAATCTGTTCGTTGCAGGGCTAAAATAAATAGTTCTGTTTCTTATCACATGGTCAGCCAATTAAATGACCGAATCATTTAAGAACAGAAGAGGTAGAGGTGTAAAAGATACTAATCAGAGTTACCTCCTCTGAAAGTAATGAATTTCACTATACAGCCAGACCCTGTGGTGAATGAAGTGAAGGTGTCATTTGCAGAGTGGAAAATATGTGCTTTTCAGAGGGCCCGGCATGCTGATAAGCATACTTTTCCACTCAGTGAGGAAGGCAATGGTTCAATTTAGAACAATAAGCAACCACATGACCCAATGAGATGAGGATGATGTGGATGACGTGTAAATGAGGTGTAGTCTTGTACAGACCCAGGCCGACCATTCGTGAGAGAGTATGGTTAATTGAACCCCAACCATCAAAGTACACCGGTAACCACTGTCTAGTATTCAATTCCGTATAAAAGTAACTACCTTTACTAGGATTTGAACCAGAAACCTTCGTCTCCGAAAATCAGCTGTTAAACAGCTGATTTTGGCGACGACTTTACCCCTAGACCAACCCGGTGGGTTGTAAGTAGGCCTAATTTAATTGTAGTAATTGTAATTTATAGTAGCCTACTTAATAAATATTTTTTGTAATTTTAAACGATAGTTTGTAAATTATTTAATTTTACCCAGATCCCGAAACGGACCTTAGAGATACATGTCACAATGTATTGCTTTACCCCGTAGGCTCAATTGATCAAATGTAAATTATTTGGTTTTTCTGTTTAACGGACAGTCTACCTACAAAAACATTTTTAAAATTAAAATAAAAGATTCGATCGTTAAAGGCGTACGATGTTGGCGTGGGAAATTCACCAGCTATTACATCATCTAAGACGTAAAATCTGTTTTAACAAGTTCATTGAAAAATCGTTCTTACCGAAACCATTTATTTTCTCCATTATATAACAGAATATCTGTTTACAGAAATAATAAATTACGTTCTGATAGTTACTCAATATTTTCTGCATCAGTAACTTATATTGGCGTCTGTATTTTGCGTAAAATTCAATGGAGTATATAATAAATTAGATATGGAGGAATGTAAGCCTAACTTAAATAAAATGGAGTAATTTAGAGATTCTGTTATTGAGAGTTCTATTAAGAGACTCAAAATATTAGGTACTAAAAAACGTTATTTCATATTTTACACTTGTAACTTCAACTAACCTACCTGATGAACTTTCTCTCCAATATAATTGTGATTTTATTTTACGAAAATTTATTTTAATTGAAAAATCTGTAAATTGAAAACAATTTTGGAATTCAGAAAAATAATTCATCGAACCAGGGATGTTTCACTTCGTACTTTACCACACTGACCACAATCGAACCCGAGGCCTCTGGCTTTGTACTTTAGTACGCTAACCACAATGATACAAATTATTATATTATATTCAGAAAAAAACCTTAATCGAACCTGGGACCATCAATTCCCATACCGCTTCTGTTATATATAACTCTATCTAACCATTTTTTCTATGAGAACACAACTTTCCCAAGAATTTCTCAGACATGGCGCTAACCCTATCTTGTAAAGCATAAAACATGTAGTAATTGAGGCGATTTCGAAAAAATCGTAGGAGGCGTTTTTGAGAAAATTACAAAAAAGTTAAAAATTACACGAATAAAATACTATTTCCGGTTCACCAGTTTTGATGAAAATGTTTGTGTTCGGTCCTCTAGTAGTACGTAACTTAATTTTCAAGTTTCAAATTTGTACGATGTTTCATTCTTATTAAGATATTTTGTTCACACACACACACACACACACGCACGCACACACACAAAGACCAATCGCTAAAAACATGTTTTGTGTTGGGTTGAGGGGGTCTGAAAACGTGTAGATCCGGTGAAAATTCGATATCTTAAAATCGACATGAAAACAATATTTTCCTTCCTATACATTCATAAAGGCAAGACAAAGTAAAAATCAAATGCAAAAAGAACACAAAATTCAAAAGAAAATAAACAAACTCAGCATAATATTGACGTGTCCTATCCTACAGATGAACATCTGTCAGGATTAGTAAATTCAAAATAAAAATATTTTATTTATTTAAATTCAAAATTATTTTTACAGAATATTTAAGAAAAATCATGTTGGAAATTTTGGGGATTAGCACTTTCTTCCGCCGACTCCTTCAATTATGCTCGTAAATGGGCCAACCATTTTACTATTTACTTAAAAAATAACAAATACCAGAATCTTCGTTAAAAAAATTTTAGCTTAAATATAAATTTTGATTAAATATTTTTTTACAATAATTTCATGTTACAGAATATAATATATTTTTTATTATATGTCGAAATATTATAAGAATATTTTAAAAACTAAGCGGATCAATATTATAGTAAATATTTTAAAAAAAATTTACACTAATTTTTCAAATAAATATTGTTTAAGCGTTTTATGGGGTCGTAATTACTATAGAATCTTCAGTAGCGGTAGTACACTTTCATAACAATACTGAAAACTGTGGACAATTTGAACTGACACAACTCTTGCTCTACGTGTACACACAGTTCCGCATAAAGTATATCCATAACCTATTTTTTCAACAAGGTCTACAAATTTTAATGTACACAAATGTCTACAACCTTATTTCAATGTACAAACAAATAATTATTTCATTTTGAAATATGTATTTAATTTGTCCCAGTAAAAATTTAAATTATAAATTACAAGAACTAAACTGCAAAAACTCACTAAACTATACTCTACTGACGCACGCAACTAACTAAACAAATTGGTTTGAATATTATAATGAACAGAAAATCATATATGAAAACAAATTAGTCACATTATTATGTCGAACAGATTTATTAATAACAACAGTGAAAACAAAGCGCTAGTGATCGTGGGTGAGCCGCACATTAAAGTAGCGATTGTATACTTCTGTGACTGTACCGTCATTGAATTTGTTTTTTGAGTTTAACGTCCGACTGTTATGCAACTACTGCTAATGCAGACGGTGAAGGATGAAATGATTTTTTTGTAACTTATGAAAATATGCCGTGCCTGAATGGGATTCGAACCCAAGACCGCATGATGAGAGGCGAGCACGTTACCAACTACGCCAATGCGGCCGGCACCGTCATTGCATGGGGCGAGGGGCGAAGAATGGAGTAGATAAACACCGAAGCTACTTGTGCCAATTCGAATCTTTCAAGGTATACCAAGTAAATGAGTATGCTGAAAATGAGTCTGTAGTTGTCACATGCCGAGTTAGGGAGAACTGGATTACCCACTTTATACAAAATAATCTTAGTCTTTATACAAAAGTCTAAAGTTTATAGTCTTTATACAAAATAATATCCTAGATCATGTGCAAACAGTGAAGTTTCTAGGAGTGTCACTAGACAGGACCCTATCGTGGGATTATTACACCGATCAAATTTGTGGTAAAATATCATCTGGGGTATTTGCATTAAAACAAATTGCCAGATTAAAATGGTAAAAAATTGCTTATAGCAGCTTATCATGGTTTAATTTTATCTCATATCAGGTATTCCATATTAGTATGGGGTCATTCATCATAGTGTAACATGGAAAGAGTTTTTAAAATGCAGAAAAAAGCTGTTAGGTGTATGATAGGAGTCAACCACCTTACCTCATGCAGATCACTAATTAAAGAGCTACAATTGCTCACAGTCCCTTCTTTGTACATTTTTGAAGTGATAATGTACGTAAAGAAAAATACCTTTTTACAGAATTTAGTTGTTCACTACCACTACTACACAAGAAACAGAATCGATTATTATGTTGCTAATCACAACACTAAATTGTTTGAATAAAAACCAACTTATGCAGGTAGAAAATACATCAATAAATTGCCACAAGGTTTAAAAAGTTGTGACAATTTAAGTCATTTTAAAAAAAAGCTAAAACAATATTTAATTGATGAAAAATTTTACAGTGTGCACGAATTCCTTTCTAAATAGTTTTGGTTGAAAAGTATTTAACTTGTAATTAAACAAATATTGGGTACTATTTGATACAAAGGGGTTCATGACAAGCCTACTGAGTTAAGTAGTAGCGGGAAAAAATGATTGGTAAGTGAGGAATTTATCATTGTGTTTTGACTTTTTTATTTTGTATGATATTTGATTCAATGGGGTTCATGACAAGCCTACTGAAGTAAGCAGTAGCAGAAACAATTTTTTGGTGGTAAGTGATGAATTTATCATTGATGATAAACTTTTAGTTTATCAGTTTTATCTTGACATGTCCTATACTCCCTTTGGAATCTCCTGGATGCAAAAAAAAACGTTTCTCCTATTTTACTTCTCCGGCTCCGGAGAAGAACAAAACAATTCTCAGAGTTGTTCTGAAAGTGTACTACTTATAAATAACACTGGTCTGCAAAAAAAAAGAAAGTTTTTTCCCCCAGGACTTTGATGGGTGATCGTTATGTATCTTGACCCCCTGAATCCAAATCTGACCTCCGTTTCTCTCTATCACCCACCGTTTTTGAGGGGCGCCCCCCCCCCCCGAAATTCTCGAAAAAACACCTAAAAGCGGTTATTCCTAATAAAACGAAGGGCGGAGGGAGGTTGTAAGTACCCCATCCTCCCCTCCATAGAAAATTTTATCTCAGTGCACGCAAATTTATGCATGAAGACCGAAGGGGGAGGGGTGACATCACCGTGAATTCAGAAGTGTAGAAGGGTGGGAAGCCGGACCAAGTGATAAGCTTAGCTTAGTGAAAATTATGTTGAAGTCGTCGAAGAATTGCTATCTGCATACGAGTCGATGGGTTGCAACATGTTATTAAAATTTCACCTTTTACACGTTCATTTGGACTTTTTCCCAGAAAACTTGGGAGCAGTTTACGATGCACACGGAGAAGGTTTCATCGACACATTGCACTCTTCGTAAAACTGTTCTCTGGGAAGTGGAACTCAAGTATGTTAGCAGACTATCGCTGATCACTCTTGCGTGAAACTCCCAGAGATTAGTACAAGAGAAAAGCTACCTCCAAGTAAAACCACTCTCTTTAAGTATATGTATTCGATGACAAGTATCTTGAACCAGAAAAATTGTGTAAGTAAAAATGCACAAAATGCATCAATACATCAATACTCTTTTATTGTACTCTTTCAGTGTTAGGTAGACCTTGAAGAACCATAAAAACGTGATACAACTGCAGAATTTCATATCATAGTTACACCAGACTAATAAAAAGTTGAAATTTCCCAAATAAGGGGGAGTGGCCCAACCCCTAAAAATGGTAGGTGATGGACCAAAACGGAGGTCAGATTCGGATTCAGGGGGTCAAAATATATTAAGATCACCTATTAAAGTTCAAGGGGAATTTTTGATGCAGACCAGTGTAATTTACTGATTACTAAATTTTGAAGATTTTGGAGTAATTTATTATACAGTATGGTGATTGATATATCAGCGTATCTGAAATAACACTATCAATTTCTTGAAGAATACATAAAAAAAAATCACTAAAACTTCATTTGATATCCAACAAATACGAATGCCTCGATGTAATATGAGTTTTGAGATTCCCTTTTCTTCTGGTACTGAACGAGCAAAATTTACACTGAAACTGAGGATCTTTACCACCGCACTCATGTTTCTGATGTAAGTATAAAGATGAGAATAATTTATAAGTTTTATGGCACCTGTCGCATCCGTAAGGTTTATTTGGATCTTGTGAGTGTAACGCTGCATTCATTTTCATTCCCGTATTTGATCTTCTTTCTAGTAACAGATCTGAAATAAAAGAAAAATTCACAAAATTATTAAATGTTACTTAACATTTTTATTATCTAATATATAAAATTCTCGTGTCACAGTGTTAGTTGCCTTACTCCTCTGAAACGGCTTAACCGATTTTGATGAAATTTCATATGTACACTTGATAGGTCTGAGAATAGGTTTTTATCTATTTTTTGTACCCCTAAATGATAAGGGTGGGTCCACCCCAAAAACTTATTTTTTTTATACATACTTGTGCTTACCACTACGCTAACGGGCCTTAGATAAAATAAAATTAATTTCATATATTCCATAAAAACATATTTTCTGTTCTTGGGCGAAGCAACGCGCGTCGGGTACCGCTAGTTATTACTATATTAAAAATAAACTACTGCTATATAAATAATACTATATATTAATAAATATAGTAATAATAATAATATTAATAAATATAGTAATATAGTATAGTATATGTAGTAATATAGTACTATATAGTAATTACTATAGGCTACTATACTACCGTGCGTTCGGAAAGTCGCTGTGCACTGGAATTGTGACTATGGATTTATGAAAATATGTATAAAGAAATGACTAAGCATTTTGGAAAAAAATTTATTCAATACCTTAATTACATTGTTAAACCGTGATTACATTGTTTATAGAAGGTGTTCGAAATAACCTCCATTGGCATCAATACAGCATTGCACTCGTTTCATTTTGTTTGCAAACACCTTTCGCAACTGAAGAATAGTGATTCCTTGAATGTATGCCGTTATTGCGGCTTTAAGTTCGTCAATCGTGTGTGGTCTGTTCCGATACACAGTTTGTTTCGCCGCACCCCATAAAAAGAAATCGGGGGGAGTCAGATCAGGAGATCTTGCAGGCCACAAATTCTTTGAAATTATTCGTTCACCAAACACGTTGCGCAGGAAAGCCATTGAGATGTTAGATGTATGTGCTGTTGCCCCGTCTTGTTGGAACCAACCATTATTCATTTCCACTTGTGTTATTTGATGCGTAAAGTTCTCTAAAATATCAGAACAATAACGTTCACTATTGATTGTGTTTGCAAAAAAAATTGGTCCAACAATACGTGCTCTACCCACAGCAACCCAGACTCCAATTTTTGCTTCGTGTAAGGACTGTTCATGTAAAGCGCAAGGGTTAGTTGTCGACCATACTCGAGTATTTTGTGAACTTATATACCCTCCCAAGTGAAACCACGCTTCATCTGTATAAAACGTTACGTCAAGGATGTCTTCGGAATTTTGGTTGATGAAACGTTGAAACCAATGACAATAATTTAGTCTCTTGTCATTATCTGAAGGTTTCAGCTCTTGAACACACCTCACTTTGTATGGGAATAGTTTAAGTTCTTGTCTGACAGCTTTATGTGCGGTAGCAAGTCCGATATTATGCTGTTGTGCTAACTTACGCATTGATTTTTTTGGACTTTGTGCCATAGAATCAGAAATATCCAGCAGCTTTTGTTCGTCTAGCTTAGGGGGCCTACCACTACGTTCAGCGTCCTCAACAGAGCCAGTTGCCCGAAATTTTTCTATCAGTGTTCGTACTGCATTACGGTGAGGAATAATTGAATCTGGAAACTTTTCAGAAAATTTGCGCTTCACTAAATCACTGTACTTGTCACCTTCGCGAAATACGTATTCAACGAGGAAAATGCGCTCCTCTACTGAAAGAACCATCGCGTCCAACAACAAAAAACGTGCAACAGAACTGCAATAAATGAAACATATACAACTTCAACTCAATGACTGACAGGCCTCGACGTGTTCGGCAACAATTGAACAGCACAGAGCTACCAACCTAGCCATGAAATTATTCCCTGTCATGTCACTTGGTGCACAGCGACTTTCAGAACGCATGGTATATACTATATTACTACATATACTATACTATATTACTATATTTATTAATATTATTATTACTATACTTTCTGCCCATAACAGACAGGTGGAGTGTCAAATTTTTTACGCTCAATCTGTTCATTGCAGGGCTAAAATAAATAGTTCTGTTTCTTAACACATGGTCAGCCAATTAAATGACTGAATCATTTAAGAACAGAAGAGGTAGAGGTGTAAAAGACACTAATCAGAGTTATCTCCTCTGAAAGTAATGAATTTTATTATACAGCCAGACCCTGTGGTGAATGAAGTGAAGGAGTCATTTGCAGAGTGGAAAATATGTGCTTTTCAGAGGGCCCGGCATGCTGATAAGCATACTTTTCCACTCAGTGAGGAAGGCAATGGTAAACCACCTCACTCCTCGTTTTACTTAGTAAAACCTCTACAGGTTCAAACCAGCCTTTCGGCTGATGACCTAACCAACCAACTATACTTTATTACTATATTTATTAATATATAGTATTATTTATATAGTAGTAGTTTATTTTTAATATAGTAATAAAGTATAGTAATAAAAATATTAATAAATATAGTAATATAGTATAGTACTATACCTATAATATAGTACTATAGTACTATATAGTAATTACTATACTATACTATATAATATAATTACTATACTATAGTAATCTATACACTATATATACACTATAGTAATCTATATACTATATAGTAATATGTAACTATATAATATTTTTAATAAAGTGTAATTCTTTTGTTATCAGTTTTATTAAAACTGTAGGCCTAATTATAAACTTTAAGCAAAGATGATAAAAATCCAAATAATAACGTTCTTAGAATGAAAATATAAAACAAACTTTAGTAGTGTGTTTAAAAAAAATGACTAATGTGTGAACAAAATATAAAATAAAATATGAATCAACAGTGCTTTAATATCTTGAAACATGAAGTAGTTGAAGCCTGAAGATGACGATGATAATGATTAGTGGTAGAATTACAAGAGAACAAAAAAAAGATTAAATGATTAACAAAAACGTAAAGGTAAGTCCAATGTTTTAAAACGTTTCAGTCTGTCAGTATTTTTGCTGTTGTCGAGAAGGAAATTTAAGAGTTTCAAAATTAAATACATTAACCAGTGATAAAATTATAGCCTAAAAAACGCACGAATGAATTTCAAATTTATTTTTTTAAATTAAAAATAAAATTAAATGAAAAAAATTCGGTAAATATAATTTCGAAACATTTTGAATTAAAGATGGATTAAGGTACGAATATAAGGAAAGAAAATCTTATTCTTAGGACGAAGCTGTACCGTACCTTGTACCTGACTTGAAAAACATAATACTTTGTAGAATAAAATAGAATTGATGTAGGTCTATTCATAAAATAAAAAAAACTTACCTTCCAATATTAACTAAAATATAACTTCATTTTACAAATCAAAATATTATTTTCAAAATTATAAAATATCGTAATGTGGTATACCCTGTATTACTCAGGAACCTCCAAGCATTCTAACAGTAAGCGAAATTTTTAAATTGGTTGATGAATCTCTGAGACAAAAAATCGATACTTTATAATAGTATTATGAAATAAAAGTACACAAAAAAGGATCAAAGAACGGTATAAAGATTAACCGTGTTGGTTTTGCAGACGACTAATCTTTTCTAGGAACATGAAAATATCAATAGAACAAATCAAAGTGTTAAAAGAACAAGCAGAAAAATCAGGATTACACATTTCTTTCGAGCAAAAATACATAACGGACATCAAAACAGCCCCGCATCACATGAAGACGAAATACGGAAATATTGGAAAAGTTGATAGCTTTAAGTATTTCGTGGAGATAATTCAACCAAAGACCAGCGAAAAGGAAGCGAACAACAACAGACGAGAAAAATTACCGGTGCACTTGGAGGAACTCACCACTTCTACAAGAAGAAAGTACTTCCAAGGCAAGCTCGATAAAACCTGTCTGATTTAAAACTGTGCCATTAGAAAAAAAGACTAAAATTTTACGGACCCCTGTGTATACAATGAATGACAACCGTTATAGAATAGAAAAAAATTTTAAGACACAACAATAGGGCCTAACGTGTCGGATAAATGGTTTAAAGAAGTCAGAAAGGTGATTGAAAAAACCAGAATAAAAAAATCTGGTGTGAAACACTCACACAACTTTCTCTTGCCAATGCAAATAATTAATAATAAACCTAACATTATTAATAAAACATTAGAAATAAACAAAAAACTAACCTCAAAAACATAACCTTATTTTAATCACGAGTGGAAGACGCAAAATGAAAATCGAACTCAATTTGGCTTAAAAAAAACGGAAAATCACACTTTCACGCTAAACTAGGCTCTGTAGAGAAAAATTCTCTAAACAAAAGTTGTAGATCTTTTAATTTTCTATAACTTTTATATATACACTTTTGTCGTAAAATGCATACTAAGACCGAAATGTTAAAAAAATCGATTTTTCTCACGTTTTCGTGAGAAAAAAACAGAAAATCGCAAATTACCGCTAAACTAAGCGTTATACAAAAAAATGTTTGAAACAGAAGTTGTAGGTTTTTAAATTCTCTACAACTTTTATTATATAAGTTTTTGCGCTAAAATTTATATTAAAGCCGTAATCTTAAAAAAACAACGTTTTTACGTGAAAACAGCCTCACCGAGAATTTCAGCAGACATGGCGCCTACCCTATCTTGTAGAGAATCAAAAATTGAGTAAAATAGGCGATTTTAAAAAAAATCATAGGACCAGTTTTTGAGAAAATCGCAAAAAACTGAAAAATTATACGAATAAACTAAGTTACTACTACTTCCGGTTGACCGATTTTGATGAAAATGTTCGTGTCGCGTCCGGTAGTGGTATGTAACTTAAGTTTCAAGTTTCAAGTTCGTACGATGTTCCGTTCTTGAAATATTCTGTTCACACACAGACACACACACAGACACACACACACACACAGACACACACACACACACACACACAGACCAATCGCTAAAAACATGTTTTTTGGGTTCAGGGGGTCTGAAAACGTATAGATCCGGTGAAAACTCGATTTCGAAAAATTGACATGAAAACAATACTTTCCTTCCTATATATTCATATAGGCAAGAGAAAGTAAAAAATTAATGAACCGAACCAAATTACGGACTTAAAGGGCTTCTACTAAGAGCAAAAGGAGAATACCAGGTGGACAGAAGAAAGGAAACAGGCCTATAGTGAGTAAATTCTGAAAATTTGGGCTGGAAAAAGAGTTTCCAGATACATCTAAAGTCACCTCACGTGGTCTAAAATACGTGGCCCTATACGAAAAATGTAGTATGAACTCAATGCGTATTCAAAATTCACATTACCTGACAAAATTTTTTTATGATTTTCCAAAATATTCCTTTGACGCTTTTTAATTCACCTTAACACATACAGTGCTAGAGACTCACCTAGCGGGTTCTGTTTTGTTATCATTTGAAGTAATTCTGGAGGGACAGATATCAGTTTGTTGCTATTATATATCCCTCGGAAAGGTTTTTTCTTTGTAACCGCGCAGTTAGTTTTTGATTTCCGTTACACGATCTTCTACCCTCGTATAGTAAACTAATTTATTATTTTTAACAGGTTTTTAGGGTACAGTTGAAGCCGTGAATTTAGTATCTTTTCAGGTATCGATTCAAAATAGCTTAAACTTTTAGATTTACTTTAAAAAAATATTATTTGTAGTTTAAAATTATATAAGAAATTACGCGTACAGAATTTCTTACAACAGACGAAAATAAACCTAAAAAAACCATTGAATTGTTTACTTTTATGTTATTAGCTAACATAAATCCATGTATAGGTCGCAAATAAAATAAATCTATAAAAACGTAAGTAACATAAGTTGTAGGGGGTAGATAAAGCAAGCGGAGAACACGCTGCACGAGTAATCAGCTTAAAGGGACACTACTACACGCGCGCCAGCTCATGATCTCTGTCGCCTGGGGAAGTGGGACGGGTGGCGTAATAGAATGTGAGTAATATATTTGTCTTATCGTGCAGTACAAAAACATTTAGTCATCATGTAAATATTATTATTATGTCTATGTATTTATTTATTATAGGCCTACATGTTATTGCTTTTCACAACGGATACACGTGTCACAATATACAGTTGTACATTTGTGCTAATGCGTCTCGGATGTGTTAATCATTATTCATGATTGATCACTAAAGTGATTTTTATTTTGAAATTTAAAGCGTGTTAACGTGCCAAAAGTTATTAGTTTTGTGTTAGGTAAATTTCAACGTGTATTTTTCATATCTTTTGTTTTATTTTAATATGTCTTCCCGGAAAAATAAAGCGGTAATTCATTCGGAAGTGCGACAAATTATTGCATCAGTTATAAAAAACTGTGATGAAGAATCGCGTAAAGGACTAGGAATTGGCTTAACCATTCGATTTTTTTTACCTCAGTAAAAAAATCATAATCATAATTTGCTACTAATTATTTAGGCCTATAAATTAATGTTATGAAATATATATTTTTTAATTTCCTTATTTTCTATGCTACGTACATATTTTAATTCCTGAGGACTGCCTGACTCAAACTGTAAATAATTACTAAATATTAATAAATACAATGAAAGAAAAGTAAAAGAGTTACTATATTATAGAATAAATTGAAATAATAAAACAAAAGGTTACTTTATAATGACAAGAACATTATGATAAATGTTTTTTTTATGAATAGTATAATCTGTCATTGCATGCCGTAACAGAAATTCCTCACACGGATCACGAGCTGACGCGGCTGCTTATACCTTATAATTGCTCTAAATAATTCAATGTAATTCAAAGTAATTCAATGCTGAGAGCATTGAATGTGTTAAGTAATAGGCAAATAAATAACATTTTTATTGATTTAATGCTTTAATGTGGAACGTTGTAATAAGTTATTTGGTTTCGTGGAAAATACCGATCCCATGTTCTTTCCTACACTAAATCAATGACAAGTGTACAAAAAAATTTCATTTTGACAATAAAAAAAAATATACTGGTATATATATTTAATTAACGATAATATTATTTACAAGTATTAGCACATTTATGACATAAACAAATTTGATGTTGTTTACAAATACGTTTCGAACAAAATCCGCAATTAATTTTAGTTTTCCTATCTTTAGATCTAGGACAATATTGGCAACGACCAGCAGATTTCTTCGCAGAAGTAATCGAAGTTATTAACAAAGAACATGGTGAAGAACTCTGGAAAGCACTGTCAACGTCATCATCATTCATATCTGGATTGATTTCTGATGAAGAAACTGGAGACGGATCAAAAGGGTCAACATCAACTGGATTATTTTCAGTTCCTGTTAAACATGACAAATATTTCAAAGATTAGTCATATGAAATTTATTTCATTTGCATCAACTACTACAATTGAATCGGTGAGTGGAAAAAGGGTAATATTCCAAAATCCTTATTTTCGAGAAATTAAAACAAAACTGTTTTGTGACTTCGTTTTTGGTTTAATGGTAAAATGTTCAATTGGTCATTTGTACGTACTATATTAAACCTTTTTTTTATTCCTAATCTGTGTCAGTTGCAATCTGTTCAATTTAGAACAATAAGCAACCCCATGACCCAATGAGATGAGGATGATGTGTATGACGTGTAAATGAGGTGTAGTCTTGTACAGACCCAGGCCGACCATTCCTGAGAGAGTATGGTTAATTAAACCCCAACCATCAAAGTACACCGGTTACTACTGTATAGTATTCAAATCCGTATAAAAGTAACTACCTAATAAACCTTTTTAATGGTGACTTTAGAATTTTATTTACAATAATCATGGGATTGATTTTTGATTATTAATATGTTGACTATTCACCTTTTTCTAGATTTAGTAAAAGTGAATGGGAAAAATTCAGTTGAAAAAACAATATAATGTACCAATATGCTACAAAACTTTATTTTAATTTTAAAATAATTTACAGTTAAATTTTGAAAATAATAACACAGAAACCAGTGGGGTCCAACTGCTATTCGCTATTGAATGGAAGAAGGGTAATATTCCTGGAATATTATCCTTTTTCCACTCTACTAAATTTTTAATGTAGCTTAGCTGCTTTTCGATACAAGCTTTTCGATACTTATCTCGGTATTCCTGTAACGATCTTCTCTACTACACCCATATGTATGTCGAAGAAATTTCATTTCAGATGCTTGCAATCGACTCTCCTCTCGCTTTGATAGCACCCAAGTTTCACTATGCCCAAGTAAACTTAACAAAACTGCTATCTTCGTTCAATTTCGCATTTTTTGGAATATTACTCTTTTTCCACTCACCGATTCAATTGGTCGTTGGTGTTGTAGCGGTCAGTTTTACCTGCTGACATTTAAAAACAGCTGATTAATCAAATTAGATGTTAATTATAGTTACTCGAGTCACCAGTTTGTCTTTGGTTTTAAGAAGGGGTAAAGGGGGAAAGCATCAGTGCGCATGAGCGACTACTTTGGTATCAGTTCGCCACCACAACAACGTAAACTATACTTTGACAACATTCAGTATATCGCAGAACCTTAAGAAACACATTTTTTAAACCCTAATGTGTGTATGTTGGAATCTGTTCAATTCTCCTTCTTCTTCTTCTTTTTCTTTTGCCTTTCAAGGATTAGGCATCTCTGCCTGTTCCGAACCGCCCAAATCTACCAATCTCTTTCTCGGGCGTCCTCGTTCTCTCCTGCCCTCCGGTTTATAGCCCAGTGTCTGCTTACGTATCCTATCCTCCCGCATTCTATTTACATGTTCTAACCACTGTATTCTGTTCTAGGATACCTTGTTGTTTATAGAGAAGATGTTGAGTTCTTTCCTTATCTCGGTATTCCTGTAACGATCTTCTCTACTACACCCATATGTATGTCGAAGAAATTTCATTTCAGATGCTTGCAATCTACTCTCATCTCGCTTTGATAGCACCCAAGTTTCACTGCCATAGAGTTGGGTCGGCACTGCTAATGTTTTATAAAATCTCAACCTCGCCTGAATAACGACCGAAAAAACGCCACGAAATGTCGAAGGACAAATCATGGGTTCTCCACCAAGACAATGTGCCAGCTCATTCCGCGTTATCTGTCAAGATGTTCCTAGCCAAGTACAGCATCTCAGTGTAAGAACATCCACCTTATTCACCAGATCTTGCACCATGTGACTTCTACCTAGTCCCTAAGGTGAAATCTGCATTAAAAGGGAGAAGATTTGGGTCTGTGGAAGCTGTAAAAGATAAAACGGCACGTGTCCTGAAGGAGCTGACAGAAGATGACTTCCAGCACTGTTTCCAACAATGGAAAATTGGCATGGAGCGTTGTAGGAATAGAGAAGGAGTGTATATTGAAGGTGACAATAAGTGATTATGTATAAAATTAAAATAAAATTAAATTTTTTACGTCAGTCTCGAAGAGACAATATTCACACTACAAAAACACATTATCCTTTACGTCATCGACACATATAAAATTGTACCGTAGGTTTAGAGACAAACTTTAAAATCATAATAATCCTTTTATGCACGCAACATGAATTCTCCAGACCTACCAGCAATTGTAAAAAGACGACCTAAACGCCGATGGAGTAGAGACGTGATACATTAACACAACTTTAACATTAATTACGTGTTCGAAAATATGAAATTAAAATTTAACACATATTTCGTTACGCGGAGAGCTATCCCTGCCTATCCTTTTTGAAGCATTAACGCGGTTTGTTTTACTTACATTTAAAAAAAATTGTAAACACTTTTCCTGGTTGTAATTATAGAGTTTCCAAATAAAATAAGTAAACAAAAAAAAATAATAACACATTATATTATTTACTCACCACTGAACTAAAAATTATCATCTGAGGTCACTGAAAAGTTTTGTCAGTCCGGATTTCTTGCATATGACGTACTGTGCAATTTTTTATTGTTATGTTATTTATGGTAAAACCATAATGTGGTTTATAATATTATTTATCTGCCCATAACAGACAGGTGGAGTGTCAAATTATTTACACTCAATCTGTTTGTTGCAGGGCTAAAATAAATAGTTCTGTTTCTTATCACGTGGTCAGCCAATTAAATGACTGAATCATTTAAGAACAGAAGAGGTAGAGGTGTAAAAGACACTAATCAGAGTTATCTTATCTGAAAGTAATGAATTTCATTTTACAGACCCTGTGATGAATGAAGTGAAGGTGTCATTTACAGAGTGGAAAATATGTGCTTTTCAGAAGGCCCGGCATGCTGATAAGCGTATTTTTCCATTCAGTGAGGAAGGCAATGGTAAACCACCTCACTCCTCGTTTTACTTAGTAAAACCTCTACAGGTTCAAACCAGGGATTTGGCTGATGACCTAAACAACAGTATTGTTTATAAACCATATTATGGTTTTACCATAATGATATTATGGTGACTGGGAATCTTACCAAGAATCTTAGTAGCTGACCATGAATAATATCCTTAACTTCTTTTTGCTGTTCAGGTGGAACGAAAAAGCTGATTTAAACCCATTCTACTGAGTAAAATTGAGGTGTGAGATAATTTTCATAATTACCTTTAAATTTTGTTTTAAAATACCTCAGATAACACTAAACTCAGATGATCGAAATTCGAATGATAAGAGAGGTTTTATTGTAAATGAATAAATAAAACATTTTTTTTTTTACAAAACCAACATAAAATTTATTACAAAATTTTAAAGAACATTTATTAAGGTTACGGTAGCACGGAGATCATTTTTTTTCAATTATCAAGTTTTTATTTTAAGTCGCATCAACATTTTGGATATTAATGACAATTATCGGGTACAAAACAATGGGTTTTGACACGTAATGAATTCCAGGCTCTTGCCAGGAATGGAACCGAGGACCTTACGCTTGGTAAGCTAGCGCGCTAACTGCTACGGCACGGAAGCGGCCATATTTGTTTTTATTTCATTAAATTGTTCTACAAAATTTGTTCCTTAAAATAATGTATAACTGACCGCCTTCGTAACGTTAGCGCAAAGAAGGGATTGGCTAGTGTGGGATATCTTAAGACATCCATGTATTGCTTTATCAATAGAGGGTAATATTGAGGGAGTGAATTGTAGGGGGAGGGAAGGTTAGAATATTTAAGGGGAGATGGCACGATGGTTTTAACTCAAAATTTCGATTTTTGGTATTTTATGTTTTTCAAGAGTTTAGGCCTAGATCTACCAGAAAAAAACATTAAATCACGTCAAAAATTTACAAGTTTACAAGTTTTTAAGTCAAAAGTTTTTATCAAGTTTACACAGAAAAATTATCATGTTACCAAGAACGAATATTTTTCATTATTTTATACTGCTCGTTTTAGTGCAAAGAGAATTTTAGTTTTTAAAATATCTGCATCACTGTATTTTGTATTCTCACCTGTTGGTTCAGCTTTCTAAACAACTGTTGATGGGAAATTTACTTATTTTTGTACATTTTGTTTTTGAATTGTGCCTTGTTGTTTCTTGCGTTTTCCTGTGAATTTAGATTTTTAACACTAGGTACATGTTTCTCAGAAACCAATAAACCTACCAGGCTGAAATTTTTACCAGTTAATTATCTTGTGTGTGTGTGTGTGTGTGTGTGTGTGTGCGTGTGCGCGCGCGTGTGTGCGTGTGGGTGTGTGTGTGAGTGTGTGTGTATGTGTGTGTGTGTGTGTGTGTGTGTGTGTGTGTGTGTGCGCGCGCGCGTGTGTTTGTGTGTGTGTGTGTGTGTGTGCGTGTGCGCGCGCGTGTGTGTGTGTGTGTGTGTGTGTGTGTGTGTGTGTGTGTGAACAGAGTATCTCAAGAACGGAACATTGTACGAACTTGAAACTTGAAACTTAAGTTACATACCACTACCGGACCCGACACGAACATTTTCATCAAAATCGGTTAACCGGAAGTAGTAGTTTATTCGTGTAATTTTTCACTTTTTTGCGATTTTCTCAAAAACTGGTCCTACGATTTTTTTTATATCTGAAAGACTCCGTGCTACTGAAAATAATGGGTTTTATTAAGGACGCAACCCTGATTATAAGAAGATAGAAGTAATACATCGGTAAATTTTCTGTCCCCCAATCGGTATGTTGGCAACAGTGTACTCAAGGCCAGCTACCTAGGACAGTTAAAATGTTCCAGTCAAGCTAATGTGTGGTGACAGCAGTCGTTTCGTTATATTGTGTCAGCAATGGTTTTTTCCAAGGAAGAACCGGGTGTTTTATTAAGAACGCAACCCTATGTTAAAAGCCACAATCTACAGCATTTTTATTTTCCGTACTTAACAAATTATTAATTAATCTAAATTATTATTTTACAAATGAATAGCAAATTGCAATAAAAACATTGTATTACTTTTATCTTCTTATAATCAGGGTTGCGTTTTTAATAAAACACCCGGTTCTTCCTTGGAAAAAACCATTGCTGACACAATATAACAAAACGACTGCTGTCACCACACTAATGCTTGACTGGAACATTTTAACTGTCTTAAGTAGTTGGCCTTGAGTACACCGTTGCCAACATACCGATTGGGAGACAGAAAATTTACCGATGTATTACTTCTATCTTCTTATAATCAGGGTTGCGTCCTTAAGAGGGTAGTCAACTCAAGAAGATGATTTTTTTTAAATTTCGATTGTTTTTTGCATTTATTTGAAGTTTAAAATTTTCTGAAGCACATTTGTTTACTTTGTTTGTACGTTGACAAAGAGTTATAAAAACATCTGTTTAAAATTAAGGTCACTAGCAAGGCTTATGAAATTATTCCTTCAACTTTTAACTTTTCCAGGAATGTAATTTTTGCATGATTGTACATTCTTGGGAATTAAATATTTTGGTTTGTATTGAACGTATTTGGATGATTTTTTTTTCAAATGTTCATTATTTCTTGCTCTATTATCTGTAGAATGATTATTACAAAAACCGTAATAGGAATTTAGTTTAAAAAAAATTTGTGAATACATAAAATAAATGTTTTTGAAAACAAGGTTTTTCTTCAATAAATTTCTTTTAAGAAAAACTAAATACAAGCGCATACAACAGATAATAGACAACAATTTTCTGTATTTTGTAGCATAATAATCATGTTGATATCTTTCTTGGTTCCTTAAATATTTGATTCCCCGTAAAAGCCCGCTTTTCCAACCTCACCATTATATTAGGGGCTGTAATTAATTCTTTGGTTTGGTTCAAATGGTAGATCATTACTAGTAAATTACTCTTTCATTTAAAATAATTAATGATAAATTATAGCCAGAAGTTTTCATTTTCATTTTCTGGGTTGACTACCTCCTTAATAAAAAAAACCCGTTACAAACTGATTAACTAATTAGGAAAAATTAAAATTTCACTTTTCCGATTATTATTAAATTTTTCCATATAATGTTTAATTTCAACATGACACTTTAAAGTACCTTTTTGTTTGGCAGTATATCTACAAAACGGACACCGAAACTGAGGTTGTTTACCGCACTCATATTTTTTATGTCTATATAAAGAAGCGTATTGTCGATACGTTTTATAACAATTATCGCACTGAAATTCCCCACAATGATATTTTATATGAGTTTTGAAATCTGAATAATGTACGAAAACTTTTTTACATCGGATACAAGCGTTGTTGAACATTTGTTCTTCTAAATTCACATCGTTCATCTTATATGCCGACCCTGAAAAAAAACAGAAAAAATTATTTTAATATTTTTATTATAAATTATAAATTAATAGACTAATAATATAACACGCGTGCTATGTGTGGGTTGCATTAAAATAATTATAGCTACATTAAAAACACCAAAACACTTACAACACAATGATAACACATTTTAAAAGTTAAATGATAACGATTAGATAATAGGCTATCATAAAATATATCACCTTTTCACTTTCTCTTGCTCTACAATATAGAGATGAATATATAGAGAAGTAAAGTATTGCTTTAATGTCGATTTTTCGAAATCGAGTTTTCAACAGATATACACGTTTTCAGGTTCCCTGAACCCATAAAAACCTGTTTTTAGTGATTAGTCGGTGTGGTGGTGGTGGTGGTTTGTGTGTGTGTGTGTGTGTGTGTGTGTGTGTGTGTGTGTGTGTGTGTGTGTGTGTGCGTGCGCGCGCGCGTGTGTGTGTGTGTGAACAAAATATCTTGAGAACGGAAGATAGTTCAAAGCTGAGTTTAAGGGGAGACTGTACTTCGTATCACACCAATGTTAAATTTCCTATTTTTAGGTACATTTTTCATAGGATTGGTAAAAGATAGATAAATGAAACTTTACACACTTTTAGTTGTCGGGGTTCTCTACGTACACACAATTTTTCAATTTAATCTGTGAGCCCATAAAATTAAAAACAAGTTATCAAATAACATAAAGTATTTTAAAATTTCTTTATACGTTTTTTGCATATTAGTAATTGTTGGAGCATCTGAGGAAGTCATTAAAATGACGGAATTTGTGCATGTACAAGATGAATAACTGGTAAAACATTTAGCCAGCTAGGTTTAATGGGATCCGAGAAAAATGTACCTAATTTTTAAAATCTAAATTTACTGGAACAGCCAAAAAACAAAAAGGAACAAATCAAAAAGAAAAAATACACAAACAAGTAAATTTCCCATCAACAGTTGGTTAGAAAGCTGTACCAACAGCTGAAAATATCAAAAACAGTAAATCAGATATTTAAAAAAACTGAAAATCCCTTTGCTCTAAAACGAAAAAATACGAAACATAAAATTGGTTCTTGGTGAAATGATCATTTTTCTGGATATGCCTGCTAAAAAACTAATTTTTTTCAGTAAAATAATTTTTTGGCGTAATTTAATGTTTTTCTTGTAGATATAAGTCTGAACTATTGAAAAACATGTAAATTTCCCATCAACCGTTGGTTAGAAAGCTGTACCAACAGCTGAAAATATCAAAAACAGTAAATCAGATATTTAAAAAAACTGAAATTCCCTTTGCTCTAAAACGAAAAATTACGAAATATATTGGTTCTTGGTGAAATTATCATTTTTCTGGATATGCCTGCTAAAAAACTGAATTTTTTCAGTAAAATAATTTTTTTGGCGTAATTTAATGTTTTTCTTGTAGATATAAGTCTGAACTATAGAAAAACATTAACAACCGAAAATTAAAATTTTCAGTGAAAACCATCATGCAGTCTCACCTTAAGTTCCTGAGTTAGATACCACTTTACTACCTTTCACTTTTTTTTAGTAGTGATCTACTTTTCACTTTTTTGTGATTTTTTGAAAAAGGCTCCTACGATTTTTTTTTAAATCGCCTAATTTACTATACCGGATGTCTCACGAAGAGGTTGCGATTTTTTAATTAATATGCTGAACGTATCGCACACTCTACAAACTGGAAACTTTACAGTTATAATAAATATATATGCAAAAAAACTACCCTCGACTTTCATTTGAGATTTATTTCACATGGGGCTTTTTGAAGGAAAAAGTTTATTCTGACACCATTGCAACAGACGATGAAATTATGAGGCTGATTGAAGAGGAAATGCTGTTGATACCTCGGCGATTTTTCAAAAAACGCTTATTTATTTTTTTATTTATTTATTTTTTTTTAATTCCTAATATGTGTACGTTACAATCTGTTCAATTCAGAACAATAAGCAACCCCATGACCCAATGAGATGAGGATGATGTGTATGACGAGTAAATGAGGTGTAGTCTTGTACAGACCCAGGCCGACCATTCCTGAGAAAGTATCGTTAATTGAACCCCAACCATCAAAGTACACCGGCAACCACTGTCTAGTATTCAAATCCGTATAAAAGTAATTACTTTTACTAGGATTTGAACCAGGAACCTTCGTCTCCAAAAATCAGCTGTTAAACAGCTGATTTTGGCGACGACTTTACGTCTAGACCAACCCGGTGGGTTTAAAAAAACGCTCATGATTCATTTTTGTTTCGTTGCTGTCAGTGCATAGCTATTGATAGACATCAGTTCGAATAAAGGTTAATCTATGTGTTTTTATTAATCTATGTTTTTCACTTTAGACTGTTTACTAATGATTAAACAAAGGTTATATTGTTCATAATTTGCATTGGCAAGAGATAATCTTGTGCGTGGTTCTCAACAATTTTTATATTTTTACAAAGCTAATTTTGACCAGCCATAGGAAATCATAGAAGATCCTATATCTTTACAAGGCAATATTTTAAGGATAGCAGATTTAAGTAAAATGGGTCAAAAATATTGAGTTTTAGTTGAGAAATTAATTTTAAAAGTTACAAGTTGAAAACCGCCTAGCTATTCGCCTGAAAAACTTTTTCAGAGTTTCAATTGATGAATGTCAGTCAACTTTTTTAAGTGAGATCTTGGGAAAGTTACAGAAGAGTAAATCGAACGTACAAAATAGAACTTATGAGTACCAACAAAAGAAACAATTATCTACAGTAAAACCTCGTTTATCCGGCCCTCGTTGATCTAGATCTCCTCATAATCCGGATAAGATTTTTAGATATTTTTTAAAATTTAATGTTTACATAGATAATAATTTTTAACAATGACAGCAAGAACTTTTTCCCGTAACAGGTAGATGTAATGGTAAATAACACTAAATCTGCTAGTTCCAGGGCTACAAAAAATAGTTCTATTTCTTACGACATGATCAGCCTATTATATGACTGAAACGTTTAAGAACAGAAGAGGTACAGTTGAGCCGTTCTTAGTTTGCTCTTACTGTCAATAACAAAAAAAACCACCTACTACAGGGTGCATGCTAGAGTCTGCAACTTTAAGGATGTCGTATTCCTATTAAGTTAACTATTTTTTAAATTATAAGTACTTAAAGTACTAAAAACATCAGTCATGATATGATGTAGGCCTAACAATTTCATTTAGAAAAATACGTTTAAAAGTATTTTGTATTAAAATACTTTTGAAAGTATTTTGTTGTTACTTTTTAATCAGCGTGTACACATTTTGATATAATGCGCATGCTCAGTGACGTCATTATTTGTTTACATTAGGAGCAAACTAAGAGAGGCTGGACTGTACAGGTGTAAAAGACACTAGTCATAGTTATCTCCTCTGAAAGTAATGATTTTCATTATAATACAACCAGATCCTGTGGTGAATGAAGCGGAATGAAGTGGGTGGAAAGAAGATGCTTTTTGGAAGGCCTGGCATGCTGATAAGCATACTTTTATACTCAGTGAGAAAGGCATGGAAAACCACTTACTCATCGTTTTACTTAGTGAAGCCACTAGAGATTCAAACCAGCCTTCGGGTGATGACCTACAGCAAGAACTTAACTACAAGTACGTCAAATATTCGCTATTTATTTTGATTTAATGTATAGTTTGAGCATAGATTGTACAATAAATTAATGTAATAAAAATGTTTTTTGTCCAGTTTAAGAAAGCTTTACCAGAGTGTCACTCCAGCTTAACTGTTAATGATAAAGCGTTTGCCTTGCTTTATTCAAACGCCACATGTATTTGCAACATAAGAAAGACAGTGGACCGATTCGTTATAAAGAATGATGTAAAAAGTATTTTTATATTTTTTTAATGTAATTTAAACAGTTATTATGAAATTTTATTTTTATTGTAATTAACAGAAAGTCTGCTTATTTAAGGATTTTTTTGCTTATTACCCATATTATCCGGATTTTAGATTTTCCGGATAACCTTTGGTCCCAATCAGTCTGGATAAACGAGGTTGTACTGTACTTCTTTTATAAAAAGCAAGTAACGCGCTATATGAAAGATGCTTCTTTCACTTAGTCCTTAAATTTTGTAACATGCTTTCTAAAAATATGACAGAACAGAATGTAGGAATGAAATACATAAATGGGTAATTAATGTCGAAAACAACAACGACATGCTAGTGATTGTAATTAAAACATTAAGTTACCTGTGAATTCCCCATTGTAGTAATCTGTTCAATTTAAGAACAATAAGAAACCCCATGACCCAATGAGATGAGAATTCTCATCTCATCTCATGATAATTCTCATTCTCATCTCATGACCTAATGAGATGAGGATGATGAGTATGAATTAGTGTAAATGAGGTGTAGTCTTGTACAGACTCAGAGAGTATGGTTAATTGAACCTCAACTATCACAGTACACCTTTAACCACTGTTTAGTAATCAAATCCATATAAAAGTAACTACCTTTACTAGGATTTGAACCACGGAATCCTCGTCTCAACTGTTTAACAGCTGATTCGTGATGACAACCTTACCATTACACGATTACCATTACATAATTTTTTTACTTTCTCTTGCCTATATGAATATATAGGAAGGAAAGTATTGTTTTCATGTCGATTTTTCGAAATCGAGTTTTCACCGGATCTATACGTTTTCAGACCCCCTGAACCCAAAAAACATGTTTTTAGCGATTGGTCTGTGTGTGTGTGTCTGTGTGTGTGTGTGTGTGTGTCTGTGTGTGTGTGTGTGTGTGTGTGTGTGTCTGTGTGTGTGTATGTGAACAGAATATCTCAAAAACGGAACATCGTACGAACTTGAAACTTGAAACTTAAGTTACATACCACTACCGGACCCGACACGAACATTTTCATCAAAATCGGTTAACCGGAAGTAGTAGTTTATTCGTATAATTTTTCACTTTTTTGCGATTTTCTCAAAAACTGGTCCTACGATTTTTTTAAAAATCGCCTGGTTTACTCAATTTTTTATGCTCTACAAGATAGGGTAGGCGCCATGTTTGCTGAAATTCTGCGTGAGGCTGTTTTTACGTAAAAACATTTTCTTTTTAAGATTGCGGCTTTAATATGCAATTTAGCGCAAAACGTTATATAACAAAAGTTGTAGAGAATTTAAAATTCTACAACTTTTATTTCAAACATTTTTTTGTATAACGCTTAGTTTAGCGGTAATTTGCAATTTTCTGTTTTTTTCTCACGAAAACGTGAGAAAAATTGATTTTTTAAACATTTCGGCCTTAGTATGCATTTTACGACAAAAGTGTATATAATTAAATTTGTAGAAAATTAAAAGATCTACAACTTTTAATTAGAGCATTTTTCTCTACAGAGCGTAGTTTAGAGAGAAAGAGTGATTTTCCGTATTTCTAAGCCAAAATGAGGTTGATTTTCATTTTGCGTCTTTCACTCATGATTAAAATTAGGTTATGTTTATTGAGGTTTGTTTTTTGTTTATTTCTTATGTTTTATTACTAATGTTAGGTTTATTGTTAATTATTTTCACTGGCAAGAGAAAGTTGTGTGAGTGTTTCACACCAGATTTTTTAGCTTTTATTTGTTATAGGGAACTGTACATAATTGACAACTACCAAATTTGATCGCTGCTTTGCTGTATTATTTGATGTGAATTAGGCATGAGTTTTAACAGGGAGATGGTCACCATACAAAGTGTCTTTCCCAACCGGTGTTACTTAACAAATAATAGCGACTTACTACCAACTGACTGACTGGGCTGGCCCGAAGGTAATACTAAACCACCTGACTCCTTGTTTTTACTTAGTAAAACCTCTACAGGTTCAAACCAGCTTTGCGGCTGTTGACCCAAACTACATAATTTGTATGAAAATGCATAAAAAATGCCAGCCCTTCGACAACTTTCAGGCGTAAGCCGCCGACCATTGCCAACCAAAATTTGAACGTTACAGAAAAAAAATAAATCGTTCTAACACTAAAAATATTCAAAATACATTTCTTTTAGTTTATTTAAAGTTGCATCTCAGCCCATAACAGAGAGGTGGGGAGTGTCAAGTTATTTACACTCAATCTGTTTGTTCCAGGACTAAACTAAATAGTTCTGTATCTTATCACATGGTCAGCCAATTAAATGACTGAATCATTTAAGAACAGAAGAGGTAGAGGTGTAAAAGACACTAATCACAGTTATCTCCTCTGAAAATAATGGATTTCATTATACAGCCAGACCCTGTGGTGAATGAAGTGAAGGTGTCATTTACAGAGTGAAAAATGCTAGCTTTTCAGAGGGTCCGGCATGCTGATAAGCGTACTTTTCCATTAAGTGAGGAAGGCAAGTGTAAACCACCTCACTCCTCGTTTTACTTAGTAAAACCTCTACATGTTCAAACCAGCCTTTCGGCTGATGACCTAAACAACAACAAAGTTGCATCGACAGCTTGATCATTTGAGACTACTGTGAGTTTTGGTACTGTAAAATGTTAAAATTTTCAGACCCTAGCCGGGAATCGAACCCGGAACCTTTCGCTTTGTAGGCTAGCGCGCTAGTCACTACACCACTACACCATTAATACCATATTCAATTAGTTTTTGAAAACGTTCTGGTATCCGGACGTTGCAATTGTATGCATAACTTACGGACGTCCGGTAAACCGGATGCTGGAACTACGTAAAATACATCGGAGTTCTGTTTTACGGACGTTGGCACTGAAAGGGTTAACAAATTTTTAAACTCTTAAAAATATCCGAAATAAAACAACAAAATTGCAATAAATAAATACGTATTTTATTATTTAATTTTAATTGAATAAATTTTAAACAGATTTATTACACAGTAAAATTTTTGAAGTTAAATTGGAAATGTTTTCTGACAATATGAGTATTTAAATTTTCTTTTCGTTTTGATACAAACGGACAATGTGTGCAGTAGAAATGTGGTTCTTTACCGCACTCGTGTTTTTTATGCCTGTAAAGTGATGCAAGTTGTGTGTACGATTTGGAACACTGATCGCACGCATAATTCCGATGGTTTTCATCAGGTCTTGAAAATTTCTGTTGTAGTAAGTAATCGAAAGTTTTACCATTTGTCATAAACGCATCTGAAAATAATAAAAATATTTACATTAATTTTACAGTAAACGCCGCTTATAGAATTCTTTTGTTAATGTGATCAGCCGCTTTTTACTTTCTCTTGCCTATATGAATATATAGGAAGGAAAGTATTGTTTTCATGTCGATTTTTCGAAATCGAGTTTTCACCGGATCTATACGTTTTCAGACCCCCTGAACCCAAAAAACATGTTTTTAGCGATTGGTCTGTGTGTGTGTGTGTGTGTGTGTGTGTGTGTGTGTGTGTGTCTGTGTGTCTGTGTGTCTGTGTGTCTGTGTGTGAACAGAATATCTCAAGAACGGAACATCGTACGAACTTGAAACTTGAAACTTAAGTTACATACCACTACCGGACGCGACACGAACATTTTCATCAAAATCGGTCAACCGGAAGTAGTAGTTTATTCGTATAATTTTTCAGTTTTTTGCGATTTTCTCAAAAACTGGTCCTACGATTTTTTTTAAAATCGCCTATTTTACTCAATTTTTTATTCTCTACAAGATAGGGTAGGCGCCATGTTTGCTGAAATTCTCGGTGAGGCTGTTTTCACGTAAAAACGTTGTTTTTTTAAGATTACGGCTTTAATATAAATTTTAGCGCAAAAACCAATATAATAAAAGTTGTAGAGAATTTAAAAACCTACAACTTCTGTTTCAAACATTTTTTTGTATAACGCTTAGTTTAGCGGTAATTTGCGATTTTCTGTTTTTTTTCTCACGAAAACGTGAGAAAAATCGATTTTTTTAACATTTCGGTCTTAGTATGCATTTTACGACAAAAGTGTATATAATAAAAGTTATAGAAAATTAAAAGATCTACAACTTTTGTTTAGAGCATTTTTCTCTACAGAGCCTAGTTTAGCGTGAAAGCGTGATTTTCCGTATGTTTAAGCCAAACTGAGTTCGATTGTCATTTTGCTTCATTCATGATCAGCCGCTTTTTATGATTAAATACAAAACAACAGAATCTATACTAATATTATAAAAAATTAACGTTTGTTTGTTTCTAAGAGATAATCTCAAAAACTGCACGACCGATTTCAATAAATCTTGCACTGTTGCAAAGTTTAGGATTTCCTGACATTTATTATAGTCTATTTATGTCAAACGTATTTTTTTGTCCTTATTTTTTCCTTCGGGCCAGCCAAGCCAGTCAGCTAGTAGAGAGTCGTTATATATTGTTAAGTAACACCGGTTGGGAAAGTGACTTTGTATGGCGACCAATTGATAGCCACAAGTGAATAAATATAAATACATTTATAATAATGTATTTTATTTCAACCATTTTTTCTACAGAGCTTCTTTTTCAATCAACTTTTTGTATTTTTAAGTCGATTAGACATTGACTTTCATTTAGTACCCTATCTATCATACACTAATGATTAAAATTAGATTATGTTTTTCATTTTACATTGTTTAATCATGATTAAACATCATCGTCGTCGTCCATCATAGATTAGGTTGTAATTGAGTCTGCTCCGGCGTTCATCTCTTCCTCGGTCTTCCCATTCCTCTTAATCCCTCAGTTCATAAAACCAAGCATTCAAAAGTAATCGGTCCTGTGACATTGTAAATAAATGATCTGTCCATTGTCTTTTATATTTCATGATGATCTCATTTAGTGGTCGAGTTCCACATTCCTGATGTGTTCTTGTTTCGTACATCCTTTAACATGTCTAAGGAACCTCATTTCTACTGTTTGGATCATTGACTTTTGTTTCTTGTTAAGCACCTAAGCTTCACTTCCATACATCAGTGTTTGAATGGCCATCATCTAGTAAAATTTAATCGGTGTATCCTTTCTTGGTCTGCCTTTCAGGTTTCGGCATAGATACCCACAAATCGTATTAAATCTGGATACCTTTTATTGCATATCTTGATCATAATTATAGGTTATGTCACATTCCAAATACTTTAAATTTCCTACCTGTTCCAAAATTTTATTATCGAAAACTATTTGGTCGTAATCGGGCACTTTTCGCAAAAAGCTGTCACTTTCCATTCATGAATTATTAAGAAGGTGAAGCAGATACCCTGCCATCTGCAGTTTGTCCGAATTGTGATCAAACATAAAATCTGCCCATTACAGACAGGTGGAGTGTCAAATTATTTACACTCAATTTGTTCGTTGCAGGGCTAAAATAAATAGTTCTGTTTCTTATCACATGGTCAGCCAATTAAATGACTGAATCATTTAACAACAGAAGAGGTAGAGATGCAAAAGACACTAATCAGAGTTATCTCCTCTGAAAGTAATGAATTTTATTATACAGCCAGACCCTGTGGTGAATAAAGTTTAAGTGTCATTTTCAGAGTGGAAAATATGTGCTTTTCAGAGGGCCCGGCATGCTGATAAGCGTACTTTTCCACTCAGTGAGTTGTGGCAATGGTAAACCACCTGACTCCTCGTTTTATTTAGTAAAACCTCTACAGGTTCAAATTAGCCTTTCGGCTGGTTTGAACAACACACTGAACGTATAAGACCCGCCAATATGTTCAAAGCTGTTAAAATATTTACAACTTACCTTCAGCTAATACGAAATTAATGAATAGTAAATTCTCCTATCTAGCTTAAATTAATTCTTGGTAACTGTTACATCTAACGGGAAGTCAGTCACAGAATCGTAAGGAAAGAGTAAAATTCATAAGCCTTCGATACAATAACAAACGGTATCCATTCGTTGAACACATCCCCTGTTTTGTAAAAGAATTCACAAGTGACTCAATGGTGTAATGGTAAGAATACAAATTGGTTACATTGCAGGACCCAACTAATAAGTTTATAGGTCACAAATTATATACATATTATTCAAAGTAAAAATTATACAGTGCTTGAGTTATTAGTTTGCAGGATTTTGTTACAACTTATTTTCTTGTTTCTATATCGCATATTCTTGTCTAACTTGTAAAAATTCATTAGTTTCTTAGATGAGAATTTTTAGGTATGTGAGAAGAGTTAGAAAGAACGCAAGGAAGAATTGTACGAAGGATAATGGGTTCAATAATGAATTGCCCAAATAAAGAAATTGATAAACATATCGGTTTAAATAAGAAAACAAATAATGACATTTTACCGACATCTGGTAAAGATAAACTAAGAAACACAAAATAAATATTTGAAAGGCTGAAAGAATACACAATCTAAACCAACATGATTCGAAAAACCAAAAAAGATCTGCCCATAGCAGACAGGTTATGAGTTTTTACATCTATCTATGAGTTTTCGATCTGCTAGTTACAGAAAAACAAAAAATAGTTGTGTTTCTTCGCATGATCAGCCAATTATATGACTGAAGCATTTAAGAACAGAAGAGGTAGAGGTGTGTATCACACTACTCACAGTTGTCTCCTCTCTGATTAATGAATTTCATTATACAACTAGACTCTGTGGTAAATGAAGTGGAGGTGTCATTTGTTGGATGGAAAGTAGATGCTTTTCAATTAGCTTGGCATGCTGATAAGCATACTTTTCAACTCAGTAAGGCAATTGTAAACCACCTCACTTCTCGTTTTACTTAGTAAAGCCTCTAGAGGTTCAGACCCACCTTTCGGATGATCACCTAAACAACAACAATAATACTAACCATAGATAAAAATGTAAGAAGATTACATTTTTTTCAAGAGGAAAAGTTAGGAAACGGAACATATTCAAAGTGGAAAGATAAAAAAAATAAATAATTTTCAAAAAAAAGTAGGAAGAAATAAAACTGAAGCAGGAGAATTAAAGGAGTTACAGTTCAGCCGTCCTTAGTTTGCTCCTACTATCAACAAACCAAAGCCATCCACTACAGGGTGGGTGCACGCTAGAGTCCACGACTTTATGGATGTCGTATTCCTATTAAGTTAACTATGTTTCTGAATTATAAGTACTTAAATTACATAAAACATCACGGATGATATGATGTAGGCCTAACAATTTCATTTATAAAAATATATTGTATTTAAATACTTTTGAAAGTATTTTGTTGTTGCTTTTTAATCAGCGTGTACACATTTTTATGTAATGCGCATACTCAGTGACGTTATTGTTTGTTTACAGTAGAAGCAAACTTAAAAAGACTGGACTTTACTCATGAACAATTACCGTAGTCCTATGTTGATGAAACGAAAATTAAAAAAAAATAAATAAAATAAAAACCTTACTTAAGATATACATTGTGTAAGGTGCTTATAGAAACACATACTTCTGGAAAAATTATTATTTATTTCACAATAAAAGAAGAATGTGTGTTTGTAAAACAATTTTGACACATGAAAGGTTTACCAGGGCATCCATCACATAACGAAGTGACTTGTTTAGAATGAAACAACGCATGAACTCTTCCAAATGTCGCAGATAATGTAGAGTAACATGTTTTGCACCGTCTACGAATCGGTCTTCCATCTCTTGTTGGTTTTAACAATTTATGAGCACCAACATTTTCTTTGAATTCATTTTCATTGTACCGGATCACGGTAAATCCCCAATCTGTAAAGAATTATTAATAAATTGGCAAAGTTAATTCATGGTTTATATTTAAAGAAATAGAAGAACATTAATTATTTTATAAAATACACTTTCATTTCATTCAAAAAATTATGGAGTTAACATTTTTAGGACGGCACCCGCACGTGACATTTTTAGGACGGGCGCACTGTTTTAAACCAAGTGACCGCCAGAAATTTTGGAATTCTAACACAGATGTCACCTGCAAAAAGATAAAATCTGTACAAATAAGACCGTTATCAGCGTTGTACCGTCAGGAAGAGTGTGTAAAGGTATCAGACGAACTAATGTCCCATAGCCGAGCGAGCGAGAGGGAGGTATGTGGCATAACTACACATGCGTTCAAAGGTTTTTACCGTTATAATCCAAATCTGAAAACATATTACAGTTGTTATCTTGCTTGTTAGTTTACTGCATGCATAAACGCTTGCTCACAACAATGAGTAAAATTATACGACAATGTTATTGGAACGGCGCGAGTGAGAGGGTTATGCATTCTCTCACTCCCACGTCTAGGGGACATTAGTTTATCTGAATACTATACAAGAACTGTCTTAAGTGTTTGAGCAATAACTTGGGGTTTAAACAAGAAGGATAGCCTAGCTATGATGCACTATTATCGCGCACGTCACGAAAGAAGTCCACTGTGAAGACTAATTTCCCCTTAACCAATTTAACGGAAGTTTTCTATTTAAATCACGAGTCCCATATTTGTTTTACGTAGACTATTTGTAATTTTAAATGCAAAAGTCGGTATTTGGCACAATACTGTTGTAAAAATGCATGCTTTAGTCGAAAATCATTCCCAATCTTTATGTGGAGCGAAAATAACGCTGTTCTTTAATTAGCCGCCGTATTGAAAGGGAACAACCGATTTTACTTTTTAAATATTTACATTATAAAGAAAACTATGATCTTTAGCATAGTTAAAGCCCGATTTTTTATGTAAAGCCTGGATGAAGTAACAGATGTTGCATTAACGTACATTAATAGAAAACCGGTAAGAACTGTGTAATTTTTATATGTAAGTAGGTGTATCTCGGACAAATTTTTAAATAAAAAATTTAAATCAAACGAATCAACGCAGGAAGAAAACGGTTTTAATTTGGAGTAGCGTTAAAATTTTTCCGTTGGGTCGTTTTTAAAATAGACCTCTTCAAACACAACGGACTTTTTCCGAGGCGGCCACAATGGACTACTTTCTCTTGAAGTAAAAGAAAATAGAGAAGTGGAAGTATTCTTCTTCTTCTGCCTTCCAAGGATTAGGCATTTCTGCCTAATCCTTCTGCCTAATCCTGCTGGTCTGGAACAATCCAGACCTCTCAAATCTTCCCATCTCTTTCTCGGGCGTCTTCATTCTCTTTTTCTCTCCGATTTATACTTTAGTGTTTGTTTAGGTATCCTATCCTTCCGCATTCTGTTTATATGCTCTAACCACTGTATTCTGTTCTGAGATACCTTGTTGTTTATAGAGAAGATGTTGAGTTCTTTCCTTATCTCGGTGTTCCTACAACGATCTTCTCTAATACACACATACATATGTCGAAGAAACTTCATTTTAGATGCTTGCAATTCACTCTCCTCTTGCTTTGATAGGACCCAAGTTTCACTGCCATAGAGTAGGGTCGGCACTGCTATTGTTTTATAAATTCTCAGCCTCGTGTTTTTGCTGGTGCTATGTTTTAAGGTTCGGTGGATAGTTCCGCATATTTGCTGAAATCGGTGTATCTTATTCAAAGCATCTTTATCCTGTTGGTATATAATATTGCAACCTAGATACTGAAAGTGAGATAGTAATTTCTAGTGCAAGTTTTATACAAAATACGTAATATCCTAGAACATGTACAAAGAGTGAATATTTTAGGAGTGTTACTAGATAGATCTTTATCGTGAGATTTTTATACTGATCAAATCAGTGGTAAAATATCATCTGGAGTATTTTCATAAAACAAATTTCCAGATTAAATGATAAAAAATTGTTAATATCAGCTTATCACGGTTTAATTTTATCTCATATCCGGTATGCCACATTAATTTGGGATAATTCATTACTGAGTCGTATGGAACGAGTTTTTGAAATTCAGAAAAAACAATTAGGTGTACGATGGGAGTTAACCACTTACCCTCATGAAGAACATTATTCAAGGAGCTTTAATTAGTTACAGCTCCTTCTTTGTACGTCTTTAAAGTGATAATTATACAATTAAACCTCCATAAAAATGATTTCAGTAAATTAATAAGTAATATTATAATTACTTGGAGATTTTATTGTTTCTGGGAAAGGAAAAGGATGTATAAAAACTTTGAAAAAATAAAAAACTAACACCAGACAAAAATTTTTAATATATATATATTTATAAACGAAAAACAATTTGTTGATAATAAAAGTAACAATGAACAAAACTAACAATTATAAAATTGAAATAATTAAATCATAATTTAAAAAAAAATTAATACAATAATAATAAGTAATATATTTGAAGACATGTATTTGTATTGGGGGGAATTAACATTACATTAATTTGTAGTAACATTGACATGAGATAATTTACTAGATTATATGACAGTAAACATCCATCCATATATCCATTGAACAGTTAACATAAACATTTCATTTTACAGTCAGTATACACGTTAATAATTACATTCAACACAGTAAAACACGAATTCAACAACTTACTGTAGAAATATATTTAAAATAATAACATACAGATAAAGTACAAGAAAATATTCTGTAGAAGATTTTTAAAAAAATCTATGGAGAAATTATTGTAAAAAATTTAGATAGGTAATAAAAAAAATATAAAATTTTCATTGACCACTTATTAGTGAGACTCTTTGATTATAACAGGTAGTAAGTAGATGGAGTCTTAAATTATTTTCACTCGATCTGTTAGATCCAGAGCTACAAAAAATAGTTCTCTCTCTTATCAGATGGTCACACAATTATATGAGTGAAATATTCAAGAACAGAAGAGGTATATTCATATAGGGCAAGGGAAAATAAAATTGAATAAAATGTACATACAGTATTTAGATGAACTAAAGTCCCCTAGCCGTGGGGGAGTGAGAGAATCATAACGCTCTGACTCGCACAAGCCATACGCGCCGTTCCAATAACATTGTATAATTTCACTCATTGTTGTGAGCAAGCGTTTATGCACGCAGTAAACTAACAAGCAAAATAACGACTGTAGTATGTTTTCAGATCTGGATTATAACGGTAAAGACCTTTGAGCGCATAAGTAGTTATGCCACATATCTCCCTCTCACTCGCTCGGCTATGGGACATTAGTTCGTCTGATACCTATACTTCTTTTACTTTTCTATAAAATAATTTCCAGAATGTGATAAGCACTAACCTTTTCAGTGATTTTCACTATCATCAAAAAATATGCCATAACAGGCAGATGGAGTGTTAAATTATTTTCTTTTGATCTGCTAGCTCCAGGGCTAGAAAAAATATTTGTGTTAATTATCACATAGTCAGCCAATTATATGACTAAAGTATTTAGATCAGAAAAGGTTAGGTGTAAAAGACATCAAAGTTATCTCATCTGATAGTAAAGAATTTCATTATACAAGTAGGCCCTGTGGTGAATGAACTGAAGTTGTCATTTGGAGGGTGGGAAGTTGATACTTTTCAGAGGATCTGGAATGCTGATAAGCATACTTTTCCACTCATTGAGGAAAGCATTGGTAAACCATCTCACACCTCTTGTTACTGAGTAAAACTTCTAGAGAGGTTCAAACTAGCCTTTCTGATTACCACCTAAAAACCAGTGAGACACTGTGAAGGTAAAATTGAAAATGAAAAAGAAAATAGCGAATGAGAAAGCAAGCCAGTGAATGTAAGGAAAAATAGAGAAGTGTTCTGTATATCTTAATATATTGTTTTTAAATTCCTAATGTGTGTACGTTGCAATTTATCAATTTAAGAATAATAGCAATCCCATGATCCAATGGAGGTGCCTGAAATGCAGCTATTTATTTTATTAAACTCTAACAAAACTTTTTTTTTAATTTATTTATTTAACGCCGCACCAACTACAACGGTCATTAGCGACGACGTTGGGGTGTAACTTTTGTACGATGGAGGATGAAATGATTTTTTGTAACGTATTAAAATATGCCGTGCCTGAGTGGGATTCGAACCTAGGACCGCATGATGAGAGGCGTGCACGTTACCAACTGCGCCAATGCGGCAACAACCGTTATTTCAACATTTTATCCTCACTTTCATTCCTAAGTGTTATAGCCTGATTTTCGTAAGGAGAGCGCTCGGCAAAATGTGCATCTGTATTAGTATAGTCTTGTATGTACTGCAATAGTGCAGTGTATGTAATCAACAATGGAACAGCATGCCTACGAAATACAATGGGTGTTGTCAATTTTCAACAATACTCTGACTGTACATCTAACTGTAGGTCGGAGGGGTATGCGGGGTTGAAGTCAAGTATGCGCATGCGTAGCCCAGCGCTCACAGCAATTGGCTTGGCCTTTAACAGTTAGGGTGCTGACGGCATAATATTATAAATATTGATAAAACAAATAAAATATTTTTACAGAGATTTTGTAAACACTAACCAAAAAAATAATATAGTAACTAAAACAAACCCTTAAAAAATGTCACTGTAACACTAAATTCAAAATTTTATATATAAATAACCCAAATAAACGCAGTCACACAAATTAGATGGTCAATAAAAATTATAAATTTCCCAAAAAAAATTCAAACGTAAATTCTTAATGAATTAACATTAAAAAATTGTATTACAATATTAAAACGATTTTGAACGATTAAAAAATTCACAAAACAAATCAACAGTCAAAATTTTTAGTTTAAATTTTAATTTGTGCTGTTTATTAGGCCTATTAGTTCATAAAATATTTTTTTTTAAATCAAAATTATATAAAAAAATTGAATAAATATAATCAATATGAAGAATTAAATAATGAAACCAAAAATTACATTAAATTTTAGCAAAAAATAAAAATATAGACTAATAAAACTAAGTACATAAATAACATATTATCTATTACTACGACTAATAATAATAATAATAATAATAATAGTAATAAAAACAATAAAAAGTAGTAACATTAATGGAAAATTTATGGAAGCTCTTATTCATAATACTTAAACACTTAACATTAAAAATATAAGCCTGTATTTATGAAATTTGTAAATACTATTTTTAACTAAAGAAATTCTATTAAGTTTTATAAGCTTTTAAAAATACTCATAACAGACAGGTGGAGCGTCAAATTATTTACACTCAATCTGTACGTTGCAGGGCTAAAATAAATAGTTCTGTTTCTTATCACGTGGTCAGCCAATTGAATGACTGAATCATTCAAGAACAGAAGAGGTATAAAAGACACTAATCAGAGTTATCTCCTGTGAAAGTAATGAATTTCATTTCACAGCCAGACCCTGTCGTGAATGAAGTGAAGGTGTCATTTGTAGAGTGGAAAATATGTGCTTTTCAGAGGGCCCGGTATGCTGATAAGCGTACTTGTTCATTCAGTGAGTTGTGGCAATGGTAAACCACCTCACTTTTCGTTTTACTTAGTAAAACCTCTACAGGTTCAAACCAACCTTTCGGCTGATGACCTAAACAATAAGCTTTTAAAATTCTGAGATTTGTAAAGTTATTTAATTTAAAAGATAAAAATACTATAAAACGTCCCTAATTTTTTATAACTAATTTAATACAAATATTTGTAGGGTAACGTACAGCATTTTGTTTGTAAAACCATTAAATGTTATGAAAAGGTAAAATTAAATTAAACTTTTTTTATTCTTTCAAAATCTTCATTAATCCATTTCATCGCCTTAAGCCTATAAATTTTTATTATATAAATGTAACTATTTACATTTATTTTAAAGTATTTAATTTCTTTTTAATTTTAAATACCAAGTCTTTTAATCGAATATTGGGGGTGAACATTATTCTATAAATAATAGACAATTATTTTGAATGCGGTGGGGAAGGTAATGTAGGAGGTGGGCGCTACTATCCATGTTGCCTGAATCTGACTATCTACGTGAAAATTGACAATGCAGTCTGTCAATTCAGGTAGACAGTCCGATAGGATATCACGTACACAAACTAGCAACATGGATAGTAACACCCACCCCCTGCATTACCCAACTATTTTTCAAAATTCTAAAACTTCTACCACAACATTGGCCAATCGATATTTCATATTACACTATTATCATATCTGTACTGTTTTTTACGCTGAATAAATCGATAGTTTGCCCGTGCCGAACGATCAAGCGGTTACCGAGATACAAAGGGTTCATAATATTGTTAATAAAACAAAATTTAAATAACTTACGCGATTTTGAAATTTCGTACACGCTGTAAGAATATAATTGTCGTATGTTGTGTTAAAATTTCAAACTTTTCGGTCAAATACTTCTCGAGTTACACGTTTTTAAACGCATGAAATTTGTTGCGGTATCAAAAAACCGGCTCTTTTTGTTTTCCAACCTTTACATGGCAATTTTTAAACCACTTTAAAAATATAGGACTACTATAGGTCAATGCAGAATAAAATGAGCTAAATTTTGATGTTGTAATATGACAAATTTACTGGACACCTGGAGTTGTTTATTTTTGAGTCTATTGAAATAAAATAAACATCTCCAGCTGATTGAAATAAATATTTTAATAAAATTATTTGATCTCATTAACAAAAGTATGGTTACTAGGCAACTAAGAAGAAGAAAAGAGAATTGTAAAATATTTTAATGGGGGACTGGACGCCAAACCAAGAGAGTGGGTCCCTCATTCGTGCTTAAAAAAAATAGTTATTGGGATTAAAATATTATACTATTCTCCAAATAAAAGTGAATTCTTCGTTTCAATTGTCGGTATTCCTGTAAGGGACATAATAAATATATTTTCATAGGATTACAATGACAAGAATGTCGTATTTATTGTGATACATAGTTTTATAGGTATACAGTAACGGGATGTTTACCAATTTTATTATCTTTTTAATTATTTTAAAGTAAAAAAAAAAGTTCTTTTCAAATTTGGCATCCAGCTTGCGGGGAGAATTATTTAGTCTTTTTTCAAATTTGGCATCCAGCTTGTGTGGAATTATTTAGTATTTTTCAATGTAAAGTATGTTGAAATCCGACTCATAGTTTTGGAGATGCAAGGGTTCAAACTCGGGTGTTTATGATTATGAAACCGATAGTAGGAATTAGGAATTGGGATAAACCGAAGAAGCTATGATAGTTTGGACATGTCAGTGGAATGGAGAAGGGTAGACTGCCTAAAATTCACATACAGATAGAGGGAAAAAGATCAAGGGGCAGACCAAGAGTGAAATAAATGGGTTCAGATTGAAGGGTGGTATAGTATGGAGGAATTGTGAAATAGATGCAATACCAAAAGTGCAATGAAGGAGAAATGATTTTGGAGTCAGTCCACCTTACATACACTTTAAATTGTTAAATTTTAAAACATATAGGCCTTCGGGCCAGCCCAGTCAGTCAGCTGGTAGAAAGTCGCTATTATTTGTTAAGTAACATCGGTTGGGCAAGCGACTTTGTATGGTGACCAGTTGACAGCCATCAATGAACAAACTCTACTGGGGGTCCCTGTTCAAACTCATGTCTAATCAACGACAAAAAATACAGTAAAAAGCAGCGATCAAATTGGGTAGTTATCAACAATGTACAGTTCCCGATAACAAATAAAAGCTAAAAAAAAATTGGTGTGAAACACTCACACAACTTTCTCTTGCCAATGCAAATAATTAACAATAAACCTAACATTATTAATAAAATATTAGAAATAAACAAAAAACTAACCTCAAAAACATAACCTTATTTTAATCATGAGTGAATGATGCAAAATGAAAATCAACCTCAGTTTGGCTTAAAAATACGGAAAATCACTCTTTCTCTCTAAACTAGGCTCTGTAGAGAAAAATGCTTTAAATAAAAGTTGTAGATCTTTTAATTTTCTATAAATTAAATTATATACACTTTTGTCGTAAAATGCATACTAAGGCCGAAATGTTAAAAAAATCGATTTTTCTCACGTTTTCGTGAGAAAAAAAAACAGAAAATCGCAAATTACCGCTAAACTAAGCGTTATACAAAAAAATGTTTGAAATAAAAGTTGTAGAATTTTACATTCTCTACAACTTTTATTATATAACGTTTTGCGCTAAAATGCATATTAAAGCCGCAATCTTAAAAAGAAAATGTTTTTACGTAAAAACAGCCTCACGCAGAATTTCAGCAAACATGGCGCCTACCATATCTTGTAGAGAATAAAAAATTGAGTAAACCAGGCGATTTTAAAACAAATCGTAGGACTAGTTTTTGAGAAAATCGCAAAAAAGTGAAAAATTATACGAATAAACTACTACTTCCGGTTGACCGATTTTGATGAAAATGTTCGTGTCGGGTCCGGTAGTGATATGTAACTTAAGTTTCAAGTTTCAAGTTCGTACGATGTTCCGTTCTTGAGATATTCTGTTCACACACACGCACGCACACACACACGCACACGCACACACACACACACACACACACACACACACACACACACACACACACACACACACACACACACACACAACACACACACACACATACACATACATACACACACACACACACACACACACGCGCGCGCGCACACGCACACACACACACACACACACACACACACACACACACACACACAGAGACACACACAGACCAATCGCTAAAAACATGTTTTTTGGGTTCAGGGGGTCTGAAAACGTATAGATCCGGTGAAAACTCGATTTCGAAAAATCGACATGAAAATAATACTTTCCTTCCTATATATTCATATAGGCAAGAGAAAGTAAAAACATGTAAACCCACCATTCCAAAAAAAAACCCACCAGTAGTAGTTTTAGTGCGCTATCCGTTTCGGATGTTGGCGACCAGCATGGCAATTTTCACTTTGCTGACAGCAATACGGAAAAGTTCAGCAGATGTCTTTCCGGTCCATTCCCTGAGGTTGTGTAGCCAGGATATTCTTCTTCTTCCTGGTCCTCTCCTTCCATCTATTTTCCCTTGCACAATGAGCTGTATCAAAGAGTATCTGGACTCATTCCGCATGACTTGTCCCAAATACTGAAGTTTACGGATCTTGATGGTGTTCAATAATTCTCTGGATTTCTGGACTATACCAGTAGGTATGTTGTTGTTTAGGTCAACAGCCGAAAGGCTGGTTTGAACCTCTAGAGGTTTTACTAAGTAAAACGAGGAGTGAGGTGGTTTACCATTGCCTTCCTCACTGAGTGGAAAAGTACGCTTAACAGCATGCCGGGCCCTCTGAAAAGCACATATTTTCCACTCTGCAAATGACACCTTCACTTCATTCACCACAGGGTCTGGCTGTATAGTGAAATTCATTACTTTCAGAGAAGATAACTCTGACTAGTGTCTTTTACACCTCTACCTCTTCTATTCTTAAATGATTCAGTCCTTTAATTGGCTGACCATGTGATAAGAAACATAACTATTTATTTTAGCCCTGCAACAAACAGATTGAGTGTAAATAATTTGACACTCCACCTGTCTGTTATGGGCAGACCAGTAGGTATAGTCACAGGTTAATAATTAAAAAGTTACTAAAATTTAAAATAAATTAAAAGAAAAATACAATACATAATTCACTTCTTAAACTATTCATTATAAATGCAAACTATTAATTTTTAATTTATATAAAAAAACCTACAAAATTTCTTTAAAAATAAAAACTGTTTATATTTATACATTAAATAAATACAGGCATTAATATTACAGAGCAAATATACGTATATTATGTTAAAATACATTAAAAAATAGATTTTCAGATAAAAAATTCAAAATTCATAAAAAATTTGTTAAAAACACTTTTTTGAGAAGTGAGCAAATATTACATTTATAAAATATTAAGAATTTTAAAGCAATTTTTTTTATTTATTTAATTTATTTGTAGACATTGTAATATTATTGAAAAATATACATACTTACACAAGTTTAATTTGTTTTATTATAATAACACCTATAGCTAAATAAGACATACAATAAATATTTTATGTAAACATTTACATATTGAATTTGTACAGTTTACGGATAATGTATTTAAATTGTTTTAATCAAAATTATTTTTCAAGTTGTTTCAATTGAAATTATGGATAAGTGATATAAAACTAAATACATTATAGTTCTTAACCATAGTTAACTAAACTTAAAGCGTTTAACTTTTTACAAAACCTTACATGTTGAAAGCAATATCACAATTGTACAAATAAAACCAATTAGTACTGGAAACAGGAATTTTGTTTATATCAGTATTAATCATAAGAAGAAGGGGTAATAAAACTGATCACGTGTTGTAAGAAAAGTTGGTAAAACATGTTTCTCAAAAAAATTGTACGATCTTGATTTTTGGATCTCTCCCATACTGTAGGGCAGAGTTATACCGTTTTTAATTTAAATAAATTTTTTGGAGGTAATTTTTAAAACTGTCATCAATCATTTTTCTATGCCTATCCATCACAACAGTTAATGGAAAAAAGTGTCAGTACTTGCAGTTTAAAAATAAACATAACGTTAAAGAAAGTAGAGAAGTGGATGTATTTATGCATTATAATAGTTTAGAGCATTAAGAAACAGTGAAGTTCCTGGGAGTATCTCTAGATAGATCTTTGTCTTGGGACTTCTATACCAATCAAGTTTGTAGTAAAATATCATCTGGGGTATTTGCACTAAAACAAATTGCCAGATTAAATGATAAAAAATTACTAATGGCAGCTTATCATGGCCTCATTCTGTCTCATATCCGTTATGGTATCTTAGTATGGGGTAATTCTAGCATGGGTAATATGAATAGGGTTTTTAAAATTCAAAAGAAAGCTATTAGGTGTATGGTGGGAGCTAACCAGCTAACCTCATGCAGGCCACTATTTAAGGAGCTTAAATTGCTTACAGTTCCCTCTCTCTACATTTTTGAGGTGATTATGTATGTTAGGCAAAATAATATATGCAGAATTTTAATGTTCACAATCATAACATGAGAAACAGGAATGATTATTATGTGGCTAATCACTCCACAAAATTGTTTGAACAAAAACCTACTTATGCAGGGAGAAAATTCATGAATAAATTACCCCAATTTTTAAAATGTTGTGAGGATTTGAATTCCTTTAAAAAGAATCTGAAAAATTACTTGATCGGTGAAACTTTTTATAGCGTACAAGAATTTCTTTCTTGATAGTAGTGATACATTGTGTGATTCTTATATGTATTTCAGGTGTTATATCTGACATGTCCTATACTCCTCCTGGAGTCTCCAGGGCGAAAAAAAAACATCCAGATGTCAGAAACTACGAGAGATAGCAATAAATGGTTTTCGGATTCGTAATCTACACTAAACGTTAGCGGGCCTGGATCGAATTTGAAGTTCCAGTTTCAACCGGAAGTGGCCAAATAATCGGAAGTCAAGAAATAAAAGTTGGAGTTTGGAAACAACAATAGTGTCATTCATTTCCTTTAGTTTTTTTTTTTAAATCAAGTGTGAAACACTCACACAACTTTCTCTTGGCTGGTCCGTTGGCGTAGTGGTTAGTGCAACTGACTTCTATGCGGGGGTCCCGGGTTCGATTCCCGGTCAGGTCTAGCATTTTTTCATCACTCATTTTCCGCCGTCTGAATTAGCAGAAATTGCAAAATAGTCAGACATAAAACAAAAGAAAATGCTCTTCCCAATGTAAATAATAAAAAATATAACCTAATTTTCTGCACATAACAGGCTGGTGGAGTGTTAAATTATTTGCACTTGATCTGCTTGTTCCAGGGCTACAAAAAAAGTTCTGTTTCTTATCACATAGTTAGCCAATTGTATGACTGAACTAATTAAGAACAGAAGAGGTAGATATGCAAAAGACACTACTCAGAGTTATCTCCTCTGAGCGTAATGAATTTCACTATACAGCCAGACCCTGTGTTGAATGAAGTGAAGGGTGTCATTTGCAGGATGGAAAGTAAGTGCTTTTCAGAGGGCCTGGCATGCTGATAAGCATATTCTTTCAACTCAGTGCGGAAGGCAATGGTAAACCACCTAACTCCTCGTTTTTACTTAGTAAACCTTTAGAGGTTCAAACCAGCCTTCCAGCCATTGACCTAAATAACAATCTAATTTTAATCATGAGTGACTGATCCTTAATAAAAATCAAGCTCTATTCCACTTTAAAATATGGAAAATCACTAATTGATATTAAACCTAAGCTCTGTAAAAAAAAAATGCTTGAAATAAAAGTTGTAAGACTTTTTTTATTTTCTACAACTTTGATTCTGTATACATTTGTCATGAAATAACTATTAAGACTTTAATCTTAAAAAAGACTTGGCAGACCTAAACTGAGATAAGCAGATACAATAGAAAGATATTTCATATTAATTAGTACAACAAACAAAGAAAAAATCTTTTGAATCACAATTAATAAACAACCAAAACATTCCATTCGAAATAACCGTCAAAAAAAATTTGATAACAAAAATACATTACATGAACACCCTTTAGTTTAACAATAGGCTAATATTAATAATTACATAATGTTTAAGTACAGTTAAATAATGATAATTAAAAAAATACATAATGTATACATGTATTTATATATATATATATTACCTAAATATATTCAAAAATTTTACATTACATTAATTAATTGTAGTATAGCTTAATTACATTTTAATAGATCAATTAAAAATTTGTACTTATAGGCTAAATTAAGAGTTAACAATGAACACTTTGTTTCCTTTTAAATTTTTTTTACAAATTATTATTTATTCTTTTTAAATTTGTACTTACATTTACATTAATTTATTTATTGTACAATCAATAAACTTAATTAATTTATTAATTATTAGTTACATTATTATAATTACATTTGTAATTATTGATTATAATAATTAATTTACTAAACATTTAATAAAAAATAAATTTAAAAAAATATCAACATAACAAATGGAATAAAATTTTACACCATATGATTGTGAATCGTTTTATTTTTGTAATAAATTTTTAATTAAATTAAATGATGTTTTTTTATTAAATCAGTTTAATAAACTTTGTTATTTTTTTTAAATATAGCTACGCTTTTTATTTTGGTGAAAGTTTGTCTCTGATGAACTGCAATATCCAAAGTACTAGTCATACAAAAAAATTTAACTAATTGACTCATAATCAGGAGTAATTAGTAAATCATACATGAGAAACAATTTTACAGGATTAAATTCAAGTACAGTAAAATCTCAGTAGTCCGGCCTATTCGGGACCGAGAGGGTGACGGATTAATGAAAATGCCGGATTACTGGATGTGTTGGAATTATTGAACTATAAATTATAAATTTAAACAAAAAATGAATATGCATTGATTTCTATGTGATTTTAAATTAAATTAACTAATTAAAAAAAGTTTGCTGAGTACTTCTGTAGCCATTGTACTAAACATAATTATCGGCTATTGACATCGCCTAGTGCGGTGTGGGGGTGCTCGTGTTCTGAGAATTACAATTTGTTGTCAATTCAGCATAAAGTATAGAGTATGACCCAGTTCTGGGTTTTGGAAAAAAGGCCAAAAATTATTCCTATTAAAAATAATTAAGGTCTGTTTATTCATTTCTTTAATCAAATCCTATACATACATGTCATATGAAATCTGCCGTAATTAGGTCGAGTTAATTTCCCTAATTCAATTTGAATCTTTTATCAAAATCTATCCTGGGTGAGGTTTCATACTTTTAGGCATAATATTTTAAGGGCTGGACTACTGTACGACCGGACTACCGAGATTCTACTGTATATGATATATTATAATATTGTGATAAAATCTGTGCGTCATCGTACACGAATGTGTGTCTTACAATGACCGGGATGGTTGGTCTAGGAGAGAAGCAAAGAAATTTGAAAAAAAATCCTCCTCAAGATAATGGTTTCAAAGATAGTAAACGGAAAATATAAGTTATCAGGTCGAAAAGAATTGTACAAGGAAAATTAACACTTAATAGAAACAATTAGAAAAAGAAGACAAAAATTTTACAGACACCTGTACAGAACGGATGACAACGGTAGACAAAACAAATTTTTAAGAGACTAAACAATAGATCTAAGGTGTCGGATAAATGGTTTAAAGAAATCAGAAAGGATATTGAGGAAACTGAAATAAATTCAGAAAATTTAATGAACCGAACCAAATTCAGAACACTGGGTGGAAAAAAGAAAGGAGAAAAGCAAGTTAAGTATTTGCTCACTTAACTAAGGAGAGAAGCAGAGAAATTTGAGAGAAAGATCCTCCTCAAGATAATGGTTTCGAAGATAGTAAACGGACAATATAAGTTACCAGGTCGAGAAGAAAATTGTACAAGGAAAATTAACGCTTAATGGAAACAATTAGAAAAAGAATACAAATATATTACGGACACCTATAGAGAATGGATGACAACCGGTTGACAAAAGAAATTTTTAACCCTTTCTAACCCAGTGTGACGAAGAAGTCACACTGGAGTGAAATAACAGACATCAAAATTTTAGTTATTAGCGACTACTTTGGATTAAGCTGGGTGTGAAGTGTAATAATTTTCTGTACCCTAGCCAGGAATCGAAGTTGAGACTTCCGCTTTGCAGTGTAGCATGCTGACCATTGCGCTACAGAGGCGACCATTAATTACTTTCTTTTAAAATTTAATTTTAGTTTTAAATATTCGTGTTCATTTACTAAAATAAACTAGCATTTCTTCGAATACGTCGTATGTAAGTACAAGTATATTTTTTAGACTGTTTGTAAAAATTGATTTTATCCAATTTTATCAACATTTTTAATTGTAAAATATTTTGTCTTAAATGGTGACTTCAAAATTGAAATCATATTTAGTTTTTTTGCTACAAATCTAAGTAAGAGAATATATTTTGTTTAGGAAACCTGAACAAAATTTTACATATTCATATTGTTGTATGAAACAATGAACAGACTTTTTTTGTGTGTAGTTAAAAAAATTGGGATTGAAAGGGTTAAGACACTTAACAATAGATTTACTGCAGACACTGCAACACGAAATTAACTGTCAAACATATTCTTGTGGAATGTCCTACCTTGAACACTATACGGAGACAATTTCAATTACCAGACAATTACAAAGACTGCGTAAATCACACTCAGTACACAAAGACACTGGACTTTATACAATTTTTAAATATTCAAAGACAATTTTAGTGCAAATAACATTTTAACAGGTGTACGACAAGGTTGTTCTTTGTCACCACTACTTTTTAACTTGTATATAGAAGAGGCTATAAATGAAGTGAAGGAGAAATTTGACGTAGGAATAAAAATTCAAGGAGAAACAATAAAAATGTTGAGATTCGCCGATGATATAGTAGTATTAGCCGAGGCAAAGAATGAACTAGAGGATGCCTTAAATGGAATGGATGAGATCTTGAGGAAGGATTACTTCATGAAAATTAATAAGAACAAAACGAAAGTGTTGTGCAGCAGCAAGAGTGGTTTAGAAGAGATGGGAAATTTAAAAGTAGGCAACGAAAACATACAGGAAGTTGGGGAATTCTGCTATCTAGGGAGTAAAATAACAAAGGATGGTAGAAGCACGAGTGATATCAAGAGTAGAATTGCTCAAGCTAGAAAAGCCTTTGAAATGAAAAACAGCTTACTGACTACAAACATTGATTTACAGATTAGGAAAAATTTCTTAAAACATTATGTTTGGAGTGTAGCATTATACGGAAGTGAAACGTGGGTGATAGGGGCTGTAGAACGGAAGAGGATAGAAGCTTTTGAAATGTGGTGTTATAGGAAAATGTTAAAGATTAGGTGGGTGGACAAAATAAGTAATTTAGAGGTTCTTAGGCGAGTGGATGAAAAAAGAAGTATATGGAAGCATCTTACCAAAAGAAGGGATAGGCTAGTGGGGCATATCCTAAGACATCCAGGTATTGGGCTATCAATAATGGAGGGTAACATTGAGGGAGTAAATTGTAGAGGGAGGCAAAGATTAGAATATATAAAGCAAATTACAAAAGATGTAGGGTGTTACAGGTATGTAGATATGAAACGACTTGCGCAAGATAGTACAGGTTGGAGAACTGCATCAAACCAGTCGAGAGACTGATGACAAAAAAAAAACATTTTAACTGAAAAACATCATTGTAAACCTAAAGTGTCATAATCTTATGTTATGTAATTAGTGTTTTTTATGTAATGGGGTTGCTAAAAACTTAGAATGTCGATGCGACCATAATGAACCAATTATAAAAAAAAAACTAGATCTAAGGTGTTGGATAAATGGTTTAAAGAAATCAGAAAGGATATTGAGGAAACTGAAATAAATTGAGAAAATTTAATGAACCGAACCAAATTCAGAACACCGGGTGGAAAGTAGAAAGGAGAAAAGCAAGTTAAGTGAGCAAATGCTGAGAATATGGGCTGCACCAGAAACGTTTAGAATCACCTCACATGGTCTCAAATTGGCCTTATACGAGGGAAAAAATATTTATATTTAAGTAATGCGAATTAATTTCTTAGTTAAGTCGATTAACTTAGTAAAGTAATTAAGTTCTTAACAAGTCCATTATTTCCTTTTGGAGTCTTCTGGACGCAATTACTAACATAAGTTTAATGAAAAATGGTTTTACAATGCATATTTGACCACAAAACAACAAAACTTTACTATATATTTAAACCACTATAAAAATATTATTATTAAATTCGTCCTCATAAAAGAATACATAATTTTTTGTTATCATTTTTACCAGTATACATAAATAGATAAAAAATTATAAATAAGACTACAAACTTGGTTCTTAAATTCGATAAACAATTTGGAAAATATTTTTAACAAATAAACTAACTGAACCAAAAAATATTTTTGACAAAAAAATTATTACATTAATACTATGGTATATATTTAAATTTAATTATTTTTGAAATTTTAATTAATGTGAGCAAATTTTTATTTTAATAATTATTATTACATTTAAATAACATTTTTTTTACAATTATTAAAAAATTTGTTAGTACTTATTTATTACCCCTTTCAATTCATAAACATTTAATTATTTATAAATTAATGTACAGTAGGCCTATTAGATTTAGTTGTGACATGATTTACCATATAATTAAATTATCTTATGATTAAAACTTGCAAAAATTCATGTTGAATTACATAAAATCATGTCAGTTACTAATTCTAATTGACATTTGCTTACAATAAACATACATAAATGTTTAATGAAAAATTTCTACACAATATGGTTAAACATGAATTAATATTATGATTTCTTGAAATTGAGTTGTGAGAAAAAACATATAAAACATTAATAAAAATAAAGGGATCAGATAAGACAACAATATTAACATATATTTTTTTTAATATTACGAAAAAAACCGTAATGCAGTATATCTTCCTGATATCTATGAACTAACTGCCCGTCCCAGCTTCACCCAGATACAATTTCATATTTTTTCAATCTAATTTTTAAATTAGGGTTACAAATAAATTAAAAATAACATTTTCTAATTTGGAAAAATCTGATTTATAAATTTAGACTCATCGACTGAGTTTCAGTGATATGTATTGTCCGGAACTTAATAAACAAAAAAATATTGGTTTAAGGGATGAACACCATTTTGAACCCTTACGGGTATACATTTTTGTAATCGTTAAAAGGGTAATGTTTTTAGATTCACTATAGGTAACATATCCACTGAATTTCATATTGGTTTTAGTGTTGGACACCCTTTTCAACCCCTTACTGATACATTTTTGTAATTTTTAGGGGTAATCTATTTAGGTGCACTACACGAAACAACTCCACCAAGTTTCAGCTATCTAATTCGTCCAAAACTCTGTAAATAAAAAATATTGGTTTAAGGGTTGAAAACCCTTCTCAACCTTTTAAGGGTACATTTTGGAAATGGTTATGGAGTAATTTTTGTAGTTAAACGATAAGTAACATCTCCACCGAGTTTTAGCCAATAGCTTATTTGGAACTTAATAAACGGAAATAATCGATTTAATGTCGAATAACCCACTGGGTTGGTCTAGAGGTATAGCCTGATTTTCGTAAGGAGAGCGTTAGGCAAAACGTGCGTCTGCAGTAGTATAGTCTTGAATATACTGCAATAGTGCAGCGTATGAAATCAACAACGGAACAGAATGATTACAAAATACAGCGAGCGATGCCCACAGCGGTCCCTCGACCGAGCCGTATGCCCACCGGACCCGACGAAGCAGCGATCGACACACTACTGCGAAAGAAGAAGATGACGTCTCCGCTGGACGACGACACACCGTGTCGCCCAGCTTCTCGTCGCAGCCGCGCACTGCCTACGCCGGTCTCCATCGAGACCAGCACAACGGTCCTTCTCTGGACCAATTTAATAAGGTTTTAGCCGGCCCGTCTCAGGGCCATCAACCTGAGCCACGGCTCTCATCGCAGCCTACACCGGTCTCCTTCGAGACCGGCACAACGGTCCTTCTCAGGACCAATTCAATAAGGTTTACACCGGCCCTTTTCAGGGCCATCAAACACCTCTGCTCGCCCTGGCGGACATACACCTCAACGGCCCTTTTCAGGGCCACCAAAATGATAAGGATAGCCACATAATGTCGCCATCCGGTGACAACTAAAAGTTTATTTTATTAACACTGTTAAATTTTTAACTTTTTTCTTCCCAAACTTCCAATATATGCTCAGATACTATTGAGGTCACCACTCTCAAAGCTAATGACCACTGTAGTTGATGTGACATTAAATAAATAAAGAGAAAAATAATTAAAAAAGTCTATTAGCCAATAGGTATCGAGCCAACTAACATGGCACCTCATATAGGCCTACGCATACACGCTATCAACTTTCAACCTTGATCACTCCGTTAGCTGATCTCCAGGTACAATCAGATCTAGCCTATACAATTGCAATTCAACCACTCAAAATATCTAATACCAGGTGCAAAAGAGTGGACTGTACTCCAACATCGTAAAGGATATAAAGTGACGTTCATTATCCACTACTCTTACACTTTCCTCCCTAAAAACAGGACTTCATGATGCAATCTACACCTTCATGAAAACAAAACATATAAGAAGGATATACTGCCATATTTAAATAAAATTAAAACTAACCATTTAGAAAGATTTCCAAAATACAAATAGATGAAAAAACATCTATTAATAACATATATTTATAAGTGTATATAAAGGGAATTACATAAATAACAATAATATTATGTTTATAATTTAATAATTATACAAAGAAAACAAATTCATTAAGCATTGTAAATGTTAAAAACATAAATACAATACCATAACAATAATAACAAAAATATAATTATACAAACAAATTTTAAATACTTGTACATATACATTTTTGTATTTAATTATTACAAAAATTAATTAATTCAATTTATTATACGGTTGCGATAAATTAAAAAAAATTAAATTGCACATTTATAATGTAGATGAACATTAATCTTATTCTTCGTCACATGTAGATTATTTTTTATATCATTATATACCGTGTTTACTTATTTTATTATGTAATAGAAACATCACAAAAATTTATTAATAATATTAATAACAAATAATTATAATTAAAATTAATTAATTAATAGCGCGTGTTTATTTTAAGTGTTCTTATATAAGGATTTCTGACATCATAAAACACAATAATAAAAAAAACTTTGTTGTTGTTTAGGTCATCAGCCAAAAGGCTGGTTTGAACCTGTAGAGGTTTTACTAAGTAAAACGAGGAGTGAAGTGGTTTACAATTGCCTTCCTCACTTATTGAAAAAGTACACTTATCAGCATGCCAGGCCCTCTGAAAAGCACATATTTTCCACTCTGCAAATGACACCTTCACTACATTCACCACAGGGTCTGGCTGTATAATGAAATTCATTACTTGCAGAGAGGAGATAACTCTGATTAGTGTTTTTTACACCTCTACCTCTTCTGTTCTTAAATGATTCAGTCAATTAATTAGCTGACCATGTGATAAGAAACAGAACTATTTATTTTAGCCCTGCAACGAACAGATTGAGTGTAAATTATTTGACACTCCACCTGTCTGTTATGGGCAGAAAAAAAATTTATTAACAGTTTTAATACTAGACCTTTAGTGTTAAGTTCTTTTAAGTGATAATAACATGCCTCGACATTTATTTCTGCAAGTAAAAACCCCTCCATCATATACAGTTGAAATTTTAACACTTTTCTTTAATATATAGTCATAATAAAAGAATCTGCCCATAACAGATAGGTGGAGTGTCAAATTATTTACACTCAATCTGTTCGTTGCAGGGCTAAAATAAATAGTTCTATTTCTTATCAAATGGTCAGCCAATTAAATGACTGAATCATTTAAGAACAGAAGAGGTAGAGGTGTAAAAGACACTAATCAGAGTTATCGCCTCTGAAAGTAATGAATTTTATTATACAGCCAGACCCTGTGGTGAATGAAGTGAAGGTGTCATTTGCAGAGTGAAAGTTATGTGCTTTTCAGAGGGCCCGGCATGCTGATAAGCATACATTTCCATTTAGTGAGTATTGGCAATGGTAAACCACCTCCCTCCTCGTTTTACTTAGTAAAACCTCTACAGGTTCAACCAGCCTTTCGGCTGATGACCTAAACAACAATAAAAAAATGATGGAGTAGCAGTAATTCAGACCAAAACAGTAGGGAAATTTTGAAATGTTTTATTGGTATTTCTGATAGCCTCTAACCTAAAAAAACTTTATGTACCCGCAGTTCTAAACTTCTTAAGGTTTATATTGTTGCTGTTTTTTGTTTAGACTATGTTCACAGATAAAACATTTTGACATGATTATGGAAAAGATCCACCATATGAAAATAATACACGATGTTGGTTCAAACAATTTGAAGAAACTGGATCAAGATGGCACACCCCCACACTTTAATGGATTTATCACCCAGGGTTTGAATGAAAAAATTTCACATTGATGGATAGGCCAGCAAGAATCTATACCCTGGCCTTCAAGGAGTCAACACCTGACACCTTGCTATTTTTTCTTGTAGGGGTACATCAAAAACATTATTTATTCAAAAAATATTCATACCTGCCTTTCATAAAAGAATAAACTAAACAACGAGTTGAAAACATTTTAAAAAGTTATAAGAGGATGAAAATTCTTTTGCAATTAGCCTGTTTAACAACAGCGAACATACTCACAGATTGAAACCTTTTAAATCATTGGATTTAACTCATTTAACTTTTTTCTTCCCCTTTTACTGCTAATCATTGTCATCCCATAATCAGCATCATTATCATCTTCATCATGGTCATCGTCATCTTCAGCTTCAACTACTTCATGTTTCAATATATTAATGCACAGTTCAGTCAAGTTTAGTTTTATTTTTTGTTGTCCACAGTTTTGTATTTTTTGAACACACTACTGAGTATGGTTTATAATTCCATTCTAAGAACATTACTCAGATTTTTATTACCTTTGCTTAAAGTTTATTGTTTGTTTAGGTCATCAGCCGAAAGGCTGGTTTGAACCTGTTGACGTTTTACTAAGTAAAACGAGGAGTGAGGTGATTTCCCATGCCTTCCTCACTGAGTGGAAAGTACGCTTATCAGCATGCCGCACCCTCTAAAGCACTTACTTTCCATCCTGCAAATGACACCTTCACTTCATTCACCACGAGGTCTGGCTGTATAATGAAATTCATCACTTTCAGAGGAGATGTCTCTGATAAGTGTCTTTTGCACCTCTACCTCTTCTGTTCTTAAATGAATCAGTCATTCAATTGACTGACCATGTGATAAGAAACAGAACTATTTATTTTAGCCCTGCAACGAACAGATTGAATGTAAATAATTTGACACTCCACCTGTCTGTTATGGGCGTAGCTTAAAGTTTATAATTACATTTTAAAAAAACTGACTGGAAAAGAATTACACTGATAAAAAAAATGTTCAAAAATGTATTTTTAAACTTGTAATGAATTGTTTATAAATAAATGCTTGGTATTGTTTTGCAATAATTTCTTTATGTTTCTTTTTTGGTAATAAAAGTGCAAACTCTTTAGCAGTCAATTTATTAAGTCTGAACACAATTTCACTAACCGAACATTTACATATATTGCATTAATAATATACGCTACAAAAAACACTAAAATTCGTAAAAATTTTAAATATTCAAAGATAATTTTAATAAAAAAATAAAATTCATGTAAAATATTGTAAAAAAATCTAAGATAATCGTTCAATTATTGTAAACCTAATGTACGTTATTATAATCCTGCGTTATGGTATAGGGTCGCTAAAAACTTAAATTACTGATTCGAACATAATAAAACAGGATGTAAAAATTTTATTAAGTTGATTTTTGCCCATAACAGACAGGTGGAATGTCAAATTATTTACACTCAATCTGTTCGTTGCAGGGCTAAAATAAATAGTTCTGTTTCTTATCACATGGTCAGCCAATTAAATGACTGAATCATTTAATAACAGAAGAGGTAGAGGTGTAAAAGACGCTAATCAGAGTTATCTCCTCTGAAAGTAATGAATTTCATTATATAGCCAGACCCTGTGGTGAATGAAGTGAAAGTGTCATTTGCAGAGTGGAAAATATGTGCTTTTCAGAGGGCCCGACATGGTGATAAGCATACTTTTCCACTTAGTGAGTGTTGGCAATTGTAAACCACCTCAATCCTCGTTTTACTTAATAAAACCTCTACAGGTTCAAACCAGCTTTTTGGATGATGACCTAAACAAACAACAAACTTTAAGCAAAGGTAATAAAAATCTGAGTAATGTTCTAAAGATGTAATAAATAAAAGTTGTAGGATTTTAAATTCTCTACAACTTTTATTAAATAAATTTTTTCGTTAAAATGCATATTAAAGCCGTAATCTTGAAAAAACAATTTCTTTACGTAAAAACACCCTCACCGAGAATTTCAGCCAACATGGCGCCTACCCTATCTTGTAGAACATAAAAAAGTTAGTAAATCAGACGATTTAAAAAAAATCGTAGGACCAGTTTTTGAGAAAATCGCAAAAAAGTGAAAAATTACACGACTAAAGTACTAATTCCGGTAGACCGATTTTGATGAAAATGTTCGTGTCGGGTCCGGTAGTGGTATGTAACTTAAGTTTCAAGTTTGAAGTTCGTACGATGTTCCGTTCTTGAGATATTCTGTTCACACACACACGCACACGCACACTCACATGCGCGCGCGCACACACACACACACACACACACACAGACCAATCGCTAAAAACATGTTTTTTGGGTTCAGGGGGTCTGAAAACGTGTAGATCCGGTGAAAACTCGATTTCGAAAAATCGACATGAAAACAATACTTTCCTTCCTATATATTCATATAGGCAAGAGAAAGTAAAAATACTGATGTGAACATAATAAAACAAGATGTAAAAATTTTATTAAGTTGATTTGTGAATGAGAAAACTGAAAACTATTAGAAATGATTTGTAATGAATTCATGTAGTATAATATTGAATTTTCCTGGTCAAAGGTTTTTCACACTTTTCCTAGGCCACACCAAGTAAATGCCTGTCAGTCTCCTATTTGGATTCTGCACACATAGCGTTATCATAAAATATGTCTTATTTTTTTAAATTCTTATGATAAAAGAGATCATATCCTAATGTTATCACAGATAAAATAAACACAAATTTATGAATAGAATTAATTAACACAATAAAAATTGGTAAATTAATTTATAAATTAATCACAGAAATTATTACAGTAATATCAGAAAAAAGTAATTATATTAATTACACATACTTAATTAAATTAATTAAGCAACAACTTAATTAATAAAACTGAATTAAACCAGTTCAAAAAAAATTTGTAATTTTTTTTCACAGTAATCATTAAATTAGATAATTTTATTAGTACCAGAACATTTTTTTTAAATTTAATAAATTTATTAATACAGAGTAAAAATTTGTACTTAATTTTTCATAAATAATAAAATTTTAAATATTATAAAAAATATTATTTGTTTTGTTTTAATATTTAATAATAAATTAGGTTTTAAAAAATTATTTTAGAAAAGATACAAATTTTAAATAGTTTTAAATAACAATTGTTTATGATTTACTAATGAGAAATTTTTAAAAACTTATTTTAAAATTTAACCTTATTAATTTGACTATTTATTCTAGAAAAACATTATAACAAAGAAGTTTAATTTAGAAAAATTGGAAAACATTTATTTTATTAATGTTAAAACTAAACACAACCTAAATAAATATTTCCTGGTCCAGTACCTAATATTAATAATAACAATTAAAATTATTTTATTAAATTTATGTATTTATAACCATAGAAAAATTTACAACGTTGTAAATTAACAAAATGTATGGGTAAAAAGACATATAAACTTATTTCAACTAATATCACAAAAATTAAAATAATTTACTATTGAAGACTAACACACAGTAATACATAGTAGTCTCATTTATTTGGATCGAGTTTTAAGTATTTCCTAATTAATTCTTTAAAATCCGGTGAAATCAAAATCTGAAATACTGGGTTCAACCGTCTCATTTCAGTGTACTTGTTCATCAAATAAATTTATGATGATGAAATATTTTCTTTCTGATGAAACAAAAAACTAAACTCCATGGCAAAGTGACTAGTGGGCTAGCATACAAAGCAAAAGGTGTCAGGTTCGATTCCAAGCTAAGTTCTGGAAATTTTAACACGTTAAAATCCACTGTTACAGTTTCAAAACCCATAGGATAGTCATGAGTTTGCCCTTGTTTACAACGAAGGGTAAAAGGGGAACAGCATCAGTGCGCATGCGCGACTGCTTTAATTTCAGTACAACAAACACAACAACTTATACTATATCCAGAGTATTTATAGGGTATATCGCGGAACCTTTTGTAGGTTAACTGTACGAATAAAACTGTTTGTAACTGTAAACAGAAATGTTAGTTTCTCGAAAATATGGGCTGACTATTCACAGTGCTGAACGAAATCTAATATGCAGTGTAATAAAATGCTGTTAAGGTACAGGTGTAAAAGACACTAGTCACAGTTGTCTCCTCTGAGAATAACAAATTTTATTATACAGCCAGACCCTGTGGTGAATGAAGGGAAGATGTCATTTGCAGGGTGGAAAGTAGATGCTTTTCGAAGGGCCTGGCGTACTGATAAGTATACTTTTCCACTCAGTGAGGAAGACAATGGTAAACCACCTCACTCCTCGTTTTACTTAAATATTTTACAAAACAAATACTATTTTTCAAAATTAATTCGTAAATAAAAGCCTAACAATTTCAACATGGTCTCAATTTACCAGTGCAACAATCTTTCAGTTTTTGATAACCTGATTGGTTCAATTAGTCTAAATAAATGAGACTCCATTATATCGTATATATTAAATAAATATAAATAATAACAAAAATTGTTAACAATAACAATACTAAGTATAACCAATACACTTGAATATAAATTATGTATAAAAAATTATTTTAAATTTTTTTAATAAAACAAAAAATAACTAAATCTAAATACTTCATAACATTTATAAAAAATAACAATTAAAAAAAAAATATCACAGAAAAATAACATTTAATACACAAACAAAATATAATAATTTTTGTACTAGCAGGTGTAATAATAATAATAATAATAATAATAATAATAATAGTAATAAGAGCCCTAAATATAAAAATGTTTAATTATTTATTTATTTTTATTATTTTTGTTAAAAGAGAACACATTTTCTTAAGGCTACACAGTCAAAAATATACACAAAATTTACATGAACACATTCTGTACTGCATTATAAGAGTTATTATCTTACAATATTATATTAATGTACAATTATTATAACTGGAAAATAATCATTCAGATTTTTTTATTTTAATAATATACATGAATATTATAATTAAATTTATTATAATTGTACTTAGTAGATGTTAAAATTTTATTTAAAAAACAAATAAATTAATAACATTATGAAACTGTTTAAAAAGATAAAAATGAGGACGGAGCAAGGAGAATTTACGCATCCTGCAATACCAAGAATTTTCAAAGTAATCTGGTTTTCGAATAGATAATAAAATGAAAATTGAAATTGAAATATGTGTATTAAACTAAATAAAAAAGTCACTTGAAAAGTAAAAATGTTGGGATCGAGTAACCTGGTTCAACCCGATTTAGAACTAAGGTTGTAAGCTGATCAGTAAAGCAGATGCTCTACCAATCCAAGGCTACCTGAAGGTCGCACCTCAAAATCTGGACCTTATCAACCAACCACGGCAGAAGCATTTGCCAGTTTTGATCGCCCCAAACTCTTTTCAATGCAGGAGAACGAGCCCTTACACCACTGAATGGATAGAAGAAAGGAGAAAAGCCTACAGTGAGTAAATTCTAAGAATGTGGGCTGCAAAAAGAGCTTCCAGAAACGTCTAGAGTTGGCCCTTTATAAGAAAAGATAAATAAAAAAGTATGAAAATGTAATGCATCCTGCAGTTTGAAATTAACTCTATTTTATATAATAAATTTCACTAACCTTCTTTTTAAACTGCATCAACTTTTATCTTTACTTACACATGTTTCGGTGGGTCCACCATCATCAGAGTAAATAACATAATTGAAACTAAAAAACTTTTATTTTTTTATTTAAAATCTAGAAGATGATACATCTTCAATACCATAGTCATTTGTATAAAAGTTTTACACAACTGACCGAAGATGTATCAACTTCTATAAATTTTAAATAAATAAAAAATATTTTTTAGTTTCAGTTATGTTATTTACTCTGATGATGGTGGATCCACCGAAACATGTGTAAGTAAAGATAAATGTTGACGCAGTTTAAAAAGAAGGTTAATGAAATTTATTATATTAATTCATTATATGAAAATGTACATTAAAAAAAATCAGTTGAAAGGCAGGTAAGGTTTTACTGAAGGGAAGTTAGGTTGTCCATATTATGTAAGATTGTAATAAAGTGGTCGTATGTCCTTATTTTGGCCTCGAAAGAATGGAAGCACATCTGAAACGTTAGGAGTTGAACTGTAGAGCCCAGAGAGAGTAGAGGGGGATTAGGCTATAATTCCCTTCCCCGACCCACTGTCACTGCGCTAAATTTTAACACTACATTTCCCTTGTGGTAATTACATTAACAGTTCCAAGAGAGGTGAACGATTTCACAATTGTTAAATTTTTGGTTGGTAGGCAGTTGCGGCCTTCCTGGGGACTGGACGAGGACACCTAAATTGAGTCCAACACTACTTCCCTATCGTGGGAGAGTGAAGATTTTTTCTCGCAGCCTCGGAAACAAAATCGGGCAAGTTAAATTAAACTGCTGTCATGTGAAGCTATATCCGTGAGTGAGGTTTACTTGATATTAAATTGTTGATATCAATAAAAAAAAGTTTCATTTTTAAATTAAAATTTTTCAAGAAGAGTATGTTGAGAAAGAAGAAACGAATTGTTTTGAAATACAGATCGGTAGGGAGGAGAGATGTTGGAAGGCCATGCAAAAAGATGATAATAATTCAATAGTTTTGTCGCAGTTGTGAGTTGGAATAGGCGAGAGTGTAATCCTTGATTGTGAGAAGAAGAGGATATGTTTGAAAAAACAAAAAGAGATATGGTGAGAAACGAAGTAATTATCTAATTGTTGGAGATTTATATCTAGGAAAGAAAACTTGAACAGACGATGGTTTGAACATGTCAGTAAGATGGAGGAGAGTAGACTCCATAAATGGATACTGTACTTGGAGATTAGGGGAAAAACCAAGAGTAAAGTAAATGGGTTAGTTACTCAAGAATTAGGAAGAGATGTGATGCCAACAGAGAAATGGAGGAAAGATTCTTTAGCAATAGAGAAAGATGGAGGGAAGTTTTGTACAACCCAATCCAAGGAAACTTAGAAAACGGATAAAAAGTATCATAATGATCCAGTAAAGTATATAAGTATGTGGTAATTCTTTACAAGATGACACATCTAGTGTTCAGAAGAAAAGTGGACAAAGTCCAATTTTTGTCAAAAAAAAATTGTATGGTGTAAAAGTTTTCGGTAGCCATATTTTTCAGTTCAAAAGAGCATAAATTTCTAGCTTCATTTATTGCCTGCAGTGTTTATGATTGTTGAGTGAGCAGTCTTGCTAGAAATATTTAATTTTAAATCAACTTTTTTAACAATTACCAAAATATGAATTTGGTCCACCTTCTTCTAAACATAGAAAAAAGAGTTTTTTTATTGATAAAAATATAATTTAGGGGGAGTAAAGTTGCAACCAGAGGTTATTAAGGTTATGTTATTTATGTAAGGTAAGTTACTATGGTTGTTAACGTAACCAGAAGTTGAGGTTTTAATGCAAAAAATTATTTAAGGAGCTTTAACTGCTTACAGTTATTAAAAATCTTGATGAATGTAGATTTACAGAGAGAAAGAATGAAGAAGTCTTGGAAAAAATAAATCTAAACATAATCATTTTCGTTAGAACTAAACAATATTACTAAAAAATCATTTATAGGTAACTACTAGAAATTTAAATGATCAACAAAATAAAAATTATAAAAAATTAAATTAAATTTTATATTTACCATATAAAACATCTGTATATCGTATATTTTAATACAGTAATTTTAAATGTATAATAAAATAATTAAATTTTATTAATAAATATATACTTACAAGAGTACACCTACTATAATAAAAATTGGACATAATAGAATAAACAAATAACATTTGACATTTATTTAAAAGTAACAAAATTATTTATTTGTACTATAATACAGTACTTACAATGTATTAATAAATATACATACATCATCATAATAATAAATAAATAAATATAATTTCAAATACATTGATAAATAGAGAAAAATGTATATGAAGAATTTATAATTTTATATTACATAAAATACTAGATAATGACTAGAATGTTTTTGTTATCACTGATAATAATTTAAATTAAAAATATAAAAATTAATGATAATAATATAATACAATATATAATACTGTTTATAAAATGCACAACCAAATAATCACAAATAAATTATATAACTGTAAATACTGTGTAATGTTGCACGTTGGTTTTAAATTTATATCAAAATAAAAAGTAAATAAAATAAATTGTATAAGAAGAAAGATAGAGTACAGGTGGCAGAGATGGGATTCCTGAGAAGAACAAAGGGTTTTTTTGCATCCAGGAGACTCCAAAGAGAGTATAGGACACGTCAAGATAAAACTGATGAACAGAAAGTTTTATCACAATGATAAATTCATCACTTACCACCTAAAATTTGTTTCGTTTACTGCTTACTTCAGTAGGCTTGTCATGAACCCCATTGTATCAAATATCACACAAAATTCAAACACAATAATAAATTCATCACTTACCAATAATTTTTTCCCGCTACTGCTTAACTCAGTAGGCTTGTCATGAACCCCTTTGTATCAATTAGTACACAATATTTGTTTAATTTGAAGTTAAATACTTTTCAACCAAAAACTATTAAGAAAGGGATTCTTGCACACTGTAAAATGTTTCATCAATCAAATATTGTTGCAGTCTATGGCTGCAGTCGTAGGGACCAACTAAGAAATGAGGACATAAGAATGGAATTGGATGCTCACAACCTGAATGGGAAGATTCCAGAATATCGTAATCTATGGAGGGATCATGTAGAGAGAATGCCTGAAGGAAGGAACCCCCTCAGTGTTTTGCAATTCAGACCAGTGGGGAGGAGATATGTTGGGAGGCCATGAAAAATATGGCAATAATTCAGTAGTTTGTCACTGTTGTGAGTCGGAACAGGCAGAAGACTAATCCTTGATTGTGAGAAGAAGAAGAAGAAGAAGAAGAAGAAGAAGAAGAAGAAGAAGAAGAAGAAGAAGAAAAGAAAGCACTCTCAAGACAAGCCAAGATTAGACATTATAATACTGTGATAAAACCTATCTGTCTGTACGCGAGTAAAGTACCTTAGACTGACTGGGAACTCTGATCTAAGAGAAGCAGAGAAATTTGAGAGAAAAATCCTCCACAATATAATGGGCCTAAAGATAGTTGACGGACAATATAAGTTACGAGGTCAAGAAGAATTGTAAAAGGAAAAAAAAATGATTAATAAAAACGATTAGAAAAAGACTAAAATTTTATGGACACTTATATAAGGTGGATGACAACCGGTTGACAAAACAAAACAATAAAACGAACCAAACCGACTAATTACGGACTTAAAGGGCGCTCTTCAATGGCAAAAACTGAATAACGGGTGGACAGAAGAAAAGATAAAAGATTACCATGAGTGAATGCTGAGAACGTGGGCTGCAACAAGAGCTTCCAGAGAAATACAAAAAAAAAACACTAATTGACACTAAACTAAGCGCTGTAGAAAAAATATTTGAAATAAAAATTATAGGTTTTAAATTTTGTACAACTTTAAATACATACACTTTTCCCCTAAAATTTATATTAAGGCTATAATTTAAAAAAAAAAAACATTTTTTACCATGAGAGCACAGCCTCCCGAAAAATTTCAGCAGACATGACACTTATCCTATCTTGCAGAGAATAAAAAATGTAGATGAGGCAATTGTTTTTTAAATCTTAGGAACCATTTTTGAGAAAATCGCGAACAAGTGTATATAATTGCACGAATACTATTACTTACTTCTTCCGGTTGACCAATTTTGATGAAATGTTCATGTTGGGTCCCCTATTGGTATCTTACTTAAGTTTCAAGCTGTAACTTCGTACGATATTTTGTTCTTGAGATATTTTGTTTGTACACCACAGACACACACATACACAGAACAATCGCTAAAAACATGTTTTTAGCGTTCGGGGGTCTGAAAACGTGTATTTCTGGTGAAAACTCTATTTCCAAAAATAGACATGAAAATAATACTTTCCTTCCCTATACATTCATACAGCTCACGAGAAAGTAAAACGTAATAAATCCAGAATTACAATCTTCATTGGTACTTTAAAAGGATATACGACCGCCTCTGTAGCGGAAAGACTAGCACGCTAGCCCGCAAAGCAAAAGATCCTGGGTTCGATTACCAACTCAGGTCTAAAAATTTTAACACATTTAAACCCACCATTACAGTACCAAAACTGACATTATAATGACAAAGCTGTCGATGCAACTTTAAATAAACTAAAAAGAAAACATGCAAATTACGAAAGTATTTACAGTTTCAAGTTTCTTTCTAAATTACAAAACATAAACAATATTAATGCTATTTTTATAATTTATTTTCAAAATATATACCTAAAATGTTTTTTTACAGACATATTATTACTAAAATTTGAGCATTAATGTTTTATTTATTTAAATTTTATAAAATCAAAAATAAATTATTATTTTTTATTATCATCAGGTACACCAAAGTTACATCAATTTATTTTGTAATTTAAATAGAAAATTAAACGTACAAAAAGTTATCCGATAAATAAAAAATTATTAGAATATTTTATTATAAAATTTGGCGATGAAAATTGACTAACAACTAAGAAAACGTAACTAAATAATTTCTCATCTAAATTTAAATTTGACTAGAAATTTTACCTAATTTCATTTAAATTATTTGCTTTTTATTAAATAACAAAATTATAAATATTACTAAAAACCGTTGAATATGTTCTCATCAATATTGACTTTCTGATGTTTCTTTAATTTAATTTAAGTTGCAGGGCTAAAATAAATAGTTCTGTTTCTTATCACATGGTCAGCCAATTAAATGACTGAGTCATTTAAGAACAGAAGAGGTAGAGGTATAAAAGACACTAATCAGAGTTATCTCGTCTGAAAGTAATGAATTTCATTATACAGCCAGACCCTGCGGTGAATGAAGTGAAAGTGTCATTTGCAGAGTGGAAAATATGTGCTTTTCAGAGGGCCCAGCATGCTGATAAGTGTACTTTTCCACTCAGTGAGGAAGGCAATAGTAAACCACCTCACTCCTCGATTTACTTAGTAAAACCTCTACAGGTTCAAACCAGCCTTTTGGCTGGTGACCTAAACAACAACGATGTTCTTAAACGGAATTTATGATGCAGTATTATTATTTGTTAAATTTATCTTTGATGAATAAAAATTTAAAAAATTATGTGAATATTTTTCACGAAAAGAAATACACCTCTGTGGTGAATGAAGTGAAGGTGTCATTGGTAGGTTGGAAAATAGATGCTTTTTAGAGGTCCTTCTGGTATGTTGATAAGCACACTTTTCCATACAGTGAGGAAGGCATTGGTAAACCACCTCACTCTTCATTTTACTTAGTAAAGTCTATAGAGGTTCAAAGCAGCCTTTCAGCTGATAACCTAAACACAGAAATTTTGTGGATTGGGGAGGGACTACTAAGGATAGTTGCATTTCAATTCTCTTAGATAGTGGGGCTTCTTTTTGGTTTAACCCTTTATAGGGCAGTACTACAGGGCAAAATATAGGGCTACATGTTGTAAAATAATAAATTTTGTTTTATAAGGACTTAAATAATGCATTTCTAGTGCCAGAACAGTAAGATATTTCATTTTTTATGTTAAGCCCTGGTAAGTATACTTACCAAGGAATGTTTATTGAAATGGTAATCACATAAAGTTTAGTGGTAAGAGTGCTTATTAAAACAATATGTAGTCCTATACAATAGAAAAATGTGTAGAATAACTTATCTCAACTTTATATTAGCATGAGTGCTTGCTTTCCTGAAAAAAAACTCAAATTTTCTGAGCACTGCACGAAAGTAACAACAAAACAACACGGTTGCGTACACTGGTATGAATCCAAACCACATTGGTGTAACTCAGGAAGGAACTGGTCGCTGCGCACTAATTTAAAAATTTGGATAGCCTACTTACCAGAGAAGATCTATAAAACCATAAAATGGCAATAGGGTTCAACTATATAGCTTATTATTAAACAAAATTGATCTTATTGCAAGTGGTAAGTATACTTACCAAAGCCTATGAAGGGTTAACGTCCGACTGTTTTGCAATTACTGCTAATGCAGATGGTGAAAAGGGTGATAGATGAAAATGAGTGATGAAAAAATGCCAGACCTGACCGGGAATCGAACCTGGGACCCCGGCGTAGAAAAGCAAGTTGCGCTAACCACTACGCCAACGGGCCGGCCAAGTCAAGTGGCTCTGAAAGCAGTGGGATCACAGTGATGTCGTGCCAAAGTAGTATGGAAGCACTTCAGAATCTCAAGCTGGCTGAAATCAACACAATTATCTTGGTGTGCGTGCCGCATCCCAGAGAGATTACTCGAATTGGGAATAAAGAATTAGCTCAAATAGGGTTTGTACAGCCAATAACAGGCAGGTGGAGTGTTAAATTATTAACACTCGATCTGCTAGTTCCAGGGCTACAAAAATATTTCTCTCTCTTATCACATGGTCAACCAATTTTATGACTGAAATATTTAACAGCAGAAGAGGTATAATTTTAAAAGACATGTTACAGTTATCTCCTCTGAGAGTAATGAATTTCATCATCATACAAGCCAGATCCTGTAGTAAATGAAGTGAAGGTGTCATTTTCAGGGTGAAAAGAGATGCTTTTCAGAGATCTTGGCAAGCTTATAAGAATACTTTTCCACTCAGTGAGGAAGACAATCTAAAATTAAATTGCCACTAAAATTAAATTTAGTTAAGTTGGTAAACCTGGTAACATAGTTATCTATTTCTACTCAATATAATTTTTGGTAATGTTATGACAAATTGACTAAAGTGTATGCATTGCAGTTTTATTATTCCAACTGAAGATGGATATATGATATCTGAAAGGACTTATTGAAACATTTTAAAAGAAAAGTGAAATTTGAGGAAGGTAATGGTAGACCACCTCACTCATCGTTTAATGTAGTAAAGCCTATAGAGGTTCAAACCAGCCTTTCAGCTGATGACCTTACAACATAAATATGCAATAATTACATATTTATGTTCCTCACTATGAAAAACACAATTATTGTGTTTTTCATATGAGGTTGTGGTTGATTTTTTAAATTAATTTGTCCGTCAAGAGGTTAAATTATAAATTAATGGGTAATTAATTGGCATTTTAATACTTTTCATTAACATCAAAATTATTGAATCCACAGTCTGTATTAGAAGTCATTGCAAAACAATCGAACGAAAAACCAAAAAACAAAAAAAACTAGTTTTGGTAAATAAGAAATTTAAAAAAATTTGCTTTTACAGATTACAAAGTACAGTATTCAGATGAACTAATGTCCCCCCGCCGTGGGAGTGAGAGAACGCATAACGCTCTCACTCGCACAAGCCATACGCTCCGTTACAATAACATTGTTGTATAATTTTACTCATTGTTGTGAACAAACGTTTATGGATGCAGTAAACTAACAAGCAATATAACGACTGTAGTATGTTTTCAGATTTGGATTATAACGGTAAAGACCTTTGAGCGCATGCGTAGTTATGCCACATATCTCCCTCTCACTCCTCGGCTATGGGACATTAGTTCGTCTGATACTGATACTTGAAAGATTTTAAAACTGCATTAAAATTTCAATTGTAAGATACTTGATAATTTATAAATTGATGAGAACATATTAGAACAACCTTAAATAATAATAAATTAATGGCTAATTATTGGTATTTTGATTACTTTTGATTAATATTAAAATTGAAAGTGTTGAGCGTTTCATGGAACTTTCTAAAATGAGCCATTAGACTGCTACGTTGAGTATACCGACGGCAACATTCAGGACATTGGAACTGCGGTTCTTTACCACATTCTAATTTCAGATGACGATTTAAAGCGGACTTACAACTATAGTGTTTATCACATTTCGGACAGAATGATCTTCTAGTTAGATCTTGTGTACCATCCCAAAGGAAATGTTTTTTTCTTACATACATCGGTCTATTTTCTTGATTTCCGACGACCACACTATTTCTCATCAACGATAATAATGCATGAGGTTTGACTTTCTTCTTGATCAACAACAATTCTGTATTTTCTGCCAATCTCGCCATCGTATCATCCACATCTGAAATTTTAATAGAAAAATGGATTAAAACAAAAAATATTTTTTTATTTATACAGAATCTATCGTTGTTGTTTAGGTAAACAGCCGGAAAGCTGGTTTGAACCTCTAGAGGTTTTACTAAGTAAAATAGAGGAGTGAAGTGGTTTACTATTGCCTTCTTCACTGAGTTGAAAGAGTATGCTTATCAGCATGCCAGGCCCTCTGAAAAAGCACTTACTTTCCATCCTGCAAATGACACCTTCACTTCATTCACCACAGGGTCTGGCTGTATAGTGAAATTCATTACTCTCAGAGGAGATAACTCTGAGTAGTGTCTTTTGCACCTCTACCTCTTCTGTTCTTAAATAGTTCAGTCATAAAATTGGCTGACTATGTGATAAGAAACGGAACTTTTTTTGTAGCCCTGGAACAAGCAGATCGAGTGAAAATAATTTAACACTCCACCTGCCCGTTATGGGTAGACAGCCGTTATGGGCAGTCAGAATCTGGGCAGATTGAGTGAAAATAATTTAACACTCCACCTGCTCGTAACGGGCAGACTGCCGTTATGGGCAGTCAGAATGTCTGCCCGTTATGGGCAGACAGAATCTATTACAAAAAAAAAAAAAACTAACAACAATCATCCTCATAAATTTCAGATTAGACTCTGCGATATGCCTGAACTTTAAAATGCCAATGCCGGCCGCATTAGCTAGTTGGTAAAGTGCTCGCCTCTCATCATGCGGTCTTCGGTTCGAATCCCATTCAAGCACGGCATATTTTCATATGTTACAAAAATCATTTCATCGTTCACCATCTGCATTAGCAGTAATTGTAGAACAGTTGGACGTTAAACAAAAAAAAAAAAATGAACTTTAAAATATAGAGATTGTAACAATATAGCTGGAACAATTTATAAATCGATATGTTATTATTTGATTATGTTTCTCCAATAAAATGAAAATAGTTGTTTTAGTAATTAAAAATATTTTGAAAATAATATTATGAATCTGCGGACAGAAGAAATTTTTGGCTATATGACTTTTTTGGCAATGACAAGAAAGCAGAGAAAATGAAAATAAATAAAGGTGGTACGGTAAGACTATCCAATATCTTCGACACTATTTATTATTTAAGTTTATGAGATTTTAAAATTTGGAATCAATTAGTTGACTCAGGCATTCAGCTTTGGAATAACGTAATCCTAAATTGATTGCTTTTCGCAGATGACACTGTTATTATGTTTGACACAGAAGACAGGCTCCAATATGCCATTTATAAGTTGTACAATATTAGCGCAGAGTTTGGCATGAGAATATCGGCACAAAAATCAAAGATCATGGCATTGGAAGGAAGATGGCAGATTTGCTCAAAAATCATACTTTGCAACCGAACTATAGAACAAGTTTGAGATTTTAAATATTTAGGATGCAGGATTTCCTATGACAAAGATGATGACGTGAGTGAAAAACTGGAAAAATTCAGTGCTGTAAGCGGTTCTATTTGTAGGAAAATAGAAAAGAAAATGAGACAGGATACCCAAATGAAATTTTATGGAGCAATCTCTGTACCACTCATAACATATGGGTGTCAATACAAAAGGAATGAATCTCCTATCCAGGCTGCTGAAATGAGATTTCTGCGGGGAGTCAAAGGTTGTACCCGGTTAGATAGAATACATAACAAAGCTATATGCTATTAATTGATTTTAATATTCTGGGTGAAATTTATTTTAATTTTAATTTAAAATCACATGAAGTAAGTTTTTTTTCAAATATTGAAAAGTTATAAAAAATTGGTATAGTATTTATTTTTTAGAAATATGGTGGGTGTTGTATAATATTTTATTATTTTTGTAAAATTTTATTGTATTATATTTTAAGATTATTATAAATTTAACTGTTATTAATACTAATATTTATAAATGAAATTATGTACAGAAATAAAGAATTATTATTATATATGCACAGAGTCACTCTTCGGAACGTTAAGGATAATATACCATGCGTTCTGAAAGTCGCTGTGCACCAAGTGACATGACAGGGAATAATTTCATGGCTAGGTTGGTAGCTCTGTGCTGTTCAATTGTTGCCGAACACGTCGAGGCCTGTCAGTCATTGAGTTGAAGTTGTATATGTTTCATTTATTGCAGTTCTGTTGCACGTTTTTTGTTGTTGGACGCGATGGTTCTTTCAGTAGAGGAGCGCATTTTCCTCGTTGAATACGTATTTCGCGAAGGTGACAAGTACAGTGATTTAGTGAAGCGCAAATTTTCTGAAAAGTTTCCAGATTCAATTATTCCTCACCGTAATGCAGTACGAACACTGATAGAAAAATTTCGGGCAACTGGCTCTGTTTAGGACGCTGAACGTAGTGGTAGGCCCCCTAAGCTAGACGAACAAAAGCTGCTGGATATTTCTGATTCTATGGCACAAAGTCCAAAAAAATCAATGCGTAAGTTAGCACAACAGCATAATATCGGACTTGCTACCGCACATAAAGCTGTCAGACAAGAACTTAAACTATTCCCATACAAAGTGAGGTGTGTTCAAGAGCTGAAACCTTCAGATAATGACAAGAGACTAAATTATTGTCATTGGTTTCAACGTTTCATCAACCAAAATTCCCAAGACATCCTTGACGTAACGTTTTATACAGATGAAGCGTGGTTTCACTTGGGAGGGTATATAAGTTCACAAAATACTCGAGTATGGTCGACAACTAACCCTTGCGCTTTACATGAACAGTCCTTACACGAAGCAAAAATTGGAGTCTGGGTTGCTGTGAGTAGAGCACGTATTGTTGGACCAATTTTTTTTGCAAACACAATCAATAGTGAACGTTATTGTTCTGATATTTTAGAGAACTTTACGCATCAAATAACACAAGTGGAAATGAATAATGGTTGGTTCCAACAAGACGGGGCAACAGCACATACATCTAACATCTCAATGGCTTTCCTGCGCAACGTGTTTGGTGAACGAATAATTTCAAAGAATTTGTGGCCTGCAAGATCTCCTGATCTGACTCCCCCCGATTTCTTTTTATGGGGTGCGGCGAAACAAACTGTGTATCGGAACAGACCACACACGATTGACGAACTTAAAGCCGCAATAACGGCATACATTCAAGGAATCACTGTTCTTCAGTTGCGAAAGGTGTTTGCAAACAAAATGAAACGAGTGCAATGCTGTATTGATGCCAATGGAGGTCATTTCGAACACCTTCTATAAACAATGTAATCACGGTTTAACAATGTAATTAAGGTATTGAATAAATTTTTTTCCAAAATGCTTAGTCATTTCTTTATACATATTTTCATAAATCCATAGTCACAATTCCAGTGCACAGCGACTTTCCGAACGCACGGTATAAGAGAAACATTTACTTTGCATGCCAGCACACAGACAAATCTAGAGGAAAGCGAGGCTTGGGAAGACCTAAAACGAGATAGATGCCGGAACAGACCATTGAGTCTAATCCTTGACAGATGATGATGATGATTATCACAACATTAATGTTGTTGGAAGACCCACCGGGTTGGTCTAGAGGTAAAGTCGTTGCCAAAATCAGCTGTTTAACAGCTGATTTACGGAGACGAAGGTTCCTCGTTCAAATCCTAGTAAAGGTAGTTACTTTTAAACGGATTTGAATACTAGACAGTGGTTGCCGGTGTACTTTGATGGTTGGGGTTTAATTAACCATACTCTCTCAGGAATGATCGGCCTGGGTCTGTACAAGACTACACCTCATTTACACGTCATACACATCATCCTCATCTCATTGGGTCATGGGGTTGTTTATTGTTCTATAATGAACAGATTGCAACGTACACAAATTAGGAATAAAAAAAATTAATGTGATGTAATCAGAGGTGATGGCTAAATGGTGCAATGAGAAACGTCTTGAAGAACTTCCATAGATCATAATGACAATCTTACCTGAGCATTCTTAGGTTCTGTATAGATAAATATGGTAACATACTTCACAATTAATCTAATTATTAGTTCAGTTCCTGTTTTTTGTCATTTTTTTATTATTTCAGAATGTTCAATTACTTTTTAAATTGACCAAGGAACTGATATTTTTACATAAATTGTTAAAAATTTTGTTTTTGTAAAATAATTTATGTAATTTGTAGTCACTAATGACATATTGCTCATGCAACGTTACATAAATAAGTTAAACAATAAAAACTTTCTCTGTACAATTTTAATAATATTATATTAAGTTATTTTTATTATTCCTGCTTAAAACAAAATTAATTTAATATCAATTAAATAAATATGTACATCGAATTAAATTATTATCTTCCACATCTTATGTAAGACTCTTTATTGAGTTTATTTAGAACCATTCCCCACGCATATGAACCAACAACAAGAAAAAAATACGCCGGCCGCATTGGCGTAGTTGGTAACGTGCTCACCTCTTATCATGCAGTCTTGGGTTCGAATCCCGTTCAGGCACAGCATATTTTCATTCGTTACAAAAAATCATTTCATCCATTACTGCATTAGCAGTAATTGTAGAACAGTTAGACATTAATAAAAAAAATTATCCTCCTTGGAGCCTTCCATTCTTTAATTATCTCTTATAAAATAATGGATATTATTTGGGACCATCCATAGGAAAACGGACCTTATCTTCACTACGCAAAATTTTCAGGAGAGCAAAAACAACGAAATAAGGTCAAAAAATGATATTTTAAAATATTACTTATTCTTTTCTGTGTATAAAAATAACCATACTTCATTTTATTTTGAATTTTAAACCTGATTAAATTCCCAAAAATAGACAATATGTCAAATAGGGAAAACGACACTTAGCTTCACCAATGTATTTCTTATTAGTGAAGGATCCCTCATCTGTTGGATACGTAAAAGAAAATCTAAAAGTTCCAGCTCAAAATATAAAAAAACGTAAAAAAAGCACTAAAGAATATCCTTTTCAAGAATATAGTCAAGATTGGTGCCTCCTTACTTAACAAGAAAATCAATAAAATTCTCAGAATATAAATTTTTAGTTTAGGTCTATTTCCAGTAACATTATTTTTGTTTATTTTTTTAGATTAGTTTCCTTAGAATTATTTCAATTATTAATGCAATTTTTTTAAACAGAAAAAATATTTTGTAATGTTTTATCTTTGTTGTATGTTAAAATTATTAAAATAAAATTTTCAATTTTTTGTCTGTCCATGAAATTTTACATTTGACATGATCTCAGAAAATTTGCTACAGGATTTTAACAATTTCAAACATCAATTATTTAAAGAGATCTTTTGATTCAGCACAAAATTTTACATAAATAATAAATGACATCTAACAAGACAAGGAAGTAAATTTTTAAAGAAAAATATTATCACTAAAATATTAACTAACTTTAATTTCAATTTTCCGAAAACAAAATATGTTTCTTAAACTTCATTTTTTAAATTCTAAAACTTTTTTATAAATAAGGAAAAAAGTAAAAATATAATTGTTTTCAGCATTAAATTACCTGTAAGAAACACTAATAACCTCACTTTTGACTTGGGTGAAAATAAGGTGCCTTTTCCTACGGACGGTATATTTTAGTGATAATATTTTTCTATAAAAATTTACTTGCTTGTCTTGTTATATATCATGTCTTAGTTATGTAAAATTTTGTGCTGAATCAGTAATGTATTCAAATAATTTTATTACTTTTTAAATCCAAACTGTGTAAAGTAGAAATCTTTACACAAACATAATTAATATAAAATATTTTTAAGAAATAATTGATATGAAGGTATCATTTACAAGTTGCTAAGTACAAGTGGTTTTCAATAAACTTGGTAAAAGTATGACTAATAATGATACTGAGTCATAATTTTCAAATGATACACCAACTGACTCCTTGTTTTTCTTAACAAAGCTTCTTTTTTCAAAAATAAATCTTTATAATGCATCTTGCAGTTTGAAATTAATTCTATTTTGTATAATGAATTTATATAATAAATTTCACTAACCTTCCTCTTCAACTGCGTCAATTTTTATTGTGTAATATAGAAAATAAAAATAAAATTGAAAAATATAAGATGTTCCACATTTTATAAATATTTAAAAGAGCAAAAGCAGGACATTTTGAATTATCAGGTCAAATTTAGGAATGATGAAGTGATATTGACTGCTGCTGTTGTCTATAGTAAACATGAGATGGGAAAATTATAGGAAATTAATTTTAAGTCAGTTTTATACAAATGACTGAAGATGTTTTATCTTCTATAGATTTTTAATAAATAAAGCTTTTAGGTTCAATTATATGTTATTTACTCTGATGATGGTGGATCCACCGAAACATGTGTAAGTGAAAATAAAAGTTGACGCAGTTAAAAAGGAAGGTTAGTGAAATTTATTATATAAATTCATTATATAAAATAAAAATCAAAACAAATCATCAACTTTTTCCTTAACAGAAAAACTCAGCCCCACTGGATCAGGGAAATTAAGGAGGACATGGACGAGCTCCAAATCTCACTTGCGGACCTCAAAACAAAAGCCGGAAATTACCACAGGCTGAAAACCACAAGACTTGAACAGCAGAAACCGACGAAACGACAGAAAGTTGTGTATTCTGACAAGGAACGGCAGAGAAGATCAGATGGATTGAGAGAATACTGGAGAAAGTTCAAGGAAGGAAACATCAGGAAGGACTCCAAAAACTGAAAAATTGAACCACAAAAATTGAAATGAGCTTTTTTTAGTTTGATGAACTTATCTAGTCCTATGTGGCTTTAAAAAAATATATATAGAAAGCTTCTTTTGATTTCCCACCAAACTTTTGAATTTTGATGTACACAACTCATCAAAATTGGTTTTATTTAAATAGATAAATCAGACTACGCACAACATAAATCATGCTTTAAAAAAATGAATACATAATTCATAACATAAATTAAATTGATAATAAACATGATCATGCAATTAAAAACAAATTTTTTGACAAAAAATTTTGGAATCAATAATTAGATTTTGATATTGTTGAATAAGGCTTAACAACAAAATATAGTTTACAAATCTACATCTTGGTGATAGTAATTAAGAGATTCTGTTACTGAATTGGAAACGCAACACATTTTAGGATAATCTGAATTTAACAACTACATCAGTAGTCACCAAATGGCGAACTTATATTTTGCAGACCATGAACTCTAGAGACTCATTTTTGTACGCAGATTTTATTTTAGTGTGTAATGTGAATTTTTTAACTTTTAGGGTATATGCATGCTGAAATCAACTGGTGATGTCAACACGACATATACCCAAATTTTTCTGAAGAGAGTTGATGATGCTCGCAGGACAAGTTTACAGCCGCGATCAGGCTGAAAGCTACTCATGATTCCCCGTGCTACACAATACAAAAACTACAACTACAGTAGTTTAAAACTCTTGTTACATTTTATAGCCGACACCTTTAAAAAATCAACAATTAATATTAAGATTGTCATATCTAAATTTTTACAGTCGGCAAGGTAAGCATAAAAGTTCGCTGGACCATGGCAGTATCTTCAAAATTTTACATAGGTCTTCATCAAATTTAGTTGATGACCGCTGGTCTACATGTTGTTGTTGTTTATGTCATCACCCTGTAGTAGGCTGGTTTGAACCTGTAGAGGTTTTACTAAGTAAAATGAGGAGTGAGGTGGTTTACCATTGCCTTCCTCACTGAATAGAAAAGTATGCTTATCAGCATGCCGGGCCCTCTGGAAAGCACATATTTTCCACTCTGCAAATGACACCTTCACTTCATTCACCACAGGGTCTGGCTGTATAATGAAATCCATTACTTTCAGAGGAAATAACTCTGATTAGTGTCTTTTACACCTCTACCTCTTCTGTTCTTAAATGATTCAGTCATTTAATTGGCTGACCATGTGATAAGAAACAGAACTATTTATTTTAGCCCAGCAATGAACAGATTGAGAGTAAATAATTTGACTTTCCACCTGTCTGTTATGGGCAGTGGGTCTACATATAAACCGTTTTAATCAGCGACTGATGAATCGAACGTCGAATAAAATATAACTAGATATACAGCTTAATGCTTGCACTTATTTTATACCAGTTGGTGCGTAAAACTATGAGCTTTCATAATTTGTTAATACTGTTTGCTGCGTTAAAAGTTTGTTATTTCGGTAACAAAGCAGCGGTGGGTATTCAGATGAAGTAGGTGAAGAGCCTCTTCACCTTTTCACTGGATAGTATCCACTTTTATTTCAATCACAAAATAAGTAGTTATAATTTCTGTTATAATTATTTGTTATTTTACAATAAAAGAAGTGTCGTGTAAAAAATAACATAAAATTATTGTATCTGCATAGAGCTTTCTAATGTTTTAAATAATCCTTGTAATGGCCTTAATAAAGTCGTAATAAATACCCAAGTGAGGAGTTAAATGGGTGCCCACCGCTTCTCTTCCAGTGCGCGCTAGTTGCCCTGATAACGTAAATGTCAGCGGCAAATATGCACACCTAACTCTCCTTGCCCGTCCCCCAATAGTGAAGAGATTGCGGCAGGTTGACCAGGCTACTGCACCTGCATGTTTTATGTACGTGTATGTTAGTTATTTTGTACATGTGTATTTTACATATTACTCATATATGTAATTTACACACATACTCACTGATATTTTTACAATTCTTCACTTTTTATTTAAGGCACGAGCTCGCCACTGTTACACTGTAATTCTTAATCGCCTTATATATATCGTAAATCTATTCTCTGTCGTCAGTGACTTAAGCGGCCAGAAGGGTGAAGTTCCTAGATCTTTTCCTCACTACTTGTATGTATAAAGGGATGGGAGTTGCACTACCATATTTTCTTAAACCGTGATTGAAGAAGTTATCATTTGGTTATACTGTACAACTTTACGATGCATCACGTCAACATTTAATTTGTTAAACGCTTCCATCAAAGAGGTGTGTGTACACAGTCTAAAAGTTCACAACTGTTTCAAATATCACAAAAATGTTATTAAAGCTCTACCTATCGGGTTGGTCTAGAGGTAAAGTCGTCGCCGTGAGTCAGCTGTTTAACAGCTGATTTTCAGAGACAAAGATTCCTGGTTCAATTCCTTGTAAAGGTAGTTACTTTTATACCGATTTGAAGACTAGACAGTGGTTACAGGTGTAGTTTGATGGTTGGGGTGCAATTAACCATACTCTCTGAGTCTGTACAAGACTACACCTCATTTACACGTCATACACATCATCCTCATCTCATTGGGTCATGGGGTTGCTTATTGTTCTGAATTGAACAGATTGCAACGTACACACATTAGAGATTAAAAAAAGTGCCCCACTTTTAAAAAAAGTGCCCCAAATTTAATTAAACAATCATATTTAAAGACAAAGACTAAAAACTTTTTAAATATAAAATTTATTTCTCTTTAAAAAATTTATTGGTACTCTTACAATAAAGCATAAAAACTAAAAAATAAATAAAAATAACTTCTGAATAAATAGGTATATTTTAAGTACATTTCAATACAAGTAAAAATTTACTTTAAAAACTACTCAATAGTTGATCAATTTAACACAGTACAGTAGAATCTCGGTAGTCCAGCCGTGCAGTATTCCGGCACCTCCAGTAATCCGGCCCTTAAAATATTAGGCCTAAAAGTATGAAACCTCACCCAGAACAGATTTCAGTAAAAGATTCAAATTGAATTAAGGAAATCAACTCGACCTAATTACGGCGGATTTAATACAACATGTATGTTTAGGATTTGATTAAAGAAATGAATAAGCAGACCTTAATTATTGTTAAATGGAATAATTTTTGGCCTTTTATCCAAAACCCAGAACTGGGTCATACTCTATACTTTATGCTGAATTGACAACGAAACGTAATTCTCAGAACACGAGCACCCCAACACCGCACTAGCGGATAATTATGTTTAGTACAATGACTACAGAAGTACTCAGCAAACCTTTTTTAATTATGTTAATTTAATTTAAAATCGCATAGAAATCAATGCATATTAATTTTTTGTTTAAACTTATAATTTATAGTTTCAAAATTCCAACACATCCAGTAATCCGGCATTTTCAGTAATCCGGCACCCTCTCGGTCCCGAACAGGTCGGACTACTGAGATTCGACTGTATTAAGTTCAGTAAAATATACTTCTAATATAAATAAAAATATATATTCTTTATTTTTGTAAAAACAGTAGAACCTTTGTAATCTAAACATAACCTATTCAGTTATTTCTTTCTGTAGCCTACTAAGGATTGTATAAGCATATGGAGCAAAAGAAATAGAGCACATACTGCAGTTCAAACAGAACCCAGAATTAAAATAAACCAAATTCATAACCAGGAATGAACAAAATATGCAGATAAAAAGGGCCCATTGTAATTTCAATCAATAGATCAGCACATTAAATCTATTTAAAATATTTCTTCACTTCCAAAAAAAAAAAATCTGGTGGACACTCACACGACTTTCTCTTGCCAGTGTAAATAAAAATACAAATAACGTAAGTTTAATCATGAGTGAATGACCCTATATGAAAATCAATCACTTACGAACTTTTAAAAAAAATACATAAAATCACTAATTGATGCTAAACTAAGCGTTGTAGAAAAAATGTTTGAAACAAAAGTTGAAAGTTTTTAAATTTTCTAAGACTTTAATTATATTTTGTCAACCATATTGGCGTAGTTGGTAATGTGCTCGCCTCTCATCATGCAGTCTTGGGTTCAAATCCCATTCAGACACGGCACATTTTTATACGTTACAAAAAATCATTTCATCCTTCACAGTCTGCATTAGCAATAACTGCAGAACAGTCGATCATTTAACCAAAAAAAAAAAAAATTATATCTATATATTATACATTTTTGCCCTAAAATGCATAATAAGCCTACAATCTTTAAGTAATTATTGTTTAGCACGAGAGCACACCCTCCCCAATAATTTCAGCTGATGTGTCAGTTACCCCATCTTGTAGATCACAAAAAATTTAGTATGCCTAAATGAGGCGATTTTTAAAAAAAATTGTACAAGCCATTTTTGACAAAAATGGAAAAAATGAAAAATTGCACGAATAAACTATTATGTACTTCCGATAGACAGATTTGGACGGAAATGTTCGTGTCGGGTTCCCTAGTGGTACCTACGTAAGTTCCAAATTTCACATTCGTACAATATTCAGTTCTTTACATATTTTGTTCATTCAGAAACCAATCACTAAAACCATGTTATTTGGGTTCAGAGGCCTGGAAACGTGACTTTGCAAACAAGATCGACGGTCGATCAATAAACATAATTCAGACTCAAGATGAGACGGACAATAGCAGTATTATTCTTGCAAAATAGAGGAGGCAGGTTTGTGCACCGCATGAAAAAGCACCATTTGTATTGATTTGTTTTAGATTATAAAGGTTTTACTGTGAAATATTGAAACAAACAAAACATATAACGAAACTATAATATAAAATATAACAACAATTTTGGTAACAAAAAAATATATTCTAAATACAATAAATCTTAAAACTAAATTTGATTCATTTATCATGGAACTTAAGAACGTAACTTTAAACAGTCTATAGGTTTACAAATTAAAAAAAAAAAACTCATTAATGTAAACATTCTTTAAAAAAAGCTTATAGAAGCTTTCTTAAGCTTACAAAGCTTACGCTTAAAAAGCATAAAATATGATTGTCCCAGTGCCCTTGGTACCTCTAGTACCTATGAATGGCTTTGAACACTATTTATTTCGTAAATAAAAATTTATAATTTTCTATTCTTGAATAAAGTACATACAGGTATTTAGGAGTAAGAACAAAAGTAAATTTTTTTTTTGTTTTAACCAAAACGTACAACACAGGAAAATAAAACGATAAAATATTTGCATATAAAACAAAATATAGGTAAGCTTCATAAATTATTATTCTAAATGCCAGACGCAAAATACTTTGGCAAAGTAGATAGTAAAAATTAAATAATCACGAGAATAAAATTGGAAGGAGTTCTTTAGTGAGTGGGTGTATACTCCGTCACCTTTAAGACTTGGTCACACAAAAAGTGGTTTGGAAGGAGTTCTTTAGTGAGTGGGTGTATACTCCGTCACCTTTAAGACTTGGTCACACAAAAAGTGGTTTGGAAGGAGTTCTTTAGTGAGTGGGTGTATACTCCGTCACCTTTAAGACTTGGTCACACAAAAAGTGGTTTGGAAGGAGTTCTTTAGTGAGTGGGTGTATACTCCGTCACCTTTAAGACTTGGTCACACAAAAAGTGGTCTGTCACGGTGAGGTGGTCTAGTTGTATTGTACTACACATTGTGTCATCATCTCTGTCACATAAAATGCGGTCTGCCACCACCCGTTAGTCTTTATCGCGACGACACGCGATCTGGTAGTACTAAATTTCAGTTTTTAGTGTGACCCCTTTGCCACCTTCGACCAAACAAAATGAGTGAACAAACTGAAATGTTTATAGAAAATGTGCATAAATACAGGATTTTATTTCAGGAACCATCCCACCTAGGAGTGAGAAATTTCATACACTACATTTTAGTACTAAGGTGTGTATTTACTCCAGAGGTATTTCAAAAATTTTGGAGTTTTTATTTTTTGGGTGTCTTTTTCATAAAACAATTTGGGCTACATTTGAACATTTTTTGAGAATAAAAATCATTTTTAGATTGGATATAGATAAATGAAAATGCTCTGGTACAAATTTGTAAAAAGGTACAGTAGATAGGTGTGTCAAAGCTCAGCTTTGTAGCTTTAATGGTTCGTACAAAAAATCTACCTAAGTTAGTATTGCAGGTATAGGGATAATGAAAATGGTCTGCTCTCCTTAAGCGTAAATTAAGTTTAACAATCGACTTTAAAAGTAGAAACTTCTTTAATATGTTTAGCAATGATATGAGCTTTTAGATTAAATCGATGAGCACTTCTTTGGGAACAATATGGACATTTAAACTGCGGCTCTTTGCCACATTCATAACGTGAATGTCTTCTTAATTTACTGACGCTGTTGTATTTTCTCGGACAGTTAGAACAATAGTAATATTGGTGCGATGACATATTAGTAGACGATGAGCTATTTGTTGAGCTTTCACTCCATCTTTTCTCCATTTTTGTTAATTTTTCATAAAAATCTGTAATTAAATTTCATGTTATTAGAGTTAGTTGTAAATTACCACAAAATTTTCAATAATATTTAAGTTTTTTTTTAATACAGAAAAACAAAAATCTGGTGTGAAACACTCACACAACTTTCTCTTGCCAATGCAAATAATTAACAATAAAACTAACATTATTAATAAAACATTAGAAATAAACAAAAAACTAACTTTAATAACATAACCTAATTTTAATCATGAGTGAAAGACGCAAAATGAAAATCTACCTCAGTTTGGCTTAAAAATACGAAAAATCACTCTTTCACACTAAACTACTCTCTGTAGAGAAAAATGCTATAAATAAAAGTTGTAGATCTTTTAATTTTCTATAAATTTGATTATATACACTTTTGTCATAAAATGCATACTAAGGCCGAAATCTTAAAAAAACGATTTTTCGCATGTTTTCGTGAGAAAAAAACAGAAAATCGCTTATTACCGCTAAACTAAGCGTTATACAAAAAAAATTTTTTAATTTTAAATTTTAAAAAAGTTGTAGAATTTTAAATTCTCTACATTTTTTATTAAATCAACTTTTGCGCTATAATACATATTAAAGCCATAATCTTAAAAAAACACTTTTTTTTACGTGAAAACAGCCTCACCAAGAATTTCAGCAAACATGGCGCCTACCCTATCTTGTAGAGAATAAAAAATTGAGTAAACCAGGCGATTTTTAAAAAAAAATTATAGGACCAGTTTTTGAGAAAATCGCAAAAAAGTGAAAAATTATACGAATAAACTACTACTTCCGGTTGACCGATTTTGATGAAAATGTTCGTGTCGGGTCCGGTAGTGGTATGTAACTTAAGCTTCAAGTTCGTATGATGTTCCGTTCTTGAGATATTTTGTACACACACACACACACAGACCAATCGCTAAAAACATGTTTTTTGGGTTCAGGGGGTCTGAAAACTTGTAGATCCGGTGAAAACTCAATTTCTTAAAATCGACATGAAAACAATACTTTCCTTCCTATATATTCATATAGGCAAGAGAAAGTAAAAATTTATACTAATTTATAAAAAGAAGTAACGTTGTTTGTTTATTTGAACGAAGTAATCTAAAAAAACTACCCAACCGATTTTAAAGATTCTTTCACTTTTGGAAAGCTTAAAGCTTCCTGAGTAATACACTATATAACATTAGTTCTATGTTATTTATAAATTTTTCGATTGATGAAATTAAGTCTTCTTTCATTTTATTTGTTTGGACGATTAGTTCTAAAAAAAATGAACTGATGGATAAACATCAGTATTATCCACTCCACTATTGTATACTACAGTAAAATTTGGTTATAACAAAATTCAAGAAACCGGCATTATTCGTTCGGTACAACCGGTTTTAACCGAATGACCCTAAAGGCTACACTGCAATATCTATGTAGTAGGCTACTGTATTATGTTACATGCTCACCAAATTACCGTAATAACGAATATTAATATAAATACATCATTTAAGTAAAAAATCTTGAATAAAAAATCACACCACCTCCTCGGCCAAACACGTTTAGTTGTTGGCTGTTCTAGATATAAAAAAGGTTGTGGGTTCAATTCCCAGTAGATATGCGCTAAGGCAATCACGATAATACTCAAATATATGGATAACTTCCGAACATCAGCTCTTCTTACCATAAAAACACTAATATTTTTCACAGTATTGATATACTTATCACAAAATTGTTTGTTTTTCATTTCCCAGAGAAAATTTTTGTCTATTTATTATTATTTTAAGGAAAGTGATTTATTTGTTACGACCGGATTCCATTTTTGCCATATCAGACTTTACAATGTGTTAATGAACCAACAAAATTTTATATTTTCATAACTTATTACCGGTTGTATTTAGTTACAACTGACTTCGTTATAACCGTATTTTACTGTAAATACAAAGCAATCTTAAAAGAATGTTGGGGTTTTGAACACGGATTAAATGAAAACAGAAATACTTACAGTTAGTTGTTGTTGTTGTTTTTTTTACCGAATTTGTCGTCTCAAACAGGTTTATTTACATAAATAAGAGTTTCAATATGTAACACCATTGGTCGCTCGGCAAATGTCCAATCTATACTCAGTTTGTGGCCAAACGTTAAAATAACTGAAATGAAAAAGTGCCAAAAAAGCATCGCTACCAAACTAACGAGCAACTTCAAGACTCATTTTACAGCAACATTTTATGATAACGGGGGCTACATTTTATGAAGAGCATATTGGAAAGAAGCTCGTCCACAGGTACGACAAAAATGCTTTAATCGTCCAGGTGATCTGCGGAAAAGTAACCATAACTGTACGTAACTTTTAGTAATACAACATTTTTTTTCTTTAAATCACAATACAACTGAATTTATTGCTTACCTTTTCTTCAGTTGCCCTTTAGTTTAAAAAACTTACGTGCGTTTCGGTGATACCACCTTCTTCAGAGTAATAATAAATTAAAAATTAAAATGCAGAATGGTATTACCATTCAGCCATACAAAAAAACTAGCTTAAATTTTTCTATATTTTTACTTGTATTTATATAAGGTCTATCAGAGGTTGAAAAAGGTTCTCGTAGAATAACAACTTTGTTGTTGTTGTTTAGGTCATCAGCCAAAAGGCTGGTTTGAACCTGTAGAGGTTTTACTAAGTAAATCGAGGAGTGAGGTGGTTAATCATTGCCTTCCTCACTGAGTGGAAAAGTACACTTATCAGCATGCCAGGCCCTCTGAAAAGCATATATTTTCCATTCTGCAAATGACACTTTCACTTCATTCACCACAGGGTCTGGCTGTATAATGAAATCCATTACTTTTAGACGAGCTAACTCCGATTAGTGTCTTTTGCACCTCTACCTCTTCTTTTCTTAAATGATTCAGTCATTTAATTGGCTGACCATGAGATAAGAAACCGAACTATTTATTTTAGCCCTGCAATTAACAGATTGAATGTAAATAATTTGACAGTCCACCTGTCTGTTATGGCAAAATAACAACTTTAATGGAGTTTAACAGATGAGAAACCAAAAACATTTCATGAAAAAAATTTAAAATGAATAAAAATGTTCTGAAGCGTATCTTAAGTGAATACAGATGTCATTTAAATATTTTTTTGCTCTTTATTTATTTTTAATCAAGTTGATTAAGAACATATCAACTAAAATATGATTGTCTTCAAAAAGCATGAAACGAAAACGTGCGTTTTCAAGCATCCCTCTATTAAAGGGCGTGTGAGAATATAATAAAATTATGAAAATGTTTTCCTTTGCGTTCCTGATGAATTAATAAAACAAATTTTCTACTCCTTAAAAGAAAGTTTTAATTTTCGTCAAACTCCCACCTTAAAGATGGTTTTTATCCAGTTACTGTACAACTTACATAAATTTGTTCCTTTTGCAGATGATACATTGTGAAGATCACACAAAAGATGACGAATTGATATCAATAATATCTCTTTTAATCACAGCTATAGTTAAATTCATGAGAAAATACGAGAATAAATAAAATATAAACAGGATTTATTCTATGTGCCTCGTTAGGCCGTTCCGAGCAAGATGGCGGAAGTGTCACAACGTTGCGAGGCGGTGTAGGGGAACTTAATCGGCTCATCAAACATCTCAGTTTTGTCGCTAGTACAGCCGAGACTGAGAAAGATTTCCCATTGAGCATTGCACAACTTATTATTGTTAAGTTTTTAACTAATGAAGATGTTAAACCAACAAAAATATAATAAGTTCATTAAAAATATAGAAATACTGCACTGCTTTTAATCAAAATGCTTGAGACTAATCACTGCAACTCCATGGTACATACCAACAAAATATTTCAACACAATCTAAATCTACCCTTCAGAAAAGAAGAAATTAAACAACGTAGTGAAAACATTTATAAAGTTAGAGCATCAAAATCCTTTTTCAATTAACCTCCTCAACAACAGCGAAGATACTGACAGACTGAAACGTTTTTAAACATTCCACATAACTTAATGATTTTTTTTAATAATTTGACTCATTTAATCTTTTTTTTCTACTTCTTCTACTAATCATCAGCATGATTATAATCCCCATCATGGTCATCGTCATCTTCAACTACTTCATATTTCAAAATAGTAATGCACAGTTCAGTCAAGTTTAGTGTTTTCTTTTTATTTAATTAACTAGTGAGTAAGTGAGTATGGTCTATATTTCCATTTCATTTTAAGAATGTCATTACTGAGATTGTTATAATCTTTGGTTAAAGTTTATAATTACATTAAAAAAAAACTGATAGCAAAATAAGTGTTCAAAAAATTACAGTTTGGTGATGGTGCCTTTCTCGGACCAAAGGTTAAAGGTTGCGTGAAAGTATATAAAATTGAAGTCACAATTGATGCCTAAGATCATGTTTCACAGATGCCAAAACCCAATTCTGTGCCAAAAAAAGTACTCACGGCTGTTTTTTTTTGCCAAAACCCAACTCTGTGCCAAAAAAGTGCTCACGACTGATTTTTTTTTTTTACTGTAGGGGAGTTTTTACGTACAGTGAATTCTGCCTGCTGCGGCCAGATGTTGAAGTCACAGCAAAAGCCGTCTACAAAACAAAAAGCTAGGGTATCCCAATCAAGAGATCACATTCTTTTTCATAAAACGCCAGGCCTCACACAGCAACTTTTTGGTCAAAACACATTGAAGAAACACTTGAATAACCTCCATACAGTGTATATTTATCCCCTTTTAACTACTTTTTTGTTTCGATCGTTGAAAGAAGCACTGAGAAGAGAACAATTTGAAAATGTTCAAGCTGTCAAAGATTATATGCGCAATTGGCTGATAAAATTCAACCTCGAAACTTTTTAGAAGGGATCTTCAAGCTTCCAAAACGATAGGAAAACTGTGTAAAGCATAAAGAAGTGTTGTTAAAAAAATATTACAAACATTGTTTGTAATTTCTAATCATAAATAAATTTATACACCAAAGTCCGGTTTATATTGACTCACCCTCGTAGAAAGAAATTTTTTTTTTTGGTTTAATGTCAGACTGTTCTACAAATACTGCTAATGCAGACAGTGAAGGATGAAATGATTTTTTGTAACGTATGAAAATATGCCAGCCCTGAATGGGATTCGAACCCAAGACTGCATGATGAGAGGCGAGCTTGTTACCAACTACGCCAATGCGGCCAGCATTAAAAGAAAACACATACAAAAACTTTAATAACAAACCCAATTTATTAACAAAACTATCATTATTTTAAAAACTTAATAATTAATTTTATAAAAAATAAATGAATAGAATAATGGTTTTATTAAGGTGTAACTTGTACTAAAAATAGATTTCTTAAATTATAATACTTATAAAAATATTCATACTTCTTAAGAGTTAAAAATTTGTTTTTTCTATTTAATGTGTTGTTTAGGTCATCAGCTAAAAAGGCTGGTTTGAACCTCTAGAGGTTTTACTAAGTAAAACGAGGAGGGAGGTGGTTTACCACCTCCCTCCTCGTTTCGGAAAAGTACGCTTATCAGCATGCCGGGCCCTCTGAAAAGCACATATTTTCCACTCTGCAAATAACACCTTCACTTCATTCACCACAGGGTCTGGCTGTATAATGAAATTCATTACTTTCAGATAAGATAACTCTGATTAGTGTCTTTTACACCTCTACCTCTTCTGTTCTTAAATGATTCAGTCATTTAATTGGCTGACCATGTGATAAGAAACAGAACTTTTTATTTTAGCCCTGCAACTAACAGACCGAGTGGAAATAATTTGACACTCCACCTGTCTGTTATGGGCAGTCCTATTTAATGATAATATGTATTACCAAAAAACAGTAAATGACATGTCAAAACATAAATAAACTTACAAATAACGTATTTATTTTTTAAATTAAGGAGAAATGATGATGAAACAATGTGTAAGCTTGCTGATCGCTGCTATCACATTGCCAACAAAAAAATTAATGGAAGCTTTGCAACTGTATGTATTAAATAGTTTGTCCATAAATGGAGAGTTAAATTATTAGCATTCGATCTGCTAATTCAAGGGCTACAAAAAATAGTTCTCTCTCTTATCACATGGTCACCTAATTATATGGTTGAAGTATTTAAGAACAGAAGAGGTATAGGTGTAAAAAGACACTATTCACAGTTATTTCCTCTGAGAGTAATGAATTTCATTATACAACCAAAGCCTATGGTGAACAAAGTGAAGGTGTCATTTGCAGGGTGGAAAATTGATGCTTTTCGGAGGGGCTGACATGCTGATAAGCATACTTTTCCCCTCGATGAGAAAGGTAATGATTAACCTAGACCATCTCACTCCTTGTTTTACATAGTAAAACCTCTAGAGCAGCGGTTTTCAAACTTTTTTCCCACGCCTCGTTCTGTCAAGATGAAAACTTCCCACGCCCCCTTACACAATTTTATATTTTTATTTTTTTGGTTTAACGTCCGACTGTTCTGCAATTACTGCTAATGCAGATGGTGAAGGATGAAATGATTTTTTGTAACGTATGAAAATATGCCGTGCTTGAATGGGATTGGAACACAAGACCGCATGATGAGAGGTGAGCATATTACCAAATACGCCAATGTGGCCGGCATAATTTTATATGGTAATGAAAAAACCAAAAGGGTGAGGTACATTGAATAACCATGCATTTATGTTTTATAGTTTTTCATAACATTACAAGTTGCTATCTAAATTGAACAATAAGAGACAAAATAAAAGTCAATGAGATGGCTGACTTGCATTTTTTTACAAGATTCCCTGTTCTTGGTTCATTATTAAAAAGAAGTGCACAACGTAAATTATTAGCAACATCAGGTTTGCCCCGATACTTTGTTTTTATTGCAACAAGTGCTGAAAACACTTTTTTGCACAAATTGGTGCTTGAAAAAAAGGTATATAGACATGTGGACGGCAAAGCTAACTCGAAGTTCCGCCTCATTTACTTGTCTTTACAACTCCCTTGAGGGGCGCATCCTCCAGTTTCGGAACCATGCTCTAGGAGGTTCAAACCAGTCTTTTAGCTGATGACCTAAACAATATATCAGATAGACTACGGTTACACCTTAAAACAACCACAAAAATACTTATAAAAGATTATGTAACATTTTTAAATGAGCACTTAATGTATCACTTCTAGTAAAACTCTTAAAACAAACATGACACTGGAATTGCGGTTCCATTCCACATTCGAACCGTAAATGTCTAGTTAAATTTCCTTTTAAAGAATACCTTTTTCCACAACGAGGACATACATGAGAACCAGAAATTTCATTGGGAGATTGAATTTTAGGAAGATTTTGCCAAATTTGTTTCATTATATCTTCACAGTGTTCCTCTGTAACATTATTTTCATTTTGTTAAAATAAATTTTTCAAAAAAGTAAATTTTAATTATTTCAAGAAATAAATTATTTATTGACAGTTACAAATCGAAGAAAGTTTAACCAAAACTAGTGATCAAATAAGTGTGTAGTGTAGCCCATGTGCATTGTGCAAAATTAAAAAACTAAATTTAAAAAATATTCCACCCAAAAACAAGAAATTTACAAATTATATGAACACTTAAGAAAATTTTATGCAATATTGTAAGAAAAATGTTCAAAAAGACATGTCTCGTTTTACTATTAAATTGATTCAAAATATAAAAATCGGTTGTGAAACACTCACATGTCTGTGTCTTGCCAATGTAAATAATGACCAATACAACCTATGTTTAATTATAAGTGAATGACGCAAAGCAAACCAAACTCTGTAGAGAAGATTCTTGAAATGAAAGTTGTAGATAAACATTTACATCTATTTCCCATAACTTTTAATTATAAGTTACACACTTTTGTAGTAGTACAATGCATACTAAGGCCGCAATATTAAAACAAAACAAATTTTTTACCGATTTTTATGGAAAAAACAACAGAAAATCACTAATTGCCGCTAAACTAAGGATTGTACAAAAAAATGTTTAAAATAAAAGTTTTAACTTTACAACTTTAATTATATACATTTTTACCATTAAACGCAAACAACCGCAATCTTAAAAACAAATATTTTTTACCACGAGAATAGTCCCTCAGAGAATTTCAGCATGCGTAGTGTTTACCTGATCTTGTAGAGAATAAAAAATGCAGTTGAGACGATTTTTAAAAAAAAAACTCTCAAGAAGTGATAAATTGCATGTAGTATAAAGTACAAAGCAGTTAATAGATTTTGAAGAAAATGTACAAGTCGGGTCCCCTAGTGGTACCTAACTTAACTTTCAAGTTTCAACTACGTACGATATTCCGTTCTTGAGCTATTTTGTTCATACGCATACACAAAACAATCAGTAAAAACATTTTTTTGAGTTCATGGGGCCTGAAAACTTCAGATGAAAACAATTTTTCCTTCTTTGTATATTTATACAGGACAAGAGAAAATAAAAATGAATAAAACGCAATATAAGTAACGAAATAAGTAACGCAATAATGAAGGTAACGCAATATAAGTTGATGATTGTCAGTGAGAGTAAGACGACTATGGGGGTGGGGGTGGAAGTGCTACTATATGTGCTTTTCCAAATACATCATAACAACAGCTATAACCATGACATGTTGTAGTTTTACTCTTACACTGATTTTTGCTACTACTTTTTGAAAAGTAATTAACTTGTAATTAAACAAATATTGTGTACTATTTGATACAAAGGGGTTGATGACAAGCCTACTGAGTTAAGCAGTAGCAGGGAAAAATTATTGGTAAGTGATAAATTTACCATTGTTTGATTTTTTTATTTTTCATTTTGTGTGATATTTGATTCAATGGTGTTCATGACAAGCCTACTGAAGTAAGCAGTAGCAAAAACTATTTGTTGGTGGTAAGTGATGAATTTACTATTAGTGATAAACTTTCAGTTTATCAGTTTTATCTTGACATGTCCTATACTCCCTTTGGAGTCTCCTGTATGCAAAAAAAAATTATTATGTTTACAACTAATCGTTTTATAAACATCCCATTGTATTATTTATTGATTCTTAATAATTATCCTAAAACATTCATACTAAATAAGCCATAATATTAGACCTAAGCTACATTTAGTACCCTTTTTGGTCATCAGCAGTAAACTGAATTACTACACTCTTGACATTATTTGTAGTGATAGACTAGTTAGTCCGTGAGTTCCGTCGATGTGAGCTTATTATCGTGAATAATACGAGTTTTACGGTAATTTCAAAATTTTATTGTATTTTTAGGGTTTTCATATTTCATTATTTTTAGTAAAGTTATGTTAAATTTGGAATTGAATTTTATACAATTCACTTTCTTTAAATAATTACATTACTCCTTCCTTATTTAGTGTGACGGGTCATGAACTGAATTTTATTACTTAAGTGTTTGTGGTGGTTGATACATGTGTTATGCTTTCGGGTTAGCCGATGTAAGTAGGATAGATAGTATACTATCCTCCGCATGATAGGTGCAATCAAGTTATAGCACGTTACCTATACTTCTTTTACTTTTTTATAACATAATTTACAGAATGTGATAAGCACTAACCTTTTCAGTGATTTACACTATTCTAAAAAAAATGCCCATAACAGGTAGGTGGAGTGTTAAATTATTTTCACTCGATCTGCTAGCACCAGGGTTACAAAAAATAGTTCTGTTTCTTATTACATGGTCATCAGCTAGTTATATGAATGAAGCATTTAGAAACAGAAGAGGTAGAGGTGTAAAACATATTAGTCAAGTTGAGTTATCTCCTCTGAGAGTAATGAATTTCACTATACAGCCAGACCCTGTGGTGAATGAAGTGAGGGTATCATTTGCAGGGTGAAAAGTAGGTGCTTTTCGTAGGGTCTGGTACGCTGATAAGCATACTCTTTCAACTCAGTGAGTGTTGGTAATTGTAAACCACCTCACTTCTTGTTTTACTTAGTAAAACCTCAAGAGGTTCAACCAGCCTTTCAGCTGTTGACCTAAACAACTACACGTTACATAATACTTTTGTTCAATAGGCCTATAGTTTGTTTTGTTCTTTTTAACTCATAAGTAACCCAAGGGTGGTGGTTGGAGGCGAAGTAAGTCAGTGATCGGCTGGCTTGCATGTGCCGAAGCATCACGTCCAAGAGAGCACACCTGCTCCCTTACTTTCTGTAGCAGTTTTTCGTGCCCGTGCCTCTGGAAACTCCTCGGCATCCTATGGTTACTTTTCAGCCATGCTTTGGTCCCGCCGAGGTGAGCTGAGATGCTGGGCTTCTGTCTGTCTATCCTGATCCTTGTCCCTGGCATCTAGCACTTTTTCTATCCGTGCTAGAGGCAACTTCTCCTACTGTAGCTTTTGCCCAACCCAGTGGTGTCAGGCGTTTACCGTGCCGAAGGGTGGATGGCACTGGGGCATTTAATCAGTGTCTTAACGGTGCCTGTAGGATACTTGGCTAAATCCTACAGTATTTTGCCTTACCCCTGTACGCGGGGCTATGCAGGGGCGGACTGATTATTTCCCTAGCTGACACGACAACTAAAAGTGGTTGTTGTTCCTTTTACTAGGAAAAGGAAGATGGCTCTAGATGCTTTGACTCTGGAAGGAGTGGATTTGAGCTACTCCCCTGAGGTGAAGTATCTGGGGGATGTCCTTGATAGGGGCCTGACTTGGAGGGGCCACATGTCAAGGACTGTTGAGAGGGCTGCAAAGGCCTTAGGGATGTTTAAGAGTCCGTTTGGGAGGACTTGGGGGCTTAGGCCTCGTATGGCAGAATGGGCTTATGTGAGCATCATTCTGCCAATGGTCACGTACGAAGCTTTTGTATGGTGGCCAAGAACAGATCGGCTGAGGAAGCTGAAGAGATTGGCCCGCCTAAGGATATGTTGTGCAACGAGCACTGGTCCAACGGCTACTATGGAGGCGTTGTTTGATTTGCCTCCTATTCATGTTCAAGTGAAGAAGGAGGCGATAAGAACTGCCTTGAGGCTGGAGGGCGGGATCGGGGTCCCATCAGGGGAGATGGGCCACACCGAGATCTTCAAAGGGATTGAGGGGATGGGTGTGGTAGGTGGTCCTCGGGACCGTATGTACAGAGCATACGACTTCTCCGACACACTGAGGGTGAAAATTTTTGATTGTCAGGAGTGGGCGGAGGGACAGCCAGTGATACCGGAAGGGGTTACCTTTTGGTACACTGATGGCTCAGTGATGAGCGGAAGAGCGGGAGTGGGGGCCTGGGGAAAGATTTCCCTGGCCCTTGGGTGTAACATAACCGTCTTCTAAGATGAAATATTGGCCATTAAGGTCTGTGCGGCTCAGGGGGTCGCACACTTATATTTATATGCAAAGTGGTTGGCTGTAAAAGAAGAGCGCTGATGGGTAAGGTTGTGTAAACACCTTCTCAGATAAGTGCACTAGATCCTAGGCAGATCCTGCGTTTTATCGAAAGTGTGGGTCTTGCAGAAATAGGAATAGGGGCAATCACAAAAGATCTTTTAGGTCGCTGTGAGGAGGGGCTGCAGAAGCCTGAACGCCCTTATTGTAAAGTAAAGTAAAGTAAGGGTGGTGGTTGCCTCAATGCATAAGTTCCACTTCATAATATCAGGTGTGTTTATATTTGTACGAAACGACATTTTGAGGTCACTATAATTCTGACTCAAGAATAAAAGCAAATCAAAAATGAGGAAATTACAGGAAACAAACAAAATATAAACTAGAGTAAAAATAAATAAATAAAAATAAACAAAACAAAATTTATAAAAATTAACATTTATTTTACAAATCAAATCTAAAACTATATTAGGATGAATAAATAAATAAATAAATAAAAATGACCAGTCTTATAAAATTCAGTCTTAACAGATTACAAAAATCTTATCACTGAAAGCAAAAAAAAAAAACAGAAATGCTTTACAACCAAAAAATAAATCAAAATATTATTACCAATAAATAAATAAATAAATAAATACAAACCGAAAACATTTCATAAAAATACTTAAACCTAAAAAGAAACAAAGACCTAGACAAAACTGAATTTTCTCAATTTTCATAAATAACTTATATTACATAAATTATAAAAAAAATTACCTACACAAATAAAAAAAGGAACACAAAAATTTATCAAATCTAATAAATTAAATAACCTAAAAAATAATACCTAAAATAAAATTTAAAATTTATTTTCCACCGAAATAAATTTTCAACAGATTTTTTAAAAATTTCGATACAGTAATGTAATAGATCTTTCATTAAAATTTATTATGATTTTTAAAAAGTTTTTATTTACAATTTAATTGTTTTTAAATTCAGTTGATAAATGATTTATTGCTGATGTAATTTTTAGTAGAAGGCACTTTTAAAAATATTTTAAACAATGTGAACAATCGTATTTTATAAAATATAACATTAATAAACTTATGGGAACGGTCATAGATATATTTATGGACAAAAAAAACATGTAACTTAATAAGTAGTGTAAGTGTTATTTAAATAATAATAGACCCTGCTTTATAGAAGGTAATCAGGGAGTGGAGAAAAATGGACACTAAGGGAATAAGAACAGGTGGAAGAAAAGATTGTATACACGAGGTGTGGCTATTAAATAATGAGACTGACATAGTAAAAAATTTAATTTTAATTTTATTAAAAATCCTTATTGTCACCTTCAATATACACTCCTTCTCTATCACTACCCAAAACGGACAAGTGGAGTGTTATTTTAATTGCACTCTATCTGGTGGTCCAGGGCTAAAAAAAAATAGTTCTGTTTCTTATCACATAGTCAGCCACTTATATGACTGAACTATTTAAGAACAGAAGAGGTAGAGGTGTAAAATACACAAGTCAGAGTTATCTCCTCTGAGAGTAATGAATTTCACTATGCAGCCAGACCCTGTGGTGAATGAAGTGAAGGTGTCATTTGCAGGGTGTAAAGTGAGTGCTTTTCGAAGGGCCTGGCATGCTGATAAGCATACTCTTTCAACTCAGTGAGGAAGGCAATGGTAAACCACCTTACTCCTCGTTTTTACTTAGTAAAACCTCTAGAGGTTCAAACCAGCCTTTCAGCTATTGACCTAAACAACAACTCTATCACTACAACGCTCCATGCAAATTTTCCACTGTTGGAAACAGTGCTGGAAGTCATCTTCTGTCAGCTCCTTCAGGACACGTGCCGCTCAAAAATGTTTGTAATGACAATTTGTAAGGGATTGAAAATGATCCAAATTTTTTGGAAACGATAATAACAGAACTTTTATTATATACATTTTTGCGGTAAAATGCATATTGAAGCCGGAATCTTAAAAAACCAATCAGTTTACGAGGAAACAGCATCCCCAAGAATTTCAACAGGCATGGTATCTACCCTATCTTGTAGAGCATAAAAAATGTAGTAAATGAGGTAATTGTAAACAAAAATCGTAGGACCAGTTTTGTGAGAAAATCGCAAAAAGTGAAAAATTACATGAATAAACTACTACTTCTGATTGACCAATTTTGATAAAAATGTTCGTGTCGGGTTAGTCCTCTAGTGGTATCTAACTTAGTTTCAAGTTTCAACTTAGTACGATGTTTTGTTCTTGAGATATTCTGTTCACACACACAGACCAATCATTAAAAACATGTTTTTTGGGTTCAGGGTGTCTGAAAACGAGTAGATCCAGTGACAACTTGATTTTAAAAAATCGACATACTTTCCTTCCTTCATATTCATAGGCAAGAGAAAGTAAAAAACTCCAATAAAAGAATAACGGAAGGTTTACAAAAATGTAAATGTAGCTTAATGTGTAAATGTAAAATAAGAACTCCATTATTAGCGTTAAAATTAAGATAATAGAACTGTATTAACTTCTCATAATCTGCACGTGTTTGGTTATTTCACCCATTTTCTGAGATTTAAATACCGTTTCTAAGATGAGTTTTCTGTTACTGCCACTGTTCATAAACCATAGTAAGTAAAAAATATTTCAATGAATACTTTATATTGGTTACAAAACATTTAAAAAGCTACGATTTTAAGTATTGTAAAAATTAACAGCTGCAACAAAAATTGCTGCTTTGACTGGCTGTATTTCGAAATAACAGAATTTCGCGACAACGGACAGTGACCTGACCCATTTAGTCCATTATGACGAGGTACAACTGCACTATATAAATAAAAAACATCAAAAAAGCAGAAATCAATACTATGTTGACATTTTGATCTCTGACAATGTTTTTTGCCGGCTGCATTGGCATAGTTTGTAACGTGCTCGCCTCTCTTCATGCGGTCTTGGGTTCGAATCCCATTAAGGCACGCCATATTTTCATGTGTTACAAAAAATCATTTTATCTTTCACCGTCTGCATTAGCATTAATTGCAAAACAGTCAGGCGTTAAACCAAAAAAAAAAAAAAAAACTGACAATGTTTGTCATCTTACTAACAATCTAAATTTACCATGTGTTATCTATCACTATCAACATTTTTCAAGGAATATATTTAATGAATCTAACTTTATTTTTTTTTAAAACTGCTTTTTTACTTTAGTTTGTAGTAATTAATTGATTTCATTTGAATGAAACAAACAAAAATTGTTTTGTTTGAACCAAACATACATCAGACAACTTTTAAGCGCTAATATTAAAATGTTAAAGTGTAGGCCAACAAAGTGTTCTCTTCTTTTATCTATTTGTAATTTTATGAATTAATCCTAATCTTTGGACTGGAGTGGGTGAATGGGCGATTTTGAGACCATGCCAGGCTTAATTTGCTATGTTGTATTAAAATTTCAAACTTGTTAGTCAATCTTGAGTTATACGCCTCTAAAAGCATGAAATTCTTTGCGGTAGCAAAAAAACCAGGTCTGTTTGACTTCCAACCTCGATACGGCAATTTTCGTACAATATTAAAAATATAGGACTATTATAGGTCAACGCAGAATAAACTGAGCTAAATTTTGAAGTAAAGTATATTGAAATCTGACTCATTGTTTTGGAGACGTAAGGATTCAAACTCAGGTGTATATGATTATGAATCTGATAGTAGTCACAGTTTTCTCCTCAGAGAGTAATTAATTTCATCGTTATACAGCCAGACACCGTGGTGAATGAACTGAAGGTATCATTTACAGGGTGGAAAGTAGATGCTTTTCAGAGGTACAGCCAGACACCGTGGAGAATGAACTGAAGGTGTCATTTACAGGGTGGAAAATAGATGCTTTTCAGAGGTACAGCCAGACACCGTGGAGAATGAACTGAAGGTGTCATTTACAGGGTGGAAAATAGATGCTTTTCAGAGGTACAGCCAGACACCGTGGTGAATGAACTGAAGGTGTCATTTACAGGGTGGAAAGTAGATGCTTTTCAGAGGTACAGCCAGACACCGTGGTGAATGAACTGAAGGTGTCATTTACAGGGTGGAAAATAGATGCTTTTCAGAGGTACTGGCAAGCTGACACGTATACTTTTCAACTCGAATAGGAACACAATGGGAAAAATCACCTCACTCTTTGTTTTACTTAGTAAAACCTCTAGAGGTTCAAACCAGCCTTTCTGCTGATCACCTAAAAAAACAACACTACTACATGGATGAAACAAGAAAGAAAGAGAGAGAGAGAAAGAGAGAGTGAGCAGCATAAAACACTTACATAGGATCAAAACAATCATACACCATGATAAATTAATTCGGTAAACAATTTCACACTTCATTACAGATGTCAACCTTATGGTAAACAAACTTTTAAAGCAAAACGACGACAAAAATTACTTAAATAACACTTACAATACTTAATAATGAGAATTAATAATAATAATAACAACAGTAATACTGATAATGTCAATAAGTAATAAGCCTATTTATGTAAACAATATATAAATATATGATATAAAATACAGTAACAGATTTATCTATTAAGAAAAATATGTCTATTATAACAATATTATGGAAGCACCATTTAAAATATGCTAAGTAAAAACAACGGTATTTTTAATCACTTATGTATACTTTAATTCAAGTATTAAAAATATAAAATGCATCATGTATGATTCTAGAAATAGTTGATAGAATAGATTTATTTATCGTACGAAAACAGTTCTGTTGTTACACGGATGCTAACTGATCAATTAAATAATATTACAACTACCATTTTTATAAACGCACTGTTTCACGATCAAAAATTGGAAGCAATGATCGAAAAATTTCTGCGTTTCAGACGAAACATTGAACACACAAAATTATAGCATCACATTTTATGATAAACCCTTTCAGTGCCGAAACACTATTTAAAAATTTGATGTAAAGTGCCATTTAATTAAAATAAGGGCGTATAAAAAGTGCCAGCCCTTATTTAAAATTTCAGAAAAATAAAATTTGTTAAAAAATTAATTTTTAATGTGTTCATAAAATAACAAATCGTTTTAACAATAAAAATATTCAAAATAATTTTTTTTTTGTTTACTTAAAGTCCCATTGACAGCTTGGTCATTAGCAACTACTGTGGGTTTTCGTACCTTAACGGTGGTTTTAATGCGTTAAAATTTCCAAACCCTAACTGGGAATCAAACCTGGGACGTTTCGCTTTGTAGACTAGAACGCTAATCACTACACCATGAAGATGGTTTCAAATAACATTAGTCCATAATTTTTGTTTAAAAGTTTTTTTGGAAATGTTTGATTATCCGGACATTAGCACTTTAAGAAATAACTAACGGATGTACATTAAATCAGATGTTATCACTCCGTAAAATATATTGACGTCCTGTTTTCCGGACATTGGTACTGAAAGGGTTAAGTTACCTCAAAATATTCATCACATATAACCAATAATTAAATAAAGAATAAATAATTAAAAAAATACATTCGTACCGTTGTTTTTATTTATATAAATCTAGGCAAAATATTGCAAAAAAAAATGTATATAATATATGAAGTATATCGAATGTAATAGATAAGGCAGTCTGCGTTTGTGTGAGTATACGTATTATTATACACCAATAAATATTTATTTCTATAAATAAATTATACGTAAAATATAAATGTATACAAATTAATCAGTCTTACGTAACAGAAGCACCAAGTACTAAATTCACGGCACGGATAACGATACTAAAAATATATCAGTCTAAAAAAGTTTCACACAATAAATTATATTGCTTACAAATCAACATCTTCCACTTTAAATTATAAAAAAAAAATGGCCGTTAACCTTCGTTCAGAAAAGTAAATAAATTACAGCGATCCCTTGTTAATAATGGCCCTAATATCCAGGTAATTACAAATTCCGCTAAAATTTGTCTTAATAGTCATTGAAAAAACTTCATAACAAGCAGGTGGAATGTTAAATTATTAGCACTTGATCTGCTATAGTTCCAGGACTACAAAAAATAGTTCTCTCTCTTATCACAAATGGTTGCCCACTTATATGACAAGCATTTAAGGACAGAAGTATAGGTGTAAAAGACAGTAGTCACCGTTATCTTCTCTCAGAGTAATAAATTTCATTATACAGCCAGACCCTATGGTGAATGAAGTGAAACTGTCAATTACAGGGTGGAAAGTAGATGCTTTTCAGTGTCAGGCATCCTGATAAGCATACTTTTCAACTCAGCAAGTGTTGGTGATGGTAAATCACCTCACTCGTAGTTTTACTTAGTAAAACCTTTATAGGTTCAAACCAGCCTTTTGGCTGATGACCTAAACAACAATAATTAAAATAAGAAAAGGCTGAATGTAGTGAAGATGGATTATTTAAGAAGAGTTTGTAGAATTTCTCGGCTGGAACATGTGACAAATGAAGAAGTAAGGGGTTGGAATGGAGATGCACGATACAATTATAGAAAAGATTGGAAAAAGACAATTGGTTTGGTTTCGTCATGTACGAGGTGGCTGGATGAGGACTTCTGGCCCTTCCCAAAATTAAAAACTGTGTTGAAAGGAAAACATTTTGACATTATTTCAAAATTGAGAGGGCCTTGACAGAGCAGCTAAAGGCCCTTCCGAAAAGAGCGTATCAGAAATGCTTCCGATCATAAAATCTACATTCAGGCAAGTGCATTGCTAGCCAAGGAGAGCACTATGAAGGAGATTAATTCAAATTTGATGTAAGCTTATTTATTACTTTGTTTGTAATAAAATTATTCAACGTATCTTTTTATCACACCTCGTACATTGAATGGAAGAGGAAAGGTGGCCGAACAGGATCTTCAACTACCAGCCAGCCGCTCGGGGGAAGAGAGACAGACCCTGCGGAACTTGGGAAGAAGGGGTGAGAGAGGTTATGGGGCAGAGAGGGCTGGAGGAACAGACCAAGGTGGAGACTGATAGCCAGGATGTGGCACCAGCTTTAGGATCCCCTGCTTAAATTAATTAAGTCATCAAAATTATGCCAAAATATTTAAATACTCAAGGAAATTTACACCTGCTCAAGCTAGGTTGACAACACTCCCCGCCAAGTGTCTTCTGGCCGCAACGAAATCGGTGTCTTATATCATCCACCCTTCTTCTGGCCATTCACACTTACGTGTATTATGTTAGTCCAATTTAATCATAATGTTCCTTTAAACAATCCGTGCATAGTTTTGTTTTCTCCTTTTATTCTGTCATTCAATATATAAATATTTTTTTTTTTTTAGTAATTCTATTTACGGATATATCCACGTACATCATTCAGAACTAAAGATCGATATATACACATCTATTATTATTGAGTTAAAGTGAAAAGAAAAATAAATAACGAAAATTGTGTGGGTTTTGAGCCTTTAAACACAATTTTTTATCCAGGAAAAATGTTTCTAAAAAAAAAATTTTTTTTATCCCACCCCATAATTAAATGTAAGGTATTCAAAACCACGATTTGAATATTATAACAAAAATACGGCTATTGGGATGCAATGTTTTCTTGGTTTTATTTTATGGTGTGGAGCCTTGGACGCTTAATGAGTTAATGAGTAAAAGACTTGAAACGTTTGAGATGTGGCTATACAGAAGGATGGTGAGAGTCTCCTGGATGAATCGTGTCTCTAATGAGAAGGTACTGAGACGCATGCAGAAATCGGAAGAAGTTACAAGCACAACAAAGATTTGGAAGCTCAGTATTTGGGACATATAAGGCGAACGGAAAAAGATATGGGTTGCTGCAACCTATATTACAAGGAATAATCGGTGGACAAAGTAGCAGGGAGAGAAGGCGCATTTCCTGGTGAAAAATCTGAGAATATGGTACTCGAAAACGACAATACTACTATTTCAAGCAACAAAGGATAAAGCTCAGATAGTTATTATGGTGGTAAAAATCCAGAACGGATAGGAATTTAAAGAAGAGGATAATTAAATGCCTCTGTGACATGAAACTAACTCCACTCAAGAAGGGTAGGTTAATAACTACTATTAAAATAACCCACCGGGTTGGTCTAGAAGTAAAGTCGTCGCCAAAATCAGCTGTTTAACAGCTGATTTTCAGAGACAAAGGTTCCTGGTTCAAATCCTAGTAAAGGTAGTTACTTTTATACGGATTTGAATACTAGACGACAGTGGTTGCCGGTGTACTTTGATGGTTGGGGTTCAATTAGCCATACTCTCTCACGAATGGTCGACCTGGGTCTACACCTCATTTACATCATCCTCATCTCATTGGGTCATGGGGTTGCTTATTGTTCTGAATGTAACAGATTGTAATGTACACGTATTAGGAATTAAAAAAAAATAAATAAAAATAAGTATTGTAAACTGAACAAAAACTTGCAAAGCAATGTTGATGCAAAAAAACAAGGAATTACTGTATACAATAAATTTAAGTACAAGTGTAAATTAACCATCTGCATAATATGCTAGTTTTTATAACCCATTCAAAAATGACCCCAACATCCCTTTTATAGCTCATAAAACAATATTTTTTATAGAGCATAAAAAAGTCGTCATAAAAAACTGCACAAGTCGTTTTACGGTGTGTTATCAATGTACTCAAAATATGCGGCACATCTTTTTCATACATTCAAAAGAATACTTGTTCGTAAAAAATTATAAAACATGCAATGAATTAAGATTCCGATGGATCCTAATATGATCAATAATTACTTTCTACAAGATAAATCATTAGTCGAGAGAAAACCATCAAAACACTAAATTGACTACCACAAATTTGTCAGTCTTGTAATGGTTTATAAGCATGAAAAAAATCATAATACTAAAAAAAAATTATAATTTTTCCATTAAGCGTATACTATTATTTAAAAATAATAAAACCGCTCCGGTAACTTCGTATATCAGTCTTACAAAAGCAAAACCCATATTTTCGTATGAGAATCATATCAAAAATACTTTAAAAAAAATATACGAGGGCAGTCCAGAAAGTCTGTCACGTTTTGCGTTGTAGTCGCAAGGGGCGGAGCTATCGCGGGCATTTTGGTGCCGCGGCGTTTCTCCGTTCAGTGGCTATCCAGCCGTGCTAGCAAGAGGTCTGTGTCGCTCTTCGTTGTTTTTCAACAACAAATTAAAATGTGTGCCGGAATTCAAAATCCCGCCAGTTGTGAAGTACGGTCGGTACAGGAAAGGAGTTCTTCTTATCAATTTCTTGGAATGTGGCACAACAATAACCTCTGCGAGGTATTGTGAAACCCTTGAAAAGTTAAGAAGAGCGATCCAAAACAAGCGCAGAGGAAAGTTGACTGGAAAAATTCTCTTTTTGCATGACAACGCCCGACCACACACGGCAAATCGAACATGAGAAGTCAGTCCTGGATGATTTCAAATGGGAGGTTTTCCCACATCCGCCATACAGTCCGGACCTTGCGCCCAGCGATTATCACTTGTTCCCGACAATGAAGACATGGCTTGCGACGCAGCGCTTTGACGACGACGCGGAGCTGCAGGAGGGTGTGGTTAAAATTGCAGGCGGCAAACTTTTATGACGCCAGCATTTCAAAATTAGTTCACCGCTATGATAAGTGTCTTAATTTTTTTGGTGATTATGTAGAAAAATAGCATTTTAATTGCACTTTCAAATGTATATAATAAAATTTTTTTCTTGTACTTAGTTTTTTTTTTATATCAAAACGTGACAGACTTTCTGGACTGCCCTCGTATTTCTTCTAAATATGGGCTTTTAGTACCTTAAAATTATCTCTAAACTGAAGAAAAAATAAGTAGTATTAATTAACATTGTACTTTATCTTTCAACGAGAATATTTTCAGTCAATAAATCTTAAATATTATTTTTGAAGGTTCGCTGAAAAGTTCTGGGTTCTTATTAATTCAGTAGTAGATTTATACAGATTTAACTTCTTAACGCATATCACGAACAACAAACCACAATAAACTCTTATTAGTTCCAACAAATTGATATTCCCCTTGAAATAGCTAAACAAAGTCATGTTAAAATGTTACATTTAATTCGAATATTTCACGGGAAAATTTGGGCCAATTCCAAATCACAACATTACAATGCTAGTAGAATGTACTACCAAGAGTAACATTCAAAATGAACTGTGAATGGTAAAGTGTCATTGAAATAAATCAATAATTTTCTTCCCTTTAAGTGTATAATTAAGTCTCCATGGGGGTATCGTATTTCTCCCACTTTGTTTAAAATATACATTCAAGAACTTGTTTCATTGAATTGTATATACGAACATACATAATAGGTAAATTCAGTAATTTTCAACAGTTAATGAAAAATATTCATTATCGAATTTCCCAACTGATTTCCTTATAGCCCATAGAATTGAATTAACAAGAGTTTACAGACTTAACACGGCATATCTACAAAACTGGAAAAAATACTTCGTTTCAGTGGTGAGATCATGTTCTATTTCCAAATATCCAAAATTATCTCACGATAGATTCATTAATAGAGAAATATTGTACCAGAGAAAATAGATCATATATGTATAATTGGAAATATTACAGAAAAGTAGAGAAATGACTACGTTAAATACGTGGAATGGAAGAGAAATAACAATTATTATTTTTCCCCAAAAACTTAACAGCATTCCCATTTGCAGTAACAATAAATATCGAAACAGCTTTATGTACAAATATAGTACCAATTTGAGCAATAATCCATGGATTTTTCCATATTTTGTTTTTTTTAAAACAGTTGTCTTAAATTATTTATCATATGCTGACCCGACCCTGTCCCCTAACTAACTGGACAGTATTCTGTTGAAACAACTCATGGTTTTTCACGTGAAGTGCTAATTTTTCTCGCCTGAAGAATTTCTTCTCGCACAGATGACACGGAAACTGTGGACCTTTCCCGCATTCGTAACGTATATGTCGACCAAGATTCCCTTTACGGTTGTAAACTTTACCACATCTTTGGCACGGAAAACTTTGCATCTGATTATCCATTTTAACGGAAAAGTTCGGCAGTAATTTCATTCGTTGCAGATAAGGGTTCACGCGTAAAAGCGCATCTAAAATAACAAATAAAATACAAACAAAAAGTAAAATAATCAGTAAACAAAACAATAAATCATAAAAAAACAAATCATAAAATTAAAACAAAATCATAAAAACATATTTGTATTACCACACATCATAATCGTGTCAGCTTAACTTTAATAACTCAAACTTCTAATATAAAAATGTAGAAAAACTGTTTTATAAAGTTACATAGTACTGTGTTGTGGCATTTGTCATATAGATACTGAAGTCAAAAGATTGCCTTTTGCATATGGATGGGCTATGGGGAAAGGAAGTGAAAACTTGACACTGCTGCCAACCTCAGCAGTGATACACTACTCGTACATTTCACTACCGTGCAGTTTCTACATATTCCGAGAAAATGTTTTCTTCATAAATCTTACATGAAATAACTGTGACCTATAATATTGTGAAGCCAAATTACATGACTAAAAATGTTTGATTTACTGTAATTACCAGCTACCTTATTCCATTGAAACAAAATTTTCTATGAATGAATCACCTTCTTTACTATTGCTATCACCGGTGTCTTCAGTATCAGTCTCACTAGTATCTACCTAACCGTTTTCTTTTTATTACAAGGTGTCAACAAAACTGTTGAAGAATAGCTTCTTCACATTTTTAATTTCCTTCTTTATTTTTCGAATCATGGAAACAGAAACATCACAGTAGTTAGCCGATCGCTCACGGCTTTTGTTAAGAGGTACGGATAGGCATTTTTGTTTAGCTTCAACTTCACCACATATTATTGCACTACATATTTGATTTCATTCAGCACTGTGAATAGTCCAATCACACTTTTGAGAAACTAACATTTCTGTTTACATTAACAAACAGTTATATTTGTATAGTTAACCTATAAAAGGTTCCACGATATGCTGTATGTGCTCTGGGTATAGTATACTTTATTGTGTTGGTTGTAATGAAATTAAAGTAGTCGCACATGGGCACTGATGCTTTTTTTATTCATTGCCCATCAGAGGTTATAAAAAAAACAACCCTCATAATTTAAATTAAAAAAAATGTTAATTATTTAATACCATTATTCATCTAGTTAAAATATTAAATAAAAACAAAACAAATCAAAAAACAAAACTGGTCAAACTCTACAAAATAACAACCGCACACCGTAACTTACAAGACAACCCAAATGCGAAGATTAATCACAAAATCTAAAAATCAATTTCCAAGACTTGTTTATTAAATACCACACCACACACTTTTATTAATCACTAAAGTTTACCAAAAAAAAAACTAATTAGTTCACACTGTTAATATTAGTATTTTTATGATTTTTTTTTTATATGTATTTGTAAGTAACATTGGGCTTTAATCTCCATATAAATAGCAGAAAACGTGACTATTTTGAGGATGCCAATAATACTGGAGATTTAGTTTCAATAGAAAAGTGTAATTGGGTACTAAACAATTTTTATTACGACAGTAAAATAAATTATATTATTGCAAACATGTAGACTTTCAGAACGCAATATTGTTACTGCAATTTTTTTTAAATTTAATGTGTGTTTAGTTTTTAGATACTTAAATTTTTTAAAAATACATAATTTTTAGTTTCTTTTTTAGGTTATATTTTTATTGGAAGGTCTAATGTTTTGGAATTTTCATCGAGGATTACCTTACAGTATTCACAGCAGTTATACAAATTTATTCATTGATCAGCCTTTGCCGCAGGACAAATTTATGTACAAGGATGAGTATGAGGTTATCTGAAAAGTTTCCAACCTCAACATGAAGATGGCAGTACTCGTCAAATACAGTTGGGGAACATGTTAACGCATGCATTGAAATGTACTCACAAAAATTTCAGCCATTTTGGATGTTCAGTTGCTGTGAAAATGGACAAAATTGTGTTTCAAGCTGTCATTAGATGTTTTTGATAGGCAACACGGCAACGCAAATTAAACCCAATTTGGACACTGTGTACACTCTACACAATCAATTACCATGGTGAAATTTTGGGTAGCTGAATTTAAAAATGGTCGTACCAGCTTGGGTAGCGAACATTTAGGGCGACCAAAAACTGCAACCACTGACAATACCATTGCTTCAATTCACCAAATTTTGTTAGGTAACTGTCGAATTAAGGTTAGATAGTCTAGCAACATTTGATGAACTTGAGTGATGTTATTATCTATCAGTGGCTGCAGTTTTTTTTTTTATTATTATTCCTAATTTGTATACGTTGCAATCTGTTCAATTTAGAACAATAAGCAACCCCATAATCCAATGAGATGAGGATGATGTGTATGACGTGTAAATGAGGTGTAGTCTTGCACAGACTCAGGTCGACCATTCCTGACAGAGTATGGTTAATTAAACCCCAACCATCAAAGTACACCGGTAACCACTGCCTAGCATTCAAATCTGTATAAAAGTAACTACATTTACTAGGATTTTAACCAAGAACCTTCGTCTCCGAAAATCAGCTGTTAAACAGCTGATTTTGGCGACGACTTTACCTCTAGACCAACCCGGTGGGTAAAAGTTACAGTTTTTAGCCATCCCAAACGTTCATTGTCACCCAAACTGGTACGACCACATTTAAATTCCGCTGCCCAAAATTATGATGGTGCATAGCAGGCTGCTGATACACAGAAACCAACTAGTTTTTAATTTGTGTATGCATATTGCATTTCAACAACAAATATCTGATAACAGCTCGATTTTGTCCATTTTCGGAGTAACACTCGTATCGACTCACTAAAACGATTGTCACTCAGCAAATGAGCGTCCAAAACAGCTGAAATTTTTGTGAGTACATTTGAATGGATGCACAAACACATTCCCCAACTGTATTTGATGAGTGTCATCTTCATGTTGAGGTCGGAAACTTTTCAGACAACCCTCATATTTTTCTTTCCGATCGTTCACAATTGTACAGTCAATTTTAAATAGCATGAAAGTACGCTCTGAATGATGGTAACTTTTCAAAAGTACAATTTCCCTTTTAATTATTCTTACAATCCACCAGGTTGGTCTAGGGGTAATGTCGTCGCCTCGAGTCAGCTGTTTAACAGCTGATTTTTCGGAGACAAAGGTTCCTGGTTCAAATCCTAGTAAAGGTAGTTACTTTTATACGGATTTGAATACTAGATAGTGGTTACCGATGTACTTTGATGGTTGGGTTTCAATTAACCATACTCTCTCAGGAATGGTTGGCCTGAGTCTGTACACGACTACATCTCATTTTCACATCATACAATATATCATCCTCATCTCATTGGGTTGCTTATTGTTCTGAATTGAACAGATTGCAACGTACACAAATTAGGAATATTAAAAAAAATATATTATTCTTACAAAATATAAAATTATAAATCTTTGTTTTGCAATTTTGAAAAACATTTTTGGAATTTTCGTCATAATTATTATTTTACTGGCCTTTGTTATTATTGTATTCAGTAACCCATTCATTCAATAAACTTGACATTCTCCGTGCATTATTGGAAAAATCATTGTTTTCTTTTTTCTATTATTAATTTATTATTTAAAACGCTTTCATTCGCTAACAGGGAAAGTTAACTCAAAGAAAAATCTCTGAAGTGGTAGCACTGATGCATAAGCACATCACAAAACTCCTTCGTTTTTTATTCCATTTAAAAAACACTATCATGCTATTTTGAATGGAATGTTGTATATTGAGATTTTATTTACTGGCCAACTGTATAAAGCAGGAATTTCTTCGTAGTGGAACGAGATGGTTACAAGGGCCTCTAATAAATTCTACTAATAAAAGTAAAAATATTGTTATAGTACCCGTTTAAGCCAACAACAGGATACGATTACAAAAACTGAAATTGCTACTGTTTTTTTCCATTTCTGCCTAGAATCTCTCATTTGCAGTCAATGTTTGATTTTTCTTTTTCTGCGAGTACATACGCACAACCTATTTCATTTATCTTTCAACTAATCTTGTTTCGAATGATCTTACAATTTTAGAATTTCATAAAATTGGAGAAATGGAAATTTCATTTGCTTCTGAAAAATTTATATTTTTGAGTTACGACATTTTTCTTTTGGATGTATGATGTTTATACTTAATATCTTGTCCTGCCATGTCCTATACTGTTTTTTTTCCAAGTCATTTGGATGCAATTACAAAAAAAATATGTATCAGATGCAAAGATATACAGGTATTTTACCAGCCGAATGTTTTGTAGATCATAAAAAAATTTTAAAATGGTGTAAGATCCAAAAGATATCAACTTTCAGATTCTTTGGTGCAAGTAAACAAATACATAACTTGCTTTTAAATATAACAGAAGCAACATTTCAATACATAAGAAAGACCAGTAATTATATAGCATCAGGGCTCCTCACCAATTTTAACAATTTAATGTTTATTTATACAATAACTGTACAAACATTCAAATGCCGAAATTGGTGAGAACGTAATTATTATGTGTGCTAAATCCGAATCTGACGATAATTTTGCGTGCAAATAACTCTACAATTGAGTGTTTTGTTCATTGGTAACGGACATAACCTCAGTTTTCCGACAACTTTTTAATTTGTGCCGTTATGAGACATGTCCTATACTCCCTTTGGAGTCTCCAGGATGCAAGTAGCAAAAAAAAAAAAAAAAAAAAAAAAATATTTAATAGACAATACTTACAAATTTTATGGTGCAAAATTAATTAATATTGATTGAAAAATAAACAGATATTGGATCAATAAAGAAAAATTAAATAGATATTTGCACATTTTAACAGATAACCTCTTCCTGTAGCAAGGTGAAACGATGTAATAGACTAAAATGTAAAGTTGCAGGGCTAAAATAAATAGTTCAGTTTCTTATCACATGGTCAGCCAATGACTGAATCATTTAAGAACAGAAGAGGTAGAGGTGTAAAAGACACTAATCAGAGTTATCTAGTCTGAAAGTAATGGATTTTATTATACAGCCAGACCCTGGGGTGAATGAAGTGAAGGTGCCATTTGCAGAGTGGAAAATATGTGCTTTTCAGAGGGCCCGGCATGCTGATAAGCGTACTTTTCCACTCAGTGAGGAAGGCAAAGTAAACCACCTCACTCCTCGATTTACTTAGTAAAACCTCTACAGGTTCAAACCAGCCTTTTGGCTCATGACCTAAACAACAGACTAAAATATAATAAATATGGTTAACAGAGATAATCGGTTAGAATGTTGAAGAACCTAATTAATTTTCGATACATAAAATTTTTTGGTACAAATCTTCGATTATAAAATTTGTCAATACACTGAAACGTAACAGCGTAAATTAATTGGTAATAGGAAACTCAGGTAATGATGGTCTACGATAAAAAAAAAAACGCTCATAAATAATTTTACAGTGATTTGCATGCAAAATTAACCTCAGATTTGGATTCATAAATTAATAAATTACCATTAAAATCGTAAAAATTTGTGATTAGCCCTGATTCTTTAAAATTACCGAAATACCAAACTATATTAAAAAGAAAATAGGACGTTTTCAAATCAAAAGCCAAACTTTTATTACGTGTAAAAGTAAAAACAATACAATGATTCATGACTGATACAAAAATGATTATAAACGATGATAATACAAAATTACATATTAATACAGTACAAAACAAACAGAAACTGTGTAACAAACATTTCAAAAGTTTTTCACTACAAAACATTATTATATCTATTTAATGATTTAAGTAAAACTGAGATCTTCATAATTACGTATACAATACTAACACTAATCGTTATTCATACTACTTATATAAACTTAAATACTATCTTTATAAAACTTAAAAATACTTAACACAAATAGTAAGTAATAAGGCAGTGACTCGGTTTGAGACCCCAAAACTCAAGTGAAGTCCCCTCATGAAAAAAATTAAAATAAAACATCAATTTTTGAAACACTAAATAAATAAACCTTTGTAATGAACCCTGCAGCTAGAAAATAATACAATTTCATAATATAAATTTCACTAACCTTTTCAGATGCCATTATCCATACTGTCTCCTTGCACGTGTTTCGATGAATCCACCATCATCATCATCAGAGTACACAAAATATCATGAGAAACTTTAAATTTTTTTTTATTTAAAAACCTACAGCCGATACCTCTCTGAAGTCATTTAAATATTTATTTTTGTAATATAAAAAACTTTTTAAATTTACCTTATACTGCTTTTAAACTTCTTCTATGAGTACATTCGCGGTGTGCACCACTTCTTCAGGTAATAATAAAAATTCTAGAATAGAATGAAGATTGCATCTTCCTTTGAATCAAATTTGATTCAAAGGAAGATGCATCATTACCTGAAGAAGTGGTGTGCACCGCGAAAGTACTCGTAGAAGAAGTTTAAAAGCAGTATAAGGTAAATTAAAAAGTCTTTTTATACTACAAAAAACAAATATTTAAATGATTACAGATACAATATTGGCTGTAGGTTTTTGAATAAAAATATTTAAAATTTCTCATGACATTTTGTCTACTCTGATGATGATGGTGGTGGTGGACTCATCGAAACACATGCATGTAGACAATATTTACATGTAAACATTAAATGTAAATATTTAATTTATAAACATTTGGTAATCCGAAAATTTTCAGGTCGCAACCCCAGGTCACATGAGAAAACGAAAATTTCAAAGTATCATACATTCCAAACCTCAACATTCAAAGTTGAAATTTTGAAACTTTAAACATTAGCTTTCATATCTTCAAATACCAAAATATTGTGATCCACCCAACCCCTTTGGTGGCTGAACTTCACCCTGTGGCAAATGGTTCTGATCCACCTACCCCTCTGAGGCCGAGACACGGAAGCAGCGCGAAGCGCTGCTGGAGTGGCGAGTAAATAATTATAAGTTTAGTCGTTTATACAAAACTTTCATAAAATATAAACTTTTATCTTTATATTTTTTATTTTATCAAACATCCTATATAGGATTATCAACAGCCGTATTATTTAAAATTGAAATATATATTTCTAACCACCAGAATACAGTAACAGAAAACACTTACCAATGTTTATAGCGCTTTCATGTATCTTGTACACATCTTTAGTAAATTAAAATTTTTTAAAAATATTTTTCACATCAAAATTTAAAAATTCCAACTCCTACCACGGCAGATACTGAATCTACTCTATTTCAAACTTAGGATTTCAAACAAAGGAATTAAGATAGGAATCTATTTCAAACTTTTATCTATATAAAAGTTTTATATAGATGACTAAATATGCAATATCTTCTGTAGTTTTTAAAATAAATTTTAGTTTCAAATTATATTTTGTGTACTCTGATAATGGTGGATTCACAGAAACACATGTATGTGATAGTAAAGATTAAGGCAACTTGAAAAGTTAATGAAATTTATATCACTAATTAATAAGACCTTAGCGTCAGATAAATGATTAAAAAAAAATTACAAACAACGCTGATATAACCGAAAAAAATGTAATATGGAACTAAAAATTTTCATGGTAACAAACCAGTACATTATGGAGAACATAACCTACAACCAATATCAAGGACCCAGAAACACTGAGGACAGTGTTTATAGTTCTAATACAAGACATGCGACCAACTACTGCCGACCTGCACATAATCTTAGTGCAACTAACAGTTCTACATGGGAGCCAAAATAAGAAACAACCTGCTGGACGAATTCAAACAAAACAAGTGACAACATTTCGCTCAGCGACTGAAAATAAACCTCCAAAACAGACCATTCTATTGGTCGCCAGTGCAAAAAATCTGAGGCAGCAAGTGGGAGAAACTGGTTGACCATTGACAAACTACCACCATTTTTGCTTGACAGCGACTGAGTCCTATAATCATATGTTGTTCATTTCAAAATATCTTTTTAATGTTTTGATTTCCGTTAAAATTTAGCACAACCAAAAATACCCGCAATCAATTTTTTTAATAACACTGACATGATTTGAAAGCGAGTCAGAGAAATTTTTTAACCCTTTCACTGCCAAATACGAGTATAAACGAAGTGGGCTTACCATGCTTACACGCCAAACACAAGTTAACTCGTTTCGAAGTTTTAAATCGTATTGCCAAACATGATTTAACACGATTGGCATTGAAGAAAGTGTTTGAATTGCCTCCAGTAAGTGTTACCAACCGTATTTACACATTTACTGTTGACTTTTTTCCTTCTTTGTCGACGAAATCAAGTTTGTAGTAAAAAGATATTTTCATTTTTGCATGGCCTGTATTGTTTGTAAACACAAAATGGTGTTGATTATGATATTGATTTTTTTTATTCCTCTCCGATTGTGATAGTGATTGCGACATGGAAGAACAATCTAGTGTAATTAAACCTCCACCTAAATGATGTAAACAGGTTAGAACTACTTCTGAAAGCTACCAGTAGGCTTCCAATAAATTTATTCATGTTGTTCATGATTTTAGTGATACAAAAATAGTGGAATAAATCTAATATAAATTTTAATAAATCTGCTACAAAGAAATAATTTTAATTGATACAACTAGTAAAAATTAAAATGTTTAAAAACTTAAGATGCATCCAAAAAAATATTTAAAAAAAACCCGGCTCACTGGTTTAACCCACGGTCTTATAACTTGGCAGTGAAAGGGTTAAAAGAAGTAAAAATATTTCTTATCACAAAGACGTGAGTGAAAACTGGCAAAATTTAGCACTGTATGCGGTTCTATTCGCAGTACAATAGGAAAGAAAACGAGACAGGACACCCAAATGAAATTTTATAGAGCAACGGCTGTATACTCATAATATATCGGAGTGAAACATGGGTGTCATTACAGAGGAATGAATTTCGTACCCAGGTTATGTTGAGTACGTAATGAAGCTATATACGTGCCTAATTAAATGTTCAGTCACAGTGAAAAACGTTAAGAATATATAAGAGAAACTGGTCCAACCATTTACTTTGCATACCAGCACACAGACTTCCTCTGCAAGCATATAAACATGGAGGGAAGTGAGGCTCTGAACAGGCCATTGAGCCTAATCCTTGACAGATGGTAAGTAAATATTTTCTGAAAGATCTGTAGCAAAAAATCTACAACAGACCATTCTCTAAGTCAGTGACCTATAAATTCGGGCAGAATTTTTCCATTGGAAGGGACCTCAACAATAGTAAAGACTAAGTAATCTAAATATCTAAATTCAACACTACACTCATATTAATTACTTACACTATTATTGATTTTGGCACTGTAAACAACTTATTAAATTTTCATTTTAGCTATGTATTTACATTAGTTTTAATGACACACAATGTACAATATTGAAGATTGTAAATAAAGACGATTCTGATACCGAACCAAGTATAGACCACTGATTACAGATTTCAAGCGGTCAAAAGTGGTGAACAAAAGCAAAACGCTAGATGGACAAAGAAAAGGAGCGTACAAAATTTATAGTGAAGGAATGCTCAAAGTGTGAAGAATGTGACACAGAAAGGAATGCAATGAGAGTGTGGGCTTCCAAATATCTTCTAACTCATTCAACTTAAGGTTTTTTATTGCCAACAAGTATAAAACACCAACCTGCTAAATATTCTTCAATTCAATCTCTTCTTCCCATGTTCTGACCCACAACAGTGACAAAACTCTATTGATTTATTGCCACCTTACGTGGCCTGCCAACATCCCTCCACCCCACTGCCCTGTATTTCAAAATGTTGAGGGGGATGCTTTCCTTAGGCATTCCCTCTATGAGCCCCCTCCAACGATTTTAATATTTTGCAACGTTTCTATTCCGGTTATAAACATCCAGTTCCATTTTTATATCCTTAATTTTCAGTAATTGTTTCTACGATTGCAAACCTTTATTCTCTGCAGGAATTGCATTTCTGCCACCTGTACTCTACTCTACCATGGTTTTGTACGAACCCACGATTCACTTCCGCAGAGTAGAACTGGGGCAGCCAACGGTGTTTGCAACGCTGCACATTTGTACGGCTTGCAACGCTGGTTGCAAGTCCAGGGCTTCATCTTGCACACTATGAGGAAGGAGCAACAACCTTGTTAAAAAACCAAGGTACATCTGGCTCTAAATGGTAGTACCTTGGACCAGGGACTTTTAGCAAAAATGGTCAACAGCCTTAAAGGTGGAAGAGGAAAAAATTCCCAACGGCAGGAAGGGCGAAAGAACCGAGAGAGAGACACCTTAAATAAAAAGTCCTTGGCGACACCTTGGTTCAGGGCCCCTACCTAGGGACACTAAACGAAAATTGTCAACGGTTTTGAAGGTGGAAGAGAAAGAAATTCGCAACAGCAGAAAATGCAGAAGAACCGAGAAAGACGCTGCAAATAAAAGGTCCATCAGGCTTGACGGTAATATAGTAGCGATCCAACTATTGAGCTTAATCTGTACAGTATTCGTACCACAAACAGGATTCATTAACTTGCTGGCAAACTCACAAACAGCCTCACATTCAGGTAAGGGAACAAAGGAAATAAAAATAACAGGAATGTCAAAAAGGAAAAACGATTTGGAATTGCAGATACGCTTTATCACAAAATATAAATACAAATTATTCGAATAAAAATAGAAAAATCTACAATACCTACCATTAAACTACATCCTAAATAATAACTAACACTACAAACGCTACTGACCGATAAAGATATTCATTCTAAAATAATCATTGGTAAAAACATAAAAGTTTTTTTGACCGTTTATTATATTATAATAATAAACGCTCAACAAATCACAAGAGTAGAAAAATAAGTTAAACAATAAGACAATATAAACACACTACAACACTTATTTAAGACCACAAAACGATAAAGCTTTTCGAATTACTGAGAACAATACGACTGTAAATTTCAACGACAATGAAACTCTGCCATCTCATCAATGCTAAGTACCACAGGACCTTGTAAGTGGCTGAATAATACACCGTAGACTAGCGAAATATACAAACTTGAAACGAAAGAGAAGAAACTACTGTGATCTTGAACAGAAGATAATAATTATGAGGATGACTGCATCTCGGATACAAAATAAATGACAGAAAATCACGTAAATAATTTAAAAAAAAAACAATAATGATTAATAATGATGATAATTTGTCCGTAACAGGCAGGTGGAGTGTGAAATTATTTGCACTAAATCTGTTATTTCAGGGCTACAAAAAATAGTTCTCTCTCTTATCCCACAATCACCTTATTACTATACAGTAATCCATTGGTATCCACAAGTTTAGCATCCGCGGACTTTGTCCGTGGGCCTAAAACCTTAAAATACGTACGATTCCCCTTGTGTACACCGTACTTGGTGGAAAAGTCATACAATTCTGAAATATGTGTTTGAAAAAATGTTTTGGCGTCCGTATCATGTCGAGTCACACACTAGTATGGTAACGGCCGCCATGAGCCAACCTAGATTTCCGCATACTGTACGTAGTGAGCCAGTCACCGGGTACCGGGCCCCGCCAGTACAACCCCATCACCACCACCATACGTACGCCAAGGCACTATACTGTAATTCCTCCATACGTTTTCCTCTATGTGTCAGTCAAACTTCTTTGTACGTACATACAGTTCTTTGTTTGTTTGACGATCCTGAAACGAAGCCAAGCATTCTTCATAACTAGATCCTCAGTATGGCAACGCAGTTCGTTGACGGATCCCGTCATAGAAAGGGCCCTTCAATCCAAAAAGAGGACTCAGGAGCTGATGATACCATACGAAGAAGTCCACAAGGATTTTGAAAAGACGAAGCAACGAGCCATAACTAACTATTTTAAAGGAACTTAAATTTTTTTTTATGCGTACAGTGCTGTATTTATTAAATATTCATAGATTATAATAATGGTAAAATGTTCGTAAAACTATTAAACACTTAAAACGACTACAGGACTTTACCGTTAGAACCTAACCCCCATCTTTTCGTTCATATAAGGTATCATTATCCGCGGTTTTAAGAACCGCGGTAACCCTCTGGAACATAACCCCCGCGGATAACGAGGGATTACTGTATTTATGACTGAAGTATTTAAAAACCGAAGAACTACAGGTGTAAAAGACACTAGTCACAGTTATCTCCTCTGAGAGTAATGAATTTCATCATTATACAGCCAGACCCTGTGGTGGTGGAATGAAGCGAAGGTGTTATTTGCACAGTGGAAATACACAGTAGATGATTTTCAGAGGGCCTGCCATCATGATGAGCAAACTTTTCCACTGAGTGAGTAAGGCGTTGGTAAACCACCTTACTCCTCATTTTCCTTAGTAAAGCCTCTAGAGGTTCGAACCAGCCTTTCGGCTGATTACCAAAACAACACAATGATAACTGCCTATAACAGGCAGGTGGAGTGTTAAATTATTAGCACTCGATCTGCTAGTTCCAGGGCTACAAAAAATATTTCACATGGTCACCCAATTATATGACTTGAAGTATTTAACAACAGATGAGGTGCAGGTGTAAAAAATACACTAATCACAGTTACCTCCTATGAGAGTAATGAATTTCATATTATATAGCCAGACCCTGTGGTGAATGAAATGACAAGTGTCATTTGCAAGGTAAAAATTTATTTGAATCCTTTTCAGAAGGTGTGACATGCTGACAAGCATACTTTTCCACTCATTGATTAAGGAAATTATATACCACCTTACTCCTCATTTTACTTAGCAAAGACTAGAGATTCAAACACGCCTTTCGATTCCCTAAACAACAAAAGTAGTGAAGAGAAACTTTTCAAAAAAACATTTTATTGAAGGTAAACTTCTCTCCTCAAAACCAATAACTTACACAAGAAAATCACACCACAAACTTGAAAGTTTTCAATGGCGTAATAAAAACCACAATGTAAACAATAGTCCGAGAAAAGAACACTAGTTGTTTTCTCCTACGAATACTTCATATGAGAAACCCACCACTTATAAAACTACTATCACATACTAATAAAACTACTCACGAGTGACATCATATCGAAAAAAAAAACTACACAATATTATAACTAAAACGCACATGCGTTTGGAAAGAAACCGCTTAATCTATATTTAAGTATACCAAAAATTACTGCAACATATTAATTAAGTAGTTTCAATTAAAGCAACGAACATTGATCGTGATTTAGGGAACATACATTTTCAATTACTGAACAAGGAACGTGGAATAACAAAACAAGAAACTGAAATTAAAACCAACCATGGCATGATGACATATCCATAAAATTAAGCCCACTTTTACACGGTCAGTTCAATTCTACAATCAGTTTCCGTTTTAGTCCAGTTAACAAAAATACGCTTCTACTCTTTTCAGTTCAGTTCTTATTTCAGTAATGGACACTCAATCTATTTATCACAATTGGGCTGTCATTAGCATAAACAAACCAAAGGAGAAAGAGATCAAATTGGAGTAAAAGAGATGGTTACAAAAAAAAAGACAATCCCCGTCTCATTTTTGCTAGCACCATTATTTTTGTAGCTCATGAATCATATTCTTTATACATACCTATTAACAACTTATTACACGCATCTTCTCGTTTTAATATATTATGGTAACTCGAGTCCTTCTAATTCCACAGACATGGAAAAACTGAGATAGAATTTAATAAAATCAGTCACAAATTCGTTATTTGACATAAAATACAGACAAAGTTACGACAGAAATGAGAAATGAACTGAAGATTCTACACAACATATGTAGGATGGACTGATTTCACTGAAATCAGGCAACTGAAAAGTGGCTCGATCGGAATCGAGCCAGCTTTCAGTTTCAGTTCAAACCTTCAGTTTTATGTTTTAAATGACATTTCATCTTAAACGAAAACTGATACGAGAACTGAACTAACCTTGTAAAAGGGGGCTAAGACATCTCAAAATACTTAATTACAATAAATTATTCTATAGGATTTGCTGTTAAAAATTATACGTATAACTTTTCATATTTTTAATGTACATTAATAAAACCTTGTTTATCCAAATCAGATTTGTTGACATTTTTTTTTATTTAATGACAATATAGATAATAATATTTAACTATGATACCAAGAATGTAACTACAAGTATGCCGAACATTCAATTTTTATTTTGATTAAATGTACAGATCCTTTGTATATGTACATGTCAATTTTTTGCTGACCTAACAGTACAAATGAGAAAATGTCCTTTACATTAACAGTGACTCCATGATACCTTAAAATAACCGATTATGTACTTAGTTTAATTACTAACCGGAATGTTTAATAATATACAGTAAACCCTCACTAATTCGGAATTCGCGATATTTCGGACTACTCCAAGAAGAGCAGCTTTTTTTAAATTTTTTTAAAAATTTTTAGTTAAAAATTAATAAAGTGCTACTTCAAAAAATAATAGCTTTTAACTGTCTAATAAAAATTGTTTCATCCTGTAATACATTATTGGTTACTCAGTGAAGAAAACGTTCCACAATTTACGCTAGTGAAGTGAGAAACCACATAGACGAACTTATTGAATTTGCAGACTTCAATGACTGTTATCTTGTCCTAAGAGAGATGCACCAACAAGTTATAAGAAAACAGTGTAGCAAAGAATCACAGAAAAAAATAACAAGTTTTTTTCCTAAGCAACCTCAAATGATCCCTGAGGATATTTGTCAACCCTCTGCTTCAACAAGTGCCAAATATTCGGTACGTATGTACAGTGTTTTAATTAAATATAATTTTACACTGGACATTTATTATTTAACAATATTTTTACTGCCGTAAATATTTTTATTTCTATACTTTTAACTTTGTTGTTTTTCAATATACTGTACTATAAATTCATTAAACATCCGATATTTCAGACAAGTAACGTTTATTTTTTAATTTTAATTGCCTAAATTATTCAATTTTTATGTAAACAAATATTCGCGATAATTCGGACTTCACTTCCTCCCAATTAGTCTGAATTAGAGAGGTTTTACTGTATATATAAAAAGTTAAAGCCGTGATATGTGATCCAAACAGATACAAATGTAAAATTTACATTCCATTTTCTTGGTAACATCGTTTAATTTATTTTGCGAATAACTGACTGATTTCACTCTGTAGATTCTGCGCCACTTTATCCTTATGTTTAGTAAGGATGTGAACTTTCAAATTTCCTTTTTGAAAGCATCTTTTCATGCAAAACGGGCATAAAAATTTAGGTTCTTTGCCACATTCCAGTCTCATATGAAGACTGAGACTCGATTTTGATTTGTACATCTTCTGGCAATTCGGGCAATTAAAATTCATATTACCATCGTGAACAGAATCGCTGTTGTACAGATGCAGAGGATTCGAGTTTCTGAACGAATTCATTTCTTTCTTTAAATGGGATACCATTGAAAATCTTCTTATCAGCTTACGTGGCTCTGAAAACGTAAGAAATTAAGTTAGCAAACATCAAAAAATTTAAATAGTTTAAAACTTGTATATAATTTACTCAATTTATTGATAAATTAACTACTTAAAACTTCACACTTATATTCAACTATAAAAATTTCAATTTTTTTTAATGCCTATAACTACAAAATTGAAACATATTTTATCTACATTTCTCAAACTTTGTGCATTTGCCATTTCCTAGTGTGACTAGTTATTTTCAACATTTTTTTTTTCAAAATTGTTCTATAAATTTTATTAAGTGTCATTTTTTACTTTCACTTTGTCCTCCATGAATTTATAGGGAAGGAAAGTACGGGCTTGTTCATTTTTTGAAATTGAGTTTTCACCAGATATAAGTTTTTGAGCCCCCTGAACCCCAAAAACATGTTTTTAGCGATTGGTCTGCGTGTGTGAACAAAATAACGTACGAAGTTGAAATTTTAAACTTAAGTCGGGGACTTGAAACGAACGGTTTTATCAAAATTGGTCAACCCAAAGTAGTACTTTATCCGTTTAATTTTTTACTTTTTATAACTTTCTCAAAAACAGTCCTGACGATTCTTTTTAAAATCACCTCATTTACTACATTTTTAATGTACCATGTCTGCTGAAATTCTTGGGGGGCCTGTGCGCTCGTGGTAAAAAAAAGTTTATGTTTCTGAATTTTAAGAGCCGATGATATCGGCTCTTTTAAATACATATTATAAAGTTTTTAAGTAAAAACTTGTTGACCAACTAATTTTTAACTTTTAACATTTTATCTGGTCAAAATGGGATTAAAAACAGATTTCTTAAAAACAAAATCAATAGGATGTCAGGTAAACATTGTTCTGACAAAAAAAATTTCATTTTCCATGTGATTTAATTTTCAATTTACCTTCCTCCTGTTTCTCCCATCTTAACAAAACCTCTCAACGAACTGAAGTGGATCGACACTTTTGTCGTTAAATTAATGATGAATGAATGATGTCTAAGGATGCAATCTTTAAAAAATCCATTTTTTACGAATTTTAAAGAGCAAAATACAGAAAATCACCAACTGACTCTAAATTAAGCAGTGTAGAAAACACTGTTAGGAATAAAAGTTGTAGGTTTTTTTAATTTCCTCCAACTTATACTATACTTCCTTGCTATAAAATGCATATTAAGACCATAATCTTAAAGTAAAAATTTCTTACCACAAAAATCAGCCTCCCCACAAATTTTAGCAAACATTGCACTTACCCAATCTAGCTGAGAATGAGAAATGTAGTAAATGAGGGGGTTTTAAAAAAAATTGTAGGAGCCATTTTTGGGAAAATCCCAAAAAGTGAAAAATTGTACCAATTAACTAAAGCTTCCAGTTGACCAATTTTGATGAAAATGTTCATGTCGGATCCACTACAGGTACCTAACTTAAGTTTTTAAGTCTCAATTTTGTATGATATTCCATTCATGAGATATTTTTTCACACAGACCCAAACCAATCACTAAAACAATGTCTTTTGGGTTAAAGGGCCGAAAATGTGTATTTCCGGTAAAAACCCAACATGAAAACAATACTTTTTTTTCTCTATGTACTCATATAGGGCAAGAGAAAGTAAAAAATCTGTTGAAATAATAATTTACAAACAGTGAATTGTCCTGTTAAAAATACCAAAACAATAAGATGAAAATTACTTTAGATTTTTCGATTATTTTACACATGTTAAAATCACTAAAAAAATGTAGTGTGACCATAAACAAACAAAAAAAATCCCATAAGCAGTGAGTTTGTGCACATAAAATTAACAAACAATTATTTGTTAGTAATTGCAAAAGCATTATAGATGTTAGTTAAGCATATGTGTAGTGTACAAAATATTACAAGGTGAAAGAAATCACATTGTCTGAAAAAAAAAAACAAAATAATCTGCCAACAAGAAATGCGTTAATTCAAAATTTATTTGTGCCAAGTAATTATTATATAGAAGAAAATATATGTACAGCAGAAAAAAAGATATATATGTACAACAGAACCAAACTTTTAGGTAGCACGAAAAGTTTGGGAGACTGTCGATGGTGTCAGGCGCTCGTCAACAACAAAAACTGATGATACGGTCCAAAATGTGCGACAATTTTTGGACAGCGATCAACAAATAAGTGTCCGGACATTAGCCAAAGAAAGTAGAGTATCCAAATTAGTTGTTTGCCTTATTTTAACCTCCTCCTTTGACACGGAGGGTCTGTGCAAAGATATTGCCGAAGGTTCACAATGACAACATGAAGGAACAGTGCCTGTTCCAAGTCCCAGGAATCGCTCGAATACTACGAACCACGCCATATTTCAGACAAAGTGGCAGACTTCTTTTTGTTTCTCAAGAACTCTGAAAGGACACAACAACAGGATGCTGGATAGTATAAAAGAAGCTTCTATAGCCTGTTCAAGAGAGATCCTCGTTGAGGCCTTCCAAGGGAGCCTACGAGATGTGGGTGAAGCGTTAGAAAATGTGCATCCATTCAGAAGGAGAGTACTTTAAAAAGAGTTCTAAAGAGATTGTAAATTTATGTCCAATAAATGAAAAAAATTAATTACCAAAACTTTTGGGACAGAACTTGTACATATGGTGGTAGTATTCCCTTTAAATTCAAATTTCCCTAATGGTAAGTTTTTATTAGAATTAAAACATTCTGAAAAACAATCTGAAAATCAAAAGACGGATCATAAAAAAATGGAGTATGAAAATCTAAATGGTAAGATTATAAATCAATAAATAAAATAACTACCACTTAATTTACTTTAAAAACTGATAATTTTAAACCAGTTTATAGACGCATTCATACAAGTTGCAACTTCATAACCAAATTATAGATACTTTTTACTTTTAAATTTATATTTGTTAATTAATTGATTAATTTCATTAATTCAGATTATATTTATTAATCTATTAATAAATTAAAGTGATCTTTACCTTAATATGTAATACATAAATAAATATAACATAAAATAATTCTAGAACATGACACTCACCTTTAAAAATTTTATAAGCACCAGTTGGTTTTGTCTTAAACCTCTTCCATCTCTTTCATAAAGCGAGCTTTCCAAGATCTCTTTCACATGATCAATAAATAGTAGCCGACAAAAATCATAATTAGATAAAAAACCAGAATCGTAAAAATATTTTGATTTGTCAAGGTTTTCCGCACCAAAAATAGTTTGTACCGATTAAAATATTCTTCCATTAAAAGTTAGTACGTTTCAAAATTTTTCAGGTATGTCGTCCACGTGTTAAGTCTAGGACAGGTAGAGCATCTGCTCTCTATCAGAAGAAAAGATTTCTATTGCTTACTACTAATTTTGATACTGCACAGAACAATCTGTCCCGTCTACATCAATACAAAATAACATCAACACATACGACACAATTTCTGATTGATAGAACTAATTCACATGATTATCATATTTGCTTCTTGCAAAACATAGTTGGAAACCCGTTTCAAAGCCCTACAAGAACTCCCAGAATGGTTTAAAGTTACTAAACACAGTCTAAGATCACTAAACAACACAAAAAAATGTATTTTCGAAAAAAAAAGAAAAACATGCATTAATAATATTGATCTGACTGGTTCAAATCTAAACCAGTCTGAAATTTAAAAGACTTGAAAAAAAACAAAAATAATTAATAGTAGAAAATTCATTTCAAGAAAACCATCTACTCTCCAAAATTTGAAGAAAAACTATACATAGATAGCCAGACAGATGATCATTGCAACATGACACAATTTCATCTTACTAACGAAAAAACAAACTTTTAACACAGAATCTATAAACAAATTATGAAAGCTCATAGTTTTACGCACCAACTGATTTAAATTAGTGCAAAGATTAAACAATATATTTACTGTCTGTCTATAATTTGATGGCCTCCCGCAGAGAGGAGTAAGCAGAATTGGCCGCTACTATCCTTCTCAATAACATTTCATTATGTACTACTACTAACTAGTACACTGCAATTGGTACATAATCAAGTGTTATTGAGAAGGCTAGTAGCGGACCGATTCTGCTCCTCTCTGCGGGAGGTCATCAAATTATAGACAGAGAGTAGTTGCATTTTATTCGACGTTCAATTCATCAGGCACTGATTAAAAACCGGTTAACATGTCAACACTGGTCGACATGTTAACCACATGTTCATGACCACTGTGGGTCATCACTAAATTTGATGAAGGTTTGTTCAAAATTTTCATGAGACTGCCAAGTTCCGGCCAACTTTTTACTAAGGCCTACCTTGCCGACTGTAAAAATTTAGATACGGCCATCTTTTCTTAATGCTAATTTCCAACTACTGTAGGCTCGTGTATAAAAATCATATTTTGTAAGTGCGGGGCTATCACAAGTAACTTTCACACTTATCGTGCCCGTAAACCAGTCCACTGAGCATCAACTCTCTTCAGAGAAACTTGGGTAAATGTTGTATGTTGACATCACCAGTTGCTCTCAACCTAAACGTGAAAAAATTTCACTCAACACCGTAAAAAAAGTTTCTAGCGCTCACAATCCACAAAAATTGAGTCAACCAGTCGGTGACTTCTGATGTAGATGCAATGACATACACGTTTTACCACATATTAAAATTTAAAATTATTTTCACACCAATTTACAAACATTTTTATAAATCATAAAACAAAAAAAAACAATACCAATTTTTATCATATTAACAAAATTAATAAAGGGAACACTAACGTACCCAACTTATTTTAGAATTCATTTACCACAAAACAAATATTTAAAAATTTTCTCATTTATTATTCAAGAACGTTAATTTTACAAAAGATAAACAACATTAAAATTTTTTTAAATAATCAAACAGTACAAGTAACCACTTATAAATATAACCAGACCACATGTAAAAGTGTTAAATAAAAGATGTATAACTCTCGCACCACCATTAAAAACCCTAAAATAGCAGCATTCTTACAAATTTACGGTACAGATTTAAATAGAATATTAAAAACAATACAAATGTTACAACAAATACATTCAATACTTAAAATTTACAACTATATAGAACATTTTTCAACAATACCAAAAATTACATAAACATGATTACAAAACTTTTTTTCAGTTATCTAATATTTGACCATATTAAAATACAATTAAAAACAATACACAAAACAGCTAATAAATATTACAAAAACATGAACACAGATGTTAAAATTCAGAAACCAAAATGGATAAAAAGCTTTGTATCCAATTACAAAATAAATAAATGAACAAATAATGCAAGTATTATTATAACATGCAAAAAACCCCAGATTGAACAGAACACAACACAAGCGGAAAGCAAGCAGTAAATTGACAAACAAATAACAACATTAACAGTATCAATACAAAATAGAAGACTCTTTGCAACCACATTCAAATAACGTAATTCATTATAAAAAAATCTTCAAAGCCTATATTGACTGACGTAAGAAATTTAGCAGTTAAGTGAATAGAGCGAATTTCATAGTTTTAAGACAGAAACCCACCGGAGGTTGGTCTACTGGTAAAGTCATCGCTCTGAATCAGCTGTTATAACAGCTGATTTTCAAAGATGAATTTTTTCTTGGTTTAACGTCCAACTCTTCTGCAATTACTGCTAATGCAGATGGTGAAGGATGAGATGATTTTTTTTGTAACCTATGAAAATATGCCATGCCTGAATGGGATTCGAACCCAAGACCGCATGATGAAGAGACGAACACGTTACCAACTACGCCAATGTGGCCAGCATTGAGATGAGGGTTCCTGGTTCAAATCCTAGTAAAGGTAGTTACTTTTATACATATTTGAATACTAGACAGTGGTTACCGGTGTTCTTTGATGGTTGGGTTCAATTAACCAAACTCTCTTACTCTGTACAAGACTAAATTTCATTTTCACATCATCCTCATCTGCTTGAGTCACGGTGTTGCTTATCGTTCTTAAACTGAATACATTGCAACATACAAACATTAGGGATTTTTAAAAAAAATAATGCAGTGTTTATAATAGACCATCTGAAATTGCAGCTAAACTCGACATTATATAAAAAAAAAATTTAAACACATCTTTTTCCTTAAATCACATTCAGTTGCTGCATGCATTTTGCCGACTGTTTATAAAGTTTACATCGAAAGTATGATTAAAATGAACAAAAAAAAGAGAGAATGTCATTATGGATAGAAAAATTAATTGTACACGATTTGGAGATGATGTGACGTTGGAAGATGGAGGCGAAGCAAGTCAGTGGTCGGCTGGCTTGCATGTGCCGAAGCATCACGTCCAAGAGAGCACACCTGCTCCCTTACTTTCTGTAGCAGTTTTTCGTGCCCGTGCCTCTGGAAACTCCTCGGCATATAATGGCTACTGTTCAGCCATGCTCTGGTCTCGCCGAGGTGAGCTGAGATGCTGGGCTTCTGTCTGTCTATCCTAATCCTTGTCCCTGGCATCTAGCACTTTTTCTATCCGTGCTAGAGGCAACTTCTCCTACTGTAGCTTTTGCCCAACCCAAGTGGTGTCAGTCGTACCGTGCCGAAGGGTGGATGGCACTGGGGCATTTAATCAGTGTCTAACGGTGCCTGTAGGATACCTGGCTCCTCCTACAGTATTGTGCCTTACCTCTGTACGCGGGGCTATGCAGGGGCGGACCTATTATTTCCCTAGCTGCACGTGGGGACCAGATGGTACCCATTTCATTTGAAATCATGAAAAACAGCTATGGATGCTTTGACTCTGGAAGGAGTGGATTTAACTACTCCCCTGAGTTAGAGTATCTGGGGGTTGTCATGGATAGTGGCCTAACCTGGAAAGGCCACATGTCCAGGACTGTGGAGAAGGCTATAAAGGCCTTATGGATATGTGAGAGTCTGCTGGGGAGGACTCCGGGGCTTGGGCCTCGTATGGTGGAATGGGCTTGTGTGGGCATCATTCTGCCAATGGTCACGTACGAAGATGTTGTATGGTGGCCAACAACAGATCTAGGACGGCGCAGGATCGGCTGAGGAGCTATAGAGACTGGCCTGCCAAGGGATATGTGGTGCAATGTGCACTGGTCCAACGGCCGCTATGGAGGCGATGTTTGATTTGCCTCCTATTCATGTGCAAGTGAAGGGAGAGGCGATAGGAACTGCCTTGAGGCTGGAGGACGGGATCGGGGTCCCATCAGTGGAGATGGGCCACACTGAGATCTTCAAGGTGATTGAAGGGATGGGTGTGGTAGGTGGTCCTTGGGACCGTATGAACAGAGCATACAACTTCTCCGACACACTGAGGATGGAAATTTTTGATCGTCAGGAGTGGGCGGAGGGACGGCCGGTGATGCCGGAAGGGGCTACCTTTTGGTATATTGACGGCCCTGTGATGAGCGGAAGAGTGGGATTGGGGGCCTGGGGGGCCGGGGGAATGAGTTCCCTGGCCCTTGGGTGTAACATGACTATCTTCCAAGATGAAATATGGGCCATTAAGGTCTGTGCGGAGAGGTGTATTGTAAGGCGCCTCAGTGGGTCGCACATTTATATTTTTTTTTGCAGTTGCATAGTGGTTGGCTGCAAAAGTATAGCACTGTTGGGTGGGGATGTGTTTACACCTGCTCAGGTAAGTGCACTAGATCCTAGGCAGACCCTGCGCTTTATCGAAAGTGCGGGCCTTGCATAAATTAGGAATAGGGGCAATCACAAAAGATCTTTTTGGTCGCGGTGAGGAGGGGCTGAAGAAGCCTGAACACCCTTGTTGTAAATGAAATGAATGAATGACGTTGGAAGATAAACCTCATAATTAATAAAAAATTATACCACATAACCACCACTTATATTATCCAGTAAGTAAACAAACAGGGTACGTAAACGAGATAAGTTTCTTAATCCAGACCCTATTACTATATAACTCAGTTATCTTAGCGTGATTTCTGCGCAGGTAGTAGGGATGGATGGTATTGGAGTGGTGGAGAAGTTGAGTGAGAGAGATTGAGTACCTGAGAGAGATAGCATTATGAGTAATAATTGTATTGAAAATACTAGTGAAGCGAAACGTATACTCTTCAATGTTAACAGACCGAAGGTTGGAATGTGACTGACGTGGGCTAGGCTATTAGTTCGCTTTGTACTCCCACTACAACGATGCCTCGCCTACTAACGCCACGAGATGTACTATTGAGCATTCATACATCACGCTAAGATAGCTTAGATCCAGTACACAGTAGTTATCAAGAAAATCTGACATCTTCATTCCTTGATGAAGCACACTTAATGTTTGATCTGCATGACACAAAATCTGTCCGGCATTTATTCGTGGGAAGCAAACGCAAGTGCAGCACAAGGTGTGCATAAATGCAATCACTAGTTGCACCGACACATCACCATATTCAAACAGTTTTTACTAATTACTTTCATAAGCACTGTAAAAAATTCAAGAGCAAAAAAAAAACAAGGGTTGCATAGAGTTTCTTTCAAGAAAAATTAAACTGCTTACGCTGAACGGTACAAGTATTATTTATTATTTTTATAATAATAACCATGCAAAATACAATTACCACATATTAATGACAAAATAAATAAATAAAAATAACTAAAATATGCCTACAACGTTCATATTATACGTTTACACAAACAACACAAATTGTTAAAAAACATAAAATAAACAGAAAATTTTCAATAAACATTTTTCTTGTTACAAATTGTAATACAGTTGTACAACCTGAAGCTATTATGCATTTGAAAAGTTATATTTCCATAAATAGGAATATGAGATACATCGAAAAGAACGATAGCTAGTAACTCCTTAGATACGATTTAACTGGATCGAATGTCATCATGAATAAATGTGAGCGCATAAGAAAAAAATAATAGAAGTTACAAAACGAAAAAAGATTGTAAGGGGTTCGGTAAGGAGTAAAAAAAAACAAGCTAGATGGTCACACAAAATGAGAACAGAATGTCATCACTTTAAAAGAGGCTTGTACGATAGAAACGAGAAAAAATAAAAAGAACCTCCAGATATAAACAATTTCTTGACAAACGCCTAACTTACATAGGAAATAAAATGTCATATACAGGCAAGGCAAGAGGAATATTTAATAAAATGGGTCCTATTTTCAAGAGCCACAACTTACTCTTGCAACAAAAATGAGGCATCGAAGATGTTATGTCTTTTCTCTACTCCTATACGGTGTAGAGTCCAGGACCTCAGATCACAAGGAAACTTGGGGGGGGGGGGCATTTGAAATGTGGCTGTACAAAAGAATGTTGAGGGGTCCCATATACCAGGGGTTCTCAACCTGGGGGGCACGCCCCCTGGGGGGGGGGTGTAGAAGATTTTCAAGGGAGGCGTCATCGTATTAGAATAGAAAAAAAAGCTATGATTAACCCACGTTAGTTCCTGCCTTCCTGTTTGTTCCTGTTATATTTCAAACACCATTATTTTATCGTACAACACTCAATGTTATAGTTTGAAGATTTCGTAAACAATTATATTTAAGTTTTTTGGTTCAGTCATTTGACTGTATGTTCAAAAATGTATTAAAGGTAGTATTAAACATTTTGTAAAAAGTTATCAAATATTTAATTGTATTACCTGCTAGTCTAACCTTTATCCCATCCCTAAACTCGCTATAGTTACAAATTGAAATTCTACCGAGTAGGCCTACTTGTGTTGACCATATACGGGGGTTAATAGTGCAGGGGAGGCGTGACGAAAAGTCAGTCTACTAAGGGAAGCACAGAGCCTGAAAGGTTGACAACCCCTGCCATAGACGACGTTCTCAGGAGAATGAAAAAAGGCGACGAGGTCATTTCCACCATCAAGTGTAGGAAGCTCCAGTATTTTGGACATATCACGCAGAACAACTCATGATATTCATTACTACAAACCATTCTGCAGGGAAAACTGTACGGAAAGCGTGCATCTAGCAGAAGAAGGGTGTCGTAGCTTCGAAATCTGAGAACTTGGTTTGGAAAGAGCTCAGAAGTGTAGTACATTTTGCAGTACAACAAATAAAGTGTAAATTGCTACGATGGTCGCCGAAATTCGGAACGGATAGGCACCTGAAGAAGAAGAAGAAGAAGAAGATACCCAACTACTACTACTACTACTATTATTATTGTTGTTGTTTACTGCTGTTCTTACAGCACGCTGAATGAGGATAAATAGTGCAGTTGATTAAGTATGAAGAAAAATTAAAACAAGAAACTGCAAGAGGATGCTGAATCAATTACAGTTGTGGTTCTAGTATTTGCTTTGTACTTAAGTATTTTTCTCCTACAGTATGAGATATCTCATCACTAGTTCCTCCAACATATTACATACAGCGAGAATAATATTGTAATAAGTAGAAATATTACAAAACATGAAAGAGATGAAAAATTTAATGGCAACAATTCAACTGAGGAAAGTTAATCGGCTAGGACACAACCATAATAAATGGAAAAGGTTAAATTAAAACTGTTTGACCAGCGGTACCCAAACTGGAGGGCATGAAGACAAGTCAAGGGCGTGAAGACCTCGAGATTGCTTTGCCGTCTACACGTCCAGAGCTGTTACAATTTACGAGTCGAATTTAAGCATCTATTACAAAGTGTACCCCAGTATATCACAGTAAGCACTGTGATTGTATTTACCGTTTTCAAGCACCGGTTTGTGCGAAAAAGCATTTCCAGCACTTGTTGCAATAAATACAAAGTATCGAGGCAAATTTGATGTTGCTAATGACTCTTTCACTGTGCACTTTCTAATAATCAATCAAGAATAAGGAATCTCATAAAATAATGCAAGGTTACCCATCTCGCTGATTTATTTTATTTCTTACTCGTTAAATTTAAATTGCAACTTGTAATGTCATAAAAACAATAAAAAATAAATGTATGGTGTTTCATTGTAGGCCTACTACTTTTTTTGTCATTAACACAAAAAATTGTGTAAGGGTGCGCGAGACGTTTTCTTCTCGACCAAAGGGGTTTTTTTTGGTTTAACGTCTGACTGTTCTGCAATTACTGCTCATGCAGACGATGAAAAATGAAATGATTTTATGTAACATATGAAAATATGCCGTGCCTGAATGGGATTCGAACCAAAGACCGAAGCGGGTGTGGTAAAAAAAAGTTTGGGAATAACTGTGTTAGATGGACCAGTGTAAGGAGAAACAGAAAAACTGACATTGAAATACAATGAAGAATATAGACAATTCACAAAGCGGTTTATGAGCAATCAAGAAATTAAGATGCATGTAGAAAACAGAATGTTGGGAGACAAACACGCAGTTAAAACCTGTCTACAGACAGATACTTTTGTTATTCTAAAGGGAAAATCTTGCTAGTTTAAACTTTTTGACAAAATTACACATTATCAAAATACAATTTGACGAATCACTTTTAAAAATGTTTTCAAAAATCAGTTGAACATAAAAACCTGCTGCGTTTCAGTTAGTATAACAGTAGACTTATCCTACCTTGATTACTGCTCTGTAAGTCGTCCGAAGCTTGTAACACCAATTCACTCGAACTATCGCCAAGCGCCGTCTTTTCTGAGAATCCTGTAAACAATTACAAACTGTAAACAAACTGTAAACTGTAACTGTAAACAATTATCCTGTGCACGGTTATTACAGCCAACAATTAAAAACAGATCCAATTAGAAATATTTCACAACTATATTATCGTAAACTATTTATGTACACTATTAGTATTATAGGGTCGGGAGTCAGCCCTCTTGCAGGCAAAAAATTTTTTTTGTTTATTTTGGTTTTTTTCAATAATTATAGAGCAACTTCCTAAACAAAATGCTATATTTGCTTCATTTGTAGCATTTTTTAAGTGTTTACAAATAATAGAAAACGAAAGCAATGCTATAGAGATTACCCCGTTGTTTTTACACACAAAAAAAAAATCACTCTTTTCAAATTTCAATAGCCGACATACTTCGATGAAGACTAGTTTGAAAAAAGAGCGGTTTATTCTCTCTTAGTTTCAATATCACCAACCCCTGGATAATTCTTAATAAATATCCTATACTTACTTTATATATTATTTTTGCTCATACGTTATATTTTTTCTTTAAATCTCTTTAAAAAATCGTAACTTTTAATGTATTAAATCTAGATTAATTTATTTCTTTTAGAATGCTCAGAATTGAAATATCTAAAGTTCAGCCGTTCTTAGTTTGCTCCTACTGTCAACAAACAAAAGCCACCTACAACATAATGCATGCTAGAGTCTGCGACTTTACAGATGTCGTATTCCTATTAAGTTAACTATTTTTTAAATTATAGGAACTTAAAGTACTAAAAACATCAATCATGATATGATGTAGGCCTAACAACTTTATTTAGAAAAAAAATTTAAAAGTATTTTTTATTTAAATAATTTTGAAAGTATTTTGTTGTTACTTTTTAATCAGCGTGTACACATTTCGATATAATGCGCATGCTCGGTGACGTCATTATTTGTTTACATTAGGAGCAAACTAAGAGAGGCTGGGACTTAAGGTCCTGTAATATTGAGAAAATTGTAGAATGAGTTGAAGTATTTTTAAAAATAAAAACTTAATTTGAACTATTTTAGTTTTAACAGAATTAAATTCACGAGTATTTGACGTTTGTGTTATTTTAAACTTAATTTCTTGAAACAGAGTATGTAAAAAAAAAAAAAAAATAGGGCAAAATGACAAAGTTGTTCAAATAAAAATCGGACCGATAAGAGATTAACCATAATGCATTACAGTAACACATTATTTAATGTTAATTAAAGAATACTATTAACTAACGTTAATATTGCAACACAGAAATTAAAATCCCCCTCCTAGGGAGTACAGGACCTTGTAGATGGTGGAGGGGCTTGCGTGCTCCCAAGACCCGGAGAGCTATGCCGGCGGTAGTGTAACTACCAGCAGGGCCTCCCAAGCCGGACAGGTCAAAGGGTAGGAGCCAGACGAAGAAGTACTCCAAAAACGACGTCGTTGGGCCAATCACCCACACGTTGAAAAAGCGGATTCAAAGTCACATAAATAGCCTCGGACAGGACAGGAATTTTCGGAATATTCTAGGAGTTAGTGAGATTCGGAAAAGAGGATGTGGAGAGAGACAATTGGATGATGGATATGTGCTCAGATATACTCATATGATGAGCACATACGAAGATTGGGAGAGGAAAGAGGCATGGCCCTAGGGCAAATGAGACGATTGGCGGCGGATAGAGTACAATGGAGGAAGTTGTCAGAGACTACCTTGACGCTGTAAGGCACATGGGGAGAGAGAAAGAAGAAGAAGAAGAAATTAAAATCATAGTAAAGTAAACGAAGCATGTTCTGCAAGATTTAGTACAGAAATAATAGTCGCAGACAAGCTACTTAAAGCCTAGTTAACACGGGTCGAGTATTTTAGTCGAGTAATTTATAGTCCAGCCTCTTTTAGTTTGCTCCTAATGTAAACAAATAATGACGTCACTGAGCATGCGCATTGTATCAAAATGTGTACACGCTGATTAAAAAGTAAAAGCAAAATACTTTCAAAAGTATTTAAATACAAAATACTTTTAAAAGTATTTTTATAAATTAAATTGTTAGGCCTACATCATATCATGACTGATGTTTTTAGTACTTTAAGTACTTATAATTTAAAAAATATTTAACTTAATAGGAATACGACATCCATAAAAAATTGCAGACTCTAGCGTGCACCCTGTAGTAGGTGGCTTTGGTTTGTTTACAGTAGGAGCAAACTTAGGACGGCTGAACTGTAGTAATTTAGTAACTGTCCGCACATGTAACATAGACAGCGAATTTAGTGCATTGTAATGGTTCCACGAAGGTGGGATCTCGCTCGTAAATTACAAGGCGTATTTTTAAAGTAAGTACCGTTTGAAAATAAAAAAAAAATAAAAGGAAATTTGCAAAAACTAATTTTATTTTCGGAATCTACATACTTTTATCTATTTTTCTACATAGTTTCCAAGTTTTTGTAAACACTTATCATATCGCACAACTAAATTTTGGAAACCTTCTTCATAAAAACTTGCCGCCTGCTGTGATTTGACCTTTGGCTTTGACCTTTACGGGAGAGTGCGTGTGTCTCCAATCCATGCTTTGTTGTTTCGATTCGGGAGTGAAATGCGAAATCCACGTTTCGTCTCCAGTTACGATCCGACTCAGCATATCGTCACCGTTTTCGTCATAACGTGTCAGAAAATTCAAGGAACTGTCGAGTCTTTTGAACTCTCTCGAGCGGCCTCACACTGCCGCTCAGACCCGAGCTGCATTGGACTCTTTTGGCTGGGAAGTTTTGGACCACCCACCCTACAGCCCTGACCTTGCGCCGAGCGACTTTCATCTCTTCTGTCATCTGAAACATCACTTGGGCGGCAGCCGTTATGACGATGACGACGAATTGAAAACGGCCGTGAATTCTTGGTTATCACAGCAGGCGGCAAGTTTTTTTAAAGAAGGTTTCCAAAATTTAGTTGTGCGGTATGATAAGTGTTTACAAAAACTTGGAAACTATGTAGAAAAATAGATAAAAGTATGTAGATTCCGAAAATGAAATTAGTTTTTGCAAATTTCCTTTTATTTTTTTTTTATTTTCTAACGGTACTTACTTTAAAAATACGCCTCGTACGTTGTGCGTAGTGGTGGGGATAGCTACTAAACTGTGCACTCGACCGTACATACTCGACAACTAAACTACTCGACTAAAATGTCCTGTCCAAACAAGTCGAGTACTAAATTACTAATCTACTCGACTCATGTAAACTAGGTTTTAGAACTAGTAAAAAGAAAAACTTATTTTTGTTGAATTTTTAATTGCTTTAACAGACAATGAATGTAATCTGGTATAAAACAATATTCTCACCCTTCATCACACTAACATGTCAATTCACTTATCAAACTACGGAGAAGTCGATCATAATTCGAAGCACTTTATAAGTTTATACTGCTTGTGCGCTTTTTTGTTTAGTTTTTAGATGTTTTTTTTTATACGTAAAACTACAACAAAGAGTGAATGTGTTGAAGTGAACTTGATTATTTAGAGCGGTTTCGATTACTCGAACCCCGTTGTTGTATCACCGTAAAAGTAGAACTTCCGGCTACGGTTACAAGCACGATGTTAACTTATGTTTAATTGTGTGTGCATCATAAAATATAGGGTGATTCAAAAAGAGCACCGGTTTTGATATATCAAATTAAGAGATTTATTTTATTGAAAAACTGAAAATAAATACATCAACAAGTTCATCTTTCCTTCCGATTTTATGTATGAAAAATGATGTCATGCATGTGTCCTCCTCTACTGCGCTGGCACGCATCAACTCCGTCCATGAAACTGGATATTACTGCACGACAAGTTTCGACTTCCATTTGCCCGATAACCCGTCGAATTTCCTCCTTCAAGTCATTGATGTTTCGGGGTTTATTGGCATACACCAATGACTTCAGATGACCCCAAAGAGGAAAGTCACAAGGCGTCAAGTCACACGACCTTGGTAGCCATTGATGGTCGGAATTACGATCCTGGAACCGTTCACGGAGCAACAACATTGTTTCTCGTGCAGCGTGACAGGTGGCACCATCCTGCTGAAACCACAACTCGTCAATGTCCATTCCATCCAAATGACGCCACAAAAACTCCCTAATCATCGTACGGTATCGGTCTCCATTTACTGTCACGGCTTGTCCTTCTTGATTTTCAAAAAAGTAAGGGCCGATGACACCGCCCGACCAAAAGCCGCACCAAACTGTCACTCGCTGTGCATACAAGAGAAACTACAACTGAATCGTCAATCGGAATGTTCTCCAAAATAGAAATGAGGTCAAACAATGTTGCCAACCGATAAACAAAAATTTACCAGCCGTTTAAAAACCGGCGCTCTTTTTGAATCACCCTTTATATAATACAAAAACATTATTTTTTTTTCAGTTATTGTTTCTCGCTTCTTTGATTTTTGGGTATCAGAATCCATATCAAGAATTGAAAAATATTTGTATTGACATATCACTATAGTTTATATAATATCATCAGGCGGGTGACCTCTGTTAGACCGCTACACAAGTATAAAAATCAAACACTACACTCGATCCCATGAAACCGCCAAGCATGTCAAAACATAAAAATGTATTAAAATTGTGATTAAACTAAGCGCGATCTATTCGAGTTACATAAAATGCCCGTTGCTTATCAGATACAACTTGCTATATACTAATTGAAACATACACTTTTTTTTTTTTTTTTTTTTTTTTTTTACGTCCGACTGTTCTGCAATTACTGCTAATGCAGACGATGAAGGATGAAATGATATTTTGTAACGTATGAAAAAATGCCGTGCCTGAATGGGATTCGAACCCAAGACCGCATGATGAGAGGCGAGCACATACACTAAAACATACACTAAACACAAAATACACTAAAATACACTAAATACTAAAATACACTAAATACAAAATACGACAGTACCAGTAAAAAGAATTCATAGAGTAGGCCTATTATATATTTTTTTTTTTTTTTTTTTTTTTTTTTTGGTTCAACGTCCGACTGTTCTGCAATTACTGCTAATGCAGACGGTGAATGATGAAATGATTTTTTGTAACGTATGAAAAAATGCCGTGCCTGAATGGGATTCGAACCCAAGACCGCATGATGAGAGGCGAGCGCATTACCAACTTCGCCAATGCGGTCGACTAGGCCTATTATAAAACATCCAGTTGTTCGCCGGTTGTTTTGACTGAAGGCGTTGCTAGAGTGTAACATGATTACACATCATTTTTACTGACGTTTAACCCGTAGTATGTTTATATCATCTGCTGCAAGGTTCTAGGGATATACTATAATACATAATATTTAATTTGTAGCAAGCATTATCTTTATTAAAAATTAGAGAAAGTTTTCCTGAAAGGTAAGATGATTGGATAGTTGGGCAAACATACGGAGCTAGTCGGTTAATTACGCACTCACCCGCCTATGAAATTTACATGGACTATAACAGTTGCAATGAATAGAACATAGAGACACTGTTGGCGTAAGTCTCTTTTGCAAAATATCCATAATATAAAAGTAAACAATTAAGAAAGATATTTAACCTAACTTACCCTGAGAAATGAAATGATGAGATGGTCCAGGAGATGTGGTCGTATTTGTTGTGTCATCTTCGAAAACGTTTTCATTATTTTCATCATTGATAAGTTCATTATCTTCGAGTCCATTATCATCTATATTCTGTTTAAATTCAGTCTTATTGGAAAGAGGTAGCGTATCTGGTTCGGATTTGATTACAGTCGTTATGTTTGACGCCGGCGAATTCGTCGCCGATAAATTGGTAGGAATAATTTGACTAGTGGTCGTCGTTTCATTCGGGCTATTCACGTTCGCATTACCTGTAGTGTCGTTATTATACGTCTTGACTAGTTTCGAATTCTCTGTTTTACTCAGCTGATTCAACTTCTTACGTTTCCGTATCGTCGGCGAAACGCTTCCCTCGCGTAACATCAACGGGCTTTGAGATCGATTATCGAGTACATGAGTCGGTATGACTCCAAGATTTTGCGGTTTTCTTTCTTCCGGTATTGGCACGGTCGGGTTAACAGACCGATTATGGTTGTTTATTATCGGTGTAACAGTTGTTGGCTGACTCACAGACGATTGTTTACGATTTGCCGATTCTTTGTTCGACGGAGGTTCCCCACTCGCAACACCACCTCCACCGCTATCTGTGAGACCTTTAATCTGTAACGATTCCGCCGCTTTTAAAAACGATCCTAACAAATCCTGCGATATATTTACTTCACCACGATACATGTAATCTAGCATCGCTTTCAGTTCCGGAAATTTCACATCTTTTAGAATAATGATTGGATGTTTATCGTAATGCTGACTCAGTAATGTCTGAAAACACAAAATAATACAGAATAAATAATTTAAAAAAGTAAAACATAATATTCATTTTCATTTGTATTTGTTGTTAATAATTTGTAATTGTTGAAAATCAGATGTTTAACAGCTGATTTTCGGAGACGAAGGTTCCTGGTTCAAATCCTAGTAAAGGTAGTTACTTTTATACGGATTTGAATACTAGACAGTGGTTACCGGTGTACTTCGACGGTTGGGGTTTAATTAACCATACTCTCTCAGGAATGGTCAGCCTGGGTCTGTACAAGACTACACCTCATTTACACGTCATACACATCATACTCATCTCATTCGGTCATGGGGTTGCTTATTGTTCTAAATTGAACAGATTGCAACGTACACAAATTAGGAATAAAAAATTTGTATTTGTATGATAAAACATTTACTCATAACAGGCAGGTGAAGTGTTAAATTATTTGCACTTGATCTGCTAATTCCAGGGCTATAAAAAATAATTCTGTTTATATCACACAGACAATTATATAATTAAAGCATTTAAGAACGGTAAAGGCAAAGGTGAAAAACACACTAATCAGTAATCAGACTTATTTCCTCCGAGAGTAATAAATTTAATTTTACAGGCAGACCCCGCGGTGAATGAAGTCAAGATGTCATTTGCATTTGCAGGGTGGAAAGAAGATTCTTTTCGGAGGGCCTGGCATACTGATAAGCATATTTTTCTACTTAGTGAGAAGAATATGACAAACCACTTGACTTCTTGTTTTACTTAGTAAAGATTCTAGAGCAGTGGTTCCCAACCTTTTATGGGGCATCGTCCCTTTGTGAAGGATGACTTACACCTATCACCCACTTCTCTTAGCATCGTATACCTAATTTAATTTGAAGTAATGTGTTGATAAATAATAAAGTATGTTATTCTGTAAAAAAGATTTATTATTGTTCACAACAAATAATCAACCAAAGCAGTTGTGTCCAGAATTCTTCATCTCATGTGTAGGAGCTCGACCATAAAAAATGTCAACAAAGAGTTTAGTTTATTTGTTTGTAAAAACTAAATTTGTTTGTAAAAAAACCATGTATCTGCTACAGTAAAGATTCTACCCTGTAGTAAAGTTTTATTTTTTCTGTCTTTGAATACTCATCGGCCCCCTGCGAACCCAAACCGCCCACTAGGGGGCGATCGCCCTCAGGTTGGGAACCACTGTTCTAGAGGTTCAAACCAGCCTTTCAGCTGATGACCAAAACAACAACACCAAAAAACAAAACAAAAGTAAATTTAAAATTATGTGATTAGTTAATGGAATTTTTGGTTCAATCCCTTCAAATTGGTTCACATATATCATTATAAATTATTATTACAACATGAAAATACAAGGAAATTTAAACATAAGTGATTCGTCTTACAATAACCAAAACCTAACCTGTTCTAACACTTTTGCCACGTAAACTATCTCAGTCATAATAATATAAAAATGGAAAAAAGCCATTTATTCAATGAACCAACTAAAACTAAAATTATTTGCAGATTATTGATACACAATGTTGATATGTTTTCTGCACCTTCAAATTATTTTTTCTTAACAAAACATGTTAAAAATGGTAAAAAAGTAAACTGCTTAAGTTTAAAACACCAGGTTTCATATAATAAAGATTTAGGATTATACTATACATAAAATTGCAATATCATGTATTAAATTCTTGATAATTTAACTTAACAGTTGTCCTGACAAGTACTAGAAATCAATTCACATAAATACTAAGGACTAATTCAAAAACTGTAAGCCTAGCATATTATATTTAAGTAACAATATAGTTTTGATACTAAAAAAAAGTCAATGCCTAAACATACTAAGTAATTTTAAGTCAAAAATGAGTTTTACTACCATATGCTACATCTACAATAAAAGTTTTAAAATTACTATAAATCTTTATACAGCATTTATAACATTCATATGATTAAGAAATTATTTATAAATCCTTGTAGCTCCACTTTACTCATTGCGATGATTTAACTCCACAAAATTTTTTAAAAATGAAAAAAATCTGGAGCGATCTTGTAACTTCTTACAAAATATGATCTTCAATTTAAAAAAAAAAAACATTTTATCAATAGCACAAATTAACATCAAACCTAATCTTAACTTAATATCATTGCAAGGAGACTAAAACAATGTAACTGATTTAGTCTGTACGGTATTTGCACCCCAACAGCCAAACTAACCTTAACGTTGTCAATACAGTATCAATTACCTAATATTAGAATTTAATGAAATGTTAAAACATCTATTAAAAACCAAATGTTTCTTTTAATTGGGTACTATTTGATACTGTATCCCTAACGATTTCTCACACTAAACAAACATTTTTTTACTCTAACATTTTTGATTAAAACATAAATTAAATGTTTAGTATTTCAGAAATAATTTAATTATATAATTATTTTAGACGTACATTTATGTTTTGAATTTGAAATTTTAAGAAACCATCACGTTATTTGATGATAACCCTTAAAAATAAGGAGAAAAATATTACTACAACGATTAGGTTAGGATTGTAAACAATTTTTAACCTATAAATCATCTTCAAATATATTAAACAATATATCTTGCATAACATTACATAATTCGAACAAGATAATTTTATTAATTTTTTAGTTTACAATAAAAAATCGATTAAGGCCTACTACTACAATACTGAATTCGGGCTATTAGAACATGGCGTTGTTTACCTATGATTAAAACTACAAAATTGGAATTGCAAATTTCAATTTTCGCGGATTCTATCAAAATATAAACATAACCCTTTTAAAATCTTGAATTCTATTATAAACCGATACAAACTTATAATGCTAAGTATATTGAATGATAATAAACTAATATTCAGTAATAATAACTATAAAATAATAATCAAACTATTTTAGATACCTCCAAATATGGGCTACAAGCAGAAAGTACAACTTTGTGTGCTTTTAATTGTTGTCCATCTGCAGCTAAAGTACAATCGACCAAAACAGAATTTTCTAAAAGAGCATCGAACACAGATACCAATGTACTTTGATGATTGTTCCATCGTAAACAAAACTGTTGATCTCCGGCCATAATGGTTAACGTTTTTCAATGAAAAGTGTATACACGCTCTAACGAACACAAACCCATCAACAAAACATGGACGCCGGGATTAAAAACAACGCTCTGATATTAAATCACAACAAACACTACACACATCTGCCTTTCAAGTTCCTTGACATTATCCACCAAAACACTACATAATTATTCTTAGCTTTAAAACACAATCATTTTTATTAATTATTAACGTGCAAAATGTGTTTAGCTCCGTTAAAAATTAACAAAGCCCGACCACAACGAAAATAATTCGGCAACATTGCAAAACACAAAAGAGAGATTACATCGTGTGCTATCTAGCGCCTTTTTCCAAAATTATATTATGATTTCTGTACGGTATTGGCGGTAACCTGTAAACAAAATTGAATAAATGCGGGAAAGTTTTTATCAGTTGATAATAATTAACATCAACACGCGATAGCTCTGAAGTACTTTGTTTATATTAACTGCAAAGTTTTCCATACTATTTTTTATTTTTTCAATGAACTTAGTTTGCAATCTCAGTCAATGTGTTAACACACATTTTATAAATATATCGAATTGATCTCTCATGGGTCGTGTGAGCGGTTTTATCATGCATTAGATTATTTATTTATTATTAATTTATTTGTAAACAATATTTCCTTCCCAATATATTTATATAAGGCAAGAGAAAGTAAAAATATGTAACTGACACTAGAGTATTGGTAAAAATTCACACCCTATTCGGGAAACAAACTATCCGTTTTGCTATATAGCGGTAGAAGTCCCGGGTTAGTGGTCAGCCCAGGTGGCTTCACACCAGGAGTGTCCCCCGTTCGATTCCCCTTCTTTTAACGTTGGTCCACTAAAGACCACATTAAATGATTTTTTCTCATGTTTTCAACTGATGTCATATTTAAAATTGATTAAAACAATTAAGTACAATAATCTTTTCATTTTGTAACTGAATATTTTAAATCCCCAAAACTTAATGTAATAGATAACAGAAATTTTATGAAATAATTTTTTTATGGAATATTTAGTATGTAATTATTAAAGCAAACAAAAACATTTTATTAAATTTAAGAAAAATCTCGTGTGACACACTCACATGACGTACTCTTGCCAATGTATATAACGAAAAATATAACTTTAATCATTAGTTAACTATGTAATATAAAAAACATGATATAATTTTAAGCATGAGTGAATGACGCAATATGAAAATCAATCCCTTTTCACCTTAAAAATATGCAAAATAACTAATTGACGCCAATTTAGGCTCAGTAGAAACAAAGATTTGAAATAAAAGTTGTAATAATAGTTAATAATTATAGTTATATTTTTTTTATTACTTCTCTTGCCTATATGAATATATAGGAAGGAAAGTATTGTCTTCATGCCGATTTTCGAAATCGAGTTTTCACCGGATCTATACGTTTTCAAACCCCCTGAACGCAAAAAACATGTTTTTAGCGATTGGTCTGTGTGTGTGTGTGTGTGTGTGAACAGAATATCTCAAGAACGGAACATCGTACGAACTTGAAACTTGAAACTTAAGTTACATACCACTACCGGACCCGACACGAACATTTTCATCAAAATCGGTCAACCGAAAGTAGTAGTTTATTCGTGTTTTTTTCACTTTTTTGCGTTTTTCTCAAAAACTGGTCCTACAATTTTTTTTAAAAATCGCCGGGTTTATAAAAATTTTTATGCTCTACAATAATGAGTAGGCGCCACGTTTGCTGAAATTCTTAGTGAGGCTGTTTTCACATTAAAAAATTGTTTTTTTTAAATGCGCCTTTAATATGCATTTTAGCACAAAAATTTATACAATAAAAGTAGTAGAAAATTTAAAATCTTACAACTTTTATTTCTAACATTTTTTTGTATAACGCTTAGTTTAGCGGTAATTAGCGATTTTCTGTATTTCTCACGAAAACGTGTGAAAAATCGATTTCTTTATGATTTCGGCCTTAGTATGCATTTTACGACAAAATACATCCAATAAAATTTATAGGAAATTAAAAGATCTACAACTTTTATTTAGAGAATTTTTTTCTACATAGCCTACTTTAGCATGAAGAGTGATTTTCTGTATTTTTAAGCCAAACTGATGTCGATTTTCATTTTGCGTCTTTCACTCATGATAAAAATTAGGTTATGTTTATTGAGGTTAGTTTTTTGTTTATTTCTAATGTTTTATTACTAATATTAGGTTTATTGTTAATTATTTGCATTGGCAAGAGAAAGTTGTGTGAGTGTTTCACACCAGATTTTTAATTGTTCGAAAACTTCTATTAAATACACTTTTGCCCTCAAATGCATGTTGTTTAGGTGATCAGCCGAAAGGTTGGTTTGAACCCGTAGAGGTTTTACTAAGTAAAAACGAGGAGTAAGGTGGTTTACCATTGCCTTCCTCACTGAATGGAAAAGTATGCTTATCAGCATGCCGGGCCCTCTGAAAAGCACATATTTTCCACTCTGTAAATGACACCTTCACTTCATTCACCACAGGGTCTGGCTGTACAATGAAATTCATTACTTTCAGAGGAGATAACTCTGATTAGTGTCTTTTGCACCTCTACCTCTTCTGTTCTTAAATGATTCAGTCATTTAGTTGGCTGACCATGTGATAAGAAACAGAACTATTTATTTTAGCCCTGCAACGAACAGATTGAGTGTAAATAATTTAACACTCCACCTGTCTGTTATGGGCAGACCTCAAATGCATATCAAGACCCAATCTTTAAAAAATACCTTTTTTAACACAAGCGTACTGGCCCTTTAAAAATTTCAGCAGATATGGCACTTACCTTATCTTGTGGAACATAAAAAATGTAGTAAATGAAGCGATTTTTACAAAAATCGTTGGAGTCGTACTTAAAATAATTTGTTCACACACACACACATACACACCAATAGGTTAAAACTAGTTTGTTGGGTTCAGGACGCCTGTGAAAACATAAATTTCTGATGAATACTGTACTCCTTTTCTAAAAATTGACATGAAAACAATACTTTCCCTCCTTTGACTAGCACATTCATATAGGGCAAGAGATTGAAATAATAATGGTAGCATTACAACAACGGAAAAAGGAATGATGTACGAGGTGTGGCTATTAAATAATGAGACTGACGTAAAAAAATTTAATTTTAATTTTATACATAATCACTTATTGTCATCTTCAATATACACTCCTTCTCTATCGCTACAACGCTCCATGCGAATTTTCTATTGTTGGAAACAGTGCTGGAAGTCATCTTCTGTCAGCTCCTTCAGGACACGTGCCACTTTCTCTTTTACAGCTTCCACAGACTCAAATATTGTCCCTTTTAATGCAGATTTCACCTTAGGGAACAGGTAGAAGATAATAACATGTGATGAAATGTGGTTTTTTACTTATGATCCAGAAACGAAACGCCAATTTATGCACTGGAAGAGCCGAACTTCACCGAGAGCCAAAAAAGCTCGAATGACCAAGTCAAAATTTAAAGCAAACATGATTGTTTTTTTTTATATCCATAGAATTGTGTACCTTCACTGGGTTCCTAAAGGTCAAACAATGAATCAATATTACTACCTTGAGGTATTTTCTAAACTACTTCAAAGAGTAAGAAAAAAACCCCCTGAAATGTGGAAGGACAAATCATGGGTTCTCCACCAAGACTATGTGCCAGCTCATTCCGTGTTATCTGTCAAGAGGTTCTTGGTCAAGTACAGCATCTCAGTGTTCGAACATCCACCTTATTCACCAGATCTTGCACCATGTGACTTCTACCTGTTCCCTAAGGTGAAATCTGCATTAAAAGGGACAAGATTTGAGTCTGTGGAAGCTGTAAAAGAGAAAGTGGCACGTGTCCTGAAGGAGCTGACAGAAGATGACTTCCAGCACTGTTTCCAACAATAGAAAATTCGCATGGAGCATTGTAGGGATAGAGAAGGAGTGTATATTGAAGGTGACAATAAGTGATTACATATAAAATAAAAATAAAATTTTTTACAAAGTCAGTCTTGTTATTTAATAGCGACACCTCGTATTAAACTAGTTATTTTTAATCAATTTAATTCCTTAATACGATTACTCATTAACTCACCAAAAATGTTTCTTCCTCTTCTTATTCTTCTTCTTCAAATATGATTTCACCCCACAAGGTTATCAATCAGAATAGGTACTCAAACCATAGATACTGCAGCTTGAAATAACTCTTTGAAACCAGAATTGAACTGCAATCTCAAATTCAGTGGCCAGGTGATGTTTACAGCCAACATGACAATCTTAAAAAAATTAAATTTTCTCAAGTTTTATTAAATAAAGAATTAAAAAATAAAAATACAGAATATTTTGTATGCATAAATAATAATAAACATTTATTTCTAATTTAGCATATTAATTTTTTCTTCTGTTTTTTGGTTTTATGTCTGCCTGCTGTTAATGCAGATGGTGAGAAGGATGATACATGAAGTTGAATGAGGAAAAAATGCCAGACGTGACCGGGAATCGAACCCAGGACCCTGGCATAGAAGCCAGTTGTGCTAACCACTACACCAATGGGCCGGCCTTAGCATTTTACATAAACAAAACAAAAACCATAAATTACTGTTTTTTTTTAAGTTTAAAATCACTTCAACAGCTTGGTCATTAGTGACTACGGTGGATTATGTAACAACAAGTTGTGAAAATTTTCAGACACTAGCCCTAGCCAGGAATCGAACCCAAGACCACTGCATTATAGGCCAGCACCTACAATGTCGATAAAAATATCTTCTTTTTTTTGTCATCAGTCTCTCGACTGATTTGAAGCAGTTCTCCAAGCTGTTCTATCTTGCGCAAGTCGTTTCATATCTACATACCTGTAACACCCTACATCTTTTTTAATTTGCTTTATATATTCTAATCTTTAATTCCCCTCTACAATTTACTCCCTCAATATTATCCTCCATTACTGATAGATGTCTTAAGATATGCCCCACTAGCCAATCCCTTCTTCTGGTAAGATGCTTCCATATACTTCTTTTTTCATCCACTCGCCTAAGAACCTCTAAATTACTTATTTTGTCCACCCACCTAATCTTTAACATTTTCCTATAACACCACATTTCAAAAGCTTCTTCTATCCTCTTCTTGAAAATGATGAAAATATCATCACACAATGATGATATCCTCGTGATGAAAATATCATCACACAATTAAAGTTGCAATAAAAATTAAAAGTAATTTTCTCTAAAAGCTTTCTATATCTTAGAATACCTAAAAATATTAATAGAATTCTCAACCATGTAGTAAAGATAAAACTGAACAAGCACTCACCGTACAAAAGGTTATAAAATATAATTATCCAATATTTTATGCTATAAAACATCCAAAAGTGGTGTATTCTGATGAAGAAAGGAAAAGAAGATCAATGAAGCAATGAAAAATTATTGGGAAAAAATCAAGAATAAGAACATCAAGAAAATGGATAAAATCCATATGACGAAATTAAAGATTTTCCAAACTTAAAGAACTTATGTAGTCCTGTGGTTTATTAATAGGGCCATTAAGTCTATTAAAATTAGCTTCCTCCTCAAAGCACTTTAATACATGTAATATCAGATTTCTTTCTCCGCTATGGATTGTTAGACCACATTTACAAACACTTACATCAGTTTATGCCACATAAAATGCACCACGAAATCTCAATTTCAGTTAAAATTATACGTAGGCTAATAAGAAATCAGAGTCCCACAACACATACTAATTGAATGAATATTTTCGCATAAGAACAATGTCTAATATGAAAAGAACAATTACAAACATACACACACACACACGTACACAGTAGCACGAGCAAAAATAACGAATGTAGAATGTTTTCAGATTTGGATTGTAACGGTAAACCTTTCTAGATTATAATGGGACCTTTGGGCATATATGCGTAGTTACACCATATATCTCTCTTTCACCCACTCGGCTATGGGACTTCAATTCATCTGACATCTTTACCAGTACTTACATTAAAAAATTCAATGAGTATTTATTTTTCTCGTATAGGGCAAATTTTAGATTACTTGAGGTGGCTTTAGACGTTTCTGGAAGGTCTTTTTGTAGCTACATTCTCAGAATTTGCTCATTGTAAGTTTTACTCCTTTCTTCTGTCCATCCAATGTTCTGTTTTTGATCTTCATAGAACCCCTTAAAGTCTGTAAGTAGTTCTCTGAATTTGTTTCAATTCATTAAGTTTTCTCGGTTCATAACAGTTTTCTCAAAATCTTTTCTGACTTCTTTAACTCATTTATCTGACACCTTATATTAATTATTGTTTAGTGTCTTAAACATTTATTCATTTTGATATGTGTATTTGCCCATAACAAGCAGGTGGAGCATTAAATTATTTGCACTCGATCTGCTAGTTCCAGGGCTATAAAAAATAGTTCTCTCTCTCTCTCCCTCCCTTCCTCTCCCTCACCCCTCCCCCTCTCTCTCTCTCATATCACATGGTCAGCTAATTATATGACTAAAGCGTTTAACAACAGAAGAGATACAGGTGTCAAAGACAATAGTCACAGTTATCTCCTCTGAGAGTAATGAATTTCATTATACAGCCAGACCCTTTGGCCCATAACAGACAGGTGGAGTAAAAAATTATTTACACTCAATCTGTTTGTTACAGGGCTAAAAGAAATAGTTCTGTTTCTTATCACATGATCAGCCAATTAAATGACTGAATCATTTAAGAACAGAAGAGGTAGAGGTGTAAAAGACACTAATCAGAGTTATCTCCTCTGAAAGTAATGAATTTCATTATACTGCCAGACCCTGTGGTGAATGAAGTGAAGGTGTCATTTGCAGAGTGGAAAATATGTACTTTTCAGAGGGCCCGACAAGCTAATAAGCGTACTTTTCCAGTCAGTGAGGAAGGTAATTGTAAATCATCTCACTTCTCATTTTACTTAGTAAAACCTCTAGAGGTTCAAACCAGCCTTTCAGCTGATGATCTAAACAACAACAAGCCAAACCCTGTGGTGAATGTAGTGAAGGTGTCATTTGCAGACTGGAAAGTTGATGCTTTTCGGAGGGCCTAGCATGCTGATAAGCATACCTTTCCACTCAGTGAGGAAGGCAATCGTAAACCATCTCGCTCCTCATTTTACTTAGTAAAACCTCTAGAGGTTCAAACAAGCCTTTCAGCTGATGAAATAAACAACATGTGTATATATATTGTGTGTACTATATTATATGTAAATTACACATCTGCCATTTTATGTGTATATTCCTTTTTTATACGAGTATAAAAATGTATTTAGAATTTATGTAATATTTTATGATTTTATGTATAAAAAAAAACAAGCTGGTTTTACAAATTATTATCAGTTCTTTCCCTCAGAAGAAATATTTTCAAAACAGCTTAGCTCTGTGTGAGACAACAGTACATGATTAAGATAAAAAAATTTCTTGATTGGGTGCAAATCATAAATACTGGTAAAATTCATGGAGAAGAGACATAAATTTATTTACTCCACGAATGAATACAATGTTTGCTCAGAGGTTTTTAAGTTATCTTGACCTGAAATTATATAAAAGTTTACTTAGCCATTTGAAATAAGCATGAGTGTATTATGTACCGTCCAGCCTCTCTTAGTTTGCTCCTAATGTAAACAAATAATGACGTCACTGAGCATGCGCATTATATCAAAATGTGTACACGGTGATTAAAAAGTAACAACAAAATACTTTCAAAAGTATTTAAATACAAAATACTTTCAAAAGTATTTAAATACAAAATACTTTCAAAAGTATTTAAATACAAAATACTTTTAAAGTATTTTTATAAATGAAACTGTTAGCTCTACATCATGTCATGACTGATGTTTTAAGTAATTTAAGTACTTATATCAAAACTTAGTTAAGTTAATAGGTATACAATATCCATAAGTGGTGGACCCTAGCGTACACCCTGTAGTAGCTGGCTTTGGTTTGTTGACAGTAGGAGCAAACTAAGAACGGCTCAACTGTAGTGTATTATCAATAATGTGTGTATTCAAAACCATTGTTAGGTTCTCCCTAACTGAAAACATGATTTACCACAGAAATCAGCTTGTTAAATAGTTTGATGCCTGAATCTTGATGATTAGGATAAATGTGACATAAAAAATAAATTTAAAGAACGGACTGAGGTAAAAATATGAACTTCTATTATAATAATCCTATAACTATCATTTGCAATTCCTGAAAATTTTTATTTTTTTTTTTAAATTTTTTATAAATTTAAATAATTTTTGTTTATATTCGATTTAAAAATATGAAGTAAATCCTAAAAATTATTTATATATTAATAAATTCTGCCCATAACAGACAGGTGGAGAGTCAAATTATTTACTCTCAATCTGTCATTGCTGGGCTAAAATAAATAGTTCTGTTTCTTATCACATGGTCAGCCAATTAAATGACTGAATCATTTATAAAACAGAAGAGGTAGAGGTGTAAAAGACACTAATCAGAGTTATCTCCTCTGAAAGTAATGAATTTCATTATACAGCCAGACCCTGCGGTGAATGAAGTGAAGGTGTCATTTGCAGAGTGGAAAATATGTGCTTTTCAGAGGGCATGCTGATAAGCGTACTTTTCCATTCAGTGAGGAAGGCAATTGTAAACCACCTCACTCCTCGTTTTACTTAGTAAAACCTCTACAGGTTCAAACCAGCTTTTTGGCTGATGACCTAAATAACAACAACATATTAATAAATATAGTTTCATATCATTAGTCTGGAAGAAAAGAGCCACAATTTAAAAAATCATGATTTTGAGTTTGATATTGCTATCATCTGCAAATATCTTATATTTTGATCAGGAAAATTGTTACAGCTGTATTTACTGATCTGAGTGGTAGAACGCATTAGTGTCACTTTTCTCACATGCTATAATAGTTGTCCTTGACTTATAAAGACGAGTGTCACATTTTCACTTGAGTTATTTAACACAGAGTGCACAAAAGTGTGGTTTATTAAGGAAAATTATATATTTTGAAAAGTGTTTGGACTCAAATATTTTTTTGGAATTTCAATAATGCTGATTTAAATGTTGCTTGCTTTTAATATTAAAAATTTAATACATATTTTAGCTGTGGGAACATATAAAATGTTTTTTTGTAATCTTCAAAAATATACATAATATTTAAAACACTAAAAAATTTGTTTTAGTTAAAGTTACCAAATTTTCACCTCAGCCCTTCCTTGCTAAATTAATAATTTAATTTCAATTTTTTTATTATTATAACATTCCTTCATAGTAATTAATACATTTGATTTTGTTTATCTTTTCAATTAATATAATAAATAAGCATTACAAAATATACAACTGGTTCATCAACAATATTTCAAAATTGACAAACAAACGTACAAAAAATACTATTATATAATTTAAAATTTAAAATAGCAGTTGGTTATTTAAAATATTTTAAATCAATATATAATATTCTTAATAATTGGTAAATTAAATACATTTTTCAATTCTGTTTTTAAATATAACATTAAATTTTCTGTTTACTTACTTACATCTTGTAAAAGGTGTAAAATATAGCATGGTACAAAAATTATTAAATATAATTTATTTTTAAGAATAGAACGGTGTAGAAAGGCTATCCAAAACATCTTGTTGCTGCTATTACAAGTTTTGTATAAAACAACAGATATAGTGATACACCAGCTAGGTAAATCACTTCAAGGCTTTTTTTTAAAGTTGCCAAATAATAAATTATGCAGTTGGGCTTAGCAGCATACTACCAATTTGTTAAAATGTATGCTACATTTCTTTATATAGGTTCATGAAGAGAAAAACAACGCTAAGAGTGAAATGTTAATTAAATAAAATTTTCAAAAAATTAATCCAAAAATTTTATTATTGATTTGATATTGCAAAGTAAAAATATGTGGGATGATCTTACAGTGCAGTGGTAAAAAAGTAAGCAAAGACGTCGATGGTCTTTAACCTAAAAACAATACATAACAACAACACTGCTAATCTTAACTATTTATAATTTTTAAACATGTTAAGTAATTTTACATTGGAAGAGATAAAGAGGATACAAGATGTACTCGTATAATGATCGCTTACTGGTAAAACATTTCTTCAAGTCTATTAGCATTCAAAAATAAATCCTGCAGCTTGAAATTAATTCTATTTTATATAATAAATTTATACAATAAATTTCATGAACCTTCTTAAGCTGCCTTGATTTTTGGTTTTGTTACTTACACGTATTTCGGTGGATCCACCATCAGAGCACATAATATCATTTGAAAAAATGTTTATTTAAAACCTGAAGAAGATGTTACATCTTCTACAGATTTAAAAAAAAATTTAGTTTCGAATGATATTATATACTCTGATGATGGTGGATCCACCAAAACACATTTAAGTAACAAAACCAAAAATCAAGGCAGCTTAAGAAGGTTCATGAAATTTATTGTATAAATTTATTATATAAAATAGAATTAGTTTATTAGCAATTACAACAAATTACAGTATATTTTAAGAGAGTTCTGTGAATATCGTGGACGGAACACTTAAGGAACAAGGAGGTACTACGGTGACTGAACAAGAATAAGGACTCCATCACATAATAAAAATTAGAAAGCTACAATATCTCAGACACATAATGTGAAACAATCAAAGGTAGCCTGCGTTCAGTTGTAGCGCATCATTCTCAGCAAAATAGATGAACGAAGAGGTCCGGGATACCATCACATATCTGGGCTGAATACCATCACATATCTGGGCTGAAAAATCTCAGAAATTGGTTCGGAAGAAAATCAACAGAGCTCTTTCGCATAGCTGCAGACAGGATGAAGGTTTCCATTATGGTTGCTGACATCTGGAACGGATCGGTAGTAGAAGAAGAAGATAAATTTTAACTACAGCCTGTTTGCACAATATTGCTAATTATTTGCAGTGATATTGCTGAAAACCTTAATGATCACCCAATATTATGCCAGCGCTACATTAATATGACTTCTGTGTGTGCAGCGTTGTTATACCTGTCTACATACTACAGTACTTAAGTACTTAATTATAGACAGTTGGTTAACATCATTTCAATAATTCGTGTGTATTATTCAAGTTTTGGAATATTTTTTCATTATTGGAATTGAAATACTATATTCAAAAATAAATCTTTATAATGCATCCTGCAGTTTGAAATATTTCTATTTCATATAATGAATTAATATAATAATTTCACTAACCTTCTTTTTAAACTGCGTCACCTTTATTTTATTCCTACTTACACGTGTTTCGGTGGATCCACCATCATCAGAGTAAATGAAAAATTGAAACTAAAAATTTTTTTTTTCATTGATTTAAAATTTACAGAAGATGATACATCTTCAGTCACTTGTATAAAACTGTTTTATACAAGTGACTGAAGATGTATCATCTTCTGTAAATTTTAAATAAATGAAAAAAAAATTTTTAGTTTCAATTTTTCATTTGCTCTGATGATGGTGGATCCACCGAAACACGTGTAAGTAGGAATAAAATAAAGGTGACGCAGTTTAAAAAGAAGGTTAGTGAAATTATTATATTAATTCATTATATGAAATAGAAATACTATATATTTCTAACCACCAGAATGCGATAACAGAAAACACTTACCAATGTTTATAGCGCTTACAAGTATCTTGTACACGTCTTCAGTAAATTAAAATTCTTTAAAAAAAATTTCATATCAAAATTTAAAACTTCCTACTCCTACCATGGTAGATAAGGAATATAAGTTTTCTGTTACGGTATTCTGGTGGTTAGAAATATATATTTCAATTTTAAATAATATAGGTGTTTATAATCCTACTTAGGATGTTTGATAAGACAATTTTTTATTATTATGGGCATATTTTTAAATTATCAAAACAGATCATGGTCCTGATAAATTCAGATTAGCACGGTTGTTACGTATATGTATTACTAGGGTACAATTATTTAAACTCAAAAAAAATTTTACAAGGAGATGGCTGCACGAGTCCTACTCTATGGAAGTGAGTCGTGGATAAGTACCAGACTACAAGAGAGTAGAGTATAGGCAGCAGAGATACAAATCCTGCAGATAACAAAGGTTTGCAATCGTGGGACCAATTAATAAATGAATAGCTCAACAGAAAAACGTTACAACTGACAAAATTTACAAAAGTTAGGTTTCAGTGGACGTTTCAGTAGTTATAGTTATAAAATAAAAATTATAATATATATATATATATATATATATATATATTCTCTCTATTACAAAATATACAAACATAATTTTGAAGTTTTTTAAAAAATTTCTATTGTTATTCAAATTAAAATATAATATTGATATTTGATATTTTATGTAAAATGTTTGAATTTATCTATTTTATGTATTTTTTTAATTCTGTTTAACGCAATCTTTGTAACCTGTTTAACTGTAGTAATTTAACTTTGTAATTTTATAGTAGTTATAAGAAGTATTTAAGTGAATTAATGTTTTTGTTCTGTATACTCCTATGCGCGGACAGAACTCTTTGTGAAGAAGAGTTTTTGGGTATAAATATATTCAGTTTAAAATATTGTACATAGCTTAGTATAGTCATGAATTGTAATCTTAATGTACCTATATTTTACTAAATAAAATAAATAAATAAAAATAAATAAGTGCAATACGTTCTATAAATCCTCTATTTGATCATGATAGTGAATTCTAACGGGTAGAATTGTAACTAAAATCTCGGAAATTCTTGAAACAAAATCGTCATACAGTGAAAAATCGTTATACAGCTAAAAATCAGATAGTATCTTTCACTTTCTGTAAAAATTTGTTTTTGTTACTTATAACGTTTTTCCGTTGACCCATTCAAACGAGAACATAAGAATGGAACTGGATATTTACTACCAGAATCGGAAAATTGCAGAATATCGAAACCGTGGAGTTAGCACATAGAGAAAAAGTCTGAGAGCAGGGACCCCTCAATGTTTTGTAATACAGACCAGAGAGAAGGAGAGATGTTGGAAGACCACACACGAACTTGCAATAATCCCATACAGTTTTGTCGCTGTAGTGAGCCGGAAAAGACAGGAGCCTAATCCTTATTTGTGAAATGAATAAGAGACAATTATTTTAAATTCATACAAAAATTAAAAAAACCAAAACGTTAATAATTTTTGTAACAAACTATAGTTGTTGTTTTTTTTTAAAATTAACCTACTTGAGATTCAAATTGAATATAAAAACCTTATAAACTAATATTTTTTTTACAATCAATAACGAAACAGAAAAATTTTACAAAAACAATTTTTGGATCGCAAGACAAAAATAAATTTATTAGAAAATATAAAGTAATATCCTAATTATTACAATGTTACAATTTTTAAAACGCACAATTTTATATGTAATAACAACAATTTTCATGTACTCGTATAAACTATATTGATTGTTGTCAATAAACTTGGCAAGCTCCTAAAATATACGTTATATATTATTTATGTAGTACTTTAGGTAAGAATATTTATCTAATAGTATTTATAACATAATTTTTATTAGTATTTTAGCATTGTTAAGCATTATTTTATGAAAATACAAGCAGTACTAGTTATGTAACAACTTTATCTTATTTTATAAATAATACTACATTTAAACTTAGATTTGTCATTATCATCATCAAATTTAATTTTTTTTAATGGAAATAAAATACAATTGATGGCCGGTTTGTTGGAATAATGGTTAGCACAACTGTCTTCTACACTGTGGTCCCAGGTTCGATTCCCGGTCAGATCTGGCATTTTATTGTCACTCATTTTCATCTATGATCTTTCTCACCATTTGCATTAGCAGAAATTGCAAAACAGTTAGATGTAAAAAAAATTCAATTAATGTCTCCATGTTCAGTTTGTTTTATATTTTTATTCTAAAAATGTTATTATTCAGATTTTTCTGACCTTTGCTTAAAGTTTAAATTAAATTTAAAAATCCTGGTTCAAATCCTAGTAAAGGTAGTTACTTTTATACGGATTTGAATGCTAGACAGTGGTTACCGGTGTACTTTGATGGTTGGGGTTCAATTAACCATACTCTCTCAGGAATGGTCGGCCTGAGTCTGTACAAGACTACACCTCATTTACACGTCATACACATCATCCTCATCTCATTGGGTCATGGGGTTGCTTATTGTTCAAAATTGAACAGATTGCAATGTACACAAATTAGGAATAATAATAAAAAAAAAAAATTTAAAAAAATTATTGCAAAAAAATTGCACTTTGTTAAAAAATATTGTCCCTCCAACGGTAAACTTACGAATATGCAAATTTTGCGAATATGAGTTTGTTAGCGCATATGCTGATGTATACAACCAAACACATGTTGTAGTAAACTCACGAATATGTATCTTGTTCGTTTAGGGAGATACAGCCTTTGTAAAGTTACAAAAATACACGAAGTGTGTCAAAGAAGAAACCACTGAATTTGTTTTTTGCTCTCCTGTAAAACTGAGAATTTGCACATTCGCGAGTTTGCCATTGAATGGAAGATATATGTTTCTCAAAAAATTAACATTGGACAATGTACTGGCAACATTAATCCAATTACAAGGGTGCAATTTTACTTTTATTACTCGCAGTCATTTGGAAACAGAATAAAAATTAGTCAACAGAAGATTTTAATAGCTAATAATTTAATTATTAATAAATTAACCCACCGGGTTAGTCTAGAGGTAAAGTCGTCGCCAAAATCAGCTGTTTAACAGCTGATTTTCGGAGACAAAGGTTCCTGGTTCAAATCCTAGTAAAGGTAGTTACTTTTACATGGATTTGAATACTAGACAGTGATTGCCGGTGTACTTTGATGGTTGGGGTTCAATTAACCATAATCTCTCAGGAATGGTCGACCTGAGTCTGTACAAGACTACACCTCATTTACACGTCATACATATCATCCTCATCTCATTGGGTCATGGGGTTGCTTATTGTTCTGAATTGAACAGATTGCAACGTACACACATTAGGGATTACAAAAAAAATAAAAATAAATTAAGTCAAAATGTTATTCAATTTTGATGTACCGCAGTACTTACATAAGAAAAAAATTTGCGTTAATTGTTGTCTGACTGTGAAACAAACTATATCAAAATTCAGCTATAAATATGAAGAAAGACTCAACCATCATCCAAAGTTCCTGGCTCTGAATCTGCTAAACAACATTGATACCAGGTTTTCAAGACTAAAAAGCGATATTGTTTTCAATTTAAGTTAGGTTTTAATGAACATTTTTACAGTTATTATATTTTTTCTAATTATATTCTTTCTTCATAGTGATAATTGTATTTCTTAATTATTAATTATCACTAAATTCAATTTAACAGATGAAATTGTAATAATTTTAATTAACATTTATTAAAATTACTGATTGTTATATTTAATGTGAACAGATTGTAATGTAACAGACTTGTAAAAACAAAAATTGTCTGAACAAAAGCTGTGCGTGACTGCCCCCATAGCACAGTGGTTGGCATGCTAGCATACAATGTCCTGGAGGTCCTAGTTCGATTCCTCCCTAGGGTCTAGAAATTTACACAAGTCAAAACCCACTGTTTCAGTTACTTAACTTGACAGTAGTTGCTAATAACCAAGCTGTTGATGCAACTTTAATTAAACTTAGAAAATAAGAGCCAGGCATTTATAGCCATTAGTTGATGCTTTACTTTTGATATTACTGTGTTAGAGGGGTATTAGTTCAAATCCCACTCACTATTTAAAAAAACCTTTATAATTTTTTTTCTTGGATAAATAATTTCTTCAAATATCATTAGATAATTTGTTAACTTTTTTTTTGTCATCAGTCTCTCGACTGGTTTGATGCAGTTCTCCAACCTGTTCTATCTTGTGCAAGTCGTTTCACATCTACATACCTGTAACACCCTACATCTTTTGTAATTTGCTTTATATATTCTAATCTTTGCCTCCCTCTACAATTTACTCCCTCAATATTACCCTCCATTATTAATAGCCCAATACCTGGATGTCTTAGGATATGCCCCACTAGCCTATCCCTTCTTTTGATAAGATGCTTCCATATACTTCTTTTTTCATCCACTCACCTAAGAACCTCTAAATTACTTATTTTGTCCACCCACCTAATCTTTAACATTTTCATATAACACCACATTTCAAAAGCTTCTATCCTCTTCTTTTTACAGCCCCTATCACCCACATTTCACTTCCATATAATGCTACACTCCAAACAATGTTTTAAGAAATTTTTCCTAATCTGTAAATCAATGTTTGTAGTCATTAAGCTGTTTTTCATTTTAAAGGCTTTTCTAGCATGAGCAATTCTACTCTTGATATCACTTGTGCTTCTACCATCCTTTTTTGTTAACTTAATTAAATAAAAACATATTTACTGAATTAAAAATTACAATCATAACTACAAATGTTATTCATTATTTAATTTAAATAATCAAAGACCATTAAACAATAAATTTAAAAAATTAAACTATAAAGAACTAAATTATTCCCCACAAGGGTATGCCAATTTGTTATGTTAAAATGAATAGACGTATGTTGATTTCAGTGACATAACTGTTGTTTTATTTAAATTTTTAAATTGTTAATAGCCTAGGTTATTTTTTTATATAAATTCTTCATGTTCTCTTATTAATAAATTTTTCCCTTCATAAGCTTTTAAAATTTATAGTTCTTTTTACTGTTAATTTGATGTGTATTGTATAAATATTTCTTATGTAAGTACATTTTTTATAGTTCAACGATAAATGTGTGGACCATTTAATTTCCATCTTGGTCGATTTTCAATACCACACTGAAATTAAATTTTATAAATCTTACTTCTTTTTCTTAGTTCCTAGCAACACAACTTTTGTTTGGACAAAATAAATAATTTTTAAATATTTGTTTTAAATCAGCTGGATTTATTTATACTCACTACTAGACAAAATATAAACAGATCCATCTGTCACTCATTTTTGAATCGTTACAAAACAAAAAAAAATTTAATTTTTTTTTTTTTTTTTGGTTTAACGTCAAAAATTTAATTAATGTGGTATTCGAACTGACGACCTCTTGTACGATTATATCAAAAGTAAAACATTAACTGACTGCTATAAACACACGACTCTTGTTCAGACAAACATTGATGCAGAATTTTTTCCTATATAAGTACAGCGCCATCAAAATTGAATAAAATTTTGTCTCTATTTATTAATAATTAAATTATTATCTATTAAAATCTTTTGTAGACTCATATTTATTCTGTTTCCAAATGACTGGAGTAATAAAAGTAAGATTACACCCTTATAATAAGAATAATGTTGACAGTACGTTGTCCAATCTTTGTTAATTTGGAAATGCATCTGAAATTTTTAATTTGTAAAACTGCGTTATTAATTTTTACATGCATAAATTATGCAATACATACCCCATATTATTTTCATTTTTAATTATATCCTCTTTAGTTATTAATTTTTTGCTATTTAAATTGTGCATCAGATTTCCGCAGGTGTTCAAATTTACTTTTTGCACGCTTTTTGACTTTCAACGGCATATAATTTATATCTTTCAAGAGCACTTTATTCCGATTTCTTTTAGATTTCAAATAACATCTTCCAGTAGTTTTGCATAGTTCCGTATTTCATTAAAACATCTAAATAGATATTCTTTTTAAAATTAACATTGGTATATACACTTTTTCGTCCCTAATGCCGAAATGAAACTGTAATAGAACTAGTATTTAAGGTTAACAGAGCATCATGCTTTTTTATTAATTTATTAACAAAACGTTTTTTAGACATGGCAAAACGTTTGTTTTACTGAATTTAATTAATATTTACCTGTAATTTTCGAATAGATCAACGGCATATAATGTATATCTTTTAAAAACACTTTATTCAGATTTCTTTTAGATTTCAAATAACATCTTTCAGTAGTTTTGCACAGTTTCTTGTTTCATTAAAACAACATAATATATAAATTGATACACTTTTATAAAAAACATTGGTGTATACTTTTTCATCCCTAATGCCAAAACGAAAAACTTAGTCGGACGTTAAATTTTTAGTCGGACGTTAAACCAAAAACAAAAAAAAAAAAATGTTCAATGTTTATTTCCCTACAGGTCGAATTCTCTGGGAAGCACGATATACAGATATATATTTGTTGTTTACAATTAATTTAAATTACCATTCAAACAAAATTTAAAAATTAAAAAAGTTGATGATAAATATGACAAAGCTGGCCATAACGGTTTTATTAAATATAATAATAATAATAATATCTAGTGTACTAACACAATAATAAAAATGTAATTATGGCTGTAATTAATTAATTAATTTATATTATTAATTTATTATAAAAATACTATAATCAAGTACAAAGTAATTTAGTATAATATAATATAATAATATTATTAAATTTGTACTTGCAACAAGTCATTTAATTATAAATATAATATAGTAATTGCATCAAAAATATACAATCTGTATTACTTGTTATTACTGTTCAATTTTTCATTTTGCTTAAAATATTTTGTTTGACTATAAAATACAATATCACACTAATAAAACTACTTACGTTTTTAAATAAATACATTTTCTTTCTTACTTTCTCTTGCCTATATGAATATATAGGAAGGAAAGTATTGTTTTCATGTCGATTTTTAGAAATCGAGTTTTCACCGGATCTATACGTTTTCAGACCCCCTGAACCCACACAAACATGTTTTTAGCGATTGGTCTGTGTGTGTGTCTGTGTGTCCGTGTGTGTGTGTGTGTGTGTGTGTGTGTGTGTGTACAAAATATCGCAAGAACGGAACATCGTACGAACTTGAAACTTGAAACTTAAGTTACATACCACTACCGGACCCGACATGAACATTTTCATCAAAATCGGTCAACCAGAAGTAGTAGTTTATTCGTGTAATTTTTCACTTTTTTGCGATTTTCTCAAAAACTGGTCTTACGATTTTTTTTAAAATCGCCTCATTTACTCAATTTTTTATTCTCTACAAGGTAGGGTAGGCGTCATGTTTCCTGAAATTCTGGGTGAGGCTGTTTTCACGTAAAAACAAAATTTTTTTAAGATTACGGCTTTAATATGCAATTTAGAACAAAAATTTATATAATAAAAGTTGTAGAGAATTTAAAATTCTACAACTTTTATTTCAAACAATTTTTTGTATAACACTTAGTTTAGCGGTAATTTGCGATTTTCTGTTTTTTTCTCACGAAAATGTGTAAAAACAATTTTTTTAAGATTACAGCCTTAGTATATGCATTTTACGACAAATATATTATATGCATTGGCAAGAGAAAGTTATGTGAGTGTTTCACACCAGATTTTTTTATAATTACTTTATGACACACATGCGTATTACTAATACAAACATAATAAATTAAGGATATTTTTATATAAATGTATAATGTTCGAGAATCGTTTTTTACAACCTCTGTTGGACGATAAATAAAATACAAGTAAATATAGCAAAAATGTTTTATTACTAAAAGTTACGTACACTTATCACTATTTTTCCACACAATCATGTTGACGATTGAAGCATTTTCCATACCTGTGTATGAGTTTTCCAATAAGCTTGTGGTGCATGCAATTTCAATGAACTTTCGTTTAAGAAATTTGATTATTTTTTTTTATATACTGTATACTTTTGTAAAAGCTTATACATCTCTCCTAAATCACTTATTTTTATTTTTATTTATTGACGTAGTTAGAGGAAATTTATAAGATTAGATAGAGGTGTCCGGTTATGACCACACAAATGATGTAATGAGGTGAACCTTCCTTTTCTCCCTCTATCAAAGTGTTGGTAGGGAGTCAAGGAAGGGTAATCCATGCAAAATTAACTGACACAATCTTTTTGAGACTCATAGAAGGAAGACTGCAGGCTGAGATGGGAAAAGCACCAGTCTGGGAGTGGTCGGGCGTGTATGTTGGTGAGTGGCAACAGAATTAAATTAACATTACCAGTGTCAACCAAAATTTTAATAGAACTTTATTGGGGAAAATTGCTAATACCGTTATTTATTTATGGGGGTTGGTTAGGTCAACAGCCGAAAGGCTGGTTTGAACCTCTAGAGGTTTTACCTAGAGAAGTAAAACGAGGAGTAAGGTGGTTTACCATTGCCTTCCTCACTGAGTGGGAAAAGTATGCTTATCAGCATGCCGGGCCCTCTGAAAAGCTTATATTTTCCACTCTGTAAATGACAACTTCACTTCATTCACCACAGGGTCTGGCTGTACAATGAAATTCATTACTTTCAGAGAAGATAACTCTGATTAGTATCTTTTACACCTCTACCTCTTCTGTTCTTAAATGATTCAGTCATTTAATTGACTGACCATGTGATAAGAAACAGAACTATTTATTTTAGCCCTGCAACGAACAGATTGAGTGTAAATAATTTGGCACTCCACCTGTCTGTTATGGGCAGATTTATTTATGGGGATAACTTTTAACAAGAAAAAGGGTGATTAAGGGAGAAGAGATGTAAAGCCTAATTAAACGCTGTAGGAATACTCATTGATCGCAATATATATGAATGGTTGCTTCAAAAACGTGTTGCCAATTTATTTCATAGAGACCATCTGCTAACATGAGTGCGACAACCGCTCGGCGCACTACAAGCTCTTCATTATAAATAAATATATTTTTGAAACGCATCCTGCCAACCTTTAAATTACAGTATAAATGAAATTCATCACCTTACCTTTGGTTGCTTTTTAAGTTTACAAAACTTATGAGCGTTTCTGAGGTACCACCTTCTTCAGAACATATTAAAATTAAAAATCTGGTGTGAAACACTCACACAACTTTCTCTTACCAATGAAAATAATGAACAATTTATAACTAAAGTAATAAAACATTAGAAACAAACAAAAAACTAACCTCAAATAAACCTAACCTTATTTTAATCATGAGTGAAAAACGCAAAATGAAAATCAACCTGAGATTGGCTTAAAATTACGGAAAATCACTCTTTCGCACTAAACTACGCTCTGCAGAGAAAAATGCTCTAAATAAAAGTTGTAGATCTCTTAATTTCCTATAAATTTGATTATATAAAATCTTAAAAAGAGAAAGTAAAATTTAAGATTCAGAACGGTGTTTCCATTCAAGTCATTTAGATTAAAACTGGTTTAAATTTCTTCATTCCTGCAATTGTTTATACTTATTGTAATAAGTACCACCGAAACGCGCGTAAGTTTTTTTAACTTAAAAAGCAACCAAAGGTAAGGTGACAAATTTCATTTATACTGTAATCTTCATTAAATGTTACTGCCAATACATTTAAATGAGTTTTTGATATTGTCTTAAAGCTCCCCGTTGTGTTTCAGGTGAAGTTCAAGCAGCCAGGGATCACAATTAATGCAGTTGTTTATTCTAAAAAAAAACTTTACCTGACCAAATTTGTGGAGACGATTCAAAACAATGAACAGGTGTGTTGACTTCTGAAATTATTTTAATACATGAAAATACTTGTCCTTACAGTGCTGGTGCAACCCAACGACTACTTGAGCAATTTCTTTGAGACATTTTCAATCGTCCACCACATACAGTCCCAACCAAGCGCTGAGTGATCTCCATTTTTTTTTTTTTTTTATTGAGTGATGATGCCTACTTAAGCCTTGGGCTTGTGCGTAGGTAATGATATGTGGTGATTTACAGATGAAAAAAATGCCAGACCAGACCGGGAATCGAACCCGGGACCCTGGCATAGTAGCCAGTTGCGCTGACCACTACACCACGGGCCGGCCAAATCTGTTCCATGAACTGAAGAACTGAAGAAGTGGCTACGGCAGCAGTGCTTCCAAACGAATAAGGATCTTTAAGACAACGTCAAGATTCATTTAAATTCATTAATGGCAACATTTTATGAAGACCGCATTGGAAAGCTTGTCCACATATAACTTAAGACAAACTAGCATTCACCCATGCGAATAAATTTGCATAATGTTCTTCAGTTTCAAACCTCTTTAATTAAATAAATGATTTAAGTTAACAACAAACTTAACCGTTCTTAGAAGAACAGTGATAACGACTAAAGCACAGTAGTACGATAATTTCATCCGGAAAAGAACAGTTTTATACTAAATTTTTTTAATAAAGCAACGTTAATACAATATCTAATACCAACTGAGTGTGTTTTGAGATGAAAAGAGAGATGACACGTATGTTTATGGAATATGGCTATGGAGAGAGCCAGCCGCATTGGTGTAGTTGGTAACGTGCTCACCTCTAATCATGCAGTCTTGGGTTCAAATCCCATTCAGGCATGACATATTTTCATACGTTACAAAAAAATCATTTCGTCCTTCACCGTCTGCATTAGCAGTAACTGTAGAACAGTTGGACATTAAACAAAAAAAAAAAAATATGGAGAGAGTAAACGTGGGAGAACTGCGTTACATTATGCTGTATTAAAGCTACATTGTACACGAAATTTAGTCTTTTTCATTTTGTAAAATAAAACTCATTAGTATGAATTTCAAGTTTAAAACTTTTCAGCAAATCAAGAAAGAATACTTTTTAAAACCATGTAAATATTATAAAAATCTGTTCGGTTGAACTCTGTATTTAGTAGTTATAGAACTCCCATTTAAAATACATTGGAAGCAATTTTTTTTTTGCACCCTGGAGACTCCAGGAGGAGTATAGGACATGTCAGCTATTACACCTGATTTTGAGTATTAAGTAAATAGATGTCACAATCGTCAAGGTGATTACGTCGAAAAGTATCCAAAAGTGTATGTAACTTTTAGTAATAAACATTTTTCTTCTATATTCACTTGTCTTTTATTTATGGCCTATCAAAAATTAAAAAAACGACCCTTGTATTACTTTATATTTTATTATTTGTTAAATAAAAAACCTGTTAATTAATTTATTTAATGTGACAACCCTTTTAATCTGTTTCATATTTATAATAGGCTAATCAATACATAATACATTATTTTACCAATTAATCCAAAGTATCAAATTCAATTACAGTATAATACCGATTATCCGTGGTAATTGGGGGGATAACTATACCGGATAACCGGAAAACACGGATAATACAACCCAATTCGGTCGAGACCACTTACGTCATAAACAAAACCACCAGTTACGCGTATGTTTTATTCTACTGATTAATACATGTTAATACTATCGGATATCGGAAATAAATAAACAAATTGTATTGAAATAAAAATATTTACTACATAAATTTATATAAGTCTTTCCTTAAACTACGTACCAAAAAAAAAATCACAAAAAATCTGTTATTTTACTTTGTTCATTTTATGCCGCAATATTTTTTCTTTTATTTTTCTTATATAACCACGAATATGTAAAATGTCCACGTAATCTGTGTCATCCTGATTTTCCATGAAAGTTAGTAATGTTTCGGCACCGGTTAAAGCTTCTTTGCAACTTATTTTAGGAGCTGGTAACGTGCTCGCCTCTCATCACGCGGTCTTGGGTTCGAATCCCACTCGGGCATTTTCATACGTTACAAAAAATTCATTTCATCCTTCACCGTCTGCATTAGCAGCAATTAGCAAAACAGTCGGACGTTAAACCAAAAAAAAAAAAAAATTTCTAGTGATCGCACGGTTAATCCAAACCCCGGTTAAACGATCCACGGAAAATCGGTACTCTACTGTACAACTTTGACACTTCCCAAATCATCATTGATTAATTTTATTAATTAATTAATTTTTCTATGAATTCCTAATTATCGACTAATATTATTTATATCATATTATGTAACCATGAACAATATTGTTTGTACAAAATTTTGTTTTGTTTTTATTATTAGTATAATTACCTATACAATAAAATACTATGAACAATATCTTATTACCTATAAAGCCATTTATATTTTATCTATTTTATCAAATCTATTACAATATTATCTAGTTTTCTAATAACGGTAAAATAAAATATAATAATGAGTTTTTATTAACTTATATTTATAATCTTCCAGGGAAATTTATAAAATAAAAATATTTAATAGTATTGTTTGTTAATTATTTTTATAGTATTCACTCTTCACCGTGATCAGCTGATTTTAATGATGAAATTCAAATGAATGCATTTTATAACAGAACAACATAGTAAAAAATTTTCTAAATGCAAGCACTAACTGAAGACTGGTAAAGAGTTTTTCCTCTCAAGCCCTTCATCCACTGGTGTCACACAACTGCAATTTAACTGCAATTTGCCAGCCACATTGGCGAAGTTGATAACATGCTCACCTCTCATCATGCAGTCTTGGGTTCAAATCCCATTCAGGCACGGCATATTTTCATACGTTAGAAAAAATCATTTCATCCTTCACCGTCTGCATTAGCAGTAACTGCAAAACAGTCAGACGTTAAACCAAAAACAAAAAGAAAACTGCAATTTAACTTGAATGCGACAGTTGTATCATTATTGTGTTATACATTCTTCATCCATTGACGCAACTCTCCTACGACTTTACATCAACTGAAACATTCTTTATTCCATCAGTCTGCTTCAGAATGTGAGGCCGTGCTGTTACGAACCATAATGTTGTTGCATACTGGTATTTGAGACAGCTTCAAAAAATAATTTTTGGTAAATTTTGAGTGATCCTTTCATTCTTCAAAATCAAACATGTTCTCTTGTTGTGTTAGCAAAAGAACTTGAAAAACACGAAGAAAAATTCAAAAACTCTTATAGGATGTCCAGAAAACTCTTTAAGGAGTTGACCAAAAAATTTGACCAGTAATCAGAAAGAAGGACACAAACATGAGCGTATTTCAGTAGAAGAAAAACTGCTAATTACTCTAAGTTAAGAAGTATTGTAATTATACAACATTACATTATGTAGTACAAAACTATAATCAAATAACTAAAATGCAATTCACAGAATACACTATACAAATCTGAGAATATGATAAGACGTGCATTGCATAGAGTTGAAATAGAGTTGGTTTGGAGTTGCATGTTTGCAGGTTGAACACAAGTTGCGTTGCAGTCGCACTAGTGGATCAGGTACAGCATAACGACATATGTCCGATTACGAAGTGTTTCCAATCCAACACATATTGATATTTCTTCAGGTTGGATTGCAGTTGCGTTGCATCAGTAGATGAATGGTCTAACTGTCTCTTTGTGGTAGTTGGAGAATCGTCAGTGATGATTAACAGCTGGATAAAGAGTAAGGGAATAGTACCGATACACAGGAGTGGGAGAGGCAAAAACAGTACAAGCAGGGCAAGCCACGTATTCAAAGTTTTTTTTTAATTATAAAATAATAATCATAAAATTCATGTTGTTTATTTCTGTTTGTACGAGGTGATCACATCACCTTGTGTATTCATAAACGCCTAGACAAGAGAAAGAAAAAAGTTTATATGGATCAAGAGTAAGGGAATAGTACCGATACACAGGAGTAGGAGAGGCAAAAACAGTACAAGCAGGGCAAGCCACGTACTCAAAGTTTTTTTATAAATTATAAAATAATAATCATAAAATTGCATGTAGTTTATTTCTGTTAGTACGAGGTGATCATATCACCTTGTTTATTCATAAACGCCTAGACAAGAGAAAGAAAGAAAGTTTATAAATCTGATCCAGATTATACGGATCAACGAGAGCCGGATAAATAAGGTTTTATTATAGATAAATTAAAATATTTAGAATACATTTCCGATAAAATTTTACATTGATAACAACAAGAACGAACTGTAGGTAATATAAACAATTATGACAATATTATAATAATGTACCACCACGTTAAAACAACAATTTTGAACATTAAATTTTGGTGTTATTTTGGTACAGCTACAGATTAACAAAAACAATGACGGTTCATGTAAATGGCAGATAATAAGCTGGTTGCCATGATAACTAATTACGATTGATCTTTCCCCCTCACTCGACCCTTTTCCTCCATTTCCTCCCACGTGTTTCCCCAGTTCCTCCCTCTATATATAATATTACTTACATAAAATACTGATCTACTATTATGCGGTATTGATATAACATCAACCGACATCATGTTACATTATCCTCAATAACTAGCATCATCGTTATGTAATACACGGCGAATATTTAACGTTAAAATTTTCACAATTTTATTAGCACATTATTAAATAAAAAGGAGACTGTACTTAGTAGTTTTTAAATTTTTATAATTATTAAAATAATAATAATAATAATAATAATAATAATAATAATAATAATAATTATTATTATTATTATTATTATTATTATTATTATTATTATTATTATTATTGATAATAATGCATTTTATATAAATTTAATGATATTTATCATCAATGGTTTTAACAGAAACTGTTTAACGTAATTCTTGTACCCTTTTTAGATTTTATAAAATAGTATTTTTTATAGTAGTTATGAAAATTTTTAAATAATTTAAAAAAAATTAATATTATGTTTTTTTGTATATTTAAAAAAAAACTTTGAATTTACCTTATATTGCTTTTCGTGTTTTCTTCCTTACAAGCACTTTTGTAGTCCACACCACTTATCTCATATCAGGTATGCCATATTATTATGGGGTAATTCTTCACAGTGTAACATGGAAAGAGTTTTTAAAATACAGAAAAAAGCTGTTAGGTGTATGATGGGAGTCAACCACCTTACCTCATACAAATCACTATTTAAAGAGCTGCAATTGCTCACAGTTCCTTCTTTGTACATTTTTCAAGTGATAATGTACGTAAAGAAAAATACCTTTTTACAGAATTTAGATGTTCACAACCACTACACAAGAAACAGAATAAATTATTATGTTGCTAATCACAACACTAAATTTTTTGAACAAAAACCAACTTATCCAGGTAGAAAATACATCAATAAATTGCCACAAGGTTGCCACAAAAAGTTGTGACAATTTAACTCATTTTAAAAAAAAGCTTAAATAATATTTGATTGATGAAACATTGTACAGTATGCACGAATTCCTTTCTAAATAATTTTGGTTGAAAAGTATTTAACTTCTAATTAAACAAATATTGGATACTATTTGATACAAAGGGGTTCATGACAAGCCTACTGAGTTAAGCAGTAGCGGGAAAAAATTATTGGTAAGTGATAAATTTATCACTGTGTTTGACTTTTTTAATTTTGTGTGATATTTGATTCAATGGGGTTCATGACAAGCCTACTGAAGTAAGTGGTAGCAGAAACAATTTTTTGGTGGTAAGTGATGAATTTATCATTGGTGATAAACTTTCAGTTTATCAAATTTATCTTGATATGCCTATACTCCCTTTGGAGTCTCCTAGATGCAAAAAAAAAAACTTCTTCAGGTAATATTAATAAAAGTTTCTAGAAATATTTTACGAGAATATTTTATTCACCGCTTCTTCATAGAATATTTCTAGAAATTTTTAATATTATCTGAAGAAGTGGTACATACTCCAAAAGTGCTTGTAAGGAAGAAATTATGAAAGCAGTATAAGGTAAATACAAAGTTTTTTTTATATAAATAAGAAACAAAATATTAATATGGATTCTACTGCTATGATGCTAACTAATAACTTAAATAATTTTTTTTGTACACTCCTGTGCGTGGTCAAAACATTTTTTTATTAATGCGTCCTGGAGACTCCAGGAGCTGGAGTATAGGACACGACAGTTATAACACCTGAAATACATATAAGAATCACACAATGTATCACCACTATCAAGAAAGAAATTCTTGTACGCTATATAAAAGTTTCACCGATCAAGTAATTTTTCAGATTTTTTTTAAAGGAATGCAAATTATCGGCTACTTTTAAATGAATCACCCTTAGTTTGAAATAATATTTGTATTTTTAGTTCGGAGAAGCTGAAACTCCTCAAGTCTCCTCCGTGGCTATGCCCCTAACTGTTATCACCTTCCATTGATGGTTTCGAAAAAAGGGTCTGTGAAAACTCAATTTAAAATTATCGCTTTGATTTTATATGTAATTTACACATAATATATACTACTTTCGGTTATAGAAAAATGAGTTTTAACAGGTATCATTTACAGACCCTAACCGGGAATCGAAACCGGGATATTCCGTTTTTAGTCCAACACACTGAATGAGAACAACGCCAAGAAGGCGGCCAAATTTAATACAATTATTTAGAATTTAGAAGAAACAAATCAAAACGATCTGTATTTCGGTTTTTACATCAAATCCAGTGCCGATTATATGAAATCTGAATTACATCAACAAATATACTATATTAATATATTTTTTTAAATAAATAAATTTTGATTAAAATACATTTTATAAACTTAACTTTCAATTGGTGGTAACAATAAATTATATTTATATATAAATTAAATTATGTAATTGATAATTTTGAGTGAAAAATATTTTCAAAAGCAGTGAATTTATAGATTATAAATGTAAAAATTATTTTTAACCAGAATTGAATACAAAAATAAAAAAAAATTATGAGTATATAATGTTTTCCCTGAGAATTTAACTATTAATTCTATTGTAAAAAATTTCATTTAAATTTATAAAAAAAAATTATGATCAGTGACATAGCATAATTAATATTACTGTTAAATCTACATAATCTTTAAAAATTTTAAAAACAAAAATTATTAAAAAATTTCAAAATATGGCCCACAGAATTTTCAAGATGCTTATTATAAAAAGTCATAAATTTAATATATAGTTAATTAAATAATAAAATAATACTGGAAAAATTTAAATTTCACTTAAGCAATAAAAATATACATAATGTTTTCAAGGCAAGATCATTTTTTTAATTTAACGACAACATTGTGATTTGTACTGAATTTTAAATTAATAACAAACATTTTCAAGCAAAGTAATAATAAAGTTTGGCAATTTAAATGTACCAAAGAATACCATTAATAAATTTTAAAACAACTGAAGTAAGATATTAATTAAATTTAAATTCTTACAGTGATGTTTAAATGATAATACTGAGATCAAAGCAATTTAATAAAGTAATACTCACACAGAATGTCAGTAATAAGAAGGCTAGTGCCAACATAATGAGAATTAATTTTCCTTTACTAATACACGTTATGTATACAGTACAGTGCTATAATTGGGAGCTGAATTGTTTGCTAGTGCTCAATGTAGGGCAAGGTAGACTGGTGACAGTGAGCATCGAATTCGATAATTATTGAATTCGATGACAGTGAGACATGATGTTATAGCAACGGTTGCTTTAAATCAACATGGCAACGTGTGTACTGTACATTCTGAAAATATTTACTCTTCATTTTGTCAGTTGTTACTGTGAGACCGTTCACTGTAGTGGTGTTAATTACGCTCGCGGCTCGTCAACTTATTAATCTAGTTATTGTAAGTAATCTAATATTGTTATACGCGGCCTATTTATAAACAAACTGATATAAAATATAACACTCGGTAGTAAAATATTAAAAACTAATACATTTTTTTACTTTATTAGGCTATTATAATAAACTTTTAGTATATTAATAAAATATTTTAGAATATTATTAGGCAGTTCAAAATCTAATAAAATATTTTGGTAATACAGTGGTTATTTGAAATGGTTTGTGAGTAATATTTTTAGAACAGCACGTACTAATGGTATTATTACTACTACTAGGTTATAGGAGGAGGGGAATTGTACAAACAATCCTCTCCACCCGAATTCCTTACGCTAGCAATCAAGTGAGCTCCCATCTATATTATCAATTACCTTAGCAGTATACAATAAGTGCGTAGGGAATTTTTCGTTAATATGTAAAAAAAGGGAAATAAAATTTACCTTTTTTCATATAGTACATTTCTTAAAAAAAAAAAAATTTAACGTGTTAACAGAACACGCAGAAAAAGCAGGACTACTGATTTCCTTCGAGAAAACTAAATACATAATGAAAATCAAAATAGCTCCCAGTCACTTAAAGACACAATAAGGAAAAATTGGGAAAGTTGATAGCTTCAAGTACCTCGGGTAGATAATACAACTGAAGAACAGTGAGAAGGAAGCGAACAACAACAGACGAGGAAAGAGGGCAGGTGCACTCCGATGAATTCACCACTTGTATAAGAAGAAAGCACTTTCAAGGCAAGCCAAGATCACACAATTTAATACTGTAATAAAACAGGTTTGTTTGTACGCAAGTGTGCCGGCCGCATTGGCGTAGTTGATAACGTAGTCGTCTCTCATCATGCGGTCTTAGGTTCGAATCCCATTCAGGCACGGCATATTTTCATACGTTAAAAAAAATCATTTCATCTTTCACCGTCTGCATTAGCAGTAATTGCAGAACAGTAAGATGTTAAACAGATGTTAAAGTGCCTTAGAATGACCGGGAAGGCTGGTATAAGAAAGAAGCAAAGAAATTTTAAAGATCCTCCGCAAAATAATGCGTCCGAAGATAATAGACGGAGAATATCGGTTACGACGTCGAGAAGAGCTATACAAGGAAAATGAACGATTAATGAAAATGATTAGAAAAAGAAGACAAAAATTCTACGGACACCTATAGAGAATGGATAACAACCAGTTGACAAACCCAAACCATAAACCTTAAGTGTCGGATAAAAGGTTTAAAGAAGTCAGAAATGATATTGAGAAAACCGGGAAACTTAGTAATGAACTGAAAATAATTAAGACAACTAATTACGGACTTTAAGGGCTTCCATGAAGAACAAAGCAGAACACCGGGAGAATAGCATAAAAGACTGCTAAGATAGTTGATAACAACTGTATCTAACTACAAATTTCAAATTTAATACAGTAAATTTCAATAAAACTAAATTCATTTATTCCTTAAAATTAACTGAATAAATAATGATTATTTCTTGAAGCAGTACAAAACAATCTGTGATTACATTATTAATAAAAATACACATATATTTCAATGCAATAAAATGAACATGTCATAAAAAATTAACTCAGGAAGATTTTTGAAGAAATTCCTTTACAAATTCTGACACATTCAACTTCCTAAATAAACAGAATCGGTACCCAAAATGTTATAATAATTAATGAAATGCTTCAATAAAGTACAAAATATAACTATTATGTAAAAAAAAACAATGAAAAGTAATTAAAGCAATTTAAATATCATAAGCTGAAAAACATGTTACATTATAACAATCCTTTTTATATCTTAAAAAATAAATACTAGAAAAATACAAGTATCTAATATATATAAATGCATATAGAATGTACTACATTACCTAAAAACAATAACGTAATAATAAATGGCACAAATTTAATACTAAAGTAACTCATAATACTTATTTATAAATACTAAAAACAAAGCTAAAGGTAATAAAAAATATATACGGCACATGGATGAACATTCCGACATAAAAGCAATGGTAATTAATTTAATTACAGTGAAGGACTAACAAAAGTATGATTCAAGATCAATTAAATACATAATACATGGCAAAATATCATATAATAATATAAACACGGCATCATTGTATGACCTTGAAAATACGAGGAGTGTCCAAAAAATAAGTTTCCCTAGTCAAGAAGAAATTATAAAAAAGTTTACAAAATATATTTTATCATTTTTGGAAGGAATTGCCTATTTTCTACGAAACTCCTTCCTTTTCCAAGCATTTTTAGTAACTAGGCAAAAGAATTTTTAAACCTAAAGTTCAACCGTTCTTAGTTTGTTCCTACTGTCAACAAACCAAAGCCATCTACTACCAGGTGCACGCTAGAGTCCACGACTTTATGGATGTCGTATTCCTATTAGGTTAACTATGTTTTAAATTATAATTACTTAAAGTACTTAAAACATCAGTCATGATATGATGTAGGCCTAACAATTTCATTTATAAAAATACTTTTAAAAGTCTTTTGTATTTAAATACTTTTGAAAGTATTTTGTTGTTACATTTTAATCAGCGTGTACACATTTTGATATAATGCGCATGCTCAGTAACGTCATCATTTGTTTACATTAGGAGCAAACAAAGAAAGGCTGGACTACAGCTTCGTAACAATCTGCCGCCATATTCTGAAGCCTGTTGTCAACCTCGTTTTTCACATAGTCATCATCAGTGAAGCGTCGACAGATGAGATTATTTTTGAGCTGTAAACCAGTTCAGTTGTGTTGAACTATCTTGAAAAGAGGGCGTCACCTTCATCTTCAAACAATTTTAAAAAAGATTGTGCAGCTGTCAAGCGACACTGCTTATGAGCGTCAGACAACAAACACGGCATCACCTTCCACATACTTTTGAGAGCTGAAGTTCTTCAAACATCATGTTGTGAAGAAAGGAACGGCTAATTTCCATATTAGGTGACAGTTAAGTCAAGATTTCGTCAAGCGTGAGTCACTTGTCAGAGTCATGACTTCACGTGTACAACAGCAATGGTGTCGGCTTGGCGAGAAGTCGGCCGGTACATTGTGAATATTTTCTCTGTCTTCAATAGAGATTGTTCGCCAGCGGCAAACCATTTGGACAGACAAGAGATTTTCACCATAAATACTGTCTATGAATTTCCACAGCTGATTCATTTTTTACAGTCAAAAAACGAATAAAACTACGGATCTTACAACTCGGGGCAAAACGAAGGGGAACCTCCATTTTGTTCAGTTCGCTAATGACGCCTGGTTGGTTTACAGCCACCAGATCAAGTAAAAATTACAATACAAATTGGTGTAGTTGGTAACGTGCTCGCCTCTCATCATGCGGTCTTGGGTTCGAATCCCATTCAGGCATGGCATATTTTCATACGTTAGAAAAAATCATTTTATCCTTCACCGTCTGCATTAGCAGTAATTGCAGAAGAATCGGACGTTAAACCAAAAAAAGACCAAGTACAAGAACTCCCACTACACCCGAACTAAAATTTCTTGCGCGCGAAAACAGCCCGCTTCACTCGTAATTCGATATAAAACTTAAGGAAACTTACTTTTTGGATTCCGCTGGTACAATTGATATATCCTTAACTATAATTGCATTATATTAAAGCAAATAAATGGATACATATAATAAGTAACTATAAAATAATCTATTATTATTAACTACATACAAACACACGAACAAAACAAAACTACGCACACAAAAACAAATAAAAATCAAATTTGGTTTTTATCATTAAATAAATTTTATACAAATAATAATGTATTTATAACTAGATATATTAAATAAATAATATCAGTATGAATTGGGTAAGTAATTACTACTTAAAATTTATACGAGCCTTTTAAATAATAAAAAAAATATTGAATTACCCGTTTATAAGATCGGTTATCGGGGATATTTGAGACAACTAAAATCTTTCCGGAGTATTTTCTTTTATTTCATATGAGTATTTCTTGTTTTTATAGTAGACTATAAAATCTTATACAGTAACACTTTCTCTTTACAAGAAGACTGACAAACGACACATTACAAATATATATTTATTATTGCATAATTAAATTGCATTTAAGTTTATTATTAAATTACAGTTTTACTTGGAAAACAAACTATAAAAGAACATAACAAGATTTCCATTTGTATTACAGTAGTATCCGTTTAATACACTCAAGGGGCTAAAACGATTTTCTGCTCAAAACGCGGTTTTCATAAAATCCCTTGATTAATAAATTAAAACACGTTTATATGTTTCCGTTTAATACGCATTCAATCCCGCCTAATACGCGCTCAAAATTGATGACCATTTTAAAAATAAGTAATGGAAATATCGTTATTAGTAACAGTATTTATGTACATATATGTACGTATTAGTGTGTTATTTATTTGTGTGTTTTTATTTAAAATTAAAATTGACGTTTAAAAAAAGGTATGTATTTTAACGTTTATTTAATATTTGAGATTGCCCCCTACCCACTTTATAGCTAGCCAATCACTTGCCAGAAACGTTGCCAATACTTGCTCTTGTAGCTCTGTTAAATATTTTACCATTTTTTTGGTCACCCACCGGGTTGGTCTAGAGGTAAAGTCGTCGCCAAAATCAGCTGTGTAATAGCTGATTTTCGGGGACGAAGGTTCCTGGTTCAAATCCTAGTAAAGGTAGTTACTTTTATACAGATTTGAATGCTAGGCAGTGGTTACCGGTGTACTTTGATGGTTGGGGTTCAATTAACCATACTCTCTCAGGAATGGTTGGCCTGAGTCTGTACAAGACTACACCTCATTAACACGTCATACACATCATCCTCATTTCATTGGGTCATGGGGTTGCTTATTGTTCTGAATTGAACAGATTGCAACGTACACACATTAGGGATTACAAAAAAAAATTTTTTTTTGTCTTTCAATAATAATTATAATTTACAAGCATACAATCAGCTGATTATATTATAAAGTATTGCATGTTAACGCGCTTTATAATCATTGTGTTCAGTCATGGCGTTCTCTAGTCTAGAGAACGCCATGGTTCAGTACGAGAAGCTAGACGAGATTAAGGCCGGACGTTTACTGGAGCGCAGGTGGCACAGTGCGTTCGAGACGGACACGAGCAGGGCAGGGCAGGGCAGGCAGAGCAGATATTTCTCCCAGCGTATACTGGAGACGCAGGACAGGCGAATATTTTTTTCAGGTTCAGAAATTAGCTCATGTTAGGCCATTTAGCGCGTTGGATCATTTTAGTGAGATTAATAGGTTAGTATCGGATTCGTCCGATTCCGTTATAGAAGAATTAATTTTACTTGTATTGAATTACTTAATTGTATTGTATTTCAAAGCGAATGAAGAAAATTTTATAGCAAAGTGACTTTATAAAAAAAACGTAAAACGCTTGGTAAGTTCAAGTTAACACAAGTTTGACGATACTACATTCAAGAATTGTACTAGGTTTACAACTTAATAGTATTTCATGTAATCAGCACACATTTTATTAGCTTCTCTTGTACCGACATGTTTCCTGCTCAACGCGTGTACTAAAACTGTGCCTCGACTACAAACTGTGGCTGCTGAATCCTGAATCCTGGTTGAGAGGGCTGAGAAGCCCTATGATGGCGACATCGTGTTAAGGAACACCTGGTCGCTCGGGGAACAATTTTACCGAATAATTGCAACCTCATGAAATTTAGGGGGAATTTTATAGTTTAAAATTAGGAAATAGGATTCTGACTCTTGCGGGATTGGGACTGGGACTTCAAAGGAGGTAATGTATTTTAAGAAGTTACTCGTGGATGAAAATTTATATTAAGGGACAAGTGGGTTTAAGAGCGGCTCTTTTCTTTTTTTTGTTTTTCAGTGGCCTTTTTCAGTTATGTGGGAGTTTTATTGTCTTGAGGAGGGGAAGGCACGCACCGTACTTAACGTGGACAAATGGTACAATTTTAGGTAGGGGTTAGTTTATGATTTTAGGGGAGACGGAAAGGGTAGAGTTTGGCATAATCACCGGCCTTTTATTTTCTAAGTGTTTAATAATTTAAAATGGCGGCTCTTTTCACCGTAGTGGAGTGATTATGCGTAGGAACATGGGGACTACTACCAACTGGGGGGCGTGTCTGTGGCTGCTCGACACAGACACGTTGCTGTGCCACAACACATGTCTGTCTCCCAATATACGGTACGCTACAGGCAACAATGGGTGCACAGTTTTCACTCCTGCCCCGCTTGTCCTGAACTGCGCTCTAGTATACGCCCGGCCTAAACTATTGCGGTTCTTATACGCATGCGCACGCAATATTTGTCAGGTACAATCTGACAACGCTGGCAAACATTCTGATTGGTCTAAACATGTGAAACAGCAAAGCTCATCAACCGTGAAAAGCATATTAGCATATTTTACACCTTTATCTCTTCTGTTATTAAATGCTTCAGACATATAATTGGCCGTCCATATGATAAGAAACATAACAAGATTTTGTAACCCTGGAACAAACAGATCGAGTGGAAATAATTTAACACTCCATCTGCCTGTTATAGGCGAAGTAATGTGTATCAGCTTTAACCCTTTATAGGTTAGTGCGCTAATATCATACCACCGTACTAAGTACCTGGATGTGCAATTTTTTTTTAAATTTTGTTTTCAACTTTTATGATGTTTATGTTACTTAACCGTTTCAGTGCCGAAATAATATTTAAAAGTTTGATCTAAAGTGCCGTTTAATTTGAATAAGGGTGTACAAAAGTGCCAGCCCTTATTTTGAAAACTTGCAGGCAAAAGCCTGCCATTGTTGATCAAAATTTCAACTTTTCACAAATATAAAATTCCCTATTAAAAATTAATTTTTATTGTGTTCATAAACAACAAAAACAAAATAAAATCGTTCTAACACTAAAATATTATTTTGAATACAAAATAGCTTTTTTTTAGTTTATTTAAAGTCGCATTGACAGCTTGTTCATTAGCAACTATTGTTTGTATTAGTACCTTAACTGTGGTTTTAACATGTTAAAATTTCCAGACCCAAGCCGGGAATTGAATCCGGGGCCTTTCGCTTCGTAGATTAGCGTGCTAGTTACTACGCCACGGATGCGGTTCCAAATACATTATTCCATTAATTTTTGTTTAAAAGGTTTTTTTGGAAATGTTCGGTTATCCGGACGTTGGCACTTTATGCATAACTTACGGACGTCCCGAAAACCGGATGGTATAATTAAGTAAAATATACCGACGTCCTGTTTTCCGGACGTTGGTACTGAAAGGGTTAATTATGCACTTTGATACAATTTAGAGTATGTTTTGTGTTGGGAGAGGGTGTCCTTTTATTTAGCCACCAAGCTTCTCTGCAGTTGACAGTTGCAAAGTGATTTGTCTATTACAATTCATTCACTAATGCTTGTGCCATTAATATCATATAAATCGAATAATAACTATAAAATCAATGGAATAGACTTTTTTTATTATACTAATGTTTAATACTGAAATTAAAAAAAAAAATTTACAATCACGGAAACGGACAGTGTCTTCATATAAGGACACTTTTCAAGTAGAGTGCAGCACAAAAATTTTAATTTTGATAAATGTACATAAAAAGGAACTTCAAGCGTTTACGAATATACCCCGGAATTCCTCGTTGTATAACGTTCAAATATGTTCATTTACAACCCGAAAACTTAAGGGTTCTTATTTTCAACCACCATCCGTTTACAAAATTTTTATGAAAATTAATTCGTCCTATTAAGGGTTAAAAAATCAGCCCATAACAGACAGGTGGAGTGTCAAATTATTTACACTCAATCTGTTTGTTACAGGGCTAAAATAAATAGTTCTGTTTGTTATCACATGGTCAGCCAATTAAATGACTGAATCATTTAAGAACAGAAGAGGTAGAGGTGTAAAAGACACTAATCAGAGTTATCTCCTCTGAAAGTAATGGATTTCATTATACAGCCAGACCCTGTGGTGAATGAAGTGAAATTATCATTTGCAGAGTGGAAAATATATGCTTTTCAGAGGGCCTGGCATGCTGATAAGTGTACTTTTCCACTCAGTGAGGAAGGTAATGGTAAACCACCTCACTCCTCGATTTACTTAGTAAAACCTCTACGGGTTCAAACCAGCTTTTCAGCTGATGACCTAAACAACATCAAGGGTTAAAACCCGCGATCGATTTTTTTAAAAATTAGTATAAGTTTCTTGAATAAAGTATACTGTTGAAATATTGGGTCGAGTAAACAAAAATGTTTATGATAATTACACGGGACAGTCAAGGATAATTTTTACCAAAATTAATCAACATCAAAATACAAAATCACATTAATGTAATATTGTGATATTGAAAGATAATTTCACGTTGTTATTATTATTAGTACATACGAACACATTTATGCAATAACAAACAATCTATCAGAGATGAGGAGTATATCATTAACAACTGACGTATAATGATTCATATGGCACATTTGTACACATTTCATAGACTGCACATTATTGATTTACTGCATGCATAAATACAGTTCTCAATTACCCACTAAATGAAATTTTGGTACTACTATACATATCAAAACGTAACAAATACGTTTAAAATAATAACGTACATGCATAAAAATTTGTGAAAATTCATAATGTTTTGTAAAATGATTCTGAAATAATCTGAAACATTTTCAGGATATCTTCTATAAGTAAAAATCTGGTGTGAAACACTCACACGATTGTATCTTACCAATGTAAAATACAAAAAAAACAAAAAGATGTTTATAAATAATTTTAATCATGAACGAATGATTCTTCTTTATATGAAATGCAACCTCTGTGGAGCTTACAAATACAGAAAATCACTAACTGATGCTAAACTACGCTTTGTACAAAAAATTCTTGAAATAAAAGTTTTTTTTTAAATTCCAAATTTGTGTACGTTGCAATCTGTTCAATTCAGAACATTAAGCAACCCCATGACCCAATGAGATGAGGATGATGTGTATGACGTGTAAATGAAGTGTAGTCTTGTACAGACCCAGGCCGACCATTCCTGAGAGAGTATGGTTAATTAAACCCCAACCATCAAAGTACACCGGTAACCACTGTCTAGTATTCAGATCCGTATAAAAGTAACTACCTTTACTAGGATTTGAACCAGCTTCGTCTCAGCTGATTTTGACGACGACTTTACCTCTAGACCAACCCGGTGGGTTAAGAAATAAAAGTTGTAAGTTTTTTTTAATTTTCTATAACTCTGGTTGTAGGAACTTTGTCGTACAAAATAAAACCAATAGGAAGTCCATACTAAGTACGCAATGATAAAAAATCCCATATTTTTAGATACCGATTTTGATGAGCAAAATACATAAAATCAGTAATTAACGCTAAATTAAGCGTTGTGAAAAAAAAGTTGCAAATTTTTTAATGTTCTACAAATTTAATGTATACGTTTTCGCCCTAGAATCATAAAAATTTAAAAATTTCAGCACACATGGCGTCTACCCTATCTTGTAGAACATAAAAAAATAGTAAATTAGGCGATTTGAAAAAAGTCGTAGGAGCCTTTTTTAAGTAAATAAAAAAGTGAAAAATTGTACGAATAAATTACTACTTCCGGTTTACAGATTTAAATGAAAATTTTCTTGTTGGGTCCCCTAATGGTATCTAACTGAAGTTGAAAGTTACAACTTTGTACCATGTTTCGTTCTTAAGATATTTTGTTTACACAAAAACAGACCAAAACATATTTTCTGAGTTCGGAAGGCCTGAAAAAGTGTATTTCCGGATAAAACTGAATTTCGAAAAATCTAAATTTAAAACAATACTTTTCTTTCCTATAATATTCATATAAAGCAAAAGAAAGTAAAAAAAATCGCACAAACTTCAATGTGATTTAACTTTAACGTTGTCGAAATCTGAACGAAATACTTCGCAACCTTTAACTCCATAAAAAAGCATTTACTCCTAAAGTGCACTCCAAAGCACTAAAGAAAGTTTATAATCTCCTAACAAGAAAACACCCTGAAAATATTTTAAATTATTTATGAATTACTCTGTATATATAATTTTTAAATTTGTAAAACCATATTATTATAATATTTCTGTACAAAAATAATACAATTTATGTGTTTAAAACTTTACCTGAGTATTATAAAAATAAAAATATGAAATACCAGAAACCATAAAAAATGGTTTTCATAAAATATCATTTTATTACAGCGTTATAAAATAATTTGATAACAATATCTACTGTAATAAAAAATGCAAATAAAATTCCATTGTTTCATAAATTATTAACAACAATAATTATTAATTACATTAATTTATTATTTTTAATTATATTGTAAGCTTATTTAGATTGTCATATTTTATACTTAGAATTAGTTGCCATATTGAGTGAAACAATACACGAGTATATTATTATGGTTTAATTAGTTAATGAAATTTAATCTGAAAATTTGGTATACACATGAATGAAGAAGACAATATTTTTTTGAAGTATTTTTAATGGGAACGACCATTTAATTAAGAATTTAGGTGACAAGGGTTTGGAATTTAATCTGGTGGGACGAGTATTGTCTTTGGCATAACTTATCATCAATCTTCCATTTATAATTCATATAATGTAAGAAATTTATTCAAAAGAAGTTCCTTAGAAATATAGAAACAAAAATTCGAGCACAAATATCCTGAATTTTCCGGAAAATTTCCGGGAATATCCCGGTTTATCTCGGATTTTCTAGAAATATCTCCAATTTCTGAAAACTTATCCGGGAATATCCAGACTTTTCTGGAAAAAATTCCAAGATATAAAAAAAAATCCCTTATTTTTATATGAATTTTTGGAAGTTACTGAAGTGCAGTTGTTATCCCGAAATTACCGAAAAAATTGTCCGGGATCACACCAAACTTGATTTAAATCCTGAAATTCTCTCTAGGAACGTTTGGTGTAATCCCGGACAATTTTTTTGGAAATTTCGGGATAACAACTCTCCTTCAGAAAAGTCTAGAAAATTCATGATAAAATAAGGGAGATTTCTTTATATTTTGGAATTTTTTCAAGAAAAATCTAGATATTCCTCGACATGTTTTTGGAAAATTAGAATTATTCCCAGAAAGTTCGAGATAAACCGGGATATCCCCGGAAATTTTTCGGAAAATTCGGGATATTTGTGCTCGAATGCTAATGAGGAAAGTAGTATAGTTTCTATACTACTTTCCTTAACATCAACAAAAACATCTGAAAAAAGTGTTCCTGCTAAGCCGAGAAATCCAGTGAAAAGTTGGGTAAGCAACCCCCACCAGATACACGTCCGGTAAGAAGATTTTTGCCGAGGAGATTGAGGATTCGTTCTTTAGTTTGTTTTCATTGTCAAGAATGGTTGAACAGTGATCGTAATCCGTGAGAGTTTTATACCACCTTGGAGGACTCAAGAAGTAAGAGCAAAACACGTTTTGGCTGTGAAAGTAAGTACAAAAGAACCTAAAAACCCGCCAATCTAGGTAGATGTAAAATGGCAACCCCTTTCTCTAGATAGATTAATTGTAAGGCTCATAACCCACATAAAGTGGAATTTTTGAAACTATCTAGAGAACAAAAATAAAAGTAGGGAAGGACAATCGTAAAAAGTATTGGAAACGAAAAATTAATTTTATTTTTGGAATATGGAATGTAATTTTATCAACTGGAAAGGATGTGGAGAAAGTGGAAGGAAGATTGGAGAGGGCTGATGATGTTGGCTAAGGAGAAGAGGGAATTTCTAATATTAAAAGATGGAGGAAAAACTTCATGATATTATGAGCAGAGAACATGTGAATGGAGCTCACCTTCATAACAACCAGATCCGGATCGAGAGAGAGAGAGAGAGAGAGAGAAATAATATTGTTAACTAGGAACCATAATATATTATATTTTATAAAATAAGTCCAATTTTCAAGGGCCAAAACTTTACACTTGCAACAAAAATAAGGCATCCATAAGTTGTTATGTCTTCTCCAAGTTCCTGGACCTAGAATGAAGCCATCAAAAGGAAATTCATTTAATATGTGGTATAGACGAATATTGAAACTACTATGAAATTCTCAGATGAAAAATTTAAAAGTTCTCAGAAGAATAAAAAAGACTTGGAATCATTCACACCAATAAAATGATGTAGAAAGCTTTAATACTTGGAATATACGAGTATCATCAGGAATGAACCAAGATATTCGTTACAAGTCATTCTAAAGGGAAAAATAAAGTAGTAGACTAAGGATACCATAGCTTCGAAATTAGAGAACTAGATATAGGAAACATATAGTTGAGAACATAATAAGTGACAAATTGTAGTGGCAGTGGCTTTTCAAACCTCACTGTTGTTTTACAGGTTACACAAAAGTGTGGGTTATAACATTAAAATGTCATCAACCAAATTATTTTTTTTTCTATTTTCAATAAAAAATGTCTTTTAGAACATAAAAAAATGAATTACAAAACTTTCTGTAATTTATAATTTTTATTACACTAAAAATTTATTTTTAAATTTTGGTTCTTTTGTTAATATTATTTATGGTAAAATTTTTGAAGATGATCTTTACGTGAACTTTCCTCCCATCATCTACCAAACAACGTTCAAAGACGACCAAGGAGGAAGTGGAGCCGAGACCTCCTGTTTTAAAATCTGTTAATGTTTTTAATGAATTAATTAATTAATCGATAACATGGTAAGATATCCAAAACTTCCCACACATTCCCACACACTTCCCACACAAAAAATGTGTGGGAAGTTTTGGATATCTTGGAAGCGTCGTCTCAAATAATGGGAGTGCTGAGCTAGAAGTTCTAAATAGAGTGAATAAAGGATCCTCCTTCTTTTACCAAGTGCGGAACTTAGTCTGGGATAATACAGTTCCCATAAGAGCCAAACAGACCATGTTTAAAACATATCTTCTTCCAATAATGACATATGGCCTAGAAAGCTGTGTCTTATTGAAAGGGGGCATTAGCAAATTACAGGCATGTGAGATGAAATTTTTAAGATCAGCCTTGCAGAAGACCAGAAGAGACAAGGTCAGAAATGAATATATAAGAAGAGATATGCAGGTGACCTTAACGATGGAAGAAAGATTACGTACCGCAAGACTCAAATGGTTTGGACATGTACAAAGGATGCCAGAGGCACGTATCCCCAGACAGTACTTGGACATGGAGGTATCTGGAAAGAGACCGGTTGGACATCCCAGAAGAAGATAGACTGACCAAATAAGGGATGATCTCCTAACAAAAGGAATGACACTACAGGATATCAGAATACAAAAGGTATATCAAGATAGAGATAGATGGAGGCATATCGTCCACTCAAATCCTACCCGGCCTGCTGGAAGGATACCCAGATGAAGAAGAAGAGAACATAGTAAGAAGTAACTACTAACATGTCGGAGATCTGTCAGTGGATGGTGCTCTTCATGTCATTTCATTCATTCTTTCATCCACCATCATATTCACTGGTTGCTTATCTTGCAACAGTTGTGAATTTTATAAAGTTAACAAAAAAAAGATGATTTTAAATACTTCTTCATAGTTATACCAAAATTTAATTACATTTCATTAACGATAAGCAATTACTTTAATAAATTACAATAACAGTAAAATTACACAAAGACTCGTTTATTACTAATCATACTAACTAATACTTATGCATTACAATAATACAGTGAAATTTCCACCAACGGACAATCCCCGATAACAGGAACCTCTAAATACCGAACGAATTTTTATATTACATTTAATACTGGAAAAACTTCTTTATAACGTACACGGGCAATTTATAAAGTAACTTTTGAACAAGCAACGAGAATAAAATTAAAAAAAAAATCTTTATCCATTGTTTGAAGCATTACGATATATGCTGAAGAAGTATAATTACAAAAAAGCACAAATTAAATTATTACAATACAATAATGGATTACTGAAGAGAAAGTTGTTTATATATAATACGAAATTAAAATAGGGAGAACAAATCCATACCTATTTTAATTTCGGCACTACCTAAACAAAAAGGTAGATTAAGGGGCGAATTCAATCATTTCTTATGGTTTTTGATCTGATAAATTGAATAAAATAGGTCCCAGAACTGTAAGTTAAATAGTTTTTGAGAAAACCAGTGTCAAATGCAAAAAATGGTGTGAAAAAACACAATTTTTCATCATTGTTTTTCCGGTTAATTTTACTTTGTACTGTTATGAATAAAATTTCATTTAATCAAACATGTATTCTCTTTCTGTGTACTTTATTTACACCGATTTGTTCAGAATAAAATTTTCAACATGTTTTATTCAAAAAATTTAACACTGTTTCTTGGTGAAATAACAAAGTTATTCTTACCCAAAGATGAAAAAATGGGTTTTTCACTCCATTTTTTGCATTTGACACTGGTTTTCTTAAAAAATATTTAACTTACAGTTCTAGGACCTATTTTATTCAATTTATCAGATCAAAAACCATAAGAAATGATTGAATTCGCCCCTTAATCTACCTTACAAGAATTTCAGGAAGACCTCATTTCACCTGGTGAGCTGAAACCCGGGCGAAACTTTCGCTAGCCGTAACTCGGAAACAAAACATATAGGCAAGAGAAAGTAAAAATATCTAACACGTGGAAATTTTACTGTATTACAAATAACCAAAAAACTTTCACTAGCGTTCAAAATATAATGATTAACAAAATAATATAAATATACTTACTCTATATTGGCATTTTGTTGTTGCTAAAAAAATCGACTATAATACAAATTGGCATACAAACAAACTACAACAAAACTCTACAATATTAATTAATACAATTATCTACAATACTATTTTCACTACAACAATCTTGTACTACAATAAATTAATTATAATATATACATATACAAGAGATGAACATTTATTGTATAATCAAAGCGACAAACAAACGGACAAATAAAACTCTAAATTTAAATAAATAAATATAAAATTTAAATTGGCACTTTAAAATTGGCAATTTAAATTGGTTTTCATGGAAAATATAAGGATTTTCATGGAAAATCACAGAAAAACAGGATAACCATTTTCAATAATAATTAATAATAATGAGATATTTACCGAACATATTTTGAACAGTAGCTCGAGGCCAATTTAAAATGAGGCAAGTCAAATTCTGAATTATGAGTGGGTGTATTAAATAATTTAGTTAAACAATAACATTAAAATTGTTTACGTAGAAACATATAAAACGATTCACTATCATGTATTATTAAAATTATGTACAAATTACTAGTTGTTGTTAAAAGGTCATCTACCGAAAAGGTGTTTGAACCTTTATGGGGTTTACTGAATAAAAAAAGTACGGAGTTGGTTTAAAAATACCTTCTTCACTGAATGGAAAAGTATACTTATCAGCATGCAAGGCCCTCTGAAAATCATCTACTTTCCACCCTACAAATGAAACTTTCACTTCATTCACCAAAGAGTCTGTCTGTATAATAAAATTCATTACTTTCAGATAAGATAACAGTGATTACCGTCTTTTACACCTGTACCTCTTCTGTTCTTAAATGCTTCAGTAATATAATTGGGTGACCTTATGATAAGAAACACAACTATTTCTGTAGGCCTGGAATTAGCAGATCAAGTGCAAATTATTTAACACTCCACCTGCCTGTTATGAGATTATTATATATGTATTTATTTATTTATTCCCATGATAGAAATAATTTGAACGTAGAAATCAATTTGTAAAAATTTTATGTTATTCGTAATTTTTAAAAAAATGGTACGGTTGAAAGATAAAATTGAAAAAATGTCAGTAGCTCGAGAAGAAACCCGATACCTATAGTGTGTAAAGTTTAATTTCCCTATCTTTTACCAATCCTATGAAAATGTACCTAAAAGTAGCAAATTTAACATTGGCGGGATACAAAGTACAGTATCCCTTAAAGTTGTATAAAATATGGTGATACTAAACGGAAATGAGATGTGGGCACTTTCGAAGCGGAAACGAAATAAGTTTCAGGAGTTGGAAATTAGGTGAAGGGTTGTACTTGGGAGGGTAGGCTAAGGAATGCAGATATACTCGATAAGAAGGGTATTACTAGCATAGATAAGAGATTGAAAATTCGTAAGAGGTAAAGTATTCAGATGAACTAATGTCCCCTAGCCGTGGGAGTGAGATAATGCATAACGCTCTCACTCGCACAACCCATACGCGCCGTTCCAATAAAATTGTCTTTAATTTTACTCATTGTTTTGAGCAAACGTTTATGCATGCAGTAAACTAACAAGCAAGATAACGACTGTAGTATATTTTCAGATTAGAATTATAACGGTAAAGACCTTTGAGCGCATGCGTAGTTATGCCACATATCTCCCTCTCACTCGGTCGGCTATGGGACATTAGTTCGTCTGATACCTATACTGGAGCAGCCATTTGGAACGGTTGAGGGAAGACCGCTTGCCCCGTTTAACTTACACAAGTACAATTCCAACGGTAAGAGAAGTGAACGATGCGATAGTGAAGGGAGGAGTCCGTTTCGCATATTTTTGAAAGATGTCCCTATTTTGGCCTCGACAGAATGGAGACATCTGAGAAGACAGGCGTTGCACAGTGGATCCCAGAGAGAGTAGAAGAGGCACCGATGCTGCAGGATGAGGAGAACTGGAAGTTGGTCGCTCAGTTTGCGGAGAGGGTGGTCGGTAGACTGCGGAGGGAGGAGACATCTGGAGATCAGCAGGATCACCTTCTCCCACAGTGAATTAATCCTGTCCCGATCTCTGTAGGTAAGGTAGGCACACTAATTTCCTAAGCTGGTGATGAAAGAGATGAATGAAAGTGAGAGAGTGAGTGTTGGTCGGTGACAGCGAGAGGGGAATTAGGCAACGGTTCTCTTCCACGCCCCACTGACATGTAAAATTTTTTTTAACCTAACATTTCCCTTGTAGTATTATGTAAACAGTTCCGAGGGAGGTGGAGGATTGTTTACTGATGTCGGATCAAGTGGCCAGGCGGCGGGTTTCTGGTTGGTAAGGCGGTTGCGGCCTCCTTGGGGCTGGACGAGGACGCCTCAATTGAGTCCCAACACTACTTTCCCCATCGCGAGGGAGTGAACATGAGTTTTTCTCGCCACCTCGGATAAAGAAAAAAAAAGTTAAGAAAAGTACTGAACGCCCAAAAAGGAGATGGTTTCCAGAACAGGCCGAGCTGCCTAATCCATAAAATGAAGAAGAAGAAGAAGACGAAAATTAAATAAATAAAATTAATGAATAGAAATTACAATAATATGATTTCATGAAAAACGATCACATAAATTACATTACAAACCACAAAAAAATTTAAATAAATTTTTTTTGACAGAAAACTACAATATAAAATTATTAAATATCATATAATAATCACAGTTATTTTCTTGTATTGTATTAATTAATTAATTAAAAATTAATTAATTACCTGAGTTAGAAAAAGTTTGCCTCTTTAATTATAATTAAATGATCCCAGTATATAAAATTACATAAGCTAATCTCAACTAACAAATTACAATAATAATAAAATCAAATCAAGTTATAAATAGGCTAACAAAGGTAAAACTTATTAACTATCTTACGTATTTCATTTATTTATTATCTATTTATATATCTAAAAAAAGTATTCTCATTAAATACACGCAATATAAATCATTATGTATAAAAAAACATCACTAAACGGCTACACGGTTTTTTAAAAAATAAATTAAGCATTTCTACAATAATACAAAATACAAAACACAACAGAAAACAAAAATATAATCAAAAAAACTTATGTACACACACAAATTTATATAATATAAAGCAATTTAAATTTAATTTTTACATGTAACTCTAAATAATACCATGTTTCACAGTAAATACAATTTTTCTTAAAGAAAAGGCGCATACAGAAAGTTCAATTTTATTGGCACAGTTGGTAACATGTTCGACGACTAATGCAAAGATGTTAATGGTGGCAAATTTAATTGTCATCAATTGTTTTGTTTTACCCGTCTGTCCATTACATCTAGGCTATAGTCAGATTCACGAAAGAAAACACCTGTCTTCAAGCGGCAATACATCTTTTGAACAGTTGTATGTAAAAACAATTACAATACATCAAATTAAAGTTCGTTTTATTGTTGCTTACAGAATTACATAAACATTTAATACGAGGGTAGGCTGATAAGTAATGCACACATGCTTGTAGAAGACGAACAAAAAGAAATAGCAAGATGGGGTAAATAACAAATTAAAGTACAAATCTTAACCTACCAAATTATCTATTTATTTTTCAATATAGTCACCGTTAAGCATTACACATTTCTCCCAACGTTTAACAAGTTTTTTCATTCCGTCACTGAAAAATTCTTCCGACTTTCCTCGAACCCAGGACGCAATAGCTGCCTTCACCTCATTGTCCGAGCTGTAATGATTACCCTTAAGGTCTCTCTTCAGTAGAGGAAAAAAATAAAAATCGCAAGGCGCAAGGTCGGGAGAATACGGAGGGTGTAAAATTGGTTGAAACTTCAGGTTTCTCAGAGCCTCTCCAGTTGCACGCGAAGTGTGTGGACGAGCATTGTCGTGTTGCAAAATTATTGGCGCCAGGTTGCCTCTAACACGACAAACTCGACGTCGCAGGTGTTTCAGAGTCTGTATATACTGAGCAGAATTTACCGTTGCCCCTCGTTCCAGATAATCAGTCACATAAACTCGGCGAGCATCCCAAAACACAGTCAAAAGAATTTTTTTTGCGGACGGTTGTGTTTTGAACTTTTTCACAACAGGAGAATGTGGATGACGATATTCAGCGCTCTGCCTTTTTTCTTCGGGATCGTAATGATGAACCCATGACTCGTCCCCCGTCACAATATTCAAAAGAAAGTCGTCTCCTTCGTCACGGTAGCGCTTCAAAAGTTGTTCAATTCGCGTTGTTTAATTCTCGTTGACATAGCACCAGAACACGACGCCATACTTCCACTACTCAAAACAAACTGAATGAAAGCAACGCCTTCAAACTGCGCAGACTTGTAGAGGAGAAATAGTACTTCCACATGCCACCAGGCGCGCTACTGAAGTTTATTTAGTTGTCTTCTACAAGCATGTGTGCATTACTTATCAGCCTACCCTCGTACTTTGTAGCCCTATACATTTTAAAGTACGCGTTAACGAAGTAATAGTAGGGGAAAGGAGCCATATATGGAATAGGGTCTTATTAAGGAATACTAGTGTTTTTCCAGACAGGACGTTGGAAATCCTGATTTTCTCGCACCATTGGTTTTACCGACAGAAACAACTACCGGATTCAAACAGACCAAACACAGCGTGTTTTTGTCAAGGTGATTACAATGAAGATAAAAAAGGTGAAAAGTGGATTCAATGATTGAGGTGTAATAATTGAAGTCATGAACTATGCACTAGTACTGAAAGATTGTATTTTGTCTTTGATTACTGTAAATAAACTGATTGAACTAATAATTTGGTGTTTTAAAAACTTTGTGGGCAAATTATGTATCTATTCCAAGTATTCCAAATTATAACCCTATGTATTCCACATTAAGATCCTATTTTGTGAATTGTAAAAATCATGTCGCTAAAGAAAATTTTTTTTTTACTTTCTCTTGCCTATATGAATATATAGGAAGGAAAGTATTGTTCTCATGTCGATTTTAAGAAATCGAGTTTTCACCGGATCTATACGTTTTGAGACCCCCTGAACCCAAAAAACATGTTTTTAGCGATTGGTCTGTGTGTGTGTGTGTGTGTGTGTGTGAACAGAATATCTCAAGAACGGAACATCGTACGAACTTGAAACTTGAAACTTAAGTTACGTACCACTACCGGACTCGACACGAACATTTTCATCAAAATCGGTCAACCGGAAGTGGTAGTTTATTCGTGTAATTTTTCACTTTTTTGCGATTTTCTCAAAAACTGGTCCTACGATTTTTTTTAAAATCGCCTCATTTACTCAAATTTTTATTCTCTACAAGATAGGGTAGGCGTCATGTTTGCTGAAATTCTGCGTGAGGCTGTTTTCACGTAAAAACGTTGTTTTTTTAAGATTACAGCTTTAATATGCATTTTAGCGCAAAACTTTATATAATAAAAGTTGTAGAGAATTGAAAATTCTACAACTTTTATTTCAAACAATTTTTTGTATAACGCTTAGTTTAGCGGTAATTTGCGATTTTCTGTTTTTTTCTCACGAAAATGTGTGAAAAATTGATTTTTTTAAGATTTCGGCCTTAGTATGCATTTTACGACAAAAGTGTATATAATTTAATTTATAGAAAATTAAAAGATCTACAACTTTTATTTAACTTTTATTTACAACTTTTTCCGTTTTTTTAAGCCAAATTGATTTCGATTTTCATTTCGCGTCATTCACTCATGATTAAAATAAGGTTATGTTTTTGAGGTTAGTTTTTTGTTTATTTCTAATATTTTATTATTAATGTTAGGTTTATTGTTAATTATTTGCATTGGCAAGAGAAAGTTGTGTGAGTGTTTCACACCAGATTTTTTAAATTATATTTGTAAATTTAAGATTTTGTATTTTCTAGATGTGAAATAAACTATTTCTACAATTGATATAAAATTCACGTAATTTCAAAAAGTCATAGAAACCCAGGAAAAAGAAAAAATGAAAATGGTATTCCATATTTGGTTCCTCTCCCCTACCTTGATGTTGAGTATACTGGAATATTGGTTAAAAACAAGGTACTCTTTTTCGTAATTCGTTATATTTAATACACTATTAATTTCCGAAAATGTTAATGTATATCTTGTATCCAACAATAAAACAAGCTTTCATTTGATCTATCGTAATTGTTTTTACTTACAACAATTCAAAAAATATTGCTGTTTAAAGACAGATGTTTTCTTTCGTGAATCGGACTATAGTTGCCAGAAACTACAAGAGATAAAAACAAACGGTTTTGGGATTCGTAATCTAAATAAAAAGTTTGTGGGCCTGAATTAGGTTTAAAGTTCCGGTTTCGACCGGAAGTCAAGATACCAAAGTCACAAATTCGATCAAAATACTATTATTCCTTTCATTTTAAAGAGCAGATAAACAAATCATGGGTTTGAAGTTCTACAAATTCAGGTCGTTACTACATCTATAATAATACTACAAAAAAAAAATTATGTGAAGCACTCACACGCCTTTCTCTTGCCAACGCAAATAATTAACAATATAACCTAAGTAATAAAACATTAGAAATAAACAAAAAACTAACCTCAAATAAACCTAACCTTATTTTAATCATGGTTGAAAAACGCAAAATGAAAACCAACCTCAGATTGGCTTAAAAATACGGAAAATCACTCTTTCACGCTAAATAGGTCTGTAGAGAAAAATGCTTTGAATAAAAGTTGTAGAGCTTTTAATTTCCTATAAATTTGTTTATATACACTTTTGTTGTAAAATGCATACTAAGGCTAAAATCTTAAAAAAAAACGATTTTTTACAAATTTTCGTGAGAAAAAAAACAGAAAATCGCTTATTACCGCTAAACTAAGCGTTATACAAAAAAAGTTAGAAATAAAAGTTGTAGGATTTTAAATTGTCTACAACTTTTATATTATATAGGCACATTTTTGCGCTAAAATGCATATTAAAACAGCAATCTTAAAAAAAATCTTTTTTACGTGAAAACAGCCTCTTTAAGAATTTCAGCAGACATGACGCCTACCCTATCTTGTAAAACATAAAAAATTTAGTAAACGTGGTGATTTTTAAAACAAATCGTAGGACCAGTTTTTGAGAAAATTGCAAAAAGTGAAAAATTATACGAATAAACTACTACTTCTGGTTGACCGATTTTGATGAAAATGTTCGTGTCGGGTCCGGTAGTGGTGTCTAACTTAAGTTTTATGTTTCAAGTTCGTACGAGGTTCCGTTCTTGAGATATTCTGTTCACATACACACACGCACACAGACCACTCTCTAAAAACATGTTTTTTTGGGTTCAGGGGGTCTGAAAACGTGTAGATCTAGAGAAAACTCGATTTCGAAAAATCGACACGGAAACAATACTTTCTTTCCTATATATTCAAATAAGCAAGAGAAAGTAAAAATCTAGTGTGAAACACTCACATGACTTTTTCTTGCCGATGCAGATAATGCCCAATATAACCTAAACTTAATCACGAGTGAATGACGCTAAATAAAAACCAACATTTGTTGGATTCCGACATTTTGATAAGAAAAACAAGCAAAATCACTAACTGACACTAATCTATTGACTAAGCTCAATAGGAAAATGTTTGAAGTAAAAATTTTCCGATTTTCAATTTTCTATAATTTAGGTATAGGCCTATATAATTTTGTTTTCTGCCCATAAAAGACAGGTAGAGAGTCAAATTGTTTACACTCAATCTGTTCGCTGCAGGCCTAAAATAAATAGTTATGTTTCTTATCACATGGTCAGGCAATTAAATAACTGAATCATATAAGAACAGAAGAGAGGCAGAGGCGTAAAAGACACTAATCAGAGGTATCTCCTTTTGAAAGTAATGAATTTCATTATACAGCCAGTCCCTGTGGTGAATAAAGTGAAAGTGTTACATGCAGGGTGGAAAATATGTGCTTTTCAGAGGGCTTGTTATGCTAATAAGCATACTTTTCCACTCATTGAGGAAGGCAAGATAAACCACCTCACTCCTCATTTAACCCACCGGGTTGGTCTAGAGGTAAAGTCGTCGCCAAAATCAGCTGTTTAACAGCTGATTTTGGCGACGACTGATTTAGCTGATTTGGCTGATTTAGCTGAATTTCGGAGACGAAGGTTTCTGGTTCAAATCCTACTGAAGGTAGTTACTTTTATACGGATTTGAATGCTATGCTAGACAGTGGTTACCGGTGTACTTTGATGGTTGGGGTTCAATTAACCATACTCTCTCAGGAGTGGTCGGTCTGAGTCTGTACAAGACTACACCTCATTTACACGTCATACAAATAATCCTTATTTCATTGGGTCATAGGGTTGCTTATTGTTCAGAATTGAACAGATTGCAACATACACATATTAGGAATTAAAAAAAAAAATACTCATTTTACTTAGTAAAGCCTCTAGACTAGAACAACAGTTCCCAAAGTGGGGGGCGCGCCCCCCAAGGGAGGCGTGAAGACACGTCAAGGGGGGCGTGGGACTTTGAGATAGCTTTACCCTCCATACCGGATCCTTTCAATGTCAACATAGTCTTCCTGGCCAAAGGACTTAAAAGATAAGTTTCAGAAATAAAAAATGTTTCTGCTGCGAAAAACGATTTCAATAAAATTGTCAAAACATCACTTTCGGTTAAGTATTACCGAGTTTACCCCAGTATATAACAGCAAGCTGCAGTAATTGTAATTATCTTTATCAAGCACCTATCTGTGCGAAAAAGTGTTTTCAGCACTTGTTACAATAAAGCAAAGCATCGGTGCAATGTTGGTTTTATCAATGATTTACGTTGTGCACTTTCTAATAATCAAGCTTTTTTTAAAAAAAACTGCAACTTCATCCATCCACTGATTTATTTTGTCTCTTGTTAAAATTAAATTGCAACTTCTAATGCTACAAAAAATAAAAAAATTAATGTGTGGTTATTCAATGTAATACATGATTTTTCATTGCCCTATAAAATTGTGTAAGGGGGCGTGAGAAGTTTTCTTTTTGGCAAAAGGGGGCGTAAAAGATAGAAGTTTGGGAACTTCTAGAAGTTTGGGAAGATAGAAGTTTGCTCTAGAAGTTCAAACCAGCCTTTCGGCTGATCACCTAAACTTATAAACTCTCTGTATGCGCCCAATATTTCTTCTTTTAAACAATAAAATCTTTACTTAAAAACTAAAATACTGGTAATCAAAAATTTATACGTATATTAATAAAAATTTATGGTGAAAAAGATTTAGAAGATGAATCGTTTCCACTTTTAAAAGAAATTGGAGTATTATTTTCAGTTTTCAATTCAACGGTGACGCCGACTCTAAGAGAATCTTTTTTCCATTTCATTCTTCTATTTTGAAACCATATTTTAACTTGCCGATCGGATAATTGTAACGCTTCCGATATTTCAGCTCTTCTCATTTTATCTGGATACCGATTAAAAAGAAATTCTTTTTCTAATTCAAGAATTTGATGTCTTCTATAAGGTACTCTATTTCCTCGTTGACCCACTTTTGGTCTTTTACCATCTGAAATAAATAAAATTCATAAAATATTAGTAAAATAATTACTATATTGAAAAAGAGTAAAGAAAGTTATTACAAAACAAAATGTATAAGTATATTTTGCTTAAAAATCTTCAAAAGATAAAAACTACATAAGTATACGCATGCAAAAGAAGATTTATTAAAAAATTATAGTTCATGAAAAAATAAAATTATTGCAAATATTTTTTTAAGTAATACTAACCACAAACACTTTTATATAACCTTTTCATTTTAATTTCTATTTTTACGTTGCAATATGTTCAATTTATGAACAATAAGCAACCCCATAACCCAATGAGATGAGGATGAAATATATGACAAGGAAATGAGGTGTGTAGTCTTGTACTCAGGCCGTTCATTCTACAGATAATATAGTTGATTGAAACCAAACCATTTAAGTACACCGGTAACCAATGTCTAATATTCAAATTCGTATAAAAATAACTTACCTTTACTAGGATTTGAACCACGTACCTTCGTCTCCGTAAATCAGCTGATTCACGGCGAATACTTTACCACTACAACAACCCGGTGGGTTTTTAATAACTTCAGTAAATAAATACCTTGCCTAATTGCCGAATTTTTTTATTTTTATTTTTATTTTCGAATAAGCAAAATAATAACTCTGTTCTTTTACAAAGAAACAATAACAATAAGTAATAATAAAACTAATATTGAATATAAAATATACATTATATATTAATATGAAATGTAATTTTTTTTTTTTTTGAGCATCCTATCACTAACACTACTATCTATTAATCTATCTGTTACTTGTTTTAACGAAATTTAATAAAATAAAGTTTAAGGAAATATTAATAAATAAATTTTATTCATTTATTTGTTTTAGGAAATAATTATGAATCTATTAGAACAATAATTGTTATTAAAAATACTGATCTACCTGCTTTGTTAAAATCTAATCAACCTGCAAGTCAACGTTTCTCTATATTTGTTTGTTGTTGAATTTGTGTTTGTTTGTTACTATAGGCTATGTATTATCTATTGTATGTATTATATATTATAATCTCTTGTACGTTACAAAAAAAAAATGTAGCAACTCAATTTGTATGGAGCAAGTCCCCAAAACCAACTAAAATTATTTTTAATCTAATAATAATAAATATTACAAATGTTACGTTTTTTACCATTTTTTTAAATAAATAAATTTTGAAATGGCTGAAAATTGGCATAAAAATGTATGTGCATACTACATAATATGTTTGTAAAAATAGAGTTAATTCTGTTCTGGTTGAAATCTGGTTCTTAATTCTAACTCAATGTACGAGTTTTTGTTAAATCTCGTAAAGTACAGTCACTGTTGTACAGTAAGTTTATCATGAAATGATTCGGATGTCCGTTCAATCTTTGTCGTATGTTCTGCTAAATCGTTTAATTTCTTGACTTACTGAGTTAAATCATGAGTCATTATATAAATACTGTATTATTTTATATTATTTTTTTGCATTATACATAAATACTCTATTTTTGTTAGTACCATGGCATTCTAAGAGCTGTTCGTAACAAATTTGTCTGAAACTTTCTTTATATCAATAATAATAACTTTATATACTGTCAATACTGTCCATAACGGACACGTACAGTATTCAGATGAACTACAGTCCCCTAGCTGTTGGAGTGAGAGAATGCATAACGATCTCACTCGCACGAGCCATACGCGCCGTTCCAATAACATTGTCTTTAATTTTACTCATTGTTGTGTGCAAGCGTTTATGCATGCAGTAAACTAACAAGCAAGATAACGACTGTAGTATGTTTTCAGATTTGGATTATTACGGTAAAGACCTTTGAGCGCATGCGTAGTTATGCTACATATCTCCCTCTCACTCGCTCGGCCATGGGACATTAGTTCGTCTGATACCTATAGAGCGTTATTAATAATTGCACTCGATCTGTTGGTTCCAGAGCTACAAAAAATCTGGTGTAAAACACTCACACAACTTTCTCTTGCCAATGCAAATAATTAACAATAAACCTAACATTATTAATAAAATATTAGAAATAAACAAAAAACTAACCTCAAAAACATAACCTTATTTTAATCATGAGTGAATGATGCAAAATGAAAATCAACCTCAGTTTGGCTTAGAAATACGGAAAATCACTCTTTCTCTCTAAACTAGACTGTAGAGAAAAATGCTTTAAATAAAAGTTGTAGATCTTTTAATTTTCTATAAATTAAATTATATACACTTTTATCGTAAATGCATACTAAGGCCGAAATCTTAAAAAAATCAATTTTTCACACATTTTCGTGAGAAAAAAAACAGAAAATCGCAAATTACCGCTAAACTAAGCGTTATACAAAAAATTGTTTGAAATAAAAGTTGTAGAATTTTTAATTCTCTACAACTTTTATTATATAAAGTTTTGCGCTAAAATGCATATTAAAGCTGTAATCTTAAAAAAAACAACGTTTTTACGTGAAAACAGCCTCACCCAGAATTTCAGCAAACATGACGCCTACCCTATCTTGTAGAGAATAAAAAATTGAGTAAACCAGGCGATTTTTAAAAAAATCGTAGGACCAGTTTTTGAGAAAATCGCAAAAAAGTGAAAAATTACACGAATAAACTACCACTTCCGGTTGACCGATTTTGATGAAAATGTTCGTGTCGAGTCCGGTAGTGGTACGTAACTTAAGTTTCAAGTTTCAAGTTCGTACGATGTTCCGTTCTTGAGATATTCTGTTCACACACACACACACACACACACACACACACACACACACAGACAGACCAATCGCTAAAAACATGTTTTTTGGGTTCAGGGGGTCTGAAAACGTATAGATCCGGTGAAAACTCGATTTCGAAAAATCGACATGAAAACAATACTTTCCTTTCTATATATTCATATAGGCAAGAGAAAGTAAAAATAGTCGTGTTTCTTATCACATAGTCAGCCAATTAAATGAATGAACTATTTAAGAATAGAAGAGGTAGAGGTGTAAAAGATACTAGTCACAGTAACCTTCTGTTTTATTATACAGCCAGAACCTGTGGTGAATGAAGTGAAGGTGCCATTTGCAAAGTGGAAAGTTGGTGCTTTTCGGAGGGCTTAGCATGCTGATAAGCATACTCTTTCAACTTAGTAAGAAAAGCAAGGTAAACTACCTCACTCTTCGTTTTTACTTAGTGAAACCTCTAGAGGTTCAAACCAGCCTTTCGGCTGTTGACCTAAACAACAATGTCAATACTGAAATTTTTTGTTGGTTTTCAAAATTATCTTATACGGCGTCAGTTTTAATTCAGTTGACAGTTGTGAGCGTCTTCCAGTTAACCAAAAAGCGAATAAACACAAGCTGAGAAATGAACAACCTTGAAAATCTGATAAAAATCACTGTTTATACATCAAATATTAAGAAGTTATTCAGTAGGGACGTTTGTACGTTACATTGAACATGTTAAATTGAGTAAATTTTTAAATACGATTTTCTCTAAACCGTTTTAAGGTAGCTTTAAATCAAGTAATTCTGCAGAAGGTTTATGCAATTAAAATTTTTTATGAATTATTGTAAAATTAAAATATTTCCATATCCTGGATATGACAGTAATCTGCATACCCTTACAATCCAAATCGACTCATACCATTTGGAATGTCTCATGAAGTAGCAGACATGAATTAATGGCTGTGTGGTAACCTTGGGGGAAGAACTGATGCCAAGTGGGTATCTATCAAAAGAAAACCTAAATAATGCTTACATTTATCAGTGAAGCCTCTGGAAAATCTTTCCTGGAAATAGAAGGGCAAGGGTGATTATTCAGCGCTTTGAAACAGGATCCTATTGGCTAAGATTTGGTAACCCTTACAACAGAATCTCTGATACTCAAGGGTGCACATGCATCCATCTATACAGAATGACTGCTCTCAAGTACTTTGGAAACAACAAAATAACGTTATAAACTGAAATTTATTGTTTTTTTTATTAAATGTCAATAATATTGAAGTTAATAATATTTGGTCATATAGGGATAGACAGAAGAGGTGGTAGAATGAGCATTAAATTTGTGTGTGGCCAGCTTGTTGGAGTAGTGGTTAGCGCAACTTGCTTCTACGTCGAGGTCCCGGGTTCGATTCCCGGTCAGATCAGGCATTTTTCATCTTCATTTATCACCCTTCTCACCATCTGCATAAGCAGTAAATGCAAAACAGTCAAGATGTAAAACAAAAACAAAAAATACTTAATTTGTGGAACGTAAGTACGAATGTTAAGTGCTGCTGAAAATGATGTTATACTTTGAGATTAAAAGAGAAAGACCGAAAGTAAAGTGGATCGGTTCAGTTATGGATGAATTGGGAAAAAGATGCGATGCCAAACGAGCAACGGAGGAGACGAATAATTCACGGAGAGAGAGAGAGAGAGAGAGAGAGAGAAAGGTAGAGAGAGATGAAGAGGAGGTGAGAGGAGACGATTAATTCACTAATAGAGAGAGAGAGAGGGGAGAGAAAGAGGAGAGAGAGAGAGGGGAGAGAGAGGGGGAGAGAGAGAGGCGAAGAGGAGGTGAGAGGAGACGAATAATTCACCAATAGAGAGAAAGGGAGAAAGAGAGAGAGGTGAAGAGGAGGTGGGAGGAGACGAATAATTCACTAATAGAGAGAAAGAGAGAGAGGGAGAGAGAGATAGGGAGAGAGAGGCGAAGAGGAGGTGAGAGGAGACGAATAATTCACTAATAGAGAGAAAGACAGAGAGAGAGGGAGAAAAAAGGGGGAGAGAGAGGCGAAGAGGAGGTGAGAGGAGATGAATAATTCAGTAATAGAGAGAAAGAGAAAGAGAGAGAGAGAGGGAGAGAGAGAGAGGTGAAGAGGAGCTGGTTTGGAATAAGGATAAATGATGATGATGATGATGGAATGATGATGAATATCGAAGTGACCATAAGGATTATGAAACGTATGTGACTTTTATAAACATAATATCTGATCATTACAATATTCTTTAAGAAAAAACAAATAATAAATTTTTTTTAATAAATTCTAAAATATTGCCTATTTGGAAACATTGGAAGAAATATCATGTAGCACATTATGTGGGCCTACTCATACTGTAGCCAGATAGACTTTTCACTTATAAAATTATGTTTTTAAAAAACAAGGAAGAAAGAAAAAACACAAAACGAAAATCAACAAACAACAACAAATCTTTTATTAAATTTTTATAAAAATTAACATAATTTTTGGTCTAAATTTGTATATATTTATAAGAAATACATAATCAATAAAAACGATTTCATAAAACTCAAAAAAGTTTAAGAATTATTATAAATTACGTTGAATTAGTTTTTAAGTAAGGGATCAGCAGAAAAAGTGGATGGTTTTTGATCTGACTGTACATCGCAACAATGTGAGTGGGGAGAACCGGGTCAATGACTTTCATTCCCCGGCTCAATGCCATTACAGTTGCAATGGAGTCGTGGAACGCACAACATTGTGCTTTCGTCATGGAGACTTACTTTAGTAACGGTTACTCGGTAGTCAAAACCTAGCGTTTGTTCCGTACAAAGCTTGGAGTAAGTAGACACGGTAGTGTTCCCAGTCGCAATGCAATAATGCGTTGGGTTAAAAAATTTAGAGAAACGGCTTCACATTTAAAACGAAAACCTACAGGCCGTCCACGTAGCGTTCGTACTCCCGAAAACACAGATGCTTTCCGATTGTCAGCCTGGTCACTCACCAAATCTTCCTTTGGGGGTATTTGAAATCGAAAGTGTATGTCGTAAAGCCTCGAACAACTGAAGATCTGAAGCTAGCAATTCAAAATGAAATAGCGGCGATACCGAACGACATGACTGTGAAGGCAATGGATAATTTCCAAGTACTATTACATGAATGCGTGCAGAATGAGGGTCATCATTTAGCCTGACATAATTTTTAAAACAAAATAAGTGAATTTTAGAATTTAAGTGCTTTAATAAAAAACGACAAGAAATTATGTTTCAAATCTATTAATAAATTTTTTTTAGATCTTATTTCTGATTTATTTTATTCATTTGAAAACCATCCACTTTTTCTGCCGGTCCCTATACACGTAACAAACATTCAAATTCAGTTCAATTCAATCTCTTAGTCAAAGAGTTTATCCGATATTTAAAACAAAAGTTTTAAAGTGGTAACTTATAATCATATTATGATGTTTTTATTGTAAAAGAAAAACAGAATTACGACTCGCGCCACATTATTATTTTCCAAAGAACATATTACACCAAGAATAAACAGTCTTCTTCGCTCAGCTGGTATTCCAGTATCGGTACTAAAGTACTAAAAGCACTCGTACCCACTTGATAAGGTTTTTTTTTGTTTAATCCCTAATATGTGTACGTTGCAATCTGTTCTTTTCAGAACAATAAGCAACCCCATGACCCAATGAGATGAGGATGATGTGTATGACGTGTAAATGAGGTGTAGTCTTGTACAGACCCAGGCCGACCATTCCTGAGACAGTATGGTTAATTGAACCTCAACCATCAAAGTACACCGGTAACCACCGTCTAGCATTCGAATCCGTATAAAAGTAACTACCTTTACTAGGATTTGAACCAGGAACCTTCGTCTCTGAAAATCAGCTGTTAAACAGCTGATTTTGGCGACGACTTTACCTCTAGACCAACCCGGTGGGTCACTTGATAAGGGACAGGAAAATTCTGATCTGGTTAAAGATTACAATAAACCCACTCTACATAACAAAATCTAGTGTAAAACAATCACACGACTTTCTCTTCTCAATTAAATTATGGAAATCATAACCTAATTTTGATGAGTGAATTACGCTAAATGAATATCAATTTCTGTAGGACTTAAAAAATACGGAAAATTATTTATTGACGCCAAAACTAGGCACTTTAAAAAAATTCTTGAAATAAATATTGCAGGATTTTTAATTTTCGACAAGTTTCTTTTATATACTTTTGTTGTAAAATGCATGCTAAGGCCGCAATCTTAACAAAAAAAAATCCATTTTTTAATAAATTATATGGTAAAATACGGAAAATCACGAATTGACGGTAAACGAAGAGCTGTAGGTTTTTTAAATAACTAAAACTTTGATTATGTATAATACTTTAGGTTGTAAAATGCATATTTAGGCCGCAATCTTTAAAATAAAAACCAGTTTTACCCCCAGAACACAGCACCCACGAATTTCAGAAAAAATTCACGACGTTCGTAAATCCGGGTGTTCATAAGTCAAGGACGCCCTGTACTGGAACAAGGCTAAGTGGCTTACGCCGTGAAGACAAGAAGAAGAAGAAGAAGAAGAAGAAGAAGAAAAAGAAGTAGTAGTAGTAGTAGTAGTAGTAGTAGTAGTAGTATTAACACTTAACGTAATATTCCTACTGTCTACTGAATGAATGAGAAGATTGAAGGGAATCGCGGGGGAAGGAGGGGACACCTGGACAGAATACCCCTCCAAGAACACCGTTATGCACCGGAAAACTATTAAATCCCTCTTGTACAGTGTTATAAATAAAAGAAGAAAAACACCTACCCTAGGACTTGGCTTTTAGCCATAGTTATGTATAGATACTGAAGTCACGAGATTGCCTTTAGCGTGTGTATGGGCTGTGAGGAAGGGAAGTGAAAATATGACAGTGCTGCCAACCTCAACAGTAAGACACTACTCGTACATTTCACTACCGTGAAGTTTCTAGATACATTTTGTAAGCTGTGGTTTATTCCGAGAAAATGTTTTTTCATAAACCTTATAAGAAATACGCGTAAATATGACCTGTAATATTGCCTATAGCTTAACTAAATGACTAGAAATATTTGATTTACTGTAATTACGAATGAATCGCCTTCTTTATTATTGCTGTCAACGGCGTTTTTATTATCAGTCTCTCTAGTATCTACCTAACCGTTTTATTTTTTTTAACAGGTGTCAAAAAAAACTGTTAAAGAATAGCTTCTTCACGCCCTTAATTTCCTTCTCTATTTTTCGAATTGTGGAAAGAAAAAACATCACAGTAGTTAGCCGCTCGCTCACGGCTTTTGTTGAGGCACGAATAGGCATTTTTGTTTAGCATCAACTTCATAACATATTATTACATTACATATTAGATTTCGTTCAACATTGTGAATAGTTCGACCACGTTTTCGAGAACATTTCTGTTTACGGTAAAAAACAGTTATATTCGTAGTTATCCTACAAAAGGTTCCGCGATATATTGTATATGCTCTGGGTATAGTATAAGTTGTTATGTTTGTCGTACTGAAATTAAAGCAGTCGGGCATGCGCACTGATGCTTTTCCCCTTTTCCTCTCGTTGCAAACAAGGGCAAACTCGTGACTCAAGTGACTATTGGCCAATTTCCTCCTACTCCGTACATTGGGCATTGTTGTAAATGCATTATAATTTTTTTTAAATATGTCTATTGAAATAATTTAAAAAAAGGAAATAAAAGTTTTATTATCATTATTATTATACATTTACACTTTCTAAACTTTGACGAGTTACATGAAATTCAACGAATATTCAATGAAAATAAACAAAAAGCAAATCTTCCAACATTTAAATAAAAAAACCCAGAATTACTGGCGAACAGCAATATTAATTTGATCAACATGTTTAGCACGGACATGATTTTGTAAAGTACATTTATGTTTGGTTTTAAATGGGCAAAAGAAACAAGTAAATTTTGGTTCTTTTCCACATTCGACATTCATGTGTCTTGATAAATTCGATTTCCACGAGTATTCTTTTCCACAATTTTTACAAACATATTTTGTCGGATTTTGATTATGTTGTACAGTTTCTTCTGATGGGAACCAACTGGAGTTGTTATAATTTGTAAGTTCTTCAGTATCGCTGTACGAATTACCTGGAAAATTAGGAAAATAAAATCATATCAATTTCAAATTTAAATTCAAAAGATTTACTATAAATAAAACCTTGATGAAGTTCAGTGGTCAATTGTTGATTATTTAAGTTTTTGAGTTACGTTATTTCTCCATTTTTATCACATCCATCAACTGTAAGATGTGTTTATTGTTTAGGTCATCAGCCTGTAGGCTGGTTTGAACCTGTAAAGGTTTTACTAAGTAAAACGAGGAATGAGGTAGTTTACAATTGCCTTTCTCACTGAGTGGAAAAGTACACTTAACAGCATGCCGGGCCCTCTGAAAAGCATATATTTTCCACTCTGCAAATGACACTTTCACTTCATTCACCACAGAGTCTGGGAAAATGACACTTTCACTTCATTCACCACAGAGTCTGACTGTATAATGAAATCCATTACTTTCAGAGAAGATAACTCTGATTAGTGTCTTTTACACCTATACCTCTTCTGTTCTTAAATGATTCAGTCATTTAATTGGCTGACCATGTGATAAGCAACAGAACTATTTATTTTAGCGCTGCAACTAACAGATTGAGTGTAAATAATTTGAAACTCCACCTGTCTGTTATGGGCAACTGTAAGATGTACAGTTAAGAATAAAGATTAATAAAAGAACGGAAAATCTGAAAAACTTTATATTAAGGTGAGACTGTATGATGATTTTACTGAAAATTTCGATTTTTGGTCTTTTATATTTTTTCAATAGTTTAACCTAGATCTACCAGAAAACCATTAAATTACGTCAAAAAATTATTTTATCAAAAAAATGAAATTTTTAGCAAGTTTACCCAGAAAAATTATCATGTCACCAAGAATGAACATTTTTCTAAATTTTATACTGAGCGTTTTAGAGAAAAGGGAATTTTAGTTTTTTAAAATATCTGCGTCATTTTTAAAATATTCTTAGTTGCTGGTTCAGATTTCTAACCAACTGTTGATGGGAAATTTACTTGTTTGTGTACACCTTGTTTTTTTTTTTTTGTTTTTTTTTAACGTCGCATTAACTGCAACGGTCATTAGCGACGACGTTGGGGTGGAACTGTGTACAATTTAGGATGAAATATGAATTTTGTAACGTATGAAAATATGCCGTGCCTTAGTGGGATTCGAACCCAGGACCGCATGATGAGAGGCGAGCACGTTGGCGCAGTTTTTGATTTGTGCCTTTTTATTTTTGCCTGTTCTCGTAAATTTAAATTTTAAAATTTAAGTACATTTTTCTCGGAAACCATTAAACCTAAAAGGCTGAAATGTATACCAGCTATTCATCTTGTACATGCACACATACCCGCACTTTTATGAGTTCTTCAGATGCTCTAAAAATTATCAATTTACAAAAATCGTACAAAAACGTTTGTAAAAGTTTTATGTTATTTATTATTTTGTTTTTAATTTTCTGCTTCAACAGATTAAATTGAAAAACATGCCAGTAGAAACTCGACAACGGTTAAGTGTGTAAAGTTTCATTTCCCTATATTTTACCAATCCTATGAAAAATGTAGCCTACCTAAAAAATGCAAATTTAACACTGGCGGGATACTAGGTGCAGTCTCCCCTTAAGTAAACCGGATTTGTACCGCCCGCATTGGCGAAGTTGGTAACGTGCTCGCCTCTCATCATGCGGTCTTGGGTTCGAATCCCATTCAGGCACGGCATTTTTTCATACGTTACAAAAATCATTTCATCACTCACCGTCTGCATTAGCAGTAATTGCAAAACAGTCGGACGTTAAACAAAAAAAAAAAAAAAAAAAAAAAAAAAAAAAAAAAAAAAAAAAAACGGATTTGTACTGATTTCTTTTAAGCCTACTTTTGAACATGAAATTTCAAAAACCGTGTGCGTCAGGAAATTTTCTTTTTAAATAATAATTCTGAATGATCTAATTGCATGTAATATTACCCCTTGAACCATAATTTTCAAAAATCTAGCAATCTTTGATTACCATTCGATAAACAGAGTTATAGTAAAAGAATGTGAGGTTTTCAACATGGATTAAATGAAAACAGAAATACTTACACAGATGATATTTATTTATCGAATTTGTCGTCTCAAATAAGTTTTTTACTTTCTCTTGCCTATATGAATATATAGGAAGGAAAGTATTGTTTTCATATCGATTTTTCGAAATCGAGTTTTCACCGGATCTATACGTTTTCAGACCCCCTGAACCCAAAAAACATGTTTTTAGCGATTGGTCTGTGTGTGTGTCTGTGTGTGAACAGAATATCTCAAGAACGGAACATCGTACGAACTTGAAACTTGAAACTTAAGTTACATACCACTACCGGACCCGACACGAACATTTTCATCAAAATCGGTCAACCGGAAGTAGTAGTTTATTCGTATAATTTTTCACTTTTTTGCGATTTTCTCAAAAACTGGTCCTACGATTTTTTTAAAAATTGCCTCATTTACTAAAGTTTTTATTCTCTACAAGATAGGATAGGCGCCATGTTTGCTGAAATTCTCCGTGAGGCTGTTTTTACGTAAAAACATTTTCTTTTTAAGATTGCGGCTTTAATATGCATTTTAGCGCAAAACGTTACATAATAAAAGTTGTAGAGAATGTAAAATTCTACAACTTTTATTTCAAACATTTTTTTGTATAACGCTTAGTTTAGCGGTAATTCGCGATTTTCTGTTTTTTTTCTCAAGAAAGTGTGTGAAAAATTGATTTTTTTAAGATTTCGGTCTTAGTATGCATTTTACGACAAAAGTGTATATAATTTAATTTATAGAAAATTAAAAGATCTACAACTTTTATTTAGAGCATTTTTCTCTACAGAGCCTAGTTTAGAGAGAAAGAGTGATTTTCCGTATTTCTAAGCCAAACTGAGGTTGATTTTCATTTTGCATCATTCACTCATGATTAAAATAAGGTTATGTTTTTGAGGTTAGTTTTTTGTTTATTTCTAATATTTTATTACAAATGTTAAATTATATTGTAAATTATTTGCATTGGCAAGAGAAAGTTGTGTGAGTGTTTCACACCAGATTTTTTTACATAAAGTAACTAATAAATTTCAATATGTGCACAATTGGTCGCCCATGCACCACCTTAAGGGGAGACTGTACTTTGTATCCCGCCAATGTTAAATTTGTTATTTTTAGGTACTACTTTATTCATAGGATTGGTAAAATATAGGGAAATGAAATTTAACACACTATAGGTGTCTGGTTTCTTCTCGAGCTACTAACATTTTTTTCAATTTAATCTTTGGACCATTCCATTTTTTTTAAAAATTACGAATAACATAAAACTTTTACAAATTGTTTTTCACGTGTTTTGCGTAGCCTACTACTAATTTTTGGAGCACCTTAGGAAGTCATAAAAATGTCGGTAAATGTGGATATACAAGATAATTAACGGGTAAAAATTTTAGCCTGGTAGGTTTATTGGTTTCTGAGAAAAATGTACCTTAATGTTACAAATCTAAATTTACGGGAAAAAGTAAGAAACAAGAAGGCACAAATCAAAAACAATATGTACACAAACAAGTAAATTTCCCATCAACAGTTGTTTAGAAAGCTGAACCAACAGCTGAGAATATTAAAAACCGTGATGCAGATAAAAACTAAAATTGTCTTTGCACTAAAACGAGGAGTAAAAAATTATGAAAAAATATTCGTTCCTTGTAACATGATAATTTTTCTGTGTGAACCTGATAAAAACTTAATTTTTTCATAAAAAAATATTTTTTTGACGTAATTTAATGTATTTCTAGGCCTAAACTATTAAAAGACATAAAAAACCAAAAATCGAAATTTTGAGTTAAAACCATCATGCAATCTCCCCTTAAGTCTAAAGCTCTAGGCATATTCTTTAATATGGATTTGAAAAAATAATAAAAAAATATAGGGCGCCAGCTCTAGCAGTAGAGCATGAGAAAATTAAATAAATAAAACTATATTTCTTTGCATTCAACTTAAACATTTAATGCATCAATTACTGACAAACTTATCCTTAAAATACTCTAACCTATTTTAAATACAGCCAACCTTTTTCTCCCGCGACTTTAATAAAAAATAAAACTTAAAAAAACCCCTTAATATATACGAAATTAATTTACCTCAAACTAAATATCTCTCCTTTCTTCTTCTCCTCGTTCCCCTGGTTATTTCTTCAAATAATTTCTTCTTCTTAAACAACTGTTCCAAGCTGAATTCCCAATGGAACTGATTTCGGTCTCCAATATCCGAAATTAAGAAACCTCTGGTCGACAAGCGTCCCTCTCCTACCAACCAGGAGGGCTGAAATTAAGGAGAACCACCCCAATACAATACAGGAAGGAAATACACCCGTCTAAACAACACTACCCCGTATCACATGATTGACAGTTGGCTATATTTAAAATTTATTGTCTAAATACTACTCTGATGTAATTACTTCTAACAATAGGTGTTTTTTCCATATACTAGTTAATGGGTTTTATCTTAGTTCTGGAAGTTACAGTAATTAGGAATTACCACAACTTTTATTGTTTGTACAATTGTACATCCGGCAAATGTCCATTCGATACTCAGTTTCTGACCAAACGTTAGTTAACATTAATCTTCTGTTACGGTTGTCAATGCTTCATTAATTCGTTCCTTTAAGTGTTTTAGTCACCAACATCTTTTGAATAAACAATGTTTTTAATGTATCCCCAAAACAAAAATTCGCAGTGTCAGGTATTTTTTTTATTTTTTTGCGTCCAGAAGACTCTAGGACAGCGGTTCCCAAAGTGGGGGGCGCGCCCCCCAAGGGAGACGTGAAGACACGTCAAGGGGGGCGCGGGACTTCGAGATAGTTTTACCCTCCATAACGGATCCTTTCAGTGTCAACATAGACTTCCTGCCCGAATTACTTAAAAAACAAGTTTTAGAAATAAAAAAAATGTTTTTGCTGCGAAAAACAATTTCGATAAAATTGACAAAACATCACTTTGGGTTAAGTGTTACCAGGTTTACCCCAGTTTATAACAGCAAGCGGCAGTAATTGTAATTATCTTTATCAAGCACCTATCTGTGCGAAAAAGTGTTTTCAGCACTTGTTACAATAAAAACAAAGCATCGGTGCAATGTTGGTTTTATCAATGATTTACGTTGTGCACTTTCTAATAATCAAGCTTTTTTTTAAAAAAAAACTGCAACTTCATCCATCCACTGATTTATTTTGTCTCTTGTTAAAATTAAATTGCAACTTCTAATGCTACAAACAATAAAAAAGTAAATGTATGGTTATTCAATGTAATACGTGATTTTTCATTGCCCAAAAAAATTGTGTAAGGGGGCGTGAGAAGTTTTCTTTTTGGCAAAAGGGGGCGTAAAAGATAAAAGTTTGGGAACCGCTGCTCTAGGAGGAGTATAGGACATGTCAGTTACAACAGCTGAAATTCATATAAGAATCATACAATGTACCACTGCTATCGAGAAAGAAATTCTTGTACGCTATAAAAAGTTTCAACGATCAAGTAATTTTTCAGATTTTTTTTAAAGGAATGCAAATTATCACATTTTAAAAATTGGGGTAATTTATTCATGAATTTTCTCCCTGCATAAGTAGGTTTTTGTTCAAACAATTTTGTGGAGTGATTAGCCACATAATTATCATTTCTGTTTCTCGTGTTATTATTGTGAACCGGTAGAGTATGGACTCCTTGGAGGCCAGTTTATCCATCGATGTGGAAATTTGTCTGCCAATTAATTTCTGCTTGGTATACAGTTTCTTCAAATTGTTTGAACCAACGTCGTATATATTATTTATATGTAGTGGATATTTTCCATAATCATGTCAAACTGAAATTTCAGACATAAATTCCAAATAAAAATTACTAAATCGTTGGTAGTATTTAACATAATTTTATTGAAGTTGTTATTTTCAGTCTCTTTTCTGATAATTACGGTATATAATTAAGTAATACTGTCGAAATGACCTTATCACCGTTAGTAATTTGACAATCACATACAATTATATTTAAAAAAATCTGGTGTGAAACACTCACAAACTTTCTCTTGCCAATGCAAATAATGACCAATATAACCTAACATTAGTAATAAAGACATTAAAAATAAAGAAAAAACTAACCTCAAAAAACATAACCTTATTTTAATCATAAGTGATAGACGCAAAATGAAAATCAACCTCAGTTTGGCTTAAAAATACGGAAAATCACTCTTTCACGCTAAACTAGGCTCAGTAGAGAAAAATTCTCTAAATAAACGTTGAAGATCTTTTCATTTTCTATAAATTTGATTATATACACATTTGTCGTAAAATGCATACTAAGACCGAAATCTTTAAAAAAAAACCAATTTTCCCACGTTTTCGTGAGAAAAAAACAGAAAATCGCTAATTACTTCTAAACTACGCGTTATACAAAAAAAATTAAAAATAAAAGTTGTGGGATTTTAAATTCTCTACATTTTTGTTGAATATATTTTTGCGCTAAAGTGCAAATTAAAGTCGCAATCTTAACAAAACAATTTTTTACCCAAAAACAGCCTCTCCAAGAAATTTCAGTAGACATGGCACCTACCCTATCTTGTAGAGAATAAAAAATGCAGTAAATGAGGCTATTTTTAAAAAAAATCGTAGAAGCCGTTTTTGAGAAAATTGCAAAAAAGTGAAAAATTACACGAATAAACTACTACTTCCGGTTGACCGATTTTGATAAAAATGTTCGTGTCGGGTCCGGTAGAGGTAGAGGTATGTAACTTACGTTTGAAGTTTGCACGATGTTCCGTTCTTGAGATATTCTGTTCACACACACACTCACTCACACAGACCAATCGCTAAAAACATGTTTTTTGGGTTCAGGAGGTCTGAAAACGTGTAGATCCGGTGAAAACTCGATTTCTAAAAATCGACATGAAAACAATACTTTCCTTCTTATATATATTCATATAGGCAAGAGAAAGTAAAAATACTTTACAGTAGATAACCAGACTATCCCCCAACTATTCGTGTAGCCGACTCGAGCCGTCAGACAAGCTCTACTTGACGCATGAAAGGATTAATGTTCCAGACACAAATTTTAAGTAACTAGATTAAACTTTAGATGGTATTGTTACTTTAGAGACAACGTTGTAAAGTTCAATCTTCGAACAACCGATTCCCCACTCAGATTTAACAACCCACGTCTAATCTAATTACTACTCCTCATCAGACCGCTTAAGGTGTGTTCACCATCAATTTCCTCTAATAGTTCTAGAGGAGACATTTATAATTTACGATATTTTCATCAAAATTATAAAACCTTTCATAAATATTTAATTAAAACGGTGGGGCAAGTTAATTTTTTACGGTCACCACCTGGTTATCATACATGAACAAACACTGTTGGATACTCCTGTTCAACTCCAGGCCAAAATTTAATTACAGTACAAATGATCAAATTAGAAGTTTACTTAATTTATTTACCTATTTTATTTATTAAAATACACTTTTTTCAATTTAACAGAATACATTATCTAGTATATAACACATTAATTAATGGTGTATCATAGACAACCAGCCGAAGCGAGGCTTCAGCTCTGGCTGCCGAGTTCATTCAGCCAATACGAAAAATCCTGTATAATTTTTTTTTGTAATCCCTAATTTGTGTTCGTTGCAATCTGTTCAGTTTAGAACAATAAGCAAACCCATGACCCAACGAGAAGAGGATGTGTATGACGTGTAAATGAGGTGTAGTCTTGTATACAGAGTGAGAGAGTGTGGTTAATTGAATTCCAGATATCAAATTACACCGGTAACCAATGTCTAGGATTCAAATCCGCATAGAAGTAACTTCCTTTACTAGGATTTAAACCAGGAACATTCGTCCCTGTATAAAATTGCTTGATAAATGCTTGAAATAAAATTTGTAAGGTTTATTTTCTACAACTTTCATTATATACACTCTGCCCTAAAATGCATATTAAGCCCGCAATGTTTATTTAAGTCCCTAATGTGTGTACGTTGTAATCTGTTCAATTCAGAACAATACGCAACCCCATGACCCAATTAGATGAAGATAACGTGTATGACGTGTAATCTTGTACAAACTCATCCCGACCATTCCTGAGAGGGTATGGTTAATTGAACCCCAACCATCGAAGTACACCGGTAACCACTGTCTAGTATTCAAATCCGTGTAAACGTAACTAACTTTACTAGGATTTGAACCAGGAACCTTCGTCTCCGAAAATCGGCTTTTAAACAGCTGTCTCGCGGCGACGATTTTACCTCTAGACCAACCCGGTGGGTTGGTCTATAGCAATCTTTAGAAAAAAATCTTTTAGTACGAGAGCACAGCCTCCACGAATTTTAACGACATACCGCATACCCTACACTAATGTAGAATTTAAAACATGTACTAAATGAGGTAACAAAATCGAAGAACCATTTTTGAGAAAATTGCAAAAAATGAAAAATTGCGTGAATAAATGATTACTTCCAGTCCAGTTGAACAATTTTGATGAAAATGTTCGTGTTGGGTCTCCTCACGCCCTTCCGAAAAACACACACAAAGACCAAACGGTAAATACATATTTTCCGGGTTCAGTTCAAGTTTTTAAAACTTATGTTTCGCGTGAAAACTAGATTTCGAAAGAACAGCAAGAAAAATACTTTCTTGCCCTACATTTCTAAATAGGGCAGGTGAAAGTAATAAAACAAATGGAAAAATTTAAGCACATAATACTTACTTAATTGGTTGAATACATTAATAACACCGCAACAAATACTCAGTTATGAAGATTTTGTTTTGGCTTTACGTCTTACTGTTTTGCAATTCCTGCTAATGCAGACGGTGAATAATGATGATACATGAAAATTAGTGATGAAAAAATACCACATCTGACCGGGGAATCGAATCCGGGACCCCGACGTAGAAGCCAGTTACGCTAACCACTACTCCAACGAGCCGGCCGATCTGTTCAGATATGAAGAGATCAAGAAATTTGAGGATATAAAAAATTCACAAAATCAAAGAACAAAACCAAAATATATTTTTTTATCATTTACAAATTTCCAGATAAAATCCATTTCAAAAAATCACAAATTCTTATATTTAAAAAAAATGTGAAATCATGGAGATAAAAATTTTATTAAAAAACTAAATTTGTAATAAAAAAAGTGCAGGTGATTCGTATATGGTATAACATTTAAAATACGAAATAAAAGTACCTATTCAAAATAGCATAAATTAAAAAAAGGTAACTTAAAATGGATGAAAACTACGCTAACTGCAAATCTGTAGTAAGATATCATCTCGGGTATTTGCATCAAAAAAATCTGGTATAAAACACTCACACGTATTTCTCTAGCCAATGTAAATATGAACAATATAACCTGTGTTTAAACACAATGAAAAATTTAACTTAATTTTAAACATAAGTGAATGATGCAAAATGAAAATCAACTTCTATAGAACTTAAAAATACGGAAAATTAGAAATTGCCGCCAAACTACGCTCTGTAGAAAAAAATTCTTTAAATAAAAGTTATACGTTTTTTAATTTTCTATAACTTTGGTTATATCATACACTTTAGTCGGAAAATGCATACTAAGACTGCAATCTTAAAAAAATCCCACTTACAGATTACAAATAATTAAAATGATTAAGAATAAAAAGTCCTGAGATTCAGTGTATAAAATAGAAATACTCTAATCTATACTCTGACGAAATTTCACTAAAATCGGATAAGTATGTACAAATTTATAGGCAAATAAGTTTACATAATCCGTAAAATGTCTCCAAAAACGGGTAGGCTATTTTTTTTTGTTCTGTCAATATCACGTGTAAAAAATAGATAAAAATTTCAAGTTTTTACCGTTCAACGTAGAATTGAACAGGCATTAATTTGATGTTTGGTCGTATATTATGTTAAATCGATGCCATATTCTTTTAACATTTGAGCTTCAAACTCGGGTTTCTATTATTTTTAACGCGGACATTATAATTGAAGGGGTCGGCAGAAGAAAGTGCTAACCCACAAAATTTCTAGCATGATTTTTCTTAAATATTCTGTAAAAATAAAATATACAGCACGCTTTAAACGGGAGGCTATATTTACGATCTTGTTGTTGTTTAGGTCAACAGCCGAAAGGCTGGTTTGAACCTCTAGAGGTTTTACTAAGTAAAACGAGGAGTGAGGTGGTTTACGATTGCCTTCCTCACTGAGTGGAAAAGTACACTTATCAGCATGCCGAGCCCTCTGAAAAGCACGTATTTTCCACTCTGTAAATGACAACTTCACTTCATTCACCACAGGGTCTGGATGTACAATGAAATTCATTACTTTCAGAGAAGATAACTCTGATTGGTGTCTTTTACACCTCTACCTCTTCATGCCTCTCATCATGCGGTCTTGGGTTCGAATCCCATTCAGGCACGGCATTTTTTCATACGTTACAAAAAATCATTTCATCATTCACCGTCTGCATTAGCAGTAATTGCAGAACAGTCGGACGTTAAACCAAAAAAAAAAAAAAAAAAAAAAAAATCTACCTCTTCTGTTCTTAAATGATTCAGTCATTTAATTGACTGACCATGCGATAAGAAACAGAACTATTTATTTTAGCCCTGCAACGAACAGATTGAGTGTAAATAATTTAACACTCCACCTGTCTGTTATGGGCAGATTTACGATCTTAAGAACCTAGATTAAAAGATAATAACAAAAGTTTCACAAAAACTCAAAAACATGATTTGTAGATTTCAGTAAACTTTTAAAATGAAATTGCGTAAAATTATGTCGATGAAGGTTAGCAATGTCTTCTCCCGACCCCTTCAATTTCTCTTTTATGGATAAGTACAGCATTTTAAGGTGAGATTGCAAGATGGTTTTACTGCAAATTTTTGTTTTTTTTTGTTATTTTATTGCTTCAATAGTTTATAGGCCTAGATTTACCAGAAAAAATTAAATCACGTCAAAAAAAATAGTTTTTTTATCAGGTTTACTCAGAAAAAATATCAAGTTACCAAGAACGAATATTTTTCATAATTTTATTCTGCTCGTTTTAGTGCAAAGGAAATTTTAGTTTTTTTTAAATATCTGTATCATTGTTTTTAATATTCTCAGTTGTTGGCTCAGCTTTATAACCAACTTTTGATAAGAAATTTACTTGTTTGTGTATATTTTGTTTTTGATTTTTGTGTCAACTTGATTTTTGCATTTTCCTGTAAAGTTAGATTTTTAGCACTTAGTAGATACATTTTTCTCAGAAACCAATGAACCAGACTGAAATTTTTACCAGTTAAATATCTTGTAAATCCACATACACCGAGACATTTTTTATACTTCTTTAGGTGGTCCAAAAATTAGTAATACGGAAAAACTTACAAAAATATCTGTTAAAGTTTTATGTTCTTCGTTACTTTTTTAAAAATGTTATGGTCCAAAAGATTAAATTGAAAACATGTCAGTAGTAGAGACACACGACAACTATAAGCGTGTAAAGTTTCATTTCCCTATCTTTTACCAATCTACGAACAATGTACCTAAAAAGAGAGAATTATCATTGACGGGGTACAAAGTACAGTCTCTCTTAACAAGTTGACTCCCATGAGACACTTATACGTCTCTCACCAGATCTGTAAATTTACTGTTGAGAGACTGATCCGTCTCTCACATAATAGTATTAGTCATATTTTAATAATATTTTATAATGAAAAATCAATTTATCTTTTAATTTTTTATGGTTTTCGTATTGCAATATTTTTTCATTATAAAAGTTGACTCTGGTCGGTGTCTCTATGTAGACAACTGGTAATTTAAGTTTACCTCGCCGAACAACTGCCTGATAGAGAAACGCATCATCGACAGTTATGTAGTTTTATTGAAAAATAGCCCAAAGTAAATTATTTATAAAATACATATGATAGTTGTTTATATAAATACAAGTAAAATTTTAGTGAGAGAAATTTGATATTTTTACTCTTGAGTACCTAATCAGTCTCTCACCTAAAAAACAGCGACAAAAAATTTAAGCCTTACAATACTCAAGACTTAAAGAAAATTAATTATAAAAAGTAAAGGAACCATAAAATAGGAATGGGTTTTTTAAGGAAAATTGTAAAATTTGCCTTGGGAGTCAACCTGTTAACAAAGATCACCCGCCTATTTTTATGATATAGCGTATCTGCATAGGACTCATTTCCGACAACTGATTGCAGTCTTCACTTTAAGTTATCACGATCCCCTACCAGCTTCACTACGTACTGCATTTACTACATACAGCCGACGAATCCACCAAAAATTATCAAATTAAATAATTTCAATAGAATTTAATTTTTACACAAAAAAATTATCTCAACGATAACATTATTTTACAAATAATTCAATAGTATACAATTTGTCTAAATAAATTTCTTTTTATAAATATTGCACATTATATGACCAATAATAGACTATGTAATTATCGCAGATAAATACAGTATTAGTTATACCGGGTATCGTTCGAAGAGGTTGTAATTTTTGAATTAATATGCCGGACGTATCGCACACTCTGCACACTGGAAACTTTACTATTATAATAAATAGATATGTAAAAAGAGTACCCTCGAGTTTCATTTATTTATGATTAATTAAAACAAAATGGCGGAATAAGAAAATAATAATTATCAGAAATGATACTGTACCTCAGAAATTTTTCAAAAACGCTTATTTTTTATCTATTCCCTAATTTGTGTACGTTGCAATCTGTTCAATTCAGAACAATAAGCAACCCCATGACCCAATGAGATGAGGATGATGTGTAAATGAGGTGTAGTCTTGTGCAGACTCAGGTCGACCATTCCTGAGAGAGTATGGTTAATTGAACGCCAACCATCAAAGTACCCTGGTAACCACTGTCTAACATTCAAATCCGTATAAAGGTAACTACCTTACTAGGATTTTAACCAGGAACCTTCGTTTCCGAAAATCAGCTGTTGAACAGCTGATTTTGGCGACGACTTTACCTCTAGACCAGCCCGGTGGGTTTGTGACTGAAAAACGGTTATGAGTCATTTTTGTTTCGTTGCTATCAGTGCATAGCTATTGATGGACATCAGTTCAAATAAAGGTTAATAAAACAAATTGTGTTCAATAATAATTTATCACTTTCATATTTCTTTCATTTTAATAAATTCTTTCCTTTCATCATGCGGTCTTGGGTTCGAATCCCATCAGGCACGGCATATTTTCATATGTTACAAAAAAAAACATTTATCCTTCACCGCCTGCGTTAGCAGTAATTGCAAAACAGTAAGACGTTAAACCAAACAAAAAAAAAATCATTTTACATTTTATTACTTAAGAAACATTGTAACAAATCTATTTGAAATGGTTATGCAAATAAATTTTCCGCCATTTTGTTTTGATTAATCATAAGCAAATGAAACTCGAGGGTACTTTTTTACATAACTATTTGTTCTAAATGTAAAGTTTCCAGTCTGTAGAGTGGGCGATACGTTCATCATATTAATTCAAAAATAACAACCTCCTGTGGGACACCCTGTATAATAACAACATACATAACTGATATGTAAGGGTTTAAAACAAAAATTAAAGGACTTTACATACTAGTTTGTATTGGTCCCAATTTTAAAGTGACTTCCAATGTGTCTAAAATAAATTGAAATAAAATTTTAACTTATTCTTTGTTAAAATCCAGTCATTTTATGTTTTTATTATTACAACCTTCCTGATGTAATGGACGAAGTCAGGCGTTTTAATAAAAAATATCAGGCAAGACTTGAAAGTCACGAAAACGAATTAGCCATAAATCTTCTAAACAATGCAGTAGAAGTTAGCCGCCTGAAACGTTACCATGTTTTGGACTTGCCTGAAAGAGTTTAAATGTACAAAAAATTATAGTGAAAAGTATTCCATATTGTAAAATGTAAATATCTTTGTACATAATAATTTTCTCTTTTAACAAATGAATAATTGATATAATGAGAAGTACTCAGGGTAATGAGGCCTCAACTTGTGATTTGTAAATTCAAAAGATTTTTTTTATAGTTTATTTTTTAAAAAAACTGAATGCAAATAATGTTATTTCTAAAAAAAAAATTATGTTTTACAATGATGTAGCAGAAAACCAATATCGGATATTCAGGGTTACCTATGTAATCTTGGTCCGTAAAAGGCATGTGGAGTGTTACATTATTTGCACTCGATCTGCTAGTTAAAGAGCTACAAAAACATAGTTCTGTTTCTTATCACATGGTCACCCAATTATACGCTGTTGTTGTTTAGGTCATCAGCCAAAAGGTTGGTTTGAACCTGTAGAAGTTTTACTAAGTAAATCGAGGAGTGAGGTGGTTTACCATTGCCTTCCTCACTGAGTGGAAAAGTACACTTATCAGCATGCCGGGCCCTCTAAAAAGCATATATTTTCCACTCTGCAAATGACACTTTCACTTCATTCACCACAGGGTCTGGCTGTATAATGAAATCCATTACTTTCAGAGGAGATAACTCTGATTAGTGTCACAGTACACCTCTACCTCTTCTGTTCTTAAATGATTCAGTCATTTAATTGGCTGACCATGTGATAAGAAACAGAAATATTTATTTTAGCCCTGCAACTAACAGATTGAGTGTAAATAATTTGACACAACACCTGTCTGTTATAGGCAACCAATTATACGACTGAAGCATTTAACAACACAAGAGGTAGAGGTGTAAAATACACTAGTCACAGTTATCTCCGGTTAGAGTAATGAATCTCATCATTATACAGCCAGATTCTGGACTGAATAAAGTGAATGTCTCATTTGCAGGGTGAAAAGTAGATGCTTTTCAGAGGGCCTGACATGCTTACAAGTATACTTTTCCACTCAGTGAGTTAGACAATGGAAAACCACCTCACTCGTCGTTTTAAGCTCTAAGCAGAGATAATAATTTTATGTACTTTTTTACACGACACTTTTTCATTTAAAGTAAAACAGAAATTATACTTATTTAGTGAGAAAAATAAATGAGCATACTATGCAATGCATACAAGCTATGGCTATTACATAACGAGACTGACACTGTAAAAAATTATATTTTTATTATATACATAATCACTTATTGTCACCTTCAATATACACTCCTTCTCTATCTCTACAACGCTCAATGCGAATTTTACATGGTTGGAAACAGTGCTCGAAGTCATCTTCTGTCAGCTCCTTCAGGACACGTGCCGCTCAAAAAGGTTTGAAATGAAGCTCGCAAAAATGTTAGTACTGACACTTTTTACGCGATTGAAAATGAACCAAATTTTTTGGAAACGATAATAACATGTGATGAAACGTGGTTTTTTACTTATTATCCGGAACCGAAGCACCAATCCATGCACTGGAAGAGCCGAACTTCACCGAGAGCCAAAAAATCTCGAATGAGCAAGTCAAAATTTAAAGCAATGATGATTGTTTTTTTTTATATCCATGGGATTGTGTACCTTCACTGGGTTCCTGAAGGTCAAACAATTAATTAATATTACTACCTTGAGGTACTTTCTAAACTACGTCAAAGAGTAAGAAAGAACGCCCCGAAATGTGGAAGGACAAATCGTGGGTTCTCCACCAAGACAATGCGCCAGCTCATTCCGCGTTATCTGTCAAGAGGTTCCTAGTCAAGTACACCATCTCAGTGTTAGAACATCCACCTTATTCACCAGATCTTGAACCAAGTGACTTCTACCTGTTCCCTAAGGTGAAATCTGCATGAAAAGGGACAAGATTTGAGTCTGTGGAAACTGTAAAAGAAAAGGCGGTACGCGTCCTGAAGAAGCTGACAGAAGATGACTTCCAGCACTGTTTCCAACAACGGAAAATTCGCATGGAGCGTTGTAAAGATAGAGAAGGAGTGTATATTGAAGCTGAAAATAAGTGATTATGTATAAAATTAAAATTAAATTTTTTACAACGTCAGTCTCGTTATTTAATAGCCACACCTCGTAGATGAAGAGGCTCTGCACCTACTTCACCTGAATAACCACCGTTGAATTAAGGTAGAATTAAGGTAAAACCGTTAAAATGACTGGACAATACAAAAAGCAACTGTTCATTTAAACTAATATATAAATAAAGAACTTATACTACAATAACAAATTCAACCTTTCTTTATTATGAACAACCATATGAGCCGTTAAATGATCCTTTCTTTTGAACGATTTCTGACAAACACCACAAGCGAATTGTCTAATTGTTTCCCCACACTCGTACTTTTTATGTCTCTGTAAATGTTTCCGATGAATATATAATTTACCACAAGTATCACAAGCAAGTTTTTGATGGCTATCTATATCCACGTATAATGGTATGTTATTACCGTACGATAAGAATTCCAAAGGTACCATATTATCGTTTCTTCTGTTCCCTTGTGATTGATAACCTAAAAAAAAACAAAAGAATATCTAGTTAGTTGAGATTTCTCTTGAAATTTACAAACAAAAATCAATTTATTATTAAAAACTAATTCGTAAAGGAAACTAACTATAAAATGTTATAGATTAATTTCTTTATAATTTTTTAAAATTCTAAACAATATTAAAAATTAATTCCAAAATATTCTACAATATTTTTATAAGATATAATAATTTATAAAAAGATACATAATACCCAAAATATGATGTATAATGAACAACCAAAACAAAAAAAAAAATAAATATAACACTCACCTCAGAGTATTACATTTATTCAAGATCTTTCGTCTCTCTCGGAAACATCCTCAGGAATTATATACTACACACTAAACACATACAGGGTGGACCAGGAGGAAAGAAAACATTTTAACAGGTGATTGTAGACCTAAAATCAAGACAAAAAGTTCATGTATACATATGTCTGGAAATGCTTCGTTAGCGAAATAAGTCTAGCGAAAGATTTCGCTCAGATTTCCACTCCGAGGATTAAATGAAACCGGATTGAACCAATTAGAACGGTAATTAAGACAAATATTTGATCGCTTTATATGAATTTTAACTTGAAAAATTGATTAAACTAGGTCCCAGAACTGTAAGTCCCTTAGTTTGTAAAATAACTTGCTTAAAACACAAAATTTTACTGTCAAAAAACACGTTTTTTACGTTTGAGGCGCTATAATTCCATTAAATGGCTAACAAATGCATAAAATCCATGAACAACAATTGTAGAGAATTTAATTCTGAGAAAATTGATGTAAATAAAGTCAATTGTTGTTCATGGATTTTATGCATTTTTTAGCCATTTAATGCAATTATAGCGCCTCAAACGTAAACAACGTGTTTTTTGACAGTAAATTTTTGTGTTTTAAGCAAGTTATTTTCCAAACTAAGGGACTTACAGTTCTGGGACCTAGTTTAATCAATTTTTCAAGTCAAAATTCATATGAAACGATCAAATGTTTGTCTTAATTACCGTTCTGATTGGTTCAATCCGGTTTCATTTAATCCTCGGAGTGGAAATCTGGGCGAAATCTTTCGCTAGACTTATCTCGCTAACGAAGCACTTCCAGACATATGTATATATGAACTTTTTGTCTTGATTTTAGGTCTAGAATCACCTGTTAAAATGTTTTTTTCCTCCCGGTCCACCCTGTATAACATTAAAATAATTATGGTCGAAGACCACGTCAATTATTTTCTTATTTCCCCTCGCGCGGCATGGTTAGTGAAATAGGAAATAATTGACGTGGTCTTCGACCGTAATTGTTTTAATGTTATATAGGGTGATTCAAAAAGAGCGCCGGTTTTGATATATCAAATTAAGAGATTTATTTTATTGAAAAACTGAAAATAAATACATCAACAAGTTCATCTTACCTTCCGATTTCATGTATGAAAAATGATGTCATGCATGTGACCTCCTCTACTGCGCTGGCACGCATCAACTCTGTCCATGAAATTGGATATTACTGCACGACAAGTTTCGACTTCCATTTGCCCGATAACCCGTCGAATTTCCTCCTTCAAGTCATTGATGTTTCGGGGTTTATTGGCATACACCAATGACTTCAGATGACCCCAAAGATGAAAGTCACAAGGCGTCAAGTCACACGACCTTGGTGGCCATTGATGGTCGGAATTACGAGAAATGATGCGATCCTGGAACCGTTCACGGAGCAACAACATTGTTTCTCGTGCAGCGTGACATTGCAGCGTGACGCGAGGGTTTTCTAAACCCCACATACGGCAGTTCTGTTTATTAATAAAACCGTTTAAGTGGAAGTGCGCCTCATCACTGAAAATGATTTTGTTTGCGAAGGTGTCATCATTCTGCCGTTTTCTCAATACCCAGTCAACAAACTGTCGTCTCCATTGGTGGTCTGCCACTTTCAAATGTTGCGTCAACTGAATTTTATACGGGTGATATTGGAGATCGTACCGAAGAATTCTCCGTACAGAAGAACATCGTAAACCCAATTGTTGAGAACGGCGACGTATTGATTTTGCTGGGCTAACAGCCACACTCTCATGAACCAACGCAACGTTCTGCTCAGTTCGGCCAGAACGACGACGTCCAGAACTTTTAAGGTCGACTGTTGAACCCGTCTCAAAAAACTTTTTCATGAGCCTGCGAACTGTTGATTCATTCGGTGATCATTACGTCCTAGAGTACCGCGAAGTCGCCTGACAGTAGCCGCATAACTCTCTCCACTCTGGTAAAATGTTTTGACGATTAACACTCGCTGTGCAATAGTAAACTTCTCCATGGTTAGACACAGACTGCGAGAGTACTACACTGCGAACAAGAGAAACTACAACTGAATCGTCAATCGGAATGTTCTCCGAAATAGAAATGAGGTCTAACAATGTTGCCAACCGATAAACAAAAATTTACCAGCCGTTTAAAAACCGGCGCTCTTTTTGAATTACCCGTTATATGTTTAGTGTGTAGTATATAATTCCTGAGGATATCTCCGAGAGAGACGAAAGATCTTGAATAAATTTAATACTCAGAGGTGAGTGTTATATTTAATTTGTTTTGTTTTGGCTGTTCATTATATATCATATATGTAGTGGTGCAAGCAAAGGAAAATAATGTTTAATAAAATAATACCCAAAATATCTACAATAAAATTTATAGGTTACCTAACCTGTATATTGGAGCTTGTCTGACGGCTGCAAGAGTAATGGAAAATAGTTTGTTTACCTACCAAGTACTACAGTTCTGTGCTAATGCTATCGCTTTAGACCCTGAACACATAAGAGAGTTTCATCGCGCGTCAGGACAAAAGAATTTAGGGTTGAACGTATCTGGCATGGGGCAAAATTATAACAATGAAAAGATTACTAGTGATAGACCCTTGGATTCGAACGGAAAGGTTTAACGAACATTTTATTCGCTCTCTGACTGGTTAATATTTAATTAATGTTTTATTTGTGTGTGAATGTGTTTAGTTGCAAAAATGTGTGAGTGTTAATGGGCGCTGGCTACTGCCATGTGCGTAGCTAGTTCGAGTGGGTTGACCAGTGCGCAGGTGAGTGAGTGTGTGCTGAAGAGTGATACGGTCCGCTTGTGTTCGTGTGTGTTCAATAAAACAGTGTGCAAATTTCATACATTGACTCAATCATTAGTGTATTTATCCAAGCCACTCATTCAATTAATCATTTTTTGGTCATCATTGAATGAATGTTGAATAAATGCACAAAATAAAGGATTCAATGTAGGAAATTTGCATACTGTTTTATTGAACACACACTCACTCACCTGCGCACTGGTCAACTTACTCGAACTAGCTACGCACATGGCAGTAGCCAGCGCCCATTAACACTCACACATTTTTGCAACTAAACACATTCACACACAAATAAAACATTAATTAAATATTAACCATTGACATTCAAACGGCTCTGTGGCGAAACAGAATTTTTTAAAATCCTATCAAAGTGTGAAAAGTATTTAAATGAGCATGGGTATTTAAATAAGCGAAAAACATTTTAAAGTTAAAAGAGCATCAAAATCCTTTCCCATTGAACCTCTTCGACAACAGCAAATATACTCACAGACTGAAACGTTTTAAGAAATTACACTCACCTTTACGAATCTCTTAATCATTTAATATTTTTTTCTAATTCTACAGCAAATCATCGTCATCGTTATCATCTGTATCATGATCATCGTCGTTTTCAGCTTCAACAACTTCATCTTTTCAAAACGTCAATCCACAAAATTCATCAAGTTTATTTTTTTTGTCTTTTATGACCACAATGGATCACTTTAGTCAAATTTAGAAAGCTTCTTTCTTATCATATTCTTTAGCTTGATGTCTTGCCAGTATGCCCTAATTCGGACTGAACTTGCTTGCAGAAATTCCTCTGAAACGACCGGTTTCTTCCTGGTTGGGTTTGTTCTTTCACCTGATTTGTTTCAAATCTACTTTCCTTATTTCTTAAGATTTTTAATTTTTCTGTTTTATTTTCCATCGAAACCCACCGGGTTGGTCTAGAGGTAAAGTCGTCGCCAAAATCAGCTGTTTAACAGCTGATTTTCGGAGACGAAGGTTCCTGGTTCAAATCCTAGTTAAGGTAGTTACTTTTATACGGATTTGAATACTAGACAGTAATTGCCGGTGTACTTTGATGGTTGGGGTTCAATTAACCATACTCTCTCAGGAGTGGTCGACCTGGGTCTGTACAAGACTACACAGTCTCATTTACACGTCATACACATCATCCTCACCTCATTGGGTCATGGGGTTGCTTATTGTTCTGAATTGAACAGATTGCAACGTACACATATTAGGAATTAAAAAAAAAAAAAAAAAAATTTCCATCGAAAGTTAATCCGAGTTCGATCATGTCTTCTTTGACAATTCGCATCCATGCTCCTGATGTAACCATTCGAAAGAATTTTCTAATCATCTTGTTAAAAATTCTGTCTTTAGGTGTTCTGATAAGATGTCCAAGAAAAGAAATCCTTTTCTTCCTTATTGTATCTGTTATGGGTTCGTTTTCTTTATAGACTTGTATGTTTGTTACAATTCTCCATTGCCCATCTTCTTTGATTTTCTTTCCTGTACAGGTTCTTAGGATTCGTCTTTTGAGTTTTAGGACATTGTCTATTGCTTTTGTCTTGGTCACTTTTTGCTAATGTTTCGCTGCCAGGAGTAACTTGTGATTGTATGACTGTTTAGTCATACAACAATTTAGTCTTTTTAGGAACATATTACTAAGTGTGGTTTACATTTTCATTCTAAGAACGTTATTAATTAGATTTTCTTTTAGTTTATAATTCTATTTATAAAAATACTGATTCAAAAATAATTATACTGTTAAAAAACAAAAAAAAAACAAAATTTTGAAATTATAAAACAATATTTTTAATAATTAATTATTTGATGTGAAACTTTTGAAAACAATTACGATTTTTACAGAAACATAAAGGTACGTTACATTTTTCGCATTTAACGTTCGTTAGAAAACGTATGCAAAGCCTGCATCGCTTTCGTTTTTCATATCGTCCCATCCAGTGATCGAAGTTATCATATCTAATAATTTCACTAGGTCTATGCGCTCGAAATTTTTTCAATTCAATTTTTTTCGGTGTATTTTCAAACAATAAAGGATCCTCTATTTCATCTTCTAATCCTTCTTCTTCTTCTTCTTCTTCTTCTTCTTCTTCGTTAAATATTTCTTCTCCTTTAATTATGATTTCTGTTTTATTTTCTGAACCATCTTCTGAAAATGTAAAGTAAAATTAGATACAAAATTGGTGAGTTATATGCCTAAAAAGTAAAATAAATGCCCTCAACAGGCAGGTGCAGTGTTAAACTATTTGTATTCGATCTGTTAGTTCCAGGGCTACAAATAATAGTTGTATTTCTTATCACACGGTCAACCAATTATATGACTGAAACATTAAAAAATAGACGAGGTAGAGGTGTAAAGACACTAGTCAAGAGTTACCTTCTTTTAGAGTAATAAATTTTATCATTACACAGCCAGACCCTGTGATAAATGAAAAGAAGTTGTCACTTGCAGGGTGGAAAGTAAATTTTTTCAGAGTGCCTGGCGTGTTGATAAGCATACTTTTCAACTCAGTGTGGAAAGCATTGGTAAACAACCTCTCTTTTCGTTTTACTTAGTATACTGTGGACAATTCGAACTGGCACCCCTCTTGCTCTACGTGTACACATAGTTCCGCATAAAGTATATCCATAACCGCTTCTTTCAACAAGGTCTACAAATTTTAATGTACGCAAATGCCTACCACTTTATTTTAATGTACAAACATACAAATAATTATTTCATTTTAAAATACCTATGTGTTTAATTTCTCACAGTAAAAATTTAAATTAGCCTATAAATTACAAGAACTAAACTGCAAAAACTCACTAAACTATACTCTACAGACGCACGCAACTAACTAAACAAATTGGTCTGAATATATTATAATGAACAGAAATTCATATAATATAAAAACAAATTAGTTAGATCATTATGTCTGACAGAATATTAATAACAACAGTGAAAACAGAGTTTATAAATTGTATACTTTTGTGACTGGACTGTTGCAGGACGAGGAAAGAAGAGTGGAGTAGATAAATACCCAAGCTGCTGGTGCCAATTCGAATTGTCCAAAGTATAAAGCATCTATACTATTTTTCAGAGCTGATAAGCTGTGAACGCACGCATTTCCCCTACCCACTTCATAGCTAGCCAATCACATGCCAATACTTGCTCTCATAGCTCTGTTAAATAATTCGTCAGCCATTTTTTACTTTCTCTTGCCTATATGAATATATAGGAAGGAAAGTATTGTTTTCATGTCGATTTTAAGAAATACACTCTTCACCGGATCTATACGTTTTCAGACCCCCTGAACCCAAAAAACATGTTTTTAGCGATTGGTCTGTGTGTGTGTGTGTGTGTGTGTGTGTGTGTGTGTGTGTGTGTGTGTGTGTGTGTGCGTGCGTGCGTGCGTGCGTGTGTGTGTGTGTGTGTGTGTGTGTGTGTGTGTGTGTGTGTGTGTGTGTGTGTGTGTGTGTGTGTGTGTGTGTGTGTGTGTGTGTGTGAGTGAGAACAGAATATCTCAAGAACGGAACATCGTACGAACTTGAAACTTGAAACTTAAGTTACATATCACTACCGGACCCGACATGAACATTTTCATCAAAATCGGTCAACCGGAAGTAGTAGTTTATTCGTATAATTTTTCACTTTTTTGCGATTTCTCAAAAACTAGTCCTACGATTTTTTTTTAAATCATCTGGTTTACTACATTTTTTATGCTCTACAATATAGGGTAGGCGCCATGTTTGCTGAAATTCTGCTTGAGGCTGTTTTTACGTAAAAACATTTTCTTTTTAAGATTGCGGCTTTAATATGCATTTTAGCGCAAAACGTTATATAATAAAAGTTGTAGAGAATGTAAAATTCTACAACTTTTATTTCAAACATATTTTTGTATAAGGCTTAGTTTAGCGGTAATTTGCGATTTTCTGTTTTTTTTTCTCACGAAAACGTGAGAAAAATCGATTTTTTTAACATTTCGGTCTTAGTATGCATTTTACGACAAAAGTGTTTATAATTAAATTTATAGAAAATTAAAAGATCTACAACTTTTGTTTAGAGCATTTTTCTCTACAGAGCCTAGTTTAGCGTGAAAGCGTGATTTTCCGTATTTTTAAGCCAAACTGAGTTCGATTGTCATTTTGCGTCATTCACTCATGATTAAAATAAGGTTATGTTTTTGAGGTTAGTTTTTGTTTATTTCTAATATTTTATTAATAATGTTAGGTTTATTATTAATTATTTGCATTGGCAAGAGAAAGTTGTGTGAGTGTTTCACACCAGATTTTTTTGGTCTTTCAACAACAATAGTAACCTATGAACATACAACCAGCTGATTATATTATAAATACTTTATACTTGCATTTTATACTTTTTGCTTGCTAAATACTTAAGCATGTTAAGGGAGTCAGACAAATTTCATTTTTCCTATACCTGCAATACTAACTTCGGTAGATTTTTTGTAGGAACCGTTAAAGCTACAAACCTGAGCTTTGGCACACCTATCTGCAGTACCTTTTGTAATATGACAAATTTACTGTACATCTGGAGTTGTTTATTTTTGAGTCTATTGAAATAAAAATAGATATCTTCAGCTGATTAAAATAAATATTTTAATAAAATTATTTGATTTCATTAACAAAAGTATGGTTACTAGGCAACTAAGAAGAAGAAAAGAGAATTGTAAAATATTTTAATGGGGGACTGGAGGCCAAACCAAACGGGTGGGTCCCTCATTCGTGCTTAACAAACAGTCGTAAATATATAATTAATAGTAAAAATAGATAAATAGTAATAGATACAACGTGCATATTATTAAAAGAGACATAAATTATCATACTTCATAATAACAGTGACTATCCCGTAGCCTTTCAATGGCAGACGTGTAAAACAATAACAATAAACATTCGTTCATAATTATGTAATTATGAAAATATATAAATTAAATAAAACCATAATGTATAATTGTGAATAATGTTTTATTGAGTGAGATAAGGGACAAGGTAAATAAGAAATTGATTTAATCAATAAAAATAATAAGATCAAATAATAATTTGGGTTATGAGGATAATAAAAAAAAATTAAATATTAAAAGAAAGAATTTATCCAATGATATTGACTTATGATTTCATTTATTCAAAACAAATTTGGCATCCAGCTTGTGTGAAATAAAAAAGGTATATTAAACTTTTTAAGAATTTGCACCAAAGCTTTTTCATTTATCTGCAATCAATCTAAAAATGATTTTTTTCCCAAAAAATGTTCTAATGTAACCTACATTTTTTTAAATGAAAAAGTCACCCAAAAAATAAAAACGCCTAAATTTTTAAAATACCTCTGGAGTAAAAACACACCTTAGTACTAAAATGCAGTATATGAAATTTCAAACTCCTATGTGGGATGGTTCCTGAAATAACTGTACCTAAAGTCAAAAAACACAATATGCGGAAAATGCGGATATAGTAAAAGCATAATACCGCAACAGAAACACCTATTGCTAACTGGAATTAACTTCCAAACAAAAACACACCAATATTTATCTTGCGTTACAGCTGATTCCTATGGGTTCCTGAAATTATTGTTTTTACGTGAACGCGATCTCCGTAACGTTAGAGCAGTAACGTGAATTAATATTAATCCCAATTTACAAGAATGAAATACGTGAAGATATCGAAATAAACACTACGTACCCCACCAACGTAAAAATTTAATTTTTTCACAACAAAAAAAAGCAACCAATGTCGTGTTATATATCAATTTAAATAGGGAAAACGATCTATCAATATATCGTGGGGTTACTGCAAAAAGTTGGTAACTAACGATTTTCACTTTGGAGATAAACGATGTTCCGTTCTTGAGATATTCTGTTCACACACACACACACACACACACGAACACACCAATTGCTAAAAACATGTTTTTTGGGTTCAGGAGGTCTGAAAACGTGTAGATCCGGTGAAGAGTGGATTTCTTAAAATCGACATGAAAACAATACTTTCCTTCCTATATATTCATATAGGCAAGATAAAGTAATAACAAGTGAGTAAAAAAACGCTAAGCACATTGCTAATGTCAGCATAATGTTCACTACCAGAGTAAGTCAAAAACTACAAAAAATTAGACACTGATATGAGGCTCGAAGCGTATCTGGCAATACGAGCTGAGACATAAAAATCTGGTGTGAAAAACACACAACTTTCTCTTGCCAATGCAAATAATTAACAATAAACCTAACATTAGTAATACAAAATTAGATATAAACTAAAAACTAACCTCAAAAACATAACCTTATTTTAATTATGAGTGAAAGACGCAAAATGAAAATCGAACTCAGTTTGGCTTAAAAATACGGAAAATCACTCTTTCACGCTAAACTAGGCACTGTACAAAAAAATGCTTAAAATAAAAGTTGTAGATCTCTTCATTTTCTATAAATTTTATTTTATACACTTTTGTGGTAATTCATACACTTTTGTGCATTCTAAGGCCGAAATCTTAAAAAAATAGATTTTTCACACGTTTTCGTGAGAAAAAAACAGAAAATTGCTTATTACCGCTAAACTAAGCGTTATACAAAAAAATGTTTACAATAAAAGTTGTAGGATTTTAAATTCTCAACAACTTTTATTATATAACGTTTTGCGCTAAAATGCATATTAAAGCCGAAATCTTAAAAAGAAAATGTTTATACGTAAAAACAGCCTCACGCAGAATTTCAGCAAACATGGCGCCTACCCTATCTTGTAGAGCATAAAAAATGTAGTAAACCAGGCGATTTTAAAAAAAAAACGTAGGACCAGTTTTTGAGAAAATCGCAAAAAACTGAAAAATTATACGAATAAACTACTACTTCCGGTTGACCGATTTTGATGAAAATGTTCGTGTCGGGTCCGGTAGTGGTATGTAAAAGTTTCAAGTTTCAAGTTCGTACGATGTTTCGCTTTTGAGATATTCTGTTCACACACACAGACACACACACACACACACACACACACACACACACACACACACACACACACACACACACACACACACAGACCAATCGCTAAAAACATGTTTTTTGAGTTCAGGGGGTCTGAAAACGTATAGATCCGGTGAAAACTCGATTTCTTAATATCGACATGAAAACAATACTTTCCTTCCTATACATTCATATAGGCAAGAGAAAGTAAAAATATGTCTCACAGCAGTCAACCTGTTAAGAGATATAACACAAAGAAAAAGATCAACCTTAAAGACATAAAGTGCTTCGTTCTAATGAAAGTAAATTATGTTTGAAACTTAAGTCTCGTCTCTTTCAACTTCTAGTGGAAGAGTCTATACAAAGTTTCTATGCAAAAATCTTTTTAAGGGGGATAACTACTGTTTGTGACAACAACGAAGAATGTGAAAGGCCCTGAAAATCATAATATTTCTTTCTTAAAGTTAAAAACTTCAATTATTATTATTGAAAAAAGCTATATTAAGTCATAATGTAAACTTAATGTCGTTGGATGCTGAAAACTCTGAATTTTAATAATTTTCAAAAAAAACCAGAAATGTGAAAATTTTTAATTTCTTTCGTTTCGGGTGCCTTTAATTAGTTCGTTATTTTAGTTTTTCTTAACTAAAGTCACATCAACAGGTACTGCCCATAACAAACAAGTGGAGTGTCAAATTATTTACACTCAATCTGTTCGTTACAGGGCTAAAATAAATAGTTCTGGTTCTTATCACATGGTCAGCCAATTACATGACTGGATCATTTAAAAAAAAGAAGAGGTAGAGATGTAAAAGACACTAATCAAAGTTATCTCCTCTGAAAGTAATAAATTTCATTATACAGCTAGACCCTGTGGTGAATGAAGTGAAGGTGTCATTTGCAGAGTGGAAAATATGTGCTTTTCAGAGAGCCCGGCATGCTGATAAGTGTACTTTCCCACTAAGTGAGGAAGGCAAATTGTAAACCACCTCACTCTTCGTTTGACTTAGTAAAATCTCTGCAGGTTCAAACCAGCTTTTAGGCTGATGACCTAAACAACAACAGCTTAGTCATTAGCGACTACAGTGGGTCATGGAACGTTGGATTGCAACTTGTATAATTTCCAGACCTAAGCCGGGAATCGAACCCGGGACCTCCGCGAGATACGCAAGCGCGCTACCACTATGCTACGGAGGCAACCTAGTTCGGTTTTGTTGTTGTTTAGGTCATCAGCCGAAAAGCTGGTTTGAACCTGTAGAGGTTTTACTAAGTAAAACGAGGAGTGAGGTAGTTTACTCATGCCTTCCTCACTGAGTAGTAGAGTACACTTATCAGCATGCCGGGCTCTCTGAAAAGCACATATTTTCCACTCTGCAAATGACACCTTCACTTCATTTACGACAGGGTCTGGCTGTATAATGAAATTCATTACTTTCAGAGGAGATAACTTTGATTAGTGTCACAATACACCTCTACCTCTTCTTTTCTTAAATGATTCAGTCATTTAATTGGCTGTCCACGTGATAAAAAAAGAACTATTTATTTTAGCCCTGCAACGAACAGATTGAGTGTAAATAATTTGACACTCTACCTGTCTGTTATGGGCAGAAGTTCGGTTTTATGTCTAGCTAATTTTCTGTGGAACACTGATTGTATTGACAACAACGATTTGCGTCAGACGTCTCTCCATATCATTAGTCGAGCACGAAAATGCATCGATGCTCGGGGTGGTCATTTTTAACGTCTTTTGTAACAAAAATGTTGCCTCTTAACGAGCAGGAGGAGTGTTAAATTAATTGCACTCGATCTGCTAGTTCCAGGGCTACAAAAATAGTTGTTTCTTAACACATAGTCACCCAATTATATGGCTAAATTATTTAAGAACAGAAAAGGTAGAGGTGTAAAAGACACTAGTCAAAATTATCTCCTCTGAGAGTAATGAATTTCACTGTACAGCCAGACCCTGTAGTGAATGATGTAAAGGTGTCATTTACAAGGTGGAAAATTGGTTGCTTTTCGGAGGGTCTGGCATGCTGATAAACACACTCTTTCAACTCAATGAGGAAGGCAAAGGTAAACCACCTGTAAAACCTCTAGAGGTTCAAACCAGCCTTTCGGCTGTTGACCTAAACAACTACAAAAATGTAAATAAATTCAACACTTAAATTATTTTTAATGTTTTTATTTATTTTTTTATTTTATTATTTAACGTCGCATCCACTGCAGCAGTCATTTTAAACGACATTGGGGTGTAACTTTATGCAATGTAGGGGATGAAATGATTTTTTGTAACGTATGAAAATATGCTGTGCCTGAGTGGGATTCGAACCCAGGACCGCATGATGAGAGGCGAGCACGTTACTAACTACGCCAAAGCGGCCGGCGCGTTTAATGTTAAAAATTCTCCACATGTTTCATAAAATTTCTTTCACTGTAACCTACCGATTCTGTAGGGGTTACGTTCTGGGTTCGGTTTTATGTAAGTAACTCACCCGGTATGATAAATCCAATAATTACGGTATTAAGTATTTATTACCCACCGGGTTGGTCTAGAGGTAAAGTCGTCACCAAAATCAGCTGTTTAACAGCTGATCTCCGGAGACGAAGGTTCCTGATTCAAATCCTGGTAAAGGTAGTTACTTTTATACGGATTTTAATACTGGATAGTGGTTGCCGGTGTACTTGGATGGTTGGGGTTCAATTAACCATACTCGCTCAGGAGTGGTCGACCTGGGTCTGTACAAGACTACACCTCATTTACACGTCACACACATCATCCTCATCTCATTGGGTCATAAGGTTGCTTATTGTTCTGAATTGAACAGATTGCAACGTACACATATTAGGAATTAAAAAAAAAAGTATTTATTAACTAATTAATATTTAAACAAATTTACAAACATACAACATTTGAAAACAAAATATATAATTTTTTAATAAATTACTTAATGTGAAATTTTTGAAAACAATTCCGATTTTTAGCGAAACATAAAGGTACATTACATTTCTGGCATTTAACCTTCGTTTGACCACGTATGCAAAGCCTGCATCTCAACCGTGTCCCTAATCTTCCCATCCAGTGATTAGCGTTATCATACCTAATTGTTTCACTTGGTCTTTGCGCTCGAAATTTTTTCAATTGTTTTCCTTTTGGTATATCTTCAAATAATAATGGATCCTCTAATTCTGCTTCTTCTTCTTCCTTGAATATTTTTTCTTCTATAATTATAATTGCAGTTTTAGTTTCTGAACCATCTTCTGAAAATATGTACAGTAAAATAACATATAATATTAGTGGAGGTGTATCAAAATATAAAAATCCGTTGTAAATCACTCACACAACTTTCTCTTGCCAATGCAAATAATTAACAATAAAACTAACATTATTAATAAAATATTAGAAATAAACAAAAAACTAACCTCAAAAACATAACCTTATTTTAATCATTAGTGAATGACGCAAAATGAAAATCGAACTCAGTTTGGCATAAAAAACGGAAAATCACACTTTCACGCCAAACTAGGCTCTGTAGAAAAAAATTCTCTAAATAAAAGTTGTAGATCTCTTAATTTTCTATAAATTTTATTATATACACTTTTGTCGTGCAATGCGTACTAAAGCCGAAATATTAAAAAAATCGATTTTTCACACGTTTTTGTGAGAAAAAACAGAAAATCGCTAATTACCGCTAAACTAGGCGTTATACAAAAAAATGTTTGAAATAAAAGTTGTAGGATTTAAATTATCTACAACTTTTATTATATACATTTTTGCGCTGAATTGCATATTAAAGCCGTAATCTTAAAAAAAACAAAGTTTTTACGTGAAAACACCCTTACCAAGTATTTCAGCCAACAAGGCGCCTACCCTATTTTGTACAGCATAAAAAATTTAATAAATAAGGCGATTTTTAAAAAAATCGTAGAACCAGTTTTTCAGAAAATCGCAAAAAAGTGAATTATACGAACCCCCGACCCAAGATACAAGGATATGATTTTTTTTTTTGTTTTTTTTTTTTTTTGGTTTAATGTCCGACTGTTTTGCAATTACTGCTAATGCAGACGGTGAATGATGAAATGATTTTTTGTAACGTATGAAAAAATGCCGTGCCTGAATGGGATTCGAACCCAAGACCGCATGATGAGAGGCGAGCACGTTACCAACTTCGCCAATGCGGCCGGCTGATGATATGTGTGACGTGTCCATGAGGAGTAGCCTTGTACATTCCTGGTGGATTATTATTAATTGAAGCCCAACCATCAAAGTACGCCGGTAACCATTGTCTAGGATTCAAATCCGCATAAAAGTAACTAGCCTACCTTTACTAGGATTTCAACCAAGAATCTTCGTCTCCGAAAATCAGCTGTTAAACAGCTGATTATCGGCGACGACTTTACCCCTAGAGTGTGTCTACGCTAAGAGTACTCCGACGTAGGCAACCAGCAATACAAGTGAGCATGCGTATTAATTAAAAATACCCACAGCATGATCAAAAACAAAATTCCATACAACACTAATATTATACGCTCTAAGCTAAATATAATAAAAAAAACGTTCAATTCATTTGTTAGAATATGTTTTATAAATCAAACATTAGTTTACCATTAATAACTAAAACTTTTACTACTTTTTACTCTTACATTGTTATTTTTCGTTACATTATTATTATTACATTAATATTTACGATTGATTAGTGAGTTTTTATTATACTCAGTTTTCTTTTTGGTCACCAGTAATATAAGACTAATGCACTTATATTATAACAGGAGAGTAAACAATTCCAATTATTCGTTGTTTATCATTTCAGATTGTTTATTTCGTATCATTAAAATTAATGTCTGTAACTAGTTTAATACAACTGTTTGCACTTGCCCGTGTTTAACTCACTTTTAGTGTCATCAGTTATCTTTTGGTATTGTATCGGTTCGTTTCGATTTTCTTCGTAGACTTAAGTTGAAAAGTTTTGTAAGCTGTGTTTCGTTAACACGCGTGATAGTGAAAGTGTTGAATTTTTGAAACATAAAACGATAAACATTAAAAAGTAGACAAAAATTGTTTTGTTAAAAGTAATAGTTAAAATAATTAATTAAAGAGTCTCATTCTGAAACTACAATAATTACAAGTAATCTGAAGGGTATAATTGAAAACGCTTAAAGGATAATGTTAATTTTAGCTGGATGTAGATATTTTAATGATGGAACGTAGTGCAAGATAATTGTCAGGCGGAGAGGTAGATACGCGCTAACTAGTGTAAAACTTTCGTTTACAACCTATAGGCGCTTGCCTCGCGCGGAATACTCTTACTAGATAGACTATACACCATTCCGGAATGGAATAAATAGATTATCATGTGACTTCATTTGCAAGGTTCAACTACCCTTTGCTTAAGTCGTGAAAAGTTTTTTTTTTTATAAATATTTTATACGAGGAAATTGAATGCATGATAAAATCTTAAGGAGACCGTTGTTTAGGTCATCAGCCAAAAGGCTGGTTTAAACCTGTAGAAGTTTTACTAAGTAAATCGAGGAGTGAAGCGGTTTACGATTGCCTTCCTCACTGAGTGGAAAAGTACACTTATCAGCATGCCGGGCCCTCTGAAAAGCATATATTTTCCACTCTGCAAATGACACTTTCACTTCATTCACCACAGGGTCTGGCTGTATAATGAAATCCATTACTTTCAGACGAGGTAACTGTGATTAGTGTCACAGTACACCTCTACCTCTTCTGTTCTTGAATGATTCAGTCATTTAATTGCCTGACCATGTGATAAGAAACAGAACTAACGGGTGATTCAAAAAGAGCGCCGGTTTTTAAACGGCTGGTAAATTTTTGTTTATCGGTTGGCAACATTGTTAGACCTCATTTCTAGTTCGGAAAACATTCCGATTGACGATTCAGTTGTAGTTTCTCTTGTTCGCAGTGTAGTACTCTCGCAGTCTGTGTCTAACCATGGAGAAGTTTACTATTGCACAACGAGTGCTATTCGTCAAAACATTTTACCAGAGTGGAGAGAGTTATGCGGCTACTGTCAGGCGACTTCGCGGTACTCTAGGACGTAATGAAGCACCGAATGAATCAACAGTTCGCAGGCTCATGAAAAAGTTTTTTGAGACGGGTTCAACAGTCGACCTTAAAAGTTCTGGACGTCGTCGTTCTGGCCGAACTGAGCAGAACGTTGCGTTGGTTCGTGACAGTGTGGCTGTTAGTCCAGCAAAATCAATACGTCGCCGTTCCCAACAATTGGGTTTACGATGTTCTTCTGTACGGAGAATTCTTCGGTACGATCTCCAATATCACCCGTATAAAATTCAGTTGCTGCACGAGAAACAATGTTGTTGCTCCGTGAACGGTTCCAGGATCGCATCATTTCTCGTAATTCCGACCATCAATGGCCACCAAGGTCGTGTGACTTAACGCCTTGTGACTTTCATCTTTGGGGTCATCTGAAGTCATTGGTGTATGCCAATAAACCCCGAAACATCAATGACTTGAAGGAGGAAATTCGACGGGTTATCGGGCAAATGGAAGTCGAAACTTGTCGTGCAGTAATATCCAATTTCATGGACAGAGTTGATGCGTGCCAGCGCAGTAGAGGAGGACACATGCATGACATCATTTTTCATACATGAAATCGGAAGGTAAGATGAACTTGTTGATGTATTTATTTTCAGTTTTTTAATAAAATAAATCTCTTAATTTGATATATCAAAACCGGCGCTCTTTTTGAATCACCCTATATTTATTTTAGCCCTGCAACTAACAGATTGAGTGTAAATAATTTCACACTCCACCTGTCTGTTATGGGCAATTAAGGAGACCATTAACTAATAAATGCAACGATAATGTTATTAAATATTTATTAACAAATTTGAATAAAAAAAATTATAAACAAACAATATTTTTTAAGTAATTACTTGATATGAAATTTTTGAAAACAATTCCGTGTTTTAGAGAAACATAAAGGTACATTACATTTTTCGCATTTCACCATAGTTTTGGAACGTATGCAAAGTCTGCATCTCATTCGTTTTTCAGTTCGTTTCATCCAATGATTAGCGTTATCGTATCTAATAATTTCACTCGGTCTGTGCGCTCTAAATTTTTTTATTTCATTTCCTTTTGGAATAATATCAAATAATAATGGATCTTCTATTTCGTCTTCTAATTCTTCATCTACTTCGTTAAATATTTTTTCTCCTTTAATTACGATGGCTGTTACAGTATCTGAAGCATCTTCTGAAAATTTATACAGAAAATAACATAATTAATTATTTTCACTCATGTAGCTGTTATTATTATAATTATTGTTGGATAGAACAGAAGAAATCTTAAACTACTTCTTTGAATAATCAAAAGATTTCGTTTTGGCTAGACTATTTTAACCCTTTCGCTACCATCGAGACATATAAATATGTTCTAATAGGGTTGGAAAATTTATCGGTGGGACTTAGGTCTTTATTTTTACTTTCTCTTGCCTATATGAATACATAGGATGGAAAGTATTGTTTTCATGTCGATTTTAACAAATCGAGTTTTCACCGGATCTACACGTTTCCAGACCCCTTGAACCCCAAAAACATGCGTTTAGCAATTGGTCTGTGTGTGTGTGTGTGTGTGTGTGTGTGTGTGTGTGTGTGTGTGTGTGTGTGTGTGTGTGTGTGTGCGTGTGTGTGCGTGTGTGTATGTGTGTGTGTGTGTGTCTGTGTGTGTATCTGTGTGAACAGAATATCTCAAGAACGGAACCTCGTACGAACTTGAAACTTAAGTTACATACCACTACCGGACCCGACACGTACATTTTCATCAAAATCGGTCAACCGGAAGTAGTAGTTTATTCGTGTAATTTTTCAATTTATTGCGATTTTCTCAAAAACTGGTCCTACGATTTTTTTAAAAATCGCCTGGTTTACTAAATGTTTTATGCTCTACACGATAAGGTAGGCGCCATGTTTGCTGAAATTCTTGGTGAGGATGTTATCACGTAAAATAACTTTTTTTTTAAGATTACGGCTTTAATATCCATTTTAGCGCAAAAATTTATATAATAAAAACTGTAGAGAATTTAAAATCCTATAACTTTTTTTTCGAACAGTTTTTGTATAACGGTTTGTATTAAGCGGTTTTTAGCGATTTTTTTGTTTTTTTCTCACGAAAACGTGTGAAAAATCGATTTTTTTAGGATTTCGGCCTTAGTATGCATTTTACGACAAAAGTGTAGTATATTATTAAATTTATAGGAAATTAGAAGATGTACAACTTTTATTAGAAGTATTTTATTCTACAGAGCCTAGTTTAGCGTGAAAGAGTGACTTTCCTTATTTTTAAGCCAAACTGAGGTTGATTTTCATTTAGCGTCTTTCACTCATCATTAAAATTAGGTTATGTTTATTGAGGTTAGTTTGTTGTTTATTTCTAATATTTTATTACTAATGTTAGGTTTATTGTTAATTATTTGCATTTGCAAGAGAAAGTTGTGTGTGTGTGTTCCACAGCACATTTTTTTAATTTGATTATGTCCCGGTGGTACTATAACCTCTTTTCTACTGTTTTACAGGTTTAATTTTTTCAAAAAGTTCTCACAGATTGCAGCACCTTTACGTAATCTACAGCTCAACCCCTCATTTCCGGTTGTTTCCCTCTAATTTTCTTCTATAGCCTACTGATTGAACTGTGTTGCTTAGCTTTTATTTTTGTGTGTTTTCCTAATATATAATCTCTAAGTAATTATGTACTAAAGAATTTTCATAAATATTTTGTAAGGGGGCTCCCTGGGATACATGGTCCCATTAGTATTTTATAGTGGGAGTATAAAATGTCCAATGGACATAGTCTCCCACTATAAAATACCAGTAAGACATATCCCAGGGAGCCCCCTTACAAAATTTTGTTTATAACTGTATCCAGGATACTTAAAAAAATAATAAAAAGGGAGTACAGGACAAGTCAAGATAAAACTGTTAAGTCAAAATTTTAACAATGTTAAATTCATTACTTACCATTTCATTTATTACCACTACTAACTTACTTACTTCAATAAAAGCGTGTAATTCAACCATTTTTATCAATTAACACATTTGTCTGAACGTTTAATTAGAAGTTTATATTTATTTTTCAACTAAAAACTATTCAGAAAGGTATTTGTGTAAGTAGTAAAATGTTTCACCAATCAAGTAATTTCTTAGCTATTTTTAAAAAAAAAAACTTAAATGACCACAATGCTGGTGGCAATTAACTGATTTATTTTCTACCCGCAAAAGTAGGTTTTGGTTTACGGGGGAGTGTGGAATGAAAAAATAAAAAAATTATCGATTTTTCGTTAAAAATTTGTTTGAAATGTGCGCTTTAAAATGGTGTCAGAATCATGTTGCTACACCAACTAGAAAATATTTTATTAATTTTTTTGTGGTCTGTCTTTGTTTACACTCGTGTTTTTCTTTCTCAAACTTTTTTTTCTAACATCTGAGAATATTTACAATCCGTTTAAAAAATAAAAACTATAAGTAAATAGCATGAACGGGTTCACATGACGAAGACAATACCCAATGGTAGCCTATTGCTTCTGAAACGAAAAAGTTTAAGTATACGTTTTTAAAATATTTACAAGGTAAAAGATGAATAACATTATTAGAAAAGGTAACCAAATTAATAACGGTGATAGTAGAAGAAGATGATGAAGTGATGATGATGGCGAGAAGGTGGTGATGGGTAGAGAAAGAAGAGAAGATCAAAAAAAGTAGGTTAGTCGGTAAATCTAAACGGAAGGTCAAGCAATTTTATTCGTTTCAGTTGTGTCACGTCTTCGCTGTTATCAAGTAAATTAAGCGCCAAAGAATTCGGGTGATTTGCTAATTTTTCTTGATATTTTGAACTTAGTTGCGTGATTTCCTATTTCACGGTGTTGACACATAAGTCCTTATGCAATGTATTATTTGTCATATACTATGGAGCATTTGTTATTAAACAAATTCTCCATCTGTAAGACTTATCTGTAGACTTCGTATCTGTAAGACTTTGGACTGGAACCGTTGGATAATAGCAAGATTCGATTTCGCAGCTGAACCCCAAGGCGGTAACCCATAACTCCACAGCTTAAAGTTTTCTCAAACTTTAAACGCGAATATCTCAAAACGTCATTTTTAGAACTTTATGTACCTTTTTCTCAGCTTCCACAAAAGGTACAAGGTTGAAATTTTTATGGAGTATGTTAATCGTCCAATTCTATTGATTGAAAGTGCCGTTTTTAAAAATATTGAAAATTGTGGGAGAAAACATTTTTCCGGTGATTTTTCGATGAAAAATATGGTCTCTTTTTAAAAAAATGGTAAAAATCAAAATTCTTACCATAATTAAATGCTACACATGCTAATTATGTACCAAAGAGTGGCCTTTCATACAAAAAAAAATTTGTAGCTCTAGCTGTAGTGTTTGCTGAGAAAAAGGTACAAACGTCAACATTGCTTAGGATAGGCATCCACTCACCCCTTCGGTCTATACAATTTAGTGTTTTAATTAGCAACATTATAATCAATTCTGTTACTTGTGTAGTGATTGTGAACATTTAAATTATATAAAAAGGTATTTTGCTTTACGTACAAAATCACTTGAAAGATGTGCAAAGAAGGAACTGTAAACAAATTAGAGCTCCTTAAATAACGATCAACGCACCGGGTTGGTCTAGAGGTAAAGTCGTCGCCAAAATCAGCTGTTTAACAGCTGATTTTTGGAGATGAAGGTTCCTGGTTCAAATCCTAGTAAAGGTAGATACTTTTATACGGATTTGAATACTAGACAGTGGTTACCGGTGTACTTTGATGGTTGGAGTTCAATTAACCATACTCTTTTAGGAATGGTCGGCCTGAGTCTGTACAAGACTACACGTCATACACATCATCCTCATCTCATTGGGTCATAGGGTTGCTTATTGTTCTGAATTGAACAGATTGCAACGTACACACATTAGGAATAATAAAAAAATCAAAAATAATGATCTGCATGAAGTTCAGTGGTTGACTTCCACCTGTAGCAGTGTTTTACCTGCTGACATTTAAAACAGCTGATTAATCAAATCGGACGTTAAATTTAAAAATTTACAGTTTGAATATTTTTTTATATATTTAACCAAATTCTATTTTATAAAACAAAAACCATTTATATTTTAAGCAAAAGTTTATTTATAAACTCAATTTGTAACGTACTATTTATTTATTTTGTTAATTTAGAAAATAATTTTTCATTTTAATTTATTTATTTGTGGTGAATATGAATTTGATACAGAAGGTCATCGAAAACATTTTTTAACAATGGAAATGAAAATTTTAATTTGTATTTATTTAAATACCAAATCTACATTTTTGTTTTTTTTTTTTTTGTTTAACGTCTGATTGTTCTGCAATTACTGCTAATGCAGACAGTGAAGGATGAAATGATTTTATTTAACGTATAAAAATATGCCGTGCCTGAATGGGATTCGAACCCAAGACCGCATGATGAGAGGCGAGCACGTTATCAACTACGCCAATGCGGTTGGCATGTTTTGTAAAGAATCTTTTAAATATTTCCTTTTTTTTAATTTATTAATTTAACGTCGCATCAACTGCTGTGGTCATTAGCGACGACGTTGGGGTGTAACTATTGTACAATGGAGGATGAAATGATTTTTTGTAACGCATGAAAATATGCCACCGTGCCTGAGTGGGATTTGAACCCAGGACCGCATGATGAGAGGCGAGCACGTTACCAACTGCGCTAATGCGGCCGGCCATATTTCATTTTATCAGCATCGCAATCAATCATTTCATCATTATCAGTGGTAAAGTGTTTCCTCTAACTGAAAAAAATATAACTAAATACTCTTTTTCAAAACTAAAATTCTTACAATTTATATTTCATATTTAAAATAAAATCAATAATTTCATTTTCTCACAATTCCTTTTCTTTATTTATAATGACAGTTTTTAGTTGTGGATTAGATTTATGAAATAGTTTTTCATTTGAATAGAAACGTTTACCACGCAGCTGAGTTTAGACGGACTGCACGACAAACCTTGAAATACACCCAATAGCATTTTACAAAATTTTGAAAACTTTTTATCTGACCCTGTAATGAATTACCCCATACTAATATGACATACCGGATATGAGATAAAATGAAACCACGATAAGCTACTAATTGCGTTTACTGGTCGGATTAAAATCCTCATAATGTAATCCAATCAGAGTTGAATGTCCGTGGTTATGATTATAAAAAATAACGGAGCACGTCATAATTTATAGTTCAGCCGTTCTTAGTTGTTCCTACTGTCAACAAACAAAAGCCAGCTACTACAGGGTGCACGCTAGAGTCCGCGACTTTACGGATGCCGTATTCCTATTAAGTTAACTAATTTTTAAATTATAAGTACTTAAAGTACTTAAAACATCAGTCATGATATGATGTAGGCCTAACCATTTCATTTATACAAATACTTTTGAAAGTATTTTGTTGTTACTTTTTAATCAGCGTGTACACATTTTGATATAATGCGCATGCTCAGTGACGTCATTATTTGTTTACATTAGGAGAAAACTAAGAGACGCTGGACTATATATAGTAATGTTGTTAAGGTCATCAGCCGAAAGGCTGGTTTGAACCTCTAGAGGCTTTACTAAGTAAAACGGGAGTCAAGTGATATACCATCATACTTTTCAACTAATTTTCTGTAAAAGTATGCTTATCAGCATACCAGGTCGTCTGAAAATCATCAACTTTCCACCCTGCAAATGACACCTTCACTTCATTCACCGCAGAGTTTGGCTGTTTAATGCAATTCATTACTCTCACAGGAGATAACTGTGACTATAGTTGATTTCACGTTCAGAATGCAGTACGGTAAGTCCATAAGCAGTGTATTTCACATGGGAGTTAAAGCGCTACTACACAAAGTTAAAATATCGACTACGCGACACAACACATTCTAATTAACAAACTCCTATTGAATAACGTAAAGAAGAAAGCTTCAATATCTGGGTCATATAATGAGAGGACAGAAATACAAGCTTCTTCAACTGATAGTCCAGGGAAAGATTAGTGGAGGGTGGAGCATCGGAAGACGCCGTGTGTCCTGGCTAAAGAACCTGAGGGATTGGTTTAACTGTGGCAGTGTTCAACTGTTCAGAGCTGCAGTCGACAAGGTCCGGATTGCTGTGATGATAGCAAACCTCCGATAGGAGATGCACTATAAGAAGAAGATTGAATAACGTAATGCGAAAACATCAGTAATTTTTTTAAACTCATTTCTTATTTCTGTTTCCTTCCAACATATGACTTATCATTTATATCAAATTACAGATAAAATTCTATAGTTTATAACAAAATAATAAATCACATATTATGTCGTCGTTGAAAGAAAAAAGTTATATGATGTGAAACAGAAAAATGTGCGAAATGTAAACGTCAAAATTGGTATTAGTGTATCTTATCTAAATATTATAGTACAGAGTGATTTTTTAGTCCTGTTACCCAATTGTTAATGTCTGGTAATATTTTTCTAAACAAAATAAATTTTGTTTTGTGACACTAAGTTGGTAGCCCTACTCAACCAGTATGGATATGGCAGTGTGAGTTGATTCTCCTTGAGCTGCGTAAAATTTTGTGCCATTTCCGGTCGTGCTACGAACAGAACGTCTTTTATCCTAAAACAATCTCTTGTTTAAATCTGGAGGCTGAAGCTCTAGAACTAATCGTATGTGATACGGATACAATTTCAACTTTTTAGCAGCTTTCTGAGCACTCGAACATGACAAATCAACATGCGAGGAAAGTTTTTGTAAACTTTTCCATGGAGAATTGAGCAATCTTGTTTTTACATTCTCTTAACGTCATCTGTCAAGAGAGTTGGTCGACCACTACGTTTTCTGCTGCAAACAATACCTGCCTCTAAAAATCAGTTAGTTAGCCTAGAAATTGACTAGAATAGAGTGGAGGAACACCAAAAAATTTAATTTGAAATGATCCTTTTACACTCGCATACGATTGTAGCAAAATATTGTTCAAGAATGAAAACCCGTTGTTCTAGGGTAAAAGACATTCTGTTCGTAACACAACTGGAAACAGCACAAAATTTTACGCAACTCAAGGAGAATCAACTCAAACTGTCGTATCTATACCGGTTGAGTTGGGCTACCAACTTTGTGTCACAAAACAAAATATCCCTTTCTTAGAAAAAAATTACCAGACATTAACAATTGGGTAACACAGCTAAAAAATCACCCGGTATAATAATAACATTTATAGCGTAATAAAATACAATTTATTAGGAAGCAAAAGTAATTTTTTCAGAATTTTTTGATTGAAAATGAGATGGTTAGAGCGTGGTAAGCGAAACATAAAATATTTTTGTCCGTGACCTTCGGCTGGTGTCGGCTGTGGACGGTTATATAACTGGCTGTACCTGATGTTTTCCGTACGCCTGATAACACAACGGGTTCTCATAAAAGCTGTACTGCATTCTGTGCCCATTCTATGCCCAAAACGGGCAGGTGGAGTGTTATTTTAATTGCACTCTATCTGTTTGGTCCAGGGCTAAAAAAAATAGTTCTGTTTCTTATCACATAGTCAGCCACTTATATGACTGAACTATTTAAGAACAGAAGAGGTAGAGGTGTAAAAGATACTAGTCAGAGTTATCTCCTCTGAGAGTAATGAATTTCACTATGCAGCCAGACCCTGTGGTGAATGAAGTAAAGGTGTCATTTGCAGGGTGGAAAGTGAGTGCTTTTCGGAGGGCTTGGCATGCTGATAAGCATACTCTTTCAACTCATTGAGGAAGGCAATGGTAAACCACCTTACTCCTCGTTTTTACTTGGTTAAACCTCTAGAGGTTCAAACCAGCCTTTCGGCTGTTGACTTAAACAACACTGCATTCTGAACGTGAAATAGAGTATAGAGTATTTTACACCTACGTCTTCTAATGTTAAATGGTTCAGTCATAAATAATTGGGTGATCATGTGATAAAAAAGAGAACTATTTCATGAAGCTCTGAAACTAGCAGATCGAGTCCAAATTTTAACAACCCACCTACCTGTTATCTGCATATACGAGGTGTGGCTTTTAAATAACGAGACTGACGTTGTAAAAAATTTTATTTTTACATAATCACTCATCGTCACCTTCAATATACACTCCTTCTCTACCCGTACAACGCTCAATGCGAATTTTCCATTGTTGGAATCAGTGCTGGAAGTCATCTTCTGTCAGCTCCTTTAGAACATGTGCCGCTTTCTCTTTTATAGCTTCCACAGACTCAAATCTTGTCCCTTTTAATTTAAATTTAATTAAGAACAGAAAAATTAAATTAATAAAAATAATAAATGAACGAAAGACATTTCAAGTTATTATCTCAACTTATTTATTTTTATTGAAACATATTTATTTAAATATAAATTAATTAAGAACAGAAAAATTAAATTCACAAAAATAAAAAATAAAAATAATAAAATGAAGAACTGATGTAGAACACCAGCCCAGTTAGTTAAATGCACTGCGCAGCTACTTGCCACCAAAAAATAAAACTTACTTAAATGAAAAATATACTTGACCGATTTTCTTTCGTTTATAATTTAAAGTACAGTACAACCTCGTTTATCCGGACGAACTGGGACAAAAGGCAATCCGGAAAATAAAAAATCCTGATAATATAGGTATAAGCAAACAAGAAGTGCAAAGGCTTTCCGCGTGCAAAGCCGCGACGGGCATGCTAGTATTTCATAAATTCAAACAACCCTTTTTGTATTTCCTATAACCGGCTTACCCTAAGTGCCAATTGATTCGGATTAGGGGGTTTCTACTGTTGTTAAAAATTATTATCAATGTGAACATTAATTTTAAAAAAAAGTCTACAAATTTTATTCGGATTATCGGGAGATCCGGATAAACGAGGTTTTACTGTACTAATAATCAATATTCGGTAATACTTTTACATATGTAGAGAAATAATATGGTCACGTAAATGATGTTTATGTATGAATCTCATCGTACAGTGCGAACAAATAAATTTACGAGTCAGTCCACCACACTCAAATTGTTGATGTCTGGTCAAAATAAATTTCTCTGAATATGATCTAAAACACCGTTCACATGCATATCTTGGTTTATTAGAAACAGACGACTTGTTATTATTATTTTCATCATCATCATCATCATCATGAACATTATTCAAATCCTGGTTTTCCATATTTTTACTTTTTGGTACAACTTCATGATTATTTCCTGTTAGATTATTCGAGCTCATTAATGTATTCGATTTACTAGGATTATCCCTGAGTTGTAAATCTTGAAAACTTGACAAATTTAAGTCAAGATCTTGAAGTGGTTCTGAAAAAATTAAAAAAAATTCATGTATTATTATAAAATTGAAATTATCAGTCAATCATTAATGACAGTAAAACAATTTATTTTCATTGTAGTATTGGTATTCACGGGTATAATGGCAATCTATCAATGATTCATCGATGATCAGAGAAATGAAATAGTGGACAAAAATGTAATTATAATATTTCTAAGTTAATGAACATTATAAAAAAAATTCAGATGAAACAAATTAGTATTATATTGAAGTGTATTGAAATTTTCCCTTGAACGTTTCTACGAATCTTGAAACTGGACAGTTTTGAAGTTGGAATAAATATCTGAAACAAATATTAAACGATTAGTAAAAAAATGAATATTGTACAACATAAATAGAAATTTATTATGGTGGAACTAGAATGAATTTTATCACTAATATATAAAATCATAATACATATAAGCAACATTGGCAAATTCCAAGCATTGTGTGGCAATACTAGCAGAACCATAGGCAGAAAAACGTGGAAAGAAACCCAAATAAAGATTTCCATGGTAATGGCTGCCCCAGTGCTACTCGATGAAAGTGAGTGGTGGATTAGTACCAGACCCCACAGGAGAGTAGAGTACAGGTGGCGAAGAACAAAGGGTTGCAGACGTAGGGACCAACTAAAAATTGAGGACATAAGAACGGAACTGGATGTTTACAACCTGAATGGGAAGATTGCAGAATATCGAAATCGATGGAGGGAGCACGTGGAGATAATCCATGAGGGAAGGATCCTTCTCAGTGTTTTGCAATATAGACCGGTGAGGAGGAGAGATGTTGGAAGGCCACTCAAAAGATGGCAATAATTCAGTAGTTTCTAGCTATTGTGAGTGGGAAGCTTAATCCTTCATAGTGAGCAGAAGAAGAAGAAGAAGAAGAAGAAAAAGAAGAAGAAGAAGAAAAAGGAGAAGAAGAAGAAGAAGGAGAAGGAGGAGGAGCAGGAGGAAAAGGAGAAGAAGAAGTAGATATATAAAATCAGTAAAATGTAACAAGTTATAAAATACAATGTTTAGTTATTCGAGTCACGAGTTTGCCTTTGGTTTCAGTTCAATCAACACAACGTACACTGTACCCAAAGCACATGCAGAATATGGCGGCCATTTGGAGAGAATGGAGAATGGTAGGTGAGCAAAGAGGATATGGGAGTGGACGCCAGCCGGTAGAAAAAGGAGGGGTAGACCGGAAGTGACATGGTTGGATTGTTTGCAGGAGGCAATGTCTTTGAGGCGGCTGCTGATGGTGACTGGCCAGACAAAAATAGGCGGTGCTTAGGAAGCGAGATACAGCTAGGGCTGTAAATCCTCGCATGAATATATAATATAACTTCAATTTAAAACCCCATTTCTAAATATATTTTAAATTTCACTATACGATCATAAAAAACCGAGACAGTAAATCCAATTAAATCAAAAATTTATACAAATATTACAAAGAAATATTTAGGGTAATTTAATTAGAGCAATTTTTCTCAATTAAAAATTTAAATTCATTTAATATTTATAAGTAGTTAAGCATTACAAATAAATTATTGAAGTAAAATTAAATTTCAATTTGTTAAATTCATTATTATTATTATTATTATTACAGTAGACTCTCAAAAATCCGGACTAATGTGGCGGACGGCCGGTCCGGATTTCCCGGAGGTTGGCAATTTCGTTTTTATGGCGAATAATTATGACAATAAGCATTAACGTTTATCTGCTAATATAAGAGTGAGCTTCTGAAAAAACTTTAAAGCACTGTAGGCCTAATAAATTACAGTAGGCTACTGGTACTGTAATTATTCAATATTCGAAGCACAAACTTGACGCTACTGTACCGTAATAAGATTCGATTGCACTCTTTGTAAGATTTGCACGTTACGGATTTCAAACATGTAACAATGAATGTCATATATGTCTCAATTATAGAGTAATTACACGATCAACTAAATAAAATCTAAATGTACTGTAGTACGGTACTGTGCTTAGTAAAGTACGAAACTACTATGGGCCCTAAATGACAAAAAATGTCATTTACATACATTTTATATACGCAATTATTATTAAAAAGTACATACACACAAATTATAGTGCTAATCGCATGATCGTTCATCGGGTCAATCCCATGAAAACTTTTTACTGGTTGTTGATTTAAAAGTTGTAAATTTTCAAAAAATAAAGTAAAAAAAATCATCGTCCGGACTATCCGGAGTCCGGATTTTTGAGAGTCTACTATATTATTATTATTATTATTATTTGTGATTAGGGTAACATTCTAAAGTTTTTTATTCTTTTGTTTTAATAAACTTTTATCATTTGTTTAAATCATGTTTCGTATAATAGTGTAAAATTTTTAAACTAGATTTAGTGAAGGCCAATCTAGTGTAAATTACGTTAGTTATTTTTACACTAGATCTCCGACTGGCAATTCGTTCGATCGTCAATTATCTTTTTTTCAATTACATACAAAATCAATTTTTACACACGGATCAACCGGGTTGATCTAGAGCTATGGTTCCCAAAGTAGGGGGGGATGCGTCCCCAAAGAGAAACGTGAAGACAAGTCAAGGGGACGCAGGACCTCGAGATAGCTTTGCCGTCCGCACATCCAGAGCTGCTGCGATTCACAAGTCGAATTTAAGCATCTCTTGCAAATATTACTCCAGTATATCACAGCCAGCGCTGTGATTGTATTTAAATTTTATCAAGCACCTATTTGTGTGAGAAAGGATTTCCAGCGCTTGTACCAATAAAGACAAAGTATCGGGGCAAGCTTGATGTTGCTAACGATTTACGTTGTGTACTTTCTAATAATCAACAAAAAACAGGGAATCTAGAAAAAAAACAAGTTCATCCATCTCACTGATTTATTTTATTTCTTACTTCTTTAATTTAAATTACAACTTAATGGTACAAAAAATAAAAGTATAGTTTTCCAATGTAATACTTAAACATTACAACATAAAATTGAGAAAGGGACCGAGGGAAGTTTTCTTCTAAACAAAAGGGGCCGTGGTAAAAAAAAGTTTGGGAATCACTGATCTAGAATTAAAGTCGTCGCCGCGAGTCGTCTGTTACAGCTTAAACAGCTAAGCTAATCTCAGAATCAGAAAACCCTTTAAAGACAAACAAGTTCCGTTTTTAATAAGTGTGAACTTCCCATTCTCTCTGATACGCTGCACAAATATGGTCTTTACTTACTAACTGGGTAATTCAAGGACAGAACAACAACACAAGTAAAAACTGCACAATATTTTAATCGCTTAATAACATATAAAATGTAAACATAATAATATTTATAAACAATCAAATATAAAAGTATTAAACAAAACAGAAATTTCATATAATTCTAAGATAACCCTGTTATTAACTATCTATAACAAAATATAAAAAATATAAATATATACCTAAATTAAGAAACTGTGGACAGAAAGAAAACATATAATCAATATAAAAATACAAAATTTACTAAAACTATTACTAAGGTTAATGTAGAAATGTTGTTTAGAAACTTTTAATAACGAAGTTGTTGTTTAAGTTATCAGGCAAAAGGCTGGTTTGAACCTCTGGAGGATTTACTAAAGAAAACCAGGAGTGAGGTGGTTTATAATCAATTTCCTCACTGAGTGGAAAAGTATGCTTATCAGCATGCCAGGCCCTCTGAAAAGTATCTACTTTCCGCCCTGCAAATGACAACTTCACTTTATTCACCGCAGGGTCTACCTGTATAATGAAATTCATTACTTTCAGAGGAAATAACTGTGAATAGTGTCTTTTACACCTCTACCTCTTCTGTTCTTAAATAGTTCAGTCATATAATTGGCTGACCACGTGATAAGAAACAGAACTATTTTTTGTAGCCCTGGAACTAGCAGAACGAGCAAATAATTTAACACTCCACCTGCCTGCCCTTAATAGGTCTGTGGTAAGTATACTTACCACTGGCAATAAGGTCGATCTTTTTAAAAATCTCGTAAGCTATGCAGTTGACTCTTATTGGCATTTTATGGTAATATAGATATTCTTTTGTACAGTTCAGCCGTTCTTAGTTTGCTCCTACTGTCAACAAAGCAAAGCCAGCTACTACAGGGTGCACACTAGAGTCTGCGACTTTACGGATGTCGTATTCCTATTAAGTTAACTATTTTTTAAATTATAAGTACTTAAACATACTAAAAACATCAGTCATGATATGATGTAGGGCTAACAATTTCATTTAAAAAAAAAATTAAAAAGTATTTTGTATTTAAATACTTTTGAAAGTATTTTGTTGTTACTTTTTAATCAGCGTGTACACATTTTGATATAATGCACATGCTCAGTGACGTCATGATTTGTTTACATTAGGAGCAAACTAAGAGAGGCTGGTCTATAAGTAAGCTATCCACATTTTGATATTAGCGCGCAGCGACCATTTGCTTTATCAGTTATACGAATGTGGTAAGGATCCACAGCAGCGTACGCAATTGTGTTGTTTTGATGTTACTTTTGTACAGTGCTAAGAAAATTCAAGTTTTTTTACGGGAAAGCAAAAGCATTCAGGCTAATGTAAAGTTGAGATAAGTTATTTTACACATTTTTTTCTTATGTAGGACTACAAGTTGTTTAAATAAGCATTCTTGCCACTAAATATTTTGTAATTCCCATTTCAATGAACGTTCCTTGGTAAGAATATTTAACATGACTTAAAATCTGAAAAAATAAATATCTTACTGTTCTTTCACTAGAAATACGTTATTCAAGTCCCTATAAAACAATATTTAATATTTTACAACATGTATATTTTCCGCCGTAGTACTGCCCTATAATGGGTTATAGGGATAATAACAAAGTAAGAGAAACAAAAAGTGAGGATAGGTTGTGAGTGACGTCACTTGAATTAGTAAACAATATTCTAGTGAAAGGGTCAACACGCATTAGGCGGTTAACCGCGACGGTTGATGTAAACAATGAAAATCATAAATGTTTGTACATCCACTGACCGCCCCCAAACACGACGGTTGTTACGCGGTCAGCCGCGGCCCGCAACCAAGAATACAAACCATGTTTAATCATTAGTAAACAACTTAAAATGAAAAACATAACCTAATTATAATCAAGAGTGAATGATGCTACATGAAAATAAACCTCTGTATGACTTAAAAATATGAAAAATCACTAATTGACGCTAAACCAGGTTCCGTAGAAAAAAAGCTTCAAATAAGTTGTAGGGTTTATTAATTTTCTATAACTTTTGTTGCTTAAGATAGACAGGTTGGAGAACTGCATCGAACCAGTCGAGATACTGATGACAAAAAAAACTTTTGTTGCACATACTTTTTGTCGTAAAATGCATACAAAGGCCGCAATCTTTAAATAAAACATTTCTTAATTAGCGCTAAACTAAGCGTTAGTTTTTAAATTTTTTACAACTTTTGTTTATATAAGCTTTATCATAAAACGGATATTAGGGTCGCAATCTTTAGAAAACCATTTTTTTACCACAAGAGCACAGCGCCCAAAAGTTTTTAGCAGATATGGCGCTTATTATACCTTGTAGAGCTTAAAAAATTTAGCAAACGAGACGATTTTTAAAAATATCGAAAGAACCATTTTTGGGACAAAAGTTCGTGCAGGGCTACTTGTGGTACCTAACTTAAGTTCCAAGTTTCAACTTTGTACGCTATTCCGTTCTTGAGATATTTTGTTCATACAGATAAATTACTAAAATTATGTTTTTCTGAGGATCACCAGGCCTAAGAACATATCTTTCGGATGCAAACTCCATTTGGAAAAATCGAAATGAAACAATACTTTCCTTCCCTATATAATATTCATAATGGGCAAGAGAAATTAAAACAAAGAACAAACCTCTCTACAGTTAACCTTAGCGTTGCACTAATTAACAAAGAAACAATAGTACAAAAATATTGAATGTTAAATTTATGTAAAGCCTGAATAAAAATTTCAAATAGAATATAATATGGGTGTGTGTGTGTGGGGGGGGGGGGTGTGTGTGTGTATGTAGGTATATGAGAATAAAATATCTCAAGAACGGAACATCGTACGAAGTTGAAACTTGAAACTAAGTTAGATACCACTGCGGACCCGACACAAACATTTTCATCAAAATCGGTCAACCGCAAGTAGCAGTTTATTCGTGTCATTTTTTACTTTTTTGCAATTTTCTCAAAAACTGGTCCAACGATTTTTTTCAAAATCGCCTCATTTACTAAATTTTTTATGCTCTACAAGATAGGGCAAAGATAGGGAAACGCGCCATGTTTGCTGAAATTGTTGAAAAGGCTGTTTTCTCGTAAAACAATTGTTTTTTAAGATTGCGATTTTAATGTGCATTTTAGCACAAAAATATATATATAATAAAAGTTGTAGAGAATTTAAAATCCTACAAATTTTATTTCAAACAATTTTTTATACAACGCTTAGTTTAGCGGTAATTAGCAATTTTCTGTTTTTTCACACGAAAACGTGTAAAAACAATTTTTTTTAAGATTACGGCCTTAGTATATGCTTTTTACGACAAATATATTATATGCATTGGCAAGAGAAAGTTGTGTGAGTGTTTCACACCAGATTTTTCAGCTCATTTTACATAAAATCTATATAGTTTCATAACTTAATTAACGTTCTAAACTATTCTGTAGGGTTTCATTTCACCTGGGTAACTGAAACCCAGATGAAAATATTCGCCAGCTGGAACTCGCTAACGAAGCGATTCCAAACCTATGTTTATATGAACTTTTTTTCATTATTTTAATGGGAGGAATACACCACAGAAGTATGTCGAGTTACTCATGGGACACCCTGTATAGTCATAAAAGGCAGGAGAAAGTAATAAATAATAATAATAAATATTTGTAATAAATAAATAGTAATAAATAATAGTCACAAAATGCAGGTACAAAAAGTCGGCGCAGAAATTACAGCAACTCATCAGTCAGCGTGTGTAGATTCGCCCTCTAACAGAGCTGTTTAAACGTACCGCTTAAGTAACATTTTGACCGTGCTACAAGTTGACTCCAATAGGGTACGCTAATCTTGTAACAGAATGACTCCAAAAGAGTAAAAATCTGGTGTGAAACACTTACACAACTTTCTCTTGCCAATGCAAATAATTAACAATAAACCTAACGTTAGTAAAAAAACATTAGAAATAAACAAAAAACTAACCTCAATAAACATAACCTGATTTTAATCATGAGTGAAGGACGCAAAATGAAAATCAACCTCAGTTTGCTTTAAAATACGGAAAAACACTCTTTCACACTAAACTACTGTCAGTAGAGAAAAATACTTTAAATAAAAGTCGTAGATCTTTTAATTTTCTATAAAATTGATTATATACACTTTTGTCATAAAATGCATACTAAGGCCGAAATCTTAAAAAAATCGACTTTTCACACGTTTTCGTGAGAAAAAACAGAAAATTGCTAATTACCGCTAAACTAGACGTTATACAAAAAAATGTTTGAAATAAATGCTGTAGAATTTTCAATTCTCAACATTTTTTTTAAAAAATTTTTTGCGCTATAATACATATTAAAGCCGTAATCTTCAAAAACACATTTTTTACGTGAAAACGGCCTCACCAAGAATTTCAGCCTACCCTATCTTGTACAGAATATAAAATTGAGTAAACCAGGCGATTTTTAAAAAAAATCAAAGGACCAGTTTTTGAGAAAATAGCAAAAAAGTGAAAAGTTACACGCATAAACTACTACTTCCGGTTGACCGATTTTGATGAAAATGTTCGTGTCAGGTCCGGTAGTGGTATGTAACTTAAGTTTCAAGTTTGTACGTACAATGTTCCGTTCTTGAGATATTTTGTACACACACACACACACGCGCGCGCGCGCACACACACACACACACGCACAGAGACCAATCGCTAAAAACATGTTTTTTGGGTTCAGGGGGTCTGAAAACGTATAGATCCGGTGAAAACTCAATTTCGAAAAATCGACATGAAAACTACTTTCCTTCCTACAAATTCATATAGGCAAGAGAAAGTAATATACCAGGTGAGCATAAAGTCTTACCCTGATTATAAAATTTATAAATAAATTATAAATTATAAATAAATATTAACCTCAATAAACATAACCTGATTTTAATCATGAGTGAAAGACGCAAAATGAAAATCAACCTCAGTTTGCTTTAAAATACGGAAAAACACTCTTTCACACTAAACTACTGTCAGTAGAGAAAAATGCTTTAAATAAAAGTCGTAGATCTTTTAATTTTCTATAAATTTGATTATATACACTTTTGTCATAAAATGCATACTAAGGCCGAAATCTTAAAAAAATCGACTTTTCACACGTTTTCGTGAGAAAAAACAGAAAATTGCTAATTAACGCTAAACTAGACGTTATACAAAAAAATGTTTGAAATAAAAGTTGTAGGATTTTTAATTCTCTACATTTTTTATAACTAAATTTTTGCGCTATAATACATATTAAAGCCGTAATCTTAAAAAAACACTTTTCTTACGTGAAAACGGCCTCACCAAGAATTTCAGCAAACATGGCGCCTACCCTATCTTGTAGAGAATATAAAATTGAGTAAATCTGACGATTTAAAAAAAAAATCATAGGACCAGTTTTTGAGAAAATAGCAAAAAAGTGAAAAATTAAACGCATAAACTACTACTTCCGGTTGACCGATTTTGTTGAAAATGTTCGTGTCAGGTCCGGTAGTGGTATGTAACTTAAGTTTCAAGTTCGTACAATCTTTCGTTCTTGAGATATTTTGTACACACATACACACACACACACACACACACACACACACACACACACACACACACACACACACACACACAGACCAATCGCTAAAAACTTGTTTTTTGGGTTCAGGGGGTCTGAAAACGTATAGATCCGGTGAAAACTCGATTTTGAAAAATCGACATGATAGGAAAAAGGCATTCTCGGAGAGAATGAAAGCATACTGGGTGAAGAAAAAACGGAAGGTACCCAGTGGAGTAATCCATAATTAAATACTTAGCGACTTCCACTTTGGGAGCTTGACGCAAATAATAATAATAATAATAAAAGTTATAGAGAATTTAAAATCCTACAAATTTTATTTCAAACAATTTTTTGTATAACGCTTAGTTTAGCGGCAATTAGCAATTTTCGGTTTTTTCACACGAAAACGTGTAAAAAAACAATTTTTTTTAAAGATTTCAGCCTTAGTATATGAATTTTACGACAAATATGCTATATGCATTGGCAAGAGAAAGTTGTGTGAGTGTTATACACTAGATTTTTCAGCTCATTTTACATAAAATCTATATAGTTTCATAACTTAATTAACGTTCTAAACTATTCTGTAGGGTTTCATTTCACCTGGGGAACTGAAACCCGGATGAAAATTTTCGCCAGCTGTAACTCGCTAACGAAGCGATTCCGAACCTATGTTTATATGAACTTTTTTTCATTATTTTAATGGGAGGAATACACCACAGAAGTATGTCGAGTTACTCATGGGACACCCTGTATAGTCATAAAAGGCAGGAGAAAGTAAAAAATAATACTAAATATTAGTAATAAATAAATAGTAATAAATAATAGTCACAAAATGCAGGTACAAAAAGTCGGCGCAGAAATTACAGCAACTCAATCCGTCAGCGTGAGTAGATTCGCCCTCTAACAGAGCTGTTTAAACGTACCGCTTAAGTAACATTTTGACCGTGCTACAAGTTGACTCCAATAGGGTACGCTAATCTTGTAACAAAATGGCTCCAAAAGAGTAATATAATCTTGTAACCAATTGTTACTTTCTCTTGCCTATATGAATATGTTGGAAGGAAAGTATTGTTTTCATGTCGATTTTTCGAAATCGAGTTTTCATCGGATCTATACGTTTTCAGACCCCCTAAACCCAAAAAACATGTTTTTAGTGATTGGTCCGTGCGTGTGTGTGTGTGTGTGTGTGTGTGTGTGTGTGTGTGTGTGTGTGTACAAAATATCTCAAGAACGGAACATCGTACGAACTTCAAACTTAAAACTTAAGTTACGTACCACTACCGGACCCAACACGAACATTTTCATCAAAATCGGTCAACCGGAAGTATTAGTTTATTCGTGTATATTTTCACTTTTTTGCGATTTTCTCAAAAACTGGTCCTACGATTTTTTTTAAAATCGCCTGGTTTACTCAATTTTTTATTCTCTACAAGATAGGGTAGGAGCTATGTTTGCTGAAATTCTTGGTGAGGCTGTTTTTACGTAAAAAACATGTTTTTTAAGATTACGGCTTTAATATGTATTACAGTACAAAAATGTATATAATAAAAAATGTAGAGAATTTAAAATTCTACAACTTTTATTTCAAAAATTTTTTGTATAACGCTTAGTTTAGCGGTAATTAGCGAGTTTCGGTTTTTTCTCACGAAAACGTGTGAAAAGTCGATTTTTTTAAAGATTTCGGCCTTAGTATGCATTTTATGACAAAAATGTAATATTCAAATTTATAGGAAATTAAAAGATCTACAACTATTATTTAAAGCATTTTTCTCTAAAGATTTTAGTTAAGCGTGAAAGAGTGATTTTCCGTATTTTTAAGGGAAACTGAGATCGATTTTCATTTTCCGTCCGTCACTCATGATTAAAATTAGGTTATGTTTATTGAGGTTAGTTTTTTGTTTATTACTAATGTTAGATTTATTGTTAATTATTTGCATTGGCAAGAGAAAGTTGTGTGAGTGTTTCACACAAGATTTGTTGATAAATGTTCTGATATCTAACTAACATGTTTCAATTTCATACGCTATTCTGTTCACACACGCACAGACCAACCGCTTAAAACATGTTTTTTTTTAGTACAGGGGGCTAAAATAGTGTATTTGCGGTGATAATTAGATTTCAAAAAATCTGGTGTAAAACACTCAAACAACTTTCTCTTGCTAATGCAAATAATGACCAATATAACCTAAAAATATTAATAAAAGATTAGAAATAAACTAACCTCAAAAAACATAACCTAATTTTAATCATGAGTGAAAGACGCAAAATAAAAATCAACCTCAGTTTGGCTCAAAAATACGGAAAATCACTCTAACACGCTAAACTAGGCTCTGTAGAGAAAAATCCTTTGCATAAAAGTTGTACATCTTTTAATTTCCTATAAATTTGATTATATACACTTTTGTCGTAAAGTGCATACTAAGGCCGAAATCTTAAAAAAATCGATTTTTCACACGTTTTCATGAGAAAAAAACATAAAATCGCTAATTACCGCTAAACTAAGCGTTATACATAAAAATGTTTAAAATAAAAGTTGTAAAATTTTAAATTCTCTACAAATTTTGCCATAGGCTATACATTTTTGCGCTAAAATGCATATTAAAGCCGCAATCTTAAAAAAACAATATTTTCACGTGAAAACGACCTCACCAAGAATTTCAGCAAACATGACGCCTACCCTATCTTGTAGAGCATAAAAAATTAAGTAAGCCAGGCGAATTTTTAAGAAACATCGTAGGATCACTTTTTGAGAAAAACGCAAAAAAGTGAAAAATTACCCGAATAAACTACTACTTCCGGTTGACCGATTTTGATGAAAATGTTTTAAATTTTTGAGATTTTGATGAAAACACACCCACACACACACAGACCAATCGCTAAAAACATTTTTTTGGGTTCAGGGGTCTGAAAACGTGTAGATCCGGTGAAAACTGGATTTCGAAAAATCGACAAGAAAACAATACTTTCCTTCCTATAAATATTCATATAGGCAAGAGAAAGTAAAAATCGACATGAAAACAACACTTTCCTTCGCTATATATTCCTACCTAATGAACAATTGTAATGAAACTTAAATTAGGAAAATGAACGGTTAATCGAAACGATTATAAAAACAAGACTATAATTCACAGATACCTGTATCCAACGAATGACCACCGGTTGACAAAACAAATTTTTAAGACACTAAACGATAAATCTAAGGTGTCGGATAAATGGTTCAAAGAAGTGAGAAAGGATATTGAGAAAACCGTAATAACAGAAAAAAATTTAATGGACCAAACCTAATCCCGACAACTAATTACGGACTTTAAGGGCTTCCATGAAGAGCAAAAGCAGAACACCGGATTGGCAGAAGAAAAGAGATTTCAGAAATGAAATTGTTTAAATCTTACGTACGTGCATATTCTTCTCAACCACCTTATCAAGGATCTTAATTCTTATTGTTTTATGTACTTTGTGTACAAACTACTACTTATTTTTTTTTTAATTCATTTATTTAACGTCGCTGCCCAAAACGGGCAGGTGGAGTGTTATTTTAATTGTACTCTATCTGTTTGGTCCAGGGCTAAAAAAAATAGTTCTGTTTCTTATCACATAGTCAGCCACTTATATGACTGAACTATTAAGGAACAGAAGAGGTAGAGGTGTAAAAGACACTAGTCAAAGTTATCTCCTCTGAGAGTAATGAATTTCACTATGCAGCCAGACCCTGTGGTGAATGAAGTGAAGGTGTCATTTGCAGGGTGGAAAGTGAGTACTTTTCGGAGGGCCTGGCATGCTGATAAGCATTCTCTTTCAACTCAGTGAGGAAGGCAATGGTAAACCACCTTACTCCTCGTTTTTACTTAGTAAAACCTCTAGAGGTTCAAACCAGCCTTTCGGCTGTTGACCTAAACAACAACAATTTAACGTCGCATCAACTACAACGGTCATTAGCGACGACGTTCGGGTGTAACTATTAGACGATGGAGGATGAAGTGATATTTTGTAACGTATGAAAATATGCCGTGCCTGAGTGGGATTCGAACCCAGGACCGCGTGATGAGAAGCGAGCACGTTACCAAATACGCCAATGCGGCCGGCATTGGCGCAGTAGCCTACTACTTTTTTTGTGTAACAGATATTGGTAGATGTTTCCAATTTTATTACTTTCTCTTGCCTATATGAATATATAGGAAGGAAGGTATTGTTTTCATGTCGATTTTTCGAAATCGAGTTTTCACCGGATCTATACGTTTTCAGACCCCCTGAACCCAAAAAACATGTTTTTAGCGATTGGTCTGTGTGTGTGTGTGTGTGTGTGTGTGTGTGTGTGTGTGTGTCTGTGTGTGAACAGAATATCTCAAGAACGGAACATCGTACGAACTTGAAACTTGAAACTTAAGTTACATACCACTACCGGACGCGACACGAACATTTTCATCAAAATCGGTCAACCGGAAGTAGTAGTTTATTCGTATAATTTTTCACTTTTTTGCGATTTTCTCAAAAACTGGTCCTACGATTTTTTTTAAAATCGCCTATTTTACTCAATTTTTTATTCTCTACAAGATAGGGTAGGCGCCATGTTTGCTGAAATTCTCGGTGAGGCTGTTTTCACGTAAAAACGTTGTTTTTTTTAAGATTACGGCTTTAATATAAATTTTAGCGCAAAAACTTATATAATAAACGTTGTAGAGAATTTAAAAACCTACAACTTCTGTTTCAAACATTTTTTTGTATAACGCTTAGTTTAGCGGTAATTTGCGATTTTCTGTTTTTTTTCTCACGAAAACGTGAGAAAAATTGATTTTTTTAATATTTCGGTCTTAGTATGCATTTTACGACAAAAGTGTATATAATAAAAGTTATAGAAAATTAAAAGATCTACAACTTTTGTTTAGAGCATTTTTCTCTACAGAGCCTAGTTTAGCGTGAAAGCGTGATTTTCCGTATTTTTAAGCCAAACTGAGGTTGATTTTCATTTTGCGTCTTTCACTCATGATTAAAATTAGGTTATGTTTATTTCTAATGTTTTATTACTAATGTTAGGTTTATTGTTAATTATTTGCATTGGCAAGAGAAAGTTGTGTGAGTGTTTCACACCAGATTTTCTTAATGTACGAGTGCGTTCGTAAATTTTACTCCTAAATGAAATGTTACAGAAAATGTTTTATACATTGTAAAAGATATTATATAATTATTACGTTTTTATTGTACAGTAGAATCTCGGTAGTCCGGCCGCGCAGTAGTTCGGCACCACCAATAATCCGGCCCTTAAAATATTAGACCTAAAAGTATGAAACATCACCCAAGACAGATTTTGGTAAAAGATTTAAATTCAATTAGGGAAATCAACTCTACCTAATTACGGCGGATTTAATACAACATGTATGTTTAGGATTTGATTAAAGAAATGAATAAGCAGACCTTAATTATTGTTAAATGGAATAATTTTTGGCCTTTTACCCAAAACCCAGAACTGTTTTGACAACAAAACGTAATTCTCAGAAAACGAGCACCCCCACACCGTACTAGGCGATGTCAATAGCCGATAATTATGTTTAGTAAAATGACTACAGAAGTACTCAGCAAACCTTTTTTAATTAGTTAATTTAATTTATAATCACATAGAAATCAATGGATATTCATTTTTTGTTTAAATTTATAATTTATAGTTCCAAAATTTCAACACATCCAGTAATCCGGCACCCTCTCGGTCCCGAGAAGGCCGGACTACTGAGATTCTACTGTATTCAACAGTTTTGTGAGGAAGAGAATGAAAAACCACCTCACGTCTCGTTTTACTTAGTGAAACCTCTAGAGGTTCAAACCAGCCTTTTGTAGGCTGATGGCATAAACAACAACAATCCTTAAATTATTGACACAAGAATTTACCACAAAAAAACCCTGTTACAGCTCTAATTAAAAAGAGAAATACTTCAACAAGAGGTTCTTTCTAAATAATCCCAGGTTACAAATTGCACCAAACAATAAAAATTTAAATAAAAAAATAAAGTTACATTAAAATCGTACCAGTACTTTACACTTTTAACAACGCATGTTAAATGTCTGATTACCAACAATTAACAATTATTTAATACAACCACAAAAGTTATTTATATTATATTAAAACAATTTACATCATAATAGGCACAGACTTTTACCATTCCATTAGTTAAGAAAATCTCATTTTTTTTACTTACATAAGTTAATATTAAATAATTTTTTTGATTCAACAAGAATATAATAATATAGCGAGTATCAAAAATGACTATACAACTCTGAAAATTCATATTAATTTATTCTTTTAACTTACATAACACGGTTTTAGGGTATTTTTACAGCAAAATAATAAAAACACACGTAGAATACGCTAGTACAGAACCACGCCAAACCAAGCGACAATTCCTGGAACATGTGCGTGATAACCTGAATTAAATTTGTTTTGTGCACTGAGCAAGAGCAAAGTTTACGGCCATTCTTTTTCCAAGAGAAAACAATCAACGGAATAGTGTACTATTGACGTCACTGAGCATGCGCATTATATCAAAATGTGTACACGCTGATTAAAAAGTAACAACAAAATACTTTCAAAAGTATTTAAATACAAAATACTTTTAAAAATATTTTTATAAATGAAATTGTTAGGGCTACATCATATCATGACTGTTGTTTTTAGTACTTTAAGTGCTTATAATTTAAAAAATAGTTAACTTAATAAGAAATACGACATCCGTAAAGTCGCGTACTCTAGCGTGCACCCTGTAGTAGGTGGCTTTTGTTTGTTGGCAGTAGGAGCAAACTAAGAACGGCTGAACTATAGGTGTGGACTGTATATTTAACGTAGTCGGCTTTCTTAAGTATCGCCCGCGCGTAAATCTGTAGCGGCGCGTGAATAACGTTAATCTGTGAAGTTATTTTAGTTATTAGCATTAAGTTGCGGTTTTAACTGTGACCCTAGTGATCGCATTTATATATACGAATAGTAGAGAGGGAAAAGCGTTAAAAACAAGATAGCATCCATTCGTGTATCTAGTTAGCGAACGACTGTACTAGTTGAGCTTAAACTGGTTAGTTTTTTTGCGCCCTGGAGACTCCAGGAGGAGTACAGGACATGTCAGTTATAACACTTATAACACCTAAAATACATAAAAGAATCACACAATGTATCACTACTATCAAGAAAACAATTCTTGTACGCTATAAAAAGTTTCACCGATCAAGTAATTTTGCAGATTCCTTTTAAAAGATTGCAAATTATAACATTTTAAAAATTGGGGTAATTTATTTATGAATTTTCTCCCTGCATAAGTAGGTTTTTGTTCAAACAATTTTGTGGAGTGATTAGCCACATAATAATCATTCCTGTTTCTCGTGTTATGATTGTGAACATTGAGTAAGTGCGCACGTAGAACCAATTCTCATTTAATGAGACTAATAACTAATGAATTTGAATAGTAGATAAATTAACTGATAAATTTATTAATAACTCGACATAAACATTTTATAGTCTAAAAAAGTGTATGTTCCACCATTACCGGCTTCTCTACCACAAACTAAATCTAGAATCTAAGACGCAACCGAACAAGTTACGCCGGACATGCTGCAGCAAGTTTGGGAAGAAATCGACTTCAGATGGGATGTGTGCTGCATAACCAATGGAAGTCACATTAAACCTCTTTAGGTTAAAGGTAAAAAAACTTGATATACGTCGCAGTAAAATGAAACTAAAACCATGTACGAAGGTTATCCAGAAAATAACCTCCGTTTTGAAATAAAAAGTAAACGAGTGAAGATACAAAAACTTTATTATATACATATTAAAACTACAGTTTTTCTCTATTTTTCAACATAGTCGCCAAACAGATTAAGCACTTGTCGTACCTTGGAACAGTGTTTGAAATACCCTCTGCATAAAAATCTGCCGCCTGTGAATGTAGCCAACCATTCACATCGTTTTGAAGCTCTTCGTCTTTGGCGAACCGCTGAGATGCAAGCCACCGCTTCATGTTCGGGAACAGGTGAAAGTCACTAGGAGCCAAGTCCGGGCTGTACGGGGGATGATTGAAAACGTCCCATTTAAACTTGGCCAAAAGTTCATTTGTTCTTCGAGCTGTATGAGGGCGAGCGTTGTCACGCACAAACACAACACTACGTGTCAGAAGGCCACGACGCTTGTTTTCGATCATCCCCCATACAACCCGGACTTGGCTCCTAGTGACTTTCACCTGTTCCCGAACATGAAGCGGTGGCTTGCATCTCAGCGGTTCTCCAATGACGAAGAGCTTCAAAACGCCGTGAATGGTTGGCTACATTCACAGGCGGCAGATTTTTATGCAGAGGGTATTTCAAAGACTGTTCCAAGGTACGACAAGTGCTTGAATCTGTTTGGCGACTATGTCGAAAAATAGAGAAAAACTGTAGTTTTAAATGTATATAATAAAGTTTTTGTATCTTTACTCGTTTACTTTTTATTTCAAAACGGAGGTTATTTTCTGGATAACCCTCGTATCTAAGTTAAAAGAATAAATAAATAACAATTTTCGAAGTTGTAAAATCCTTTTTGATACACACGGTATACTGTAAATAACACTAATATATTATCAAATATATAGATATATGTATATATATATATATATATATATATATATATATATAGTATATATATAATATTCATTCATAATTTGATCAACTATTTGATATTCACTATGACAATTTTAGCTTAATTACAAATCTGTGCAAAAATGTAATAAATATATTTGTATTCAGAGCACCAAAATATAATATAACTTTATAAATTTGTTAAAATAATTACCTAATTATCCAAATATAGAATGGAATATCATAATCTATTATTTACTACAAAAAGGATTAGATTACTTAAAATGTCTCAGTTCTATCTAAATTACTATCATCACATATCGAATTGTTGGAATGTTTAAATATAATACATTTAGAAAAATCCAGAATATAATTATATACAATTTTAAAATTACTAGGCTAAAATATATTCTTACTTTACGGAATGTATAATTATTTATTAATATTAAGTATATATTTGTTAGTACCAAAAATGCCACATCGAATGTTTAAAATTATTATTAGCTACAAATATATTTAAAGAAATGGTATTCTACACACTAAGTATTATCACAAGTAACTTGAATAACAACGAAAGAGTATCACAATAATTATTTTAAATAAATACATAAATTATTATTAATGATAACATTATGTTTATTCATGGTGGAAAGAATACATGGGTGTGTCGATGCTGATATCACTACATGAATACAGCCTCTCATGTCACCAAAACAGAACTTAAGAACATATTAGTTGTATTTTGAGTTATAATTATTGTTAACGCCACTTCCCCCCCCGTCTAACAATTACTAATTATTATCGTTGTTAAATACACTGATTTTGTATTAATAACCTTTTTCCCGCCTCCGCCTGTATACTTGTCTTGACTTCCGATGGTGACCTCAGTTCATGACGTAATTTTTCTCCCTCTACTCACATTCCTTTCTTCCCGGTTCAACTCACTCACTGGTTAGATTCTGCGACATGTAGACTGTTCGTGCCTTCTCTGCGCCGGCCATCCTTTGGCGTCGCTTCTGCAATTGTCGTTATGCTTCGTTCGTTTCTGATGTACCATACATCATTTTCAAGTGTGATTTTGCTTATGTGTGTAATTTATAATCATTTACAATTGTTCTTGTTTTCGTATCAAACATTAAAGTTACAGTGTGAATCGAACCCAGGACACGGGTCGCGTGGACGCCGTTTCTACACTTCAGGCCATTCAACAGGTAAGCGAATTAGTCTATTTTGTTGTACGCTTTCTGATTTTGTGTTTGAGTTGACCAGTGATGTCCTGCTGTTCCAGCAGTTACTTATCGTTTTACCTTTGCCTCCCGCAGTGTACTTTCTATCGTTGTATCTTGCTTATTCAGTCGTTCCGCCGTTGGTTTCTGGCGCCATTAAATGAAACTAGGTCCTCCGAAATAAGTCGTTTATGCTTCAGTTTACATTAATCTGCCATTAGTCGTGGATAGTGGGTTGATGTCCTACAGTTACAAGTCGGCTTACCGCATCACTCGTTTTATCCAATATATTTTTGGGTTAATTTCAAAACTCCTGCCATCAAGGCTATAACATTTGGTCCTCCGGGCCGGATATTTATCAGTGCATATTTGGAAATACAGTCTATTGTCTTAATTTTTCAATCGTCAACAATTTCAGTATTTTGTTTAATTCGTCGTTACATGGTGTTACATTACATTCATCGTGTTATTCATTGTGCATTTATTGTGTTTCGTGCCTTACATGTGTTCAATATATTAATAAAAACATTAATAAAAATATTAATATTAAAAACAATTTCATTTATTCAGTTAAAAAATACGGGGTTAAGTTGCATAACAAATGCAACGCATTATCAGTTTGTTGTGACGCGTTCATTCAATACAAGTTGCAACCAACGCTATGCTGACGTCACAGTAGATCGGTTCAGTGCTATATCTTTCGACACGGCCAGAATTTGGCTAGAGTCGCCATTTTTTCCTTCGTTCTTGTTAACTGGTTCACGCAGCTTACAGCGCATGCGTGCCCTCTCTCTCATTCACTCTCTCTCGTGTTGTCCGTCGATACTGCTAGCGCTGAGAGAATCACTTCGCTTGTGTCGTCTGCAACATACACATCATAGTTGCAACTAACCTAGATTCAATAAACAGCTGTGTTTTGTTTACATTCTATTATTTGTTTTTCGCTCGCTGTCTTCGTTCATTATTTTCAACATGGACGATTTACAATCTTTAATCAAAAAACGCAACGTTGTTAATAATCATCTTTCTCGTTTTAATAATTTTCTTCAATCTGACGTTGAAGTTAACCAAGTCAAATTACGACTTGACAAATTCTTAGACCTCTGGTGTGACTTCGAACAGATACAAACGAATATCGAATTACTTCAACCCGAAACAGATTTCGAATCAGAACGCACTGCATTCGAAACTCATTATTTCCAGTTAATTGATCGCGCCCAGAAATTAATTGAATCTCTGGACAATACAATCGTTTTACAAAATCAAGTCAAGTCTTCTAATTCGCAATTAATACAATTACCTCGAATTCGCCTACCTTCATTCGACGGAGATGTTGCAAAATTCCAGAATTTCATCAGCTTGTTCAATGATTTAATTCACAATAATTCTGAGTTATCATTTGTTCAAAAACTTCATTATTTGAGGTGCTCATTAGTCGGTGAACCACTGCGTCTAATAGAACACCTGCCTCTCTCGCTTGAAAATTATACGTTAGCGTACAATTTAATTGTTGAGCGCTACTCCAACTCAAGGCGCATAGCAAATGTTCACTTAAATCAGATATTCAATTTCGTTAAATCTGACACTCCGTCCTATCAATCGTTAAAAGGTTTTCTTAATATCCACGAATCATCAATCGGAGCCTTACGTCTGCTAAATATAAATTTACTTGAATATTTACTTTTTGAGATAGCTTATTCTAATTTGGATCCTGTAACAAAGCAAGCGTTCGAGGATTCAAATCCTAATTCAGCCGTGCCTACATACGAGGCCTTAATTTCATTTGTTACTGCTCGCATGCACTCTTTCGAACTATTAAATTCTTCACCGTCAACCGATAATGTCAGTTCTTCGCACTCCGGCGATTCAAACCTCGATCAACCGGACTCTTGTCATCCGGTCACCACTGATTCCAATTCTGTACAAATTAATCGTAATTCTGTTTCACCGTCTTCTGTTTCTCACAATATACCTTCGTTTTTCGTCAAATCAAATTCACTCAAATGTCTGTCGTGCGAATCTCACTTTCATTCAATTCACAACTGTAGTGAATTTCTTGCACAAAATGTAGATAATCGCTACAAAATTATTTCTCGCCTTAAACTTTGTTTTGCCTGCTTCGGGCGACACGATCGCCGCAATTGTAGCTCAAATAAACATTGTCGTATCTGCCAGTCAAAATCGCACAATACGTTGCTGCATATTGATCGCAGCCCTCAAAAATCTAATTCGTCCACCGCTTCTGTTGTTAATTCGCATAATTCGCCAACTGCTAGTCCGTATCATCCTGCCGTACATCCGGACACCGATTCACCGGCTACTGGATGCCTACTTGTAAATTCTTCGCCGCCGATTCAAGCTAATACTATCGCAACTCCGCCAATTAATTCTTGTGCTACCTGCTGTGCTGATAAGCCGGTAGTTACTTCAAATTCGTCGTCCTCGTCCATTATTGTTAACCAACCTGCCGATTATTCACTTTCATGTCGACTTAACGGCCAAACTGCGCTGCTAGGTACTGCTATCGTTCATGCTGTCGATTCATCCGGCAAAATCGTTCCGCTTCGCGCTGTGATCGACAATGGATCTCAGTCCAGCATCTTAACATACAACGCCGCTCGTTCACTGCAACTCGACATCGTTCCTACTTCTAAACGCCTGCAAGGCATTTCAGCCGAAGTCACCTCAGTTAAAGGTATTACAAATTTTACAATTCTGTCGCCGCAAAATTCTAACTTTCGCCTTCCGCTTCAGGCTACTGTTATTAACAAAATATCAGACCGCCTACCTGCTTCTCGAATTCATAAGTCAGTCGGTGAACAGTTTTCACAACATCTGCTAGCTGATTTTCGCTTCCGCAGCCCCAATCCAGTAGATTTACTGCTTGGCGCTGATTGTTTCTCAGAAATTCTCGATTTTAGCAAAACGCCTTTAATTAAAGGCGCTCCATCCGCTTTGTCAACCGTATTTGGTTATGTAGTATTCGGAAAATTACCCGAACTGCAACCACCTAGTTCTGCTTCAAGTAACGATTCGCTCTTAACATCTGTTTTCGCTAACAACGCTCAATTCTCGTCCCCTGCTACTGATGTTAATCTCACATCGCCTGCTGTTCAAAATCACTCGTCAAATAAAAATTCATCTTCGCTTCAAATTGTCGCCGCTGATCAAACTATCGTTTCTGCTAAGTCGCAAATCGACCTCGATGTTACTTCCAACGCTGAAATCAACAAATCGATCGTTTCCACTGCTCAACCGCCGAATCGTCTACTTGTTTCGCCTTCGTCCAACAACAATTCCAATCACGCTGCTGTCTCAACTAATCGCCCTACTGCTTCAACTAATCGTCTTCACCATACTTCTGTCTCTTCGCCTTCAAATCGTTTCACCGCTTCGTCCGAGATCATCGCTGTTGATCCTCGTCTCGCTTCGTCTACTGACTCCACCAGTATCTCGACCGATCTTGCTGCTGGTACTACGCCAATTCGTCGCTTCAACTCTGCGCCTCGCTTCAAGTCAACGCCTCGTTTCAAGTCTGCGCTGAAGGCCTCCACCGAGTTGTCTTCAGTCAATTCTTCGCCAAGCCGCTTCGCATCTCGCTGCATCATCGCTAATTCGCCGATAAAGCCTACTACGCTCATCTCAGTCGATTCTACGGCTCATCAACTCACCTCGAATCATCGTTTCACGTCGCCTCTCGCTCACACTCTCGATCAACCGCTGCAAATCGCTTCGCCAAAGGGCAACCGGCCCTCCTCAGTCGTTTCATGTTCTGCTAGCTCTCTTCGCACGCCTTTAGCCCCTCTTGGCGGGCGGGGCCCCAATCGTCGTACACATTATTCACAACCGGTGAATAATTGTAATCTCAACTCTCTTCGCTCGTTCAATGCTTGGTGTGATCTTCGCAACTCTCGTTCGTCGTCTCAACCTCATTCACGGATTCACTCACAACTGGTTAGTGAAGTTCGCCGTACCGCAATTCTCGATTCTCGCCAACATTGTTCGCCTGCTCGTCAATTCGTTTCGCAACCCGCTTATCAGTTAGCTCTGCCTTTGGGCAACTAACTTCTCCGCCGTTTTCACTTCGTTCCACGCTCAACTCATCTCCATTCGTTTTGTTCTTCGTTCATTTTTTTGTTCTTCGCTTGTTTTCTTCGTTCGCCGTCTTCTTTCTTCGTTTCTTCTTCTGCGTCGCTTCTGGTTGTCAACCCTCGTTGACAATCACATCAAGATACTCCGCTTTCTCGTTGGCTTCCGCGCGAGCCGTGGAAGATGTTCCGTTCGTCGTCGGCCGGGCAAACCCGTGCGTTTGTCACGCCACCTCAAGATGCTCCGTTCTTCGCTTCATTCGATTCTTCTTCGTCGTCTTCTTTGCTTCGTTCTCGTCGTTTTTGCTACGTTTACCGCTCCCTGGTTGTTTCAGGGCGGGCGGCTTCGTTCTTCGATCTTCTCTGCTAGTTTCGTTTCTGTAAATCGCTTTCATCGATTTAGGCGGGCGGTATGTTAACGCCACTTCCCCCCCCGTCTAACAATTACTAATTATTATCGTTGTTAAATACACTGATTTTGTATTAATAACCTTTTTCCCGCCTCCGCCTGTATACTTGTCTTGACTTCCGATGGTGACCTCAGTTCATGACGTAATTTTTCTCCCTCTACTCACATTCCTTTCTTCCCGGTTCAACTCACTCACTGGTTAGATTCTGCGACATGTAGACTGTTCGTGCCTTCTCTGCGCCGGCCATCCTTTGGCGTCGCTTCTGCAATTGTCGTTATGCTTCGTTCGTTTCTGATGTACCATACATCATTTTCAAGTGTGATTTTGCTTATGTGTGTAATTTATAATCATTTACAATTGTTCTTGTTTTCGTATCAAACATTAAAGTTACAGTGTGAATCGAACCCCGGACACGGGTCGCGTGGACGCCGTTTCTACACTTCAGGCCATTCAACAGGTAAGCGAATTAGTCTATTTTGTTGTACGCTTTCTGATTTTGTGTTTGAGTTGACCAGTGATGTCCTGCTGTTCCAGCAGTTACTTATCGTTTTACCTTTGCCTCCCGCAGTGTACTTTCTATCGTTGTATCTTGCTTATTCAGTCGTTCCGCCGTTGGTTTCTGGCGCCATTAAATGAAACTAGGTCCTCCGAAATAAGTCGTTTATGCTTCAGTTTACATTAATCTGCCATTAGTCGTGGATAGTGGGTTGATGTCCTACAGTTACAAGTCGGCTTACCGCATCACTCGTTTTATCCAATATATTTTTGGGTTAATTTCAAAACTCCTGCCATCAAGGCTATAACAATTATATTAGTTATTTAAATTTTGCTTTGTTCAAGCATTTTTAAAAAAGGTTAATAAATATTTTCACTGATTTGTTAAAATTAAATTAAGTCAAATTGGTCAGTGAATTAACTCTTCGTGATAGTTAAGAAAGATAATACTAACATCCAAGACAGGCCATTTTCAGTGTTCCCGAGTTTGACGGGCTGTAACTTCAAAACGATAAGAGATATTTGAAAACGGTTTTTACCAGTGGATTTTTCGCGAAATTCTACATGGAAATGATGTGCCACATGACCACCTTCGTGTTTCAAAAAAAAATTGCATTCAATGTGGAGGGGAAAATGTACGAACATGAATTTCAGTAGTTTCTATTCACAGTTGATGAGCTCTGCTGTTCCACACGTTTAGACCAATCAGAACGTTTGCCAGCGTTGTCAGATTGTACCTGACAAACATTACGCGCGCATGCGTATAACAGCCGCAATAGTTCATTCACGTCTTGCATCTCGTACTGAACACATCGATTGTACAGCCCGTTAACATGCAATACTCTATAATATAATCAGCTGATTGTATGTTTATAGGTTATAATTGTTATTGAAAGTCAAAAAAAAAATGGCTAATGAAATATTTAACAGAGCTACAAGAACAAGTGTTGGCAATGTTGCTGGCACGTCATTGGCTAGGTATAAAGTGGGTAGGGGGCGATGCATACGTTCAGAGCTCATCACCCTTGAAAAATAGTATAGTTCGCCAAATATATTGCCGTGCTCGGACATCTGGGACACCCGGTATATTTCTATTAAAAGTTAAAAACGTAATCATAAATATTATTCAGCGTTCTTTAAAATATTTTCTACTGTTGCAATCAAAGGTGAGGAAGGCAACTGTAAACCCCCTTACGCGTCATTTTATTTAGCAAAGCCTCCAGAAGTTCAAACCAGCCAAAAGACTAATGACCCAAACAACAATATCTAATCGAAGGTGAAAAAGTATTTTAGAAATCAATTGCTGAAGCTAATATAAAAACGCCATTTTTTGCAGCATTTTGTTGTTACAAATTATATAAAAGCAATAAGCTGAGATTGGAGGATTCCGAATTTCATGAGTGACGTAATTGAGCGGATCGCATCAAACTTAGTAGCAGAATGAGCACAACTATGAATTCTGTTCACCATGATATTTATTTAAACTGTTTGTATTATTAATATTTGAAATCTTTAAGAGCTACAGATGGTCCAGCAAAGCCACAATAACATTCAAATGAATTTTCAAACAAATTTAAATCTGACAGTAAGTAATGAGACCGATTTTAATACGATTAATAAAAAAATGTATTTGTGTAAAAACATACAACAAATTTTTCAAAAATCTTTCTATAAAAAAAATTATTCGTAGTTACCCAGAGAAGTAAGTAACAAACAATTCTATGTATCTTAGACAAAGCTACTTGCATGTAAACAAAATTACGGTCACCTGTTGAATTGTACCGCGCGTCCCACGAAGAGGTTGTTATATTTGAATTAATATGCCGGACGTATCGCACACTCTACAGACTGGAAACGTTACACTTATAATAAATAGATATGTAAAATAAGTACCCTCGAGTTTCATTTGTTTATGATTAATCACAACAAAATGGCGGAACAAGAAAATAATATCAAAAATGATAATGTTAATACCTCGGTAATTTTTCAAAAATGTTTATGACTCATTTTTGTTTCGTTGCTATAAGTGCTATTGATGGACATCAGTTCGAATAAAGGTTAATGAAACAAATTGTGTTCATTAATACTTTATCACTTTCATATTTCTTTCATTTTATTACTTAAATAACATTGTAACAAATCACCGATTTGAAATGGTTATGCGAATAAAATTACTTTCTGCTTTTTTTTTACTAATCATAAGCAAATGAAACTCGAAGGTACTTTTTTACATATCTTTTTACTATAACTGTAAAGTTTCCAGTCTGCAGAGTTTGCTATACGTCCGGCATATTAATTAAAACATAACAACCTCTTCGTGGAACACCCACGAAGTAACCTCCCAGTATATTTGACAAGAGTATGCGCAAACAAGTCTAAGCAAGTTGTCATACAGAGAGCTATTTAATGTGAATACATTGTACGTAGAAAGTAATTGTTAACTGTAAAATTATTACTATTATTAATTAAGTTACTTTAAGCTTCAAGTTTTTGTAATAAATTTAATTTAAAAAACTAGATTACAATTTATTAGTAATCAAAGTTTAATAATTAATTTTGTTAATAAATCTAACTATTAAACAAGTATATTATACCCAGATCCCAACAAACCTAGGCTTACATGTTACAATATTTATCTAACGGATTTTAATTTAATTTTTCATACATAATTATTTATTAAAAAAAAATTATACCAAATTAAGTACCTATCAAAATTGGTATGTTTGAAGATTCATGAGAAACGTTTCATGGTTTGCCACCCTTTATTCATTAATAACATACATAGAAAAATTAAAAAAATATAAAAATTGGAAGACTATTTCTAATACTAATAATTTTGCAGCTCTTATAGTATTTCAGAGTATTTAGAGCTGCAGTTGACAAAGTGAGGATCGCCATGATGGTGTCCAACATTCGAAACGGATTGGCACCTTAAGAAGAAGAAGATAGTATTTCAAATATTTACTATTAAACGATAAATTAAAACAAACAGCCTGCTCATACGAACAAAAATCGATTACATAGTAAAATCGATATTTCACACGAAAAATAAAAACTAAAAGAAGGATTAACCTATATCGACAAAAATAATTAATAAAATAACCATCGGGTATTATAAAATTTCTAAACTACGTAAGTTTAGAAAATTAATTAAGATGGAGACAACCAAAATTTGTGTACAAGTTGTTCAACAACGTTTGGAAGATACCTGAATATAGAAGTGGTGAAGAGTTTTATACAATGACGTCATTTGAATGACATCGAGTTGTTCAACAACGTTTGGAAGATACCTGAATGTAGAAGTGGTGGAGAGTTTCATACAATGACGTCACTTGAATCAGTAAACAATGTTTTTCTTTACAGGTAACATATATTTATTAAAGTAAAAATTCAAAACGTGGTGAACATCGCTCCGCTGTTAAAAATCAAGTGTTTGGTGATTGAAAGGTAGGACTGTATCAGACCCACGCGATACGCCGAAAAGATAGAAGTGTTACTTTTTTAAAAACATTAGTTTCCTTTAGTTAGCATTGTTTTGTAATTTTGTACGTTTTTGTACAGCAAACATTGTTTACACTAAATTGTATTCTACAACATAATCATCTAAGATAATCCAACTATGTCATTTAGTAAAGTGGTGTACAAAGGGAGGTTTGCGGACCCCCCAGAGGTTCACGACGGGCTGATGAAAATCACTTTAAAAAAACCGATCATCACAACAAAAAAAAATTCTGATTTTATCGTATTCTTACAAATTATAAACTTTTGTTTAATTTAATTAATTGGGTTGGTTTTTAAAAAATTTAAATTAAGTTACAAACACAAGTGATAGTAGAATAAAAGTCAAGATATAATTTTTATTTAAAGATATAATTTGGGGTCCCCAAACACTTAATTCATTTACTAAAAAGGGGGGTCCACGATTCACTAAACTTTGGGAACTGCTGATATATTATAACCCCGAGCCATGAATAAAATAAAACACGTAAACAGAAGGAGTTCTAAAAACTAAATAATAATATCTGTATTAGTAAGAAAATATAGGTACTTACAATCTATACATCAATTTGATTACAATTTTAAAATTTCTTGGTTAAAAAAATATTAATAGATCGAGCATAAATTGGTAGCCTATATGATATAATTTTTACATTATCAGTAATAATAATAATAATAATAATAATAATAAGTAAATTCGTTGTCAGATCAATGTTATGGCACCACAAAAATTGTAAAATTACAAAAAGTTTAAAAATAAAAATACGAGATATTAAAATTTATAACAGCAGTCTATACACCTTTCTACCTGAAAGAAGCTATACTATCATAATAATACAATAGAAATTCAAATAAACTGTAAGATTATTAAAATAACTTTCAGTATTTTAAAATTAATATTTGAAATACTACGTCACGAGAGAAAATTACCTATCTTTTCGGGAAAAATCATAAAGATTTTACGCAGGACATTACTGCAATAGAATAATAAAGTTTAAAATTTAAAGGGCATAATAAAATTATGTATAATTATTTATTTCATCTTTGCTATCAAACATTTTTTAGAGATAATTCAGTTTTTCATAACCTTCGTTAGCTTATTCAAAAAATTAGTTGCTTTAGATATTTCTGATTAGATCAATTTCTATCAGTTTAGATTGCTTTAGAACAGCGATCTCAAATTTGTAGCCTTCAGAGACCCACTTTCAAATGTTACCAACACTTAGCGGACCGCATAATTCTGAATAACATTTATACAGGTTACCCATAAAATGCAGGATAGGCGTGTAGAAATTAAAGAGAAATTTCTTCCTTCGCAAATATAATTTTTTTTTTTGTCATCAGTCTCTCGACTGGTTTGATGCAGTTCTCCAACCTGTTCTATCTTGCGCAAGTCGTTTCATATCTACATACCTGTAACACCCTACATCTTTTGTAATTTGCTTTATATATTCTAATCTTTGCCTCCCTCTACAATTTACTCCCTCAATGTTACCCTCCATTATTGATAGCCCAATACCTGGATGTCTTAGGATATGCCCCACTAGCCTATCCCTTCTTTTGGTAAGATGCTTCCATATACTTCTTTTTTCATCCACTCGCCTAAGAACCTCTAAATTACTTATTTTGTCCACCCACCTAATCTTTAACATTTTCCTATAACACCACATTTCAAAAGCTTCTATCCTCTTCCGTTCTACAGCCCCTATCACCCACGTTTCACTTCCGTATAATGCTACACTCCAAACATAATGTTTTAAGAAATTTTTCCTAATATGTAAATCAATGTTTGTAGTCAGTAAGCTGTTTTTCATTTCAAAGGCTTTTCTAGCTTGAGCAATTCTACTCTTGATATCACTCGTGCTTCTACCATCCTTTGTTATTTTACTCCCTAGATAGCAGAATTCCCCAACTTCCTGTATGTTTTCGTTGCCTACTTTTAAATTTCCCATCTCTTCTAAACCACTCTTGCTGCTGCACAACACTTTCGTTTTGTTCTTATTAATTTTCATGAAGTAATCCTTCCTCAAGATCTCATCCATTCCATTTAAGGCATCCTCTAGTTCATTCTTTGCCTCGGCTAATACTACTATATCATCGGCGAATCTCAACATTTTTATTGTTTCTCCTTGAATTTTTATTCCTACGTCAAATTTCTCCTTCACTTCATTTATAGTATATATATTTATATATATACTATTTATATATATATAGTCAAATTTCTCCTTCACTTCATTTATAGTATATATATTTATATATATACTATTTATATATATATAGTATATATATATTTTTATAGCAAATATAATAACAACATTTTTCAACTCTATAGGCACCTTTGACTCAACTTGATGTTATAATTTATTAAAAAATGTTTACTATTTAATCATCTACTATTTTGTAGTACCTAGGTCTAACAAAACTATCATTTTTAACATTGAAATTATGAGAATTCATCGCGGGCCACGTGTTTGAGACCGCTGCTTTGGAAGTTTCATGAGTTACACCAAACGATACATCTCTCTTTATTAAAATATCTCATATTATGTCTCTCTGTTAACATAAAGAAAGTTATTTAAACGTTAATCAACACTTTATTCCCGACTAACATATATTCGAAATAAAAATTATGTAAACGCTTATGTTACAAAATTCGATCTTAATTAAAATATGTCTTTAAAAATGTATGATAAAGTTTTCGGAACTTTAAAATTGAATAAAATACAATATATAAAAATATTATGGTGAGAATTAAACTTGAGTAGGAGGATTCCGGCAGAGTGGGAAGGCACTTGGTTGGCGTTGGACCAATCAACGTCGGCGACAACCAAATGGTTGCTAAAGCAACCAATCAATGTTGATAGTTGAACTGCTGTCTCACTGTACAGTCGTAGCAACTCAGAGTTGTGGTGGTATGTTTATAAATAAAAAATGGTTTTATTTTGAAATAAAATTGTTCAATTAATTTTTTTTTTTTTTTTTTATTTAACGTCGCATCAACTACAACGGTCATTAGCGACGACGCTGGGGTGTAACTATTGTGCAATGGAGGATGAAATGATTTTTTGTAACGCATGAAAATATGCCGTGCCTGAGTGGGATTCGAACCCAGGACCGCATGATGAGAGGCGAGCACGTTACCAACTGCGCCAATGCGGCCGGCATAGGCAATTAATCTTGTTAATAATAAATAGATTTTTTTTTTTTAATTCCTAATATGTGTACGTTGCAATCTGTTCAATTCAGAACAATAAGCAACCCCATGATCCAATGAAGTGAGGATGATGTGTGTGGCGTGTAAATGAGGTGTAGTCTTGTATAGACCCAGGTCGACCACTCCTGAGAGAGTATGGTTAATTGAACCCCAACCATCAAAGTACACCGGCAACCACTGTCTAGTATTCAAATCCGTATAAAAGTAACTACCTTTACTAGGATTTGAACCAGGAACCTTAGTCTCCGAAAATCAGCTGTTAAACAGCTGATTTTGGCGACGACTTTACCTCTAGACCAACCCGGTGGGAAATAGAAATTTTAAATTTTGAAAAATTATACATTGCTTTTAATATTATTGTTATTTATATTGTGCTCACCAAAATATTTAATTGACTATACTTTTACAATATTTTATTCTTTCTCGTTGATAAAACAAGATGGAGATTATTCTGACTGCATCACTAATAAACCAATTTAACAGTACGGTCTCTGACAACCGACTTCAGCCACAGTTGTTTTAATTTTTTTTATTATAATATTATTTATTTTACAACAATTCAACATTTTAATTAAAAAATTATTTTATAAAATAGTTTTATCTTAATTTAAATAAATTTATGTAAATTTAAATTACAGTATTAAAATTTTTAACTCTAAATTTTGAAAATTTTATATAACTCTTTAATAATTATTCATTATCAGATTTAGCAGAATACTGACAGCTACAGAGTTAATTAATTTTAATTATAATTTGTCAATTAATTTTATCCCATATATATGAGATTACTAAAGTAATCCCATACTTATGGGAATAAAACAACGAACTCAAGCATTAAGTAAAACGCAACTCCCTACGTTCCTACGCTCCCTACCATCACACCGGAATGCTCCTATTTTTGTTTAATTCTACCCATAAATCTTTTAGATATGGCACCAAAAAATTTCGATGTAATTGAAAAATGTCATGGATGCAATCACAGAATAATATATGTAAGCAAAACTATATCACCAAAGTTATAAAATTGTAGATACATTAAGTCTATAAAGAATCAATCATCTAATACTTTATTAAATATTTACCACAGTTTAAAATTTACTCAATAGTTAGTTCAAATGTTGAATTTTTTGCATCACTATAAAAATAAAAAATAAATAGAATAACAGAAATTCAAGCAAATCATATTCCAAAATTATTTTTCGTTAAATAGAACACTACGAATTTATTACTTTAGTTATCAAGTTTTGCAAAATAGTCAACATATTTCACTACAAAAAACTTTAAATTTCAATAGTTTAACAATTCATTCACATTGTTTTAAGTGACCAATTTTTATTAAAAAAAAATTATGTAAGCTATGTAATGAGGTTAATAAACTTAATTTAAAAACTAAAATGGACTATTTAAATGCACTTTAAACTTAATTGAAAAAAACAGACTATTCACATAAAATACATAATCTATTACTTATACTATTAAACATTTGAGCAAAAACATTGTTACGAAAAATTATGTAAACAAAAATATTAACTGATTTTTTTCAAGTACACTTGTTCACTAGAACCAACGGTTTTTTATTTTGAAAACAATCAAGCATAATTTTTTTAAAATTTTGTCTCAAACTTAACAAAATAGTTTATTAATAATAATAATCATCATTTACTAATAAAAATAATGAATCAAAAAATGGCACTAATATAAATGCATTAATTTATAACTAATTAATTATTAGAAAAAAATATAGAAAATACGAACAATAACAGCACCAAATTGAGAGAAAAAATTGTACTAAATTTTTCTCTTAAAAAATTGTTCATGATAATATTTAAGAGAGCAAAGTAATCAGATGAAAATTTATAAAAATTGTACTTACTTTTTGATGGAAGTTTATACATTTTTAAAATTAGTACATAAATAACAACGTTGATAATTCGAATATAATTAATACGAACATTCTTTAATCAGTATGCGTCTGGTGTCAACTGAAATATTTATACAGATTTTTAGGTATAAAAAGTATTGTAAGATAGTTCATGATTAGTCTAGAAATTTTATCTGTCAAAAGTTGTTTATTGCGGCAATTATTAAAATTTTCTTTGTCGGTCCGTCCGTCAGTCACACCCAAATGTCAGAAACTACCAAAGATAGCAACTAACGGTTTTCGGGTTCGTAATTTACATAAAATGATGAAGGGCCTAGATTAATTAGGCTTGAAGTTCGGGTTTTGACCGAAAGTGGCCCCAAACCAGAAGTCTAAAATCGGAATTTGGAAACAAAAATAATGTCATTCGATTCCTGTTAAAAAGTAGATACAGAAATCATTGGATCTGAAGTCCCAGTTTCGGCAAAAATCAAAGTCTAAATTTGGAAACAAAAGTCATTCGATTCCTCTTAAAGAATAGATACAGAAATCACTAATAGTTTTTGCCATTAGTCAAAGGTAAGTATTTTTTAAAAATTGTTACCAGCCATAAGACATCCCGTCTTATGAAAGGGATTTTTATTTTTACAAGTACATTATTTATAATTGTACTGTTAAAAAATCGTGAATTGTACGGGTGTATTGAGTGTGTTGAACAAGGAAAGTGTATTGCAATGAGCGAGATGTTTTAAAAAGGAATTCTAGGTAATCGATTATAGCAAGAATATGCGCTTTTATTTTGATTACTTCTACAATGTTCCACTAAAATGGAGAAAGCGTTAAAACATTGTAGATTTACTATCACACCGCAGGTATAAAAACAGTCAGTCAAAATGTGAAATTGTGAATGGAAAGTGTGTCCAAACGTTCGAAATATTCTTGTTACAGGACCGGTTGTGAGTTATGATAATTGTGCTTGCGGATATTAGCAAGTGCTCGTGAAAAAGTATTCGGTTTCGTTCTTAACGAAGTAATCTATTGTTAGTCAAGTTGGTTTAAGTTTACGTTTTGAAATAAATAAATTTTGTATTATTTAGGTGATTAGCCGAAAGGCTGGTTTGAACCTCTAGATGCTTATCAGCATGCCAAGCCCTCTGTAAAGCATTTACTTTCTACCCTGCAAATGACAAATTCACTTCATTCACCACAGAGTCTGGCTGTATAATGATGAAATTCATTTATCTCAGAGGAGATAACTCTGATTAGTGTCTTTTACACCTCTACCTCTTCTGCTGTTAAATGATTCAGTCATATAATTGGGTAACCATATGATAAGAAACAGAACAATTTTTTATAGCCCTGGAACTAGTACATAGAGTGAAAATAATTCAACACTCCACTTGCCTGTTATGAGCGAGAATTAATTTTATATAATTTATTTAATTTATGTAATTGTAATAATTACGATTAAAATTACAATTTTAACAATTACAGTCCTACTAAGTTCGAATTAACAAAGAAAACTACGAGGGTAGGCTGATAAGTAATGCACACATGCTTGTAGAAGACAACTAAATAAACTTCAGTAGCGCGCCTGGTGGCATGTGGAAGTACTATTTCTCCTCTACAAGCCTGCGCAGTTTGAAGGCGTTGCTTTCATTCAGTTTGTTTTGAGTAGTGGAAGTATGGCGTCGTGTTCTGGTGCTATGTCAACGAGAATTAAACAACGCGCTGTTATCGAATTTTTAACTGCTGAGAAAGTGAATCCTAGTGAGATTTATCGTCGTTTAAAGGCTGTTTATTGTGACGATACTGTTGATAGGTCTACTGTGAATCGTTGGGTAATAAAATTTCGTGATTGCCAACCTGGAAAAGCCTTAATTGTTGACAAAACACGCAGTGGACGACCAATCACTGCCTCAGACGATAATCGTCGCAAACTCATCGATGATTTGATTCAAAATGACCGGCGAATCACTCAACAGCGTATCGCAAACCAAATTGGAATATCTAAGGAACGTGTTGGCTTCATTATTGAACAATTGGGATACCGTAAAATCTGTGCACGATGGGTACCACGCCGTCTGACAGACGAGAATAAACAGCGTCGATTGGAATGCTGTGAACAACTTTTGAAGCGCTACCGTGACGAAGGAGACGACTTTCTTTTGAATATTGTGACGGGGGACGAATCATGGGTTCATCATTACAATCCCGAAGAAAAAAGGCAGAGCGCTGAATATCGTCATCCACATTCTCCTGTTGTGAAAAAGTTCAAAACACAACCGTCCGCAAAAAAAATTCTTTTGACTGTGTTTTGGGATGCTCGCCGAGTTTATGTGACTGATTATCTGGAACGAGGGGCAACGGTAAATTCTGCTCAGTATATACAGACTCTGAAACACCTCCGACGTCGAGTTTGTCGTGTTAGAGGCAACCTGGCGCCAATAATTTTGCAACACGACAATGCTCGTCCACACACTTCGCGTGCAACTGGAGAGGCTCTGAGAAACCTGAAGTTTCAACCAATTTTACACCCTCCGTATTCTCCCGACCTTGCGCCTTGCGATTTTTATTTTTTTCCTCTACTGAAGAGAGACCTTAAGGGTAATCATTACAGCTCGGACAATGAGGTGAAGGCAGCTATTGCGTCCTGGGTTCGAGGAAAGTCGGAAGAATTTTTCAGTGACGGAATGAAAAAACTTGTTAAACGTTGGGAGAAATGTGTAATGCTTAACGGTGACTATATTGAAAAATAAATAGATAATTTGGTAGGTTAAGATTTGTACTTTAATTTGTTATTTACCCCATCTTGCTATTTCTTTTTGTTCGTCTTCTACAAGCATGTGTGCATTACTTATCAGCCTACCCTCGTATATGTACTATACATCTTGTAACTAACAACAAAATTAACAATTAATTTTTGTTTACATTAACATTGTAGACATATATCTCAATATAAAAAAATTAAGTAGTACGCCTGTAAGTAAAATTGTTCTCAGGTACGTTTATAATAAAACAATATTGCTTTTAAAAAATACACGTTAATACAAAAATAGAAATGCTATCAAATAAACCTCTAGAGGTTCAAACTAAGTAAACCGAGGAGTAAGGTGGTTTACCATTGCCACAACTCACTGAGTGGAAAAGTATGCTTATCAGCATGCCGGACCCTCTGAAAAGCACATATTTTCCATACAGCCAGACCCTGTGATGAATGAAGTGAAGGTGTCATTTAAAGGGTGAAAAATGTGTGGATTTCGGAGGACCTGGCATGCTGATAAGCATACTCTTTTAACTCAGTGAGGAAGGCAATAGTAAACCAACAGACTCCTCGTTTTTACTTAGTAAAACCTCTAGAGGTTCAAACCAGCCTTTCGGATGATGACCTAAAAAACAATTGTATTTTTTATTGAACAAATAAATAATTTAAATTGAGATATGACAACAGCGCACTATAAGGTGATTGCATCATCTTCAATTGCCTTAAGCCCTGACCGACACTATATAATACACTTAAAAATTAACGTAATAATATTTAAAATTTAAACAAAATAAATGAAATTTCTTTATAACATTAGTCAAGAACACAAAATTAAAACAAATCTACAAATATAAGGTAACATATTCAATGAATAAAAATAACAATTCGAAAATTACTCAAGTTATAATTCTAATAATATAATATGGTGAAAGCACATAAAGAAATAAAATATTTAAAAAAAATATAAAATATTACGTACAAAAATATAACTACTTAACATTATTTTGATTCAACAATTTACTAAAAAATTCGTGTTGTTATTATTATCAATAATAATCATACATATTGCTTTTGATTAAAAGTTTAAGACTTTTGGTATACACCTGTAAAAAGTTTAAAGAAGCTTTCAAAACAAAAATTGCTTATATAATTTACGTGAATATTTTATACGGATTTATTAAAAAGAAAATACCCAACTACGCAAAAATTAATACAGTGGGTCCTCGACTTACGAACATTCAACTTACAAACATCCGGAGATACGAACGCCAGAAACTATTTTTTTTTATCACTTTATATTATTTGGAATGTAATTACAACAAAGTTTCCAAACAATGTTTAGAGCGGTCAGTGAGTTTAGAGCTGTCATGTGTTACAAAATTATTTTGGAAGAAAAGAAACTTGTAACAGTTCAAACATCCATTCAAAACTTTTTTCAAACAAAGCCAAAGCTGTAAATATTGTAAAACCATCTTCAATATGTTTTAAATTTTTATGAAAATGTTTATTTTTTATTTTATATTTTTGCTATTTTTAATTTTTAATGGTCTTTTCTTTCTGTATAAAGTATTGAATGTATTTATGTATTAACTGTATTTGCTAAAAGTATATACAGTATGTATTAAGTTACTATAAGTAGGGCTACATATTAAAAACGAATAAAAAAATTTAACAGATTTTATCTTTATTTAGTTGCTGATTACAATTTCACTAAGTATGCTAGTTTTTGTACGTTATGAAAAGCAATTAGATCGCTAGTGTCCGCTACGAAATCTACTGACGTGTATTCTGACTTACGAACAATTCGACTTGCGAACACTCGGTCGGTACGCATTATGTTCGTAAGTTGAGGAGCCCCTGTACTGTATTTTAAAGGTTTTTTCAAAATCAAAGGATTTTAACTCTTTATAGGTCTTTAAAGAGAAATATGGCCTGGACATCAACATCGTCAAAACCACTTATATGGAAACATGTTTTTTATAACGTTAATAGAAACACCCGGTCTGACAGACCGCCATTTCATTTTTGGCAATTTATTTGGGAATCAAAGGCAAAGAAACTCAACTAGATCTGTTTAACAAAAATTATTTTATTTTACTATAGTATAATGATTGAATTGACATTGGTATATGATCCGGTTATCGAAAAACAATTGTTTAAATAAATGAAAAAAGCCAAATTATTTACGTTATTACCGACTTAATTTTTAAAATTGATAACATACATATAATGTTTTTTTTTTCACTCAGGTTAAATGTATTATTTTAATACATATTTAATCACATAATTTAAATTTTAAAAAAAGCAAAATTTTGTATAAAAGAAACATAACTCAAAAGTGACTACATACATATTACGGATTGTTTTTTTACTGACATTTGTTTTTTGTACAATCAAGACACAGTTTTCTACTGCATTCTAGGCAAATTGCTTTTTTGCAAGTGATACACATGTAGGCAGTTTTTCTTTTCTTTTGGTAGGGACATGATGAGCAAGTTTTCCTTTTGTTCATTCGATCACTTGGAACTTCTTGCTGTTGTTCTTCTTCTTCTGGAAACTTCACTATGAAATAAAATAAAATAAAAAATATTAAAATAAAATTAGAAATATCTCCCGAAAAAAAAAGAAGAAAACCTCCAAACCTATTAAAAATAAAAAAAATTCTTAACACTTCTTGTTGAGGTTGCTGTCGCTGCCGCTGCTCTTTTTTCTGCACAACCTGACTTTCTTCCAAAACATTTTGTATACTTACTTTTAAGTCCCTCGGGAGGTTCAAAGTATCTGCAAGTCTTTTACGTAGGTGGGGAGCAACAAGCTCGTGTCCTAACTGCTTGATGTAGTCAAATCTTCTCATAGGTGTTTTTAAAACTCATGTATAATATAAATGAGTTGACGCTGCCAATATTCAACATCCTATAGAACACGGCAAGGGGCCATCTTCTGGTTTTTCTACTGGACGTGAAAACTGCACATTTCATATTCAAGAGGTCAACTCCACATTTGGTTTCATTATAAAAACATATAACCTCGGCCTTCTTTTTCTCTTGGTCAGTATGAATGCTATGATGCATTGTTGATGTCAGTACAACAGCTTTGTTTTCCTTAGGCACAAAACTTACCAGTGTAGTTTGTCCCCTAAATCCATATAGGGCTGACCCAACTGGTCTTCCTTTGCTAGGGAGGAATTCCTCTGGAATCATTTTCTTGTCTTTTTTCACTGTTCCAACATACGTCAATTTTCTTTTCATTAGCTCATCAATAACTTCTATTGAGGAGAAATAATTGTCTGCAGTGACATTTCTGTTGGACCCTTCAATAGGTTTGCATACACGAAGTACAGCCTGAGTAGGAATACTAAATGTTTGCTCTCTCTCAGTTAGAGAAACACTATCACTTCCCTTGCCTGTATATATATATATATATGCATTTAGCAGATATTAGGTTCTTGCATCCGCTAAGCTTAACACTTTAATTCCGTATTTCTTAGGTTTCTTAGGCATGTAGACTTTGAAGGGGCACCTGCCTCTAAAAGGTATTAACATCTCATCCACTGTTACCTCCGATGACACGCAGTAGACACTTTGGCAATGCAATATAAATTTCCTAAATATCTGCGATATGGGTGCAGCCTTGTCATTTTGTTTCCTTTGGGCCCTTGTGGTGCAATCATCAAATCTTAAGGATGATGTGAGAATCATATATCGTTTCTCTGAAATTGTAGCTAAAAATATTGGCCGGCTGCATGAGTCTTTAGAAAACATAGACTCAATTTTTTCATCATTAGATTTTAAAATTGACGAAAGGATTAAAATACCCATTAGAGCATTGATTTCTTCTGTACAAGTATCTCTATAATTACTTTTGCTGGTACCCTGGCCTAATCCTGATCTGGCACTCTGCAGCTTTATATTAGTGTTTTCTACTATTGTGGTGATTATTTCATCATCAAATAATAATTTCCAAACATCAGATTTTGAAGGGTTATTCCCTAATGCTCTTGCCCTGCCTCTTATACCCGGTAACCCCGTCCTAATAATATTACGTGCTGGAACTCTTACCTGATTGGTAGGTGCCTCACTTTTCCATGCGTTAGGTGGTCCCTGTTCAGTTTTCTTAACACGTTCGACAAAATGTTCTGGCAAGTTGTCTACTCCGTTATTCATTATTTCAACTTCCATTTCTTCCTCTAAAAGGACGTCATCATCATCTATGTCAGAGTTATTTGCCGCATTATCTTCCTCTCCCGATAAAACAAAATCCGGATCGGCATCCGAGTCATCAATTTCATCACAAATAGAACCTTCTGAGTCACTGTCATCATTTTCCAATAATCTACGAATTCTGTCACCATAGTCGGGATCGCTTGTACTAAGTGGTCGAGCCATTTCAGAAATTTACAATTAAATAATAATAAAAAAAAATTAAAATATATACAAATAATTAAAATATATACAAATAATTAAAATAATATACAAATATATACAAATAATTAAAATATAAACCCGTAAAGGAAACACCCGTCTTACAGACCGTTAAATACAGTAAGGGAAACACACGGTTCCACAGACCGCTACATGAAATACACAAAAAGAAACACGCGGTATCACAGACCGGTATGATTTTTAAGATCGACGTACACTTCCGCAACGATTCACGTGAACTAAACCATATTGCACTATGAAGTAGATAGGAATGAGAGAGGGAGCTATTATGAAGGTCAGCACCAACCCTAGCTCAGTGAACCCAGTATTATGTAAACAAATCACCCTTGGTGCCTGTAAGACCGATGTTTCCATATAAGGGTTAATGGTAATTAGCAGGGGACTGATGACTGGTGTAAACCTATATATAAAACACGAAAGAATTGAGCGCGTGGAGAGGTATCCATATTTGGGCACTATTATTACTGAAGCCTGGGATAACGTACAAGAGATCAAGTGCCGTATTGGTAAGGCAAGGAGTGTGTTTCACGCAATGAGTTCGGCGTTTAGGAGTCATGATCTCACTATGGGCACTAAGTTGCGGCTCTTACGGTGTTACGTGTTTTCCGTGCTTCTGTATGGAGTGGAGACTTGGACGTTGACGAAGGCAACCACTGCTAAACTTGAAGCCTTCGAACTTTGGTTGTACAGAAGAATGTTGAAGATACCATGGACGGACAGGGTGACCAACACTGAGGTACTACCCGAATGAGCAAGAAACCGGAGGTAATAAACATCATAAAGTGTCGCAAGTTGGAATAGCTTGGTCATATTATGAGGAACCACGGTAGATATGAACTGTTGCAGCGCATCCTGCAGGGTAGATTGGATGGTGGAAGACGGCCAGGCCGAAGAAGAATATCCTGACTTGCTAACCTGAGAGACTGGTATGGACAAAGCTCAGCCCAACTTTTCCGCATTGCAGAGGACAGGACCAAGATAGCTATGATGGTAGCCAACGTTCGAACCGGACAGGCACGTTAAGAAGAAGAATAGGTCTTTGGTAAGCATACTTACCACTGTCAATAAGGTCGATTTTATTTAAGAATATGCAGTCAAACCCTATTGCCATTTTATGGTTTTATAGATGTTATCTGGTAAGTAGGTTATCCACATTTTGAAATTAGTGCGCAGCGACCATTTGCTTCATGAGTTACACAAATGTAGTAAGGATTTATACCAGCGTACGCAACCGTTCTGTTTTGTAGTTACTTGTGTACAATGCTTAGAAAATTCAAGTTTTTTACGGAAAAGCAAGCAATCACGCCAACATAAAGCCGAGATAAGTGTTATTCTACACATTTTTCTGTTATATAGTACTACAAGTTGTTTTAATAAGCATTGTTACCACTAAACATTATGTGATTCCCATTTCAATAAACGTTCCTTGGTAAGTATACTTATCACAAAACATAAAAAAGAATATCTTACTATTCTGGCACTAAAAATACATTATTCAAGTCCCTTTAAAACAAAATTTAACATTTTACAACATGTATATATTTTTTTCGAAGTACTGCCCTAAAAAGGGTTAAATACTTATGTACTCTTATTAGTGGAATTTAAAAAAATTGTAATCTAGCATTTTCGATAGTTCGTTCGTCACAACCAGTTGTCAGGTTTATGAATCTGACAACTGGTTGCCAGAAGTTGTCAGATGAAACCGTTCTAGTTTGTAAATTCTATAACTGAATGTTAGTAAAGTTGTACTACAATAATCGATAATTGATTGTAATCGAGAATCGATATGTCTACGAAGAATGATAGTGATTAGTTAGTACACTATTAATAGTTACAAAAAGTGCGATCGTATGAGCCTGTTCCAGAAATTTGGAGTTCTTCCTTTAAGGCATTTATTTGTTTTCAAGGTTCTGATACAATTCTTTTGGGCTTGTGGTAACCGTGAAGTAATAATTGTTCCCAATGAAACCAATTATGGTACTAGGAACGCTGGAAAAACTAAGACTAGAAAACCAAATAGTACATTTTTTCAGAAGTCATTTCTCTATCTTGAGAGGCGATTCGTTAACGTACTTCCACCCCATATACACAGTATTATGTCACCACATCTATTAAAACATAAACTAAAATATCATATAATATCGATCTGTGAGCAAGAACTTGAGAAACTTTTCCAGGTCTTAAAATAACTGTTTTATTAGTTTTTAATTTTCTCTTTGCGACAGTTTAACTGTCTCTTAATGCTCATTTATTGAATTAATTTCGTATAAAGTTAAAATATTTAAGTTGTGTTAGTTAAAATATATTATTGTAAAGTAGTTATAGTTATAAAATAAAAATTATAATATCGCTATTATAATATAGCTACCAGTAGTAATTTTATAGTAGTTATAAGTATTTAAGTGAATTAATGTTTTTGTTCTGTATACTCCTATGCGCGGACAGAACTCTTTGTGAAGAAGAGTTTTTGCGTATAAGTATATTTAGTTTAAAATATTGCACATAGCTTAGTATAGTCATGAATATTGTAATTTTAATGTAGCTATATTTTACTAAATAAAATAAATAAATAAATAGTTTTCTTTTTATATTTTCTTAATTTTTCCCTAATAAATTTTTTGAGGACTCAAAATACTTCGTGGATGTTCGAATAGGCCATTTATCCATAACTTTGAACTTTATTTCTTGTATCGTACCCTAAATATTAATAAAAAATAAATAACAGAAAAAAAGCTTCAATAAAATTTCTTACAAGTTATAACCAAAGTGTTTCCTTAATACAACCATAACATATAGGGTGATTCAAAAAGAGCGCCGGTTTTGATATATCAAATTAAGAGATTTATTTTATTGAAAACTGAAAATAAATACATCAACAAGTTCATCTTTCCTTCCGATTTTATGTATGAAAAATGATGTCATGCATATGTCTCTACTGCGCTGGCACGCATCAACTCTGATCATGAAATTGGATATTACTGCACGACAAGTTTCGACTTCCATTTGCCCGATAACCCGTCGAATTTCCTCCTTCAAGTCATTGATGTTTCGGGGTTTATTGGCATACACCAATGACTTTAGATGACCCCAAAAAGGAAAGTCACAAGGCGTCAAGTCACACGACCTTGGTAGCCATTGATGGTCGGAATTACGAGAAATGATGCGATCCTGGAACCGTTCACGGAGCAACAACATTGTTTCTCGTGCAGCGTGACAGGTGGCACCATCCTGCTGAAACCACAACTCGTCAATATCCATTCCATCCAAATGACGCCACAAAAACTCCCTAATCATCGTACGGTATCGGTCTCCATTTACTGTTACGGCTTGTCCTTCTTGATTTTCAAAAAAGTAAGGGCCGATGACACCGCCCGACCAAAAGCCACCAAACTGTCACTCGCTGTGCATACAAGAGAAACTACAACTGAATCGTCAATCGGAATGTTCTCCAAAATAGAAATGAGATCAAACAATGTTGCCAACCGATAAACAAAAATTTACCAGCCGTTTAAAAACCGGCGCTCTTTTTGAATCACCCTTTAGATCGGAATGAAATTTCATTTATTTTGTTTAGCAACACAAACGGGTCCTGATAATTTAGGAAATTGATGAACACATTTGATATGATACTGAAGATGATGTTTATGCTTAAATTTTTTCGGACACATGACGCACTGGAATTTTCTTTCTTTGTTGCATTCGAATGTGATATGTCTATTAAGATGAAATTTTTCTTTGTATGATTTTAAACACGAAGGACAATAATACCGTTGAGATTCAAGTATGCTATCCGATGTTTTTGGTAAATCACCTTGTACAGGACAAATTTCTTGAAGGAAGAAATCTCCTGATGAAAATAATTCGACTCGAAGTTCAGTACTATCCATATCAGGATCTGAAAATTTTTTAAATTTAAGTTAATTTTAAAACTGTGAAAAAACAAAAAAAATGTTATAGTTATATTATGTTTGCCAACATTAACAATCACCCACGTATTTCATTCTTGTTAATAAAATTTACATAAAAAAAATTAAAAACTTACCTCAACTGAATCGTTTCTTCTGATAATCCAATACTTCAGAACTCAAACAATCGCACAACTGCGCTACTAAATATTTCTAGCCTAAATTCTGAGTACCACGAACAGTTTTCTTTATTTTAAAATTTAAATACGAGGGATATTCAAAGAGTAACTTCTTTGTTTCATTAAGATATGTACTTTATACGAAACGTAACAATGAATAAAAAAAATCTGGTGTGAAACACTCACACAACTTTCTCTTGCCAATGCAAATAATTAATAATATAATTACCATTAGTAATAAAACATTACAAATAAACAAACAAAAATAACCTCAATAATTATAACCTAATTTTCATCATGAGTGAAAGACGCAAAATGAAAATCGACCTCAGTTTGGTTTATAAATACGGAAAATCACTCTTTCACGCTAAATTAGGCTCTGTACAGAAAAATGCTTAAAATAAAAGTTGTAGATCTTTTTATTTCCTATAAATTTGATTATAGACTTTTGTCGTAAAATGCATAGCCTACTAAGGTTGAAATCTTAAAATAAACGATTTTTTACAAGTTTTCGTGAGAAAAAGACAATTGTTAATTACCGCTAAATTAAGTGATACAAAAAAATATTTAAAATAAAAGTTGTAAGTTTTTAAATTCACTACAACGTTTATTATAAATATTTTTGCGCTAAAATGCATATTAAAGTCGCTATCTTAAAAAACTTTTTTACGTGAAAACAGCCTCACCAAGAATTTCAGCAAACATGGCGCCTACCCTATCTTGTAAAGCATAAAAGATTTAGTAAAAAGGCGATTTTTAAAAAAATCGTAGGACCTGTTTTTGAGAAAATCGCAAAAAGTGAAAAATGACTCGAATAAACTACTAAGTTACTTCCTGTTGACCGATTTTGATAAAAATGTTCGTGTCGGGTCCGGTAGTAGTATCTAACTTAAGTTTTAAGTTTCAAGTTCGTACGATGTTTTGTTCTTGAGATATTCTGTATACACAAAACAAACACACACACACACACACATACACAAACCAATCGCTAAAAACATGTTTTTTGGGTTCAGGGGTCTGAAAACGTGTATATCCGTTGAAAACTCAGTTTCGAATAATCGACATGAAAACAATACTTTCCTTCCTATATATTCATATAATCAAGAGAAAGTAAAAATCTGGTTCAAGCAGACACACAATGGTGATAGGGAGAAACATTGGAGGCGATTACCCGGCAGGTAGCAAAGGAGATGGATTGAAGCCAGGACAGGGAATGGACAAGGAGGTTCATCCTAAAGATCGAGGGGTAGAACAAAGAACAGATGCGGTGATACGAATCATGAGCTGTTAAAAAGGGTATGGATACTTTAGGGCATATCTCACGAGATTTAAACTTAGGGAAATACCAAATGTCTATTATGGAACAGTGAAGCGGAGCATATCTTTGTAAGATGTCCCAAATTTTTGCACAACATAATGAAAATAGCTGAAAACATAAAAATTGAACAGTAAAGTAAATTGAGTAGAAGAATAGCTTCTTTTTTTTTTTTTCCGGGGTTCCTACGGCCGGCGCCGCTTCCCGCACTTCAATCTCCATTCTCCTCTATCCTCCCAATCACCCTCATCCATCCCTCTCTCCCTCATGGCTTCCTGTATTCCCTTTTTCCACGTTTTCCTTGGTCTACCTTTCTTCCTTCTGTTGGTTGGGACATAAGACAACATTCTTTTTGGCCACCTCTCATCACCCATTCTCTGCACATGACCATACCATATCAGTTGTCGTCTCTCTATCCTATCCACAATGGTATCTTCTACATGAGCTCTTTTCCTGATGTCGTCATTCCGGATATGGTCCAACCTGGACACTCTACATGAACGGCGCAGAAAGTCCATTTCAATTGCTTTAAGCTGGCTGTCTATTTTTGATGTTATTTGCCAGCACTCTGCCCCATAAGTTGTTATTGGCTCCACAATAGTGTGGTACAACTGGACTTTTGTATTCATGTGCATTTTTGCAGACCATAAAATCGGGTTCAATTTCCGGATTGCTATTCTCCCTTGCACAATCCTATTTTTAACATCCTTCCTAGTTGAACCGTCTGATGATATGTAGGTTCCCAAGTACTTGAATTCCTTTGTGCTCTTGATAATTTTGTTGTCGACTTGAAGATCATTGGACTCTTCCCCTATAACCAAGTATTCGGTTTTGCTAATATTAATATTCAACCCCCATTCACAGTATTCATCCAAGAGTTTCCTTGTCATATAAGCAATGTCCTTAAGAATAGCTTCTGTCGGCGGTTAATTCGTAAACGCTTTGTACGCAGATGATGATTCCAAGTTAGTCGCCTGCTTTAAGCCATAAGCCAAGATATCGCACCACTCTGGCCTGTGGGATATTAATATTATTCAGCAACACAGGTGGACAAATTTCATGTCGTAAGGTGAACGTAACCTGTACTGATTTATTTGAGTTCACCATAATACGTAAACGAGTAAGCCAGTCCTGTATTAAAAAAAGATGTCGCTGGAATTACATAAAACAACATTTGATGAATTTCTCATATCTCTAAAATGTATGTAGGTTACTTTAGTATTTTAGATTTACAATATGAATATCACACAACAAAACTTCCATTCCTTCAGGATAAAAATAGGATATAAGAATACAAAACTGATTTAAATTTTATAAAAATTTTATTTATAAATAAATAAATAAATAAAAAATCAAAGAAATATAATCTCGTTACATTGCTTACATATTTATTACAGTAAAATATTATTAAAAAATATAAATTAAAAAGTTAATTATACTTATATTAATACAAAAACGTAATATTTTAACTAAATGAAACAATAAGTACTTGTTTTTACAATTGTTAATAAAAATTTTTGAAAATCGAATCTCGAATACCGGTATCGTTCGTAATAACGTTTAGTTGTAGTCAAAAGCAATTAAATTCGAGGTAAGCCAGATACAATCTGCTCTAAAGTTCAAAGTTATACTCGTACACTGTCAATTTTTTTCAAATCCCAAAAAAAATGTTCAAATAACCTTACAATTAAGTGAGACTGCAACATATTTCCTCCAAAAAAAAACTATCCATTTCTTTGTTTCAATTAAGATTTCCATTAAGATTTTTTAAAACACGTGTTTTTTGATTCAACAATTCTTATAAAAATTTATATAAATAAATATACTAAAACATAATAGACTAAAAGTAAATACGAAAATAAAATTATCTTTAAAAACCGAAATTAACATAATTATCATCTTGTAAGTTGGCAACACTGTCCTTTGCCGGCCGCATTGGCGTAGTTAGTAACGTGCTCGCCTCTCATCATGCGGTCTTGGGTTCGAAACCCATTCAGGCACGGCATAATTTCATAAGTTACAAAAAATAATTTCATCCTTCACCGTTTGCATTAGCAGCAATTGCACAACAGTCAGACGTTAAACGAAAAAAAATTAAATAAACACTGTTTTTTTCATTTTCTCTTTATTCTTAGTGAAAAAAGGAACCTATTCTTTTTCTCAAAGAAATGAAACATAATTATTTATAAATTTTGCTTAATTGTACAAATTAACGTAATAAGGTAATTTATGGAAGTTATGTTCTCAGAAATTTATTTTTGATATAAGAGGTGTGGCTATTAAATAACGAGACTGACGTTGTAAAAAAAAAAAAAAAATTATTTTCATTTTATATATATTCACTTTATGCCCAAAACGGGCAGGTGGAGTGTTATTTTAATTGCACTCTATCTGTTTGGTCCAGGGCTAAAAAAAATAGTTCTGTTTCTTATCACATAGTCAGCCACTTATGTATATGACTGAACTATTTAAGAACAGAAGAGGTAGAGGTGTAAAAGACACTAGTCAGAGTTATCTCCTCTGAGAGTAATGAATTTCATTATAGCCAGACCCTGCGGTGAATGAAGTGAAGGTGTCATTTGCAGGGTGGAAAGTGAGTGCTTTTCGGAGGGCCTGGCATGCTGATAAGCATACTCTTTCAACTCAGTGAGGAAGGCATGGTAAACCACCTTACTCCTCGTTTTTACTTAGTAAAACCTCTAGAGGTTCAAACCAGCCTTTCGGCTGTTGACCTAAACAACAATATAATCACTTTTGTCACCTTTTTGTTTTGAAAAAACCAACTCGACCTGAAAACAATACTTTCCTTCCCTAGCTGTATACATAAATGGAAAAAACCTCACTCACTGACTCACTCACTCACTGCATGACTCACTCACTCATCACTAATTTTTCAACTCGCGCAACATCTTCTAGAAAGCTAGAATTTGGAGAGATATTCCTTTTAGGGTAAATAGACCGACATTCCACGGTTAAAGGGTTGAAAAGGTGTTCAACCGTTAAACCAATATTTTCCGTTTACTAATTCCGGAAAAACTAGATGGCTGAAACTGTGTGAAGTTATTTACAAAATGTACCTCTAAAAGGTTGAAAAGGGTGTTCAACCCTTACATCCATATTTTCCGTTGACTATCGCTCGAGGTTTTACTTATAGTTTAGCTACAAAAACTACCCTATTACAATTACCAAAATGTACCCCTGAAGGGTCGAAAAAGGTGTTTAACCCTTAAACCAATATATTTTATTTACTAAATTCCTTATGATTTAGTCAATTGAAACTCGGTACAGATGTTACCTATAATGCACCTAAAAAAATACCACTACACGATTATAAAAATGTACCCGTAAGGAGTTAAAAGGTGTTCAACTCTTAAATCAATATTTTTGTGTTTTATAAAGAGCAAGAAAAGCAAAAACATAAATCACGCAGGTTTTTTTGGTTTAACGTCCGACTGTTCTGCAATTACTGCTAATGCAGACGGTGAAGGATGAAATGATTTTTTGTAACGTATGAAAATATCCCATGCCTGAATGGGATTCGAACCCAAGACCGCATGATAAGAGACGAGCACGTTCCAATCACGTAGGGGTTCCAACCTACCCAGCTGCTGACCTACAAAAATAAAATAATCAGTGTAGCCAACTTACAAGATAATATTTGACCGACGCTGTACAAAAAAACTAAAAAACACCGAAAATATTAAATATCGATTAAACAATTATTATTATTTTTTCTAGGTAATACCATTTTATAAGGTAAATGATTGTGAACAGTAGTTTTAATAACATAAATCGGTTGTAGGTTAGAAGCAGTAGTTGTCACTTTCCCCGTGCACACGCGTCTTTTATGACATTTCCAATAAGTTTTTGAACCATAAGTATAATGTTTATGGAAAACAAATCCATTATGCACTAACATATTTTGTCCTCGTTTTGATGTCATGAAAAACGGTACTGAAAACAAAAAGAAAATTATCAGTTTAGTAATAATCTGGTGTGAAACAATCACAAAACTTTCTCTTGCCAATGTAATTAATGTAAAATATGTCCAATGTTCAATCTTGAGTAAAAATATATGATTGAAAATATAATTTAAAATCATGAACGGATAACGTCTAAATGAAAATCGACGTATATTGGACATAAAATACGGAAAATTACTAATACACGTTAAACTAAGCTTTCTCTAAAAAAACTTGAAATAAAAGTTCCCGGTTTTTACTTTCTCTTGCCTATATGAATATATAGGAAGGAAAGTATTGTTTTCATGTCGATTTTAAGAAATCTAGTTTTCACCGGATCTATACGTTTTCAGACCCACTGAATCCAAAAAACATGTTTTTAGCGATTGGTCTGTGTGTCTGTGTGTGTGTATACAAAATATCTCAAGAACGGAACATTGTACGAACTTGAAACTTAAGTTACATACCCTTATCGGACCCAACAAGAACATTGTCATCAAAATCGGTCAACCGGAAGTAGTAGTTTATTCGTATAATTTTTCACTTTTTGGCGATTTTCTCAAAAACTGGTCCTACGATTTTTTTAAAAATCGTCTAGTTTACTAAATTTTTTATGTTTTACATGATAGGGTAGGCGCCATGTTTGCTGAAATTGTTGGTGAGGCTGTTTTCACGTAAAACAATTGTTTTTTTAAGATTACGGCTTTAATATGCATTTTAGCGCAAAAACGTATATAATTAAAGTTGTAGAGAATTTAAAATCCTACAACGTTAATTTCAAACATTTTTTGTATAACGCATAGCTTAGCGGTAATTAGCGATTTTCTGTTTTTCTCACGATAGCGAGTGAAAAATCGATTGTTTTAAGATTTCGGCCTTTGTATGCATTTTCCGATGAAAGTGTAAAATCAAATTTATAGGAAATTAAAAGATCTACAACTTTTATTAAAAGCATTTTTCTCTACAGAGCCTAGTTTAAGCGTGAAAGAGTTATTTTCCGTATTTTTATGCCAAACTGAGGTTGATTTTCATTTTGCGTGTTTCTCTCATGATTGAAATAAGGTTATGTTTTTGATGTTAGTTTTTTATTTATTTCTAATGTTTTATTACTAATGTTGGTTTTATTGTTAATTATTTGCACTGGCAAGAGAAAGTTGTGTGAGTGTTTCAAACCAGATTTTTTTAATTTTCTACAACTCTGATAATACACTGTGACAATATCGAAAAGAAAGTGTTGGAGAATTTCCGAGGAGGACTGAGATTTTAAAAATGTTAACGTAAATAATAAGAGTAATGAATAGAGTTTCAACGAAATAGATACAAAGAGTCTGAATAGTCAGGTAGGCTTGCCTATTGTTGTGGGAACCTATTTAGATAATTGGCCTTTTTGTTACAACTTTTATTCAATTCTAATTTGTTTACAGTTTGTAAAGATTTATCTAGAAGTCGTCAAAAGGATTTTTTACTTTTATTTTTATATCGAAAATCTTTGCCCTTCTGGTGACTTCCACAGCGTCATGTATATAAGGAGCCCCGACTTCGGTCCTGGATTCAATATTACATTTATCTTCGACGAGTGTACATTGGGTAGTGCTTAACGGTTACGTTTGGAGTAGGCCAGCGTTACTGTGAATTACTCTCTATTGTTTAACGTTTATTTACTCCGTATCATTTTTATAAGTAGTATATTTTAGTAAATTGCTTAAGTTATTTATTGTATTAATTAATTATAATTAGTTTGTTATTTATTAAGTAATTTAATTGTAATTTACTTGTAGATTTTAGTCACTTATTTAATAATAATTTTTAGTTGTAATAACAACTTGTAATTTTAAACTTTAGTGTATTAATTATTTAATTCACCCAGATCCGAAAACGGACTTTAGAGATAAGTGTCACACTACATGTTTGCCCTTACATGCATATTAAGTCCGGAAGCTTAAAAACCCGATTTTTTACTAAGAGAGCACAAAAACTAGTAAACGAGGAGATTTTAAACAAAAAAGTAGGAACCGTTTTTGTAAAAACAGCTAACAAGTAAAAACGCGCCAAACAAACAAACTACTACTTCTGTTTAAATCATTTTGATGAAAATATTCGTGCCGGGTCCCCTTATGGTATTTAATTTAAGTTCCAAGTTTTAACTTTGTGCAATATTCCGATCTTGAGATTGTTTGTTCACACACACACACACACACGCGCACAAACACAGAGACCAATCGGTAAGGACATGGTTAGTTTTTGAGTTTAGGGGCCTGAAAACGTATATTTCAGTTGAAAGTTCGACAAGAAAACAATATACTATATTCCTTTTCTATATAAGTGTTCATATTAGCCCATAACAAGCAGGCGAAGTGTTAAATTATTTGGATCTGCAAGTTTAGGGATACACAAAATAAATGTGTTTCTTGTCACTAGGTCACCCAATTATTTAATTTGGCCTTTACGGTAAATCGTGATAGCCTACTTATTGTTAATATCGATAAGGTTTGAGTAAATCACCCTTTTAACATTAAGTTCATGCCAGACATCTTTATTTCTTTACTTCACTTAAGATCTCAACTGACCATAATAGGCAGGTGAAGTGTTAAATTATTTGCACTCGATCTGCTGGTTCCAGAGCTACAAAAATTACCTCTGTTTCTTACCACATAGTCGGCTAATTATATTCCTTAAGCATTTGAGAAGAGAAAGTGTAGAGGTGTAAAAGGCACTAGTCAGAGCTATCTCCTCTGAGAGTAATGAATTTCATTGTACAGCCAGACCCTGTAGAGAATGAACTGAAGTTGTCATTTCCAAGGCGGAAAGTAGATGTTTTTTAGAGGGACCGACATGCTGATAAGCATACTTTTCGACTCAGTGAGAAAGGGATGGTAAACCACCTCACTCCTCGTTTTACTTAGTAAAACCTCTAGAGGTTCAAACCAGCCTTTCTGCTGATGACATAAACAACATGTCGTTGTCGTTTAGGTCATCAGCCGAAAGGCTGGTTTGAACCTCCAGAGGTTTTACTAAGTAAAACGAGGAGTGAGGTGGTTTACCATTGCCTTCCTCACTGAATGGAAAAGTAAGCTTATCAGCATGCCGGGCCCTCTGAAAAGCACATATTTTCCACTCTGCAAATGACACTTCACTTCATTCACCACAGGGTCTGGCTGTATAATGAAATTCATTACTTTCAGAGGAGATAACTCTGATTAGTGTCTTTTACACCTCTACCTCTTCTGTTCTTAAATGATTCAGTCATTTAATTGGCTGACCATGTAATAAGAAACAGAACTATTATTTTAGCCCTGCAACGAACAGATTGAGTGTAAATAATTTGACACGCCACCTGTCTGTTATGGGCAGACAAAAAACAACATGTATGCAATAGAAAAATACAACAATTTAAAAAAACAAATATATAAAAATTTATTGAACATATTCACACATAGAATTACATCGATAAAAATTTTATTCTAAAGGCTTCACACTTAATAATTCGACATGTTTTCTGACAATGTGAGCGTTAAGATTATGTTTTAGTCGACTTCTTTTGGGACAATACGGACACGCAAACTGCGGAGCGACTCCACATTCAAATTTTTGATGTCTTGATAAATCACCTTTGTAAACGTACGATTTACCACAGGAGAAACAAACAAACCTTAGACGATCACTGGGTATTCTATCGTGGATACCTAAACAAAATTTAATAAAACATGAAATTAATAACTAAAGAAATTATTTTTTACAATCACCTTAAAAAGGTATTTCCAATCATTTTGTGAATAATTTATTTCAAAATTTTTGAAAGTTTCTTTAAAACTTAAATCAGTGGTCAACTATTAACGGACCGTGAGCTCTAGAGAATTTTTTTTTAGTACGCAGATTTTTTTATGAGGTGAATTTTTTATGTTTAGATTGTGCGGATGCTGACAGTAACTGGTGATGTCAACACAACATATACGAGGAGTGGCTATTAAATAATGAGATTGACGTTGTAAAAAATTTAATTTTAATTTTATACATAATCTCTTATTGTCACCTTCAATATACACTCCTTCCCTATCCCTACACCGCTCCATGCAAATTCTCCATTGTTGGAAACAGTGCTGGAAGTCATATTCTATCAGCTCCTTCAACACACGTGCTGCTTTCTCTTTTACAGCTTCCACAGACGCAAATCTTGTCCCTTTAATGCAGATTTCACCTAGTGAACAGGTAAAGAAGTCACATGGTGCAAGATCTGGTGAATAAGGTGGATTTTCTAACACTGAGATGCTGTACTTGGCTAGGAACCTCTTGACAGATAACGCGGAATGACCTGGCGCATTGTCGTGGTGGAGAACCCATGATTTGTCCTTCCAATTTGTGGGGCGTTTTTTTCTTGCACTTTAAAGTAGTTTAGAAAGTACCTCAAGGTAGTAATATTGATTAATTGTTTGACCTTCAGGAACCCAGGGAAGGTAAACAATCCCATGGATATAAAAAAAAACAATAACCATTGCTTTAAATTTTGACTTGCTCATTCGAGCTTTTTTGGCTCTTGGTGAAGTTCGGCTCTTCCAGTCCATGGATTGGCGCTTCGTTTCAGGATCATAAGTAAAAAACCACGTTTCATCACATATTATTATCTTATATCTGTTCCCTACGGTGAAATCTGCATTAAAAGGGACAAGATTTGAGTCTGTGGAAGCTGTAAAAGAGAAAGTGGCACGTGTCCTGAAGGAGCTGACAGAAGATGACCTCCAGCACTGTTCCAACAATGGAAAATTCGCATGGAGCGTTGTAGGGATAGAGGAGTGTATATTGAAGGTGACAATAAGTGATTAAGTACAAAATAAAAATAAAATTTTTTACAACGTCAGTCTCGTTATTTAATAGCCATACCTCGTATACCAAAGTTTCTTTGAAGATATTTGATGCTCGCTGGTCAAGTTTACGCCTGCGATCAGGTTGAAAGCAACTCGAGATAGCGCCGCGCTACAAAATACAAAAAACTACAACTTTTGTACACGGTCCTACGGTATTTTGAAACTGTTGTTCAAACCTTTTCGAAATTAACAATAAGTATTAATATTTAGTATGATTGCCATATATACATTTTTACAGTCAGCAAGGAAGGTCTAAGTAAAAAGTTGGCCGGAGTGTGCGAGTCTCATCAAAATTTTAAACGGACCTTCATCAAATTTAGTTGATAACCACTGTCGTAAAATGCTTGAAACCATAAAAATCTTTATCTATAAGACAAAATGTAACCACAACACATTTTTACCACTAAACAAACATTTTGCAAAATATTGGAAAAATACCCTTTTTAATGAATACAAGATCTGGGTAATCTTCATTAAATGCTACTTTATCTTCCTTTTACACAGATTTTTTACGTGTGACTCTGCAATCGAATTCTCAATTCACTTTTTTAATCCTAACTATTTTTACTTTACTTAACTATTTTTTACTGTACTATTTGAGTTTTCACAACTGATACTTTGTTTTTTTTTTAATAATAACCAATCAAAATTTTAAAACTCCATCAGCAGGTTGTTAATCTCCACAAACTTAAGTTTTTGAAATCGGTTCTCATACATAACTCTTCTAATATTTGCAGTACTAAAAAAATAGTTTTTTTCTTATCATATGGTCAGCCAATTAAATGACTGAATCATTTAACAACAGAAGAGGTAGAGATAAAAAGACACTAAACAGAGGTTTTTTTTTGGTTTAACGTCCGACTGTTCTGCAATTACTGGTTATGCAGACGGTGAAGGATGAAATGATTTTTTGTAACGTATGAAAATATGACGTGCCTGAATGGGATTCGAGCCCATAACCGCATGACGAGAGGCGAGCACGTTACCAGAGTACGTTAAACAAAGTTAAAGGAGATATCCTTTGAGAATAATGAATTTCATTATACAGCCGGACCCTGTAGTGAATGAAGTGAAGGTGTCATTTGCAAGGTGGAAAGTAAATGCTTTTCAGAGGACCTGGCAAGATGATAAGCATACTTTTACCACTCAGTGAGTAGGCCTAAGGCAATAGTAAAACACCACTTTCTCGTTTTACTTAGTGAAGCCTCAAGACGTTCAGACCAGCCTTTCGGCTGATCACCTAAACAACAACAAAATCAATAAAAATTACCGCTAGATTTCTTGAAATGTTGCTTTCGAACATATTTTAGGTTCCAAAACAGTTTCACATAGGATCTTCCTATCCAATGAAAACTCCTTTGAAGAGTAACTTGTACGTTACGGGTTAAAAGATAATTCCGCGTTAATTGTTTTGAAGTGATTATGTATAAAATAACAATAAAATTTTGTACAACGTCAGTCTCGTTATTTAATCGCCACACCTCGTATATCTATCGTCCATGAAATGTTATAATCCATTTTAAATTTGCGTAGTGAGTGTATATTCATCAACGCAGACGATGTTTTTAGTTAGACTAGTAGCAGCTAGGCTCGGCTGGACGAGAGACACCGTTCAACCTTACGGATTGTACATGGGTTATTACTTTATTAAAATAAACTACAACAACGTGCATGTTACAATTTATTTATTTGTATTTCCACTAATGATATCGATACAAAAATATCTAGCAGACATACTAGAAAATTTAATGGCAGCTTAAATTTTAAAATGGGGTTTAGTTACTTCGTTTAAAAGTTGTTTTTAGTGTGATAAATTTAAAACATGAATCTATGAATAAGCCAGCTTCACATTTTTAGGTCACAGTCTGAGGAATCGTTCCTTTTAAAATCTTTGTAGTAAATTACAAAAATCATTTGTTGAATGGTTGTTATACAAACAGCTAGAATTTTCTTTGGGAAATGTCACTCAGTGAATCAGAAATGGGAAAGCTGAATTGACTGGTCGTACAGACAATGGTTATGTGGTCTTATATTGTTGAATAAATAAACTGATGGAGATAATATGAACGCATGAAGATCAGAATTTCGGTTACTTTTCTCCAAAATAATACAAGCATTTAATCTAGTGTTATGGTTTAATAATTTGCAAAAAAAAATCAACTGAACGAAGGAATGGCGGCAATAAGGAACGTTCAAAACAACAAAAGTGGAATAAATATTTTAAAAAATTCTTACTTTTATATAAAGCCTCATCAACAGCTTAGTAATTAGCAACTACTGTGGGTTTTGGTACAGTAACAGTAGTTTTCCCGCTTTGTAGGTTCATCATATCATGCAGAATGACTCGCGATATTCGTTACTATATGCCATTATGCAGGGACAGATAAATGGAAAACGTGAACCTGGCACAAGAAGAGGTTCAAGGTTTCGAAATTTGAAAAAAGGTGGTTTGTAAAGAGTTCAGAAGAGCTATTTCGCAGTGCAACAAACTGAGAGTTTCTTTCAGGGTCGTCAACAGTTGGAACGGCATTAGAAGAAGTAGAAGTAGAAGAAGAAGAAGAAGAAGAAGAAGAAGAAGAAGAAGAAAAGAAGAAGAAGAAAATGAAACTTTCATTTTCTTCTAGTATTCAAATTCGTATACAAGTAACTACCTTCACTAGGATTTGAACCAGGAACCTTAGTCTCCGAAAATCAGCTGTTAAAACAGCTGATTTTTGCGACGAATTTACCTCTAGGACAACCTGGTGGGTAATTTTTAATTTTGAAGTTTATTTTTGTACCTATTACAATTAAATACTACCTTCATTTTTGTTTTAAATCAAATAAAATTTTTTAACAAGTATTTAAATAAGACGCGTCGTCTCATGAGAGGGATTGTTTTTTATACATTTGTATCATACCGCACGAATTTGAGAAAAAAATTGTAACATTTTTGGCAAGACTCTTCAGTCGAATATGAGTCAACCTGTTAAACCAAAATGATTCTAAAAACGTGTTTAAATTTAATCTCATCGATTTGGCGGTTGAAATTGGTCAACAATTAATTGATCAATACCAAAAATGGCGATATGTTTATTCCTAATATGAGAATTTAAATGATATTTATGTCGACATCGTTTAGGACAATAAGGGCAATGAAACTGTGGTTCTTTACCGCACTCAAATTTTTGATGTCGAATTAAATGTTGTTTTTTTTGGTAACATTTATTACATTTATCACATTTATTATTATTATTATTATTATTGGAGGATGATTTTTCTAGATAAGGTGAGATTGAATCTTCGGTGATCCATTCGGTAGAAGAATTGCGGAATGTGAAGTTTCTTTTTGAACGGGTCAAATCATTTGCAAAAAAACCTGTAATCAAAAAAAAAGAATTAGTTATTACGGACTAAGTACTATAAGGACTATAGAAAAATTTATCTTTCTTATAACATTGTCAGCCAATTATATGACTGAAGCATTTACGAACAGAAAAGGTACAGGTGTTAACCCTTTCTTACCCAGTGTGACATAGAAGTCACATTGGAGTGAAATAGCAGAGATAAAAACTTTAATTGTTAGCGACTAATTTTGATTAAAGAGCGCTGGATGTGAAGTGTAATAATTTTCTGTACACTAGCCAGGAATCGAACCTGAGACCTCCGCTATGCATTGTAAGATGTTGACCACTACGCTACGGACGCGACCATTAGTTTCTTTTTTAAAGTTAATTTTAGTTTTAAATATTCGTGTTCATTTACTAAAATAAAGTAGAATTACTTCGAGTATGTTGAATGTACATACAAGTATATTTTTTAGGCTGTAAATAGTGATTTTACCAATATTTTTAAATTGTAACATTTTTTCAGTCTTAAACAATGCTTTGATATTAAAATCATATTTAGTTTTTTTGCTACAAATCTAAGTAACAGAATATTTTTTAGGAAGCCTGCACATGATTTTTACTTATTCATATTGTTGGGAACTTTGATATCATCAGCCCAATGTGACATGTGTCACACTTTTTTGTCATGCCATCAAACAGGCTGAAGGTCTAAAAGTGATTTTATTTCACTTAAATATCAGTAAAGTGTATGAAAAAATGTACACATATTTGTTTGTGTAAAGTTCAAAAATATGGGATTGAAAGGGTTAAAGATACTGGTCACAGTTATCTCCTCTGAAAATAATGAATTATACTATACAGACAGACCTGCATAGTAAGTGGTGAATGAACTGAAGTTTGCATTTGCAGGGCAGAAGGTAGATGTTGTTTGGTATTACAATATAATTTTATTTCTTTAATAACCTTATCTACCGGGTGATTTTTTAGTCCTGTTACCCAATTGTTAATGTCTGGTAATTGTTTTCTAAGAAAGGGATATTTTGTTTTGTGACACAAAGTTGGTAGCCCTACTCAACCGGTATAGATACGACAGTTTGAGTTGATTCTCCTTCAGTTGCGTAAAATTTTGTGCTGTTTCCAGTTGTGTTACGAACAGAATGTCTTTTACCCTAGAATAACGGGTTTTCATTCTTCAACAATATTTTGCTACAAAATCGTATGCGAGTGTAAAAGAATCATTTCAAATTAAATTTTTTGGTGTTCCTCCACTCTATTCTAGTCAATTTCTAGGCTAACTAACTGATTTTTAGAGGCAGGTATTGTTTGCAGCAGCAAACGTAGTGGTCGACCAACTCTCTTGACAGATGACGTTAAGAGAATGTGAAAACAAGATTGCTCAATTCTCCATGGAAAAGTTTACAAAAACTTTCCTCGCATGTTGATTTTTCATGTTCGAGTGCTCAGAAAACTGCTAAAAAATTGAAATTGTATCCGTATCACATACGATTAGTTCTAGAGCTTCAGCCTCGAGATTTAAACAAGAGATTGTTTTAGGATAAAAGACATTCTGTTCGTAGCACGACCGGAAATGGCACAAAATTTTACACAGCTCAAGGAGAATCAACTCACACTACCATATCCATACTGGTTGAGTAGGGCTACCAACTTAGTGTCACAAAACAAAATTTTTTTTTTTTAGAAAAATATTACCAGACATTAACAATTGGGTAACAGGACTAAAAAATCACTCTGTATTTACTCCTTCCCAACCCTCCGTACTTCCTACCATCTATCTATCATCTAATCCAGAGGTTCCCAACCCGTAGTGGTCTGCGAACCACTCAGCCTGAAAGTGAACTACCACAGACCACCCATTACATTATTGCATATCTTATCAGTTGTAACCAAATTAAAAGGTGATTACAAACTTTCAGAAACAAACTATCATTATTAATTAAGAAACTATTATTACAAACAAATAATTGTTATTTTCAGAAAGTATGGTACATTGTAAATCACAAAAAGTAAAAATATTTTAATTGTAAATTGTCTTTTAATAAAATAAGGAATACAGAATTTACTTAGTCGAAAATAACAATGAAAATTAAAAAAATGAATTAAAAATTAAATGAAAATTTCAATGCGACTTTTGTGCACGAATCTTTCTGACTAGCTGAGGAATTCTAGGTTTTAGGCTATTGCTAAGAGCTACTCTCAAATCACTGCTTACACTTAGCCGATTACGTTGTTTGTTTTTAATTAACAATAAACTAGAGAACTCCTGCTCACACAAATAAGTGGTTGAAAAAATCACAAGATACCGCAAAGCTACTTGCCGAATCTTGGGAAAGCCCAGGGATTTCTTACACCACAACTCTTCTACCTTTACTTAATCTTGTTCAATGATAATCGCAACTTTGATTTAATTACGGGAAAATATTACTTTTTTATAAGTAGTCACCGGACTCCCACGGACCACCCCGAAGGCTGTCACGGACCACCTTTGGTCCGCGGACCACCGGTTTGGAAACACTGATCTAATCGGTACAGTTGACTAATGACGATTATCGAAGGAACATCGTTACAGACCTGTTCTACCTACTGCCAACCAGTAGATACCGCAGAAATCAGTTCACAGAATACCAAGGTACTGTCATTCCAATTTTAATTTCTTTCTATATCCTTCTTTTAACTATAACCATACATTCCAGTCTTGTCTTCTTTTTACAAACCTTTTACTTACTGTCGATTTCTTTATTACAGATACCCGAGTTTGAAACCTTGTTTTTCAAAACTCCTAGTTCAATTTTAATGTATTACACCAAAAGTAAGCTAATTTCAATCTACGTAGTTAAATATCGGTTTTATATTTTTAGCGTTAAATAATATTCCGCTAATAAGATGAGATGAAAAAAAGAGCCGGTTTTTTTTGTTGCTGCAACACATTGGATGCATTTAGAGGCTTATAACTCAAAAACCGCTCGACCAATTTATTTAAGATTTCGCCGGAATATAAACCTGTATGTTGTTATTGTACCTACGAATTTTCAGATTTTTAGCGCATTTAAATTTTGAGTTATTAGTAAAATTCTAAACCCCTGTTAACTCCGTAACATCACATTAATTCGGCAACTTTAAAAAACCATTGTATTCAGTATAAAAAAAACTAATACAAATTCATTAATATTACGGAACAGCGATTGATCAGTTATTCGTTAGATTTTTTTAAAATATTTAAATAATGGTTGATGCTGCAAGGGGTGGAAGTACCTTAACCATGTTGCCGCGTTGTAAATCGGTAGGCTTACTAACTATTTCTATTAGCATACCTGGGACCTGTCCCTCCAGTATACGCATAAAAAATATGACAATGCAAAGTTAATTCCTATTCATCATTTACTTACAATAATTTTCAACTAAACTACTTGTATGTTACGTCGGAAGGCGACTTTAGCAGGAAGAGAAAACAACACAACCGATTAAAATACATGGCAACATGGTTAAGCTTCTTCCATCCCCCGCAGCATCAACCATTATCTAAATATTTAAAAAATTGTACCAAATAACTGGTCAATCGCTGTACCATATATTAATGAATTGGTATTAATTTTTTTATTCTAAATACAATGGTTTTTTGAAATATTCGAATTAATGAGCGGTTACGGAGTTAACAGGGGTTCAGAATTTTACTAATAACTCAAAATTTAAATACGCTAAAAATTTGAAATTTCGTACGTACAATAAAAACATGTTGTTGTTTAGGTCATCAGCCTGTAGGCTGGTTTGAACCTGTAGAGGTTTTACTAAGTAAAACGAGGAGTGAGGTGGTTTACCGATGCCTTCCTCACTGAGTGGAATAGTACACTTATCAGCATGCCAGGCCCTCTGAAAAGCACATATTTTTCACTCTGCAAATGACACCTTCACTTCATTCACTACAGGGTCTGGCTGTATAATGAAATTCATTACTTTCAGAGGAGATAACTCTGATTAGTGTCTTTTACACCTCTACCTCTTCTGTTCTTAAATGGTCCAGTCATTTAATTGGCTGACCATGTGATAAGAAACAGAACTATTTATTTAAGCCCTGCAACGAACAGATTGAGTGTAAATAATTTGACACTCCACCTGTCTGTTATGGGCAGAATAAAAACATACAGGTTTATATTCCAGCGAAATCTCAAATAAATCGGTTGAGCGGTGTTTGAGTTATAAGCCTCTAAATGCATCCAATGTGTTGCAGCAACAAAAAAAACCGGCTCTTTTTTCTTCTCATCCTGATATCGGAATATTAATAAACGCTAAAAATATGAAACTGACATGTAACAACGCAGATTGAAATTAGCTAAATTTTGGTGTACAGAACGTTAATATTGATCAAACAGTAATGAAGAAACAAGGCTCCAAACTCTCGGGTATCTGTAATTAAGAAATCGAAAGTAGGCGGTTAATTGGATACCCAACACATGATTTTCAGAGGGCGTGGCATGCTGATAAACATACTTTTACACTCAGTAAGTAAGGCAATTGTAAACCACCTCACTCCTTGTTTTACTTAGTAAAACCTCTAGAGGTTCAAATCATCAACCTTTCGGCTGATCACCTAAACAACAACAATAAATAGTTGTTACAAATTTATTTATTTTAAGTACCCTCTTCTGAAAAGAGCCATTTAGTCCCTTTAAATATTTGAGTTTACTAAAGACACCAATTTCACCAACTTTGTAACATTACAGGCTATGTTAAATCCCAAAAAATTGAAGTTTTATTATCTAAAACTATTTTAGATCTGTCAAAAAAATGTCCTCGGAATGCTATCACGTAACATTTGTCGTCAGAAAAACACTGGCATTTGTTTAAATCCACCTAAGGGGACCGCAACTGCCTATCTAACTATAAGTTAAGTTTAAGCAACTTTTTACAATAACTATAAAAATTAGTACATTAATTTTTTTTTTTAAATAAATTTCAGACTCTGACATGTTACAGAAAGGGAGAACTTGCAAAGCTGGACAAGGTACACAGAAGATTTGCCCAGACAATATTGGGAACAGTCTATGACCCGGACACTAACGTACATAAAAAACGATCAAACGAAGTAATAATGAATTTTCTGGGGGAATCCTTGGCAACAAAGTGTCGGAAAAGACCACTGCAATATTACGGACATCTAATGAGGTTTAGGGATATAGAAAATGAGACCTACAAGTTGATCAGAAGCTAGGAAGGACTTAAAACCAGAGACAGATGGTTGAAGGAGGTGGAGGAAGACCTCATAACGTTGGACATCTCGGGTAACGACATTATGAACAGAGACATTTTTAGGCACAAGATTACGACTTTCGGGAATTTCCATTCTGCTGAGTCCAGGACTAGAATCTGGACAGAAGAGGAGAGACAGGTGGTGAGTAGGAGGATGAGGGAGTACCACGCAAGGAGGCGACAGCTCCCAAAACAGCTTAAGGGAAAATGAATTTAATTACATAACTAGTGCGCTCTTAAAAGGGCTATACAAAAAAAAATTCAGAATTTTATTCAGTTCCGCACGGAAGCTTATTTATGAATAAAGTATCAAAAATTCTTTATCAATTTCTATAAAAAGTACAAACAATTCCGAGAAAAAATATAATGAAAAAAATCATAAAATATTTCTATGGACAATTCTTAAATAATCTTGCGTGCGTAACTAGCCCATGAGTTGAATGCCTGAAATTTCATACTGATAAAGGCCAAGCCAATTGCTGTGAGCGCTGGACTACGCATGCGCATACTTGACTTGGACCTTCATACCCCTCCGACCTACAGTTAGATGTACAGTCAGAGGTTGTTGAAAATTGACAACACCCATTGTATTTTGTAGGCACGCTGTTCCATTGTTGATTACATACGCTGCACTATTGCTTACATACAAGACTATACTAATTCAGACGCACGTTTTGCCCAGCGCTCTCCTTACGAAAATCAAGCTATATCTTTAACCGTTCCTGAGAAAAGTTGCATCAACTTTCAAAAATCATGATTTTCCGCAAACTGACTAAAAATAGTAACATACTTTGTTAAAACATCCACCGCTGGATGATAGTTGGTCAGGATCCTCTTCTTGAAGATATGAATCTTCAAGTTTTTTTTTAAACTCCTATTTTTTTGTATTTGTTTTCAAATTCAAATATTTTTCTTTTAGCACCTTCTATTCGTCCTGAATTCAGTCGTTCCATTGCACAAAGAATGTTCTTTCCAGGTTTCAGCCCCACTTCTTCGTACAATAATATAATTGTTGGTAAAAATTGCACTACCACCATAAATAATATATCAAAACACTCAGAATACCATCCAGGTCACAAAATGAAAAAAATTATTTTTTCCCAGTTATGGTCCCATTAAATACCATCTTCTAACTGAAATACCGACTTCATCACTAAAGATAGACCACAAATTCTCTCGAGTCGCTCTATAAGTGAGGGGTCTAGTATCAAAACCAACCCCATCCAAAAAGTTTTTGTTTTTTCTGTTCTTTTTACAAGTTTTCAGTTATGAACATAGTAAATAGGAGAATCTGCATCGAAACGAGCAATATCCAATGAAAATACTCAAGAAATTCTGAAGTTATTTTCAAAACAAGCCACATCCATACTTACAGAAATAGCCAGTGGATATGCTAGTGAACTTCTGTCGTGAACTTAATTATATTCAATAAAAAACAATGAAGTTTTAGAGTTAATGCGGTTATGTTAAAACAATTTTATTACAACATCGTTTAATTTTCTTATTATGACAGAGTAGGCTACTATTTAAGTGATTTAATTGCTTGAAAAATATCGATTTTGAACAATTTCATTTTGCACAACATAGTACACAATGAAAAGTGTATTTTTTGTATAATTTATAGTTAGGAGTAGTTACTTTATTAAATTAGTTAAAATGACTGAACTCATTGCTCACATTAATAAATAAAACCATTATTTTTCACAAAAAAAAACAGTAAACTTTTGATTTAAAACCAGCCAAATTCAAAAGAAAAATTAGTTTTCCTACATTTTGAAAAGACATGTTTTTATTATATTTATACACATGAATATGGTATTTAATACTTCTAACTTGAACTATTAACCAAGACGGTAGATACGGTAGTTTAAATTTAAACAGTTTTTTTGCTTTCCTGAAAAATGTTATGAAATGGATATGGCTGATTTTGATACTAGACCTCTCAAGTTATCATGAACCACCCTCTAAAAAGAGTGGCTACTCAAATTGTCCAGTCTCTAAAGCTCTACACATGATCTGAATCTAAGCGATCACTGTGCTGTCTCGCCTTGCTATCACTCTGGTTAGTTGTCGGTTTTTGGCTGCAAGTGAAAGGACGGAAATAGGTCTAGTCGCGAGTGGAAACGTGCTCATCAACACACTTGTGAGCAACATTGCAGGCGCTGCCTATTAGGTTTGTTACAAAAGAAAAAATTTTTGTGGTGTAGTTGTGTTATACTTTTTGGTGTGGTTATCTTAACTGCGTTAACAATGGGCGGATGGTCAAATTTTCATATATGAGATTGGTGATTTTGTATTAATTAAACATTATACAAGATCAACAAAAATTGATAAAAATTATACATAAATTTGGGGAAATTGTTTGTTGGATCATATAAAGTTATAGAAATCTTTGTGACTATATAAATATATATTATCTTACATATATAATACATTTTGCATAACCTACTTAGCTTACTAGTTTACATATAGCCTGTGGATTTGTTCTTAATATTTCCAAAGATTTTGTTCTTCTAGTGGAAATAAATAATAGAAAAGTTATTTGATTGTAAATGTCCATATTTTCGTTTTAGTTAAAATAAAGTCTTAAGATTTTAAAATATTGTGTAATCAATTTAGTTTGTAATTAATTTGTAATAAATAAATTTGTAATCTGTAAAAAAAATTTGCTAACAACAGGCAAGTGGAGTCTTAAATTATTTATACTCGATCTGCTAGTTCCCGGGCTACAAAAAATAGTTCTGTTTCTTATCACATGATCACATAATTATATAACTGAAGCATTTAAGAACATGAGAGGTACAGGTATAAAAAACACTAGTCACAGTTATCTCCTCTGAGAGTAATGAATTTCATTATACAGCCAGACCCTGTGGTGAATGAAGTGAAGGTGTCATTTTGAGGGTGGAAAGTAGATGCTTTTCGGAGGGCCCGGCATGCTGATAAGCATACTTTGACCACCTATGACGTCGGCATCCCTAGGACTCTTATAGGACTTGGATTTCGACCTGGCTAAACAAGTATTTTTTAAGGGAGGAGTCTACTCAAAAAAAGTTTTTTTTTATTCTCTTTAGATAAGAAAGTAATCTGTTTGTTTTGCAAGTGAATAAACATTAAATTTTAAATTTTTTCATTTAAAAAAATGTTAATTTTGTTCACTACAACCCAAAATATAAGGGGCGGAAGGGGGAAAATCATATCTTCGTTATTTGCTTATAACTTAGTTAATTTTAGAGGTACAGACCTGGTTTTTATGTCAAAATAATCAGAAAATTATGCTCATTTTTTTGAAGGTTCCACTTTTACATTGGACTTTACAATGGAGAGAAAATTATTTTTTTAAATATTTTCCCCCAAAAATACAGATAAGGTCATTATTTTTTTATTTTTTAAAAACTCTTATAATAAGTTTCAACCCGGCTAACCTACAAATAAAAGAGCAATAAATTCTGAATACAGTGGGAAAAAATCATCAAGATAGCATTTATACAAAGAAAGTTATAAGGATTTTATCATGAAGAAAACCTGAAATACTAAATGCCGAGAAAATTGAATGTAAAGTTTCACTTACAATTACACTTACACTTAACACCGATTATGTAAAAAAATGTTTTACAAATTTCTAGTTATCGTACATAAAAACAAAATATATAGCTGGATTAAGAAAATTCTGAAGTTTTATAATAAACCAAAAAAATGTTTTTGATTATTTTTTAATTTTTAGTGATAAAACTGGGTAGACTCCCCCCTTAACTTACAAAATAACGAAACTTTTGACACAAAAAAATAAACTTATTATTGATTTTTAAAATACACAACACATTTATTACATTGACACTTTTAAAAATAACAGTATGATATATTTATTGGCTCCATAATTTATTACGTAATAAAATATATATTTAATTAAAAAATAAATGTATTAAAACTATTATAAAATTACTACTTAACAGTATAACAAAGAAATTCTTAAAAAATCACATCCATCTGTTAAGTCATATACTACATTTTAAGTTGTAACTTATTAAGTTTAAAATATACACTAATTAAGTAAAAATATATATAATAAATAATTATGGTAATTAAAATTGATTGAATGGTAAAAAATGGTAACTTAATAATAAATGGTATGTTAGCTTAAAAAACAAAATATAAAATTCTAAATCATCAAGTATTGTGAAGGCGGCAAACTTGACACTTACACAATACTATTCATATCAAAAACATTTTTTTAAACTACCATATTATGTTGTAAAAAACTATCATTACTATGCAGATATTATTGGAATGTCACGTACATTTTAGATTTCTTAGTCAAATGGTTCTGGTATCGTTTGATGAGCATAGACTATTCACGTGTCACATAAAAATATGGTAACTTAAATATTTAAATAATAATGATTGTTTTACTAAAAGGATAGTCAAGTCAAAAAATTGATATGATTTGTAATTTTGCTTTAATTTTTATCTGTTTTACTTAGATTAATTGCCACAACAGGCAGGTGGCGTGTTAAATTATTTGCATTTGCTCTGCTAGTTCCAGGGTTACAAAGAATAATTCTGTTTCTTATCACATGGTCAGCCAATTATATGAATGAAGCGCTTAAGAACAGACGAGGAACAGTTGTGAAATACATTAGTCAGAATTATCTACAATGAGAGTAATGAATTTTATTTTACAGCCAGACACTACAGTGAATGATGAAGTGAAAGTGTCATTTGCATGGTAAAAAGAAGATGCTTTCAGATGGCCTGAGATGCTGATTAGCATACTTTTCCACTAAGTGAGAAAGGCAATGGTAAACCACTTCACTCGTCGTCTTTACTTAGTAAAGCCTCTATATATTTTTTGCGCAATTTGTTTTGCAAGAAAGAACAAATAAAAAAATTGCTTTTCTAATAAATCAGACAAAAACAACGTTCTACGTTGGGTGAGATAAAGATTCCAGGATTTTCCTGTGCTTAGTGTAGCCGAAACAAGAATAGATTATTGGTTTTCCAATCGATGATAACCAGATACACGACAAAAGACTTGTTTTTTTTTGGGTTTAACGCCTGTCTGTTCTGCAATTACTGCTAATGCAGACGGTGAAGGATGAAATGTTTTTTTTGTAAAGTATGAAAATATGCCGTGCCTGAACGAGATTCGAACCCAAGACCGCATGTTACCAACTACGCCAATGTGGCCGGCTACAAAAGACTTGTTCTACTTTTTTTTGCGCCCTGGAGACTCCAGGAGGATTATAGAACATGTCAGATATAACATCTGAAATACATATAAGAATCACACAATGTATCACTACTATCAAGAAAGAAATTATTGTACGCTATAAAAAGTTTCACCGATCAAGTAATTTTTCAGATTCTTTCTAAAGGAATTCAAATCCTCACAACATTTTAAAAATTGGGGTAATTTATTCATGAATTTTCTACCTGCATAAGTAAGTTTTTGTTCAAACAAATTTGTGGAGTGATTAGCCACATAATAATCATTCCTGTTTCTCGTGTTATGATTGTGAACATTGAAATTCTGCATAAAATTATTTTGCCTAACAGACATAATCACCTCAAAAATGTAGAGAGAGGGAACTGTAAGCAATTTAAGCTTCTTAAATTGCCTGCATGAGGTTAGCTGGTTGGCTCCCACCATACACCTAATAGCGGTAAATAAGGAGAAACAATAAAACTGGTGAGTTGTATTAGTCGAGACAAAGAAAGAAAAATAGGATATTTTAAATGGAAAGGATGAGATCATGAGAAAGGATTACTTCATGAAAATTAATAACAAAAAGAGTGTTCTGCATGAGAAATTTAGAGGAGATGGGAAATTTAATAAAAGGTAATAAAAACTAATAGAAGTCGGGGAATTCTGCTATCAATGGATTAACATAACCAAGGATGGTAGAAGCATAAGTGTATCAAAAGCAGGATTGCTCAAGATAGAAGGTCCTTTGAAATGAAAACCAGCATTCCAGATTAGGAAAAGTTATTAAAGCAATATGTTTGGAGCGTAGCATTATACAAGAGCGAAACGTGGGTGATAGGGGGCTGTAGAAAGGAAGATAATAGCTTTTTAAATGTGGTGTAATAAGAAAATGTTAAAGATTAGGTGGGTGAACAAAATGAGTAATTTAAAATTCCTTACACGAATGGAAGAAAGACGAAGTAAAGGTTGATTCAAAAAGAGCGCCGGTTTTTAAACGGCTGGTAAATTTTTGTTTATCGGTTGGCAACATTGTTTGACCTCATTTCTATTTTGGAGAACATTCCGATTGACGATTCCGTTGTAGTTTCTCTTGTATGCTCAGTGAGTGACAGTTTGGTGCGGCTTTTGGTCGGGCGGTGTCATCGGCCCTTACTTTTTTGAAAATCAAGAAGGACAAGCCGTGACAGTAAATGGAGACCGATACCGTACGATGATTAGGGAGTTTTTGTGGCGTCATTTGGATGGAATGGACATTGACGAGTTGTGGTTTCAGCAGGATGGTGCCACCTGTCACGCTGCACGAGAAACAATGTTGTTGCTCCGTGAACGGTTCCAGGATCGCATCATTTCTCGTAATTCCGACCATCAATGGCCACCAAGGTCGTGTGACTTGACGCCTTGTGACTTTCATCTTTGGGTTCATCTGAAGTCATTGGTGTATGCCAATAAACCCCGAAACATCAATGACTTGAAGGAGGAAATTCGACGGGTTATCGGGCAAATGGAAGTCGAAACTTGTCGTGCAGTAATATCCAATTTCATGGACAGAGTTGATGCGTGTCAGCGCAGTAGAGGAGGACACATGCATGACATCATTTTTCATACATAAAATCGGAAGGAAAGATGAACTTGTTGATGTATTTGTTTTCGGTTTTTCAATAAAATAAATCTCTTAATTTGATATATCAAAATCGGCGCTCTTTTTGAATCACCCTATATATGGAAACATCTTACCAGAAGAAGGGATCTAGTGGAGAATATTTTAAAACATCAAGGTATTGATCTCTCAATAATAGAGGGTAATATTGAGGGAAAGAATTGTTGTACGGGCAGGGTACGGTCAGAGTATTCAAAGCAAATAACAAAAGATGTAGGGTGTTACAGGTATATGAATATGAAACGACTTGCGCAAGATAGAACAGCTGGTAGAACTGCACCAAACCAGTCGAAACACTGATGCCAAACAAAATTTGTGTAGGGAATGTCAAATTTCAGATTTTTGACTTGACTAACCAATTAAGTGCCTTACACAGGCACTCTATGATTACGAGCTACATGTAACTGTAAAGAACTTTTGTAAGTACATCGTTTATCACAGAAAGGGCACTGCCACATAGGTTCTTTACCGCACTCGTAACTTAAATGTCGATTTAAACTAATTTTCCTTTTATAACACTTCCCGCACTTTTTACATTGATTTCTTTTCGTGTTACTATTTATCTCGATGTCAATTTGATCTGATAATTTCTTAGAATTACTTTCTCTGTTCAAAAATAAATTCCAAATCAATGATGGGGCTGGACCATAACCTGAAATCATACCAAAAATAAGTTACGTAAATTTACATCCATCAATTATTGTAAATGCCCAGTGTAGCAATCCGCTGTTATATCAATTTCATAACTACTGTATTTTATTTAGAACAGCTGAGTGCTACATTTTATTAAATACAATCCAACATCTTAAATTTTTTTTATTTTTTTATTTATTTTTTATTCCTAATTTGTGTACATTGCAATCTGTTCAATTTAGAACAATAAGCAACCCCATGACCCAATGAGATGAGGATGATATGTATGACGTGTAAATGAGGTGTAGTCTTGTACAGACCCAGGCCGACCATTCCTGAGAGAGTATGGTTAATTAAACCCCAACCATCAAAGTACATCGGTAACCACTGTCTAGTATTCAAATCCGTATAAAAGTAACTACCTTTACTAGGATTTGAACCCGGAACCTTCGTCTCCGAAAATCAGCTGTTAAACAGCTGATTTTGGCGACGATTTTACCTCTAGACCAACCCGGTGGGTTAAATCTTAAATTAAAAATAAATTTTTGAAATGCATTCTGCCGACCATTAATATAAATTACAATATAAATGAAATTGATCACGTTACCTTTGGTTGCCTTTAAAGTTAAAAAAAATTTACACGCGTTTCGGTGGTACCACCTTCTTCAGAGCAATATTTTTTTTAATTTATTTATTTAACGTCGCATCAACTGCTGTGGTCATTAGCGACGACGTTGGGGTGTAACTATTGTACAATGGAGGATGAAATGATTTTTGTAACGTATGAAAATATGCCGTGCCTGAGTAAGATTCGAACCCACGACCGCATGATGAGAGGCAAGCACGTTACCAACTGCGCCAATGTGGCCGGCAATGTTATTAGAGCAATGTTATTAAAACTAAGTTGAAAAACATTAAAAATAAGTTTTAATCTAAATGACTGAATGGAAACACAGTTCTAAATTTTATTTTTCAATTTCAATAATATTGCTCTGAAAAAGGTAGTACCACCGAAAAACGCGTAAGTTTGTTTTTAAACTTAAAAGTCAACCAAAAGTAAGGTGATAAATTTAATTTATACTGTAATTTAATATCTTAAACGTTTTGTATAAAAGTTTTAATTTTCCAAATTAGTTTAATTTCCAAAATTTAATCAATTATTTATAAATATAAAACTAATTTATTTTATTTTCTTATTAATTTTACTTGTGAATAAATAATAATAACTTTAATTATTTGAGAACATTGTGAACATGTCCGTTTTTATTTATAATCTCAAAACCTCCAAACCCCACATTTTCTTATTAATTTTTTGAAATTAATTTTACTTGAAAATATACCTAATAATAAATTTAATTATTTTGGAACATTAAATTTAAATCATGTACGTTCCTTTTAATAACCTCAAAACCCACACACAATTAATTAAAATATTTTACTTAAACTAAACATCTATAAAAAATGATCAATACAAAATAATTTTTCCAAATTTATTTTAACTGCATTGATAATCAAATATTGTTTTTAAAATGTTTACTAACAATTCGAAATTTGTAATTACTTAACAATACAAAATAACTGGTTGTCTAAAATCAAACATCAAGCAGATCACTCGACCAATTTTATTTCTTGTGTTAAAGTAATTGTAATTTTTCCCATATAAATAAAATACATGTTTATTTGTAATCAAGTTCAAAATAACTAGTAAACCAGATCTTGATTTTTTTAAATTTTCTATTTAAGAGGTTTTAAAAATACTTTGATTTATTACGAGTGAAGGAACAAAAATAGGAATTTCAAGGTCATATTAAAATCATTAGAATTATGATCATATCATATTATGGTCATATTAATATCATTACGAGCTGGCAACACGGAGACCTCACTCACACACACACACACACTCTCTCTCTCTCTCTCTTAATTGAAGTGGACAGATAACTGTAAAATTCGGTACATATAGCAATGTTGCCCATTTAAAAATTCTATACAATTAACAATTGATTATACAGGCCTATTTAAGACACAACCCAATTCGGATGTAAGATTGGATTCACGATTACACAGTACAGTAGTGTCCATAATCCGGACCATCGATAATCCGGATTCGATTCTAGCGAAAAAATTGACTGCTCATACAGTTACAGTATGTACTTTACAGTACTTTAAGTAAAAACTTTTCTACGTATTTATATAAACGGGTTTGTAAATCCGCTACTCTTCTGTAAACATCACAGTGAATAATGGCCGATCGTAGCTAATACAATATCACGTTGAAGACATCTACCAGATCTTTTATTGGTTCACTTCGAAAATCCGAACGGGTCCGGTTTCAATTAATCTGGATAATTGACGTTCTACTGTACTACAGTAAAATAATAACTTACATACCTTAAATTCGCTTTTCTCAAATCGAAACATTAAATTAAAAAACGTTTTACAGTATACTGTTATCATTAAAATCCTGTCAGCTATGTGAAAAAGTCTGATTTTCTTTTCTTTCATGTTACTCTTGCTGTATAATCCGGCCATTTTTTCCTGATTTTAAACATTGACTGAAGTTGAAAGGTGGCTGCTGTTCAACACATCGCAACGCCGTATCTAGTATCTATAACATTTATAATCATATATCAGACTGCTTCGAAAGCTCTGTTGGTTATTAACTGATTGCAGTTCCGAGGACTCGGTCGTCTGCTCTCAATATTTCAAAATAATTTAAGTAAATAATTGAAGCTACAATTATAAAACATGTACATGGATCTGGTGTACATAAAATATACTAATGACACAATTGTTTGGAAATTACCTAAAACGTTTCGACGATTTATCACTACAGGAGCACCACTCCTATAGTCGGTTGCAAATTCAGTTGACACAATGAATCTTTTTTTTTTTTTTGGTTTAACGTCCGACTGTTTTGCAAATTGCTGCTAATGCAGACGGTGAAGGATGAAATGAATTTTTTGTAACGTATGAAAAAATGCCATGCCCGAGTGGGATTCGAACCCAAGACCGCGTGATGAGAGGCGAGCATGTTACCAACATCGCCAACGCGGCTGACAAATGAATCTTATGGGAGTCGTCACTGCTATTAGCCAAACTAAAAACATCAATTACAGGCATCTGCATGTGTATATACATACAGTTTTTAAACCTCTATAGAACACGTATTTTTTAAGATAGAACTACAATTCAAGTTTTTGACAGAAAAAAAATTATGTGTTATGTATAATGTTTAATGGATTGTAATAAATCCAAAAACTATAAAAACATTTTCTTCTATTAGAGGAGGGGGGGTTCAAATGAATATCTTATCTATTTTACTGCAGATCTACTAATGCCTTCACATTTCCACGCCAGACTTTCTAAATACTGCGTGATAAATGTAAACAAATGACGCAATCGGTTATTACAAATCTAAAAATTCTTTCCCAGTACAGGTATCGAAAAATATTTCACATTTGGAATCCGCATATGAATTCGAGTATAAACTTATATTGTTAAATATTAATTAATAGTCATATAGACTACTCTAAATTATAAAGGAGGGGAACGTTTTTGGTTATGATGGCATTGATTCATCTACAAAGCCGATGTTTGTGTACGTGCTAGTAGCATTAAGAGCCCCATAAGAAATACATTGTCCTAAATACTGCTCCGTTGTGTCAACTGAACGTGCAGACGACTATAGAATTCTGTTGCATTATCAAATAAATATACAAGGGGTTCAACTTCCGAATTTTACTTCCGACTTTCAACTTTTTGGTTATAAAAATAAATCTGAGAATAATGAAATAAATTTATTATTAAAAGTTACGTACATCCTTAGTTACTTTTTAACATAATCACCATTGAATCATACCGGTGTACTATCTTGTCAATACCCTCTTCATAAAATGTTGCAGCTAGTGACTTAAGAGGAGACTGTACTTTGTATCCCGTCAATGTTTAATTTGCTATTTTAGGTACATTTTTTATAGGATTAGTGAAAGATACGAAAATGTAACTTTACACCTTACAGCTGCCCATAACAGACAGGTGGAGTGTCAAATTATTTACATTCAATCTGTTAATTGCAGTGCTAAAATAAATAGTTCTGTTTCTTATCACATGATCAGCCAATTAAATGACTGAATCATTTAAGAACAGAAGAGGTAGAGGTGTAAAAGACACTAATCAGAGTTATCTCCTCTGAAAGTAATGAATTTCATTATACAGCCAGACCCTGTGGTGAATGAAGTGAATGTGTCATTTGCAGAGTGGAAAATATGTGCTTTTCAGAGGGCCTGGCTTGCTGATAAGTGTACTTTTCCAGTCAGTGAGGAAGGCAATGGTAAACCACCTCACTCCTCGTTTTACTTAGTAAAGCCTCTAGAGGTTCAAACCAGCTTTTCGGCTGTTGACCTAAACAACAAAACACCTTATAGTTGTAGGGTGGTTTTAGCTACTGATTTTTTTTCAATTTAATCTGTTGGACGATTACGTTTTTAAAAGAATAACGAATAACATAACATTTTTACAATTTTTTTCTACTTATTTTGTACATTACTAATTTTTTTAAGCACCTGAGAAAGTAAAAACAATGTCGGTGAATGTGCATGTACATGATAATTAACTGGTAAAAATTTCAGCCAGGTACGTTAAATGGTTTCTGAGAAAAACGTACTTAACTGTTAAAAATCTAAACTTACGGGAAAAAACACAAATGAAAAACAAAATATACACAAACATGTTTAATTTCCCACCAAAAGTTGGTTAGAAACCTGCACCAACAGTTGAGAATATTGAAAATAGTGAAACAGATATTAAAAAAAAAAAACTAAATTTCTTTTTGCACTAAAACGAGTAATGTTGTTGTTTAGGTCATCAGCCAAAAAGCTGGTTTGAACCTGTAGAGGTTTTACTAAGTAAAACGAGGAGTGAGGTGGTTTACCATTGCCTTCCTCACTGAGTGGAAAAGTATGCTTATCAGCATGCCGGGCCCTCTGAAAAGCACATATCTTCCACTCTGCAAATAACACCTTCACTTCATTCACCACAGGGTCTGGCTGTATAATGAAACTCATTACTTTCAGAGGAAATAACTCTGATTAGTGTCTTTTACACCTCTACCTCTTCTGTTCTTAAATGATTCAGTCATTTAATTGGCTGACCATGTGACAAGAAACAGAACTATTTATTTTAGCCCTGCAACTAACAGATTGAGTGTAAAAATTTGACACTCCACCCGTCTGTTATGGGCAGAAAACGAGTAACATAAAAATATAAAAAATAGTATTTGTTCTTGGCGACATGTTAATTTTTTAGGATAAACCTGATAAAAACTTAATTTTTTTTCATTAAAATAATTTTTTGTCGTAATTAAATGTTTTTGAGGTAGATCTAGGTCAGGTTTAAACTACCCGAAAAAGATAAAAAACTGAAAATCCAAATTTCAGTCAAAACCATCATATAGTCTCCCCTTAAAATAAGTCTTTAATGTGTCTTGAAGTTATCTTTTGTTCGAAAGCTCCGAACCGTCTCAAAAAGTTTCACAGTAACCTTCTGCATGTATTGTGGTTGGGGAGAGCCATTCAAAACAAAAGAAGAAGAATACTCACTTCTGAAGTTATGGTCAGTTGTGCTGCAGTAACGAAACGGCCTCTTGACAAGTTTCAATGGGACATTTTTGATCATTCAGCGTATAACCCCGACTTAGTTCTGAGCGACTACCACTTGTTTCCTGACTGAAGAAGTGGCTAGGAGGGCATAACTGTCAAACACACAACGATCTCCGAGACACCGTAAAAACTCATTTCAAGTGACTGGGGGAAACGTTTTATGAAGAGGGTACTGTATGAATCTGAGCTTTGAGCAGCTGCGGGATGAAGGGGACAGACGAAGTACCAGACTGCTTCTACGTTATAACACTGTACTAATCATCTCATTGCCATTCGCTAGGGAGTAGGCTGCCTAGTGCGGTGACATACGTGCGTGTTGTTTTCACTATTCGTAGTACATGGCAACACCGAATATATGTACTGTACGCGCGCCAGCTCATGATCTCTGTCGCCTGGGGAAGTGGGGCGGGTGGCGTAATAGAATGTGAGTAATATATTTGTCTTATCGTGCAGTACAAAAACATTTAGTCATCATGTAAATATTATTATTATGTCTATGTATTTATTTATTATAGGCCTACGTATTATTACTTTTCACAACGGATACACGTGCCACAATATACAGTTGTACACTTGTGCTAATGCGTCTCGGATGTGTTAATCATTATTCATGATTTTTTTTAGTGATTTTTATTTTGAAATTAAAGTGTGTTAACGTGCCAAAAGTTATTTGTTTTGTGTGTTTTGTGTTAGGTAAATTTCAACGTGTATTTTTCATCTCTTTTGTTTTATTTAATATGTCTTCCCGGAAAAATAAAGCGGTAATTCATTCGGAAGTGCGACAAATTATTGCCTCAATTATAAAAAACTGTGATGAAGAATCGCGTAAAGGACTCGGAATTTGCTTAACCACTTGACTGAGGTAAAAAAATCATAATCATAATTTGCTACTAATTATTTAGGCCTATAAATTAATGTTATGAAATATATATTTTTTAATTTCCTTATTTTCTATGCTACGTGCATATTTTAATTCCTGAGGACTGCCTGACTCAAACTGTAAATAATTACTAAATATTAATAAATACAATGAAAGAAAAGTAAAAGAGTTACTATATTATAGAATAAATTGGAATAATAAAACAAAAGGTTACTTTATAATGACAAGAACATTATGATAAATGTTTTTTTTATGAATTGTGTAATCTTTCACTGCATGCCGTAACAGAAATTCCTCACACGGATCACGAGCTGACGCGCTTATAGTAGTTTGGATAGTACCCGTGACTACTACAAACATAGTACAAGTGAAACGTTACTACTACTAACGCAATCTCTCACAGTAGTAGTGACGTAATCCATACCTCTCAGCTGCACAAAGCTTAGGAACAGGCAGTATTGGAAAGCTTGAACACCGTTACGAAAAATGCCTTAATTTAAATGGTGATTATATTGAAAAGTATACAAGGATGGATGTAACTTTTCATATTTTATTTTTATAACCTTAAAGGTTGAACAAATAACCCTCGTACATAGCTTACACCACAGTAGTAAATTACCCTAGCTTATACGAATTAATAACGAACACTAAAAACCAACAAACAAAAGATTTTTAAACTTTATTTAAAAAAAAACATAACAATATAAATTCAGTACAAATAAAAATCACACTAAAAAGTTTTTATCATCCTTTTAGAATCACATATGCTTAAAATATTTTTCAAAAATACTTGTCAAATCCCACTTTATAATACAGTCACATATAAAAATAGCCCCAACCAATTTATTAACCTTCATAGAATAATAAATAAATAATCAGATACATACAAAAATAAAAACTAGAAAAACTTGGTTGGATGTTGGGGAAAAGAATACAAATTGTTTGTTATTCAAGTATTTTAACAACTTAATCGGACATGAGATACATTTTTCAACAAAATTAAAATATTGTAACATTGTCGGTGATATTCTAGATTGTCTATTGAGAAAAAATTGAATTGTACGAGGAGGCCTAGTTTAGAATATTTAAAGCAAATTACAAAAGATGTAGGGTGTTGTAGGTACGTATATATGAAACGACTTGCGCAAGATAGAACAGCTTGAAATTCATAAAAGCTTGGAGAAATAGTTTAGAGATATTTATTATAGAAATTTTTATTATTTATTTATTATTATTATTTAGATTATTTATTATATAGAAATTTATATAGAAATTTATTATTTATTATTTATTAGTTTATTATAGAAATAATAGCTGGGAGAAATGCATCAAACCAGTCGACATTATGATGACAAAAAAGTAGTCAATTTTACCTCCCCAAACAAAAAATTACAGCAAAGATGTGTTTAATGCTGATGAAACTGGATTATATTTTAAATGTTTACCCGATAGGAAACCGAATACAGGCAGATGGAGTATTAAATTATTTACACTCCAACTGCTAGTTCCAGGGCTACAAAAAAATTCTGTTCTTTTTCACATGATCAGCCAATTATATGACTGAAGAATTTAACAAAAGAAGAGGTACAGGTGTATACGACATTAGTCACAGTTGTCTCCTCTGAGAGTAATGAATTCCATTATACAGCCAGACCCTGTGGTGATTAAAGTGAAGAAGTCATTTGCAGGGTTGAAAATAAGTACTTTTCAGATGGCCTGGCATGCTGATAAGCATAATTTTTAGTTACGTTTTTTTTTTTGGTAAAGACATTCTAACACCGGGATAATGAAAATCAATAAAGGACCAATAAAGTTAGATTTGAAATCACCGGTGACTTCGTGGGTAAGGTATACCTTGGACAATTCGAATTGGCACAAGCAGCTTTGGTGTTTATCTACTCCACTCTTCACCCCTTGCCATGCAACGACGGTACAGTCACAATAATAAACAATCGCCACTATAATGTGCGACTCACGCATGGTCATTGCGCTTTGTTTTCACTGTTGTTATTAATGAATCTGTTGGACATAATGATGTGACCTCTCTTAGTTTGCTCCTAATGTAAACAAATAATGACGTCACTGAGCATGCGCATTATATCAAAATGTGTACACGCTGATTAAAAAGTAACAACAAAATACTTTCAAAAGAATTAAATACAAAATACTTTTAAAAGTATTTTTCTAAATGAAATTGTTAGACCTACATCATATCATGACTGATGTTTTAAGTACTTTTAGTACTTATAATTTAAAACGCAGTTAACTTAATATGAATACATCCGTAAAGTCGCAGACTCTAGCGTGCACCCTGTAGTAGGTGGCTTTTATTTGTTGACAGTAGGAGCAAACTAAGAACGGCTGAACTGTAATATGTTTTCATATATGATTTTCTATTCATTAAAAATATTCACTTCAATTTGTTCAGTTAGCTGCGTGCGTCTGTAGAGTATAGTTTAGTGAGTTTTTGCAGTTCAGTTCTTGTAATTTATAATATTTAAATTTTTACTGGGAGAAATTAAATACATATTTTTAAATGAAAAAATTATTTGTATGTTTGTATATTGAAATAAGGTTGTAGGCATTTACGTACATTAAAATTTGTAGACCTTGTTGAAAGAATAGGTTATGGGTATACTTTATGCGGAACTGTATGTACACGTAGAGCAAGAGTTGTGCCAGTTCAAATTGTCCACAGTATACTTAACTACAAAATCGAAGATCCAACTTCCAAAAATAAACTCTTTACCCAATAACCATTTTACCAATTAGTATAAAAGATAGTACAATAAAAATAAAACTGTTAATTAAGCAATTAAATTATAATGTCTTGTACAAATATGTCTAATCAGATTAGATTTCCGGTTGCATAATCTTGGACAATGCGGACATTTAAACTGAGGCGTCGTTCCACTGCAAACTTCACGGATATGTCGATTAAGATCACCTCGGCGTATGAATTCGAACTGACAAATAGGACACTGTAATTTACCTGACTTCTTACGTTCAATTTTCGGTAATAATAGTAAATTATTTTCAATATCTGTAAATTCGTAAGGTATTTGATCAAACAGTGAGGTACCTGAAACTGAAAAATATTAATTAATTATAAGAATACAGTACATTGTATGTTGTAAAAATAATTTAAAAAATAAGATGTATATATACAAAATGTTTAAAGCCATTGAGACAGATTTTTAAAAGAAATTTAGATTCCATTGCAATATTCACAGATTGTAGCTAAATTTTATTTATACAATATTTAAGAAAATCCATTCGTATTTTTACCACTAATTAGTGAATCAGATAAATAAATTCTGTAGTTGTTACGATATTAACAGCCTTACTTGTAAATGTAAAATAATTTAGGAACAATTTTTTTTTAGTTTGGTTTATTTAGTTAAAGTCGCATCGACAGCTAGGTCAATAGCGACTAATCTAGGTTGGTACTATAACAGTGGAATTTAACGAGTTAAAATTGACAGAACCTAGCCGAGAATCGAACCCGGAACCTTTCTTTCGCTTTGAAGGGTAGCGTGCTAGTCACTACGCCACGAAGACGGCCAAGAAAAAATTTAATAATAAAATTTTATAAAAATAATACGTATAAAAGTAAGATCTATATACAAAATTTATAAAGCTGTTAAGACAGTTTTAAAAGAAATTTAGGTTCCATTGGTTATTTTGGTTATTTCAAGATGTAATTATCAATGTTATCTTAAGCTGATAATGTATTAATAGGTAGGAACACAAAAATTAAAATATACCAATGGTTATGAGTGCAACCTGTTAACTCCATTTTTAAGTGAAGATCTGACTTTGGTATCAATGGAAATGGAATAAATAAGTTTAACTACTAGAAGAACTACCAACTGTGTGTTTGGATGCGTTTTGTTGTGACAATTTTTTTCTGCCATCTCCATGGGAACTATATAATTTTTATAAAGTATTTTACTTCTGCTATCGAGTTTCAGAAAATGGAGTTAGCTGACGGTGAAAGTGGATATGTATGGGTGTTAAACATGGACTTTGTCAGAAACAGATTTTAATACGTTCAGAACGTTTGAAAGAAATATTTTTCTACCGGTAAGATAAAAGAGATGGCTTGACAGTTCATACAAATGAGAAATAAAATAGTATCACTGAAGGCAGAAAAACAGTATGATTCACAGAAGCCTAAAGACTAAGGTGATTTGAGCGCATTGAAAGCATACAGTCTTCGAGGATGGTTAAGAGAATATACAATGAAAAACTACTAAGGAGAAAAAGGAAGAGCAGTCATAGAAAGATAAGAGCCCTCCATACATTAAAGGATGGAAGGCGCTAGTAACTACCAGAGAAGAATGGAGGAGGATTATGGAGGAAGCCAAAACCCACCACCGGCTGTAGAACTACAAGATTACGAGTTGTGAAATATTGGATTCTATTCTTAAAATTTACAGTTTACGAGATGATAGACTATTCATCAGTAATCTTTCGAAGTTTCAGATTTCTTTCTACTGCAATCTAATAATTGTATATTTTTACATATACCTACATGCTAAAATTCAAAAATGTCAAAAAAGAAGATGCTTTTCAGAAGGCCTAGCATGCTGATAAGCATACTTTTCCACTCAGTGAGGAAGGCAATTGTAAACAAAATGACTCCTCGTTTTACTTGGTAAAGTCTTTAGAGGTTCAAACCAGCCTTTCGGCACATTAGGCTGCCTAAACAACAAAAGAGTTAGATAATGAAAGTTTCGACTTCTTACCCAGCCATCAGTAAAGTTATTCATATTTGATGTTCATTTGTTTTCTTTAGAGGTAGAATGTGTGTTCTCCAAACAAGAAGTTTTCCAAATACGAAGTTACGTGGCTGAATCAGAACTTCTTCTCTTCACGAGTTAGGTATATCTCCTTGTTCCGGCACCCATCTTTTCTTCGGCCTGCCAATATCTTTACTTCCCACTGGTTTGTATCTTGTCGCTACACTAGGCAAGTGGCTTTCTAGCATTCTATTTTTTCATCGAGAGGAAAAATTCCCAATCCTTGTCTTATATCTTCATTTCTCATCCTGTCTAGTCTTCTACAACCCTTGATAGACCTTAAGAATTTAATTTTGACAGTTTGGATAATTCTAATCAGAACGTAAGCATCGTTATTAAGATATTATACTGGAGAACAGTCACCTATTCGAAGTTACGTTTTTTTTGTTTCATCATTTTTTTTATATTTGTTCAATTAGTATTTGTGTGTGTTGTCTGGTGATTCGGGAATAGCTTGTATAGCGGTGTCATCGGCTTACGTTGCAATTGTTACGTTGTTTGTTACACGTACATCTGTGGTAAATAAACTGTAGTTAAATGTAACTGATAAAACACAACCTTGAGGAACGCTTGTCACAATATTATGTTGTTAAGAATGTCTTTTTGTGGCAAAAGATATTGATATGGAAAAATACAGATGAGTTAATTTTTTTTTTTAGATTAAGTAAGATACAAAAGAAAGTTGTGCACCTCTATTACAGTAACCTGTCTTTATTCCGGCACATCTCAAGTCAGCTTAACACAAAATATGCTACATATTTTGTAGTAATATGTCTTACCTTAAACAGAAAATCAGCACATGTTATAAAAAAACAAACGAAATCGTGTGAGTTTCAGTTTTACTAACAAAACGACGTAGTTGAGGACGGCATTCAAAATGGGTTCTCTAAATGTCAGACACCTTAACAGGAAGGTGGAGTGTTAAATTATTTGCACTCAATATGCTAGTTCCAGGGCTACAAAAAATAGCTTTTCTCTTATCACATGTTCAGCCAATAATGGCAATAATGTGACTTAAGTATTTAAAAATAGATGAGGTACAGGTGTAAAAGATACTTATCGGAGTTATCTCCTCTGAGAGTAGTGAATTTCGTTATACAGTTAGATTTTAAGGTGAATGAAGTGGTGTCATTTGCAGGGAGGGAAGTAAATAGTTTTCAAAGGGCTTGGGATGCTGATCAGCATACATTTATACTTAGTGAGGAAGGCAATTGTAACCTCTTCACTCCTCGTACTAATTAGTAAAGCCTCTAGAGGTTCATACCCGCCTTCTAGCTGATTACCTAAACAACAACATAATAATCATAAAAACTGGAACAAAAACGTGTAGCGAAATTGGGAATTTTATTCAATTCTGATGTAGCAGTTTAGGCTAGGTGAATGAGGGCTAATTCATCCCTTATAGCATCAAACTGTGTTAATGATGGCCCTTTTTCCTGAAAATTTTGTGAAGTTTTTCATTGATGTAAAGGCTTAAAAATGAACATAAACACTAAATAATCTTACCTAATTACCTTATTAAGTAACTCACCAAATTGATATAACTTTAATTCTTGAAATCACTTCCTCGAGGACACTTGTATACAGCTGACATTAACGCCCTTTTAAACAACGCAGAATACTGAAAATAGCTTTTCTAATTAACAAAGCAATAAAAATATAAAAAACAAAAGACAACACTGAGGATAAATAAAAAATAAACAAACTGATAATAAAAATAATTAAAATAACATTTATTAAACAAAACGGTAACATTTCTCTAGAATTTATAAATTATTTGTTTATTTGATTCTCATTAATATTTATTATAAACGACGTCAAAATATTATTAACTCATAATAACATCAATTAACTAAAACTATTGACCATTCAAAACTATTAAAATAATTTTAGTTAAAAAATTATGTAGAAAAACAACGCAGTAAAAATTTTATTTAAACATTTATAAATAAGAAATAATTTCAAGTTAAATTTTAATCTCTTATTTTTTTAAAAATAAAATGTAAGCTATCTGTTCAAAAAATATTTTTGTTAATGTTCAAAATCTTACCCTAATCTCCTTCAGACTCCACGCCATTGACCATTACCAGTACAGCCACTATCTAAAGTATTTCTAAAAGCTTCTTTAGGTTGCTGTTTAGAAAATGTTTAAATGCTGTTTAGAATAGATACCTGTATAGAATACATGATAACCGGTTGACAAAAAGAATTTTGAGACATTAAAAAATAGACCTAAGGTGTAGGATAAATGGTTTAAAAGAAATCAGAAAAGACATTGAGAAACCCGAATAAACAGAAAAACTTAATGAGCCGAACCAAATACAAAAAACTAATTACGGATCTTAGGGGCTTCCATGAAGATTACAAACAGAACACCAGGTGGAGCGAACGCTGAGAATGTGGACCGCAAATAGAGCTTCCAGAAACGTCTGAAGTCACCTCACGTGGTCTAAAACGAGTCCGTATACGAGGCGGAAAATATTTTAGAACATAGGGTATCTATCAAATTTTACATTACAACTTCTCTAGACTCGAAGGTTTAGAAGTTGCACAAGACATGTTGGACTGGATATGGAATGATGGTAAATTGTGAATACTAAAATAACCGATGATGAAACTTTTTTTTGGTTTAACGTCCGACTATTCTGCAATTACTGCTAATGCAGACGGTGAAGGATGAAATGATTTTTTGTAACGTATGAAAACATGCCGTGCCTGAATGGGATTCGAACTCAAGACCGCATGATGAGAGGCGAGCACGTTACCAACTACGCCAATTTTTTGATAACAAAATTTTTAAAAAAACTGATATTATTCATCATGCAATGATGGCAGTGGTGGGGATTAAAATGGGACTCTGATCGTTATTCCACTGCACCTCGCGGACTCTGATCATTCTTTCCCTTTGCCGTATATTTTAAAACTGCAATAAAAAGGAATTGATCGTTTTTACCCTGTTTTGGACCTGCTATGTCAAAGACAACAACTTTAAGTAGCTACATGATGCCGTAAAAACCCAATTTTTTTAATTTTTGGACTTTGATCGTTTTTTCCCTTGGCCCTTCTCACGTGATAGCTGTTGATTGAACGCTGAACCAAGGTCACTATACATTCTTCTAACACCGTTCTTCGTTACATTATTCCTACCGTAATATACAGTGCGGGTTAATTTTAATGACATAGATCATGAAAATTTGTTAAATTTTTAGAAAAAAAAGAAAGGAATTATTACGTAAGCGAGGTTCATTATCCAATAGCTGGCGTCAGTTAGGCAACCGGCAGTACAAATATCACGTGAACAAAGCATGTATTTGTTGATGCATGTCTCTAGACTCGGTAAATTCAGTATAGGATAAGTTACAATGGAAAATGCGACGAATGTCCTAAACAGCATACCTAAAGAAAATTTCCCAAAAATGTTTTCGACAGTAGCATTACCGGTGAGACTAATGCGTGAAGTCTGAGGGAGCTACTTTGAAAGGCACTAGGGTCAGTTTTTAAATATTTTAAAAAAATTATTTTTAAACGTCAGATAATTTTTGAACAGATCTTGTATATTGTAAGAAAATTTACATTAATGTAAAATACAGGAAGGCAGTGCCGGAACTAGGAAATTCGTTGGGGTGGGGGGCTAGCTTAATTTTCCGCCCCTCCTTACCAATATTATAAAATATATAACTTAATTTTTTATTTAGATACGGTGGTTAAAATTACAACACTCAATCCAGACCACGAATTATGGTTTCTCTTGTTTCTTACAGTGGAGTAACTAACGAATTTGAAATACGAATAACCTATATTTATAAATAATGCACAATAAAATTAAATAGAATTGATTAATTTCGTAGATACCTTATTACCTTAATATTCCCATAACGGGCAGGAGGACAGTTACATTAATTGCACTCGATCTGTTGGTTCCAGGGCTACAAAAATAGTTCTGTTTCTTATCAGATAGTCAGCCAATTATATGACTGAGCTATTTAAAAACAGAAGAGGTAGAAAATGTAAGACACTAGTCAGAGTTTTCACCTCTGAGAGTTATTAATTTTACTACACAGCCAGACCCTGTGGTAAATGAAGTAAAGATGTCATTTGCAGGGTAGAAAGTGAGTGCTTTTCGGAGGGCCTGGTATGCTAATAAGCATACTCTTTCAACTCAGTTAGGAATGCAATAGTAAACCACCTCACTCCTCGTTTTAACTTCGTAAACTCTCAAGAGGTTCAAACCAGCCTTTCGGCTGTTCACCTAACACACCTTATAAACGCCAATGTGTTTACTTTCCAAACATTTTTTAACTAATTTAATTTTGTTTTTGTGAACCACTTTTCCTCTTTTGCCGCCCGGGGTACATGCCCCCTCCCTAAGTCCGGCACTGCAGAAAGGTACTACAAAAAATGTATTTTATGGGATACAAAAATGAGGCACTAAAAACTGTAGTGTTACAAGAAGCATAATATGCAACATGAACACTCAATTACAACATACAAGGTATAGGAAGAGAAGGGTTTAAAAACACAATAAAAAAACAATAACAAGGAGAATAATGGCTGCAGTAACTGAAACTGCAAATACAGAAAAAGAATAGAGTAAAGGAACGTACAACTAACAAGATAACAACCCTGCCAATCCGAACTCATCTTTTTTTCTTTTTAATAGGATTTTTACTTAGAAAACGTGTTTAAAATAAACACTAAATAATTTATTAACGAAAAACCAGTTTTAAAGCATAAAAATTAAATTTAAAAAATATTATAAACAGTATAGTTGATAATATAAAACGAACGTAACTAAGATCTTATACAAGATGTACTTGTATGTAAATACCATACTGTATGTATGGTATGTAAATACCATACTGGTTAAACATTTCTTTTAATTCATTAACAATATTGTAAGAAATTATAAAATTTCACTACTGACGAAAACCTTGATGATCAGGCAATATTTCACCAGGGCCTCATTAACATAACGTACGTGTGCTAGTGTTGTTGCACTACTCTACGTACTGCAGTACATACAGGTAATTAAACACAATTGGCCAACACTATCCGATACGAATTATTAAATTTAGCTATTTCTGAATTATTTTTTATAATTATGCGATTTTTTTTTGTAGTTCAAATATATACTGTCGGATTATCTTGCCTTACGACCTTCGTCGCCGGAAAGTCAATTGTTTAACAGCTGATTTTCGAAGAAGAAGGTTGTTCTATGGTTCAAATCCTAGTAAAGGCAGTTAATTTCATCAGGGTTTAAATACTAGAGAGTGGTTACCGATGTACTTTGATAGTTAAGTGTTCAATTAACCATACTCTCTCATAAATGGTCGGCCTGATTCTGATCTGACCTCATTTACAAGTCAAACGTATTATCCTCATCTGATTTGGGTCTATAGGGTTGCTTATTGTTTTTAAATTGAACTGATTGCAACGTACACATTTTAGGGATTATTTTTTTAATCCGAACAGGTTTCGGTACCAATTAGTTCTGATTAACATGGTTATTATGAATACAGTAAACAAATCCAAAACATATATCGTAGGAAATAAGAATGTGATATTTTCTGTAAGTATTGTACATCAATTGATTTAAAAAAAATCTGATGTGAAACACTCACACAACTTTCTCTTGCCAATGCAAATGATTAATAATAAACCTAACATTATTAATAAAATATTAGAAATAAACAAAAACTAACCTCAAAAACATAACCTTATTTTAATCATGAGTGAATGACGCAAAATGACAATCGAACTCAGTTTGGCTTAAAAATACGGAAAATCACGCTTTCACGCTAAACTAGGCTCTGTAGAGAAAAATGCTCTAAACAAAAGTTGTAGATCTTTTAATTTTCTATAACTTTTATTATATACACTTTTGTCGTAAAATGCATACTAAGACCGAAATGTTAAAAAAATCGATTTTTCTCACGTTTTCGTGAGAAAAAAACCAGAAAATCGCAAATTACCGCTAAACTAAGCGTTATACAAAAAAATGTTTCAAACAAAAGTTGTAGGTTTTTAAATTCTCTACAACTTTTATAATATAAGTTTTTGCGCTGAAATTTATATTAAAGCCGTAATCTTAAAAAAACAACGTTTTTACGTGAAAACAGCCTCACCGAGAATTTCAGCAAACATGGCGCCTACCCTATCTTGTAGAGAATAAAAAATTGAGTAAAATAGGCGATTTTAAAAAAAATCGTAGGACCAGTTTTTGAGAAAATCGCAAAAAACTGAAAAATTATACGAATAAACTACTACTTCCGGTTGACCGATTTTGATGAAAATGTTCGTGTCGCGTCCGGTAGTGGTATGTAACTTAAGTTTCAAGTTTCAAGTTCGTACGATGTTCCGTTCTTGAGATATTCTGTTCACACACACACACACACACAGACACACAGACACACACACAGACCAATCGCTAAAAACATGTTTTTTGGGTTCAGGGGGTCTGAAAACGTATAGATCCGGTGAAAACTCGATTTCGAAAAATCGACATGAAAACAATACTTTCCTTCCTATACATTCATATAGGCAAGAGAAAGTAAAAACTTAAATTTTCAAAAATCTAAAATTAAAAAAGTTTTACTATTCTTTGATATTTTAAATTCAGTGTTACCGAAAAACCTCCAGCGATTCAAACCAAACGTTTGACTTCTCAACTTCTCAACGGAACAAAAACACATTACATTATTACCCTTTTTAATTTTAATATATTTATATGCAATAAAACCATTTGCACACACAATAATTTCAAATTAAATTAAAAACTCAACACCTCCTGACCAATACAAAATAAATAATATAATATATATATAAAATAGTCTAATAAATTTATACGACAACATAAAATTTACAAAATTTGATCATCGGAAAAAATAAATAACATCTTTTATAAAATCACCCATTCCTTACATTCACTACATAATTATTATAAAAACTAAAGACAACCTTAACACAAAATACATTAACTATAGAAATTCAACAATGTTATTAATTACAAAAATGACTAACAATAAATGTAAATAAATACCATAAAACCTTACAATTTCATTGACTGGATACCAAATAAAAATAACTTACAAAACAATTAATGAAATTTCAAACCTCAACCATCAAAATTTAAAATAAATTTAAATAATAATATTACTAAAATTTTTGGTAACTATATAAATAATTTCCGTTGTTATAAAATAACCTAGTACACTGTTTTGAGCTATAAAAAAAATAAATATAAACATTCATCAAAAAATGTTTGTTCATTATTTAATGGATAGTAACGATTTGTTTGGTACAAAATTAAAAATTTATAATCAGCTAAGATAAGGTTCGTAAGAGTCCGGTTAACCAAGTTAAATATTATGGAGCGTCATTATCGGCACTAATTGGAACCAGATCGGTTCGGTTAATCAAACACGCTAAATACTGTTATTTTGATACATGGCCTGCGGGCCAGCCCAGTCAGCCAGCTGGTAGTAAGTCGCTATTATTTGTTAAGTAACACCGGTTGGGCAAGCGACTTTGTATGGTGACCAGTTGACAGCCATCCATGAACAAACTCTACTGGGAGTCCCTGTTCAAACCCACGCTTAATCCAAGTCTAATAACACAGCAGAGCAGCCATCTAATTGGGTAGTTGTCAGCAGTGTGCAGTTCCCAATAACAAAAAAAAAGCTAAAAAAAAAAAAAAAAAAAAAAAATTGATACACTGGACCGTGACAATGTAATTTATAACCTAAGATGTTAATAGATTAAGGGGAGCACTATACCTCGAAAATAGATAAAAATCGATTTTTCTAATTTTGGCGCCATTCCCTTCTGTATCTTTTTCTGTGCAATTACATAAAAATTATAAATGTACGATAGAATTTACGGAAGCTAAGTAGATTTTTGTTAAGTAATGTTTTGACCAGAATTTCTTTTAATTGAGTTAAACTGTGGAAGCAATTAAGAGTTGCGATATTCAAAGAACACAGAAAGCTAAGAAGGTAATGGAAAGTGTGTCAAAAGAAGCAAGACAAAAGAAAAAAAGGAAATTATTTGAGGAAAAAGAACAGTCTGGTGAGGATCAATATTATGGTGCAAGCCGATTTTAGGGTAAGTAAAACTTTACAGCTAATTTCCCGCAAATTCACTTTTTTCCATAAAGGTACAGTTTTCTCAAAAACTACTTGACTTTGAAGGTTGAAATTTTTTGAGCATGTTTCCCAGTATATTTGTGACATATGGTACTAGAATCATTGCAGTTTTATAACTAAGTTTGAAATAAAATAAAAAAAATTACAAAAAAACTTAAATTGTTTTTGCATTTTCAAAAAAGAATTCTCGAAATGGTATCGCTAGCTCTATATTAATAATTCTACTACCAGAGCTTAAAAAGATGTCATAGAATTGGCACAAAAAAAATTAAATCCCTCACTCTTAATGGTTTCTTAGAAACGTGTACACCTAAAAAGTGATCAATTTAACATGGGTTAGATAGGAGGTAAAGTGATCCCTTAATAAAGGTAACATAAACTTTAGTTTAAAAAACCACTAATTCATTGAAAATGTCGAGTACTAAAGATTATAAAAATAAACGGAAAAAATACAGAAAATCAAAACAGAATAAATTAACGAAATCAACCACGGTGAAATACTTTATGAAATGTTTTTTTAAACTGACTTGTGTACATACTTTACAGAAATTTTTAAAATATCTTGAATTTTCTTTTAAACCAAAACTGAACTTTTTGTAGCAGCAACATCTCTCATTCTTTTTAAGAACAATGCTTCAGCAGAACTAAATTCGCACCATAGCATCACAGTTTCTACGGTAGAAAAGGCCTTTGCGTGAGTAAATATGTATTTTTTTATCAATGGATCGTTCGGTTAATCGACGGACTGACGTTCGGATAATCGACGTTCGTTTGTATTACAAAACCATGTGAGAAGTGAAATACAAGAGTCGTTTTGTTTTCAACCTCCGATAGGGCAAGAATAAAAGACAAGTGAATAAATAAAAAATGTTTTATTAAAAGTTACGTTTACTTATGACTATTTTTCAACATGATCACGTTGACGATTGAAGTATTTACCGTATCTGTGGACGATCTTTCAAATACACTCTCCATAAAATACATTTTTTTAGCAATACACGACATAAGCTTGTATCACATCTGTACAGAAAACTTTAAATGAAAATTATGAATACATAAGTTTAACAGCTTCCGTCAGTCAAATCCAAACAAATAGTTACTATCCAACCTGTATAATTAATAACTAAATAATTCAATAAAATATAGATAAGTTATAACAAAACTTAATCTCAAATGTACACACCAAACATAAAACTTCTGATTTGTTCTCCAAAATAAAATACAAATGGCATTCGAATAATATTTTGCTAATTTTAAGACCAATTTTTAACTTATGTATCAAAACAACGGCGTACAACTTAGTGAGATCAATACCAAAAATAAAACTAAAAAATTATAATCGAAATTGGAGCGGCTAAGTAAGACATTGTAAAAACCTTCACCAAAGGTCTATAAGCTCCGTAATAAAATACTTTCTGTTAAAAATTAACTAATTACAGATATACCCACACAACAACCGGGATGTTAAACGTCATAGCTTTAGTGTTCTGCCACGAACAACAACATTTATCGCAACTCGATGTACCCTTCCGTACACCGCTCTTAGTCATCCTCCACGAACTCTCTCTCTCTCTCTCTCTCTCTCTCTCTATATATATATATATATATATATATATATATATATATATCTATTTCCAAGAATTGAAAAGAGAAATACAGTAGAGCCCCGATTATCCGCGAGACTTATCTAAGATTTTAAAAAGAGACAATATTGATCTGGTTGCAATTCAGGAAACTCACTGCAACACCGAAGAGCAATTACAGAAAAGAGGCAAGATACCTGGTTATGATCTACTTGGTGCCACATATCATCAAGCATATGGAGTAGCAACTTATGTAAGGCATGATATAGAAAATGCTACTCTCATCTCCACATCCACAGACAATGAAATACACAGTGTGGTTGTGAAAGTAGGAGGCTTGAGTGTATCAAATATATATAAGCCTCCGGCCGTCCCATGGCCGAGCACAGTTGTTCAAATACAGTCTCATCCAGCTGTATACCTGGGCGACTTTAATAGCCACCATGAGCTGTGGAAATATAGAGATTGTGATGCAAATGGTGAGGCTGCGGTGAGATGGGCGGAAGATGCGTGCCTCACTCTTGTTTATGATGCCAAAGACCGATGCACATTCAGGTCAGCTGCATGGAGACGGGAATATAATCCAGACTTGTTTTGCATCAACTGATGACAGAGGCCAAACCCTACCAGTCACCCGAAGGGTTCTCTGTGATTTCCCTCACAGTCAACACAGACCAGTTATACTAGAAACAGGCATCCAAATTCCGCTAGTAACATCCATACCTCGACCTAGGTGGAACTTCAAGAAAGCAAACTGGGAACACTTCTCAAGAGATTTGGACAAATGCCTGGGCTGGATACCACCAAACAGCAAGAATTATAACAGGTTTATTGGAGCAGTAACAAGCACTGCTAAGAAACACATTCCTAGGGGATTTCGCGAGGAATATGTTCCAGGCTGGTCTCAAAACAGTGAGGAACTTTATCGGTGCTTTCGGGAAACAGGCAATCAGGAGGTGGCAGACGAACTTTTTCAAAGCCTTGATGATGCTAGACAACAAAAATGGACAACAACAGCAGAGAGTATGAATTTCCAGACCTCAAGCCGTCAAGCGTGGACATTGCTAAGAAAATTGGGCAGTGCAGCTCCGATTCAAAGACAAAAAACTGGTGTCACCCCAAATGCTGTAACGTCTCACATAGTGACAACATCTAAAGCACCAAAAGATAAGGAACACTCAATCCAGGTTAAGCAGGAACTGAGAAAGATGAAAAATGATGCAGTGGTGACTGAATATGCACAACCTTTCACAGCAGAAGAAATTGGACTTGCGCTTAGAGATATGAAACCTGGTAAAGCACCCGGATTTGATAACATCAACCCAGAATTCCTTATAAATTATGGAAAATATGCAAGGGTTTGGCTGGCTAGATTTTTCACAGATGTAATGCAAACTGGCAATGTACCTAAGGAATTGAAGCAATCAAAAATAATAGCAATTCTCAAGCCTGGGAAACCAGCAGACTCAACTAAAAGTTACAGACCTATTGCATTGCTATCGGTGATTTACAAATTATTGGAACGGCTCATCTACAATAGAGTCTGCCAAGGTGTCCTTGATGTGATACCACATGAACAGGCTGGCTTTAGGCCAAAACGGAGCTGCTGTGACCAGGTCCTCTCATTGACAACATTCATTGAAAGTGGATTTCAAGAGAAGCTTAAAACCTCCGCTGCTTTCATTGACTTATCAGCAGCCTATGATACAGTGTGGAGAGAGGGCTTGATTTATAAGTTTCTTCGTGTAATTCCATGCAAAATAACATCTCGTCTCTTAAATAGCATGCTGAATGACAGAACATTTCAAGTCATCATGGGTTCCAACAAAAGCACACAGAGGAAACTGAAAAATGGTCTGCCCCAAGGATCGGTTCTCGCCCCGCTCCTCTTCAGCCTCTACATTGCAGACTTGCCCAAGACTACATCCAAAAAGTTTGGCTATGCTGATGATTGGGTGTTAGCAACTAGGTGTGGATCGTTTGAGGAGGCGGAACAAGTTCTTTCTCATGATTTGAAGAGAATGGGTAGATATTTCCGAAAATGGCGCCTGCAGCCTAATGCTAGCAAGACGGAGGTTTCTTGCTTTCACCTTAACAACAAACTTGCCAAGAGAGAGCTCAAAATCCAGTTCGAGAACAAATTGCTTCTTCACAATAGTACCCCAAAATATCTAGGCATAACACTTGATAGAACTCTTTCTTTCAAACATCATCTATCAAGAATAGCAGAGAAATTGAAAGCAAGTAATAAAATTATACATAAGCTCTGTGGAACAACTTGGGGAGCTTCAGCCTCAACGCTTCGCTATACAGCTCTGAGCCTTGTGTTCTCAGCTGCTGAATACTGTGCACCTGTCTGGCTAAACAGCCCTCACACTCATAGAGTAGACGCCCAACTCAACAATACCATGAGAATGATCACTGGCGCTATCAGATCAACAACTACCGAATGGCTTCCAGTATTGAGCCACATACCACCCCCAAACCTGCGCCGCAAGAATGCCCTCATTAGAGAGTATTATAAGATTGTCGACAATCAAGACCTGAGAATTCATGAGGATATTGAAAACGCAAATAAAACTCGTCTGCGATCAAGAAAGCCACCTACAAAAACTGCAATTACTGCCAAAGAGGAAGCATTTAACATACTCAGTGCATGGCAGCAAGAATGGGCATCAAAGCAGCAAGAACAAATCCCATGGTTTTCACAAAAACCGCCAGGTTTTGGACTACCTCGTAGAAAATGGTCAGCTCTAAATAGAATAAGAACAAAACACGGTAGGTGTGCTGATTTATTGTTTAAATGAGGCAAAATACCATCGCCTTTATGTGAGTGTGGTCAAAGACAAACTATTGATCACATAGTGAAAGAGTGCAGAATAACTGCCTTTAGAGGAGGGACAAGAGCGGATTTCCTGATGGCAACTCCAGAATCAATAGCCTACTTGGACAGACTGGATGTCTGTATATAGACTTAAGCATGTTTTTATAATTACGTACTGTATGTACATATTTAGACAGATAGATTAGACAGAGGGTCATATTTGATCCCAATATATAACAATTATGAGGCTGATTTTTTAAATGTCTTGAAAAGCCATACGCTAAATAAATATCCGCGAGCGGATGATCCGCGAGCGGATGATCCGCGAGTGCCACGAACAAATTTTTTTTATTACGAACCTTGATTACCCTTGAAGTCCCGAGCGGGCGAGTTTATCGATCCCCTCTGTTACTTTCTCAACATGTTTTCTAAACAAGTTGGCAGAAAAACTCATGTTAAGGAAAGTACAATCTAGAATAAAGAAAAGGTGTTTCCAAAGCAAGAAGCAAAAACGAGTGACTGATTGTTTTAAAAAGGCGTAACTGAACACTTTTTGTTAACTGTACAGGTAGGCCTATATTGTTTTTTGTTTACAGTTCTTTATTTTAGTGATTTAGATGTAGAGCAAAAGTTTCTGATGTACTGTACATATCTTAAAAGTTTTACATATCATGTTTTTTTGTACAATAAAACGTAGTTTTTATGCTGAAATAATTTTTTCGTGTTTTCACCTCATTTTTAGTCTTTTTTCGGGTTATCCGCGATTTTCGCTATCCACGGTGCCCTTGCCACCCAATTTCGCGGGTAATCGGGGCTCCTCTGTACGCACACCAGAGAACACACGCACGAGCGCAAATATGTTCCACTCATGCTTTTCTTTTGTTATTTTTATACATTTTGGCAGAATGTGTTAGTAGCGTGCCAGAGACAATGTTTTCAGGAACGCACGAAACTGCAGTCATAAAATACCCCTCTACCCCTTTCTTTCCCCTAGTTTGTAACGGTTATTCAGCCCGATTGTTACATGGGCGTAGCTATACATTCATGACACAATTTTGTTACATTGATTTAATTACACAATTCAATGTACATAATCATTCGGTAAACAACTAACAAACATACATTTTAAAAATGGGAGCTTTTTTCAAGGTTATTTCACTTTTGCAATTGTAAACCATTAAAACTATATTCGCTATTGATGTTATAAGGGTGCGGCAAAACAAACTAACCAGTTTCGATCGATGACTGCTTGGGCAGTGGTGAACGACGCACATTTTAACGTCAATCGAATCCTGAACAAATAGAATTTTCGCTACTGAGATGAAAATAGTCCCCGAGTTATTCAAGAAAGAACGCTACATTCCTTTAAACTAACCCTGTGGTGTGCTATTTCATAATTTTCCGTGATAGACCCTTAAGTCTTTGAGGAGGTAGGTGTGACAAAGACCTTGAATTCTGGACGTTCTGTTGCAAAATTTTGTGAAGCCCAGAATTGAAGAAATTGTTTAAAAAAAGGGATTAGGGGGACTTGTGGTTCCAACAGGATCGGGCTACAGCTCACACAGCCAAAAATTCATTTAATGTTTTAAGAGAAATGTTTCCAGGATGTCTAGTATCTTTGAGCGGTGATATGAGCTGGGCTGCGCGGTCACCGGATTTGAAAATCTGTGACATCTTTCTTTGGGGCTTTCTGATTGAAAAGGTATTTAAACATCGCTCTCACAACGTACCAGAACTACGGGAACGGATTACTAAAGAAGTGATACCCCGCGATATATGTGCACGAGCTGATCAAAACTTCAGAAACGTCACCAAAAGTGTAATGCACCTAACGACCGCCGCCTTAAGGAACTTATTTTCAAAACTGGTAGAAAGTGAAATGTTATGTAAAAAATTTGAAAATAAAAATATTTTCTCTCTATACACCCAGATTGGTTTTTTATAACTCCTCAAAACTACTTAACTGGTTCTGCCGCACCTTTAGGAATATATTTTAGATTTTAGCAATTCAATAAATCAAATTAACAATAGTCTAATAAATAATAAATAAAATATTTAAAATTAAAAGATCAAAATAGGGAAAGTATAAAAGGGTATTTCTCCAAAAAAGACCCATAAGTGTACAATATTTGCAAATATTTTCAGAGAAAAAAGTAAGTAATGTCGAAAAGAAAATCTAGTAGAAATTCATGGAAAGAAGTACAAATATGGAGTGTACAAAAGTATAATTTAATAATAAAGTGTAATTTAATCAAAAGCTGGAAGAAATTTAAAAAAATTTGATAAACATAATTATGTAGAAACGAATGAAAACGGATTACTATAAATAGCCTAAACATTCATTCAATTTTTATAAAAATGATATAAAAAAAACTATTAGTTTCAAAAATGAATAGAACTTAAAAATTATGGAATATTTCAAAAGAACTAAATGAAAGATATTGAAAATTTAAAAAGAAAAATTGCTGAGTTTTAAAGCCTAGATTAAGGCTAAGAGAAAAAAATCAAATAAAATTATGACTCGGATAAATGAACAGAACAAATTAAGAAACAACAGAGTGGAGAAAAGAGATCAAAATGTAATTTCTAGAGATCAAAACGCAAAACAAAAATCATGAAAAAATATTACTCAGAAAAATATTCAGGATACAACACAACGAATGTCACTTTTCATTTCAAAATTGTTCAATTTGAATTTAGTTTAAGAAAAAATAGTTTAATGATTCAAATTACAGTAAAACCCTGCTTAACTAAAATATAAGGAGAAGAACCCGATTTTCGGATACAGAAATCCGGATAACACGCAGAGTCAAACTTTTACAGTTAAAAAATAGTACTGAAGAACGATTACATAGTATTTTTGAGCTCATAACAGGCAGGTGGAGAGTTAAATTAAGTGCCCTCGATCTGCTAGTTCAGGGCGACCAAAAATATTATGTTTCTTATCACATGGTCACCCAATTATTTGACTGAAGCATTTAAGAACAGAAGAGGTACAGGTGTAAAAGACACTAGTTACACTTATCTCTTCTGAGAGTAATGAATTTCATTATACAGCTAAACTCTGTGGTAAATGAAGTGAAGGTGTCATTTGAAGGGTGGAAAGTAGATGCTTTTCAAAGGGCTTGGCATGCTGATAAGCGTACTTTTCTAACAAGTAAGAAACGCTTAGTAAACCAACTAACGTCTCGATTTACTTAGTAAAGCCTCTAGAGGTTCATACCAGCCTTTCGGCCGATCACCTGAACAAAACACAGTATGTTTGAGACTGTTTGTTAGTATAAAGCCTTAGTAAAGCCTCTAGAGGTTCATACCAGCCTTTCGGCTGATCGCCTGAACAAAACAGTATTTTTGAGACTGTTTGTTAGTATAAAGCCTTAGTAAAGCCTCTAGAGGTTCATACCTGCCTTTCGGCTGATCGCCTGAACAAAACACAGTATTTTTGAGACTGGTTGTTAGTATAAAGCCTTAGTAAAGCCTCTAGAGGTTCATACCAGCCTTTCGGCTGATCACCTGAACAAAACACAGTATTTTTGAGACTGTTTGTTAGTATAAACGGTAACACGGAAATTTGAAAAGAAGAAAATATAGTCATATACAATAATTAATTTTGACAGAATCTATTTTAAATTACTTACAGGTTTTATTAAAGGGTGAAAATTTTGACAAAACTGTTTTTTGCGACACCACGTTTTATTAAAGCACGTCTTGGAGGTGAAGAACGAGTAAACGAATTCCCAAAATCGTGAAACGTTATATTTGTAACTTATTTCATTGGACAAAGTACTGTACGTTAACGACGCATTATTTCTTTAACAACGCAGTATTTATGTAAATTCTGTACTGTGTGTTTAATTAATATTGAAATTGAGTAATTATCAAATTAAAAAAAACAAGTTTAGAATCCGTTACGGTTAAGCGGGTTACGGATAAGCGAGGTTTTACCGTAGTTTGGTTTCAATCCAATTAAACCAGTTTAATAATTATTCTATACACGCTCAAAAAATTCACTAAAATTTCATTAAAAAATTTATTTTCATTCTACATTCTTGTACACAGTTAGCCAGGTATATTTATTTAGATAAATAACATTTGAAAAAAATTGATCTAAAATAATTTAACAAAAACAATAACAATAAAAGAATTACAATAAACATATACACGATTTACACACATTTATAAAAACACCTTTAAAATATAATATTTTGTTAACTAAGTTTTGATCACAGAATATAAGTTATTTAATTAATTAAATGCCTTGAGTTACACAGATTTGTATTAATATAGTTCAATTTCCATAACTCGAATTAAAATTTAGTGTGTATAACTAGAATTTTTTGTTTGACATTTTTGAAAAAATCCAAATTACTGTATTATTTTTCTCGTTCGTCTTTTGTTTCTTAATCTCCTGTGTTAAATTTGATAACTTAATTTTTTTTTTCAATTTTGTCTGTTTATCATAAAATTTATAATATCATGGTCATTACTAAACGAGATAATCCACAGGAACAACTTTTTGCTGGGCAAGACAGAATCGAACAAATGGAAGCCTATAACTATCTGGGAACCCGAGTCAATTGCAGTGCAAGCCACCTGCCAGAAATAAAGATCAGAATTAAAAAGCCAGGGCAGCATCCTAAAAATGAGACCTCTTCTATCGGCCCGCGACCTGAGCCTCGAAACCAGGACCCGCCTCTTGAAGTGCTACTTCTTTCCCATCCTCTTGTATGGGGTAGAGGCGTGGACACTCACCAAATAATGTGAGACCCGACTACAAGCGTTTGAAATATGGACCTACCGGAGAATACTTCGAATACCGTGGACGAACAGGGTCAAAAATATGGAGGTCCTCAGAAGAATGGGAAAAGAGCTGGAAATCCTGCAGAGCATAAAGATAAGAAAACTGACAAACCTTGGACACATCATGAGGGGCCTAAATATGAGATTCTGCATCTCATAATTCAAGGGAAACTCGTTGGTAAACGCTCGGTGGGACGCAGACGATTATCCTGGTTAAGAAACCTGAGAAAAGTGTTTAACTGCTCGTCGCATGACATTTCAGAGCAGCAGTGGACAAGGTACGACTAACCATGATGATAGCCAACCTTCGTAATGGAGAAGGCACCTGAAGAAGAAGATCATAATATCTAAACGTAGTTCCAAAAGCTTAAGGATTAATGAAAAGTATAAAATCGTAAAGGAATGGAGAAAAGTTTGAAAAGAAATGCGGTACGTCGCAGTAGTATTGTTGCGACGTACGGAATGCCCCCTAATTCAATGGTCACCAACTGGCGGATCGATATCTCATTTTTTTGAAGTCGGCGAGCCCTACAGAATTTTCTTTTGTATGCAGATCTTATTTTCGTTTGTAATATGAATTTTTTTACGTTTAGGCTATGTGAATTTTGAGAGCAACTAGTGATGTCAACACAATATACACCCCAGTTCCTCTGAAGAAAAATGATGCTCGCTGGACAAGTTTACAGCCGCGATAAGGCTGAAAGCAACTCATGATAGCACCGCACTACAAAATACAAAAAAAACTAAAACTTTTGTACACGAACCGTCCAGTAGATATAAACTGTTTTTACATTGTATTGCTTGCCCATAACAGGAAGGTGGAGTGTTAAATTTATGATTATTCGATCTGCTAGTACCCGGGCTACAAAAAAAAATAGTTTCTTGTGACATGCTCAGCCAATCATATGGCTGAAATATTTTAAAAAATTGAGATAAAGGTGTAAAAGACACTAGTCAAAGTTATCTCCTCTGAGAGTAATAAAATTTCATCTTTATATAACCAGGCTCTATGGTGAATAAAGTGAAGGTGTCATTTAAAGGGTGGAAAGTAGATGCTTTTCAAAGGGCCTGGCATGCTGATAAGCATACTTATTCACTCAGTGAGTAAGGCAGTGGTAAACCACCTCACTCCACGTTTAACTTAGTAAAGCATCTAACGGTTCAAACCAGCCATTCGATAGATGACTTAAAATACCATAATTTTTATTTATTATCCACACATTAACTGAATTTTTAGTTTAATTGTTCTACATTTCGATTGTTCTTTCTCTCGAATTAATATTAAATTTCCTTGGTATCGATACTGAAGTCTGAAGATACTGAAGCCGGCCGCGTTGGCGATGTTGGTAACGTGCTCGCCTTTCATCACGCGGTCTTGGGTTCGAATCCCACTCGGGCATGGCATTTTTTCATACGTTACAAAAAAAATTCATTTCATCCTTCACCGTCTGCATTAGCAGCAATTTGCAAAACAGTCGGACGTTAAACAAAAAAAAAAGATACTGAAGTCACGAGATTGCCTTTTGCATATGGATGGGCTGTGAGGAAGGGAAGTGAATAATTGACAGTGCTGCCAACCTCAACAGTCAGACACTACTCGTAGTATACATTTCACTACCGTGCAGTTACTACATACATTTTGTAAGCTCTGGTTTATTCCAAAAAATATTTCCTTCATAAATCTTATAAGAAATAAATGTGACCTGTAATATTGCCTAAGCTTAATTACATGACTATAAATGTTTGATTTACTGTAATTAGGCTACCTTAGGCTAAATACCTTATTCCAAAATTTTCTCCGAATGATTCGCCTTCTTTACTATCGCTGTCACCGACGTCTTCACTATCAGTCTCACTATTATCTAACTAATTGTTTCCTTTTTTTGCCAGGTGTCAACAAAACTTGTGAAAATAGCTTCTTCACGTCTTTAATTTCGTTGTTTATTTTTCAAATGTGGAAAGAGAAACATCACAGTAGTTAGCCGCTCGCTCACGGCTTTTGTTAAGAGGCACGGATAGGCATTTTTGTTTAGGTTCAAATTCTCAACATTTTATTACATTGCATATTAAATTTCGTTCAGCACTGTGAATAGTTCGACCATGTTTTCGAGAAACCAACAATTATGATTACGGTAAAAAATAGTTATATTCGTACAGTTAACCTACAAAAGGTTCCGCGATACACTGTACAATATATCGCTCTGGGTATAGTATAAGTTGTTATTCCTCTTATTTGCCCATGCCCCTCCTACTTGTATGACTCACTCCCCCCAGTTGGTAGTTGTCCCCATGTTCCTATGCATAATCACTCCACTATGGTGAAAAGAGCCGCCATTTTAAATTAATAAACACTCAGAAGATAAAAAAGGCCGGTGATTATGCCAAACTCTACCCTTTCCGTCTCCCCTGAAATCATAAACTAACCCCTATCTTAAATTATACCTTTAGTCCACGTTCAGTAAAATGCATGCCTTCCCCTCACCAAGATAATAGGCCTCCCACAAAGCTGAAAAAAGGCCACTGAAAAATAAAATAAAATAAAAGAGCCGCTCTTAAACCCACTTGTCCCTTAATTTAAATTTTCCACAAATAACTTCTAAAAATAAATTACCTCCTTTCAAGTCCCAGTTCCAATGTCCCACGAACCAGAATCCTATTTCCTATTTAAACTATAAAATTCCCCCTAAATTTCTTGAGGTTGCAATTATTCTGTTATATTGTTCCCCGAGCGACCAGGTGTTCCTTAACACGATGTCGCCATCATAGGGCTTCTTAGCCCTCTCAACCAGGATTCAGGATTCAGGATTCATTCGCGCATGCGCACTGAAGCTTCTCCCCCTTACCCCTCGTTGCAAACAAGGGCAAACTCGTGACTCAAGTGACTATAGTTCGAGTTATGGAGATTCAACTATAGCCTATTTTCAATTAGCCTATTTATTTTTATTTAGTAATAAGCTAAAATCCGAATAGAATCATTAGCTCACCGAGTCATATTATGTCTCATAACTTTATTTAACACAACCCTTTACGTACCTCAAAGTCTTCTATTATTTATTTTCAATATCATTTTACTTCTTATAATTTACAGCTTTTGAAGTTTATACAATTTTTATTTCCCCATAACAGACAAGAGAAGAGTTAAATTATTTGCACTCAATCTGTTAATTCCAATGCTACAAGAAATAGTTCGATTTCTTACCACATGGTCACCCAATTATATGACTCAAGTATTAAAGAACAGAAGAGGTAGAGGTGCAAAAGACACTAATCATAGTTACCCCATCTAAAAGTAATTAATTTCATAATACAGGCAAACTCTGTGGTGAATGAAGTGAAGGTGTCATTTGCAGGGTGGAAAGTAGATGCTTTTCACAGGGCGTGGCATGCTGATCATATTTTTCAACTCATGAGGAATATATTGGTAAATCTCCTTACTTTTCGTTTACTGAGGAAAGCCTCTAGAGGAGTGATTCTTACCCTGGGGGTCGTGGTGATATTATACGGGGGTCGCGAAACAATAATGAAATCATTTAATTATTTTATGAGAAAAAATCATTTATTATAAACTTACTTACAAAACTCTCACAGTGAGTATTATAGAAGGAGATTAAATTACAAAGAGCACGTGCACGTCATACATGCATGTTCATACCCGTCGCTACTATAAAAGTATAAACGCAGCAATATAAAACAATATAGCAATAGTTGTATTCAATTTTTTTTACTGTCTGTATTTTCTTTATATACATTAAATTAGTGCAGTTTGATTATACCATGCGTTCTGAAAGTCGCTGTGCACCAAGTGACATGACAGGGAATAATTTCATGGCTAGGTTGGTAGCTCTGTGCTGTTCAATTGTTGCCGAACACGTCGAGGCCTGTCAGTCATTGAGTTGAAGTTGTATATGTTTCATTTATTGCAGTTATGTTGCACGTTTTTTGTTGTTGGACGCGATGGTTCTTTCAGTAGAGGAGCGCATTTTCCTCGTTGAATACGTATTTCGCGAAGGTGACAAGTACAGTGATTTAGTGAAGCGCAAATTTTCTGAAAAGTTTCCAGATTCAATTATTCCTCACCGTAATGCAGTACGAACACTGATAGAAAAATTTCGGGCAACTGGCTCTGTTGAGGACGCTGAACGTAGTGGTAGGCCCCCTAAGCTAGACGAACAAAAGCTGCTGGATATTTCTGATTCTATGGCACAAAGTCCAAAAAAATCAATGCGTAAGTTAGCACAACAGCATAATATCGGACTTGCTACCGCACATAAAGCTGTCAGACAAGAACTTAAACTATTCCCATACAAAGTGAGGTGTGTTCAAGAGCTGAAACCTTCAGATAATGACAAGAGACTAAATTATTGTCATTGGTTTCAACGTTTCATCAACCAAATTTCCGAAGACATCCTTGACGTAACGTTTTATACAGATGAAGCGTGGTTTCACTTGGGAGGGTATATAAGTTCACAAAATACTCGAGTATGGTCGATAACTAACCCTTGCGCTTTACATGAACAGTCCTTACACGAAGCAAAAATTGGAGTCTGGGTTGCTGTGAGTAGAGCACGTATTGTTGGACCAATTTTTTTTGCAAACACAATCAATAGTGAACGTTATTGTTCTGATATTTTAGAGAACTTTACGCATCAAATAACACAAGTGGAAATGAATAATGGTTGGTTCCAACAAGACGGGGCAACAGCACATACATCTAACATCTCAATGGCTTTCCTGCGCAACGTGTTTGGTGAACGAATAATTTCAAAGAATTTGTGGCCTGCAAGATCTCCTGATCTGACTCCCCCCGATTTCTTTTTATGGGGTGCGGCGAAACAAACTGTGTATCGGAACAGACCACACACGATTGACGAACTTAAAGCCGCAATAACGGCATACATTCAAGGAATCACTGTTCTTCAGTTGCGAAAGGTGTTTGCAAACAAAATGAAACGAGTGCAATGCTGTATTGATGCCAATGGAGGTCATTTCGAACACCTTCTATAAACAATGTAATCACGGTTTAACAATGTAATTAAGGTATTGAATAAATTTTTTTCCAAAATGCTTAGTCATTTCTTTATACATATTTTCATAAATCCATAGTCACAATTCCAGTGCACAGCGACTTTCCGAACGCACGTATAATATTGAAAAAACATTTTACATTTTTATAATTACAGTCAAAATTCAATTATTAATATTACTATTATTACTATTATTATCTGCTTACTATTATTATCTGGGGGGGGGGGGGTCGCGAAATATAAATTTTATTTATTTTTCACTATTTGGGGTCGCCAAAATTTAACACACCGGGTTGGTCTAGAGGTAAAGTCGTCGCCAAAATCAGCTGTATAACAGCTGATTTTCGAAGACGAAGATTCCTGGTTCAAATCCTAGTAAAGGCAGTTACTTTTTTTGGATTTGAATAATAGACAGTGGTTACCGGTGTACTTTGATGGTTGGGGTTTAATTACCCATACTCTCTCAGGAATGGTCGACCTGGGTCTATACAAGACTACACCTCATTTACACGTCATACACACATCATCCTCATCTCATTGGGTCATGTGGTTGTTTATTGTTCTGAATTGAACAGATTGCAACGTACACAAATTAGGAATAAAAAACAAATAAAAAAAACTATTTGGGGGTCGCGGGGCAAAGAATCACTGCTCTAGAGGTTCAAACCAGCCTTTCGGTTGATCACCTGAACAACACAATATTTTTGATTACATTAATAAATAAATAAACTTGCTGACTCATTAAAATAGTGGTCAGCGCGACTGGCTTCTATGCCGAGATCCCGGTTTCGATTCCCGGTCAGTTCTCACACTTTTGCATCAGTATATCATCTTTATAACGTTAAATACGCACTACTAAACGCTTATGGAGGTAGGCTTTCATTATTCAAGATACATAAAAAAAAGAAATGTGAAGCACTCACACGACTTTATCTTGCCAATTTAAATAATGAAAAATATAACAACCTATTATTTTAATCGTGCTAAAGAAAACAACAGTCAAAATTTGGAACCTGTGCATAACTTTAACATTAAGTAATAAGTGAGTCTGCATAAGTATAAAATAACTTGAAAATCACTAATTGACGCTAACTAGGCTCCATAAAAAGTTTTTTGAAATAAAAGTTTTAAGTTACTTTGATATTTTGATTTTCTACTTTTTATAGTATCTACAGTAGGTATAACTTTTTGTTATATTCAATTTTGTCATAAGGCAGTAATGTTAAAAAATTGCATTTTTGACGATTTTGATAAGCCAATTATAGAAAAATCACTGATTGACGTAAAACTAATCATTTTATAAACAAAATGTTGAAATAAAAGTTGAACGTTTTTTAATTTTCTACAATTTTAATTAATTCAGTTTTGCCTTAAATTACATATTAAGGCCATCATCTTAAAAAAGACATATTTTAAAACTAAAGCACAGCTCAAGAATCTTAGCAGACATGCCGATTACCTTCTAATGTAGAGCACAAAAAAAAAGGTAATAAGAAAATTTTAAAAAGAAATCTTATAGCAAGCCGATTTTTGAATAATCCCAAAAGAGTTAAAAATAGCAGGACAAAACTACTACTTCCGGCTGACTATATTTTAGGGGAAGGCATATACAATCAATATTGTACAAAATTAAAAATCCTACAAATTTATTTTCAACATTTTTTATCAACATCGCTTAGTTTAGCGTCGATTTTTTTTTAAATGTTTGTTTTATTCGGAGCGTTTTGATGCCCATATATTCCATCGAGATAAATACCATTGTAAACTCCAAAAGAAGTAGAGTGGTCCCCGGATATAACGCCGTCTGTTATATACCGCGTTTCGGATATAACGCGGTCAAATTAAATCAACTCCGCGCATATTTTTTAAAATTTTTACTACAGAATTTAAAAAACAGTACTGTATTTATTTTTTAAATAGTTTAAAAAACATATATTTTTGAAACACATTGCAGTGCATTTATTGTTGTTGTTTAGGTCATCAGCCAGAAGGCTGGTTTGAACCTGTAGAGGTTTTACTAAGTAAATCGAGGAGTGAGGTGGTTTACAATTACCTTCCTCACTGAGTGGAAAAGTACACTTATCAGCATGCCGGGCCCTCTATAAAGCATATATTTTCCACTCTGCAAATGACACTTTCACTTCATTCACCACAGGGTCTGGCTGTATAATAAAATTCATTACTTTCAGAGGAGATAACTCTGATTAGTGTCTTTTACACCTCTACCTCTTCTGTTCTTAAATGATTCAGTCATTTAATTGGCTGACTATGTGATAAGAAACAGAACTATTTATTTTAGCCCTGTAACTAACAGATTGAGTGTAAATAATTTGACACTCCACCTGTCTGTTATGGGCAAGTACATTTATTATGTACTGTAATAACGGGTTGGTTTTGTTTATATTCATACGTACTGTAATGAGCCATGAAAAAATCGTACTATAAAAAAAAATTTAACGAGAGCGCAACCTCCCCAAGAATTTCAGCAGACTTGACACCTACCCTATCAAGTAGAACATTAACAAATGTAGCAAATGAAGCAATTTAAAAAAAAATTCGTAGGAACCGTTTTTGAGAAAAATTGCAAAAAAGTGAAAAATTACACGAATTAACTACGACTTCCGATTGACCAATTTCAATGAAAATGTTCGTGTCGGGTCCTCTAGTAGTACCTAACTTCAGTTTTAAGTTTTAACTTTAACTTTGTAAAATGTTCCATTCTTGAGATATTTTGTCCACACACTCACACACACACACCAATCACAAAAAACGTGGTTTTTAGGTTCAGAGGGCTGAAAACGTGTATACCTATCAAGTGAAAATTCGATTTCAAAAAATCGCCATGAAAACAATACTTTCCTTCCTATGTATTCATATACGCAAGAGAAAAAAATATCATTTATATAAAATAATTAAAAAAATCAAAGACTCAAATTGTTAATTGTAAATTTTGTTCAACTTGTAAAACTTTATTGTAAACCTTATGTGTAGGTATGTCTGCCCATAACAGACAGGTGGAGTGTCAAATTATTTACACTTAATCTGTTCATTGCAGGGCTAAAATAAATAGTTCTGTTTCTTATCACATGGTCAGCCAATTAAATGACTGAATCATTTAACCCTTTCTAACCCAGTGTGGCATAGAAGTCACATTGGAGTGAAATAACAGACATAAAAATTTTAATTGTTAGTGACTACTTTTGATTAAAGAGCACTGGACGTAAAGTTAATAATTTTTTTGTACCCTAGCCAGGAATCGAACCTGAGACCTCGGCTTTGCAGAGTAAGATACTGACCACTACGCCACTCAGGCGACCATTAGTTTCTTTTTAAAGTTAATTTCAGTTTTAAATATTCGTGTTATAAAATAAAGTAGCATTTCTTCAAGTATGTTGAATGTACATACTACAAGTATATTTTTTAGACTGTAAATAAGTGATTTTATCCATTTTACCAGTATTTTTGAATTTTAACATTTGTTAAGTCTTAAATATTGCTTGATATTAAAATCATACTTAGTTTTTTTGCTATAAATTATAGTTAAGAGAATATTGTTTAGGAAGGCTGAACATGATTTTACTTGTTCATATTGTTGGGAACTTTAATATCAAGTCCCAGTGTGATGTGTATGTCACACTTTTTTGTCCAATCATCAAAAAGGCTGAGGGTCTATAAGAGATTTTATTTCACTTAAATGTCAGTAAAATGAATGAAACAATGTAGCTACACATATTTGTTTTTGTATAGTTAAAAAATTTGGGATTGAAAGGGTTAAGAACAGAAGAGGTAAAGGTGTAAAAGACACTAATCAGAGTTATCTCCTCTGAAACTAATGAATTTAAATATATAGCCAGACCCTGTGGTGAATGAAGTGAAGGTGTCATTTGCAGAGTGGAAAATATGTGCTTTTCAGAGGGCCCGGCATTCTGATAAGCGTACTTTTCCACTTTGTGAGTTGTGGCAACGAGAAACCACCTCACTCCTCGTTTTACTTAGTAAAACCTCTACAGGTTCAAACCAGCCTTTCGGCTGATGATCTAAACAACAACTCAGGGTTTTTTAATTACATATAATTTGATGATATTGGCCGTTGTACCACTCATCTGCGCAACGTACGTTTTGTATTAAGTAGAAAAATTCCTGACTTCCGTTATACTACGGTACGTGACTCGTATAACGCGGGTCATTGAATGACTCCCTACACTCGCGTTATAACCGAATACCACTCTAATACTAACATACTGGCAAACTTTATAAGAAGTAAATTGATATGAAAAATTCACCTTAATTGAAAGTGCAGTACCAATAATTTTATAAAAATTAATTAAAACTAAAAAATAAATATTAACTAAAAATAATTATTAGAATTGTTATGTTTGTCTAAATTGAAACCTTTGGTCCTATTTGCTTGCGTATGACTATTGACTCTCATTATATGAGTTGTATAAATATGCTGTTGTAAATTACATTTGTGGAAAGAACGTTTCCCACAAAATGGACAAGTGAACTGAGGTTGTTTTCCGCATTCATATTTTTGATGCCTTTGTAAATGTTGTTTCCTGACGTACGCTTTATTACATTTATCACAATTAAACGGTGCTTCTTTAGCTGTTCTTCTAGATTGCCTTTTAACTGGTTTTATTAAATCATGTACGTCTGAATTTTGATCGGGATACGGTGAATAACTGGGATGTGTGTAATTCATCCAGAATCCTGAAAACATGCAAAAGTATTAACAAAATAATAAACAATCCAATAAATAAATAATTAGTAAAATTTACGTACACCACATCAATAAATTGTTAACACAATTTTTTTTAAATTTTTCCCAGTACATAAAAAAAACTTCAATTGTGCTGTCAGACTCCATGAGTGATTAACCTTTTTGACAACAGCGAAGATACTCACACACTGAAACGTTTTAAACCATTGGACTTACCTCTACGATTTTGTTAATCATTTACATTTTTTTTTCTTTTCCACTTCAACCCCTAATCATCGTCATCTCATAATCGGCATTGTCATCTCCAACTTCAACAACTTGGTGTTTCAATATGTTGATTCACGGTTCATCAAGTTTGATTTTGTATATATATATTTTTTTCTTCACAGTTTGGTCTTTTTCAAACATACTACTGAGTGTGGTTTGTGTTTTAATTCTAAGGATATTACTCAGATTTTCTTATATTTGCTTAAAGTTATTGCATTTATTATTAACTGATTGCAAAAGAAGTACTACACTGTTAAAAAAAATAAACGTGCTGAATTGGAAAAAATGTGGCATGAATGCCATCAAGCATTAAGTTTACCTATATGTTAGTCCAAATTAATTTCTGCTCCACTGTCTTTTTAATCTCCTCTAGAGTAGGTAAGGTGTATGAATTCTTTTAATAAGATACTTTTGTACCATCAACGATTTCACGAATTAAAATTTTGACAATGGATTAAATAAATTTGATTTTTATAGTGTAGTAGTCAGCGTAAGTTTCTTCTATGTAAGATATCCTAGGTTCTACTCCCGGTCAAATGTGACACTTTTTTGTTACGAAGTGACAGCGGCCAGCAAGCTTACAAATTACTTAATTGTAATTTTTCCGTAATTTAAAATATCAGTACAATAATAATGGCCTCGTCGAGAAATTAGAGATCTAGGAAAGAAAGATTCTGAGGAAAATCTTGGGTCCAGTTAGAGATAATGGAGTGTATAGAACACGGCATAATCATGATTTATACACAAAATGAATTACAATTTACGGACACGTGGCACGGTTGAACCCAGCGAGATTGACCAATTAAATTCTTAAGTGCTTTCAATACAGGAAAACGAAGAGAGCGTGGTCCAGTGAGGCGGAAAAATATCTAAAGAACTGTGGGATTACATATCAGAACATCCTTGAAAGTGATGCGTTTAAGAGGATACTATAACAGCACCAAGGTTTCAAAGTAAAACCTTAGCTAAAAATAGGAAACATCTGGACTAAGGAGAATAAAAAGCAACACAAACAAAACATGAGGGAGTACTGGACAAAGATCAAAATCCGAGGAAGATACAGTTGGAATGACGTGGTTCTTAGTTGGCCAAATCGAAAAAACCGGACTAATTTTATTGTTATTACTACAACAATTAAGTGTCTCTACCTAATTTACAAAAAATCTTAAAATTGGCAATATGTTTGCTAACACAAACATCCGAGGATGTTGTGTTTCGGGATGCTCTCTCATCAGAGGATGAGAGTATTTATTATCAACGCCGTATTTACAATTAAAATATAAAATATTTTCAAAATCACCAGAATACTGTAACAGTAAACACTTACCAATGTTTATAATGCTTTCGTGTACCTCATACCAATCTTCAGTGAATGCATTTTAAAATTTATTAATACAGTATAACTTGGTTATTTCGAACTCGGATAATTCGAATTTTTGGATAATTCGAATAAACTGGTATTCCCCTTGAAAAGCATATTAAAATCTGAACAAAAATGGTATGCCTAATTCGAAGTTAAAAATAGGTTATTTGGTTAATTCGAAGTTTTTCAAAGAAAGAATAAAAATGTTTGTTTAGCTAGGTTTTTCGTAAACAGGTTCTGTAATAAAATTATTTCTACCTGCTGCGTTTGGGTTGAAAATAGACACAATAGAGTGTCAGTTATTAGTGCGTAGTAAGCCTAATCTACGGAATTCCAGCCAGTATGCCGTATAGGCTTTGAACATTGTAAAGTGAATTTCACTTTCACACAGACCTGCACTGTATGATCGGTTTGGGATTTCCCTAGTTAAATTTACACCCACATTCTTGAACCGTTTTCAGTCACAGCACAGTAGGCCTACTGTAGAGTATACACGAGTGCATACGGTGTGTAGAATTTGTGTTGTACAATTTACATACAGTAGTACTACGTACTTTTTTTTAACTAGGTACAGTACATTTCAGTACTACTGAATTGTTTTCGTTTCAGTTAAGAGTTTACGTGCAGTGCGGTTAAGTTCATTTAACAATGGCTAAGCGTGGTCCGTATAAGAGTTTAACTTTGGACGAAAAATTTAAAGTGATTCAAGATGTGGAACGCGGTACAAAAAGAAAGTGTGACATAGCTAAAGAATACGGAATTTTACCGAACATTTATCGTCTTTCTTAAAAAATAAAAACACAATTATGGAAAACTGGAATCAAAAAAACGGAAAATGTTGAAAGCGGGTAAGAACAGCCGAATATCCTGCAGTGGACGATTGTGTTTTGAAGTGGTTCAAGCAAGCTCGCGACCAAGTGATTCCTTTAAGTGGAACAATAATTCGTGCAAAAGCAGAAGGATTTGCAAAAAATTAGACATTCGGGATTTTAAAGCAAGTACATAGTATACATAGTGTGGTACGTATAACAAAAGTTCGAATTTTGTAATTTTTTTAACTTTACAATACTGTTCCATATGATGTTGGTTATTTCGAATTTTGGATAATTCGAACTTTTTTCCATTCCCCTTCAAGTTCGAATTAACCAAGTTTCACTGTCGTTAAAATTTAAAACTTTTTACTCCTACCATGGCAGATAACGGATTGATTCCTTATTAGTTTTAAATTTTAAGTATTAATACATTTTAAAATTCATTCACTGAAGATGTATACGAGTACCTCGTATAAGGTACACGAAAACACTATAAACATTGGTTGTTGTTGTTTAGGTCAACAGCCGAAAGGCTGGTTTGAACCTGTAGAGGTTTTACTAAGTAAAACGAGGAGTGAGGTGGTTTACCATTGCCTTCCTCACTGAGTGGAAAAGTACGCTTATCAGCATGCCGGGCCCTCTGAAAAGCACATATTTTCCACTCTGTAAATGACACCTTCACTTCATTCACCACAGGGTCTGGCTGTACAATGAAATTCATTACTTTCAGAGGAGACAACTCTGACTAGTGTCTTTTACACCTCTACCTCTTCTGTTCTTAAATGATTCAGTGATTTAATTGGCTGACCATGTGATAAGAAACAGAACTATTTATTTTAGCCCTGCAACGAACAGATTAAGTGTAAATAATTTGACACTCCACCTGTCTGTTATGGGCAGAAAAAACATTGGCATAATATACTTATAATACATGCCCAAAACGGGCAGGTGGAGTGTTATTTTAATTGCACTCTATGTTTGGTCCAGGGCTAAAAAAAATAGTTCTGTTTCTTATCACATAGTCAGCCACTTATATGACAGAACTATTTAAAAACAGAAGAGGTAGAGGTGTAAAAGACACTAGGTCAGAGTTATCTTCTCTGAGAGTAATGAATTTCACTATGCAGCCATACCCTGTAATGAATGAAGTGAAGGTGCCATTTGCAGGGTGGAAAGTGAGTAATTTTCGAAGGGCCTGGCATGCTGATAAACATACTCTTTCAACTCGGTGTGGAAGGCAAAGGTAAAACAACCTTTCTCCTCGTTTTTACTTAGTAAAACCTCTAGAGGTTCAAACCAGCCTTTCGGCTGTTGACCTAAACAATAACACTTATATATAATACAATAATACTTATAATAGACTATATTTATATGATTATAATATATTTATTTACAATGCAATAATATACTGTACAGTAAAATCTCTCTATAGCGGAATTGAAGGGACCATGAGATACCGCCGCTATAGAGTTCCGTTATAGAGAGAGCGAGTAATTAACGGTGGGAGGGAAGTTGGAGTACTAATTTTTCTGTATAAAATAACTTATATACTTATGTAAATGGTGCATGGAATAAGTTTTTGAAAAACTACTGAATAGATAACTTTATGACGAATGTTTAATACAGTAGATTACTTCAATACAGTGAGATATTTAAATTAATTACCTACATAAAGTGTAGGTTATTAACTTAACAAGAAATTTGGATACAAACTGGTTTTATTAGATGTTGTGTTACTAATGTTTAACAATAGAATTTCACTTTTCGTATTGAACTTTTTTCAATAATCATTCATACAGTACATACCGTAATAGATAGCCTAAAATTAATTAGCACTGAAACTCGGTTTTCACTCAACAGTAATAAACATAGGATACATACAATTAAAATCTTCTCCTAAAACATAGGCTACACAAACACAAAAAAATACACAGTACAGTATATATTTTTTTGTTATTAAGGAAACAATGACTGTGAAGTACATTTCATTTCGTAAAATAAGTTGTAAATTTTGTTTCGTTTTCAATTCATAAAACATGTCTTCAATCTCATTTTCAATGTTTAAAACTTGTAAATTTTCATTTACGTACTGGCAATGACAGTACGTTGAAACAACAAGAATAGCGTCTAGTGCTTGTTTACTTGAAGGGACAACATTTCTGTTTCCATTTCATCGTCATTCACTTTCTTGCTCGTTGTTTTGGGCTAAGACATTTTCGATTATTGCATCATTGCCAACATCTGCTGAAGTGGCTAAGTCATTGTCTGCCCCTACATAGGCGTCTAAATCCATATCCTGAAGATATTGTTCTGCCGCTATAGAGAGATTTTTGTGCCGCTATAACGAGAGTTAAATACATTATCGTAGTATACGAAAGGGTCGGGGTCGGCAAATAATGCCGCTAAAGAGAGAGTTCCGCAATAGAGAGATTTTACTGTACTATAATATTACTACTGTTACCGTATTCTGGTGGTTTAGAAATATATATTTCAATTACAAACTATTCTTATGTAGGCTACTATGATTACAAAAACTTTTAAAACACTATTTTAGTCTCACAAGTAATTTTCTAATAATTTTTTGAAAACTATTAGAAATATAATTACTTACACTCTTAACATTATATGAACCCCATTTATAAGGAAAGGTAAGTAGTTTGAAACGATTTAGCAACAATTTTCTTAGATCTTACACGCACACTTTCTACATTTAGACTATATAAAGGTAGGTCTTTCATACACAAACAGCTTTCAAAGCTTTCTACGCCGGAGTTCCGGGTTCGATTCCCGGTCAGGTGTGGAATTATTTTATCTCTCATTTTCATTATCGTCATCATCCACCGTCTGCATTAGCAAAAATTGCAGAACAGTAAGACGTAAAGCAAAAAAAAGCTTTCAAAATGGACATGACACGTCGATTAGGTGGGTAATTTTCAATAATAAAAGTATGGAGAAAACGAGACTGGTATTTTTCGAACATGTGGCAAGAATGCACGATAGCAGACTGACAAAACAAATTTTCGATAAAATAATTAATAAAAACACCAAACAAGCATGGTTCACAGTTCAATGTTACCAACAGTAACACTGAACGACATTAAATACATTAAAAATCGACACAGATGACATACAGAAAGAATACGGAAATTTTTACATAAAACCCAGCGAGTAATCATCTCGGTAGAGACTTGGACAGCTGAACACTTAACCAGGAAACATCCGAAACAATGAACAGATTGTGGGAGAAAGAAAAACAAGAAGTACAATATTAATTTGGCGTAGTCTCTCTAAAGGGCAATCCAAAGGACTACTTCCAAATGTAAACACTTGTGCAGTATTTCATTTTTAAGGTACTTAAATCTTCAACATTTTGGTGAAAATAGATTTCAAAAATGTTAATTCATTCGAAGATAGCGGCAGTAAACGTGATTAGTATAGACACTTACGGAATGCTTTTTATCTCCTTTCAACTTATGATAAAACTAAAACCGCACACAAAAAAAATATTTTAACCTCAAAAATTTGTTATGGGAAGATAAATAGTGTTGTACATAAATTGCTCTAAAATATTTTTTTTAAATATAGTCTTGTAACAAATTGTAGGATATTTTAAAAAGGTTATTGTATACAGTTTTTGTTTTATTTTAAGTTGAAAGAAATATACGGGACGTTCCTTAAGTGTCCAAAACATTATTATTACGTTTATGGTTTTCATTTTGGAATGGTTTAACATTTTTGAAATTTGCTTTCACTATAATATTTAATATGTAAAATCCTTTGAAATTATGTACTGCACAACAAGTGTTTACATTTGAAAAAATTGACATTGGAACAACAAAATGGACATTGAAAATTGACATTGGAACAACAAAATGGACATTGAAAATTGACATTGGAACAACAAAATGGACATTGAAAATTGACATTGGAACAACAAAATGGACATTGAAAATTGACATTGGAACAGATTGGAATGGAATTTATTTGGAACGGGAACGGTTTTATTTTAATTGGATTCCTTAGGTATGATTTAGTAAGTAATATTATTGTTTCAATAATCTACGTTAAACAATTCTTTCATAAATGGATTGTATTACTTTACATGGTTCACCCAGGATAGTAAATATTATATTAATTCAAATCCCAATTTTGTATCACATCTTTGATAAAAATTGCCGGATTACGATCACTAATTTACAAAGAAAAAGTATTTTCTTGCAGATTATTTAGTAATTTACAATACTACATAAAAAATAACTAAATATTTTTACACATAAATTTCCAATTGAAGTCCACAAAATCAATTTTCCAGGAAAGGAAAAACCAAGTCCGCTGTAGGGAGAGCTGTAATCATTCTATTTTAACTGATTAAATATCATACTACAATATTGTACACTACGTAAAAAATCTGGTGTGAAACACTCAAAAGACTCTTTTTACCAGTGTAAACAATAAACAACATAACCTTAAATGAATCATGAGTAAATGACGATTAACGGAACCTCCGTTGAACTTAAAAATATGGAAAATCACTAATTGCCGCTAATTAAAATTGTTAAAAAAAGTTGAAATAAAAGTTATAAATGTTGACGTTTCCTATGACAATGTTTATATACAATATTTTAAAATTATAAATACACTATTGTCAAAGTTGTAGCAAATTAAAAAACCTACAACTTTTTATTACAAAACATTTTCTACAGCGCTTTTTTTTAGCGACAGTTAGTGATTTTATATATTTTATCATTGAAATCGGTAAAAATGCAAAATAAATTTTTTGAGATTCCTGCTTTAGTATGCATGTCAAATACAATTAAAAATTAACAATTAAAGCTATAAAAATTAAAAACCTACAATTTTTATTTCAAGGAATTTTTTCTACAGAGCTTATTTTAGCTTTGAATTAGTGATTTTCCGTACATTTACGTCAAACAGAGGTTGATTTTCATTAAGCATCATTCACTCATGATTAAAATTGGGTTATGTTTTTTATTTTATATTGGCAAGAGAAACTCGTTTGAGCGTTTAACGCCATTTTGTTTAAATGTTAAATTAAGATACTAAACGCATTTTAAATATATACCATTATTATGATACATTTTTGTGTTTAACGTAAGATTACTTCCATAAATTGTAAATAAAGGTGTATTTTTTCTTAAATAAATTTGTAGAAAATTTAATTCTGAAAAGATTCATTTGAATTACTCAGGAAAAAATATAATAGATATTGAAATTTTGCTTTATTTAAAATTAAAACAGACGCACATAAAACGCACATTCTTAACTGCATAAAATATTAGGTTGGGAGTAACAGCTGCTAATGATAATCTGTTACTCCCAACCTACAGTTAATATTTTATGCAGTTAAGAATGTGCGTTTTATGTGCGTCTGTTTTGATTTTAAATAAAGCGAAATTTCAATATCTATTATTCATTTTTTTCCTGAGTAATTCAAATGAATCTTTTCAGAATTAAATTTTCTACAAATTTATTTAAGAAAAAATACACCTTTATTTACCATTTACGGAAGTTATCTTACGTTAAACACAAAAATGTGTTATTTCTTTGTACCAATTCTTGTGTTTTATGTAAGATATCTCTGAAAGTATTGCATTTACAGCTTTAAAACCAATTTTATTCAATTTTTCAGATTAAAAAACATAAGAAACAATCGTATTTGTGTCTGTGTAACTACCTTTAACACTTTTATACGGCCTTACTTCACCGAGGGTACAGAGTTCTAGGTGAAATTTTTCGCTAGCCGTAACTCGCTAACTAAGCGTTTTCAGGCATATGTTTATATGAACTTTTTTTCTTATTTTTAGCTATAGAATGAGATCCCAAAAGATTGAATATAGTTTTGAATCACCCTGTATAATCGCTAAAGAACAAAAAGTTAATAAAAAAAATACGAATTACAATAAATTTCTTTTGGAAAGGATTATACAATAAATTTGATAATACAAAAACAGTTGTAAGTAATTTATTGATAATATATTATCATTAATAAAAACAATTTAACCATAATCATTTATATTATAATATATACAGTAATAAATTATTATAACAAAGCTTATTTACCTACATTAATATTATATACAATTATATTATTCACAATACAAAAACGTAAAATTACAAAAACAAATATCCCTGAAATCAATTTTATTAAAAACTACGAATCTAATAATTATAATACTGTTAGATTTTACTGTGTTGTTGTTGTTTAGGTCATCAGCCGAAAGGCTGGTTTGAACCTGTAGAGGTTTTACTAAGTAAAACGAGGAGTGAGGTGGTTTACCATTGCCTTCCTCACTGAATGGAAAAGTTCACTTATCAGCATGCCGGGCCCTCTGAAAAGCACATATTTTCCACTCTGCAAATGACACCTTCACTTCATTCACCACAGGGTCTGGCTGTATAATGAAATTCATTACTTTCAAAGAAGATAACTCTGATTAGTGTCTTTTACACCTCTACCTCTTCTGTTCTTAAATGATTCAGTCATTTAATTGGCTGACCATGTGATGAGAAACAGAACTATTTATATTAGCCCTGCAACTAACAGATTGAGTGTAAATAATTTGACACTCCACCTGTCTGCTATGGGCAGAGATTTTACTATAAACCTAATTTAAAACATTTTGCATTTTCGCTGTAACCAAGTGGTGTTTACGTCATCAACTGAATGGTTTGTTTGAACTCCAGAGGCTTTACTAAGGAAAATGAAGATTGAGGTGGTTTACTAAGTGGCAAAGTATGCTTATGAGCATTCTAGGCCCTCTGAAAGCATCCACTTTCCACCTTGCAAATGATATTTCCACTTCATTCAGCACTGGGTCTGGCAGTATAATGATGAAATTACTCCTAGATGAGTTAACTGTGAGTAGTGTCTTTTACATTTCTACCTCTTCTGTTCTTAAATACTTTAATCATATAATTGGCTGACCGTGTGATAAGAAACAGAACTATTTTTTGTAGCTCTAGAACTAGCAGATCGAGTGCAAAGAACACTCCATATACTTGGGAAATGTAACCAAGTATCACTTAGATACTGTATTACATTTTTGAACTTTCCAAAAACCATGCAAGAACTTTTAAAACTTTTCGTATAGTATCCATTATATGGACGCCACACCCACCTAATTCCGCTGATTTTTTAAAAATATTTACTTACAGTACTCTACACCAGCGGTGTCAAACTGTGGGTCGAAAAAAAAACTAGGAAGGAATTAAATCAACGCAACTAGCAAATACATATCATTTGGCGCCATTTTAGATGTCTCACGACAAAAATATAATTGAATAACGTTCCAATTGAATCATACCGTTCAATTTTAGTTGAACCCGTAGTTGATTATCAAAATCATCTCGTGGGATTCGGTAATTAAAATTTTTACAATAATTTGGCTTGGCTCTTAAGGAAATCTAAGGGTAGGAAGCTGGAAGCAGCTGAGATGAGTTTTTTGAGATCGGTAAGGGAAGCAACACTTAGAGATTGCATCAAGAGTGAGGCAATGAGGCATGATTTGGGTAGAACGAAAACTGTGAGGCACAGGATTTAACGATATAGGGAGAAATGGTTCCGACAGTAAGCTGTATGCCAGAGGATTGATATCCGCTACTGGTCTTTTAAGGGGCTCACGTATCAAAAAATTTGAAAAAATATGATTTTTTTTGTTTTTTGATGCATAATGTAGTTTGAAATATCCACTAAAAAATGGTATACATATTATACTTCTGTTGTTTAGGTCAACAGCCGAAAAGCTGGTTTAAACCTCTAGAGGTTTTACTAAGTAAAAACGAGAAGTGGGGTGATTTACCATTGCCTTCCTCACTGAGTTGAAAGAGTATGCTTATCAGCATGCCAGGCCCTCCGAAAAGCATCCACTTTCCACCCTGCAAATGACACCTTCACTTCATTCACCACAGGGTCTGGCTGTATAGTGAAATTCATTACTATCATAGGAGATAACTCTGACTAGTGTCTTTTACACCTCTACCTCTTTTGTTCTTAAATAGTTCAGTCATATAATTGGCTGACTATGTGATAAGAAACAGAACTATTTTTTGTAGCCCTGGAACCAACAGATCGAGTGCAATTAATTTAACACTCCATCTACCCGTTATGGGCATAATTATACTTCTACGACAACAAATATAAATGTTTTTCGTTAACCTCTATAGCTGGTGCAACTTCTAAACACCAAAACGAAAAAAATTATTGATTCCGAAAATTAGGTTTTTTTACCACATTTTTGTAAATATTTCTGATGACCTAGTAAAGATATTTGAGTAAATTTTTGTTCGTTTGAAAGATCTATCCTTTTTGCTTATTCTGAACGTTAAAAAATTTACACTTATTAAAAATTAATATTTTTTTATTAAATTTGAAAATTATCACCATAAGTTGTTTTGAAAAAAATTATAAAAATATTTTCACTTCAATTTAAATTGACATTTATGCTGAAAATGTGCACAAAAGAATCATCTAAAAGATAAAAATAAATTAAGTGTCTACCTTATCTATTTGATGAGAAAAAAGTATAAAGTTAACACTGTGAAGTATAGGGATACGTCACCCTCTTAAAGATACCGTCCGCAAGGAGTACGGTCGTTAAATAGATCACGAGAAAGATGGATAAAAACTGGAACAGGCAGAGTGCCTAATCCGTAAAGAAGGGAGAAGACAATAAATTTGGACGCTACCATAAAATGTCAATGGATACACGAATATTTCTACTAAGAAATTTACAATAATTTATACTTTCGCCGCGGTTAGGTACAGTATTCAGATGAACTAATGTCCCCTAGCCGTGGGAGTGAGAGAGCATAACGCTCTCACTCGCTCGGCTATGGGACATTAGTTCGTCTGATACCTATATAAATAAATTTATATTTTTTTATAAGTTCTATCGAAAACAATTCTTTTGTTACCATTATTACTACTCATTACACTAAGTTGGTTAGAATTATAAATATTTTTATTACTAGTTTTAGTGAAAATTTCAGCTAAAGTGATGTCATTTTCAGGAACGATTTCATTTTGATGTTTAACGAATATATGATTTCTTAAATTGCTTTTATGTTTTGAACGTTTCCAACAAAACGGACATTGAAATGTCGGTTCTTTTCCGCATTCATAAGTTTGGTGTCTTCGTAAATGTTCTTTGCGACAGTAAGCTCGATCGCACGAATCGCACTTAAACGGAGTAACTTTTCCTTTTTGATTCTGTCCATAATATTCGTTAAGCGTCGTTGAACTTAAAGAATCATAATCGTACGAATAAAACGAATCTGAAACGAAAAACCATTTAAAATATTAGTATTTATATGTTGTTGTTTAGGTGATCACCCTGTAGTAGGCTGGTTTGAACCTGTAGAGGTTTCACTAAGTAAAACGAGGAGTGAGAAGGTTTACTATTGCCTTCCTTACTGAGTGAAAAAGTGTGCTTATCAGCAAACTGAGCCCTCTGAGTAGCACATATTTTCCACTCTGCACTACTCACCTTCACTTTATTCACCACAGGGTCTGGCTGTATAATGAAATTCATTACTTTCAGACGAGATAACTCTGATTAGTATCTTTACACGTCTACCTCTTCCGTTCTTAAATGATTCAGTCATTTAATTGGCTGACTATATCATAAGAAACATAACTATTTATATTAGCCCTCCAACTAACAGATTGAGGGCAAATAATTTGACACTCCACCTGTCTGTTATGGGCAACGTATTTATATAAATTAATTAATTAGGAAACAGTAACTAAATTGTCTGGCTCCTTTTAATGGCGTAACTAATGAAAATAACTTGAAAAAAAAGGTTTATTTTCTATATTTTTACTTTATTTGAGAAAAACCCACATGCTGTAACATTTTTGCTCATCCAGCAGCTATAATGTCAGTTAGTTCTTTCAAATTGTCACTTATACGAAAAAGTCGCCCAGTGATACTCACAAGACGATTTTATTTAAATGAAGTGTAGTCTTGCACAAACTCAGGCCGACCATTCCTGATATATTATGGTTATTTAAACCGTCAAATTATCAAAGTAACACCGGTAACCATTGTCTATTATTCAAATACGTTTAAAAGTAATTACCTTTATTAGGAATCGAACCAGGAATCTTCGTTTCCGAAAATCAGCTGTTAAATTAGGGAAAATTAGCTGATTCACAGCGACGACTTTACCACTAGACCAACCCAATGTTTTTTTTATAGATTCTTTTAAACCTTAATACGTGTAGCCTACATTGCAAACTGTTCTATAAGGAACAATAAGCAACCCCATAACCCAATCAGATGAGGATGATGTGTGGTCTTGTAATGAGTGAGAGAGTATGGTTAACTGAACCCCAACCATCAAACTAAACTCACAACCTCTGTCTAGTTTTCAAATCCGTATAAAAGTAAAGGTAATTTAACTTTAAGATTTGAACCAGGAAACTTTGTCTCCGAAAATCAGCTGTTAAACAGAAAATTTGCGGCGAAGACTTTACCACTAGATCAACCCCGTGGATTTTTATTTCTAAAATATAAAACTACAGCAATAACAATTTATAATATTATTATATTTAACAGATGGTTATTTTAAAAATTCTGAGAACGCTGAAAATTTTTTTTATTCTCAATGTGGGCGGTGGGCGAAGATGTTTAAGAATCTATGACTAAATTAAACGAAGCAAAAAAGCTAGCCACAAAATTTAAACAATTTTATTGGATTTTAAGAAAATATCTACACTTTCAATAAAGAATAAATTACTATTACAGAAAATATTTTTAAAAACCTATTTGGACAGATGGGATCCAATTGTGAGCGACGGAAACCCACTTCAATGTAAAAATCTTGCAAAGGTTTCAGTCTAAATTAATCAGCCTATTTTTAAGAACTAACATATAATAGTACTGTAATGTACACTGGTAATTTTTTTTCTGTACGCTTAATGGTATTTAGGAAGGAATTAGGATTAGGCAACTCAGTAGTGTGTTTCAAAAATGACTAAACTGTGAACAAAGAATAAAATTAAACTTGACTGAACTGTGTATTAATATCTTGAAACATGAAGTTGTTGAAGCTGGAGATGGCGATGACCATGATAGAGATGATAATGATGCCGATGATTAGTAAAAAGTAAAACAAATTAATGAGTTAAATGATAAACGAAATCGTAAAGGTAAGTGGAATGTTTTAAAACGTTTCAGTCTGGTAGTATCTTCGCTGTTATCAACAAGGTCAATTGCAAAAAAATGTTCAAGCTCCTTTAACTTTTTTAATTTTTTTTCACTACGTTGTTCAATTTCTTCTTTTATGAAGGGGAGGTTTAGATCGTGCAGTATTTCATTGGGTACATACCATGTGGCTGCAGTGATCAGTCTCAGGCAATTTGATTGAAAGCGCTGCAGTATTTCTAAATTTGATAAACTAGCTGCACCCCATAGCTCTAACCCATAAGTCCAAACTGTTTTGAGTATTTCTTTGTACTTCCAAGATACTTTATTTCCAAGAGAAAGTTGAGACATACTGTCTAAGAGCCAATACAGTTGACAAAGAAGACTTGAGCCTAAGTTGTTTTCGTTTCGTCCATGAACGAGTATGACTTCTCCACGTGAGTCTTCGATTTAAACGTAAACCCAGATATTTAACTTACTCTTTTTGCGGGATTACAGAACCGTTCAATGTAATCACTGGACATGTTGGTTTCTTTCATGTAAACATAACATGTGTTGACTTATCCTCATTAATTTCACTCTCCATTTCGTACAACATTCGTGAATGTCATCAAGATGGCTTTGTAACTTCTCAGTAGCAATTACAATGAAACGTAGCAGATAGATAAATTTAAAAGTAAAATAATGGAAATAAAGGAAGGCACTATGCAAGAACGATAAAAAAATAAAACCAAATCATTTATTAATAATAAAACAATAATTATATAAATTAATTACAACAAAAATGAATAATAAAGAACAATAAAATATAAATTAAATTATTTATTTTAATTAAATAAATAATGCTACATATTTATTGATTTATTTATTATATACATGAATATTTACATAATAAAATTTTCTAATAATATAATAATAAAAACAAATATATTATATACAAACAAAGTTTATAATATAATACATAAAAGGTAATTATATTTCCAATTTGTTTTTCTTATTATAAATAACATGTTATAACCAATATAAACAATTAATTTAAAATAAAATGTTTGCAAATTATCAAAGATGAACATAATTATTAAAATAATAAAATAAACTTAAAATGTGTTAACTGACTAAAAAATAGTTTGTGATGTTAATTAGTAATATGGCACTTAAAAAGGTAAAGATTCTGAAATATGAATAACAAAAATTCTACAAGCCTATTACTAAAATCAAATTAAATTGGAGGGGTCGGGAGAAGAAAGTGCTAACCCACAAAATTTTTCCCGTGATTTTTCTAAAATATTCTTAAAAATAAAATGTTCAGCACATTTTAAACAGGATGCTATATTTACGATCTGCCCATAACGGACAGGTGGAGTGTCAAATTATTTACACTCACTCTGTTCGTTGCAGGGCTAAAATAAATAGTTCTGTTTCTTATCACATGGTCAGCCAATTAAATGACTGAATCATTTAAGAACAGAAGAGGTAGAGGTGCAAAGACACTAATCAGAGTTATCTCCTCTGAAAGTAATGAATTTCATTATACAGCCAGACCCTGTGGTGAATGAAGTGAAGGTGTCGTTTGCAGAGTGGAAAATATGTGCTTTTCAGAGGGCCCGGCATGCTGATAAGCGTACTTTTCCACTCAGTGAGGAAGGCAACGGTAAACCACCTCACTCCTCGTTTTACTTAGTAAAACCTCTACAGGTTCAAACCAGACTTTTGGCTGATGACCTAAACAACAACATATTTACGATCTTACGAACCCAGATTTAAAGAAAAAATTAAATGTTTAACAAAAAATTCAAAAACATGATTAGTAGGTTTCAGAAAACTTTTAAAATGACATTGCATAAAATTATGTTGATGTGGGTTAGCACTGTCATCTTTCGACACCTTCAATTGTCTTGGAGAAAACTAAATACATAACCAACATCTAAACAATCCCGCACCATTTGAATACAAAATACAGGAAAATTGGAAAAGTTTGATAGTTTCATGTACCTCGGGGAGATAATACAACCTAAGAACAGCGAAAATGAAGAGAACAGTAGCAGATGACAGCAAAGATGCTCAGTACATTCCGAGGAACTCACCAGTTGTATACGAAGAAATCACTGCCAAGACAAGACAAGATTAGACATTTTAATACTGTGTTAAACCTGAGTGTCTGTACGCGAGTGAGTCCCTTAACCCTTTATAGGGCAGTACTACGGGGGAAAATATAGATGTTGTAAAATGTTAACTTTTGTTTTATAAAGACTTGAATAATAATGTATTTCTAGTGCCAGAACAGTAAGATATTTCTTTTTTTCTATTAAACCTTGGTAAGTATACTTACCAAGGAACGTTTATTGAAATGGGAATCACATAATGTTTAGAGGTAAGAATGCTTATTAGAACAACTTGTAGTCCTATATAACAGAAAAATGTGTCGAATAACTTATCTCAACTTTACATTAGCATGAATGCTTGCTTTCCCGTAAAAAAACTCGAATTATTATCTAAGCACTGTACAGAAGTAAAAACAAAACAACACGGTAGCATACGCTGTAATAAATCCTTACCACATTCGTGCAATTCACAAAGCAAATGGTCGCTGGACGCTTATTTAAAAATTTGGATGGTCTACTTACCAGAAAACATCTATAAAACTATAAAATGCCAATACGGTTCAACTGCATAGATTATTTTAAAGAAAAGTCGACCATATTGCCAGTGGTAAGTATACTTACCAAAGACCTATAAAGGGTTAAACCAGAATGTCTGTACCCGAGTGAGCGCCTTAAAATGACCGGAAAGGTTGGTCTAAGAGAAGCAAAGAAATTTGAGAGAAAGATCCTCCGCAAGATAATGGGTCCGAAGATAATGTTGTTGTTTAGGAGATCAGCCGAAAGGCTGGTTTTAACCTGTGAAGGGTTTACTAATTATTACGAGGAGTGAGGTGGTTTACCATGCCTTATATACTGAGTGGAAAAGTATGCTGATCAGCATGCCAGGCTCTCTGAAAAGCATCTACTTTCCACCCTGCAAATGACAACTTTTTTTCATTCACCACAGAGTCTGGATGCCCGAAAGCATTCACATCTGTAGACATCTGTACATCTTCAGTTTTTAAATGCTCAGTCATATAGTTGGTTGACCATGTGATAAGAGAGAGAACTATTTTTTTATAGCCCAGTAACGAGCAGATCGAGTGCAAATAATTTAGCACTTCATCTGCCTGTTATGGGTAGATAAAGAATTATAAATCAATAAACGTTTCGTCCCGATACAAGATAAAAACAAGAAATTTACAAAGCCTATAAATACCAACAAAAAAAACTATAATATTCATAACTACGAACGTAACGAAGGTTTCTGTGTGATAAAGCACTAATTTACTATCCTAATGAAACCATGTGTGTCCAAGGGTTTTAAACTTTTCAAAATAGTACGAAAGTTATCTCTAAAGAAAAGATCGCTAGTAAATTTCTCTCTTTGATGTTGGCGAATATGTGTCGGTAAAGACCACGCTAGTAAAACGTGTGAGTTTTTACATCATAAGATGAATAAAAAATCCATGTTGCCGCCGATTATAAAATGCGTGGATTGATACGTTTTTAAACCATCAAAACAACGTCCGAAGCGGACCTCGATAATCTCCAAAGACTTACTAAAACGCGCCGGTGACGAAATCAGAAAAGATCATCGCTTAACGATTGTGAAAAACGACGTAGCGCTTTTTCTCCTGACACTTCAAGAGCTGTTATTGATGGGATTGTTCAAGACCATTTTGGCTTCAGAGAGGTTTGTATATGTTGGCTGCCGCACTTTTTTAACGAAACGTCACAAAACAATCCGAATGCTAAAAATGTCTTGGACCCACCGGGTTGGTCTAGAGGTAAAGTCGCCGCTGAAATCAGCTGTTTAACAGCTGATTTTCGGAGACGAAGGTTCCTGGTTCAAATCTTAGTAAAGGTAGTTACTTTTATACGGAGTTGAATACTAGACAGTAGTTACTGGTGTCTTTGATGGTTGGGGTTCAATTAACCATACTTTCTCAGGAATGATCGGATGTACAAGACCACACCTCATTTACACGTCATACACATCATCCTCATCTCATTGAGTCATGGGGTTGCTTATTGTTCTAAATTGAACAGATTGCAACGTACACAAATTAGGGATTAAAGAATCTAATTCATCTGATTAAATGTCTTAATTCATCTTAATCATGTCTTAATTCATCTGCCGATTATATAGAGAAGTATTCTAAATTATGTAATAGTTTAAAAGAAATAAATTTTTTTTTTTAAATTTCAGAATACATTATTTAATACATTAATACATTTATTTAATGGAACGGTCTTTACTTTAAAGATATCCTTCGTACGTACAACAAAATAATCGTCGTAATTTGCAAACAGGTTAATAAACTTAAAGCACAACAATAAATATATAAATTAGTTAACAATTGACTAAGAATTTAAAACAAAAACAATCAAATAACTAAAATTTAAATGGCAGAAAAATATCCAATTAAAATAGACAACAATATTACAAAACTAATGATAAAATATACCTATTATATAAGATAACATAAGTTATAGGATATCTCCGATCATTTCGTATTACTGACTAAATTAAACTTAGAAACAAAATCTATAATTTAATAATATTATACAGTCCATTCGAAATATTATGATAGTATTAGTTAAATGGAATAAAGAACGAAGGGAATTTTCTAATGTACTCATACATCAGTGCTACCACTTAACGAGATTTTTATTTGTGTTAAATTTCCCTGTTAGTGAATGAAAGCGTTTTAAAAGTTAAATTAATACTGGAAAAGAAAAAAAATTATGATTTTTGTAATAACACACTAAAAATAAAAATTAAATTAATTAATTAATTATTATATATTAATAATATTAAATAATAAGACAGGTGGAGTGTCAAATTATTTACACTCGATCTGTTCGTTGCAGGGCTAAAATAAATAGTTCTGTTTCTTATCACATGGTCAGTCAATTAAATGACTGAATCATTTAAGAACAGAAGAGGTAGAGGTGTAAAAGACACTAATCAGAGTTATTTCCTCTGAAAGTAATGAATTTCACTATACAGCCAGACCCTGTGGTGAATGAAGTGAAGGTGTCATTTGCAGGGTGGAAAGTGAGTGCTTTTCGGAGGGCCTGGCATGCTGATAAGCATACTCTTTCAACTCAGTGAGGAAGGCAATGGTAAACCACCTTACTCCTCGTTTTTACTTAGTAAAACCTCTAGAGGTTCAAACCAGCCTTTCGGCTGTTGACCTAAACAACAACAATATTAATGTATAATTAATCACATTTTGTATATCGAATGCAACAATAACAAATGCCAATAATATATCTAATATTAATTCCATAAGATTTTAAAAATTGCAAAAAAAAAATTTATTATATTTTGCACGAATAATTAAAAGGGAAATTTTACTTTCGAAAAGGGATTTTTTGTTTTGAAAAGTTACCAGAACTCCGAGACTTACTATCATGGTATTTCGAACTGACTATACTTTCTGTTATTCTATAATAGTAAAACCTTTAAATTTACTTAAAAATGTTGGTGAATCTCTTTTAAAAAAATTATTAAAAAACACTTCTAATTAAGGCTACACGATATCCTTAAACCTGGTGTGAAACATTCACACGACTTTCTCTTGCCGATGTAAATATTAAAACACACACACACCCCTATACATCCTATATTTAATCATTAGTAAAGAATGTAAAATGAAAAACATAACCTATTTTATAATTTTAATTATAAGTGATAGACTCATCATAAAAATCAATTTTATTTCCTCTTAAAAATACGGGAAATCACTTAGGTATTGACGCGTAACTAGGCTCTTTAGAAAAAAGTATGTTTGAAATAAAAGTTGTAGGTGGATCGCCTACGTGGCGTAGTGACTAGCGCCTACAAAGCGAAATATTTCTGATTCGATTCCCGGCTAGGGTCTGGAAATTTTAACATGTAAAAACCCACCGTTACATTACAAAACCCATAGCACTCGCTAATGACCAAGCTGTCAATACGGCTTTAAATAATATTATATTATAGACTATATGACCACCTTAGTACATGGTTTTGTCCATAGTTGGATGGGATAATTTCCACCACCTCTAGCGTTAATAGGATGGTAGTTTACTGTAAGAAATTTTGTATTATCGTAATTTATTTTTTATGTAATGTGTAATATCATGGAAATAAATAAATAAATAAATAATAATAATATAATGTAAAATAAACCAATAAAATTACAGCTCTAGCACCAATTGTCGTTGAATATTTTGGAAGAATAAAACAAATTAAGATTTTAACACCTTTATTGCAAATCAATTTTTACACCCGAATCAAACATTGAAATTTAGAAAATTTAACTGAGTGTAATTGTTTTTAATCATTAAAATGAAGAAAAGCATAAAACCCTTAACTAACAACTAAAACAAATTAATAAAAATTACATAAAATATATAACTACACTTAAAACACCAATCCGTGAAAAAACAAAAATTAAGAAGAATCAGTTTTTTAACATACTTATTTATAGACTACCTTTTAAAATACCTGACCTGATAAATAATTTAATAAATAAATAAATAAATAAAATTATTAAACTAATAAAATATTGAATTGTATTATTTACATAGGCCTAATATGTTATTAATAAATTAACTAAACCAAGAAAACAGTTACACCCACTGAATTTACTATTAACTTATGGAATTTTTGTTTACATAATACAAAAGATATATTTTTTTTATAGGAAAATCCATTAAGAGCATTTAAAATTAGATTGCACTTTTGCATTACTATTAATCCCTGTGCTTTTTCAAAAAGGCTTCTTTGGTTTAAAAATTCTCCTGGCCGCGTTACGAGCGTCGTGGAGGTCACGGGAAGCAGTGCGCCCAATCCTTCTCCATGTTAACGTTTGAACCTTTTTCTAAGCAACCACTAAAGAAATCTTGATTATGCTTTTTTAGGATGAAAATTCACAACTTACAAGACTTTTTGTCACATGCTTTTTACAAAATAACGTTTAGAAATTTTTCTAATAGTTTTTAAAAATCCCAATATAATATATTGGACAAAAAACTATTTTATGATTTTTTTTTTAACAAAAACTATTTAAGTTAATACAATAATCTGTAACGGACTGCAAAAATTGGTGTTAGAATTATGCCTTAAAAATTTCAAAGTCTTATTTTTAGTAGAACCTGAGGAAAAGATATTTAACTCTTAAAATATAGAATTTTCGGAAAACGGAAAAACAAATTCATCCCTTCCGCATAAGAAGGATTATCTGGATTCTTCTCATCTTGGTTCAAGTCCTCTAATTTCCTTTTACCAATTGTATTTTCCTTTATAAATTTTTTTTTTGTAATTCTGCCAAACATTTTTCACTTTTTGATATTCGCTGCGAATCTAACTTCAACACTAAGCCACTTCCCAATGCAGCCTTCAGTACGATAGTTCCCACGAAAATAAATAAATAAAAATATTTCTACTACTCCGAATGTCAAGTTTTTGCCACATTTAAAAGCGGAGATTTCAAACTACATAATAGGCTAAAATCCGAAAATCGATAGTATTTCAATTTTTCGAGCACTGGTGCCCTCAAGCTTGGTGTAATAAACTAGCTATAAACTGTTAAACATATGGGTGTAGTAGAGAAGATCGTTGCAGGAATTCCGAGATAAGAAAAGAACTCAATATTTTCTCTATAAACAACAAACAACAACGTATCCCAGAACAGAATGCAGTGGTTAGAGCATGTAAACAGAATGCGGGAGGATAAGATACCTAAGCAGACACTGGGCTATAAGCCAGAGAATAGGAGAGAACGAGGACGCCCAAGAAAGAGATGGGCAGATTTGAGAGGTTCGGAACAGGCAGAGATGCCTAATCCTTGAAAGGCAGAAGAAGGAGAAGAAGATAAACTGTTAAACCATTTTGGTAGTATTAATAATATGTATTTTTTTCTCTAAATGGTGGTTCGGATGATTGATGTTCGGATAATACAATAATAGCCAGCTAATATGGAAGCATTTAACATAAATTTTGTGGGGAATTGGAAAAATGTCCCGAATTATATGATTATAATCGTATTGCTTACTCCAGAAAAATCCAGGTACTCCAGATATTCCAGGCAATCGTCTCAGGTGCGGATCCCAGTCATTCCTTAAGTATTATTCCAGTACTCGTGACAATCGCATCGCATGCGTAAGGATCCCAATCGTCCGCACCGTATAAATCGTACTATATAAATCGTGCAAACCGCATAGCACCGTTTGCGATGGTAGTCGTAAATTTAAAGGTTTTACTATAAATTAAAATCAATTAAAACATAAATAAAATAATTAAATAAATAAATAATTTATATTCTATGTAACTTAGTTTGTTCAGCGTAGAATGGGAAAATATTTTTATGACATAATCTAACATGTTGTTGAAGATTACTTTTCAATTTGCATTTTTTGCCGCATATCGAACACTGGAATTGTGGTTCTTTTCCGCATTCAAAAGTTAAATGTCTACGAAGACTTTCTTTTCGACAATATCGTCTATGGCACATATAACATTTGTATTCTTTATTTTTCTGTCTGGCTGCCCAAAACGCCAAAGCTTGTCTTAAATCTGTAAAAAATCGAATAAATAAAAAATGAGATATCATTTTAAAATTAATCATAAACCGAATTAACTTATAATTAAATAGTTAATTTATTTAATTTGTTAGCATTTATTAATTACTAAAACCAACTTTCAAAAAATACATTAAAAAAATCAAACAAAACAAAACTATGCGTAAAAAATGATACAAAAAAGCAAATATAAACCATTACTCAAATTCAAAAGCAAACTTAACCAGTAAACAATTGTTTTAGTGGCAAACTAAAGCTAAAAAACCAATTAGTATCTACAATATTTGGAACAATTATGTCATCAAATTATTATTTTTTTACACCCGTGGTGTAGTTGTCAGCGCAACTGGTTTCTACTCCGATAGTCACGAGTTCCATTCCCGTTCTGGTCTGGGATTTTTTCATAACACATTTTCATTAAAACCAACGGAGTTGATCTAGAGGTAAAGTCGTCACTGTGTATCAAATGTTTAACAGCTTATTTTCGCAGACAATGGTTCTGAAGTTCAAATCCTCTTTTTTTTTGCAATGCCTACTTTTCTTTTTTTTGGTTCAACGTCTAACTGTTCTGCAATTACTGCTAATGCAGACGGTGAAGGATGAATGATTTTTGTAACGTATGAAAAGATGCCGTGATAAATTAAAATGATTGATCAAAAAATGCCAGACCTGATCGGGAATCGAACCTCGAGGAAGAAGCCAGTTGGGCAAACCACTACGCCAACGGGCCGTTTAAATCCTAGTAAAGGTAGTTACTTTTACACAGATTTGAATACTAGATAGTGATTACCGGTGTACTTTGATGGTTGGAGTTCAATTAACCATACTCTCTCAAGAATGGTCATACTGAGTCTGTACAAGACTACACACCTCAATTACACATCAGAAACATAATCCTCATCTCACTGGGTCATGAGGTTGTTCATTGTTCTTAAATTGAACAGATTGCAACGTAGGTACACACATTAGGGATTAAACAATTTTCATTCGTCAACATATTGTCTGGATTAGCAGTAATTATTGCAAAATTATACGAAAATGTAAAAACAAAAGAGACAATTCTTATTGGCTGCCTTGTTGGCGTAGTGGTTAGTGCATTAGCCTAACAAGCGGAGGTCCCGAGTTCGAATCCCGACTAGGGTATTGATTTTTTTTAAAATTTAATGTCGCATCAACTGCAAGGTCATTAGCGACGACATTGGGGTGTACCTGTGCGTAATGAGGATAAAATGATTTTTTTTTTGTAACGTATGAAAATATGCCGTGCCTGAGTGGGATTCGAACCCAGGACCGCATGATGAGAGGCGAGCAAATTACCAACTACACCAATGCGGCCGGCATTGGCATTATTACGTTCCAAAACCTACCGTTCTACTTTAAATAAACTAAAAAAATTGTTATTTTATTTAAATAAAATGCCCATAACAGTTAGGTGGAGCGTTAAATTATTTGCACTCGATTTGCTAGTTCCAGGGCTACAAAACGACTCATTTAACAAGCAAAAGAAGAGGTAGAGGTGTAAAAGACACTAGTCACAGTTATCTCCTCTCAGAGTAATCTATTTAATTATACAGCCAGAGACTGTGGTGAATGAATGAAGGTGTAATTTGAATTTATTTATTGTGAAAAATGAACACATAGGAACGTACATATATCAGGGTACAAAAAACATTTATTGATGTTACCAAAAATACAAAAGTGTTCCAATATTAGAAACGTTATGACTATTAAGGATAAAAGTTAGCAAATTCTACAAATAACATGTTGTTGTTTAGGTCAACAGCCGAAAGGCTGGTTTGAACCTGTAGAGGTTTTACTAAGTAAAACGAGGAGTGAGGTGGTTTACCATTGCCTTCCTCACTGAATGGAAAAGTATGCTTATCAGCATGCCGAGCCCTCTGAAAAGCACATATTTTCCACTCAGTAAATGACACCTTCACTTCATTCACCACAGGGTCTGGCTGTACAATGAAATTCATTACTTTCAGAGGAGATAACTCTGATTAGTGTCTTTTACACCTCTACCTCTTCTGTTCTTAAATGATTCAGTCATTTAATTGGCTGACCATGTGATAAGAAACAGAACTATTTATTTTAGCCCTGCAACGAACAAATTGAGTGTAAATAATTTGACACTCCATCTGTCTGTTATGGGCAAACACATAACATACATAATCTATATTAAGGGGGGGGGGTTTGTAGTGCCTGTGCTACCCATGTTAATTTTACAAAATTCATGTTCCTTTTTCTCAGAAACTATCCAATGAACCTTCTGAAATTTTTACAGCATGTAGTTATAGGTCGTATTAGTTTACTGAACCACATTCATAGTGATACCATTTTAGGGGAGGGGGGGTTGGAAAACTAATTTCTGTGACAGTTAAAAAAAATTGTTTTTTTTTTCACCGATTTTTTCATAAAAAATTTTTTGTAACCAATGTTTTCGCATGAATGTGGTCCAGTATGTGTATCTCATACAGTTATAACTGCTGTAGAAATTTCAGGACTTAATCTTTAATAGTTTTTCAGAAAAAGGAACATGTGTACAGTAAATAAATATTTCCCGTAAAACGCATTTAAAGTGTTAGAAGTTCTCAAAATTACTATATTATTTTACACGTTAACCCACCGGGTTGGTATAGAGGTAAAGTCGTCGCCAAAATCAGCTGTTTATCAGCTGATTTTCGGATACGAAGGTTCCTGGTTCAAATCCTAGTAAAGGTAGTTACTTTTATACGGATTTGAATACTAGACAGTGTTTACCGGTGTACTTTGATGGTTGGGGTTTAATTAACCATACTCTCTCAGGAATGGTCGACCTGAGTCTGTACAAGACTACACCTCATTTACACGCCATACACATCATCCTCATCTCATTGGGTCATGGGGTTGCTTATTGTTCTCAATTGAACAGATTGCAACGTACACAAATTAGGAATTTAAAAAAATTTTACACGTTAATAAGTCAATGTTATTGTAAACAGCTGTTCATCATTGCCAACCGTCAGTTGATAAACAATAAGAAAAATACTTGTAACATGTATAAAAAAGAAATAATAATTAGATCTTTACCAAAATGGCGCTAAAAGAGTAAAACGTATTTTATATATCTTTAAAGTGGGGAAGTGAAATTCTAGCAAAACGTCAAGTACTAAAATAATTAATAATGAAACTACAATATGAGCCTAAAAAGTGAAAATCGATTTTTTTTCATTTTTCCACTACAATCCCTACTTAAAAAAAACCTGTTATTTTGAATTAGTAAACAGTATACGTTTACCTGATGTACGTGGATCAAACAATAACACAGTTCATTTAGTTATAACAGGCAATCAAATGAATAGGTTACTGTAATTAGTGATACCTTAAGGGGACCCTGGATTCCTGTCAAACGTATAGGACTACTTTAGAAATCCCAATTTGAAAACGTTTCCTCACTTCTTGGAGCTTAACTGTCTTATTGTTTGTAGCCACGTAATCAAAAAGTTTCCTTACTTCTTGGAGCTTAACTGTCTTATTGTTTGTAGCCACTTAATCAAAAAGTTTCCTCACTTCTTTGAGCTTAAATTTCTTATTGTTTGCAGCCACGTAATCAAAAAGTTTCCTCACTTCTTGGAGCTTAACTGTCTTATTGTTTGTAGCCACTTAATCAAAAAGTTGCCTCACTTCTTGGAGCTTAAATGTCTTATTGTTTGTAGCCACGTAATCAAAAAGTTTCCTCGCTTCTTGGAGCTTAACTATCTTATTGTTTTTAGCCACGTAATCAAAAAGTTTCCTCACTTCTTGGAGCTTAACTGTCTTATTGTTTGTAGCCACTTAAGCAAAAAGTTTCCTCACTTCTTGGAGCTTAAATTTCTTATTATTTGTAGCCACGTAATCAAAAAGTTTCCTCATTTCTTGGAGCTTAACTGTCTTATTATTTGTAGCCACGTAATCAAAAAGTTTCCTCACTTCTTGGAGCTTAACTGTCTTATTGTTTTAGCCACGTAATCAAAAAGTTTCCTCACTTCTTGGAGCTTAACTGTCTTATTGTTTGTAGCCACGTAATCAAAACGTTTTCTTACTTCTTGGAGCTTAACTGTCTTATTGTTTGTAACACGAAGTTAAGAATATTTTAAATTATTAAACACGAAGTTAAGAATATTTAAAAAAATTATTTAAATACCATTAAATTTAATAATAAATTTATGATTTCATTCAGTCAGAAATGAAACTAATAACCAATTACTTAATTAATAGCCAATTAATAACAGTTTACATAAGACAATGTTATTTTGGTAATGAAGGTATTAATTGGAATCGACAATAAGTTTAACAATCAAAAGATTGTTAGTGCCAGCAACATTTTTGTATACTGTTCGCAGTACACAGTTAAGTGACGGTACGACAAATCAGATTTCTCAAAACTCGCCTACAGTAGGCTATATAAATGTAAGTATATCTGAGACAGAAATATAGCAAGTTCACTTTGGAACAAACGCGTTCCAAGATCGGATCGGAAAGTACAATATATTCGAGGAAAAATAAATAAACTTTAATCATATGAAAATAAAACAATAGAAACATTTTATTTGTACTTAAATTACATTCTTTGGTACATAAAATTAGTTAAATTTAATAGTACTTTTAAATCAATTCAAATTTTATATCTACGGAACTTAATTTAACACAATGTTACCTTACATCATTATTTTTTAACTATATAAAAATGAATACGGATGTGTAAATCCGGATCTAAAAATATAATAAATATAAAATTGAACCTTAATTATCCGAACTTTCATAATTCACAGTATAGTAAACGCCTAGGTTATAATCCAACCAACATTAATCCTGCTCTTTTGACTCCATTCATAAACTACTATTAAGCCAAACACACTCAGTACGCATTGAACGCACACGCACTGTTATTATAGTTTAGATTTCTGAATTTGTTCTGTAGGCCTATGTTACGGCCAAGGTACAGAACCGGCTTCATCGCATTTTTGCCAAAGAAGGAAAATAAATCTTAACATTAGTTGGGGTAACGGCTGGTCAATACGCAAATGGCTGGCAGAGGATGGCCTAGGTTCGATGTAACTTACAATCACTCTATCCAATTCCAGACCTGATAAAACATGCTTGTTCTCAATTCGTAGTTCTTCAAGAAAAGTTGATAAATATAGATTTTGTACCGGAAATGTAGCCTAATTACACTAAGGAAAGCATCAACAGAGCAGTTATTAATCGGAGGTCAAGGTTACTCCCGGTGTTCCTGCAAAACTAAGAGAGTAACTCTTCTATTCACACAATACTTAAACACTACAAAGCAGTTCTAAGATCACAAGCAATGTACGGCAGTGAAACCCTCTTCAGTATTGATGGAAACGAAATAAAAGAAACAATCAGAAAAATAGAAAGAAGGATTCTTAGAACCTGCATAAACAAAAAATACATAGTTGACAACCAGCACGGACTTTTACCAAGAGGACAAATTTATAAAGAAATAGAACCAATCACTGATGCAATGCGCAAAAAGAGAATTTCTTTCTTTGCACAATCCACAGAACTTCAGAAAACCGATTACTAAGAAAAATTCATGTGTGCAAAAACAGAAGAAGCCACAATTCCTTGGCTTGAAGAAATCAAAAAAGATAGAAAAACTAAATCTAACAATTGCTGATGCAAAAGATCGCACACCGGTTTACAAAGAAAAAATTATAGACAAAACAAAATTTTATCAGTAAGAACAATTAAACGAAAATAATAGGTTTGTTCAGACGAATTGAGAAAAGCAAGTTTCGACAAAATGAAAAAGTATTGGAAACAAAGAAAGGAAAAGGAAATAAACTGCCAAAGAAAAAGAACTAACCAAAGAGAGTAAAGTGATCCTTTGTGGTCACAAAATTTAAAAAAAAATGGATTTTTAATTCTCAGTTTAAGGGAACTTTTATGGAATTATAGGAATTTATTCCTTTCTACTAATTTCTTTTTTTGTACGTATTCCTGATTATTTACGAAGCTTCCCTATTATTTTTTAATAAGGCTGTTGTGTACATTATTTAATTAAATTAATTTAATTTTTTGTTATGTTTTAAAAAGATAATAGTTTTGTATTTTATGTTATCGTTAAAATAAATGTAATTTTATATCATTCTTACAAGTTTATTACTTTTTCAAGTTATAGTACAATACTTTCTTTCTTTAAAGCGTCTACGGCCGATAAGTAGCGGCCAAATTTAGGTCTGGCCGGTCAGAGACCCAAGTATTGTTAAATAATTTATTATTTTCGCACTTTGGCCAGTCGGTGCTGCCAAAGTGCCATGTGTCTGGCCAGTATGCATAACGGCCGGATTTCGGATCTTGGCTGTAACATATAACCCGTTCATCATTATCAACGTGCGTGATAGAGGACTAGTTCTTAACAATACGAAGAATTTTCTTTTCTGCTTCACTTTAGACTAAACCGATCTCTGTTTTATTGTGAATTAAGCTGCAATTTAATTAAATAATAACGTAGATTGTGTGGTCTTTATTGTTTTCTCTTTGGTGTCAAAAGTTAAATTTACATCTCACATAAATGCAGCTATCTAAATCAAACTACAGTATATTATACGGTAAATTTTCATTAATCCGAACCACAATTAAAATCAGTTCGTATTACCGAGGTTCTCTACTATATCTGATATACCTGAGTAATAATTAAAATACCTGATTATTTTTCTACAGACTAGTTTAATAGAGAAAATAACATAATCTTAATGAACCTGAGTTTATTTATTAATTGTACTACAGACTTGAAACTGCCGAAGTGCACGTTACAATATTTTGGAATAATAGTAAATACCGTACATAATAAAAGCTTAACCTAATAGTTGTATGCCAGATTACCAACCAATCTCCATGCAATTGTACAAAAGCTTCACAAATGTGGAATGTGAAAATAAACAATATAATTGTTTTATTGTTTAATTTGTTACATTTATATTGTGTACAGAGTAATTTTTGTTTTGAAAATTTAATACAAGTATTTTATCCCATATTAAATAAACTTTGAAATGAGTGACGGTTGTTAACTTCTGTTGAGAAACACAAACATAAAAAGCGTTTAAAAACCGGAGAAAAAACAATTATTTTAAAAATATAGGTATTTTATTTCCTGCGTATAAACTTTGAAATGAGTGACGGTTGTCAACTTCTGTTGAGAAACACAAACATAAAAAGCGTTTAAGAACTGGAGAAAAAAGAATTATTTTATAAATATAAGTATTAATATAAATATAAGTATTTATATAATTTCCTGCGTATAAAATTTGTATCTTTGTCTATTGAACATCAGAGTTTGTATCTTTGTCAATATAGATATTGAACATTAGAGTTTGTATCTTTGTCAATATAGATATTGAACATCAGAGTTTGTATCTTTGTCTAATATAGATATTGAACATCAGAGTTTGTATCTTTGTCTAATATAGATATTGAACATCAGAGTTGAGTGGTGTATCTAGATTCAGTGTTAACAGCACAGGAATGAAATTAAACACAGATGTATCACCAAACAAAAAACGAAAAAGAAGCAAACCCGTTATGGAACATTTCGATGAATTAGTGAAAACGGCAATTAGACTTAAAGTGGACAAATTTTTCAACACAATAAAGTTCCGACCGTAATGAAATGTGGTCAGTTATAAAAAAGGAAACCGATTTACTTACTAATATGCAGATTCTTTTGTTTATTTGTTCACATACCCCACTTCTTTTGCCAATTTTGTACTCTGTCTTGTTGCAATAACTGTTCTGATAGAATTTGTGGATCTTCGTGAATTGCCTAAATGGCAGTGCTACTTAATTTTATTTGGATATTTTCTGAAATGTTAACTCCGCGTAAATTGAGGGTCAACTGTACATACAAATCATGTCGTCAAGATACGAGACGTGATCAAAAAACATGAATGATTTTACTTCAAATGAACTGCAGACACTACGTCCATTTGAAGTACAGTACAGCGTCAATAATTCGGACGTCAAAAATCCGGAACGTCAAAAATCCGTATTCAATTCTGGCGAAAAACGGGAATTAATTTATTGTTTAAAACATTGTCTATTGCACAAATTAAATTAATTGTCTTAAATCAAAATAATAAGAATCCTTTGAATACAATATGGCGCCAAAGCTTATTATATATCACTCGTTTATATGTACAATTACAAATTTCGTTAAATAAAAATTAGTTCTTTATACATAACATATTTCGTAGTTTTACTTACCCGCTTCACATTTCTGTTAACAAATCATGCAAAATATAGTCAAATTTAGCTACTGTACTTTTCTTACTTTGAAGACGTCTACTGGCAATTTTATCGGGTGTTTCGATAATCCGGATGGCGTCCGGTCCCAATTAATCCGGATTATTGACGCTCTACTGTAAAAAGTTTAATAGCCTGGTTCTTTGAGGTAATCAGTATCTAGTTTGAACAAGTTGCGACTTGTCAGTCGGTTTCCAGAGCCGGAAGAGTGAGGTCACGTTTACCGTGTCCACGCATCACGGGTTTCGAACATCGCGTTAACATCAATTTTGTTTAAAGGTCCAAAAAAGTGTCATAGAAGTTCATGAAATATTAAAATTAGTGTATGGCGATAATATGATAACTCTGAAGACTTTTAACAAGTGGTATAAGCGATTTAAAAGCAGAAATAAGTCTATTAAAGACGAGAAGTGGTCGGGATGTCCTTCGACCTCAAAAACAGACGAAAACATGCATAAAGTGGTAAAACTGGTTAGTTCAAACATTCGATTGACTATTTAAGAGCTTACTGAAGAACTGAACATCTCGTACGAATCCAAACAAAGCATTTTAATCAAAAATTTGCAAATGAGACGAGCGAGTGCGAAATTCGTTCCCCGACGTTTGACGCCCTTGCCACACTTTCCTTTTGATCCAGAACTTTCGGCTAAAAAAAAGATTTCTGTCTGTCCAAATCCGCCTTACTCTCCAGATTTAGCACCATGCGACTTCTGGCCCTTCCCAAAAATAAAAACTGTGTGAAAAGAACTAAATATCTCTTCATAAGGGATTTGCCAATTTGTTGTAGAACTATATTATCTCACACAAGAATTTAAATATTTGTAGTGTGATCACTGCCACTACTGTCAGTTGCATCTGATAGAAAGTTATCAACAGTTAATTTATTACTGTTAACATGTCCAGTGACACCTATTTTCATTTCAACCATACTAACATTTGTTGGTAACGAATAATAATAATAGGCCTATAGTTTGGAAAAATGACTTCAATATTGTGAATGACAATGCAATACATAAATAAAACAGTACAACGTAAAAATATTTAAGACTCACTTGTTTATTAAATATCCCGAATGTCATAAAATAAAAACAAATCTAACAAACTGAATTGATGAATGAATGAATGGACGATGGAATTATATCATGTTACTCCTTTGGTGTTAAACCGTCCATTAAAATATTTTGTACAAAACCTTTTCTTCTTCTTTAGTTGCCTAGTAACGAAATAAATAACTCTTTTAAATACTTCTAGTTATATAAATTAAATAATTTTTACAGTATTAATTTTTCAATCAGCTGGAGATGTTTATACTCTCAAAAATAAACAACTCCAGATGTCCAGCAAATTTGTCATGTTACATGTGCTAAAAAGAAAACATTTTGACACCATTCCCGACATTGAGAGGGCCTCGACATAGCAGCTAAAGGCCCTTCCGAAAGAAGCGTACCAGAAATGCTTCCAATCATGGAATGAACATTCTGATAAGTGCATTGGTAGCCAAGGAGAATACTTTAAAGGAGATTAATTCAAATTTAATGTAAACTTATTACTTTATTCGTAATAAAATAATTCACCGTATTTTTTTATCACACTCGTATATTCCTTTAAAAAAATTTAGAAAAAACATTTACAGTTTTTGTTTATAACAATGACGTTGCATAATATGTTGTAACAGATTATATTTCTGTTTACATTTCCTTGAACAATATGGACACTGAAATTGAGGTTCTTTACCGCATTCATATTGTTGATGTCTTCTTAATGTATTCTTATGATGATACGTACGGTTACATTTGGTGCATTTATAAATATTACCATCTTTTTTTGATGTGTCATTTTCAGTGTCCGATGTTGTATTATTTGAATTAGTTCTTGTTAAATGAAGACCTGTAAAATTAATAAAATTAATTAATTTAGTACAATTTTAATCAGATAAAAATGTTAAAATTCTAAAAAGATTTTTTTTAAGATTCTAAAAAACTTAACAGAAGATGAAACATAATGTATTTACACTTAAACCCCGTTAATCTGAACTGATTCGGACTAAACTCTGTTCGGATTAACCGAAATACAGTGCAATCATAGAAACAAATTTTCATTAAACGAATTTAAATAATTTAAATGCATCTTGAATGAACTGTCCTTGCGTGGGTTATTAACTAAATCTATTTCAATTTTGTCACCAAATTAAAAAAAAATATATTTTACGTAGAACATTGTGTAATTTTCGTTTCCTTGATTTTTTTGATTTTTAATTTTTTTATTGACATAAGCCTTGGGCTTGTGCGTAGGTAATGATATGTGGTGATTTACAGATGAAAAAATGCCAGACCTGACCGGGAATCGAACCCGGGACCCCGGCATAGTAGCCAGTTGCGTTGACCACTACACCACGGGCCGGCCGTATATTGAAATTAAAGATTCCAGAACGCGTTCGAATAAACCGAATATTCGGATTAGCGATGTTCGGAATTACAGGGTTAGTGTATTAAAAACATACAATAACCGCCGTTTATTGGGTTCACTGGTCAATAGAATAAGCCGTTTATTACGATCAAACGTAAAAGAACGAAATGTAATTATAAAATTATGTAATATGTAGTTATTACACATGGCTTATTACTCGTATGTTCAAGAGTGTTTACATACACTATAGCTACGCCCGTGTAACAACCGGGCTGAATGACGGTTACAAACAAGGGGAAAGAAAAGAGTAGAGGTATTTTATGACTGCAGTTCGTGCGTTCCTAAAAACATTGTTTCTGTCCCGCTATTAACACATTCCGCCTTCCATTGTTGTCACTCTCTTGTCAGTGCTATCCCAGTTGTTGATCCTTGTAGTTTCGTCTCTCTCTTCCTCATCTGCCGTTTAGATTTTTGTACCAATAGTAGTTATTTTTTTTATAATTTCAGTTAAATTATAGCTTACGTTTTCTTACAAATTTAGTTTATTTATTTATTTAGGTATATTTAGATTTATTTAGTTAACTTTCTTATTAATTAGATTAATAATCCTACAACTCCCGTCCTTTCCATTTCTTTAGAAAATAAAATTAATAATAACAGTAAAAATATAATTTTACCTGTATATGTATTAAGCAAAAAATGTATATAAATTAGAATATAAAAACAGCAAAAATATAACACTGTATCAAACAAAACAAAAAATATATAACAATAACAAAAGAAAAGCATGAGTTTAACATATTTGCACATGTGCGTGTGTGTGGTCTGTGGCGTGCGTATTGCTTCTTTTCAATTCTTGGAAATAGATAGAGTGAGAGAGCGTGGAGGAGGACAAAGAGCGGTGTACGGAAGGGTACATCGAGTTGGGATAAATGTTTTTGTTCATGGTATTATACTAAAGCTATGACGTCGCACATCCCGGTTGTTATGTGTGGCTATCTACGAGTATACACGAACTTACCTTTGGTACGACATTTTTTCGTATAAAGCCAATTTTAGACCACGTAAGGTGACTAAACGTTCCTGGAAGTTCTTTTTGCAGCCCACAACGTCAGTATTCGTTCACTGTAGGCATTTCTCCTTTCTTCTGTCCACCCGGTTATCTGTTTTTACTCTTCTTTCTTTAACGAAGCTCTTAAAGTCCGTAATTAGTTGTATGAATTTAATTCAGCTTAGTTCAGTTAAGTTATCTAGGTTTATTCTGGTTTTCTCAATATCCTTTCTGACTACTTTGAACCATTTGTCAGACACGTTAGCTCTATTGTTTAAAATCTTAAAAACTTGTTTTTTCAACCGGTTGTCATTCATTCTATACAGAGTCCGTAAAATTTTAGTCTTTTTTTTTAATCGTTTTCATTAATCTTGGTACGAAATTATTAAAAAGGAGGTTATTTAAACTAAATGACCTTAATTCTGAATAATTGTTTTGCGCAATGGAAAGTCACTTACAAAATCATTAGAGAAAAGTAGAATGCAGAGGCCTTTGGTACAATAAATCACACGGTATCCACAAGTTTAAAATATCACGTCTTTCTTAGATGCATAACTTTTGAGTACACAAATAAAAATACATACTAAACTGAAACATATTGAAAAGTATTAAAAACTGTTTAGGATAAATTTTTAATTTAGCTGGTCAAAAAGTTACTCACGCAATTTTTGGACATTACAATCGCCGCTTAATACGATAAAAAATCCGGTGTACTAACGTATATTCATAAAAAGCAGGACCTGTTGTATACCATTTGATAATTTAAAAATAAAAACACAGATGAATTATCTAAGCACAACTCTCTGAAATGAGTAATAACGGAAAAATTCAATTTTGGTTAAAAAAATGTTAAGAAATTAAATAACAAAATTATATAGAAACAAATTCTGGATAGATGTGTTGCTGTTTCGGTGATCAGCCGAAAGGTTGGTTTGAACCTCTAGAGGCTTTAATAAGTAAAACTAATAGGAGTGAGGTGGTTTACAAATTGCCTTCCTTACTGAGTGAAACAGTGGGCTTATCAGCATCCAAAGCCCTCTGAAAATCATCTACTTTCTGTTTCTTATCACACGGTTAGCCAAATATATGACTGAAGTATTTAAGAACAGAAAAGTTAGAGGTGTAAAGACACTAGTCACAGTTACCTCCTCTCACAGTAATAAATTTCATTTTACAGCCGATTCAGTGGTGAATGAACTGAAGGTGTAATTTGTAGAGTGTAAAGTAAAATTAGCTTTTCAGAGAGCCTGGCATGCTGATAAGCATACTTTTCTACTTAAAAAAGTAGAGTACTGGTAAACCACATCACTCCTCGTTTTACTTAGTAAAGCTTCTACAGGATCATATCAGCCTTTCGGCTGATGACCTAAACAACAACACTTAGTTTGTACTTATTTTATACTTTTTTTTACTTATTCATTTACAATTATTATTTAATAATTGACATTTTACCGTTTTATGTGAAAAGCAGGAGTTATCGATCATGATATACGAGGTGTGGCTAATAAACAACGAGACTGACGTTGTAAAACAATTTATTTTAATTTTATACATAATCACTTATTGTCACCTTCAATATACACTCCTTCTCTATATCTACAACGCTCAATGCTAATTTTCCATTGTTGGAAACAGTGCTGGAAGACATCTTCTGTCAGCTCCTTCAGGACACGTGCCGCTCAAATATTTTTGAAATGAAGCTCGCAAAAATGTTTGAACTGACACTTTGTACGCGATTGAAAATGACTCAAATTTTTTGGAAACGATAATAACATGTGATGAAATGTGGTTTTTTACTTATGATGCGGAAACGAAGCGCCAATCCATGCACTGGAAGAGCCGAACTTCACCGAGAGCCAAAAAGCTTGAAAGAGCCAGTCAAAATTTAAAGCAATGATGATTGTTTTTTTTATATCCATAGGATTGTATACCATTACTGGGTTCCTGAAGGTCAAACAGTTAATCAATATTACTACCTTGAGATACTTCCTAAACTACGTCAGAGAGTAAGGCAAAAACGCCCCGTAATGTGGAAGGACAAATCATGGGTTCTCCACCCAAGACAATGCGCCAGCACATTCCGCGTTATCTGTCAAGAGGATCCTAGCAAAGTGCAGCACCTAAGTGTTAGAACTTCCATCGTATTCACCAGATCTTGCATCATGTGACATCTACCTGTTTCCTAAGGTGAAATCTGCATTAAAAGGTACAAGATTTGAGTTTGTGGAAGCTGTAAAAGAGAAAGCAACTCAAGGAGCTAAGATGACTTCCAGCACTGTTTCCAACAATGGAAAATTCGCATGGAGCGTTGTAGGGATAGAGAAGGAGTGTATATTGAAGGTGAAAATTTGTGATTATGTATAAAATAAAAATAAAATTGTTTAAGTCAGTCTCGTTATTTAATAGCCACACCTCATATATCATGAAAGGAATGTAGTGAGGCTTCTTATTAGAGGTTGCCAATTATGAGAATCCATCCATTGCTACAAATAAAATTAAATAAGCATTCATAAATAAATATATACTATTTATTTCTTCAAAAAATATACAAAATAGTCAAGTTTTAAACTACAGAAGTTGAAATAATAATATTAAGTTAAATTAAAACAGAATACAACATACAAACTAGAATTAGTTAAAATTTAAAAAAAAATTAAATACAGTTAGCAACTAAATTAACAAGAGCTTATAACAAATAATGAACTTAAAAAACTTAAGATTAAACATAAATTGGTGTAATGTATTAACATTTTTCTCACACTTTCTTCAATCGAGCTTATTAATTTTTTTTAACTTAAACTACTCCGGAAACCTGAGGGTGTGGTCAGTTTAATGCGTAAGGAACCTGAGGTGGTGATAGATTTAATGCATAATCACCTGAGGGTTATGCCTATAACAGGCAAGTAGAGTATTAAATTATTTGCACTCTTATCTGCTAGTTCCAGGGCTACAAAAAATAGTTCTGTTTCTTATCACGTGGTCACCCAATTATACGACTGAACGATTAAAGAACAGAAGACGTAAAGGTATAAAAGACACTAGTCAGAGTTATCTCCTCTAAAAGTAATGAATTTCATTACACAATCAGAACCTGTGGTGAATGAAGTGAAGTTGTCATTTGCAGAGTGCAAAGAAGATGCTTTTCGGAGGGCCTGGCATGCTGATAACCATAGGCTACTTTTGTAATCAGTGAGGAAGGCAATGGTAAAATACCTCACTCCTCGTTTTACTTAGTAAAACCTATAGAGGTTCAAACCAGTCTTTCGGCTGTTGACCTAAACAATAACCTGAGGGTGGCGGTAGGTTTAATTCATAAGTTGTTGTTGTTTAGGTCATCAGCCGAAAGGCTGGTTTGAACCTGTAGAGGTTTTACTAAGTAAAACAAGGAGTGAGGTGGTTTATCATTGCCTTCCTCACTGAGTGGAAAAGTACGCTTATCAGCATGCTGGGCCCTCTGAAAAGCACATATTTTCCACTCTGCAAATGGCACCTTCACTTCATTCACCACAGGGTCTGGCTGTATAATGAAATCCATTACTTTCAGACGAGATAACTCTGATTAGTATCTTTTACATCTCTACCTCTTCTGTTCTGAAATGATTCAGTCATTTAATTGGCTGACCATGTGACAAGAAACAGAACTATTTATTTTAGCCCTGCAAATAACAGATTGAGTGTAAATAATTTGACACTCCACCTGTCTGTTATGGGCAGAATTCATAAGTACCAGAAATTAATTATTAAAATATATCCGTAACGAAAAGTTTTACAGTAAAATATTTTTAAACAATTCGTATTTGGTCCATAATCATTTTCTTATTAAAGTTACTATGTTTATTAAAGATATGTCGCTGTAAGTCTGATTTATAGCTGCATTGATGAGGACAATGAGGGCATGGAAATTGAGGTGGAGTCCCACATTCGTATCTCTGATGTCTTTTCAGGTTATCTTTACGATTATAAGTTTTTTTACATCTTTCACACTCAAAAAGTTTGGCAGAAGGTTTCATAAAATGTTGAGACTGAAAATTATAATAAGCTTCCAAAGATACATAATCTGCATCTGAAAAAAAATTACAAAAAAACATGTCAAAACATTTTTAATATGTTTTCTATGACATAAATTTCTATGCATGCTGCGAACAACAAAACTTACAAATATATTACATAATTTTGCGATTAAGAAAGAAAAACATCATCCGTAACCGAATCATAATTATTATAACAAAGATTTAAAATTATGTATATACGAGGTAAAAAAATTCGGTGAATGCTCTAATGAAGTGTTTCTCAACCGGTGGGTTGTGACCCCCCCCCCGGGGGGAGCCGCGAAATACGTGGGAAAAATAAAAAACAGTTATTGGTATTTATTTTAAAATGATACACAACAATTGTACATTACTTTTACAAAGTTTTCCAATTCAATTAACGCGAAACATGTGTTTGTTTGGAATTAACCATTTTTGAATATCTGGATTTATTTTTATAAATTCAAAATTATTTATAATTTTCCAGTGGCAAACGATTTCTTGACTTGGTTTTAAATTCACTATTTTGGAAAATCCTTGTTGACAGGTTGTAGGATGTGGCAAATGGTATCAAAATTTTCAACACTGCTCTGGACAGTTCTGGGTTTTATTTTTTATTTTTATTCAAAATTTGTGGGCACAAGCATAGTTGAAAAACAATTTTATTGCCTGATAACTTGATAGCTCTATCAGTTGATAATGAAGACGAATACTTAGCTCATCGTTTTGTACAGCTTATTCATTAAACGGATTCACTACCCAAAAATATCCACTCATATCCTTAACTGGAATAGAATCTGTCAATTAAAATCACTGGATTTATTACTTGTGTTATTTCAAGTGATATGTAGGCCTAATAATATTTCTTAAAAAGTACTACACTTGATAGTAACGATTAAAAATTACATTTATTACAGAATTAAATTTTGTTACCATTATAATTCACAGGGGGTAGGCAAAACATTCAACCCAAAAAGGGAGTTCGAGTGTCTAAAAGGTTAAGAACTACTTGTTTAATATATCCGGTACTGAACACTTAAACAAGGTCACTCGCATGCGTATGTATGGCTAAACATGTCCTCTGTTCGGAATTGCGCGAGGCTCCTAGTATCGCATTACTGCATTCATTTCAACAGAGTGTTTTGAGTAGTGTGCGTCAAAAAGCCATGAAGCAACGACACAACATTAAATTCTGCTTCAAATTGGGTAAAACGGCGACGAAAACCCATGAAATGTTGGTACAAGTTTACGGGCACGATGCTGTGAGTAGAAAATGTGTGTACGATTGATTTTGACGCTTTTGCGCAAGCAAAGGAAACAGTAGAGGACGAACCGTGTTCGGGCCGGCCATTCACAAGCAGAACACCTGAAAATAAATCCCAAATTGCCTTGGATGATGGGTTCCACTGTGTCTTTATTAATACTCACTTCTTCTACTATAATCACAGAGTCATTCGACGATCATTTCCGAGTGACACTTGGAAATGAAAATTGAAATTTTTTCAGGCATCTTGTTTGTGAATGCCCTGCCCAAACGCAGTTCGTTCTCCACCAACTCCTAACCAGCGCGAAAGCGTGCAAACCAATAGTACACACATTTTTTACTCGCAGCATCGTCCCCGTAAACTTATACCAACATTTCATAGGTTTATATCGCACATTTACCCAGTTTGAAGAAGAACTTAATGCTGTGTCGTTGCTCCATGGCTTTTCGACGCACATTGCTCGGAAGAATGTGTTGGAATGAATTCAGCAATACGAAACGAGGAGCCTCGCGCAATCCCGGATAGAGGACAGATCCGGATATGTCCATGGATTCCTACGCATGCGAGTGACCTTGTTTTAAGTGTTAAATACCGATGTATTAGACCATTCACCGAATTAGTTAGATACACCTCGTATATTACTAAACCAAGCAAAGTATTTAATCGGCTAAATAGGAAGAAACTATGTGCAAAGTCATAAAGAATTTAACCTGAAAGAGCTATGATAGTAATACTCGTGGTGTACGAACGGGAGTACCGATTCACAGGCGGCTGTTTTGTTTCAACAACTGAATTTATTTATAAAAAAACTAAAAGTAAATATGTTAAATGTATTTACATGACGAATACAATACCTGATGGTAATTATTTCAATTTTCCTTATAACTATAATGGTAGTACATTTCAATCTGTTCAATTTAAGAACAATAATCAACCCCACCACTCAATGAGATGAGGATAGATAACGTGTATAACAAGTAATTCAGGTGTAGTCTTGTACATATTCAGAGAGTACAGTTAATTGAACCCCAACCATCAAAATACAACCCTAACCACTTTCCCCTATTCAAATCCAAATAAAAGTAAATACATTTACTAGGATTCGAACCAGGAACCTTCGTTTCCGAACATCAACTGTCAAACAGTTGACTCGCAGCGACAATTATACCACTAAATCAACCCGGATGCTTCCAGTAGAAAAGAAAGTTATTTAAAAAAAATTTAAAACACTGAATCTTGACAACAAATAGGTAATGTAATAGATAAAAAAAACAAAAATACAGAATAACAGATGAAAATATAATTTAGTTTAACTTATTATTAGTTCACGTTCATATAATTCATTTTGATGAGTTCAAGAATAGTAGACGGACTACTAAGAATATAGGTTACGCGGTCAAGAAGAACTGTACGATGAAAATGAACGATTAATGGAAACGATTAGAAAACAACTAAAATTATATGGGCATTTGAGTATAGAACGAATGGACAACCGGTTGACGAAACAAATTTTTAGCACACTAAAAAACAGAACAACTAAGGTGTCGGATAAACGGTTTAAAGAAGTCAGAAAGGATATTGAGAAAAGCGGAATAAACCGAGAAAACTTAATGAACTGAACCAAATTCAAACAACTAATTACGGGACTTTAAGAGCTTTTATAAAGAGCAAAAATAGAACAAAGGTGGATAGAAAGAAGAACGGAGAAAAGTCTACAGTGAACGAATGCTGAAAACGTGGGCAGCAAAAAGAGCTTCCAGAATCGTCAAAAGACAACTCACGTGGTCCAAAATTGGTCCTATACGAGAAAAAAATTCTTACAACGAGCATCTATTCAGTCTTCTATGCCATCTATTTTCTACCTGATTAGTAATACATACTTAATTACGTAGGCTTACTAATTTTTATAATTAATTACATTTATAACGTTAGCTACATACCTTTTCATCGAAAAATTCGTACTAAAGCCGCAATCTTAAAAATTTTCAATTTTTTTACAGGTTTTAATGAGTGAAATACAGGAAATCAGTAATTGACGCTAAATTAAGCATTGTAGAAAATATTTAATTTTGGAAATAGGTTACGTATCACCAGAAAACTCGACATAAACATTTTCATCAAAATCAATCAATCGGAAGCAGTAGTTTATTCGATTATTGGTCTTAAATTGAACAGTTTGAATTATTCACTTCTTTTGCGATTTTCTCAAAAACAGTTCCTACTGTTTTTTAAAAAATCACCAATACTGTATATTTACTAAATGTTTTCTCTACACGGTAAGCGCCATGTCTGCTAAAATTCATGGGAGGGGCTGTGCTGTCGTAGGAAAAAGTGTTATTCTCATAAGATTGCGGTTTTAATATGCATTTAACGACAAAAGTGTATTTATAATCAAAGTTATAAAAAATTATTAATAGAAAAATTTAGAAATACATTAGAATATATAGTTATAGAAAATTAAAACAATATTAAAGAAAATTAAAAAACGAGCTACAACTTTAAATATCAAACTTTTTTTTTCTACAGAGTTTACTTCAGCGTCAATTACTTATCTTCCGTATTTTAGTTATTTCCCGGCCGGCCTGCTGGGGAAGTGGTTAGCGCAACTGGTTTCTACGCCGGGGTCCCGGGTTCAATTCCCGGTCAGGTCTGGCATTTTTTCATCACTCATTTTCATATATTATCATTTTCCACCGTCTGCATATGCAAAAATTTGAAAACAATATCAAAAACGTAAAACCAAAAATAGAAAAATTGATTTCCGAATTTTTGAGTCCAACAAACGTTGATTTTCATTTCGTGATAACAATACGTTATACCTATACATATTAAATTATATACATTGGCAAAAAATCGTGTGTTTCACACTAGATTTTTCTTTTAGCAGTAAAATCAGCTGCGAAAGACTCCACCAAATTTTTTAACACAAATTCCAGTATCGGTTGGCATCGGATAAGACTGTATACTAGGGCTCAGGTGAATAAGGTATATTCAGATTAATTAACTATTAATTAATATTAATATTAATATTAATTATAGATAATTAACTATTAATTGAGCGCACTAATATATTTTTAGTAAACATCAAATGGTTTGTATATCAAATCTTTTTTCAATGAAAGGTTGTTTAAATACGCACAGATATAGAATATGCTTCCATCTGGTGGCGATCATTTAAAACTATATGAACGCATTGTTCACACCGCTGTAAGGAGTATATTGCTTCGTAATTTTACAATGGAGAGAGTCATAATTACCAGGTAAATGAACAAATATTAATTTTTTTAAAAATGTTATTGGCAACTGTAATATAACATCACATTATAATATAAAATAATGTATAACTGTTATCTGCCCATAACAGACAGGTGGAGTGTCAAATTATTTACACTCAATCTGTTCGTTGCAGGGCTAAAATAAATAGTTCTGTTTCTTATCACATGGTCAGCCAATTAAATGACTGAATCATGTAAGAACAGAAGAGGTAGAGATGTACTGTGACACTAATCAGAGTTATCTCCTCTGAAAGTAATGAATTTCATTATACAGCCAGACCCTGTGGTGAATGAAGTGAAGGTGTCATTTGCAGAGTGGAAAATATGTGCTTTTCAGAGGGCCTGGCATGCTGATAAGCGTACTTTTCCACTCAGTGAGGAAGGCAACGGTAAACCACCTCACTCCTCGTTTTACTTAGTAAAACCTCTACAGGTTCAAACCAGCCTTTTGGCTGATGATCTAAACAACAACAACATAACTGTTATAACTATAACAGGCAGGTGAAGTGTTAAATTATTTGCACTCAATCTGCTCGTTCCACGGCTACAAAAAATAGTTCTGTTTCTTATCATCACATGGTCAGCCCATTATATAACTCAATCATTTGAAGAGGTTTTAACAAAAACAACTAAAGTCCAAATCTGAAAAATTTTCAGGAGGATTAAAAAGTCCTCCAGTCTGTTGTTATGGTTTTGAACGTAATGATGCTGTGGTAACTTTATTCTGCATACTTTTTGAGTAAAGAAAATTCATTATTTTAACGTCTATTAATAACCAATTATAATGTTATCTAATAAAATAAAAATTAAAACCTGGACTATGGTTATTTTTGACAAACATTTTACCAGCTGTATTTTGTACTTCCAAATTAAAGTCAATTTATAATAAAGAAATGGGAAAAAATAATAAATCTCTTTAATTACTATCACTTTCAAGTGATTTCATTTTTATGCAGCCGTTAATAAACCAAGTAATAAATAAACTATTTTGAAAAGTATATTAATTTTGATCAAAAACAACCTTAGTCTAAGATCTGTGGCATTTTTTGCATAAAACAAGATGGACTATGCCGGCCGCATTGGCGCAGTTGGTAACGTGCTTGCCTTTCATCATGCAGTCCTGGGTTCGAATCCCACTCAGGCACGGCATATTTTCATACGTTACACCCCAACGTCGTCGCTAATGACCGTTGTAGTTGATGCGACGTTAAATAAATAAGTTAAAAAAAAATATGGACTATGGTTGTTTTTGCAAAACTAGCTAATTTTTAACACATTGTATTAATGTAACCATGGCTTTTTTTGCTATAATGATTATTACACATAATGGACGCAAGGGTGCACTTTAAGATGGCATGCATAACTAAAATTGGCATTTTTCGGACTATGGTTGTTTTTACGAAAACTTCTTCATTTAAGAAAAGAAAAGGTAGAAATTTAAGAGAAACTAGTCACAGTTTTCTTCTCTGAGAATAATGAATTTCATTTGATTATACAGCCAGACCCAGTGGTGAATGAAGTGAAGGGGTTTCATTTGCAGGGTGGAAAGTGGGGGTGCTTTTCAGTGGGACCTGGCTTACTGATAAGTATACTTTTCCACTCAGTGAAAAGCCCTTTCGGCTGATCACCTAAACAAAAATCTGGTGTGAAACACTCACACAACTTTCTCTTGCCAATGCAAATGATTAATAATAAACCTAACATTATTAATAAAATATTAGAAATAAACAAAAACTAACCTCAAAAACATAACCTTATTTTAATCATGAGTGAATGACGCAAAATGACAATCGAACTCAGTTTGGCTTAAAAATACGGAAAATCACGCTTTCACGCTAAACTAGGCTCTGTAGAGAAAAATGCTCTAAACAAAAGTTGTAGATCTTTTAATTTTCTATAAATTTAATTATATACACTTTTGTCGTAAAATGCATACTAAGACCGAAATGTTAAAAAAATCAATTTTTCTCACGTTTTCGTGAGAAAAAAAAACAGAAAATCGCAAATTACCGCTAAACTAAGCGTTATACAAAAAATTGTTTGAAATAAAAGTTGTAGAATTTTACATTCTCTACAACTTTTATTATATAACGTTTTGCGCTAAAATGCATATTAAAGCCGCAATCTTAAAAAGAAAATGTTTTTACGTAAAAACAGCCTCACGCAGAATTTCAGCAAACATGGCGCCTACCCTATATTGTAGAGAATAAAAAATTGAGTAAACCAGGCGATTTTAAAAAAAATCATAGGACCAGTTTTTGAGAAAATCGCAAAAAAGTGAAAAATTACACGAATAAACTACCACTTCCGGTTGACCGATTTTGATGAAAATGTTCGTGTCGAGTCCGGTAGTGGTACGTAACTTAAGCTTCAAGTTTCAAGTTCGTACGATGTTCCGTTCTTGAGATATTCTGTTCACACACAGACACACACACACACACACACACACACACACACACACACACACACACACACGCACACAGACACACACACAGACCAATCGCTAAAAACATGTTTTTTGGGTTCAGGGGGTCTGAAAACGTATAGATTAAGTGAAAACTCGATTTCGAAAAATCGACATGAAAACAATACTTTTCTTCTTATATATTCATATAGGCAAGAGAAAGTAAAAATTAAAATGTCAGAAATTGGATAATTTATAATTACGAGAAATAATTGATATCATATTATTCGGAAAACAGGATTTTTAAAAACATAGTATATTTCATCACAGCACTTTTATTACCATAAAAAATACGTACAATATATATAAATTAAAATACTACAGCTAAAACTTCATTAATGGTAATCCCCACCCGTATTTTTCTTAATGTTAACATTTCTACCCGTTACTTAAGAACCACATAAAACAAACTTCATTAATTTTTAAATAAATTTATATAACTTTAAATAAAATTTTTAAATAAATTATATTTTTAATTAACATAATATGAAAGTGAAACCTTTGATTCAGTTGAAATCTGTTTGGGAATTTTATAAAAGTACATTCAATAGTAAGAACTCGATTAGGTAAATACCAATTAAAAATTTGACACTTATTTCTTTACTAAAAAGAGAGAAACAGTACATGTATATACATAATATTTTTTTTTTTTAAAATGGAGGTGCTCTGTAACAAAAACCTATAGTCCGATTCACGAAAGAAAACACCAGTCTTTAAACAGCAATATCTTTTGAACCGTTGTATGTAAAAACGATAACGATACATCTAATCTTTTTTTTATTATTCCTAATTTGTGTACGTTGCAATCTGTTCAATTGAGAACAATAAGCAACCCCGTGACCCAATGAGATGAGGATGATGTGTATGACGTGTAAATGAGGTGTAGTCTTGTACAGACCCAAGCCGACCATTCCTGAAAGAGTCTGGTTAATTGAACCCCAAACATCAAAGTACGCTGGTAAACACTGTCTAGTATTCAAATCCGTATAAAAGTAACTACCTTTACTAGGATTTGAACCAGGAAACTTCGTCTCCGAAAATCAGCTGTTAAACAGCTGATTTTGGCGACGGATCTAATTAAAGTTCATTTTATGGTTGGTTAAAGGATTACATTAACATATAATATTTTGTAGGTCTATACATTTTAAATTACGCGTCAACAAAGTAATAGGCAGAACTTCAAAGTTGTGTATACTGGAAAAGTGGTTAAAAAACAGGGTACTTTTTATGCATAATTCGTTATATTTAATAAACTATTAATTTCCGAAAATGTTTATGTGTATATTCTATGCTGTAACCAACAATAAAAGAAGCTTTAATTTGAAGTATTGTAATTGTTTTTAAATATAACGTTTCGAAAGATATTTCTGTTTAAAGACAGGTGTTTTCTTTCCTGAATCGAACTATAGTGTTGAAAAAATAATTCGACAAAGTTGTGTTGAAACCGAAAAGATTGTTGAACACTAAACTACTACTTTTAGTGGACCGATTTTGATGAAAAATTTTGTGTCGGGTTGTTTCTTCATAGTAAGTACCTAAATTAAATTTAATATTTTAAATATAGGCCTATCGTTCTTTAGATATTTTGTTCATATACAAAAATCGGTAAAAACACGAGTTTTCTGTTCCAGGGGCTTGAAAACGTGTACTTCTGGTGAAAACTACATTTCAAAAATTGACATGAAAATAATAATTTAATTTATAGTAATAAAGGAAACTGGATGCAACCGCAGCATAGTGACTAGTGCGCTAGTCTACAAAGCGGAAGGTCCCGAGAGAGGCATTGGTCTGGAAATGTTAACACGTTAAGACTCACCGTTATAGTACCGGAACTCACAGCAGTAGCTACTGACCAAGCTGTTGATGTGTGAATTTAAATAAACTAAAAAAAAAAAATACATAAGAAAGTACGAATATCCGAAATTTCATAAAAATATTGGGGCTTAATAACTTAGACCGCATTTCTCAAAATTACACTACTGTCACGTAGCACCTTTATTACTCCCAGAGGAGATAACTCTGACTAGTGTCGTTTACCCTCTACCTCTTCTATTCTTAAATGCTTCAATCATATAAATGACTGACCATGTGATAAGAAACAGAAGGCGTGTCAATTTATTTACACTCAATCTGTCCATTGCAGGGCTAAAATAAATAGTTCTGTTTCTTATCACATGGTCAGCCAATTAAATGACTGAATCATTTAAGAACAGAAGAGGTAGAGGTGCCAAAGACACTAATCAGAGTTGTCTCCTCTGAAAGTAATGAATTTCATTATACAGCCAGACCCTGTGGTGAATGAAGTGAAGGTGTCATTTGCAGAGTGAAAAATCTGTGCTTTTCAGAGGGCCCGGCATGCTGATAAGCGTAATTTTTCACTCAGTGAGGAAGGCAATGGTAAACCACCTCACTCCTTGTTTTACTTAGTAAAACCTCTAGAGGTTCAAACCAGCCTTTCGGCTGATGACCTAAACAACACAACACAAGAAACAGAACTATTTTTTGTAGCCCTGCACTAGCAGATCGAGTGCAAATAAATTTAACACTCCACTTGCCTGTTATGGGCAATATATAAAATAATATGTGGTAAATAATTTAAAAAAATAATTATTATTATTATTATAAATTTTTTTTATATTCTCTAATTTGTCTTTTATTCATGGTCTATAAGAAGTTGAATAAAAACGGCCCTCGTGCATTGCTCGTATTTTATGCTAACAAATATTAAAAATCGATCACGTCAAATTTTCCCTCGGGCGACTATCTTTAAAAACTCTTGTTCACTTTATAATGTTTATTAAAAAGATGAATTTTTAATTGTGATTTATAAAAGCATTTATAAGGACAAATACTGCAAGTAAATTGGGGTAATTTACCGCATTCAAATTTTTTATGTCTAGTTAAGCAATATTTTGAAGTGTAATTTTTGCCACAATCTTCGCATTGAAATGGTGAAGTTGTTGCCGGATTTGTTCGATTTTGTTGATTATTGTCATTAGTTGGTAAACCTGATGGTTTAAACAGGAGTCGATCTGTATAAAAAAAATCGAAACAAACAAAATTAATTAAATGATAATTTTTTATCACAGATAATCCCTGTAAAAATATTTAAAAAAGTTGAATAACATTAAAAATATAGGTAAGAGTCGGTATAATGGTGATACAAGTAATTTGGTGACAGTTTTTAGTTCCCCCCCTGGGAAGGGAAAGGGGGGAAAGAATGAAATGAGAATGTCAGCCCAAAAATCAAAGAGTATGGCATTCAAGGGACAATGGCCGGTTCGCTCAAAAATTATACTTGGCAACCGAACTATAGAATAAGTTTGAGATTTTAAATATTTAGGATGCAAGAATTCCTATGACAAAGATAATCTTTGTCGTAAGAAAAAAACTGGCAAAATTCAGCACTGTATGCGGTTCAATTCACAGGTAAGGAATTCTCTATAGAACAGAAAACGAGACAGGACACCCAAATGAAATTTCATAGAGCAATGGCTGTACCGCTCTAACATATGGGAGTGAAACATGGGTGTCATTACAGAGGAATGAATCTCGTATTCAGGCTGCTGACTGAGTTTGTGGATTTGTGTGATAGTGTAGTTTGCCATGAAAACGTCTAATAATTTCTTTACTATTTCGTCGTTAAGGTCTCTATGCAATGTTTTATTACTGACATATGTTGGACAGTGGGCTCATCTTACCAGAAGAAGGGATAGGCTACTGAGGCATATCTTAAGACATCCAGGTATTGGGCTATCAATAATGGAGGGTAATATTGAAAGAGAAAATTGTAGAGGGAGGCAAAGGTTAGAATATATAAAGCAAATTACAAAAGATGTAGGGTGTTACAGGTATGTAGATATGAAACGACTTGCGCAAGATAGAACAGTTTGGATAATTGTATCAAACCAGCCGAGAGACTGATGACAAAAAAAAAATGTTGGATAGCCCGTGATGATGCGTAAAGTTTTGTTCTGGAATGTCTGAATACGTTTTATGTTAGATAATTTAGCTTATCCGTTGGTCCAAATAAAACGAAGAGGTAACTTGTAACAGTTAAGTTTCTGAGTACAGTATAATACCGATTATCCGTGGTAATTGGGGGGATAACTATACCGGATAACCGGAAAACACGGATAATACAACCCAATTCGGTCGAGACCACTTACGTCATAAACAAAACCATCAGTTACGCGTATGTTTTATTCTACTGATTAATACATGTTAATACTATCGGATATCGGAAATAAATAAACAAATTGTATTGAAATAAAAATATTTACTACATAAATTTATATAAGTCTTACCTTAAACTACATACCAAAAAAAAATCACAAAACATCTGTTATTTTACTATGTTTCATTTTATGCCGCAATATTTTTTCTTTTTTTTTCTTATATAACCACCAATATGTAAAATGTCCACGTAATCTGTGTCATCCTGCGTTCTATGAAAGTTAGTAATGTTTCGGCACCGGTTAAAGCTTCTTTGCAACTTATTTTAGGAGCTGGTAACGTGCTTGCCTCTCATCACGCGGTCTTGGATTCGAATCCCACTCGGGCATGGCATTTTTTCAAACGTTACAAAAAATTCATTTCATCCTTCACCGTCTGCATTAGCAGCAATTTGCAAAACAGTCGGACGTTAAACCAAAAAAAAAAAATTTCTAGTGATCGCACGGTTAATCCAAACCCCGGTTAAACGATCCACGGAAAATCGGTACTCTACTGTAATAGGAAAGGGAGATTTATGGTAAATAAGACTGTAGAGAAGTTTTAACCGCACGTTAAGAGATAGCCTTTTAATTCGGGTATGTGGATTGTCAGTCTTCAGTTTAGTGTCAGTCCTAAGTATTTCTCTGAGGTTTTTTGTGGGATCGGTGAATTGTGTAAATAAACTGTCTAAAAGTAAATGTAATGTGTTGTGATTTTTCAGTATTCAGTTTAATCAGAAAATTTTAAACGCAAGAAAACTGTTGAACATGATATATAGGGTGATTCAAAAAGAGCGCCGGTTTTTAAACGGCTGGTAAATTTTTGTTTATCGGTTGGCAACATTGTTTGACCTCATTTCTATTTCGGAGAACATTCCGATTGACGATTCAGTTGTAGTTTCTCTTGTTCGCAGTGTAATACTCTCGCAGTCTCTGTCTAACCATGGAGAAGTTTACTATTGCGCAACGAGTGTTAATCGTCAAAACATTTTACCAGAGTGGAGAGAGTTATGCGGCTACTGTCAGGCGACTTCGCGGTACTCTAGGACGTATGAAGCACCGAATGAATCAACAGTTCGTAGGCTCATGAAAAAGTTTTTTGAGACGGGTTCAACAGTCGACCTTAAAAGTTCTGGACGTCGTCGTTCTGGCCGAACTGAGCAGAACGTTGCGTTGGTTCGTGACAGTGTGGCTGTTAGTCCAGCAAAATCAATACGTCGCCGTTCTCAACAATTGGGTTTAAGATGTTCTTCTGTACGGAGAATTCTTCGGTACGATCTCCAATATCACCCGTATAAAATTCAGTTGACGCAACATTTGAAAGTGGCAGACCACCAGAAGAGACGACAGTTTGTTGACTGGGTATTGAGAAAACGGCAGGATGATGACACCTTCGCAAACAAAATCATTTTCAGTGATGAGGCGCACTTCCACTTAAACGGTTTTGTTCATAAACAGAACTGCCGTATGTGGGGTTTAGAAAACCCCACATACGGAAACTTGTCCCACATAGTCGAAACTTGTCGTGCAGTAATATCCAATTTCATGGACAGAGTTGATGCGTGCCAGCGCAGTAGAGGAGGACACATGCATGACATCATTTTTCATACATAAAATCGGAAGGTAAGATGAACTTGTTGATGTATCAAACCGGATCAGCTTAGTTTTTTATTTATTAGTTTTTTATTTTAGTTAATTTTAGTTATTTTAGTTATGACAAACTGTCATAACTAATCAACCATCCAAATACCATTGTGATAACAATGTTAACAATGTTAACAATGATAACAATGTTAATGTTTGTTAAAATGAAAATGTTGTTTTCTGTTTTTTTTAGTTATTTTAGTTATTTTAGTTATTAGTTTTTTATTTGTATTAGTTTTTTATTTTCAGTTTTTCAATAAAATAAATCTCTTAATTTGATATATCAAAACCGGCGCTCTTTTTGAATCACCCTATAGATGTACGCGATTCTAACACTAAACATCATAAATACTCACAAAATACCCTTTTTGCTACTGCTAATAAGGTTAAATCTAAACAATTTGTATTTTTCTCCAATAATATTATATGTGTTTTTTATCACCAAATTACATAACAGTATCACCGAAATACCTCCCACGTCACCAAAATACTTGACCCAGTACTGTACATAAAATAATTAGATATATTTGGCGTAATGATAAAATTACACTTTTATTAAAGTTAAAAGTACCTCACCTCACCCAAATAGTTAATTGACCATAACCGCGAAGCATTTTTTGGTTCATTTCCATAAATGGTTGTTCATGTATATCCAAAGTAAAATCGTAAATCCAAAATTTCTGATTATTTTCAAATTTAAATAGTACAATAAAGCGAACTATCTTATTATATTTATACGACAGACATTCAATAATTAACAAGACAAATTAATAAAGATAAAAACTGTTCATTCGATGACAAAGAAATGTCTTGAGTGATAAGTTGGCAATCTTGGGAACAATGTTCATCAGCTTTTATATTTATAGCCCGATTAAAGAAAGAAAACAACTGAATTTAAATAGCAATATCTTTTGTACCGCTGTATTATGTAAAAACAATTATAAAGGTGACCAACTACGGTGGCATGCGGGCGACACATGCGCAGTAAGTAGATCCCCCACCACGGCGCCGTAGCCTGTCGACTAAAGATACAGGCTGCCTCTAAAGTAGTACTCATTACTCGTTTTGTTGTGTACGTGCGGTTATCGTTTTAACATTTGTATCGCTGTCGAAAGCCGATTAGTTACGCGCGCACAAAATTAGGGGGAGAATGTCTGCAATTCAATTTGAGGTAATAGGCGATAAGTTTTTTTCTAAATGATGTACCCATACGTTTTGGCCTGAAAGAGAGGGACGTCATACCCTCACTCTGTTATATTTACTATACGGTTCTTTTTGTTAATATGTCAAACAACTGATATTGTGCGTGTGTAGTTGATTTCTAAAATTTGACGTATGTTTCGTATAAAATTCACAACTATTAAAATTGATTCAGCTTCTTGGAATATTAACAGGAAGTAGACACCAGACACGATGATCTATCTTTGACTTCCCTTCAAAAAGTGATTTTTTCAAGCTCGTTTATTATTTCTCTTTCTGTCCTACATACATCAAATTACAGATAAAATTTTATATTTTATAACAAAATAATAAAACGCATATTATGTAATCCTGGAAAAGAAGTTAGGGCCTATATTAGCCTACGTGATACGCAAAAAATGCGATGAGATTTAAATGTCCAACTTTGTACGAGCGTATCTTATATAAATATCAGAGTATAATAATAAAATTTTTAGTGTAATAAAATAAGATCCATTAGGAAGCGAAAGTAATATTTTCAGAATTTTTTCATGAAAAATGAGCTTGTTAAAGTGTAGTGAACGAAACTGGCCGGCAGAGTGCCCTACCGTACCGCGTATTGTCACTATTGCGCTTGAACACCGTTCACTGATTGAAATGAGTTGAGGGGAAAGGCGGACGCAACACATTCTCTCTCTGTCCCGCTACCCTCCCTACATGCCGCCGTAGTTGGCGAACAGTATACGATATATCAAATTAAAGCTTGTTTTATTGTTATGTACAGGATTAGCCTACATTAACATATAATACTTTGTAGCCATATACATTTTAAAGTATGCGTGAACAAAGTTATAGTACGTACCTTGAAGTTGGTTATATATACTGGAAAAGTGGGTACTTTTTTATGCGTACTTCGTTATATTTTAATACACAATTAATTTTCGAAAACTTTAATGTACTCGTATATCCTGTAATTAACAATAAAACAAGCTTTACTATAGGGTGATTCAAAAAGAGCGCCGGTTTTGATATATCAAATTAAGAGATTTATTTTATTGAAAAACTGAAAATAAATACATCAACAAGTTCATCTTACCTTCCGATTTTATGTATGAAAAATTATGTCATGCATGTGTCCTCCTCTACTGCGCTGGCACGAATCAACTCTGTCCATGAAATTGGATATTACTGCACGACAAATTTCGACTTCCATTTGCCCGATAACTCGTCGAATTTCCTCCTTCAAGTCATTAATGTTTCGGGGTTTATTGGCATACACCAATGACTCCAGATGACCCCAAAGATGAAATTCACAAGGCGTCAAGTCACACGACCTTGGTGGCCATTGATGGTCGGAATTACGAGAAATGATGCGATCCTGGAACCGTTCACGGAGCAACAACATTGTTTCTCGTGCAGCAACTGAATTTTATACGGGTGATATTGGAGATCGTACCGAAGAATTTTCCGTACAGAAGAACATCGTAAACCCAATTGTTGAGAACGGCGACGTATTGATTTTGCTGGGCTAACAGCCACACTGTCACGAACCAACGCGACGTTCTGCTCAGTTCGGCCAGAACGACGACGTCCAGAACTTTTAAGGTCGACTGTTGAACCCGTCTCAAAAAACTTTTTCATGAGCCTGCGAACTGTTGATTCATTCGGTGCTTCATTACGTCCTAGAGTACCGCGAAGTGGCCTGACAGTAGCCGCATAACTCTCTCCACTCTGGTAAAATGTTTTGACGATTAACACTCGTTGTGCAATAGTAAACTTCTCCATGGTTAGAGACAGACTGCGAGAGTACTACACTGCGAACAAGAGAAACTACAACTGAATCGTCAATCGGAATGTTCTCCGAAATAGAAATGAGGTCTAACAATGTTGCCAACCGATAAACAAAAATTTACCAGCCGTTTAAAAACCGGCGCTCTTTTTGAATCACCCGTTATTATGTATCGTAATTGTTTTTACATACAACGGTTCAAAAGATATTGCTGTTTAAAGACAGGTGTTTTCTTTCCTGAATCGAACTAGATTGTGATATATTAACGTAACATCTTTTGTTCATTTCAAAATGTCACCTTTGCTTGAAACGTTACACTCCGTAAGAATAACGTTCAGTGATAAGATGTTTGTCATTCAAAGATATAAAACCGGTGGAAATCTACTCAAGAATGTTTAAATAGCATGGTAAAGTGTTAACACCGAATAATATGTATAAAGAGTGAAGGGGGTACGGCTGAGGTATAATGAATGAGTGATGCATGCTGGGAATACGATTGTTGTATTACTCTGATACAAAACATTCGTTTTCAAACATTCCGTATTTAAAATAATTGTTTGTATTTATTATATTTATTTATTTACATATTTTGATATAAATTAGCAAGTTAAATATTATGAATCCGACCAAGTTAATAACCCGGTAGGTATTTGTTAAATTAATGCGTCGGATGATAAGAATACTTTTTTAGTCTATTTAGTACACGCTACAACTACAAATGCATCAGCTGTGAAAGACTACTAACTAATTCATTCTCCCACTACTATAACAACGCACTGCATTCCACAACAACTACACGGAGCTTGGACTCAAGCTATACCTCTAGACCAATCCGGTGGGTCAAAAACTAATAAACAGGATTAATGTAAACAACACCAAAAAATTTATTTCACTTACATATTGATGAAATCCAGGAATAATAAATAAAATAAATGCGTATTCTGAAATGAAAAAATATATACTTGAATACATTTTTTTTTATTTGAACAATTTATAATTTACTAATATGTTTATTGACTACATGACTCTGTAACTGAGCTTTATGGAAACATTTATGAGAACAAAACTGACAACTAAACTGTGGTAGTTTGCCACACTCGTATTTCTTATGTCTATTTAAGTTCCCTCTTACCGAATAGCGTTTACCACACTTTTCACATTCCAATAAATCTTTTCGTTCAATCTGTTGAAGATTTTCATGAGTACTATGATGTTTTTTGTTATGGTTTTGCTGAAAATGTTGAAAAAAATTCCTTTCTGAAAAGAAAAATTAAAATTTACAAATGAATATCCTGTAAAAATTCTCGTACGCATATTTATTTCCTTAAAGTTAAACAATGTCTGTTTCATGTTAGAATATGAGCCAAATCAATACAGACTGACCGTTAGTTAAATATTCATGCGATTTTTAAAACTATCTGAATTGACAACGAATGCAGAACCCAAACTGGTCTGGTTTGGCTACAGTAATACGAAACTGTTCTTTGCAGCAGTAAATAAGGTTCACACAATGATTATTTCCGACCTCTAATATAAGGACTTTAAGAAGAAGTGGAAATCAAATTTTGAAAAAAAAGGTCATGGGTTCATCATCAGGACAATGCACCGACTCACTCTGCATTTTCTATCAAGACGTTTCTAGCCAAATACAGTATTTCCAAACGGAATTGGCGTATCAACTCGAATAGCTAAATAAGTACAGGGTGTTTCCAATGACTACACACTGTTTAAATATTTTATCCTTCTAATAAAGAAAAATAAGTAAACTATTCTCTCATTTTTCTGTCACGTTTTTGGTGCGTTATCTTGTACATGTAGGCGAGGTACGAAGAGATGATTACAACTCTATAGCTAGGCGCGCCAAACCAGATTGAACAAACTATAAAACATTACAGTGTTAGACTTGTCACCGCCACCCCTTCTAATTAATCATTTACTGTGTTGCCGGCCTTGAATACTTCTTCCGGGCTTTGCCGGCGCGGTGGGCCCTTTAGCGGCGCCCGACAAACCTTTCGGCTGCCTTCCGATAAAGGGCTTTGTTGCCAAGGCCGAGAGACTCACCGCCCCCTACTACAGCGCTCTCAGTAGCTATAAAAGCGCAGTGCACTGAGCCGCTTGTCATTACGCTCTACATGTCCGACGAAGATCGACCGACTACATGCACGAGATAAAGAAGGAAGATGCTCTGGGACTTGCAGCAGCCAGCAGCGGAGCAGCCGTCGCTGCCTACACTGGTCTCCTTCGAGACCAGCACAACGGTCCTTCTCAGGACCAATTTAATAAGGTTTTAACCGGCCCTTCTCAGGGCCATCAACCTAAGCCACGGCTCTCGTCGCAGCCACGCGCTGCCTACACCGGTCTCCTTCGAGACCGGCACAACGGTCCTTCTCAGGACCAATTCATTAAGGTTTACACCGGCCCTTTTCAGAGCCATCTAACACCTCTGTCCGTCTCGGCGGACACACACACACATAAACGGCCCTTTTTAGGGCCACCAAACAGATAAGGTTAGCCTATTAAGGTCGCCATCCGGTGACAGACTATTCGCCTGACCACACCATGTGACTTTTATCTCAGGGCCATCAACCTAAGCCACGGCTCTCGTCGCAGCCACGCGCTGCCTACACCGGTCTCCTTCGAGACCGGCACAACGGTCCTTCTCAGGACCAATTCATTAAGGTTTACACCGGCCCTTTTCAGAGCCATCTAACACCTCTGTCCGTCTCGGCGGACACACACACACATAAACGGCCCTTTTTAGGGCCACCAAACAGATAAGGTTAGCCTATTAAGGTCGCCATCCGGTGACAGACTATTCGCCTGACCACACCATGTGACTTTTATTTGTCCCCTAACCTTAAATCAAATCTGCATTAAAAGGAACAAGATTTCAGAGTATGTAGTAGTGTCCAGCTGAGAATAATTCATAAAATTATAGTAATTCTTGCCATAACAGGCAGGTAAAGTGTGAATTAATTGCACACGATCTGCTGGTTCCAGAGCTAAAAAAAATAGTTCTGTTTCTTATCACATGATCAGCCAATTATATGACTGAAGGATCTGACAACAGAACAGGTACAAGTGTAACAGCCACTAGTCACAGTTATCTCCTCTCAAAGTAATAAATTTCATTATTATACAGCCAGACCCTGTGGTGAATGAAGTAAAGGTGTCATTAGCAAGGTGGTAAGTATATACTTTTTAACTAAGTTAGTGTTGACATTTGTAAACCACTTCACTCCTCGTTTAACTTAGCATGAGCCTCTAGGGGTTCTAACCAACCTTTCGGCTGATCACCTAAACAACAACATAGTATTTCTCTATTACAAAATAAACAAACATAATTTTAAAGTTTTTTAAAAAATTTCTATTGTTATTAAAATTAAAATATAATATTGAGATTTGATATTTTATGTAAAATGTAATTGAATTTATCTATTTTATGTATTTTGTTAATTCTGTGTATAACGCAATCTTTGTAACCTGTTTAACTGTAGTAATTTAACTCGGTATTTAACTTATAACTTTATAGTAGTTATAAGTATTTAAGTGAAATAGTTTTTGTTCTGTATACTCCTATGCGCGGACAGAACTCTTTGTAAAGAAGAGTTTTTGCGTTTAAGTATATTTAGTTTAAAATATTGTAGGTACATAGCTTAGTATAGTCATGAATTGTAATTTTAATGTAGCTATATTTTACTAAATAAAATAAGTAATTCACACCTTTGGTGTTACTTGAATCATTGTAAAATTGTAACTATAGCGTAGTTATATTCCTACCCAATTAGGTTATCTAACAATATTTAAGATACTGAAAATTATTTTTAAGAAAACTAATTATTGATTAGTAGTAATTTCGAAGAGATGTTAGAAGACCAAGGAAGCGATGGTCATGTAATTTAAGAAGTAATTTAAATGAAAAATAACTGATCTCAAGTTGGTATCCGATGATAATAATAAATACATAAGGTATTTATTTAATAACAAATTTAATGTTATTTATTGTAGCTGTTTATATTTGACAATACTTCATTAATATTTATAATATATTTTTGGTGTGGTTTTTCACCGTATTTATAAACATAAAAAAATACATATCTCGTTGACGATTGGATTTCAAACATTGAAGAGAAAAAGTCTATTTGTAATTCTTAGAAATTCAATAATCCATAACAATAAAAAATAATTTTTTTTAAATCCCTAATGTGTGTAGGCCCTACGTTGCAATCTGTTCAAGACCCAATCTGTTCAAGACCCCAAGACCCAATGAGATGGGGATGATATGTATGACGTGTAAATGAGGTGTAGTCTTGTACAAACTCAGGCCGACCATTCCTGAGAGAGTATGGTTAATTGAACCCCAACCATCAAAGTACACCAGTAACCACTGTCTAGCACTCAAATCCATATAAAAGTAACTACCTTGACTAGGATTTGAACCAGGAACCTTCGTCTCCGAAAATCAGCTGTTAAACAGCTGATTTTGGCGACGACTTTACCTCTAGACCAACCCGGTGGGTTAAACAATAAATAAACGAAGAAACACTATTTTATGATAAAAAGTCTTTAAATATTGTTTTAATTACAAATGGATTATTATAATCCATTCAAAATTAAAATTAAATTAATAAAGTAAATAAAAAACTTCGATAAATCTATAATATATTAATTTCTTTCAGCTGTATTACTGTAACAGTTGAGGTGTGAAAGAAAAAGCAGCACGCGTCATGAAAGATTTTACAGAATAAAACTTCAAGCATTATTTTGAACAATGGAAAATCGCATGAAGGTAGGGATATTAAAGGAAATACATATTAATTTAAAATAAACAGTTTTACAATATTATTCTCGTAATTTTATAACCACATTTCTTATTCTACCCATACATTTTCACACTCTAAACAATCTGGACTGTAAAAAGTACTTCAGGATTAAAATAAAAAATGTAGTCATACAGAGAATCATAAGAAAATTAATAAATTAGATTACCATTTTTTTTTCTTAAATTGTTTATTATAATGAAACGTACAAAAATCACACGACAACATTAACATGTTGGAATTTCCATAAGTTTTAGGAACTGTTTTCCATGAGATTATAACCGACCGCTTAGGTTATCACAAGCTGTGTTTCAAGTTGAATTCCAAAAATCCTGACAAATGTGTACAAAGGAAAGTGACTTGACAGTGTTCTGATATTTCTTACCCGGTACTCTTTGACTACAACGATCATTTACGACGTAAAGTCTGACTACAACTTGTTTTTTTTCCAGATGAACTTGTTGGTAGCGCTTTAAATGCGATTACGACGCAAAAAAAAACGCTGTAAAGTAATAGTTGTCTTTATTGGCGGAACGTTTCGTTCAGATATGTTTAAATAAGCTAGTCATCCACTAAAACATGTGTCTGAACAATGTTGGAAATTATGTAGAAAAGTAGAATACTGTACGATCTTTCATTTAAAAATAAAATTGTATTGAAAAAATATTTTAGTATTGATTTTTTTGAAAAAGCGTATTACTTTCCGGATATGCCTAATTATTTTTTTAAGCGAGTTTTGTTACAGCCTATGCCGTCTCTCGCATCCCAATAGTCACCGATATCTATATTCCCAGTCTCCATCATCCACATTCCTAGATCCTCCCGAACTTGTTTATCCCATAATTCAGGTGATCTCCCATGCTTCCGCCTTCCTTGGCGTCTTTAGTTCATAATCCTTGTAGGCTATCTATCCTCTCCCATTCTCTGCACATGTTCAAACCACATCAGTTGCCTCTTCTCCATTTCATCCACCGTACTATCCAACTTCCTCAACCATTCCCTTATCTCCACATTCCTCACTCTCTCTAATCTTGGGCGTTGGCGTAGTGGTTAGCGCAACTGGCTTCTACACCGGGGTCCCGGGTTCGATTCCTGAACAGGTCTGGTATTTTTTCATCACTCAATTTTATTATCATCACTATCCACCGTCTGCATTAGCAAAAATTGCAGAACAGTCAGACATAAAACAAAAACAACAAAATCTCCAATCTAGAGACTCCACTACTCCTACGCAGAAACATGCCTAATATTTTAATTATATAAACAATGAACATTAAATCTTATAACAGTAGAGTGGGATTAGAAAAGTACCAAAACAAACAACGAAGGATAACTCTAAAGTAAAGACCGTTCCACTGTTAAAAAATGTATTCCGAAAATTTTATAAACATTTATTTCTCTCTAACTACATACCTTGTACTACTGGGTGATTCATTTAAAAGTAGCCCTCCGCTCGAGTAATTTTTATATGCTGTATTGGCAGCACTGATCACGATGTGATCGACTGGCCTTTATAGTACAATTTATATTATTATTAAATTATTATATTATTATAGAGTACAATTTTTCCCAGCAAGATGGTGCAACATGTCTCAAGTCTCGCCAGTCCCTATCTCATATCAATCAGGCTTTTCCCATGCGAGTTGTTAGTAAAGATTTGTGGCCTCCTCGTTCACCCGATTTGAGTATGTGCGATTTTTTTCTACGGGGTTATTTAAAAGGAACTGTTTACCAAACAAACCCCCGCAGTATACATGAGCTAAAAAATAACATCGGGGCAGCCATTCAAGCTATAGACGTTTCCGTATTGCATCGTGTGTGCATTAATAACATTGAACGAGCGCAAAAATGTGTAAGCGTTCAAGGACGCCACTTTCAGCATCTAACTTACTGTAAAGGTGAAGTTGAAATTTGTATATAAATTTTAAATAAATATGTAAAATTATATATTAAGTAATTCTATTTATTCATTTACTATTTGAATCCAATTGAGAGCCGAAGGCCGCTGTTAAATGCAGCGGGCTACTTTTAAATGAATCACCCTGTAACATAGTATACCCTCCATAGTATAATCGCCACATGAATTAAAGCATTCATCAAACCGATGCACCAGCTATAACCCTTTCAGTACCAATGTCCAGAAAAAAGGGCGTCAATATATTTTAGAATACATTTTTCCTTTCTCTTGCCTATATGAATATATAGGAAGGAAAGTATTGTTTTCATGTCAATTTTAAGAAATCGAGTTTTCACCGTATCTATACGTTTTCAGACCCCCTGAACACAAAAAACATGTTTTTAGCAATTGGTCTGTGTGTGTGTCTATGTGTGTGTGTAAGTGTCTGTGTGTGAACAGAATATCTCAAGAACGGAACATCGTATGAACTTGAAACTTGAAACTTAAGTTACATACCACTACCGAACCCGACACGAACATTTTCATCAAAATCGGTCAACCGGAAGTAGTAGTTTATTCGTATAATTTTTCACTTTTTTGCGATTTTCTCAAAAACTGGTCCTACGATTTTTTTAAAAATCGCCTGGTTTACTCAATTTTTTATTCTCTACAAGATAGGGTAGGCGCCATGTTTGCTGAAATTCTGCGTGAGGCTGTTTTTACGTAAAAACATTTTCTTTTTAAGATTGCGGCTTTAATATGCATTTTAGCGCAAAACGTTATATAATAAAAGTTGTAGCGAATGTAAAATTCTACAACTTTTATTTCAAACATTTTTTTGTATAACGCTTAGTTTAGCGGTAATTTGCGATTTTCTGTTTTTTTCTCACGAAAACGTGAGAAAAATCGATTTTTTTAACATTTCGGTCTTAGTATGCATTTTACGACAAAAGTGTATATAATTAAATTTATAGAAAATTAAAAGATCTACAGCTTTTATTTAGAGCATTTTTCTCTACAGAGCCTAGTTTAGAGAGAAAGAGTGATTTTCCGTATTTCTAAGCGAAACTGAGTACGATTTTCATTTTGCGTCTTTCACTCATGATTAAAATTAGGTTATGTTTTTGAGGTTAGTTTTTTGTTTATTTCTTATGTTTTATTGCTAATATTAGGTTTATTGTTAATTATTTGCACTGGCAAGAAAAAGTTGTGTGAGTGTTTCACACCAGATTTTTTAACAATGGAACGATCTTTATTTTACAGATATCCTTCGAATATAATTAGGCATTTACTTCCAGAAAGTTTATTTATTTGCTTTTACGGCCTCATTGGACCACTTGAATCAAATTAAGAAATCCTTCTTGGTTTGGTTCTAGGATTCTTACGTTTTTCTCAATAATTTTTCATATTTTAGGATCTCATCCATCTGAGTTTAACTGTACAAATTATTGACGACGGAGCTCGAAATTTTTCGACGCATCTTGTGTCTTCATCTTTAAGCAACTTAAGCAGTTAAGATTTTTCTAAAATATCTTGTTCTGCAATGTTAAGTTCTTGCATATCTTGCTTTATTTCAGCCAACCATCTTGGAGGATTTTTCCACGAGTTAATTATACGTAGAAATGAGTTGTTTAGTTACTCGGTATTCCGAGGTTGGTTGTCCGGTATTCTAAGTAAATGCCCAAAGAAAGAAATTCGTTTCTTCCGCATGATGTCAGCAATTGACTCGATTTATTGGAGTTCAGAATTAGACATTAAGATCCAGTTATCGTTGAGTTTCCGTTTTTTGTTTATGCAAGTCCTAAGGATTCTTCTTTCTATCTTTAGAATTTCTCTCATTCTCGTTTTAGTTCTGAAATGAGAAATAGTTTCGCAGCAGTAAGTGGCTTCGCGTTGTACTATCGGTTTAGTGTTTCAGTTTAGATTGAACAGATAGGTCTTTCTTGTTGTATGTATTCTTGGGAAGTTGCTGGGCTTTCGCTATTTTGTTAGTTCTAATTTTCCATAATAATAATTTAGCATATTTTAAAATAATATTAAAACTATTTTTAACCCTAAAACACTACATTAATCTGAATTTTTAAATTTAAAAAATTTACAATGTATTATTCATATGATTATTAATGAAATGCGATTGTAAATTAGATTTATGAAAAGCCTTATAGGTACAATGACGACAACTAAACTGAGGTGATTTTCCACATTCTAATCTTTTGTGTCTATTCAGATTATTCTTTCTTGAATAGCTTTTCCCACAATTTTCGCACTGGAAAAAATTTGAATGTTTGTTCTCACGGGTATTGCTCTTTTTACCACCAAGCAGAGGATCTACATACTCGTAGTATGCTGAAAACGAAACATTTTATTACAAAATGTCTAAAACAAGACTAAAATTTCATATCAACTCAAAAATTATTTAAAAAAATTTTTGATTGTAAAATTACCGAATTATTTTTAAAAAAAAACATGCAGATAACTACGAGGAAGTAAATCTCACAATCAAATCATATTAAACATTATAACGTTTCACATGCAAAATTTAATGCTAAACATTTAATACTTGGCCTTCGGGCCAGCCCAGTCAGTCAGCTGGTAGGAAGTCGCTAATATTTGTTAAGTAACACTGGTTGGGCAAGCGACTTTGTATGGTGACCAGCTGACAGCCATCCGTGAAGAAACTCTACTGGGGGTCCCTGTTCAAACTCATGTCACTAATTCACGTTAAAAAATACAGCAAAGCAGCTATCAAATTGGGTAGTTGTCAAAAATGTACAGTTTCCAATAACATAAAAGCTAAAAAAAAAAAACATTAAATACGTAAATTGTTTAACATTGCTATTAAATGTAAAGAGGTACATAATGTCCTTGTAGGTACTATATAACAACTTTGCCAATAACAGGGTGGTAAAGTGTTAAATTAATTGCACACGACCTGCTAGTTCAAGAGCTACAAAAAATAATTGTGTTTCTTATTACATGGTCAGCCAATTATATGACAAAAGCATTTAACAACTGAACGGGTACAGGTGTAAAAAATACTAATTACAGTTATCTCCTCTCAAAGTAATAAATTTCATTATACAGCCAGACCCTTCTGCCCTTAACAGACAGATGGAGTGATAAATTATTTACTAAGTCTGTTCGTTGTAGGGCTAAAATAAATAGTTCTGTTTCTTATCACATGGTCAGCCAAATAAATGACTGAAGCATTTAACAACACTACAGGTACAGGTGTAAAAGACGCTAATCACAGTTATATCCTCTGAGAGTAATGAATTTTATTACACAGTCAAACTCTTCTGCCCATAACAGACAGGTGGAGTGATAAATTATTTGCACTCAATCAGTTCATTGCAGGGCTTAAAGAAATAGTTTTGTTTCTTAACACATGGTCAGCCAATTAAATGACTGAATCATTTAAGAACAGAAGAGGTAGAGGTGTAAAAGACACTAATCAGAGTTATATCCTCTGAGAGTAACGAATTTTATTATACAGCCAAACTCTTCTGCCCATAACAGACAGAGAAATTATTTACACTTGATCTGTTCATTGCAGGGCTTAAATAAATAGTTCTGATTCTTGTCACATGGTCAGCCAACTAAATGACTAAATCATTTAAAAACAGAACAGGTGGAGGTGTAAAAGACACTAAACACAGTAATTTCATCTGATAGTAATGAATTTCACTACATATAACCAGATCCTGTGGTGAATAAAGTAAAGGCGTCATTTGCAGAGTGGAAAGTTGGAGCTTTTAGGAGGGCCTGAGATGCTGATAAGCCCACTTTTCAACTTAGTGAAGAAGGAAATAATAAACCCCTCACTCCTCGTATTTACTTAGTAAAAGCTCTAAAGGTTCAAACCACCCTTTTGACTGTTGAGCTAAACAACAATCAACAGGTAATAACTAAGTAATTTACCAAATCAATCCGGCTGATTGCCAGTGGATCGGTCAACAAGCAGACAGTGAATTTTTGTTTGTAAAGGGTGATTCAAAAAGAGCGCCGGTTTTTAAACGGCTGGTAAATTTTTGTTTATCGGTAGGCAACATTGTTAGACCTCATTTCTATTTCGGAGAACATTCCGATTGACGATTCAGTTGTAGTTTCTCTTGTTCGCAGCGTAGTACTCTCGCAGTCTGTGTCTAACCATGGAGAAGTTTACTATTGCACAACGAGTGTTAATCGTCAAAACATTTTACCAGAGTGGAGAGAGTTATGCAGCTACTGTCAGGCGACTTCGCGGTACTCTAGGACGTAATGAAGCACCAAATGAATCAACAGTTCGCACGCTCATGAAAAAGTTTTTTGAGACGGGTTCAACAGTCGACCTTAAAAGTTCTGGACGTCGTCGTTCGGGCCGAACTGAGCAGAACGTTGCGTTGGTTCGTGACAGTGTGGCTGTTAGCCCAGCAAAATCAATACGTCGCCGTTCTCGGCAATTGGGTTTACGATGTTCTTCTGTACGGAGAATTCTTCGGTACGATCTCCAATATCACCCGTATAAAATTCAGTTGCTGCACGAGAAACAATGTTGTTGCTCCGTGAACGGTTCCAGGATCGCATCATTTCTCGTAATTCCAACCATCAATGGCCACCAAGGTCGTGTGACTTGACGCCTTGTGACTTTCATCTTTGGGGTCATCTGAAGTCATTGGTGTATGCCAATAAACCCCGAAACATCAATGACTTGAAGGAGGAAATTCTACGGGTTATCGGGCAAATGGAAGTCAAAACTTGTCGTGCAGTAATATCCAATTTCATGGACAGAGTTGATGCGTGCCAGCGCAGTAGAGGAGGACACATGCATAACATCATTTTTCATACATACAAATAAATCTCTTAATTTGATATATCAAAACCGGCGCACTTTTTGAATCACCCTATATTTATCGTTTTGTATTGTTGTTTTGTTTTATTTTGATATATTTGTAATTATTATTCTATTATACTTTTGAAATAAATTTACATTATTATTATATTTTTAACATTTAACCTAACAACAGTCCCTATTAAACAGAACTAAACTTCTCAACAAACCTAATAAAAATATTATCACTTCCATATTATAAAAAAAGAACTTTCTGTTAATAAATACTCGTACCTGGTAAGTTTATTTATATACATGTTTGTCATATATAGTTTTTCACCTCGTAGACATTTTTTTCATGCAAGGAGCTCAGTAAGTGCACAGTGCAAGCCGAAAATCGGATTCCGAAAACCAACAGCGAACGGATTTTGGAATGATGAACATTATCGTCTGAGTTTTTCTGGCTATTTGTCGGAATGAAAAGTTAATTCTGATTTCAGATATTATTCGGTTCACCATTTTTACTTTCTCTTGCCCTATATGAATATATGGGAAAGGAAAATATTATTTTCACTTCGATTGTCCGAAATCCAGTTTTAACCGGAATTACAGGTTTATATAGCCTCAACAGGTACCCTCTGAATCAAAATCTAAAGAACGGATTATTGTACAACTTTGAATTGAAGTTAGGTACCACAACGGGACACGACAAGAATATTTTCATTAAAATCGGTTAATTGGAATAGTAATTTATTCGTGCTATATTTCATTATTTTGCAATCTTCTCAAAAACTGCTAATACGATTTTTTTTAAATCACCTCATTTACTAAAGTTGACATGCCCTACAAAAGAGGGTAAGCGTCATGTCTGCTGAACTTCTTGAGGGAACTGTGCTCTTCTGGTGAAAATTTATTTCTTTTTTTCAAATTGGAGACTTGATGCAGACTTTTACAGCAAAACTGTACAAATTAAAGTTGTTGAAAATTAGAAAAACTGCAACGATTATCTCTATATTTTTCTACAAAGATCAGTTTAGCGTCAATTAGTGACTGTTTGTGTTTTATCATCAAAATCGGTAAAAACGGGAATTTTACGATTACGGCGTTAATAGGACTATGGATTTTACGACAATATTGTAGCTACATAATCACAATTAGCCATATAGGAAATAAAAAAATCTACAACTTTTATTTCAAGCATTTTTTTTTACAGAACTTAGTTTAGCGTCAATTAGTGATTTTCGTCTAACAAAGGTTGATTTCCATTTAGCGTCGTTAGCTCATGATGAAACATAGATTATATATGATATTTCACTATTTAAATTGGTAAAAGAAAGTCGTGTGAGCATTTTACACCAGATTTTGATATGAAGTAAAACATGATAAATTTTGGGGTAAACGATTCCAAAAGCTCTACGGTGGATCCGTCAAGAAAATCATCACAATTTTCATATAACTGTAAATATTCCCGTAACAGGCTAGTAGAGTGTTAAATTATTTACACTCCATTCGCTAGTTACAGTGCTTCTAAAAAAAGTTGTGTTTCTTAACACATGGTTAGCCAATTATATGATTGAAGCATTTAACAACAGAACAGGTACAGGTGTAAAAGACACTAATCACAGTTATTTCTTCTAAGAGTAATCAATCTCATTATACAGCCCGACCATGTGGTGAATGAAGTGAAGGTGTCATTACAGGGTGGAAAGTATTGCGGGTGTCCAAGCTCCGTGTAGTTGCAGGGTGAAGGGTACGGGTGAGGTATAATGAATGAGTGACGCATGCTGGGAGAACGATTGTTCTATTACTCTCATACAAATTACGCTGATAAATTCGTTTTCAAACTTTCCGTAATTAACATATTTGTTTGTATTTTTTTTTATTTAACGTCGCATCAATTGCAAGGTCATTAGCGACGACGTTGGGGCGTAACTCTGCGTAATGAGGATGAAATGATTTTCTTGTAACGTATGAAAACATGCCGTGCCTGAATGGGATTCGAACCCAGGACCGCATGAAGAGAGGCGAGCACGTTACCAAATACGCCAATTAGGCTTATTTGTTTGTATTTATTACATTATTTATTTACATATTTTGATATAAATTGGTAAGTTAAATATTATGGGGCCTTCGGGCCAGACCAGTCAGTCAGCTGGTAGAAAGTCGCTACTATTTGTTAAGTAACACCGGTTGGGCAAGCAACTTTGTATGGTGACCAGTTGACAGCCATCCATGAACAAACTCTACTGGGGGTCCCTGTTCAAACTCAAGTCTAATCTACATAAAAAAAATACAGCAGAAAGCAGCGATAAAATTGAGTAGTTCTCAACAATGTACAGTTCCCATCAACAAATAAAATACTGTATATATATATATATATATATATATATATTATGAATCCGACCAAGTTAACAACCCGGTAGGTATTTGTTAAATTAATGCGCCGGATAAGAATATTTTTTTGGTCTAGTTAGTACTTGCTACCACTACAAATGCATCAGCTGTGAAACACTACTAACTCATTCATTCTTTCACTACTATAACAACGCACTGCATTCCTTCTAACTACACGAAGCTGGGACTCAAGCAATAGATGCTTTCTAGTGGGCCTGGCATGCTGATAAGCATAATTTTGAACTCAGTGAGGAAGGCTATAGTAAACCTCCTCGTTTTACTTTGTAAAGGCTCCAGAGGTTCAATGCAGCCTTTCAGCTGTTGACCTAAACAACAACACTACCTGTATTACAAACATCAGCTTTGGGAAAAATAATAAAAACATTTTTAATTTGTGAAGTTCATCGGATACGACGATTAACAAAAAATACTTTAATAATTATTAATTACCACAATAAAGTCTAAAATAAATGATTGCCTTCTTTAGAAATAATATGTTTTTTGACAATGTGTAATTGTAGATTAGTTTTTTGAAAAGATTTATGAGGGCAATAAGTGCACTGAAACTGAGGTGATTTTCCGCACTCAAATTTTTTATGTCTGTTTAATAAAAAATTATGTTTATATTTTCTGCCGCAATTTTCACACTCAAACGGTGAATTTTTCTTTTGTATGTTCTTTTTTAAAGCTGGAGAAGAAGAATTGTTGTAGTCAAAAGATGGTAAATAATAGATATCAGGATCTAGAAGAAAAAATTCAAAAAACAAATTAGTGAAACAGAAAATTATTTTTTTAATTAAGATAATACATGAAATGTTTAAAAAAGTCTAAAGAAAAATTAACACAAATGAGGCAGTAGTAATTTTTCTGACTGCAAAGTAAAAGAAAACTATAATATCAATTTTTGGTGTTGTTGTTTAGGCGATTGTTTTAGGTTGTTAAGGGGGGGGGGTAGTCAACCCAGAAAATGAAAATGAAAACTTCTGGCTATAATTTATCATTATTTATTTTAAATGAAAGAGTAATTTACTAGTACTCATCTACCATTTGAACCAAGCCAAAAAAATTAATTACAGCCCCTAATATAAGGGAGAAGTTGGAAATGCGGGCTTTTACGGGGAATCAAATATCTCAGGAACCAAAAAAGATAACAACATGATTCTTATGGTACAAAATACAGAAAATTTCTGTTTATTATCTGTTGTATGAGCTTGTATGTATTTTTTATTACAAGATATTTATCGAAAAAACCCAAATTTTCAAAAACATTTATTTTATGTATTCACAAATTATTTTTTAACTAAATCCCTATTAAGGTTTTTGTATCATTCCACAGATAATAGAGCAAGAAATTATGAACGTTTGAAAAAAAAACATCATCCTAATATCTGTGATACTAACCAAAATATGTAATTCCCAAGAATGTACAATCACGTAAAAACCACATTTCCGGAAAACTTAAAAGTTGAAGGAATGATTTCACTCGCCTTGCTAGTGATCTTTATTTTAAACAGATGTTTCTATAACTTTTTGTCAAAGTGTAAACAAAGTAAAAAAATGTGATTCAGAAAATTTTAAACTTCAAATAAATGAAAAAAACATCGAAATTTAAAAAAAAGTCATCTTCTTGAGTTAACTACCTCCTTAAGGTGAAAACAACAACAATATTGATATTATTAACGAATTACATTTTAATTAATGGAAATCACAGAAAACATTAACCAAAAAATTTAAATATAAGAAGAAGAGAACCTCTCCAAAAGTACTTGAAAGTCTAAGAAATGTCTTAGATCTCGATAATAGGAAATTCTTGATGTTTACCTCCTTGTGATGGAGAGTATACTTCAAAAACGTGCATTTTGCAAGGAAAGATAAATGGTAAGAGAGGCATCGGAAGACGACTAATGTCATGGCTAAAGAACTTTGAGGACCTGGTTTGCTTTGCAACTTCTACTAGAGGACTCTTCAAAGCAGCAGTAAATAGAATTATCATTGCCAGAATGATTGCCAAAATTCGGTAGCGGATCGGCTCCAAAAGAAGAAGAATAGAAAATGGAGGGGGAATTGTTTGTGTTACAAGCGGGTGACAAACGCAGGTACCGAGTATCTCTCGAAATAAGGAGATTCATCTTTATCAGCGGCCAACGATTTCTATCAGAACGGATGAGCGGTTAAAGGGTAAAGCACTCTCTTGTCCTTGAGAAGGGAAACTGTCTCAGAAGGCAACAGCAAACCACTACATTAAGGGGAGATGGCACGATGGTTTAAACTCACAATGTCGATTTTTGGTTTTTTATGTTATTCAATAATTTAGGCCTAGATCTACCAAAATAACATTAAATTACGTCAAAAAATTAAGTTTTTATCAAGTTTACACAGAAACATCATCATGTTAACAAGAACTAATATTTTTCACAATTTTATACTGCTCGTTTTAGTGCTAACAAAAATTTTGGTTTTTAAAATATCTGCACCACTGTTTTTTGTATTCTCAGCTGTTGGTTAAGCTTTCTACACAAAACTGTTGATGGGAAATTTACATATTTGTGTAAATTCTGTTTTTGATTTGTAACTTCTTGTTTCTTGTATTTTTCCGTAAATTAAGATTTTTAACACTAGGTACATTTTTCTCAGAAACCAATAAACCTACCAGGCTGAAATTTTTACCAGTTAATTATCTTGTATATCCACACATACCGAAATTTTTATGACTTCCTCAGGTGCTCCATAAATTAGTAATACGCAAAAAACGTAGAAATCAATTTGTAAAATTTTTATGTTATTCGAAATTTTAAAAAAAATGGTATGGTCCAAAGTTTAAATTGAAAAAATGTCAGTAGCTCGAGAAGAATCGCGACATCTATAGTGTGTAAAGTTTAAGTTACGTATATTTTACAAATCCTATGAAAAATGTACCTAAAAATAGCAAATTTAACATTGGCGGGCATCTCTTCTCTAAATGACCCTTAGGGATTCCTTAGTTGTTACAATCTCATGACGGATTGCTCTTTAGTAAAATACTCCGGAATAGACCGGAAATCGGATATCCATGCAGTTTCATCTAAAGAGAAGTCCATGTGGAAAAATAAACAACTACACAAGAGGAAGTTTACCAAACCGCCGCTTAAGATATGGAACATGGAATGCTAGAAGTCTTTCATTCAGGTAAAACGCACAATATTATTGCTCAATTGAAGTACGAGTAAAAATAAAGTTACTTTCGTTTAATAATCCGTTATCAGAAATAGTTCCATTACCCTATTAATTTTCGTATACGTAGATACTAAAGTCTCAACTTAATTACCAGGTAATTTAAATAAATTAAAATTTAAAACCATCTAATAATTCGAACAAAACATTGTACTTTATTAAAACGTAATATAATAAACGTTTGTAATTATAATAACATTTTGATTATTTACAAAATTCGGTAGGTAACAGTAGCGGCTTGTGCCTTCAAAAATAGGTGAAGAGTTATTAAAAACATATACACAAATACAAAACAACTAACGTACATGTACATAGAACATACAGGTGCCGCAGGCTGGTCGACTCGCCGCCATCTCTTCACTATTCGGGGACGGATGGGGAAGATTTAGGCGTGCACATTTTTTGTCGCTGACTATCCGCTCTCATGGCAACCCGTCACTCGTCCAAGGGTAAGCGTACAGTGAACGCTAATCGCAGGTTGCTGGTCGCTTACAAGCGGGAGCCTGCTTGTAGGAATAGGCCATTATATTTTAATCGGACGTCTCACACTAAACGCTGGTGGAGAAAACTGCGCACTGGTCATCTGCGCAAATCACTCACTGGTTTGTTTTGAGTAATCCTGCCTGCTGCTTGCTGGCAGGTTACTAAATTTACTTGGCGTCGTATATACGTATTCATAAATAATACCAACTCGCTAATTAATTTTTAACATAGGTTTATAAAACTAACTTTAAAAGATTATTACTGGGCAAACAATGCTTTATAATATTGAATATCGGTAGTCAAAATGTTCAAAATACGTTTAAAATGTTCAAAGTAATCACAAATCTTTTTTCCGGTAATATTGGTTGCTTGTGCAAGTTGCACCATTGTTTTTGAAAATGAGTTCTACTATAGACAATATAAAATTAAACGTTTCCAGAGTCATTCTCATGCATTTAAAAAAAAACCTAGTATCTCTATCTTTTTTTTTTAATTGCGGAGAAATGTGATTATGCCGAACAATTTTCTGTTCTTATTAATGTCACTAACGGTATCGTCTTTAAATGATAATAATTTTGTGGAAACGTTTTCCATTAGGAATAGTTCATCATCACTGCTGCTGCTGGAACTCATGTTGAATATCGACAACTGAATGAAGGTTAAGCGAGTAGTTACATGCTCTCACTATGCGCATGCGCGTTCACTGTGCGCTTACCCAAACTCTTCACTTGGGCGTTTACTACATATATAAAGGAAGGGGGGGGGCTATTTAAAACATTAGACAGCGCTCTACGCAGATATAATAATTTTATGTATACATTTTTACAAAATACTTCTTCATTTATTGCAAAACAAAAAATAATTATAACAGAAATTATACCTACAGATATCAGATGAATTGATGTCCCACAGCCGAGCAAGTGAGAGGGAGATATGTGGCATAACTACGCATGCGCCCAAAGATCTTTACCGTTATAATCCAAATCCAACAACATACTACAATCGTTATCTTGCTTGTTGGTTTACTACCTGCATAAACGCTTGCTCACAACAATAAGTTAAATTATACAATAATGTTATTGGAACGGTGTGTATTACTTGTGCCAGTGAAAGCATTCTCTCACTCCCACGGCTAAGGGACTTTAGTTCATCTGATTACTGTACTTATTTTGTGAGAGTAATAAATCTCGATACTAACCAGAAAATAAGTGAAGAGGCTCTTCACCTGCTTAATTGAATAGCCGCCAATGTGGTGGGAAAACTATTTCCCAATCTTCAGACGGTGTATGGGCATTAAAAATTTTTTACTATGATTTTCTGTTATAATAAATAATTAAAATCAATAAACAGGACATAGTTGATGAGCAACGCAGACTGCTTACGAACAAGCAGATCTACAAGGAAATAGTTAACTCATCACAGATGCGATGAGAAAAAGATGATCTCTTTCTTTAAACATTATACCTACTCAAAACACCAGAAAATAGAATAGTAAGGAATATATTGAAAAAATTGTATAGCTCAAAAAACTTAAACATCCAGTGGATAAAAGAAATTGAAAGAAGATTTAACAGAGAACGAACTAACAGAAAACGATCTAAAAGAAAAATCCCCCAAAAAACAAGCAAGTAATTAACAACAAAAATAAACAACTACAAAATTAAAACAAGAAAAAAATAATAGGGTTTTTACAGATGAGGAAAGACAGAAAAGATCTGAAAGAATGAAAAAATACTGGGAATAGAAATTAGATAAAACCCAGAAAAAGTAAAGACAATCAACAACTGACTAAAGTTATCCAAAGCGGTCGTAGAAGCAAAAAAAAAAAAAAAATTAAAATGAGAGTATGTAGTAATTTAATAATTTTCGTTAGACCGATTTTGAGTGACTAATTTGATATAATGAGAACGAAGCATATGTATTTGTAGATTACATTTCCTTTTGAAATACATGAAACAAATGGGACAATGGAATTGAGGTTGTTTGTCCATACATTCATACATTTCATGTCGACGCAAATGTTTTTTTCTTAGATACGTTTTGTTACAGATTTGACATCGGAATGGCGGTAACTGATTCGCATTATCACGCCACATTGATCGTTGTGTTGGTACCCGTGGTGTGTACATAATTGTTTCTATTAAGCTCTGCGTTTCGATATAACCTGCAAATAAAAATATAAACACTTTGTAAATAATAAAAAAATACAGTACAATAATTACCCATATTTATTATTACTTTTGATAAATATAATGATCAAAGCAGGTTGAAAACATAGTGGAGCGGAGAGTCTAGAGTTAACCCTTTCAGTTCCGAAACAATATTAAACAGTTTGATCCTAAAGTGCCGTTCAATTTGTATAAGGGTGTACAAAAAGTCCCCTATTTCGAAAACTTTTAGGCGTAAGCCTATTATTGTCAACCAAAATTTCAACGATACAGAAAAATAAAATTTAGTTTTAAAAATTAATTTTTATTGTGTTCATAAAAAAATCGTTCAAACATTAAAAATTTTAAAATAGTTTTTTTTCGTTTATTTAAGTTGCATCGACAGCTTGGTCATAAGCAACTACTGTGAGTTTTGGTACCTTAACGGTGGTTTTAACGTGTTAAAATTTCCAGACCCTAGCTTGGAATCGAACCCGGGAACTGTCGCTTTGAAGGCTAGCCCGCTAGTCACTACACCACAGACGGGGTCTCAAAATATATTATTACGTCGGCACTTTATGCATAACTTACGGACGTCCGGTAAACTGGATTATGTCACAACGTAAAATATATCGACGTCCCGTTTTCCGGACGTTGGTTCTGAAAGGGGTTAAAAGCTGCGACGCAAGTTGTGCGTCTGTAAATCTTGTTTACTTTTATATGAGAGTGCATAAATAGTATCGCGTCAAGTGGCGATGTATGATGCATCTATAAGACTCTTGACTCGGCGCTAGAGAAATGAGAGCCAATTTCTTTCTAAGCGTCTCTCCACCACACGTTGTAGCATAACCTCAACGTTATGAGTAATCTCTCTTCCGGTTCTATTGACTGTTTGATAAAGTTTGTGTATTTGATAGCTATTCGTGAAATTACATGATTTAAAATATGTTAAAATGTACGGATTCATCCATAAAAAGCCAAAAAAGCGATCGGGAACTGTTTAAGTTCTTGGAATAGGTGGTGACCGAGTTTAGAGCGTTGCTTATTTATGGAATGAACTGCTTCTGTTCTAATTCTTGTAAGTATAAGTACTTTAAGAGCAGAATTTTCAAACGAAATTTCATCCTCACTATCAGAACACATATTGACGACTGAAAACTACTTTTAACCTTTTAGAATGCTAAAAGGGTTGCTAGCATCGCCTCTTCACTATGTATTGAAGACGCACTTCTAGCATCGATTATCATTTTTCTTAAAGCTTGACTCGCAGTTTAACTCTAGCATCGCCGCTTCACTATATTTAATCCTTAGTTTAAACCTTACTAGGTTTTTAAACTTAACTCAGAACGCAGATATGCTCATACTACAACTGTTTTGTAGTGTCGGTAATACGTAATTCACTTAATCGTTTAACAAATGTCTATTTTAATTTTTAGAGGCTACATTCACCATTCATATAAATACAAGATTACAATTCAGAAATCACTTTTTTTAAAAAGTTATATAATAATTAATTTTTAAATTGTAATTTATAAATCTTGAAATTACTGTAAAAATTTCTTTATAAAATATTCACTTGGCATTCACAAAAAACGTAACAGATTTATAACAAACATTTAATAATTTACATAATATTACACGTTCCTATGAGAAAGTTCCAAACCCATCTTTTGACATTCACGAATGGTTTAAGAAATAAAGAGTGAAGATTAATGAGGGAAGTCAACACATGTAATGTTGATATTAAAGAAACCAACATGTCCAGTGGTCACATTGAACGTTACAGAGGAACTATTATCGAAAATTTTGTATTTTAAGCTTTAACCTTTTTAAATAATTTAGCATTAAATTCTGTCCAATTTCATTCAAAATTCAGACTTTTCTCTTAAAAATTGAGTAAGTTACGGCAGCTTAAGTTTTTGATAAAAATTTAACGTTAAATCATTTTAAATTTTTACATCAAAGTTTCTAAATTTTACATTTAAGAACAAAAACAGATAGAAATTATACTAAATGTTAATGTTTGTAAATGCTGAACGTTTTTTTTTTAAAATGAGTGTCTTTACTTTTATTTTTTGGTTCTGCAACTGAGTCCAGTATTTCTGAATCGGGCTCAGGATAACCACTGGAAAGTCTTGGCATTGTACTTTACTAAATATCTTGATCTTTTTGAATACATATACTATTTTATTGCGTAGACATTCCTACAGGATTAATTACATTGAGAATACAAACGGACAAAATAAACTATAAAAATCTACAAAACAAATCAAAATATCGACCCTCACAACTCATTTTTCTTCCGACAAGAGGTCTCTTTTCGCTTTCCACCTCACATTTAGATCGAAGATTTACGTGCAGAAATCTAACTCGTACAAGGACGAAACAACTTACGTTATTACAATTGTACTTGTAGTTGTACAATTGTACTTGTAGTTGTAATTGTAGTTGTTACAATTTACGTGCAGAAATCAAACTCGTACAAGGACGTACAAGGACGAAACAACTTCGGCTGAAGTTACGTCAATTATACTGGCTGTTAGGCAGTAAGTCTCAATTTTCACTCGGAAATAAAAATCTCTTGCACAAAATAATACTCAAACCAGTTTGGACTTACGGGTTAGAGCTACGGGGTACACCTAGTTCATCAAATATAAAAATACTGCAATGCTTTCAATAAAATGCCTGAAACCAATCACTGTAACCCCATGGTACGACACCAACGAAATACTGGACAACGATCTAAACCTGCCCTTCATAAAAGAAGAAAAAATTGAATTAAACTATGAGGCGAAAAACTTTAAAAAAGTACGAAGAGCATAAAAATCCTTTCGCAATTAACCTCCTCGACAACAGCGAAGATACTAACAGACTGAAACGTTTTAAAACATTACACTTACCTTAGCATTTTATTAATCATTTCACTCATTTTTTTCTACTTCTACTAATCGTCATCTCATAATCGGTATCATTATCATCTCCATCATCGTCATCATCAGCTTCAACAACTTCATGTTTAAAGATAAGGCAAAATTCAGTCAAATTAAGTTCTGTTATTTGTTCACGGTCTTTTTGAAACATATTACTGAGTGTGATTTATATTTTCTATATAATATTTGTGGTTTTCATTTTAAGAACGTTTCACTCAGATTTTTATCATGTTTTCTTTAAGTTTATATTATATTTAAAAAAAACTGATTGCAAAAGAATTGAACTGTTTAAAAAAAATTATACAACAAATTTTGAAATCAGTTCATATTTATCAACGATTAATAAATATTTCTAATTTTAAGGGGAATAAAATAAATAAAAAAAATATAGATAAATTTTTTGGTAAAAATCAATAAACAATAATAATTTTATTTATTTAAAATTTGTTTTAAACACTCTAAAATACTGATGTATAATAAATAAATAAGTTACGTAAATAATTTAACAATATATAACCTTAAATACACAAATATAAATAACTTATAAGTACATAAAACAACGATAAATATTTAAAAAAATTTAATTGCAATATTAATACAATAATCTCATAATACTTTGATGATCACTATAACAATTTATAATTTTTTATAAAAAATCATTAAAATTGCACCATAATTAAAATAAAACAATTGCAAGCAATTCAAATTTTGTGTTTTTATAAAATTTCATTTTTTTTTAAATTATTTAAGCACATTAATTTTTTTATTTATTTGTTTTAAAGTCACGTCGACACCAAAAGTTATTAGTGACTATAAATATTAATCTATAATAGTTTTTACAAAAAAATATTATTGATACATAATAATTATGGAACAACATTATTACATAATAAAACAGAAAAACACAATTTTTGAAGTTTATGAACACAGTGAAATTTACTTTGCATCATAGGTTCTAAAATTCAACTAACATTATAACACAAAAAAAAAACTATAACTTACTGGGGTTATTAGAGTACGTAATTAATTTAAAAAAAATTAAAATTGTTTGAGATACAGAAGTCAGTTTATGTAGGCACTTGTGCATATCATAAGGAATTTTCAATTTAGATATCAGAAATTGTAAATCACTGCATCCTATCAGCAGATGTCTTATCGAACGATCTCTGTTAAAAACGAATTTGTTATGCGGGAAGTGCTTAGTGTTGAATGAGTTAGGATAAGAGCCAAGCAAACATTTCTGTAAGGTGAAGCTGAAATTAGATTCACAGTGCATATCAAAAAGTGAAAACTTATATAAATAATAAGAAAGGACCCTATGCGATAAAGAATGAATTTGTCAATCCGTTTTCCGTAAATTCTCATTTTTACAGGTTAAGAACCTTTGTCTCAATCATCACTTGGAAATTTTTAGGGTACATTCCTAACACCAATTTCTGCAATCTCTCAGAGAATTATTGCATCATCTTAAATACGAGGCGTATTTTTAAAGTAAGTACCGTTTGAAAATAAAAAAAAATAAAAGGAAATTTGCAAAAACTAATTTTATTTTCGGAATCTACATACTTTTATCTATTTTTCTACATAGTTTCCAAGTTTTTGTAAACCCTTATCATATCGCACAACTAAATTTTGGAAACCATTTCATAAAAACTTGCCGCCTGCTGTGATAACCAAGAATTCACAGCCGTTTTCAATTCGTCGTCATCGTCATAACGGCTGCCGCCCAAGTGATGTTTCAGATGAAACATGCGAAACGTGGATTTCGCATTTCACTCCCGAATCGAAACCACAAAGCATGGAATGGAGACACACGCACTCTCCCGTAAAGGTCAAAGCCTAACAGACTTTGTCACAGCGCAAGATCATGGCGTCCGTGTTTTGGGATAGGCATGGTGTTTTGCTGGTCGACTTTATGGAACGAGGAACGACAATAAATGCAGAAGCCTACTGCCAAATCCTGAGGAAACTGCGCAGAGCAATTCAAAACAAGAGACGTGGCATGCTCACAAAAGGAATTTTGTTTCTGCACGATAATGCAAGCCCTCACACTGCCGCTCAGACCCGAGCTGCATTGGACTCTTTTGGCTGGGAAGTTTTGGACCACCCACCCTACAGCCCTGACCTTGCGCCGAGCGACTTTCATCTCTTCCGTCATCTGAAACATCACTTGGGCGGCAGCCGTTATGACGATGACGACGAATTGAAAACGGCCGTGAATTCTTGGTTATCACAGCAGGCGGCAAGTTTTTATGAAGAAGGTTTCCAAAATTTAGTTGTGCGATATGATAAGTGTTTACAAAAACTTGAAAACTATGTAGAAAAATAGATAAAAGTATGTAGATTCCGAAAATAAAATTAGTTTTTGCAAATTTCCTTTTATTTTTTTTTATTTTCAAACGGTACTTACTTTAAAAATACGCCTCGTACATTCCTAACACCAATTTCTGCAATCTCTCAGAGAATTATTGCATCATCTTAAATAGTTTTAGAGAAAAAACCTTAAAAGCAGTTTTTTGTACAGTATATATACGGAATTTTAAAATTTATTACGACATTGTCTACACGTTATTTTCTAAAAAGCATAGTCTATGAGAAAAAGTGTTAAAAGTTCTGAATTTTCATACAAACTAAAGAAAAGAATGAAATATGTTTACTGGTTGGTTATAAAAAAGGACAAACGTTAACGTGGAGAAAGATACAGCGCACTGCTCACCTTAAAATATATTTCACAATGTAATATCATGAGACAGCCTTTCATCAGAGATACCATATGATGACGTACGATTAAGAATAACACGACAATTGTTTATTGATAGTATATTAAACTTTTGCCCTAAAATACATAAATTAGGGCCTGAAACTTAAAAAAATATTTCTTACTATGAGAAAGGAGTCCCCCCCCCCAAATTTCAAAACAACCTTTCGCCATTTACGAGAAAAAGTAAAATATTATACGAATAAACTAGTACTATTTTCCGGTTTACCGATTTTGACGAAAATATTCGAGTCGGGTCCCTTTATGGAACCAAACTTAAGTTCCAAGTTTCATCTCCGTACGATATAACGCCGTTCTGTTGATGCGACTTTAAATGAAGTAAAAAAAAATCAACCCTAATGTTTAAAATAGATTAAAATTGTTGTTTAGGTCATTAGGCAAAATGTTGGTTTACCTTTGCCTTCCTCACTAAGTGGAAAAGTATGCTTATTAGCATGCCAAGCCCTCTGAAAAGCATTTACTTTCCACCCTGCAAACGACACCTTTACTTCATTCACCACAGGGTTTGGCTGTATAATGAAATTCATTACTCTCAGAGGAGATAACTGTGAGTATTGTCTTTTACAACTTTACCTATTCTATTGTCTAATCCTTCAGCCATATAATTAGCTGACCATGTAATAAGCAACAGAACTATATTTTGTAGCCGTGGAACTAACAGACCGAGTACAAATAACTTAACACTCCACCTGCCTGTTATGAGCAAAGATTGAAATAATTTTACTACAGTTGATTCAAAGAAAATAAGATTAGACAGATAAAATAAATAAATAATAAAATAATTCACTACATTTTACGTTAAACAATAGCTACCATTACACGGAAAAATTGTATTATCACATCTTTCTCTGACAAAAAGAAATCACACAAAAAATCTCTAATACTGGTACACACGAAAATTTGTAAAATTAAACAAAAAAATCAACACTCACTTAAATATAAGTTTGTTAATTTGATTAAACACAAAACACTATTAAGGTAAACAAAAATACATTAAGTAACGTTTACTATAGTACTATTTTTCAGGGCTGATGAGCTCTGAACGTACGGATTGCCCTCTACCCACTTCATAGCTAGCCAATCACTTGCCAATACTTCCTCTCGTAGCTCTGTTATATTCCTCAGCCATTTTTTCGGTCTTTCAATAACAATTAAAACCATTTGTACAATCTGACAACGCTGTAAACGTTCCGATTGGTCTAAACGCGTCCGACAACAGAACTCATCAACCGTGGAAAGCATTATGCACAACAAAATACTAATAAATAAATACGGTTTTATTAAGTTTTTGTCAACAAAAACTAAAATAATTATAAATATATAAGGTATAATTTAATTATAACCTAAAATTAATATATAGTAACTATTCAATTCCAAGCATACGACTAGAAGAATTATAATGAACTACAGTAGAACGTCGATAATCCGGATTAATTGGGATCCCGTCCGGATTTTTGAAACGAACCAATAAAAGACCGGTAGTTGTCTTTAACGTAAAATATGAACTACAGTCGATCATAATTCACTGTGATATTTACAGAAGACGAGCGAATAAATACAAAACCATTCACATTATGTAGTAAAAGTTTTACATGTTTTACTTAAAGAAAAAATCTGGTGAGAAACACTCACACAACTTTCTCTTGCCAGTGCAAATAATTAACAATAAACCTAACATTAATAATAAAATATTAGAAATAAACAAAAAACTAACCTCAAAAACATAACCTTATTTTAATCATGAGTGAATGATGCAAAAAGAAAATCAACCTCAGTTTGGCTTAGAAATACGGAAAATCACTCTTTCTCTCTAAACTAGGCTCTGTAGAGAAAAATGCTCTAAACAAAAGTTGTAGATCTTTTAATTTTCTATAAATTTAATTATATACACTTTTGTCGTAAAATGCATACTAAAGCCGAAATGTTAAAAAAATCGATTTTTCTCACGTTTTCGTGAGAAAAAAAACAGAAAATCGCAAATTACCGCTAAACTAAGCGTTATACAAAAAAATGTTTGAAACAGAAGTTGTAGGTTTTTAAATTCTCTACAACTTTTATTATATAAGTTTTTGCGCTGAAATTTATATTAAAGCCGTAATCTTAAAAAAACAACGTTTTTACGTGAAAACAGCCTCACCGAGAATTTCAGCAAACATGGCACCTACCCTATCTTGTAGAGAATAAAAAATTGAGTAAAATAGGCGATTTTTAAAAAAATCGTAGGACCAGTTTTTGAGAAAATCGCAAAAAACTGAAAAATTATACGAATAAACTACTACTTCCGGTTGACCGATTTTGATGAAAATGTTCGTGTCGCGTCCGGTAGTGGTATGTAACTTAAGTTTCAAGTTTCAAGTTCGTACGATGTTCCGTTCTTGAGATATTCTGTTCACACACAGACACACACACACACACACACACACACACACACTCACACAGACACACACACAGACCAATCGCTAAAAACATGTTTTTTGGGTTCAGGGGGTCTGAAAACGTATAGATCCGGTGAAAACTCGATTTCGAAAAATCGACATGAAAACAATACTTTCCTTCCTATATATTCATATAGGCAAGAGAAAGTAAAAATTAATGCATTGTATGTTGTATTTCTGTACAGTAAATCTAAACCTATAAGAATCTTAAGTACTGTGAATTAAAGTACAGTTGAGCCGTTCTTAGTTTGCTCCTACTGTCAACAAACAAAAGCCACCTACTACAGGGTGCACGCTAGAGTCCGCGACTTTACGGATGTCGTTTTCCTATTAAGTTAACTATTTTTTAAATTATAAGTACTAAAAACATCAGTCATAATATGATGTAGGCCTAACGATTTAATTTAGAAAAATACTTTTAAAAGTATTTTGTATTTAAATACTTTTGAAAGTATTTTGTTGTTACTTTTTAATCAGCGTGTACACATTTTTATATAATGCGCGTGCTCAGTGACGTCATTATTTGTTTACATTAGGAGCAAACTAACAGAGGCTGGACTATACACTCGGTCATAATTCACTGTGATGTTTACAGAAGAGGAGCGAATAAATATAAAACAATTGACATAATGTAGTAAAAGGTTTACACGTTTTACTTAAAGAAAAAAATTCTGTATTGTACGTCTTATTTTATATATAGTAAATCTAGATCTACAAGAAACTTAAGTACTGTGAATTAAAGTACACACAAGACGCCACTTGCTCGCACTCTGCCGGGAACAGCGAGAACTAGTCATTTTGGGCGCTTTTATGCAAATGCATACAAATCATGACTATGGTACAAAGTGATTTTTTAGTACTGTTACCCAATATTAAGATACTAAGTTTATCTACCTGTCCCTTGAAATCGTTTTTTTAACCTAAAAAAGTACAAAATAGAATAGAAAGTACAAAATAGAATAGATAAACTAGATCCATCAGGACTAAAAAATTACGATTTCGTAGCAAAATATTGTTCAAGAATGAAAACCCGTTGTTCTAGGGTAAAAGACATTCTGTTCGTAACACGACCGGAAATAATTAATGTAATAATTAATGTCTGGTAATTTTTTTCTATGAAAGGGAAATTTTGTTTTGTGTTACAAAGTTGGTATCCCTACTCAACCGGTATAGATACGGCAGTAACAATTGATTTCCCTTAAGCTGAGTAAAATTTTGTGTCATTTCCGTTCGTTTTAGGAAGAGAATGTCTTCTACAGTAGAACAATAGCTTGTTCAAATCTGGAGGCTGAAGTTCTTGGACTAATCGTACGCGATACGGATACAATTTCAATTTTTTAGTAGCTTTCTGAATACTCGAATATGACAAACCACCTTGCTAGGAAAGTTTTCGTAAACTTTTCCGTGGCGTACTGAGCGATCTTGTTTTCACATTCTGTAAAACGTCATCTGTTAAGAGAGTTGGTCAACCACCACGTTTTCCGTCGCAAATACTACATGTCCCTTGAAATCGTTTTTTTAACCTAAAAATTGACATTTTTTCCGGTGGAAGAACACCAATAAATTTAATTTGAAATGATTATTTTACACTCGTATACGATTTCGTAGCAAAATATTGTTCAAGAATGAAAACCCGTTGTTCTAGGGTAAAAGACATTCTGTTCGTAACACGACCGGAAACGGCACAAAATCTTACACAGCTCAAAAAGAATCAACTCACACTGCCCTATCTATAACGGTTGAGTAGGGCTACCAACTTCGTGTCAAAAAACAAAATTTTCCTTTCTTAGAAAATAATTACCAGACATTAACAATTGAATAACAGGACTAAAAAATCATTCTGTATGTAGTCTTAGTATCATGCATTTATACTGTAAATGTGTAAGAGTGGTCAATTTTTTCCCCCAGAATCGAACTCAAATTATCAACGGTCCGGATTTTTGACGCTCTACTGTACAAAAAACTGGATGTGTTATTTTATCAGTAACCATACAGTCAGATAAAACTAGAAACTAAATTCATAGAATATAAATTAATACAGCCTAAAAATAATAAATACTATTTTGCTTTTATAAAACATACATTTAGTAGAACCTTGATAATTCGTAGTAATTATGACCAGAGTTTGTTCAAATTATCAAAATTTTCTACATAGTATACATAACAATAATATTGAAAGTACAATATTAAAAGTTTTAATACTAAAAAACTGCTGTAGGCAGGGCGATGAATCAGTTCTTTTAAAATGTGTACTACAGATAGTTATTCGGAAAAAGGAAAAACAATTTGCCACGAAAGTAAATGTTAAATGAACTGGACATTTGAGGATAAAGAATGTTATCTAGATCAACTGTCTTGGTTTATCAAACGTTTCTGGGAACACAGAAACAACGAGTTTAAAGAAGAACCAGAATTGCAACATTTCAAAATTTCTTCAAAAAAAGTAATAAACACATAAAAAACATTAAAACAGTCTCGCGACACTCGAAGCAAAAATACGGAAAAATTGGAAAACTTGATAACTTCCAGTACCTTTCGGAGATAATACAACCGAACACCAGTGAAAAGGAAGCAAACAGCAAACGAGAAACTTCAACTAAATCTCACAATCTTACAACCTGTACGCCTAAATTAAGATCGCACATTAAAATACTGAATATACGAGTAAACCGATGCGTCTGTACGCGAGTGAATACCTTAGAACAAACAGGAAGACTGGTCTAAGTAACAGAGAAATTAGAAAGGAAGATCCTCCGTAAGATAATGGGTCCCCAGGTGTTTAACGAGGAAGAGAAAAACTACTCAAGAAGTATGAACAATTTAATACAAACAATCAGAAAACGTAGAATAAAATTATGAATACCTGTATAAAATTCATGATAAAAGATTGACAAAACACATTTTTGTGAATCTGAACTACTATACAGATCTAAGATTTTAGACAAACATCAAAAAGACAAAGTCTTTCTGATAAAGTCAAAGGATTTTGAGATGAACGAAATAAAACAAGAAGACATAAGGGACAGAACAAAATGATAAAACTAATGATAACTGACTTCAAGGGTTTCCAAGAAAACAAAAGTAAACACTGAATGTATGGAAGATACAAGAAAAGCTACAGTGAATGAATGCTAAGTGTGAGCTGCAAAATGAGGTGAAAATTTTAGGATATAAAAAAATAGTTAGGAGAACCTCACAAAAGTTCAAAAAAAAATTGTTTTTTTGTTTATTTAAAAGATTTTATAAAGTCACCTGAAGTGTAAAAATGGTAGGATAGAGTAACCTCGCTCTAGTCGATTTAGCACGACGGGTTGTAAGCCATATGCTCTCCTTTTCAGTTCAGTAAAGCACATGCTCTATGTGCTTCGATAGAGCATGTGCATGTGCATGTGCACATGCTCTTTCTTTAGAAGGAGCTTCCATAAACGTCTTAAGTCACTTGTCGTGGTCTAAAATTGACCCTATACGAAGCAAAAAAATGTAAAACCAAAAATAATCATCAACTTATTGTCACCTATTGTACGGTTCCAAGCTCCGTGTAGTTGCGGGGTGAAGGGTACGGGTGGAGTACAATGAATGAGTGACGCATGCTGGGAGAACAATTGTTGTATTACTCTGATACAAAACATTCGTTTAAAAACTTTCCATATTTAACATATTTGTTTGTAATTTATTACATTTATTTATTTATTTACATATTTTGATATTTGGTAAGTTAAATATTATGAATCCGACCAAGTTAATAACCCAGTAGGTATTTGTTAAACTAATGCGCTGAATGATAAGAATATTGTTTTGGTCTAGTTAGTACACTCTACCACTACAAATGCAGCAGCAGTGAAACTACTAACACTCATTCATTCCCCCATTACTAACGGGTGTTTTATTAAGGACGCAACCCTGATTATAAGATAGAAGCAATACATCGGTAAATTTTCTGTCCCCCAATCGGTATGTTGGCAACAGTGTACTCAAGGCTAACTACCTAGACAGTTAAAATGTTTCAGTCAAGCTTTAGTGTGGTGACAGCAGTAGTTTCGTTATATTGTGTCAACAATGGTTTTTTCCAAGGAAGAACCGGGTGTTTTATTAAGAACGCAACCCTACGTTAAAAGCCACAATCTACGGCATATTTTTATTTTACTTTACAAATTATTAATTAATCTAAATTATTATTTTACAAATGAATAGCAAATTGCAATGAAAACATTGTATTACTTATATCCTCTTATAATCAGGGTTGCGTCCTTAATAAAACACCCGGTTCTTCCTTGGAAAAAACCATTGTTGACACAATATAACGAAACGACTGCTGTCACCACACTAATGCTTGACTGGAACATTTTAACTGTCATAGGTAGTTGGCCTTGAGTACACTGTTGCCGACATACCGATTGGGGGACAGAAAATTTACCGATGTATTACTTCTATCTTCTTACAATCAGGGTTGCGTCCTTAATAAAACATCCGTTATAACATTGCACTGCGTTCCTTCCAACTACACGGAGCTGGGACTGAAGCAATATTGAAGTATAATATTCAGATGAATTAATGTCCCCTAGCCGTGGGAGTGAGAGAATGCATAACGCTCTCACTCGCACAAGCAATACGCGCCGTTCCAATAACATTGTCTTTAATTTTACTCATTGTTGTGAGCAAGCGTTTATGCACGCAGTAAACTAACAAGCAAGATAACGACTGTAGTATATTTTTAGATTTTGATTATAACGATAAAGACCTTTGAGCGCATGCGTAGTTATGCCACATATATCTGCCTCTCACTCGCTCGGCTATGGGACATTAGTTCGTCTGATACCTATAGCTATCCTAATTTAGTTTACAAATCCATAATTTTCTTATGTTTTAAAACTAGATGTAATTTAAGATTATTCTTCTGTCTCATTCTACTGGGACAATAAGGGCACTGAAACTGTGGTTCTTTCATGCCACATTCCAACCTTTGATGACGTCTCAAATGAGAATTTCTTTTGTAAGATTTACTACATTTATCACATTCGTAAGGTCTCTCCGGATCGGCGGATGCAGCTTTATTGATTCGAGGTCCACGTTTTCTGGTGATCGGTAGCGGTCCCAAGATTGGTTCTATTATGACACCGCCTCCATAATCGCCATAAACTAATGGAGGACTTTCACATATTTCTCGATCGTATGTCTCCGGAGAACAATTGTAGAGAAAATGTTCTTCTGCAACAAAATATTTAGACGAAACAATCATTAAACATTAATAAAAATCTTATATCAGTAACAACATAAAATTAAAAATTTAATTAAGATAACGCGGAGTTAAAATATTTAAAAAAATTGATAATTTTGATTTTGACAATTTTTGAAAATTAAAATTTTCTGAATTAATTGATATAAAATACTTATTATTTTTTACAACAGTTCATCACGCATTTAATTTTAACTTTCTCTTGCAAAATTTCCATTAAAAGGGACAAGATTTGAGTCTGTGGAAGCTGTAAAAGAGAAAGGGGCACGTGTCCTGAAGGAGCTGACAGAAGATGATTTCCAGCACTGTTTCCAACAATGAAAAATTAGCATAGAGTGTTGTAGGGATAGAGAATGAGTGGATATTAAAGGTGACAATAAGTGATTATGTATAAATTAAAAATAAAATTTTCTACAACGTCAGTCTCGTTATTTAATAGCCACACCTCGTATAAATAGATTGGAGGATCCTAAGAAAACGCAAGTTGTATTAAATCTATTTATCTCCTAATAGGTCGGCCCGTTGGCGTAGTGATTAGCGCAACTGGCTTCTACGCCGGGGTGCCGGGTTCGATTTCCGGTCAGATCTGGCAATTTTTCATCACTCATTTTTCATATATTATCATTCTCCACCATCTGCATTAGCAGAAATTGCAAAACAGTCAGACGTAAAACAAACCTTAATATGCATTAGTTTGAGAACAACCATAAATCCATGCTGGTAAATTCCCTCATCTAATATCCATTAAAAATAAGATCAAATTTTATTACAAATGAATAAAGTACTCTTATAGAAGTATTTCAAATTCACGTCAAATAATTTTCAGCAATATGTATCAATAAAATTAGAAAAATGGTTTTTGTATTTTTTGAAAAATGACTTATGTTGGACTCGAGTAATTTCTCGAACAAACAAATAAATTTTAAATTAAAAAATAATTCATAAATTTTTTTAGATGAGTAATTATATGTTATGTATGATTACTTTTCTGTTTGGTTCTAACCGTAGAAAAAGGGCACTGAAACTGTGGTAATTTTCCAGAACACTCATACGAAATGTGTCGCATAAGATGACTTTTCCTTTTATAAAGTTTATCATATTGTTCACATTTAAATGGTCTATCTCAGGGGTCTCCAAACTACGGCCCGCGGGCCACATCCGGCCCGCCAACAGATTTTTTCCGGCCCGCGGAAAGCTAGCATACTGAGAAAAAAATTTTATTTGATAATACGAGTATATTTCCTTTTAAGCATTTTTACCATTAAATATGAGTACAGTAGTCGTCTCTCACTTGCCACTTCTTTTCTCAATAAGTGTAAAACTAGCTGTAAACAAGTAATGATCAACCATTGTTTGACCCTAAATGGGCTGAAATTTTAAGTGGCAAACAAATGCAATATTCTCACTAAAAAATAATTGTTCCTTTTAAGCTTTACACTTGTTGTAAACTCATGTATTGTCAAGTTTTCTTTAAAATTCAATGAAGTACATTTTATAGTAAATTGAAAAGATTTGGTTTTGTATCATCCTGTGTTTTCATTAAGCCTACTTGAAAACTCCTTTTACAGAACAAATATTATTTTATAGCAAATATAATTATTTGTTTGGTCACAGCTTTTTTTAAAAATCACGTAAAGAATTTTAGTTAGCCAACAACAAAGATATTACAAGGAAATATAGCAACTTAAAAGACTAAGCAAGAAAATCTCAAAAACCACCACTGAGCTTTTAATTAGAAAAAACTTCGAGGGTGTATGGGGGGGGGGCTAGACTTTCTGCCCTGAAATATTGCTGGCCCGCCTTTCCTCCAAAAATTTACAATGTGGCCCTTGAGTAAAAAAGGTTAGAGACCCCTGGTCTATCTTCATTAAAATACACACCTTGAACTGGTCGGAATTTGAACGATTTCGATGAACAAGAAGAAGATCGATACTTTGTTCGACGAAAATCATCATAGTAATATCGATTCGAATATCCATCTGTAAAATAATTAAAAATAGTTAAAATTTTGTATAATTTAAGTTCATTTATAAAATAATTTAAAGCTTAACATTTAAATGATTACTTAGAAAACATTTATATATTATGTACACTATTTTATTTCCAGAGTACCACTATACAAAAACACTTGCCTTCATAAAATTACGTAGATATCGTTGTGACCCAATGAAAAATCAGGTACTTCATTAGCGACTGAATTTTGTTGCATTTAGGTTTTCAAGCAACATATAGAAACATACCACAGCCACAGCCTTATATATCTCACTGTCACGATGCAAACGGCACACCAACTCTCCAAGGAGCCTTACTTCACTTACAAGAGTTCAGAATGAAAGTTAAAAATTTAATTGTTTTTCCAATTTAATATAAATATAAATTCAACCAAAATAACTGATAATTTCGTATGAAAAACATAAGTAAACCTTCAAAGCTTGTATAGTCCGTTCAAAATAGTATGATAGTAAGTCTGAATGGTGGTAACTTTTCAGAAAAAAAAGTCCCTTTTCGAAAGTAAAATTTCCCTTTTAATTATTCTTACAAAACATAATTATAAATGTTTGTTTTGCAATTTTGAAAATCATATGGAATTGATTATTTTACTGGCATTTGTTATTGTTACATTCAGTAACCCTTGCATTCTATTCACAATACGTGATTAATTTTTAATTAATAATAACATAATAAAATAACAATGAATAATAAATTTGATTTCCATTTTTCGAGTGTTATTGTAAAAATCATTATGTTTTTATTTTCCATTATTAATAATTATCTTTTAAAACGTTTTTATTCAATAACGGGGAACGTTAACACAAAAAAAAAATCTTTTTTTTGTTTTACGTCTGACTGTTCTGCAATTTCTGCTAATGCAAACGGTGGATAATAATCATAATTTAAATGAATGATTAAAAATTCCAGACCTGACCGGGAATCGAACCCGGGACTCCGACTTAGAAGCCAGTTTCGGTAACGACTACGCCAACGGGTCGACCTCTTAAGTGGTAGCACTGACACATGAGGACATTACAAAATTCTCTCTGTTCTTTATTCCATTTAAATAATACTATCATTCAATTTCAAATGGACTGTACTTTTTTTAAATTAACGAGTAGTAATCACGATATAATATGTGATCTTGAAAGCCGCTGTAACTTAGTCGCATTGTCAAAAAAAATGCCTGAAGCTTTGGAAGAGTTATATTAGACTGTAGTCCCACCACAAACTTGCCTCGACCAAATAATTGCAGATGTTCTTGTCATCAAATAGATAACCAGGTATAGATACTGAAGTCACGAGATTGCCTTTTGCGTATGTATGGGCTGTGAGGTAGGGAAGTGAAATATTTGCAGTGCTGCCAACCTCAACAGTGAGACACTACTCGTACATTTCACTACCATGCAGTTTCTACATACATTTAGTAAGCTGTGGTTTATTCAAAGAAAATGTTTTCTTCATAAACCTATCAATAAAATAGATACATCAGAAAATAAATATTAGGCTACCATTGTTGGCAGAAACAGAGAAGTAAAAAAATAAATATTAACTAAAAAACATGTAAAATAAAAATTCTTAAGATATTTCTTCCTGTATTTTCCAGTAATAAGAGTTATCATCTGGTAGCTCAACAGCCCTTATAACAGGGCTTCCACCAAAATCTAACACCAATAAAAATAAAATTGGTCGCCTGCGAAGCGTAGTAGTTAACGCGCTAGCCTACAACGCGGTGGTCCTGGGTTCGATTCCCGGATGAATCTGGGAATTTTAACGCATTAAAACTCAACAAGTCTCTAATGATCTAGCTGTTGATGCAACTTTAAATAAATAAACTAAAAAAAAATTATTCGTTACATCATCCATTCATATTATCCTAAGGGACAGGCTTTTCTTCTCCCTTACAATGTTTCCTTTCACATCACCTAGAACATTCAGTTGACTCTATTTTTTCAAGGTGCTTCAACCATTTAATGCAATATCTTACAGGCCTATTTTTTTTAATCTCCAAGATTCAGTTAAAACCAAACAAAAATCATTCGAACTATAACTAACTCACCTCCAATAAAATATTTCAATTTCTCATTCTTATATAATTTCCAATAATGCACTCCCCTTACCGGTCGAAAGATCCTTCTAAAATGGTAAGAAACTTTCAGTACTAACAATTGTAATGTAAATTAAAAACCTGGACTGGTGAAATAAACATACAACGAAAAATGATTCTTTAAAATTTATTAGCTTTTTTAAAAACAGACAATGGAACACAATCTAAACCAAATATATATTATTACATTGTGACAATATCTAATGAGAATATGTGTTCGAGAATTTTCGAGGAAGACCAAGATTTTAAAAATATTAACTTAAATGATAGGAGTAATGAATAGAGTTTCAAAGATATAGTTATAAAGAGACTTGTATAGTCAGGTAGGCTTGTCTATTGTGAACGAGTTGGATAACTATTTAGATAACTGGCCTTTTTGTAACACCTTTTATTCAATTCTAATTTGTTTACAGTTTGTTAAGATTTATCCAGAAGACGTAAGAAGGGTTTTGTACTTTTATTGTTATACAGGGTGATTCACGAAGATATTCAGAAACTTTTGGAGCTCATTGTACATGTAAAATAATGAAAAAAGTTTATAAAAACATGGGTCCGGAAATGCTTCGTTTCCGAGTTACGGCTAGCGAAAGTTTCACCCGGATTTCAGCTCACCAGTTGAAATGAGGTCTTCCTGAAATTCTGGTAAGATGATTAAGGGGCGAATTTAATCATTTCTCATGGTTTTTGATCTGATAAATTGAATAAAACAGGTCCCAGAACCGTAACTTAAATAGTTTTTAAGAAAACCAGTGACAAATGCAAAAAATGGAGTGAAAATACAGTTTTTCATCTTTGGGCAAGAATTACTTGGTTATTTCACCAAGAAACGGTTAAAATTTTTAACTAAAACATGTAGAAAATTTTATTCTGAACAAACCGGTGTAAATAAAGTACACAGAAAGCGAATAGATGTTTGATAAAATGAATTTTTATTCATAGCAGTACAAAGTAAAATTAACCGGAAAAACAAAGATGAAAAAATGTGTTTTTCACTCCATTTTTTTTGCATTTGACACTGTTTTTCTCAAAAACTATTTAACTGACAGTTTTGGGACCTATTTTATTCAATTTATCAGGTCAAAAACCATAAGAAACGATTGAATTCGCCCCTTTATCTACCTTACCAGAATTTCAGGAAGATATCATTTCACCTGGTGAGCTGAAATCCGGGGGAAATCTTTCGCTAGCCGTAACTCGGTAACGAAGCATTTCCGGACCCATGTTTATAATAAACTTTTTTCATTATTTTTACATGTATAATGGGCTCCCAAAGTTTCTGCATATCTTCGTGAATCACCCTGTTTCGAAAATCTCTGCCGTTGCTCTTTCTTCGACGAGTGTACATAGCGTAGTGTTTAACGGTTACGTTTGGAGTAGGCCAGCGTTACTATGTATTGTTTAACGTTTATTAAGTATCATTTTGTAAGTAGTATTTAGTAAATAGGTTAAGTTCATTTATTGTAATGAGTTTATTATTTATTATAAGTAATTTAATTTTAATTTGTAATAAATATTTGAATTTTTAAACTACAGCGTTAATTATTTTATTAACCCAGATCCCGAAACGGACCTTACAGATAAGTGTCACAATATATATAATAAATAAATAAATTTACTAAATAATCTACCTAAAAATAAAAAAACAATCCATTCGAAATAACTTAATATCTGATAAAATATTTAATAAAATACAATATAAATAAATAATATTTTGCATTAAGACATGCCCTACAATAAAATAACTTTTACAATAAATAACATCAAAAATAATATTAAAAGTATCACTGTTTCTTAGTCATTTTGTATACAAATTGGTCAAATTTTTATTGAAGAAACACGAATGCCTATTAAATGTAAATTTCATCTTTTTCATCGACATTTAGGCGGTTATATTAATTCACCAAAAAAAAAATATTAGCAATACAAATATAATGAAAACATTTTAAAACTAATAGTAGTTCTTACTTAATAAAAATCATTATAAATTAGCATAAACAAAATTAAAATGTAGTCATATACAGGGTGTCACACGAGAAACCTGTATATGCTTTACAAACATGTTCTTCTGATCAAAATAATGAAATAATTCATATAAACAAAAGTCCGGAAACGTTTTGATATTAAGTTACGGCAGGCGAAACATTTCACCTGGTGTTCAGAGCCCACTTTTAAATTAAACCATCTTGAAGATTTTCGGACCCAATTTTGAGTAAATTGGATGGTTTATTATGGATTTTGACACGATAAATTGAATAAAATTGGGTTCAAAACAGTATCTTCAGTAGTTTTAATGATTTTTTTAAGTAAAATAGAAAAATCTATCGTTTGAAAACAATTTTTTTACCTTTATTACTTCGTTAAATGACCAATAAAATGTTTTATTAAAAGCTTTTTTTAGCTTTTATTTGTTATCGGGAACTGTGCTTTATTGTCAATTACCTAATTTTATCGCTGCTTTTCGCTGTATATCTTGAACAGGGACTCCCAGTGGAGTTTGTTCAGGAATGGCTGCCAGCTGGTCACCATACGAAGTCACTTGCCCAACTAGTGTTACTTAACAAATAGTAGCGACTTTCTACCAGCTGACTGACTGGACTGGCCCGAAGACCTTACTAAAACTGTACAGAATTTATTTTTGAAAACATTTTGAACATGAAAACAACAGACACCTGTATAGAAAGGAAGACAATCGGCTGACAAAACAAATTTTTTAGATATTAAATAATAGAAATATGGTGTCGAATAAATGGTCGAAAGAAGCCAAAAAAGGTTATACTGAGAAAACCAGAATAAACCGAGAAAACGTAATGAACAAATTCAGACAAATAATTACCGACTTTAAGGGCTTCCATGAAGAGGAAAAACAGAACACCGGATGGACAAAAGAAAGGAGAAACCACTACAGTAAGCGAATGCTGAGAATGAGGGCAGCAAAAAGATTTTCCAGAAACGTCTAAAGTCACCTCACGTGTTCTGAAATTGGCCTTAGACGAGAAAGAAAAATATAAAAGACAGAAAATTGTTTTTCTTTTTGAATAAATACACATGAAAAATAGTATCAATTTACTATATATTTATGTAAACATTTTTTTCTTGTATAGGACCAATTTGAGACCAAGTGAGGTGACTAGATGTTTCTGGAAGTACTTTTCGCAGCCCACATTTTCAGCATTTACTCACTTATATTTATATAAAATAAATAAATAAATATTAAATAAACAGTAATACATAAATATAATAAAAATTAAACTATCTGAGAAGTGGGCTACGATAAAGCATCGTTTTCAAAATTTTTCATTTTTACTTTCTCTTGCCTATATGAATATACAGGGTGATTCATGAAGTTCTCCCCCCACTTCTACAGCACATTGTACTAGTAAAAATAATGAAAAAATGTTATATAAACATAGGTCCGAAAACGCTTCGTTAGCGAGTTACAGCTAGCGAAAGTTTCGCCTGGATTTCAGTTCACCAGGTGAAATGAGGTCTTCCTGGAATTGTGGTAAGGTAGATTAAGGGGCAAATTCAATCATTTCTTATGGTTTTTGATCTGATAAATTGAATAAAACAGGTCCCAGATCTGTAAGTTAAATAGTTTTTAAGAAAACCAGTGTCAAATGCAAAAAATGGAGTGAAAAACTTATTTTTTCATCTTTGGGCAAGGATAACTGTGTTATTTCACCAAGAAACAGTTAAAATTTTTCAATAAAACATGTAGAAAATTTTATTCTGAACAAACCGGTGTAAATTAAGTACACAGAAAGCGAATAGATGTTTGATTAAATGAGTTTTTTACTTTCTCTTGCCTATATGAATATAAAATCTGGTGTGAAACACTCACACAACTTTCTCTTGCCAATGCAAATAATTAATAATAAACCTAACATTATTAATAAAACATTAGAAATAAACAAAAAACTAACCTCAAAAACATAACCTTATTTTAATCATGAGTGGAAGACGCAAAATGAAAATCGAACTCAATTTGGCTTAAAAAAAACGGAAAATCACACTTTCACGCTAAACTAGGCTCTGTAGAGAAAATATCTCTAAACAAAAGTTGTAGATCTTTTAATTTTCTATAACTTTTATTATATACACTTTTGTCGTAAAATGCATACTAAGACCGAAATGTTAAAAAAATCGATTTTTCTCACGTTTTCGTGAGAAAAAAAACAGAAAATCGCAAATTACCGCTAAACTAAGCGTTATACAAAAAAATGTTTGAAACAGAAGTTGTAGGTTTTTAAATTCTCTACAACTTTTATTATATAAGTTTTTGCGCTAAAATTTATATTAAAGCCGTAATCTTAAAAAAACAACGTTTTTACGTGAAAACAGCCTCACCGAGAATTTCAGCAGACATGGCGCCTACCCTATCTTGTAGAGAATAAAAAATTGAGTAAAATAGGCGATTTTAAAAAAAATCGTAGGACCAGTTTTTGAGAAAATCGCAAAAAACTGAAAAATTATACGAATAAACTACTACTTCCGGTTGACCGATTTTGATGAAAATGTTCGTGTCGCGTCCGGTAGTGGTATGTAACTTAAGTTTCAAGTTTCAAGTTCGTACGATGTTCCGTTCTTGAGATATTCTGTTCACACACAGACACACACACAGACACACACACACACAGACACACACACACACACACACAGACACACACACAGACCAATCGCTAAAAACATGTTTTTTGGGTTCTGGGGGTCTGAAAACGTATAGATCCGGTGAAAACTCGATTTCGAAAAATTGACATGAAAACAATACTTTCCTTCCTATTACTTTCTCTTGCCTATATGAATATATAGGAAGGAAAGTATTGTTTTCATGTCAATTTTTCGAAATCGAGTTTTCACCGGATCTATACGTTTTCAGACCCCCTGAACCCAAAAAACATGTTTTTAGCGATTGGTCTGTGTGTGTGTCTGTGTGTGTGTGTGTGTCTGTGTGTGTGTGTGTGTGTCTGTGTGTGTGTGTGTGTCTGTGTGTGAACAGAATATCTTAAGAACGGAACATCGTACGAACTTGAAACTTGAAACTTAAGTTACATACCACTACCGGACGCGACACGAACATTTTCATCAAAATCGGTCAACCGGAAGTAGTAGTTTATTCGTATAATTTTTCAGTTTTTTGCGATTTTCTCAAAAACTGGTCCTACGATTTTTTTTAAAATCGCCTATTTTACTCAATTTTTTATTCTCTACAAGATAGGGTAGGCGCCATGTTTGCTGAAATTCTCGGTGAGGCTGTTTTCACGTAAAAACGTTGTTTTTTTAAGATTACGGCTTTAATATAAATTTTAGCGCAAAAACTTATATAATAAAAGTTGTAGAGAATTTAAAAACCTACAACTTCTGTTTCAAACATTTTTTTGTATAACGCTTAGTTTAGCGGTAATTTGCGATTTTCTGTTTTTTTTCTCACGAAAACGTGAGAAAAATCGATTTTTTTAACATTTCGGTCTTAGTATGCATTTTACGACAAAAGTGTATATAATAAAAGTTATAGAAAATTAAAAGATCTACAACTTTTGTTTAGAGAATTTTTCTCTACAGAGCCTAGTTTAGCGTGAAAGTGTGATTTTCCGTTTTTTTTAAGCCAAATTGAGTTCGATTTTCATTTTGCGTCTTCCACTCATGATTAAAATACGGTTATGTTTTTGAGGTTAGTTGTTGTTTATTTTTAATATTTTATTAATAATGCTAGGTTTATTATTAATTATTTGCATTGGCAAGAGAAAGTTGTGTGAGTGTTTCACACCAGATTTTTTTAAGTTATTTGATAACTGATTACACAAATTATAATAACGATTATGTGATGTACTTTCAAGACACTTAACTTATTATTTTCATTTACGAGAAACATTGAATAAAATATTAAAATACATTTAAGTTACTATAGTAACACTTAAATTATAATTAATTTTTTTAATATTTCCAAATGAAACGCTAACTGCAGAATTAAACAAGTAGAGGAAGTGCGGGTAATGTGGACCCACATTTTTTGTTTTGTAATACATTTCGTAATAGGTAGTACTTTTTATAACAATTTTTTCAACAGGAAAATCTTTAAAAATTAGTTTCTAATAATTGTAATTAGTTCCAATACATATCAAATTAGAAAAAGTTGACTTTTTTGATATTTTCTGTCATAGATGTACAAACGCATTCCAACAAGAATGGTGTAAATTGGGTGTAAACCTGATTTGAGCAAAAAGCAGTTTAATAGAGATTCATAACAGAAATAATATAATGAGGGTTAGGTACTATTTAAGTTGGAGCCCTCAATCAGAAGGGGCCACTTCACCCGATGTCCGCCATCTTAAGGTTTGTGGTTATATGGTTATATTATGACCAGTATCGCACTGAATGATTAAGTGACATAATATTAAAGTAAATTAAGGCTACTAGATAACAAGACAGCATAAATGAACGGTCAAAATGTTTTATGTACTGAAAAATAAGAAAAATCAGTTGTCTTTACAAAATTTCCAAGAACATCGAAAATGAAATTGTACCGTTATGAATTCAATAAGTCACAAACAGCTTCTATAATAGACTAACTACTATATAGAAGAAAAAAGAAGATAGTTTTGTCAACAACCACTAGTAACAACTCTGTAACACATGGATAAATCCTTTATAGTGCAGTTCTGTAGGGAACTGCCCATAACAAACTGGCGGAGTGTCAAATTATTTACAAAAAATCTGTTCGTTGTAGGGCTAAAATAAATAGTTCTGTTTCTTATCACATGGTCAGCCAATGAAATGACTAAATCATTTAAGAACAGAAGAGGTAGAGGTGTAAAAGACACTAATCAGAATAATCTCCTCTGAGAGTAATGTATTTCATTATACAGCCAGACCCTGTGGTGAATAAAGTGAAGGTGTCATTTGCAGAGTAGACAATATGTGCTTTTCAGAGGGCCCAGCATGGTGATAAGCATACTTTTCCACTCAGTGAAGAAGGCAATGGTAAACCAACTAACTCCTCGTTATACTTAGTAAAACCTCTACAGGTTCAAACCACCCTTTAGGTTGATGACCTAAGCATCACTACAGGGAAAAATGTATATGTTGTAAAATGTTAAATTTTGCTTTACCGAGATTTGAATAATGTAGCCTATTTCTAGTGCCAGAACAGTAAGATATTTATTTGTTTTGATGTTAAGCCTTGGTACTTACTAAGGAATGTTTATTGAAATGGGAATCACATAATGTTTACTGGTAAAAATGCCTATTAAAACAACTTGTAGTACTATGTACCAAAAAATAATTTACAGAATAATTAACTTTATATTAGCATGAATGCTTGCTTTCCCGCAAGAAAACTAGAATTTTCTTAACACTGTACAAAAGTAACAACGAAAAAACACAGTAGCGTACGCTGGTATGAATCCTTACCACGTTCGTGCAACTCACGAAGCAAATGGTCGCTGCGCACCAATTTCAAAATGTGGGTAGCCTACTTACCAAAGAACATATACGTATAACACCATAAAATACCAATAAAGTTCAACTGCATAGATTATTATAAATTGAATCGACCTTATTGCCAGTGGTAAGTTTGCTTACCAAAGACGTATAAAGGGTTAAGACAGAGAGTTCACTTTACCAGGACTTCCTCTACATTAAATGAAATTTTTCATCTTAAAAATAAATTACGACTTAAACTACCGTGATGTAAATTAGAATGAATATCACAAGGTAAAATACAATTAACTAGACTATACTTACGAAATATTTTTTGGGCAATTTATTATGTTTTCCCTGATGAAATTCACGTTTCATTTACTTGTTCCCTTCTTACAGTCAGCGATTCATATGCCGTAAAGACAAATTAATTATACCAAATTATTCAGAAAATTTTGGAATAGCCTAAATAATTAACCAAAAAACTAAATTTACTAAAAAATTTTTTCGTATTTTTCAAGGTAGATGTTCTTTTTTAACTCAGATTTCATGTTAATCTTTTAAGTAGTTTTGATTTTTCTTATAGTGTTATCATACGTCAAAAAAATTTTTCACAAGAAAAAACCCTTTTTATTTGTTTTAAATTCGTATATATTTTAACTACAAATATGATAAATTTTCTTCTTTCTGGTTTAGGTTAAAAAAATCCGTCGTATCTGTAAGCTTTTACAGACCGGTATCGATTTAAACAAACAATTTAAATAAATAAATAAAATTATAATTTGTTATGCGTAGCCAGATGTTGTTGAAGATTACTTTTTTGTCGCATTCTAGCAGGACATAAAGGACACTGAAACTGAGGTGATTTTCGTCCGCATTCGTATCGCATGTGCCGCATGAGATGTGATTTTCTTTTGTATGATTTAGAGCACACCTCACATTTGTATGGCTTTTCTTCGTCGGTGTAAGCTCCTCTGACGCCTTTAGAAACGGATAGTTTGTAAGCAGATGATGAGGTGGTCGACGATGAAAAATTTTTAAATTTGTCTGGGATATACTGAGCTACCAAAAATTCGTTTAACATTCTTTCTGAAAAAAATCAGTACAAGAGAAATAATTATTACCATTATAATGTTACATCATTTTCGAAAGATTTGAATGTAGTTTTTACTTTATCATGCCTTATTTGAAATTATTTGTTGTTTAGGTGATCAGCGAAAGGCGGGCTTGAACCTCGAGAGCCTTTACTCAATAACACAAGGAGTAACGTGGTTTACCATTTCCTACCTACTCACTATGCTTACCAGCATGCAAGGCTCTGAAAAGCATCTACGTTCCACCCTGCATATAACACCTTCACTTCATTCACCACATGGTTTGACTGCATAATAAAATTCATTACTTTCAGAGGAGATAACTCTGATTAGTGTCTTTTACAACTCTACCTCTTCTGTTTTTAAATGCTTCAGTCATTTAATTGGCTGACCATTTGATAAGAAAGAGAACTATTTTTTGTAGCCCTGGAATTAGCAGAAGGAGTGGAAATAATTTAACACTCCACCTGCCTGTTATGGCCAAAGACACAGATTAATTAAAAGAAAATTATGGGGTGAACAGAGGCACTACCCGGTACAACAATTGAATTCACCAACAACTGATCATATGCCGGCCGCATTGGCGTAGTTGATAACGAGTTCGCCTCTCATCATGCGGTCTTGGGTTCGAATCCCATACAGGCATGGCACATTTTCATACGTTAAAAAATATCATTTCATCCTTCACCGTCTGCATTAGCAGTAATTGCACAACAGTCGGATGTTAAACAAAAAAAAATAAAAAAAAACTGAACAGTCGAAGAATTTAATAAATTTAACAAACCTGCCATCATATCATTAGACATTGAAACGACCGGAACATTTTCACCATCTGTTCTGCTGTTCTCATCAACGCTCGAATTACTTGAAGGCCCTTTCAACAGATCCTTCCTAACTCTAACTGTAACTGAAAATAAAAAGAAAAACAAAATCATAAGAATAATGTAAACAACAATTACAAATAAGTTAAATTATTAGTCAACCAAAAAAAATTTCACCATACACCAACCAACAATCAAATAAGTTAGATATTTACAGTTTCTTTAGCATTAAACTATAGTTTATCTATACAATGACATGTTTAGTTGAGACTACTGTTCAAATGGACATAAGTAGACTATACCTTGGACAATTTGAATTGGCACAAGCAGCTTCGGTGTTTATCTACTCCACTCTTCGCCCCTCGGCATGCAAAGACGGTACAGTAATCACAATAGTATACAATTGCTACTGTAATGTGCGACTCAAGCACGGTCACGTTGCTTTTTATCACTGTTGTTATTAATAATCTGTCAGACATAATGACGTGACTAATCTGTTTTCATGTATGATTTTCTATTCATTAAAAATATTCACTTCAATTTGTTTAGTTAGTTGCGCGCGTCTGTTGAGCTCGTATTATAGTGAGTTTTTGCAGTTTAGTTCTTGTAATTTATAATTCAAATTTTTACTGGGACAAATAAAATACATATTTTAAAATGAAATAACTTTTTCTATGTTTGTACATTGAAATAAGGTTGTAGGAATTTGCGTACATTAAAATTTGTAGAATAGGATATGTATATACTTTATGCGGAACTGTGTGTACACGTAGAGCAAGAGTTGTGCCAGTTTAAATTACATACAATTACTGACTGTTGTGAACAAATTACAGTGAAATTTTCAAAGCAATTCTCTCCTTTCTCACTCTCTTCCCTTATCTTTACTTTTATACTATTTGTATTGATGTTATAACTTTTATCGCTCGGTATAAAACAGTATGACATAATGTTCTAAATTTAGACATACTCTATTATTAACCCTTTAAAGGTCTTTGGTAAGTATACTTACCACTGGCAATAAGGTCGATTTTTTAAAAGAATAAGCTATGGAGTTAAACCCTATTGGCATTTTATGGTTTTATAGATGTTCTTTGGTAAATACGCTACCCACATTTTGAAATTAGTGCCCAGCGACCATTTGCTTTGTGAGTAACACGAATGTGGTAAGTATTCATACCAGTGTACGCAACCGTGTTGTTTTGATGTTACTTTTGTACAGTGCTTAGAAAATTCGAGTTTTTTTACAGAAAAGCAAGCATTCATGCTAATATAAAGTTGAGATTAGTTATTCTATACATTTTTCTGTTATATAGGACTACACGTAGTTTTAATAAGTATTCTTACCACTAAACATTATGTGATTCCCATTTCAATAAATGTTCCTTGGTAAGTATTCTTACCAGGGCTTAACAAAAAAAAAAAAGAAATATCTTACTGTTCAGGCACAATAAATACATTATTCAAGTCCCTATAAAACAAAATTTAACATTTTACAACATGTGTATTTTCCCCCGTAGTACTGCCCTATAAAGGGTTAATTGAATTCATTATTATAACTTATCTGTTTAATAATATTCGTAATAACAATGGTGGTTAGTTTCCGCTGATGTATTGTATAAATTATGGTATAACAATAATAATCACGAAATAAAAAAATAGTAAATAAAATATACAAAATTTAGTTGTGTTTACTGTCGCCGCCTGCCCTTCCAGTATTAGCGTCTACACACAGTCCCCACTACCGCCTGATGCAGAGAGCCTACAGCCTCTACCCACCACCTTGAGAGGTATTTAAGAGAGCGTTCTCGCCCGCGAGAGTGATTCTTCACTGAACTCTCAACCGAAGAAGAACAAGAAAGAAGAGCTCCAGCCAGAAGAGGACGAGCCCAGCCGCACCATCCCTGGTCTACACTACCGGTGGCAGACGCTACTTCCCGCACCGGTCAGCCTTCGCCGGCCCGGAGAGAGCCGCCTCGGCCGCGCTACCGACAGACGGCCTACGCCGACCCGACACTGCGGGGCTCTGGGGGCCACCACTGCCGCAGAGGGAAGGCTAGGCATGAACCCGGTTACCGAGCCGTCACTCTTCTGGCTCCGCTTCTATCACGCCGGCTCGCCGCTTCCGACCGTCAAAAACGGCCCTTTTCAGGGCCACCAACACAATTAAACGGCCCTTTTCAGGGCCACCAATTTTACAGACAAGGTTTCGCCACGTGTCGTCGGCCCCGGTCGGCGACATTAAAAATGCAGTAGTAGGATAGGTGAATGTTTCATAATGAATAGTAGAAATGCATGGCCATTATTACTCAATAGCCTCAATTGACTATCTCATAAAGTATTATACTGTTGTTGTTGTTTAGGTCATCAGCCGAAAAGCTGGTTTGAACCTGTAGAGGTTTTACTAAGTAAAATGAGGAGTGAGGTGGTTTACAATTGCCTTCCTCACTGAATAGAAAAAGTAACGCTTATCAGCATGTCAGGCCGTCTGAAAAGCACCTCCTTTCCACTCTGCAAATGATACCTTCATTTCATTCACCACAGGGTCTGATTGTATAGTGAAATTCATTACAGAGAAGATAACTCTGAGTAGTGTCTTTTACAGCTCTACCCCTTCTGTTCTTAAATGATTCAGTCATACAATTGGCTGACCATGTTATAAGAAACAGAACTATTTATTTTAGCCCTGCAACTAACAGATTGAGTGTAAATAATTTGACTCTCTAGTATTATACTACTGTACAAATTTTCTTAAGTAGTAAAAGTAAAACTACGTTTATCCGAAAAATTTTAGAAAAGAAATTTCTACATAAAATAATTTGTTAACAACTTCCCTATACACTAGTAAGAAGTGTGGTATATTGATTGTCTTATACCTATTAAAAGAAAATACTTAGGATTGACATGGCATGTTCAGATACAACGGACTTGTTGTTTAGGTTATTAACCGAAAGGCTGGTTTGAATCTCTAGAGGTTTTACTAAGTAAAAACGAGGAGTGAGGTGGTTTACTATTGCCTTCCTCACTGAATCGAAAGAGAATGCTTATCAGCACGTCAGGCCGTCTGAAAAGAACCTACTTTATATTCTGCAAATGACACCTTCATTTCATTCACCACAGGGTCTGATTGTATAGTGAAATTCATTACAGAGAAGATAACTCTGAGTAGTGTCTTTTACACCATAACCTTTTCTGTCGTTAAATGCTGCAGTCATATAATTGACTGACCAAGTGATGAAAAACATAACTATTTTTAGTAGCCCTGGAACTAGCAGATCGAATTCAAATAATTGAACACTTCACCTGCCTTATGGGCATCGTTTAACTTTATTCGAATATACTTCAAATAAGTCGTATAGACGAACGAAAACGAATTATATTACAATAACTTTTATTCGAATTTCTCATTACTATTACATTTTACTCGTATAAGCTTTGACAGACAATAATTTCGTAAATGTTATGCAATAAAATACCGTACGAGGTGTGGCTATTAAATAACGAGACTGACGGAAAAAATTTAATTTTAATTTTATACATAATCACTTATTGCCACCTTCAATATACACTCCTTCTCTATCCCTACAACGCTCCATGCGAATTTTCCATTGTTGGAAACAGTGCTGGAAGTCATCTTCTGTCAGCTCCTTCAGGACACGTGCCGCTTTCTCTTTTACAGCTCCACAGACTGAAATCTTGTCTTTTTTAATGCAGATTTCACCTTAGGAAACAGAAGATAATAACAAGTCATGAAACGTAGTTTTTTACTTACGTTCCGGAAACGAAGCGCCAATCCGTGCAATGGAAGAGCCGAACTTCAGCGAGAGCCAAAAAAGCTCGAATGACCAAGTCAAAATTTAAAGCAATGATGATTGTTTTTTTTAAATATCCATTTTTTTTTTTTTTTGTTTAACGTCCGACTGTTATCGATGTTTATATGATGGTTTGTATCTGTAAAATAAACTAGGTTCCTGAAAGTGAAACAATCAATCAATATTACTACCTTGAGGTACTTCCTAACCTACGTCACGAGTAATGAAAAAACGCCCCGAAATGTGGAAGGACAAAATATATCATGGGTTCTCCACCAAGACAATGCGCCAGCTCATTCCGCGTTATCTGCCAAAAAGTTCCTAGCAACGTACAGCATCTCAGTGTTAGAACATCCACCATATTTACCAGATCTTGCACCACGTGACTTCTACCTGTTCCCTAAATTTGAGTCTGTGGAAGCTGTAAAAGAGAAAGCGGCACGTGTCCTGAAGAAGCTGACAGAAAATGACTTCCAACACTGTTTCCAACACTGGAAAATTCGGATGGAGCGTTGTAGGGATAGAGAAGGAGTGTATATTGAAGGTGACAATAAGTGATTATGTATAAAATATAAATACATTTTTTTTTACGTCAGTCTCGTTATTTAATAGCCACATCTCGTATGTTCCGACTTAGGAACGCTCGGTCAGTAGGCAACACGTTCTCAAATCACATGAACGTGACCTCATGTACTATTTAGGATTTAAGCTACCAGAATTTTATGGCCTGAAAACTCTTGAGAAAAACACATAACTAAATTTTTAAACATTTTTTATTAACGCTTAAATAAACGGTTGAAAATTCACAATCAGACGATTGTGAGTTGATTCAATTGTTCACGATGTATAAATAACAAATGCGATTTAAGATGATGCTTCAACTTGAAATGTTTTTTGCAATAATTGCAATTATATTTTGCTAATTTACCGCATTCATATTTTAAATGGTTATAAAGTCCATTTCGTCGTTTATATGTTTTCGAACATCTGTCACATACATAGCGAGATGAGTCATCATTTTCTGGAACGGTACTCATGTCATTTACAAAAGAATCAGTGAATGGATATTCATCGGATGTATCATCAGAAACATCGATGTTTATATGATGGTTTGTATCTGTAAAATAAACATCAGAATTATTAAATATTTTGAGTCCCCTGTTAGTAGTACAGAAACTAATTTTAAAAGTTACAAGTAGAAAACCGCCTCGTGATCGGTCAGACTAACTTTTTGTGGAATTTCAAGTGATGAACGTCAAGCAACTGTTTGTAAGAGAGATCTTGAGAAAGCTGCAAAAGAGTAAACCGAACATTCAAAATATATCCCATAAGTACGACACAATGAATAAACACTTTTTTATTCCAGATAAAGCGATAAGTATGGTGTATGAGCGACACTACTCTCACTTAGCCCCCTAAATTTCATTAGGTCAATAGAGGAAGTGAACAACAAACATAACATGTTACATAATCCAAGTAAATGTGCTCACAATCACGAAATGATTCTAGACACTGGATCACGGCACCCCTGGACTTGTACATAAGAGGGTTGTAATAAATTTAAACAGCTGAGGGCGGATACTTTTTTCTAGCTGGCTTCAAATTACTGTTTCGGAAAATTTTACTGCTCTCATGTCCTATAATATTTAAAAATATTAATAATATTATGTTCTATAATAATGTTCGGAAATTTATATCTGTACCAAAGAGGTAAAGAGTGTTAACTCCAATTTTAGCAAAGTTGAGTTGAAACTGCCTTTTAAATCAGAAAGAAATTCTAATTGAAATTAGAAAGAAATGGTAAATTGAAGGATCAGAGAATCCTTTAATTTTGTAGTTGATATAAAAGAGTTTTTGTAAAATAGTTATTGAATATGTTTTGCTGATAATCAAGTAAATTTTGCTTGAATTTGTTGTTTTATTCGTCTGTTACTAAACAACAGTAGGCTACGGTTAAATTTTGAAATATTTTCAAACGTTTTGTATAAAATGCTGCTTCTTTATAAAAGTAGTGTTAGCACTAGGTATTCCACTTAAGTTTTTTTTCAACTTAATGTACATTGAAGTTAACACTAATGTAGAACGTAAAAAAGTGACAAAACAAAGAAAACCGTTGAGGTTTTAAAGTCTTGTTTGGGTGGGAAGGAGTATAAAAGTTGACAAAGTTATGAAAAATAAATTTATAGATAACAAAAGTTTTCTGTAGAAACTGGATGTAAATTTAAAGTTTCTAACACCTTCTGAAATTTTGTTAAAATAATGAAAAGATAATACTGCTACTTATTGGCTCTTCTAAAAAATTACCAAATTGGAGTTAACACCTTTTACTTCTCAGGTACAGAATCTATTTATAGATAAAAGGAAAGATCCCGGTTTAAGACATGTGTGTTGTTGACGTAAGGGACGCGTACGTCATCGTACAGTGTTCTATTAAATACGTAACTCAAACAATTAGTAATGAGTTTAACGTTTCATTTTAACATTAACTATCCCACCGGGTTGGTCTAGAGGTAAAGTCGTCGCCAGAATCAGCTGTTTAACAGCTGATTTTCGGAGACGAAGGTTCCTGGTTCAAATCCTAATAAAGTTAGTTACTTTTATACGGATTTGAATACTAGACAGTGGTTACCGGTGTACTTTGATGGTTGGGGTTCAATTAACCATACTCTTTTAGAAATGGTCGGCCTGGGTCTGTACAAGACTACACCTCATTCACATCATCCTCATCTCATTGGGTCATGGGGGTACTCATTGTTCTGAATTGAACAGATTGCAACTGACACAAATTAGAAATAAAAAAACCATTAAACTAAAGACTAAATCACAAGCATCTTTAATACTATCAAAATTAAAATAATTACTTAAAAATAATAATTTTTAAATAAATAATAAAAAACCAAAAATACTGTTAAAAAATTATATATTTGTAAAGAAATTGTTAAATTTTTCGTAAGTAATAACATAATTTATATTTATTTTGTTAATAAAACATTTCATAGCAGATCTAACAATAAAATAATTACAAAAAAATATAAAATTCCTTGTACGAGATTAATTTATAAAAGTTTATTTGGTGTTTTTTCTAAATTATTTAATTTTAAACAATACACATGAAATCATTTTAAAAAATTAACATAAAAATATATTATACTTTTCTTAGCATTACATGATATATAAAAAGTGAATTAACAGGAAAATCAATTACTTTTATAAAAAGTTTCACTTTATTCGATGATATGAATTTTTAATTTATTTTTACTTAAAGAGATAACACATAAAAAAGAAAATGTTAGTCAAAAAATTATTTATATTAATGTAGATCCATCCTTAATCAACAATTGGTGATAATGGTCATTCAATCTAAAAAAATTGCTATATTAAAAATAATAATACATAAAAATGGTTGGATATTACATACTATCACAACATAATTGAATTGGTAATTTCAGAAAGCTCATAAGTCAAAAAGTAACTTTTGAAAACTTTGTTGTTGTTTAGGTCATCAGCCTGTAGGCTGGTTTGAACCTGTAGAGGTTTTACTAAGTAAAACGAGGAGTGAGGTGGTTTACCATTGCCTTCCTCACTGAGTGGAAAAGTACGCTTATCAGCATGCCGGGCCCTCTGAAAAGCACATATTTTCCGCTCTGTAAATGACACCTTCATTTCATTCACCACAGGGTCTGGCTGTATAATGAAATTCATTACTTTCAGAGGAGGTAACTCTGATTAGTGTCTTTTACACCTCTACCTCTTCTGTTCTTAAATGATTCAGTCATTTAATTGGCTGAACATGTGAAAAGAAACAGAACTATTTATTTTAGCCCAGCAACGAACAGATTGAGTGTAAATAATTTGACACTCCACCTGTCTGTTATGGGCAGTTGAAAACTTTAAAAACTGGTATAGGCCAAGCCAATTGCTGTGAGCGCTGGACTACGCATGCGCATACTTGACTTGGACCCCGCATACCCCTCCGACCAACAGTTAGATGTACAGTCAGAGTGTTGTTGAAAATTGACAACACCTATTGTATTTTGTAGCCATGCAGTTCCATTGTTGATTACATACGCTGTACTATTGCAGTACTTACAAGACTATACTTCTGCAGACGCACGTTTTGCCCAGCGCTCTCCTTACGAAAATCAGGCTATATAATTTTCTAAGTTTTAATAGAAAATAATATTAAAAAATATAATTTGTTAAGAGGGCTGTCCCCTTTTATATAAAATGTATACTTTTGTTTTTTTTTAAAGATAAATCGCTCGTTTAAAAATATGAAAATTTTTATTAAAGCTGTTCCTTTATTAAATTGGAGTAAATGCTAACTTACATTGTTCTCTGTGAAATATATTGTAAGACCAGAATAAAATAATTGTGCTAAACCATAGTACAGTACAAGTTTGCTAATCCAAACCTATTTAATCCAAAAACTTCAGTAATCTAAACTATTAAAAAAGTTCGTTTTTTTATGTAACGATGATGATTTCCTGTGGTACCTATGATGATGATAACGATGACGAAAAATTATCGGAAAATACAATAAACCATGAAGTAGCAGTTGTAAGTTTTAATAAGTGTATAGAATGGGCTAAGAAAAGCGACAAGCCATTTCATAAAATATTATTGCTTATGCAGCTTCGAGACGAAGTAATCTTCCAAGAAACACAACAAAATAAGTAACTTTTTGTGAAAAAATATAGATTAATGAAAAAAATGTATTTCATAATTGAATTAGGTTTTTGCAATATGAAAAATTGTACACATTTTAAGTATTACTGAATGTATTGTATTTACAAATTTATTTTATTTTCGTTTTTTAATTGGAAGGAAGAAACCGTTTAGGAAAAGCCGTGTTTAGTTTAGATTAGTTAAGGAAATCCAGACTTATGTAATTTAAGTAGGGATGGTGAGTTTTTTTCATTTAGTTACTAATTCTAAAATGCACTAAAGAAAAAAAAGTAAAATTTTGACTTATGGGTTTTCTAAAATGACCGATTAAAATATTTAATCAGTGATTTAAAAAACTCTCCAATTTATTATAATGCACATTGATAGCATGATTTTTCAGATGATGTTTTAATTTGAATTTCCTTTTACAAATTTTACATTTGAACCTCGGTTTAATTCCACACTCGAATCTAATGTGCGCTCTTAATCCTTTCGGGTACTTATACGATTTAGAACATGAATCACATTTATATCGTTGGCTATTTTCTTCATCTACACTTCGATCGTTATCAAATTCCCGTAGAAATGACACAAGTTTTTCATCGAATGGATCACCAATATCATCCGGCAGAAACAGTTCTAAAAAATAATATAAAAAGAAAAATATCAATATTACATAAATATAAAAAAACTGCGTGATTAAATTAATAATTTATACAAAATTCCTTTGTATAATATTCAGATGAACTAATGTCCCCTAGCCGTGGGAGTGAGAGAATGCATAACGCTCTCACTCGCACAATACATACGCGCCTTTCCAATAACATTGTCTTTAATTTTACTCATTGTTCTGAGCAAGCGTTTATGCATGAAGTAAACTAACAAGCAAGATAACGACTGAAATATGTTTTCAGATTTGGATTATAACGGTAAAGACCTTTGAGCGCATGCGTAGTTATGCCACATATCTCCCTCTCTCTCGCTCGGCTATGAGACATTAGTTCGACTGATACAGTAACCTCTTTTCCTTTCAGTCGGGCACTTTCCGAATTATGGTGATGCCGGATAATAAATTTTTCCAGATTACTGAGTGTAGGTAATTTTACTGAAGATAATCTGGAAAAATCAGTCAATTTAAGAACGCGAGCGGTCAATCAAGTACAGCATTTAAAAATTGTATGCGTATTCTTATCATACACGGAGGTAGTAAATACCCTGTCAAACTACAAACGTTTTTGCCATTTAACAACCGGTCAAAAAAACCACTGAATTTATTGCACAATTAATTATTTATTATTGTCTTTAGAATAAAGTAAAGTAGATTTGAACGAAAAATTAATTAAAAAATTACAAGATTAGACATACAGGAACATGGAAGTTAGATTTTTTTATTTTCTTTTTTTTTGCTTTAACGTCTGACTGTTATGCAATTATTGTTAATGCAGACGGTGAATGATGAAATGATTTTTTTGTAACTTATGAACATATGCCGTGCCTGAATGGGATTCGAATCCAAGACCGCATGGTGAGAGGCGAGCACGTTACCAACTACGCCATTTTCTAACTATGGAAGTTAGAAAACAGTAAAAGAATTAAATTTAAAAACTTTATTTAATATAATTAAATTCCCTTACATTACTGTATGTGTATTGTAGTTACTGATAAAGGTTGTTTTATTCTACCTTTGCTTAAAAAAAAATCTGTGATGTCTGTTTTCCTTTGGGGTTTTCAATTTTTTCTTCAAAAAAAATCGTTTTTAATTATACATAAATTTAAAAATTTGCAGAAGTAAGTAAGTTTAAGTTGATTCGGGAAAATTTTTAATTGACTACAAAGTTTATATTACTACAAAAAAAATGTAGTGATAATTTTTGTTACACCTGAACCAGAGGCGTGCCGGATAAAAAGAGGTTACTATAATAAGTTATTAAATTAAATATTTTGCCAGTAAAAGATACAATAAAAAATGTTCAGGCAAGCCACCAAAAAAATCTGGAATATTTTCTACAAATATCTACTTTACCGGTCAATTGCTATAGAGAATAAATTTTATTACTGAAAGTTAAACGTATATTACTAAAATCTCAATGGAAGTGAAATATTTTGCTTTTCTAATCCCATAATTACAATAAATGGTAATTCTTTCGTTATTAGATAATTTAGACAAGAGAAAGAACTTTATATATCTAATATTTTTAAGAAGTTCAGCTTTATTTAAATGAAATAGTACTTTTCAATTTTTTTTTAAATTGTAGAATAATATTTATTTATTTTTAATGAGGAATAATTCATTGTAACAAAAAATTGTTTGTCTAATACAAAAGTTGTGCATGTTCATGTTTTATTGACAAATTAAAATTATTAATAACTTGGCTGTCACATATATTACGATGAATATATTTCATTAAAACTAATTCGTGTCTAATAAAAAAATGTAAATATACATTACAATGTTAAGAAACCAATACCTAACGATTTTCACAACAAAACATAAAAAATTAAACAAAGCATTTTTAGGTTTAATCATATTTTTTTATTTAGCATTAATAAAAAGATCTTTAAAAACAGTCCGAATAATTCGACAAATGTGGACGTTGTGGGAAAGGCTCACCGATCAATGCAAATACAGTAGAATCTCGGTAATCTGGCACCTCCAATAATCCGGCCCTTAAAATATTAGGCCTAAAAGTATTAAACCTCACCCAGGACAGATTTTGGTAAAAGATTTAAATCGAATTAGGGGAATCAACTCGACCTAATTACGGCGGATTTAATATAACATGTATGTTTAGAATTTGATTAAAGAAATGAATAATCAGACCTTAATTATTGTTAAATGGAATAAATTTTGGCCCTTTATCCAAACCTAGAACTGGGTCATACTCTATACTTCATGCTGAATTGACAACGAAACGTAATTCTCAGAACACGAGCAACCCCACACCGCACTAGGCGATGTCAATAGCCGATAATTATGTTTAGTACAATGACTACGCAAGTACTCAGCAAACCTTTTTTAATTAGTTAATTCAATTTAAAATCACATATAAATCAATGCAAATTCATTTTTGTTTAAATTTATAATTTATAGTTCCAAAATTCCAACAAATCCAGTAATCCGTCACCCTCTCGGTCCCGAACAGGCCGGACTACTGAGATTCTACTGAACTGAGGGTTATTTTAACCATAAAAAGATTGGATTTTACACGTAAATTGTTACATTACAAAATAAAAATTATTTTAAATTTATAATCTTGTAGAAGGTAGGCCTAAGATGAAAACAAAAAAGATAACTGCAAGATTTTTGTTGTTAAATCAAGCAATAAAATTTTAGTATAAAAATAATGTAAGCTATTATAATAGTGTCATTAATGAACAAGAAACAATCTGTTAGTAAAAATAAATAAGAGAAGTTGGTTTTTAAAGAAATTCAAAACCTTCATTAAAGATTCTTTACATGCTGTTAAGAAACAAAAGTATTTTAATTTTGTATTCAGGGAAGGAACTTGAAAAGGAAAAAGTAACGTCTTCCTAGTTCTGTGGACCAGCGTATTTTTTAAAACTCCCTAATGTGTGTACGTTGTAATCTATTCAATTAAGAACAATAAGTAATCATATGGTCCAATGATATGAGGATGATATGTATGACGTGTAAATGAGGTGTATCCTTGTACAGACTCGAGAGAATGGTTTACACCAGTAACCAAGCAACGTCTAGTATTCAAATTCCATGTTACAGTAACAACTTTTTTTTATTCCTAATGTGTGTACGTTGCAATCTGTTCAATTAAGAACAATAAGCAACCCCATGACCCAATGAGATGAGGATGATGTGTATGACGTGTAAATGAGGTGCAGTCTTGTATAGACCCAGGCCGACCATTCCTGAGAGAGTATGGTTAATTAAACCCCAACCATCAAGTACACCGGTAACCACTGTCTAGTATTCAAATCCGTATAAAAGTAACTACCTTTACTAGGATTTGAACCCGGAACCTTCGTTTCCGAAAATTAGCTGTTAAACAGCTGATTTTGGCGACGACTTTACCTCTAGACCAACCCCGTGGGTAGGCCCAGCGTACAGCGTAGAAAAACAGAAAAGCACAGATGCAATTACACGCTAAGTTCTGGGAAAATTATTACACTTCACACCAAATGTACCTCGCACCACATCTTCAATTTTTTTTAAATTATAAAGTAATAAACGTTTTCAGTACAAAGGTACGAATAGTACGCATACAAGTTTCAAGTGTGTTTTCGTGCAACATACGTGAGCGCGAAACTCTTGAAATTCTTCGAATAAAGGAGGTAATTTAATTCGAATTAAGGAAATACTCACAACACGGTTACTATACTAGACGGTAGAGGTCACGCGCAGCTGCTGTGAGATATAATATGAGTGATAACGTAGTCTGGTCCCCAACGACTCGGCCGGTGCTTTGCGAGGGTTGGATTATTGCATTGTTTTTATAAACATAGCTGTTCAGGTATGTTTACACGGGAAATCGATTTTAATTTTAATATTCTTCGTTTGCGGCCTGAAGTTTTTCTCTAAGTAACTTGTTCTTTTTCGTTTAAATCGGCGTTTATATATGGACCTATATGGGACCTACGGGTCCCAAATTTACGGTTTAACCAAACCCTCTAACTTGCAACGAATTCAAGCATTCCAGTCAATAACATTACGCCTTATAGCAAAAGCACCTCTTTATGTTAGCAACAAACCTTACATACAGATTTGAAAACACCACGTACAAAATTCCATCGTATACCTATACTAACGCTTTCACGACAAGTCAAACTAACACGAGAACGCACTGGTGCGTTCACTTTCCATCTTCCATTTACCTGATAATCCCCCTAGACGCCTTAAAAGACGTTGGTGTAGAGACCTGTTAATTTGATATACAAATTCATAATCACGCCTATCATGTCATTTATATTATTATCTTAATCATCACATTTGCTTGTTGTAAAATTTTACAGTTGTAAATAAAGAATTAAAGAGGAAAATAAATCGGCGTTTACACGTTTTAAGAGATCAGTTTCTCCGACTCCACAACATTAAAATTTGGCGGTTTTTCATTAAAAAGAGGCCTACCTTTCTCTACGGCTATCCCTTCATTTTGTGTACGTGGTGTATTGTAATTGGAGGGTGAGACAGTTTAAAAAATCATAAACTTCCTTACAAGCGTATCGTTTCTCTGCTCGATTTTTACGTTCACTACAAGTCGGGTTTACCGGATGTAGAACGGCAATAAAAATCGGCAAATTTAAATGTGGGACTAAATTCGTCTTTAAGACACGTTTTAATGGAAGATACAGCAACCCGGACTTAAAATCGCGTACATAATCCGATTCGTCGAAATGTAATGAACACACGCGACCACTATCAGCAGAAAATGAATCGGCCCACTTGCAAGCATTTCTTCACTTTAATCTAGTTTCACTGGCCTTTGGAAAATTGTGAAACTTAATGCCCAACTTCTTTTGGTGTCCATCGTGATTATAACACCGGGCAATTGCACAAAACACCATTATTAACGAATAGTAAACATCACAGACGACACCGTACGAAACGTGAGTTGGCTGTCGCTGGTGACCAGATGACGTCAGGGGGCGGGGCTTGTCACTGAACATATTATTAATGATCCCTACCGTCTAGTAAAGTATTTGGTTTGCTGGAATTTCTCCCGCCACCTTCCCACCGATTGGTCGCTTGAAAGCATAGACCCGGACGCCGTTCCGAAGAACTCTTATTATTCCGTGACTGGCGACTGTCACATATCTAATATATTATAAACTAAACTAAAATTTCTAGAGCGAGGGTGAACCTGGTCAACAACCAGGGGTATGCGTGTTACTCGCTCTCTTGTCAGGGAAGCTTCTTGACGCACAAGGCGCCCATCATCAACAACATCAAGAATAAAGAAGTCCTAACAGTCTAAGAGAAAAGGGTCAGAAGTAAAATACTAAGTAAAATTGAAAATTTATTTAGGATCTGTCGCCAAAATATATTTGTACCAGCATGTGCTCGGCACCATTAATTTGTTCCCGGCCGGGTAAAATTTAGTGAACGGCACCAGAGAATTAGACCTTTCAGGATAACACCCTTATTAACACTACATGACGCTGGTAGAATGAAGCTACCTCGTCAAGGAACTCCCACACCGGAGCGCTATGCTCCTCACTCTAGTACAGTAATCGTGACTCATAACAAACGTGAACACGGTCGAATGATTCTGTAATGGTGTCTTTGGATTGCCAATAGATAGCAATACACAGCACGCATGCGCTAAATACAGACTGCATGGCTACAGCGGCGTAATTTCAAAACGGTACTTACTTTTAAAATACGTCTCGTACATACCGGGTGGCGAATATATAATTTTCTCCTAACCAAACTAGGCCGGGATCCCGTGCCCGATTTTGGAACCAGTTGAAGAGAATATTATGCCGTAGGAACAAAGTAATTATACCAATTTATTCCAAAAAATTTGAACTATATATTTAGCCAAAAAAACAACAACAAAGTATGTTAAAAAGTCCTTTTTTGTATTTTTCAAGGTAGATTCCCTTTAACAAGTTTAAAAGTTACTCATATCTTCGAAAAAATTTCTCTTTTGAATTTTAGATTGATTTTTTATCTTCTCAGAATCGATGATATGTTTGATCATATGAGCTTTCAAATGATGTTTTAACATAAACAATCTGGAACATTGTTTACATTTGAATTTGGCCACTTGTCCGCATTCGTTTTTTAAATGAGCATTTAGAGTTGATTTATATTTATAATGTCGATTACATTTCTCACACACAAATCTTTTTTGAAGGTTTGCATTTGATAAAAAATTGACAACATCGTCGCGATTCACGATGGTATGATTTGTTTGTTGTTCCTTTTCGTAATTTATGATTCCTGTAAAAAATTAAATAAACAAATCATTAATTTCATAAAAAACAATTAAACTTGATCGCCTAATCATCGTGGCTTAATCATCATAAACACACTAAACTGTAAAATCAAGTTGTGTTATCCTACTGGAACCAACATTATCTTCAGTTCTTGTAAATCTAGCATTCCAATGAACAGATGGATAAGTCGCGATAAACCACACTGTTCTTTGGCGGCAATTTTTTTAACTGTCATCGATATCATTTTTCCATGTCCGTCCGTCACACCCAGATGTCAGAAACTACAAGAGATAGCAACAAACAGTTTCCGAATTTGTTATCTACATACACAAAACGTTAGTGGCCCTGGATTTGGTTTGAAGTTTCGGTTTTGATCGAAAGAAGTCCAAAACCGGAAATCAAGAAATTAAAGAGGGAAGTTGGAAACAGAAATAATGTCATTCAATTCGTTTTAAAGAATAAATACAGAAATCACTAATTGTTTTTGTCAGTTTCGACCGGAAGTCGTCAAAAACCGAAAGTCAAGAAATCAAAATCGGAATTTGGAAACAAAAATAGTGTCATTCGATTCTTCTTAAAGAATACATACAGAAATCACCAATGGTTTTGGCAGTTTCGACTGGAAGTGGCTAAATAACGAAAGTCAAGAAATTACAGTCGGAATTTAGAAAAAACAGTGTCATTCGATTCCTCTTACTAAATAAATAGAGAATTCACTCATTAGTGATTTTAAACTATTAATTAGTGATTTGGAAAAAAACCATTTTTTCCCTTAAGTCAAAGGTAAGCCTTTTTAAAAATTGCTACCAGCCATGAAACGCGTCGTCTCATGAGGCGGATTTTTAAACGTTCTTTTACATCCTCTAGAACTTCCACAGTGATAGTCGAACTGTGTTTTTGATCTTCTATACTTCCAGTCTCACAAAACCTATTAAACAAACGCAAGATTGTCGACTGTTTGGAACAGTAGAATTGGTAATTATAAACTGAAACCTCGTCTTTTACTGGTTCGTAAGATTTATAAGCGAAATAAGTTTCAAAAATAAACACACACGTTTGTCTTTGAGAAACTACATCGTTGATATAATAGAGATGATTAAATTTTGGCATAGCACTAATACATAATAACGAAATTTCAATTGTTACAAGCTGTAAACCTCGACTACAGTGTCGCCAACTGATATGTAAGGAGAAATTTAATTTACCTAAACATTTTTTGTTTTAATTCCTAATGTGTGTAAGTTGCAATCTGTTCAATCCAGAAAAATAAGCAACCCATGACCCAATGAGATGAGGATATTGTGTATGACGTGTAAATGAGTGTAGTCTTGTACAGACCCAGGCCGACTATTCCTGAAAGAGTACGATTAATTGAACCCCAACCATCAAAGTACACCGGTAATCACTGTCTAGTATTCAAATCCGTGTAAAAGTAACTACCTTTACTAGGATTTGAACCAGGAACATTCGTCTCCGAAAATCAGCTGTTAAACAGCTGATTTTAGCGACGACTTTATCTCTAGACTAACCCGGTGGGTCAACCTAAACATAAGGTAGAAACCTTCTTAATGTTACAGTTGCGTCCTTTTTAAAACAACCGTTCGTTATATTTTTCAATGTCGTTTCATATTGTGCATTGTTTGATTATTATTTAATTTATTTCTCTTCAAGTATGAGCTATAATTTTCTAGGGAATTAATATCTACGCAAAAATAACTAACTTAATCAAATAAATAATTTTAAACACCTGAATAATGATTATTTATTTATTTTTTATACAGACAAAAGTAAATGTTTCTCTTAATAACTTCATACAAGAATTAAATGACAAAAACAAAAAATAAAAAAAACAAAAAATACTTAACGTAGAATTTTGTGAATCAATATTGTGAAGACGTTTAGATTTTTCTTAGTTAATTACCTTAAAATTGCTTTATATTTATGTTGTGTAAAATTATTAAGTCGAGAAAACACAGCAAAGTTCTCAAAAACCTGAATTATCTTATTCTAAAGAAAGTTGTACAAAAGTTGTACCTTTTCTTAATGTATACAAAGGGTGTTCCAAAAAAACGTGAGTGATATTCGTATTAGCGATCGACGCTACCAGGCAATTTTGAACCTGCTCAAAAGCAAAGTACAAGTCGTTGTAAAAGCGTGATCAGTCGCACCGAATGATTTTCGTCCAATAAAAAGCGTTCAGAAACTTTTACTTGTAAGAAACTTTTTGCTGTATCCTCCAGTACTTTTGCTATGAATGCAGAACAAAAAGAAGAGCAACGATATGCGATTCGCTATTGTGTTCGCCACAGTTTATCAGTTGTTGATACCGTGAACGAAATAAGAGGAGCGTATGGTAAAGACTACTGTCGGTTTCATAATCATAGACACCCGAGTTTGAACCCAAACCATCTCTAAAACTATGAGTCGGATTTCAACATATTTTACATAAAAATTTAGCTCATTTTATTCTGCATTGACCTATAATAATCCTATATTTTTAATGTTGCTTAAAAATCGCCATATTGAGGTTGGAAGACAAAAAGACTCGGGATTTTGATACCGAAACAAATTTCATGCGTTTACAGGCGTGTAACTCGATAAATATTTGACCGAAAAGTTTGAAATTTTAACACAACATAGACAATTATATTCTCAAAGCGTGTATGAAATTTCAAATTCGTAAGTTACTTAAATTTTGATTAATTAACAATATTCTAAACCCTTGCTATCTCGGTAACCGCTCCATCGTTCGGCACGGGCAAACTAACGTTTTATTCAGCGTAAAAAGCTTAGTACAGATATGTTAATAATATGAAATATCGATTGGCCAATGTTGTGGTAGAATTTTTAGAATTTTAAAAAATAGACTTGGTAATGCGGGGCGTGGGTGTTACTGAATCCTGAATCCTGGTTGAGAGGGCTGAGAAGCCCTATGATGGCGACATCGTGTTAAGGAACACCTGGTCGCTCGGGGAACAATTTTACCGAATAATTGCAACCTCATGAAATTTAGGGGGAATTTTATAGTTTAAAATTACGAAATAGGATTCTGGCTCTTGCGGGATTGGGACTGGGACTTCAAAGGAGGTAATGTATTTTAAGAAGTTACTCGTGGATGAAAATTTATATTAAGGGACAAGTGGGTTTAAGAGCGGCTCTTTTCTTTTTTTTTTTTTTCAGTAGCCTTTTTCAGTTATGTGGGAGTTTTATTGTCTTGAGGAGGGGAAGGCACGCACCGTACTTAACGTGGACAAATGGTACAATTTTAGGTAGGGGTTAGTTTATGATTTTAGGGGAGACGGAAAGGGTAGAGTTTGGCATAATCACCGGCCTTTTATTTTCTAAGTGTTTAATAATTTAAAATGGCGGCTCTTTTCACCGTAGTGGAGTGATTATGCATAGGAACATGGGGACTACTACCAACTGGGGGGCGTGAGTCATACAAGTAGATGAAGGGGCATGGGTATACAAGAGGAATACAGGGCGGAATAAAAATGTTACTATCCATGTTGCTAGTTTGTGTACGTGACATCCTGTCGGACTGTCTACCTGAATTGACAAACTGCATTGTCAATTCACGTAGACAGTCAGATTCAGGCAACATGGATAGAAGCACCCACCCCCCGTCTATTTTTCAAAATTCTAAAACTTCTACCACAACATTGGCCAATCGGTATATAATGTTATTAACATATCTGTACTAAGTTTTTTACGCTGAATAAAGCGATAGTTTGCCCGTGCCGAACGATAGAGTGGTTACCGAGATAGCAAGGGTTCAAAATATATTTAATAAATTAAAATTTAAGTAACTTAAGAATTTGAAATTTCACAGCGTACACGCTGTGAGAATATAATTGTCTATGTTGTGTTAAAATTTCAAACTTTTCGGTCAAATATTTATCGAGTTACACGCCTCAACGCATGAAATTTGTTGCGGTAACAAAAAACCCGGGTCTTTTTGTCTTCTAACCTCAATATGGCGATTTTTAAGGAATATTAATAATATATGACTATTATAGGTCAACGCAGAATAAAATGAGCTAAATTTTGATGTAAAATATGTTGAAATCCGACTCATAGTTTTGGAGATGCAAGGGTTCAAATTCAGGTGTCTATGATGATGAAACTGATAGTAGGTGCCAGTACAATTTTCCGTTGGCACAAAGCGTTTTTAGGAGTTGATTCCGGGAGATCATAGTTGGCCGTCAACTGCCATTACTGGAAAAAAACATCGGTACTGTGATCGTCATAATTCGTGGCGATGACATTATCAGTGTGTGGTCGGCATTCTCTCCTCGACATTTCAAAATGCGGTTCAAAGGTAAATTTTAAAGATTAAACTTCCACAGTGGATAACTCATGTTATTTTGAACTTAAATAAATGATTTATAAATCAAAATGTTTAGAATTGTGTGATTTATATCAATGTATATCATACTAAAAATTTATTTTTTCCTACTTTAGGTTCTTTTTCCTGTACTGGGTCACATTTTATAGAAATATTCTAATAGATAAACTGGTAACGCAATATAGGGTGATTCAAAAAGAGCGCCGGTTTTTAAACGGCTGGTAAATTTTTGTTTATCGGTTGGCAACATTGTTTGACCTCATTTCTATTTCGGAGAACATTCCGATTGACGATTCAGTTGTAGTTTCTCTTGTTCGCAGTGTAATACTCTCGCAGTCTCTGTCTAACCATGGAGAAGTTTACTATTGCACAACGAGTGTTAATCGTCAAAACATTTTACCAGAGTGGAGAGAGTTATGCGGCTACTGTCAGGCGACTTCGCGGTACTCTAGGACGTATGAAGCACCGAATGAATCAACAGTTCGTAGGCTCATGAAAAAGTTTTTGAGACGGGTTCAACAGTCGACCTTAAAAGTTCTGGACGTCGTCGTTCTGGCCGAACTGAGCAGAACGTTGCGTTGGTTCGTGACAGTGTGGCTGTTAGCCCAGCAAAATCAATACGTCGCCGTTCTCAATAATTGGGTTTAAGATGTTCTTCTGTACGGAGAATTCTTCGGTACGATCTCCAATATCACCCGTATAAAATTCAGTTGACGCAACATTTGAAAGTGGCAGACCACCAGAAGAGACGACAGTTTGTTGACTGGGTATTGAAAAAACGGCAGGATGATGACACCTTCGCAAACAAAATCATTTTCAGTGATGAGGCGCACTTCCACTTAAACGGTTTTGTTAATAAACAGAACTTCCGTATGTGGGGTTTGTGGGTATGTGGGGAACTATGTGGGAAACTTGTCCCACATAGTCGAAACCTGTCGTGCAGTAATATCCAATTTCATGGACAGAGTTGATGCGTGCCAGCGCAGTAGAGGAGGACACATGCATGACATCATTTTTCATACATAAAATCGGAAGGAAAGATGAACTTGTTGATGTATTTATTTTCAGTTTTTCAATAAAATAAATCTCTTAATTTGATATATCAAAACCGGCGCTCTTTTTGAATCACCCTATATAAGTTGACGATCGTCAGCGAGAGTAAGACAGAAATATGCGGGGGGGGGAGTGCTACTATATGTGCTTTTCTAAATAAATCATAGCGACAACTCTAACCAAGACGTCATGTTGTAGTTTTACTCTTACATTGATTTATGTTTACAACTATTATGTTATTTTATAAACATTTCATAGTTTTATTTATTGATTCTTAATAATTATCCTAAATAATAAACATTCATTCTAAATAATCCATAATACTAGGCCTAAGCTATATTTAGTGTCCTTTTTGGTCATCAGCAGTAAACTGAATTACTGGACTCTGACATTTTGTAGTGATAGACTAGTTTAGTCCGTGAGTTCCGTCGATGCGAGCTTATTATCGTGAGTAATAATAGTTTTACGGTAATTTCAAAATGTTAATTGTACTTTTAGGGTTTTCATATTTCGTTATTTTCAGTAAAGTTATGTTAAATTGCAATTAAATTTTAAACAATTAACTTTCTTTAAGTAATTGCATTACTCCTTACTTATTTAGTGTGACGGGTCATGAACTGAATTTCATTACTTAGGTGTTTGTGGTGATTACATTTTGAGTTACATACTTGATACATGTCTTATGCTTTCCGGTTGGCCGATGTAAGTAGGATAGATGGTATACTGAACTCCGCATGATAAGCGCAATCGTCAATTTATAACGCGTTACCAGTAATTGTCTAGATAATGTTTACGGGTCCCCTGAAAACAAGCCAAAATTTTATTTCAATTTACTTAGTTGTAAATTGATTTCAGTGGGATGTTTGTTAATGAGATGATTTTTCAGATGATGTTTTAGTTTACAAATTTTAGAACAAATGGGACATTGATATTTTGATGGTTGTCCACACTCATAACGTAGATGCGAGTACAAGCTTCCCCTATTTTTATAACGACGCTGACAATTGGAACAACTGAATTGGGTTGACCCATCTGAATCTTGACTGAGTTGATCCTCTAAATTCATAGAAGATGGGATATTGTCTTTAGATCTATTATTCGGGTTAGTAAATTGCCAACTTGAAAACGAATTTGAACTGTCACTAAAACGGTCCACATTAAAAGACGAAATTTTTGTTGATTGACCTGAAACTGAAAAAAATTAATTACGTTAAATTTTGAGCTGTACTTAAAATAAAATCCACTTAGAAAAATATTCCACCTATCAACTGAAATGTTATTTCGGAAGGGATATATTATAGTTCTGAACGTATTAAAGTTGAGAAAAATATGATAACGTACTAAATGTATAAACAACAAAATAGAAATTAATAAAAGTGACAGAATAAACAAGAAATATCATTAAAATATTTAATACAACAATTTAATTGACTCTCATCATTTTTTGTTTTGTTTTACATCTGACTGTTTTGCGCTTCCTGCTAATACAGACGGTGAGAAGGATAATACATGAAGATGAGTGATAAAAAAATGCCAAACCTGACCGGGAATCGAACCAGGGACCCCGGCGTAGTTTTTTTTTTTTTTTGGTTTAACGTCCGACTGTTCTGCAATTACTGCTAATGCAGACGGTGAAAGATGAAATGATTTTTTTTGTAACGTATGAAAATATGCCGTGCCTGAATGGGATTCGAACCCAAGACCGCATGATGAGAGGCGAGCACATTACCAACTACGCCAATGCGGCTGGCGTAGAAGCCAGTTTTGCTAACCACTACGCCAACTAGCCGGCCACGCTAAACAATGCTACGCAGAAACATGCTACAAATAAAAGTTGTAAGTCTTTTATATTTCTACAACTTTGATTAACTTAAAGTAACAGTTTACCGAGCTTCGCTCGATTGAAGATTATATAATCGATTTCCGAGAAGAATGGTAATAGAATGCGTTGATAATAGATAGGCCATTAAAAGAAATTCTGATTGGTATTTACATTCAAAATACCCTGTATTTGTTTACCATAGGCCTGTTGTTGTTGTTTAGGTCAACAGCCGATAGGCTGGTTTGAACCTCTAGAGGTATTACTAAGTAAAAACGAGGAGTAAGGTGGTCTACCATTGCCTTACTTACTGAGTTGAAAGAGTATGCTTATCAGCATGCCAGGCCCTCCGAAAAGCACTCACTTTCCACCCTGCAAATGACACCTTCACTTCATTCACCACAGGGTCTGGCTGCATAGTGAAATTCATTACTCTCAGAGGAGATAACTCTGACTAGTGTCTTTTACACCTCTACCTCTTCTGTTCTTAAATAGTTCAGTCATATAAGTGGCTGACTATGTGATAGAAACAGAACTATTTTATTTTAGCCCTGGACCAAACAGATAGAGTGCAATTAAAATAACACTCCACCTGCCTATTGTTCCAACTATATTTGTTAATTTAGCGAGTTAACAATTTTTTGCAAATAAGAGACCCTGAAAACCCCTTTACACGAATTTTCACGAAAATTGTTAAAGTCGTTTTCGAGAACAGTTGGACATACAAACGTACTTACGCCTAGTTTTCATATAATATTAAAGGACAGGATACGATACAATTTTACCGTAATGAGTACATTAAGGCAGCAATTTTAAAAACATCATTTTAACACCACGATAGCACAGCCCTCTGTGTAGAATTTCTGCAGATATGCCGGTTACCCTATCATATAGAGCGTAAAAATTAAGTAACTAAAGCTTTATTATTTTTTTAATTGCAGAAGCCATTTTTTATGAAAATGGTAGTGTCAAGTCCTCTTGCGGTACAGTATTCAGATGAACTAATGTCCCCTAGCCGTGGGAGTGACAGAATGCGTAACGCTCTCACTCGCACAAGCCATACGCGCCGTTCCAATAACATTGTCGTATAATTTTACTCATTGTTGTTAACAAACGTTTATGCATGCAGTAAACTAACAAGCAATATAACGACTGTAGTATGTTTTCAGATTTGGATTATAACGGTAAAGACCTTTGGGCGCATACGTAGTTATGCCACATATCTCCCTCTCACTCGCTCGGCTATGGGACATTAGTTCGTCTGATACTTATACCTAACTTAAGTTTTAAGTTTCAACTTTGTACGATATTCTTGTGATATTTTCTTCACACACACACACACACACACACACACACACACACACACACACACACGCAAGCACGCACGCACACGCACACACCCACACACCAATTGGTAAAACGATGTTTACTGGATTCAGGAAACCTGAAATCTTGTAAAAGGTAAATTGATGTAATATAAGCTATAAATATACTATTTACTGGTTGTGGAAAGCTGCACAGTAAATTTAATAAAATAAAGTGAAAAACGTAACATCTAGCAGCTCCATTGAAAATATCGGTTCAATAGTTTATTTTGGATTTAACTTAATTATGAGAAGAAAGCATTTTCAAGGAAAGCAAAGATTAGATATTATAATACTGTGGGGTTAGAATTATCGTTCTTAAGATGAATAGTAAAATAAAATGAAAAAAGCAGAATCGATTGATGTGTTGGGCTGTTGTTGTTGTTGTTTAGGTCAACAGCCGAAAGGCTGGTTTGAATTTCTAGAAGGTTTACTAAACAAAAACGAAGAGTGAGGTGGTTTACAGCATCCCAGGCCCTCCAAAAAGCACCTTCTTCCACCCTGCAAATGACACCTTCACTTCATCCAACACAGGGTCTGGCTGTATAATGAAATTCATTACTCTCAGATGAGATAACTTTGACTACGGTAGTGTCTTTTACACCTGTACCTCTTCTGTTCTTAAATAGTTCAGTCATATAATTGGCTGACTATCTGATAAGAAACAGAACTATTTTTTGTAGCCCTGGAACCAACAGATCGAGTGCAATCAATTTAACACTCCATCAGCCCGTTATGGGCATGTGTCGGGTTATCAACTGCAAAACTTCATTTTATTAATTTTACAATTTAATCTCCCACAAAGGGAATTTGTGAAATTAAGTTCCTCAAGGTCCTCAAGGTATTTGTCCTCAAGGTAGTACAAACCTATGTGTCTGTACGTGAATGAGTGCCTTAAAATCACCACGAAAGCTGGTCTAAGAGAAGCAGGGAAATTTGAGAGGAAGATCCTCCGAAATGGGTGATAGGTAATGGATCTGAAGATAGTAGAAGGATAATATAGGTTACAGGTCGAGAAGAACTGTACAAGCAAAATAAAAGATTAGAAACAAAAGATTAAAATTTCACAGACACCTGTATGGAATGGATGACAACAAATTACAAGACGCTAATAAACAAAAGACCTAAGGTGTCAGATAAATGGTTTAAAAAAGAAGAATGTTTTATTTTATTTTAAAATAAATTTACAAATTTTTTTGTTCGTTTAGGGCCAATTTAAGACAACGTAAGGTGACTTTAGACGTTTCTGAAAGCTCTTTTTGCAGCCCACATTCTCAGCGTTCACTCACTGTACGCTTTTCTCCTTTCTTCTGCCCACTCGGTGTTCCGTTTTTGAACTTCATAAAAATCCTTTACGTCCGTAATTAGTTGTCTGAATTTGGTTCGGTTCATTAAGTTTTCACGGTTTATTCCGGTTTTCTCAATATACTTTTTGGCTACTTCAAACCATTTATCCGACACCTTAGGTCTATTGTTTAGTGTCTTCAAAATTTGTTTTGTCAACCGGTTGTCATCCGTTCTATACAGGTGTCCGTGAAATTGTAGTCATATTTTATAATCGTTTCCATTAGTCGTTCATTTTCCTTGTACAATTCTTCAAGACCTGTGACTTATATTTTTCTTCTACTATCTTTGGGGCCCATTATCTTACGGAGGATCTTTCTCTTAAATGTTTTTGCTTTTCTTAGTCCAGCCTTCCCGGTCATTCTAAAGAACTCAATTGGGTACAGACACAAAAAGGTTTTACCACAGTATTATAATGTCTAATCTTGGCTTGTCTTGAGATTGCTTTCTTTTTATACAAGTGGGGAATTCCTTGAAAAGAAGTGTAAATAACTCTTCTTTTATTTTTAGTTAAGTAGACTTAACTAAAACTTTAAGCTTTACATTTTGCAATTAATTTAATCTAAGTTATTAATTTGTTATTTATTATTTTGTTAATAAATAAATGTAAAAAATTTAAAAAAGTTTGTTTATAATTTATTGTAACAAGATCCTGAACCTTGAATAAGTGTTACAATATTGTGACTTAGTACACCAGTAAACGAGGAAGAAAACATTAAAACATAAACACATCCAATAACATTTATTAAAACTTTTAAAATAAATTACAATAAAATAAATAATAATTAATTAAAATACATTAAAATCATTATCTAAAATCAGAATCAGAAAATCGATTCCAAGAAGAAAGACCATGACAAAAAATAATATGACTTTTAAGATTATGTTTGAGCGAACATTTTTTAGAACAAACAGGACATTTAAATTGCGGTGGTCTATTACAAACGAATAAAAGGTGTCGTTTCAGACCGCGTTTGTATCGATATTGTTTGAAACAGATACCGCAAGTAAAGACACCATTTTGTTCGATTATATATTTTCTAATATCATTAGTATTATTGAGATTAAGATGATGCGACGGGTAATCTGTTGTAAAATAATCGGCCGGTGAATAATACGTTTCTATAAGTTTTATACCTGAAACAAAAAACAACAAAAACTTATCATTACATTTAAACAAAGTTTCCAGTCACAATTTTTAGGTACGTGAAATAACTGATTCACCATATTATGTTACAAATTCTACATTACATTCTGATTTACAAATTCTATACATCAACGACGTTTTCCACAAAATATACATTTCAAAGATAAACTGCTAAATCAGTGAATCTCAACCTTTCAGGCACTGTGCCATCCTTTGAACACTGATGTCACTGAGGTCACGCCTACCCTACCCCCTACCCCTCACCACTAAAGTCACGAGATTGCCTTTTGCGTATGTAAGGGCTGTGAGGAAGGGAAGTAGACTATTTAAAGTGCTGCCAACCTAAACAGTGAGACACTACTCGTACATTTCACTACCGTGCAGTTTCTACATACATTTTGTAAACTGTGGTTTATTCCGAGAAAATGTTTTCTTCATAAACCTTAAAAGAAATAAATATGACCTGTAATATTGCCTGTTAAGGCGACTTATAATGGCAATAACCTATTAGGCTCCCGCCACCTAACATTTCAAATCTACCCAAATAATACAGTTCCTGTGACATCATAACACCCACGTCACTATCCCTACCACAGTTCCTTACTTCCTTTCTTCTCCAGATTCACTCGCAAGCTGGCAAGCGATGCTGCATGTTGAGGCACTTTTCTCGTTCCGGTCGTTAGCGACGCGCTATGACCGCTCTGCTTAAATATATGTCCGTCGTGGATGTACATTGTTCGATCTCTGCAAGAAAACTCTATTGTGCGAATTTCATGTTGTATTATGCATTTTTAATTGTTATAATTTGCAAATTATGTTTTAGTAACTTTACAACCTATTATTCATGTGTTATCTACCAGTGCGCAAACTTCAAGACTTAATCAAGGTAAGTGCTAAATATTTGTCGTATTGTTTGCAGCTTGCAATCATTCCTATATTTCCTTTTGATGTCATTTAATTCATTTTGTTGTTTAATCTGTCAGTCGTTCTTAATTACCTTAAATTGCCAGTTAAAGTCATTAAATCGTTTAGCCGTGATTGCGGGCTATCTTATCAACGCAATCTGGTCCTTCGAAAACAATCGTTTATTCGCCGTTTTATTAAATTCAATAGTTATCCGTCGTGGGTAATTTCATTGTGTTTAAAAATTCAAGATATCCCCCTGGGAAACTAAACATTGCCTATAACTTAATTACATGACTAGAAATGTTTCATTTACTGTAAGTACAAATGAATCGCCTTCTTTACAATTGCTGTCATCGGCGTTTTTTTATATCAGGTTTCAACAAAACTGTTGAAGAATAGCTTCTTCACGTCCTTAGTTTCCGTCTGTATTTTTCGAATTGTGCAAAGAGAAACATCACAGTAGTTAGCCGCTCGCTCACGGCTTTTGTTAAGAGGCGCGGTTAGACATTTTTGTTTAGCTTCAACTTTACAACATTTTGTTACATTGCGTTCAGCACTGTGAATAGTTCGACCACGTTGTCGAGAAACCAACATTTGTGTTTACGGTAACTAACAGTTATATTCGTACAGTTAACCTACAAAAGGTTTCGCGATTTACTGTTTATGCTGTGGGCATAGTATTGCCCGTCCCCAAGCTTTGTGCAGCTGCGGGATGAAGGGGAAAGACGAAGTACCAGACTGCTGTTACGTCATAACACTGTACTAATCATCTCATTGCTCTTCGCTGGGCAGTAGGCTGCCTAGTACGTGACATACGTGGGTGTTGTTTTCACTATTTTCTGTAGACGGCGACACAGAATATATGTAGTTTGGTTAGTACCCTTGACTACTACAAACATAATACAAGTAAAATGTTACTACTACTAACGCAATCTCTTACAGTAGTAGTGACGTAATGAATACCTCTCAGCTGCACAAAGCTTGGGGACGGGCAGTATACGAGTTATGTTTGTCGCACTGAAATTAAAGCAGTCGCGCATGCGCACTGATGCTTTCCCCTTCACCCCTCGTTGTAAACAAGGGCAAACTCGTGACTCAAGTGACTATAGCCTACAATCGGAATTTGAAACAGAAGCGAGATGACAGTGTTGCCAGAGTAGGATAATTACTGTGTTATTACAATAATCGAGTGCTAGACTCTGCTAAAGTACAATGTACAAAAAGTACGACCATTTTTAAAATATGCATGCGACTACAAAACTGAGTAAATTATAATTTTACTTTTTATATTTATTTTTTTAAATACTCTCAAGCCTCCCTTGAAACTGTTTTACGCCCCCTCCCTCCCAGTTAAAAACCACTGAGCTAAATAATGCCAACGCTCTGATTGTTCACCTTCACTCTCCTAATTTACCTAATAAAACTGTACAAAGACTGAAACGATGCTACAGCAGAGATATTGTCAAGCAAATTTAACTAAACCCATATAACCGTTGGAGCACTGTCACTGAACAGCGATCTCCTCAAACTTTTTAAAACAACTTTTTTATAATTACATTTTATCGTTTTCAATTTTGTTGTGGCAAGATTTTTACAGTTGTGAATCTAATAATAATTGAAGGGTTCGGCAAGAAAGTGCTAACCCACAAAATTTCCAGCATGATTTTTCTTAAATATTCTGTAAAAATAAAATGTACAGCACGCTTTAAACGGGAGGCTATATTTACGATCTTAAGAATCTATATTAACAGAAAATAACAAAAATTCAAAAACAATGATTTGGAGATTTCAGTAAACTTTTAAAATGACTGCGTAAAAGTATGTTTATGCGGGTTAGCACTGTCTTCTCCCGACCCCTTCAATTTGAAATGTAAAAAGAAAACATTTATTTTTTTTTTTTTTAATTCCTAATATGTGTACGTTGCAATCTGTTCAATTGAGAACAATAAGCAACCCCATGACCCAATGAGATGAGGATGATATGTATGACGTGTAAATGAGGTGTAGTCTTGTACAGACTCAGGTCGACCATTCCTGAGAGAGTATGGTTAATTGAACCCCAACCATCAAAGTACACCGGTAACCACCGTCTAGCATTCAAATCCGTATAAAAGAAACTACCTTTACTAGGATTTGAACCAAGAACCTTCGTCTCCGAAAATCAGCTGTTAAACAGCTGATTTTGGCGACGACTTTACCTCTAGACCAACCCGGTGGGTTAACATTTATTTGACAAGTATTATGTTTAACTCAATAAATTTTTGTGACTACTAAATGGTTATTATACGAGGTGTGGCTATTACATAACAAGACTGACGTAAAAAAAATTATTTTTATTTTATACGTAACCAAATACATGAGGTTTAACTGGTTGTTAGGAAGAAGATCACAATTATCTGTTGAAAATAAGGTCTTGATCTACAATACAATTTTCAAGCCTGTTTGGAAGTATGGCGCTCAGCTTTGGGGTACATCCAGCAGATCCAATTTAGAAATGATACAACGCTTCCAAAATAAAGTATTAAGATCGACGAGTAACGCTGGGTGGTTTATAAGAAACTCGGAAATACATGACCATCTTCGTATCCGTACCGTAACAGAAGAGATAAGAGAGCTGAGCCTCCGGTACCAGCTAAGATTAAACAATCACCAGAACCACCTGGCATTAAATTTACTGGACAACAGTGAGGAAACGAAGCGCCTCAAAAGACATCACATCCTCGACTTAGACCAACGATTTTAATACATACACCAAGTTAAATTCACCACTCATCCTCATCACACTTTTTAATCTAAAGTGATATTTCAAAATTTTATTTATTTTACTTTTTTATTGTTAACTTCTTTTGCATTGTTTACTTAATTTTTTTTTGTTTACTTCTTTTACATTGTTTTTGTTAATTTTGTAACTTTACAACATTTCTTAGTTTTTATTAACTTTATTTTCTAATTTTATTTAGTTGAAGTGAGAGCAAAGGCTGTCTACTTCACTCACGTAAGTTTAGTTCTTGTAAAATGATTTGCTTAAAGCCACATTGTAAGGCTGATTGTAAATAAATAAGTTAAAAAAAAAAAAAAAAAAAAAAAAAATACGTAACCACTTATTGTCACCTTCAATACACTCCTTCTCAATCCTTACAACGCTCCATGCGAATTTTCCATTATTGGAAACAGTGCTGAAAGTCATCTTCTGTCAACTCTCTTCCCAATTTCTTGCAATTTCTCATCGCACGATCTTTACTCTTACCCTTTTTTTTTCTTCCTCTGAAGGTTAATTTGATAAAACTGTTCATTCTGATGGGATTTGTATGAAATACATCAAGAACTACCCAAAATTAGGCTGAATACACAAAACATTCACATAATCTGGTCTGGAGCGCGGTCCAGCTCGATACAGGACATAATAATTAAGGAAACTACAGGACTAGGAAAATGTGTGATCGGTTATTGTGTAGCGTAGAGCAGTCGACAAAAATTAATTTGCTTTGATGGTAGCCAACGTTTTCAAAGCATAAAGAATCTACAAAAGTGGCATAGTACGTATTAAAAGAGAAAATCTAACAATTCAATTTTCTTTTTAATGTTATTAAAAACAAGTTATACATTTTTCATTATAATGAGTATGTTACACACATATAAGACATTACATTATTTGTACTTAAATGACTAAAATAATATCACACTTTTTAAAGTTAATTAATCACACGACAATAACAGCAAAAAACCATTGGGAGGGAGGGGGAAATGATCAGATCAAACAATAACAATCCTTTATAAACAAAATTAAAAATCTAGGAAATTTTAGAAATACTACTAAATGAATTTAAAAAAATAAATACCGGGTGTTTATAAATGAATAGCGGGGTTTTAACGCTCTATAAAAAATATTTAATACATTATACTTACAGTTATAAATGATACATCAAACGAAAGTGCAACTCAAGCAGTTTTGTTTGTTGGCAGCAGTGCGCAATGTTTCCACCGCTAGCCGTTAGAAAGCGCTAGTAGCAAAGATGGCGACTAAAGAACAGAAAGCGTTTTGTGTTTTACAGTTAGCAAAGACGCTAACGAAATGTTGCTGCATGAAGATTTTCTACATCATGTCGTCTTCAGTGATGAGTCGACCTTTCACCTTAGTGGACAAGTGGACACTCATAATGTGCTAATCTGGGGCACAGAAAATCCTCACGCGATGGTACAAGTGCAACGAGACTCCCCTAAATTGAATGTTTTTTGTGCCATGTCCCGGCGGAAAGTTTATGGGCCTTTCTTTTATTGTTGAAGCAACTGTAACTGGTGCTTATTACCTTGATACTCTACAGCTATGGCTCTTCCCTCAGTTGGAAGAAGAAGAGCCAGAGAACTTCATTTTCCAGCAAGATGGTGCGCCATCTTACTGGCATAACGAAGTACGCGATTGGCTGAACGTCACTTTACCAGACTGCTGGATTGGCCGCAAGGGGTGCAATGACAGGGTTCGTTTTCCATGGCCTCCACGGTCACCCGATCTGACGCCGAGTGATTTCTATCTTTTGGGGTTTATAAAGGATCGTGTGTATGTACCTCCACTACCCGCTGACCTTCCTGAATTAAGAATCAGGATTGAAGCAGCTGTTACAACAATTACTCGAGAGACACTAAACAACGTTTGGGAATAACTCGCATATCGTCTTGACGTGTGTCGTGTGACGAATGGTGCGCACATTGAACACTTGTAGGCATTTATGTAAAACTGTCTGAGTTGCTCTTTCGTTTTATGTATCACTTATAACTGTAAGAATAATGTATTAAATATTATAGAGCGTTAAAACCCCCTCCGCTATTTATTTATAAACACCCGGTATAATAATTCTGAAATACCTAATTAAAGAACCAAAATTCATTACAAGAATCAAATTAATACTGATATATCAATTAAATAATAGCAACATGAAATAATTAAATTTAAATGAGGAGAAAATTTTCAAAAGATGGTAAGTCACACTTTTGCTAATTTTGGTAAAACGCGAAAAATAATTTTAACATTAAACCTGTGTAAACTACTTAATTCTTTTACTTTATGCAATAGTTGTCTCTTCTTCTTTAGCTTCAATCATGCGATTGGAAGGCAGCTTTCCATCGTTTTCTGTCCAGAGCTATAGTTTTTAGTTGGGTGTAGCTCTGGATCCCTAGTTTTTTGGTAATTTGTTTCAAATACTGTAGCCGGGGTCTTCCACGAGCCCTTTGTCCAATTATCATTCCTTCTAATATTCTTAACGTGAATTCATTGTGTCTTATTACATGGCCAAGCCAAGAGTGTCGTCTGTCCTTTAGAATTTTCAAAAGAGATCTGTTCTCCTCAGCCCTTTGAAATACTTCCTCATTACTAACTCTGTCAGTCCATTTCAACTTAAGCATTCGTCAAGCATTTCCTTACCAATAGTCCAAGTTTCTGAGCAATAGTTGTATGGAACTAAAAACCTCATAAGTAGGTTTTAAGCTTATTTAATCATAATAAAATTAAAATACAAAATTTTAAATTTGACAAAATGAGTCTTCCACAAAACATTCTTTAAATCAATAATTTCAGCTATGGAATAATTAAACATACTTAATATAATGCTGAGTCTTTTTCTGAATTGTACAAAACGAACAAAGTTAGGAAAAAACATAGCATAACAAATTTACATTCGTATGCTACTTTATCGTAAAGCAACTTCTAAACATTCGTAAATTTATTCCTTATCATTGCCGAGTTCCATCAAAATACTTTCACTAGCCAATTTTTTTGAAATGCTGAAAACGTTCTCCTAGTAAAACTAGGAACAATCAGAAACTTTGGGGGAGAGTGTCATTACTGTACTTGGTTGTTAACACAAACAGAGGTACAGACAAAATACTTTTTGAATGAAAGGCTGACTTGCATTGCCCATTTAACAAGAGACAATTTTTTATTGGTTGAAAACGAATATTTACGTTAATATTTCAGAAAGTAATAAGAATAAAAGCTTCATATTGAACTCAGGTTTATATTATTTGTGACAAAACACGTTTTGAATGTTTGCTCCTCAAATACTGCGTAGTAATTCGATATAATAATTAAACCAATTAAAAGTACATTAAAAATTCGTTATTGAAATAAAATATTTAAAAAAAAATTACATCTACATAAAAAAATAAATTTCAATATATAGATAATTTTATTATTTAAAAATAAATAATAATACTTATATAGGGCTAATAAGCTAGAGAAACCTGATGTGAAACACACACACGATTGAATAAAAATCAACCGCCATTGGACTTTTAATTTTTATTAAAAAATTAGGTACGGAAAATCACTACCTAAGCTCTGTGGGAAAAGTTCTTGAAATAAAGGTTTTAGATTTTTCAACTTTTATAACTGTACTTATATACTAAAGATCTGCTGTAAAATTCATATTAAGGCCGCATTTTCAGCCCCCACGAATTTCACCAGTCATACGCTTACCAAATTTTGTAAAGCTTAAAAATGTAGTAAATGAGGCGATTTTAAATAAAATCGCAAGACCCATTTTTTTAGTAGTAAATCGCAAAAAATAAAAAATTGCACGAAAAAATTATTAGTCTACTTTCGGTTGATTAATTTTGATGAAAATTCGGGTACCTCCCCTTGTGGTACATAACGCGTTTTTTAAGATTCAGAGGACCTGAAAACATGTATTTCCGGTGAAAACAATACTTTACCTCCTATATATATTCAGATAGGGCACGAGAAGAAAAAAATATTACCGATTATTTCACATTTCTATTCACTTTATAATGGTTTTAAATACACAGAGTCCGAGTAGAACGGATTACGCCAACTGGTAAATTTTTTTTAACGAAAATAAATTTTTTGTAACCACAGTATTTTCCACCGGTATTCTTTGAAAATAGATAATTGTAATTAAAACAATAATTTCCTTCCCGATATTTCATACAGGACAAGGAAAAATAATAAAACTTTTAAAATAGTTATTCAAGTATAACTAGAAGTGACTTGCTTAAAGAAAAAATAAATTAGATTGTAGTAAACAGAAATATTCTTCTCTTTAGATGATAATAAAAAACTAAAGAAAATTTATAGTAAAGAAAGCTTATCATGGTTTAATTTTTATATCGTTTCAAGCATGCTAATATTTAGTTTAGGGCAGTTCATGCCAGGGTAACATAGAAAACGAGTTTTTGAAATTCAGAAAAATCAATGAGGTATGTGTTGAGGGCAGATCACATAACCTCATGTAAATTTTTATTTAAAAATTTTAAATTGCTTACGGTTACTTCTTTGTACATTTTTTAAAATTATAATTTATGGAAAGCAAAATAACGCGTGTTAGAATTTTTAATTGTCCACAATCCACCGGGCTGTTGTAGTGGTAAAGTGGTCGCCGCGGTTCAGCTGTTTGAAAGCTGATATACCAAGACAAAAGAAGTGACTAGGCTCGGAATCAGAATTTAAAACTATTTTTAGTCAAATATTTAAAAAAAGAGCAAACAAATAAAAAACAAGAAATTTATAACACAAGATTATGTCTATTAATAATATGTTTCTTTAAATTTCCACGTAATTTACATTTTTTATTACAAATAGGACATTGAAATTGTGGTTCTTTTCCGCACTCATAAGTTAAATGTTCTGACAGACCGCTACGCCATCTATACCCTTTATTACAAATGTTACAATGATAAAGAGGCTGTTGAGTTCTTTTATCGGTCGAGATTACTTGACTATTGGTAAAATCTGCTTCAATCATGTTCTTCATATTGTTGCCACGAAATAGAGCTTGAACTAATGCTACTGCTTTATCGTTTCCTGAAAACAAAAACAAAAAATCAGAAATTCTATTAATAAAATTTACAATATTATGAATAAAAATAGTCTATATTTCATTTTTTATATTTACCTGACAAATCTTAAAAAAAACAATAAAACCGTATGATATAATTTAGTAAAGAAGGCATAAGTTTGACTAGTAAACCATTACAAGAGTCATTTAAAATTAAAGAAACAGATTCATCAAAAAAAAAGATAAAAGAGAGGACTTTAGGTTTGGATCAATGGGATGAGCCCTGAAGAGCTAATTTAAAAAAAACTCCTATCATGTGTTCGTTACAATCTGTTCAATTTAAGAAGACTAAGCACCCAATCAGATGAAGATGATACGTATGATGTATAAATAAGGTGTAAACATGTGCAGACTCAAAAGAGAACGGTTAATTGAACCCCGACCATCTAAGTAGGCCTACACCGGCAACCACTAGAAATTTAGTATTAGAATCCGTATAAAAGTAACTACCTTTACTGAAATTTGAAGTACGGGACCTTCGTATCCAAAAATAAGCCGATAAAAACTGATTCGCGAAGCCGACTTTTTCACTAGACTAACTCGGTGGTCGAAAAGCTAATAGGTAAACATTTTTGTGTTTATAAACTCAAAATTGAATTCAATTATGGTGAATTCACTTTAAGAATCTATATTAGTTGAACAACGTTCAGTGATCCGATTTTTACATGCTGAAGGTGATAAACAAAAACTAAAAAATATTTTTTCTCGAAAATACAAGGTGTATGGTAAAAGTTGTATAAAACTCAAAAATTTATATAAGCTGGTAAAACAATTCAAAAACGGTCCAATCTCAATGATTGACGAATGCCGTCATGGTCGGCCAATTGAAGTTTCAACTCTTCTGCTTAAAATTCGCATTCGTGAAAACCGACGAGGCACAGTAAAATTTATTGTAGAAAATTTTCAAGTTAGAAATAAAACAATTTATAATATTATCAGTAACAACTGCAAGATGAGTCCCAAAGGAGTTACCACAACACAATGATACAAGATTGAGATTGTAGAGCATTATAAACAAAATGACCTTTACGTGAACAAATTTTAACCTCTCATGAAATTTGGGTTCATTTTTTCGAATTAGAATTGAAAAAGCAAAGCATAGGAGCTAAGCTGTCAGAAATAAGTTCAAAACCTAAGCATCAGCAGAAAAAATCAAGTTAACAGTGTCAATGGATGCACAAGGTGCAGTTTTCTGTGAATTTTAAGAAGAAAATCAATAGCACAGTCTTTCTAACAGAAAGAAACGACAAGATAAAAGGCGCAATTCTTCTGCGTAACACTTCTGCCCTCACACTGCTGAATTAAGGGGAGAAACCACCAACAAAAATGGGTTGGGAGATTCTGCAGCCCACATTTGGTGTCATCTGATTTTCACTTGTTCAGTCCACTGAAGCAGGTATTACAAGAGACGAAGTTCACCAACAAACAAGATAAATGCGAATATTATGGAAGAACGGTTTAAACAACAAGGCAAAGATTTTTTACAGCTGTTATAAATAATGCTAGTTAACCGTGATGGTGCATCAATATTCGTCGGAATTATGTCGAAAAATTTCATTTTGTGAAAATTTTCTACACCAATTTGTCTCTTTAATTATTAAATGACACAATTTTTTTAATTATAATTTATCCAATACGTTCTAACTTCTTTCAAACATCATCAATAATCCTAAGTGTAAATTTTGAATTCAAAAGTGGCAAAATAAGTTTAAAAATGTGTATTAACTTCGAACAAACAGATGGGAAATTTTTTTGGCTTAAATAACTTTCTTTAAAAGTGTAAGAATTACAAAATGTTAAGAAATAAATTCCGAAACTAGAATTCCAAGTACGATACTATTGGCTAGGCCTACTGTATAAACTACACATTGTGTAAACAAATTAAAAAAATTTACATTATAGTTTACAATTTAAAAAGGTACGTATAGAATTTGATTTGAAATACGACTATTATAAAATAAATAGAAATAAAAAATAAAATCAAAGACTGGGAAATTTAAAATTAAAAAACTAAAATTAACTGAAACTAATTTAATTCCAAAATTAATAGTAATATATTCGATAACACAAAAACCATGCTCCGTTACACTTAAAATGCATTCTAATTCACAATTAAACTAATTATTTAGACAATAAATAAAATGTACAAAACAATCATTAAAAAAACTGTTCTTAAAACACAAAACATAATTCAACAAAAAACTGGAACAAAAATGTTTTCTAGTAAAATTTTAAATATAATTACAAAAAACTCAAAATTCTTACGCTACTGTAAAACAACAAGACTATACTGAAAAAATTTACATAAAATAAATAAAAAAATGAACTTACCAAATCAAGAAAACCAACATTTTTAAAATAATTTTGTAGTAGTTTCATTAAAGAATAACTTTTTAAGTTAGTTTACAAAGCAGCAATTCCACAAATATTAAAAGTTAAGATCAATACTCATAAGAACAATCCAATATTTTGGATTGTTCGCAATCAACAATGCCAATGTCGGCCGCATTGGCGCAGTTGGTAACGTGCTCGCCTCTCATCATGCGGTCCTGGGTTCGAATCCAACTCAGGCACGGCATATTTTCATACGTTACAAAAATCATTTCATCCTCCATTGTACCATAGTTACACCCCAACGTCGTCGCTAATGACCGTTGTAGTTGATGCGACGTTAAATAAATAAATTAAAAAAAAAAATCCAATATTTTCATTTGGATACTTTTTTGATGATCCCTGTTACAGTCATAACTGGACACAGAAATATCTGATCTGAAACCACACGACTTTCTACATCATTTAGTTTAGCGTCATTGAAATTTTCTCATTTTCTCATTGAAATTATTAAGGGTACTCGGAATGCCTATCTTCGTAATGTTAATATATAAGTTATAAGGAACATTTTCTCAAAAACTATTACAGATATCCTGTCCAATTTGTTTTTGTGGTTACTTTTCAGGCTACACCCAATGTTAGTAGCATCATCATAAAAATATATTGTTAGGAAGTAAGAAAACGTTTTTTTAAGATACCTATTTTGAAAATCATAATTTTTTTTCCTATTGAAGTGAAGAAAAAAAATTCAAACACATTATTTTACCGTAATATTAACTCAGTACATTTAAATTATGTTAAAAAAGGCTATGCAAAAATTTTATTAAAAAGTTGGCTGAGAAAATGTTCCTTATGTGTCAACAATTGTAATTTACGGGAAACAAGGAAAACTAAAAGAGAATTTAAGGTTATAAACACGATGACCAGTTAAATTTCATATATACAGAATTCAAATGTTACATTCACAGTTGGTCTAATGTCAACTTAAAGTTTTAAAACAAAAAATATCGTACTGCCGGCCGCATTGGCGTAATTGGTAACGTGCTCGCCTACCATCATGCGGTCTTGGCTTCGAATCCCACTCAGGCACGATATATTTTCATACGTTACAAAAAAAATCCTTTCATCCTTCACAGTTACAACGAAATGTCATCGCTAATCACCACTGTAGTTGATGCGACGTTAAATAAAAAAATAAAATAAAATTGTGAATTTATCTTTGTCATTAAAAAAAATAGAGATGTTTATGCAAACTGGTAAAGTTTAGAAAATAACTTAAGGATTCCACATATTTTTATTTTTTATTTTTTGATAAAAACTGCAAAATTCCCATCAAACTGTGTACAATTGGATGCAGAAAACACATTATTTTAATAATGTGCAAAAAACCGGAAATATGAAAATTTTTAATTTTCTCGGTTCCGGGTACCCTTAAAAATGACATTTTTTTAAAAACTGCGGCTTTGGCACTGTACAGCAAAATTAAATACCCTGCAAATTATTTCAAAAATTTTTTAATTAAGGGCTCAGTTTAGTGTTAATTGGTGATTTTTCTGTATTTTAAATCCAACACAGGTTGAGTTTCATTTAGCATTAAGAGAAAGTCGAGTGAGTGTTTCACACCAGATTTTTTTGTATTAATAGACATTGCCCAAAAATTCTCTGTAAGGGTGCGACTACAAAAAAATTCTGAACATGAATTGAGCGCCATCCCGAATTTTACTAGGGTCATTTTTAACTTACACCGCATTAATGAGCTCTAAATATGTAAAAAAATTGAGAAAGTTTAATCAAAATTCTTAAACAGGTTTATTTCTCCGGGTCGGTTTAACAGAGACATCTATATTTATTTATTCCGGAGTTAAAGTATTGTTAATTTACGGACTACACGGGAAATTTAAAAACATTATCGAGAAGATAATATTTTTTACCTTTCAAGCCAACAAAACTACAGGACTACACAGTTTGTTACTCTCAAGTCTTACTAAACACCTCATTTTGGTTTTTTGGTTATAGGAAAAACAGGAAATTTTGTTAAAATCCAACATGAAAAATTTTCTCACGCTACACAAAAGAATTTTCGGGAATTTCACAGATATGGAGCAAAAAAAGCCAAAATAAATAAAATAATTTATTGTAAATAAATTTTCTATAATTAAAAATATTTAAAATATTATTAATTTAATAACAATTTATTGCAATAAAGCGTTCGTTGCAAAGATTTTAGTATAAGACTACTAAAAAAAACAATTATACAATTTATTTTTATAGAAATTTAAGAAAATATTTTAAAAAAAGCTTAGCCCTACTTACTAAAACAAATTGTACTACGGTTAATGAGTATAACACATTTTGAAACATTATTTTTGGAAGAAAATTTGTAAAATTAACTAATATAAAATTAACCCATGATCCCAAACGATTCTAACGTACTTTCCACTTAAGTTATCGTTAAATCAGAAACACGGCTTCTTAAAAGGTAAACCAAAAAATTATACAGTTTTCATCCCAGTTACTACAAACTGATTTTCCAGTATCAATTGAATGGGAAATGAAAAAAAATGATAAAGGAAAAGGGAAAAATGTTAAATGAAAAAATTTCTAATGATCTGCTCACAAACATTTTGGAATAAATTATTAAAATAATAATGGAAGTAATATCATAACCAACTATCAATTGAAAAATAAGAAATTTTTTAATATTATTATCATATCACTATGTTTAGTGAAAAATGAGGGACATGAAATAAGACTAAAAGGTAAGCTGACGGACGAAATTAAAGAATTCATACAGCCTATATAAGGAAAGTTTTCTTATCAAATGGATAATAGGAAACAAAGTTATGTGAAGGAAAGCAAAAAGCGAGCGGTTTCTTTGAAAATGTAAAAAGCTTAGTCGAGGATGAAGAAGTTCCTATGTAGCTATTGTAAGACTGCAGAAAGCAAACGCTTTCTTCTAAAGTGTGAAAGCTTAGTGTAGGATCAAGAAATCCTATATATTTTAAGAAAATTATGTATAAAGCATATTTTGTGCCAATACTGACTACTGCATGAGAAACATGAACAGGTGAAAGGAAAACAGATAGTAGAATGCAGGTGGTGGTAGAAATACAAGTATGAAAAGAAAATTTAGATAAAAAAATCACCAAGGATTAAAAAAATAACTTTTAGAATTGTAAAAGACAAATATGACATCACCTAAAACTGCTTTAAGGTATAAAAAAAAAGTAGACTTTGAAAATTCCCTTACTGAATCGTTAAAGTAAAACGATAATTAAAACAAGTAAGGGTAATTAAATCACAGTAATTAATTAATTATATATACATTATTATAATTGGTCGAATGACGGTTAATTAAATGTTTAGTTAAATTTTCTTTTAATTTGCACTTTTTCGAGCAGAAAGGGCACTGAAATTGAGGTTGTTTTCCACATTCGTATTTTAAATGTTTAATTAGACTACTGCGCCATTTGTATTTTCTATCACAGATTTGACAGACATGTTCTGCCAATTGTAAACTGGACAATTGTTTATCGTCAAAATTGAAGGATTTGGAACGTAGATGATCATCGAAAGAGTTATGAAGAAATTCTATTCCATTTGGTATAACTAAACGTTGTATTCGATCTGTAACATAGATAACAAATAAAATATTACAAATTATTTGAATTTACTTTATATATTCAAGCAGTGGCCATAACAGGCAGTGATGTATTTTAGGTCATCAGCCGAAAAGCTAGTTTGAACCTCTAGAGGCTTTATTACGTAAAACGAGGAGTGAGGTAGTTTACCGCCTTCTGCAATAAGTGGACAAGTATGCTTATCACCAAGCCAAGCCCTCTGAAAAACATCTACTTTCCTCTCTGCAAATGAAACTTCACTTCAGTCAACCACAGGGTCTGGCTGTAAAATGATGAAATTCATTATTCTCACAGGAGATATACTGTGGACAATTCTGACACAACTCTAGCTCTACGTGTACATACAGTTCCGTATAAAGTATATCCGTAACCTATTCTTTCAACAAGGTCTACAAATTTTTATGTACGCAAATGCCTACAACCTTATTACAATGGACAAACATACAAATAATTATTTCATTTTATAATAAGTATTTAATTTGTCCCAGTAAAGATTTAATTTATAAATTACAAGAACTAAACTGCAAAAACTCACTAAATTATACTCTACAGAGGCAAGCAACTAATTAAACAAATTGGTCTGAATATATTATAATGAACTGAAAATTATATACGAAAACAAAATATTAGTCACATCATTATGCATATGTGCTTATTATTAAGAACAACAGTGAAAACAAAGCGTAATGGAGTAGATAAACACCGAAGCGGCTTCTGCCAATTCGAATTGTCCAAGGTATAGCTGTGACTAGTTTGTTTTACACCTCTCTCTTCAGTTCTTAAATGCTTCAGTCACATAATTGGCTGACCTTGTGATAAGGAATTTAAACTAATTTTTTGTAGCCCTGGAACTAGCAGATTTTTTTCCTAATATGTGTACGTTGCAATCTGTTCCATTCAGAACAATAAGCAACCCCATAACCCAATTTCTGTCTCATATCCGGTATGGTATTTTAGTATGGGGTAATTCTAGCATGGGTAATATGAATAGGGTTTTTAAAATTCAAAAGAAAGCTATTAGGTGTATGGTGGGAGCTAACCAGCTAACCTCATGCAGGCCACTATTTAAGGAGCTTAAATTGCTTACAGTTCCCTGTCTCTACATTTTTGAGGTGATTATGTATGTTAGGCAAAATAATTTTATGCAGAATTTCAATGTTCACAATCATAACACGAGAAACAGGAATGATTATTATGTGGCTAATCACTCCACAAAATTGTTTGAACAAAAACCTACTTATGCAGGGAGAAAATTCATAAATAAATTACCCCAATCTTTAAAGGGTTGTGAGGATTTGAATTCCTTTAAAAAAAATTTAAAAAATTACTTGATCGGTGAAACTTTTTATAGCGTACAAGAATTTCTTTCTTGATAGTAGTGATACATAGTGTGTTTCTTATATGTATTTCAGGTGTTACATCTGACGACATGTCCTATACTCCTCCTGGAGTCTCCAGGGCGCAAAAAAAAAAAAAAAAAAAAAAAAAAAAAAATGAGATGAGGATGATGTGTATGACGTGTAAATGAGGTGTAGTCTTGTACAGACCTGAGAGAGTACATTGCTGAGAGAGTATGGTTAATTGAACCCCAACCATCAAAGTACACCGGTAACCACTGTCTAGCATTCAAATCCGTATAATAGTAACTACCTTTACTAGGATTTGAACCAGGAACCTTCATCTCCGAAAACCAGCTGATTTTGGTGACGACTTTACCTCTAGACCAACCCGGTGGGTCGTGTCTGACCAACCCTGGAACTAGCAGATTGAGTGCAAATAATTTAACATTCCACCTGTCTCTTTTGGGCAAATAACAGGCAATTAACAACTGAAGCATTTAACAACGAAGAGGTAGAGGTGTAAAAGACAGTAGACAAGATGTATCTCCTCTGAGAATTATGAATTTAATTAGCCTATATTGCCAGATCCTGTGCAGAATAGAATGAAAATGTCACTTGGAGGATGTAAAGTAGATGCTTTTCAGAGTGCCTGGCATACTGATAAGCATACCTTTTCATTCAGTGAGGAAGACAAAGCTATACTATTTTTCATGGGCGATGCAAAACGTATGCATCGCCCCCTACCAACTTTATAGCTAGCCAATCACTTGCCAATACTTGCTCTTGTTGCTGTGTTAAATATTTTGTCAGCCATTTTTTTTGGTCTCTTAATATCAATTATAATCTACAAACATACAATCAGCTCATTATATTGTAGAGTATTGCATGTTAACGCGCTCTATAATCGATGTGTTCAGTACGAGATGCAAGACGAGAATGAACTATTGCGAATCTTATACGCATACGCGCGTTACGTTTGTCAGGTATTGTACAATCTGGCAACGCTGGCAAACGTACTGATTGGTCTAAACGTGGAACAGCAGAGCTCATCATCATCATCCGTGAAAAGCATATTAAAACTACCTCACTCCTTGTTTTCTTTATAAACCTTCTAGCGGTTGAAACCACCCTTTCGGTTGAATACCTAAACAATCTAACATAATGAAGCACTTTTGTTTAAAACAATAGACAAACTACCACCGCAAAGCCAGAACAACACCCATATATATCTTCTTCTACCTCATACTCGTCCTTCTCCTTCATCTTAAGTCAAGGATTGGCATCGTATAGCTTGTCTAATGGCTCGTGGCCCTGTACAACTGATGTGTACAAACACACCACTACAGTCAGTTTATTACTGACTACGGTATAGTGTACAGATGAGTGTTAATCAGGTATCTTTATATAGAAGTCTAGTTTTTTATTGGACATATGTCCTTCGTTCCATGCAAACCACGCATGCATGTAAAACCACGAGCCAGTAGACAAGCTCAATCTATTCCGAACCCATCAGCCCGTGGTATCGTGATCAGCGCAACTGGCTTCTACGCCAGGTGTCCCGGGTTTAACTTCCGGTCAAATTTAGCAGTTTTTCATCAAAAACTCTCTTTTTCATTACCTGCATTAACACTAATTCGCAAAACTGTCGGACGTGAAAAATATAATAAAATATGACCGAAACCTCTATGAACAGCTGGAGCTTGTTCCATGAGGTTACTCTGGAACTCTGCACTCTGTAAACCAGTTTGCGTACCACAAACGATTTTTGAGTTTACAGAGGTAGACTGAAATTCACAGTGATATAGGTAATATACAAATTATGATTATTAATAAATACAAATACAATAAAAATACAATAAAATCTCAGTAGTCCGGCCAGTTCGGGACCGAGAGGATGACGGCATACTGAAAATGCCGGATTACTGGATGTGTAGAAATTTTGGAACTATAAATTATAAAATTAAACAAAAAATGAATATGGATTGATTTCTATGTGATTTTGAATTAAATTAACGAATTAAAAAAAGGTTTGCTGAGTACTTCTGTAGTTATTGTACTAAACATAATTATCGGCTATTGACATCGCCTAGTACGGTGTGAGGGTCCTCCCTCGTGTTCTGAGAATTACGTTTCGTTGTCCATTCAGCATGAAGTACAGAGTATGACCAAGTTCTGGGTTTTGGATAAAAGGCCAAAAATTATTCCATTTAACAATTATCATTTTTTTAATCAAATCGTAAAGATACGAGTTTATATATTAAACTCGTACATGTTATAGGGCCTACCAAATCCGCCGTAATTAGGTCGAGTTGATTTCCCTAATTGAATTTAAATCTTTTACCAAAATCTGTCTTGGGTGAGGTTTCATACTTTTAGGCCTAATATTTTAAGGGCCGGATTACTGGAGGTGCCGGACTATCGAGATTCTACTGTAATGTTTAATTTTTTCCCGTATAGGGCCAATTTTAGACTACATTAAGTGACTTCAGACGTTTTTTGAAGCTCTTTCTGCAGCCCACATTGTCAGGATTCGCTCACTGTAGGCTTTTCTCCTTTCTTCTGTCCACCCGCTATTTTGTTTCTGATTTTCATGGAAGACCTTAAAGTCATTATTAGCTGTTTAAATTTGGTTAGGTTCATTAAGTTTTTCGGTTTATTCCGGTTTTCACAATATCCTTCTGAATTCCTTAAATCATTTATTCGACACCTAAGGTAGGCCTATATTGTTTAGTGTCTTAAAAATTTATTTTGTCAACCGGTTGTCATCCATTCTATACAGGTGTCCGTAAAATAATAGCCTACACGATAAATGAATAGATATATATATAATACATATTATTTATGGTATAAACATAAATGAATAATAACGAGTTCCATTCCCGGTTAGATATATATTAAAGCCCACAGAATAGTAAAAAGACTTAATGTGGTGAACTTACAGAATTAATCATAAAATAATTTTAAATAATAATAAAACAATTATTATTTTAATTATATACGTTGTTACGTAAACGTGATAATAAAATGATTAAAGGATTTACTTTACTGTTCTTTTTTAAATTAGTATACCTAAATAAGATCATCACACTGTTAATAAAATATTAGAATTACAATATGGCGAGAAAGTCAAAAATTGCGTACAACCAATGACCGATCAGTGGGTGGCGCAGGGCGGAGCTTTCTGATATGACTTACAGGACGCGAACAGGCTTATGTGACGTCAGAGGTTTATTTTGAACATGGCGAGCAAATAAAAATAAAACTGGTTAAGTTAAGAAAAATCGAAATTAGACAAACGTGATTGGTCGATTTAGATTTTTTTGTTTTTTTTTTTTTGTTTAACGTCCGACTGTTCTGCAATTATTGCTAATGCAGACGGTGAAGGATGAAATGATTTTTTGTAACGTATGAAAATATGCCGTGTCTGAATGGGATTCGAACCCAAGACCGCATGATGAGAGGCGAGCACGTTACCAACTACGCCAATGCGGTCGATTTAGAGTAATAAAACAATAAAGTAGAGTAACAATACAAAAAACAAAGCGGTTCATGACAAGCAGGATCAATCCTAAACATTTTTTGGTGGCAATTTTTAAAATTTTCTTTTATCATTTTTCTATGTCCATCCAATTCAAATGTCAGAAACTACAAGAGATAGCAATAAACGGTAAACGGATTCATAATCTGCATAAAAAAATTAGTGGGGCTGGATTGGATATGAAGTTCCGGTTTCAACCGGAAGTGGCCCAAAACCGGTAGTAAAAAATTAAAGTCGGAATTTGTAAACAAAAATAGTGTCATTCGATTCCTCTTAAAGAGTAAATACAAAAATCACTAACGGTTGTTAACCATATGTCAAAGGTAAGCCTTTTTCTTTCTTACGAAAGATAAGTGGGCTTGATCTCTTACAATAATATTTTCTTTAGGGAAAAATTGCAACAGTAGTTAGGTTTTTTTTAGCGTTCGTAGAACAGTGGGCTTGATCCCATTATAAGCATTGATAACCCCGAGTTAAATAAACACACAATATGACACTCGGGTCGATTTCTTTTCTTTAGAAACAATTGTCACCAGCCACTAGACGCGACGCCTCATGAAAGGAATTTTTTAATTGTAAATTCTTTGTACCTGTATTGATAATAATAATTCTGGTTATGACAATTTACGCATACAATGTACATCTGAGGTCAAGAGTTCATTCATATCTACAAATGGTAACAAAGTTGCTGTACTTAAATAACTGCCTTTGAGGTACTAGCAATTTGATGGACGCAGGTGGAACATTTTTGCCAAGTTGACAGATGTAGAAGAACAACAAGTCTTTTGTAGCCGGCCACATTAGCGTAGTTAGTAACATGCTCGCCTCTCATCATGCGGTGTTGGGTTCGAATCTCATTCAGGCACGGCATATTTTCATACGTTACAAAAAATCATTTCATCCTTCACCGTCTGCATTACCAGTGATTGCAGATCAGTCGGACGTTAAACAAAAAAAAGTCTTTTATAGTTCATCTGGGTATCATCGATTGGAAAACCAATTTGTTTTTTGCTTTGTTTTTTGTATTATTACTCTACTTTATTGTTTCACTACTCTAAATCGACCGCATTGGCGTAGTTGGTAACATGCTCGCCTCTCATCATGCGGTGTTGGGTTCGAATCTCATTCAGGCACGGCATATTTTCATACGTTACAAAAAATCATTTCATCCTTCACCGTCTGCATTAGCAGTGATTGCAGATCAGTCGGACGTTAAACAAAAAAAAGTCTTTTATAGTTCATCTGGGTATCATCGATTGGAAAACCAATTTGTTTTTTGCTTTGTTTTTTGTATTATTACTCTACTTTATTGTTTCACTACTCTAAATCGACCGCATTGGCGTAGTTGGTAACATGCTCGCCTCTCATCATGCGGTGTTGGGTTCGAATCTCATTCAGGCACGGCATATTTTCATACGTTACAAAAAATCTTTTCATCCTTCACCGTCTGCATTAGCAGTGATTGCAGATCAGTCGGACGTTAAACAAAAAAAAGTCTTTTATAGTTCATCTGGGTATCATCGATTGGAAAACCAATTTGTTTTTTGCTTTGTTTTTTGTATTATTACTCTACTTTATTGTTTTACTACTCTAAATCGACCGCATTGGCGTAGTTGGTAACATGCTCGCCTCTCATCATGCGGTGTTGGGTTCGAATCTCATTCAGGCACGGCATATTTTCATACGTTACAAAAAATCATTTCATCCTTCACCGTCTGCATTAGCAGTGATTGCAGATCAGTCGGACGTTAAACAAAAAAAAGTCTTTTATAGTTCATCTGGGTATCATCGATTGGAAAACCAATTTGTTTTTTGCTTTGTTTTTTGTATTATTACTCTACTTTATTGTTTTACTACTCTAAATCGACCGCATTGGCGTAGTTGGTAACATGCTCGCCTCTCATCATGCGGTGTTGGGTTCGAATCTCATTCAGGCACGGCATATTTTCATACGTTACAAAAAATCATTTCATCCTTCACCGTCTGCATTAGCAGTGATTGCAGATCAGTCGGACGTTAAACAAAAAAAAGTCTTTTATAGTTCATCTGGGTATCATCGATTGGAAAACCAATAATCTATTCTTCTTTCGGCTACACTTTCAGCACAGGAAAATCCTGGAATCTTTATCTCACCCAACGTAGAACGTTATTTTTGTCTGATTTATTAGAAAAGAAATTTTTTTATTTGTTCTTTCTTGCAAAACAAATTTGAGACTACATGAATAAGCGAACTTCAACGGGTAAACACTCTGCAACGCATAGACTTAGCACTTTACAAATTTTACTAAATTGTTAACACTTTCTCTTGACGTAGAATAATACAGATGAAAATATTACCTATGTTTAAACATGGGTGACGCTAAGCTAAGTTCTGTAGAAAAAAAATACTTGAAATAAAATTTGTAGATTTTTTTAAATTTTCTACAACTTAAATTATATACCGTTATAAAGAAGACCGAAAGAACCTGAATAAAGTGTTACCCCTACATTAACTTGACAGTATACCAAATACAAACACACACAGACACACACACATACAGGACTAATCTCACACGATGAACACAATAACATAACAATTACATTTACTATAAAAATGATTATTTATTGACATGAAAAATATTTTTCCTAAAAAATACATTTATATACGTTAAAATTCTTAATACTTTTAATAAAACTCATAATATTGAAACATGTAACGCAAAGTTGAACTTACAATTTAAATTTTATCGTTGTTTATTTTTAATTAACAAGAAAGTTGAAAGGTCAGTAGAGCAAACAATAATAACTTTTCCTTAAAAACTTAAGGGGGTAGTCAACCCAGAAAATGAAAATCAAAAATTCTGGCTATAATTCATCGATATTTATTTTAAATGAAAGAGTAATTTACTAGTAATGATCTACCATTTGAACCAAGCCAAAAAATTAATTACAACCCCTAATATAAGGGTGAGGCTGGAAAAGCAAGCTTTTACGGGGAACAAATATCTCAGGAACCAAGAAAGATGTCAACATGATTCTTATACTTCAAAATACAGAAAATTGCTGTCTATTATCTGTTGTATGCGCTTGTATGTAGTTTTTCTTACAAGAAATTTATTGAAGAAAAACCATATTTTCAAAAATATTTATTTTATGTATTCACAAATTATTTTTTAACTAAATCCCTATTAAGGTTTTTGTAATAATCATTCTACAGATAATAGAGCAAGAAATTTTGAACATTTGAAAAAAACATCATTCAAATATCTCCAATTCAAACCAAAATATTTAATTCCTAACAATGTACAATCATGCAAAAACCACATTTCCGGAAAACTTAAAGTTGAAGGAATAATTTCACTCGCCTTGCTAGTGATCTTTATTTTAAACAGATGTTTTTATATCTTTTTATCAACGTACAAACAAAGTAAACATATGTTGCACTTTAAAAAATTTTAAACTTCAAATAAATGCAAAAAACAATTGAAATTTAAAAAAAATCATCTTCTTGAGTTGACTACCCCCTTAAAATTCTTTTGAATGTACCTTTTCTTTAATGGTTCTACAACTGGGTTCGGTAGGCTAGGTTCAGGGCTTAGGATGCCCTCGTACTGTCATTAGCAACCAGTTCAGTATGTTCTTCATAATACTGTACGCCTCTAAAAATATCCTGATATTTTTGAACATATATTCTTACCCTAGCCATCCCTGCTGGCGTAATGAAGTTATCTACAAAAATTCAATATCGACATATTGACCCTAAAAACTCCTAATTACTGGTAACGCAATATAAGTTGACGATCGTCAGCGAGAGTAAGACTGGACTTTGCGGGGGGCGGAAGTGCTACTATATGTGCTTTTCTAAATAAATCATAGCGACAACTCTAACCATGACATCATGTTGTAGTTTTACTTTTACATTGATTTATTATGTTTACAACTATGTCGTTTTATAAACATCCCATTGTATTATTCATTTATTCTTAATAATTATCCTAAATAATAAACATTCATTCTAAATAAACTATAATACTAGGCGTAAGCTATATTTAGTATACTTTTTGGTCATCAGCAGTAAATTGAATTACTGCACTCTGACATTTGTAGTGATAGGCTAGTTAGTCTGTGAGTGCCATCAAGCGAGCTTATTATTGTGAGTAATACTAGTTATACGGTAATTTCAAAATGTTATTTCTATTTTTAGAGTTTTCATACTTCTTTTTTTTCAGTAAAGTTATGTTAAATTGCAATTGAATTTTAAAGAATTCACTTTCTTTAAATAATTACATTACTCCTTACTTATTTAGTGTGACGGGTCATGAAGTGAATTTTATTACTTAGGTGTTTGTGGTGGTTACATTTTGAGTTACACGCTTGATACATGTCTTATGCTTTCGGGTGGGCCGATGTAAGTAGGATAGATTGTACTATATACTGTCCTCCGCAAGATAGGCGCAATCGTGCACTTATAGCGCGTTACCAGTAATTGAACATTTTATAATTTTCCGACAAGACCCTTTTACTATTCTGCCTCACAAATTATTGATTATAGGTAAGCATAGCTGCATGACGTATCACATAATGTTTCTTTAAATTTTCCTTTAATTTACATTTTTTCGGACAAGCAGGACACTGAAATTGAGGTTCTTTACCGCACTCGTATCGGATATGTTGATTGAGTCCACTGCTACGTTTATATTTTTTGTTACATCGAGGACAAACAAATTTAGAAGCTGTTACGTCACTAGATGTTCTATTTAAACTGAGATTATCTTCTTCAATAAATTCAGGGGTTAAGATGCAAGAATTAACTTCTTCGGCGACGATATAATCAGGAAATCTTCCTGTAACATATAAATAAAAAATTATGGAGTGCGAGCATTAAACTAACTTAAAAATTAAAGTAATATAAGTTGTAAAAAATGGAGGGTAATATTGAGGGAGTAAATTGTAGAGGGAAGCAAAGATTAGAATATATAAAGCAAATTACAAAAGATGTAGGGTGTTACAGGTATGTAGATATGAAACAACTTGCGCAAGATAGAACAGGTTGGAGAACTGCATCAAACCAGTCGAGAAACTGATGATAAAAAAAAGTTGTAAAAATTAACTTGATATTAAAAAAAATTGTTCAACAATTCAGAATAACTTATGTACACAGTTCTTTAAAAGTGGAATGAGAGCAGATCAGTAGTGCAAAGGGAATGTTTAGTCTATTGTAATATAAAAATTTTCTTCTCAAAATTCATTTTATCCACTGGTTTTCAAAAAAATCGGGTTAATTTATGAAGAGTACATACAAAAAACATGTCCATAACAGGCAGGAGAGTATTAAATTATTTGCACTCGATCTGCTAGTACCAGGGCTACAAATAATAGTTTTGTTTCTAATCAAATGGTCACCCAATTATATGACTAAAGCATTTAAGAACAGAAGAGGTGTAAATGGTACTAATCAGAGTTATTTCCTACGATAATAATGAATTTCATTATACAACCAGACCCTGTGGTGAATGAAGTGAAGTAATCATTTGCAGGGTGTAAAGTGGGTGATTTTCAGAAGGCCTGACATGCTGATAAGGATACTTTTGTACTCAATTAGGAAGGTGATGGTAGGTAAACCACCTCACTCCTCGTTTTATTTAGTAATACAAACTCTAGTTATTAAAATTTAGCTTCTGCAGTACTAACTACAAAAATTGTCTTTTTAATGAAACTAAAATTCCTGCAAGTAAAAAAAGTAAGACACTGAACTTTAAATTAAAAAGAAAAACAATATTCATCAATCTGCAATAGATTTTGAGAAAATGGTACAAATGTTAGCAGAAATGATAGCATAATTAAATCATACAGAATTCTCCACTAAGTAACATAATATACGACCGGGAAATCCGTGGAACACTAAGACATTTGTACATCCTCATCAAGTATTCAATTGTACACGATGACGAGATGTACTTTGAATTCTAAGAACTTCCCACGTATTAGCTTACCTAAAGATAATTAGGAGTTTTGAATCTTTTTTCACCTTCCTGGAGGACTTGCATAAGTATCAAAAATTCTTGGTACTTTTTCTGGTACTTACCTGCACGTAAGAGGTTTTGCTTAGACTTTCCTCAGCCTCTTGACGGTCTAGTATAAGTAACTGAGATACATTACTTCTAGAAAACTTTAATATTTTTCCAGTTTTGCTAGATCTAGAACTTGAATTACTTCCAAGAATGACTTAACAGCTAAAAGTTTACCAATTTATTACAATTTCGAAGAAAAATTCAAATTAAATAGTTCAGAAAAAAATAAATTTGTTCCACAACTTTTATTATTGTTATTTTTACTATTTTCTTTTTTTTACAGAAATCATTGTCATTTTTTTACTACGATCCCAAGCATTTTTGTTAAGTTGGTGCCAATCACAAAAATCTGTTGTTAAACACACACACATGACTTTCTCTTGTCAGTATAAATAATAAACAATATAATAATTTTTATCAAGAATTAAATGAAATTTTATTCAATTAAAATGAGTTGTTTAAGTTTTGTAAAAACTTGTATTTTTATTATTATATTGAAAATCTCTGTTCTTCTCGTGACTTCCATAGCTTGATGTATGTAAGGGAGCACACCGTTTTGGAGTTAAGTCTTTGATCTGGCAGTGAGTCAGTGAGTCATACTAAGACTACGTCTGAGAAGAGATCCAGCGTAGATTGAAGACACGTATAATCGTTGTTAACTTTCTACTAAGTAACGCTTAGTTTAAGTAAGTAAAAAATAATCGTATAATCTGGCCTAATTTATTTAATGTTATTAATTTATTGTAAGTAGTTTGTTATTAATTTTAAGTAATTCTGTTGTAGTAATTGTAATTTATGCCCATAACAGATAGGTCGGTGTCAAATTATTTACACTCAATCTGTTAGTTGCAGGGCTAAAATAAATAGTTCTGTTTTTATCATATGGTCAGCCTACATGACTGAATCATTTAAGAACAGAAGAGGTAGAGGTGTAATAGACATCAATCAGAGTTTATCCTCTGAAAGTAATGAATTTCATAATACAGGTAGACCCTGTGGTGAATGAAGTGAAGGTGTCATTTGCAGAGTGGAAAATATGTACTATTCAGAGGGCCCGGCATGCTGATAAGTGTACTTTTCCGCTCAGTGAGGAAAGCAATCTGTAAACCACCTCAATCCTCGTTTTCATTTAGTAAACCTCTACAGGTTTAAACCAGCGTTTCGGCTGATGACCTAAACAACAATTGTAATTTATAGTACTTAATAATTATGTTTGAAATTTTAAATATAGTGTGTTAAATATTTAATTTGTACAGAACTCGAAATGGACCTAAGATATAAGTGTCAGAATACTTTCCTTCCCTACAATAACCCTATCCATCTAAGGCAAGACAAAGTAATAAAACAATTAAGTAAAACAAAAGTTGATCGTAGAACTTAAAACACTACTAATACAATAAGGTGATTTTTACCACAAAAACTCCAATAAATAAACGGAAAAATAACGTTTTATTTTATTCATAATTCAACTAGATATAACAATAAAAATATTTAACTATGATGCCTTAAACAAAAATATCTATGCAATAAGCATTATATAAAATATGTCATGAAATAAAAATAAACAAATTTGCAATCTAAAATATGTAGATTTAATAAGGCCACTACTTAATTTAATAAACTACTATATTACATAATAAATCTCTATAAGAAATAGTAGCTACCATTATAAATTAAACAATTTCGGGTATTCTTCCAATGTGGGCGCCACTTCAATTTCAGATTCTCTGCTGTTTAATTTCCGGGTTATTAATGCGGAAGTGAATGGAACATGGATACCTGTTATTAATAAATGGAAAAAAAAAACATTTATACACGAAGTGTGGCTATTAAATAACGAGACTGACGTTGTAAAAAATTTAATTTTAATTTTATACATAATCATTTATTGTCACCTTCAATATACACTCCTTCTCTATCCCTACAACGCTCCATGCGAATTTTCCATTATTGGAAACATTGCTGGAAGTCATCTTCTATCAGCTTCTTCAGGACACGTTCCGCTTTCTCTTTTACAGCTTCCACAGACTCAAATCATTTATTAGCTGGTTTTCTATTAATTCTATTTTAAAACTTATGTTACTACGTTAAAAATAAATATAAAAAATTATTCACGTCTGTTAAGTTAAACATAGTATGTTGATCACAATTTTTTTTATAAAGTGATTTATTTTAAAATAAAAAACCCATGTTTAGTTTTAATACGGTGGCCACTTGAAACAGAAGCGTTTTTATAAAGCACATGAACAGGAAACCAGCTAAAAACTAGGTACATTTGATCTGTACACTTCCTTAATTTTTGCTTATTTTTAAATAAAAAAACTTTAGTCATACTAATCAACGAAGAAAACAGCATGCTTTTATTTGGTTTCATTTTCAATTTTTTCCGTTTGGTAGTTAATGAAATAGAGTTTCTCAAACACAACGGACTTCTTTCGTGGCAACACTATAATTCCTACTTATTTCCAGCGTGTGAAGAAGATGCAGTGAATTTTTTTCAAGAACGGGAAGTACTGCTACAAAAAAGGGTTTTTGAAAGAGCTCACGAAATGACTTTTTACCAGACAGGTGGGCGTTAGTTCCTAAGAAGAAATTTAACCTTCCTGGATTCAAGTAAGTTCCAATGAAGTACTTTAACTTTAAGTTTTTTGTTTTAAAAAAAATCACTTTATAAAAAAACTGTGTTCAAGATACTGTGTTTAATTTAACAAACGTGTTAAACTGAATAAATTTCTATATTTATTTACGAAGTAACTAAGTTTTAAAACCGCAATAACAGAAAACGAAACAATAACTGAGTACTTTTTATTTGTAAACTTCTTTCTTTTATTTATTTTTAAGAATTTATTATTTTTAATTTATTTATTTTAGAATTTAAATAGGTAAGTAATTCAAGAATAAAAGTACGGTTATAGGCTAATTAACTGAAACTAAACCGATAGTAATGTAGTTGGGGCCCGTATAATGGAAGAATGTGTCATAGATTATGCAAGTTTGTGTCATGGATTATGCAAGTTTGTGTCATGAATTATGCAAGTTTGTGTCATGGATTATGCAAGTTTGTGTCATAGATTATGCAAGTTTGTGTCATGGATTATGCAAGTTTGTGTCATGGATTATGCAAGTTTGTGTCATAGATTATGCAAGTTTGTGTCATGGATTATGCAGGCGCCTTAACTACATTCGATAATTCACCGGTTTTCAACTTCGACATTTACGTTACTATTTTTTATTATTCGTAAATTAACCAACTAATTCAGGGTTATTATAAATGATGGACCCAATTAATTAAATTCATATTTATTTAAGTATAAATACAAAATGAACAATTCACATACCAATGGAAAGAGGAAGTTTCAAAGTTTTTTTACACATTCTTAACCTGTACATGCGCCCAAGTGGGCGGCTGTAGTTGCAGAAACCCTTCCTCAGCGCTGGATCGGACGGATAGGAAATCAAGACCAGGCTCTAAACTTCTGGCCACCGAGATCTCTAGATCTCACCCCATGTGACTATTTCTTATGGGGTTACGTTGAGGAAAGAGTTTTCATCCCGCCTCTACCAACAACTCTGGCAGAACCGTATCACTGCTGCGGTGCACTCAGTAACGGAAGATACGCTTGCACGTGTGTGGGACGAGTTTGGATATCGTTTAGATGTTTGCCGTGGTGCACAAGGAGGACACATCGAACATTTGTAAATGTGTAAAAAAACATTTGAAACTTCCTCTTTCCATTGGTATGTGAATTGTTCATTTTGCATTTATACTTAAATAAATATGAATTTATTAATTTGGGTCCATCATTTATAATAACCCTGTATAATTAATAGTTCAGTTCATTTGTTTAACGTAAAATTGGAAGGAATCAGCAGAAATTGGCGAGACGTTAACATAATAGAAGAGTACCCAATTTTATCTTAAAATACATCAACAATTTAACAAAGAATGCTTCATAAATTAATAACATATACTACATTAAATTCTAATATCAGAATCCACAAACAAAACAACGTAATACCTAAAAAGTAATCATTCCTAAAATGATTTTCAAAAAATTTGGCACTAAAAATAAAACAATAACGGCATATTTTCAAATTATTTTTGATTAATATTATTAATCATAACCTTATGTTACACTATAAAATTATTGTAATTTGTAATTGTAACTATAAATCATTCCACTAATTTTTGTAACTGTTGTAAACAAAAATTCTGCTCTGCTATAAGCTGGATGCGTAATTGCAGTTATAAGAAACTATTTAGCGTGGGCAATACCAATGGAGAGACCAAAATCACATCTGATTGTCATCTCTGACCTACATACAAGAAGCATCAAAGTAGGCTATTACTGTGCCAGAAGCAGAAATAAACATGAATGAATTTTGATACCATAATTTATCAATAGCGTTCGGCAATTCAATACAGATCGACGGTGACATTAGTCTCATTCGTCTAACCTTACGCTCATATTATTTGTTTACATCAGTTTCAAAGTATAATGGAGTAAGGTATAAAAAGTAATGATAATTTGTAAACAATAAATACACCACAAGAAAAAGAGCTATCTTATTTTTTGTTCTTTAGTTACTAATTTTCTTCTATGATAGCAAAAATGATTTGAAAAATTAATATGAAAACAATACTTTCTCTTCCCTTATATTAGCCTACATATTAGACAAAGAAAGTAAAAGTACGCTAATTAATGTTAGTCATCAATAAAAAATACTGTAAAATTTTAACAATTAGTAATCAAATAAATTATGAACTACTTTGTGTACTACGCATTTATACATCTAGTAACTGCGACAAAAATTTTTTTGGCTTCAGTAGTATAGGCCTACAACATTTAAAATTATGTGCACCCACCGGTTTGATCTAATGGTAAAGTGGTCGCCGTAAGTCTACTGTTAAAGGTCTCTGCCCACTAGACCGTAACCGTACCGACACATAGGCCTACAAATAAACATTCTTTGTATCAATCAATTAGTATAGCAAAACGCCCATTAGACCGTACCGTCACCGGCCAACACCGTACCGTGCCAGACCCGTTCAGTCAACAATTTGCAGGCGAGAATATTTTGTAGGTGTCGGTACGGTGCGTGCATGGCAAGTGACGTTACCGAACCGGTTTGTGTCGGCGGCCCACCGCGTTGCAACCCCGTTATACATAGTAGCATCTCACCGTATTTTTCTCGTTTTCCTCTTTCTCGTCCAAAATAATGGCAATTATTATCAATTCTCGTAAAGATAATTTTGTAATAGGAATATTTTTAGTTACGAAAATTGACAACTGGAATTCACACACTGTTCACAAGTTGTAGTTATCTCATTGACTCCTCTCCAAAAAATGACGATACAGCGACCGGAGCCGAACGAGCATAAACGGGTATGGAACGAGTACCAAACGGGCATGGAACGGTTGTCATACGCGTTGTATACGGGTATAAGGACGCGGTTGATCCGTTGCAATGGGCATAGTAGTGATCGGAGCGGTTGTTTTCGTGCCTGGCACGGTCCTAGTATGGCACGGTCTAGCCGGCAGAGACCTTAAACAGCTGATTTTCGAAGACGGGAGGTTCCTTTTATACGGATTTGAATACTAGACATTGGTTACCGGTGTTCACTCTTTATAGTTCTTTGGTAAGTACACTTACCACTACCAATAAGGTAGATTTTATTTAATAATAAGCTATGCAGTTGAACCTTATTGTCATTTTATGGTTTTATAAATGTTCTCTGGTAAGTAGGCTATTCACATTTAGAAATAATTGCGCAGCGACCATTCGCTTCAGGAGTTACACGAATGTGGTAAGGATTCATACCAGCGTACGCAACCGCGTTATTTGTTGTTATTTTTGTACACGGCTTAGAAAATTCGAGTTTTGTACGGGAAAGCAATCATTCATACTAATATAAAGTTCAGATAAGCTAATCTACATAATTTTTTGGTACATAGTACTACAAGTTGTTTTAATAAGCATTCTTACCACTAAACATTATGTGATTCCCATTTCAATAAACATTCCTTGGTAAGTATACTTACCAGTGCTTAACATAAAAAATAAATAGCTTACTGTTGTGGCACTAGAAATACATTATTATTCAAGTCCCTATAAAACAAAATTTGACATCTTACAAAATGCATATTTTTCCCCGTAGTACTGCCCTATAAAGGGTTAAATTAATTGATAATAGGAGTTCAATTAACCATACCATCTCAAAATTGTCGGCCTGAGTCTGTACAAGACTATACCTCGTCATATATATGTATCACCCTCATCTCATTGGGTCATGGGATTGCTTATTGTTCTTAAATTGAACAGATTACAACGTACATACGTTACGATTAAAAAAAATTAGAATGACAGATACAGGGGAAGAGAGCCATGTATGGAATAGGGTCCAATTATGGAATAGGCTACTAGTGTTTTTTTCCAGACAGGACGTTGGAAATCCTGATATTCTCGCACCATTGGTAATACCGACAGAAACAACTACCGGATTCAAACAGACCAAATACAGCGTGTTTTGTCAAGGTGATTACAATGAAGACAAAAAAGGTGGAAAGTGGATCCAATGCTCGAGGTGTAATAATTGATATCATGAACAATGCACTAGTGCTGAAAGGTTGTATTTTGTCAGCGATTACTGTCAATAAACTGATTGGACTAATACGTTGGTGCTTTAAAAACTATGTAGGCAAATTATGTATCTATTCCAAGAAGTATTCTAAATTATAACCCAATGTATTCTCCTTCATTAAGATCCCATTTTGTGAATTATTGTAAAAATCATGTCGCTACAGAAAATTTAGAAAAAAAATTATATTTGTAAATTTAAGATTTTGTATTTTCTAGTTGTGAAATAAATTATTTTTACTATTGATATAAAATTCCAGTAATTTCAAAATAGTCTTAGAAACCCAGAAAAATGAAAAAAAAATGATAATGGTATTCCATATTTGGTTCCTCTCCCCTAATAATTACTCCCCGGCCATCACATGTACACTACATACAACTTAATTTGTTATTGAAATATTACATACATTAATTAATCTAAATCACAAATTAAATTCCATAAAACTATTATCACCAAATACTACATATAAATTACATTACAAAAAATATACATAACAATAAAAACATAAAACAATATTTTTATTAGTACATAATAAACAAAACATGACATAAAATTTTATGAAGCATAACAATAATCTTATAAATTTATAAAACGAAGCACAGCCAATAACAGCACTTTTCCTTTTTAATTAACAATCACATATCAGTCATTACATTAATTGTATCTTAACTTACGATTACATTCTCAAGGACGGTTGCAAAAGTTTTCATCAACATCGATTTTGTTTAAACTTATTTTTAAAGAGATATGTTTGAAACAGCCAATATATTTGTTATAGTAAGATTAAATTGAATTAAATGAAATGAATGAGGAAAAATAATTAAGTTTTTTTATCGCAAAACTTTGATAAGTAAATTAAAAAATAAATGTGCTTGTGAGGAAATAGATTTTAAAATTAAGGAAACGGGATCAAAAATTCTTTATGTAAGTATCTGTAAAGGGCAAGTGGAGTGTTAAATTAATTACACTCGGACAATAACAACCTTATGTTTTTTTAGTATATAGGCCTATATATACATAACAAAACATTTCTATTCTACTCCCCACACAGTCCATCGGCGTTAATAAAAATTTAAAGAATTCTACTCAAAAAACCGCTTGGCACTGTTTTATTAAAAGTTCCTATTCTTAAAAATGAACTTCAATTTGCAAATTGGCCTTTTCACCGTGTTTGTGAGTTTTATATGTACGAAGATGCAAGGTCCTACAAAAAGCTAAATAAATAAAAATATTAAAATCTCACAAAGTGGAAATTTGGTACACTAATTTTCAACATTGTGGTAAATGTTACTGGAAAATTTAAACCCGATCGGACATACCGATCCCACGTTATAAGTTAATAAAGTGGTGTATTTAATTTTAGAGCGTCAAAAACACTCTTTTTTGAGAGGGCTGAGAAGCCCTCTTTTTTGTTTCATTCCTAAAAAAACATAAGGTTTTTAATGTCCTAAAAATTTGATATTTACGTAAGTTAAGTAAAATTAATCAACAAAAAAATTATTATATTGTTTTTTAGGTAGCATCATCCGTTCACAAGAAAATTCATTTAAAACTCGGGTGTACGAACTAAAATTACGGCCAGTAAAACAGTAACCATTGCTGAACGTAAAGAAACGTGTGGGTTGCAGGTGAACGCCTTAATGGAACAGTACCCGCTATGTAAAGAGAAGGACCGAGAAGCAGTGAAGTGGAATTAAGAAATTGTTAAGAATGGTTTGAAATTCAGTAAAGAGACGTAAATAGGGAAGGCAGTGGAATGGAAATAAGATTAAGAAGGAATGGAATAAGACTAATTGGTAAAGTGCTGAAGGACGTTAAGATTTCACAGATTTCAAGACTGATTTCTCATCAGATGGATATTGAAAAAGAAGTTAAGTAAAAAAGGTCTCACCCGTGGAAGCTTGGAAGACGAATAGAAAGGATGATGATCTGTAGAATGAATATAAAAAATTAATTTTAATTAAAATCGGTTCAAATAAATAGTTTTGTTCTAATCACATGGTCAGCCAATTAAATGACTGAATCATTTAAGAACAGAAGAGGTAGAGGTGTAAACGACACTAGTCAGAGTTGTCTCCTCTGAAAGTAAAGAATTTCATTGTACAGCCAGACCCTGTGGTGAATGAAGTTAAGGTGTCATTTGCAGAGTGGAAAATTTGTGCTTTTCAGTGGGCCCGGCATGCTGATAAGCATACTTTTTCACTCAGTGAGGATGGCAATGTTAAACCACCTCACTCCTCGTTATACTTAGTAAAACCTCTACAGGTTCAAACCAGCCTTTCGGCTAATGACCTAAAAAACACAAAAATCGGTTAAGAAAAACTGATTGGTTTAAGAAAATGTAAGAAGACTTTAAAATACTGAATATTTTAAAAGAATGAATCAAATATCAGAAGAACATTTATCATGAAAACATGTTGACGAAAACAATTCTTACCACCTTCACCACAATCACATAAAAAATCGATTTAATAATACAAATAATCGATTTAAATATATTTTTATAATAACAAAATATTTATAAGTTTTCTTAACAGCCAATATTCTACAGGAACAATATTATTTAATTAAAAACAAATTAACAAGAATGTCTATAATAATTAATTAATTAATTAATAAACCTAAACCTAATTAACAACAAAGTTATAATTATGTATAGCTACATTTAAGCGTAATTATTTAACATTTAAAAAAAATACCTTATTAATAAATTAACTGAAAATTTTAATAGCGCATTATAAATTAACTTACATAACATTCTTAATATATTAATACTAAATAGTAACAAAATATTTATTTAAAATCTCTATAAAAGTAACGGTTTATATAATAGAATAATTTGAGTATTACTATTTTGAAAAACTTTATTGGATAACCTACTGTGCCATATTAATTCTTACCAACTAATCACCGTCGATCTTATAATATTCATTCACAATATCCCATCCGTTTTCATCTTGTCAACCAATCATCTTCTTTATTTAAAAAAATCATTAATATAGCTTATTCCATTTCTAAAAGCAAAAAATTTTAAGAAGAACATAACAACAAAAGAATGAAAAGCCCTAAGGAAAAAGTATGTTCCGAAGAAAAATTAATATGGAAAATGTAAATTGACAAATTCTGATAATGGGAACGGATAAAATCATTTAAAGGAGGGAGTCTAACTTGAAAACACTAATTTTATTTTAGCAAATTTCGTTTTTTTTTGGGTAAATATATAGTCCAACTGCCCATAACAGACAGGTGGAGTGTCAAGTTATTTACATTCAATCTGTTGTTGCAGGGCTAAAAGAAATAGTTCTGTTTCTTATCACATGGTCAGCCAATTAAATGATTGAATCATTTAAGAACAGAAGAGGTAGAGGTGTAAAAGACACTAGTCAAAGTTATCTCCTCTGAAAGTAATGAATTTCATTATACAGCCAGACCCTGTGGCGAATGAAATGAAGGTGTCATTTGCAGAGTAGAAAATATGTGCTTTTCAGAGGGCCCGGCATGCTGATAAGTGTACTTTTCCATTCAGTGAGGAAGGCAATAATAAACCACCTAATTTCTCGTTTTACTTAGTAAAACCTCTACAGGTTCAAACCAAGCTTTCGGCTGACTGATGACCTAAACAACAACATATAGTCCAAATAGTTCCGAATAAAATGGTACAACGACTTTTTTACGGTATCTGAATTTTTTTTTTAATGAATGAGAAGTATTCCTTCCGTAACATAACTACTCCTTAAAACTTTCAAGTTTTCTGTAAAATACAATTTTACGTATACCTTGAAACTCAATAAAAATGATAACTTCAGCTCTGACATCTCATCATAATAAAGTTTTTACCAAATTGTTTGTTATAAAATATAATACAAAATTGTCCATAACGGGCAGATTGAGTGTTAAATTATTTGCACTCGATCTGCTAGTTCCAAGGCTACAAAAAATAGTTTTCTCTCTTATCACTTCGGTCAGCGAATTATATAACTTATTTATAATCAGAAGAGGTACAGGTTTAAAAAGACAACAGTCAAGATTTATCTCCTCTGAGAATAATGAATTTCATTAGACTATCTAAATCCTGTGGTGAATGAAATGAAGATGTCATTTGGAGGGTCGAAGTGGATGCTTTTCGGAGGGCCAGGCATGCTGATGACCATTACTCAGTGAGGAAGACAGAAGTAAACCATCTCACTCCTAGTTTTACTGAGGAAGAATATATCAGTAACAATCAGGTGGAGTGTTAAATTATGTGCACTCGATCTGCTAGTTCCAGAGCTACAAAAAATAATTTTCTCTCTTATCACTTGGGTCAGCGAATCATGTGATTTATTTATGAACAGAAGAGGTACAAGTTTAAAAGGCAGCAGTCAAGATTTAACTCCTCTGAGAATAATGAATTAAATTAGACTATCTAAATCCTGTGGTAAATGAAATGAAGATGTCATGTTTGGAGGGTGGAAGTAGATGTTTTTTTAGAGGGCCGGGAATGCTGATGAGCATACTTCTTCACTCAGTGAGGAAGACAGAAGTAAACCATCTTACTCCTAGTTTTACTGAGGAAGAATATGTCAGTAACAATCAGGTGGAGTGTTAAATTATTTGGAATCGATCTGCTAGTTCCAGGGCTACAAAAATTAGTTCTGTTTCTTATCACATGGTCACCCAATTGTATGACAAGCATTTAACAACAGAACAGGTACACGTGTAAAAGACACTACAATTTCTCAAAGCTGATGAGCTCTGACTGTACGCATTGCCCCCTACCCACTTCATTGCTAGCCAATCACTTGCCAGCAACGTTGCTCTCGTAGCTCTGTTATATATTTCATCAGCCATTTTTTTTGTATTTCAATAACAATTATAACCTATGAACCAGCTGATTATATTATAAAGTACTGCATGTTAACGCGCTCTATAATCGATGTATTCAGTACGAGGTGCAAGACACGAGTAAACTACTGTGGCTCTTAAGCCTAGTCACGGGTCGAGTATTTTAGTCCAGTAGATTAGTAATTTAGTACTCGACTTGTCACGTCGTTGACTTAGGACACGTCGTTTTAGTCGAGTAGTTTAGTTGTAGTCGAGTGCACAGTTTAGTAGCTTACCTTCACCACTACTCACAACGTACTTTACGAGCGAGATCCCGCCTCCGTGGAGCTATAACAATGCACTTAATTCGCTGTTTACGTTACATGTGCGGATAGTTACTAGATTACTCGACCGTTGCTACTCGACTAAAATACTCGACCCGTGTAAACTAGGCATTATACGCCTGCACGCGTAATGTTTGTCAATGTGATACATTGGTACGATCTGACAACGCTGGCAAACGTTCTGATTGGTCTAAACGCGTGGAACAGCACAGAGTACATCAAACGTGAAAATATTCTGTAAAAGGAAAAAGTGACGTCACAGTGTCTTGGGCCAATCTAAGTTGGTGGGAGTAGTCTGTATGGAAAAGTCCATTTAATAAGGAGATGGGTGTGCGTGAGTAGTGCGTTTACAACTTGACAATTTTGTAGCTGAGTTCTAACGTTAGTGTATTAACATGATTAATTAGTTATAATTAATTAGTTAGTTATTGAAGTGAAGTTTTATTCTACACAAATGTTATAATCTATCTTTGTTCTTTTATCTCATGTATTTATATTTATCGTTTACTATATTGCTATTTATCGGATTTTAATTTCTAATATAGTGTCTTATATTATTCAAAGCTGTTTACTTTTTCGTTGACTCGGTTCAGTTCTGAGTTCATATAAAATGAGTGAAAATAGGGGGGAAAATAAAGTCGGCAAAAAAGGTCAAGTTTTGCAGAGTCAAATTCGTGAAATTATCAATAGTGTGATAACGTTTTTTGAGCGGGAAGTGAAAGAGGGACCTGGTGTATCATTGGTTTTCATTTCTTATAATAGTAGCTAATAATATTTGGCAGAGTAGTAGCGTTCAAGCTGCCGTTGTTATGCGGTTCAGCTAGTATTACACGCGATGTGGAGTGGAAAGAGAATTCCTTTCTCACTTTCTCACGACTATATTAAATAACCGAACCCTGTGGTGAATGAAATGAAGTTGTCATTTGCAGGGTGGAAAGTAGATGCTTTTTAGAGGGTCTGGCGCTTGGTGATTATTCAACATGCCTTGTTCAGCCATTCTTGAACAAACTCCACTGAGGACACTGTTCAAATTTTTATGCCGAATCACATAAAAATCTGCCTATAACAGACAGGTGGAGTGTCAAATTTTTTACACTCAATCTGTTCGTTGCAGGGCTAAAATAAATAGTTCTGTTTCTTATCACATGGTCAGTCAATTAAATGACTGAATCATTTAAGAACAGAAGAGGTAGAGGTGTAAAAGACACTAATCAGAGTTATCTTCTCTGAAAGTAATGAATTTCATTGTACAGCCAGACCCTGTGGTGAATGAAGTGAAGTTGTAATTTACAGAGTGGAAAATATGTGCTTTTCAGAGGGCCCGGCATGCTGATAAGCGTACTTTTCCACTCAAGTGAGGAAGGCAATTGTAAACCACCTCACTCCTCGTTTTACTTGGTAAAACCTCTAGAGGTTCAAACCAGCCTTTCGGCTGTTGACCTAAACAACACAACACATAAAAATACAGCTAAACGCACCAATTAAAATAGGAGGTTGTCAAAAAAAGTACAGTTTTCGATAACAAATAAAAGTTAAAAAATACAACCAAATTGAAAAAATATATATTCTTAAAATATCGTCGATCGATTGTTAATCGGGATTTTCTTGTTTGACAAGATGAAAATGACAATTATTAATATGTTTCATTAAATTACTTTTTAATTTAGTACGATGATGACAGTGCGGACATTGAAATTGAGGATCTTTTCCGCATTCATATTTCTTGTGCCTCCATAAAGCATTTTTATGAAAATATGATTTATGACAAGTTGTACAAAACCACGATGCAATTTTATTATCCTTTATACGAATCGGTTTCAAATTCCATATGTCGGTGGTAAACGTTTTATTTTCTTCTGGATCATTTTGTGTTTTCATTAAACCTGAACAAAATAAAATCAAAACAAATCCACATATCATCAAATACCCATCAAATATTAAATACATTATTAAAAACAATATCTAAATACTTTTCTACAAAAATTTCAACAAAAAAAAAATTACACGTACCTGAACATTTGATGTTATTTAAAAAATTCTTCATCTAAAAAATATTTAAATGTAAAGGACGATACCTAGTACGACCTCATTAATTCAAACCCACATAATTCAAAACAATTTCTAATTTGAAGAAATTTTCTGTTTCTGAACATACCAAACTAGGAAACCTGCATGGAATTTTAATCTTGAGCTAAAACTTTACAGTTTAATAATTTTATTATATTTTTAAAAAATTATCAATTATTATTAATAAAATCAATTTCATAAAAAAATATTACAAAATTAAAACAATATTCTTTAACAACCATATTTTATAACAATGATTAAAGAAGTCAAAAAGGATATTGAAAAAACGGAATAAACCGAGATTTAATGAACTGATCCAAATTCATACAACTAATTACGAACTTTCAGGGCTTCCATGAAAAGCGAAAAGAGAACACAGGATGGACAGAAGAAAGGATAACAGTTTACAATGAGTGAATGCTGAGAATGTAGACTGTAAAAAGAGCTTCTAGTAACGTCTAAAGTCACCTCACGTGGTCTAAATTGGTCCTATACGAAAGAAAAAAAAATAGTATTCTAGAAATAGTGTTAAGGGAATAAATTGAGTACTGTATGAGATGGAGTATGTTGAACAAATTTTTTGTTTTTTGTTTAACGTCCGGCTGTTCTGCAATTACTGCTAATGCAGACGCTGCAGGGTGAAATGATTTTTTGTTACGTGTGAAAAAATGCTGTGCCTGAATGGGATTCGAACCCAAAACCGCATGGTGAGAGGTGAGTACGTTACCAAGTACACCAATTCGGCCGGCATATGTTGAACAAGGAAAATGTAATATTTTGAATAGGAATTTTCGGAAATTTAAACTAGTAGAAACGATTGTTTTTATTTCAATTCTTTTTACCATGTTTTTGTAAAACTGAGAAAATGTTATAAGAGTTGTTTGAGGAACTATTAGACCGCAGGTATAAAAAACGTTACCACCTTTGTAGTAAGTCAGTTTAGTACTTGGACTGTGAATGGAATTAGTGTTGTCAGGCTGTGCCGAAATAGTGAGTGTCATTACAGGAAAGGTTCTAAATTGCATTAATAGAGGGTGTAAGTACAAATTGTAGCAAGTGTGGAAAGGCAAAACATTTTAGAGGCGTTTCAGCTTTCCTCCGCAAATAATGGGGCCTTTTAACATACTTTAACAGAGCATTATTCAAATTAGGTAAGTATTTACATATGAAAAAATATTTTTCTCAATAATATCAGTTAGGCCTACTTGAAAGTACTGACCACAAAATTAAAAAAAAAAAAAAAACAGTTTTGGTGTTCAAATAACCATAGCGTAATGTAAAAATAATAATGTCTTACTGCACTGAATACCTTACGAAAATCTGAACAATAATTTGGTCAAATAGTTTTTTTGCTTAACAATCCTCCTGCTACACTAACCTTTACTATTTTCCAGCTTCAAATTCTGGATGTTTATCACTTTTAGCCTTCCTTTTTAAATTCATTAACAGATTTTTTTAAGGTCCTTGTTGAGACTTTATTAATTTTTTTTATTACCTATACAATTAATCGTTCTCAAAAAAATTAATTAAAGCTAAATTGGGTAGGTAAAGGTTATCTTTTTTTTTTAAATCGAAGAAAGCGTTTAATTATAATATTTTATATTTCTAAAAAATACTAAATAACTAAAAATAGTAAATTAATATGATGCAAAACTTCGTAATTTATTGTGAAAAAACTTCGTTTCTGAAGCCTTAATTTGTACTTAATGTACTTAATGATGTGTCCAAAGCTGCTCATGGCCTAATATATGTATGCTCGGAACATTATTCGAGGAAGCCGGTAGGTCTTCAATAATTAATCCAAGTGCATAAACAATACGTTGCTGAAAAGTCCAAGAAATTGACTAAGCTTTCAAAAAAATTAAGCACTTTATGATAAGTTCAATATTCGACCCAGAATGGAGTGATTCGAATCCACACCTCAAATAATGGGATTCGGTTGCAAATACAAAAGGTTTTAGCCCTATCTCTTAGATTTTATAGTAAACCTAAAACTAAAATTCGAAGTACCCATTTTTTCTGTACAGGGTGAAGACTAGCAGTCTATGTTCTTGTACATCGTTGATCGATGATTCAAATCATTTAACCAACTGTTGTTAATTCAATAAATACTTTTAAAAATAATCAAAATTAAATTAAATTTAATTAAATTTTAATTTAATTAATTAAATTACAAATTTAAAAAAATTAAATCTAATTAACAGTAATAAAATGTATTAAGACGAATAACAAAAAGAAAATTAAATATTCAAAGAAATTAATTCCAGAACCCAAATACTTCGAATTTAACCAAGGAAAACAAAAGAAAGTATAATTTAATTAAATAAATTTTGATAAAAAGAAAATAAATAAAGAAGATTAGTAAAATATCAAGAATCCAATTAATTATGGAATAAATTAAAATGACTTTGATATTTTAAAAAATAAGAAGAAAAGATTTTAATAAAATTATGAACATAATTTTGAAAATTAAAAATTTAAAAATTTATATTTTCAACAAAAGTTGAAAATAATCCAACTGCAATAATGACTTAGTCCCCATTCGATCCCGGTCAATGGAAGGACACACAACCAGAGAAGACACCAATGAATTTAAAAACCGCAAATATAAAAAATTTAAGTAATTGAGCTCATAGGTAGATTAGAAAATAATATTCAATTCAATATTACAATAAATAATTATATTTCATTAATTTATTTAGAATATATATAGAGTTATAAAAGTGTCATCAATAAATTCAATTCAAAAATTAATAATTTTGTAACAAACATAACTTGTCAAATTTCAATTTCTTAAGTTTCATTTAATTCAATTTATTTTATTTTAATTTAATCTTTGCGTTTAATTATTTTATTTTGCACAAAAGAGAGTAAATTGGTTTATTCATTAATTACAAATTCCATTACATTTGGCGCCCAACGTGGGTTGGGGGGGGGGGGGTAAAAGAAAGTTAATACTGGTTTACTTCTTCATTAATGTTAAATTTCATTACAAGGGAGAATTTTAAAAAATTCGTGAGATGACTTTATATGTTTCTGGAAGCTCTTTTTTCCGGCCGCGTTGGCGATGTTGGTAACGTGCTCGCCTCTCATCACGCGGTCTTGGGTTCGAATCCGACTCGGGCATGGCATTTTTTCATACGTTACAAAAAAATTCATTTCATCCTTCACCGTCTGCATTAGCAGCAATTTGCAAAACAGTCGGACGTTAAACCAAAAAAAAAAACAAACAAAAAAAATTTGCAGCCCAAATTATCAGCATTCGCTCACTATAGGCTTTTCTCCTTTCTTCTGTTCACCCGGTGTTCTGTTTGTGCTGTTCATGGAAACCCTCAATGTCCGTAATTATTTGTCTGAATTTGGTTCCGTTCATTAATTTTTCTCAATATCCTTTATGAATTTTTTAAACCATTTATACGACAACTTAGTTTTACTGTTTAGTGTCTTAAAATCTTTTTGTCAACCGTTTCTTATCCATTATGGTATATAAAGGTGTCCGTAAAATTGTAGTCTTCTTTTTCTAATCGTTTCCATTAATTGTTCAATTTCCTTGTACAGTACTTCTCGACCTCGTAACCTATATTGTCCGTCTACTACCTTCGGAACATTATCTTTCGGAAGATCTTTCTCTCAATTTTTTCTGTTTCTTCGACCAGCCTTCCAGGTCATTACTCTACCCCACACTTTTAAATCTTCAGGTAACTTTAGACAAAAGCACTTATATAACGTAATCATTTTAAAAAATAAAACAATTATTTTATTAAAATATAAATAGTTTTATTAACATAACAACACTACATATATAAACATTAATACCTTTTAACAATAAATATTTTAAAATAACAGAATTTACATATGTACTGGGTCTCATGGCAGTGATTATGTGTATGGGTCGTTATTATGATGATTTTCTTAATACAGTTTACACTACTTTTGATGGAGGTTTACTCAAATTCTTATGGACTAAATGGACAGATTGTTAAGGATTGTAATAGATAAGTCATCTTTAATATCGACTATCTTAAGTCGATTTATTTAATGTACAGCTATTTTGAACAGTAAATTTTGTTAACATGCCAATGTATGTAAATTTAATTTTGTTGTTTAGGTGATCGCCCGGAAGGCTGGTTTGAACCTCTAGAGGCTTTACTAAGTAAAACAAGGAGTGAGTTGGTTTACCATTGCCTTCCCCATTAAGGGGAGCACTATACCTCGAAAATCGAAAAAATTGATGTTTCTAATTTTTGCGCCATTGCCTTCTTTATCTTTTTCTGTGTGATTACATATAAAAATTATAACTGTACAATAGATATTACGGAAGGTATGCAAATTTTTGTTAAGTAATGTTTTGACCAGAATTTCTTTTAATTGAGTTAATCTGTGGAAACAATTAAGAGTTACGATATTCAAAGAACACAGAAAGCTGAGAAGGCAATGGAAAGTGTGTCAAAAGACGCAAGACAAGAGAAAAAAGACGAAATTATTTGAGGAAAAAGAACAGTCTGGTCAGGATCAATATTATGGTGCAAGACAATTTTACGGTAATTAAAACTTTACAGCTCATTTCCAGCAAATTCACTTTTTTCCAGAAAGGTACAGTTTGCTCAAAAACTATTTGACTTTGAAGGTTGAAATTTTTTGAGCATGTTTCCCAGTATAATTATGACATATGGTACTAGAATCATTGCAGTATTATTACTAAGTTCGAAATAAAATAAAAACCTCTACAAAAAGAGTAAATTATTTCTGCATTTTTCAAAAAAAAAATTCTCGAAATGATATCGCTAGCTCTGTATTCATAATTCTAGCACCAGGGCTTAAAAAGATGTCATAGAAAAGGCACAAAAAATTAAAGCCCTAACTCTTAACGGTTTCTTAGAAACGTGTACCTAAAAAGAGGTCAATTTAACATGGGTTAGATAGGAAATAGAGTGCTCCCCATTAAGTTGAAAGAGCATCCTTATCAGCAAGCCAGGCTCTCTGAAAAGCACCTACTTTCTACTCTGTAAATGACACCTTCACTGCATTCCCAACAAGGTCAGCTGTATAATGAAATTCATTACTCTCAGAGAAGATAACTCTGACAAATATATTTTACACCTCTACCTCTTCTGTTGTTAAAAGCTTCAGTCATATAACTGGCTGACCATATGATAAAAAATAGAACTATTTTTTGAAGCCCTGGATGAAGCAGATCGATAGAAAATAATTTAACACTCCACCTGCCTGTTATAGGAAGTAATTTTAATAGTGTAATTAATTTATTATTTCAAAATATTTAATTAATGTTTCAATAACTAATTTATCTGGTTATGTTTAAAAACCATTTCTTAAATCAAGAAATATTTGGACCAGTACAACTTTGGAATATTTTAATTAAAAATAAAATCATGTCTTAAATATATTAAATTTTATAACTAATTATATAAAAAATATACAGATCACAATTTTGATTAATAGATTTAAACGTACCTCTCAGAGTAGACTAGCGTATGAATCTCGGATTAATGAACACTGGTCACATTATTATCTGTGCCAGTTCTACTGCTCAGAGCAGTTTGTACTGCTCTGGCCAGCTCAAACGGAGAGGGGAGGTGGAGAGAATTATAATACATAATTTAGGTACATGATCGACGCTCGTCAAATGGATTGTACAAAAGTAGCTTCAAAAATAGGTTGCACAAAACCGAGATAAACTGGTATACTAATAAATATTCAAGAGACTTCACAGAGTCAAAAATGTAGTAAAATACCCGCATACAAAACAAATGTGTGATACCGGAAATACTAAACAAGTAACGTTCGTATGTAACATAGAACATGCATGTGCAGTAGCCTGGTCGACCTCTTCTCTTATCCCGGAGGGGTGGGTAGAAATAGGCGTGTATATTTGCCACTGATATCTCTGTTGTCATGGAAACTCACTCGTGATGGAAGAGTAGTGGCGAACCTTCTAACTCTTCACCTTGGCATTTATTAAGCATTATTAAGACCATTACAAGGGTAATTTAAAACATTAGAACGCGCTCTAAGCAAATACAATAATTTTATGTACTTTTTTACCCGAAACTTTTTAATTTAGTGTAAAACCATAAATAACTATTACAGAAATTTTTACCACAAAATGCTAAGAAAGTAGAATCCAAGCAGCTGAAATGAAGTTTTTAAGAAGAGTGAAGAGTTGCTCGAGGCTGGATCTAATACATAACGAGGAAATTAGATCCGCGTTGGGTGTATTTAGCTTGAATGAAAAAGTGGAGGAGTACCGGAACCAATGGAGGCAACATTTAGAACGGATGCCAGAGCAGAGAATACCTTTAAAGGTGACGGATAAATAACATTTAAATTATAATTTAAATGTTCCAGTTGAAAAAAGGGAGGTGGGAAGAAAGCGAAGAAGATGGCAGTAGTCGAGATGTACGGGCTCGAGATGTCTCGTGTTTGTGTAGACGTACAGGATGGTTTGTGAGTTCGGAACAGGCTTATGCCTAATCCTTGATAGTAGGAAGAAGAAGAAATTTTTATTTACTTTGTGATATAAATAAATGTGGATACTATCCGGTCCATAGGTGAAGAGGCTCTTCACCTATGCCACCTAAATAGGCACCGCTGATGTAAACTCAAGATGAATCAGATATCACAGTGTTGTAGTTGTTTAGGTCATCAGCCGAAAGGCTGGTTTAAAACTTTAGAGGCTTTACTAAGTAAAACGAGCAGTGAGGTGGTTTACAATTGCCTTCCTCACTGAGCTAAAAAGTATGCTTACAAGCATGCCAGGCCCTCTGAAAAACATCTACTTTCTGTTCTGTAAATGACACCACTTCATTCACTACAGGGTCTACCTGTATAATGAAATTCATTACTTTCAGAGAAGACAACTCTGATTAGCGTCTTTTACACCACTACCTCTTCTGTTCTTAAATGATTTAGTCATTTTAAATTGGCTGACCATGTGATAAGAAACAAAACTATTTTTTTAGCCCTGCAACTAACAGATCGAGTGCAAATCATTTTACACACCACCTGTAATCACAGTATGATACTTGTTAAATGGGGAGGGGAGTTCACGTGTCATGCGAAACTGTACCAACTTTACAAATTATATTAAAACATCATTATGGCAATGAATGATATGAGAAATGATTCCACTTTTCCGATGACATAATTTCGAACAATAAGTGCACTTAAACTGCGGTAATTTTCCACATTCAAATCTAATATGTCGTCTTAGATTTCTGTAATGTTTATAACTTCTTCTACAATTATTACACCAAAATCTTCCATCTTCATCCATTGTATGCATTTGAACTTGTAAAAATTCTGCATCTGAAATTATTCAGGAATTATTTTAACATTGCGTATCAGATTTAAAAATATAAATATTATTTATGAATAATTATATAATAAAAATAGAAGAACTAACAGGATAGTTATGAAGAATTTTAAACCCATCAAAATATAAAACGAAATGAGTTGGACTCCTCTTTGTTACATCAATCTCAGATTCTATATATAGGTCTACATAATACAGGGTTATTATAAATGATGGACCCAAATTAATAAATTCATATTTATTTAAGTATAAATGCAAAATGAACTATTCACATACCAATGGAAAGAGGAAGTTACAAAGTTTTTTCTACACATGTACAAAAATGTTTGATATGTCCTCCTTGTGCAGCACGGCAAACATCTAAACGATATCCAAACTCGTCCCACACACGTGCAAGCGTATCTTCCGTTACTGAGTGCACCGCAGCAGTGATACGGTTCTGCAGGTCGGCCAGAGTTGTTGGTAGAGGCGGGATGAAAACTCTTTCCTCAACGTAACCCCATAAGAAATAGTCACATGGGGTGAGATCAGGATATTTCGGTGGCCAGAAGTTTAGAGCCAGGTCTCGATTTCCTATCCGTCCGATCCAGCGCTGAGGAAGGGTTTCTGCAACTACAGCCGCCCACTTGCGCGCATGTACAGGTTAAGAATGTGTAAAAAAACTTTGAAACTTCCTCTTTCCATTGGTATAAGAATTGTTCCTTTTGCATTTATACTTAAATAAATATGAATTTATTAAATTGGTTCCATCATTTATAATAACCCTGTATTTTAAATTTATAATTTAAATTTTTCACATTCAACAATTCCAAAATATTTTTCTCTCACGTAACCAACGTTTGGAGCACAGCAGCTATTAACCTGCTATAAACACAACTTTTCTTCTTCATTTATTCAATAAAGTAAAGAAAATGTACTAAAAAACCGCCTTTATCTGAAATTCCAGGTAACCCGTGACGGTGTTTTTAAATTGTTTTTTTGTATATAATATGCATTTTTGTAACTTATACAAGAAGAAAGCACTCTCAAGACAACCCAAGATTAGGCATCATAATACTGTGATAAAACCTATGTGTCTGTACACGAGTAAGTGCCTAAGAATGACCGACCGGGAAGGCTGGCCTCCAAAAAGTAGACAAATTTTAGAGAAAGTTCCTCTATAAGATAATGGATCCGAAGATAATAGAAGTACAATTAAGGTTACAAAATGGAGAAGAACTGTTCAAGGAAAATAAACGATTAATTAGAAAAAGAAGACTAAAATGTCACCGACACTTATATTCAATGGATGAAAATCGGTTGACAAAACAAATTTTTGACACTAAAAAATAGACCTACGAGGTTTGCAGACTTTAAGGGCTTTCATGAAGAGCAAACACAGCACACCGGGTGGATATAAGAAAAGAGAATCTACAGTGAGCGAATGCTGAGAATGCGGGCTGCAAAAAAGGCTTCCAAAAACGTCTTAAGTTACCTCACGTGATTTAAATTTAGCCCTATACGAAGGAAAAAATTGAATTAAATTAAAAAATAACATTTTGAAATTACTTTACTGGTTTTTGTAATTTCCCAATATAATACTGCACAAACAACTGCTTATAAGATTTTTTTCTCAAAAACTATTTAACATAATACGATAATTCTCTCACAGATTGCAGAAATTGATGTTAGAAATGTACCCTAAAAATTACAAAGTGATATCTTTAGCAGTACTTGAGAAAAAGCTACTTAAACCTTTAAAAACAAAATTTACGGAAAACTGGAAAATAAATTCATCCCTTATCCCATAGGAAGGATTATCTAGCTTCTCCTCATCTGTTCCTCTAACTTCCTTTTAACAATTGTATTTTCGTTTCTAATTCTTCATATAATTCTCCCAAATATTTTTCACTTTTTGATATGCGCTGTGAATTTAACTTCACCATCACCTTACAGAAATTTTAGCCTGCGTCTGGTCTTATTCCTTCAACACTTAAGCACCTCCCAATGCAGTCTTCAGCACGATAGTTAAAAAAAACTTCTACTTCTACAATTTTTAAGCTTTTGTCACTATTTTAAAGCGGAGATTTCACACAACATAACAGTCTACAAATCCGAAAATCGATATTTTTCATTTTTTCGTCCACTGCTTTCTTTAAACATACGTCTAAAACGTAAATCTGGTTGCGTTAATGACGCATATTAGGAGCTCTAGATTTTGATGGATTTTCTCAGCCAGGTTAAACAAAAGTATTGACAAATTACTCGTTTAATTAACCGAGTTGTAGAAAAGCGTTAGACTTTCAATAAAATTAGTAGATAAGAAAATTAAATAAAACAAAATGTAATTAAACATTATATAAACCATTTATTTTTATATGAATAATATAACACAGTCTTGTTAATACATTATAATAATATCACTTTACAGTTGAGCCGTTCTTAGTTTGCTCCTCCTGTCAACAAACAAAAGACACCTACTACAGGGTGCACGCTAGAGTCTGAGACTTTATGGATGTCGTATTCCTATTAAGTTAACTATTTTTTGAATTATAAGAACTTAAAGTACTAAAAATATCAGTTATGATATTATATAGGCCTAACAATTTCATTTGTAAAAATACTTTTAAATCGATATTGTATTTAAATACTTTTACAAGTATTTGTTGTTACTTTTTAATCGACGTGTACATATTTTGATATAATGCGCATGCTCAGTGACGTCATTATTTGTTTACATTAGGAACAAACTAAGAGAGGCTGGACTATATGTTTTCTTACGACAATTTTTATAAAACATTTAAAGAAAAACAGTACATAAAACATGTGAACATAAACGTTTTATAAAACAGACTACAATAAGAGGGTCGTTCGGAAAGTAAGTTGCTTTCCCGTCTCGTTGTTGAATGGTTAGGGATAGAGACGCGATCTAGCAGACATGACGCTGCGTTACTACGTTCAGTACGTGTCTAGCAGTTATTCTGTGAAAGTCATTCCGCCATTTTATGTGCCCCAAACTAGTTATCAAAATGGTCGCGGCAATCTCCTGCCAACTGTGAAGTCCGGGCAGTAATCCGATTTCTTTGGGCTAAAAAGATTCAATCCGTGGAGATTCATCGCGAATTCTTTTTTGTACATGGTGAAAAAATTATTATAGATTGTAAGGCACGAGAATGCCTTTTGCGTATGGATGGGCTGTAAGGAAGAGGAACGAATTCTGTCAGTGCTGCCAACCTCAACAGTAAGACACTATATTTTACTACCGTGCAATTGCACCGTTGGTTAATCACACTTTGCCATTGATATACTTTGTTGTGACTTGAAGCTTTTTCCACTTAAACTCCGTTCCCTTTAACATTTTTCTTGACGTGCAAAGTTCCTAATTAACATTTAGCCTTTCTTTCAAGACCCGTAATAACGTTTAAAAACGTTTAAAGTGTTAGACTTTACGACAATTTTTGCCCTCCAGAAAAGCACAAACTTTCAACCCTGCAAATGACATCTTCACTTCATTTAAAACAGGGTCTGGCTGTATACTGAAATTCATTACTTTCAGGAGATAACTCTAAGTGGAGTCATTTTCACCTCTACTTGTTCTGTTTTTGAATAGTTCAGTCATGTAATTGTCATATAATTTGGCATTACTTTTATTGATCTACCGGTTTCCTTTTTTTCCCAGGTGTCAAAAAAACTGTTGATAAAAAATTATCTTCTTCATTATTACTAACTCCTACTTTATATTTGGAATTGTGGAAAGAGAAACGTCACAGTAGTTAGTTGCTCGTTCACGGCTTTTGTTAAGAGGCACAAAAAGGTATTAGCTTCAATTTCACAGCATTTCGTTACATTATTTGATTTCGTTGAGCACTGAGAACAGTTCGACCGCGATTTCGAGAAACCGACATTCCGTGTACGGTAATAAATAGTTATATTCGTACAGTTAACCTTCAAAAGGTTCTGCTATGTACCGTATGTGCTCTAGGAATAGTTAACGTAGTAGTGGTGGCAAACTGATACCAACGCAGTAGCGCATGCGCAGTGATGCTTCCCCTCTTTTCCCCTAGTTAAAACCAAACGCAACGTTAGGGAAAATTGGAGGTTCACTATTACAGATCTTTCTGAGTGTTTCCCTCTTAAAAATTAAATAAATAAATAAACTAATAAATTAAATAAATTGTGACTCAGAAAATCGGCGAAGATCGCCGTTAACAAATGGTTACATGCACACATGGCGGATTTTATTCACTCAGTATTGAAAAGCTTGTAACCAGATATTTCTGTTTTTTGTCAAAAGCCGAAAGGGTGGTTTGAACCTCAGGAGGTTTTCCTAAGTAAAACCAAAAAGTGGGGTGGTTTAATATTGCCTTCCTCACTGAGTTGAAAGAGTATGTTTATCAGCATGCCAGGCCCTCCGGAAAAGCACAAACTTTCAACCCTGCAAATGACATCTTTACTTCATTCACAAAAGGGTCTGGCTGTATACTGAAATTCATTACTTTCAGGAGATAACTTTAAGTAGAGTCATTTTCACCTCTACTTCTTCTGTTTTTAAATAGTATTCAGTCATATAATTGGCTGACTATGTGATAAGAAAAAGAACTATTTCTTGTAGCCCTGGAACCAAAAGATAGAGTGGAATTAATTTAACACTCCCCCTGTTCGTTATGGGTAACCAGATATGATAAGGCGATTAAAAACGAATGGTAATTGTGTAGGAAAATAGTTTAAGTGTTACTCTTTTATATATAAAAAACGGTGTAAAAGAGTTGAGTATTTTTCTGTTTACAAATACAACTTACTTTCTAAACGATACTCGTACATACTGCTTAATTCACAATATTTTCTTAATCTCCGAAAAAAATACATCAAAATACCACTGACATATTTTTACACGATACATGGCCGACTGCACACACAAAAAAAATAGAGGCGCGAGGTCAAACAGAAAGTTCCAGGACTGTGCTCGTCACGGCTGTTGGAGGTGACGTACAAGCCAGCGTGTAAGCATCCAATTAAGTGTTACATTATCAGGAAGTGTTACGGAGTTTCTTTGGATTGTGAGGTTATGTTCGGTCAATGAGCTTGCGACAAGTTTTGTTTTAAACTTGGTATATCGTCCAATGAAATATTTTTGATGCATCTAGAAACTTTTGAAGAATATTCCCTGATCACACAATACAGATTTTAAAACCGGTAAAACTTGAATTTAAGATGATCATAGTTCATGAAAACCTTCTATAAGCAAAACGGATGAAAATTTTGAAAAAATTCGATGACTAACTCGCGAAGATAAAAGTTAATATTTTTATTGCAAAGTTTTAAGATGGATGAGAGAAAATGAGGAACAAAAAAGGCCCAAATTGTAGACAGACAAATTCGGTTGTTGTACCACGACAATGCACCTGTTCACACTTCGATGAAAACAATAACGTTTTTAACCAAACGCAATATGACTGCTTTTCCACACCCTCCATTTTCACCAGATTTAGCCCGCTGTGATATATTTCCGAAAATGAAGAAAATTCACGTAAAAGGTCACCGTTTTCATACTATAGAAGACATCAGAAAAATAGCAGAACGTGCTTGAGAACGTTGCGAAAAATTATTTTCTTGATATTTTCCAAGAATAGAAAAACGCTGGATTAAGCAGACTTTATTTTCCGTGCACGAAAATTTAGTAAATGAGGTAATTTCAAACTAAATCGTAGAAACTGTTATTTGATAAAATCGTAAAAAGTAAAAAATTACACGAATAATTTAATACTTCTGATTGACCGATTTTAATGAAAGTGTTCCCGATCTAATATTACATTCATTACAATAAATTTGAATTTAAATTAAATAAATGTAAAAAGTAAACATTTGATTAATAACTAAAATTCTTCAATAACATTAACTTTACAAGTTAAATTGTGTCTTTCCAAACTAGTTTTTTGCGTGAATCGTTTTCTACAATAAAGACACAAAAATTTTGGTTCAGTTTGGCACTCGAAGTTTACATGACGGCTACGATTTCCTTTGTACTTGAATATTTTTGGGCAATTAGGGCATTTATACGGGTATAATTCGGAAAGTGATGTAGAATTAAGCCGATTGTTATATGGTGGATTTGAAGAATCGTTCCACTGATCGAAATTTGATGATCTTGAAATTTCGTAACCATTCAAAATATTTATTGAACATGAGACAGTCGATCCGAATTCATCTGAAATCATTCAAATTACTTATCATTATAAATGATAAAACGATCAGATTAAGTGTAAAATTAAAATGAGTATTCTTTTAATACATTAATTAAACACTGAGAGGTTTATAAAAAAAACCCGAGCCACTTGAAGAAAATATACGAAAAAATTTAGCAGTTTTACGAAGATAATACTGTGAAATATCAGTGAAAAGAAAGTGAATCAACAGCCAGTGAGGAAAGACGGCCCCTTTACTCCAAAGAACTCATAACTCATAAGAAAAAGCGTTTTTTAAACAAGCCAAGACCAGCCATTATACCTATAAGCAACACAAAACCGAACCTATAACATAACTGCTATTCTAAAATATTTTCACGCACGAGTACGGGTAGTATAGTATTCAGATGAACTAATGTCCCCCAGCCGTGGGAGTGAGAGAATGAATAACGCTCTCACTCGCACAACCCATACGCGCCATTCCAATAACATTGCATAATTTTACTAATTGTTGCGCGGAAGCGTTTCTGCACGCAGTAAACTAACAAATCTAATAACGACTGTTACTACAGTCGTTATTAGATTTGTTCTCAGATTTGGATTACAACGGTAAACCTTTGAGCGCATGCGTCGTTATTCCACATATCTCCCTCTCACTCGCTCGGCTATGGGACATTAGCTATTCTGATACCTATACTGATTGTTGTCAGAAGGTTGCGTGTAAGTGCAATACATTGCTTGAGTCGCAGCTCCGTGTAGTTGTTGTGGAATGTAGAGCGTAGTTATAGTAGTGGGAGAATGAATGAGTTAGTAGTGTTTCACAGCTGATGCATTTGTAGTAGTAGCGTGTACTAACTAGACTAAAAAATCTTGTGTGAAACACTCACACAACTTTCTCTTGCCAATGAAAATAATTAACAATAAACCTAACATTAGTAATAAAACATTAGAAATAAACAAAAACTAACCGCAATAACAAACAAATAAACCTAATAGGGATTGACATGACCTAATTTTAATCATGAGTGAAAGACCCAAATTAAAACCCAACCACAGTTTGGCTTAAAAATACGGAAAATCGCTCTTTCACGCTAAACTAAGCACTGTACAAAATAATGCTTTACATAAAAGTTGTAGACAGAAGTCTACAACTCGAAAATCTAAATTTTCAGTCAAAACCATCGTACAGTCTCAGTCTGTAAAAGATTATATCTCATGTACATCATCATCATCATCTCATTGGGTCATGGGGTTGCTCATTATTCTGAATTGATTGTAACGTTCACACATTGAGAGGGAAAATTATAAATCAACAGCTGATTAATAGAGTTCCAAAAGTTACCAATTTTTTTTTTTAATTCCTATTTTGTGTACTTTGCAATCTGTTCAATTCAGAACAATAAGCAACCCCATGATCCAATGAGATGAGGATGATGTGTATGACGTGTAAATGAGGTTTAGTCTTGTACAGACCCAGGTTGACCATTCCTGAGAGAGTATGGTTGATTAAACCCCAACCATCAAAGTACACCGGCAACCACTGTCTAGTATTCAAATCCGAATAAAAGTAACTACAGTATTCAGATGAACTAAAGTCCCCTAGCCGTGGGAGTGAGAGAATGCATAACGCTCTCACTCCCACAAGCCATACGCGCTATTCCCATAATATTGTATAATTTTAATCATTGTTGTGAGCAAGCGTTTATGCACGCAGTAAGCTAACAACCAAGATAACGACTGTAGTATGTTTTCAAATTTGGATTATAACGGTAAAGATGTTTGGGTGCATGCGTAGTTATGCCACATATCTCCCTCTCGCTCGCTCGGCTATGGGACATCAAGTCATCTGATATCTGTACCTTTACTAGGATTTGAACCAGGAACCTTCGTCTCCGAAAATCAGCTGTTAAACAGCTTATATTGGCGACGACTTTACCTCTAGACCAACCCGGTGGGTTACGTTACCAATTTGAACTAGAAAAACTTTAATTGTCATTGAATGAACCGTTTTCTTCTCTATATTAATTCGTCTCGTTAATTACTGAAAGTCCCCCGTAGATAAATACATAAATAAATAAACAGGAGACTCGAATACAAAATAAATTTATTTTAAATCAGAAATATGTCTAATACATGGTATAACATCTCCATTAACAAGTTGTATGTGTTAATAGAGGTTACGTTGACGTCTCGATTTCTTATTACAATAATTAAAAACAAACTGAGGTTCTTCGGAGAAGAAGGTTCTTGGTTCAAATTTTAGTTTTTTTTTTTGTTTAACGTCCGTCCGACTGTTCTGCAATTACTACTAATGCAGACGGTGAAGGATGAAATAAAATTTTTTTGTAACGTATGAAAATATGCCGTGCCTGAATGGGATTCGAACCCAAGACCACATGATGAAAGGCGAGCACGTTACCAACTACGCCAATGCGGCCGGCGTGGTATAGTTAAATCCTAGTAAAGTTAGTTACTATTATACGGATTTGAATACTATACAATGGTTACCGGTGTGCTTTAAAGGTTTTGGGGTTCAATTAAATACTCTCTCAGTCTGTACAAGACTATACCTCATTAACACCTCATGTACATCATCATCATCTCATTGGGTCATGGGGTTGCTCATTGTTCTGAATTGAAAAGATTGCAACGTGTACATTTTGAGGGGGAAAATTATAATTGAACAGCTGATTAATAGAGTTCCAAAAGTTACCAATTTGAACGTGAAAAAGTTTAATTGACATTGAATGAACTTTCAATCTTCTCTATATTAATTCGTCTCGTAATTATTGAACGCCCTACGTAGATACATAAATAAATAAACAGGAGACTCGAATACAAAATAAATTTATTTTAAATCAGAAATATGTCTAATACATGGTATAACATCTCCATTAACAAGTTGTATGTGTTAATAGAGGTTACGTTGACGTCTCGATTTCTTATTACAATAATTAAAAACAAACTGAGGTTCTTCGGAGAAGAAGGTTCTTGGTTCAAATTTTAGTTTTTTTTTTGTTTAACGTCCGTCCGACTGTTCTGCAATTACTACTAATGCAGACGGTGAAGGATGAAATAAAATTTTTTTGTAACGTATGAAAATATGCCGTGCCTGAATGGGATTCGAACCCAAGACCACATGATGAAAGGCGAGCACGTTACCAACTACGCCAATGCGGCCGGCGTGGTATAGTTAAATCCTAGTAAAGTTAGTTACTATTATACGGATTTGAATACTATACAATGGTTACCGGTGTGCTTTAAAGGTTTTGGGGTTCAATTAAATACTCTCTCAGTCTGTACAAGACTATACCTCATTAACACCTCATGTACATCATCATCATCTCATTGGGTCATGGGGTTGCTCATTGTTCTGAATTGAAAAGATTGCAACGTGTACATTTTGAGGGGGAAAATTATAATTGAACAGCTGATTAATAGAGTTCCAAAAGTTACCAATTTGAACGTGAAAAAGTTTAATTGACATTGAATGAACTTTCAATCTTCTCTATATTAATTCGTCTCGTAATTATTGAACGCCCTACGTAGATACATAAATAAATAAATAGGAGTCTCGAATACAAAATAAATTTATTTTAAATCAGAAATATGTCTAATACATGGTACAACATCTCCATGAACAAGACGTATGTGTTGATATAGGTTACTTTGACGTTTCGATTTCTTATTACAATAATTACAAACAAACTGAGGTTCCTTGCCGCATTCGTAACGAATATGACGTTTTAATGTATCTAAGTATTTGTAGAGATTACCACAAACACACTGAAATTTTTTTTCCGAATTAGTTTCCATTGTAGTGAACACTGTATCAATTACTTCAAAAACACCTGAAACCCAAAAGAAAATATCAGACAGAATTAATAAAACCAATAATCTTTTCTGAAAATACACAAAATATTTTTTTAATATATTTATGTAAGATGCTAACAAACCATTTATAAGATAACAAAAACGTTAGAACATTAATTTATTGGTTACCAAAATTAAAACTAAAAAAATTGGTATAAAATTACAGGGTTACACCCCAACGTTGTAGCTAATGACCTTGCAGTTGATGCGACTTAAAATAAATAAATTAAAACAAAAATCAAAAATGTTTAAGTATTAATGTAAAATAAGTTCCAAAAATATTTACTGATCCCACAGAGCAGCACAGTTTGTAAATTTGAATTTAAAAAAAAAATTAATTGTTAAGTCTCAAAAATTAAACAATGATACAGACTACAGACCTAATAATCTAGACACTTCGCTTTTATTCAACGGCCCTGGCTTAAACCTACCATGAATTTTATTTATTGTTGCCCTACGGACAAACCCAGTCAGTCAGTTAATAATGAGTTACTATTAATTGTTAAGTACCACCGGTTAGATAAACGACTTTGTATGGTGACCAGCTGACAGTTATTCGTGAACAAACTCAACTGGAGATCGCTGTTCAAATTTATGCATTAGGCATTCCTTTGAAAAAAAATACATGACGTCAAATATACAGAAAAAACAAAACCAAGCACATATTTGTTGAGTAAAACATTTATTTGAACAATAGTCGATTTAAAATTCGTAGTATTCAACAAAAAAAAAATGTAAAAAATAAAAAAGAACGCAAAACCTTAGTTATGAAGTTATTTTCCGCTATGAATAATTCTGATATGGAAATAAAAATTACAACGTCTTCTCGTTTTCTTATCGCAATAGTAGCAACTGAACTGAGGTTGTTTGTCACTATTAATTGTTAAGTACCACCGGTTAGATAAACGACTTTGTACGACGACCAGCTGACAGTAACTCGTAAACAAACTCAACTAATGGTCCCGTTTGAATTAATGCATTAGGCATTCCTTAGAAAAAGAATACATGCACATCAAAAAAATTTGTTAAAACCTGCCATTAACAAAAAAACCAAGTACATAATATGTTTATTAAAACCTTTATTTGAACAATATTTATAATTCGTAGAATTTATAAAAAAATAAGAAGAGGGAGAGGTCGAGGTAGAGATAGAGGTGAGGTCACGGTACCTCTAGGTAACATAAATATATTGTGTGTTATGAGCGCGCGCATAGTGAAGAGGTCAGGTAGAGGTGTAGCTCGCGCCCTCCAGGAGGTCTTGCCCGCCCGCTTTTGAAGACAAAATAGTTTGTCTTTTGGAGCGGTGTGCAGCGCGGTGTATCAAGCGGCTTATCTGTGATTGGTCCGTTGAAGGCCATAGGTGACATGAAGGTTGCAGTATTTTGTACAGTTTTCCAACTTTGGTGATATGTTGTCGGAAATGTATGAAAATGTTTCAGGAGTCATCCTCATGTATTCTTGGAATTTGTCTGGGTATTCCTTAAGTTGCAAAAAAAGGTGGTGATATTCTCCCAAATCTTGTCGCACTTGATTTATGGGATGAACACTAAACTCACGATTACTTAAAGTGCCAATCAGCCACCATTTACACGCTGTTGACATGTCATCACTATCTTCACTACTGTCGCTTAACATTGTAAAAAGATAAACTATCCTAACAACCTCTCTCCTTGCAACACAGTGAGTGAAGTGCGTCTAGAATGTATGCAGGTCGTAATGAGAGGTTACACTAGACGGAGAAAGACTGCCCTCAAATCGAGTGAGAAAACAGCGCGGTAACCCTCTTCACTATGCGGCACTACCTCTGCCTATACCTCTACCTCCAACTCCACTTCCACCTCTATCTCTACCTCGACCTCTCCCTCTTCACCCTGCTATTACCCTAACTTAGATGTTATAAAATTATTTTCCGCTATGCATAAAATTCTGATACGGGAATAAAGATTACAATGTCCAAAAATACAGCAAAAAACAAAAATAATTTAAAGCCAGCAATTAAAAAAAAAACAAGTACATAGGTTGTTGATTAAAAAATTTATTTGAACAATATTTATTAAAAAAAAACGAAATGAAAACAATAACAAAAATTTAGTTATTATAAGTTATTTTCCGCTATGCATAATTCTGATATGGGAATAAAGATTACATCGTCTTTTTGTTTTCTTATCGCAATAGTAGCAACTAAACTGTGGTTCTTTGCCGCATTCGTAACGTTTATGTTGTTTTAAAGCACCGAGTGTGCTGTACTTTTTATAGCAAGAACACTGATATTTCCTTCCGGTATCAGTTTCAACAATTTTATAATAATTATTATCTTCATTGTCACCTGAAAACATTTTAAAAATTTCAAAAACAAATCATTAGTACATTTATTTTAATCAAAAATAGTAATTAACCCTTACAGTACCAGCATTCTATTATTAGGACGTCAGCAGTGTTACCAAAAAATTCCGGCGTCGTCCTATTAGGCCTAATAAAGGGTGATTCAAAAAGAGCGCCGGTTTTTAAAAGGCTGGTAAATTTTTGTTTATCGGTTGGCAACATTGTTTGACCACATTTCTATTTTGGAGAACATTCCGATTGACGATTCAGCTGTAGTTTCTCTTGTTCGCAGTGTAGTACCTACTCTCGCAGTCTGTGTCTAACCATGGAGAAGTTTACTATTGCGCAACGAGTGTTAATCGTCAAAACATTTTACCAGAGTGGAGAGAGTTATGCGGCTACTGTCAGGCGACTTCGCAGTACTCTAGGACGTAATGAAGCACCGAATGAATCAACAGTTCGCAGGCTCATGAAAAAGTTTTTTTGAGACGGGTTCAACAGCCGACCTTAAAAGTTCTGGACGTCGTCGTTCTGGCCAAACTGAGCAGAACGTTGCGTTGGTTCGTGACAGTGTGGCTGTTAACCCAGCAAATTAGAGAGTTTTTGTGGCGTCATTTGGATGGAATAGACATTGACGAGTTGTGGTTTCAGCAGGATGGTGCCACCTGTCACGCTGCACGAGAAACAATGTTGTTGCTCCGTGAACGGTTCCAGGATCGCATCATTTCTCGTAATTCCGACCATCAATGGCTACCAAGGTCGTGTGACTTGACGCCTTGTGACTTTCCTCTTTGGGGTCATCTGAAGTCATTGGTGTATGCCAATAAACCCCGAAACATCAATGACTTGAAGGAGGAAATTCGACGGGTTGTCGGGCAAATGGAAGTCGAAACTTGTCGTGCAGTAATATCCAGTTTCATGGACAGTGTTGATGCGTGCCAGCGCAGTAGAGGAGGACACATGCATGACATCATTTTTCATACATGAAATCGGAAGGAAAGATGAACTTGTTGATGTATTTATTTTCAGTTTTTCAATAAAATAAATCTCTTAATTTGATATATCAAAACCGGCGCTCTTTTTGAATCACCCTATAGTACGTAAAGTCCACCCTTTCTTAGTTTGCTCCTAATGTAAACAAATAATGACGTCACTGAGCATGCGTATTATATAAAAATGAGTACACGGTGATTAAAAAGTAACAACAAAATACTTTTAAAAGTTATTAAATACAAAATACTGTTAAAAGTATTTTTATAAATGAAATTGTTAGGCCTACATCATATCATGACTGATTTTTTAAGAACTTTAAGTACTTATAATTTAAAACATAGTTAACTTAATATGAATACGACATCTATAAAGTGGTGGACTCTAGCGTTCATCCTGTAGTTGCTGGCTTTGGTTTGTTGACAGTAGGAGCAAACTAAGAACGGCTGAACTTTAGACTAAACAGTTCACAGAAATTTTTATTTTTATTCAATTTTCAAAAACATCGTATTAAAATAATCGGTAAGATATGTAGATTGAAAAAATACGTATAAAGAGTTTTTTATGAATGTAATTGATTATGGTTAATATTGATTAAAAAAACTGAAAAATGAATTTTAAAAACTTTAATCGCAGTATTTTTATTTTTTACAATACATAAATTAATTTTGTAATTTTTAGGGCGCTTTTTTAAATTAAAAAGGAAATTCCCACAAAAAATGACAACGTACCATTTATTTTTAAATTGTAAAAAATGTTATCCAAGTTGAATGTCATACAAGATCAATTCATTATGAACCAAACAAAAAAAGTCATTAAGATAGGTAGAAAAATAGCCATGTTATGGATAGATATATATAAAATGGTACAAATTGCACAAAAGTAGGCTGGAATTTTTCGGAAGGAATTCACAATATTCTCCAAGCACTGTAAGGGTTAATAAAATTACTGGAGATTAGAATACAAACATAACAATTAGAGACCGAATATTGTGGGATTTCAATTATTCGTGTAGCTGTAACAGTGTATAAAATGAATCGCTATAGTCCGAATCTAGCAATTTCAGTGCTGCCAAGCAACGGCTATTCAGGAGGCATAGGTGAAGAGCCTCTTCACCTATCCACATTTATTTCAATCACTAAATAAATATAATTTCTGTTATTATTATTTTTTGTTTTACAATAAATGAACAAGTGCTGTGTAAGAATAGTACATAAAATGATTTTATCTGCTTAGAACGGTTTTTAATATTTTAAATAACCCTTCTAATGGCCTTAATACACGTAATAAATGCACAAGTGAAGAGTTAGATGGGTGCCCGCTATTTCTCTTCCTAAGCGAGCGGGTTGCCATGAAAACGGAGATATCAACGGCAAACATGGACGCCTAGCTCTCTCCACCCGTCCTTGAATAGTGAAGAGATTGCAGCGGGTCGACCAGTTTACTGTACCTGCATATTCTAAAGTTCAGCCGTTCTTACTTTGCTCCTACTGTCAACAAACCAAAGCCAGCTACTACACGGTCCACGACTTTATGGATGTCGTATTCCTATTAAGTTAACTATGTTTTATATTATAAGTACTTAAATTACTTAAAACATCAGTCATGACATGTTGTAGGCCTAACAATTTCATTTATAAAAATACTTTTAAAAGTATTTTGTATTTAAATACTTTTGAAAGTATTTTGTTGTTACTTTTTAATCAGTGTGTACACTTTTTTATATAATGCGCATGCTCAGTGACGTCATTATATTTTGTTTAGAGTAGGAGGAAACTACGAAAGGCTGGAATTTACCTAAGCGAGCGGGTTGCCATGAAAACGGAGATATCAACGGCAAACATGAACGCCTAGCTCTCTCCACCCGTCCTTAAATAGTGAAGAGATTGCTTTGGGTTGACCAGCCTACTGCACCTGGATATTCTATTTACGTGAACGTTAGTTAGTTGTTATATATGCGGTGTCGCAGTGATCTGTATGTGTACTTTTAATTTTTTACTCTCGGGAGTCTCGCGGATACTTAACAATAAACTAATTTTTTTGCAATTCTTCGCCTATTTTTCAAAGCACGAGCCGCCGCCACTAACGCTGCCAGATTTATCACTTTAACCATTTTATTATATTAGTCAAGGTCATTTAATCGGGCTGAATTACTGATGATCGATCATCGTTGCCGTTTTATACTGTGGAAAATTTGAACTGGCACAACTCTTGCTCTTGTGTACATACAGTTCTGCATAAAGTACATATCCATAATCTATTCTTTCAACAAGGTCTACAAATTTTAATGCACGCAAATGCTTACAACCTTATTACAATGGACAAACTTACAAATAATTATTTCATTTTAAAATATGTATTTAATTTGTCCCAGTAAAAATTTAAATGATAAATTACAAGAACTAAACTGCAAAAACTCACTAAACTTTCTCTAAAGACGCACACAACTAACTAAACAAATTGGTCTGAATATATTATGAACAGGAAATCATATATGAAAACAAAATATTAGTCACATCAATATGTCGGAGAGATTATTATTAAGAACAACAGTTAAAACAAGATACTTAATCGGAAAAGGAAAACTTTAAAAGATTTTGGAATTAAGGACATAATTAAAGTGGCTACATGGAATATTCGAGGAGGCGTGACCAGTAAAGAACCGGAATTGTTGAAAGTACTGGAAGAGCGTAAAATAGACATTGCAGTGATAACTGAGACTAAGAAGAAACTAAGAGGAACTCGTGATATTGGAGGTTGGTTCAATGTTTTCAGTGGAGTGGACCGTAAAAGTAGAAGTGCTGCTGGTATTGCGCTTTACGTGAATAGTAAATGGAAAAGCAAAGTATTTAGCTATACATATGTATCAGAGCGAATTGTAACTGTGAGATTAAAAGTAGACAGAGGTAAGATGACAATAATAGGAGCTTATGCACCGGAGGAAGGAAGGAAGGACGAGTCTGAAGAATTCTATGATCAGCTTCAAAGTGAAGTAAATAAATATAATGCAGGGGACTACTTGATAATTGCAGGGGACATGAATGCAAGAATTGGAAATAACCCCATACCAGGAGTGGTTGGGATGTATGGAGAAACATGTGAAAATTACAACGGAAGAGCACTGAGAGATTTTGCCTCTTTCAATGGTCTGAGAATAACTAATACTTTTTTTAGGAAGAAAGAGATCCACAAATATACTTGGTCTGCTAGAGGCAGTAGGTCATTGATAGACTATGTAATAGTGAATAAGAAACTATGTTCTGATGTTAGAGACACAACCGTTTACAGAGGTTACGATGTTAATTCAGATCACTATCTATTAGTATCGCAAATTAATATAATTGCGAGATGGAAAAGAAAACCCATAAGTAACACAAGTCACACTAAAGGTTACAAAGTTTATCTTCTCCAGCAGGACAGTGTGAGACAACTATTTCAAAATAGACTAGCGATAAAATTAATGGAACGGGCGACATGCCAAACAGTGGATGAGGAGTGGGCAAACATTAAGGAAGCAATAAAGGAAGCAGCAGAGGAGGCGCTAGGTACTAAGATCATTCATAATAGGAAAAAGAAAGTGAGGGTTTGGAATGATCAGTTGGAAATAGCGGTGCAGGAGAAGAGACAAGCATATCATCACCTTCTGCAACAAAAAACGGACCAAGCTAGAGTGATCTACAATAGGAAAAGAAATAAGGTTAAAAGTATGGTTAAGAAAGCACAGGAAGAATCTTGGGAAAATTTTGTTAGTGTTCTGGAATCAGATATACATGGGAGACAAAGTCTAGCGTATAAAGTAATGAGAAGTCTAGGAGCTGAGGTAAAAGATAGAGCAAGTTTAAATATCATAGATTCAAATAGATGGTTGAAGTATTTTGGGTCACTCTGGAGTGATTTGAGTGGAACGGAACATGAATATTGTTATACCTATGAACCAGTGGATAGAAGAAGCATTGATGAAATTTCATATGAGGAACTGAAACAATCTATGAACGCACTGAAGGGTAGGAAGGCATGTGGCCCTGATGGCGTGAATGCAGAGCTGCTGAAGTACGGCGGCGTTGTGCTGGAATTAAGACTACTCCATCTAGTAAATGAATGTTGGTCTCAGGTTACAGTTCCAAAGGAATGGGCTCAGTGCTTGGTGGCCCCAATCTTTAAGAAGGGAGACAGGAGTCAATGCGAGAACTACAGAGGAATAAGCCTTTTAAACAGTATGTATAAGGTTTATGCAAGAATAATTAATGGTAGACTAGCTCCTATTGCAGACACTATTTTAGGAAATGAACAAAACGGATTCCGTAGAGGCAGAACTACGATAGATGGAATTTTTCCGCTGAAGCAGGTGATAGAGAGGAGAGTGGAGTTCAATAAAGAGACACACATTGCTTTCATAGATTATGAGAAAGCTTTCGATAAAGTACGGCGCTCCAAGTTATGGTATATAATGGGAAAGAGAGGTTACCCGCAACATCTAATTGACATAGTGGTAAGTCTATACAAGGATACAGCCATAGCAGTAAAAGTAGGCAATACTATTACAGAATTTAAGAAGATTGATCAAGGAGTTAGACAAGGTTGTAGCCTCTCTCCAACATTATTTAATATCTACATCGATGATGTTTGTAGAAAATGGAAGCAGGGGGCTGGATCTGGTATCGAGTTAGGAGAAGGTTTCTACTTTAATACGTTGTTGTACGCGGATGACCAATTAATCCTCCAAGAAAGTGAAGATGAACTGCAAAGGTCTATTCATATGCTCGACAAGATATGTAAAGAGTATAATATGTCGGTATCTGCTAGTAAGACCAAAATAATGGCTTTTATTGGGAAGGACCCCATAAGGTCAAAAATTGTATTAAATGATAGAGTGTTGGAGCAGGTAGCACACTTCACTTATTTAGGAGTTGATATAACGTATGACGTTGATAGAGAGATAAGCACTAGAATAAGCAAGTTTCAGCATGTCTGTGGTTATATCAATAGGACTTTTAAGAATCGAGCCAGGAAAGATACACAGTTGAGGCTTTACGATGTAATGGCGGTGCCGATTTTACTGTATGGAAGTGAGACCTGGGCACCAAAGAAGAGAGATTTAAGTCGATTGGAGGCAGCTGAAATGAGATTTTTGAGATCTGTGAAGGGGTGTAGCCGGAGAGAACACATTAGAAGTAGCGTGATTCGAGAAGAACTGAAGAGAGGCGAAACAATCATTGATAAAATGTGGAGGTACAGAAATAGGTGGCAGGAACATGTACTTAGGATGTCACCTGATAAAGCTAGTCTTCAGGCGCTGAAGTATCGCCCTCGAGGAAGGAGATGTTTGGGGCGTCCAAGAAAGAGATGGTGTGATGTTGGAACAGGCGATTGGCCTAATCCGTAAAGGAGATGATGATGATGATGAGTTAAAACAAGGTGTAGTGATCTTGTGTGAGTCGCTTATTGCATACTTTTACGATGTAACTTACAACGATTGTATACTTTTGTGACTGTACCGTCGTTGCATGGCGAGGGGCGAAGAGTGGAGTAGATAAACACCGATGCGGCTAGTGCCAATTCGAATTGTCCAAGGTATACTAATTTATCATTTGTGTCGTAACTCTGATTATATACATGATGGTCAAAGTCCAGTAAAGTTCATAATGAATTTAATGCTAAAGGCGGCCGCATACAGGACGCAATAAACGGTTGGAGATGGATTTTTTGTTTCAGACAGTCTCTGACCGTCGCTGGTGACTCGTGCTGTATTTTATTATTATTTGATACGATTGGAGAAAAAAGTTAGTAAGGTTTGTACACATCCAATTAACCAGAAAAGAAACCTCTTAAATTTTCTTCTCTGTATGGAAGAGCTTTCTAATAGGCTCTTCATAAATTTTTGCCGAGAAATTAATTCAAATGAACCTTAAAGATCCACGTTGTTTTTTTCGTAGAGTTTATGTAGCCGAGAATCATGATGAATGCAGATATTTATTGTAAAACTTTACGGTTTGCTAAGACCATTCAAAACAAAAGACGAGGTGTGCAGGCTCCTGGAATTCTTCTGATCCATGAAATGGCCGTCCTCACAGTCCTGCTGAACCCAACAACTCCTTAAACAATTTCAAAAAAATATTTTCGGTCACCCGCCATACAGTCCTCAACTAGCACCGAGTGACATCCATCTTCCCCTGAACTAAATAAATGGCTAGGAAATAAGTGTTTCCAAACTAATGAGGAACTTCAAGACAACGTCAAGACTCATTTAAATTCATCAGCGGCAACACTTTATAAAGAGCGTATTGGAAGCTCGTCCACAGGTACGACAAATGCTTCAATCGTATAGGTCATTTGTTTTAGCTAGAAGCTCTCCCTCCAACGCTCTGTGCCGCTGAGCTGTTCTGTTTAGTGGTGGGGGAAGCACCTCGTAGTTGTAACAGTAGTATACAGTTAGAAAGAGAGGGAATGATCATTAAGTGAGAAGGAGACAACACTTGCCCCTTGAAACTATCCCTACTCTACCTACTCGCCCTCCCCTTACAAGCTTCTTCCTAAAACAAATGTACTATAAACCTGATTATGTGGAAAAATATTCATAGAATAAGTAACTTTCAGTAATGAAACACTTTTCTTTTACTCATGATATATTGGAGGTTAAAGAAAACGATCCCCTTACTACGAAAAGAAAATTAACAACAGTCATGAAAATAAACTTTGATTTTTATTTATAATTTATTTAAAAAGAACAGCTTAATGGAAACATTTGTACAATGTTTACATTGTTACTACAGCCTGATTGCTGTAAATTTTTTAAACAATTTACCAAAGTGTGTTATACGTGAGATAGAAGGCTAAAAGAGACCTCTTGTCGGAAAAGAATAATTTTCAGTACTAGCAAAATCAGTTTTTTAAATCGATACATCGATATAAGTTTTTTGTTGATTATTGTAATTTCTTTGTCCGGTTGGATGTTTAATGTACGTAATTACTCTAAAAGGAATGGGTAGGCAATGAAAAGAGTATCTATTGTTAAATATGAGGATATTTGGTGTGGAAGAATGCGGAGACCAAATCTCACATACCGGACTCACTTGCGAAACCAGTAAAAAAAGTAAAGGCAACTGTTCAAAAGAACCTTTACAGTGTCAAAGATCACCATTTTTAAAAACAACTAGTACAATTTTTATGTATAATTTGTTTCTAAATATGTACAATTAACATAAAGCAATGTATAAATAAATATTGTACAAGTTTAAAATGCATTTAACATCAATTAAAAAAACATTTCAAGCTATCTGACTTAACTTATACAATTTCTAGGATAAAAATCAGAGTTTCGCATTTTTGTTCAGAATTTTAACGTAAATTTTAAAAAGTTAATAGATCAAAATATAACATTTTCGACAATAGGTCCTTTTTCGGATTCTGTTACACATATACCAGTTGGACTTCGATGCGTTTGAATTTGGATTACTGTACATCACATTCAATCTTTCGACGAAACTATCACAAACATCCGTGCATAGTTCTGCTATGTGAATAAAGATTACATCGTCTTTTAAATTTTTTACCACAGTATAAACAATTAAACTGAGGTTCTTTTCCGCATTCGTATCGTTTATGTTGTTTCACAGCACGGATTGAACCGTAAATTTTATTGCAACTGCACTGAAATTTTCTTCCGACATCAGTTACTAAAATGTTATAATTATTGACATCATCATCATCATCATCGAAACCTGAAAATATTCAACAAAATTCAAAAACCAAATTATTATCATTAAATTACATGGTATGTAAAGTATATGTATAATGTGTGTTTCAAAATTTTTTTTGTAATCCCTAATTTGTGTACGTTGCAATCTGTTCAATTCCGAACAATAAGCAACCTCATGACCCAATGAGATGAAGATGATGTGTATGACGTGTAAATGAGGTGCAGTCTTGTACAGACTCAGGTTGACCATTCCTGAGAAAGTATGGTTAATTGAACCCCAACCATCAAAGTACACCGGTAACCACAGTCTAGTATTCAAATCCGAATAAAAGTAACTACCTTTACTACGATTTGAACCAGGAATGAACCAAAATTAGTGAAATGTTTTTACTCAGCATTTTGATGAAAAACAGTGAATGTAAACGTGTACAAAACGCTTATTTTTACTATGTGCTTGCCATTTTGCATCATTTCTAATAAATATTTCTGAAAAAAGTTTTAAAAATAGTAAAAGCAAACTTGAAGCTTTTGAGCTCTCGCTGAACAAACGGATCTTAAGTGTATCGTGGTCGCGGAAGGTCACCAACTTGAAAGTCCGATAGAGAATGAATAAGAGCCCTGAAGTGCTTAACATTGTCAAGTGTCGTAAGCTTCAATATCTAGGACACATCAAGAAAAATCAAGAAAGGTATGTAATACTGCAGTGCATTCTGCCAGGACGGATAGAAGGAAAGAGACCTCCTGGTCAAAGAAGACTTTCTGGGCTTGCCAATTTGAGAGCCTGGTTTGGGAAGAGCTTTGCAGAGTTGTTGCGTATAGTGGCCAAAAGGGTTAGATTAACAATAATGATCCAAAACGGATAGACAATGAAAGAAGAAGAAAAAGATTTCTCAAAAACGGCTTAAAGTAATTAAATAAAATATGGAAAATTTTCGTTAAAAAATTACGCAGTTTCAATTTTGTAACCTTAAATACCTAATAAACTAAAAAATTCATCAAACTTTTTTAAAAATTTATCAAAATCTACGTTAAAAAAATTGGAGTTTCAATTTTGTAACCTTAAACACCTAATCATCAAAAAAATTTATCAATTTTTTTAAATTTATCAAAATTTTCGTAAAACAAATTGCGGAGTTTCAATTTTGTAACCTTAAATACTTAATCAACTAAAACATATATCAAATTTCGCCTAATTATATAAGATATTCAGAATTGAAGTGTGAAAACAATATTTGTAAAAGTACAACCACAAACAACGGAATTATTACAAAAATGTCTGCCATAAAATGGCAGCCATATTGCATTTTTATTTTGTTAACTAACACGTAATGAATCCACAGGACAATAGACGGATAGAACTGGGTACGAGGACAAGAACAACCGTACGCCTACCACAAAACGAACGATTAATGGCAACGATCTCTACTAAAACTATTATGGAATGGATGACAAACAGTTGACAAAAACTAATTATTAAGACAGTAAACAATAAACTCAAGGTGTTAGATAAGTGGTTTATCACTAAGATATCAAAAATGATACTGAAAACAACTGAAAATAATAACCGAACCTAATTCAGACAGCTGATTGCTGATTTAATGGCTTCCACGATGAGGAGGAGTAGAATAAAGGATGACGGAAAAAAGAACTGCTCATAACAGACAGGTGGAGTGTCAAATTATTTACACTCAATCTGTTCATTACAGGGCTAAAATAAATAGTTATGTTTCTTATCACATGGTCAGCCAATTAAATGACTCAATCATTTAAGAACAGAAGAGGTGGATGTGTAAAAGACACTAATCAGAGTTATCTCCTCTGAACGTAATGAATTTCATTATACAGCTAGACCCTGTGGTGAATGAAGTGAAGGTGTCATTTGCAGAGTGGAAAATATGTGCTTTTCAGGGGGCTCGGCATGCTGATAAGCGTACTTTTCCATTTAGTAAGGAAGGCATTGGTAAACCACCTCAATCCTCGTTTTGCTTAGTAAAACCTCTACAGGTTCAAACCAGCCTTTCAGCTAATGACCTTAACAACACGGAAGAAAAAAAATAGTCTGCACTGCACGAAAGTGCAAGGTGTGAGCTCTAAAATGAGCTTCAATAAATGTTTAAAATTACTTAACGTAGGCTAAATTATGTCCATAACAGGCAAGTTGAGTGTTAAATTATTTACACTCGATCTGCTAGTTACAGGGCTACAAAAAAATAGTTCTCTCGCTTATCACACGGTCACCCAATATTATAACTGAAGCATTTAAGAACAGAAGAGGTAGAGGTGTAAAGGACACTAGTCACAGTTACTTACTGACTGTCGTACAGTAGAAAGGAGATACTTTTCGGAGGGTCTGGTATGCTGTTAAGCATACTTTTCCACTGAATGACGAAAACAATAGTAAACCACTTTAATCCACGTTTTACATAGTGAAACTCCTGGAGGTTGAAACCAGCCTTACAGCAGATCACCTAAACAAACACTGAAATTCTGATAATTCTGGTGAGTCCAAAATTGGTCCTACATGAAAAATAATAATTATACGCTGTTATACAATAGCTTCGAATACCGTGGACGAACAGGGTCACAAATATGGAAGTCCTCAGAAGAATGGGGAAAGAGCTGGAAATCCGGCAGAGCATAAAGATAAGAAAACTGACATACCCTGGAGACATCATGAGGGGGCCTAAATACGAGATTCTGCATCTCATAATTCAAGGGAAACTCGTTGGTAAACGCTCGGTGGGACGCAGACGAATATCCTGGTTAAGAAACCTGAGAGAAGCGTTTAACTGCTCGTCGCATGACCTTTTCAGAGCAGCAGCAGACAAGGTACAACTAACCATGATGATAGCCAACCTTCGTGTTGGAGAAAGCACCTGAAGAAGAAGATACAATAGAACTATCAGTTAATCGTGTATTTTATACTACAGGGTTTTATGTGATACATACTTCGGGAACTGATACAAGCAATTTTTCTTTTATCTGTGAAATGGATACAGTAAATTCTTTGAAACCTAGATAGGGCCTAGTTACTATCAACAATTAACCATTTTTTTCATTCAATATATTTAAATTTTGTGAAACCGAAATAAACGATGACGTAAATAGAATTTATTTATTCATACACGATTTACGTCACTAATAAAGAAAGAAGCGGAAGGACGGAATAACGAAGAAAATCCAAGAATGAAAAAATATAAATTGAAACGCTAAAATTCAAGAAATTTAAATTTCTACTTTATAGAAAATAAGTAATGTAAGATTTGGGAATAACATCAAAAAATTTAAAAAAACATATTTCAAATTAATGATTTATTTTTTAACAACACAAAATAAATGATAAATTCACTCTTCTAAGATAAACACAAACAAAGCAATACTGATAACAGATATTGAAAAAAAATGGTATGAATTGAAAATCACAACAAACACCTTTTATCACCATACAAATTTCTTAAAAATAACAATCGCAAATTAATAAAATAACATTTTTACGAAATAAAAATAAGTAGGTATTTGAATTCAAAAACAATGACATACAAATAAAGATGTTTTAAGCGCGTTTTTGCTTTTAAATGTAATAAAATTTTATAGTACTTACAAATTTATACTATTTATTTAAATTTAAACAAGTCACCAGAGTGGTTTAAGTTCATAGTTGATTACCACCTAATCATCTTACCAGGTTATTAACCCAATCAAGCCGGCCGCATTGGCGCAGTTGGTAACGTGCTCGCCTCTCATCATGCGGTCTTGGGTTCGAATCCCATTCAGGCACGGCATCTTTTCATACGTTACAAAAAAATCATTTCATCCTTCACCGTCTGCATTAGCAGTAATTGCAGAACAGTCGGACGTTAAACCAAAAAAAAAAAAAAAAAAAAAAAAAAAAAATAACCCAATCAATATTTCTTAACTTACAAAAACATAAAAGACACTTAATTTAAATTCAGAAATTTCAGGAAAAACTGAAGAATTTTATTACGCAAACATTCAACAGAAAAAGACAAATTGGCCGCCTCCGTAGCATAGTGGTAGCGCGTTAGCCTACCACGCGGAGGTCTCGGGTTCGATTCCCAACCAGGGTCTGAAAATTTCCACAGGTCAAAAGCCACTGTTCTCGATATATTATCTACCGTAGTCGCTAATAACCAAGCAATTAATGTGACTTAAAATAAATAAAATAAAAAAGACAAATTTAAGATATCAGTGTATGAAGATTCTACGACACAAAAGGATAATTTTCAGAAAAATTCAATCAAAATTTTAAGGCTCCCATCTTTTTGTGAATTGAGCACGTTCTTTCATTATGGTACAAAAACATCAGACGAATTAATGTCCCATAGCCGAACGAGTGAGAGGGAGATATGCGGTATAACTACGCATGCGCCCAAAGGTCTTTACCGTTATCCAAATCTGAAAACACACTAAAGTCGTTTTCTTGATTGTTAGTTTATTGCGTGCATAAACGCTTGCTCGCAACAATAAGTAAAATTAAACAATGTTATTGGAATGGCGCGTATGGCTTGTGCGAGTGAGAGCGTTATGCATTCTCTCACTCCCACGGCAAGGGTACTTTTAGTTTATCTGAATACTGTACCTACCTCGCCACGAAAAAATGCGTCGTGCTAAAAGATCTCTATTTAAGAAACTACGCAAAGGGGAAAAAATGCACGATACACTAAATAAAAGTGTCTCCATTTTAAGTTGGTTAGACTAGAATTATTATTTTTTAACTAGTATTAATTTTACAGAAATTTACGTAAACAAAGTAGCTAGCTTTTAGCCGGATTTCGAATGTGATCTCTGTCTAAAACATAGGTAACTTCGTCCAGGCTGAATATTAAAAAAATCGGCGTTCATGTATGTTGTATGTTAAAGATCACAGTTTTCTCTGTAATATAATAATTTTAAATTAACACCCGATGGTTCATTTCAATACGGCGGTTGTTTTAAACAAAATTGCTATCTCGGCTCCACGTAAAGATAGGGCAATATTTTTTTGTACTGAACCATGCATTTTTACAGCACATTCATTCCAATTATAGCTTTTTTTCTTTATAGTGGCAAAAAAATACGTTTTAATTCGGCGTATCACTCAAATTTTTCTGTTCAGTAGTTTCTGAAATTTATATCTTCAAAACACAACAGACTTCTTTCATAGCGAGGACTATAATACATTTATATAATACCTACAGTCCATTCAAAACAGGATGATGGTATTACTTAAATGGAATAAAGAACAGAGGGAAATTTCAATGTGCTCATGCGTCAGTGCTACCACTAAGAATAATTAAAAAGGGAAATTTTACTTTCGAAAAGGGAATTTTCATTCAGAAAAGTTACCAACATTCAGAGACTTACTATCATGCTATTTTGAATACACTGTACTACAATTAAAAGTTGTTAAAACCTTCTTACCCATTTAACATCTACATCCACTAAATAATTGGTATTGTATCCTGTAGGGGAAGGGAGCCATAGATGGAATAGGATCTTACTATGGAATACTAGTGTTTTTTCAGACAGAACGTTGGAAATCCTGATCTTCTTGCACCATTGGTTCTACTGACAGAAACTAAAAAGCGCTAAAATACATATTAAAGCCGCAATCTTAAAAAAACAATTTCTTTACGTGAAAATAGCCTTACCAAGAGTTTCAGCAAACATGGCTCAAACATGCTCTATCTTGTAGAGCATAAAATTTAGTAAACCAGGCAATTTTAAAAAAAATCGTAGGCCAGTTTTTGAGAAAACCGTAAAAAAGTGAAAAATTACACGAATAAACTACTACTTCCGGCTGACGGATTTTGATAAAAATGTTCTTGTCGGGTCCGGTAGTGGTATGTAACTTAAGTTTAAGTTCATACGATGTTCCGTTCTTGAGATATTCTGTACACACACACGCGCGCGCACGCACACAGACCAATCGCTAAAAATATGTTTTTGGGTTCAGGGGGTCTGAAAACGTGTAGATCCGGTGAAAACTCGATTTCAAAAAATCGACATGAAAACAATACTTCCCTTCCTATATATTCATAGAGATAAGAGAAGTTAAAAAAGTTAAAAGTGGATTCAATGTTCGAGGTGTAGTAATTGATATCATGAACAATGCACTAGTGCTGAAAGGTTGTATTTTGTCTGCGATTACTGTCAATAAACTGACTGGACTAATACTTTGGTGCTTTAAAAACTATGTAGGCAAATTATGTATCTATTCCACGTATCCAAAATTATAACCCAATGAATTCCATATTAAGATCCTATTTTGTGAATTGTAAAAATCATGTCGCTAAAGAAAATTAAAAAAAAATTATACTTGTAAATTTAAGATTTTCTATTTTCTAGTTGTGAAATAAACTATTTCTAATATTGATATAAAATTCAAGTAATTTTAAAAAGTCATAGAAACCCAGAAAAATGAAAAAATGAAAATGGTATTCCATATTTGGTTCCTCTTCCCTATTCTTTGAGAATGGATGAACGGTAATTCAATTAAAAAAAGGTTTACATACCTAAAAAAAATATAGAAGATGTCAAATGATAAAAGCATTATCCACGTAAAACATACATTTAAGCAGTATATTGCCCCTTTTTAGTCACTAGTATTTTCTTAAATAACGATTTTATATCGTCTACAAATCTAGATAAATGATGCCCATATCAGGCAGGTGGAGTGTTTAATTATTTACACTCTATCTGTTTAGTTCCAGGGCTACACTGAAACATTTAAGAACAGAAGAGGTACAGTTGTAAAAGCCACCAGTCAGAATTATCTCCTCTGAGAGTAATGAATTTCATTATACAGCCAGACTGTGTGGTAAATGAAGTGAAGGTGTCATTTGCAGGGAAGAAAGTAGAGCTTTTCAGAGAGCCGGGCATGCTGGTAAGCATACTTTTCCATTCAGTGATGAAGGTTATGGTAAACCACCTCACTCCTCGTTTTACTTAGTAAAGCCTCTTAAGGTTCAAACCAGCTTTTCGACTGATGACCTAAACAACAGCTAGATATCAATTTAAACCTTCATCAACAAAAAAACGTTTTTAAAAAAGGTTGTAGCACCTTCATCCACGTAGTTTATCAATTATTAGATCAGGAAACAATTTTTTAAAACAATTCTCTTGAGAGTTTTACCATGTAGAGATGGAACAAGATTGTTAGGAGACCAGGATAATGCAAAATTAAAAACAACGCGACTATGGAGGAAAATGCAGACGAAGAACATATAATGAGGTATCGTGGTAACACCTTTAAAATATGAACGATTGAAACATTTTTTGTCATAATGTTTTAAAATGACTACAAAATATTGCAATTTTGCAACTAAAAGTTTGAAGCTAAAAACTGACTACAAACATTGATTTATATATTAGGAAACAATTCTTAAAACATAATATTTGGAGTGTAGCATTGTACGGGAGTGAAACATGGATGAGAGGGACTGTAGAAAGGAAGAGGATAGAAGCTTTTGAAATGTGGTGTTATGGGAAAATGTTAAAGATTAGGTGGGTGAAAAAAATAAGTAATATTTACAGGTTGTTAGACGAGTGGATGGAAGAATAAGTATATGAAAACATGTAACCAAAAGAAGAGATAGGCTAGTGGGGCGTATCTTAAGGGAAGACTGTACTTTAATCCCGCCAATGTTAAATTTGCTATTTTTAAGTACATTTTTCACAACATTGGTAAACGATAGGGAAATGAAACTTTACTTACTTATAGTTATCGGGTTGCTCAAGCTACTGACATTTTGCAACTTAATCCGTTAAACCATAAAGTTGAAAACAGAATAAAAAATAACCTGAAATTTTTACAAATTTTTTTACGGCATTTTACATATTAATAATTTTTGTAGCTTTTAAAGAAGTCATAAAAGTACCGGAATATGTGAATGTACAAGATAAATAACTGGTAAAAATTTCAGTCCGGTATGTTTAATGGTTTCCGAGAAAACTGTACCTAAATGTTGAAATTCTAAATTTACGGGAACGGGCAAAAACACAAAAAGGCACAAATCAAAAACAAAATTTACACAAACAAGTAAATTTCCTTTCAACATTTGGTTAGAATGCTTGGTTAGCTCCTTCAAATCTTGGTTAGAATGCGCCGGCCGCATTGGCGCAGTTGGTAACGTGCTCGCCTCTCATCATGCGGTCCTGGGTTCGAATCCCACTCAGGCACGGCATATTTTCATACGTTACAAAAAATCATTTCATCCTCCATTGTAAACAGTTACACCCCAACGTCGTCGCTAAAGACCGTTGTAGTTGATGCGACGTTAAATAAATGAATGAATTAAAAAAAAACTAAAATTCCCTTTGCTCTAAACGATCTGTATAAAATTATGAAAAATATTCGTTCTTGGGGACACGATAATTTTTCTGGGTAAACCTCCTAAAACCTTAATTTTTTCATTAAAATATTTTTTTTTTCATGTAATTTAATATTTTTCATCTAATTTAATGTTTTTGTGGTTGATTTCGGTCTGAACTATTGAAAAACATAAAGAACCGAAATTCGAAATTTTCAGTTAAAACCATCATACAGTCTCGCCTTAAGACCTCCAGGTATTGGTCTATCAATAACGGAGGGTAATATTGAGGGAGTGAATTGTTGTAGGGTGTTGCAGATATGAAAATATGAAACGACTTGCGCAAGATAAAACAGCTTGGATAACTGCATCGAATGAGAGAAGAAAGGTGAAAATACTTGAAAGGGTAAGGTACAAAACACCTAATAAAACTTAACAATAAAATAATTAATAAACTTGATTAAGTTGAAAAGTAAAGTCTTTATGAACGATGCGAATATGAGAGATAAGGTTACTTCTTCGTTTACATTTCCTTGCGCAATAGGGACAACTAAATCGAGGTTCTTTACCGCATTCGTAACGTAAATGAAATTTTAACGAAGATATTGTGCTGTAAAATTTTCCACAATCACATTGTAGACATCTTTCTACATTTGGATTAATCGATCTTGAACCATCACGACCAGTTTTTAACTGCATATGAGTTCGCCTTTCTGAAAAAAAAACGTAGAAACAAGGAATAAAACCATGTGCCATTAAAAAATAATTTTAAAAAGTATTAAAGACAATAATTATATGTACAGTCAATTTTTTTAACGGTAAAATGCAGAATCAAAAATTTGTTAACGGAAAAATCAAAACAAAAAAAACAGTCAATTATTGTTAATAAAATTGATAAAAATAATTCAAATTTTTATTTACATGACCATGAAAAAACGCTCCTATTTTATTTGTGATGACTACAACATTCGAAAATTTTTTGTTCCTAGAAAAATTCGTTACAAGTAGGCCTACAGAAATAAAAATCGAGAAAAGAATTTTAATTATTCCCACAGAACTCGGTTCTATCTGAACTACATAGATCATTTTTATTTTGATAACAACTCTGAGATTACGTAGGGGCTGGCGATAAGAAGCCTAAGAACAAATTGTATATGGGAAATATTCGTAGTTCTGGGTATAATAAAAATTAAAAACAGGAACTTTAATCTTTGAAATGTTTATTTAATTTTTCCACAAAATGCTAGCCTTCTAATTACGATCATTAGGTAGCCGGAGTGTTAAATTATTATTTTCACTCAATCTGCTAGTTCCAAGGCTACAAAAAAATAGGTGTTTTTTATCACATGTTCAGCCAATTAAATATCTGAATCTTTAAGAACAGAAAAGGTAAAGGTGTAAAAGACACTAATCAGAGTTATCCCCTATTTCATTATACAGCCCTGTAGTGAATGAAGTGAAGGTGTCATATTTTGCAAAGTGGAAAGTATATGTTTTTTAGAAGGCCTGGCATGCTGATAAGCATACTCTTTCAACTCGGTGAATAGGGCACTGGTAAACCACCTGACTCCTCGTCTTTATTTAGTAAAATCTCTAAAAGGTTCAAACCAGCCTTTGGGCTGATCGCCTAACAACAACAAGGTATCCGGATTATAGGCAAACCATAGGGATATTAATTTTAAAAACTCGCAAGCATGAACAAATTGATAAAAATTCACATGTATAACACTGTACTGTACATACGAGGTTGCAGTGCAGTTTATCGTTAACCATCAAGCGTTGTCCGGATAAACTCAGCTGCGCGGGGAAACGGTTAAATTTAGATCAAATACGAAGTTAATAAATTTAAATTACAACTAAAACTATCACTACAAATAAAGAAAACGAAATTTATTTATTAAAATATTAGCCTACCGTTTAAATGAGTCGAAATGAAAAATAAAATGTGAAAAATATTAATAATTAAAATTTATAAATTTGTTCTGATAATTGAAACTTGACCACACACGTCATTGTATCCGTTGATATCTGATCTTAATATATAATTATTTTGCTTCAATATATACCCAAATTCTCAAAACTTATTAATCAACACAATAAAATGAAATGGTAGGTTCGGTGTCAAACTACCGATAAAAGAAAATCTACATTTAAATCGTTAAAAAATAGAATTTGAAAAAATATAAAAAAATTTACCTAAACTAAATTCTAAAAAGTATTCATTTTTAAATTAACATCTAATTTGATCAATCAGCTGTTTTAAATGTCAGTAGGTGAAACTGATAGCTACATGATGTAGCTATAAAATAACAACACTGATTGTGTAAATTTTTTATATATTTAATTATTATTCCCTTTAATTAACACCCCTCCCCTATCACTACACCGTTCATTAGAATTTTCGATTGTAAAAACCGTGCTGGAAGTCTTCTTCTGTGAGCTCTTTCATGAAGGATTTCGCTTCTCCTTTCATAGCTTCAACAGTCTGAAATATCGTTCCTTTCAATGGAGATTTGATATTGGAGAACAGATAAAAGTTAAATTGTGACAGAATAGGCGTTAAGACGGATGGTCTAACATTGGGGTGTTATACTTGACTAAAAAACGTCTTGACAGACAATAGAATATACGCCGGTGGGTTGTCCTCATGAAGAACCCATGACATTCTTCCACAATTCGGGTTTTCTTTAAATTTCCATACAATTTTAGTATGCCCAAAACGAGCAGGTGGAGTGTTATTTTAATTGCACTCTATCTGTTTGGTCCAGGGCTAAAAAATTAGTTCTGTTTCTTATCACATAGTCAGCCACTTATATGACTGAACTATTTAAGAACAGAAGAGTTAGAGGTGTAAAAGACACTAGTCAGAGTTATCTCCTCTGAGAGTAATGAATTTCACTATGCAGCCAGACCCTGTGGTGAATGAAATGAAGTTGTCATTTGCAGGGTGGAAAGTGAGTGCTTTTCGGAGGGCCTGGCATGCTGATAAGTATACTCTTTCAACTCAGTGAGGAAGGCATAGGTAAACCACCTTACTCCTCGTTTTTACTTAGTAAAACCTCTACAGGTTCAAACCAGCCTTTCGGCTGTTGACCTAAACAACAACAACACAATTTTAGTAGTCGTACGAATACTTAACCAACGTAACGATCAGATCGGAAAAGATAACCAATTTTTTCAATATTTATATAAATTTTTGACATGGAAGACCCGACATGGTAACCTGAACGTGCGTCATCTACAACGTCTTCTCAGCCATTTTGTAATTACTTAAACCACTGAAAACCTCGTACAAGTAATGAAAATTTATTGCCAAATATTTCTTTTAATAAAGTATAAAAGTTGTAATAGCGATTTTTCAAGTTTCATACTTAATTTCACAATTCGTCGCTCCATTAAAACATTTATCATTTTTTCGGTAAAAGGAAAAAATAGACCTTATACAAACGAAGGCCACGACTAGACTTATATTATGTTTACAGACATGTGAACGGCGGAAATTGCAACAGAAGCGACATCAAAAAAATTCATAACAAACCCAAAAAGATACAAAAAACCTGAAAAATTCAAAAAACCCCAAAAACGACACTGCTGTCGGTTGTACGACTTTAGCCCATGCATAGTTTTTATTTAATAGAATAAACTCGTTATTTTATAGCAAAACCTTATACATTTAAAAAAAACATATATAATTAACCTAGCAGTTATAAAACAATTTAATAGTAATAAGTAATCCGTGAAATAAAACAAACATGCAAAATTGTGAGATGTGATACAAGAAAATAGAATTAGAAAAATGTGATACCAAAAAATCATTTGCAGCACACTATCAATTAGTTTATGAAACTAACAAACAAAATTAATTAATGAGAAAAATAGATTGGTAAGAGAATAACAGATACATTCACTTTATTCTATAACCAACAGTTTTTCCTATAACAGGCAAATAGAGTGTTAAAATATTTGCACTCGATCTGCTATGTAGTTGCAGGCTACAAAAAATAGTTCTGTTTCTTATCACAAAGTCTTATATGACTGAAGCATTTAACTACAGAAGAGATAGAGGTGTAAACGACACTAGTTAAAGTTATCTCCTCTGAAAGTAATGAATTTTATAATACACCTAGACCTTTTGTTGAATTAACTGAAAATATTATTTGCAGGGAGGAAATTAGATGTTTTTCAGAGGGATTGGCATGCTTTTCCACTCAGTGAGGAAAGTAATAATGAATCACTTCACTCCTGATTTTACTTAATAAAGCCACAACAGGTTCAAACGAACCATTCGGCTGATGAACTAAACAAAAACATGGTATAACACTAAAAGCGCTGCAATTTTACTGCTCGTGAAGAATTAGCCTATTTTTTACCCGGAATTGTATCGCTGAGATTAAAAAAAAAACAACAGTTATGAAAAACCAATTATAAACTAAATGCCGGCTGCATTGGCGTAGTTGGTAACGTGTTCGCCTCTCATCATGTTAGGGTTTGAATCCCATTCAGGCACGGCATATTTTCAAACGTTACAAAAAAACATTTCATCCTTCACCGTCTGCATTAGCAGTAATTGCAGAACAGTAGGATGTTAAACAAAAAAAAAACAAAAACAAAAATCATACACTAGATGGAACCGGAATATGGATCTTGGTTTGGGTCAATACAATTAATATTCTACTGAAATCAATACTCAGACGTTAAGACAAAATAGAAATATATAATAAAAGACATTTATTTATTAATCCTTTTAAAAAACAAATTAAAAAATTTCTTAAACACAAACTTAACAATAGATTCATTATTGAACACTTATGAATAAATACATTACATTTCTAAATAAATAGTTAAAAAAAGAATTTAAAAAAATCTTTGTATGATAAACCAATAACAAAAATATTTGTACTTTTTACTTCCAATTTTATATGTAATATAATTAATAAGATATTTTATATAGTTGTTTTTTTTTTTAATAATTTAACGCTTATTATTATAAGAAGTCTGTCATGATTCTGTTAGTTCACTAATTTTTGTTAAGAATACTTCTACGACTGATGCCCTATAGTTCAGCCGTTCTAAGTTTGCTCCTAATGTAAACAAATAATGACGTCACTGAGCATGCGCATTATATTTAAATGTGTACACGCTGATTAAAAAGCAACAACTAAATACTTTCCAAAGTATTTAAATACAAAATACTTTTAAAAGTATTTTTCTAAATTAAATTGTTAGGCCTACATCAAATCACGACTGATGTTTTTAGTACTTTAAGTACTTATAATTTAAAAAATAGATAACTTAATAGGAATACGACATCCATAAAGTCACGGACTCTAGCGTGCACCCTGTAGTAGCTGGTTTTGGTTTGTTGACAGTAGGAGCAAACTTAGAGCGGCTGAACTATAGTAAGAAATATGACACAGCCTAAGAGGCAAAAAGAAAAAATACATCCATTTTTGAATCCCCGGGGATAGCGGAATATCAGACAATAAAGCAGCCGATTGATACAGCCAGAAAAGCAGATGTAGAAAGGTATGATGATAAATTGGATACACGTGTGTCTAGATGACATTAATAAATTATGTATCCACTCTGGTAAAGAAAGGATGGACAAATAGATAGAGTACACTACCTAAGTAGAATACTTACTAAAGTCCAGCCTCTCTTAGTTTGCTCTTAATTTAAACAAATAATGACGTCACTGAGCATGCGCATTATATCAAAATGTGTACACGCTGATTAAAAAGTAACAACAAAATACTCATGGAGTGGAGACATCAAACTTGAGGCAACCCCCCCTCCCCAGAGTTAAAACTTTCAAATATCTGGGGGCAGTGATCTCAGAGGATGGATCCATGGAGGCTGAAATAGTGCATAAAATAACATCGGGCTGGAACAAGTGGCGTATGCTGACTAGGGTTCTGTGTGACCCAAAAGTGCCCATAAAAATAAAGGGAAGAGTCTACAGAGCGGCGGTTAGACCAGCACTTGTCTATGGCAGCGAAGCTTGGGCACTTAAGAGTGTGCATGAACAGAAACTCCACACTGCAGAGATGCGCATGCTGCGATGGGCGGGAGAAGTCACATTGAAGGATAAGGTGCGGAATGAGCATATAAGGGGAACCTTCAAAGTTGCTAATATAGCAGAAAAGGTGCGAGAGTCCAGGATGAGATGGTATGGTCATGTGCTCAGGAGAACGGATGATCATGTCGTGAAGAGGTGCCTTTCCATGGCTACAGGGAAGAGAGGAAGGGGTAGACCCCTTACCACGTGGATGACGAATGTCCAAAGAGACATGAAAATGTTGGGCTTATCCGAGGAAGACGCACAGGAGCGTAACAAATGGAGCTCTCTGATTGGGAAAGCCGACCCTGCGTAAAGGGAAGAGGCGAGGCCAAAGAAGAAGAAGAACAACAAAATACTTTCAAAAGTATTTAAATATAAAATACTTTTAAAAGTATTTTTATAACTGAAATTACTAGGCCTACATCATATCATGACTGATGTTTTTAGTACTTAAAGTACTTATAATTTAAAAAATAGTTAACTCAATAGGAAGACGACATCCGTAAAGTCGCTGACTCTAGCGTGGACCCTGTAGTAGGTGGCTATTGTTTGTTGACACTAGGAGCAAACTAACAACGGCTCAACTGTAAGTAGAGTTACTAAGTAGAGTAAAGTAGCGGACAAACAATCGGAATGGATATATGAAAAATTTAACACGGAAAGAAAAATGGTATTGACGAAGTTACCGATTGGATATACCAGGTTAACCTCTAAATTTATGTAAGGTGGTAGGCCTACTGGAAGAGGGTATCGCTACACAATTCTTAGAAAAATGAATAAACAAATAAAAAAGGAAGGTTTTAAGTGAATTTAAAACACAGTTTCGAAAAGAATGAAATACAGTAGAGCGTCAAGAATTCGGACATCAAAAATCCGGCATCAAAAATCTCAGGCATGGCATATTTTCATACGTTACAAAAAATCATTTCATCCTACATCGCATAAAGTTCCACCCCAACGTCGTCGCTAATGACCATTGCAGTTGATGCGACGTTAAATAAATAAAAAAAAAAAAAAAAAAAAAAAAAAAAAAAAAAAAAAAAAAATCCGGATTCAATTCTAGCGAAAAATGAGAATTAATTTATCGTAGGTTACTGCAGTTCAAACATCCATTAGTGATTTTTTCAAAAAGTCGAACAAACAGTAAATAATAAGTAACATGTTGTAATTGTCTTTTAAAGAATTGTCCATTGCACAAATTAAATTAATTGTCTTAAATCAAAATAATAAGAGTCCTTTGAGTACAATATGGCGCTAAAACTTATTATGTATCACTCTTTTATATGTACAATTACAAATTTCGTTAAATAAAAATTAGTTCTTTATACATAACAACATATTCCGTAGTTTTACTTACCCGCTTCACATTTCTGTTAACAAATCATGTAAAATATAGTCAACTTTAGCTACTGTACTTTTCTTATTTTGAAGACGTCTACTGGCAATTTTATCGGGTGTTTCGATAATCCGGATAATTTGATAATCCGAATGGCGTCCAGTCCCAATTAATCCGGATTATTGACGCTCTACCGTACGATTTGTTAAAACAAATACGATTATTTAGTTATATTTAAAAATTAAAAAAAGTAACTTTATTTAAATTAATCGTCTAAAAATTTTGACAGTAGTTTTAACATGTTTTACTGAATATTATAGGCTATGTAAACAATAAGGAATATAAAGTCCAGCCTTTCTAAGTTTGCTCCTACTGTAAACAAACAATGACGTCACTGAGCATGCGCATTACATAAAAATGTGTATACACTGATTAAAAAGTAATAAAAAAATACTTTCAAAAGTATTTAAATACAAAATACTTTTAAAAGTATTTTTATAAATGAAATTGTTAGGCCTACATCATATCATGACTGATATTTAAAGTAATTTAAGTACTTATAATTCAAAACTTAGTTAACTTAATAGGAATACGACATCCATAAAGTCGTGGACTCTAGCGTACACACCCTGTAGTAGGTGGTTATGGTTTGTTGACAGTAGGAGCAAACTAAGGACGGCTCAACTGTAGTAGGTGGACGCTCTTTATATAGACCAGTGGTTCCCAACCCGCAGTGGTCTGCGGACCACTCAGCTTGAAAGTGAACTACCACGGACCACCCATTACATTATTGCATATATCTTATCAGTTGTAACCAAATTAAAAGGTGATTAAATAAAACAAATTTTCAGAAACAAACTATTATTATTAATTAAGAAACTATTATTACAAATATATAATTGTTATTTTCAGAAAATAGAGTACATTGTACATCACAAAAAGTAAAAATATTTTAATTGTAAATTGTCTTTTAATAAAATACGGAATATAGAATTTACTTAGTCGAAAATAACAATGAAAATTAAAACATGAATTAAAAATGAAATGAAAATTTCAATGCGACTTTTGTGCACGAATCTTTCTGACTAGCTGAGGAATTCTAGGTTTTAGGCTCTCGCTAAGAGCTACTCTCAAATCACTACTTTCACTTAGCCGATTTCGTTGTTTGTTTTTAATTAACAATAAACAAGAGAACCCCTGCTCACACAAAAATAAGTGGTTGAAAAAAATCATAAGATACCGCAAAGCTACTTGCCGAATCTTGGGGAAGCCCAGGGCTTTCTTACACTACAACTCTTCTACCTTTACTTAATCTGAATCTTGAATGTATTTACTTAATCTTGTTCAATGAAAATCATAGCTTTGATTTAATCACGGGAAAATATTACTTTTTTTATAAGTAGTCACAGAACTCTCACGGACCACCGGTTGGGAAACACTGGTATAGACAATAATGGCTACATTCGCCCTGACTAGTAACGTAAAATCAAATTAAAACACATTAAATACTTTATTTTTAATCACATAATTATTTTATTCAGTCTTGAAATAAATATTATTTGGCAAAAATGTTTAAAATATTTATTTAAATTGGTACAATATAGGCTACTACGTAAATGCTCGAAGATGCTTGATTGTTGCAAGAAATTATTTACACAAGAAAATACAATAGAAAATATCAGTCAAAGTCATAAATTAAAGACAAATAGCTCGTTTAAAAAATAATAAAATAAAGTTTATTAACATTAAAAAATTAAATATTGCTTAAGTACTTCGTTGTAATTAATAATAATAGTTAAGACAAAGATACGAATTCTCAGTCAATCCAACTAAATAAATTTATAATACCTTCAAAACGTTACAAACTTAGAAAGTTCTTATTCAAAAATAATTGATATTTTTAAAAATGTTTATGTAGTAATACAAAAATTCGTAGTTTTCTATTGATAACATCAATTTACTTCGTATACATACAGAGAGCAACTAGTGACGGCAATGCAACGAAAACTGGAGTCACTCTTCGTCAGCATTCAGAAAATAATGGTCATACTTGATCAATGTTCATTGTAGAAAAATCTGCCCATAAAAGCAGGTGAAGTGTTAAATTATTTGCATTCGATCTGCTAGTTGCAATGCTATAAAAAATAGTTCTCTCTCTTATCACATGGTCACCCAATTATACGATTAAAACATTTAACAACAGAAGAGATACAGGTGTAAAATACACTAGTCATAGTTATCTCCTCTGAGAGTAATGAGTTTAATTATACAGTTAGACCCTATGGTGAATGAAGTGAAGGTGTCATTTGCAGGGTGGAAAGTACATGCTTTTAACAGAGCCAGGGCAAGCTCATAAGCATACTTTTCCACTCAGTGAGGAAAATTATTTGCACTCGATCTGCTAGTTGCAATGCTATAAAAAATAGTTCTCTCTCTTATCAAATGGTCACCCAATTATACGACTAAAACATTTTAACAGAAGAGATACAGGTGTAAAAGACACTAATCACAGTTATCTCCTCTCAGAGTAATGAATTTTTACATTATACAGCCAGATCCTGTGGTGAATGAAGTGAAAGTGTCATTCGCAGAATGGAAAGTATATATATGCTTTTAACAGAGCCTGGCAAACTGATAAGCATACTTTTCCACTCGGTGAGGAAGATATATGTAAACCACCTCACTCCTCGTTTTACTTAGTAAAACCTCTAGAGGTTCAAACCAGCCTTTCGGCTTACTACTTAAACAACGACAGTAGAAGAATTCAAGATTTGCCATGATTGACATCTAAATTTTTACAGTCTGATTTTAATTTAATTTAATTTTAATTTACAGTTTTAAATTTTACAGTCGGCAAGGCAGGGCTCAGTAAACAGTTGGCAGTCTTATCAAAATTTTAAACAAATCTAGATCAAATTTAGTTGATGATCACTGTAACAGGATAAAAATTGAACAATTATGTACCTACTTAATCTAAAAATTACCCGTAAAATACATTATAAAAATTAAACACTTAAAAAAAATTTAAAGACTAGAACAGTTTGGAATGGTAACTTCTAATATGGCGTAACATGTTATTCTTTTGAGCAGCTCTGTACGAACAATAAGGACAACGAAATTGTGGCTCTTTTCCGCATTCAAATTTAAGATGTCTACTCAATGTTGTTTTGTAAGTGTACGTTCTAGCACATACTGGACACACGTAACAGTTTCTTGTATTGTATTTATTAACATATTTTATAAATCTGTTATTCTTCCAAAAATTGTTAACAACACCTGCAAAAGAATTATGACAGAATTAATTTCAAAATTAATAAACAAACATAAACTACAAAGTAAAATTCAGATAAATTTATTAAAAATAAATATGTAAATAAACGAACAAATATTATCTTCAGCAAGAAGAATTCAACCTTTGTAATATAATAGTAGTACCTCTAGACTGCCCATAACAGACAGGTAGAGTGTTAAATTATTTACACTCAATCTGTTTGTTGCAGGGTTCAAATAAATAGTTCTGTTTCTTATCACATGGTCAGCCAATTAAATGACTGAATCATTTAACAACAGAAGAGGTAGAGGTGTAAAAGACACTAATCAGAGTTATCTCCTCTGAAACTAATGAATTTCATTATACAGGTGGACCCTGTGGTGAATAAAGTGAAGGTGTCATTTGCTGAGTGGAAACTATGTGCTTTTCAGAGGGCCCGGCATTCTGATAAGCGTACTTTTCCACCCAGTGAGGAAGACAATTGTAAACCACTTCACTCCTCGTTTTACTTAGTAAAACCTCTAGAGGTTCAAACCAGCCTTTTGGCTGATCACCTAAACAACAGTACCTCTAGACTACAAAGTGGAAAAATTCCGAATTTAACGCCAAATCAAATAATTGTTAATAATTGATTGACTTAATATAAAACACACTTAATGTGTTTTCAATTTTCAGCAACTTTGACGTAAGCTTTTGCTCTAAAAGTGCATATTAAGGTTTAAATATTTTTTTAAGGTGAGACTGTATGACGGTTTTAACTGAAAATTTCAAATTTTGGTTCTTTAAATTTTTCAATAGTTCAGACCGAGATCAACCACAAAAACATTAAAATACGTGCAAAAAATTATTTTAATGAGAAAATCAAGGTTTTAGGAGGTTTACCCAGAAAAATTATCGTGTCACCAACAAAGAATATTTTTCATAATTTTATACCAATCGTTTTAGAGCAAAGGAAATTTTAGTTTTTTTTTAAATATCAGCATTACTGTTTTTAATTCTCGCAGCTGTTGGTTCAGCTTTCTAACCAAATGTTGATAGGAAATTTACCTGTTTGTGTACATATTGGTTTTGATTTGTGCCTTTTTGTGTTTTTGCCCGTTCCCGTAAATTTAGATTTTTAGCATTTAGGTACATTTTTCTCGGAAACCATTAAACATACCAGGCGGAAATTTTTACCAGTTATTTATCTTGTACATTCACATATTCCGGGACTTTTATGACTTCCTCAAACGCTACAAAAATTATTAATATGTACACCGTAAAAAATGTGTAAAAATTTTATGTTATTCCTTATTTTTTTTTAACTTCATGGTTTAACGGATTAAGTTGCGAAAATGTTAGTAGTTCACGCAGCCTGACAACTACAAGTAAGCGAAGTTTCATTTCCCTATCGTTTACCAATGTTGTGAAAAATGTACCTAAAAATAGCAAATTTAACATTAGCGGGATACAAAGTACAGTCTCCCTTTAAGATTGCAAATAAAATAAAGGTTTTACTGCGAAAGCACAACCCTACACGGTTGTCAACAGACATGCCGATTGCTCCGACTGTAGAGCACAAAAATGTTGTAAATGAAGCAAATTTTTAAAAAATTGTAGGAGCTGTGTTTAAGAAAAACGTACGAATAAACTACTACTTCTGGTTGATCGATTTTGATGAAAACATAGTGTCGGGCCACTTTTTGGTACGGCACTTAAGTTTCAAGTTTCAAATTTGAAGCTATTGCATTCTTGAGATATTTTGCTCACACACACAGACAAAAAACATGTTATTTTTTTTTTGTTCAGAGGGCCTGAAAAGTATATTTTCAGTGAAATCTCGATTTTTTAAAATCGACATAAAACAATACTACTTTCTTTTCTTATACATTCATAAAGGGCAAGAGAAAGTAATAATGAAGAGCTACTCGTTGCTTTATTCTATTACCAAACAGAATATTCTATGTTTAAACATCATCCAAGTTCCAAATAGTACAAAAACTGTATTATTACACAATAAATACTTTTCAAAATAATCCATTAGTTGTGATATATTTCTATAACAAATGTACAGAAAACTACAGGCCTTAGATTAAAAAATACAGTAAAAACCTAATTTGACTACTGCTTAAATTTATTAGATCCAAAAAAAAAATACAGAACTTACCTTTTATATAATCCCACGTCATGTGGTGTATCATTTAGGATATTTGGCTCTTATTTAATTTCCTGAATTTATTGAAATAAGGTTTTCATACAATTTCTAGTATTTTTAATCTCTCTATTCGTGCATATTCTTAGTTTTTAAATCATTAACCAATAGAAAAATCCCTTTCATGACGCGTCTCATGGCTGGTGGCAATTTTTAGAAAGGCTCGCTTTTAACTTATGTCAAAAACCATTAGTGATTTCTGTATGTACTCTGTAAAGGGAATCGGATGACACTATTTTAGTTTCCGATTTTTATTTCTTGATTTCTATTTTGTACCACTTCCAGTTGAAACCGGAACTTCAAACCCAATGATTTTTGTATCTAGGTACTCATTAAGATGAATCGAATGACAATATTTTTGTTCCCAAATCCCAACTTTGATATTTTTACTTCCGGTTTGGGCCACTCCAGTCGAAACCGCAAGTTCAAACCCATATCAGGCCCACTAACTTTAAGTGCAGATTACGATTTCGAAAACCGTTTGCTGCTATCTCTTGCAGTTTCTGACATCTGGGTGTGACGGACGGACAGACAACAGATGGACTGAGGAAAATGAAAGATGATATTTTTTTAAAGTTTTACCCAATAATGTATCTTAATAAGTACAACACATTGCCGGCCGCATTGGCGTAGTTAGTAACGTGCTCGCCTCTCATCATGCAGTCTTGGGTTCGAATCCCATTCAGGCACGGCATATTTTCATACGTTACAAAAAAATCTTTTCATACTTCAACCGTCTGCATTAGCAGTAATTGCAGAACAGTCGGACGTTAAACCAAAAAAATAAGTACAACACCTGATTGTTACGAGTAAAAATTACAACTACTGTAGATTTATAATATTTTTTAATATTATAATTGAGAAGGGGTCGATAACATATTTAATCTAAAAAGGGGGTCGCAGCGTCTAAAAGGTTAAGAACCACTGCTGTAGAAAATAAAGTATAAAATGATTGTGGACAATCATTGAAGATTGAATGTATGACAGGAATAATTTTAATTCCGGATAGAGTGGACAAATAAAACTATATCCTCTGAAAAAAAGTGTTTAATAGTACAATCTGCTAACAATTTACATTAAAATAAAATGAATAAGTAGACTGTAAAAATTCACAAAGGTAATTTATACTGTTTATTAACAACTCCATGAATTCTTGCCAAATGAAACATTAACGATTCATTTCTAGAGAACGATTTAAAACACAAATAACATTGAAACAATCGTTTTCTATCGCATTCCCACCGTATATGCCTATTCAAATTAGATTTATTGGAATATTCTCTTTCACATTTTTTACAAAAATATCCACCTGAAACACAAAAATTTAATAAAATTCTTTTCTTAGTTAATCACAATTAAGTAACTTGCATAAAGAACAGGTTATAAATAAAATGTAAGTAGAAAAAATTTTTACGCAAGAATAAAATTTCAAGGAAAACAATAAAAATGCTGAGATTCGCCGATTATATCGCTGTATGAGGCAGATGGAGTGTTAAATTATTTACACTCGATCTGCGAGTTCCAAGGCTACAAAAATAGTTCTGTTTCTTCACATGGTAAGCCAAGTACAGTATGCCCCAGGGTGTCGGGGGACGTACCTGACTCCCGCGTTATTTCGAAAAGTAGTTATTTCCGTACATCACAACAAGGATCGATATAAAATACCCAGAAATCCAGCAATAATGGTGTAATAAAAAAAAACAAAAGTATAATGTCTACTTACATAGAAACAAGTTAAATGCGTAAAGTATGGCTACGATATTTTTTCTTTTGACTTTTAAAAGGTTATGTGGTGAGTTTATATCTAATGCAGAAATAGGATAACTAGCATTTCATCATCCAATTGTACTTAGATACGATATTTTTGGTAGGACATGTTATAATCCGCGTTATATCCGTATCCGCGGTAAATCGAACCTTGTTATAGCGGGGTAGTACTATATATGACTGAAGCATTTAAAAACAGAAGAGGTGGAGGTGTAAAAGACACTAGTCACAGCTATCTCCTCTCAAAGTAATAAATTTCATTATACAGCTCAACCCTGTGGTGAATGAAGTGAAGGTATCATTTGCAGAGAGAAAAGTAAATGCTTTTCAAAGGACCTAGCATGCTGATAAGAATACTTTTTAACTTAGTGAGGAAGGCTAGTTTTTTCTTGAGTGGGTTTTTTTTAAATTCTTGCTGTTTTCTTGTATTTTTCTTTTTGATTGGGTTTCTTTAATGTATATGTCTTTTGTTTTCTTGATTTCTGGTTCTGCAACCCTGTGGTGAATGAAGTGAAGGTGTCAATTGCAGAGAGGAAAGTAAATGCTTTTTAAAGAGCCTGGCATGCTATAATAAGAATACTTTTTAACTTAGTGAGAAAGGCAATGGTAATGCCACTTCTCTACTCGTTCTACTTAGTAGCCTCTAAAGCTTCAAACCAGCCTTTCGGCTTATGACTTAAACAACAATTAGTTACTTAACGTTGTTTGGAGATACAGATGAAATCGCATATAAAAATCTGCTAAATATTTATGGTTAACGTTCACTAAATAATTTTGAAACAGTACTAAGAGATCATGGATATTCGAGGATATTTTAAAAAAAAATCAGACAAAATTACGCTATCATATAATAAATTTATTTCGGTCTATTTTAATACAATATCACAGCTACAGTAATAAAAACTCAGACTTTTACAGACTAGTCTATGTGTACTATGAACATTATACTAAATATTTCAGCCTTTTCATAAAATAATTTCAAGCTATATACAAATATAAAAAATGTGAAGATTTTTGATGATGATTTTGTAATTTCCTTATTCATAAGAATTCTTTATAGTTTATTTTAAAAATTTATTGCAAATAAAGTTATTACAAAAAAAATTACTTTACTAAATTAATTAATCTTACGTTTTTAAACAGCTGTTTATTAACTTGTTTTTTTGTTGTACGTAACATTTAAACTCAGTTAATATTTGAAGATAACAATATATACTTATAAAAACAGCTTACTAACAATTCAAATTTTCGGAATACACCATTTACAAACTTATTTATTAGTATGTATTATTATCTATAATTTTTACGACTAGATTAAAACTAATATGTACCTATAAATATGAAAATAAAATAACTTTGATTATATACAATTTTTTTTTAATCTAACTAATTAAAAATAAGGAATATAACTTTACAAAATTCCGAGAAATAATAACAATCTGAATATCCCCCAAAAAAATAGAGCTTGTCTGACGACTCGAGTCGGCAGCCCGAATTGTGGCAGCAACTTAGAAAGTTACCATCAATTTAACATTAATTTATATGGTGACCCAACGGGGTGGTCTAGCGGTAAAGTCGTTGACGCAAATCAGCTGTTTAAAAGCTTATTTGGAGACGAAGGTTCATGGTTCAAATCCTAGTAAAGGAGTTTACTTTTATACAGATTTGAATTACAGACAGTGGTTACCGGTGTACTTTTATGGTTGGTATTCAATTAACCATACTCTCTTAAGAATGTTCGGCCTGTATCTGTACAAGACTACTGGTTTTTTTATTCTTTTTATTATGATGTTAATTGTTACCAAATTGTAGTATTAAATATTTTATTTTACAATTAGTATCTTTTTCCACTCGATCCGGAATCAAAATTAACCCTGATCATTTATAATCCTCTAGAATAGTATCTCAACTTTTTAGCACAGCGATCCGCTTTTTTTAGGTTGAATATTTTGCCGACCTCCTCTGAATTATAATTTTTAAAAATTTTAATCTACAATAATTCACTGGATTTGTCTAAAGGTAAAGTCGTCCCCACGAGTCAACTGTTTAACAGCTGATTTTCGGAGACGAAGATTCCTGGTTCAAATGCTCGTAAAGGTAGTTACTTTTACACGGATTTGAATTTTAGACAAAGGTTAGATGTGTACATTGGGTTCAATTAACTACACCTTATTTACACGTCATACATATCATCCTCATCTCATTGGGTCATGGAGTTGCTTATTGTTCTTAAACTAAACAAATTACAATGTACATACATTAAAGATTAAAAAAATATATATGGCATCGTCAAATTACTAACGGTGGTGATGTCTTTTCGATTGTACACTATTACATCATCTTATACCGTAACGACCGAAAAATATTAAATAAAAATAACTACATAAACTTATAAGAAGAAAGAAGACATTACAATAAACCCCGTTCAAACAAAGAGATGTACGAAAAAATTGAAAACATAATCCATGTAATGAGAAAAAGGATACTTTTCGGACATGTGGCAAGAATGAGCTATATTAGATTGACAAAACAAATTTTCGATAAAATGGTAAATCTAAAAATAAAAAATCGTTCACAGTAATATTGAATGATCCTAAATTTGCAAAACTCGATACAGAAGACAAACAAAATACGAACATTTTTTTTAGAAAAAAACAGCCAGAAAGCGATTTTCGGGAGAGAGAATTAAAAAAATAGACATGAACGCCATAATATTAAACAACTTAAGAAGGAAAATAAGCTTGTAGGAGAAAAGGAAACGTGAGCAAAACATGAAAAAGTAATTAAAATATTGATTTGACGTGCTCCCTCTAAAAGGGTATTCGGGTAAAAACTGTATGAAACATTGCCAAAGATTTTATAATTCTGTTTACATTAACGATTAAAAGATTTACTATTTATTTGTTGCAAGTATCAAAATAAAAAATCTGGTGTGAAACACTCACACAACTTTCTCTTGCCAATGCAAATAATTAACAATAAACCTAACATTAGTATTAAAACATTAGAAATGAACAAAAACTAACCTCAAAAACATAACCTTATTTTAATCATGAGTGGAAGACGCAAAATGAAAATCGAACTCAATTTGGCTTAAAAAAAACGGAAAATCACACTTTCACGCTAAACTAGGCTCTGTAGAGAAAAATTCTCTAAACAAAAGTTGTAGATCTTTTAATTTTCTATAACTTTTATTATATACACTTTTGTCGTAAAGTGCATACTAAGACCGAAATGTTAAAAAAATCGATTTTTCTCACGTTTTCGTGAGAAAAAAACAGAAAATCGCAAATTACCGCTAAACTAAGCGTCATACAAAAAAATGTTTGAAACATAAGTTGTAGGTTTTTAAATTCTCTACAACTTTTATTATATAAGTTTTTGCGCTAAAATTTATATTAAAGCCGTAATCTTAAAAAAACAACGTTTTTACGTGAAAAGAGCCTCACCGAGAATTTCAGCAGACATGGCGCCTACCCTATCTTGTAGAGAATAAAAAATTGAGTAAAATAGGCGATTTTAAAAAAAATCGTAGGACCAGTTTTTGAGAAAATCGCAAAAAACTGAAAAATTATACGAATAAACTACTACTTCCGGTTGACCGATTTTGATGAAAATGTTCGTGTCGCGTCCGGTAGTGGTATGTAACTTAAGTTTCAAGTTTCAAGTTCGTACGATGTTCCGTTCTTGAGATATTCTGTTCACACACACACACACACAGACACACAGACACACACACAGACCAATCGCTAAAAACATGTTTTTTGGATTCAGGGGGTCTGAAAACGTATAGATCCGGTGAAAACTCGATTTCGAAAAATCGACATGAAAACAATACTTTCCTTCCTATATATTCATATAGGCAAGAGAAAGTAAAAATGGTTAGCATGAAGATGTACATAAAACCAAAATGACACAAAGACAAAGAAACGTATACGTTCCGGGTTCGACTCCCGGCCAAGGTTTGGAAAATAATCACAAGTTCAAAACCACCGTTTCTCAACAAAAAATAGTTGCTAATAACCAAGATATTGATGCGACTTAAAAAAAAGAGAAATAATCTACAGACAGACAAATGTGTGAAGGTGCTCGCGTAACTCAAAAATAAATCAATTTACTTCATAATGAAACAACACCTCAATAAAATAAGAGAGGGACGAAGTGATATATTCATGTCATCACACCTGAACCGTTAGATAAGCTCTACTCACGACTTTAAACTTCAGTAAAAAATTAATAAACAAAAATGTACAGATAAGAAATAATTTAAAAATAACGAACGAAAGCTAAATATTTCTTCATCACTTTCTTGGAAATCATCCAATTTACTGGATTGGTTTATAAAATAATAATAACGTAAAATCAGGTAAATCTTCTTCTAATTACAATATTACTAAATAATAAATGAAAATAAATATTTCAAAACACAAACAGAACAACCCTACAAATAAAACAAGCAACGCTGTTTTTAATTTTTTTTAAGCTGATTTTCAAGGAAATAATTTTCCAGGGAAAAAGTTTAATAAAATATCTTCAGTTTTTGGAGGAAATAAAACAGAATGAATTCATTTATTTTTTATCAGTAGGCTATATTTAAAACAAAATAATTTAAGGGGAGACTGTACCTTGTATTCCGCCTTGTGTTAAATTTACTATTTTTAGGTACATTTTTCATAGGATTGGTAAACTATAGGGAAATTAAACTTTACACACTATACGTGTCGGGTTTCTTCTCGAGCTACTGACAGTTTTTCCAATTTAATCTTTGGATCATACCATTTTTTTTTTTTAATTACGAATAACATAAAATTTTTACAAATTGTTTTCCACGTGTTTAGCGTATTATTAATATTTGGAGCACCTGAGGAATTCATAAAAATGACGGTATATGTGGCTATACAAGATAATTAACTGGTAAAAATTTCAGCCTGGTAGGTTTATTGGTTTCTAAGAAAAAAAGGACCTTAATGTTAAAAATCTAAATTTACGGGAAAAGGTAAGAAACAAAAAGGCACCAATCAAAAACAATATGTACACAAACAAGTAAATTTCCCATCATTAGTTGTTTAGAAAGCTAAACCAACAGCTGAGAATAGCCTATTAAAAACCGTGATGCAGATAAAAACTAAAATTCTCTTTGCACTAAAACGAGCAGAATAAAATCATGAAAATATATTCGTTCTTCGTAACATGATAATTTTTCTGTGTAAACCTGACAATAACTTAATTTTTTTATAAAACAAACATATTTTTTTGACGTAATTTAATGTTTTTTCTGGTAGATATAGGCCTAAACTATTGAAAAACATAAAAAACCATAAATCGAAATTTTGAGTTAAAACCATCGTGCAATCTCCCCTTAACCAAACACCAGCGAAAATGAAACCAACAATAACAGACGAGGAAAGAAATCGGTGTACTTCAAGGAACTCACCACTTGTATAAGAAGAAAGCATTCTCAAGATAAGGCAAGATTAGACATTTAAATACTGCGATAAAACCTGCGCCTCTGTACACGAGTACGTGCCTTAGAATGACCGGAGAGGCTGGTCTAAAAGAAGCAAAGAAATTTGAAAGATCCTCCGCAAAATAATGGATCTCAAAATATTAAACGGACAACGTACGTTACGAGGCCGATAAGTAATGTACAAGCAAAATGAACGATTAAAATAAGAAGACTAAAATTTTATAGACACCTGTACAGAAAAGCTGACAACCGGTTGAAAAAAAAACAAATTTTTAAATCACTAAACAATAGACAAGGTATGAAATAAAATTTTTAAAGAAGTCAGAAAAGATATTGAGAAATCCGGAATAAACCAAGAAAACTTACTGAACCGAATGGAATTTACATAACTAATTACCGACTTTATGGGCTTACAAGAAGAGCAAAATCAGAACACCGAATGGATAGAAGAAAGGAGAAAAACAAAAAGCGAATGCTGAGAATGTGGCCTGCAGAAAAAGCTTCCAGAAACATCTTAAGTCACGTCACGTGGTCTAGTAGTTGCGGGGGAAGGGTACGGGTGAGGTATAACGAATGAGTGATGCATGCTGGGAGAACGATTGTTGTATTACTCTGATACAAAACATTCGTTTTCAAACTTTTCGTATTTAACATATTTGTTTGTATTTATTACAGTTATTTATTTACATATTTTGATATAAATTGGTAAGTTAAATTATAAATCCGACCTAGTTAATAACCCGGTAGGTATTTGTTAAATTAATGCGAACGATGAAAAGAATATTTTTTTGTCTAGTTAGTACACACTACCACTACAAATGCATCAGCTGTGAAATACTACTAACTCATTCATTCTCCCACTACTATAACAACGCATTGCATTCCTTCCAACTACACGGAGCTGGGACTCAAGCAGTATGTCGCAGAGTATGTAAAATACACTCATCCACAATACACTTTGTTTATAAATGTGTATTTTATAATTTTTTTTACTCACGGGAATCTCACGGAAACTTAATAGTCAACTAGTTTTTCCGGTTTTTTCAACTCTTCACCTATTTTTGAAGCCACGAGCTGCACTGAATCCAATAACTTTATATTTACTGAAATTTTTCAAACATAACTAAATAATTTTTTGAGATCAACTTAAAAACCTCAAACAAAAAAATTTCGGTATGATAAAAAAAAACAATTAAGATCTTTTAATAGAGGTGATAAAATGAACATTTTTTTTATGTTTTGTAAGATTTCCAAAAAGATGAAATTTTCTACCACAAATACCACACTGAAAAGACGGATCTTTTCCACATTCATATTTACTATGTAAAGCTAAACTTCTTTTGTATTTATAAACTCTACTACAAGTTGAACAATTATAAATATTCTGTGGTATAATGGGTTGTTTAAATTTATTGATGGTAGACATACTAAATTTCCAAAAATTATTTTCCTTCACTTTTAAGTTTCTATTACGAACTATATTGTTGTTATGGTTGACGACAGAACCCGCGCTCCGAATGTTATAGATGTCCCCGTACAGTTGACTCGATTCTTCATCCAACGGTTCAAATAAATCTAAAACTGTACCATAAAAATTTAAAATTATTAATCAGAATTTATAATATATTAAATACACTTATTTATCCAACTATAATAATGCTATCACCAATTTATTTGATAATAATAGTAAAAGGACAATTGCAAACCTGCAGGAATCAAGTAAAAAATCTGGCGTGGAATGACTTTTTCTTGCCGATGTAAATAATTTAAATTATAAACTATGTTCAAAAATGAATGAATAACGCTAAATGAAAATCAATTTTCATTTATAGGTTTTAACGACACATTTGTCGTTAAATGCACACTACGGCCGCAATTTTTTTAAAAATCCTGTTTTTAACCGATTTTAATGAACAAAATACAGAAAGTCAATACCTAGTTGATACTAAACTAAGAAGTGTAGAAAACCATGTCAGGAATAAAAAGTTGTAAGTTCTTTTAATTTTTTAAAACTTTAATCATTCTATATAGTATACTTCTACCTTTAAATACATATTAAGACCGTAATCTTAAAAATAAAAAATCTTTTACTAACAAATCACAGCCTCCCAAAGAATTTAAGCAGACGCAGAGCTTACCCTATCTAGTAGAGCATAAAAAATGTACTAAATGAGGCATTTTTTTTAAAAATCGTCTAAGCCGTTTTTTAGAAAATTACAAAAAAGTGAAAAATCGTACTATCTTGAGATATTTTGTTCACACACGCGCACACAGACACACACACATACACAAAAACAATCGATAAAAACGTCCTTTTAAAGAGTCCTGAAAACGTTTATTTCCGGTGAAAACTTTATATGGAAAAATCGACATGAAAACAATACTTTTTGTCCCTGTATATTCATATAGGGCAAGAGAAAGTAAAAAAGTAGTTGATTCTTAAGGTTGAACCACATGACGCATGAAGGAATCTGAGAAAACGTAGGAAAGTCAAACAGTGTGACAATAGATAGGAGAAAACCCATCAATAAGCGAATTCTAAAAATGTGAGCTGCAAAAAGAGCTTTCAGAACATCTTACCATAATGCTCGCAAACATCCATCGAAGATATTATCACTTTAACAAAAATGTTTGGCCAAATTCAAATAATATGCCCCCAAAGATTAGACGTTTTTCTTTCACTTGCACAGAGAAGTGATACAAGTTACTGTAGGTGAAAAATGAATAAAACCAGATAGTTTACAGTAAGTAGAACAGTATTAATACAACATATAAATTTTACAAATAGGTATCAGACGAACTAATGTCCCATAGCCGAGCGAGTGAGAGGGAGATATGTGGCATAACTACGCATGCGCTCAAACGTCTTTACCGTTATAATCCAAATCTGAAAACATACTACAGTCGTTATCTTGCTTGTTAGTTTACTGCATGCATAAACGCTTGCTCACAACAATGAGTAAAATTATACAACAATGTTATTGGAACGGCGCGTATGACTTCTACGAGTGAGAGCGTTATGCATTCTCTCACTCCCACAGCTAGGGGACATTAATTCATCTGAATACTGTAGATACAGATATCAATACTTAATGATTCTTCGGCCGGCCAAAAAGCACCAATATCCTACAATATCGCTTCAAACGGATTCGATTTTTCTGGAAGTGGTTTGCACAATTACACAATTCGTTCAGTTGGAAAATGTTTGATGGCAAATATTCATCTTCAACCAACCAGAGCACTGACACAAAAGTGAGTATAAATTACGACCGATACCTTATCTGTGTTGAGGTAGCCCAATCGTGGAGCGTGGTAATAGGTCGATCGTTATCTGCAAATTGACGAGATAACAGCGCTGACCGGAATAGCTTTAAATTTTTATCAATTTATCAATTTGTTAGTCCTCTCACTATAAAACATCATTTTACATCGTTATTTGTCTATAGAAAAAAGTTTAGTCGTTGGGGGCACAGAACCTAATATAACTAAAACTGGTAACTAAAAACTGTAACTAAATAACCTAAGTACTAACTAACTAAGTAACCTAATATAACTAAAACGTTTGATTATTTTAATACTGTAGCTATCATAAATGTGAGGTAGAAAGCGAAAGGGGACCACTTGTCGGAAAAGAACAATACAAAGCAAATCAGTTGGTACACCGATATTTGTTTTTTTTATAAGGTTGTAATATATACAACACAGATAAGGAGTAATTTATACTCACTTTTGTATCAGTGCTCTGGTTGATTGAAGATGAATTTCCCATCAAATATAAATATTTGGTCAAATTTGGTTTTTTTGAGTCGGATGATTAAGGTTTCATTTCATTATCAACAATAAAAGCAATAAGTAAAAGAAATTGTGTTTATTGTTCAATTTATAAATTAAAATACTGACATTAATTTTGGTAACTAAAACGTTTGATTATTTTAATACTGTATCTATCATAAATGTGAGGTAGAAAGCGAAAGGGGACCACTTGTCGGAAAAGAACAATACAAAGCAAATCACTTGATATATCGATATTTGTTTTTTGTTGATTATAATAGTTTTCATTGTTCGGTTATATTTTCAATACAATTACTCCGGTAGGAATGGGTAGGCAATAAAAAGAGTATCTATTCTTGAATATGAGGATATTTGGTGTGGAAGAATGCGGAGACCAAGTCTCACCTACTGGGACTCACTTATACAACCACTTTAAAACAACTAAAGGCATTCTTTTCTAAAAAACCTTCAACAGTCTCAAACACCAACAATTTAAAAAGAATTTGTCAAATTTTTATCTATAATTTGTTTTAAAATAAGTAAAATTTAGAAAGAATGATGTTGTAAAAGTTTAAAATGCATTTAACACCAATTTTTATATTAAAAACAAATTAAGCTGCCTTAACGTACATAATTTTTGGGATAAAAATTTGAGTTTCACATCAAATTGTTCAAAGTTTAGACGTAAATTTTAAAAGGTTACTAGCTCAAAAAAATAGGTCCCTTTTCGGATTCTGTCTCACAAAAATGGAGATATTAAAACGATTTCAATTGAGTTTGTTGTGGTATCATTTTATGAACGATTAAAATATGGCTCTTAAGATTTCCTCGACGATAAAATTTTCTATAACAGACGTAACATTCATAAGAAGGATCTTTTCCACATTCCATTTTTCTATGGGTCCATAATCCTCGGGAATACTTGTATCTTTTTTTGCAGACAGGACATTCGTATTTATTTTCCATGTTGTTTGGCTGAAGTTGTAAAGGAATATGTGTCATCAGATGGCTTTCCTCATCATAGTATATGGGATACCCTGAAACATATGTTTGTTTAGTTATTTAATAGTTAATTACTAAAATACATAACTATCATTACAAAAGAAATTACATTCACCAATAGACTTAACAATACGTAGTATGAGAAGTAATGTACAAACATTTTTACTTTCTCTTGCCAATATGAATATATAGGAAGGAAAGTATAGTTTTCATGTCGATTTTTCGAAATCGAGTTTTCACCGGATCTATACGTTTTCAGACCCCCTGAACCCAAAAAACATGTTTTTAGCGATTGGTCTGTGTGTGTGTGTGTGTGTGAACAGAATATCTCAAGAACGGAACATCGTACGAACTTGAAACTTGAAACTTAAGTTACATATCACTACCGGACCCGCAACGAACATTTTCATCAAAATCGGTCAACCGGAAGTAGTAGTTTATTCGTATAATTTTTCACTTTTTTGCGATTTTCTCAAAAACTAGTCCTACGATTTTTTTTAAATCGCCTGGTTTACTACATTTTTTATGCTCTACAATATAGGGTAGGCGCCATGTTTGCTGAAATTCTGCTTGAGGCTGTTTTTACGTAAAAACATTTTCTTTTTAAGATTGCGGCTTTAATATGCATTTTAGCGCAAAACGTTATATAATAAAAGTTGTAGAGAATGTAAAATTCTACAACTTTTATTTCAAACAATTTTTTGTATAACGCTTAGTTTAGCGGTAATTTGCGATTTTCTGTTTTTTTTTCTCACGAAAACGTGAGAAAAATCGATTTTTTTAACATTTCGGTCTTAGTATGCATTTTACGACAAAAGTGTATATAATTAAATTTATAGAAAATTAAAAGATCTACAACTTTTGTTTAGAGCATTTTTCTCTACAGAGCCTAGTTTAGCGTGAAAGCGTGATTTTCCGTATTTTTAAGCCAAACTGAGTTCGATTGTCATTTTGCGTCATTCACTCATGATTAAAATAAGGTTATGTTTTTGAGGTTAGTTTTTATTTATTTCTAATATTTTATTAATAATGTTAGGTTTATTATTAATTATTTGCATTGGCAAGAGAAAGTTGTGTGAGTGTTTCACACCAGATTTTTTTACAAGTCTTAACCATTTAAAATATAAAAAAATTTTGAAAGAAACATTCACACGACTTTCTTTTGCCAAAATAAATACGTAATAACATATATAACGTATTTTAATAACCAGTATACCTTGCAAGGACAATTCGAATTGGCACAAGCAGGTTCGGTGTTTATCTACTCCACTCTACGACCCTCGCCATTCAACGACGGTACACTCACAAAAGTATAGAATCACTATAATTATACTATATAATTATATTATGTCACACATAATGATGTGACTAATTTTGTTTTCATATATTATTTTTTGTTCATTATAATATATTCAGGCCATTTTGTTTAGTTAGTTGCGTGCGTCGGTAGAGTATACTTTAGTTAGAGTTTTTGCAGTTTAGTTCTTGTAATTTATAATTTAAATTTTTACTGGGACAAATTAAATATATATTTTAAAATTAAATAATTATTTGTATATTTGTACATTGAAATAAAGGTTTTAGGCATTTGCGTACATTAAAATTTGTAGAACGTGTTGAAAGAATAGGTTATGAATATACTGTGACAATATCGAAGACGAATACGGTTCGCGAAATTTCTAGTACTTAATTCATAAAATGGTAAAGAGTACATAATAGAGTGAAAATATAACAATAGGGTTAGCTATAAAAGGATACCTATTCATAAAGGTTATTTAAAAAAACTGCGCTATTGTGTATGATAAGGTAGGGTCTTTTGTTGTAGAACTATTTATGAAAGAGTCGGTCGGTTACCTGTAACACCCTTTTATTCAATTGTCCCCTGTTTACATTAAATAAGATTTTTCCAGAAAGGACTTTTGTATCGAATTTCGATGTCTTTCGAGAGGATTCTTTGATACACCTATATAAAGAGACCCCCGAGGCGGTCAGTGAGTAGTATTCGTTTGATCTTTGACGAGTGTTTACTACGTATGCTATCGGTACGTTAGAATGTAACTCCGTTAGAACAGGTCAACGGGTTTCCGAGGCATTGTTATTCAGTCTTATTGTATTTGTGCATTGTGTATTCAGTTTCATTGTGAATGTGCATTCTATATAATTATTTGTAAGTAGTATTAAGTAAATTATTGAGTTATTTATTGTATTACTTCATTACAATTAGTTTATAATTTATTCTGTAAATCTTTAGTGTAATAAATACTTGTAATTGTAAACTTTAGTGAATTAATTATTTAATTACCTAGATCCCGAAACGGACCTTAGCGATAAGTGTCACAATACTTTATCGGAACTGTGTGTACACGTAGAGCAAGAGTTGTGCCAGTTCGAATGTCCACAGCCGGGTTACCGAGTACTCGTTTCGCTCGGTTGAAGATTATTTGATAGATTTCCGAGAAGAATGTTAATAGAATGGGTTAATAATAGATAAACCATTGAAGGAGTTCTCACGTAGTGCTTACATTTAAAATATCCTGTATTTGTTTACTATAAGCCTACAATCTGTTATTGTTTATTACACCCGTAGCTAGCATGTTGTTCTAATTACATTTCTTAATTTAACGAGTTAACGAATTTTTTGCAAATATGGACCTTGAAAACCCCTATACTAGAATTTTCAGAAAAATCGTTCGAGCCGTTTTCGAAAACAATTAAACATACACAGCGTAGTCTACTGTTTTATAATATTATAGATAGGTAAACAATGTAAAATCAAAAACCTAATTTCAATAATAAGTGAATGACGTCATATGCAAATCAATCTGTAGAAAAAATTCTGAAAATAAAAGTTGTAGGTTTTTAAATTTTCTATAACTTTAATTTTATATACTTTTGTCGTAAAATGCCCAATGTGTGATCATACGGCCGCAAACTCTCAGAGGAGATAACTCAGATTAGTGTCTTTTACACCTCTACCTCTTTTGTTCTTAAATGATTCAGTCATTTAATTGGCTGACCATATGATAAGAAACAGAACTATTTATTTTAGCCCTACAACAAACATATTGAGTGCAAATAATTTGATACTCCACCAGTCTGTTATAGGCAGTATTATATAATTATTATTAATTGAAAACATATTTAACTTTATGATAATTTTCGTGATAAAACACTGAGGTGCCAATATTAGCAAATTTTTTTCAAAAAGAAATTATTTTCGAATATAGATTTCCGTCTTTAAAATGACGTTACACATAGTCATGCTTTTACTTATTGATGTTAAGAGGTTTTTCAAACTGGTTCCAAATAAATATAGAGAACAAATTTAGTCTAATAGTTTTATATTGAATTTTAAAAGTATCTTAATTGATATTTTTTCACACTTAAACAGCTAAATTAAATTTTTAATTAGTTAACCATACTTTTAATTAATTAAATCTCGATCTATTCTGTTCAGGTACAACATTATGTATATTATACATATGTCTAGTCATGCTTCCTTTTTGATGAAATTTCCTCTGGCAGATATAACATTCAAATCCTGGTTCTTTTCCACACTCCACTTTTTTATGCAAATGTAAACTGCGAGAAAATTTGTATCGTTTGCCACAAACATCGCACGAATATTTATGGTCGGCTGTGTAGATTTTTTCACATCCAAACAAATGATTCGTTAAAAAAAAATTAAAATCTGAAAAATAAAAACAAAACAAAATTACATAATAATTGTGCAATTTTTACAAAAATTAGATTAATATTTTTTAATGTACTAAGAACACTTATCAACAAAACCACAATTAGTTTTTATTTATTAATGATTCCTACATAAGCCTTGACTTGTTCGTAGGTAATGATATGAGGATAGCAAAATATGAAAGATCTGACTGAGAATCGAACCCGAGACCCCGGCGTAAGGGTAAATTAATATTGGCATTATTGTGAAACAAAAAAAACATATACGTGATAAGTATTTTACTTTCTCTTGCCAATATGAATAAATAGGAAGGAAAGTATTGTTTTCATGTCGATTTTTCGAAATCGAGTTTTTACAGGATCTACACGATTTCAGACCACCTGAACCCCAAAAAACATGTTTTTAACGATTGATCTGTGTGTGTGTGTGTGTGTGTACGTGCGCGCGCGCGCGTGAACAAAATATCTCAAGAACAGAACAACGTACAAACTTGAAACTGGAAACTTAAATTAAATACCACTAGAGGACCCGACACGAACATTTTCATCAAAATTGGTCAATCGGAAGTAGTAGTTTATTCGTGTAATTTTTCACTTTTTTGCGATTTTCTCAAAAACGGGTCCTATGTTTTTTTTTTAAAAAATCGCCTCATTTACTAAATTTTTTAATTAAAAAACCAATTAAAGGACTCCCCATTCAAAAAATCTGGTATGAAACACACATACGACTTTCTCTTGCCAATGTAAAAAATAAAACTAAAATCTGTGTTTAATCTTAGTAAACAATGTAAAATTAAAATCAATCTCTGTTCAACTTAAAAATACGGAAAATCACTAATATTGACGCTAAACTTGACTCTGTTGAAAGAAACATTGTAGATTGCTTTTTTTAATTTTTGATAACTTTAATTATATACCATTTTGTCGTAAAATACTACGGCAGCATTAATAAAAAAATAACTTTTTTACCAATTTTGATGAAAACATACAGAAAATCACTAATTGCCCCTAACTAAGCGTTGAACTAAACAATGTTTGAAATAAAAGTTGTAGATTTTTAAATGTTCTACAACTTTGATTAAACAAACTTCTGCGCTAAAATGCATATTAGAACGCAATCTTGAGGAAAAACATGTTTTTGCACAAAAGCACAGGGCCTTTAAGAATTTCAGCAGACATAGTGCCAACCCTATCTAGTAGAGCATAAAAAATGTAATAAATGAAGCAATTTTTAAAAAAAAAGTGAAAAGTGAAAAATCGCACGAATAAACTACTGCTGTTGTTTAGGTGATCAGCCAAAAGGCTGGTTTGAACCTGCAGAGGTTTTACTAAGTAACACGAGGAGTCAGGTGGTTTACCATTTCCTTCGTCACTGAGTGGAAAAGTACGCTTATCAGCATGCCGGGCCTTCTGAAAAGCACGTATTTTCCACTCTGCAAATGACACCTTCACTTTATTCACCACAGGGTCTGGCTGTATAAATGAAATTCATTACCTTCAGAGGAGGTAACTCTGATTAGTGTCTTTTACACCTCTACCTCTTCTGTTCTTAAATGATTGAGTCATTTAATTGGCTGACCATGTGACAAGAAACAGAACTATTTATTTTAGCCCTGCAACGAACAGATTGAGTGTGAATAATCTGACACTCCACCTGTCTGTTATAGGCAAAACTATAGTACTAAATAAATACTAAATAAAATAACAATACTAATAAAATACTATTTTAATACTAATACTAGTATTTAATACTAGTATTTTATACTAGTTATTAGGTATACTATTAGTTATTAGGTATTACTAGGTATTAGTTTTTATACTAGTATTTTAATACTAATAAAATGAACAATGAATGATACTACATGACCGATTTTGATGAAAATGTTCGTGTCTGGTCCAGTACTGGTACCCAACTTAAGTTTCAAGTTTCAACTTCGTACGCTTTTTCGTTCTTCCTACATATAGATCACACCCATGCACACAGATCAATCCCAAAAAAACATGTATATTTTGGATTCATGGGGCCTGAAAATGTGTATATCCGATGAAAACTCAATTTCGAAAAATCTACATGAAAACAATACTTTCCTTCCCTAAATATTCATATAAGCCTATTACAGACAGGTGGAGTGTTAAATTTTTTACACTCAATCTCTTAGTTTCAGGGCTACAAAGAAATAGTTCTGTTTCTTATCACATGGTCAGCAAATTTTATGACTAAAGCATTTAAGAAACGAAGAGGTAGAGGTGTAAAAGACACTAATCACACTTATCTCGTCTGAGAATAATGAATTTCATTATACAGCCTGACCCTATAATGAATGAAATGGTGTCATTTGCAGGGTGGAAAGTAGATTTTTTTTAGAGGCCCTGGCATGCTGACAAGCATACTTTTCCACTCAGTAAGGCAATTGTAAACACATGACTCTTCGTTTTACTAAATAAAGCCTCTAGATGTTCAAACCAGACTTTAAGAGGAAATTGTACGATGTTTGACTCATAATTCTGATTTTCTGTTTTTTATGTTTTTTAATAGTTTAGACCTACACCTATCACAAAAACATTAAATTACAACAAAAAATTATTTTAACGAAAAATATTTAACTTTTTATCAGGTTCATCCTAAAAAATTAACACTTCGCCAAGAACAAATATTTTTTATATTTTTTTTATATTGCTCGTTTTAGTGCAAAAAGAATTTTAGTTTTTTTTTAATTATCTGCTTCACTATTTTTAATATTCTCCGCTGTTGGTGCAGCTTTCAAACCAACTGTCGATGGGAAATTAAACTTATTTGTGTACATTTTGTTTCTCATTTGTGCCTTTTCCCGTAAATTTAGATTTTTAACACTTAGGTACGTTTTCTTAGAAACCATTTAACATACTAAAAATTTTTACCAGTTGACCAATTTTATTTTAGGCTAAAATTTTTACCAGTTGATATCATGTACACGCATATTCACCGACATTGTTTTTACTTCCTCAGATGCTAAAAAAAAAATAGTAATATCCAAAAAACGTAGAACAAAATTGTAAAACATTAATGTTGTTCGTTATTCTTTTAAAAACTTTATGGTCCAACAGATTAAATTGAAAAAATGTCAGTAGCTAAAACCATCCTACAACTATAAGTGTGTAAAATTTCATGGTCGTAACTTTCACCAATCCTATGAAAAATGTACCTAAAAATAGCAAATTGAACATTGGCGGGATACAAAGTAAAATCTCCCCTTCAGCTGATCACCTGAACAACACATATTCAAACAGGGCAAGAGAAAGTAAAAATATATTTGATAGATAAGTACAGTTCTTGAGTATGAATGGTAGTTCTGACCTAGAGAACGCCGCGATGGAGTGGGTAGCAGTGCGGGGGTCCTTATCGTACACATTACATTAATTAAATAGACGTGTAAATCATCCATTTAGCTGAAAAATTATGAAAACTTAAGTTTTAAATGATGTTGTTTAGGTCAACAGCCGAAAGGCTGGTTTGAACCTCTAGAGGTTTTACTAAGTAAAACGAGGAATGAGGTGGTTTACCATTGCCTTCCTCACTGAGTGGAAAAGTACACTTATCAGCATGCCGAGCCCTCTGAAAAGCACATATTTACCACTCTGTAAATGACAACTTCACTTCATTCACCACAGGGTCTGGCTGTACAATGAAATTCATTACTTTCAGAGAAGATAACTCTGATTAGTGTCTTTTACACCTCTACCTCTTCTGTTCTTAAATGATTCAGTCATTTAATTGGTTGACCATGCGATAAGAAACAGAACTATTTATTTTAGCCCTGCAACGAACATTTTAAATGATAGTTTCACATATAGCATATATCAATCTTTCAAGAAATGTTATTTTCAAATACGAATTTACGTAGTGAGTGTATATTCAACAACGCGGACGATTTATTTTAGTTACTATAGTCCAATTCACAAAAGAAAAACACCTGTCTTTAAAGAGCAATATCTTTTGAACCGTTGTATTTAAAAAGAATACATTAACATGTAATACTTTGTAGCCCTATACGTTTCAAAGTATGTGTGAACAACGGAATAGTTCCGTGAAGTTGGTTATACTGGAAAAGTGGTTAAAAACAGGGTTCTTTTTATACATACTCGTTATATTTAATATACTATTAATTTCCAAGAATGTTAATGTACATTCTGTAACAAACAATAAAACAAGCTTTAATTTGATGTATCATAATTATTAAACCTGCCCATAACGGACAGGTGGAGTGTCAAATTATTTACACTCACTCTGTTCATTGCAGGGCTAAAATAAATAGTTCGGTTTCTTATCACATGGTCAGCCAATTAAATGACTGAATCATTTAAGAACAGAAGAGGTAGAGGTGCAAAAGACACTAATCAGAGTTATCTCCTCTGAAAGTAATGAATTTCATTGTACAGCCAGACCCTGTGGTGAATGAAGTGAAGGTGTCATTTGCAGAGTGGAAAATATGTGCTTTTCAGAGGGCCCGGCATGCTGATAAGCGTACTTTTCCACTCAGTGAGTGTTAGCAATGGTAAACCACCTCACTCCTCGTTTTACTTAGTAAAACCTCTACAGGTTCAAACCAGCCTTTTGGCTGATGACCTAAAAAAAATAAAAATTATTAAACAGACAACAGTTTAAAAGATATTGCTGTTTAAAGACAGGTGTTTTCATTCATGAATCGGGCTATAGTAGCAGCTACGCTCGGCCGCCGCGCGACAGACACTGTTTAACCTTACGGATTGTATAGAACAAACCATCAAAAGTATAATTCAGCCGTTATTAGTTTGCTCCTATTGTCAACAAACCATAGCCAGCTACTACAGGGTGCAGGCTAGAGTCCACGACTTTATGAATGTCGTATTCCTATTAAGTTAACTATGTTTTAAATTACAAATACTTAAAATACTTAAAACATGAGTCATGATATGATGTAGACCTAACAATTTCATTTATAATAATACTTTTATTAGTATTTTGTATTTAAACACTTTTAAAAGTATTTTGTTGTTACTTTTTAATCACCGTGAACTCATTTTATTATAACGCGCATGATCAGTGACGTCATTATTTGTTTACATTAGGAGCAAACAAAGAAAGGCTGGGCATTTAAGATTTATTTTTCGTGGTGTTACTAGGGCGGTGCCATTAAAAAAAAACCACGATGAACGAGAATGAGTATATTATAGAATATTAATACAAAGCCTATGAGGCTTACTTAGTATACGGTTAACACTTAATAATTAAGTACAAAAAAGTATTTTAAAATCATTATCTAACCACATCAAAGAACTCATAAAAAATAAACAATCATTCCAAATCACGGTTCGCAAAAATCACTTTCATTAATTTTGAGTATTTATATGAATATTATAATAATGCCTCGTCATGCTTCCTTTATGGTGAAATTTTCTGGAACAAATATGACATTGAAACCCGGGTTCTTTTCCACATTCCATTTTCCGATGATTTCGTAAACTGCTTTCCAATTTGTATCGTTTACTGCAATCTGGACATTCATATTTACGTTCCGTCGAAAACGTCTGATTTCCAATTACGTTCAAATCTATTGAATTATTCGCTGCAAAATCTGTAAACAATTTAATAGTCTAATTAATTCCATAAATACATAATTTTATAATTAAAATAACAATCGTCTAATTTTTTTAATTATATCGGTGGTACAATGATAAAATTTTGCATGGAAATAATAATATATGTCAGGGTTCGATTTCTGATCAGAATTGAATTTTTGGCATCACCAATTTTTAATTATTGTCAAAATTTATAATCCACTAAATTGATATTATTTTTTGTCATCAATCGACTGGTTTGATGCAGTTCTCCAAGCTGTTCTATCTTATGCAAGTCGTTTCCTATCCACATACCTGCAACACCCTACATCTTTTGTAATTTTCTTTAAATATTCTAACATTTGCTTCCTCTCCATGATTCACTGCCTGAATATTACCCTCCATTATTGATAGAGTAATACCTGGATATCTTAAGATATGCCCCACTAGCCTATCCCTTCTGGTAATATGTTTCCAAATACTTCTCCTTTCATTCACTCGTCTAAGATCTTCTAAATTACTTATTTTTTCCACCCTTAACTAATCTTTAAAATGTTTCTATAACACCACATTTCAAAAGCTTTCATGCTCTTCCTTTCAACAGCCGGCCACATTGGCGCAGTTGGTAACGTGCTCGCCTCTCATCATGCGTTCCTGGGTTCGAATCCCATTCAGGCACGGCATATTTTCATACGATGCAAAAAAATCATTTCATCCTTCACTGTCTGCATTAGCAGTAATTGCACAACAGTCGGACGTTAAACAAAAAAAAAAAGTCTACAGCCCCTATTGCCCATGTTTCACTCCCATATATGCTACTCTCCAAACATAGTGTTTTAAGAAATTTTTTAAAATCTGTAAATCAATCTTTGTAAATGTCTGTAAATTATTTAAAACATCTTTCAAATTTACAGCTTTAAAAAACCGAATATATTTATTTGGAAAATTTAGTTTTTGGTCAAATATGATATCTAAATTTTTCTAAATGAAATGACATAACTTTTCATCAACACCTTCTGGATTTTTTTAGCTTTTATTTGTTATCGGGAACTGTACTTTGACAACAACCCAAATTGATTGCTGCATTATTTGACGTGATTTGGCATGATTTTTTAAACAGGGACCCTTAGTTGAGTTTGTTCAGGGATGGCTGTCAGCTGGTCACCAAACAAAGTCGCTTGCCCAACCAATGTTGCTTAACAATTATTACAGACTTGTTTCCAGCTGATTGACTAGGCGGCCCGAAGGCCGGAAATAGTTTAATAAATTAATAATGAAAATGTTACCATGGTAACTTCCGTGATTCTCTTTTCAAACATCTTTTCCATTCAAACATTAATATCTCGTTTTTCAGTTGATATATATTTCGCTACAAACATTCAAAATAGTTGGTGTTGAAATGAAACTTGTCTTCTTATGTTAAATTTCACAACTAAATCATCGTTTTCTTTATTTCCTTATTTCTGAAAATCGTAATTTTGTTAATTTATAAATGTATACTAAAATAATCATAAACTTGGGTTATAATAATTCAAAAAATGAATGATCTTTTTACTAATTCGGTATACGCTCTTACATTTGTAGCAAAAAAGAAAAAACACTAAGAACAATTTTCATACAGTTTAAAACTAAAAAAATTGTGACACGACTTAATATCAGTCACACAAATTTTAATCAGAACATACTGACTGCTACATCAAGGGTCGTTTCCCCGGTTAGGTCTGGAATTTTTTTACTGCTTATTTTTATTTAAATGATAAAAAACATTACCTTATTTTAATCATGAGTAAATAACGTTAAAAAATCAACAATGACGCTAAACTAAACTATGTAGAAACAAATGCTTTAAAAAAAATTGTAGGTTCTTTCTATAACTAATATATAACCTATATTTATTAACCTATATATAATTTTGTGATAGGGTGCATAATAAGGCCGTAATCTTAAAAAACTTCATTTTTTACCGATTTTGTAAGCAAAAAAAAAAATAACTAATTTTGTCCCTTAACTAAGCGTTGTAGAAAAAATGTTGGTTTTTTAATTTCCAACTTTTACTGTATATGTATACACGTTTGCCCTAAAATGCACATTAAGGCCGATATATTTTTTAAACAATTTTTTACCACGAAAGCACAGCCCAAACTATTTTTGCAGACATGGCCCTATCGTATAAAGCATAAAAATGTAGTAAATGAGAAGATTTGTAAGAAAAATCATAAGTGCCGTTTTTGGAGAAAAAATAAAAAATGTGAAAATTCACACGAATAAACTACTAATTAAGGTTGACCGAATTTGAAGAAAATTTTTTGTCAGGTTCCGTAGAAGTACCTAACTTAAGTTTCACGTTTCAGCTTCGCATGACATTCTGTTCTTAAAATATTTTGTTCATACAAACTCGCAAACAACCAATCGATAAAAACGAGGTTATTTGGTTCAGGAAATCTGTAATCGTGTATTTCCGGTGAAAACTCGATTGAGAAAAAATGACATGAAACAATACATTTCTTCCCTACACATTCATATAAAATGAAAAAATGAACAAAAAATTAAGCTTTTTCCCATAACAGGCAGGTGGAGTGCTAAATTATTTGCACTTGATCTGCTAATGCCAGAACTACAAAAAAAATAGTTCGGTTTCTTATGAATTGGTCAGTCAATTATATGACTGAAGCATTTAAGAATAGAAGAGGCAGAGGTGTAAAAGACACTAGTCAGAGTTATCTCCTCTGAGAGTAATGAATTTCATTACATAATCAGACCCTGGTGAATCAAGTGAAGGTGCTATTCGCAGAATGGAAAGTGGTTCCTTTTCGGAGGCCCAGGCATGGTGATAAGCATACTTTTCCAATCAGTGTGTAAGGCAATGGAAAACCACTTCACTCCTCGTTTTACTGAGGAAAGCCTCTAGAGAAGTGATTCTCAACCTGGGGGTCGTGGTGATATTATAGGGGAGTCGCGAAACAATAATGAAATCATTTTATGAGAAAAAATAATTTATTATAAACTTAATTATAAAAATTTTACATGCAATAAGTACACTTACTTGTAGAGAAAAGAAATTAATCATTAATTAATAATTAATGTGATGCCTGCATTTGTTTTTCATTTAAAATTCATTCACGTCCAAATGCACGTTCAAACATTCTCTCACAGCGAGTATTATAGAACGAGATTGAATTATAAAGAGCACGTACACATCAAGTTAAAACTTGTAAATTGCTCATGTATGTGCACGTTATACTTGCATGTTCATACACGTCGCTACAATAAAAGTATAAACGCAGCAATATAAAATAATAGCAATAGTTGTATTCCATTTTTTTACTGTCTGTATTTTCTTTAAAGACATAAAACTAGTACAGTTTGTTTATATAATATTAAAAAAACATTTTACATATATAATTACAGTCAAATGCAGTTATTAATATTAAGCCTTACTATTATTATTATCCGGCGGGGTGGGGGGGGGGTCGAAAAATATTAATTTTATTTCTTGTTACTATTTGGGGGTCGCAAAAAAAGGTTGAAAATTACTGCTCTAGAGGTTCAAACGACCCATTCGGCTGATAACCTAAACAACAACAAAATTAAGGATAGCTAAATAAAATAATAGTGAACGGATTTATTTATTTATTTTTTATTATTTTATAATAGCCTAATTAAATAATAAATTACTTATTTCTAATAGGTATCACATTATGAACAACTATCATATGACTTTTCATATTTCCAGGGCGATGAAATTTGCGTAAACAAACATAGCATTCATACTGAGGATCTTTCCCACACTCGAACTGTTTATGAATTCTTAAACTGCGCAAATGTTTGTATCGTTTATCACAGTCGACACACTTGTATTCGTTGGGTACGTTATGAAATTTTGTAGAAAAGCAACTATTGATTCTTAAATTAGTTTCTTCTGTAAACATAAACAAATCTGAAAGAAAAATTTATAATTAGTTAAAATAATCGACCATCAATAAACATTATAAAATTTTATGTTTTTAAATCTACAACAAACATTTAAATTAATTGATTGCCTATATATTATTTTAAAAAATAGGCTTACACAGCACGCATACAATAACTTAACTTAAAAGTGGATTTTTCTAAACCTTCCTAGATTTTCCTCACTTCTACAATATTACAAAGTAACAAGAAAAAAAATAAGGTAAGACTGAAATACATAAATTTTAAAAATTCCTCTTTATTTTGGTCCAATAATTTTTCTGTCAGTTGCTCAAGAAACCTTTTTTTTAGCTTTTATTTGTTATCGGGAACTGTACATTGTTGACAACTACCCAATGTGACCGCTGCTTTTGGCTGTATTTTTTTTTTTTGACTTGGATTAGACGTGAGTTTCAACAGGGACCCCAGTAGAGTTTGTTCATGGATGGCTGTCAACTGGTTACCATATAAAGTCGCTTGCCCAACCGGTGTTACTTAACAAATAATAGCGACTTTCTACCAGCTGACTGACTGGGCTGGCCCGAAGGCCCAAGAACCCTAATGAGAAATAAAACAGTAAAAAATTAAAATTGTTACAGGCTTAACAATTGAAGAGCTTAGTGGAAGAAGGTGCTATGTAACAAAAATATAGTTTTGAGAAAATTACGATCAAAATTTTAAGGATGCCATAATTTTGTGAATTGTCTGACTTTCATTTTGGCTTTTGCATATTTTTGCCCCTTCGTGGATTTTTTTATTATTGGATTATTGGATCTTCAACTTCTCAATGTTTTCTTTTTAACGTTCTCATGATTGTAATGCCTTCAACTATTAAAAATTTGTATTGCGCACTATCTCCTCTGAGATTGGATGAACAGTATGTATACTGTAAATAACATTAAATAAAGTTTTTTATAAGGGAATTAAAGAACAAAACATTACTTCACACTTTTACTGATAAAGATAAATATCTGTTACCATAGTTAATGTTTTTATTCTAAAACGAAAATATCTTGCATGATGAAAGAAGAAAAGTGCCAAGTAATCATAACAACTTTATTAATAAAAAAGCATAAATTAAGCAGTAGGCGTACGTAGCACATAAATCCACTAGTGTTTTCTTAGAATGTAGAGATAGATATTCTGTGTCATTTGTACAACTTAATATAGTCATAGCGTCTTAAATCTGTCACAAAAACTCAATTTTTGAGAATTGTTACATAGCACCTTTATCCACTCAGCTCTTCAATTATTTGGGCATTACTTAACAATATGTATTAAGAAAATTCGTATTTTTCTGCTATAGATCGTGAGACAAGACAATGCCTTTTGCGTATGGATGGGAAAAGAAATCTGACAGTGATGCCAACCTCAACAAGGAGAAACCATATTTCACTACCATGAAACTGCACCGTTAGTTAACCACATGTTGTCTTTCAATTAATATACTTCGTTGTGACTTGACACTTTTTCCACTTAAACCCCATTTCCTTTAAAATTTTACTTAACGTACAAATTTTCCAACTAAAATTTAGACTTTCTTTTAAAACCGGTAACAACGTTTCACATGTTGGCAACACTTTCTAATTGATATAACCGTTTCTTTTTTCTACCAGGTGTCAAAAAATCTGTTGATGAAAAATTATGTTCTTCACTGTCTTTAACTTTCTTCCTTATATTTCGAATTGTGGAAAGAGAAACATCACAGTAGTTAGCCGCTCGTTCACGGCTATTGTTAAGAGGCACGGAAAGGTATTTTTGTTTAGCTTCAACTTCACAGCATTTTACTACATTGCATATTAGATATCGTTGAACACTGTGAAAAGTTCGACCGCGTTTTCGAGAAACCAACATTTCCGTTTACGGTAACAAACAGTTATATTCGTACAGTTAACCTACGTATGTTCTCTAAGTATAGTTTATATTGTTGTGGTGGCGAACTGATACCAAAGTAGTTGCGCCTGCGCAGTGATGCTTTCCCCCTTTACCCCTCTTTAAAACCAAAGTCAAACTCTTGACTCTAATAACTATAAATAACAGTTATTTATCCACAGACTACGTATAAAAATTTAATGAAATTTTGTTGGCAGAAATGGAGTTTCAGCCGCAAAAAGCTCTGTTAATGTGGAATCTTATCGAGGGTATAAATCCAGTTCCCAGAAATTATCAACACATTCAGTTAGTCCCTTCCAAGAATGTGTAATATGTTCTACTACTGTGAAACTATTACTCACGTGTATGACAGCTTAAACCTAATCAAAATTTTTAAGATAATCAACGACAATCTTCGTTTCCTTTTTGGTTTATTTTCGCATTTACAGCGAAGCGCACTATAATCTATAATAACATTTAAATTTCTTCAACCTTAAAAATTTACTACGCCAAATAGTTGAATTGCATAATAACAAATTGTTAATTAGTTTTAATTTTTTCTCTCACAAATGTTTATATATAAATAATAAATGGTTTATTTATTTATTTTTTTTGTCCATTATATTGTTAACCTCGTCTGTGGAACGTCAGGTAGGTGTAGTGTAGATTTATGCATTTTTAGGTTAGTAAGATTTTCGGTGGAATCGTTGTTAGTGTGTTCTCTAAATTATAGTGAAATCAAAAGGAGTTTGAAGGTCGTTGTTTAAAGTGTCATTCCGTACGTATTACCGACCACAAACGGATATTTAGGCCTATACGTCAGCAGCACTGTTTTTGTTTTTCATTGTGATAAATAGAAAGAGATGTTAGTGCAACAATAGCCAGCAATAATTAATGCTTTAAAATTACACAATATGAGGGAGACCCAAAATTAACGAGATCCGGGCTGTAGAGGTGAGCGATTGTGGGCTCTTGTAGAAAAACTCTTCCTGGTTCATTATGCGAAGCTTCGTCACTGTCAGTCAGTCCACCCGTTCGTCTGTAGTGAATTTTTAAGTGAAACAAGATTTCCCCTTTCAGCAAAAACATAAAATGACGTGAAAACGGCTACGGAAACTCTTGCAATGATCCAAATATATTAGCTTACAAGGAAGATAAATTAAGTAATAATCGGGTCTACGACTGGTTTCCACGTTTTAAAAGGGGTGAAATATCGGGTGAAGACCAACCTCGTTCTGGGTGGCCCTCAACCTCAAGGGCTGATTTTTTTTTATATCAGAGGTGTTATACACACCGAGTTTCTTCCTTCAGGCCAAACTGTTAACCAATTTTTCTACTTGGAGGTATTGAAGAGGTTATGAGAAAGCATCAAAAAGAAAAAGGCGGATCTTTGGCGCATATGGGACTATCAGACAACGCACCTGCTCACATCGCGTTGTTTGTAAAGCTGTTTCTTAGAAGGAATGAAATGATCCCGATTGTTCACCCGACCTGGCTCCCTGTGACTTCTTTCTGATCCCTACACTGAAAAGAAACATGAACAGGAAACATTTTGGGATGGTGGAAGATGTGAAATAAAAATTGCAGTAGAGCTTAAAGAACATTCCAATCAGTGAGTTTAAAAATTATTTTGAACATTGGCAAATAAAGGATGGACAAATTCATATTACCTAATGGTGAATACGTTTAAGACGATCAAATTTTGGAGTAAAATATTGATAAATGTTGTTGTAAAAGCTAAACAGACAGTCTCGTTACTTTACAGTCCTTACTCGTACATCTAGTACCGTTGCACCACATGACATGATACGCTAAGTTAGTTCCTAATTCTACCAATCAAATACGATAATCCCTCGTTATCCGCGGGGGTTACATTCCGAAGGGTTACCGCGGTTAGTAAAACCGCGGATAATAATACCTTATATGAACGAAAAGATTGGGGTTATGTTCTGAAGGGAAAGTCCTGTACTCGTTTTAAGTGTTTAATACAGTAAGCGCGCCAGCTCGTGATCCGCGTGAGGAATTTCTATTACGGCATGCAATAAAAGATTATACTATTCATTTAAAAAACATTTACATAATGTTCCAATCATTATAAAGCAAACTTTACTTTAATTTTTTCAATTTAATCTAAAATTATAGTTGTTCTTTTACTTTTCTTTCATTTTTAAACGGGACGCAGATATGCTCCTTTACACAATTTTTCATCACAGTTTTCTGTAACTGATGCAATAATTTGTGTCGCCTTTGTGAATGAATTACCGATTTATTTTTCCGAGTAGACATATTACATTAAAACAAAACATATGATAAGTACACGTTGAAATTTAGTTAACACAAAATACACGAAACCAATAACTTATGGCACGTTAACGCACTTTCTATTTCAAAATAAAAGTCACTTTCGTTAGAAACATCCGCGACGCACAAGCACAAATGTACAACTGTACATCGTGACACGTGTATCCTTCGTGAAAAACAATAATACGTAGGACTATAATAAATAAATACGTAGACATAATAAATGTTTACATGATGAGTAAATGTTTTTGTACTGCACGATAAGACAAATGTTTTACTCTCACTCTACTTCTCCGTCCGCCCCACTTCCCCAGGCGACAGAGATCATGAGCTGGCGCGTGTACAGTAGTTTTATTTTAGGAACATTTTACCATTATTATAATCTATGAATATTTAATAAATACAGTAATGTACTCATAAAAAATTTAAGTTGCTTTAAAATATAGTTTGTTATGGCTGTTTGCTTCTTCGTCTTTTCAAACTCCTTGTGGACTTCTTGTTATCATCAGCTCCTGGAGTCCTCTTTTAAATTGAAGAGCCCTTTCCCTGACGGGATCCGTCTCCAACATGTGGTCAGCCAGTGCGTTGCCATGCTGAGGATCTCGTTGATGGTTAGTGAAAAAATGCTTGGCTTAGTTTCAGGATGGTCGAACAAACAAATAACTGTACGTACGTACGAAGAAGTTAGAGTGACACATGGAGGAAAACGTACGAAGAAATTACAGTATGGTGCCTGGGCGTACGAATGGCGGTGAGGGTGGGGTGTTACTGGCGAGGCCCGGTACCCGGTGACGCCCTCACTACGTACAGTACGCGGAAATATAGCTTGGCTCATGGCGGCCGTCGCCATACTAGTGTGTGACTCAACATGATACGGATGCGAACAAATTTATTCAAACACATGTTTTCAGAATTGTATGACTTCCCAACCAAGTACGGTGTACACAAAGTGAGAAAACATACGTATTTCAAGGTTTTAGGCCCACAGACAAAGTCCGCGGATACCAAGGTATTACTGCATCGCTTACTTTAGTAGAACTTACAGATTAATAAACGCAATACGCAAATCTTCAAAACTTTCGAATCTTGTGCCTCATTTTATTGGCCCTAGAACTTTGACATTTTAAATAATTGGTTCAACAACATAACAAAATGATAGTTGAAATGAAATATTTATTTTAACACGAATTTCTTTATGACCATCTATGTTTTTGTGGTATGACACTGTGAACAGTAATCATATGACTTTTCATATTTCCAGGTCTGTGAAATTTCCTAAAACAAATTGTACATTGATATTGTGGTTCTTTTCCGCATTCTATCCGCTGATGGAATATTAAACTTTGATTGTGTTTATATCTCCGACCGCAATCTTTACATACGAATTGATTTTCCCCTAAATTCATTGATTTTGATCTGAAGTTACTAAAAACACGTTTTGGCATCATTGTTGTAAAATCTGAAACAAAAATTGTTTAAAATTATTCGAACGAATTGTTAAAAAAAATTGCATATTGGAATCTTAATTATTTTCAAATAAAAATACGAAGAAAACTAATTAATCTAACATTGCTACATTTTCAATTCAAACAGCTTCTATTATATTGTCCTAAATATGGTATATCGTGTTAACCCTTAATAGGTCTTTGGTAAGTATACTTACCACTGTCAATAAGGTCGATTTTTTTAAGAACAAGCTATGCAGTTGAACCGTAAAGGCATTTTATGGTTTTATAGATGTTCTCTGGTAAGTGGGCTATCCACATTTTGAAATAAATGCGCAGCGACCATGAGTTACACGAATATGGTAAGGATTCATACCAGCGTACGCAACCGTCTTGTTTTGTTGTTACTTGTGTAAAGTGCTTAGAAAATTCGAGTTTTTTTACGGGAAAGCAAGCATTCATGCTAATATAAAGTTGAGATAAGTTATTCGACACATTTTTCTGTTATATATGGCTACAAGTTGTTTTAATAAGCATTCTTACCACTAAACATAATGTGATTCCCATTTCAATAAACGTTCCTTGGTAAGTATACTTACCACGGCTTAACAAAAAAAATGTCTTTCTGTTCTGGCACTAGAAATACATTATTCATATCCCTACGTATTAAACAAAATTTAAGATTTTACTACATGTATATTTCCCCCGTAGTACTGCCCTATAAAGGGTTAAATTATTTGCACTCGATCTGCTAGTCCCAGGACTACAAAAAAAAGTTTTATTCCATTTGACATGGTCAGCCAATTATATGACAGAAGCATTTACGTACAGAAGAGGTTGTTGTTGTTTAGATCATCAGCCAAAAGGCTGGTTTGAACCTGTAGAGGTTTTACTAAGTACAATGAGGAGTTGGTAGTTTACCAATGCCTTCCTCACTGAATGGAAAAGTATGCTTATCAGCATGCCGGGCCTTCTGAAAAGCACATATTTTCCACTCTGTAAATGACACCGTCACTTCATTCATCACAGGGTCTGGCTGTATAATAAAATTCATTACTTTCAGATGAGATAACTCTGATTAGTGTCTTTTACACCTCTACCTCTTCTGTTCTTAAATGATTCAGTCATTTAATTGGCTGACCATGTGATAAGAAACAGAACTATTTATTTTAGCCATGCAACGAACAGATTCAGTGTACATAATTTGACACTTCACCTGTCTGTTTTTGGCAGTGTACTGCCCTATAAAGGGTTAAATTATTTTCACTCGATCTGCTAGTCCCAGGACTACAAAAAAAAGTTTTATTCCTTATGACATGGTCACCCAATTATATGACAGAAGCATTTACGTACAGAAGAGGTAGAGGTGTAAAAGACAGTAGTCACAATTATCTCCTTCGACTTTGAGTGTAATGAATTTCATCCTTTGTACAACCAGACCCGGTGTGAATGAAGTGAACATGTCATTTGCAGGATGGAAAGTAGATGCTCTTCAGAGGGCCTGGGGTGCTGATAAGCATACTTTTCCACTGAGTGAGTAAGGCCACTTCACTCCTCGTTTTACTTAGTAAAGCCTCCAACCCTTCGGCTAACAATCTAAACAACAAAAACAGATTATCTCTACAGAGCAGAGACCTCCGCAACTATCAGAAAGCTCTTTATCAGCCTCACCACAGTTATTTGGTACATAAAACGTTTCTTGTACTTCCTCAACACGTAAACAATTTGAATAAAAGGGTTTTCAAAAGTAGTGTACATGAATGGATATTTAATTGAAAAAGGGAAAATCGAAATACAGTATCTCGTACCTCAAAACAAAATTACTGTCTCACTTATTTTTGTTATATATTATTACTATTATTATTATTATTATTAGCGAATACTCCCTTGAAATGGAAGACGCTAAGAAAATGCTTCGTTTTGTTTTTCATTTTCTTGTTTTTCTTATCTTGCCAATACAGTTTCATTCTTATGCTGTGTTGCTTTTTTCGCTCCTAATCCCATTTTGGCCTGTATTGCTTCGGTTCCTTTGGCTCTAGTGTAACTTCCCATTTGTTGATTTTGCTTCTAAAGCTATCTCTGTCGAAAATTTCCTCTGTTTCAATATTCGCCTACTGTAGATCACCTTTGGTTTGTGTTACCAAACCAAGGTAAGGAGGGTACTACGCAGTGTAGTACTCTCGTATTTTAGATTGTAGTGTTTTTTTTTTTAATTAATTGTATAATTTTTAATAGATTCATGATTTTAAAGCCAGCTCTAGTCTATTTGTTAATTTACATTCTGACTGTGTTACTAAATAAAAAAAAACTTAACTACCCTAGGACATTAATTTTCGCCATAGGATTTGACCATAGGAAGGTCAAGTTTCTTTCACTTCGTACATTGTAAATTTTATAAATGTATTGCAACATTCAAAAAATATATATATTTATTTACAGAATACATAATTACTTATGTTTTGCGTAACGAACTAATATTTTTATACATTATTTTTAATTTTTATAGGCCTACTATTTTTTTATATGAGCTAATATTGTAAAAATAAGGCTATAAATTTAGTTTTATTATTATTATTATTATTACTATTATCCCTGCGGGAAAGGGGAGGAGGTTCATAAGTCATATGAAATGGCGTCATCTATAGAACTAATTAACCACCATTCCAGGGCCACCATAAAATGCAAGGGTTGTAAAATAGTAAAAAATTACTTTACCTTACGTTGATACCTACAATAAAATAAAGGAAACAGGTTAAAACAATATATATTTAAGAAAAGAAAAAAATTAATAAAATATTTCTGTATTTTATTACGAAAAACACATCATCATATTTATGAACGAAACAAAAAATAACTTGTTATATAATAAAATACAATTGTAAAAAACTAACCAAAAAACCCAACTTCATTAATAACTATTTACTATATTACAAAGGCACATTTAATGTGAAACAGAGTGTACTTGCATTATATAATTATAAATACAAATAAACAATTCAATAAGCTACTAGTACATAATATAATCCAACATAATAAATACATTAATAAATAAATAAATACAATGAATACAATACCAAAACAGTTTAAACCCTTTCAGTTCGGAAACCAACCAAAGTCCGCAAAACAGGAAAAAGTCGATATATTTTATGTAGTAATAACATCCGGTTTACCGGAGTTCGTAAGTTATGCATAAAGTGCCAACGTCCGGATAACCGAACATTCGTAAAAAACGTTTTAACAAAAATTAATGGAATAATGTATTTTGAAACCGCCTCCGTGGCGTGGTGACTAGAGCGCCAGCCTACAAACCGATAGTTCCCGGGTTCGGTTCCCGGCTAGGCTCTGGAAATTTTAACAAGATAAAACCACCGTTAAGGTACCAAAACCCACAGTAGTTGCTAATGACCAAGCTGTCGATGTGACTTTAAATAAACAAAAATAAAACTATTTTAAATATTTTTAGTATTTTAACGATTTTTTTATGAACACAATACAATTAATTTTTAACAAGAAATTTTAGTTTTCTGTAACGTTGACATTTTATTCGGTAATGGCATACTTACGCCTGCAAGTTTTCAAAATAAGGGCAAGCACTTTTTGTACACCCTTATTAAATTTAAAAGGCACTTTAGATCAAACTTTAAAATATTGTTTCGGCACTGAAAGGGTTAAATAACGATTTAAATTACACTGAATCTTTTTTATAAAGATTAAACTTAAAGAAAAGGAACACTTAAAGGTGGTTAATTATTAAAAGAAAACAAAAATTACTTCAAATAAAATTGACCCATTTATGATGGATAATCGAGATTTGGGTATTTCCTCTTATTCCCCCGCCACGGTAGAACTGCTGAATTTTAGTGTCTTATCTACCCTGACTGCCCATAACAGACAGGTAGAGTGTCAAGTTTTTTACACTCAATCTGTTAATTGCAGGGCTAAAATAAATAGTTCTATTTCTTATCTCATGGTCAGCCAATTAAATGACTGAATCACTTAAGAACAGAAAAGGAAGAGGTGGAAAAGACACTAATCAGAGTTACCTCCTCTGAAAAAATTAAGTAATGAATTTCATTATACAACCAGACCCTGTGGTGAATGAAGTGAAGGTGTCATTTGCAGAGTGGAAAATATGTGCTTTTCAGAGGGCCCGGCATGCTGATAAGCGTACTTTTCCACTCAGTGAGTAAGACAATAATAAATCACCTCACCCCTTGTTTTACTTAGTAAAGCCTCTAGAGGTTCAAACCAGTCTTTCCGCTGATGACCTAAACACATCTAACCTGAATTGTTCTACTCAATTGTAGTATCTTATCTTAATGTATTGCACTCCGCAATATGAAATATAAAATTACATAAATTAAACCAGAAAGCGGCATAGGTTAGAATTAAGTTATTGTTGATCCTCACCGTACGGTAAGAAGCTGCCAATGCTACTACGGTCATGAATTTGTTTAATTCAGTTGGCAGTGTTAATTCTAAAGAAAAGGCTGTGCAATATTTGCAACGAAATATTCTGCACAAGCAATGCGTTTGTTGAAATTATCCTGATATGACTTTGTCGCTTACGGATAAAAACGATCAATGGCGTTGTCACAGCCGTGCGTGTTGTGAAGTGGTACAGTATTCAGATGAACTAATGTCCCCTAGCCGTGGGAGTGAGAGAATGCATAACGCTCTCACTCGCACAACCCATACGCGCCGTTCCAATAACATTGTCTTTAATTTTACTCATTGTTGTGAGCAAGCGTTTATGCATGCAGTAAACTAACAAGCAAGATAACGACTGTAGTATATTTTCAGATTTGGATTATAACGATAAATACCTTTGAGCGCATGCGTAATTATGCTACATATTTCCCTCCCACTCGCTCGGCTATGGGACATTAGTTCGTCTAATACCTTTACATGTGAACTATTCACAAAATATTAAAACAAAATCCATTATGGCGGTGGAATAAGAGAAAAGACACCGAGATTTCACTGTATTTGATTTTTAGTAACAGTGAAAACATTTTTTTTACGTTTTGGTGGAATAATATTATGTACCATTAATATATGTCTATTCATATTAGCAGGTCGATGAAATTTTCTTAAACAGACGTAGCATTGATAACCGGGTTCTTTGCCACATTCGAACTGCTTATGTATTATCACACTCGATGAATGTTTATAACGTTTGCCGCAATCGGAACACTCGTATTTATTTTCAGGTGAAGACGTTTCTTTCATTTTCGACGATGAAGAATTTATTTTCGATATTAGAAAAAGATCTGAAACAGACTCATTTGAGATATTAACGTGGAAAATATAAAAATAAAATAATTTATTTTAATTTAAAATTTAAAAAAAAATAAAAAAAGGAAATTAATTAAGAAAAAGACGATCAAGTGAATATACCATAACCTCAAAATTGCATGGCTTAAAAAATAATTTACAATGTAAACATATTACACGTACAGTTCAGCCTCTCTAAGTTTGCTCCTAATGTAAACAAATAATGACGTCACTGAGCATGCGCATTATATCAAAATGTGTACACGCTGATTAAAAAGTAACAACAAAATACTTTCAAAAGTATTTAAATACATAATACTTTTAAAAGTATTTTTCTAAATAAAATTGTTAGGCCTACATCATATCATGACTGATGTTTTTAGTACTTTAAGTACTTATAATTTAAAAAATAGTTAACTTAATAGGAATACGACATCCGTAAAGTCACAGACTCTAGTGTTCACCCTGTAGTAGCTGGCTTTTGTTTGTTGACAGTAGGAGCAAACTAAGAACGGTTGAACTGTAGATACAAATGTTTTAAAATAGGATGAGAGTAAATTTACACAATGATTTAGCACAGGGAAATTTTTAATGTAATATTTCCCTGCAGGGAAATTTTTTCCTATAATGAAACAGCTGATTTATTTAAACATTTACTTTTATTGTTCAACATTTTGTTCTTAGTTTATTCCTTTTCGTATTTGGAGTGGAAAATGGTGTTACGGATAATGATTTAACTTCTTTATAATTTCTCCACACACTACTAATACTAACACGCAGTCGCTTTCCCCGTTTTTTCAACCAGCTCTTGAACAGTAAGAGCATTTCGTTCGCTTTCCATAACATATATAAAAACGTTAAAAATTACCTCACGTGTTTGCCCATGAATAACCTTTGACCCTTACCAAGTTTACTTTGTCCCGTAAGAGGCATTGTAACATACAACCAATATTCCGCTGCAGGATATAACACAACTGTTAGAATTATGATTACTTTACAAAACGTAGAAAAGGGAAATTTTTCATCAAAAAAGGGAAATTTTAACATTGCAAAAAGAAAAAAAATCCCTTACGAATTGTTTTTGCACTCTCATCCTATTTTAATCTTACTGTAAATATGATATGTACATGTTAGTGTAAAGTCACGTTAATCCCTTCAAAAGGCAATTTAACCCACCAGGTTGTTCTAGAGGTAAAGTCGTCGCCAAAATCAGCTGTTTAACAGCTGATTTTCGGAGACGAAGGTTCCTGGTTCAAATCCTAGTAAAGGTAGTTACTTTTATATGGATTTGAATACTAGACAGTGGTTACCGGTGTACTTTGATGGTTGAGGTTTAATTAACCATACTCTCTCAGGAATGGTCGGCCTGGGTTTGTACAAGACTACACCTCATTTACACGTCATACACATCATCCTCATCTCATTGGGTCATGGGGTTGCTTATTGTTCTAAATTGAACAGATTGCAACGTACACAAATTACGAATAAAAAAAAGAAGGCAATTTTGCGCGCAATTTGTGATATCAACATGAGAATTCATTATTTTACTATTCTAACAACTCGTCACTTGTACGTTTTTAAAGTGCTTTCCCTGTTCTATAAAATGTCAAGATAATTTTGGCTCTATATATTTGTGATTCTACATTCAGTTGCCTATAACAGGCAGATAGAGTGTTAAATTAATTGCATTCCATCTGCTAGTTCAGGGCTGCACAAAAGAATTCTCTTATCACATGGTCAGCTAATATGCTTATCACGGTTGATGAGCTCTGCAGTTCCACACATTTAGACCTATCAGAACGTTTACCAGCGTTGCCAGATTGTACCTGACAAACATTACGTGCGCATGCGTATAAGAGCTGCAATAGTTCAGTCTCGTCTTGCATCTCGTACTGAACACATTGATTATAGAGTGCGTTAACATGCAATACTTTACAATATTATCAGCTGATTGTATGTTTATAGGTTATAATATTGATATTAAAAGACCCAAAAAAAAGGCTGACAAAATGTTTAACAGAGCTACAAGAGCAAGTATTGGCAACGTTGCTGGCAAGTGATTGGCTAGCTATAAAGTGGGTAGGGGGCAATGCGTACTCTCAGAGCTCATCAGCCCTGAAAAATAGGATAATTATATGACTGAAGCATTTAACAACAAAACAGGTACAGTATAGGTGTAAAAGACACTAGTCACAGTGTCTTATATTCTTTAAGAGTAATGAATTTAATTATACAGCCAGACCATGTCGTAAATTAAGTAAAGGTGTCATTTGCAGGGTGGAATGTAGATGCTTTTCAGAGGGCCGGACTTTCTTATAAGCATACTTTTCCACTCAGTAAGGAAGGCAATTATAAATCACCTCACTCGTCGTTTTACTTAGTAAAGCCTCTAGAGGTTCAAACCAGCCCTTCGGCTGATGACCTAAACAATAACAACAAATAGCCTACTTTTAATAAGTCTTAAAGCAAGTTTTGTCATGTGTAGATAACCAGATCCCGAAAAAAACACAAATTAAACGTCACAATATAATATATAATGTCACAATAAGTAAATTGGTAGAGGTTTTTTGTCATAGGGTATTTTATTATGCTATTTCATAACTTTGCTGATGTATGTATTATCATTTATTAACATTTTATAAATTATACAAACAAGTAAATCTCCCTTCAACAGTTGTTTAAAGAGCTGAACTAACAGCTGAGAATATTAAAAACCATAATGCAGATATTTTGAAAACTAAAATTCTTTTTGCACTAAAACGAGCAGTATAAAATTATGAAAAAATATTCGTTCTTCTTAAAATGATAATTTTTCTGTTTAAACCTGATAAAAACTTAAATTTTTTCACAAAAACATATTTTTTGACGTACCTAATTTAATGTTTTTCTGGTAGATCTAGGGCTAAACTATTGAAAACCATAAAAAAACCAAAAACCGAAATTTTGAGTTAAAACCATCGTGCAATCTCCCCTTAAAGTAAAAATAAAACAGTTTTTTCAAAATATTTGTCTTAAACATAAGAGTTGTCGTTAAGCGGAGTTCGACTGTAAAAGATGTAAACAAAAAAAATAATAAAAATAGATGTAAACAATTACAATTTCTTATAAAAATAAATTTATTATTTTAAAATAATTTGAGCAATAATATTAACAATTAATAAAATAATTAAACGAATTTATTAGGGAAACATTTATGAACATTGCCGATATGTCGATTCATACTTCCTTGATGATGGAATTTTCTGAAACAAATGTAACATTCAAATCTGGGATTTTTTCCGCATTCTTTATCTCTATGAGTCCATAAGCTACACCTGTGTTTGTATTTTCTACCACAATCCTGGCAAGTATATTTACCATTTTCAACCGATTGTTTGCTTTCTTCTGAATTGTTAAATTGAAAACTCATGGTATAGTTATCTGGAACAAAATATTATTTTAGTACTGTGACAAATAATCACAATAATTATGATTATCATACTTTTCACGGTTGGTGAGCTCTGCTGGTTCACGCGTTTAGACCAATCAGAACGTTTGATCAATCACCATAAATGCAGAAAGATACTGTGAAACTTTGTGATGGTTTCGGAGCTTCCGAACAGTCGGCGAGCTCCAAGTCATGGTGGCAATGTTTTATGAAGAGGGTATTGTAAAGTTTGTACACGGGTACGATAAACGCCTCAATTTAAATAGCGATAATCTTGAAAGGTAAAATGAATATAAATTTTCATAATAAATTCCACAGTACTTGCTAATGACTTAGCTGTCGATGCGACTTTAAATAAACTAAAAAAAAACTATTTTGAATATTTTCAGTGTGCTAAAAGAACTATATTTTATTTTTGTAAAAACAATAATAATTAATTTTGAACAGGAAATTTTATTTTTCTGTAACATTGAATTTTTGGTCGGCAATAGCAGGTTTTTTTTTTAAATAAGGGCTGGCACGTTTTGTACACCCTTATTCAAACTAAATGGTACTTAACATCAAACTTTTAAATATTGTGTCACCGCCACCCCTTCTAATAAATCATTTACTGTGTTGCCGGCTTCAATACTGCTTCCGGCCTTTGTCGGCGCGGTAGGCCCTTTGACGGCATAGCGACAAACCTTTCGGCTCCCCACCGACAGAGGCCTTTGTCATCAAGGTCGAGCCAGTAGCCTCCTTCCAACACAGCACTCTCGGCGACTATAAAAAGAGCGCTGCACTGAGCAGAGCGATTCAATTCCGATCAAGACTCCGAGGGACTCACTTCGATCCAGACAACGACAAGACGTCCACCACGGCACGCGGCTGCCGGACTCCAGCGAAGACTAAAGCTTCCGCTTGCCGACTCGTCACCGTAAGCCGTCGACTGGACCGTCATCGCCCGCTGACGCGAGCGATGCCCACAGCGGTCCCTCGACCGAGCCTTACGCCCACCGGACCTGACGAAGTAGCCATCGACGCACTACTGCGACGGAAGAAGAAGATGTCTCCGCTGGACAACGACACGCCGGGTCGCTCAGCTCCTCGACCGCCACGACGACTACGACCGACGTCTCTCCAAGACGACCACCGCTTAAACGGCCCTTTTCAGGGCCACAAAACTAATAAGGTTAGCCACTTAATGTCGCCATCCGGTGACAATTGTTTCGGCACTAAAAGGGTTAAGAAGATAGATACAGAGAAGCGGTTGGTCAGATTTTCATTGGGTCTATAATCATTTGACGATAGATTTAGGGGTAAATGAGTATAAGAAAGACAGATATACTCGAGAGTTTATGGGGACCATTTTTAGAGCCAGACCATCCGTGCTACAATTAAATATTAGACCCGACAGGGAGAGGGAAAGACGTCTATAGTCGATCTGCTGTAAGAGTACTCCGCGCGAAGCAAGCGCCTATACGTTGTATACGAAAGTTTTACACTAGTTGGCGCGTATCTACCTCTCCGCCGGACAATTATCTTGCACTACGTTCCATCATTAAAATATCTACAACCAGTTAAAATAAACATTATCCTTTAAGCGTTTTCAGTTATACCGTTTTCATTGCTTGTAGTTATTGTAGTTTCATAAAGACTCCTTAATTAATTATTTTAACCATTACATTTAAAAAAACATTTTTTCTACTTTTTAATGTTTACCGCTTTTATGTTTCAAAAACTCAACACATTCACTATCACGCATGTTAACAAAACACAGCTTACAAAACTTATACTTCAGTCTACGAATAAAATCGAAACGAACCGATACATTCCAAACGATAACTGATGAAACTAAAAATGAGTTAAACACGGGCTAGTGCAAACAGTTGTATTAAACTAGTCACAAACATTAATTATTTTAATGATATGAAATAAACAATCTGAAATGATAAACAACGAATCACTGGAATTGATTACTCTCCTGTTATAATTATTCAAGCGCATTAGTCTTATATTACTACTTGTGACCAAAAATAAAACAAAACTGAGTCTATAATGAAAACCTACTAATCATTAATAATAATGTAATAATAGTAAATAATGTAACGAAAAATAACAATGTAAGAGTAACAATAGTAAAAGTTTTAGTTATTAATAGTAAACTAATGTTAGATTTATAAAATATTTTCTACCAGATGAATTTTTTTTTTATTCCTAATTTGTGTACGTTGCAATCTGTTCAATTTAGAACAATAAGCAACCCCATGACGCAATGAGATGAGGATGATGTGTATGACGTGTAAATGAGGTGTAGTCTTGTACAGATCCAGGCCGACCATTCCTGAGAGAGTATGGTTAATTAAACCCCAACCATCAAAGTACACCGATAACCACTGTCTAGTATTCAAATCCGTATAAAAGTAACTACATTTACTAGGATTTGAACCAGGAACCTTCGTCTCCGAAAATCAGCTGTTAAAACAGCTGATTTTGGCGACGACTTTACCTCTAGACCAACCCGGTGGGTCTCTATCAGATGAATTGAACGTGTTTTCATTATAATATTAAGCTTAGAGCGAATTAGTGTTGTATGGAATTTTGTTTTTGATCATGATGTGGGTATTTTTAATTAATGCGCATGCGCACTTGTGTTGCTGGTTGCCTACGTCAGAGTACTCTTAGCGTAGACAGACTTTAGGTTCAATGTGTAACGAAGGAGAGGAGGAAGACCCCATACATTTTTTGGGGAATTGCTCTGTTTTGAGCAATATTAGACATAAATGGTTTTCAAAGGGGAGATTCAGTCTACTATAGTGAGTTCACTGTAAGAACCAACTATCGAATCAACAAACTGCATCTGTGGTAGTACGTGTAAATACACCACACAAATACATGCAACAGCCTAGCATTAGTCACCGGGTGGACACCAACACTTTTATAACTGCTAAACAATAACAACCAATAGCCACGTTCCCTACGTCAATAAAATCTATACCTTATCACTTAATTTTGTGTAGAATTCAGTTGCATACTATTCCGTATTGTTTATAGGCTTATTCAATGTTTATATTACAAATTCTTCATGTATATGTCATTTTTATTTTTATGATCCAAAATGAGTTTTCAATCTAGTTGGCTTTGTTATTTTAAACTGTTCGGTTCTGTTTAATTGTGCGTCTAGTTCGAATGGTGCTTTCAGTTTCATGTACGGTTTAATTTTATTGTAGTTATTACTTTATTCGACTGTATGAACAAAAGTAAGTTTATTTTCATTTTTGCTGAAGAAGTTTATATTAATTTATAGTGATTGCTAACGCACCCGAGTCCTCTATTTACAAACACCAAAAAGGTAAACATTTGAGAATAAAGTAAGTGAGTTTTAAAATTAGTAAACAATAATAATTTTATTTATAAAGTCAGCATTTAAATTATAAAAAAATATTTAAGTATTTAATTTTATTAAGCTAAAGAATTAACTACTCATAAGAGTATTAAGCACGAGTCGTTTCGCATACGCCTACTATGAAAATCACATAATACTTTTGGTGTGTACGGTTCTGGAGCTGTGACGTCATTCACTGTTTGTTTACTTCACAGTTGGTTCTTAAAATGAATTCGGTATACAACCATTAATGCATCTCAAGAAGCGCATCTCTCCCGACGGAATAAAATTTTCATATTTCTTCTTCCACAATGATGCCTCACTGCCATATATCAGTGTTAGGACATCCATAATTGAGGATGGAATGATTTTGGAACAAGTCAGCCATTTCGCTTATTAGAGATGTGACGGTTCATATGAAGAGAACAATGATGTACCACAAAACATTCAGAAATTTAATTGAATTTGTGGTGGTACATTACATCAAAATTTGAAAGAAATGGGCCCAAACTGACACATAAATGAAGTTTTTTATATACTTTGTTAAAAAATACCTATATATTGTAACTTAAAAGTAATGCATAAAAAATAATTTTTAAAACATAATTTATCTTGAATTTGTCAATGTAGACTCTCTCTCAATTTGTCAGAGATTTAATTGAATTTGTGGTGGTACATTACATCAAAATTTGAAAGAAATGGGCCCAAACTGACACATAAATGAAGTTTTTTATATACTTTGTTAAAAAATACCTATATATTGTAACTTAAAAGTAATGCATAAAAAATAATTTTTAAAACATAATTTATCTTGAATTTGTCAATGTAGACTCTCTCTCAATTTGTCAGAGATTTAATTGAATTTGTGGTGGTACATTACATCAAAATTTGAAAGAAATGGGCCCAAACTGAGACATAAATGAAGTTTTTTATATACTTTGTTAAAAAATACCTATATATTGTAACTTAAAAGTAATGCATAAAAAATAATTTTTAAAACATAATTTATCTTGAATTTGCCAATGCTCTCTCTCAATTTGTCAGAGATTTAATTGAATTTGTGGTGGTACATTAAATCAAAATTTGAAAGAAATGGGCACAAACTGGCACATTAATGAAGTTTTTTATATACTTTGTTAAAAAATATATATTGTTACTTAAAAGTAATGCATAAAAAATAATTTTTACAACATAATTTATCTTGAATTTATCAATGTAGACTCTCTCTCAATGGAAACATTTAGCTAGGTTTTTGCTTTTTTAGGAAAGAGATTATGAACGCTAACAATATGACGATTCATGGTAGCAGGACGATGAAATTTTTTAAAACAAATAAAACATTCAAAAGAGGGTAACTTTCCACACTCCATATTCCTATGTGTCCATAAACCAGGTCTATATTTGTACGTTTTCCCACAGTCATTACACTGGAATCTTTTATTTTCCACGAAATTATTTTGCTCTCCCGTTTCAAAATAAATGGTTTCGTTTGGGTGAAAATCTGAAACAAAAAATATCTGTACGTGTAAATATTTAAGAAAACACTAACAAATGTATCAAAGTATCATATTTTAAGGTCTACCCAAATAGCTTTCATTTCGTGCACTAAAAAACTAAATCATCTTTAAACAAGCCAAGAATTAAACAACAATTTTTTGAGCGCTGTTTTTTGGAGCGTTCAAAAAATTTTTTTGAAAAAAAAAACAATTTTTGGAGCGTTTTTGCGATTTTTCTGGTACATCTGGAAATATCATGTTTAATTAGTGCTCTTTAAAATTTACAAAATGGGTAGTGTTAGAGCCTTGATGGCAGGAGTTTTGAAATAAACCCAAAATATATTGGATAAAACGAGTTAAGCGGTAAGCCGACTTGTAACTGTAGGACATCAACCCACTATGCACGACACATGGCAGATTAATGTAAACTGAAGCATAAACGACTTATTCCGGAGGACCTAGTTTCATTTAATGGCGCCAGAAACCAACGGCGGAACGACTGAATAAGCAAGATACAACGATGGAAAATACACTGAGGGAGACAAAGGTAAAACGATAAGTAGCTGCTGGAACAGCAGGACATCACTGGTCAACTCAAACACAAAATTAGAAAGCGTACAACAAAATAGACTAATTCGCTTACCTGTTGAATGGCCTGAAGTGTAGAAACGGCGTCCACGCGACACGTGTCCGGGGTTCGATTCACACTGTAACTTTAATGTTTGATACGAAAACAAGAACAATTGTAAATGATTATAAATTACACACATAAGCAAAATCACACTTGAAATGATGTATGGTACATCAGAAACGAACGAAGCATAACGACAATTGCAGAAGCGACGCCATAGGATGGCCGGCGCAGCGAAGGCACGAACAGTCTACATGCCGCAGAATCCAACCAGTGAGTGTGTTGACCGGGAAGAAAGGAATGTGAGTAGAGGGAGAATGATTACGTCATGAACTGAGATCACCATCGGAAATCAAGACAAGTATACAGGCAGAGGCGGGAACAAGGTTATTAATACAAAATCAGTGTATTTAACGACGATAATAAAAGCGGGGAAATACGAATTACTTAACGGGGGTGCGATTGGCCTTAACATACCGCCCGCCTAAATCGATGAAAGCGATTTACAGAAACAAAACTAGCAGAGAAGATCGAAGAACGAAGCCGCCCGCCCTGAAACAACCAGGGAGCGGTAAACGCAGGAAGAAGACGAAGAATGAAGCCGCCCGCCCTGAAGCAACAGGGAGCGGAAAACGTAGCAAACGAAGAGTACGAAGCAAAGAAGACGACGAAGAAGAATCGAATGAAGCGAAGAACGGAGCATCTTGAGGTGGCGTGACAAACGCACGGGTTTGCCCGGCCAACGACGAACGGAACATCTTCCACGGCTTGCGCGGAAGCCAACGAGTAACGGAGTATCTTGATGTGATTGTCAACGAGGGTTGACAACCAGAAGCGAAGCAGAAGAAGAAACGAAGAACAAGACGATGAACGAAGAAAACAGACGAAGAGCGAAAACGAATGTAGATGAAGTATGCGGAAAACGAAGTGAAAACGGCGGAGAAAAGTTAGTTGCCCAAAGGCAGAGCTAACTGGTAAGCGGGTTGCGGAACGAATTGACGAGTAGGCGAACAATAGCGAGAATCGAGAATTGCGGTACGGCGAACTTCACTAACCAGTTGTGAGTGAATCCGTGATTGAGGTTGAGACGACGAACGAGAGTTGCGAAGATCACACCAAGCATTGAACGAGCGAAGAGAGTTGAAATTACAATTATTCACCGGTTGTGAATATTGTATACGATGTTTGGGGCCCCGCCCGCCAAGAGGGGCTAAAGGCGTGCGAAGAGATTTAGCAGAACATGAAACGACTGAGGAGGGCCGGTTGCCCTTTAGCGAAGCGACTTGCAGCGGTTGATCGAGAGTGTTTGCGAGAGACGACGAGAAGCGATGATTTGAGATGAGTTGGTTAGCCGTAGAATCGACTGAGGCGAACGTAGTAGGTTTTATTGGCGAATTAGCGATGATGCAGCGAGATGCGAAGCGGTTTGGCGAAGAATTGACTGAAGACGACTCGGTGGAGGCCTTCAGTACAGACTTGAATCGAGGCGTTGACTTGAAGCGAGGCGCAGAGTTGAAGCGACGAATTGGCGTAGTACCAGCAGCAAGATCGGTCGAGATACTGGCGGAGTCAGTAGACGAAGCGAGACGAGGATCAACAGCGATGATCTCAGACGAAGCGGTGAAACGATTTGAAGGCGAAGAGACAGAAGTATGGTGAAGACGATTAGTTGAAGCAGAAGGGCGATTAGTTGAAACAGCGGCGTGATTCGAATTATTGTTGAATACAGGCGAAGCGAGTAGGCAGCTAGGCGGCTGGACGATAGAAGCGATAGATTCACTGATTACAGGGTTTGAGGTGACATCGAGGTTGATTGATGACTTAGCAGGAACGATAGTTTGTTGGTCAGCGACGATAATTTGAAGCGAAGATGAATTTTTATTTGACGAGTGATTTTGAACAGCAGGCGATGTGAGATTAACATCAGTAGCAGGCGACGAGACTTGAGCGTTGTTAGCGAAAACAGATGTTAAGAGCGAATCGTTACTTGAAGCAGAACTAAGTGGTTGTAGTTCGGGCAATTTTCCGAATACTACATAACCAAATACGGTTGATAAAGCGGATGGAGTACCTTTAATTAAAGGCGTTTTACTAAAATCGAGAATTTCTGAAAAACAATCAGCGCCAAGCAGTAAATCTACTGGATTGGGGCTGCGGAAGCGAAAATCAGCTAGCAGATGTTGTGAAAACTGTTCACCGACTGACTTATGAATTCGAGAAGCAGGTAGGCGGTCTGATATTTTGTTAATAACAGTAGCCTGAAGCGGAAGGCGAAAGTTAGAATTTTGCGGCGACAGAATTGTAAAATTTGTAATACCTTTAACTGAGGTGACTTCGGCTGAAATGCCTTGCAGACGTTTAGAAGTAGGAACGATGTCTAGTTGCAGTGAACGAGCGGCGTTGTAGGTTAAGATGCTGGACTGAGATCCATTGTCAATCACAGCGCGAAGCGGAACGATTTTGCCGGATGAATCGACAGCATGAACGATAGCAGTACCTAGCAGCGCAGTTTGGCCGTTAAGTCGACATGAAAGTGAATAATCGGCAGGTTGGTTAATAATAATAGACGAGGACGACGAGTTTGAAGTAACTACCGGCTTATCAGCACAGCAGGTAGTACAAGAATTAATTGGCGGAGTTGCGATAGTATTAGCTTGAATCGGCGGCGAAGAATTTACAAGTAGGCATCCAGTAGCCGGTGAATCGGTGTCCGGATGTACGGCAGGATGATACGGACTAGCAGTTGACGAATTATGCGAATTAACAACAGAAGCGGTGGACGAATTAGATTTTTGAGGGCTGCGATCAATATGCAGCAACGTATTGTGCGATTTTGACTGGCAGATACGACAATGTTTATTTGAGCTACAATTGCGGCGATCGTGTCGCCCGAAGCAGGCAAAACAAAGTTTAAGACGAGAAATAATTTTGTAGCGATTATCTACATTTTGCGCGAGAAATTCACTACAGTTGTGAATTGAATGAAAGTGAGATTCGCACGACAGACATTTGAGTGAATTTGATTTGACGAAAAACGAAGGTATATTGTGAGAAACAGAAGACGGTGAAACAGAATTACGATTAATTTGTACAGAATTGGAATTATCGGTTACCGGGTTAGCTGAGTCCGGTTGATCGAGGTTTGAATCGCTGGAGTGCGAAGAACTAGCGTTATCTGTAGGTTGAGAAGAATTCAATAATTCGAAAGAGTGCATTTTAGCGGTAACGAATGACATTAAGGCCTCGTATGTAGGCACGGTTGAATTAGGATTTGAATCCTCGAACGCTTGCTTTGTTACAGGATCCAAATTAGAATAGGCTATCTCAAAAAGTAAATATTCAAGTAAATTTATATTTAACAGACGTAAGGCTCCGATTGATGATTCGTGGATATTAAGAAAACCTTTTAACGATTGATAGGACGGAGTGTCAGATTTAACGAAATTGAATATCTGATTTAAGTGAACATTTGCTATGCGCCTTGAGTTGGAGTAGCGCTCAACAATTAAATTGTACGCTAACGTATAATTTTCAAGCGAGAGAGGCAGGTGTTCTATTAGACGCAGTGGTTCACCGACTAATGAGCACCTCAAATAATGAAGTTTTTGAACAAATGATAACTCAGAATTATTGTGAATTAAATCATTGAACAAGCTGATGAAATTCTGGAATTTCGCAACATCTCCATCAAATGAAGGTAGGCGAATTCGAGGTAATTGTATTAATTGCGAATTAGAAGACTTGACTTGATTTGGTAAAACGATTGTATTGTCCAGAGATTCAATTAATTTTTGGGCACGATCAATTAACTGGAAATAATGAGTTTCGAAAGCAGTGCGTTCTGATTCGAAATCTGCTTCGGGTTGAAGTAATTCGATGTTCGTTTGTATCTGTTCAAAGTCACACCAGAGATCTAAGAATTTGTCAAGTCGTAATTTGACTTGGTTAACTTCAACGTCAGACTGAAGAAAATTATTAAAACGAGAAAGATGATTATTAACAACGTTGCGTTTTTTGATTAAAGATTGTAAATCGTCCATGTTGAAAATAATGAACGAAGACAGCGATCGAAAAACAAATAATAGAATGTAAACAAAACACAGCTGTTTATTGAATCTAGGTTAGTTGCAACTAAGATGTATACGTTGCAGACGACGCAAGTGAAGTGATTCTCTCAGCGCTAGCAGTAACGACGGGCAGCACGAGAGAGAGCGAATGAGAGAGAGGGCACGCATGCGCTGTAAGCTGCGTGAACCAGTTAACAAGAACGAAGGAAAAAATGGCGACTCTAGCCAAATTCTGGCCGTGTCGAAAGATATAGCACTGAACCGATCTACTGTGACGTCAACATAGCGTTGGTTGCAACTTGTATTGAATGAACGCGTCACAACACTGATAATGCGTTGCATTTGTTATGCAACTTAACCCCGTATTTTTTAACTGAATAAATGAAATTGTTTTTAATATTAATATTTTTATTAATGTTTTTATTAATATATTGAACACATGTAAGACACGAAACACAATAAACGACACGATGAATGCAATGTAACACCATGTAACAACGAATTAAACAAAATACTGAAATTGTTGACGATTGAAAAATTAAGACAATAGACTGTATTTCCAAATATGCACTGATAAATATCCTGCCCGGAACGGACCAAATGTTAGAGCCTTGATGGCAGGAGTTTTGAAATAAACCCAAAATATATTGGATAAAACGAGTTAAGCGGTAAGCCGACTTGTAACTGTAGGACATCAACCCACTATGCACGACACATGGCAGATTAATGTAAACTGAAGCATAAACGACTTATTCCGGAGGACCTAGTTTCATTTAATGGCGCCAGAAACCAACGGCGGAACGACTGAATAAGCAAGATACAACGATGGAAAATACACTGAGGGAGACAAAGGTAAAACGATAAGTAGCTGCTGGAACAGCAGGACATCACTGGTCAACTCAAACACAAAATTAGAAAGCGTACAACAAAATAGACTAATTCGCTTACCTGTTGAATGGCCTGAAGTGTAGAAACGGCGTCCACGCGACACGTGTCCGGGGTTCGATTCACACTGTAACTTTAATGTTTGATACGAAAACAAGAACAATTGTAAATGATTATAAATTACACACATAAGCAAAATCACACTTGAAATGATGTATGGTACATCAGAAACGAACGAAGCATAACGACAATTGCAGAAGCGACGCCATAGGATGGCCGGCGCAGCGAAGGCACGAACAGTCTACATGCCGCAGAATCCAACCAGTGAGTGTGTTGACCGGGAAGAAAGGAATGTGAGTAGAGGGAGAATGATTACGTCATGAACTGAGATCACCATCGGAAATCAAGACAAGTATACAGGCAGAGGCGGGAACAAGGTTATTAATACAAAATCAGTGTATTTAACGACGATAATAAAAGCGGGGAAATACGAATTACTTAACGGGGGTGCGATTGGCCTTAACAGGTAGTAATATATATATATATATATATAATATATAATATAGTTGTAGATATAATATATAATATTGTAGATATAGATATATAATGTTGTAGATATAGATATAATATATAATATAGTTGTCTATATATATAATATATAATGTAGAATACAAAATTTTTTATTCACAACTTTGTTGTTGTTGTTTAGGTCAACAGCCAAAAGACTGGTTTGAACCTGTAGAGGTTTTACCAAGTAAAACGAGGAGTGAGGTGGTTTACCATTGCCTTCCTCACTGAGTGGAAAAGTACGCTTATCAGCATGCCGGGCCCTCTGAAAAGCACATATTTTCCACTCTGCAAATGACACTTTCACTTCATTCACCACAGGGTCTGGCTGTATAATGAAATTCATTACTTTCAGAGGAGATAACTCTGATTAGTGTCTTTTACACCTCTACCTCTTCTGTTCTTAAATGATTCAGTCATTTAATTGGCTGACCATGCGATAAGAAACAGAACTATTTATTCACAACTTTATAAATTATTTTTAAAGTTATAAATAATCTGTTTGTAACAGATTTTATCTAAATTTTTCTACTGTTAAATGTTAACTTGAAAAAATGAGCTCATAATTGTACCTACTAAATGTTAAAGATATATGTAAAATTCTGGTGTGAAACACTCACACGACTTTCTATTGCCAATGTAGAAAATGAAAAATATAACCTATGTCTAATGATGGGTCGTAAACAATGTTAAATGAAAATCAACCTCTGTAGAACTTAAAAATACGGATAATCAGCAATTGTCTCTAAACCAGGCTTTTTTGAAAAAATGCACAATAAAAGTTTTAGGTTTTTAATTTCCTATAATTTTCCAAAAGTTGTAGGGTTTAACAGGTATGTAGATATGAAACGACTTGTTCCGGAGGTTCAGGGGGTCTCAAAACGCCTACATCCAATGAAAACTCCATTTCTAAAAACCGACATGAAAACAATAAACTTTCCTTTCCTATAAATTCATATAAATTGTAATTCATTTTTATAATTCATTTGTAAACTTGTTTTTATGTATTTTTTTTATATATATAGTCTATAACCACCGTTTACTTGAGTTGGTGGTTATTTATTCCTAGTAGATAAGATATAATGGCTTACATGAGAAAACCACCCACTCATAGTGCTTCACAAAATAAAAATTGTGAAAAATTTATATTTCAAAATGTAAATTCAATATTAGTGTACAAATGTATCGTATTTTACTTGATCGGCGTTTCAAGCGTTTTTGCGATATTCGTGGTACATCTGGAAATATCATGTTGCATAATTAGCGATTTATTCTGATTTTAAACTGTGCCTCTGAACCTACACTACAAAATTTTAGAAATACAGAAGGTACTCAATCGAACGTCACTTTCGTTCTTGTGAATTTTTAGAAATCTAGTTTTCAAGTCTCAGGAACCCACAAAACATGATTTTAGCGATTTGTCTTTGTGTGTGTGTGTGCGCACGCGCACCCGAGCGTGTAAGAGAGAACCGTTAATAACGAAATATCAGACGAAGTTGAAACTGTGAACTTACGTTAGGTATCACTAGAGAACCGAGACGAACATTTTCATGAAAATCGGTAAATCAAAAGTAGTAGGTAGTTTATTCGTGAAATTTTCATTTTTTTTACAAAATTCTTGAAAAACCTACTACCTTTTTTAAAAATATCGCTTTATTTACAACATTTTTTATACTCTTCAACATACGTAAACGCCGAAATTCATGAGGAAGCTGTGCTCTTGTGGTAAAAAATGGTTTACTAAGCCCTAAATATGCAATTTAGAGCAAAAGCGTATATAATACAGTTACAGCATAACTGCTGTAAGCGTATATTACAGTTGCAGGAAAATTAAAAACTGACAACTTTTATTTAAAACATTTTTTTCGAAGACGCTTAAGCGTCTATCAGAAATTTTTTGTTTTTCCCATTCAAAATCGGTAAAGAAGAGAATTTTTTAATAATGAGCCTTTAGTATGAAATTTCGGCGTTTGCGTACGTTGTAGAGTATAAAAAATATTGTAAATAAAACGATTTTTTGAAAAAAGGAAGAAGCCCTTGTAAGAAATTTGTAAATAAAATGAAAATTTTACAAATAAACTACCTACTACTTTCGATTTACCGATTTTAATGAAATTCAGGGACTTATTGTATGTAATCAAAGGTATTGTTCGTTTATTATTGCCTTCCTCACTGAATGGAAAAGTACGCTGATCAGCATGCCGGGCTCTCCGAAAAGCATTAACTTACCACCCTACAAAAGACACCTTCATTTCATTCACCCCAAGGTCTGGCTGTACAATAAAATTCATTACTCTCAGACAAGATAACTCGGACTAGTGTCTTTCACACCTCAACCTCTTCTGTTCTTAAATAATTCAGTCATATAATTAGCTGACCATGTGATAAGAAACAGAACTATTTTTTGTAGACCTGGAACTATAGCAGATCGAGTGCAAATAATTTAACACTCCACCTGCCTGTTATGGGCAATTCAATGTATAGAAAGTTAAAAAAAATCTACAACTTTTAATTAATGCATTTTTTTCTACAGAGCTTAGTTTAGCGTCAATTAGTAATTTTCCGTATTTTTAAATTCTACACAGGTTGATTTTTATTTTGTGTCATTCACTTAGGATTAAACGTACAGTTCAGCCGTCCTTAGTTTGCTCCTACTGTCAACAAACCAAAGCCAGCTACTACAGGGTGCACGGTAGAGTCCCCGTCTTTATGGATATCGTATTCTTATTAAGTTAACTATGTTTTAAATTATAAGTACTAAAAACATCAGTCATGATATTATGTAGGCCTAACAATTTCATTTATAAAAATACTTTTAAAAGTATTTTGTATAAAAATACCTTTTAAAGTATTTTGTTGTTACTTTTTAATCAGCGTGTACTCATTTTTATATAATGCGCATGCTCAGTGACGTCATTATTTGTTTACATTAGGAGCAAACGAAGAAAGTCTGGACTGTAGATGATATCCTTCATTATTTATATTGGAAAAAGAAAGTCGTGTGAGTGTTTCACACCAACTTTTTAAGTTATCATAAATACAACAAACACAAATTAAATTCAAAGAAACCACTTTAAAATACTCATTTAGTAGCTGATCGCTAATTTATTCGTAGCTATGATGTTGTTGTTTAGGTCATCAGCCGAAAGGCTGGTTTGAACCCGTAGAGGTTTTACTAAGTAAAACGAGGAGTGAGGTGGTTTACCAGTGCCTTCCTCACTGAGTGGTAAAGTACACTTATCAGCATGCCGGGCCCTCTGAAAAGCACAAATTTTCCACTCTGCAAATGACAACTTCACTTCATTCACCACAGGGTCTGGCTGTATAATGAAATTCATTACTTTCAGAGGAGATAACTCTGATTAGTGTCACAGTACACCTCTACCTCTTCTGTTCTTAAATGATTCAGTCATTTAATTGGCTGACCATGTGATAAAAAACAGAACTATTTATTTTAGCCCTGCAATGAACAGATTGAGTGTAAATAATTCGACACTCCATCTGTCTGTTATGGGCAGGTAGCTATAATATTAAATAAAAAATTAAAAAACCAGAATTTCTTTTTAAATTCGTTTATTTTTTTGACTGTTTTTGTGGCACTATATTATGAACGTTACTGATATGACGATTCATGCTTCCTGGGTGATGAAATTTCCTAAAACAAACGTAACACTCGAAACCCGGATCTTTTCCACATTTCATAGATTTATGTGTCCACAGGGCAGGAGCTGATTTGTAACGGTTACCACAATCAATGCATTCATATTTATGCTCTTCCGTGTATATCTTTTTACAAGCAAATATATTCAGGACTTTTTGTTTCGAAACAGCCGCATGAACTGAAAACAAAAATTTCACAATAGTTTTAGTCAATGAAGTTTATGAACTAGTAACATTACTTCCTATATCGAATTATGTATCACGGTCTCCATGTCATCCAGTTTGATTCAAAAACCGGATATTGGAATTGGTATGTGATAAACGTGCCCATACAGGCAGGTGAAGTATTTATTTATTTATATTTATTTATTTACTTATTTAAAACACACTGTTCACAACAGGCCAACGTGACTGAATGATAAAAATGATAGGCTATAACACAAAAAATAAACAGTAACTTATTTCAAACTAAATCACGATTGTACAAATGTAAATTAATATATTATACTTTAATCATAAACAACAATTTAAACTAAAGACAATATTTTTTTTTTGTATTTTTTTAACAGTATAGTTTTTCTTTTGCAATCAGTTAATAAATACAGTAACTTTAAGCAAATATGAGAAAATCTGAGTAATGTCCTTAGAATTAAAACACAAACGACACTCAGTAGTGTGTTTGAAAAAGACCTAACTGTGAAGAAACAAAAAAATATATATCTATACAAAATCAAACTTGATGAACCGTATATCAACATCCCGAAACACAAAGTGTTGAAGTTGGACAATGGCGATGGTAGAGATAAAAACGACGCCAATTATGAAATGCTGATGATTAGGAGTTGACATGCCCAAAACGGGCAGGTGGAGTGTTATTTTAATTGCACTCTATCTGTTTGGTCCAGGGCTAAAAAAATAGTTTTGTTTCTTATCACATAGTCAGCCACTTATATGACTGAACTATTAAAGAACAGAAGAGGTAGAGGTGTAAAAGACACTAGTCAGAGTTATCTCCTCTGAGAGTAATGAATTTCACTATGCAGCTAGACCCTGTGGTGAATGAAGTGAAGGTGTCATTTGCAGGGTGGAAAGTGAGTGCTTTTTGGAGGGCCTGGCATGCTGATAAGCATACTCTTTCAACTCAGTGAGGAAGGCAGGTAAACCACCTTACTCCTCGTTTTTACTTAGTAAAACCTCTAGAGGTTCAAACCAGCTTTTCGGCTGTTGACCTAAACAACAACAACAAGGAGTTGAAGTAGAAAAGATAAAAACAATTTAAATGACTAACAAAATCGTAGAGGTAAGTCCAATGGTTTAAAGCATTTCAGTCTGTGAGTATCTTCGCTGTTGTCAAGGAGGCTAATCGCTAATGGATTCTGATGGTCTTCTAGGTTTTTGTAAATATTTTTCGCTATGTTATTTAATTTCTTCTTTTATGAATGGCAGGTTTAGGTCATTGTGTAGTATTTCATTTGTTACGGACCATGGGGCTGCAGTGATCAGTCTCAGGCATTTTGACAATAATAATAATAATAATAATAAGAGAGAAAAAGTACCTAATTCAATTGGGTAGAGAGAGTGTCAAATTAAAACTTCACTTTATAAACAAAAAACGGTTCCGAGATATAAATATACGTAAAACAGTACTACTAAAAAAATCCATAATACATAAAAAATACCAAAATTATTAAAATTATTAGAGTATTAAATTTTTTTTCTCTCCATCTGCTAGTTTCAAGGCTACTGTTAGTTTCAGCTACTAAAAGTAGTTTTGTTTCTTATCACAAGGTTACCCAATTATATGACGGAAACAACAAAGACCAAATAGACACGTATGGCGGTTGTATGAGCGAACCATTTGATTTGTTGGATGTTGTACTGACCTTACTTAACATGTAAACTACTGAAACGTGATTTTAAGAGGTCAGAAAGCAAAAAAATAAATAATAAATAAAAATGTATTTTACCAAAATAAAATGTACAAAAATAACGTAATAGATTTGTATTAATAGTCAAAAAAAATATGAAAAAGTAAATAAATAAAACTATCTGTCAAAATACTGAAAATTTAGAAATCTTTAAAAAAATAAATGATTTTCCAATTTCCTTATAGATAAAATTTTCGGAAACAAGTATGATACGTATATCGATTGTTTTCTAATTTCCACTAATAGATAAATTCAAGAACTTAAATTTATAAGTTATATATTCGATGTTTGTATGTCTTACCACAACTGGTGCATTGAAATTTATAATTAATAGAATTTGAATTTAAATTCGTTTGAATAAAACGATAATAATCTGAAACACAATAATTTTAATTATATTCATTACACAATTTTTATCACAGGTACAGTTTTATGAACAATAAGTAAATGTTTTTTCAAATTTCCTTTCTGGTAAAATTTTCGTCCACAAATCAGACACTCATACGCAGGATTTTTTCCGCACTCGACTTTTTGATGTAACCACAAACTACGGTTATACTTGTATTCTTTACCACAATTAGGACAAGCAAATTTACCATTTTTCGAATCAGAATTTGAAAATTTTACTGATCTTCTTTGTGTACATCCGAAAATATCTGAAAAAATATGCGTAGGTTGATTAATAAATCAATTTTATAAACAATTTAATGTGCTTTTCACGGTTGATGAGCTGCGCTGTTCCACACACGTTTAGACCAATCAGAACGTTTGCCAGCGTTGTCAGATTGTACCTGACAAACATTACGCGCGCATGCGTATAAGAGCCGCACTAGTTCACTCTCGTCTTGAACACATCGATTATAGAGCGCGTTAACATGCAATACTTTATAATAATAATCAGCTGATTTGATGTTTATATAGTCGATCTTTGCCCATAACAGACAGGTAGAGTGTCAAATTATTTACACTCAATCTGTTAGTTGTAGGGCTAAAATAAATAGTTCTGTTTCTTATCACATGGTCAGCCAATTAAATGACTGAATCATTTAAGAACAGAAGAGGTAGAGGTGTAAAAGACACTAATCAGAGTTATCTCCTCTGAAAGTAATGAATTTCATTGTACAGCCAGACCCTGTGGTGAATGAAGTGAAGGTGTCATTTACAGAGTGGAAAATATGTGCTTTTCAGAGGGCCCGGCATGCTGATAAGCATACTTTTCCACTCAGTGAGGAAGGCAATGGTAAACCACCTCACTCCTCGTTTTTACTTAGTAAAACCTCTAGAGGTTCAAACCAGCCTTTCGGCTGTTGCCCTAAACAACAACAACATAGTCGATCTACTGTAAGAGTACTCCGCGCGAGGCAAACACCTATACGTTGTAAACGAAAGTTTTACACTAGTTGCCATATATCTACCTCTCCGCCTGACAATTATCTTGCACTACGTTCCATCATAAAAATGTCTACATCCAGCTGAAATAAACATTATCCTTTAAGCGTATTCAATTATACCGTTCAGATTACTTGTAATTATTGTATGTAGTTTCATAAAGCGACAAATTAATTAATTATTTTAACATTGCATTTAAGAAAACAATTTTTTTTTACTTTTTAATGTTTACCGCTTTTATGTTTCAAAAACTCAACACATTCACTATCACTCATGTTAACAAAACTTAGCTTACAAAACTTTTCAACTTCAATCTACGAAGAAAATCGAAACGAACCGTTACAATACCAAAAGATAACTGATGAAACTAAAAATGAGTTAAACACGGGCAAGTGCAAACAGTTGTATGAAACTAGTCACAGACATTAATTTTGATGATATGACGTAAACTATCTGAAATGATAAATAACGAATCACTGGAATCGTTTACTCTCCTGTTATAATTCAAGCGCATTAGTCTTATATTACTTGTGACCAAAAATAAAACTGAGTCTTTATTAAAAACCTACTAATCATAAATAATAATGTAATAATAGTAAATAATTAACGAAAAATAACAATGTAAGAGTAGCAATAGTAAAATTTCAGATATTAATGGTAAACTAATGTTCGATTTATAAAATATTTTCTAACAAATGAACACATGTTTTCTAACTAATAAACTTAGACATAGGAAATTAAAATTTACTAACAAATAAACACGTGTTTTTATTATATTGATGTTAGAGCGCATTAGTTAGTGTTGTATGAAATTTTGTTTTTGATCATGCTGTGCGTATTTTTATTTAATGCGCATGCTCAGTTGTATTGCTGGTTGCCTACGTCGGAGTACTCTTAGCGTAGACAGACTCTAGGTTATAATTATTTATAATATTTATTTATACATTTATAAAATGGCCGACGAAATATTCAACAGAGCTATAAGAGCAAATGTTGGCAACGTTGCTGGCAAGTGATTGGCTAATTATAAAGTGGGTAGGGGGCAATGCATACGTTCACAGCTCATCACCCTTGAAATATAGTATAATTAATTAAACAGCTAACATTAATTACAGCTAACTATTAATTGACAGCTAAGCCATTTTTAACCGAACTTGGGTTAACCGAAACGATTTCAGAGGAAAAAACAACAAAATTAAATAAACAAAACAGTTTTGTTTATTTTTTTTTAAATTTATTCGTTTAAAGTCGCATAACCTGCTTGGTTATTAGCCATTACAGTGGAATATGTGACTGTAACTGTGGGAATGACTTGTAAAACTTTCCAGACCATAGCCGGGAATCGAACCCGGGACCTCCGCTCAGTAGGCGGTCATTAAACATTTTAATACGGTATATAAAAATAAAACACCCTAAAAATAATTTGTAAACAACAGAATTTTTATACGGATTTTCATTTACGAACTGTTTAACACTTAATTTTGTTAAATCAGAGTTATCTACTATGAAAGTAATGAATTTCGTTATACAGCCAGACCCTGTAGTGAATGAAGTGAAGGTATTATTTGCAGGGTTGAAAGTAGATACTTTTAAGAAGAGACTGTACATTGTATCCCGCCAATGTTAAATTTGCTATTTTTAGGTACATTTTTCATAGGATTGGTAAAAGATAGTGAAATTAAACTTTACACACCATAGGGTCGGATTTCTTCTCGAGCTACTGACATTTTTTTCAATTTAACCTTTGGACCATACCATTTTTTTTTAAATACGAATAAAATTTTTTCTACGTATTTTGCGTATTACTAATTTTTGGAGCACCTGAGGAAGTCATAAGAAAGTCGGTATATGCGGATATATACAAGATAATTACCTGGTAAAAATTTCAGCTTAGTAGGTTTTTTAGTTTCTGAGAAAAATGTACCCAGTGTTAAAAATCTAAATTTACAGGAAAACGCAAGAAACAAGAAGGCACAAATCAAAAACAAAATGTACACAAAGAAGTAAATTTCCCATCAACAGTTTTGTTTAGAAAGCTGAAGTAACAGCTGAGAATACAAAAAAAAACCAGTGATGCAGATATTTTAAAAACTAAAATTCTTTTTGCACTAAAACGAGCAGTATAAAATTGTGAAAAATATTCGTTCTTGGTAACATGATAATTTTCTTGTGTAAACTTGATAAAAACTAAATTTTTTTGACGTAATTTAATGTTTTTTTTTGGAAGATCTAGGCCAAAACTATTAAAAAACATAAAAAACCAAAAATCGAAATTTTGAGTTAAAACCATCGCGCCATCTCCCCTTAAAAGGGCTGATAAGCATACTTTTCCACTCAGTCAATTGTGGCAATGGTAAATCACCTGACTCCTCGTTTAACTTAGTCCAGCCTTTCTTAGTTTGCTCCTAATGTAAACAAATAATGACGTCACTGAGCATCCGCATTATATAAAAATAAATACACGCTGATAGAAAAGTAACAACAAAATACTTTCAAAAGTATTTAAATACAAAATACTTTTAAAAAAAGTATTTTTATAAATGAAATTGTTAGGTCTACATCATATCATGACTGATGTTGTAAGTACTTATAATTTAAAACATAGTTAACTTAATAGGAATACGACATCCATAAAGTCGCGGACTCTAGCGTGCACCCTGTAGTAGCTGGTTTTGGTTTGTTGACAGTAGGAGCAAACTAAGAACGGCTCAACTGTAGTAACCCTTCAAGAGTTTCACGCCAGTATTTCGACTGATGACCTTAACAACAACGTCACGAATATGATGAATTATTAGTTGTATAGGGTTGTTGCGTACATGAGATACAGTTCTATTAACTAACTGTTTAGTTGATGAGTCATGCAGGCCACTATTTAAGGAGCTTAAATTGCTTACAGTTCCCTCTCTCTACATTTTTGAGGTGATTATGTATAGGCAAAATAATTTTATACAGCATTTCAATGTTCACAATAATAACACGAGAAACAGAAATTATTATTATGTGGCTAATCACTCCACAAAATTGTTTGAACAAAAACCTACTTATGCAGGGAGAAAATTCATGAATAAACTACCCCAATTTTTAAAATGTTTTGAGGATTTGAATTCCTTTAAAAGGAGTCTGAAAAATTACTTGATCGGTGAAACTTTTTATAGCGTACAAGAATTTCTTTCTTGATAGTAGTGATACTTTGTGTGTTTCTTATATGTATTTCAGATGTTATAGCTGACATGTCCTATACTCCTCCTGGAGTCTCCAGGGCGAAAAAAAAGTTTATTACCCACACCTTAAAATTTAAGGGTAATACTTACCAAATAATTTTGTTTTTCTAAATTTTTGATAAATTAAGAAGGATAGTTATGTATCATTTGAACATGTTGTTTCAGATTGCAACGCTGATGAAATTTTCGGAAACAAATATTACATTCAAAACTCGGTTCTTTGTCGCATTCGAATTTTTGATGTCGATGAAGTCCAGAAAAGTACTTGTATTTCTTTCCGCATTCACAGGCAAACTTTTTATCACCAGAGTCATCGGGTGAAATGCAATTATCCGTTGATGAAGTATTAAAAATCTTCTCCATTCCTCGGTTAACACGGAAGCCTATAATAAGAAAAAGATTGAAAGAAAAATTAAATTATTTTATTGTGTTTGTATTGTTTTATTGGTTGGTGTAAATAATAATAACCGTGTCCCAACGGTAAAGGGTATTAACTCCAATTTTGGTGAAATTGATTCAACACTGAGATTCATCACATGTTATTATCTTCTACCTCTTCCCGAAGATGAAATCTGCATTAAAAGGGACAAGATTTGAGTCTGTGGAAGCTGTGAAAAAGAAAACGGCACGTGTTCTGAAGGAGCTGGAAAAAGATGACTTCCAGCCTTGTTTCCAACAATGGAAAATTCGCATGGAGCGTTGTAGGGATAGCGAAGGAGTGTATATTGAAGGTGACAATAAGTGGTTATGTATAAAATTAAAATTAAATTTTTTACGTCAGTCTCGTTATTTAATAGCCACACCTCGTAAGTAGCTGACATCACGTTTAATTCAAATGTGAAACATGTTTTGTATTAAAAAAAAATGTTAGGTAAAATTAAAAATACCGCTTTATATTAAACAACGCTACAAATGTTGGGGTAAGATAAGCCTACTGTATGTCATAACCTTGTCAGAATGGCAAACATAAAATAAGACAAAAGTGAAAAAGAAGAAAGTAACCGACCTCAAAACGATATTTACAATAAAAATTTCTTGTGAAACACCCACACGACTTTCCTTTGTCAATGCATTCAATAAAACTTAATAACCTATGTTTAATCATTAGTGTAGGCCTATAATATAAAAAGGAAAAACAATCCAATTTTAATCATGAGTGAATGACGCAAAATGAAAACCAACCTTAGTTTGGCTTAATAATATGGAAAGTCACTAAATGACACCAACTAGAAAAAATTGCATTAGTTAAAAGTTATAGGTTTTTTAATTACCTATAACTTTGACGTATACTTTTGTCGTAAAATGCATACTTAAACCGCAATCTCTAAAAATACCATTTTTTACAGATTTTGGTGGAAGAAAAATACAAAAAAGTCACCCCAATTGCCACTACAATATACGTAAAAATATTTTATATAATATAAGTCATAGGTTTGTAAATGTTTTACTACTTTGATTATATACACTTTTGTTCTAGAATGCATATTTACGCCGTCATCTTCAAAAAAAAATATCTACGAGAACACAGGCCCCCAAGAATTTCAGCAAACACGCCGCTTTTCCTATCATGTAGCGCATAAAAAATGCAGGATATGAAGAGATTAAAAAAAAAAAATTGGAGCCGTTTTTGAGAAAATCGTAGAAAAATGAAACATCACACGATAACCATAAACTTCTACTACCTATCGATTGACTGATTTTGATGATAATGTTCGTATCGGGTTTTCTAGTAGCACACCTAACTTACGTTTTAAGTTTTAATTTCATAAGCCAATCCGTTCTTGAGATATTTTGTTCACAAACACACACCAAACGCTAAAAACATCTTTTTTTGTTGAGGGGTCCTGAAAACATGTACATCCGGTGTACAGAAAAAACGTAAACATCTTAGATGCTTTTTTGTTGCAAAAGTAAAGTCGCGGCTCTTGAAAATACCACAGCGACTTTTTATTATAGTGCCCGCCACTAAATAAGTTCGTTGTGTTTGAAGAGCTCTATTTAAAAAACGACCGAACGGAAAAATGTTAACGCTTAGCATATTAAAACCTGTTCTTTCCTGCGTTTATTCATTTAACTCAAAAATTTTTATTTAAAATTTGTCGGATATATAGCAATTTACGCATAAAAAATATCCAGTTCTTCGCCGGTTTTTGGCTAGTGTGCTTTTTAAACGTCTGTTACATTATCTAGGCTTTACATAAAAAATCGGGGTTTAAGTACGTTAAGATCACAGTTTTTTTTCTGCAAGTGAATATTTAAAAAGTAAAATCCAATTTTTCGTTTTAATTTAACAGCCACTTTAATATACAGTGGTATTTTGGCTCCACGTGAAGATTGGGAAATGATTTTTTGATTGAACTATGCATTTTTACAATAGTATTGTGCCAAGTATAGTACACTCTTGCATTTATAATTACAGAAAAAACCCAAAATGGACTTGTGATGTAAAATAAAATTTTATTTATTTTATTTTTTAGGTTGAGGGGAAACGTCTTCAGAGCGGACTTCTTCGTCGCGTGCACTATAGTTAACTCAATGGGTTAAGCGAGAGGCCAAAACGTAATGTGCGGCATAAGTCGTTACCCGTCGCTAGAAATTACATGTTCACTCACTAAAGTGGTGGGGGGGGGGGGGGTAACCTTGAACGCCAGCACGTCTACACATCTGCCTTTTCAGTTCTACTCGTGTATTCGTGTTAGTTGGTACCCCCACTTATTCATTTGTTACTTCAACAGAGAGTATTTATTATACAGCAGTGAAGCAAATTTACTTGTAATTACGATAAAGTACGTGATCAGGTCTGGATAAAATTTCCTAATGTTTTGCCGCCGTGTACGAAAAGTATGTATAATTTAAATAAACGCTTTGAAAGCACAGATTCAGTCAATGATTTACCCGGATCTGGTCGCCCTGTATCGGTTACTACTGAAGAAAATTTACACCAAGTTGCACAATCATTTGTCAATTCTCCAAATAAATCAGCAAGACGTGCTTCTACAGAGTTAGGCATTTCGGATAGAAGTGTTAGAAGAATGTCATCAACGTTAAAAATGAAACCACACAGGCCGGCTTTACTGCAAGCTCTACATGTACACAATACATAAAATCTACAATGCATGTATGAATGTTCGGGATAGCGACTTATGCCGCACCCGGTATTACAACATAAATAACAACGAATAACAATTATTTACGTTTTAAATAAATTTATTATAAATTCAAATAAAAAATATAGTTAAACTATTTGGTAAAAGTACATAAAGAGATCTGAACTTCAGCAACATATCACATAAGAAAATTATGAACCATTTTCACATGACGTCTCATATTACTGGGTTGTTGAAATTTCCGAAAACAAAACCTGCATTCAAATTTAGGCTCTTTTCCGCATTCGAATTGTCTGTGTTGACAAAGTCCGGCTGAATATTTATATTTTTTACCGCATTCGCAAACGAATCTTCTGTTATCCTCTGTCGACGATGTGTGTGAATTAGAGCTGAAGATATCTTCAAGTTTTTTAACGGTGTCACTTATGTATTCTTCATTGGATGGATTGAAATCGATCGGAGAAAATTCATCAAAGACATTTTCGATATTTTCATCTAACACGATGCCTAGAAAAATATAATAAAATAATTTCAGTAATTTCTACAATTGATGTTTAAACTAAGGGTTGTAGAAAAAGAATGATTGAAATAAAAGTTGTAGTTTTTTTAATTTTTTACGACTTTATTACCCTAAAATGGCTGCAATATAACAAAAAACAATTTCTACGAAAGCACCTCCTCCCCAAGAATTTCAACAGTTTAGTCTATCTTGAATAGAAAAAATTGTAGTAAATAAGGCGACTTTTAAACAAACCGTAAGAGACGTTTATGAGAAAATTACAGAAAAGTGAAAAATTGTACGAATCAACTACTACTTCCGATTAACCAATTTTAATGAAAGTGTTTGTTTCGGGTCCCCTAGTAGTACCAAACCTAAGTTCCAAGTTTCCTTCCTGTTCCAAGTTCCAACTTTGTATGATATTCCGTTTTTGAAATATTTAGTGTGGACTACCCAATGACCAATCACTAAAAAACAAGTTTTTTGGGTTTAGGGGCCTAAAAACATTTTTTTTTTAAATTGAGTGATGATGTCTACATAAGCCTTGGGCTCGTGCGTAGGTATTGATATGTGGTGAATTACAGATGAAAAAAAATGCCAGACCTGACCGGGAATCGAACCCGGGACCCCGAAATAGTAGCCAGTTGCGCTGACCACTACACCACGGGCGTACTTTTGTTTTTGTTTCTGTGAAAATCGATAAAAAGACAATATTGTCCTTCGTTATATATACATAAAGGGCAAGTAAAAATAAAGGGAGAAAGTAAAAGTAAATTAACCCTTTCAGTAACAAGGTCTGGAAAACAGGACGTCGATATATTTTACATAAAGACAAATCCGGTTTACCGGACGCCCGTGAGTTATGCATAAAGTGCGATGTCCGGATAACCGAAAATTTACAAAAAAAAAAGAAAAACGTTTGCACAAAAGTTAATGGAATAATGTATTTTTAAACCGCCTTCGTGATGTAGTGACTAGCGCGCTACCCTGCAAAGCGAAAAGTTCCAGGTTCGATTTTTTGTTACGTTGAAATTTTGGTTGCCAATGGCAGACAAAACATGGCTTTCAAGTTGTCAAAATAAGGGATGGCACGTTTTGTACACCCTTATTCAAATTAAATGGCACTTTAGTTTAAACTTTTAAATATTGTTCGGCAATGAAAGGGTTAAGAAACTAAAATAGAACGAATTAATTTAAAAAATGATCAGCATATTTTATTTAAAATAAATACTAAATACATATAAAAAATCTTTTCTATCGAAAAGTTACAAAAAACTAACTTAATTTTAAATAATTTATTAAAATAATAGGACTCACAAAGAAATCGTCCACTTTTTATTGAGTTTATCAAACGCAGTGATCACACACACCGATGAACCACTCTTAGATGAAACTTCATGTTTTCACGACGCGTGAATTTTCGAAAGCAAACAGAACACTCAAATTTCGGTTCTTGTCCACACTCGTATTTTTTATGTTGATATAATCCGTTTGAGTATTTGTATCGTTTTCCGCACTCACATATGAATTTTCTGTATTCTTCATCTGATCTTGAATTAAACAATGTTTGAAACGATTGGATGTCGCAGAAACCTATAAAATCAATGTAGAATAATGATACACCACATATATCGATACACATTGAAATAACGACTTCACATAAAAGCATACAACAATCAGAGATAACAAAAGCAACCGAAGTAATTTCACCGCGAATGCCCTAAAAAATAATTCAGTATCAATCCTTCTTACCACTCGTACAATTTTGTATATAAATCATCAAACATCCTATGCAGGTATTAACAACAAGCGTATTATTTAAAATTAAAATACAGTCGATTCCGGATAATTGGTCCACTGGTTAACCCTTTATAGGTCTGTGGTAAGTATACTTACCAGTGGCAATAAGGTCGACTTTTTTTAATAATAAGCTATGCAGTTGAACCTTATTGGCATTTTATGGTTTTACAGATGTTCTCTGGTAAGTAGGCTATCGACATACTGAAATTAGTGCGCAGCGACCATTTGCTTTGTGAGTCACACGAATGTGGTAAGGATTCATACCAGCTTACGCAAAAATGTTGTTTTGTTGTAACTTTTGTACAGTGCTTAGAAAATTCCAGTTTTTTACGGGGAAACAAAAATTATTCATGGTGATAGAAAGTTAAGATAAGTTATTCACCACATTTTTCTGTTACATAGGTTTACAAGGTGTTTCAATAAGCATTCTTACCACGAAACATTATCTGCTTCCCATTTCAATTTCCTTAGTAAGTATATTACTTACCAGGGCTTGACATAAAAAAAGAAATATCTTACTGTTCTGGCACTAGAAATACATTATTCAAGTCCCTATTAAACAACATTTAATATTTTACAACATATATATTTTTCCCCGTAGTACTGCCCTATAAAGGGTTAATTGGGGCAGCCGGTTTTTTGGGACAGTTCTTTAATGAAAAAAAAAACAGAACGGGATTTTACATTGATAAGTACTCCGTTTATTCGGTCCATAATGCCGCTTATGCACCTAACTTAAACGTAAACTATCGGAAGTAACCGGTGTACAAAATTACGAAAGCTTGTATCGTGCTTCAAGAAAATAAAATACGCCAAGAATGGGCATTAAAAGATCATGGAACATCTCAGAAAATAAAACATGAATGAAGGATCTACTTTTTGAGAAGCGTTGAATGAATGGTTCACCATTGTAACTTCGCAAGGTGTTAGTGTCAATGGTCCAATGCTTAAAACCAAGGCAAAATGTTTTGCTAAAAAGTTAATCATTGTTCTAAATGATTACTGTATAATGATAATCCGAATCCTGGTTGAGAGGGCTGAGAAGCCCTATGATGGCGACATCGTGTTAAGGAACACCTGGTCGCTCGGGGAACAATTTTACCGAATAATTGCAACCTCATGAAATTTAGGGGGAATTTTATAGTTTAAAATTAGGAAATAGGATTCTGGCTCTTGCGGGATTGGGACTGGGACTTCAAAGGAGGTAATGTATTTTAAGAAGTTACTCGTGGATGAAAATTTATATTAAGGGACAAGTGGGTTTAAGAGCGGCTCTTTTCTTTTATTTTGTTTTTGAGTGGCCTTTTTCAGTTATGTAGGAGTTTTATTGTCTTGGAGAGGGGAAGGCACGCACCGTACTTAACGTGGACAAATGGTACAATTTTAGGTAGGGGTTAGTTTATGATTTTAGGGGAGACGGAAAGGGTAGAGTTTGGCATAATCACCGGCCTTTTCTTTTCTAAGTGTTTAATAATTTAAAATGGCGGCTCTTTTCACCGTAGTGTAGTGATTATGCATAGGAATGTATAATGATACTGTATTTTAATAAAATACAGTATCGTTTACGAAGCACAGTTTACGAATTCGTTTATTAGGGCCAGCCGTTTAATTGGGCCAAAATGCTCCGGTCACGATGTGCCCCAATTATCCGGAATTGAGTGTATATATCCTACACCACCAGAATACGGTAACAATCAACACTTACCGATGTTTATAGCGCTTCATGTATCCTGTACACATCTTCAATAATTTGAAAAAAATTCACAAAAAAAATTTAATACTTCCTACTCCTACCATGGCAGATAAGAAATTACCAGATAAACAAAATATAAATTTTGTAACATTCACTTTTCATTTACAATTAATATTAAATTTTCATCAATCTTACCTGTGTTCATTTTTACAATTGAATCGGTGAGTAGAAAAAGGGTAATATTCCAAAAAATGCGAAATTGAACGAAGATAGCAGTTTTGTTAAGTTTACTTCAGCGCATGTGCTGGTTGATAAAAGGGAAATATTCCTTGTATCTAAAAGCAGCTAAGCGACATTAAAAATTTAGTAGAATGGAAAAAGGATAATATTCCAGGAATATTACCCTTCTTCCATTCAATAGCGAACAGGAGTTGGACCACTGGTTTCTGTCTTATTATTTTCAAAATGTAACTGTAAATTATTTTAAAATTAAAATAAAGTTTTGTAGCATATTGGCATACTATATTGTTTTTTCAACTTAATTTTTCCCATCCACTTGTACTAAATCTAGAAAAAGGTGAATAGTCAACATATTAATAATCAAAAATCAATCCCATGATTATTGTAAAACAAATTCTAAAGTCACCATTAAAAAGGTTTAATATAGTACTACAAATTACCAATTGAACATTTTACCATTAAACCAAAAACAAAGTCACAAAACAGTTTTTTTTAATTTCTCGAAAATAAGGGTTTTGGAATATTACCCTATTTCCACTCACCGATTCAATTCTTGTATTCTAGTAGCTGTATTTTTCATCAAAACAACAAAAATATTAACCATCAAAACAAATAATTTTTTTTTTTTAATTTATTTATTTAATGTCGCATCAACTACAAAGGTCATTAGCGACGACGTTGGGATGTAACTATATATAATGGAGGATGAAATGATTTTTTGTAACGTATAAAAATATGCCTTGCCTGAGTGGGATTCAAACCCACGACCGCATGATGAGAGGCGAGCACGTTACCAACTACGCCAATGCGGTTGGCAAAAGCCAATTATTATTTACAAAGATAATTATAAGTTTCCTACCCACCGGGTTGGTCTAGAGGAAAAAGTCGTCGCCAAAATCAGCTGTTTAACAGCTGATTTTCGGGGACGAAGGTTCCTGGTTCAAATCCTAGTAAAGGTAGTTACTTTTATACGGATTTGAATACTAGACAGTGATTGCCGGTGTACTTTGATGGTTAGGATTCAATTAACCATACTCTCTCAGGAGTGGTCGACCTGGGTCTGTACAAGACTACACCTCATTTACATCTTCATCTTCATCTCATTGGGTCATGGGGTTGCTTATTGTTCTGAATTGAGCAGATTGCAAAGTACACAAATTAGGAATTAAAAAAAAAAGTTTCCTAAAAAACAATAACAATCATTTCATTGCCCATCTGTATCTTTACATATTAACTTTTAATTACACAGCTAATTTTGTTTTCTTTACATTTGTAGTTCTTTAGATTAATTAAAAAAATATATATGTACATAAAATATATTCAAAATAAAACTTAATATTTCACTATTTATATTTTGTTTACACTAGAAATTTCATTAATAAAAAAAATAATTTTAGATAGAGTTTATACATCAGTTTAACACTTATACGTAATATTCTAGAATGTAGCATATACAATGGCAATCACATTATGACGTGCAAAAGCGGAAAAGACTTATTTTAAAATATAGTTCTAGGTATTTGGTAGGGAGTTTTCACGTACTACCATGCACAATGAATCAGACTAAACAAAAGGTGCGACTTTAAATAAACAAATTAAAAAAATATTTTTATGAATTATTATTGTAATCTTCATCATTCAAAATACATGTCTTAATCCATTCCATAAAAAACACCCTCATTGGATCAAGGTGCAACTACCATTGACGGGAAAGTGGTAGAACACACATATTGGCACAGTGTTAAACGAACAATGGGACCATACTAACGAAATAAAAGCAAGAATAAAAAACCAAGAACCGCGTTTAAGCAAATGTCCAAGCTGTTAAAAACTTATAATTTGAATTATAAATTGAAAATCAGACTCCTCCGATGTTACGTTTTCTTCATCTTATTGTACGGAGTAGAATTGGACGTTAAAGAGGTAGTCAATCCAGAAAATGAAAATCGAAACTTCTGGCTATAATTTATCATTAGTTATTTTAAATGAACGAGTAACTTACTAGTAATGATCTACCATTTGAGCCAAGCCAAAAAATTAATTACAGCCCCTAATATAAGAGTGAGGTTGGAAAAGCGGGCTTTTACGGGGAATCAAAAATCTCAGGAACCAAAAAAGATAACACGATTCTTATGCTACAAAATACGGCAAATTGCTGTCTATTATCTATTGAATGCGCTTGTATGTATTTTTCTTACAAGAAATTTATTGAAGAAAAACCATATTTTCAAAAACATTTATTTTATGTATTCACAAATTATTTTTAAACTAAATTCCTATTGCGGTTTTTGTGATAATCATTCTACAGATAATAAAGCAAGAAATTATGAACATTTGAAAAAACCATCATCCAAATACCTCCAATACAAACCAAAATATTTGATTCCCAAGAATGTACAATCATGCAAAAATTACATTTCCGGAAAACTTTAAGTTGAAGGAATAATTTCACTCGCCTTGCTAGTGAGCTTTATTTTTAACAGATGTTTTTATAACTTTTTGTCAACGTACAAATAAAGTAAACAAATGTTGTGCTTCAGAAAATTTTAAACTTCAAATAAATGCAAAAAACAATCGAAATTTTTGAAAATCATCTTCTTGAGTTGACTACCCCCTTAAACGAAGCAAAAAGAAAAACTGAAAACTGAATTCGAGTTAATAATTAAAGAGAAGAATTATTAAAATATAGTGGATGGATAGACAAACATTAGTGTACTTAAAAAACTTAATAAAGAAAAGGAATTAATGTCTACACACTAAAAATAATAAAATTAGAATACCTAGAACACCAGTTGTTGCAACCAGTTCGTTGGAGGGCTAAAATAAATAGTTCTGTTTCTTATCACATGGTCAGCCAATTAAATGACTGAATCATTTAAGTACAAAAAAGCTAGAGTTGTAAAAGATACTAATCACAGCTATGTCCTCTGAAAGTAATGAATTTCATTATACAGCCAGACCCTGTGGTGGTGAATAAAGTAAAGGTGTCATTTGCAGAGTGGAAAATATGTACTTGTCTGAGAGCTCGGCAAGCTGATAAGCGTACTTTTCCACTCAGTGAAGAAGGCAATTGTAAATCACCTCACTACTCCTCGTTGTACTTAGTAAAACCTCTATAGGTTCAGATCAGCCTTTCTGTTTATGACCTAAACAACACAACACCTAGGATGCATCATTTGAAATAACAATAACTACAAGTTGGTGAAATGCATTTTGGAAGGAAAGCATTTAATGGCTAAAGAACGTGAGAACCTAGTATGACAGTTCTACTAAAGGACTGCTCAAATCAGCAGCGAATAGCATTATTATTTCAAGAATGATTGCCAACAATCGGTAACGAATCGGGACAGACTATATCTATCACCACGTCCACCTGCTAGGTTGAGATGGGGGAAGAGTTGTCGTTTAGGTCATCAGCCGAAAGGCTGGTTTGAACCTGTAGAGGTTTTACTAAGTAAAACGAGGAGTGAGGTAGTTTACCATGCCTTCCTCACAGAATGGAAAAGTACACTTATCAGCATGCCGGGCCCTCTGAAAAGCAAATATTTTCAACTCTGCAAATGACACCTTCACTTCGTTCACCACAGGGTCTGGCTGTATAATGAAATTCATTACTTTCAGAGGAGATAACTCTGATTAGTGTCTTTTACACCTCTGCCTCTTCTGTTCTTAAATGATTCAGTCATTTAACTAACTGTACATGTAATATAAAACAGAACTATTTATTTTAGCCCAGCAACTAACAAATTGAGTGCAAATAATTTGAAACTCCACCTGTCTGTTATGGGCAGTATCTAGGACATATAACTCAAAATAACAATAAGTACAAGTTGGTGAAATGCATTTTTCAGAGAAAGCATTTGATGGCTAAAGAACTTGAGAACCTGGTTTGAAACTTCTACTACATGACTGTTCAAATCAGCAGCGAATAGCATCATCATTTCCACAATGATTTCCAAAATTCGGTAGCGAATCGGGACAAACTACATCTATCACCACATCCACCTGCTAGGTTGAGATGGGAAAGGAGTAAGAGAGAAAAAAGCAGTAGAATAAAAAAAAGTCATGAAAAATAATAATTTTAATTATCGTAATTATATTTTTCCACGTTTGCCACGTTTATTAGCAATTAACATAAAATTATGAATCATAGCCATATGAGCTTTTAGACTTTCCCGACGAGTGAATTTTCTGAAACAAAATTGACATTCAAATGTAGGTTCCTTGCCGCATTCGAATTTTTTATGTTGTGAAAGTCCAGGTGCGTATCTATATTTTTTTCCACATTCACAGATAAATTTTCTATCATCTGATGTAGGTAGATGTAAAGTGCGTGTAAGAAAATCTTCGTATTGCAGTACACCGTTGCGGTACATATCAGCTAAAAAATAAATACATAAATGTAACAGATAATTAATAAATATCTTAATTAAAATGTACAAGTTTCAATATTTAAAAGAATAAAATGTTAAGATACGATATTCAATTATTCTTATGTTGGCAACGCTACTAAAAAAAAGTTACACGATGGCATGTCTAAGATCATTCGTCCACTGGTGCAACGTAACTGCAATCCAACCTGAAGAAAAATCACCTAAGCGTTGGATTGGAGTCACTTTGTAATCGGACACATGTTACTACGCTGTAACTCACTATTAAGAGTGCGACTGCAACGCAACTTGTCTTCAACACGCAAACGTGCAACTCCAAACCGACTCTATGCAACACACGTATTAACATGTTCTCAGATGGGTATATTGTATTCTGTGAATTGCATTTTAATTATTTGATAATAGTTTTGTCTGCCCATAACAGACAGGTGGAGAGTCAAATTATTTACACTCAATCTGTTCATTGCAGGGCTAAAATAAATAGTTCTGTTTCTTATCACATGGTCAGCCAATTAAATGACTGAATCATTTAAGAACAGAAGAGGTAGAGGTGTAAAAGACACTAATCAGAGTTATCTTGTCTGGAAGTAATGAATTTCATTATACAGCCAGACCCTGTGGTGAATAAAATGAAGGTGTCATTTGCAGAGTGGAAAATATGTGCTTTTCAGAGGGCCCGGCATGCTGATATGCGTAATTTTCCACTCAGTGAGGAAGGCATGGTAAACCACCTCACTCCTCGTTTTACTTAGTAACACCTCTACAGGTTCAAACCAGCCTTTCGGCTGATGACCTAAACACAATAGTTTTGTACTAAAAATGTCATGTTGTATAAAATACATCTTAAATTACAGTAATTAACAGTTTTTCTCCCACTGAAATACCGTCATGTTTGTGTCCTCTGATTACCGGTCGAAGTTTTTCGGTTAGCTTCTTAAATAGTTCTCTGGACATCGTTAAAAGCTTTTGAAATTTGCTTCATCTTTTTTAAGTTCTTTTGCTAAAACAAAAGATCATGTTTGATTTTCGCGAATGAAAGGATTTGCCCAAAATTTACGTCTTTTCTGAAGCTGTCTCAAATATCAGGACGCAACAACATTACGGTTCCTAACAGCACGGCTTGACATTCTGAAGCAGACTGATGAAATAAAGGACGTTTCAGTTGATGTAAAGTCGCAGGAGAGCTGCATCAATGGACGAAGAACGTGCAACGCAACATTCATCCAACTGTCACATTCATATTGGATTGCAGTTGTGTTGCACCAGTGAATGAGGGACGTTAGTCAAGTAGAAAATGTTTAGAACATAATATTAAAAAAGAATTGAAATTTCCTTTTATTCAACTTCGTAAAATTGAGTTGAGTTGAGCTGAGTATTCAGCTCATGATTATTCAACTTCGCTAAATATTTTTAATTTCATTTTTTACTGATGCACCGACTTAGTCTAGAGGTAAAGTCGTCCCCGCGAGTCAGCTGTATAACAGTTTATTTTCGGAGACGAACGTTCTTAGTTCAAACCCTAGTAAAGGTCAGAACCGTTGGATAATTCCCTTATTCAACGGCCCTGAGTCAAGGTAGTTAGTTATTTTTAGACGGATTTGAATACTAAACAGTAGTTACCGGTGTACTTTGATGGTTTAAGTTTAATTAAACATACTCTCTGAGTCTGTACAAGACTAATCTCACCAATTTAATTGCTTAAATGAATTCATATCTTCCTTGTCATTATTCATAATTATTGGGTCATACAGTAGCTAATTGCTCTTAAATTTTATTTATTTCTTAAAAGGATTGCAACTTACACACAGTAGGAATATAAAGAGTATTTATATATTACATAATTACATCAAAAAATTACTTACAGTTTTCAAGCACGAAATAACCAATAAGAACTTATAGTTTGATTTTTAACAACCGAAATATTTAGTGAAGATACAAAAACAAAATCTTAAAAAAATTCACTATTTCTGACTAGAATTAAAACATGAGCACCATTCTTTGAAAACTAATACAGTAACAACCTTGAATTGAATTTGCAATTTTGCAAATTTGAAATTTTTAGCAAAACAGTTTTTGCTACTTAATTATAATTATAGAGTAAGAAACAGCAAATAAGTACGCTAAATGCTATTTTACTCAAGTACTGATGAATTACCTCAATGCTTTGCTATTTGCGAATGACATGTGGATTATACATGAGAGTGAAGATGAGCTTCAAAGAGCAGTTTATGCTTTAAATGATTTATGTAAAAGGTATAATTTACGAGTTTCGGTTGCTAAATCAAAGGTTATGGCATTCAGAGAGAAGTATTTCACTCATCAAAGATCGGTTTAGACAATGTAGTAGTATTAGATCAAGTGTCTCACTGTAACTATCTGGGCTGCGATGTGAGCTTTTATAGGGACTTGGATGTTGAAAATAAAATAAATAAATTTCAGCTATTTGTGGTACCATTAACAAGACACTGGGTAACAGAGCTAGAACAGAGGCAGTTGTGAAGTTCTACAAGGTAATGGCAGCCCCAGTCCTTCTTTATGAAAGTGAGTCATGGATTACCACAAAACGCCAAGAAAGTAGAATCCAAGCAGCTGAAATGAGGTTTTTAAGAAGGGTGAAGGGCTGCTCGAGGCTGGGTCTAATACATAACAAGGAAATTAGATCTCAGTTGGGTGTATTTAGCTTGAATGAAAAAGTGGAGGAGTACCGAAATCAGAGGAGAGAATACCCTTCAAAGTTACGGAATATGTTCCAGTAGGAAAAAGGAAGGTGGAAAGACCTCAAAAACGATGGCAGTAGACGAGACGTACGAATTAGAAAATCTCGTGTTTGTGTACATGTGTAGGATTGTTTGTGAGTTCGGAACATGCTTATGTCTAATCCTTGATAGTAAGAAGAAGAAATTCTATTTTATTCAGGAATTGTCGCCCTGAGTCAACGTAACTACTCCTCATTCACATGTCAAACAGAGGCCTAACATCTTAATCTCATTGGGTCATGGGCTTAACTTATTATGCTTAAATTGAACGGGTTGTAACGTACACACATTAGATATTAAAAAAAGTAATAAATAAGGGAAGTAAATTAACAAAGTATTAGCCCTAAAATGATTTTTGTAAAATAATGGTAAATACGCGTAAATAGTAAAATGACACAAATGAACCTTTACGAGTTATTAAGGATAAATAATGTTAAAATGACTAAGTCCATCAAATTTTTAATTTAAATTTATTGAAAAAAAATTAAATAATACAAAAGATACACAATTTTACAATGAGATCACAATGAAATAAAGCATCAAAAATCCTGTTCAAACCCTGACCATCAGAAATCCTGTTCTCTTGCACCCCATCCAACCATGTCACTTCCGACCTACCCCTTCTGCTTTTACCGGCTGGCGTCCATTACCGTACCCTCTTTGTCCACAATATTAAAAATGTAAATAATTTAAATTAATTGAGTATTTTATGAACTAACACCATATGCTGTTTCATATTTCCAGGATAATTGAAACGTTTAAAACAAACGAAACACTCGAATTTTGGTTCTTTACCGCATTGAAATCTCTGATGCTGTTTCAGTCCATGAATTTGTTTATAATATCTTCCACAGTTACCGCATTTGAATTTTTTAATACCCAAATCATTTTCTTGAGTTGTTGCATCGTCATAAGTGTTGCACCGATAATTATTATAACCTAAAACAGAAAGTATAATTACTTACAAGATTATACGTTTAGGTATGTATTAGATTAGTCTACAGATTTATATAAATCCACATTATGGATACTCTCTCAGTAATATACACGAGATATATTTTAAGATAAAAAATCTGGTGTGAAACACTCACACAACTTTCTCTTGCCTATGGAAATAATTAACAATTAACCTAATATTAGTAATAAAACATTAAAAATAAACAAAAAACTAACTTCAATAAACTTAATCTAATTTTAATCATATATGAAAGACGAAAAAAAGAAAATCGATCTCAGTTTGCCTTAAAAATACGGAATATCACTCTTTCACGCTAAACTAGGCTCTGTAGAGAAAAATGCTTTAATTAAAGTTGTAGATCTTTTAATTTTCTATAAATTTTATTATATACTTTTGTCGTAAAATGCATACTAAGGCCGAAATCATTAAAAAAAAACGATTTTTCACACGTTTTCGTGAGAAGAAAACAGAAAATCGCTAATTACTGCTAAAGTAAGCGTTATACAAAAATATGTTTGAAATAAAAGTTGTAGGTTTTTAAACTCTCTACTTTTATTGTATAAAATTTTGCGCTAAAATTTATATTTAAGCCGTAATCTTAAAAAAAACAATTTCTTTACGTGAAAACAGCCTCACCAGGAATTTCAGCAAACATGGCGCCTACCCTATTTATAGAATAAAAAATTGAGTAAATGAGACGATTTTTAAAAAAATCGTAGGACCAGTTTTTAAGAAAATTACATAAAAGTGAAAAATTACACGAATAAACTACTACTTTCGGTTGACCGATTTTAATGAAAATGTTCGTGTTGGGTCCGGTAGTGGTATGTAACTTTTAAGTTTCAAGTTCGTACAATGTTCCGTTCTTGAGATATTCTGTTCACACACACACACACATACACACACGCGCAAGCTCACACACACACACACCAATCGCTAAAAACATGTTTTTTGGGTTCAGGGGGTCTGAAAACGTATGGATCCGGTGAAAACTCGATTTCTTTAAAATCGACATGAAAACAATACTTTCCTTCCTATATATTCATGTAGGCAAGAGAAAGTAAAAATATTTTCTGTTGAAAATAGAGAAAAAAATTAGTTCGGCAATAAAAAAAATCATAACATTATTCAAAATTCATATAAAAGGGTAGCAGAGGATTAGTGGGTTCCTTAGTCAAATATAAATAACTGGTAAAAACCGCAAACTCCTACCATTAGTATAGTCTCTTGAGTCACGAGTTTGCCCTTGTTTTTTAATTTTATGGGGTCACAGATTAAATTGAATAACTGTAAGTAGAGAAAACCGACAACTAAAAACGTGTAAAGTTTCATTTATCTATCTTATACCAATCCTATGAAAAATGTACCTAAAAATAGCAAATTTAACATTGGGGTGATACAAAGTAAAGTCTCCCCTTACTGTGGTCTATAATCGATGTGTTCAGTACGAGAAGCAAGACACGAGTGAACTACTGTGGCTCTTATGCGCATGCGCGAGTAATGTTTGTCAGGCTGAAACATTCGTACAATCTGACAACGCTGGCAAACGTTCTGATTGATATAAACCAGTGGAACAGCAGAGCTCATCAACCGTGAAAAGCATATTAGTCAGTTATCTCTTCTCATAATAATAAATTTCATTATACAGCCAGACTGGGTGGTGAATAAAATTAAATTGTCATTTCCAGGGTAAAAAGTAGACGCTTTTTAGAGGGCCCGGTATGCTTACAAGCATACATTTTCCACTGAGTGAGGAAGGCAAGGTATAAATTTCCTCACTCCTCGTTATACTTAGTTAAGCCTCCAGAGATTCCTAAAAAAAACAATTAATTCAATTGAGGTAATCTAATTGTAATTTGTTAGTAGCTAATCTCAGTTTAATTATTATTTGTGTCAATAAATACGTTGTTATAAATTTGTTAATTATTTATTATATTACCCAGATCCCGGACGAATCTAGGTAGGGCTAAGGTGTTACAATATTATAAAATAAAACAAGAATACACAATTAAGGTCGATTCTCACATATAGGACTGTTCACCGACTGTGCTGTGCTGCTACCGTCTTTTGCATCCTCTCTTTTTCATAGGTTTCTCTCTTATAACTTATTTTTTAAGTATTACAAAATCACAATAAAAATATTTTAAGTTATATCAAAGCTTAATCAGAATTTTAACTCATTTGTACGGCTATCTCCTTACATATGTGTTCTCTAATGACACTGTTATTGTAATCTTTGTGCAAATCTTTGAAGATTGCAAAAAGATTCATGTTGTTCAACTAAATCACCGAGTCCTTTTTATGTCCTTTTTTCAAACTGGAATAACCGTATTCTGCAGTGTTTAGTCGAAGAATAATTAAGTTGAAGTGCTTCGTATCACAATCGGAAACAGACGAACAGCTATCGAAGTACAAAGACGACCTGTGGACGCCCTCGACCATTTCAAACACGGTGTGCCGTGCACAGACCATGTAGTGTGAATCATGATGAACCGGTTCTGTACGTTTCAAAATGTAAAGGACTGATTCTCTCGAAACGACACGGTCGGAGTACAGCCCTGTATATGTGAATGAATCTTTAAACGTACCAGAACATGATGAATTTTTTAGCTGGTAAATTGTGACATCAGACCATCCGTTTGTAATTATGCATCATTTCAATATGCCTCTTCATATTTCCAGGAAAATAAAATTTTTTATGACAAAAATGACACTGACAAGTTGGTTGTTTGCCGCATTGAAACTTCTGATGAGACCATAGCCCTTGCATATATTTGTATCTTTTTCCACAGTTGCAAATATGTTTTCGTACATCATTTACTTGATCATTTGAAGTATTATCGCTTCCAATTGTTGGAAAACTGCTGAAAATATTGTCCAGGTTTTCAGCGGCATAAAAACCTATAAAGAAATAAATAAAACTTTCAGTGAACATATTAAATTTTATAGGTAATAGTTTGCTTATAACAGGCAGGTGGAGTGTAAAATTATTTGCACTTGATCGGCTAGTTCCAGGGCTACAAAAAATAGTTCTGTTTCGTATCAAAAGTCACCCAATTATATGTCTGAAGAATTTAACAACAGAAGAGATACAGTATTATTTGATTGTTGAAACATTTTACAGTAGCCTACACCAGAGTTAACTTATAACATTTTTTCGTTGAATATTAAACAAATTTCTAAGTATACTGTGAGAAAAATCGTGTATTTTTGGAAAAAAAATATTGGGTAACATGGTAATTGAAGTAAGCACGTAAGTAGTGGTAATAAATAAATTGGTAACCAAAAAATAACTGACAGGTAGAGTGTTAATTTATTTACACTCAATCTATTAGTTTCAGGACAAAAAAAATGTTCTGTTTCTTATCACATGGTCAGCCAATTATATGACTGAATCATTTAAGAACAGAAGTAGAGATGTAAAAGATACTAGTCAAGAGATATCTCCTCTGAGAGTAATGAATTTCACTATACAGCCAGACCCTGTGGTGAATGAAGTCAAGGTGTCATTTGCAGGGTGGAAAGTAGGTGCTTTTTGGAAGGCCTGGAATGCTGATAAGCATTCTCTTTCAACTCAGTAAGGAAGACAATAATAAACCACCTCAATTCTCGTTTTACTTAGTAAAACCTCTAGAGGTTCAAACCAGCCTTTCGGCTGTTGACCTAAAAGAAAACTTATTTATTATATAATTTTTCCTGTTGTTCTCTTTAAATATATTTTTCGTTTTTTCCACATCGTTTGTGTAGGGCTAATTTTAAACCACGTGAGGTGCCTTTAGAAGTTTCTAGACGTTCTTTTTACAGCCCCCATTCTGAGATTCGTTCGCTGCAGGTTTTTTCATTTCTTTTATCCACCCGGTGTGCTCTTCATGAAAAGTCCTTAATTTCCGTAATTAGTTTTCTGAATTGATTCGGTTCATTAAGGTTTCTTGGTTTACTCCGGTTTCTTCAATACTCTTTCTGACTTCTTTAACTTTCAACCATTTATCCGACAGCCTAGCTCTATTGTTTAGTATCTTAAAAATATGTTTTGTCAACCGGTTGTCATCCATTCTTTACAGATATCTCTAAAGTTTAGAATTATTTTTCTATTCGTTTCCACTAATCGTTGATGTTCCTTATACAGTTCTTCTGGAACTCGTAACCAATATTATCCGTCTACTATCGTCGAGGCCATTATCTTGCAGAGGATCTTTCTAACAAATTTCAAGTCATTTGTTCAGTTAAAAAAATATTTTAAATTTTGGATGATTATACTAGGTACATTGTACAGTTTTTGAATACAGAATAAAAGTTAAAAAAGGTGTTAGTGAGAGAAACCAGTAGAACAAGCGTTTTTACTTTATTACATAATACATTTTAGGTTAACACATAAAAGAAAATAATTTCATTGCTGCACTTATTTTATTATCTTTGACTAGTAATTTAAAAAAATACATCAACTTCATTTACATTTAACTTCAAAATACATCAATTTTTTATTTATTCATACTGCAAAATAATTAATTGAATAATATTTATAACGAATTAAAACATTAACAAAAAAAAGTTGGGTAAATCAGAATGAAAACTCACTAATTCCTCTGGCAGATTTTTGGTAAAGAAAAGATATTTGATGGTATATTATATAATATAATGTGACAAGATATGATTGTTTTGTATTTGTTGGTCCGTTTTAAAATTTATACAAATTTTAACATTAGTATTAGATTTAATTCTTTAGAGAGAAAAAAAGGTGATTATAATGAAGATAAAAAAGGTGAAAAGTGGATTCAATGCTCGAGGTGTAATAATTGATATCATGAACAATGCACTAGTGCTGAAAGGTTGTATTTTGTCTGCGATTACTGTGAACAAACTGTAATTGGACTAATACTTTGGTGCTTAAAAAACTATGTAGGCAAATTATGTATCTATTCCGAGTATTCCAGATTATAACCCAATGTTTCCATATTAAGAACCTATTTTGTAAATTGTAAAAATCAAGTCGCTAAAGAAAATTAAAAAAAAATTATATTTGTAAATTTAAGATTTTTCTGCTATTGATATAAAATTCAAGTACAAGGGCAGCCCAGAAAGTCTGTCACGTTTTATATAAAAAAAACTAAGTACAAGAAAAAAATTTTATAATATACATTTGAAACTGCAACTAAAATGCTATTTTTCTACATAATCACCAAACAAATTAAGACACTTATCATAGTGGTGAACTAATTTTGAAATGCCGGCGTCATAAAAGTCTACCACCTGTGATTTTAACCAGTTAGTCACACCCTCCTGCAGTTCCGCGGAAAAACCTAATTTTTCTGTAACAATTTCGTGCAATAAACTTTTTGAAATTTGTGGGAAAAAAAGCGATAGCTCTCTTATGGTAAATCGACGGTCTTCTCTAATCTTCTCATTGATTTTATTCACAATGTCATCAGTCACGAGGCTTGGCCGTCCACTTCGTTCTACCTCGAAAACATTAGTTCGGCCATTTTTGAACTGAATGCACAAACGCCGAACTCCACTTTCAGTGTAAACATCGTTCCCATAAACTTTACAGATTTGGCGATAAATCTCAATTGGTTTATTGTTTTTAGCCAACAAAACCCGTATTACCGACCGTACTTCACAACTGGCGGGATTTTGAATTGCGGCACACATTTTAAATTGTTGTTGAAAAACAACGAAGAGCGACACAGACCTCTCGCCAGCACGGCTAGATAGCCACTGAACGGAGAAACGCCGCGGCACCAAAATGGCCGCGATAGCTCCGCCCTTAGCGGTTACAACACAAAACGTGACAGATTTTCTGGAATGCCCTCGTAATTTCAAAAAAGTCATAGAAACCAAGAAAAATCAAAAAATGAAAATTTTATTCCATATTTGGTTCCTCTCCCCTAATATTTGTACAAATTGAATGTAATTTAACAGATTCAGGAATCGGTGGAGAACGTATCTTTTGAATTGTACGCCTACACGTTTGTTAGAAAATTTGGTATCAAACAAAACAAAAGTTTTAATTATTGCTAAAATTACTGCTGAAGTTGGCATATGCTATACCCTAAGAATCAGATAACACAATACTGGTAACTGTAATATTATTAGCTATAATTAAAAATATTTTATTAAATTATTTTCGTCATTACCCTGCTATTATCATAATAAAAATTAGTTTAAGCATAACGTTACGGTAACTTATTTTACAGTACAGTCCAACCCCACTAATCCGAACTAATTGGGACTGAACCACGTTCGGATCGGAAGAAAGTTCGGATTGCCCGGATTTTTCCAAGAAATATTTATAAAATGTAACTACTACGTGTTATATTAGGCATAATGCTGGAAACATTAATAGACTACTGAACTAGTAACCAAATACTGATAAAGGTATAAAAAAAATTAAATAAACTTCTCTAGCCATTTAAAACAGAAAAACAAAAATGTTTAAAACACTACCTTTTTTTAATTTTTTTTGGGATCAAAACGGGTTCGGATTAAGCGGGTTTTCGGATTAGCGGGGTTCCACTGTATATATTAGTTATATACATATATTTTAATGTAAACAATACTGTATTCATTTATTTTTGGCTTTTATTAATTTATAAGGAACTTTTCTTACAAGGCATTTTGGCCAGTCCAGTCTGTCTCATCTGATATTTGCTATTAATATTACAAAATGAATTTTCTACAAACAAATACACTACAATAACATAAACATTCGCTCATACAGAGCTGCACAAATTTTATTCCAAAGACATTCCTATTAGGAGACCCCCAAACTGCACAACCTCTTTCCTTAATATTATAAAAATATAATTTTAAACATCATACGATTCAAAACGGAATTACAATAATTAGAAAAAAAATGCGAAATAAATATCTGAGATTATTGCACAAATTACTGAAATTCGTACAAACGAACCAAAAAACGATAGTTAGCTACGTACTTTTTACGTTCTCTTGCCCTATATGAATATATAGGAAAGAGAAGTATAGCCTACTGTTTTCATATAAATTTTTCGAAATCGACGTTTCACCGGACATGCACGTTTTCATACCTCCTGAACTCAAAAAATGTTTGTAGCGATTGATCTCTCTCTCCCCTCTCCCTCCTTCCCTCTCTCCCACTCACACACACGCGCGCGCACACGCACACGCACAAAAAAAATCACTCTCTTTCTTCCTCTGTCCCTTTCTCTCTCTCTCTCTCTCTCTCTCTCTCTCTCTCTCTCCGCGCGCGCGTGTGTGTGAGGGAAGAGAACAAGCACTTTTATTTGAAGAATTTTTCTGTAGAGAGCCTAGTTTAGAGGGATATTACTGATGACCATATTCTTAAGATCTACAGAGGTTGATTTTGAGTCATTCATTCATAATTAAAATTAGTTCATGGTTTTTATTTTACACTGTTTACTCATGATTAAACATAGGTTATATTAATTATCTACATTAGCAAAAAAAGTCGTATAAGTGTTTAACACCAATTTTCATAATATTAGTACTACCTAATACAGATTTAGAGCGATATAATATAGTTATCAGATAGCAGACTGCACTGGCACTCAATCGCCTACTAAATATTACAATTTTCATATTCATAAACATTATGAAAAATCTAATATAATATTAATATTTTCACTAATTTAATAACACAATTATTTTAAAATACCCACAATTTAATGACTAAAATATGTGTCGTATCATTGTCAGCTTGAAAGTCTATCATCGTTTATCATCGTTTATCAATTTTCGAAATTAGTACTTCAATATTAACCCGGGAGCAATCGCAAGCTTTGTGTCACCTATTTGGGTCGCTGCGGGTCATCATGACCCGCATTTGGAATTTTCGTTTCTAACTGTTTTATTTTTGTGTTTTGTTATCTAAGCATTTTATTGACATAATTTGGGGTATTAGATAAGTAAACAACACATTCTCAAACAAAAATTGATTTATTAAGGATATTTAAATGATACAAAGAAAAGCCTTTACAATTTTACCTTACAAAAACATTATGGTGAATTCATTCATTTTCTAAAATAATTTATCATCAAATATCGTTTTTATCATCAAATCTTAGGGCTCGTAATAAAAACTGAAATCGTGTTCGGGAATTGTAATATTACAATTAAAAATTTGCACGTCCCAGAGCTCTTCAGTATCCAAATTTGAACATTTCAATACTCCTGCATAGTACAATAAACCGAACAGGGCTTTCACTTCCTCAACCCAAGTGTTTTTTGCATCTCTTTTCTGTTCATACTTTTGTTTAATAGAATCAATGTAACTATTTGTATAATGTACTATTTTTGTTATTATATCATCGGTAAAAAAACACTACCAGGCTTCTAGAGGAGTATTGGCTTGTCTTGCCACGCCCTTACAACCAGGCCGCTGCAAAACTATATTTCGTTGCCTGGTACGCACTGATTGTGTAGGCTCAGCTTTTTTCCATTTGGTCTGGTCCTTTCCAATATAATTCCACGATAGGCTAAAGGAATTTCATCTTCCGAAGTGCTATTGTCAACAGAGTCATCGCGTATTTCTTCCTCTTCTTCTTCTGAACTCTGTTCTGTATCCGTATTTCTTTCACGATCGTCAGCTACTTCTTCTTCAGGATCTACGTCACTACCAATATCACTCATATCTTCTTCAAAACCATCCACTGAACTATCGTCGTTTTCCAAAAAATGAAGAACTGCTCGCTCATCCATTTTACTAATATGTTTTAAACGTAATCTATGATATTTATTATTTACACGATATAACTAAAAAAATAAAGAAACTGATAAGTAATACGACAAATATAATTATTATAACGATAAAATATACAAAACACAGCCAAAGACAACGCATATAACTTACACTTGTTAGGTTCAATACGTATACAAAAACGGTCGCGGTGGGTCACGGTGACCCGCAGATGTCTATCAACAACGAACGCTTCACGTAAACTAAATGAACACGTGGGTATCTGTAGATTAGTTGTAGGGAGTAAGGTTCAGAGCGTGGCATACGTGTGTCGCCAACAGTACAGTAAGGACAGAAAATACAATACCGACGCGGGTCATAGTGACACGCAGCGATTGCTCCCGGGTTAAAATCATATTTGGTCGACTCCGTAGTGTAGTGATTAGCGCGCTACCCTACAACGCGGAGGTTCCAGGTTCGATTCCCGGGAGGGCTCTGGAAATTTTAACACGTTAAAACCCACCGTTACATTATCGAAACCCACAGTAGTCGCTAATGACCAAGCTGTCGATGCGACTGTAAAAAAAATATTAAACTAAGAGTACGAGGTGTGGCTATTAAATAACGAGACTGACGTAAAAAAAAATTTTTTTAATTTTATACATAATCACTTATTGTCACCTTCAATATACACTCCTTCTCTATTCCTACAACGCTCCATGCGAATTTTCCATTGTTGGAAACAGTGCTGGAAGTCATCTTCTGTCAGCACTTTCAGGATACGTGCCGCTTTCTCTTTTACGGCTTCCACAGACTCAAATCTTCTCCTTTTTAATGCAGATTTTACCTTAGGGAATAGGTACATGGTGCAAGCTCTGGTGAATAAGGTGGATTTTCTAACACTAAGATGTTGTACTTGGCTAGGAACCTCTTGACAGATAACGCGGAATGAGCTGGCGCATTGTCTTGGTGGAGAACCCATGATTTGTCCTTCCAAATTTCGGGGCGTTTTCACTTTGACGTAGTTTAGAAAGTACCTCATATTGATTGTTTGTTTGACCATCAGGAACCCAGTGAAGGTACACAATCCCACGGATATCAAAAAAGAAACAATGATCATTGATTTAAATTTTGACTTGCTAATTCGAGCTTTTTTGGCCCTCAGTGAAGTTCGGCTCTTCCAGTGCATGGATTGGCGCTTCGTTTTTGTATCATAAGTAAAAACCACGTTTCATCACATGTTATTATTTACTACCTGTTCCCTAAGGTGAAATCTGTATTAAAAGGGACAAGATTTGAATCTGTGGAAGCTGTAAAAGAGAAAGGGTCACGTGTCCTAAAGAAGCTGACAGAAGATGACTTCCAGCACTGTTTCCAACAATGGAAAATTCGCATGGAGCGTTGTAGGGATAGAGAAGGAGTGTATATTGAAGGTGACAATAAGTGATAATGTATAAAATTAAAATTAAATCTTTTACAACGTCAGTATCGTTATTTTATAACCACACCTCGTACTTTGTTTCTGCAGCAGGTTTTAGCTTTTGAAAACCTCGATCTGATCAGTAAAAAGAAAGTTATTGGCTTAAATATTGTTTATGTGCTTTCAAAAAAGTCTGATGTTTTTGTTTTATGAATGATATGCACCTTATTTATGTATTATCACTGTATTATTATAAGTATAATAAATTCTAATTTTTTATTTATCCACTAGTTTCTCTGTAGCCTCCAAAGGCGTAGCAGCGCGTGCATAGTACACCTAGTATTTCAATAATTTTAATTATGTGTAATATTAAAATATTAAAAATATACTACCCACCGGGTTGGTCTAGAGGTAAAGTCGTCGCCAAAATTAGCTGTTTAACAGCTGATTTTCGGAGACGAAGGTTCCTGGTTCAAATCCTAGTAAAGGTAGTTACTTTTACACGGATTTGAATACTAGATAGTTGTTACCGGTGTACCTTTGATGGTTGGGGTTCAATTAACCATACATTCTCAGGAATGGTCGGCCTAGGTCTGTACAAGACTACACCTCATTTACACGTCATACATATCACCCTCATCTCATTGGGTCATGGGGTTGCTTATTGTTCTGAATTGAACAGATTGCAACGTACACAAATTAGGAATAAAAAAAATTATATATACTCGTGTACTTTTTGCAACCACGTAATCGTGTAAGTAGCACATGGAAAATGCTATCCATCAATAATTTGGCAAACTCTAAGGATCTTCAAGCTCACAGTGATACGACGCATAGTATAATAAAATAAAATAAAATAATTAATAAGAAAAACAGAACAACTTTATAAATATTATTCTATACATTTAATAACATCTAATATCACGTTTTAATTAAAATACATTCCTTTTTAATCCAGTGTTTTACTAGAGGTAATTTTTATAGACGGCTCTCATTCATCCAAAAACAGATTAGTAGGATTTTGTTTTATTCATTGTTTACATAGATAATAATTTTTAACTACGATAGCGAAAACGTAACTACAAATACGCTTAAATTTCGCTTTTTATTTTGATCAAATGTAGAAACAGTTCGTGAAGAGATTGTAGAATAAATTATGGTAATAATAATATGCTTTTTGTCCAGTTTAACAGGTTGACTGCTATTCGAGTGAAGAGTAGTATTGCCAGAAATTCTACAATTTTTTGTCATTTCATGCAGTATAGTACATAAAAATCATTCTTTTAATTTTACATACAATCATGTTGAGACAAGAATCTTTCTCGCATAAATTAGCAAAATAATTTTTGTTGTTAAGTCATGCATAATTTTTAACAATAAATTGTGCCCTTCCATATAAAAATACGAATTTTTTCATTTTAAGTCGTATCAACATTTTGGTTATTAGCGACTTTTTTGTGAAAAATGAAACAATGGGGTTTGACATGTAATTTCCAGACCCTATCCGAAAACTGGAAAGCGCGCTAACCGCTACGTCTGGAGGCAGCCACAATATATTTTACTTTTAAAAAGTGCAAAAGTTAATGCTGAATACAAAATGAAATAAGAACTGAGTAAAAACAGCTAAGGACATTACTCATGTCAGCATAATTTTCACTACCAGAATATGACAAAAGATAAGACACTGATATGTGTCACAAAGCGTACCTGCCGATACGAGCTGAGACATAAAAATATGTCTTACAGCAGTCAACCTGTTAAAAAAGCTTTACTAGAGTGTCACTCCAGCTGAAATACCAATGATAAAGCGTTTGCATGACCGTACTTCATTCAAACGCCGCAAGTGTTTGAAACAGAAGACAGTAAACCAATTATTTGTTAAGATATGATGTGAAAAGTTATTGGTGGGAATTTTTTTAAATGTCATCAATCATTTTCCGATGTTCGTCCGTCACATTTAGATGTCAGACACAACAAAAATAGCATTAATTATTTTCAAATTCGAAATCTACACAAAGTAAGTGGGCCTAGATTGGGTTTCAAGTTCCGGTTACGACCGGAAGTGGCCCAAAACCGGAAATCAAAGTCGGAATTTTAAAACAAAAATAGTATCATTCGATTCCTGTTAAAAAGTAGATACAGAAATCACTAATGGTTTTTACCATAGGTCAAAGGTAAGCCTTTTTCTTTCTTACGAAAGCTAAGTGGGCTTAAAATAATAATACTCTCTTTAAAAAAAGATTTCCACCAACCATGAGACGTATCGTCTCATTAGGCCATGAGACGTATCGTCTCATGGTTTAATAAACGGTAAGTCTGCTTATTTAAGTATTTGTTTTGCTTATTACCCGGATTTTCGATTTTCCGAATTGTCTTTGGTCCCAGTTAGTCCGGATAAACGAGATTGCACTGTATTTTGTAGGATAAATATAATGTAAACCTCATATTCTACAACATGTAGAAAACAAGTATTACTCTAACAACCGGTTTCAGTACAAACACATTTATAAATTAATTGGAAAAGTTTTATGTACAGAAATGATATGAGTTTTTAAATTTCCACGATGATGGAATTTTTTTAAACAAATATAACATTCAAATGTTGGTTCTTTTCCGCACTCTAAATTTTGATGACACCGTAATCCTCGCAAATATTTATATTTTCTACCGCAAACATTACAAACAAACTTCTTATCTTCAGGTTGTTTCGTCATAAAATTTTCAAAATCATCAGATATATTAAAAATATTTTCGGTCGCATCTTGAACCAAATAGAGATCTAAAACAAAACAAAAAACAAACAAAGAAAATACAAAAAGTTGAAATGGATGTTTGGCATTTCAAATATTGTTTTTATATTTTAATTTACTACACATAAATATCGATTCAGTATCATTTAAAAACAAAAATTATTGATTAAATTGACTGCTTCATTATATCAACTATACGACCATTGATTTAAAAAATGCTTCGTTAAATTACTGTTCAGGTATTATAATTTTGCCATGACTCCTAGTTTATCTGTCACCCTTCCCACCTAAAAAATCCTTAATGCGTTTAACAAACTGTCAGACGTTAAACCAATAAAAAAAGTTAAATTACTGATAGCCACTGAAAATGTTGCACTGTTCTACACGCTGATAGTTCTTAACACACTGTAACTGGCTACTACGCCGGGGTTCCGGGTTCGATTACCGGTCAGATCTGGGATTGTTTCATCACTCGTCTTCATCTATCTACTTCTCACTGTCTTCATTAGCAGTAATTGCAAAACAGTTTGACGTAAAAAAAGTAATTGCTAAATCACTGTATGCCTATGTATTTTCTTTAAATCTAGGGTTTCCATGTTTTCCATTTTTTCTCTATCTAAATGTTTCAGACTGACATATTAAAAAAACACTACATTATAATACTGTTATAAAACCTGCGTGTCTGTACGTGAGTGAATACTTTATAATTATCGTGAAGATTCGTCTAGAAAATGCAGCGAATTTCAAGAGAAAAATCCTTCGTATGAAAATATGCACGAAAATTACGAATAAGAAAAAAAATTGTTCACGATAAATAAGTAATTAATGGAATCGATAAGAAAACGAAGACTAAAATTCTGAGAAGGAAAAATGGGTTAATTATAAAAAAACGTAAAATACAAAACAATAGACCTAAGGTTTCAGATAAGTAGTTTCAAGAATTTATAAAATTGAAACAAACGAAGAAAACCAAATGGACTGAACCAAGTTCAGTTCAGACTATTCATTGTTAACTACAAGGGCTTCCATGAAAAACAAAAAGAAAAGATAAAAGCCTACAATAAGAAATCCTGCACAAACAATGAAAATGGTTTAATCGTAATGCGTGTAACCAATGCTTTTGGTTAAATTATTAAATTATACAAATTCATTAACTGATAAGAAAATATAATCGGAGAAAACAGATAATACATAACCTAATTACTAAAAATCATACAACTTTGTTATCCAAAATTACCCTTTTTAGTTTTATCTTTTATCTAAAAGAGATTCATCAGTTATTGAACAACCACACTTTGAAGTATTAAGTAGTTTCAACGAATGAACACAACTGGTTAGTTTTCTTACCTCAACGTTGGACTCTGGTGTTTACTATCTTAAAACGTTATACAGCAATATTCCATATAAACAGTAAATTAATTTTTTAAATGATAAAAAAATATTTAAAACACAATTAGTATTTTCCAGCTTACCATTACTAATAAAGGTTATGCTTGATCAATTCTTAAAATAGAAACAGATTGTAGTCATGGACAGATTGTCATTCATTTTGACTAAATTTCTAAAATATAGAAAAATTTCATCACTTACCTGCATAAAATTTATAAAAACTTTTCATTTTCAAATTTTCCTTTAAAGTACATCCGATTAAATTCGATACCGAATTTAATTTCTGTTCCGGTACTTAATGTAACTGAAACTTTTTGTCACCCATTTCTTTTAAAACTAAAACTTCAATCAGCCGCCATTTTGGATACAAGTATCATAGAGAATTTTTATTTATGCCGTTTTTCTTGTATTTAAAAAGCCTTTAAAATGATGTACCACACAATGGGTGTTTACATTTAAAATATTTGAGTTACAACCCCTAGGCTACCCCCTTAGAAGGGGTTAAAATTCAGTTGTACGTCAAAAAGTAAAGTATTTGACCAATAACTTATCCTGAAAGTAACAGTATTATATCGACAACAGTTTCCAACTTATTGAAGGGTTCCCATACATATGCCTCACCCTGTATATGTTGTGAATACAAAACTGTAAAATTGTTTAAAAAATTAAAATAATTAATAAAGATTATTTATTATATATTATTTATTTATATACATTATTTATTATTATATATGTTCTGTTTTGTTTATTCAAAACATTACAATCGGCATTCGCTTGTGGCGTATTAAAAATTGCTATTCCCTTGTGGGGATTATAGTAAACTTTATAACAGCTAACAACGTACATGTTTCTTTATACTTTACTGAAAAACCTTTTTAAGGTATAAACGTATAAACATTCTATACGTAACAAAACAAACAAAAGAGAGCATGAAGTCATTCTCACAAAAATACGTACAAAACACTCACTTTTACACATAGCTATCTTTTACATAAAACAGATCATCCAAAATGTAACTTTAGTAACTGTAATTTTTCAACAAGACACATTTATATCTGCTCATGGAATGCAATGGTTCACAAATTTTGAGATCTTTTCTTTCTTCACTTCAAGGATTAGATAGGATTGCCTGTTCCGGAAATCACCATACCCTCGGACGACCAAAACCTTTTCGATCATTTGGCTTATAATTCGATGCCAATCTAAGCAAACGGCTTCCGTCCAGGCATTTTAGTTGATTCTGTACTCACTGTTCTTCTTCTCCAAGCTAATTATTGGCAACGCTTGCCTTACAACGTTACTTCTGATCTAGATTGTCAATTCTGACTGTGCGATGTAAATTGAAAATTCCTAATAATATGCACAAGTGCCTAAATGAACCCAATTTCAGTATCTCAAATTTGGTTTTAAAATAATTAATTACTTGAACAAACTCTAATAACCCCAATAATTTTTTTGGTGGTTTAATGTTTGTTGAATTTTTAGAAACTACGAGTATAATCCTCAAAACTTAACTGTATTCACGAACTTTACAAATTGTGAATTTTCTGTATAATTCTGTAAATTTATGTTGTTTAATTATTATGTATCAATCATTACGGAAAAATTGGTTATATTTAAATTTTTGTAGACACTAATAACCTTTCGTGTTGTAGTGACTAAAGCAATAAATAAAGAAAAAAAAAGAATAAATTATTTTACAAACAAATCATTAACAAAAAATCTGTACAAATCGTATAACAAAAACAGGTAAAGCCGCTTCTGTAGTGTAGTGATAGCGTACTAGACTACAACGCGGAGGTTCCGGTTTCGATTCCCGGTTAAGGTCTGAAAATTTTCACAAGTTAAAACCATCTGTTTCATAATCACAGTCACTAATAACCGAGCGATTGATGTGACAACAAATAAAAACTATGCCGGCCGCATTGGCGCATTTGGTAACGTGCTCGCCTCTCACTCACCATATGGTCCTGGGTTCGAATTCCACTCAGGCACGGCATATTTTCATACGTTACAAAAATCATTTCATCCTCCATTGTACAATAGTTACACCCCAACGTCGTCGCTAATGACCGTTTTAGTTGATGCGACATTAAATAAATGAATTAAAAAAAATAAATAAAAAAAAAATAAAACCACAGGTAAATATCATTATAAATTTACAACATTTATTTACAATAAACGAATAAATATTATTTTATTGACAAACTAATCACAAATAATTTACAAACAAACCAAATAAAATCCATTAAAACAATTTGATTTAGTTATAAACTAATTAAAAATGTTAAATAAATATGATGAATACATGTATAAAACTTATTATTAGGTAAAACGGTATCATAAAAGTACCTATTTAAAACACTACAAACTATTTAACATTTTGTATACACAAAGCAACTAGAGAACACTTCAATATTTAACAATTAAAATACGAGTATTTATAAATAATAATACAAAATAAATAAACATCATTCACTTAACTGCTATATACGTAAAAGTATACAAGTGTCTTAGTTAGACGTTATAGTACAAAACAGCTAAGTACGATAATTAAATCGTAACTTAATTGATACTACAACAAAAAAACATAGTAAAAAATTTATTATACGCATGCGCCAACTGATGACTGAGAAACGTTCCATTTGTGACTGCCTCTTTGTAATAGTGGGAGTAGGGTCAACGATGATTAACAGTTGGATCGACAGTAGATGATTCGTATCGATGCGTAGTAGTGGGAGAAACAAAAACAACAATATACTGTGGACAATTCGAACTGGCACAACTCTTGCTCTACGTGTACACACAGTTCCGCATAAAGTATATCCATAACCTATTCTTTTAACAAGGTCTACACATTTTAATGTACGCAATGCCTACAACCTTATTTCAATGCACAAACATATAAATAATTATTTCATTTTAAAATATGTATTTAATTTGTCCCACTAAAAATTTAAATTATAAATTACAAGAACTAAACTGCAAAAATAAATCTTTATAATGCATCCTGCAGTTTGAAATTATTTTTCTTTTATATCACGAATTTATATAATAATATCACTAACCTTCTTTTTAAACTGCGTCACCTTTATTTTTATTCTTACTTACACGTGTTTCGGTGGATCCACCATCATCAGAGTAAATAAAAAAATTGAAATTAAAAATTTTTTTATCTCACTGATTTAAAATTAATTTATTTTAATTTATCCCTTCTCATATTTACTGTAGATAGCAGCAGCAGTCAATATCACTTCATTCCTAAATTTGACCTGTTCATTCAAAATGTCCTGCTTTTGCCCTTTTAAATATTTATACATATGGAATCTCATATTTTTCAATTTTATTTTCTATATTACATTGTTCTATTACATTAAAATGTACCGAAACACGTGTAAGTAAGAATAAAAATAAAGATGACGCAGTTTAAAAGGAAGGTTAGTGAAATTATTATATAAATTCATTATATAAAATAGAAATAAACTACAAAAACTCACGAAACTATACTCTACAGACGCACGCAAATAACTAAACAAATTGGTCAGAAAATATTGAACAGAAAATCATAAATATGAAAACAAATTAGTTACATCATTATGTCTGACACATTATTAATATCAAAAACGAAAACACAGCGTAGTGACCGTGCATGAATCGGATATTACAGTAGCGATTGTGTACTTTTGCGACAGTACCGTCGTTGCATGGCGAGGGGCGAAGAGTGGAGTAGATAAACACCAAAGCTGCTTGTGTCAATTCGAATTGTCCAAGGTATACCAGAGTAAGCTACGTCTTAAGAGATTTTTTTAAACTGTAATGTAATAGGTTCAAATCCCATTTACTTTAGGTTAAGCAACAAACCTAAAGGTATATAATCATACATTTTCATAACAAATCTTGAGATTATCGTTAGGGCTAGCGAAGGAACCTAAGAACGAATGGTGTATGGAGAATTTGCTGCGCATACTGTATTCGTAGCAGTCATGTTGCAGTTAGGATTCTACCGTAAAAGATTAGAACAGATATCCGTGTTTAATTTTGTTGGAGAGACAATAAAAATGCTAAGATTCGCTAATAATATCGTAGTATAAGCCGAGACAAACAAAGAAGTAGAGGATATCATAAATGGGATGGATCAGATCACGAGAAAGGATTACTTCAAGAAAATTAATAAGAACAAACCGAAACTGTATTGCAGTAGCAAGATTGGTTTAGAGGAGGATGGAAAATCTAAAAGTAGAGAACAAAAACATAAAGGAGGTTGGAAAATTCCGTTACCAATAGGCCTAACGCTTTTCACCGTTAATTAACTCTGCTGTTCCATGCGTTTAAACCTATTACAACGTTTGCCGGCGTTATTAGATTGAACGAATGTATGAGCCTGACAAACCTTACGTGCACATGCGTACAAGAGCCACAGTAGTTCACTCGAGTCTTGCATCACTCGTCGATTATAGACCGTGTTAACATGCAATACTTCATAATTATGCCCACAACGGGCAGGTGGAGTGTTTAATTAATTACACTCAATCAGTTGGTTCCAGGACTACAAAAATAGTTCTTTTTCTTATCACATAGTCAGCCAATTATATGACTAAACTATTTAAGAACAGAAGAGGCAGAGGTGTAAAAGATATTAATCAAGCGTTATTTCCTCTGAGAGTAATAAATTTCATAATACAACCAGACCCTGTGGTGAATGAAGTGAAGGTATAATTTGCAGGGTGGAAAGTGGGTGCTTTTCGGAGGGCCTGGCATGCAGATAAGCATACTCTTTCAATTCAGTGAGGAAAGCAATAGTAACCACCTCTCTCCTCGTTTTTACTATACTATTTACTATTAAATAGTTTCTAGCGATCAGAATTTAATAAATTATACCTCAATCTACGACTAAGAATATTTTTTTTAAGATAACATGTACGAAAAATTAATAAATGCTCTTATAGATCAGATGAATCAACAAAATTTCGGAAAAAATTTAAGGCTAAATTATCAGGATTCCTAATGGGATGAAAGATAACAAAAAAATAAAACAAATTTTGACCAAAAATCCATCAGGATTCAATTAAGGCGTTCATTTGGGCTAGTGCTTTATAACCTATTTCAAGTCTGTCTTCTTTTTCTCCCAGGTGACTTATTTCCTAATTTATGAACATTAGAGAGATGCCTTCCCAAATTACGGCTGTGATAAAATCTCTTTTGACACTGAGGACATTCGAATAAAGGCGTCACGCTACATTCACGTTTGTGTGCTTTTAAATGAAATTGATGTTTATAACTTCGACCGCACATCGGGCAAGCAAAGCGGACTCCTTGTTCACCATCGGGTCCTTCCACTTGCTGTACGATCACAGAACTTGTCACGTCACTCAATTTATAAAAATCATCGATACTATCGAGATGTTCTTCATTATTTTCACTCACATCTGAAATACACAAATAAAATTGTTAGAAAAAAATTATTCATAATAAAAATTATTACAATATAAAGGCAGACGTGCTTTAAAAAAACGCATAACATCACACTTTGGTTAATAAAAATTCCATGATTATATTTTTTCAGTTTATTCAAGTTACATCAAAAAATTGGCCATTAACGACTACGGCGAGTTAAAAACAATATCGTCGAATTTTAAAGCGTTAATTTCTAATCTACCTGAAAATCAAATACCGGAAAATCGAAAACGATTATTTCCAGGAGAAAGTAAAATTAAATATTTTGATGAAATTTGTGCTCAACACCTCCGTGTACTTAACATTTAGTAGTACTTCATGATTATTATGATACGTTTGAGCTTTTATTGTTCAGGCTCATGCTAAAAATACCATGGACAGATAAAGTAAACAAGGAAACAGCCTAGTGGAGAAATTGGGAACAGAAAAGGAACTTGTTTACACCATCCAAAAACGGAAAATGGAATATCTGGGTCACATTATGCGTGAAAAAAAATCTGAAATGCTTCATTCAGTGGCGTAACTAACGCCAATGCAACCAATGCGGTGCATTGGGGCGCAGGCTTTAGGGGGGCGCCAAAAACTGATATTCTGGAAATTTTTTAGCAAAAAAATATGTTGAAGCAAAACTCCCTGTAGCTTACCGAAAATAAATGTAAAAAAATATTCGTGGTACTTTATTACGTTACAGTCACAACAGAATGTTGGTGACTCTTTTGTTTACTATTATCGTTATTTCGGAGGGGGGGAGTGAGTCTACGAATAGGGGCGCACGGGGAATACTTGCATTGGAGCGCAGTCAGACTAGTTACGCCACTGGCTTCATTTAATATTACAAGGCAAGATTCAGGGGAAGAGAGATATGAGGAGACAAATTTCATAGTTGAAGAATCTTGGCGACTGGTTTCGTTGTACCTCAGCGGAGCAGTTCAGAGCTGCGATATCCATGATCTGAATATCTGTCTTAATTGCCAACCTCCGGTCGGAGAGGGCACCATAAGAAGAAGATGGTTATTATACGAATCTAACGTACCACGATGACACTAATTAAATGACGCGTCTCTACGCTTTACCCTGAAGAAGCAACTTCATAAGCGGTGAAATTTAGTTAGATATATGTGTAAATATTATTTTATTAAACATTATTTCCTTTGTTTGCATATATATTATTAACTAATAGAATGAACCACCAAACAAAAATTATACATAATACTCGCCTAACAGTATTACATCATCTAGACATCTCTCGTCTCTCCAGGAGATATCATCAGGACGAACATCACACAAATCTCATACCACAAATAAAACACATAAGGTCGAAGACAATTTCAATATTAAATTAAATTTATTGATGTGGTCTTCGACCTTTTTTTGTCATCAGTCTCTCGTGTGGTTTGATGCATTTCTCCAAGCTGTTCTATCTTGCGCAAGTCGTTTCATATCTACATACCTGTAACACCCTACATCTTTTGTAATTTGCTTTACATATTCTAATCTTCGACCTTATGTGTTTTGTATGATACGTGTGATTTTCATCCTGATGACGTCTCCGGGTGAGACGAAAAATGTCTTGCTGATGTAATACTCTGAGATGAGTATTATATATAATTTTTGTTTGGTTGTTTATTTTATTAGTAAATATGTACGAATGGTTGACAGAATGACCCCAGCGTGACTGGTGGAGTAAGGAGTCTTGGTGATAACGGTCAACATATTGTCTTTATATCTGCTTTTTGTTGCCCATAACAGACAGGTGGAGTGTCAAATTATTTACACTCAATCTGTTAGTTGCAAGGATAAAATAAATAGTTCTGTTTCTTATCACATGGTCAGCCAATTAAAAATTAAATGACTGAATCATTTAAGAACAGAAGAGGTAGAGATGTAAAAGACACTAATCAGAGTTATTTCGTCTGAAAGTAATGGATTTCATTATACAGCCAGACCCTGTGGTGAATGAAGTGAAAGTGTCATTTGCAGGGTGGAAAATATATGCTTTTCAGAGGGCCTGGCATGCTGATAAGTGTACTTTTCCACTCAGTGAGGAAGGCAAGTGTAAACCACCTCACTCCTCGATTTACTTAGTAAAACCTCTACAGGTTCAAACCAGCCTTTTGGCTAATGACCTAAACAACATCTGCTTTTAATGCAACAATCTTTCGAAGATTCTTGTGACCAGTTTATTGCTTTATTCTTCCTCGGAGAATGTTCTGTTCAGGGGTTAAATAAAATATCAATTATATGAGATTGGGTTCTCACAGTTGGGATGGCTCGCGCTAAGCATTTTCTGTTACCTTAATTACGTCTACGGCTAATAGGAGATACGAACGTTTGTTTACATCAGTTTCAAAGATAAGTGGAATAATCTTTGCTTACTGGGGGTTCAATTACAAAAAAAATCAATTTCATTTTGATTGGTGAAAGACTTTTCACTAAAGTATAACCCTATAATACAATCAAATTATTTTTTCCGCTTTTATTTTACAAAATTCATTAAAACTAAACTGGTTTATAATATTATTTATCTTCCATTATATATTCACGTTGCCAATAATAGACAAGTGGAGTATTTAAATTATTTGTACTCAATCTGTTAGTTCCACGGCTACAAAAAATAGTTCTCTTTCTTACCATATGGTCACCAAGTTATATGACAAGCATTTAATAACAGAAGAGGTAGAGGTGTATAAGACACTAGTCACAGTGTTATCTCCTCTGAGAGTAATCAATTTCTTTATACAGCCATACCCTGTGGAGAATGAAGTAAAGGTGTTATTTACAGGGTGGAAAATATGTGCTTTCCAGAAAGCCTAGCATGCTGATAAGCATACTTTTAAACTGAGTGAGGAAGACAATTGTAAACCACTTTACTCCTCGTTTTACTAAGTAAAGCCTCTAGAGGTTCAAACCAGTCTTTCGGCTGATCACCTAAACAATAATTGTAAAAGAAAAAATCCCTTTCATGAGACGACGCGTATCATGGCTGGTGGCAATTCTTTTCTAAAGGCTTACCTTTGACTTATGGCAAAAACCATTTGTGATTTTCGTTTCACTCTTTAAGAGGAGATAAATGTGAGATCAAATCAATTAAATTAAATTAAAATAAAAGGTTAAAAGCTAAAATCATTACATCTTGTTTATCTTTTTTGTTGTTTCAATGTTTGTTTCCAAATTCGCACTTTAATTTCTTGACTTCCGGTTTTAAGCCACTTCCGGTTAAAACCGGAACATCAAACCCAATGCAAGCCAACTAACTTTTTGTGTAGATTACGAATCCGAAAACCGTTTGTTGGTATCTTTTGAAGTTTTTGACATCTCGGTGTGACGGAGGGACGGATAAAGGAAAATGATAGATGACAATTTTTATTTTAAAAATTTCCATCAATAATTTATTTGTTATAGCTACTTGAGTCACGAGTTTGCCCTTCTTTGCAACGAGAGGTAAAGGGGGAAAATCATCAGTGCGCATGCGCGATTGCTTTAATTTCAGGACAACAAACATAACAACTTATGTTATACCTAGAGCATATACAGTATATCGCGGAATCTTTGTAGGTTAACTGAACGAATATAAATGTTTGTTACCATAAACAAAAATGTTAGTTTCTGAAAAACGTAGGCAGAACATTCACAGTGCTGAACGAAAATAATGCGCAATGTAATAAAATGCTGTGAAGTTAAAGCTAAACAAAAATACATTTTCCCTGCCTCTTAAAAAAATCTATGAGCGAGTGGCTAACTACCGTGTTGTTTGTTTCCCTTTTCGAAATTCGAAAAAAAGAAGAAAATTAAAAACGTGAAGTAGCTATTCTTCAACAGATTATTGACACCTGGTATAAAAAGGAAACGGTTAGGTGATACTAGAGAAACTGATAGTAAATACGCCGTTTATAGCGGCAGTAAAGAAGGCGATTCATCAGTAGAAAATTTTGTTCCAATGGAATAAGGTAGCTGGTAATTAGAGTAAATCAAACATTTCTAGTCATGTAATTAAGTCTATAGGCAATATTACAGGTCGCATTCATTTCTTACAAGGTTTATGAAAAAAACATTTTCTCGGAATAAACCACAGTTTACAAATTTTTGCAGAAACTGGATGGTAGTAAAATGTACGAGCAGTGTCTGACTGTTGAGGTTGGCAGCACTGTCGTATTTTCACTTCCCTTCCTCACAGCCCATCCATACGTAGAAGGTAATCTCGTAACTTCAGTATTTACATAAGTTTAAAGTTAATCTGTTTATAATTTATTAAACCCAGATCCCGAACGAACCTAGATTTTGGTGTTACAGTATGTATTTATTTATTAATTTATATTTGGATGTTAGAACACCATGTGCAACAGGACGATACTTGTATAATAGTGGTGAGATAATTTATCTCAGTGAAATCTCATCTATACAGGGTGATTCACGAAGATATGCAGAAACTTTGGGAGCCCATTGTACATGTAAAAATAATGAAAAAAGTTTATATAAACATGGGTCCGGAAATGCTTCGTTTCCAAGTTACGGCTAGCGAAAGATTTCCCCCGGATTTCAGCTCACCAGGTGAAATGAGGTCTTTCTGAAATTCTGGTAAGGTAGATTAAGGGGCGAATCCAATCGTTTCTTATGGTTTTGACCTGATAAATTAAATAAAACCGGTCCCAGAACTGTAAGTTAAATAGTTTTTGAGAAAACCAGTGTCAAATGCAAAAAAAGGTGTGAAAAAACACAATTTTTCATCTTTGTTTTTCCGGTTAATTTTACTTTGTACTGTTTTGAATAAAATTTCATTTAATCAAACATCTATTCGCTTTCTGTGTACTTTATTTACACCGGTTTGTCAGAATAAAATTTTCAACATGTTTTATTAAAAAAATGTAACTGTTTCTTGGTGAAATAACAAAGTTATTCTTGCCCGAAGATGAAAAAATGTGTTTTCACTCCATTTTTTGCATTTGACACTGGTTTTCTTAAAAAATATTTAACTTACAGTTCTGGGACCTGTTTTATTCAATTTATCAGATCAAAAACCATAAGAAATGATTGAATTCGCCCCTTAATCTACCTTACCAGAATTTCAGGAAGACCTCATTTCACCTGGTGAGCTGAAACCTGGGCGAAACTTTCGCTAGCCGTAACTCGGAAACGAAGCATTTCCTGACCCATGTTTATATAAACTTTTTTCATTATTTTTACATGTACAATGAGTTCCTAAAGTTTCTGCATATCTTCGTGAATCACCCTGTATTAAATATAAAATTACTAAAGATAAAAAATTCTGAAATAAAAACCAATTAATGACAAAAAAAATTATTTGATAAAAATATTTATTAAATTTATTAAAAATTACAATTCAATACAGTTTCTGGATGCTTGATTTGAATATGCTTTTGAAGATTTCCTTTAAGTTTACTTCTGTGAGGACAATAAGGACATTGAAATTGTGGTTCGACACCACATTCGAATTTTAAATGAAGTTTCATATTACCTAAATATCTATAGATTTTACCACATCTCGGACATGCATTATTCACTGATTCTCTTTTCGACTCTATGGAATTTCTATCGATTTTTAAACTTTTCAATTGATCGTACGTAGACGGATTCAATTCCATAAAACCTGTAATACAAAAATAAAAATCTGGTGTGAAACACTCACACAACTTTCTATTGCCAGTGCAAATAATTAACAATAAACCTAACATTAGTAATAAAACATAAGAAATAAACAAAAAACTAACCTCAACAAACATAACCTAATTTTAATCATGAGTGAAAGACGCAAAATGAAAATCGAACTCAGTTTGGCTTAAAAATACGGAAAATCACGCTTTCACGCTAAACTAGGCTCTGTAGAGAAAAATGCTCTAAATAAAAGTTGTAGATCTTTTAATTTTCTATAAATTTAATTATATACACTTTTGTCGTAAAATGCATACTAAGACCGAAATGTTAAAAAAATCGATTTTTCTCACGTTTTCGTGAGAAAAAAAAACAGAAAATCGCAAATTACCGCTAAACTAAGCGATATACAAAAAAATGTTTGAAATAAAAGTTGTAGGTTTTTAAATTCTCTACAACTTTTATTATATAAGTTTTTGCGCTAAAATTTATATTAAAGCCGTAATCTTAAAAAAAACAACGTTTTTACGTGAAAACAGCCTCACCGAGAATTTCAGCAAACATGGCGCCTACCCTATCTTGTAGAGAATAAAAAATTGAGTAAAATAGGCGATTTTAAAAAAAATCGTAGGACCAGTTTTTGAGAAAATCGCAAAAAACTGAAAAATTATACGAATAAACTACTACTTCCGGTTGACCGATTTTGATGAAAATGTTCGTGTCGCGTCCGGTAGTGGTATGTAACTTAAGTTTCAAGTTTCAAGTTCGTACGACGTTCCGTTCTTGAGATATTCTGTTCACACACAGACACACACACACACACACACACACACACAGAGACCAATCGCTAAAAACATGTTTTTGGGTTCAGGAGGTCTGAAAACGTATAGATCCGGTGAAAACTCGATTTCGAAAAATCGACATGAAAACAATACTTTCCTTCCTATATATTCATATAGGCAAGAGAAAGTAAAAAGTAGTTCCAGTTAGTTTAACATAAACGATCATAACAGAAAGTTGTAGATTGGGCGTTGAAGTTAAATATTATTGTGATTCTGATCAGATATACCTTACACTTAATACTTTTATGGCTCCAACATGTTAAAATTGATCAAACCATCAAATCTTACTGTCCTGTTCACTATAAATTAAAGAGCTTACTATCGGTTTCATAATCATAGACACCTGAGTTTGAACCCTTGCATCTCCAAAACTACGAGTCGGATTTCAACATATTTTACTTAAAAATTTAGATTATTTTATTCTGCTTTGACCTAAAATAGTCCTATATTTTAAATGTTGTTTAAAAATTGCATTATCGAGGTAAGAAAACAAAATGACCCGGATTTTTTGGTACCACAACAAATTTTATGCGTTTAGAGGCGTGTATCGAGATACACACCTCTAAAAAATTCTACCACAACATTGGCCAATCAATATTTCATGTTATTAACATATCTGTACTAAGTTTTTTTTACGCTGAATAAAACGATAGTTTGCCCGTGCCGAACGATCGAGCGGTTACCGAGATGGCAAGGATTCAAAATATTGTTAATAGATCAAAATTTTAATAACCTCGAATTTGAATTTTCGTACACATTGTAAGAATATAATTGTCTATATTGTGTTAAAATTTCAAACTTTTCGATCAAATAGTTATCGAGTTACACGCCTCTAAACGCATGAAATTTGTTACGGTAGCAAAAAATCCGGATCTTTTTGTCTTCCAACCTCGATATTGCAATTTTTAAACAACATTAAAAATATAGGACTATTATAGGTCAACGCAGAATAAAATGAGCTAAATGTTGATGTAAATTATGTTGAAATCCGACTTATAGTTCTGGAGATGCAAGGGTTCAAACTCGGGTGTCTATGATCATAAAACCGATAGTAGGTCTATTCCAGATAACATTCTGCTCTTATAAAAATGAAAATACCAATAATAATAATTTTTATCCTAATGTGTGTACGTGGCAATCGGTTCAATTGAGAACAATAAGCAACTAGCTGACCCAATAAGATAAGACTGATATATGTATGACGTGTAAATGAGGTATAGTCTTGTACAGACTCAGAGGGTGTGGTTAATTTGAACCCCAACAATCAAAATACACCGGTGACCACTGACTGGTATTCAAATCCGAATAAAATTACAATCCATTCGAAATAGGATGATAGTATTACTTAAATGGAATAAAGAACAGAGGGAATTTTGTAATGTGCTCAAGCGTCTGTGCTACCTTTTAAGAGATTTTTTTTGTTTTAATTTTCCCAGTTAGTGAAAGAAAGCGTTATAAAAGATAAATAAAATTATAATGGAAAAGAAAAAAATAATAATTTTTCCAATATCAAACGGAAAAAAGAAACCAAATTAATTATTACCTTAATATATTATTAATTAAAAATTAATCAAGTCTTGTGTATTGAATGCATGGGTTACTGAATGCGGCAATAACAAATACCAGTGAAATAATTAGGTAATCATTTTCAAAATTGAAAAACAAAGATTTATATTATATTTCATAAATATAATTAAAAGGGAAATTTTACGTTCGAAAAGATACTTTTTATTCTGAAAAGTTACCACAATCAGAGACTTACTATCTAGCAATTTCAAATGGACTGTTAACTATATTTTACCTTTACTAGGATTTTTTTTCTTTTATCGGGAACTGTACATTATTGACAACCACCCAATTTGATTGCCGCTTTTCGCTGTATTTTTTGACGTGATTCGGCATGAACTGTTGAACAGGGACCCCCAGTGAAGTTTGTTCAGGATTGGCAGTCAGCTGGTCACCATACAAAGTCGCTTGCTCAACTGGTGTTACTTAACAAATAATAGCGACTTTCTACCAGCTGACTGACTGGGCTAGCCCGAAGGCCAACTAGGACTTGAACCAGAAACCTACGTCTCCGCAAATCAGCTGTTTAACAGCTTACTCGAGGCGAACATACCTGTAGACCGACCTAATGACTACAGTTCAGCCGTTCTAAGTTTGCTCCTACTGTAAACAAACCAAAACCAGCTAATACAGGGTGCAGGATAGGGTCCACGACTTTGTGGATGCCGTATTCCGATTAAGTAAACTATGTTTTAAATTATATGTACTTATTGTACTTAAAGCATCAGTCATGATATGATGTAGGCCTAACAATTTCATTTATAAAAATACTTTTAAAAGTATTTTGTATTTAAATACTTTTGAAAGTATTTTGTTGTTACTTTTTAATCAACGTGTACACATTTTTATATAATGCGCATGCTCAGTGACGTCATTATTTGTTTACATTAGGAGCAAACTAAGAAAGGCTGGACTTTAAATAATAATACACGCAGTTAAATTATTGTGGTTAAGGTCAGTTTACAGTGAAAACTTTACTGTACTTTGTAATTTTAAAGTTGGCAACAACTTGTATAAAGTTTGTTTTATTTCTAATGTGTGTAAGTTGCCATCTGTTCAATTTAAAACCAATAAACGACTCAATGAGATGAAGATGATGTGTATGAGGTGCAATCCTGTACAAAACCAGGTCGAGCATTTCTGAGAAAGTATGGTTAATTAAACAACAGCCATCAAAGTAAACCGGTTGTGTAAAGTTAAAATTGAAAAATTTTACGTAATCCTCAACTGACAAACTTACAAATAAATTTTTATTCAAGATAAATAACGAACATATACAACACTTTAGTTTCTCTATCTCTTTGAAGATTGTTCTCGTAAAAGCCAAAAATAATACAATAAATGTTAAATTTAAATTTTTATTTTATACTTTGTAAAAAATAAACAAATACAAATATCTTTAAGTTTTATAACGGGAGTTTCAAAAAGGATGCAAGTCGTTTTTATTATAGCAAGTTGCGTCGTTATCATTCTGGAACCAACATTATTATTCATATAAATCTAACATTATAATAAACTGTTGGAATAAGTTCAATAAACCACACCATCCACGGATCTGTCAAAAAAAAACTGGTGTGAAACTCTCACAAGACGTTATCTTGCCAATGAAAATAATGACCAATACAACCTAAGATAAGTTACAAAACATTACAAATGAACAAAAAAATTAACCTCAAAAAACATTACTTTATTTTAATCACGAGTGAATGATACAAAATGAAAACCAACCTCAGTTTGACTTTCTAATACGGAAAATTACTCTTTGACGTTATTAAACTAGGCTCTGTGCAGATAAATGCTTAAAATAAAAGTTGTAGATCGTTAATTTCCTATAAATTTAATTATACAAACTTTTGTCGTAAAACGCATACTACGGCCGAAATCTACAAATATCCATTTTTTTACAGATTTTCATGAAAAAAAAGCAGAAAATCACTAATTACCGCTAAACTAAGCGTTACACAAAAGGAACTTATGAAATAAAAGTTGGAGGTTTTTAAATTCTATACAACTTTGATTATAGACTATATACTTTTACAATTAAATGCATATTAAGGCCGCAATCTTTAAAACATCATTTGTTTCTACTAGAGCACAGACTCCTCAAGAAATTCAGCACACATGGCGCTTACTTTATCTTTTAGAGCACAAAAAAATGGTAAACTTTTATTTCAAAAGCCGTTTTTGAGAAAATAACAAAAAATTGAAAAATTACACGAATGAACTACTACTCCCGGTACAACGATTTTAATGATAATGTTCGTGGAGGGTCCTCTAGTGTAACCTAACTTACGTTTCAAGTTTCAACTTCGTCAATGTTCCGTTCTTGAGATATCTTGCACACACACGCACGCACACACAAACACACCAATCGCTAAAAAACATGTTTTTTTCTGGGTCCAGGGACTCTGGAAAAGTATATATCCGGTGAAAATTCGATTTCGAAAAACCGACATGAAAACAATACTTTTCTATCTATATTCATATAGGCAAGAGAAAGTAATAAAGTCTCTATTTCACCACGACGCCGATAGATCGCACACCAATCCCCAATGTTACGTGCGTGTACTAGTCGTTTGTGAAATACTAGAGCATTTTCAGAGCTCCATTCGGCAATTCTTTTTTAAAAGTCGGATCAACAGCTTGGTCATTAACGACTACTGTAAGTTTCGGTACTCTAACGGTGAGTTTTAAACTGTTTAAACTTCCAGATCCTAGCCGGGAATAGAATTCGGCACTTTTGAATATTATAATAACCGACCCAAGTAAAACCACACGTCATTATTAAAATAAACACGATCTAACTACTCAATACCGTTTTCATCGAAAACAAAACGAAACCAACGATAAAACTGTAAAAGTTTTCCATGGTATACTTCTTGCTGTTCAGAAACAAAACCGATGCGGTAATTATAAATATAATTTTTTAGTAGCCCTGAAATCAAGAGTTAGTGAAATGCCAGACTATGAAGATTACAACGTGAGCGATTTTCCAGGACAGGAATGAAAGTCCTTTTACATCCTCAAGAACTTTCACGGTTATCCACTAATGATCGACTTGTGTTTTTGCGATCTGGTACATTTTGTAGATATTACTTTTTTATAGATCGACAAACGGAAATCGATTAGTTAATATCTACTACACCAAACACAAAACACAACATAATTTTTTATTTTTTGTTTATTTATTTAACGTCGCATCAACTGCAACAGTCATAAGCGACGACGTTGGGGTTTACAATGGAGGATGAAATGATTTTTTTTGTAACGCATGAAAATATACCGTGCCGGAGTGGGATTCGAACCCACGACCTCATGATGAGAGGCGAGCACGTTACCAACTACGCCAATGCGGCCTGCATTAGCGTAGTTTAAAAAAAATTAAAGTCGCATCAAGAGCTTGGTTATTAGCGACTACGGTGGATTTTGGCACGTAATAATTTCAAGACCCTAACAGGGAATCAAACCCAGGACCTTCACTTATTAGGGTAGCTTACTAACCACTATGCAACGAAGGTGGCTAACATAGTTAGCACAAAACTGTAAAAACAATCGATTTGATTTTTCAAAAATTATTGATTGAATGTGTGCCTTTCCACTGATCACCTAAACAACACAATGTTATGTCATCCTTTTTGAAACATCCTTTATTAGTAATACAATTTTAGTTTATTCACAAAAAAATTCTTAAATAAATCTTGAAAACGGTATCTCATTCTATAAACAAGAGACAAAAAAAATGTATAAAAATCACATATTAATATTAGAATGTCTTAAGGCGATATGTTTAACAAGATTCCCTTTTAATTTGCTTCGATGTGTACAGTGCGGACAAGCAAATTGTGGCTCTTTTCCGCATTCATATTTCAGATGTAACCTTAAACTTTTCAGATGCATATAGGCATGACCACAGTTCGGACAAACCAATTTACTCGTTCCATTGTTTTCAAAATTAGCAATTGCGATTATCTCACCAGGAATTGTTATTTGTTCTAGAACAATACAACAGAAATAATTAAATTAAGAAATACATAATTAAATATTTTATTCACTGATGATATTATATTTTTGTTGAAGTTCATAATGTTCAGTCTAAGTATTGTCAGCAAATATCCACTAATTACTCGTAATAATTTCAAGACCCTAACAGGGAATCAAACCTAGGACCCCCTGGGTCCTACTACGCAGAAAACTGCGTATTAGAGTAGCCCACTAACCACTATGCAACGGAGGTGGTTAACATAGTTTGCACAAAACTGTAAAAACAATTTACAGTAAATTTTTACTGTAAATTGGGTAAAATTTAATAAGTAATAAGTAAAAAGAGTAAATTTTTACCCTTATATTGTAGTAAAAATTCTTATTTCTAGAAGATGAGTCAATGGTAGGTACATTTTGCGGTAAAAAGTATGGTTGTTATTCGGTATTATGTTTAAGAGATCTGAGCACCATTTCACCTTTAGACGTCTTAAGGGAAGATTGCGCAATGGTTTTAGCTGAAAATTTCGATTATTGGTTTTTTTTCCAATAGTTTAGGCCTAGATCTACCAGAAAAAAGAACATTAAATTACATCAAAAAGATAATTTTTATTAAAAAATTAAGTTTTTGTCAAGTTTACCCAAAAATATTATCATGGTCCCAAAAACTAATATTTTTCATAATTTTATACCACGTTTTGGTGCAAAGGGAATTTTAGTTTGTTAAAATATCTGTAACACTGTTTTTAATATTGTTCAGCTGTTGGTTCAGCTTTCTAACCAACTGATGATGGGAAATGTCCATGTTTGTGTAAATTTTGCTTTTTACCTTTTCCCGTATATTTAGTTTTTAACACTTAGGTAAATTTTTCCCAAAAACCATTAAACCTACCAGGCTGAAATTTTTACCAGTTATTCACCTTGCACATCCACACATACCGACATTTTTCTCACTTCCTCAGGTGCTCCAAAAATGATTAGTAATACGGAAAAACGTAGAAAAAAATTTGTAACAATTTTATGTTAGGTATTCGTTATTTTTTTTTTTTAATGTTGATCCAAAAAATTAAATTAAAAACATGTCAGTAGCTAGAGAAACCCGGCAACTATAAGTGAGTAAAGTTTTATTTTCTTATCTTTTACCAATCCTATGAAAAATTTACCTAAAAAAACAAATTTAACATTGGCGGGATACGAAGTACAGCCTCCTCTTAAGCTTAACACACCATTTGCGTATCCTAACAAAAACTGAGCTCTGTAGAAAAATAACCTTGGAATAAAAGTTGTAGATTTTTTAAAATTTTCTGTAACTAGTTACATTACAGTAAACCTTCGCCTCTTCGACACGGCTCGTGGCAAAGCGACATGACGTAGTGTAAGTAGTGATCTGGCCGGCAAGTCAGCCCCTTCACTTTCTCCTCATCACCGTACCCTTCAGTTGCCCTTGAGGACAATATATTGTTTAGAAGGGCCCATCAGTTCGTTTGTATTCATTAAAATTGTGTAATTTTCATACTAAAATCGTGTTACATATAATATATCTGCCCATAACAGACAGGTGGAGTATCAAATTATTTACACCCAATTTGTTCGTTGCACGGCTAAAATAAATAGTTCTGTTTCTTATCACATGGTCAGTCAACTAAATGACTGAATCATTTAAGAACAGAAGAGGTAGAGGTGTAAAAGACACTAATCAGAGTTATCTCCTCTAAAGTAATGAATTTCATTGTACAGCCAGACCCTGTGGTGAATGAAGTGAAGTTGTCATTTACACAATGGAAAATATGTGCTTTTCAGAGGGCCTGGCATGCTGATAAGCATACTTTTCCACTCAGTGAGGAAGGCAATGGTAAACCACCTCACTCCTTGTTTTACTTAGTAAAACCTCTAGAGGTTCAAACCAGCCTTTCGGCTGTTGACCTAAACAACAACAATATAATATATGCCCATAACAGGCAGGTGGAGTGTTAAATTACTTGCACTCGATCTGCTGATTCCAGGGCTACAAAAAAATAGTTCTGTTTCTTATCATATAGTCAGCCAATTATATGACTAAACTATTTAGAACAGAAGAGGTAGAGGTGTAAAAGACACTAGTCACAGTTATCTCCTCGGAGAGTAATGAATTTCACTATACAGCAAGACCGTGTAGTGAATGAAGTGAAGGTGTCACTTGCAGGTTGGAAAGTGGGTGCTTTATGGAGGGCCTGGCATGCTGATAAGCATACTCTTTCAACTCAGTGAGGAAGGCAAAAAAAACCACCTTACTCCTCGTTTTTACTTAGAAAAACCTCTAGAGGTTCAAACCAGTCTTTCTTCCGGCTATTGACCTAAACAACGTATAATACTCGTATACCATATGTTTTGAATAATTCGCCATTTCGATACTTCGATAACCTCTAAATCCACAGTGTCAAACTATCGAAGTTCTACTGTTCTTTTGTTCAGACCGCAACCTTAAAAACCCTATTTTTTACTGATTTCGGCGAGTTAAATACAGAAACTCACTAACTGACGCTAAACTAAGGTCCGTAGAACAACATACTTGAAGTAAATGAAGGTTTTTAAAATTTTCAACAACTAATTATACATACTTTAGCTCTGAAATTCATATTAAAGCCAATATCTTAAAAAAATTCTACGAATACGCAGCCTCTACACCCATGAATTTCAGCAGATATAACTGCTTACCCTATCTTTTAGAGCATAAAAATTTAAGTAAATAAAACAGTTTGAAACAAAATCGTAAAAAGCGTTTTGTGAAATTGCTAAAAAGTTAAAAATTTCACGAATGAATTATTTTAAGTCCTTAACTACTTTCTTTTTTTACTTTTACTATTTTCGGTTGACCGATTTTCATGAAAATACCCGTGTGCGGTCCCCTAGTGGTGCCTAACTTACGTTCCAAGTTTCAATTTTGTATGATAATCCGTTTTTTTAGATATCCTATAGTGTTTATATCCACACAGACCATTCGACCAAAACTCGATTTGAAAATGTCTGGAAATTAAACTTTTGAAATTTACATTTTAAAATAATAATTAAATAGTAAACCAATGATACCGAAAACTACTTCATTTTCATTCGGATTAACAGAATAAGATAAGGAAAATTTACACAAGAAAAACCAACAAAATTTTTAATAAATAAAAATAATACCTACAAACCTTTATTCGATATAATATATAAATCACAATAATAATATATAGATATTAATAAATAAAAAATTCTATGAATTTTAAATAAAAAAATTGCCTGAAAATGTACAATATTTATTTTAAGCCTATAACATTTATCTCTAGTAATCAGTCATATTTTATTGTATTTATTACCTTAGTTTACTGGAAATTCAGACTAAAACTTATAATCGTATGTACGAGGGTTATTATTTCAACTTCAGTTTGGTTATAAAAATAAAACTAATGAGAATAATAAAATACATTGATTACAAAAAGTTATATGCATCGTTGGTTACTATTCAACATAATCACGATTAAAATTGATATATTTTTTTATCATACCGGTGTATAAGATTTCCAATACCCTCTTCATAAAAGTTTCCCCTAGTCACTTAAAATAGTTGTTCAGCTCGTCTGTTCGGAAGCTCTGCCCTTCTAGCTACTTCAATAAACAGGTGGAAGTCGCTCGGCGCTAAGTCAGATCTATACATCGAATGATCAAAAATGTTAATTGAAAGTTATCAAGAAGCCGTTTCGTTACTGGAGCACTGTGAGGACAACTTTATCATGCATGACCTCAACTCCAGAAATGAGTATTCCTCTCATTTTGTTTTCAATGGCACTCCGCAACCACCATAAATGCAGAAGGTTACTGTGAAACTTTGCGACGATTTCCGAGCTTCTGAACAGACAACGTTTTCTAAGACACCGTAAACACCCATTTCACGTGACTGGCGGTTACTTTTAATGAAGGGGGTATTGAAAAGCTTGTACACCGATATGATAAATGCCTCAATTAAATTCGTGATTATGTTGAAAAGTAACCAAGGATGTATATAACTTTTAATAATCAATTTATTTTATTATTTTCGGTATAAATAAAATTTATTATCTTACTTTTGGTTGCCTTTTATTAAAAAACGTACGCGCGTTTCGGTGGTACAACCTTCTTTAGAGCAATACTAACTAAAATAAAAAATAAAAATGTTGTTTCCATTCAGTTATATCGAATAAAATTGTATATAAAATAAAACTGTTTTTATTTGCGCCGGCCGCATTGGCGCAGTTGGTAACGTGCTCGCCTCTCATCATGCGGTCCTGGGTTCGAATCCCACTCAGGCACGGCATATTTTCATACGTTACAAAAAAAACACATTTCATCCTCCATTGTAAAAAAAAGTTACACCCCAACGTCGTCGCTAATGACCGTTGTAGTTGATGCGACGTTAAATAAATAATTTAAAAAAAATTGTGTTTATTCTATATGACTGATTGTAAACAACATTTTAAATTTAAATTTTTAATTTTAGTTAATATTGCTCTGAAGAAGGTGGTACCAGCGAAACGCGCCTAAGTTTTTTTAAATATAAAAGTCAACCAAAAGTTCAGGTAAAGATAAATTTCATTTATATTAAATGGTTAGCACGATGTATTTAAAAAATTTGTTTGTGAATGATTTATTATTTTCATTAGTTTTATTTTTAATAACAAATCCAGGGGTTGAAAAAATAACCCTCGTAATTATTAGATCTCCCTTCATAATTGTAAAGGTTATGAATCTCTGTTATAAATTATTCACTTGGCTATAAACTCGTACTATATATTTTTTAACCAGATACATAAAATTAGGCACAATTATTTTAATAATAAATTTAACAAAATTATTAATAACAGGTGCAAATTCGTTAAAAACAGTCGTTTGATTTTTGTAGTTTCCTTACAAAAAAAATTAACAGCAATAGAATAATAGAAGAAAAATTTAAATTTTTTTTTTTTTTTTGTAAATCGACTAGTAGTTGTAAACCTCATACAAGTGTAACCAAAAAACAGGTTTATTGATTTTTCCGGATTCCTTCCACACTTACCTTTTTATCGGTATCATTTCAAAAATAAAATACCGATTTTTAAAAATTCCTCTAGGAACGTATAAAAATACTATTTATAATTTACGATATTACTCTTCTTCTGACTGGTAGGAGCAAATGGTAGAAATTTTAATTTACTTCTTCTACGAATCATTTATAGAATGCACATAGTACTCATTTTTAACAATGTTAACTTTTCGAGAAGGAATAGAAATACATATTGAATTTTAAGATAAGTATTTCATTATTAGAGTTTATAGATAGGCCCATAACAAGGAAGTGGAGTATTAAATTATTTGCACTCGATCTGCTAGTTCCAGGGCTACAAAAAATACAGTAAACTCTCGTTAATCCGGACTAATTGGGGCTCTAAGTCGTCCGGATTAGTGTAAGTCCGGAATTAATGAAATACAAACGGGTACCCAAAATTAACTGATATAGCATTGCCGTGGGCGGAGTTTCACGCGCTTCCGCCACGGAGCGTATATTGCACAACTTATTACCAATTCAGTGCCGCCTGTGTTACCGGTCTAACTTGTACCATTAATCTAAAGTGATTTTTTTGCAATGAACAAAATAACGTTAACAAAAAAATCACTGCAAAATAACGGTACAAGTTAGGCCAATAACACAGGCGGTACTGAACTTGTAATGAGTAGCGCAATGCACGCCCCGCGGCGGAAGCGCGTGCTACACAAGATCCACCCACGGCAATGCTATTTCGGTTATTTTTGGGAACCCCCACCTAACCTTAATATAAACAAAGGTACATAATGAAACAGCCTTTATAGAAAACGAACGTGTATTTTGAGTTTAGTTATATATACAAACAATAACATGTTGTAAAATGTATTGCACTGTGAATATGAAAGGTCCATTCTGTGCTTAAGACATTACATTTTGAAACACATAAAATAAGACTGGAAATTTTTTTAACTTGGTTATATACTATTATTCTCAATATTAAATAAATGTATAAACCGATATCTACATGAAAATCAACTATGCAGTCAACTGGCTGTCCGGATTAAGCGAAGTCCGTGTTAAAGGGGTCCGGAATAACGAGGGTTTACTGTAATTCTGTTTCTTATCACATGGTCAGTGATGCATGATATGACTGAAACATTTAACAATAGAAGAGGTAGAGTTGTAAAAGACACTAGTCACAGTTATCTGTTCTGAGAGTAATGAATTTCATGTTTATACAGCCAGACCCTGTGGTGAATGAAGTAAAGGTGTTATTTGCAGGGTGGAAAATATATGCTTTTCAGAGGACCTGGCATGCTAATAAGCATACTTTATCACTCAGTAAACAAGGCATGTGTAAACCACCTCACTCCTCGTTTTACTTAGTAAAGCCTCCAGAGGTTCAAACCAGCCTTTCGGAAGATCAGATAGAAAAACCAAACAAACCGTCATAATTATACAACTATACTTAAACCTAAATATTTTTACAACAATCTTAATAACAGCTTACCGCATTAATTTGTTCGAAAACACCGCCACTAAATGTATACAAAAATAAATAAAATAAATATCGTCCCCATAACCTTAAACAAATAAAATACCAATAAACAAGTAATAAAATTTTTACATTAAAACAATAATCGCTTAAAATAATTTTACAAAATAAATAACATCATACGAATGTAAACAGTATTGTATAATACAAACAATAATATTTTAATTTATAAACTACTTTTAAATAAATAACATATATATAATAATAAATTAAACTATTATATTTTATAATAAATAAATACTTTAATGTACATACAAACGATTTGTAACGAATGTGAAAAACTTATTTCAATAAATCTATTCTGTTTATCAATACATATTATACAATTTCAACAAGATAAATTTTCTTCGGTATAACGTGCAATAAGTTTTTTCTTAATAAGAATTAAATGGCGTTAATTGCCAAACTAGGATGCCAGGGAAAAAAAGAGTACAAGTTATAAAGAAAAGATTAAAATGAGACAATACAATATTCTGAATGAAATTTCTAAAATACAATATTATAGAGTTGTGGCCCTAACCAATACTATTTTTACAAAAAGCCTCTATTAACTTAATTTCTAACCTTTTATTATTTGTAACCAAATAATCAACTTTTACTAGAAAAAAACACAACAAAATCGAAATGGATAAAGGAAGTCCAACAGGACGTTAAAGAGTTGAGAATTTGAAGGGAATATCTGATGATAAAATCTGGAAAATGCGACGAGATAATTAAAACTAATATGATAAAATTTGGTCCTAAAACTAGAGAAGAATCCAACAGGGTGTATTCGGACGAGAACAGGCCTTCAAAACGCCTAAAAAAAAGATGTGGGCGGAAAGGAAATAAGCAAGAATAAAACAACTTATACGCTTCGGGAATAAGAAGATTCGATTACAGAATACAGTGGTTCAGAAATTGGACTAAGGTGATCCAATGAGGTCGTAAAAGCAAAAAAAAAACTTATTTCTACATAAACGATTTAGGCTAATATTTTTATACTTTTTTGCATCCACGAGACAATGGAGTATATAGACAATGGAGTATCCAGGAAATGGAGTATAGGACATGTCAAGATAAAACTGATAAACAAAAAATTAAACACGATGATAAATTCATCACTTACCAATAATTTGTTTACATAATTTCTAATCGAAACAGGAAAAATAAATCGAACTACAAAGAGACGAGGAAAGATGGCCGGTGCACTCCGAGAAACTCGCCACGTGATAGGAAGAAAACACTCTTAAGACAAGGCAAGTTCAGACATTGTAATACTGTGACAAAACCTGTGTGTCTGAATACGAGTGAGTGTCTCAGATTGACCGGGAAGGCTGGTCTAAAAGAAGCAGAGAAAGATCCTCGGCAAGATAATGGATCCGAAGATGAATAGACGGACAATAAAAGTTTACGAGGTCGAGAAAAATTTTACAAGGAAATAAACGATTAATGGATAACTGTTTAAATAATTGAGAAAGGATATTAAGAAAACCGGAATAAACCGAAAATACTTTAAGAACCGAACCAAATTCAGACTAATAACGGACTTTAAGGGCTTCAATTAAGAGTAAAAACAGAACACCTGGTGGACAGAAGAAAGAAGAAAACCTACAATGAGCGTATGCTGAGAGAATGAGCTACAAAAAGAGCTCCCAGAAACGCCTACAATCACCTCACATGGTCTAAAATTGGCACTATATCTACAAGAGAAAAAAAAGTTCATTGAAATTATTTTCATTTTCCTGAAAAATTAAAACTTTATAACTCGTACAGTTTTTCCCTACCACCCTAACATAAATCTTCATACCAATAAATATTTAACAAAATTAAAAATAACTTTGATAAAATTCACAAGAATAACCACTTTTCCCGAAACACGTTTAACTTAATTAGAGGTTTAAACGACAGAAACCCAGGAAAGAGGAAAAGATTAATACTTTATTTACAAGGCAGGGATAGTGAAAACTTCCACTGACTATACAGTTTAAAATAAATTATTTTTTAATTTATATTAACATTAATTTTTGATTACATGAACAGATTCATAACAAAATTTGGCCAGCCCGTTGGGGTAGTGGTTAGCGCAACTAACTTCTACGCCGGGGTCCCGGATTTGATTCCCGGTCTGGCATTTTTTCATCACTCATTGTCATCTATCACCCTTCTCACCGTCTGCATTAGTAGTAATTGCAAAACAGTCGGACGTTAAACAAAAAAAAGAAAAAAAAATACAGAAATTTACCGTTTTATGATAAAATACATATGGTCCATTAATTCTGTTAAATTTTGAATGGTTTATTTTACGAGCTTCTGATTTACGGGGCGTGTTTTTAAAGTAATTATAGGTTTAAAATTTGGCCTCTGCAGCATTGCAGTCGGTATTTGGCGCATGCGTACTGTGTACCTACATATGTTAGGAAAACAGAGACGCTATTATGGAAACATTCGATATATTTTTTCCTTAATCTCTAATGTGTGTGTCTGTAGGTATGTTGCGCAATCCTATGACCTAATAAGATGAAGAAGATCTGTATGATGTGTAAATGAGGCGTAGTCTTGTACACACCCAGGCCGACCATTCCTGAGAGAGTACGGTTAATTGAACCCCAATTACCAAAGAACACCGGTAACCACTGACTATTATTGAAATCTAACTCTTATTGAAATCTATATTAAAAGTAATTACCTTTATTAGGATTCGAATCTGGAATCTTTGTTAGAAATCAGCGACCTCACGACGACGACTTTGCCTCTAGACCAACCCGGTGGGTTTCGATCATCTTTAATTGAGTTTTTTAGTACTTAAAATGCCTCCGCCGATAAAGAATCACCGACTGTTAAATTTGCACCGTGATTCGTTTTCTTAATGCTAAACCAGTGAAAGTGGCTAAAATTCATCGTGAAGTCAGTGAAAGTTTATAAAGAAAACATTATCAGCGATGGAATGGAAGAGAAATGGGTTAGAGCTTTTAAATATGGTCGTATGAATGTTCATGGTGAGGAACCAAGTGGAAAACCTCCAGTCATTACAGAAAAATCGGTAAAGAAAAATGACGGAAAAGTGAAAAAGAACAAACTCTTTACGATTTCATCGTTATCTGATGAGTTTTCTCAAGTGTCAAAAAGAATTCTGTATGAATTGTGACCGAACGTTTAAATTATCAGAAGTTATGTTCACACTGGGTTATCAAATTAGGCGACAGACTTCTGTAAGGATGGGATTAACAAACTGATTGTACTATATGATAATTAACTTGATATTAGTGGAAATTGTGTAGAAACGTAGATTAAGATTTCATGTAAAAATAAAATTGTTACGAAAAGGTATACTTATTTTTTTTATTCCAAAACGGTATTTACTTTAAAAACACGCTTCGTAAGACGAATTTTTAGATTAGAGTCATTGTATAATTTGTTACTTAATGAAACAGAATATAATTTTTTTTAAATGCTATTTTAAATAAGTAAATAAAAGATGTATTGACGCAAAAAAAATACCTAGTTTCCTTGGTCCAGGAAGTGACATAAAAATAAAAATAAAATACCTCCGTTACTTAAGAAACTAAATTATTTAAGCTTTGTTCGAAGCCCCAAAAATGTTTTACTGGCATTTAAAAAAAACATTCACACCAAACTAAAAAGTGACCTATTTGTATTATTTGTTCATTTTGGTTTAAACCTCTTACAAATTTAAGTTTTATCATGAAAAGTGGCACTAAAATTATAAATAATACATAAATAAATAAAAAGTAGATAACAATAAATAAATAAATATATATATATTTACTAAAACATAAATAAATTTTCTATTTGAATACAGATTACACATGTTTACGAGTATGAATGGAAGCAATATGAGATCGCATATGAACCGATTGGTAAAACATTTTGAAACATAGCGGGCACTGAAATTTCGGTTTCAGTCCACAATAATATCGTTTATGACTTTTTAAGCCGTCGTAAGATTTATAAATCTTTCCACATTTATTGCACTGATTTGGCGGTTTACTCACGGGTACTTTTGTTATTTCAAAGCTATCGCTAAACAGCAGATGATGGTCGAAAAGAAAATGTCCTGAAATGATAATCGTAAAGAAATTAATAAATAATTAACTAAAATAAATAATAATAATAATAAACATAAATTAAATAAATTAATAAATTTATTAAAAAAAATAAAAGTAAAGGGGAAATAAAATAAATCAACCACAAAAACCATTGAACACAAGCAATTAGAAGAATTATGAAAAATCCAACCACACAACAGACCTTTAGAATTACAGTATGTACAAATATAAAACATTAAAAACGAAACAAAATCCCAGATTCTTCTGCGATTCATCAGCTGAGATGGTACTAATCCATGTTAGTAGGATGGAAGATGAAGACTGATAAGGATGCTGCATTTGGAGATGGATAGGAAAAAAGACTGCCCATAACAGACAGGCGGAGAGTCAAATTATTTACACTCAATCTGTTTGTTGCAGGGCTCAAATACATAGTTCTATTTCTTATCACATGGTCAGCCAATTAATAGACTGAATCATTTAAAAACAGAAGAGGTAGAGGTGTAAAAGACACTAATCAGAGTTATCTCCTCTAAAAGTAATGAATTTCATTATACAGCCAGACCCTGGGGTGAATGAAGTGAATGTGTCATTTGCAGAGTGGAAAATATGTGCTTTTCAGAAAGCATACTGATAAGTATGCTGATAAGCATATATTTCCATTCAGCGAGAAAGGGAATGGTAAACCACTCACTTTTAAGCACACTTTTCCATTCAGTTAGAAAGGCAATAGTAAACCATCTCACTCCTCGTTTTACTTAATCAACCTCTAGAGGTTCAAACCAGCCTTTCGGCCGATGAACTAACCGACAACTTTCAAAACAAGATCAAACACTGTGAATATACGCGAGTGAGCGCCTTAGAATGACCGGGAAAATGTGGTCCAAGAGAAGGAAACAAATTTGAGAGAAAGATCCTCAGAAAGATAATGGGTTCGAATATAGTAGACAGACAGTACAGATTACGAAAACATTAACTGCACAAGAAAAATGAACGATTAATGGAAATGATTAGAAAGAGACGGCTAGAATTCACCTGTATAGAATGGATAACAAAACAGATTTTTAAGACACTAAGCAAAAACCTTAAAGTTTCAGATAAATGGTTCAAAAAAAGTCAGAAAGGATATTCAGAAAACCAGGATAAACCGGGAAAACTTAATGAACCAAACCAAATTCAGACAACTAATAATGGAGATCAAGGGATTACCTGAAGAGAAAAAACAGAACAACAGATGAGGAGAAGAAGAGAGAAAAGCCTACAAAGAACGAAACCTGAAAATATGGCTACAAAAAGACCTTCCAGAAACTTCTAAAACTACCTGACGTGTCTAAAATTGGCCATACACGGGCAAAAATTAATATTTTTAGCCATAAGTAGTCCGATTGACAAATCCAACAGATAAAATGAAAATCAATCTTTCAAAAACGATTGAAATAAACTTAAAAATATTTTCAAAATCTACAGAAATCAAAATAAAAAATTAAGAAACATAATTATTTAATTATGGAGAATAAAAATAAAAGAAAACATGTTTGAAAATAATTCGGTTTGAAAATAAAAAACTAACAAAATTTTTTCTGAAATCAATTAAAAATGTTTATTCATCATATGAATTTTCAAGCTAAATTTCCTAGATGTTTCATGTCCACATATAGTACATTTGAACTGGGGTCTGACACCACACTCAAAATTTTGATGTCTTTTTAATTCTCTAATATGTTTGTAAATACGACCGCATTTCCAGCAATAATTTCCATTCCTTTTCTCGTTCGACTTCAAAGACTGTACATTTTTAATAAAAATCTTTGGTGGTGAATCATCCAGAACATTTTTCATATCCATCCACATATCTGAAACATAAAGATAGTATCGATTAATAACTAACAAAAAGATGTTTTTCTCTGATTTTCCAATCAAAACAGCATTATTAATAACTTTATACTTTCTCTTACCTATATGAGTGTATAGGGAAAGAAAATATTGTTAACATGTTGATTTTTCGAAATCGAATTTTCATTGGATATACCTAATACACGTTTTCAGAAAAACATGTTTGCAGCGATTGGTGTGTGTATACAAATATCTCAAGAACGGAATATCGTACGAAGTTGAAACTTGAAACTTAATTTAGGTATCATAAGAGGACCCGATGTAAACATATTCATCAAAATTGGTCAATCGAAAGTGGTAGTTTATTCGTGTGTTTACACTTTTTACGATATTCTCAAAAACCGCTCCAACGATTTTTTTTAAAAGTGTAAACAATCAAAGTTGAAGAACATTTAAAAATATTCCCTAATGATTAAACATACTTATAATGGTCATTATGTAAACTGGCAAGAGGAAGTCGTGTGAGTGTTTCACGCCTGATTTTTTTAAACGGGTTTTGAACATTACAAATGAAATTGCAGTAAAATACCTACAACTTTTATTTCAAACATTTTCTTCGACAATGCTTAGTTTAGGCGTCAATAAGTGATTTTCTGTAGGCCTATTTTTCTTTAAAAATTCGGTAAAAAGTTGTTTTTTTATAAGTGTGGCCTCGTGTTCATTATAGGCCTACCACAAAAATGTGTATTATAATAAAAGTTATACATAATTTAAAACCCTAAAACTTTTGTTTCTTTATTTAACGTCGCATCAACTACTGTGGATTTACAATCCAACGTCCTCGCTAATAACCACAGAAATCATTTCATCATTCACAGTTACTGTGAATGATGAAACGATTTTTTGCAACGTATAAAAATGCCGAGCCTGAGTGGGATTCGAACCCAAGACCACATGATGAGAGGCGAGCACGTAACCAACTACGCCAATGCGGCCGGCATTGGCACCTAAAACTTTTATTTCAAGCATTATTTTCTATAATCTTAATTTAGCGTCAATTAGTAATTTTCCATATTTCCAAGTGGAACATAGATTGATTTTCATTTTGCGTCATTCAGTCATGATTAAAAATTAGGTAATATTTTCCATTGTAGGCCTACATTGTTTACTAATGATTAAACAAAAGTTATAATTTTCATTATTTATTATTTTAAATTAGCAAGAGAAAATCGTGTATTTCACACCAGATATTTATTTATCTGATCTACAATTAGTTAATGGATAACAGTATTTTTTCCCATAATCCGAATTTTTGATTTTCGAACCAATCCGAATTAATAAAATTCAAATTATCAAGGTTCTATTTTACCAAAATACAATTAAATAAAAATATTATAAAAAACTACTTACTTTAATTTAAATCCGTGAATCTTCATTTGAAATTGATTCTATTTACGGGTGTAAAATAAAAACAAACATTTTATATGAAATACGCACTTTAATTTTTAATTCAAATAGTCTTATTAGAGGGCCGTTCAGAAAGTAACCAACCGCCGTTTTGAAATAAGAATTCAAGAAGTACAAGATTTAACGATTTTTCTAAATCGTGCTTTCCAAAAAATTTGACGTATAGGGAAATTAAACACTGGGCAATGTACTGTGAACATTAATCTTATTACAAGGGTCTAATCTTACTTTTATTACTGCAGTCATTTGGAAACAGAGTATTACTGGAGTCCGGCAGCCGTGTGCCGTGGTGGGCGTCATGTCTGCTGTCTGGTTCGAAGTGAATCCCTCGGAGTCTTGATCGGAATTGAATCGCTTGGCTCAGTGCAACGCTCTTTTTATAGTCGCCGGGAGCGCTGTGGTAGAGAGCGGCTACTGGCTTGGCCTTGATATCAAAGGCCTTTATCGGTGCGCCGCTAAAGGGCCTACCGCGCCGACAAAGGCCGGAAGAAGTATTGAAGGCCGGCAACACAGTAAATGATTAATTAGAAGGGATCGCGGTGACACTTTGTAAATTGTATTGATGCATTCTATTCTGTGTTAAGTCATTGAATAAAGTTATTATTTTTAAGTTCAATTGTCTATTGCGGCGGTATGATTTAGAGTTATTCAGCAGACTTGCTACACTGATATAAGAATGGCGGCGCTCCCCCACCCTTACACTAATTTTTGCGTTAGGCAACAACTGCGGTTACTTTCTAGCCGACTCTCTTACATAACAAAAAATTAAGTACACTTCAAGCACATATAAAAAATTAAGATAAACTACAAAATTTGTAATCATAAATTATAGGAAACTTTTGATCATTTTTTTGATTTAAATAAAATTGAAGAATCTAGGATTTTTTGATCACTTTATTTATAACTTTTGAGATTCATAATTTAAAAAAATTTCTATAATCTTTAAGATTTTCTATTATTTTAATACTGCAGTACAACACTGATTATCTGATAATCCATAATCCGAACACTTCAACTCGATTTACTAGAACGATGTACAATAAAATTATCTAAGGAGTAGGCCTACTACAGAGTGATATTTTAGTCCTGTTACCCAATTGTTAATGTCTGGTAATATTTTTCTAAAAAAAATAAATTCTGTTTTGTGACATTAAGTTGGTAGCCCTACTCAACCAGTATGGATATGGCAGTGTGAGTTGATTCTCCTTGAGCTGTGTAAAATTTTGTGCCATTTCCGGTCGTGCTACGAACAGAATGTCTTTTATCGTAAAACAATCTCTTGTTTAAATCTGGAGGCTAAAGCTCTAGAACTAATCGTATGTGATACGGATACAATTTCAATTTTTTAGCAGCTTTCTGAGCACTCTAACATGACAAATCAACATGCGAGGAAAGTTTTTGTAAACTTTTCCATGGAGAATTGAGCAATCTTGTTTTCACATTCTCTTAACGTCATCTGTCAAAAGAGTTGGTCGACCACTACGTTTTCTGCTGCAAACAATAACTGCCTCTAAAAATCAGTTAGTTAGCCTAAACATTGACTAGAACAGAGTGGAGGAACACCAAAAACTTTAAATTGAAATGATTCTTTTACACTCGCATACGATTTTGTAGCAAAATATTGTTCAAGAATGAAAACCCGTTGTTCTAGGGTAAAAGACATTCTGTTCGTAACACAACTGGAAACAGCACAAAATTTTACGCAACTTAAGGAGAATCAACTCAAACTGTCGTATCTATACCGGTTGAGTAGGGCTACCAACTTTGTGTCACAAAACAAAATATCCCTTTCTTAGAAAAAAATTACCAGACATTAACAATTGGGTAACAGGACTAAAAAATCACCCGGTAGTATTAGAAAACTGTATAAATGAAGCAAAGTAATAGTAATACTATTAGATTAGACTTAGTATTCCACTAGACTGTATATAATCATTTACTGATGATTAAACTTAGGTTATTTTTCATTTCCACTCATAACAGGCAAGTGGAGTGTTAAATTATTTACACTCGGTCTGCTAGTTCCAGGGGTACACAAAATAATTCTATTTCTTATCATATGGTCACCCAAATATATGACTGAAGTATTTAACGACAGAAGAAGTAGAGGTGTAAAAGACACTAGTCACAGTTATCTACTCTCAAAGTAATAAATTTTATTATACAGCCAGATCCTGCGGTTTCATTTGCAGAGTGGAAAGTAGATGCTTTTCGGAGAGCCTACCATGATAATAAAAACTTTTCTACTCAATAAAAAAGGCATGATAAACCACCTCACTCCACGTTTTACTTAGTAAAGCGTCTAGAGATTCAACCTAGCCTTTCGGATTATGACCTAAACAACAATGGTGGAATGTCGAAATCGATTATGTTTAACTTTTCTATTGGTCTAATGGGAATACTCCCATCAAATTTCAGGTTTTCAGCTATTGTGCCAATAGAATATTATTGATGAGTCGGTCAGGTGAAGATTTTCCCATATATTTGAATAGGAAGTTAAAAAACTTCACAATGTTTATTTATTTATTTATTTTTTTAACAGTATAGTATTTCTTTTGCAATCAGTTAATAAATACAATAACTTTAAGCAAATATGAGAAAATCTGAGTAATGTCCTTAGAATTAAAACACAAACGACACTCAGTAGTGTGTTTGAAAAAGACCAAACTGTGAAGAAACAAAAAATATATCTATACAAAATCAAACTTGATGAACCGTGAATCAACATCCCGAAACACAAAATGTTGAAGTTGGAGATGACAATGACGATGGTAGAGATGAAAACGACGCCAATTATGACATGCTGATGATTAGGAGTTGAAGAAGAAAAGATAAAAAAATGTTAATGACTAACAAAATCGCAGAGGTAAGTCCAATGGTTTAAAGCGTTTCAGTCTGTGAGTATCTTCGCTGTTGTCAATGTTTACAGCACGATGAAACTCTTCATCATTTCTGATCTATTACCCAAAATAAAGATAAATAATCAATATTAAAATATCGATTACGAACAATCGATATTGAATAATCGAGAATGTGTTCAGAATAGAAAATAAACAGATAATCAACAGTGTACCGTATATTTGAGCAGTGTATAATTGAAGCATAGGCTATATTACTAAAAAAAAAACACATGTTGACTAAACAATATTAAAAAATTGGTGTTGTGAAGCCATATGTTTTTGTAGATTACTTCTTAATTTAGCTTTATAGACACAGAAATCACATTTAAACTGTGGATCAACACCACATTCATATTTAAGATGTCTTTTTAAAGTTCTCGTATGTTTGTACACTTTGAAACATTTCGGACACGTATTTATTGATTCTTCATTCGACGAGATGCGGATTCCATTCATGAGACAATGTTTATCGACGTTGTTCAGTTCAAATGTCAGATTTTTCCAAAAACCTAAAAAACAGATAAAAACAAAAATTAAGTAAATATAACAATCAATTGAACATTGTTGTTTAATTTCCTTTTTTAGCCTTAATTTTTGCACGTTGTAATCTGTTAAATTTACAGCAATAGGTATCTTCATGACCTAATAAGATGAGGTTGATCTGTATGACGTGTAAATGGGAAGTAGTCTTGTACAGACTCAGGCCAACCATTCATGAGAGAATATTGTTAACTGAACCCCACCTATCAAAGTAGCACTGGTAACCACTCTTTAGTATTGAAATCCGTATAAATGAGGTGTAGTCTTGTACAGACTCAGGCCAACCATTCATGAGAGAATATTGTTAACTGAACCCCACCTATCAAAGTAGCACTGGTAACCACGCTCTAGTATTGAAATCCGTATAAATGAGGTGTAGTCTTGTACAGACTCAGGCCAAACATTCATGAGAGAATATTGTTAACTGAACCCCACCTATCAAAGTAACACTGGTAACCACTATCTAGTATTGAAATCCGTATAAATGAATTGTAGTCTTGTACAGACTCAGACCAACCATTCATGAGAGAGTATGGTTAACTGAACCCCAACCATCGTAGTTGGTAATGTACTCGCCTCTCATCGTGCAGTCTTGAATTCGAATCCCATTCAAGTACGGCATATATTCATACGTTACAAAAAGTAATTTCATCCTTCACCGCTTGCATTAGCAGTAATTGCAGAACAGTCGGACGTTAAACAAAAATAAACCCCCAACCATCAAAGTAACACTGATAACTACTGTCTAGTATTCAAATCCGTATAAAAGATTTAGTTGATAAAAGTTTAAATAAATTCATTTTTTTATACAGTAAAATCTCTCTATAGCGGAATTGAAGGGAACATGAGGTACCGCCGCTATAAAGAGAGTTCCGTTATAGAGAGAGCGAGTAATTTAACGGTGGGAGGGAAGTTGGAGTACTAATTTTTCTGTACAAAATAACTTATATACGTATGTAAATGGTGCATGGAATAAGTTTTTGAAAAACTACTGAATAGATAACTTTATGACGAATGTTTAATACAGTAGATTACTTCAATACAGTGAGATATTTAAATTAATTACATAAGGTGTAGGTTATTAACTTAACAAGAAATTTGGATACAAACTGGTTTTATTAGATGTTGTGTTACTAATGTTTAACAATAGCATTTCACTTTTCGTATTGAACTTTTTTCAATAATCATTCATACAGTACATACCGTAATAGATAGCCTAAAATTAATTAGCACTGAAACTCGTTTTTCACTGAACAGTAATAGACTTTTTATACATACAATTAAAATGTAATAAAACATAGGCTACACAAACACAAAAAAATACACAGTACAGTATATTTTTTTTGTTATTAAGAAAACAATAACTGTGAAGTACATTTCATTTCGTAAAATAACTTGTAAATTTTGTTTCGTTTTCAATTCATAAAACATGTCTTCAATCTCATTTTCAATGTTTAAAACTTGTAAATTTTCATTTACATATTGGCAATGACAGTACGTGGAAACAACAAGAATAGCGTCTAGTGCCTGTTTACTTGAAGAGACAACATTTCTGTTTCCATTTCAACGTCATCTTCACTTTCTTGCTCGTTGTTTTGGGCTAAGACATTTTCGATTATTGCATCATCGCCAACATCTGCTGAAGTGGCTAAGTCATTGTCTGCCCCTACATAGCCGACTAAATCCATATCCTGAAGATATTGTTTTGCCGCTATAGAGAGATTTTTGTGCCGCTATAACGAGAGTTAAATACATTATCGTAGTATACGAAAGGGTCGGGGTCGGCAAATAATTCCGCTAAAGAGAGATTTCCGCTATATAGAGTTCCGCAATAGAGAGATTTTACTGTATATAATAGTCTGTAATAAAGTATGACAAGTCCTGAAGGTAAGACGAGGTAAGGACTATAAGGTAAGACGTGTCCTGAAGGAGCTGACAGAAGATGACTTCCAGCACTGTTTCCAACAAAGGAAAATTCGCACGGAGTGTTGTAGGAATAGAGAAGGAGTGTATATTGAAGGTGACAATAAGTGATTATGTATAAAATAAAAATAATATTTTTTACGTCAGTCTCGTTATTAAATAGCTATAACTCGTATACCTTTAAAACCAATCGGTTCTTAATCTGGTTATACATGAAATTTTAAAACTAATTCTAATTATTATTTCTTACACTACTATTACAAGACAATGTAGCGAAATCGATCTTGAATTAATTTGTTCTGTTCACTTTAACAATCGATAGAAATAAATCGTACGTAGCTAATATAATTACAGTCCAGCCTCTCTTAGTTTGCTCCTAATGTAAACAAACAAAAACCACCTACTACAGGGTGCACGCTAGAGTCTGCGACTTTAAGGATGTCGTATTCCTATTAAGTTAACTATGTTTTAAATTATAAGTACTTAAATTACTTAAAACATCAGTCATGATATGATGTAGGCCTAACAATTTCATTTAGAAAAATACTTTTGAAAGTATTTTGTTGTTACTTTTTAATCAGCGTCTACACATTTTTATATAATGCGCATGCTCAGTGACGTCATTATTTATTTACATTAGGAGCAAACTAACAGAGGCTGGACTTTAGGTCTGTACTACCAGAGATTGCTACAAATCAACCCAACAACTGAATCGGTCATTTCAGAAAGCCCATAAGTAAAAAACAACTAACTTTCGGAATAATTAAAAAAACTTTTAACGTAGGTATTATGATTCAATAACATACATACCAAAAAAATAGAATTTGTTCTGAGGACTGTCCCATTTAATGTGAAATGTACACTTTGTCTTTTTAATGATAAGCCACTAGTAAAGGTATTTCTGAAATAAACTGGAGTAAAATGTTAACTTACGTTGTTTTCTGTAAAATACATTGTTAGACCAGAAGAAAATTGTGTCGAACAATAATTAGTATTCATTTTATTTATTTAACTACTAGTTTAAATTAGTGGCTTAAAAAGCTTTTTGCAATAATAAAAATTGAAATTGTTAACTTTAAGAAAAAATAAGTTGGTTACCAGGACTATTTAATTTCTTCGTCGTGGTCACAAACAGTAGTTATCTCCCTTAAAAAGATTTTTGAATAAAAATTATGTATAGCCTCTTCTACTAGAAAGTAGACATCAAGGTTCAAAAGACCATCCACTTCCATATTTAGTTATAAGGAAGCACTTTATATCCTTAAGGAAAGCCAAACTTATGTAATTTTTGTAGGGGTGGTGTGTTTACATTCACTTAAGTCCTAAAATGTACTACAAAAATGGACTAAGACTAATGTCAAATGTCGAATGTAAGACTAATGGACATTCTGAAATGACTGATTCAACTGGTTCTCCTTATAAGTTCTGTTGGAACTTAAAGCAACTTTTTAACGTCAAGTTTGCTCAAAAAGCTCTCTGGTTTCGTTTTGTATTAAGTCTTCGTCACGAACCAGCTGTTTTTTGGAGACCAAGGTACCCGACTTAAATTTTAGTAACGGTAATTACTTTTAGAAGAATTTGATTACTAAACAGTGGTTACCAGTGTACTCTGATGGTTGGGGTTCAATTAACCATACTTTCTGAGTCTGTACAAGACTAGGCTTACACCTCATTTACACGTCATCCTCATCTTATTGGGTCATTTAGCTGCTTCTTGTTCTAAGTTGACCAGATTACAACCTACACATATTAGCGGGAAACAAATGAGCACAACAATAAAAAATTCACACGATATCGTGATATTTTAAAAATTGATTAACTTCGTAATTTATTAAGAATGTTTAAAACAATTTGAGATTATTATCTTCATAAATAACGTAGTTGTAGAACTAGAACTTAGATTGGAATTGAACCCGGAACTTTTTGATAAGCCAGTGGATTACTCAGTATATTCCATAATATTATCTTATTACATAAATCATTTTTCTATCATGTTTCCAGAAATACACACGAATTTGCAAGGTAATAAATAAAAGTTTAAGAAGCTACACGAAATTCTTAATGTAGTATTTTTTTTTGTCCAACATAAGCACGTGAGTAGGCCTACTGTAATACAATTACTTAAGATATGAGTGTTTTAAAATCTTATTCAAAACCCAAAAAAGCTCAAATAATTTAAATCTAAAAACTATGTTGCAACAAACTTAATAGTGGTCGATTTGAGTCAGTGAAAGAATCCATTTCCCACACCCTGGAATGCCTATGGCACATTATCTTAATCTTTGTAATTAAAAAGGAAGACTACTTTGTACCCAACCAAAGTAAAGTTTACTATTTTTAAGTATATTTTTCATTCGGTTGGTAAATAATAGGAAAATTAAATTTTACACACTTATAGTTGTCGAGTTTCTCTAGCTACTGACAGTTTTTCAATTTATTCTGTTGGACCATAAAAACAAAAACAAAAAACAAAAATAAAATCTTTAAAAGTTTTTTTAACTAATTTTTCGAGCACCTGAGAAAGTCATAAAAATGTCGGTATATGTGGATATACAAGGTGAAATACTGGCAAAACTTTCACCCTTTAAGGTTAAATGGTTACTGAGATAAATGTACATAAGTGTATTTACTCAAACAAATAAATTTCCCTTCAATAAAAAACAATGATGCAGATAATTTACAAAAACTAAAATTCTTTTTTGCACTAAAACGAGCTGCATAAAAATACCTATGAAAAATATTTGTTCTTGGTGACATGACGATACGTTTTCTTGGTAGGTATAACCTGATAAGAACTTGATTTTTTCATTAATTTTTTTTGACGCAGGCTTTTATTTTTTTTCTTCTAGTAGATATAAACTATTAAAAAACATAAATAAACGAAAAATCGAAATTTTCAGTCAAATCAATTATACAGTCATACATTATTCATATTATAAAGAAATCAAAGCAAAAAAGGACCAGAATCCTATTAAAAGTATCTGTTCTACAACTGTTAACTCTTCGTTTTGCACTCAGAAATATTTTAGAAAAGGAAACCCAACAAGTTCCACCATTATTTTTAACAATTCTACATTGACACACAACTTCGAAAGTTTAAGAGTTCTTATTTGTTGGAAGTTAAATGTAATTTTAAAAAATCTCCAAGAAAAATTCCAACAGGGATATTACTTATTCTCCAAATAATCAAGACTACATAAATAAACAAACTTTTTTGAACTTTAAAAAATCAATATTGAAACTCACTAGGACATACTATAAAATACAATTTTGTGGTACATCTGCAAATTCAAACATGGAGATCTTAGAGCGATTTCAGTCAGAGACCGCCAGACACATGTTTATCATGTGTATAAAAAAACAAATTTATTTATAAAGATCTAAAAATACAGTGAAACAAGAAATTTCTAAATTCAGTATTTATTATTTGGACAGAATTTACAAACAAAAAAATTTATTAGCCAATAAAATTATATTATATTTATATTAATTAATTATATTTAGATTTATCTAAATATAAATCTAAATATAATTTAGGTTGATGGGATTTGATATTTTGGACTTGCCTTATTAATATTGTAATCAAAATTTAGCGTAATATTCTTCTGTATTTTATTTATCCATTTAATTAATTTTTTAAAATATTTAAACCAGAAACTCCATGGATAGGTGGTTTGCTTCATCATGTCGTTTATGTTATCATTGGTACCATTGCCACCTTCATCACATTCCTTATTCTAATTAATTGTACATACACAAATAAATAATATGCTAAAAGAATAACAGATACATTCAGTTTATTCTATAACCTAAAATTTTGCCTATAACAGGCAGGTAGAGTGTTAAATTATTTGCACTCGATCCGTTAGTTCCAGAGCTACATTATTTCTATTTTATATCACATGGTCGGCCAAACATATGACTGAAGCAATTAAGAACAGAAGAGGTAGAAGAGTATAAGACACTAGTCACAGTTATCTCCTCTGAGAGTAATGAATTTAATTATATAGCCTTTTGGTGCATAAAGTGAAGCTATCATTTGCGGGGTGAAAAAGTGCTTTTTAGAGGGTCTGGAATGCTAATAAGTATAGGTTACTCTTCCTCTTAGTGATGAAGCCATACTATAAAATACAATTTATCTCAAAGTATTAATAAAGGTGGAAGAAATCAGCAACGGAAATCGAAGTGGTGTCCACATAACGGAAGAGTGTACAGGGCAACAGATCCATTATGTGAGCGCCTTTATTAATATCGATTAATTAGTCGGTTTTAAATTTCGATAAATACATTACAACAGTTTTCGTTCGTAAAATAACCAAACTATATAATCGAATCGTTCCATTCGTTTGTGTAGCGTAGAACTGAAAAAATCTGCAAAAATTGGAGTGTCTGTAAAAGTAGCCAAATTGTTTTAATAAGGTACGATAAAACAAAGCACATGATAATTAACAGAGAGAGTAAAGGCCAAGCCAATTGCTGTGAGCGCTGGACTACGCATGCGCATACATGACTAAGACCCCGCATACCTCTCCGATCTACAGGTAGATGTACAGTCAGTGTTGCTGAAAATTGATAACACCCAGTGTATTTTGTAGGCATGCTGTTCCATTGTTGATTACATATGCTGCACTATTGCAGTACATACAAGACTATACTAATGCAGACACACGTTTTTCCCAGCGCTCTCCTTAAACAAATCAGGCTGTACCACAGTATTGTTACCTCGGAACCATGACAAACGAACAGTGGGATAATACACAAGAAATAAAATGCCGTATACGCAAAGAAAGAACAGTATTTAATAAAATTAATCCTATTTTTAAGAGCCACAACTTTACTCTTGCAACAGAAATGAGGCATCTCAGGTGTTATATCATTCTGTGCTCCTCTATGGAGTAGAGTCCTTCACCTTGGATAAAGCCATCACAAAGAAACTGGAGCCATTTGAGATGTGCTGGTACAGACGGATGTTAACAATTTAACGGACTGCTTGGATGCCAAATACAGAAATTATCAGGGAATGAAGAAAAACGTGGACGTCATTTCCACTATCAAATATAGAAATTATCAGGGAATGAAGAAAAACGTGGACGTCATTTCCACTATCAAATATAGAAAGGTCCAATATTTTGGACATATCATGCGGAATGGATGTTAACAAAACGGACTGCTTGGATGCCAAATACAGAAATTATCAGAGGAATGAAGAAAAAAATGTGGATGTCATTTCCACCATCAAGTATAGATAGGTCCAATATTTTGGACATATCATATTATGGAATGACACACGATATTAGTTACTGCAAACCATTCTGCAGGTAAACGTATATGTAAACAAAAACCTAGCAGAAGAAGGATGCCGTGGCTTTGAAATCTGAGAACGTGGTTTGAAAACAGCTCAGAAGGGTTATTTCGCAGTGCAACGAACAATGTAAGAATTGCTACGATGGTCGCCAACATTCCGAACGATACGCACTCGAAGAAGAAGCCGAAGAACAAGGTAGGAAAATCAAATACCTACAATTAATTTTTAATAACATTTTATTGCTATGTAAAAATATTTAAAAATATATATTTATATATAATATAATTGTATATAAAATATACTATACAACTGTTTATGTGTGATAAACTTAACAACATGTTAGTTAATCTATAAACAAAACGATTAACTAATATTAATTCTTATAATTTAATCAAAAAGGGAAATTTATCAACAAAATAAAAGAAACATTAAATATTTTATAAATAAACATACGAGTAAATTAATTAATTGCATGTATACACTTTGCGTAGAAGTAGTAGAATCTCTAGATTAGAGAGAGTGAGGAATGTGGAGATAAGGTTAAGGTTGAGGAAGTTGGATAGTACAGTGGATGAAATTAAGAAGAGGGGTGATGGTGTGGTTTAGACATGTGCAGAGGATGGGAGAGGATAAACAAAGAAGGGTTGTAAACTGGAGACCCCAAAGAAGGCGGAAGGTGGGCAACCACTTGAAACATGTGATAAAGAAGTACGGGAAGATATGCTCTCTAGGAATGTGAAGGATGGAGAGTGGGAATATAGAGATCGGACGCTGTTGGGATGCGAAAGGCGGCATAAGCTGTAACAAAACTCTCTTTTAAAAAAAAATTCACAATCCATTCAGGATGGTCTCTAGAGGAGTTTAAGAATTTAAGAGGAAATTACTTACACCAATAGAAAATGAAAGTTTGTACCAACATATGTCCAGGAATGTATTATTTACTGGTTATCCCCCATTTTGTATTTTAAAGCGATACCTCATCACCATTTTACGTAATGAAGAAATTGTTTATTTCCACACTAACCAAAATATATAAACTAATACAAAGTGTAACTTACAATACCGGGTCATCGAGAAATGTTGCATATAGGTATTTAAAAAATAAATAAAGTTCAAAAACTACTGGAAATAAAATCTTTTTTTTTTGTTGCTAAGAATGTACCGTAAGTTGAACAAATTGCATTGGAGAAAAACCATTAACATAATTTGGCAACAAGACGGTGCGTCTCCTCAATTCAGTTTTCTAGTGCGCCACGGCCTCAATGAAAGGTTCCCACGTCCTCAATGAAAGGTTCCCTGACCGATGGATCGGTAGGGCCAATCCTGTGGTTTGGCCTCAGAGGAGTCCACATTTAACCCCACTGGATATTTTCTTCTGGGGTTAAGTTGAAAACCATGTCTATAGTGAGAAAATTCGAAATGTGAATAATTTACAACGAATTACTACTGCTGTTGCTTGGGTGCGCTCGATATAAGGGTGCTCATTTACAAACTTATTAAATTGTAAAAAAAACTTTAATATTTTCTGTTTACCACAAAAAAAAGTATGACTTTATCTCTAGTAGTTTCTAAACTGTATTTTTTTTAAATTGATGCAACCTTTCTCGAAGACGCGGCTCCAGTGGTGTAGTGGTAAGCATAACTACCTTCTACGCAAGTGATCCCGGGTTTAATTCCCGATCAAATCTGACATTTTTTATCAATCATTTTTATCTATCCCCCTTCGTCATCTGCATTAGCAGTACCTACAAAACAGTCAGGCAAGAACAAAAAAAAATCAACTAACTATATAAAACTTACTGGTAAAACACGCGTTCTGATTCATCAGAATTTACAAGAAATATTACGTATTTTCAGTACACTGTGGCTGCATAAATTCACTAATTGTTTTCTGTTGTAATTTTGAAAACTTTAGGCTAATGGTGACGCAAGTTTTCACCTCAGTGCTTTTGTTTGCACCCCAGCGTTTAATAAAATATAGTCGGTCAACACTACTCCGATAATTCGAACAGATCCCGGGCGCAATTAGTTCAGATTAAGGGGACAAGGTAAGCAGACAGTTTTTTAATGAAAATTCAAATCTTTCTGAACATTTTGATAACTTGTGGGGGTATTAAGCAAAAATCTTATTTATTTTATTAAATTTGTATGTACCGCTAAATCGGAAATTTCACCAATCATCGAAAAGACCATAAGAACATTGCCGTAATATACATCATTATATCTTATGAATCAAATAAGATAAATTACTGCCCATAACAGACAAGTGAAGTGGCAAATTGTTTACACTCAATCTGTTCGTTGCAGGGCTAAAATAAATATTTCTGTTTCTTATCACATGGTCAGCCAATTAAATGACTGAATAAATTAAGAACAGAACAGGTAGAGGTGTAAAAGACACTAATCAGAGTTATCCCCTCTGAAAGTAATGAATTTCATTATACAGCCAGAACTTGTGGTAAATAAAGTGAAGGTGTCATTTGCAGAAAAAATTTCATTTGCATTTGTGAAAAATAAGAGCTATTCAGAACGCCCGGCATGCTGATAAGCGTACTTTTCCATTCAGTGAGGAATGCAATTGTAAACCACCTCACTCCTCGTTTTACTTAGTAAAACCTCTACAGGTTCAAACCAGCCTTTCGGCTGATGACCTTAACACAAGATAAATTAATGAATTTTTTTTTAAATTATACGAAATTTTCTGTTTAAGTAGGCAATGGCAGCTACTAGCTAGCATTCTAACGTCTGTTGCATTAATGTTTTGGTTTCATGTTTCGTCCATAATCTATTTCTTGGTGTTAATGATTTTTTTGATTCAGCTTTCGAGTTTCCTGAAAATAACATTTTTTAGCACACTTTCTCAGAAACCGCTAATTCATTTTAATGAAACATTGCCGTTCCAACAATAGATTTAAATGTTACGAGGTTTTCTTTCAATGTCATAAAACAATTTTAATGTATTTTTAAGAGCTAGAAGAAGAATTTAAAAAAATTCAATCAACGTTGAGGAAACGTTTTTGTTCTCAGGGCCAACTGAAGATATCTGTGAGAAAAACTCCTAGAGCATAAAATGTTTCTAAGTTAACATTTAAAGGTATAGGAGGAACCTTGTCCCCTTAACAGGGTTGTTGCGTATTCATAACTTTAAATTCCGAACAGAGACAAGATAATGTTTTAAAACATCTTAAAATTTACATTTCATTTAAAATATAGCACAAGCATAATTAACGATACATATTTCAATAAAAAATTAACAATTTATAAAACCATTTCTTGCTAGGCCTATGAGGTAAGAAAAAAAAGGTAAACAATTAATTATACAAAAGAAACCTGAATACAACAGGTAACATAACAAAAATTTACTTTAACGACGGAATGCATAAAATCTATCACTTAGTCCAAATTTAGACTACTACCTATATAAATAATTAAAACAATTTCATAGTTTAAAAAATAACTAATTAAATTAGTTTAAACACATTAATTATTTTCCCAATTGGAATGTTTACAAAATAGTTATTTTTTTTAATATCCCTTAATTATTATAACATAACATTTTAATACTTAAACTAAATTATACAATAAAATAAATACAATATACAATAATAGTGATATGAACATGAACCTGAAAAAAATAGTATTATGCAATAGAGAAAGTATAAAGTGTACAATAGGTGCATTTGATAAGAGCTGTAGCCAATCGTAGGCCTTAAAATGGGCGGTACAAAACCATTAATAACCAATCAGAATGCAGTTATATTGTCACATGTTATTTCATCACAATTTTCAAAACTGTACGGATTTAAATATTTTCTAAACAATTCGGTAATATGTATACGTTGAAATCTGTTAAATTTAAGAAAAATAAGTAAACCCATGACTCAATGAGATGAGGATGTTGTGTATGACGTGTAAATTAGGTCTTTTACAGACACAGGCCGATTATACATTTATAGAGTACGGTTAATTGAATTTCAATCATTAAAGTACACCGGTGACCCACTGTCAACCAGACTTTTTTTTTTTAATTTATAATTTGTGTACGTTGCAATCTGTTCAATTCAGGACAATAAGCAACCCCATGACCCAATGAGATAAATGAGATGTATGACGTGCAAATGAGGTGTAGTCTTGTACAGACCCAGGCCGACCATTCCTGAGAGAGTATGGTTAATTGAACCCCAACCATCAAAGTACACCGGCAACCACTGTCTAGTATTCAAATCTGTATAAAAGTGACTAACTTTACTAGGATTTGAACCAGGAACCTTCGTTTTGAAAAGCAGCTGTTAAACAGCTGATTCTGGTGACGACTTTACCTCTAGACCAACCCGGTGGGATAACCAGAATTTGAACCATGGAACCTTCGTTTCCGAAAATCAAATGTTAAACAGCTGATTCGCGGCAATAATTTTACCTACCAGACTAACCCGATGAGTAGTTATAGGGATTAACTAACAATTGCACACTGTGCACCAGATTATTACTAATGTCCAAAGGGTGCATTAAATAAACTGATTTATTGCTCTTTCCAGGCTTCATTCGACACTTTACAATTTTTTAAGTGTTACTTATCAGATGTCGATACAGACTTTTAGAATTTTTGCTTAACGGGAACGAACATAAAACACTTTGTACGCTTTCAAACAGCTAACATATTTTTGTCTCACATGAGTAAAATAATTTGAAGGATGCATTAAATAAACTGGTTTATTGCTCTTTTCCCGGCTTTGTTCGACACTTTGCATTTTTTTTTAGGTAACTTATTACTTATCGGATGTCGATTCAGACTTTCCGAATTTTTTATTTACGTGAACGAAAACAAGCAATATTTAATGCTATCAAACAGCTAACAAGAGTGTGAAAATTCGAATATTTAACGTTTTCTAGATATCACTCCTGCCCATAACAGACAGATGGCGTGTCAAATTATTTACACTCAATCCGTTCATTGCAGGGCTAAAATAAATAGTTCTGTTTCTTATCACATGGTCAGCCAATTAAATGACTGAATCATTTAAGAACAGAAGAGGTAGAGGTGTAAAAGACACTAATCAGAGTTATCTCCTCTGAAAGTAATGAATTTCATTATACAGCCAGACCCTGTGGTGAATGAAGTAAAGGTGTCATTTGCAGAGTGGAAAATTTGTGCTTTTCAGAGGGCCCGGCATGCTGATAAGCGTACTTTTCCACTTAGTGAGGAAGGCAATGGTAAACCACCTCATTCCTCGTTTTACTTAGTAAAACCTCTACGGGTTCAAACCAGCCTTTCGGCTGATGACCTTAACAACAACAACAGATATCATTCACAGAATACGCATGCCGATGCCGATTTTTAGTAACGTATCGCTTTAGAAAAATTTAAAAAAATGTAATCCTTTTTCAATAATCACGCCCTTTTTACTTTCTCTTGCCTATATGAATATATAGGAAGGAAAGTATTGTTTTCATGTCGATTTTTCGAAATCGAGTTTTCACTGGATCTATACGTTTTCAGACCCCCTGAACCCAAAAAAACATGTTTTTTAGCGATTGGTCTGTGTGTGTGTGTGTGAACAGAATACCTCAAGAACGGAACATCGTACGAACTTGAAACTTAAGTTACATACCACTACCGGACCCGACACGAACATTTTCATCAAAATCGGTCAACCGGAAGTAGTAGTTTATTCGTATAATTTTTCACTTTTTTGCGATTTTCTCAAAAACTGGTCCTACGATTTTTTTTAAAAATCGCCTGGTTTACTACATTGTTTATGCTCTACAAGATAGGGTAGGCGCCATGTTTGCTGAGATTCTGTGTGAGGCTGTTTTTACGTAAAAACATTTTCTTTTTATGATTGCGGCTTTAATATGCATTTTAGCGCAAAATGTTATATAATAAAAGTTGTAGAGAATGTAAAATTCTACAACTTTTATTTCGAACATTTTTTTGTATAACGCTTAGTTTAGCGGTAATTAGCGATTTTCTGTTTTTTTCTCACGAAAAAGTGTGAAAAATTTATTTTTTAAAGATTTCGGCATTTTACGACAAAAGTGTGTATAATAAAATTTGTAGGAAATTAAAAGATCTACAACTTTTATTTAAAGCTTATTTTTGTACAGTGCCTAGTTTAGCGTGTAGGAGCGATTTTCCGTATTTTTAAGCCAAACTGAGGTCGATTTTAATTTTGCGTATTTCACTAATGTTTTTTGAGGTTAGTTTTTTGTTTATTTCTAATATTTTATTACTAATGTTAGGTTTAATGTTAATTATTTGCATTGGCAAGAGAAAGTTGTGTGAGTGTTTCACACCAGATTTTTACCCTTATAATTATCATGATCGAAATAAAATGCTTTTAATCTTCTGATCAGCTCCTAAGTAACAAATGTGCTCCTTTCTTATATCGCGGTCAACAAGCGAGCTGTACTCAAGGCGAGATAGTATTAATATTCTACTAATGGAATGTTAGGGTAAGTTCACGCGAAATATAAAATAACACCTTTTGTACACAACTACAACATCGCGATATCCATCGTAAAACATCTGTAGCACAAGAGAAATTCGAATTTTCTCCTATGTTTATTGTTGTACGATTTTGAATTATAAACAAAATAGCATGCATTAAGACAGTTATTAATGGAAAACTAGTTTTAAAAACTCAATGCTATTAAATTTCAAGAAAATATTTGTTAAAAAAACCATTTGTTTGCTGACAAATTTCTTTAAATTTGACAATTTTTCTAAAATGACAAACTCGTCCAAGTAGCTATTGTTTTCAGATACATAATATAATAATCTTCTTGATGATGTATTAGCTAATTATGATTATTAATAATAAAAAAATATTATTACAAAATTTAAAAATATATATAGCGTATATATAATAATTTATTATTATTTGTATTTTCAACAACAATTAAATTAAATTTGAACATGGAAAAGTCAAACTAACTCCGTTTTGTAACAAAACGAGTTGCTTATACTGCATTATGTGCGGCCGGATATAAACTATATATAAAAAAAACTACAGAACCTCTTGATTGCTAACCGTACTACAAATTGTTGTTTCGTACAAAATTTACGTTTGTATTTACATACAAAGGTAAAAATAATACCACTTAGTGGTATAAATTACACATAAAAAATACTAGAAAAATTAATAGTAACTTTTAGATGCCACTAAAATTTTGAATACAATCTGGTCAACATGGATTAATTTTATTTAGATTTTTTCGATACTTAAAATAACTAATATTCATGCTTTAGTCAAACAATAACATATTTTCACTTTTGGTGATTTAATAATCTCATGGAAAGGTTACGGTAAAATTCGATTAAGGAGAGTCCGACTACTAACTCATTGTTAACTGATCGCCGCCACACTTCCCAACACCTGTGAAAGAAAAGACTTCTTTTTTGTTTCTTACATGGGACTTTATTGTGGAATGAAACCAAAGTTAAGAAAATAATCTATAAGCCTATGTGTCATCATGCCGAACGACTGGTTTGAACCTGTAGAGGTTTTACTAAGTAAAACGAGGAGTGAGGTGGTTTACCATTGCCTTCCTCACTGAATGGAAAAGTATGCTTATCAGCATGCCGGGCCCACTGAAAAGCACATATTTTCCACTCTGCAAATGACACCTTCACTTCATTCACCACAGGGTCTGGCTGTATAATGAAATTCATTACTTTCAGAGGAGATAACTCTTGATTAGTGTATTTTACACTTCTACCTCTTTTGTTCTTAAATGATTCAGTCATTTAATTGGCTGACCATGTGATAAGAAACAAAACTATTTATTTTAGCCCTGCAATGAACAGATTCAGTGTACATAATTTGACACTTCACCTGTTGTTATAGGCAGATAGGCCTATATAGTACATATTTCTCTATAATAATCATTTGCACTCGATCTGCTAGTTACAGGGCTACAAAAAATAGTTCTCTCTCTTATCACATGGTCACCCAAATATATGACTGAACCATTTAAGAACTAAGGAGGTATAATTTTAAAAGACAATAGTCAAAGTTATTTCCTCTCAGAGTAATGAATTTCATCATTAGACAACCAGACCCTGTGGTGAATGAAGGGAAGGTGAAATTTGCAGGGTGGAAAGTAAATGCTTTTCAGAGGCCTGGCATGCTGATAAGCATACTTTTCCACTCAATGAGGAAGGCAATTATAAACCACCTTATTCCTTATTTTACTTAGTAAAGCCTGTGGAAGTTCAAACCAGCCTTTTGACTGATAACGAAAACAGCAGATTGATATGTAAAAATTTGAACATTGAAAAGTCAAAATCTATACGAATGTTCAAATCTAAGAATTGACAATTATTTCAACTATCAATTAATTAATTAATTAAGTCAGACTGCCCTTAATCATCAATAACATAACCTTTAGTAACATAAAAAAAAAATAGGTACATAGATATTTACATAAAATGAAAGTTAATCTTAAAACATTCAAACAAACTATAAACAATAGTTTTACACAATTTAAAACCCCATCCAAAATCCCAAAATTAAACAACTTATTTGAAAAAAAAACAATTAAAAGAAATAAATAAATACATTTTTAAAACTACATATTACATAGAATAACGTTAAAGTAATTAATTAAAAATAATGATCACTTAATAATTATCCATGTTTACAAACTTAGTAACTATATAACTAATAATAATTTTAAATAACAATAAATAAATCATTTACAACTAATAAATAATAATAATAATAATAGTAATAAAGGCACTTTACAATATTGCATTATACAATTATATAGCAGAACCTTTTTATCGGAACCCTTAGTAATCTAATGTTCGAAATCGGATAACAGAATGTACATCTAACACAATGAGATGTTGAATTGAGGGGTCTACAGCATAAGGGATACAAGTGCAATTTTTCAAAAAATCTGAGTTAAGTGCAGGAATGTGTACCTAATATCCATAAAAATTTGATGCACAAGGGATATATCATCTGTATCTCTGATAAGCGCTGAGATCTAGTGGAGAGAAAAATAACTACAAAAAAATCATTTTATGTTTTGTTTAGAGTAAATGGGGTACATGTGCACTTATACCCCTTGTGTTCAACACTTTACGTAATACTTTTTCAGTTATTTCATGGAGCACAAGGGGTATAAGTGCAACCCTTATATACAAAATAATTAATAAAAATATTTTGATTTGTATTAGAGACGAAACTTTACTGGGAACATTATATAACCATAATGTAGAGCAGCCTTTCTTAAACTTTTTTATATAGCGACCCCCTTCAAGCTTAGGAAATTTTAAAGCGACCCCCTCCTCCATATATAATGAAATATATATTAACCGTAGATGTAGATGTAATATCGCACTATTTTACAATGTAAATAAAATAAGGATTAAAGAATACGTACCCATTCATTTCACATATATATAATTGAAAAGTATCAGATCTTTGCGACCTCCTTTCAGTAGTCTCGCGACCCCCCTGGGGGTCGCGACCCACAGTTTAAGAAGCGCTGATGTAGAGTATATGAAAATAGAGGCATTATATTCTCTTCCTATAATTTTCTATTACTACTTGACTTTGAATTCATTTTTCTCCAACCAGGTTATTGCCACTTATACCCCTAGTGCTCTAGACCCCTCAATTAAATTTTTTTCCGAGGCAACCTGGTAACAGACCTCGGTGTGTACTAAACTCATTTAATTTAACAATTTTACAGCGTCTGAAATCGAAAAACTTTTGAATTATTAGACTACCGACTCCCCTTGGTTCATAACTAAGAGCTATGTTCACACTCATGCGTTTTCGCTTATAGCTAGGCCCGTGTAACAACCGGGCTGAATGACCGTTACAAACTATGGGAAAGAAAGGAATAGAGGGGTATTTTATGGCTGCACTTCGTGCGTTCCTAAAAACATTGTCTCTGCCCCGCTTTTAACACATTCCGCCTTCCATTGTTGTTGTCACTGTCTTATCTCTTGTCAGTGCTATCCTAGCTGTTGATTGTTGTAGTTGCGTCTCCCTCTTTTTCTTTGCCGTTTAGATTCTTGTACCAATAGTAGTTATTTTTTTATAATTACATTTAAATTGTAGCTTACGTTTTCTTACAAATTTAGTTACTTTATTTATTTATTTACGTATATTTAGATTTATTTAATTATTTGGATTTACTTAGTTTATTTATTTAGATAACTTTCTTATTAATTAGTTTTAACTATTATTAGTTATTAGTATTAGTAGTTTATAATTAATTTCGGATAATAATTAGATTAATAATTATAGAACTCCCGTCCTTCCCATTTCTTTAGAAAATAAAATTAATAATAACAGTAAAACTATAATTGTACCTGTATATGTATTAGGCAAAAATTTTATATGATTAAAAAAATAAAATAAATAAAAACAGCAAAAATATAATCGTATCAAACAAAACAAAACAAAGTATAACAATAACAAAAGAAAAGCATGAGTTTAACATATTTGCGCATGTGCGTGTGTGTGGTCTGTGGTGTGCGTATTGCTTCTTTTCAATTCTTGGAAATAGATAGAGTGAGAGAGCGTGGAGGTGGACGAAGAGCGGTGTACGGAAGTGTACGTCGAGTTGCGAAAAATGTTTTTGTTCATGGCAGTATACTAATGCTATAACGTTGCACATCCCGGTTGTTGCGTGGGCCAATCTATACACTAAGCGCCTCGACGCAAGAGACGCATGCGTCAAGGCATGCCCAAGATGAGTCAGAAGTAGCAGATTTCCATAGTGCAAGAAGTTCCACCAGCCTTGGATTTCTGTGCGTTTAAACGTTCAATTTGTAATATTTTACAGTGCGCGCCATGAAAGAAGTCCGTTGTGTTTGAAGAGGTCTTTCTCAAAAACAATTAAACGGAAAATTTTGAATGCTACACCAAATTAAACCCTGTTCTTTTCTGAATCGATTGAATTGACTTGGATTTTTTTATTTAAAAATTAGTCGGAGAAACAGAAATTTACGCATAAACAGTAACCAGTTCTTGGCAGGTTTACCATTAATATCATTTTTAAACGTCTGTTACTCCGTCCACTTTATACTAAAAAAATTGGCCCACTTTATACTAAAAAAATCGGCATTTAAGTATGTTGAAGATCAGAGTTTTCTCTATAATATGACTATTTTAAAAGTGAAATCTGATGTTCCGTTTTAATACGCCGGCCATTTTTCTTAAAGTGATATTTTGGTTTTACGTAATGATAAGGAAATGTTTCTTGAACTGAACCATGCACTTTTACAACAGTAGCTAGACTTTGATTTCCTATGTTTATTTACTTGCCTAATCACTTAATCACTAAATATGACGCACCGATTCCAACTAAAAAACCATATCATCTTCATCCATCTTGAAAATACAACATAAGTGAGGCACGAGTGTGGATTTTTTTTTTTTTTTTTTTTTTTTTTTTTTTTTTTTTTTTTTTTTTGGGTTTAACGTCCGACTGTTCTGCAATTACTGCTAATGCAGACGGTGAAGGATGAAATGATTTTTGTAACGTATGAAAATATGCCGTGCCTGAATGGGGTTCGAACCCAAGACCGCATGATGAGAGATCTAAAAGAGTATTTGTAGGTGTATAATTTGGTATTTCCACACTCGTGCGCTTTGATTTTCAACGTGTCCTTCAACGTTCAATTGAACATGCGTCAACGCTTGCCTAATTACGTACATGCGCGTAGCTGCATGCCATTCATCTATACGAGTGTGGATAGATGAATGGCATGCAGCTACGCGCATGTACGTAATTAGGCAAGCGTTGACGCATGTTCAATTGAACGTTGAAGGACACGTTGAAAATTAAAGCGCACGAGTGTGGAAATACCAAATTATACACCTACAAATACTCTTTTAGATAAAGTAGAAAACAATACCAAGGACTTGAACACCACCAAAATTGTTTGCCAATTAACAAATTTGATTACAGTTACCATTATCACAGACTTCAACGTTTCAAAGTTTTAGACTAACCGTACACATAAAACTAAAAATTAACAGCAACTTCCAATCACCGACAAAATGTTGAATTTTATTTTACATTTTTGTTTGTTTTAAGTCAGATCAACAACATACATGTTCTACAGTTGAGCCGTTCTTAGTTTGCTCCTACTGTCAACAAACCAAAGCCAGCTACTATAGGGTGCACGCTAGAGTCTGCGACTTTATGGACGTCGTATTCCTATTAAGTTGACTATCTTTTAAATTATAAGCACTTAAAGTACTTAAAACATCAGTCATGATATGAAGTAGGCCTAACAATTTAATTTAGAAAAATACTTTTAAAAGTATTTTGTATTTAAATACTTTAGAAAGTATTTTGTTGTTACTTTTTAATCAGCGTGTACACATTTTGATATAATGCGCATGCTCAGTGACGTCATTATTTGTTTACATTAGGAGCAAACTAAAGGCCCCCAATCACTGGCGGACCGGTCGGCCGACCGGTCCGTAACCTTGGTTGGCACCGACTGGTTCGTGAGTGTATGGAGGGAGTTCGTTGTCGGGCTCGTGGTTGGGTGTGGGTTGGAGGTTCGTCAGCTAAACCAACGAGCCCGACCTGTCGGCGTACCAGTCCGACTGAAGTTGGTGTGTGAGTGGATGCGTTCCGACCGGCTCGCCTGCATTCTGAATACTTTTTCTTTGTTTTTGTAATTTCGCCAACATTTTTTAATAGATTTTTCATAGTTATAATTCATAGTTTCATAGATTTTCATAGTCAGTTTTGATTTCGTATCTGTATAGTGCCTGTATTTAAATATTTTGTTATTTTACTTATTATTTATTTTAATTTTTAATTTTAATTGTGCTCACGGAATGTCTTTTGAAGAAAATAAAAACTTTTGGGAGGAGTTTATTACTATTATTACTATACTTTATAGTTTATTATTATTATTATTATTATTATTATTATTATTATTATTATTATTATTATTATTATTATTGACGTATCAAGACTTACAAAAAATAAATATTAATAAAAAAATTTCAATATACTGCATTCATTATATCATTCTTATATTACTGTATCAATAAAATCAATTGAATTTCACAAGTATTTATTTATTTATTTGGCCTGTGGACTCGAGACTTTTTTCAAGTTAAGGAATAGGTGTATTTAATTATACCATCATTACATGAAAGATTCTGTAGACATTTAGTTTTTACATAAACATCAGTTGTCTTAGAAGTTACCTTTTTATAATCTTGAAAACAGAAGTACCTACCTCACTTTTATTTAATAGGCAGCACTTTATAGTAAATACATATTTCGACAATTGGAACATAGACCCACGTCAACTTTAAAAACTATGGTTTATAATTTTTTTACTTACGTGTAAATATTCCGATTGTAGTGTGCTAACGATGGCTAAACACGTTTCAGGGATGATTTTCCCAATAAGTTGAGCTGATATAATGCTGCTAAATTTCAAATCCTCGTAACTTCTACCGGTCGCTAAATATCTCAGTGTCACAACTAATCTTTCTTCAGCACTAATGGTATCTCTCAATCGCATTTGCTATTTTTCAATTTTTGGTCGGATTAATTCTAACAACTCGGAAACACTTTCTTTGTCCATGCGTAAAAAGTTCTGGTAATCCGCAGACTCTTTAAATTCAAGTGTTCATAATAAATTTAAGTGAAAAAATTGTGACTTATTATTTAACCAGTCCTTCATCCACACACGCTTTTTCTTTTTTTCCTCTTCATCTAAACACAATAACGCGGCAACAGCTACACAAACTTTTGACTTTGTACGAGGCATTAGTAACCAACGTTAACTAACGAATTAGTAACCAAACTAACTAGCAGTCTCTGATGACTCGAAAAGTATACTACAGTCCGGCGGACGGGTCCGCAAGTCTGTGGCAACAGGCCAACCGGTCAGGGTTGGCCGCCCAACCTAGGAGACGGACCGGTCGGCCGACTTGTCAGCCAGTGAATGGGCCGCTTAAGAGAGGCTGGACTTTACATGTTCTACCTTGAACACTAACGGAGACTATTTTACTTAACGCACACTTACAATATTAATCGCGCGCGCGCACACACACACACACACACTACAATTTATAAAAAAATTTAAATATTCAAAGACATTTTTAGTGAAAAAATTACAATTCATATAAAATAATGTAAAAAATCTAAGATAATGAATATCGTTCATTTGTACATCATTACTATAAACATAATGTGCATTGTTGTAGTTCTTTATAATGTTACTTGTTTTTATTATGTAATGGGGTAGCTAAAAACTAAAAATGTTGATACGCCCATAGCTAAAAAACTAATTTAAATAAAACATATTTGTGTCTATTACAAGAATGACGGGCGTTTTTGGGCCCTGATATGCTCGAAAAGAAATTATTAACTATCTTCACTACTTCATTTAATTACTCCCAACATTTCATTGTTTCGTAAAATCTAGCCTAGCACATTTACCTATAGTTATGAAACTAAACACAGTGATTACTTCAGAATTGAAAAATATAGAATTTTAAAGTTCTCGAAAGGAATTTACCACAATGCCGTTCCGTTTTTCAACAGATTACCATCAAAAATAAGACTCCTTAATTAAAAAAAACTTTGATCGGGAAGTAAAAGGTTTTTTTAACAAAACATTCATTTTATTGTAATCAGGAGTATTTAAATTATCTCACAAGGAATGCTCTCTAAATGTAATGTGTGTAGAATTTAGAGTATGAAACATTATTAGTGTAAATGAATAACTTAGAATTCCAATGTACAATTTAAGTAGTAATTTAATAAACAAGTTATTTTTACTTTCTCTTGCCTGTATGAATATATAGGAAGGAAAGTATTGTTTTCATATCGATTTTTAACCGGATCTACACGTTCTCAGACCCCCTGAACCCAAAAAACATGTTTTTAGCGATTGGTCTGTGTGTGTGTGTGTGTGTGTGTGTGTGTGTGTGTGTGTGTGTGTGTGTGTGCGCGCGCGCGCGCGCGTGTGTGCACGCGCGTGTGTGTGTGTGTGTGTGTGTGTGTGTGTGTGTGTGTGTGTGTGTGTGTACAGAATATCTCAAGAAAGGAACACCGTACGTATATATACGTACTATATATACTTGAAACTTGAAACTTAAGTTACATACCACTACCGGACCCGACACGAACATTTTCATCAAAATCGGTCGACCGGAAGTAGTAGTTTATTCGTGTAATTTTTCACTTTTTTGCGATTTTCTCAAAAACTGGTCCTACGATTTTTTTAAAAAATCGCCTGGTTTACTAAATTTTTATGGTCTACAAGATAAGGTAAGTGCCATTTTTGCTGAAATTCTTGGTGAGGCTGTTTACCCGTAAAAAATTGTTTTTTTATGATTGCGGCTTTAATATGCCTTTTAGTGCAAAAAGTTATATAATAAAAGTTGTAGAGAATTTAAAATCCTACAACGTTTATCCTACAAACTTTTTTTGTATAATGCTTACTTTAGCGGTAATTAACGATTTTCTGTTTTTTTCTAACGAAAACGTGTGAAAATCGACTTGTTTAAGATTTCAGCCTTAGTATGCATATTACGACAAAAGTGTATAAAATTAAATTTATGAGAAAATTAAAAGATCTACAACTTTTATTTAAAGCATTTTCTTCTACACAGCCTAGTTTAGCGTGAAAGAATGATTTTCCGTATTTTTTAACCAAACTGAGGTTGATTTTTGGTTAGTTTTCTGTTTATTTCTAACGTTTGGTTTATTGTTAATTATTTGCATTGGCAAGAGAAAGTTGTTTGAGTGTTTCACACCAGATTTTTTTTGTTTTAGTGAATACTTTTAAAAATTGTTTGGTTACACAGATTTAAATGTGCGTAAAACTGTATTTGACGTTGTCTATTCCTTTTTTGGTCGCTGACAAATACAGATTTATTTATTTATTTATTTACTTTCTTTAGTCTCGATAAGAGGTCCTGGTTCATTGAACATCTTTCATTAATATCTATGCCAACGTATTTTTTTTCTTCAATAGTTTACAAGTGTTTGTGTATCATGCAGTTCGTTGTGAACGAATCACAATACTACTACAAATTGAAAATAATCAAAGGTAAAATTGTGGCACAATCAAACACAATCACTTATTCGTCATTTATATAAATTTATGAAAAAGGAAGCGAACTAAGAGCCGATTTTATTTATTAAAATATAAAAAAATATTCGTTTTAGGTACGATTGTTTCCGAAAGTAACGTTTACAGCATTTTGAAAAAAAATAAATCCAATACACACGTAGGTCAGGAGAGTCTTTCTTTTCTCTTATTACCCCGCCACAGTAGAACTACTGAATTTCATTGTCTTAACTTATCTGAATTGTTATTGGGCAAATTGTAATTGTATAATATACAATTAAGTTAGCTGCCCATAACAGACAGGTGGAGTGCCAAATTATTTACACTCAATCTGTTCATTGCAGGGCTAAAATAAACAGTTCTGTTTCTTATCACATGGTCAGTCAATTAAATGACTGAATCATTTAACAACAGAAGAGGTAGAGGTGTAAAAGACACTTATTAGAGTTATCTTCTCTGAAAGTAATGAATTTCATTGTACAGCCAGACCCTGTGGTGAATGAAGTGAAGTTGTCATTTACAGAGTGGAAAATATGTGCTTTTCAGAGGGCCCGGCATGCTGATAAGCGTACTTTTCCACTCAGTGAGAAAGGCAATTGTAAACCACCTCATTCCTCGTTTTACTTAGTAAAACCTCTACAGGTTCAAACCAGCCTTTCGGCTGTTGACCTAAACAACAAGTTCAAACCAGCCTTCCTTCCGGCTGTTGACCTAAACAACACAACAATTAAGTATAATATAATATAGCGTACTCGAACTAATAGTAAACTAGATTTAGTATAATATAAAATAAAATTTTAAAAATAAATTAATTTTTTTTAAACTATAAAAATTTTAATTTAATTAAATTTATTAAAATTAAATTTCAAATTAATATTATTTAAATTCAGAATACTAATACAGAAACAATATTATACGATTAGTTTAATATACTAATATTATCTAATATATGATTACTGTAATTGGGTAAATTTAATAACATTTTTTTAAAAATTTACCCACCGGGTTGGTCTAGAGGTAAAGTCGTCGCCAAAATCAGCTGTTTAACAGCTGATTTTCGGAGACAAAGGTTCCTGGTTCAAATCCTAGTAAAGGTAGTTACTTTTATACGGATTTGAATACAAGACAGTGGTTACCGGTGTACTTTGATGGTTGGGGTTTAATTAACCATACTCTCTCAGGAATGGTCGGCCTGGGTCTGTACAAGACTACACCTCATTTACACGTCATACACATCTCATTGGGTCATGGGGTTGCTTATTGTTCTCAATTGAACAGATTGCAACGTACACAAATTAGGAAATAAAAATATTTTCTTTTTTAATTCCTAATATGTGTACATTGCAATCTGTTCGATTGAGAACAATAAGCAACCCCATGACCCAATGAGATGAGGATGTGTATGACGTGTAAATAATGTGTAGTATTGTACAGATCCAGGTCGACCATTCCTGAGAGAGTATAGTTAATTGAAACCCCAACCATCGAAGTTCACCGTCAACCACTATCTTTAATAACAACATAATTAATTTGTAAAATATTAATGTAGGATTTTTTTCAACATTTTTCCCATTTGTATCGTAAAAATACTATAAGATTACATAAAAAATATCCACAAGTGTAAACAAACATGCTGGCTGGGGAATAAGAGAAAAAACCTAATCAGGGTTTTTAAACCTCGAAAAAATTGTCATAAAAAGCAATGTTTGTGATACCTAACTTCCCCTACAAGATCACTACGTTCTGCAATTACTATACCAGCTGCAATAAAAATAAATTAATAATATAATATTGTGATTAGCATCCGTTCTAATAACATTCCCCTATAATACTAAAGTGCAGTAAATTACTGGTTTGATAAATATTTTTGATATGAACAGTACACACGGATCACTTAGTACAAGCAAAATTTTTCAAACATTTTGTACAAACATTCAATAATCCATTCTATATTCAATACCATGAATTCGGATGATCAAGGTTCTACTATAATCTAAATTATTGTCCTATACATAATTAAATAAATAAATATCAATTTCTTCTGATTAAAATTTTATGAACAGTGAGCATATGATTCCTCATGTGTCCAGCTTGATAAAATTTATGATGGCAAACTTTGCATTCGAATTTCGGTTCTTGACCGCAGTACAATTTCTTATGTACATTTAAACCTTCTCTCCGTAAATATCGTTTACCGCATACGCTACATTCATGTGATTTTTCTTTCACTTCAAGACTTGTTCTCAACAAAAGAGCTGCAGTCGAATAAAATTCTGAAATTGAAAACAAAAATAAAGGTTATCAAATTATAATCATAAAATACAATATAATTAATTGAATTATTTCAATTAAACATGAGAATAATTAATTAAGTTAAAATTATTGTTAATTAAAAGTTAATTAAGTTAAAAAATATATATATTTACATTAGTTATACTCTGTACACCAATTCTACATCTGTCTTTTCTTGTACATATTCTTAAAAGTAAGAAGTAGAAGTTTAAAGTTCTACCGGCCGCATTGGCGTAGTTGGTAACGTGCTCGCCTCTCATCATGCTGTCTTGGGTTCGAATCCCATTCAGGCACGGCATATTTCCATACGTTAAAAAAAATCATTTCATCCTTCACAGTCTGACGTTAAACCAAAACAAAATAAATGAGGCGATTTTTAAAAAAAATCGTAGGACCAGTTTTTGAGAAAATTGCAAAAAAGTGAAAAATTACACGAATAAACTACTACTTCCGGTTGACCGATTTTGATGAAAATGTTCGTGTCGGGTCCGGTAGTGTTGTGTAACTCAAGTTTCAAGTTCGTACGACGTTCCGTTCTTGAGATATTCTGTTCACACACAATACACAGACCAATCGCTAAAAACATGTTTTTTGGGTTCAGGAGGTTTAAAAACGTGTAAATCTGATGAAAACTCGATTTCGAAAAATCGACATGAAAACAATACTTTCCTTCCTATATATTCATATAGGCAAGAGAAAGTAAAAAATTATGATTTCAGGGTATTTAAAAAATAGTTCTATTTCTTCTCTTGTGCACAGTAAAATAAATCTTTGAGCACTGAAGAACGAATAAATGAAGGTGTAACTAAAACTGTTCAGAGAGGTTCTGATCCAAGCATTCTTCACTTTCATTTCAAATTAGACTACTTATAAAAACAATAAATAAAAAAAGTTTTTTATCACACGGTTAGCCAACTGAATCATTTAAGTACAGAAGAGGTAGAGGTGTAAAAGACACTAGTCACTATTATCTCCTCTCAGAGTAATAAATTTCATCATTAGACAACCAGAACCTGTGGTAAATAAAGTGAAGGTGTCATTTGCAGGGAAGAAAGTAAAAGCTTTTCAGAGGGCCTGTCAGGCTGATAAGCATACCTTTCCACTCATTGAGGAAGGGGTAATAGTAAACCATCTCTCTCCTCGTTTTACTAAGTAAAGCCTCTAGAAGTACAAACCAGCCTTTCGGCTGATGACCTAAACAATAAATACAAAAAAAAATTCTGTTACTTCCTGAAAAAGCGAATTTTCTTATTTGGCTCCTAAAATTGCATACCCGTTCCTTTAGTATTGTAGAGGTTGTGTATTTTCATAACAAATCTGAAATTTGTGTTCGGGATTGCAAACGAGCTTTAGAACGAATGGTGTATAGGTAATATGCATACAGCTGCGCATACGTTATGTGCGGCAGTATTATTGTAGTTAAATTTTACCGAATAAGACGAGAACAGATGTTGGTATTTCATTCTGTATTTTATTACAGCCACTAAAATCAGTTTTATTTATAGTTTCTTAAGTGAAAAATTTAAAAGAATTTTATTACATAATATAGGTACTTTTATAATTTAATTAGTTTTCTTTAATAGACAATAAACAGAAAACGAACATTAGCTTGAAAAAGTTGGAGCGGAATAAGCAGATAGGAGAGTACGAGAAATGTGAGCTCCTATGCTCGCCAACACGTCATACGATACGCTAAAACAGCGGTTTCCAAATTTTTTTACGCCCCTTCTATCAAGAAGAGTTCTTCCCACAACCCCCTCACAAAATTTTATGTGGTAATGTAAAAAACAAATAAGTATCCATTGAATAACTATACAATAATATTTTTATTATTTTTTATTACACTATAAGTTGTAATTTAAATTGAACAAGTAAGAGACAAAATAAATCAGTGAGATGGATGACCTTGCATTTTTTTACAAGATTCCGTACTATTAAAAAATGCATAACGTATCATTAGCAACATCAAGTTTGCGCCGATACTTTATCTTTATTGCAACAAATGCTGAAAAGTTTTTCAAACAAATCGGTACTTGAAAAAAAGTAAATAAACATGCGGATGACAAAGCTATCTCGAGGTTCCGCCCTCCTTGACTTGCTTTCACGTCTCCCTTGGGGGACGCGCGCCCAACTTTCGGAACCTTTGCACTAAAGACTCGCTTCTTGGTTTTGAAATGAGTCTTTAATTTCTTTTTACCTTGACTAGTTCCCAAAAATGTATTTCCCTTCTGGAAATAAACTTAAATTCCGTTTGTTGCTTTCTTCTTCCATTTACGTCTTTAATTATCAATTAATCATAAACAAAACAATAAGCTACCTAGAGTCAAGTTTTTAAAATTGTGACCACCCTAGAACGTAATAAGCGGTGAAATAAAAATAAATAATTATACAAACAGAATAACTTGAATAACAGAACAGAATAACAGAATTACTTGAAATTGTATGATTAGATTGTAATAAGCGGTAGATAGCATTACTCAGTGAACACAATAATCGACACTTACGTTAATATAATAAGATATTACAAATCTTACGGTAAGATTAGAAATGGACAGAGAAATGTAGATTTGACGCACAGAGTTTAATAAAAACAAATAAACCATAATTTTGTTAGTTTTAATATTAAAAATAACATTTAACTTACTATTTACAATCAAAACTGATTAAAATTTAAATCATTTCAAACTTACCAGTAGCTTAACCTTAAATACGCATAATCCTTTACAATCCTTTCGTTTCGCATAATCCTTTTAGACACATAGTTAGCTTTAGACACTAATAAAGAATCATCTCCTTCAAATAGAATAATTTCATTAAACATTTATTTTATTTATTACATTAAGATATGATGTAATAATTATACAAATGAAAAAATGTCAGACCTGATCGGGAATCAAACCCAGAACCACGTCATAGAAGCTAGTTGGGTAGAACACTACACTAAAAGGCCGGGGTCATTATACATGTAGACCCTGTGATACATAAAGTGAAGGTGTCATTCGCTGGGTAGAAATTAAGTTGATTTTTAGGAGGCCTTGGCAAAGTGATAACCATTTCTGTACCTAAGAAGTAAAAGGTACCATTTTGGTGATTTATCAATATAACCAAAAGTTTAAATATTTTCTTTTCATTATTGTATAAAAATTTCAGTAGGTGTTAGAAATTTGAAATTAACGCCCAGTTTTTACAGAAAATGCTTCTTACCCACACATTTATTATTTTATAACTTTGTCAACTTCTATAATCTTTCCTACCTAAACAGAACCTAACACGTTAACCGCTTTCTCACTGTTATAATATAAGTTCTACATAAGTGTTAACGCCAATGTAACATGATTAAAAAAACTAGTGAAATACTCGTATCTAGTGCGAACACTACTTTTATAAAGAAGCACCGTTTTATAGACCACGTTTGGAAAAAAATCGAAATTTACTTAGTACTGTTTAATAACAGATGAATAAAACACCAAATACACCAAATTCAAGAAAAATTTATGACTATCAGTAAAACACACTCAATAACGATTTTACAAAAACTCTTGTACATCAACTACAAAATTGCAGCATCAGAGCATTTCTTTCTGATTTTAAAGGCAGTTTTAACTCAGTTTTACCAAAATTGGAGTTAACATTGTTAACCTCTGTGGTACAGATATTATATTATATTAGGCATATATTCTAATGCATAATTAATTAATTAATTAATTATTTAATTTATGCTATAACTAGTGCTCGCCACGAATAATGTCCGGTGTGTTTGTAGAGCTCATTTCAAAAACGACCCTACGAAACATTTTTAACGCTACACCAAATTAAGCCTGTTCTTTTCTGCGTTGATTCGTTCGACTTATTTTTTTTATTTAAAAATTTGTCTGACACAAAGCAATTTACGTGTAAAAGTACCCAGTTTTTAGCCGGTTTTTCGTTATACGTTTCTAAAACGTCTGTTACATCATTCAGAGTTTACATAAAAAGGTCGGCGTTTATGTATGTGAAAGATCACAGTTATCTCATTTATGTACGTACACAAAAGTGAAATCCGGTACTCTGTGTTAATATTACGGTCATTTTTAAGAAGGTGATATTTTGGCTCCACGTAAAAATAGGGAATGATTTTTGGACTAAACCACGCATTTTTGCAACGTGTTACGGCAAACGAATCTTTTTCCAAATAATATAATGACGAATAAAACGGAAACAGAAATAAGAACGATCAAGAATTTGAACTAAAAAGCCAATTCTTTAAGTAAAGCTTAAAGCCCAAACGAAGTAAAAAAATAAAAGTAAAAAAGCACAATAACGGAAAACAAACTAAAATCTGGGTAAATTTTATGCGTAAATTGCTGTATCACCGACAGAGTTTTAAATACAAAAATTTAAGTCAAACGAATCAACGCAAGAAAGAAACGAGAGAACAATTATTAAATACCGTCTCATCGAGAAAGGTTCCATCCATTTGAAAAAAAATTACAGTTTTCTGGAGATAAAATCATACTTTGTTTTTTGTTGTAACCAGAAAAATCTACGTTTTTTTTGTTGGCGTAACTGTAACGCAAGTTGAAGAAATTGCATTGGAACAAAACGTTAACATAATTTGGCAACAAGACGGCGCGCCTCTTTATTTTAGTGTTCCAGTAGGCCACGCCCTCAATGGAAGGTTCCCTGACCGATGGATCGGTCCTGAGCTTTGGCCTCCAAGGAGTCCATATTTAAGCCCACTCGATTTTTTACTTTCTCTTGCCTATATGAATATATAGGAAGGAAAGTATTGTTTTCATGTCGATTTTTCGAAATTGAGTTTTCACCGGATCTATACGTTTTCAGACCCCCTGAACCCAAAAAACATGTTTTTAGCGATTGGTCTGTGTGTGGGTCTGTGTGTGTGCGTGTATACAAAATATCTCAAGAACGGAACGTCGTACGAACTTGAAACTTAAGTTACATACCCTTACCGGACCCGACACGAACATTTTCATCAAAATCGGTCAACCGGAAGTAGTCGTTTATTCGTGTAATTTTTCACTTTTTTGTGATTTTCTCAAAAACTGGTCCTACGATTTTTTTAAAAATCGCCTCGTTTACTAAATTTTTTATTCTCTACAAGATAGGGTAGGCGTCATGTGTGCTGAAATTCTTGGTGAGGGTGTTTTCTCGTAAAAATGTTGTTTTTTAAGATTACGGCTTTAATATGAATTTTAGCGCAACAATTTATACAATAAAAATTGTAGAGAATTTAAAATTCTACAACTTCCACGACTAAAAGAATACTTCTGTTTTTTATCACATGGTCTCCCAATTATACGACTGAAGCATTTAACAATAGAAAGGGTATAGGTTTAAATTACAGTCACAGTTATTTCCTCTGACAGCCCTATGGTGAATGAAGTGAAGGTGTCATTTGGAAGGTGAAAAGTAGATGCTCTTTAGAGGGCCTGATATGCTGATAAGCATACTTTTCCATTCTTTTTTTTCTTCCCCCCTCCGTCCTGGAGACTCCTAGAGGAGTACAGGACATGTCAGTTATAACACCTGAAATACATATAAGAAACACACAATGTATCACTACTATCAAGAAAGAAATTCTTGTACGCTATAAAATGTTTCACCGATCAAGTAATTTTTCAGATTTTTTTAAAGGAATGCAAATTATCACAACATTTTAAAAATTGGGATAATTTATTCATGAATTTTCTCCCTGCATAAGTAGGTTTTTGTTCAAACAATTTTGTGGAGTGATGAGCCACATATTAATCACTTCTGTGTCTCGTGTTATGATTGTGAACGTTGAAATTTTGCATAAAATTATTTTGCCTAACATACATAATCACCTGAAAAATGTAGAGAGAGGGAACTGTAAGTAATTTAAGCTCCTTAAATATTGGCCTGCATGAGGTTAGCTGGTTAGCTCTCACCATACATCTAATAGCTTTCTTTTGAATTTTAAAAACCCCGTTCATATTACCCTTGCTAGAATTACCCCATACTAAGATACCATAACTTCTTCTATCTCATAACTTCCATAACGTCTTCTGTGAGGAAAACTATGGTAAACCACCTCACTCCTAATTTTACTTAGTAAAGCCTCTAGAAGTTCAAACCATTCTTTCGGTACATGACCTAAACAACAACAAATTATTGTAATAAGTTATTACAAGTCTGTTTATTATTTATTAAACCCAGATCCCGAATGAACCTATGCTTAGGTATAACAATATTATTGGGTAAAGGTTGCCCATAACATACAGGTGGAGTGTGCAATTATTTACACTCAATCTGTTCGTTGCAGGGCTAAAATAAATAGTTCTGTTTCTTATCACATGGTCAGTCAATTAAATGACAATCATTTAAGAGCAGAAGAGGTAGAGGTGTAAAAGACACTAATCAGAGTTATCTTCTCTGAAAGTAATGAATTTCATTGTACAGCCAGACCCTGTGGTGAATGAAGTGAAGTTGTCATTTACAGAGTGGAAAATATGTGCTTTTCAGAGGGCCCGGCATGCTGATAAGCGTACTTTTCCACTCAGTGAGGAAGGCAATGGTAAACCACCTCACTCCTTGTTTTACTTAGTAAAACCTCTAGAGGTTCAAACCAGCCTTTCGGCTGTTGACCTAAACAACAAAGGTTAGTATAAATACTTAAGTTACGAGATTGCCTTTTCCGTAGCCTATAGATGGGCTGTGAGGAAAGGAAGTGAAAATTTGCAGTGCTGCCAACCTCAACAGTGAGATACAACTCGTATATTTCACTACCCTGCAGTTTCTACACACATTTTGTAAGCTGGGGTTTATTCAAAGAAAATGTTTTCTTCGTATTATCTATAGCTTAATTATATGACTAGAAATGTTTGATTTACTGTAATTACCAGCTACCTTATTCAATTGGAACAATATTTTCTACAAATGAATCGCCTTCTTTACTATCGCTGTCATCGGCGTTTTTCACTATCAGTCTCTCTAGTATCTACCAAACTGGTTCCTTTTTTTTACTAGGTGTCAACAAAACTATTGAAGAATAGCTTTTTCACGTCTTTAATTTCCTTCTTTATTTTTAAAATTGTGGAAAGAAGCATCACAGAAGTTGGGCACTTGCTGGCTTTTGTTAAGAGATAACGAAAGGCATTTTTCTTTAGCTTCAACTTCACAGCATTATTACACTGCATATTAGATTTCGTTCAGCACAGTGAATACATGTCTGCACACTTTTTCGAGAAATTAACAATTCTGTTTACGATAAAAAACAGTTATATTCGTACAGTTGACCGACAAAAGGTTCCGCGATATACTGTATATGCTCTGGGTATGGTATAAGTTGTTATGTTTGTGTACTGAAATTAAAGCAGTCGCGCATGCGCACTGATGCTGTTCCCCCTTTACCCCTCGTTGCAAACCAAGGCAAACTCGTGACTTAAGTAACTATACGTGACAACTTTATTGAAGTATGTAAGTAGGCAGCCGATTAGTAAGTTCAACATACGATTCATAATATTCAGATTGATCAGTTTACCCTCTTTTTGAAGTAGTATCCTAGACACAATAATAATAAAAAATTGCACCCACTGCTATTAATACATAATAAATAACTAACGCCTACGTCTATAAATCTATAATTATTAAAAAAATGAACATAAGCAAGGACGCATGCAATTGCCTTACAAAAAGGGAACAAACAAACAAACACATGAACAAAGAAATGTATTAAAAAAATTATTTATTAATTAAAAAAAATAATACGTATAAACATTCCTACATTATATTATAACATATTATTGCACTAAACATAAAAATTATAATTAAAAAAAACATAATAGCAAATAACGATTGAATACACGTGGGGTTACTGCAAAAAGTTGGTAACTACAAATTGGAAAATTAAATTATTTATTTAAGAAATATAGGGTGATTCAAAAAGAGCGCCGGTTTTGATATATCAAATTAAGAGATTTATTTTATTGAAAAACTGAAAATAAATACATCAACAAGTTCATCTTTCCTTCCGATTTTATGTATGAAAAATGATGTCATGCATGTGTCCTCCTCTACTGCGCTGGCACGCATCAACTCTGTCCATGAAACTGGATATTACTGCACGACAAGTTTCGACTTCCATTTGCCCGATAACCCGTCGAATTTCCTCCTTCAAGTCATTGATGTTTCGGGGTTTATTGGCATACACCAATGACTTCAGATGACCCCAAAGAGGAAAGTCACAAGGCGTCAAGTCACACGACCTTGGTAGCCATTGATGGTCGGAATTACGAGAAATGATGCGATCCTGGAACCGTTCACGAATCGTTCAGAACGACGACGTCCAGAACTTTTAAGGTCGACTGTTGAACCCGTCTCAAAAAACTTTTTCATGAGCCTGCGAACTGTTGATTCATTCGGTGCTTCATTACGTCCTAGAGTACCGCGAAGTCGCCTGACAGTAGCCGCATAACTCTCTCCACTCTGGTAAAATGTTTTGACGATTAACACTCGTTGTGCAATAGTAAACTTCTCCATGGTTAGACACAGACGGCGAGAGTACTACACTGCGAACAAGAGAAACTACAACTGAATCGTCAATCGGAATGTTCTCCAAAATAGAAATGTGGTCAAACAATGTTGCCAACCGATAAACAAAAATTTACCAGCTGTTTAAAAACCGGCGATCTTTTTGAATCACCCTTTATAAGATATTTTAACTATTTTGATAGTTTTTGTTAATTTTTATTTTAACATCTGTAGAATAATAACCACAAAATTAAAATTGGTAATTTCTTTTAAATAAGAACCACAATTTACTGTTGAAAATTATCAAAACTTTTAATTCGTTTATCTCTAAAGTGAAAAACTTTAGTTACCAACTTTTTGCAGTAACCCTACGATTAACTATAAAAAATACAACTATTTTAAAAAACTAATAACGTTAACTTAAAAAAAATCGGAAGGCAGCAGCTGAATTTCAGAAATATATTAACAATACATTACTGAAATAAACTAATATTAACATATCTCTTCAGTGACTTAAATACGAAATTTACAATAATACTAGGCTAAGTTAAAGATTCCGCGTATAATTCCTGGTTAGGAATTATTAAACTAAAAAAATTGTTTAAAATATATAAAAAATTCACTCTGAGGACTCTCCCCGTTATAACGGTGCCATATATACGTAACGTTTATTTTCGTTCAATTTGTGGGCTGTTAATCTGGAAATATGAGAAAAGTAATAAATGAGACTGGAATATGACCTGTTATTTATAAACCGAAAAATAGATTTATGTATTCAGTGATATTGAAATGCGTTAATTTTACGTTCGAAAAACCATGCACCGTCATAACAACAGTAGATTCACCAAAGAAATTTTTGATACACGCAATGACAAAACCATCAGAAATTTTAACTACAGACAGGAGCAGAAAATAGAAAAATCAGGGTTCAAAAAAACATGAATACTTTAACAACGATGAATTTCGAAAGAATATTATTGTTTTGAAGATTCCAGCAGAAATTAAAAAGGTATGGGAAAGAAGAGAAACAAAAAAAAACATCAAGTAGTTTTAGAAAGTGAACAAGTAGGTAATTTATTTTCGAGTAATTCTTGGGATTGAATTCTTGAAGATATTATGTATAAATAAAAATAAATAAATTAAATTCAAATTATAAATAATTATTCTAGATGCATTTTATCTGCTTAGTATGGTGAGTATTCTTAAAAAAATTTAGCACAATACAGTAAGACCTTGACATACGCGAGGGATGAGTTCGCAAAATCATCGTTTAACGTGAAATTCGCGTAACACAAAAAACCTCAGAGAAATATAGTTGGTAGCTGTCTTGTTTGCTAGTGCGGGATGAGGGGAAAAGGGGGTCTGGCGACAGTGAGGTTGCTTTAAATTACATACATACATGGCGACGTGTGTACTGTACATTCTGAAAATATTTACTCTTCATATATGTCAGTTGGCCTTCGGGCCAGCCCAGTCAGTCAGCTGGTAGTAAACCACCATTATTTGTTAAGTAACACCGGTTGGGCAAGCGACTTTGTATGGTGACCAGTTGATAGCCATCTATGAACAAACTCTACTGGGGGTCCCTGTTCAAACTCATATCTAATATACGTCAAAAAAATACAGCAAAAAGCAGCGATCAAATTGGGTAGTTGTCAACAATGTACAGTTCCCGATAATAAATAAAAGCTAAAAAAAATATATATAATGTCAATTGTTACTGCGAGACCGTTCACTATAGTGATGTTAATTACGCTCGCGGCTCGTCAAGATATTATTAATCTAGTTATTGTATGTAATCTAATACTGTTATACACAGCTTATTTATAAACAAACTGATATAAAATATACCATTCTGTAGTAAAATATTAAAAACTAGTACTTTTCTTTTACTTTATTAGGTATTATAATAAACTTTTGGTATATTAACCTTTCGGCGGGCGCGCTGTAGTAAAAAGTACAACAGCGATGTTTTTTTGAATGCCAGTCACTACCCGAAAAAGTGGGAATACCGACTGCCATATGTATGCCTTCATACCCTTTTCTTCCACCATTTACCCTGAGGTCAATGTTTCCTGTGTCATGGTTTAGTTTTCAGAAGCTATTTAGTCAGAGCTGTTCGACCTTGTTGTACTTTTTACAACGCGCGCCTGCTCGTGTTACTCTTTGTCAAGTGACATATATGTTGATTTTTTTATATTTATAATGTTTAAAGCGTTTTAGCCAACATGTCATGGATAATTGATATTCCTCGTGTTCTTCAAGAGTTGTCAGATGAAGATGACGATGGTAACTTTTCTGATAATAACGATTTTATTGAAAGTGTCGATGACGTAAGTGATGAAACCATCGAACAAGATGATCATTCGGATGACAGTGAAATTGAAGGTGAATAATGTGATCAAGATAGTGGTTTTATAACTGGTGATGAATAGTTTATACTTGGAAAGGACCAGATATTATCATTGACTACAACATGACCAATGGTGGGGTGGATACGTGTAATAAGATGTGTGCAGCTTATTCTGTGTCTCGTGTTACCAGACATTGGCCTCTAGCAATTCTAACTATCATAAATGAGAGTTATCCTTTCTTTCAATTACCCTGAAAATACTTCAAGAACAAGGATTTTGCAGAAAAATTTTGCCATGGATCTAATGAAACCACATCTAACAGCTAGAGCTCTTATAAAGACTCTGCCTAAGGATATTTATTTGTACTTGGAGCGCTACCGCCAAGGACGTGAAGAAGAAGCTACGACTTCAACTGAACCTCCTGCTAAGAAAAGAGGAACGTGCTGGCTTTGTGGAAGACAAAAGAATCTGCTTCTATCAAGTGTGATATGTGTTCCCGTTTAATATGCAAGCAGCAGGGAAAGAAGCAAGTAGTTTGTTCGAAGTGTAGTGAGGAAAATGGTAAACAGTAAGAACACAAATAAATAGTAACAATGTAAAAACAATTTAAATTATATAATTTAGAGATAAGATTTTGTATTTGGCAGTTATTTTTATGTGTAATCATTAAATATTTTTAATCATCCTCTGAAAAATTGTAGTTTAGTTTTCCGTGTGGTTTTTTTCCTTTTCTAAAGTAAAATTAAACAAAGTTTTAAAAACATATAAAATCAAATATAAAACTAAATTTAAATGGTTTTAAGCTGATATATATTAGTTCTATCAATTAAATAAATAAAATTACACTTAATAAAAACATAATAATTAATAATTACCACAGTAAAACGTAATTTAAGAGATGTTGTAAAAAGTACAACGCGCGCCCGCTCGTGTAACAGAAGTAGACGCGCCCGCCAAAAGGTTAATACAATATTATTAGTTTAAAATCGAACAGAATATTTTGGTACTACACTAAGTCCAGCCTTTCTTAGTTTGCTCCTAATGTAAACAATTAATGACGTCACTGAGCATGCGCATTATATAAAAATGAGTACATGCTGATTAAAAAGTAACAACAAAATAATTTTAAAAGTATCTAAATACAAAATACATTTAAAAGTATTTTTATAAATGAAATTGTTTGGTCAACGTCATATCATGACTGATGTTTTAAGTACTTTAAGTACTTATAATTTAAAACATAGTTAACTTAAGAGGAATACGACATCCATAAAGTGGTGGAGTCTAGCGTGCACCCTGTAGTAGCTGGCTTTGGTTTGTTGACAGTAGGAGCAAACTAAGAACGGCTGAACTGTAGTTATTCGAAATGGTTTGTGAGTAATATTTTTAAAACAGCGCGTATTAATGGTATTATTACTACTACTAGGTTGTAGGAGGAGGGAGGGGAATCGTAGAAACAATCCTCTCCAACCGAATTCCTTACGCTAGCAATCAAGTGAGCTCCCATCTGTACTTAGGACTGACACTAGACAGAAGACTGACATGGAATCCATAGACCCGAATTAAAACGCTATCTCTTAACGCTCGGTTAAAACTTTACTACAGTCTCATTCACCATAAATCTCACCTTCGAATTACTCAGAAACTTAATTGTAACAAGTTACTTCATCGTTCTATTTGGACCAACGGAAAAGCTAAATTATCTAACATAAAACGTATTCAGACATTCCAGAACAAAACTTTACGCATCATCACGGGCTTTCCAACATATGTTAGTAACAAAACATTACATAGAGAATTTAACATCGAAACGTTAGACGAAACAGAAAAGAAATTATACAGACGTTTTCATAGCAAACTACACTATCACAGAAATCTACGAATTCAGTCATTTTCCGCTTCTCACCTACCACACAACCCATTACAAGACTGAAAAGGAAAATGGAATAGAGATCTTTTGTGAATCGCCTTGAGGTGTTGCCGCTGGGCGACTACCTCACACAAGCGACATCAATTAATTACACTGTTGTTACGTTTTAGATTAAATAAAAGTAGTTTATTCACTGCCCTTTTCCATTAACTGTATTTGTTATTTCCTGTATTTATTTACTGCAGTTGGATAATATATAAATAAAGTATAAATAGAATTGTAATATATTTACATATAAATTTGTTTTAGTTTTATATAAAAACTTTACAGTAATAAAACATATGTGCAGTAATCCAGTACAACCAAATACGATAAACTAATTTTTAAACACAAAAATATAACACTTTGAAATTTTTCTTTTTTTAATTTGAATTTTTTTTAACGCGTACGTCGCAAATATAATAAATTTATCACTTGATGTGAATTAGATATTATAGGCGGAGTACATTTTTTGAGCGTAAATGGTAGAGTAAACTTTAAAATAAGGTATAATTTTAAAGTCAATAGGAGCAGTAAATGAAGAGAAATTGCTCGATTGGTGGGAGAGGCGAGGTAAGGAAGTGGAGAAGTACACAGCAAACTCCCAGACGCCTAAATTTATCGTGCTTATTATAGTAACGTTAAGTTAGCTAACGTGAATTCACGTAAGTCAAGATCTTACTGTATGTTCTAAATTCTATAAAACAATAGGTAATTAATAAATTAAAAAATAACATTGTGAAGATCCACGGTTGCAGTTTCCATTAAATTCCAATAAACTGCTTTATTAACACACTGGTATAGTACCAGGAGAAACCACCGGTAATCGAACCCGGAACTATTAAATAGTCCAGTACACCATTAACATAACCACAGCAAATGACATTACATATCTGTACCTGAGAAGTAAAAGGTGTGAACTCCATTTTGGTGACTTTTCAGAAGAGCCAATATGCCAATAAGTAGCAGTACTATCTTTTCATTATTGTAACAAAATTTCAGTAGGTGTTAGAAACTTGAAATTGACACCCAGTTTCTACAGAAATTGCTTCTTATCTACAAATTTATTATTACATAACTTTATCAACTTCTATACTCCTTCCCACCTAAACAGGACTTAAAACCTTAACGACTTTCTGTGTTTTGTCACTTTTTTACGTTTTACATTAGTGTTAACTCCAATGTACAATAAGTTAAATAAAACTTCAGTGAAATATAAAGAAGCAGAGTATCATACACAAAATTTGAAAAAATTACAAAATTTTTCAATAGCCTAATGTTTAGTAACAGACGAATAAAACACCAAATTTAAGCAAAATTTACTTGGCTATGAGTTAAACACATTCAATAACGATTTACAAAAAAAATCTTGTACATCAACTACGAAATTAAAGCATTAGAGCATTTGTTTCTGATTTTAAATTACAAAATTTACCAATAGCCTACTGTTTAGTAACAGAAGTAAAACACCAAATTCAAGCAAAATTTACTTGGCTATCAGTTAAACACATTCAATAACGATTTACAAAAAAAAAATCTTGTACATCAACTACGAAATTGAAGCATTAAAGCATTTCTTTCTGATTTTAAAGGCAGTTTTAACTAAATTTTGCCAAAATAGGAGTCTCTTTACTTTTTTGGTACAGATATTGGTTTCATATCGATCGTCACTTAAATAGAATTTAAATTTACAACTAAACAATACACAAATTTATTTATCAAACGCATTATGAACAGTCAACATATGACTTCTTTTATTTCCAGCCTGGTAGAATGTTTTCAGACAAATCGGACACTGAAACTGAGGTATCTTTCCGCAGTATATTTTCCTATGGACATTCAGACCATCTCGTCTTCTGTATTTTTTTCCACACATATCGCAAGTGAACGTTTTTCCTACTTCAAATTCTGACCAAGATTTATCGATTTCATTTGTTAGAAACGACGATGAAACTTTCCCTGAAATACAAAAGTTACACAAATTTGCTGATTATAAAAAATAAATATATTAAAAAATTTTAATTTAAATTATATACTTACCAATAAAATTTATAAATTTAATTTAATCGTACGTTTTAAATTGAAAATAAAATCTGTAGATACTCCTTGTTATGCTAGAAATAATGGGTAAATGAAAAATATATTACAAATTTCTTTTATACAAAAAAGTATTTTTTTATATTACAGAAAAATCTAAATACAATTGTAAGTAGAATTAAGAATCATTATAAAATAATGGTAGGGTTGTAGTAATTCAGACAAAGACAGTAGAGATATTTTGAGATGTTGTATTGGTAGCTCTGATAGCCTTTAAGCGAAAAGTTTGTGTAGCAGCAATTCTAATCTCAACTTAAGGTTTTATATTGTTGCTATACAAAAATTATCTAAAAGAATGTAGGATGGTTTAAGGAATGGAAGGAGTTGGGTGAAAGGTATGCATGTGAAGTAAGTGAAGGTGTGAATGGAGCTAATGAATGGAAGACACAATTACAAAACCTTATAAATTCGATGAGAATAAGTTATAGAGAAACAGTTATTATGCGGGCGAGAAGATCACAATTTCATTCCATTTTTAACCAGTTAAGTTGGGATTTGGGAAGTAATAGTTACATAAATTGGTTGCTAAATAGAAACGATACTTCGATAATTTTTAGAACAAGAGGATCACTGTGGCAGTCAAATCATAGGCCAGGTAGAGAGGGGGTACAGTTATTATGCACACTGTGTAATTTAAGGGAAGCTGAAGATATTATGCATTTTATTGGCAGATGCCCGATACTGGTGGAGATAAGATTAACAGTGTTTGGGGCCAGATATCTTGCAGAAGAGCAAGTTGTAGATTTATTAAATGGTAGTGACTGGGCTAAATTGATTATGTATGTGAGGAATTCGTGGAATTACAGGAAAGAATTGGTAAGGGAATACTAAATTGGTAAGGTAATAGTTATATGATGTGAATAGTTAGTGAATGTGGGTGAGTGTTGTGTTTGATGTGTGTGTGTATATGCGTGCATGCGTGAGTGAGAGGTAGTGAATGTCTCTAATAGACCAATGTATACAAATAACATTAATTTAGGAAGTTTGTAAGGAAAATATTGTTCATTTTTTCTTTAGGAAATGGGATTATTTAGTAGTGTTTTACATTGACAGATAAGGCAAAGACGGATAGCAGCAATTAATATTGTAGATAAGAACTATCATTGTGATTTTGTTTAAACAAATACTTATCTGTTGATGAGGAATAATACAGTATGCAACTCCGGCAGACAACTGGGAATCCGGTTATGCTCGATTAAAACTTAGATTTAGATAATTTGATATTTGTTAAAAAGAAAAATGAGAAATAAAGTTTTATGATTATTTATTATATTATTTATATTGTTGCTTTGATATTTCTAGACTATGTTCATTGATAAAGAAAAGTCAAAGTATGTTTTGTTGTTGGTTGAATTAAAATCTGTAATTGAGAGAAATAATTCTCGATTTTTTCTATTAAATAGGTGAAGAGGCTCTTCACCTACTTCACCTGAATACCCATCGCTGCCAACAAGTAAATCGGCAGTATACAGGGTGATTCACGATGATATTCAGAAACTTTGGGAGCTCATTGTACATGTAAAAATAATGAAAAAAGTTTATATAAACATGGGTCCGGAAATGCTTCGTTTCCGAGTTACGGCTAGCGAAAGATTTCGCCCGGATTTCAGCTCACCAGGTGAAATGAAGGCTTTCTGAAATTCTGGTAAGGTAGATTAAGGGGCGAATTCAATCGTTTCTTATGGTTTTTGACCTGATAAATTGAATAAAACAGGTCCCAGAACTGTAAATTAAATAGTTTTTGAGAAAACCAGTGTCAAATGCAAAAAAATGGTGTGAAAAAAACACAATTTTTCATCTTTGTTTTTCCGGTTAATTTTACTTTGTACTGTTATGAATAAAAATTCATTTAATCAAACATCTATTCGCTTTCTGTGTACTTTATTTACACCGGTTTGTTCAGACTAAAATTTTCAACAGGTTTTATTCAAAAAAATTAACTGTTTCTTGGTGAAATAACAAAGTTATTCTTGCCCAAAGATGAAAAAATGTGTTTTTCACTCCATTTTTTGCATTTTACACTGGTTTTCTTAAAAAATATTCAACTTACAGTTCTGGGACCTGTTTTATTCAATTTATCAGATCAAAAACCATAAGAAATAATTGAATTCGCCCCTTAATCTACCTTACCAGAATTTCAGAAAGACCTCATTTCACCTGGTGAGCTGAAACCCGGGCGAAACTTTCGCTAGCCGTAACTCGGAAACGAAGCATTTCCGGACGCATGTTTATATAAACTTTTTTCCTTATTTTTACATGTACAATGAGCTCCTAAAGTTTTTGAATATCTTCGTGAATCACCCTGTATAAACTTCACAGAAAAACAGCCCCGATGCCTTGTCCAACTTAAATAAGAAGTGTCAACAAAAAGGGGTTGTTAAAAATCAAAAAAGTTCTTTGGTTTGTAGCCATTTATTAATTATTAACAAACAAGAATATTGATTAATAATTTGTTAAACATTGTAACATCCACCATTCAATGAATTTTTCATTTTATTATAAATAAAATTATTAGACGCTACCTCCGTAGAGTAGTGGTATCGCGCTAGCATACCACGTGGAGGTCCCGGGTTCGATTCCCGACTAGGGTTTGGAAATTTTCACAAGTTAAAACCCACCGTTACAAATCCCACGGTAATCGTTAATGCAGTTAACTTAGCAGTTGATACTACTTTAAAAATTAACTACAAAAAATTCTTAGTCGTTCCTATAATAATAATTGAAGAGCTTAGTAGATTAAGGTGTTATGTAACGACGAAAATATAGTTTTGTGAAAGTTGCCATGAAAGTACTAAAGGTTATCCCTTCATGAAAATTTTGTCTAATGCAATTAAAAGTTGTTAGAATTTTCAGTTTTTTATTAGATTTATCGAGCATCGAGTACCATGGGCATTTAACACTATAACACCTTGCGACACTTTAATCAACTAAAAGTCTTCACTTTACAGTATCATCTATAAATGGATCAACGGTAATTTAATAATTCAAAATACTCGTAAAGTTCTTTATACGAGATATTTTTAAAGGAACATATAATTATATTAATAATGACGATAGGTATTTATTACTACATTAAACTGTTATTATTCTAAAAATATTTGTCTACAAGGTTGTAGTGCATTCTAGAAGAAAAAGATGTCAAATGATTTAAACATCTTACCCTTCTGTAAAAGTTAAAATTAAGCAGTACATAGCCCGTTCATCCCCTAGTATTTCCGTAAACTGTAGATGTACAGCGTCCTTATGTCCTCTACGTAACTACTTTTTTACTTTCTCTTGCCTATATGAATATATAGGAAGGAAAGTATTGTTTTCATGTCGATTTTAAGAAATCGAGTTTTCACCGGATCTATAAGTTTTCAGACCCCCTGAACCCAAAAAACATGTTTTTACCGATTGGTCTGTGTGTGTGTGTGTGTGTGTGTGTGTGTGTGTGTGTGTGTGTGTGAACATCGTACAAACTTGAAACTTAAAACTTAAGTTACATACCACTACCGGACCCGACACGAACATTTTCATCAAAATCGGTCTACCGGAAGTAGTAGTTTATTCGTGTCATTTTTCACTTTTTTGTGATTTTCTCAAAAACTGGTCCTACGATTTTATTTTAAAATCGCCTAATTTACTAATTTTTTATGATCTACAAGATAAGGTAGGCGTCATGTTTGCTGAAATTCTAGGTGAGGCTGTTTTTACGTAAAAACATTTTCTTTTTAAGATTGCGGCTTTAATATGCATTTTAGCGCAAAACGTTATATAATAAAAGTTGTAGAGAATTTAAAATTCTACAACTTTTATTTCAAACATTTTTTTGTATAACGCTTAGTTTAGCGGTAATTTGCAATTTTCTGTTTTTTTCTCACGAAAACGTGAGAAAAATCGATTTTTTAAACATTTCGGCCTTAGTATGCATTTTACGACAAAAGTGTATAGAATTAAATTTATAGAAAATTAAACGATCTAGAACTTTTATTTAGAGCATTTTTCTCTACAGAGCCTAGTTTAGAGAGAAAGAGCGATTTTCCGTATTTCTAAGCCAAAATCAGGTTGATTTTCATTTTGCGTCTTTCACTCATGATTAAAATTAGGTTATGTTTTTTATTTATTTCTTATGGTTTATTACTAATGTTAGGTTAATTGTTAATTATTTTCACTGGCAAGAGAAAGTTGTGTGAGTGTTTCACACCAGATTTTTTACTTTCTCTTGCCTACATGAATATATAGGAAGGAAAGTATTGTTTTCATGTCGATTTTAAGAAATCGAGTTTTCACCGGATCTATACGTTTTCAGACCCCCTGAACCCAAAAAACATGTTTTTACCGATTGGTCTGTGTGTGTGTGTGTGTGTGTGTGTGTGTGTGTGTGTGTGTGTGTGTGTGTGTGTGTGTGTGTGTGTGTGTGTGTGTGTGTGTGTGTGTGTGTGTGTGTGTGTGTGTGTGTGTGTGTGTGTGTGTGTGTGTGTGTGTGTGTGTGTGTGAGTGAGTGAGTGAGTGAGGGAGTGTGTGTGTGTGTGTGTGTGTGTGTGAACAGAATATCTCAAGAACGGAACATCGTACGAACTTGAAACTTAAAACTTAAGTTACATACCACTACCGGACCCGACACGAACATTTTCATCAAAATCGGTCAACCGGAAGTAGTAGTTTATTCGTGTCATTTTCCACTTTTTTGTGATTTTCTCAAAAACTGGTCCTACGATTTTTTTTTAAAATCGCCTAATTTACTAATTTTTTTATGATCTACAAGATAAGGTAGGCGTCATGTTTGCTGAAATTCTAGGTGAGGCTGTTTTCACGTAAAAACAAATTTTTTTTAAGATTACGGCTTTAATATGCATTTTAGCGCAACAATTTATATAATAAAAGTTGTAGAGAATTTAAAATTCTACAACTTTTATTTCAACCATTTTTTTGTATAACGCTTAGTTTAGCGGTAATTTGCGATTTTCTGTTTTTTTCTCACGAAAACGTGAGAAAAATCGATTTTTTTAACATTTCGGCCTTGGTATGCATTTTACGACAAAAGTGTTTATAATTAAATTTATAGAAAATTAAAAGATCTACAACTTTTATTTATTGCATTTTTCTCTACAGAGCCTAGTTTAGAGAGAAAGAGTGATTTTCCGTATTTCTAAGCCAAACTGAGGTTGATTTTCATTTTGCGTCTTTCACTCATGATTAAAATTAGGTTATGTTTATTGAGGTTAGTTTTTTGTTTATTTCTTATGTTTTATTACTATTGTTTATTTCTTATGTTTTATTACTAATGTTAGGTTAATTGTTAATTATTTGCACTGGCAAGAGAAAGTTGTGTGAGTGTTTCACACCAGATTTTTTTTAGTAAGTAAGCACTTAACACCTTCAGCAATCACAAAAAAATAAATTTCCGAACAAATGTGACAAAGCACTTTTATCCACTCAGCTCTTCAACTGTCATGACATTAAATAAGGTTTACATCTCTGACAAAATAAAATTGTTAAAATAATTGTGTAATTGTTAAGTGTTCTTGTCATTATTTGACTGTTTCTGGTGGTTTTAATAATTTTCTTTCTTTAGTTTATTTAAAGTCGCATCAACAGTTTGGTTATTAGCGACTTCAGTGGATTCTTGATTTTGACTTGTTATAATTTCAAGAATCTAGCCGGAAATCGAACCCAGGACGTCCACGTTATATAGGCTAACGCACTACCATTACACTACGAAAGCGGCCTTTAATAATTTTATTTATAATACAATTTGAAAAAATAATGTATATGGATAGAAACCTTTTTAAAAAATCTGATAAATTGTTTTATAAAACCAGACTTTTAATTGAGTTCCAGAACAAATATGTATAAAAATTACGAGTATTTCCATACAATTTAACACAGTTGTTAATAATCTAAACATTTTCATTAATAATACATACGAATCATTCATTGACAGTATTATAATTACAGAAAATATACACAATAAAAGTCAAGAACATATTACAATTTTAGTAATTTATTGTAAGGAAATTACGATTAAAAAAACAAATACACAAAAAAATGGACAAATGTAGTAACAAAGTTTAAAAAAAACCTTAACCAATATACACAAAAAAATATATTATAAAAGCAACACTTTTCACCGCCAAAATAGTTTTAAGCCTACTAAAAATAGTACAAATATTACCCTAATTTTCTTTCATCTCATAATAAACGCTAAAGCAATCTCGAGACAAACCAACAATAGAAATCATAATACTGTAATAAACCTGTAATAGCCTGTACGCGATTGAGTGCCTTAGAATGACTGGGAAGAATAGTCTAAGAGGATCAGAGAAATTTAGGAGAAAGATCCTCTATAAGATAATATGCCAAAAGATAGTAGACGGATAATACAGGTTACTAGGTCGAGAAGAACTGGAAAGAAAAATGAATGAATAATGGAAACGATTAGAAAAAGAAGATTAAAATTCTAAGGACATCTGTATAGAATAAATGACAACCGGTTGACAAAACAAATTTTTAAGACACTAAACAATAGATCTAAGATCTCGGATGAATTGTTTAAAGAAGTCATACAGGATATTAGAAAACCGGAACAAACCGAGAAAACTTAATGAACCGAACTAAATTCAGAGCAAAAACACCGGGTGGACTGAAAAAAGGAGAAATGATTACAGTAAGCAAATGCTGAGAACGTGGGCTGCAAAAAGAGTTCCCATAAACGTCTAAAGTTAACTCAATTAGTCTAAAATTGGCACTACGAGGAAAAACATACAGTAGTTATCGCATACAGTGACATCGAAAAATAAACCTATCGACCTATCGATTAGTGTGACCAATATCCAATGGAAAGGTTGTCCGCTATTACGTGCAGTATAAAATAATATTAGCATAGTGGACCCGTGCGAATAAATTCGCACAGTGTTCTTGGGTTTCAAACCCCTATCATTAAATAAATAATTTAAGTTAACAACAAACTTAACAGTTCTTAGAAGAACGGTGAGTAAAGACTACAGCACAGTAGTACAATATAATTTCGTCCTGGAAAAAACGGTTTTAAACAAAAACTTAAAATAAAACAACGTTAACACAATAACTAATACCGACTGAGTGTGTTGTGTGGTGAGAAGAGAGATGGCACATATCCTGTATGCTTTAGTAATCTGGCTATGGAGGGGGTAAATGTGGCAAAACCGCATTACATTATGCTGTATTACCTCTTATGTTGTAAACGAAATTTACACTTTTTAATTTCGTAAAATAAAGCTCCTATTAGCATTTTTTTCAAGTTTAAAACTTTTAGGAAAATCAGGAAAGAATATTCTTTCAAACCACGTAAAAATCATAAAAATCCATCCAGTAGAACTCTATATTTAGGAGTTAATTAATTAATGTATTAATGGTAATGGAATTACCATTTCAAATACATTGGAAGCGATTTTGCGTTTTAAATATATATATATATATATTGTCTCAACGTGCATTTATAGTATAGTTCGTGTCGGAAGTTTGATAACTAAAAGGCCTATCCCTTCTTTTGTGTCTTAAATACAGCACTGATCATAATTTTACTGTTCTGTTTACTCAAGTTTGGTTCATATCTTTTGTTTAAACCCGTCCGTTATTTTTTGTTTTATACAAACGTAAATATGGCGTCATCGCGTAGACATTTTACAGTGATGGAAAAAGCGCACATTATTAGGTATTGGTGGAAAACGGTGAAAATAACGGGGATACTGCAAGGGAGTTTAACGTTGGACACTCCACAATATCCGCAATTTGGAAAAAAGGGGGAAAATTACAATAGTTTTGATAAAGGTAAAGAGAAATCGAAGAGACTTTGATTTGGTAAACAAATGTGGTGTGAAACACTCACGCAACTTTCTCTTGCCAATGCAAATTAATGAACAATATATCCTAACATGAGTAGTAAAACATTAGAAACAAACAAAAAAAAACTAACCTCAATAAACACAACCTAATTTTAATCATAAGTGAAAGAAAGTGAAGTGAAAGAAAATCAGTCAAAGTGTGTGTGTGTGTGTGTGTGTGTGTGCGCGCACACACACACACACACGCAGAGCAATCGCTAAAAAAACATGTTTTTTTGGATTCAGGGGGTCTGAAAACGTGTAGATCCGGTAAAAACTAGATTTCTTAAAATCGACATGAAAACTATTCATCCTATATATTCATATAGTCAAGAGAAAGTAAAAAGACGTAGGCCTACACCAAGCTCTTTTAAAGTGATTTACTTCGCAACGGACGTACACAAACAACAAGACCGTAATTGGACCTTTGCTTCAAGAAAACGCCAGCGGTTACAGTGGCCGGAACTACCCATTCTCTTGGAGGTTAACGTATCTGATCACTACTGTAGTTGTAAAACCCACTTTTTACTTTCTCTTGCCTATATGAATATATAGGAAGGAAAGTATTGTTTTCATGTCGATTTTAAGAAATCGAGTTTTCACCGGATCTACACGTTTTCAGACCCCCTGAATCCAAAAAACATGTTTTTAGCGATTGGTCTGTGTGTGTGTGTATGTATGTGTGTGTGTGTGTGTGTGTGTGTGTGCGTGCGTGCGTGTGTGTGTGTGTGTGTGTGTGTGTGTGTGTGTGTACAAAATATATCAAGAACGGAACATCGTACGAACGTGAAACTAGAAACTGAAGTTACATACCACTACCGGACCCGACACGAACATTTTCATCAAAATCGGTCAACCGGAAGTAGTAGTTCATTCGTGTAATTTTTAACTTTTTTGCGATTTTCTCAAAAACTGGTCCTACGATTTTTTTTTAAATCGCCTAGATTACTTAATGTTTCATTCTCTACAAGATAGGGTAGGCGCCAAGTTTGCTAAAATTCTTGGTGAGGTCGTTTTCACGTAAAAAAGTGTTTTTTTAAGATTACGGCTTTAATATGTATTATAGCGCAAAAATGTATGCAACAAAAAATGTAGAGAATTTAAATTTCTACAACTTTTATATCAAACATTTTTATGTATAACGCTTAGTTTAGCGGTAATTAGCGATTTTCTGTTTTTTCTCACGAAAACGGGTGAAAAGTCGATTTTTTTTAAGATTTCGGCCTTAGTATGCCTTTTATGACAAAAGTGTATATAATCAAATTTATAGAAAATTAAAAGATCTACAACTTTTATTTAAAGCATTTTTCTCTACAGAGAGTAGTTTAGTGTGAAAGAGTGTTTTTCCGTATTTTAAAGCCAAACTGAGGTTGATTTTCATTTTGCGTTGTTGACTCATGATTAAAATCAGGTTATGTTTATTGAGGTTAGTTTTTTGTTTATTTCTAATGTTTTATTACTTATGTTAGGTTTATTGTTAATTATTTGCATTGGCAAGAGAAAGTGGTGTGAGTGTTTCACACCAAATTTTTTCACTTATTTCAAGGGGATATGAAGAAAACTCTTTGTACCGCCACAAGTTTCAATAGGAATACTACAGAAATTAAAAAATTAACCAAAAATTTCCTCAGTCTTATAATAAATTGTTAAAAATTCGTACTTAACTAAATAATAATGTTAAGAATACATACCGGGTGTCCCACGGAAATTGAACCATAAGGAAATTGAATTGATTTTCAATTGTTTCTTAATATTTTCTTCCCACGTATAAATGAAGATTTGTTATATTCAGAAATCATTAGAAAATGTTAAGCCTTTTAAAAAATATTAATTTTGATGCATTTTAAGCTGTATTTTAGCTTAAATACAGAAATACATAAATTTGTAACCGTTTTCTATTTAAGAACTGTAAATTTTATCAATTTATCGTACTGTATGTTTGGAGTCTGCCCATAACAGATAGGTGGAGTGTCAAATTATTTACACTCAATCTGTTCATTGCAGGGCTAAATTAAATAGTTCTGTTTCTTATCACATGGCCAGCCAATTAAATGACTGAATCATTTAAGAACAACAGAGGTAGAGGTGTAAAAGACACTAATCAGAGTTATCTCCTCTGAAAGTAATGAATTTCATTATACAGCCAGACCCAGTGGTGAATGAAGTGAAGGTGTCATTTGCAGAGTGAAAAATATGTGCTTTTCAGAGGGCCCGGCATGCTGATAAGCATACCTTTTCACTCAGTGAGGAAGGCAAGGTAAACCACCTCACTCCTCGTTATACTTAGTAAAACCTCTACAAGTTGAAGCCAGCCTTCCGGCTGATGACCTAAACAACAACATCTTTGGAATAATGGTAAAGTTCTGTTGTAGATATGTAAAGATAGGTGGGTCGAATCCAACCGCGGTAAAAAATTTTCATTGTTAAAAAAATATTGGAAATATTAAACAAAACAATTATTTTTTAATTTTGAAATTTTATTTTATCATCTAAAATTATTTCCTTAAAAATTTGTTGTTTTCTGGAAGCAAATTCAATATTATTTTAAATACCAAATATATTTCCTTCAGCAAGATTTAATTTTAACACAGCTGATTGTTGCAATAATTTTAGATGATAAAACAAAATTTGTTAAAATAAAAAAATAAACAAATAATTAATTGTTTATAATATTTCCAATATTTTTAGCAATAAAATTTTTTTACCGCAGATGTATTCGACCCACCCGTCTTTACATATCTACAAACGTTACCATCACTCCAAAAATACAATGCGACACGTTGTTAAAATTTACAATACTTAAATAGAAAACTGTTACAAATTTATGTATTTCTGCATTTTAAGCTAAAATACAGCTTAAAATGTATCAAAATTGATTTTTAAAAGGTCTATACATTTTCTAATGATTCCTGATTATAACATGCCTTCAATTATTTGTGAGAAGAAAATATTAACAAACTAATGAAAATCAATGATATTTTCCTACGGTTCAAATTCCGGTATAAATAATAAATAAATATAAATAATAAAATATCTAAAAGTAGCTATTAATCAATCAACAAAATCACAATTTTTATGAACCGTAGCCATGTGACATTTCATGTTCACATTCGTATGGAACATTTTCAGGCAATTTGGACATTGATGATACGTCGGTTTACGTCCACAATAATATTTCTTATGATTATACAAACTGATGTACGATTTATACACTTTTCCACATTTATCACATTTGTATTGTTCCTTCGATGGAATTTCTCCTCCGTAAACACCTCCTACCATAACTTGATGTGCAATTAAATTAACAGCTGAAATAATAAACAATAATGTGCGTCAGTTTTGTACTTTAACAAAATAACTACTGTCTGTCTTTTTATAAATATCTTATAGTTTTAACTCAACTGGGGTGAAAATAACCACAAAAACCATTAAAAAAGAAGCAAAAAGCAGGAGGCGAGCAATGACAGCCGCTACACACCAAGGAACCCACAACCGAATTAAGAAGAAAGCAATTTCGGAACAAGTCAAGAATATTATTCATTATAACAATATTCAAACTCACCGGGTTCGTCTAGTGGTAAAGCCACCGCCAATAGTCAGCTATTTAACAACTGATTTCCGAAGATGTTTGTTAAAAAATCCTAGTGTAAGTTACTTTTTTAATTTTAAGTCGCATCAACGCTTGATCATTAGCGACAACAATGGGTTATGGAACGTTGGGTTGTGACTCGTAATATTTCCAGACCGTAGCCGGGAATCGAACCCGGGACCTCCACGTGGTAGGCCAGCGAGCTACCACTACGCTACGGAGGCGAATGTGACTTTTATACGGATTTTAATACTATACAGTGGTTACTGTTGTACTTTGATGGTCGGGATTCAATTAACCGTAGGCTTACAATCTGAGCGTGTACAAGGCTACACCTCATTTACAGATGATACATATATCATTCTGCCCATAACAGACAGGTAGAGTGTCAAATTATTTACACTCAATCTGTTCGTTGTAGGGCTAAAATAAATAGTTCTGTTTCTTTTCACATGGTCAGCCAATTAAATGACTGAATCATTTAAGAACAGAAAAGGTAAAGGTGTAAAAGACACTAATCAGAGTTATCTCCTCTGAAAGTAATGAATTTTATTATACAGCCAGACCCTGTAGTGACTGAAGTGGAGGTGTCATTTGCAGAGTGGAAAATGTGTGCTTTTCAGAGGGCCCGGCATGCTGATAAGCGCACTTTTCCACTCAGTGAGGAAGGCATGGTAAACCACCTCACTCCTCGTTTTACTTAGTAAAACCTCTACAGGTTCAAACAAGCCTACAGGCTGATGACCTAAACAAACAAACATCATCCTCATCTCATTGGGCCAGGTGGTTGTTAACTGTTCTTAAATCGAACAGACTGAAACAAACACATATTTGCGATATGAAAACCAATATTTTAAGATCTACGTTTATATACGCAACTGAGTGGCATAGAATTATCGGGAATGCCGGTCTAAGAGAAGGATAGAATTCTGAGAAAAATATCCTCGTTAAGATAATAGGTTTGAAAATAGTAGATCGACAGTACCGGCTGCGAGGAAGAGAAAAACTACACAAGAAAAACGAACGACAAATGGTAACGCTAAAAAAGGACACATTAAACAATAAACCTAAGGTTTCTGTCAAATATTTTTAAAAAGTCAGAAGGTATATTGAGAAAACTGGAATAATCGGAAGAAATATAATGGATCGATCCAGATTACAGACTTTAAGGGCTTTACTAATAACAAAACCAGAAAAGAAGATGGTCGGAAGAAAAGCGAAAAGCCTACAGTGAACGAATGCTGGGAATGTGAACTGTAAAAAAGAGTTTCCGAAACATCTAAAGGTACAAAATTTGTGGTCAAAATTTGGCTTTATAAGAAAAATGTACTATATAAACGGAAATTTATCTAAAAACTACTTTTTTGGCTTCAGGTCGTTATAAAACATACATTTCGCAACGGCACATTAGTGTTTAATACAACAGAAATTAAATTAACAAAAAATTTACATTTTAATTTTTATTAATAGTTAAATTCAAACTTAACTAAATTGTAAACACTTAAAAATGTTTACATGTTAACCTATATGTAAGAGTATTAAATAGAAATGAATTCATAAATTTTATGAACAGCAACCATGTGTGATTTCATGTTAACATTCTGATAGAACATTTTTAAGCAATGGGGACACTGATACTTTGGTTTAAGTCCACAATAATATCTTTTATGACTCTTCAATCCATCATAAGTTCTGTAAACTTTGCCACATTTATCGCACGTGTTATCTTCTTTGGGTGGCACTCTACCGAAAACATCTCTTCTGAATGCATGATGCGAAATGAAATTAACACCTGAAAAAAATTAACCAATAATAAACGTTAGTTTATTTAACTATAACAAAAAAGTAAATTTTGTATCTAATGTTCAAAAAAATATAAAATTATAAGTGAATTTTGTTATAAAACAGAAAATTGTACTTCTAAAAGACATCATATTTATAATGTAATATTTTTCCGATTGAAATTACTATGTTTGTACAGTTTAAATAGATGTCAGTAAAGCCGTGTTCACACGAGGCCTGTAAAAAGGCAGGTAAATTGAAGCAAGTAGCCTGACGTAGGTAACACGACTGGGAGTGTTTCTCGTCTCCTATCCTCAAGCCAAGGTGGGTGCGGCAACCTGCTAGTTCATTTTTTAGAAAAATGGCTGAGTGCGCATCGTCTGCTTAAGAAAGTGTCGTCCACACGACTCCAGGTCATTGGCAGGTCGCAGGTAAGTCCATTTTCAGTGGGAAGGTTGTGGTGATTGTCAACTGCTCGGGAAGGTCGACGTGCCAGTGCCAGCTAGATTTGCTCGCAACTTGCTTCTCATTTTAAGACAGTGGAGGTTCTTCTACAGGGTGGAGGTTACCTGCGTCAGGCTATTTGCCTCAAGTAACCTGCCTATTTACGGGCCTAAAGCCGTGAAAACAATTTTTAAACAGATAAAAAATTGAAACGAAAACTTTATTGTGTGATTAATGCTGCTAACATTACAAAAATTGAAGAAACATGAAATATACCAAACCAAGAGCTTTACAACGACATTAAAACTTCAGAAGGTACTATCATGAAAAAAATAAAGAATTTCCAACACGTTAAGACGTTTGAACGAAAACCATTTAAAAAAGTATATTTTTAATATTTGCAATGACAAAACCACTAACAAATATGGCAACAAAAAATACCTAGAAATAGAACTAGGATTTATCGAAACCGAAAATGAATATTTCGATAAAAAAAAGATCAGAAGTAAATTGTTAAGGAATGGTAATTCATTCCTTCGGAGACTAAGAAAACCACCAGTCAAAATCAGCAATTTCTAGAAGACGCGAGAAAATCAACATCGAAAAATTTTGAAAATTGGGAAAAAAGTAGAGAGGGAAACACCACATACATCACCAAAAAAACAACGACGAAACCGGACTTCTGGAAGAACCAGGAAAAAATAAGAAAGGGGAAATCAACCAACAAACAACGAAGAAACAAGACTACTGGAAGGACCTAGAAAATATTAAGAGAGGGAAAACACTAAGCAAACACGGAATGAACAGGACTTCTGGAAAAACCTAGAAAAGATTAAGAGGGAAAACAGCAAACAAAAACGGAAGAAACAGGACTTCTGGAAGAACCTAGAAAATATTAAGTGAAAAAACCAAACAAACACGGAAGTAAGAGGACTTCTGGTAGAACCTAGAAAAGATTAAGAAGAGAAAAATCAACAACCAAACATCGAAGAAACAGAACATCTGAAAAAACCTGGAAAAGATTGAGGGAAGAAAAACACCAAATAAAATCACCAAACAAACAACGAAGAAACAGGATACTTGGAAGAATCTAGAAAAAGTAAAACAGTAAAAGAGTATAGGTAAAATTATACCAAATCCGAATAAGAAATGTAAGAAAACTGTTACCGAGAAGTTCACTGCCACAGCATTCTTGTAAAATATAAACAATTAGTATTGAAGAAAATATACATAAAACAAGATGTATAAAATTATACAATAATTTTAAACTTTATATTTAGAAGTAAAATAAATTCAAAACAAGAAAGAAAATAACATTGGGGAAAATATAGGCTACTAGTAGAAAAGCTTAGTATATACTACAGTATTAAAAGGGAAAATGAGCTCTAACGAAAATCACCATTGTTAAATACTCTTTAATTAGTATATATACCAATTAACATAGACCATAACAAGCAGGTGGAGTGTTAAATTATTTGTACTCCATTTCCAAGTTCCAGGGCTATGTACAAAAAAAATAGTTCAGTTTCTTACCACATGGTCAATAAATTAAATGACTGAATCATTAAAGAACAAAAGAGGTAGAGGTTTAAAAGACACTAATCAGTTATCTCCTCTAAAAGTAATGAATTTCATTATACAGCCAGACTGTTCAGTATTACAATAAGTTCAAATACCCCGCGCCGTCGATCATTCTAGAATAGGATCTTCCCGCCCGATTAAATCCCTAATATTGATTTCGTATTGATTACTGTACTAATTAGTTCTACGCATGTGTCATTCTCGCTCATGTGGCTCGCTCTCCGCCAATAGCAAAATCCAACTAATTTCTTGCTCTCCCTTCGCCATTCTTCCTTTCTTCCTGAGTCCTTCTCACTGTAAGTCACACTTTCATTCTGATCGGACGTGTATCGTACCACGGTCTCAACGAACGCCACCAAGGTGTCACCAAGCATAACGACATTCGCATCTCTCAAGTGTTGTCGCGCCGGCCGCATTGGCGCAGTTGGTAACGTGCTCGCCTCTCATCATGCGGTCTTGGGTTCGAATCCCATTCAGGCACGGCATCTTTTCATACGTTACACACAATCATTTCATCTTTCACCGTCTGCATTAGCAGTAATTGCAGAACAGTCGGACGTTAAACCAAAAAAAAAAAGTGTTGTCGCCGTACAAGTATGTCTTTTCGGCCCCTATTAACGTGCAATTCGAAGCAACGGGCTTATTGCAATTAGCTATTCAAACTCATTTAACGGGCGTACATGCTATTAACGATCTTAGCAATTCATGTGTGAACTTGTAGCGATATCCTACATTTTCCTACCGTACCTCTCCTACACTCTATCAATGTTAAACGGTTCGAACGATCTCAGTGATAAAGTGATTTGTGTAAACTCTTATGTTGGACTATTTAAGCAGGCCTGCAGCCGTATTAAGTGTCAATTTCATCAGTGTGTGTAAAAACGAACCGCCGCAGCAATCTACGCACTCAAAACTTGTAAGTACCCAGTTAATTCATGATAGAGTTTTATTCCTTCTTATATTTTGTGTATTTAAGCATCCTTACCATTGTACCTATAAATAACGAGCTAAGCTATACGCCTAATGTGCGCGTCGAAGCCACATCGCGTCTTCTTGTGTACAAGCTGTATTCGATCCAGCTAATTAAAGTATCAAACCCCCAGGGATACAGGAGTTGTACTACCATTCAGCTGTTGTATCCCACACAGACCATGTAGTGAAAGAAGTGAAGCTGTCATTTGGAGGATGGAAAATATGTGATTTTTAGAGAGCCTTTCAGCTGATCACCTAAACAACAGCAATTATTATTATCAGTTATACATTCAATGCTTTTTAAAACTGACTAACGGATTTTTTTACCCTTTTAAATGTTACAATATTATTTTTTTAGTAAATAAATGTATTTATGTAAAAAAATTGTTTTTTCTTCTTGTATACTCCTATGCGCGATCATAACTCTTTGTGAACAAGATTTAGTGCGTATAACTTTAAGTAAATCTAGTTAAAAATACTGGTGGCAAATTTTAAAATATTGTCATCAGTCATTTTGTTTTGTCCGTCTGTCACATCCAGATGTAAGAAACTACAAGAGAAACCAACAAACGGTTTTCGGATTCATAATCTACACAAAAAATTGGTGAGCCTGGATTGAGTTTCAAGTTCCGGTTTTGACCGGAAGTCAATAAATCAGAGTCGGAACTTGGAAACAAAAATAGCATCATTTGATTCCATTATGATAAAGGATAACCACGAAATACGTGAACACGCAATGTGACTCCTTTTCTTTAAAAAAAATTTCCACCAGCCTTGTCACGCGTCGTCTCGTGAAAGGGATTTTAGTATATAGCTTAACTTAATAGTAAACCATAATGTAGGTATACTTAACTAAACAAAATAAATACATAAAAATAATGTCAACGTGAGCTTTATGATATGGTGCGTCATATCAGGATGATTATAAGACCCTAGAACCTTCTACAGTGACGACGCAAAGAATTGTAGATGCACTATATGTAATCAAGATGCTAAGAGGCAGTAATGACGCGGTGTTTCACAAACCGAGCCGGTAGTTTCCAATGTAAATAGTAGAAGAGGTAATTGGTTTGTCTGCAAAAACAATCGAGAATTAGATCCAATGGAGAGATGTACTGCAGTGTTATTTTATGCTTAAGTACATATTATTTTATCCCTAATGTGTGTACATTGGAATCTCAATTTATAACAATACCCCATAACCCAATGAGATAAGGATGACGTGTATCATGTTTAAATGAGGTGTAGTCTTGTACAGACCCAAGTCAACCATTCCTGAGAGAGTGTGGTTAATTAAACCCCAAACATTAAAGTACACCTCTAACCACTATCAAGTATTCAAATCCGTATAAAAGTAACTAACTTTACAAGGATTTGAACCAGGAACCTTGGTCTCTGGAAATCAGATGTTAAATAGCTGACTCACGGCGACGACTACTCTCTAGTGAGAGTAATGAATTTCATTATACAGCCACACCCTGTGGTAAATGAAGGTGTTATTTTCAGCGAGAAAAGTACATACTTGTCAGAGGGCCTGTAAGCTGATAAGCATACATTTCCATTTATTGTGGAAGGTAATTTTGTAAACCAAGTCACTCCTCGTTTTACTTAGTAAAACCCTCTATAGCAGTAATTCTCAACCTTTTTTGCTCCGCTACCCCCAAATAGTAAAAATCAATAAAATTAATATTTCGCGATCCCCCCCCCCCGATAATAACAGTAAACCTTACTATTAATAATTGAATTTTGACTGTAATTATAAATAAAAAAACCTTTTTTTTAGTATTATAAGATAATTAAACTGCACTAATTGTATAGTACGTTTGTTTTAGGAATAAGCTTGTAAGGGGAGGGCAAGTAGGTAGAGTAGGGATAGTTTCAACGGGGCAATTGTTGTCTCCTTCTCACTTAATGATCATTCCCTCTCTTTCTAACCGTATACTATGTTACAACTACGAGGTGCTTCCCCCACCACTAAACAGAACAGCTCAGCGGCACACATCGTTGGAGGCAAAGCTTCTAGCTAGAACAAATGACCTGTATGTCTTTAAAGAAAATACAAACAGTAAAAAAACTGGAATACAATTATTGCCATTATTTCATATATCTGCGTTTATACTTTTGTAGTAGCGACGTGTATGAACATGCATGTATAACGTGCACATACATGTGCAATTTACAAGTTCCAACTTGATGTATACATGCTCTTTGTAATTTAATCTCCTTCTGTAATACTCATAGTGAACGAATGTTTGTATTAATGTTTAAGTACTTATTGCTTGTAAAAATTTTATAAGTAATTTTATAATAAATGATTTTTTCTCATAAAATGATTAAATGATTTCATTATTGTTTCGCGACCCCCCCCCCCCCTATAATATCACCACGACCCCCAGGTTGACAATCACTACTCTAGAAGTTCAAACCAGCCTTTTGACTGATCACCTAAACAACAGATAGCGCAATACGTCAAAGAATATCTTCCAGTTATTAGTTTCAGAAATGTAATGTAAAAATGTAGCCTATCTAGGTACAACTAGAATTTTGGATGGAATTTCACTAAGATATATCTACAACCACAAAACCCAAAAATGGAAACTGATTTGTTTTTATTTTATGAATAGAAAATACATAACTTATTTACATAAAATATATTTATAAATACATAAAACATAAATAATATTTTATTACAATATTATTGCTATGACTAGTAAAAATTAAACATAAAATTTAAATTGACAAAGACAATACCTCACATTGGTTTTAATACTTAATTAATTAATTAATTTACAAAAAAAAACCTAAATTAAACAAAAATTCTTACCTAATGAGTATTAGTAGTAATTAAACATAAATATCATACAGATTCTATTAAAACATATAATTAATAATTATGCAAAAAAAAACATTAAAAAAACTTTTTCACTAGAAAGCAAAATAAAGGAACTCATTTATATTTTTATACAACCAGACTGCACTCTCAGTTAAACAGTGAATGCACAATACCTTCCAAAAGTTTGTACACACTTTATAATCATTAAATTACGACTAAATCCCCGATCTTCCAAGACGAATAAAATTCAGGAAAATATTTTCCACAAATGTTAAACAGAAAATTTGAAACGTCTGGATTTTAACCCATTCAATCCCAAAATTTTTAACTAAGTATATACAAAAAATTATATGTACATTGTTTCATAAATTACTTTTAGTGCTTTGGCTCTTTTGATGACGTGACAAAAAAGTGTGACACTTACGTCACATTGGGACTTTATGGTATCAATGTTCCCAAAAATATGAATAAGTAAAATTATGTTCAGGCTTCCTAAACAAAATAAATCTCTCACTTATATAGGGTGATTCAAAAAAAACGCCGGTTTTGATATCTCAAATTAAGAGATTTATTTTATTGAAAACTGAAAATAAATACATCAACAAGTTCATCTTTCCTTCCGATTTCATGTATGAAAAATTATGTCATGCATATGTCCTCCTCTACTGCGCTGGCACGCATCAACTCTGTCCATGAAATTGGATATTACTGCACGACAAGTTTCGACTTCCATTTGCCCGATAACCCGTCCAATTTCCTCCTTCAAGTCATTGATGTTTCGGGGTTTATTGGCATACACCAATGACTTCAGATGACCCCAAAGAGGAAAGTCACAAGGCGTCAAGTCACACGACCTTGGTAGCCATTGATGGTCGGAATTACGAGAAATGATGCGATCCTGGAACCGTTCACAGAGCAACAACATTGTTTCTCGTGCAGCGTGACAGGTGGCACCATCCTGCTGAAACCACAACTCGTCAATGTCCATTCCATCCAAATGACGCCACAAAAACTCCCTAATCATCGTACGGTATCGGTCTCCATTTACTGTTACGGCTTGTCCTTCTTGATTTTCAAAAAAGCAAGGGCCGATGACACCGCCCGACCAAAAGCCGCACCAAACTGTCACTCGCTGTGCATACAAGAGAAATTACAACTGAATCGTCAATCGGAATGTTCTCCAAAATAGAAATGAGGTCAAACAATGTTGCCAACCGATAAACAAAAATTTACCAGCCGTTTAAAAACCGGCGCTCTTTTTGAATCACCCTTTATTTGTAGCAAAAAACCAAATATGATTTTAATATTAAAGTCATTATTTAAGACTTAAACAATTTTAGAACGAAAATATATTGGTAAAATGGATAAAATCACTATTTACTAAAAGTCTAAAAATATATACTTGTACATACGTACATACAACAAATTCGAAAAAATGCTAGATACGTTATTTTAGTTAATGAACACGAATATTTGAAACTAAAATTAACTTTAAAATAAACTGATGATCGCCTCCATGGCACAATGGTCAGCATGCTACACTCCAAAGCGAAGGTCTTAGGTTCGATTCCTGGCTAGGGTACAGAAAATTATTACACTTCACACCCAGCGTTCTTTCATCCAAAGAAATAACATTTTGATGGGTGTTATTTCACTCCAATGTGACTTCTATGGCACACTGGGTTAGAAAGGGTTACACTTGTGTGTAGAGGTTGCTAACACCTCCCATTTTGAGTTTTCAGTTTAAATTGTAAGATGTTAACGCTTGGATTTTAACAGGGGGAGATTACCTTAAAATTCTAAAATAAATAATTTTTTAACAAAATTATTTTTCCTAAATTTTCTTTTTTATTTATTTTATTTAAAATCGCATCAACAGTTCGGTTATAAGTGACTACGGTGGGTTTTTTATTTATTTTTTAATGGCGCCCAGGAGACTCTCGAGGGCGTATAGGATGTGTCAAGAAGTTGTAACACTTGAAATACATATTTCAACCACACTGATCTACTACTACTGGCTTCTACGCCGGATTCCCGGGTTCGATTCCTGATCAGGTCTGGGATTTTTTCATTCTTCACCGTTTGCATTATCAGAAATTGCAAAACAGTCAAGACGTAAAACAAAAAAAAATTAAAATTAAATTAAATAATTTTTCAGATTATTTTTAAATGAATACAAATTATCACAATATTTTAAAGATTGGAGTAATTTATTGATGTATTTCCTCCCTGCATAATTAAATTTTTGTTCCACATAATAATCGTTTCTGTTTCTTGTGTTATGATAGTGGACATTGACATTTTGCCTAAATACATTATCACCTCTACAATTTAGAGAAAAGGAACTCTAAGAAATTTAAGTTCCTCAGATATTGGCCTGCTATTTATTGTTACGTAAAGTGAGTTTTAACTTAAAAAAATGTCCAGATCCTAATTGGGAATCGAACCCGGAACCACCGCATTGTAGCTAGCCACCACTACACTACGAAAGCGATCTTTTCCTAAATTATTTTCAGAAAAGTTAGTATAAATTAACAATAATAATTGGTATAAACATAAGAAATAAATAACTGAGTGTACAGACTATAAAATTACTACATGACAAATCATTAAAAAAATTTCAGTTAGATTTTTAAGACTTAGGTTTAGGATTCTAAGTACTAACATATCACAGAAACTGCAATATCAGACTAAAACATAAAAAAGATCTTAACAAATCTCTACAAAATAAAAACTGGTTTCAATGAAATAAAAATTACATTAATCACTTCACAAGAATACAAGAAAAAATATAAACAAATAAGGTATAAAAATTATAGTTTCCTCTTAAACAATCAAATTGCATAAAATGTTTTAGTTAATTTTGTAAAAACATGGCCTAAAAATTTCTTCTGAATTAAAATATAAAAACTATTGTGTATAATACGTACTGAGATATATAGGAAAGATTAAGATGCGCTTCGACCTCTACAATTAGATGTTATTTATGTAAGTGAATTTTTTTTCTCTCTTTAATTCTTTATTTACAACTGTAAAATTTTACAACAAGCAAATGTAATGATTATGATAATAATGTAAATGATATGATAGGCATGAGAGGGGTAGGGCCCCCATTGGTGCTTCCCCAAGAATTAAATTTGTATATCCAATTAGCAGGTCTCTACTCCAGCGTCTTTTAAGGCGTCTAAGGGGGTTATCAGGTAAATGGATAGGTGGAAAGTGAACGCACCAGGGGGTTCTCATGTTCGTGTGACTTGTCGTGAAAGCGTTTGTATAGGCATTCGATGGAATTTTGTACAAGTGGTGTTTTCAAATATGTATGTAAGGTTTTGCTGCTAACGTAAAGAGGTGTTTTTGCTATAAGGCGTAATGTTTTTGACTGGAATGCTTGAATTCGTTGCAAGTTAAGAGGGTTTGGTTGAACCGTAAATTTTGGACCCGTAGGTCAAAGTGAAATTTTATCTTTTAAATTACTGCATCTGTTTAAGTTTTCTATAGGTACGCTAAAAACTTTGATTTAAATATCACAAGTATCTTTAAATTATTTACAATTTAAAAAAAAAATATTTATGATCGCATCACCAGGTGTCGGTTATTAGCGAATACGGTGGGTTATGTACCTTGAACAGTAGGTTTGACTTTATAATTTCCAGAAGTTACAAAGAAAGACAGGAACAAAAGAATTTCGGAATATATTGGACAAAAAGCAGCAGTTAAAGGGACTTGGCACGATGGTTTTAACGCAAAATTTCGATTTTTGGTTTTTTATGTTATACAATAGTTTAGGCCTAGATCTATCAGAAAAAACTCTAAATTACGTCAAAAAAAATTTTTTATGAAAAAATTAAGTTTTTATCAAGTTTTAAACAGAAAAATTATCATGTTACCAAGAACGAATATTTTTCCCAATTTTATACTGCTCGTTTTAGTGCTAAGAGAATTTTAGTTTGTAAAATATCTGCATCACGGTTTTTAAATATTCTCAGCTGTTGGTTCAGCTTTCTAAACAACTGTTGATGGGAAATTTACTAGTTTGTGTACATATTGTTTTTGATTTGTGCCTTCTTGTTTCTTGCGTTTTTCCGTAAATTTAGATTTTTAACAATAGGTACATTTTTCTCAGAAATCAATAAACCTACCAGGCTGAAATTTTTAACAGTTAATTATCTTGTATATCCACATATACCAACATTTTTATGACTTCCTCAGGTGCTCCAAAAATAAGCAATACACAAAAAAAGTAGAAAAAAATTTGTAAAAATTTTATGTTATTCGTATTTTTCAAAAAATGGTATGGTCCAAAGATTAAATTGAAAAAATGTCAGTAGGTTGAGAAGAAACCCGACACCTATGGTGTGTAAAGTCTAATTTCCCAATAATTTACCAATCCTATGAAAAATTTACCTAAAAATAGCAAATTTAACATTGGCGGGATACAAAGTACAGTCTCCCCTTAAAGTGATTTGGCTTCATTCTCAGAATGGATAATGATAGTAAATGGATGGATCATGGCAGATAGAGAACATAATAGGTGGGGGGGGGGGGGAATATTAGAACTGTGAGAGAAACGAAGGCGATGGACAACGATAAGGACAGGTATATGGTACTGGCAACCCCTTCATGCATCATACTTTAATGAAGGTATGGAGAAAGAAAAGACAAAATAAATCATAGCTAATTATAATGTCACACAAATACAATTTTAATCATTGATTACATTATTTTAACAATAACAATAAACACAATTACAGTACCACTGGACCGTGGTGTAGTGGTCTGCACAACTGGCTTCTATACCGGGGTACCGGGATTGATTCCCGGTCAGGCATATCAGTACATCACTTCATATGATTTTTTGTATATATGCCAAGGTTTATCATTAAAAAAAAAACAAAAAAATGGAATGAAAATAAATAAATGCAGTAAAAACCAATTCATAAAGCTAAATAACTAAAAGGTAATATGAAACCAGTTTCATTGTAGAAAACTTTTATGAGTAAAACTTAACTTAATTACTTACGACTTAATTTTATGGCACAAATACTTAAAATATAAGACTATTATAAAATAAAAAACCGGTTTAATCTCTAAAACAAGGTAAAAAATTATTTCAAAAGGAAATATTCCAGACATGAAATTTGTTAACTAACCGGAATGTAAAAAAAATTTCTTTATCACAGTAATTTATAAAAATAAAAAAAAATGGTTTACGTCATCAAAATTTTTTTTGGTATCATTCTCAAAAATATGTCAAATGTTTTAAGAATCGTTGATAAAAAACAAAAATATAATAAAATTCTTAAGATAATTACAAACAAAATCAAAATTGATATATTTTTAAAATTATTTTAACGTTAATTTGTTTATTTTCAAAGATATAATCAACGTATTCATAATAAAACCTTGAATTTTTCAGTTTTTCAATACCTACTCAACTTAATTTTCAGATCTTACTAAAAAAAGATATGGCCGCTGTGTATTTATGATTCAAACAATTAATTGATGAAACTATATTTAAACTAAGCAATTCGCACAATTATGTAGTAAATAATGTTACGTTTGACTATTATGGGTAGCGGATAGAAAATCTGCTAGAGATAGGAAATCCGACAATCGGGTAGTCTAGTCGACAGTCCCGGCAGCAAACCGGCTAGAAACCGGGCCGGTTCAGTATGAAAAGCAACATTGACGCCAATGCTTGACTACACAGCCGGCTTGCCGGTGTGTGTGTGTGTAAGGAGTCTAACAAAAGTGACTCGTCGCGTTCTTTGTGCGGCCGCGGCCGGTGTATTGTATGAATCTAAGCTTTATGCAGCTGCGGGATGAAGGGGACAGACGAAGTACCAAACTACTGCTACGTCATAACACTGTACTAATCATCTCATTGCTCTTCGCTGGGCAGTAGGCTGCCTAGTGCGGTGACATACGTGGGTGTTGTTTTCACTATTCACTGTAGACGGCGACACAGAATACAGAGTGATTCAATAAGATGGAAACAATTTCAATAAGCTGTATTTCCTGAACTACATGTTATATTTTAATTCTGTAAATTACATTTTGAAAGAGAAAGTTTTAAATTTTAATTTACATACATGAAAGTTTATAGATGTTCAATGTGTCCTCCTCCGGCTGCACGTACAACATCTAGACGGTAACTGAACTCATCCCAAACTCTCTGACGCATGTCTTGGGTCACTGAGTTGACGGCAGCTGTGATACGATTCCTTAGTTCATTCAAATTGCTGGGAAGAGGTGGTTTGTAAATTGCACTTTTCACGAACCCCCACAAGAAAAAGTCACAGGGTGTGAGATCTGGAGACCTCGGTGGCCAAAACTGAAGTGCAGAGTCGTCATTCGCCATGCGACCTATCCATCGTTGACGTATGGATTCATTTAGGAAACGCCGAACATTGCGATGCCAATGGGGTGGATTTCCTCAAATGAATGAAGATTCAGGAGATTACATTTTCCAGCAGGACGGAGCTCCACTCCATTGGCATCGCAATGTTCGGCGTTTCCTAAATGAATCCATGCGTCAACGATGGATAGGTCGCATGGCAAATGACGACTCTGCACTCCAGTTTTGGCCACCGAGGTCTCCAGATCTCACACCCTGTGACTTTTTCTTGTGGGGGTTCGTGAAAAGTGCAGTTTACATACCACTTCTTCCCACCAATTTGAATGAACTAAGGAATCGTATCACAGCTGCAGTCAACTCAGTGACCCAAGACATGCGTCAGAGAGTTTGGGATGAGTTCAGTTACCGTCTAGATGTTGTACGTGCAGCCGGAGGAGGACACATTGAACATCTATAAACTTTCATGTATGTAAATTAAAATTTAAAACTTTCTCTTTCAAATGTATTTTACAGAATTAAAAATAATATAACATGTAGTTCAGGAAATACAGCTTATTGAAATTGTTTCCATCTTATTGAATCACTCTGTATATGTAGTTGGATAGTACCGACTGACTACTACAAACACAGTACAAGTAAAACGTTACTACTACAGTCGTTTGCACGTTCAGTTGACACAACGGAGCAGTATAGGATAATGAAATTCTTATGGGGCTCTGACTGCTACTAGCACATACAAAAACATTGATTTTTTAGATCAATCAATGCCATCATAACCAATAACATTCCCCTCCTCCGCGCCTCATCCATAGCAAAACCTTTATAATGTAGCGTATTATACAGGGTGATTCACGAAGATATGCAGAAACTTTTGGAGCTCATTGTACATGTAAAAATAATGAAAAAAGTTTATATAAAATGGGTCCGGAAATGCTTCGTTACCGAGTTACGACTAGCGAAAGTTTCGCCCGGATTTCAGCTCACAAGGTGAAATGAGATCTTCCTGAAATTCTGGTAAGATGATTAAGGGACGACTTTAATCATTTCTCATGGTTTTTGATCTGATAAATTGAATGAAACAGGTCCCAGAACTGTAAGTTAAATAGTTTTTAAGAAAACCAGTGATAAATGCAAAAAATGGAGTGGAAACACATTTTTTCATTTTTGGGCAAGAATAACTTTGTTATTTCACCAAGAAACAGTTAAAATTTTTGAATAAACATGTAGAAAATTTTATTCTGAACAAACCGGTGTAAATAAAGTACACAGAAAGCGAATAGATGTTTGATTAAATGAATTTTTATTCATAACAGTTCTTCTTCTTAACGTGCCTGTCCGATTCGAACGTTGGCTACCATCATAGCTATCTTGGTCCTGTCCTCTGCAATGCGGAAAAGTTGGGCTGAGCTCTGTCCATACCAGTCTCTCAGGTTAGCAAGCCAGGATATTCTTCTTCGGCCTGGCCGTCTTCCACCATCCAATCTACCCTGCAGGATGCGCTGCAACAGTTCATATCTACCGTGGTTCCTCATAATATGACCAAGCTATTCCAACTTGCGACACTTTATGATGTTTATTACCCCCGGTTTCTTGCTCATTCGGGTAGTACCTCGGTGTTGGTCACCCTGTCCGTCCATGGTATCTTCAACATTCTTCTGTACAACCAAAGTTCGAAGGCTTCAAGTTTAGCAGTGGTTGCTTTCGTCAACGTCCAAGTCTCCACCCCATACAGAAGCACGGAAAACACGTAACACCGTAAGAGCCGCAACTTAGTGCCCATAGTGAGATCATGACTCCTAAACGCCGAAGATGAAAAAATGTGTTTTTTTTCACTCCATTTTTTTGCATTTGACACTGTTTTACTCAAAAACTATTTAACTTACAGTTCTGGGACCTGTTTTATTCAATTTATCACGTCAAAAACCATAAGAAATGATTGAATTCGCCCCTTAATCTACCTTACCAGAATGTCAGGAAGTCCTCATTTCACCTGGTGAGCTGAAATCCGGGGGAAATCTTTCGCTAGCCGTAACTCGGAAACGAAGCATTTCCGGACCCATGTTTATATAAACTTTTTCATTATTTTTACTTGTACAATGGGCTCCAAAAGTTTCTGCATATCTTCGTGAATCACCCTGTATATATGACTATTAATTAATAATTAACAATATAAGTTTATACTTAATCAACTTCATATGTGGATTCCAAATGTGAAATATTTTTTCGATATCTGTACTGGGAAAGATTTTTAGATTTGTAATAACCGATTGCGTCATTTGTTTACATTTATCACGCAGTGTTTAGGAAGTTTGGCGAGGGAATGTGGAGAAGGCATTAGCAGGTCTGCAGTAAATAGATAAGATATACAATATATATGTTACCGGCAAAGTGTAAAATCAGGCATTGTATAGAATACCTAGGCATTCTATACATTGCCAAAAGTAAGCAGGCAAAGTGTGAAATTTTAAACATTTCATACTTTGCCTAGGCATTCTATAGAATGCCTGCTGGAGTTCAGGCAGAGTTAAAAATCTGTATGTTCCATTGTTTTCAAGTTACAAGGTGCTTGCCTCACCTACTCCCCCCGCCCATCCCCGCTATAACGCTGCTCTCAGTTCTGTTCCGTCACGCCACAGTATTGTGCTAGGCCTACGCTTCAGTTCTGTTCTGTCGTGCCACTGTATTGTTGCTTGAAAATGTCAGAAGTGAACAGTAGTATCAGTAGTTCTAGTGATCGTTTATCGCTAATGAAACTTCGTTTTAGTGCCGAACTTGTAAAAATTCGGAATGCAAGTGCTAAAAATAGTGTTTTTTTGACTGAAGACGACTATAAGAAGCTGGTGTTGGAGGTCGAAGATGCCAAGGCCAAGCCCAGAAAGGAACCTCGTCACTACTGGCTACTCAACAGGTATGATGTAATGATCGTAGAAAATGTGCAAAAACTAATACACCCATTAAAACAAGGAGACAGTGTTGTAAAATTTTATGTCCACGATTCAGATTTATTTACTGTTCTCCATGAAGCTCATGTAGCTATTGGTCATGGTGGAAGAGATCGAATGTTAAAAGAGCTAGATATTAAGTACAAAAATGTTACACGTCATGATGTTGAGCTATATATTAGTTTGTGTGAGCCATGTCAGAAGAAACAAAAGGGTTCGAAAAGAGGAGTGGTAGTAAAGCCCCTGATTTCATCAGAATTTAATTCTCGTTGTCAAGTAGATTTAATTGATTTCCAGTCACAGCCCGACAGGGAGTTTAAGTTCATAATGGTCTATCAGGATCATTTGACAAAATTTGTGATTCTTAAGCCTCTCAAAACTAAAACCGCTGAGGAAGTAGCATATCACCTAGTTGATATTTTTACTCTCATTGGAGCACCAAGTATATTGCAGTCAGACAATGGAAGGGAGTTTGCAAACAAAATAGTTTACAATTTAAAAGATTATTGGCCTACGTTAAAAATCGTTCATGGCAAACCACGTCATTCTCAAAGCCAGGGTAGTGTAGAACGTGCAAACCAAGATATTGAAAACATGATTTCGACTTGGATGCAAGATGAAAAAACTGACCGTTGGAGTGAGGGATTGAGATTTGTGCAACTTATGAAAAATAGAGCTTTACATTCAGGAATCAAAAGAACGCCCTATGAGGCTCTCTTCGGCTGTAAAGTAAAGGTCGGTCTTACAACATCTTCTCTGCCTCGAGACATTTTGGATTCCATTAACAGCGAAGAAGATTTGGAAAGAGTGGTTAATAACATGCACACAACAGAAACACAAACAATGTCAAGTCTAGAACCTCCACTCCAAACCGATCATAACACTTCAGAAGTTAATGAGGCAACCTTTGATGTCTCGGTCAGTTCTAGCCTTCTACAAATGTGTAGCGTTTGTTTGCAGCAAACTAATGAGAAACAAAACTGCACAAAATGTTTAGCGGACATACATATTTCATGTGGCCATTCAATTCAGGGGTGTGATGATACTGAAAAAACCCTGTTGTGTGTCCCTTGTTTTAATTCGGAAAATATTGATAAAGAGAGGAAGAGGTCAAAAGCTTGTCTTGAAAAACAAGCTAAGAAAATGAAAGCTAATTCCGATAAAAAGTTTCCCCCCGTCACCAAAGGAGTCACTGTTCGTGTTCCAATTCCTGACGTTGACAAAGGAAGAGGTGACTTGAGAAATATTCTGGCAGTGGTCATGGATACGACAGAAGATGGGTTTTACAAATTAGGGACCGCCAACGGAGTTTTGAAACAACTGTACGCAAGGTCACAGTTTACAGTTTGCAAAAAAAGCCTAGTTCGAGTAGAAGACGTGCCTGATCAAGAAACAGGACTTCGTACCGTTGCAACAGCTCAGTCAACAGGAAGCGGCCAAGGATTTGTGAGATGCACTTGCAAAACTAAATGTCAAACCAAACAATGTGCTTGTGTTAAAAACAATCGAAAATGCAACTCGAAGTGCCATAGTTCTCTTTCCTGCTGTAACAAGTAATTTCTTAAATTAATATTTCACTTTTAAATTTTACTCTAGTAAAATATGAGGATTTTCAGATCCTATGTTTAATACATTTCATGTTTGTTATTTGCAATAAACAATTTTTAACAATGTTGTTCATTTTATACTTTGCCTGCAAAACTTTCGACATTCTATATAATGCCTAGGCATTATACACAATGCCTAGGCAAAGTTTGTACAATTGTTAAGAAATGAGTTTATTTCATACTTTGCCTGGATTCACTCGGCAATGTATACAATGCCTAGGTATTCCATACAATGCCTGAATTGTACACTTTGCCGGTAACATATATAAGATATATATAAGAAAATATATAAGATTAACATCTTTACATTATTTCATTATTTTAACCCCCTACCAACTAACAGAAGAAAATGTTTTTACAGTTTTCGAATTTTTTACAATTCATTGAACATTCTACATAATACATTTTTTTTCTGTCAAATAAAACTTGAATATATTCAAGTAATATATTCAAGTACCTGTCAAGTTACCTTAAAAAATACGTGTTCTAAAGAGGTTTGATAAATGTATTTATATACGCATCCAGATGCCTTTAATTGATGTTTTTAGTTTTGCCAATAGCAGTGATGATTACCATAAGATCCATTCTGTCAACTGAACGTACAAACGACTATAGTAACGCAATCTCTGACAGTAGTAGTGACGTAATGGATTCCTCTCAGCTGCACAAAGCTAGGGAACGGGCATTACTAACGTCTTCATAATAAGCGACTGCTGCTATTACTTAATATCTAAAACCAACGACAGCACAACTCATGAAAAGGCCAGAATATAAAACATAACTAGTCATAAACAAATAGAAAATTACTGAGCACTAAGAACATTAATTAACATCTTAACATTATTTCTGCACAAGAATTACAGAAATCTGAGACTTAAATATAGTCTAGTCTAAACTATGATACACAAGGAAAGACATTCTAAATTATATTAAAATAAAACACTATTGTCATCTATTAAAAAATTGACGTATTACAAATTAATAATTAAAAAAATATAGGCAATTGAATTTCTTATTAATTATATTTTTAATTAAGTACATATTTATAAAATTTATTAACAATATTTTTGGTTTAGTTCCTTTTTTACAAAAAAAATCGTTTAAAGGTGTAGTCAACATAGCGAAAAAAACGTTAATACAAAAAACATGTTATGTACATTTAAACAAACAAAACTTCCAGCAATATTTCATAATCACAGAATCCAGTCATCATAATACACTGGTGAGGTTGGAGTAATTCAGATCAAGATGGTAGGGAAATTTTTAAATATTTATTTGTAGCTCCGATTGCGTCCAGCCCAAACGTTTGTGTAAAAGTAGTTCTAACCTAAACTTAAGGTTTTGTATTGTTGTTTTTGTCTGATTAGAGTACAGATGTTTTAAAATAAGATGAGAGTAAACTTACACAATGATTTAGCACAGGGAAATTTTTAATGTAATATTTCCCTGCAGTGTTTCACCAGCAGGGAAATTTTTAATGTAATATTTCCCTGCAGGGAAATTTTTTCTTATAATGAAACAGCTGATTTATTTTAAATATTTACTTTTATTGTTAATCATTTTGTTCTTATTTTATTTCTTTTCGTATTTAAAGTGGAAAATGGTGTTAATGGGAATGATTTACCTTCTTTATAAATTCTCCACACACAACTAATACTAACACCAGTCGCATTTACCGTTTTTTCAACCAGCTCTTGAACGGTAAGAGCATTTCCTTCGCTTTCCATAAAATAATTAAAAACGTTAAACCTTACGTGTTTGCCCATGAATAACCTTTAACCCGCCACGTTTACTTTGTTCCATAAGAGGTATTGTAAAATATAACCAATATTCCGCAGCAGGATATAACACAATTGTTAAAATTATGATTACTTTACAAAACGTAGAAAAGGTAAATTTTTTATCAAAAAAAAGGGAAATGTTAAAATTGCAACAGAGAAAAATTTCCCTCATGAATTGTTTTTCCACTCTCATCCAATTTTAATCTTACTGAATATTTAGTGATTTATGACATCGATGGATAGGTCAGCAAGGAGCCCAGACCAGACACCTTGCGATTTTTTTATTGTGTGGTTACATGAAAAACATTGTTTTTCAAAAAATATTCGAGACCTAAATCACTTACAGTTCCAGCCTTTCTTAGTTTGCTCCAACTGTAAACAAATAATGACGTCACTGAGCATGCGCATTATATGTGTACACGGTGTAAAATGTGTACACGGTGATTAAAACGTAACAACAAAATACTTTCAAAAATATTTAAATACAAAATATTTTTAAAAGTATTTTTATAAATTAAATTGTTAGGCCTACATAATATCATGACTGATGTTTTAAGTACTTATAATGTAAAACATAGTTAACTTAATAGGAATACGACATCCATAAAGTCGTGGACCCTAGCATGCACCCTGTGGTAGCTGGCTTTGGTTTGTTGACAGTAGGAGCAAACTAAGGACGGGGCTGAACTGTAAACGAAGGTGTTAAATTAATTAAGACATTTAAAATCGTAACAGAAGATTATATTAAGTAACGTTTGATCAGAAACTGAGTATCGACTGGACATTTGCCAAGCGACCAATGGTGCACAAATCGAAATTTATTAAATATGTAAAAAACTGTTTAAGACGACAAATTCGATAAATAACAACATCGACTGTGGGTATTTCTGTTTTCATTTAATCCATGTTTAAAACTCCACATTATTTTATGATGACTCTCCTAAACGTTGTTAAATTAAAATTGTGTTATCCGTACATGAAAATTGTAGGAATAATATTAATGAAATTGAAATATTATATTTGTACGTTTCGTTGACCACACTTTAAAAAAAAATATGTTTGTACTAAACTAAACTATAAATAACTTATAAGATATTAGGAAACACCGAATTATTGAACGCAGTGTGAGATCGCATATGAGATCGCATGTTGACGCTTTGGTAGAATAATTTGTTACAGTGCGGACATTGGAATGATGGTTGTTTGCCACAATAATATTTTTTATGTACAAACAGTCCTTGATAACACTTATAATTTTTATTACAAGAAGCGCAACTGTACTTCGCATCTTGACCACCGGATGTCACTTGGGCACCTTCTCCTCCTCCTCCTCCACCAGGATTATTATTATTATTTCCTCCCCCACCACCTGAAACATTCATTAATTTTTTAGTTAGCGTTCGTAACACACAAACATCGAATTTTATACTGTTAAGTAAGTTTTTTGTAAGAAATATCAATGAATTATTACTAAAAATATCCATTTTATCAGATGACGCGTTGGTGGAAATTTACAAAAAGACTTACCTTTGACTTATGGCAAAAACCATTAGTGATTTTTGTATCTACTCTTCAAAGAGAAACCGAATGACACTCTATTATTTTTTTCAAATTCCGACTTTGATTTCTTGACATCCCGTTTCGGTACACATCCTGTCAGAACCTGAACTTCAACCTCAATTTAGGGCTTTTACCTTTTTGTGTAATTTACGAATCTGTAAACCGTTAAAAGTTTTAATAATAAACTAAAAGTTTTAATTTTAATAAAAAAGTTTTATTGAGAATGAACAAGAGTCTGGGACTGGTCAAAATTGTTAAGTGTCGTAATCTGCAGTACCTGGGGCATATTATGAGAAATTATAATTAAGTTAAAAAGTATGATTTACTGCAGCGCATTCTGCAGGGAAGATGCATACGATGCACACGCAAAACCTATAACACTCCTCTGTTTTCGTCGGGAGTTTAAAAAGGAAGACAGACACGTAATTGTTTAAGATACTTTACTTCACATTCTTAACTGGGATAATACAATACATATTTACATAATACACTAGTTTTATTTTGAAATATAAAATAAAAGTTCTAGTGTTCATATCAGGGGAGTACGGATCGAAAAATTAACAAAACGATTTTGATTTTTGTTCTATAACGTAGTTTGAAAATTGTGTAACCCATCGGGTTGGTCTAGAGGTAAAGTCGTCGCCGTGAGTCAGCTGTTTAACAGCTGATTTTCGGAAATGAAGGTTCCTGGTTCAAATTCTAGTAAAGGTAGTTACTTTTATACGGATTTGAATACTAGACAATGGTTACCGGTGTACTTTGATGGTTGGGGTTTAATTAACCATACTACCTCAGGAATGGTCGGCCTGGGTCTGTACAAGACTACACCTCATTTACACGTCATACACATCATCCTCATCTCAATAGGTCATGGGGTTGCTTATTGTTCTAAATTGAACAGATTGCAACGTACACAAATTATGAATTAAAAATAAATAGTGTATTAATTATGTTTTTTTTTTAATTTTATGACTACAAAGGATTACTTTAGTCTCTTTGGTTAGTTCTTTTTCTTCGGCAGTTTAGAAATATTTTTGTTTTTATTTTTCTTTGTATGACTGCACAGCTGGAAAGAACACGTTTATTTAATGAATGTTCAGTAAGATATTGACATTTTTTTTTATCCTTTATTTTGAATCTTTAACTGTACTATACAGAACAACCAAAAGATGAGAAAACATCGATATTAAATTACAGACAAGAACAGACAGGAAATAAAATTCAACATTCAGCAATGTTAAATTTGGAATAACAATAAACATAAATAATATACAAACGTATGAAAAGAAAAAAAAACAAAAAAGTTCATTTTGTCACAGAAAAGTTATTATCAAGAGTAATAAAACATTTAAACAAAACAAAAATTAAAAATATTTCACTTTTTTTTCAACATAAACATGCAGAAAGAATTAAAGAAGATCTCTGCTCCATCTTCTTTTTAATCTTCTAATGAAGCCTGGTGGACTTGCCATATCACTGATAAGTGGATTATTATGGATTGGTAATTTTGAGTAGAATTTAGTATAACTACTCGTATTTTTGACGATGTCGCAAATGAATGGTGTTTTTAAATCGTTGTGAAGTGTGTAATTTGAGACATAGTATGGTGAACCGGTAATTATACGGAGAAAATTAGACTGGAATGCTTGAATAGTTTTTAAATTACTCAGCTTTGCGCAACCAAAAATTTGAATACCGTACATCCAGATAGGTTTTAAGAGAAAATTGTAGAGTAATAATTTCTGTTTGAGACGTATGGGTGATTTAGTGTGAACAAACCTGTACAGTTGTTTCAAACGTAAGTTTAGTTGAAGTCGTTTTGTCTTAATGCGGTGTTTCCAGGTGATGCGTTGATCGAAATGAAGTCCAAGATAGCGAACAGTAAAATTTTTTTGGGATAGGTGCATTATTTAAGAACAGCGACGGCACCGGTTGTTTATTTAGAGTGAACGTAATGTGAACAGACTTCGCCGGATTCACCTTCATTTTCCAGTCCTTCAGCCAGTTGTCTACTAAATTTAGGTGATGTTGTAAATTTTGAGTGGCCGTTTGTATGGAAAGATCTTGTGATAAAATGGCTGTGTCATCCGCAAACGTCGCTACAGAGGTGTTTTGTGTACAAGGAAAGTCAGAAGTGTAGATCGAATATAGAGTAGGTGACAAAATAGAACCTTGTGGTACTCCGGCTTTTATGCTTTTCATGTCTGAATACGTACCCCCTTGTCGGACTAAGAAGTACCTATCTTCAAGAAACGATTTAAATATAAAATAGTACGAATACGGTAAAATTTTCTTAAGTTTAAAAAGTAATCCGTCATGCTAGACTTTATCAAAGGCAGCTGTCACATCAAGAAATACAGCCGAGGTGAACTTTTTTTCTTCTAATCCTGCTGATATTTTATCCACGACTCTGTGCAGTTGTTGCACTGTTGAGTGCTCCCTCCTAAAACCGAACTGATGGAGTGGGATAACTTTCTTCCTCTCAAGGATTACTGTCAATCGATTTAAAAGCAGCCGCTCAAAAACTTTAGAAATAACCGGAAGGAGACTTATTGGCCGGTACGATGAAGGTAAATGAGACGGTTTCCCTGGTTTTGCAAATAGAACCACTTCAGATAGTTTCCATAGAATTGGATAATGACATGTTCGTGAGATTCCATTGAACACTTGTGTGATGAATATTAAGGTTTTCTTAGGTAATTCTTTTAAAATTTCAGATGTGATCAAGTCATGACCAGGTGACTTTTTTGACGGAAGAATACCTATTACTTTTTCCACTTCAATTAATTTGATTCTCTTGGGTGGAATAGACAAGGGCACTGGACTGGCACGATAATCCTCTACTTCTGCCTCTTTTTCAGCATTGATATCTTCATCAAAGGGTTAAAAACGTTGCAAAGATGTTCAGAAAATAATTCCGCTTTTTCTTCCTCCTTGTTTGCCCAAGAATTGTCCGCCTTGCGTAGTGGTGAGTTAAAAGAAATATGTCCAGTAACGCGTTTAGTGGCTCTCCAAAGCGTTCCGTCGATGGTTGATAGATTCTTAAGTTTATTTTCAGTAACATCACAATTTATTTTTATTATTTCCTTTTTTAATCTGTTGGCTAATCTATTAAAAATAAATTTGTCTTCAGGAAGACGAGACCTTTGCCAAATTCTTCTTAACCTTCTTTTTTCCCGTATCATTTGTCTGATGTACAATGGATACATTGGTCCAAGCTTCGACGATGACGTCTTTGGTGGAGTACAAGACAACGTAGCTGCAGATTGAATTAAGGTTTGAAGATTTTTCGCTGCCTCATCAATATAAGATGGCGACTTCAGTGGAAGACGTAGATTCGTATGATTTTCTAAATATGACCGAAAATATGACCAGTTCATAAGTCCACTCGCTAATGACGGTCGTTTTTGGACAGGGATTGGTTCAGAGCTCAAAGAGAAAAGTACAGCTGAATGATCAGACGACAAATCACTGCAGTCCGCTACCGTATATTTGTTTGAAGTTAGCCCATTTACAAGAAAAATGTCTAATAAGTCCGGGAGTTTAGTTACGGAAGTCGGCCAATAAGTTGGTTTTCTGGATGTTGCAATTTTATATTTTTTATCATCGATGCATTTCAGTAACGTTCTACCACGTGGATTTGTAATTCTCGAGCCCCAGATTGTATTCTTTGCGTTGAAATCTCCTCCGGCTATGAAGTGTGGTCCTAGGGTTGAGAAGAAGTTTTCAAAAGTTTCTTTCGATATGGAAAATCTTGGGGGGACGTAGACCGCCGCTACATTAATTTCTATCGATTTTAAGAAAATTGTGGCTGCAGTCGCCTGAAGATAAATTGTAGGTTCTTGTAGCGGATAAAAATTTTGACGAATCGACGATCTGATAAGTATAGCAGTACCGCCCTGACTTCGGTTGGCAGGATGATCAGTCCGGTAGACTGTAAACCCTTTGATAAAAAAACGTGAGCCAAAGGTTAGGTGAGTTTCGGAGAGAAGGCAAATGTCTATTCTTTTTTCATGTAATACGTATTCTAATTCTGCCAAATGTCGATGGACCCCATTTGCATTCCATAGTAATATGGTGAAGGAATTACATGTCACATTATTGTCTGGCATTTTGTGAAATTAAAACCTGAAGTAGCTGCGTCATTAAAGTAAACAAAGGAGTAAACATGGATTTTATATCTGTAATAAATGTGGTTAATTGTGTAGCAATGTCTGAAGGTGGATTAATGGTGTTTTCTATGTGGCTTGATGAATTATCTCGATATGAAGTTTGAAACGTGGCTGGTGAGTCTGATTTGGCTACCTGAGAGTAAGAGATTTGATGTTGATTGTCCGATTGAACATGTAGTGCCGCGTCGCGATTCGATGGTTGAGCCGTAGATGACGTGATGTGATCAGATGTGTGATTCATCCTGATTGGAAGTGGAGGGAATGAGCGAACGTCAGTTGTAGGCACTCGTACAGTTACATTATCTTGTTTGGCGGGACGAGTAACGTTAGGCGATCTTCGTTTTTGTAACTCTTTGTAGAACTGACATACCTTATAATTGGCGGGATGAGATCCACCACAAAGAGCACAAGTTGCTGGTAAGTCTCGTGGTTTAGTGCAATTTGCAGACAAGTGATCACCTGCACACCGAATACATTTTGGCTGATGATTACAGTAGGCCTGCGTGTGTTGATATTGCTGGCACCGAGAACACTGTGCCATGTTTCTTTTTGGTCGTGGTGATTCTACCTTAATTTTTGAAAAAAGTAATGAGTCCAACTTAAAAACCTCTTGATTATTCGATTTAACCTCTAATTCAACAAAAAAAAGAGGCAGGGGAACTTTATTTCTTGACTTGGCGTTTGCTATGGAACGTACCACGTGCCCTTTAGCGCCCAGTTCAAGCGCTAGTTCAGTAACGTCAATCGTTGCATGAAGCCCACGAATAACAAAGCGGAAGGGTTTATCATCACGTAGTTGAAAAGTGTGGAAGTCAGCATTATTATCCTTAAAATATTTAACTAAAATCCGGTAGGTTTCCGCATTCTTAGGGTAAATCGTGATTCCGGCGGTTGTAGAAGTACACTTAAAATTCTCACCGACTAAACTTTTTAGTAAATTACAGAACGGTAAGAATTGTACATCCGATTTAAAATAAATTGGTGGAGGAATTTTCGATTTATCAGGAATATTTTTTGAACTATTCTTATCCTTTAAAGTTGAATCCGGTAAGTTTGAAAGAGGTTCGAAACGATTTTCTTTATTTATAATATTTGTGTTTGTTGCAATATCAAAATTGTGACGGCGCGGATCGTTCGAATGCATACGTTTTGTTATGGAGCTGTCATCTGTGTGGTTGTCAGATGACTTACGTTTGCACAATACCTTTTGCCAATCGGTATTAGAACATATGTTAATTGGCGATTTGGCCGGATCAGCTGTTTCTGTAAGAACATCTGTATGACAACTTAATACAAAAGGCCGGTGCATGCGCACTGTTGTTTCTTCTTCTGCTTCTTCTTCTAACCCATCCATATTAATAACTACACTAAACTAAAATTTAAAAAAACCTATTTGTAATTGCTTACCATCCAGGTAAACATCTCAAAATACAGTTCACTTACATATTAAGAGTCACTTTACACAAACAATGAACAACAAAAATCAAACTTAAATTATAATCAAACAATATTAGTGACACAAAAAAAATTACAAAAAAATCAAAGGAAAAATTAAAAAAAAAAATTTTAAGAAACGCTATTATTTAACAATTAATAAAAAAAAATGAACTAAAAAGAAAAAAAGAAAAAAATTTACAAAAAAAAAATCACACACGTTACAGTTAAAAATAAAAGCGTGGCGCATTAATATATATAATATTTATTGTAAAATATTCGTTGTAAAATATTATATATATTAATGCGCCACGCTTTTATTTTTAACTGTAATGTCTGTGATTTTTTTTTTGTAATTTTTTTTATTTTTTAATTTTAGTTCTTTTTTTTTGATTAATTGTTAAATAATAGCGTTTCTTAAAAAAAATTTTTTTGATTCTTTTGTAATTTTTTTTCTGTGATTTTTTTGTAAATTTTTTTTATTCTTTTCTTTATAGTTAATTGTTTTAAGTAATTGTTAAATAAAAGCGTTTTTTAAATTTTTTTAAAATTTTGTTTTTAAATTTAAAAATTTTTTTTTACGAACACCTCCACAGCGTATTGTCATCGAAGATAAACAAGTGTGCAAAGTTTGATTCATATTGATACGGTAGAAGTATTAAAATTTTAAGTTGCAAGATTTGATGGATCCAAGAGTAAGTTAAATAAAAGCGTTTAAAAAATACACGTGTTGCTTGTGCTGAAACTAAACCGGAACTTTTGACATTTGTTTTAACAATAAATTTTATTATTCAGGGGTTGGTAATGATTATCAGCTGTCTTTTGTTTGTAGAATGAAGTGTTTACTGTATTGGATTTTGTTGATTAGTTCGCTGTTATGCAAGTTGTTAAGTGATGTAATGTTGTAAAACATTTCAGAAAGTGTTCATTTTCTTATTTTAAATGCGACTTCTCGTAAAAAATATTAATTTTTAAGACAAATGACCCGTTTTCTCAGCTTCTATTAAAGCTACAGTGCTGAGATTTATGTGGCTTTTAACCATATACAGATGTAACTTTTACGAATTCAGTTTATCAAAATCTTGAAAAAGAAAAAAATTGTGTTAAAGTTTTACGCTAAAAATGGTACTTTTACACTCTGTTAAGAGTGTTTAAAACACTCTAGAAATTAAATCTGTAGTTATAAGAAAAAATCCTACACGTAAAAACTGTAAAAGAGGGCGAATTTTCATACAAAACAAAAATGAAGTCTCGATCTGTGATGGTTACTGAGAAAACGGGGCAATGTTAACAATAAGTAAGATCAAGATCCGTGCTTTCCTTAATGAAATATCTTTTTTTTTCTTTTTTTAATAACAATGTAGTATTTCTTTTGCAATCAGTTAATAAACACAATAACTTTAAGCAAATATGAGAAAATCTGAGTAATGTTCTTAGAATTAAAATATGAACAACATTCAGTAGTGTGTTTCAAAAAGACTAAACTGTGAAGAAATAAAAAATATATATATATACACGAAATAACACTTGATGAACTGTGAATCAACATCTTGAAAAACAAAGTTGTTGAAGTTTGAGATGACGATGATAGAGATTAAAACGACGCCAATTATAAGATAGCGATGATTAGGAGCGATGATTGTCAATAAGGTTAACCCTTTCAGTACCAACGTCTGGAAAACAGGACATCGATATATTTTACGTAGCTATAATATCCGGTTTACCGGACATCCGTAAGTTATGGATAAAGTGCCAACGTCCGGATACCTGAACACTTCCAAAAATAAAAAATTAATAATCTATTTTGAAACTACCTCCGTGGCGTCGTGACTAGCGCGCTAGCCTACAAAGCCAAAGCGATAGCTCCAGGGTTCGATTCCCGGCTAGGATCAGGAAGTTTTAACACGTTAAAACCACTGTTAAGGTACCAAAACCCAGAGTAGTTGCCAATGACCAAGCTATCCATGCGACTTTAAATAAACTAAAAAAAGATCTATTTTGAATATCTTTAGTGTTAGAACGATTTCTTTTTTTTATGAATACAATAACAATTAATTTTTAACAGGAAATTTTATGTTTCTGTAACTTTGAAATTTTGGTCGGGAATGGCAGGCTTACACCTGGAAGTTTTCGAAATAACTTTTGTACAAGCTTATTCAAATTAATTGGCACTTTAGATTAAAGTTTTAAATTGTCACCGACCGGGGACCGACGGCACGTGGCCAAGCCTCGCCCGGCATGGTGCTTGGCGCTGAAAAGGGCCGTTTCTTCCGTAAACGGTATTGCCGTTGGTGGTGGGCGGACGCGTCGAGCCGGCGTGTGCGGTGCGGTGTCCGAAGGGTGACGGCTCGGCTACCGGGTTCAGGCCTAGCCTTCCCTCAGCGGCAGTTAGGTCCCCACTGCAACGTGGCAGTGGTGGCCCCCAGAGCCCCGCAGTATCGGGTCGACGTAGGCCATCCTCCGCCGACAGCGCGGCCGAGGTGATTCCCTCCGGGCCTGCGCCGGACTCGCTCTTCACCGTGGTGTCGGCTAGTGAAGAGCGTTCATTGTTTCAACCAGTCACCGTGATCACGGTGGCAGTGATTTTGCGTTCACCGTTACTTTTAATAGTTACTAGTGATTTAGCAATAACTGCGTATATACTTAATATATTTTTCAGTAATCATGAAATAATAATAATAATGTTTTCAGTTGTTATTTCATGATAACAACTGAAGTTTTGATAAATTAAAAAAATGGGCTGCATATATATATATATATATATATATATATATAAAACTAAAATAAAAATTTAGCCTAAAACTGATTAACACAAGGTATCCTAAATTAGCAATAAAAAGAAAATTTTGTGTAAAAAAGAGAAAATACAAGAAACAATTTACAACTGAAAAAATTAACAGCGCACAATATAAATAAAAATAGCTACGTAGAACACGCCGTGCAATATAAATAACACTAATATAATTATGTTACCGCGATCAGAAATGTAAAGGAACAACCCTCGTTTTGTTTAGTCTAGTAGATGAAGAACATAACAAGGGGAAGAGACAGAGAGAGGGAGAGAGAAAGACCGAGAGAGAAGAGTGCGTAAAAATTGAAGTGAAAGAGAATGGACGTGCCGGTTATCAAAGGAGAGCACTAAGCCCAGTGAACAGACCAACATATCTTACGTAGCTATTATGTCGTTTTGTCTATTAACTGTGAACAGTGAATGAGTGAGTGAATTTCTTCACTAGTTTCTAAGGTAAAGCATTCGGTCTGTCTCAAAAGTGACAGTGAACAGCGAATGAGTAAGTGATTTTTATAACAGTGACTGGGGAACGAGAGGTCTGTACTATATCTGTTGAAGTACGGTGCACATTCGCCGTGTCGTCCTGTCTTCCAGTGACAGAAGCGTATCTTTGTAACAGTGACTGGGGAACGGTTACTCGCCTACCTGAATAACTCTGTGGTCACCGTGAATTATAAGTAACCGTGACTCGTTCACAGTGACAGTTCTTTTGTCTCTTCTCTAGTGTCGGCCGACACGCACGGGCTTTCTTCGGCTGACCGGTGCGGGAATGTGACGTCCGCCAACGGTAGCGTCGACAAGGGATGGCTGCGTCCGATCTCGTTTCTGGTGGGCTATTCCCCTCGGCTGGGCTGGGCTTCCTCTTCTTTAGTTGTTCCTTCCTGGTCGGGAGCTGGCGAGTGAGTGAGGTTAGCGGTTCAAAAATACCTGTTTATATATCTCGCCGGCGAGTCCACTTCAAGTCGGCGGGGGTGGCACGGCTTGCTGCGCGTTGGAGGCCCTCTCTGTGGCAGGCTCCGAAACCTCTGTAGACGACGACATTTAGTGGGACAGGTAGCGACAAAATATTGTTTCAGCACTGAAAGGGTTAATCGCTAATGGATTCTGATGGTCTTTTTGTAAATATTTTTCGGTATAATGTTTAATTTCTTCTTTTATGAAGGCCAGGTTAAGGTGATTGTGTAGTATTAATGAAATATCTATTCAAGCTTCAAACACTTAGTGACCAATAAATTTATTTCTTATTATTTTTAAGCAAAACAATATTATGTACAATAGTCATGTGAGTTCTCATGTGGCCCAACTGATAGAACCAATGGGAACACTGAGGGCATTGATGTTTCGGTTTCATACCGCAATAAATTCTTTTATGTAATTTAAAACCGACTGCGCTAGTATACTGTTTATTACACTTATCACAGACAAACGAACTTTTTTGGTTATTACTTTGACTTGAATAATAAGAACCAAAACCATTCCCTGAAACAATAAAAAAAATATTATTACAAAAAAAATTGAAGCAAAAAAAACCATTAAAACTCCGATTTAAGAAATTTATTACACGAGCACAATTTATTAAAAATTTTAATAAGCGACATTTAAAAAAATATGCATACTTTATAAAGTGAATTAAATGCTATTATATATCATACCTGTATATTTTTTTTTTTAAATCTGTAAACAAGTTTCTTCTAATTTTGAAAATTGCTACCTTTCATCAGATTTAGAGCTTAAATTTTTTTTTTTTTTTTTTGTTGCGCCCTGGAGACTCCAGGAGGAGTATAGGACATGTCGTCAGATGTAACACCTGAAATACATATAAGAAACACACTATGTATCGCTACTATCAAGAAAGAAATTCTTGTACACTATAAAAAGTTTCACCGATCAAGTAATTTTTTAAATTTTTTTAAAGGAATTCAAATCCTCACAATACTTTAAAGATTGGGGTAATTTATTTATGAATTTTCTCCCTGCATAAGTAGGTTTTTGTTCAAACAATTTTGTGGAGTGATTAGCCTCATAATAATCATTCCTGTTTCTCGTGTTATGATTGTGAACATTGAAATTCTGCATAAAATTATTTTGCCTAACATACATAATCACCTCAAAAATGTAGAGACAGGGAACTGTAAGCAATTTAAGCTCCTTAAATAGTGGCCTGCATGGCTTAAATAGCTTACTAGGAAGATGCATTAGGTAAATCTTAGGTCTAAGACTGGTTTTTGCGTTTCAAAAGGAGGGACATGTCGATTAAAGACCAACCTGGTTTTGGGCGCACCTCAACCTCAAAAACCGATGTTTTTTTTATGACAGGTTTTGTGATCACCAAGTTTCTTCCTCCAGGCCAAACAGTTACCTAATATTTCTACATAGATTGAAGAGGTTGCGAGAGAGCATCAGCAAGAAAAGGCAGGATCTTTAGCGCAAAGGAAACTGGTTCTTCCACCAAGCCAACGCACCTGCTCTTAAACCTTTTTAATTTATTTTATTTATCAAAAATATTTATAAATAAAAAAGCTATAAAGAAAGTTTAATTCATTTTGGGTCCCCACTCTTTAATGGTCCAAAAATAAAATTAGTTGCTCCACCATTTCTATTTTTTTTTACTTTGATGACGCTAATGGTAGAAGAGTTCAGTACTGTAGTTATTTTTTACTATATTTTCTCTTTAAAATAAATCACGGCCATTTTTCTATTGGGATTGTAAGCATTTTTTTACGTTTGTAAGCTTTTGCATTAAGTGCAATAGCTTTTTTCAGGTTTTCCATAGAAACTTAAAATAAAAACCACTTTATTCAACACATTTTGGGCTCACATTATTAAATATTTAACCAATAATTAATATGTCCAATTTTAACTTGAAACTTGTGACGACAATATATGACAATTTTCAATCCGGTAATTCTTAAGCTATTTTTTCACAATGATGGGAACTTTTACATGCAATTTTGTATTTTCCTTTGTATACGTAACAATATTTTAAAATTCGGAATTTCAGATTTTTAACGATTTTTGAGATTGAATATCTTTCATAGGGTTGAAGATAAAGATGTGAAACTTCAATGAAACAGTTCTTCTTACAATCTTTGTACTCACGTAAAAGAATCTTGCGTTTAACAAGGAGAACAGACTTATAACATGTATAGCATCAGAGACAATTTAACGCTTCACAAACCGTCTAAGAAATTTAAATACAATTAATAACTTCTAAATCACAACAAACGTTGGATTTTTATTAGCTGCCAACGTATTTTATTACGTCTGTTCTAATACAACCTAAGACCAGCGAAAAGTAAACGATAAACAACAGACGAGGAAGATGGCTGGCGCACTTCGAGGAACTCGCCACTCGTTTAAGAAGAAACTACTCTTAAGAAAAGCCATGATTAGACATTATAATACTGTGATAAAAGCTATACTGCGCCTTAAAATGACCAGGAAGGCTGGTCTAAAAATATAAGAGAAATTTGAAAAAAGGATCTTCCGCAATGTGATGGGCAATTTAGGTTACGAGGTCGAGAAGAACTGTACAAGGAAAATGAACGATTAGAAAAACAGGACTAAAATTTAACGGACACCTGTATAGAATGGATGACAAACGGTTGAACCTAACCAAATTAAAAAAAAACCAATTACAGATTTCAAGGGCTTCCATGAAGAGCAAAAACAGAACACCGGGTGAAAAGAAGAAAGAAGAAAAGGCTACAGTGAGCGAAAGCTGAATACAAAGGAATATAATAAACCATGTTACACCATATATACGGTAAATCAATAAATTGTTTTAATTATCAACAAATGTACAAAAAGACAATTTAAAAAATTATAGTTACACAATATATAAACAAAACTATTCACAAATATAAAATACAACAATATAATTTAAATTCTGTATATTTATTATCATTGAATTAATAATTAAAAATAGATAACAAGATATTATAATTATAGGTTACATTATCACAAATAATTAAATTTATAAATTCGGATTTATTTAAGACTAAAATTTATAAATATATGATAAATTAAGTACCATACAACAATTAAGTATTCTTAAATAAACTTAAGTACGAAATTTTTATATAAATCGAATTCAATTTGGTATCAAAACTTAAAAACACTACAAGGAAAGTTATTTTTTGACTTCATTATAAGAAAAATAAACTACAAATGTGTAAAATTTTAACACAACTAGCAGTTATAATGTCAATAATTTTATTTAATTATATTAGTCGCTTGTGTGAGGAAGTCGCCCAGTGGCAGCCTCTCAAAACGATTCACAAAAAGTGCCTATTCCATTGCCTTTTAAGTCTTCTACATGTGGTAGGTGAGGAGTGGAAACTGACTGAATTTATAGATTTATGTGAAAAGAAAAACCTACAATATTCATTTATTTAAATTATAAATTTTATCGAATAACTCCATTCGAAGTCCATCACAATCTCTATTCAGTTTTTACTGAGATATTTCATTGAATACTTATTTTACAAATTAAGAAAATTGTAGTATTTAGAAAATAAACATAACAACCAGGTTGTTTTCAAAGCGAATTTATTAGTTTTTCCATCGAATCCATTAAAAGTGTTTTATGTGTGCACTAGAAGTAAAAGTACTTATAATGCTGTACCTAGGTAAATATAATATAAGAAAAAAAGAGTAGTAATAGGGAAATACTAACAGATTAGCTTATAAAAGAATAGCTTTAGTGTTATTTCTCAGATAGAAATTGTAATACTAGTTAGAAAATTTGCACATTTGTGGGACTATTCACAGAACGATAAAGCAACTAAAGCAAAACTAAAGTTCTACAAAACTAACTTTGAGATATGGGTGCTTTCAAACAGAAAACCAAGCCAAGTAAGAGCTGTGGAAATGAAATTTCTTCGGACAGTGAAGGGCTGCACTCTTGAGGACAAGATCAGAAGTTACGTTATAAAGCAAAAGCTGCAAATATTTAGCCAGGAGAAGAAGATTAATGAGTACAGAATCAACTGGAGTAAGAGAATCCACGGAGCAGGCAGTAATGCTCAATCCGTGAAGTGAATAAAAAGAAGAAGAGTTAGAAAATATGAGTAACCGTAGAGTGTTTTCTTTTGTATTAAAGGCCGAAAAAATGTCCATTAATGTAAGACTAATTACAATAAATAAAGAAAAAAGAAAATATGTCCGAGATAAAATTTTAATTCTGGTTTTTATCTACAACACAATTCTTTTATATGAAATGGAAGAATGAAGAGTCAGTAAAAAACGAAAAATTCAGGTTTTGAATTTAGGATGTACCACTGCTGTAAGATGATATGGAACGAAAAGCAATTCTAAGAACAGATGGATGGAGGATGTTATAAATTATTTTATTTTGTTTGGTGTGGATGTCAGGTCACAGAGGGATTGTGGGTAATAAAAGAGCAAATGTTCTAACTCGACTAGGGTCTGAAGGATAGTTTTAAGGACAAACATATCTGGGATTCAACAAATCTTTGATATGTGGGTACATATGTATTATTGAAACCAAACTGCTGAACTTAGACAAAGAGTGAGAATTATTGGCATCATATTCCATACCTTTGAAGTCACACTTCATGAAGTACTTGGTTTGGTCAGGAAGTAGCTTAAGAATGGCTGTGGGACTGTTAATGGGGCACTGTACCTTAGTAAAAATCTGGTGTGAAACACTCACACAACTTTCTCTTGCCAATGCAAATAATTAACAATAAACCTAACATTAGTATTAAAACATTAGAAATGAACAAAAACTAACCTCAAAAACATAACCTTATTTTAATCATGAGTGAATGACGCAAAATGACAATCGAACTCAGTTTGGCTTAAAAATACGGAAAATCACGCTTTCACGCTAAACTAGGCTCTGTAGAGAAAAATGCTCTAAACAAAAGTTGTAGATCTTTTAATTTTCTATAAATTTAATTATATACACTTTTGTCGTAAAATGCATACTAAGACCGAAATGTTAAAAAAATCGATTTTTCTCACGTTTTCGTGAGAAAAAAAAACAGAAAATCGCAAATTACCGCTAAACTAAGCGTTATACAAAAAAATGTTTGAAACAGAAGTTGTAGGTTTTTAAATTCTCTACAACTTTTATTATATAAGTTTTTGCGCTAAAATTTATATTAAAGCCGTAATCTTAAAAAAACAACGTTTTTACGTGAAAACAGCCTCACCGAGAATTTCAGCAAACATGGCGCCTACCCTATCTTGTAGAGAATAAAAAATTGAGTAAAATAGGCGATTTTAAAAAAATTCGTAGGACCAGTTTTTGAGAAAATCGCAAAAAACTGAAAAATTATACGAATAAACTACTACTTCCGGTTGACCGATTTTGATGAAAATGTTCGTGTCGCGTCCGGTAGTGGTATGTAACTTAAGTTTCAAGTTTCAAGTTCGTACGATGTTCCGTTCTTGAGATATTCTGTTCACACACACACACACACAGACACATACACACATACACACACACACAGACACACACAAAGACCAATCGCTAAAAACATGTTTTTTGGGTTCAGGGGGTCTGAAAACGTATAGATCCGGTGAAAACTCGATTTCGAAAAATCGACATGAAAACAATACTTTCCTTCCTATATATTCATACAGGCAAGAGAAAGTAAAAATCTACATTAGATGGGGATCTTTAGTGATGACCCGTATGTAGACAATGGCGAGGAGGAAAAATCTATTTAAAAGGAGTTATTCAATCTTAGAAGGTCCGTTTCCTAAGTGAATAAGCAGAGATGGGAAAATAAAATATGGCTAACTAAAGCTTCACCATCAAGGGATTAAAAGGACCGCTCATCCAACCTTATACATTTTATTCAATTAAGTAAAATGGGAATCGAACCTAAGATTACTCCTACCAGACACCACACATTATCCACCAAGCTACACTAAACAGAGCACAAAACCCTAACAAAATACTTTTTATACAATAAAAATCTATAATAACCTATAAATTACATTTAAAAAAGTGTAAAATTATATATTAAGATTTTTTTCTTTAATAAAAAAAAATATTCTGAACAGTAAGTCTTTTTGTTCTCAACTTAATACTATAAAACAAAAACTAAATAGATCTCTCTTACAAAAATAAAAAAAAATACTGTGTTTTGCTAACAACATCAAATTTATTTACCGCTACATTTTTTGGTTAAATTTAAATCAAACAGAAAACAGGGTAAAAATAATAAAATAAGGTACAAAAAAAGAAAACTATATCGATTTTTGATATTGTTTAAAAGATTTAATATAACGATATGATCGATAACATCATATCATTTTTGATAAGATCATTTAAGATTTTATGGTATGTGTGATCGAATTTTTAATAAAATAAAAAGTTACAAACTGAAAATATGTAAAATAGTTTGATCTTTCATTAAAACTAAACTTCAAAGGTCTATCTCTAATAGAAGCTGAGAGAAAGGTACAAACATTAACATTAACAAAGATAGGAATACTGCCCGTCCCCAAGCTCTGTGCAGCTGAGAGGTATGCATTACGTCACTACTACTGTGAAAGATTGCGTTAGTAGTAGTAACGGTTTACTTGTATTATGTGTCGCCTCCAACAGCGAATAGTCAAAACAACACCCACATATGTCACCGCACTAGGCAGCCTACTGCCCAGCGAAGAGCAATGAGATGATTAGTACAGTGTTATGACGTAACAGCAATCTGATTTCGTCTTTCCCCTTCATCCCGCAGCTGCAAAAAGCTTAGATTCATACAGTAACGACTCCCCTTACATTTATCTACAGATTCGATTTAAATAAGATCGAATTACCGAGGTTCAACAGTAATCCGGTTAATTGAAAAATTAATATTCTAGATAATACGTCACTCTGCCCCGTATTACTATATAAAAATACTTGTTTACAAAAAATACCATCTTTTTAATAGAATAAAATTGAAATATGATTACTGACTACAAAAGGTTACAATCTTCGATTTAGAATCGGACACAAAATGATTAATTAAGTCAACAGAATCACCATCGCTAGTTGAATTGTCATGTAATTTTTTACATCGTTTAACATGTGATCTTAAATTGACAGGTTGACTGCACTTCTTCGGACAATAAGGGCATTTGAACATCGGTTCTTTCCCACATTCGTATCGTTGATGTTGACGTAATCCACGTTGATACCTGTACGATTTCCCACAAGTCTGGCAAACATTTTCACTCGGAAAATAATGTTTAAAGAAATAATTAGGTACTAAATTTGATAAATTTGATGAAACACTTTGTCTATCTGTAACGAAACATAAATAATATTAGATAAATATTAGAAATCGTTAAAAATAAAACAAAAAGACAACTAAATATCAACCATATCGATTAAAATATATATACATTATATACAAAATTGTACATTGTCAATCAGAATCAAAGTAGTGTAACGGTTCTGTACATTTAAAAAAATTATCCCGCTAACTTACATACTTCTGATTGTATTTAAATATACTACCACATGGAATAAAAAAAACCTCATGTGTCCTGTTTGATGGTTAGTTTAAGACAACCTTTATTTTTAACGTTGTTGTAAATTACAACTTTGGAATCTTAATGTAAAATAAAATATTAATACAGTTTGAAAAATAATTTCGTGTTACTACTTTGGTTAACTAATAGTTAACTAAAAAGTTAAAAAAAAATTTTTAATTAACATAACAGTAATCCCTCGTTATCCACGGGGATTACGTTCCGGAGGGTTACCGCGGTTAGAAAAATCGCGGATAATAATACCTTATAGGAACGAAAATATGGGGGTTAGGTTCTAAAGGTAGTCTGTAGTCGTTTTAAGTATTTAATAGTTTTAGGTTAGGTTAGGTTAGGTCTGCCCATAACAGACAGGTGGAGTGTCAAATTATTTACACTCAATCTGTTAGTTGCAGGGCTAAAATAAATAGTTCTGTTTCTTGTCACATGGTCAGCCAATTAAATGACTGAATCATTAAAGAACAGAAGAGGTAGAGGTGTAAAAGACACTAATCAGAGTTATCTTCTCTGAAAGTAATGAATTTCATTATACAGCCAGACCCTGTGGTGAATGAAATGAAGGTGTCATTTGCAGAGTGGAAAATATGTGCTTTTGAGAGGGCCCGGCATGCTGATAAGTGTATTTTTCCATTCAGTGAGGAAGGCAATGGTAAACCACCTCACTCCTCGTTTTACTTAGTTAAACCTCTACAGGTTCAAACCAGCCTTTCGGCTTATGACCTAAACAACAATAGTTTTAGGAGCATTTTACAATTATTATAATCTATACATATTTAATAAATCCAGTACTATACGCATAAAAACTTTAAGTTGCTTTAAAATAGTTATGGCTGTTTGCTTCTTCTTTTCAAACTCCTTGTGTACTTCTTCGTATGTTATCATCAGCTCCTGAGTCCTCTTTTGAATTAAAGGGCCCTTTCCATGACTGGATCCGTCTCCAATACGTGCTCAGCCAATGCGTTGCCATGCCGAGGATCTCGTTGATGGTTTGTGAAGAAATGCTTGGCATCGTTTCAGGATCGTCGAACACACAAAGAACTGTACGTACGTATGAAAAAGTTAAACTGACACATGGAGGAAAACGTACGGAGAAATTACAGTATGGTGCCTGGGCGTACGTATGGCGGTGAGGGTGGGGTGTTACTGGCGGGGCCCGGTACCCGGTGACGCGCTCACTACGTACAGTGCGCGGAAATCTAGCTTGGCTCATGGCGGCCGTCGCCGTACTAATGTATGACTCAACATGGTACGGACGCCAAAACATTTATTCAAATACATGTTTTCAGAATTGTATGACTTCCCAACCAAGTACGGTGTACACAAGGTGAGAAAACGTACGTATTTTAAGGTTTTAGGCCCACGGACAAAGTCCGCGGATAACCGAAACCCGCGGATACCAAGGGATTACTGTATTTGCAATCAGTTCTTTAAAAATAAACTATAAACAAATCTTTTGAATTTACAAATCACAAGTTGAGGCCTCATTACCCTGAGTACCTCTCATTATATCAATTATTCATATGTTAAAAGAGAAAATGACTATGTTCAAAGATATTTACATTTTACGATACGGAATACTTTTCACTATAATTTTTGTACATTTAAACTCTTTCAGACAAGTTCAAAACATGGTAACGTTTCAGGCGTCTAACTTCTTCTACATTGTTTGGAAGATTTATGGCTAATTCATTTTCGTGACTTTCACGTCATGCCTGATATTTTCTATTAAAACGCCTGACTTCGTCCATTACATCAGGAAGGTTGCAATAATATTGTATTTCTGCATTCCTTAAAAACCATGGCGCCCTTGTTATAGACCGAAGAACCTTATTCTGGAACCTTTGAATTACCTGTATGTTACTTCTGCTGGTAGTTCCCCAAAGTTGAACGCCGTACAACCAAACTGGTTTAAGTAACATTTTGAAAGCAGCAATTTATTCTCAAGAGAGAGTGAAGAGTTCCCGCCAATCAGCCAGTACATCCTTTTGTATTTTAAATTTAATTCATTTAAAAATTTTAAATATTGTGAGTTTTTACTAGTTAAATTGGAATTTAAAACAAATGTTATATTGTAATTCCAATGTGTGTACATTGCAATCGGTTCAATTTAGAACAATGAGCAACCCCATGACCCAATGAGATGAGGATGATGTGTATGACGTGTAAATGAGGTGTAGTCTTGTACAGACCCAGGCCAACCATTCCTGAGAGAGTATGGTTAATTGAACCCCAACCATTAAAGTACACCGTTAACCACTGTCTAGAATTCAAATCCGTATAAAAGTAACTACTTTTACTAGGATTTGAACCAGGAACCTTCGTCACTGAAAATCAGCTGTTAAACAGCTGATTTTGGCGACGACTTTACCTCTAGACCAACCCGGTGGGTTAAAGATGTTATATAATATAAATATTTGCCTGCACTAATAAAATTTAGAAATCAGCTGTTTTAAATAAATAATAGTAAAGTAACACAACAGCAGATTGCTACAGTAGAGCTTGTCAGATGGCTCATGTATGCTAAAGAAATAAGTGTTTGGCTTCCTAATTTGCCCATAACAGGCAGGTGGAGTTTTTAATTATTTGCACTCATTCTGCTACTTACAAGGTTACAAAAAGTACTTCTGTTTCTTATCACGTGGTCACCTAATTATACATATGAGTGAAGCATTTAACACAGAACAGATACAGGTGTAAAAAAGACACTAGTCATAGTTCTCTCAAAATCAGGAATTTTATTATATAGCCAGACCCTGTGATGAATGAAGTGAAAGTGTCATTTGCAGGGTGGAAAGTAAATGATTTCCACAGGGCATGCTGATAAGCAAACTTTTCCACTGAGTGAGTAAGGCAATTGTAAACCACCCCCAAAAAGAAAATTGTGTTTATTTTAAAAATTATTTCAAGACGAGTTTCAGTTAAAATTTCCCAATTTTACTGTCACGAATAAGTCAACAATCTTGCGTTTGTTAAATAAATTTTGTGGACTGAGATACAAGAAAACGTAAAGGTGGATCATCAGTAATAACCGTGGAAGTTCTAGAGGATGTAAAAAAAACCGTTTGATTAATTCTCTTAGAAAATTGCTCAGGAAGTTATCTTCACAAGCTGGGATTTTATATTGTACTGATTTCAGGGATACTAAAAATTACACATGCATGCTTACCGAATCGGTGTTGTACATGAACTGCAAAAAGTAAACCAAGGAAAATGTTTACAGTATTGTCGATACTTTCGTCCTCTTGTCGATGAAAGCAGTATTGAGGTATTAGATGTTTATTTTAGACATGAGGCGTGGTTTCCCTGTGATGGCTATGTTAACAGTCAAAACTGCCGAATATGGAGCACTAAAAATCCTCCCGTATTTCTTTTTTTGATCCCTGTGTGTACACTGCTTCCATTCTATTCAATTTTAGAACAGTAAGCAACCCCATGACCCAACTGGGTGAGGATGATATATGTATCACCTGTAAAAGAGTTTTAGTCTAGCACAGACCCAGAAAGCATGGTTAAGGAAAGAGTTACCTCGGAATTAAAAAATAATATTTTTGAGAATTTTCTTTTTTTTAGCGTTTTTGATTTTCTGAGATGTGCTCCTTTTAACGGTAGCCTATATTTTTTATATTGTAAGGTTAGTCGAAAAACTAATAAAAAACAATTTCAATCGGTTTCTAAGACAAGACTTGCTTTTGCACACAATAAACAACACATTTCCATTACAGATATCTTCCGAATAAAAAAAGATAACACCTTGAATTTTTCAGCAGTTTGAAGCTTGTTCATTTTCCTATTAAGTTCATTTTTTTAAACGTTAGGTTACACAACTGTTTATGTACAAATTGAGTTGGAATGGCGAAGTGCAGACCATGTTGTCTCTAAAAAAGTTAGTTTACCTTAAATTGCTTATTTACGAAATTGTGACTTTGTTGTTTTGTAAACACTTAAAAAATCATAACTTTATTAGTAATTAAGGTAAATCATTTTTTTCCACTGATTCAGCATATTCTGTTCCAACCTGGTTATTATTCTTTAATAAGTCTTAGCAGAACATTTTTTATGGAGTTTAAAAGTTGAAAAAGCAAAAATATCTTACGAAAAAATTAATACAAATTTTCAGAGTAGGTTTATCTTATAGTCAATACCGGCGTCCCTAGATAATTTAATGCTTGTTTTTTCTGTTTATGAATCAAGTTGATTGGGAAAATACAAACCGAGATATGATTTTTTCGTAAAGTACTGAATTTTCACTCCCCCCTCTTGGGGAGGGGTTGTGGTTGTCATAGAATTATGAAAATTTAGTAATGCATTCTCCTTTGCGTCCCTAATAATTAGTTAAAAGCTTCATTCTCCTTAAAATAAAAGTTTTTTTTTGTAGACCCCCCCTTAATTCAACCCCAAACACCGACTATTATTTAAATCCATATAAAAAAGTAACTTACTAGGATTTGAACTAAAAACAAAAGTTTTATTAACGAAAATAAATTTAGGATGTGTTACGTACGAATTCTAACATAACCGAAGGAATAAGGGGCTGACAATGTACTGTTAATGTGTAATGTTAATTGCATAAAGAAAATAAGTACGGAGTAGAAATACAACGGACTGTTAATAGTAGTTAGTTTAGCCGTAACACGCCAACTCCTTAACAACAGTTCATGATTTTTCGTTTCTCATGCCAGAAGGTTTTCCATTGTTTTTTTCGTCTTTTCCAAACCTTTATCAATTTCACTAATCTCCTGAACACCTTTTTTTTGTCATTTGTAGTCTTTTCTTTATCTTGGAACTCCTTGAATACATTATCTTTTTTTCAGAATTTACTTGACACCTACCCAACCTTTCTTTCATCTACTTTAGTTTCTATGAACTAAGGCTATTCAGTGTTTTGTAATTACTGCATCTACTACGAAACTATTCCGTAATTTTTTATAACTGTTCTATGTGCCCATAACAAACAGGTGGAGTGTTTTATTTCCACTCGATCTGCAAATTCCAGGGCCACAAAAAATAGTTGTTTCTTATCACAATGTGACAATGGTCAGCCAATTATATGGCTAAAGCATTTAACAACAGAACAGGTACACAAGTCACAGTTATCTCCTCTCACTGTAATGAATTTTATAATACAGTCAGACCCTGTGGTGAATGAAGTGAAGGTGTCATTTGCATGGGGGGAAAGTAAATGCTTTTCAAAGGGCCTATTATGCTGATAGGCGTATTTTTCAGTCAGTGAGGAAGACATGGTAAACCACCTCACTTTTCATTTTACTTAGTAAAGCCTCTAGAGGTTCAGACCAGCCTTAGAGCTGATCACGTAAACACCAACAACTGTTCTTTACATATGCCTATAAAATTGAATCCCACTCAAGACTCGGCATATTTTCATACGTTATAAAAAATCATTTCATCCTCCGTTGTACAAAACTTACACCCTAACGTCGTCGCTAATGACCGTTGTAGTTGATGCGACATTAAATAAAAATAAAAAAAAAAAAATTTAATTTTCTTTTTTCCTAGAGTACCGATTTTTATAATCAGTGTACCTATTCTTATTTTTCTACTTTTTCATTTCCATATATTTCTTTATTACTTCGTAACCTATATTTTCCGTTTTCATTTTTCTTCGAACCATATATTTTCCTTAAGACATTTCTCTTTTTCATTTGTATTTTCTTCTGAAAAACTCTCCTTCTGATGGAAGATATATTCTGATCCACTTTCTCAATTTATTTTGTTCAGTTTTATTTATCGACCGGAAGTAACTCTATGAACAGGTCTTGTATTTTTCAACAAAATAAAAAAAACGGAAAGTAACACAAAATATTTTATTAAAACCAATCACACTTACAAAATGCATTTAGGAATGCAAACAAATTTATATTTGAAAAAAACTTACATAATATTTACAGTGGTTATAAATTGTAAGATAATACTTTGGTATTGAAATAAGTCTTTGATAGGTAATTAACAATAATTAGCACCACCTCAGGTACATTTTACATTTTTATATAAACATTAATGTATTGATTATAAAACTATAATTTCCAAATTGAGATAATCGGAATAAACTCAGAAAACGTAATGGGTTGTACTGAATTCACACAATAATTGATTACTAACTTTAAGAGCTTCCAAGAAGAACAAACGTAGAACACCGGATGGACGGAGGAAATAAGAAAAGCCAACATATGTTGCGTCGTCTAAAATTACTCTTAACAGGAATAACTTAAAGAAAAACAAAAAATTACTGAAATAATCCCAAAAATTTCCTTAAACTTTCTTCAGTACAAATACTCATAAAATATAACAAACAAATTTTATTATAAGAGAAAACAAAAATAAAACCAACGTATCATTAACGTAGCCTACAACTATAATTCTAAGCCCTCAGTTACAAGTATTTAAAGTAAGTTAAAAATGAATATTCTTAAAATAATCAGTCTTTAGCAATAGGTATTTTTAAAGATAATTTCTAAAGTACGAGGTATACTCGTACATGGTATACGAAAAATAGTATTCATATTTAAAGTGGTGCAATATTTCTGATTGGTAGGATACTTTGAATTACAAAGCGGAATGTTCTTGGTTCGTTTCCTGAACAATATCTAAGAGATAAGAGATCCACTAATGCAGTACAACTGACTTTAGCAGCTAATGGCTAAGGTACTGATGCAACTTTAATTTTTTTGACATCATTTGTAAAATGCATAACTGGCCGTCTTCGTAGCGTAGTGGTAGCGTGCTAACCAACAACGCGGAGATCCCGGGTTCGATTCCCGGCTAAGGTCTGAAAATTTTATCACGTTAAAACCCCAACGTAATAGTACCAAAACCCACAATAGCTGTACATGCGACTTAAAAAAAATGAAGAAAATATCAGAACAGTTTTTAAAACAACTAGTAAATGAGATGATTTCTTTACGTCCGACAGCTGTTTTGCAATTTCTGTTTATGCAGACGATGAGGAAGGTGTTAGATGAAAATGAGTGATGAAAAAATGCCAAACCTGACCGGGAATCGAATCCGGAAACCCGGCGGAGATGATGATAATGAAATGGGATACAATATGTATTAAGACTAGGAGACCCACCGGGTTGGTCTAGAGGTAAAGTCGTCGCCAAAATCAGCTGTTTAACAGCTGATTTTTGGAGACGAAGGTTCCTGGTTCAAATCCTAGTAAAGGTAGTTACTTTTATACGGATTTGAATACTAGACAGTGGTTACCGGTGTACTTTGATGGTTGGAGTTTAATTAACCGTACTCTCTCAGGAATGGTCGGCCTGGGTCTGTACAAAACTACACCTCATTTGTCATACACATCATCCTCACCTCAATGGATCATGGGGTTCCTTATTGTTCTAAATTGAACAGATTGCAACGTACACAAATTAGGAGTAAAAATAAAAAATAAAAAAAAGACTAGGAGAAGACCACCACTCAACCATGAAATTTAACTGGAAATGTTCAACATATGGCTAACGTAACGATGAATTTTAATGGAAATAACTTTTTTAAACACTGATGTCCCGACTCCATCATCCTTGTAAATGTCTTAAGGGGATATCAGTGAAGTAATGATAGGTATAGATGACGTGCCAGTTTGCTACCGTGGTAAATAATAACTTCTTACAAAACCTTGTGAAAATTTCATTATTTTTAAAAAATTTTCATTTATGAATTTTTTAATTTTGATTTTTAACAAATTTTGTTCGGGTTCCGGGTTCGATTCCCGGTCAGGTGTGGCATATTTTTATCACTCAATCTACATCTAAAATCTTTCTTACCGTCTGAATTAGCAGAAATTCCAAAACGGTCGGACGTAAAACCAGAAGAAAATTGTACAGATTTTACAAAATAATTCGTTCATGTACGGGATTAAATTTTCTTAGTAATTTTTACTAAATTTATTGTATTTTTGAAATTACACATATCTAAAAATGTCCATAGATTTGGTAAAAGGATACATCTAGAATTGCCAGAGATTGGTTTAATATAAAAAAAACAAGATTTTAAAGTAAAATTAAATATCGTTGGCCGTAGGTAGTTTTATGTTTAGTTGCACATCAATGGTTCGTAAATGGAGTGCCGCAGCATCCTGGCGTGTCACAAACAAGAGCTAGGAGTGCCACGGTAGTCACTGACTACGTTACAACTCCGTTAAAGCAGCTAATTAAAAAAAATTCGTGGGCAGAAAAAAATGGTATAAAAGAGTAAGAAAGTGGATGATGCAAAGTTCAACTGAACTCTTGAATCCGACCAGAATTTCTGAAACACATAAAGGACCAGTTTCTCATCGAATTGCAAGTAATTTTATTTGAAATACTTATAACTAAAATAATATTTAAACGTTTATTAAAACTTTGTAAACAACTAAACCTTAATTTCTAAACCTTAATTAAGTAAACCCTAATAGCTAATTAACATTTTAATATTATGGGCATTAGTGTGCCATTATGGGTTATTTAAGAGTATGGGCTTACATTAAACGCTAAGAAGACAAAATACATGGTCATTACTAAGCGAGAAAATCCACAGGAACAAATTTTTGCTGGGCAAGACAGAATCGAACAATTGTAAGCCTATAATTATCTGGGAACCCGAGTCAATTGCAGTGCAAGCCACCTGCCAGAAATAAAGATCAGAATTGAAAAGGCCAGGGCAGCATTCCTAAAAATGAGACCTCTTCTATCGGCCCGGGACCTGAGCCTCAAAACCAGAACCCGCCTCTTGAAGTGCTACGTCTTTCCCATCCTCTTGTATGGAGTAGAGGCGTGGACACTCACCAAAGAATGTGAGACCCGTCTATAAGCGTTTGAAATGTGGACCTACCGGAGGATGCTTTGAATACCGTGGACGAACAGGGTCACAAGTATGGAGGTCCTCAGAAGAATGGGGAAAGAGCTGGAAATCCTGCAGAGCATAAAGATAAGAAAACTGACATACCTTGGACATATCATGAGAGGGCCTAAAAATGAGATTCTGCATCTCATAATTCAAGGAAAACTCGTTGGTAAACGCTCGGTGGAACGCAGACGAATATCCTGGTTAAGAAACCTGAGAGAAGCGTTTAACTGCTCGTCGCATGACCTTTTCAGAGCAGCAGTGGACAAGGTACGACTGACCATGATGACAGCCAACCTTCGTAATGGAGAAGGAACCTGAAGAAGAAAAGATGGGTTATTTGTAATGATAAGGGTGCCACGAAAGAAAACTTTGCGCACCACTGGTTTACATGAGCGTTCCGAGTGACTCGCCTATCCAATATAACGCTATATAGCGTACTTTTTCTGATGATAAAGAGAATGGTCATTAAAGAAAATTGGAAGGAAATTCTAATCCAAGGTAAGGACTTTAAATTTAATAAGAAAATCTATTTTTTTAGTTAATTTAAGTCACCTCAACATCACGATCATTGTCAATTACAGCTGGATATGGAACGATGGGTTTCAGCAATTAATAATTCTCAGACCGTCGCCGCAATCGAATCTGGAACCTTCAGTTTTGTAGTCTAGCACGCTGACCAATACGCCATGGAGGCGTTATTTTTTTACAATGTTTAGATAACTTAACCCTTTCAGTGCCGAAACAATGTTCAAAAGTTTGATCTAAAGTCATTTAATTTAAATAAGGATGTACGTCTTGATCAAAGACACATTATAAACACCACAGTAATAAAACAATTAAACTGTCACATTCAATAATAATTAATTAAGTAATTTCATAAAACGCTACTATAAAAATAATTTTAATAAATAATTAAGAACTAACAAAAATATCACAAAATTTTAAATGAAAGGACCATAATTCGTTTGGAAGAAAATCTGAAATTATTATAAAATTTTGAAAAGTCTTTAAATATTATTAGGATTAGGCATTTGAAATTTTTTTAAATGCTTAATACAATCCGGATGGAACTGAAAAACATGAGCTTCATAATCCCTATTCCTATAACATTTTTTCGCACAAAATTGGCACTGAATTTTCGGTTCCTTGCCACAAAATACACGTTGATGTAAAGTTAAGCTCTGTTTATATTTGTAAGATTTTCCACAACTGAAACAATCGTAAAAAGTTCCGGACGGTGGATTATCGGTTATGGTTTTCGCATAATAAACTGGTTGTTGTCCCTGAGAACGTTGTGGATTTAAAACTTCTTTGTACGTCTCAACCGGTTGCGCTTCAAAGCCAGATATCAACTGCAAAAAACCTGCAAAAAGTTTAACCATCACATTAAAATAAGTTTATATTACCAAATATATTTCGTACAAAAATATGTCAGAAAAGATTTCAAAATAACACAATAACGTTTTAACGTTCATAAAAATTGAATTTAAAAATTTCTGTAAATAAAAATAATTAATCATACATTTCTATGGAATTGGAAAACATTATCTTCATAATCCCTACTTCTACAACATTTTTAAGAATAAACAAAGAATTTTTTATGTGCTAGACGTTCAAAAACTCTAACCCGGAACACAAAAACCTAAAAAATTTCTCGAAATAAATTCAAAAGTACAATATTTTGCCCATAACAGACAGGCATAGAGGATAGAGTGTTAAATATGTAATAATAAATATTCATATAATATTCACTCGATCTGCTAATTTCAGGGCTATAAAAAATAGTTCTGTTTCTCATCACATGGTCAGCCAATTAAATGACTGAACCATTTAAGAACAAAAGAGGTAGCGGTATAATGCTGATTAGTTACAGTTATCTCCTCTGAGAGTAATGAATTTCATTTTACAGCCAGAATTTGTGGTGAATCAAGTGAAGGTGTCATTTGCAGGGTGGAAAGTAGATGCTTCTCAGAGGGCCTGCCATGCTGATAAGCATACTTTTCACCTCAGTTAGTAAGGTAATTAAAAACCACCTTACTCCTCGTTTTAGAATCTGTAGAAGTTCAAACCAGCCTTTCGGCTGATGACCTAAACAACAAATATAATACAAGAACTAAGCATTTGATTCCCACGAAGAAAGCTACAAAAACACTCTGTTACTAGTTTCCCAAACTACGGAACCTGCTTCCTCTAAATTTTAAAAGTAACCTCAACATGAAAAAGTTTAAAGCGGGTTTACAGAAATGACTTACGATAGGAAACACAAAAAATAAATTATTACACCTTGAAATGTATTAGCGGAAAATCACTTTTTCTCGCTAAACTAGGCTCTGAAGAGAAAAATGCTCTGAATATAAGTTGTAGATATTTTAATTTCCTAAAAATTCGATTACACACTTTTGTCGTAAAATGCTGTCTCAGGCTGAAATCTTTAAAAAAAATCGATTTTTTTTACGTTTTCGTGAGAAAAAAAGAAAATCGCTAATTACCGCTAAACTAAGCGTAATACAAACAAATGTTTGAAATAAAAGTTGTAGATTTTTAAATTCCGTACAACTTTTATTATGTACATTTTTGCGCTAAAATGCATATTAAAGCCGTAATCTTAAAAAAAAAATTTTTTTACGAGAAAACCTGTCCAAGAATTTCAGCAGACATGGCCCCTACCCTATCTGTAGAGCATAAAAAATTGAGTAAATAAAGCGATTTTTTTAAAAAATCGTAGGAGCCGTCTTTGAGAAAATCGCAAAAAAGTGAAAAATGACACGAATAAACTACTACTACCGGTTGACCGATTTTGATGAAAATGTTTGTGTCGGGTCCTCTAGTAATATCTAACTTAAGTTTCAAGTTTTAAGTTCGTACGATATTCCGTTATTGAGATATTCTGTTCACACACACACACACACACACACACATAGACCAATAGCTGAAAACATGTTTTTTTGGATTCAGGAGGTCTGAAAACGTGTAGATCCTGTGAAAACTCTATTTCGAAAAATCGACATGAGAAAAATAGGCCTATTTTCCTTCGTATATATTCATATAGGCAATAGAGAAAGTAAAAATTAATAAATCAAACGATACTACAGATACGAACATCACCACACCCAACACTTACCACATAATCCACAAATGAGGTTAAAATGATGCTGGAATAGGAATCTTGACGAGGGTGATTTTCTCAAACAAGACAAAACCAGGACATTACACACGTACATCACAAATACTTCTTCTTGTAAAAATATAGGCTTACACTTGTAGATGTTACGAAATAAAGTTAAAAAAATATTTAATTAATTAACCCCTTAACGGTTTATGACGAGATATCTCGCAACGTAAATGTTGTAGAAAAGTGCCCCTGACGAGACAACTCGTAACTGAATTTATCTCGATTTATTCTGTTTTCTATAGAAATATCTCGCCGTAACATTAAAAGTAGTTTACCTTATATCCGTAACTTTAATATTAGTGCTAGTAAAGGTTCCTTTCTATAGGTTAGATGACTCTATGTTATTTGCTTACGTCGTACTCTCCAATGTTGCGTTAAAGGTTATGTTTTGGTTAGTTCGGTGCGTTTCGTTGTAAAGTTATAAGTTTATTATAAGTGTTTACGAAAAGAAATTGTAAGCTATTCGATATTGTTTATAGTTTTTAGTAGTAGGTTTCATTTCATACATAGTATTTAGTCCGGTATTTCAATTCCATTTATTGTAGTAGGATTGTTTAATATTTATTCATTTGTGTTGGTTTTTTAAAATGATGTTTTTGTGCATGGAAATTGATCTATATGTCTTACTCAGTCATATTATACAAAATTACGAAGAAAAAAATTGAGCAGGATATGAACATTTTTGGCTAAAAAAAGGAACTGTTAAGGGTTTAAGTTAAAAAATTAAATAAAATTGATTTTTGTAAATTAATTAATGATAATTGTTGAAAGCCGAGCATGACGTGACGGCAAACCAAACATTTTCCCCTGCAACAAAACACAGTCCAGGCGCGCCAAAAAAAGTACAGATATCAGATGAATTAATGTCCCATAGCCGAGCGAGTGAGAGGGAGATATGTGGCATAACTACGCATGCGCCTAAAGGTCTTTACCGTGATAATCCAAATCTGAAAACATACTACAGTCGTTATCTTGCTTGTTAGTTTGTTGTTGTTGTTGTTGTTGTTTAGGTCAACAGCCGAAAGGTTGGTTTGAACCTGTAGAGGTTTTACTAAGTAAAACGAGGAATGAGGTGGTTTACCATTGCCTTCCTCACTGAGTGGAAAAGTGCGCTTATCAGCATGCCGGGCCCTACGAAAATCACAAATTTTCCACTTTGCAAACGACGCATTCACTTCATTCACCACAGGGTCTGGCTGTTAATGAAATCAATTACTTTCAGAGAAGATAACTCTTGATTAGTGTCTATTAGGTACACCCCTACCTCTTCTGTTCTTAAATGATTCAGTCATTTAATTGGCTGACCATGTGTTAAGAAACAGAACTATTTATTTTAGCCCTGCAACGAACAGATTGAGTGTAAAAAAATTGACACTCCACCTGTCTGTTATGGGCTTGTTAGTTTACTGAAAGCATAAACGCTTGCTCACAACAATGAGTAAAATTATAAGACAATGTTATTGGAATGGCACGTATGGCTTGTGCGAGTGAGAGCGTTATGTCATTCTCTCACTCCCACGGCTAGGGGACTTTAGTACATCTGAATATTATACTAATCACTTCAAAAAATTAAAGTTGTTTGATTGAATATAAGGGGGACACTACGAGCACAACAGTAATAAAACAATAAATTAAACTATTATCAATATAATATTTAATCACTTAAAAGCTACTATAAAAATAACAAATCAATATAAAAGCACTAACATAAAAATATCACAAATTTTTGAAATGTATTAGTAACAGTTTATTAAAGTTATACTTTTAATTTGGGTGTCATCAAGTTTTTTGAAGAGTTTTCCTTAGCCACTTAAGCGAATGGTAGGTCAGTCTTCTATTTGCAGTAGTATAACCTCCCCATTTCCTCCCCTAAATTTGTATTTGATTTATTGCACCTCATGTATATTATTTTACGTAAAAAAATTGTTTAATTTATTTATTTATTTATAGATCTCGTATTTACTAATCAATCACCCTTTATCATTTTCATTAGTATTAAAAGGTAAAACAGTTGTATGTAAAAATATTCGGTGAACGGAACGGACAATTAAGGGCGATTACACAGTAGTTCGTTAAAATGAAAAGTTATCACCAAAAGATTTTGGGAGGTGCCTTAGAACGACCGGGAAGGCTGGTCTAAGAGAACCGGAGAAAGATCCTCCGCAAGATAATGGGTCGAAGATAGTAGACGTATAATATAGGTTACGAAAAAGAGAACTGTAAAAGGAAAATAAAAGATTAATGGAAACTATTCCAAAAATAACTGAAATTTTATGGAAACCTGTGTAGAATGAATGACAAACGGTTGGCAAAACAAATTTTTAATCACTAAACTAAATAGATCCAAAGTGTCACATGAATTGTTTAAAGAAGTCACAAAGGCATTAAGAAAACCGGAATAAACTGAGAAAACTTAATGAACCGAAACAAATTCAGACAACTAATTAAGGAATTTAAGGGCTTCTATTAAGAGCAAAAACACAAAATCGAGTGGAAAGAAGAAAGAAAAAGCCTACAGTGAGTACTAAGAATGTAGGGTGCAAAAAGAGCTTTAAGAAATGTCTTAAGTCCTTTCACGTGATGTAAAATTATGCATATACGAGAAAAACCTGAAAAAGGGTGGAAGAACATACCTCATAGGTTTCAGTGTGGTACAAAATAAAATATTTTAAGCAATATCTAAGGGATAAACGATATCGATGTGTGTAAGCATATGTCGTTTCAATGAAGTCTTCCTATGGAATTTTTTGGAGCAAGTACGGCATTCAAATTGAGGATCGACACCGCATTCAAGTCTCAGATGTTGATTTAAACCTCCTTTCGATCCATACCGTCGACAACATTTTGGGCACGTAAATCCACAATCACTATTTGGCCATTTTGGATTATTTAAATTCGACGGGAAAAATTCGATTTCTTCTTGAAACAACGAGAATGATTCACCTACACAACAAAATAAAAAATAAAATGTTAATTTTTATAATAAGGATTTAATTTTAACGTAAAACACAAGAATTTACTTTGTTCCCGTAGATAAAAAGTGAAAATGAAACACTTTTCCTGAATTCCTGCAACAGCATACTTAGATTTATTCAAAGTATGAAAGATAAACAAAAGAATCGTGTATTGTTAAGTGTTTTGGGTAGATAGGATTTGTTAGTAACCTGTTTAATTGAATATTTCTACTGCTTTGTTTATAGTTCTATCAAAGATAAAAGAGTCTATTTTGTCTCTCGTATTCAGATGTTGTAGAATTGCTCAAGCTAGAAAAAAATCCTTTGAAATAAAAAACAGCTAACTACAAACATTGATTTACAGATTAGGAAAAATTTTTTAAAACATTATGTTTGGAGTGTAGCATTATACGGGAGTGAAACGTGGGTGATAGGGGCTGTAGAAAAAGAAGAGGATAGAAGCTTTTGAAATGTAGTGTTATAGGAAAATGTTAAAGATTAGGTGGGTGAACAAAATAAGTAATTTAGAGGATGTTAGGCGAGTGGATGAAAAAATAAGTAAATGGAAGCATTTTACCAGAAGAAGGGATAGGCTAGGGGAGCATATCTTAAGACATCCAGGTATTGGGCTATCAAATATGGAGGGTAATATTGAGGGAGTAAATTGTAGGGGGAGGCAAAGATTAGAATATGTAAAGTAAATTACAAAAGATGTAGGGTGTTACAGGTATATAGATATGAAACGACTTGCGCAAGATAGAACAGCTTGGAGAACGGCATCAAACCAATCGAGAGACTGATGACAAAAAAGAATTCAGATGTTCGGCATCTTTCCAGAAAAAACCGCGCTTTATATAGACCGTTACCTAGTAGGTCAATCACTTGTACTTGGAATGTGAATTTGGTCAGTCTTGTCGGACCTTTTACAGATAAGAGTCGAATCGAACCAGGGATCTCCGCTTAGTAGGCTATCGCGCTATCCAATATATCACGGAAGCGGCCATTTTTTCCGTTTTTTTTTTACATTGTTTAATACGATAGGTTGTACATTATTTGCATTGGCAAAAGAAAATTGCGTGAGTGTTTCACACCAGATTTTTATATTTTTTTATCAAAATTTAAGTTTAAAGTGGTTAGTTTTCATTTAGAGTCTATGATTAATTAAAATTGGGTACATTTTTCATTATTTACAATGCCAAGAAAACCCAGTGTTAGTGTTTCACACGAGGATTTGACATTAAAAGGTCAACTGTTTGTTAAATAATTTGTTTAGATTACGTATTAAAATAACATTTATCTTTAATAGAAAATATAGGCTACTTTGCAATTTTGCGGCAAATTATCAAAGAAACTAAGTCGGGTAAATGAAACGCCCGACAGAGAGGCTAGGGGACGCACGTGTGGCGTCATACTGTTGGGAGTTTTTCTTTTACACCCAACAAATCCACAAATGTTTGGTTACCTAATCTGTTCTGTAGTTTTCATATGTTCATTTTAAGTAATTCCTTAAGAAACAAAACAAAATACAGAGGAAAGAACCCAAAGCCAGGCCCCCATTTTGTTTTAGAATTCTTTTAAATTCCATGTTGAACAAAATTAAATCAAAATATTTGAAGTAACCCTATATACCTTACTTAATTCTACAATTTTTGAATTTTTCTTAAAATCATTCTGAACTCGTTTAAGAGTAAACAAATATTTTGTTGTAAATATTACATTCTGTTGATTTTTTTAAATATTCTAATGGCAGGTCCCTACAAAATTATTTCAAAATAGGTAAAAATTAATGGTAAATTGATACTTAAGGAGTATTTTATCCTAAAAACTACAACTTTTACTTTAAGCATTTTTTTCTACAGATCCTAGTTTGGAGTATTTACCTCCAAGCTAGGATCCTAGTTTGGATGTTAATACTCCAAACTAAGTAACTACTCCTAGGTAGGTTTCCATACTCAAACGCTGATATCTAACAAGTGTCGTTCATCTAGCGCAGTGGTTCCCAACCCGCAGTGGTCTGCGGACCACTCCGCAGTGGTCTGCGGACCACTCAGCCTGAAAGTGAACTACCACGGACCACCCATTACATTATTGCATATATCTTATCAGTTGTAACCAAATTAAAAGGTGATTAAATAAAACAAATTTTTAGAAACAAACTATTATTATTAATTAAGAAACTATTATTACAAACATATAATTGTTATTTTCAGAAAGTAGGGTACATTGTAGGCCTACATCACAAAAAGTAAAAATATTTTAATTGTAAATTGTCTTTTAATAAAATAAGGAATACAGAATTTACTTAGTCAAAATAACAATGAAAATTAAAAAATTAATTAAAAATGAAATGAAAATTTCAATGCGACTTTTGTGCACGAATCTTTCTGACTAGCTAAGGAATTCTAGGTTTTAGGCTCTTGCTAAGAGCTACTCTCAAATCACTGCTTACACTAAGCCGATTTCGTTGTTTGTTTTTAATTAACAATAAACTAGAGAACCCCTGCTCACACAAATAAGTGGTTGAAAAAAATCATAAGATACCGCAAAGCTACTTGCCGAATCTTGAGGAAGAAGCCCAGAGCTTTCTTACACCACAACTTTACTAATCCCTTTACTTAATCTGAATCTTGAATGTATTTACTTAATCTTGTTCAATGAAAATCGTAACTTTGATTTAATCATGGGAAAATATTACTTTTTTATAAGTAGTTACCGGACTCTCACGGACCACCCCGAAGGCTCTCACGGACCACCTTTGGTCCGCGGACCACCGGTTGGGAAACACTGATCTAGCGTAAGACTTACCACATTGCCAGCACGTGTGCCGATCTGAAACAATTCCAACTTTAAGACATATATTACACAATTTTTCTTACATACAATCGCACCTATTTTCAATCATTTTATAATAACATAATGATCATATATTTCGCAATATTTAAAAAAATATATTTAGGAAGAAAAGTTTTACCTATTTTCGTCTGTTTTCATTTAATGAAAAACCAATTTTTTTAAAGTTTGTGTTTCTCTGTCATTGGCCTACTTTACATCATTCTCTACAGAATTAAATTCTCAACAAGTTTCGTTTAAAAATTGTATGTGTTTGTTACCCATTTAACAAAGTTAATAAACGTCAAGAAAACATGATTTTCGAGACCGATTTTTGCATATTTCGTGAGATATCTCAAAATATACTCTATTTAAAAGTCTAGGACCTATTTTATTAGATCTTTCATAAAACCTATTCAATTAAACACCTTAATTAAGACCCTACAAATCTAAGTACGGCTTTAATGGAACAAGGGAATTGAAATCCGGGTGATTTTTTTTCACCAGTTGTCATTCGCTAATGAAACGTTTCCAGCCTATGTTTATATGAACCTTTTTCATTAGTGTCACCAGGGGAACAAGCCCTGAAAGTTTCCCGTTTCACCGTAAGACACCCTGTATACAGAACACAGGAACTTCAAAAATATTTAGTTTAAAAATCATCTAACCCACCGGGTTGGTCTAGAGGTAAAGTCGTCGCCAAAATCAGCTGTTTAACAGCTGATTTTAGGAGACGAAGGTTCCTGGTTCAAATCCTAGTAAAGGTAGTTACTTTTTTACGGATTTGAATATTAGACAGTGGTTACCGGTGTACTTTGATGGGTTCCTGGTTCAAATCCTAGTAAAGGTAGTTACTTTTTTACGGATTTGAATATTAGAAAGTGGTTACCGGTGTACTTTGATGGTTGGGGTTCAATTAACCATACTCTCTCAGGAATGGTCGGCCTGAGTCTGTACAAGAGTACACCTCATTTACAGGTCATACACATTATCCTCATCTCATTGGGTCATGGGGTTGCTTATTGTTCTGAATTGAACAGATTGCAACGCACACAAATTAGGAATTTAAAAAAAAACATGTAGGCTACCCGCTGACTTGGTTAAGGTCTATATACACAACAAAGATAACATCTACTTTCTATCATATTGTCGTTGAACCAGTGTTGCTTCTGCTGGACGGGCACACACACAATACAACTCACGCTGAAAATTTTTAAGTTGTTAATCCGGCTTAAAAAAATCACGTAGAGATAATTTCAACGCCACCAAACTCAACGTACCGTAAGCAACTATTAGATAAAACATTTATTAGTTCATTTAAAGCTTATTACAGCGACGAAGTTAGAATGCACTTCAAGTTCAGTCAAGAACTTGTAAGCGATAAGTTCACGACTGAACTTAAAGTTCATTCTAACTTCGTCGGTTTAATAAGCTTTAAGAAGAATAGTACCCAATCGAATAAATTTTTAAAAAACTCCCTTTCAAGAGACAACGCGTCTCATACTGGTGATAATTATTAAAGGCTTACCTTTGAACTATGACAAAAACTATTAGTGATATCTGTATCTACTCTTTAAGAGGAATCGAATGACCCTATTTTTGCTTCCAAATTCCTACTTTTATTTCTTGACTTCCTATTAAGAAATTTGATAAATGCTCCTTGGTATGCAAGAAACACTAAAGTGCAAGAGTACTTAAACATTCCATTTGTTAAAGAAGAAATAAGAAGGCTCAGCGAAAAATATCACGTAAAATTGTCATCGCATATAAATCATTTGGCTTTGAATTTACCAGATAATAGTGAAACTACCAGACGTTTGAAACGGCACCATGTTTTGGATCTCCGTGACAGATTATAAAGAGACAAAAACTAAATAAAGAAAATAACACACTAAAATAATTTAAAAAAATTTTTTTTAAATAATTAACATAAATAACTAACAGGTTAAATGTTTCATTAATACAAATGACTCTTAAAAACAATTAAAAATGAAAAAAATTCAGTAGTTAAATTGTTCATAAAATGTATTTTTAGTTGCTTTGTTTTATGTAAGGGCTTTAATGGAAGCCCTCTCCTTCATGTTATTTTGTATTATGTCCATTCACTTATAGTAACTTCTTACCGATTGTGTACCTATAATAATTATTTATTAAAAAAAAATTCTTGACTTCCGGTTTTGAGCCACTTCCGGTCGAAACCGGAACTTCAAACCCAATCTAGACCCACTTAACTTTTGGTGTAGATGACAAATCCGAACCGTTTGTTGCTATGAAAGTTTCTGAGATGTGGGTGTGACGATGGACGGACTAACACCGAAAAATGATGATGACAATTTTAAAAATTGTCACCAATCAGTTTTCAGGTTATCAACTAGAATTATATTTTAAAATTATTTTTTTTAAAATAGTTTGCAACTACAAGTTCACTTTTAAGTTCTTTACACATCCTATACTACTCCGTTTTGAAGTCTCCCGGACGTAATTCACAAAATAACCATTAATTATTTCCATCTATCACAATTCATCGTCTACAATCTAACTAACGTTCACAAAAATCGGACTTAAAAACCTAATAAATAAAAAATAAAGTAAAACAAAATAAACAAGGAATGGAAACAAATATAATATTTAAAAAATAATTTATTTCTTACGTATACTTTTACAATATGTAGTTTACTAATGTATTTCGTTCAATATACCTTGTAAATAAACGAAAAACACTTAAAAAAACAAAATACATAATTTGACATTTAAAAACAATACTCTTTATAATACCTTTCAAATACATTACTTTAAAACTTAAATTAAGTCCTTATAAAATGGTTATTCTAACATCACAGTTAATCTTATATTTTATAATAATTAAAGAAAAAACTTTTAGTAAAGGTAATAAAATGTAAAATTGATCTTTACTTAAAATTAATAAGAACTTATAAATACAATTGGTACCTAAATAAAATAAAAAAATTCATTAAGACTAGTAATTTCATATTTAAGTATTTTTACTAAACAAAAATAGAATAAATTTTACAATTAAAATAATAATACATTATTCTTAAGACTAAATAGGAAAGGAACTATTGTACTGACTTATTCAACACAACATCACAAATGAAAATTCTTTGAGTAATAAAAAAAATTGTTTCCAATTTGAAATTTTGTGACCGTGCCAGAAAAACGTGAAAATCAAAACAGGGCAATAGATTGTATGTTATTATAAAAAGTTTAAAAACAATTTTTTACATTATTACTTTAATTACAAAATAATGACTCGGTTGAAAAAATGAGACGACGCGCCTCATGGCTGGTGGTAATTTTTAAAAAATGCTTACCTTTGACTTTTGGCGAAAATCATTAGTGATTACTGTATCTACTACTCTTTAACACGAATCGAGTGAGACTATTTTTGTTTCAAAATTCTGACTTTGATTTCTTGACTTCCAGTTTTGGGGCACTGGCGGTCGAAACCGAAACTTTAAACTCAATTTCAACCAACTAACTTTTTGTGTAGATTACGAATCCGAAAATCGTTTGTTGCTGTCTCTTGTAGTTTCTGATATCTGGGTGTGACGGACGGACGGACAAAGGAAAATGATGGATGACAATTTTAAAAATTACCGCCAATTACTAAACCACACGATAAAATTTGAAAATTATAACCTCTATAAGTTGTTGGTAAACCTGATAACGTATCTATATATTTATAATTAATATAATTTTTGGTATTGTCATGACAATTTGACGGACGTGTGAATGCATACATGTGAATGCAGTGATTTTTTTTAAATTATATAATTCTAAATGCCCATATCACAGGCAGGTGTAGTGTTAAATTATTTGCACTCGATCTTCTAGTTCTAAAGATCTAGTTGTGAGTCACCCAATTGTACGACTGAAGCATTTACGAATAGACGAGGTATAGGTTTAAAAGACAGTAGTCAAGAGTTGCCTCCTCTGAGAGTAATGAATTTCATTATACAAGGTGTGGCTATTAAATAACGAGACTGACATTGTAAAAGATTTAATTTTTATTTTATACATAATAATTTATTGTCACCTTCAATACACTACACTCCTTCTCTATCCCTACAACGCTTCATGCGAATTTTCCATTGTTGGAAACAGTGCTGGAAGTCATCTTCTGTCAGCTCCTTCAGGACACGTGGCGCTCAAAAATGTTTGAAATGAAGCTCGCAAAAATGTTTGTACTGACACTTTGTGCGCGATTGAAAATGACCCAATTTTTTTTTGGAAACGGTAATGACATGTGATGAAACGTAGTTTTTTACTTATGATCCAGAAACGAAGCGCCAATCCATGCACTGGAAGAACTGAACTTCACCAAGAGCCAAAAAGCTTGAATGAACAAGTCAAAATTTAAAGCAATGATGATTGGTTTTTTTTTATATCCATGGGATTGTCTACCTTCACTGGGTTCCTGAAGGTCAAATAATTAATCAATATTACTACCTTGAGGTACTTTCTAAACTACGACAAAGAGTAAGGAAAAACGCCCCGAAATGTGGAAGGACAAATCATGGGTTCTCCACCAACACAATGCGTCAGCTCGTTCCGCGTTATCTGTCAAGAGGTTTCTAGCCAAGTACAGCATCTGAGTGTTAGAATATCCACCTTATTCAACAGATTTTGCACCATGTAACTTCTACCTGTTCCCTAAGGTGAAATCTGCATTAAAAGGGACAAGATTTCAGTCTGTGGAGCTGTAAAAGAGAAAGCGGCACGTGTCCTGAAGGAGCTGACAGAAGATGACTTCCAGCACTGTTTCGAAAAATGGAAAATTCGCATGGAGCGTTGTAGGGATAGAAAAGGAGTGTATATTGAAGGTGACAATAAGTGATTACGTAAAAAATAAAAATAAAATTTTTTACAACGTCAGTCTCGTTATTTAATAGCCACACCTCGTACATCCAGACCCTGCGGTGAATGAAGCGGTGTCATTTGCAGGGTGAAAAATTGATGTTTTTCAGAGGGTTTTTCAGAGGGGAAGCCAGAGTGGCCTTCAACAATATGCGAAAAATTTTCAAAACTCACGACCTTACACTTGCTATCAAAATGCGTCTCCTTCGATGTTATGTGTTCTCTGTACTGTTCTACGGCGTGGAAGCTTGGACGCTCACTAAGGCCTCAGCCAGGAGGCTTGAAGCCTTTGAAATGTGGTTTTATCGAAGAATGTTGCGCGTATCATGGAGGGACAAAGTCACCAATGTAGAAATTCTTCGAAGGATGAATAAAGATAAAGAGGTTCTTGACATCGTGAAAGTGCGAAAGCTCCAATACCTGGGACACATTATGCGCAATGAGAACCGTTACGTGTTGCTCCAAAAGATTCTGCAAGGAAAGGTGTATGGTGCGAGAGGTCCCGGTAGAAGAAGGATTTCATGGTTGAACAATCTAAAAACGTGGTTCAACCAGTCGACGACCCAACTTTTCAGAGCAGCTGTTTCCAAAGTCAAGATAGCCATCATGATAGCCAACATCCGAACCGGATAGGCACCATAAGAAGAAGAGGGCATGCATGCTGATAGGCATACTTTTGCAATTAGTGAGTGTTGGCATTTGTAAACCACCCCTTACCCCTTGTTTTACTTATTAAATCCTCTACAGGTTTAAACCAGCCTTTCGGCTGATCACCTCAACAACAACATAATTCTAAACAACAGACAGGAAAATGTTTAACACAAATATTCTAATTTATCACTAATAATACCACTTATATAAAAATATTAAAATTTAAAATACAGAAAAATTCGGTTATACCATGATTCAATCGGCATTATTTTTACGTTATACCTGGGCATTTCTTTTAGAAAGTAAAATTTCCCTTTTAATTTATTCTTACAAAATACAGGGTGATTCATGAAGTTCTCCCCCCACTTCTACAGCACCTTGTACTAGTAAAAATAATGAAAAAATATTATATAAACATAGGTCCGAAAACGCTTCGTTAGCGAGTTACAGCTAGCGAAAGTTTCGCCTGGATTTCAGATCACCAGGTGAAATGAGGTCTTCCTGGAATTGTGGTAAGGTAGATTAAGGGGCAAATTCAATCATTTCTTATGGTTTTTGATCTGATAAATTGAATAAAACAGGTCCCAGATCTGTAAGTTAAATAGTTTTTAAGAAAACCAGTGTCAAATGCAAAAAATGGAGTGAAAAACTTATTTTTTCATCTTTGGGCAAGGATAACTGTGTTATTTCACCAAGAAACAGTTAAAATTTTTCAATAAAACATGTAGAAAATTTTATTCTGAACAAACCGGTGTAAATTAAGTACACAGAAAGCGAATAGATGTTTGATTAAATGAGTTTTTATTCATAAGAGTACAAAGTAAAATTAACCGGAAAAACTAAAATGAAAAAATGTGTTTTTTTCACTCCATTTTTTTGCATTTGACACTGGTTTTCTCAAAAACTATTCGCTTTCTGTGTACTTTATTTACACCGGTTTGTTCAGAATAAAATTTTCTACATTTTTTATTGAAAATTTTTAACTGTTTCTTGGTGAAATAACAAAGTTATTCTTGCCCAAAGATGAAAAAATGTGATTTTCACTCCATTTTTTGCATTTGACACTGGTTTTCTCAAAAACTATTTAACTTACAGTTCTGGGACCTGTTTTATTCAATTTATCAGATCAAAAACCATAAGAAATGATTGAATTCGCCCCTTAATCTACCTTACCAGAATTCCAGGAAGACCTCATTTCACCTGGTGAACTGAAATCCAGGCGAAACTTTCGCTAGCTGTAACTCGCTAACGAAGCGTTTTCGGACCTATGTTTATATAACATTTTTTCATTATTTTTACTAGTACAATGTGCTGTAGAAGTGGGGGGAGAACTTCATGAATCACCCTGTATAACATAAATCTTTGTTTTGCAATTTTGAAAATCATATGGAATTAATTATATTTTACAGGCGTTTGTTATGGTTGCATTCAGTAATCCATGCATTCAATAAACAAAAATCATTTTTTTTTTTGGTTTAACGTCCGAATGTTCTGAAATTACTGCTAATGCAGACGGTGAAGGATGAAATGATTTTTTGTAACGTATGAAAATATGTCGTGTCTGAATGGGATTCAAACCCAAGACCGCATGATGAGAGGCGAGCACGTTACCAACTACACCAATGCGGCCGGCAATACACAAGATGTGATTAATTAATACAATAATATTTAATTAATAATTAATAAATTGAATTTCTATTTTCCGTGTGTTATTGGAAAAAACATTATTTTTTTCTTTTCCTAGATTAAATTATCTTTTAAAACGCTTTCATTCACTAACAGAGAAACTTAACACAAAGAAAAATCTGTTAAATGGTAGAAGAGACGCATGAGCACTTTACAAAATTCCCTCTGTTCCTTATTCCGTTTAAGTAATGCTACACTTATCAGAATCGTCTTTACGACCTTAGTAATCTGTTGGCTATAAACTTGTTAAACAATTTGAATACTATAAGGAGGTTGCAGAGAGTCCATGTTTTAAATTTAGTTGAGATTGATTTTTTTTACACCTTTAGAGCTTAATTGTATGTAATACAAGTTGTACATAACAAATACTGTTGTTGTTTAGGTCATCAGCAGAACGGCTGCTTTGAACCTTTTAGAGGTTTCACTGATTAAAATGAGAAGTAAGGTGGTTTACCGTTGCCTTTCTCACTGAGTGGAAAAGTACGCTTATCACCATGCCAGGCCCTCCGAAAAGCACAAATTTTCTACTCTGCAAATGACACATTCACTTCATTCACCACAGGGTCTGGCTGTATTATGAAATCTATTACTTTCAAAGGAGATAACTCTGATTAGTGTTTTTTACACCTCTAACTCTTCTGTTCTCAAATGATTCAGTCATTTAATTGGGTGACCATGTGATAAGAAACAGAAACATTTATTTTAGCCCTGCAACGAACAGATTGAGTGTAAATAATTTGACACTCCACCTGTCTGTTACGGGCACTAACAAATACTATAATGTATTAATGTATTAATGTATTAATGTATTAATGTATTAATACCATCATAAGTCGTAATTTTTTAATTAACTATAAATATACATTTTTTTCTAGTTACCATTAAAATGAAAATAATTTTAGTTTTTAGTTATTAAGTTGTTATTTAATAATTTATTTATTTTGTTAATTTTTGTTTAGTTTCCTAATATCATTTAATGTTTGTTTATACTCGTAATTCTCCGACAGCCCATAACAAACAGGTGGCGTGTCAAGTTATTTACATTCAATCTGTTTGTTGCAGGGCTAAAATAAATAGTTCTGTTTCTTATCACATGCTCAGCCAATTAAATGACTGAATCATTTAGGACCAGAAGAGGTAGAGGTGTAAAAGACACTAATCAAGAGTTATATCCTCTGAAAGTGATGAATTTCATTACACAGCCAGACCCTGTGGTGAATGAAGTGAAGGTGTCATTTGCAGAGTGGAAAATATGTGCTTTTCAGAGGGCCTGGCATGCTGATAAGCGTTAGAGTAAAGAGTTACGGCTCGAACATAACAGGTAAATGGTGGTGTTTTAAATTATTTGCACTCGACTGCTAGTTCCAGGGCTACAAAAAATAGTTCTGTTTCTTATCACATAGTCGGCAAATTAAATGACTGAATCATTTAAGAACAGAACAGGTAGAGGTGTAAATGACACTAATCAGAGTTATCTCCTCTGAGACTAAAGAGTTTCATAATGCAGCCAGACCCTGTGGTGAATGAAGTGAAGGTGTCATTTGAAGAGTGGAAAATATGTGTTTTTCAGAGGGCCCGGCATGCTGATAAGCATACTTTTCCTCTCAGTGAGTGTTGGCAATGGTAAACCACCTCAATCCTCGTTTTACTTAATAAACCTCTACAGGTTCAAACCAGCCTACAGGCTGATGACCTAAACAACATATCTCTCTGTAAATAATTTGATGTTTTCTTTCATTTTCATAACTACTGTTTTTATGTTTAATTCGTAGAGAATGGTCGCTGGAGACTTCCCTACTTCTGTCAGTGTTATTATATTTTATCAAAACTATTTACTAAAAGTTAAACATAACTGATTGTAAATTTTGTCAAATAAAAAAAAAAGTCATGCTATCATGCTACTCGAATGGACTGTACGTTATTACCGGATTTTCGTTACAACCGACTTCGTTATAACCGAATTTTACTGTACTACGAGTTTGGTTAATATACGATAATAAATCAGACTTTTCCGTTAGGCATAGCAGTTAAATGGACGTTATAAACGTGTGATCTTAAATTGTGCCTCAACCGCATACGCCTCGGACAATAAGGACACTGAAACTGAGGCTCCTTATTACACTCGTATCGATGATGCCGTACTAATGAATCGTGTCTCGAGTATGATTTTCCACATTCCACGCAAGCAAATCTGTCTCCAGTTACAGTTTTCACGATCTGGGTTCTTTCTGAAACAATAAAACTTCTAGGTTAGATAACAATACTAAATAATATCTTCGTTTTAATTACAAAAATATAAATAAAAAAATTCATGGCCAGAGTTTTGGTGTAATGATTAGTGCATATGAGGTGTGGCTATTAAATAACGAGACTGACATAAAAAATTTAATTTTAATTTTATATACATAATCATTATTGTCACCTTCAATATACACTCCTTCTCTATCCCTACAACGCTCCATCCGAATTTTACATTGTTGGAAACTGTGCTGGAAGTCACCTTCTGTCAGCTCCTTCAGGACACGTACCGCTTTCTCTTTTACAGCTTCCACAGACTCAAATCTTGTTCTTTTTATAGCAGATTTCACCTTAGGGAACAGATAGAAGTCACATGGTGCAAGATCTGGTGAATAAGGTGGATGTTCTAACACTGAGATGATGTACTTAGCTAAGAATCTCTTGACAGATAACGCGGAATAAGCTGGCGCATTATCTTTGTGGAGAACCCATGATTTGTCCTTCCACATTTTAAGGCGATTTTCCTTACTCTTTGACATAGTTTAGAAAGTAGAATTTTCCATTGTTGGAAACAGTGCTGGAAGCCATCTTTTGTCAGCTCCTTCAGGACACGTGCCGCTTTCTCTTTACAGCTTCCACAGACTCAAATCTTGTCCCTTTTAATGCAGATTTCACCTTAGGGAACAGGTAGAAGTTACATGGTGCAAAATCTGTTGAATAAGGTGGATGTTCTAACACTGAGATGCTGTACTTTGCTAGGAGCCTCTTGACAGATAACGCGGAATAAGCTGGCGCATTATCTTGGTGAAGAACCCATGATTTGTCCTTCCACATTTCGGGGCGGTTTTTCCTAACTCTTTGACGTAGTTTAGAAAGTACCTCAAGGTCGTAATATTGATTAATTGTTTGACCTTCAGGAACCCAGTGAAAGTATACAATCCCATGGATATCAAAAAAAACAATCATCATTGCTTTAAATTTTGACTTGCTCATTCGAGCTTTTTTGGCTCTCGGTGAAGTTCTGCTCTTCCAGTGCATGGATTGGCGCTTCGTTTCCGGATCATAAGTAAAAAAACCACGTTTCATAACATGTTATTATCGTTTCCAAAAACTTACGGTCATTTTCAATCGCGTACAAAGTGTCAGTACAAACATTTTTGCGAGCTTTATTTCAAACATTTTTCAGCAGCACGTGCCCTGAAGGAGCTGACAGAAGATGACTTCCAGCACTGTTTCCAACAATGGAAAATTCGCATGAAGCGTTGTAGGGATAGAGAACGAGTGTATATTGAAGGTGACAATAAGTGATTTTGTATAAAATAAAAATAAATTTTTTACGTCAGTCTCGTTATTTAATAGCCACACCTCGTGTTTATAGCAGCGTATGAAGCAGTGGCGATTCTTGCCTTCGGTTAAACGGAATCTGAAAGGGGCGTAAAATGTTCAGGCGGATAACAATGCAACCTTGTAACACTTTTATCATATCTCCTGTCCACTACTCAATAGAAACAGTAGAGAAGAGTCAGGCCCCATTCATATGATTTTAAAAACATAGTAAATAAGTAAGTAATACGGATATTATATTTGTCGATGCCCATAACACGCAGGTGGTGTGTTAAATTATTTACACTCAATCTGTTCGTTGCAGAGCTAAAATAAATAGTTCTGTTTCTTATCACATGGTCAACCAATGAATCATTTACGAACAGAAGAGGTAGACGTGTAAAGGACATTAGTCATTTTACAGCCAGACCCTGTGGTGTTTAATACTTTTGTATGAATTTTTTTTCTTGTAAAGTTATTCTGGTTATTGTTTAATCCTATTTTAGTTTATATGTACAACGTACCGATCGGTACTGCAGTACGCTTTCAGCTCTTGTGCACTGAACAGGTGAATTCTTTGTACTGTAATACAAACAGCCTTACATTTTGTGTTGACAATGCAGAAGTTAATACAATCTAATTAATCAACTAAAAGGAATTGGATCTATTCTGATATGAAGTATTTATTACTTTCTCTTGCCTATATGAATATATAGGAAGGAAAGTATTGTTTTCATGTCGATTTTTCGAAATCGAGTTTTCACCGGATCTATACGTTTTCAGACCCCCTGAACCCAAAAAACATGTTTTTAGCGATTGGTCTGTGTGTGTGTGTCTGTGTGTGTGTGTGTGTGTGTGTGTGTGTGTGTGTGTGTGTGAACAGAATATCTCAAGAACGGAACATCGTACGAACTTGAAACTTGAAACTTAAGTTACATACCACTACCGGACCCGACACGAACATTTTCATCAAAATCGGTCAACCGGAAGTAGTAGTTTATTCGTGTAATTTTTCACTTTTTTGTGATTTTCTCAAAAACTGGTCCTACGATTTTTTTTAAAATCGCCTGGTTTATTCAATTTTTTATTCTCTACAAGATAGGGTAGGCGCCATGTTTGCTGAAATTCTGGGTGAGGCTGTTTTTACGGAAAAACATAGTTTTTTTAAGATTACGGCTTTAATATGCATTTTAGCGCAAAAATTTATATAACAAAAGTTGTAGAGAATGTAAAATTCTACAACTTTTATTTCAAACATTTTTTTGTATAACGCTTAGTTTAGCAGTAATTAGCAATTTTCTGATTTTTCTCACGAAAACGTGTGAAACACGTTTTCGTGTAGTACGCATTTTACAACAAAAGTGTATATAATAAAATTTATAGGAAATTAAAAGATCTACAACTTTTATTTAGAGCTTTTTTTGTACAGTGCCTAGTTTAGCGTGAAAGAGTGATTTTCCGTATTTTTAAGTCAAACTGAGGTCGATTTTCATTTTGCATCTTTAGGTTATGTTTATTGAGGTTAGTTTTTTGTTTATTTCTAATGTTTTATTACTAATGTTAGGTTATATTGGTCATTATTTGCATTGGCAAGAGAAAGTTGTGTGAGTGTTTCACACCAGATTTTTTTCATATTAAAGTAATAAATAAATATGAATGAAAGTAAAAATAGCTGGTGGTTCATATTCTGCGTATTTGATTATAATGAAGAATATGGGCGTAGTAGTTAGTGCTTTATACAAACTGCTGTAACCACTTCACCAGTGTGCCAGTGCAAACACGTATTATTACAGAAGCTTCTATTGATATTACTTATGGTTTAGTCACAGCAATTTCCTCAAAGTTTTCTAGTAATAAATTTCATCATTATACACCCGGACCGTGTGGTGAATGAAGTGAAGGTGTCATTTGCAGGTTAAAAAGTAGATGCTTTTTAGAGGGCCTGGCATGCTCGTAAGCATACTTTCCTACTCAGTTAAGCCTCTAGAACGGCGGTTCCCAAACATTTTTTTATCTTGTCCCTTTTTGTTAAGAGGAAAACTTTCCACCTCCCCCCCCCTACAAACTTTATATGGTAACCGTAATGGAAAAATACGTACGTTGAAAAACCAAACATTTATTTTTTATTGTTTTTTTATAACATAACAAGTTGCAATTACATTGAACGAATAAGAGGCAAAATAAATCAGAGATTGAAGTTCCAGAGGACTTGCATTTTTTTTTTTACAAGATTCGGTATTCTTGATTGATTATTTAAAAGTGCACATCAAGTTTGCCACGATATTTCGTTTTTATTACAACATGTGCTGAAAATGCTTTTTCGCACAAATTGGTGCTTGAAAAAAGGTGAATAGACGTGCGAACGGCAAGCTATCTCGAGGTAGAAGACCCCCTTCACATGTCTTCACGCCTACTTTGGGAAGCGCGCCCCCCACTTTGAGAACCTTTACTCTATACCCCAACGAACTAAAGACTGCAGATGAGCTCTAGCCAATAACAACCAAGGTCGGATGTGAGGTTGCCCCTTCGCTAAGTCACACTCTGTTCCATCGAACTAGCTGACTTTTTTTTAAGCTGTTATCCACAGCGTGACCACAACGTGACAATGCAGGATACGATTAACGAAAGTCAATTGGCTCTGTGCTGTGATCTAGGTCACTATGCTCCGCCTTCATCTGCAGTCTCTAGTTCGTTAGGGTATAGAAGTTCAAACCAACCTTTTGGCTGATAACCTAACAACATGCCCATAACAGACAGGTGGAGTGTTAACTTATTTATACCCAATCTGTTAGTTGCAGGGCTAAAATAAATAGTTCTGTTTCTTATCACATGGTCAGCCAATTAAATGACTACTGAATCATTTACGAACAGAAGAGGTAGAGGTGTAAAAGACACTAATCAGTTATCTCCTCTGAAAGTAATGAATTTCATTATACAGCCAGACCCTGTGGTGAATGAAGTGATGGTGTCATTTGCAGAGTGGAAAATATATGCTTTTCAGAGGGCTCGACATGCTGATGAGCATACTTTTCCACTCAGTGAGAAAGGCTTAGTAAAACCTCTACTGGTTCAAACCAGCCTTTTGGCTGATGACCTAAACAACAACCTAACAACAAATGTAAGGTATAAGGAAACACAATGACACAAAAGGATTTCACAAAAAAATTAACATTTATAAAAAAATATTCCATTTATTAAAAACTGAAATATTTGATTCATAAATTAAGATAATTTTAAATCAATTTTTTTACCATGAACCATATAAATATGTTTAACAAGATTATATCGATGTTTTGCTTTGGCAGGGCAAAAATGACATTGGAATCGAGGAGTTTGACCGCATTCATAACGTTGATGACGAGAAAGTGTTTGGAGTCTAGAATAAGATTTTCCACATTGAACACAAATATATTTATCTGAAAATTCAGAACACATTTTATTAAACTATTAATATTATACATGGTCATCATCAAAAACAAAACAAAAATGGGGTTGCAGTGATTCAGATTCGGACAGTAGGGAAATTTTGGTCTGTTTTATTGGTAGCTCTGACAGCCTCCAACCTAAAAGTTTGTCTTACCTCAACTTAAGGGGGTAGTCAACTCAAGAAGATGATTTTTTAAAAATTTCGATTTTTTTGCATTTATTTGAAGTTTAAAATTTTCTGAATCACATTTGTTTACTATGTACGTTGACAAAAAGTTATAAAAACATCTGTTTAAAATAAAGCTCACTAGCAAGGCGAGTGAAATTATTCCTTCAATTTTAAGTTTTCCGGGAATGTGGTTTTTACATGATCGTACATTTTTGGGAATTAAATATTTTGGTTAGTTATTTGGATGATGTTTTTTTTAATTTTCATAATTTCTTTCTCTGTTATCTTTGGAATGATTATTACAAAAAGCTTAATAGGGATTTAGTTGAAAAATAATTTGTGAATATATAAAATAAATGTTTTTCAAAATATGGTTTTTCTTCAATACATTTCTTGCAACAAAAAATACATACAAGCGCATACAACAGATAATAAACAGTAATTTTCTGTATTTTGTAGCATAAGAATCATGTTGATATCTTTCTTGGTTCCTGAGATTTTTTATTCCCCTTAAAAGCCCGCTTTTCCAACCTCACCCTTATATTAGGGGCTGTAATTAATTTTTTGGCTTGGTTCAAATGGTAGGTACTAGTAAATTACTCTTTCATTTAAAATAAATAATGATAAATTATAGCCAGAAGTTTTGATTTTCACTGGGTAGACTACCCCTTAAGGTAATGTATTGATGCTTTAATCTGTTTATACTATATTCACTGATAAAGAACGGGACATTGATGGATAAGCCGGGAAGAACCTATACTCTCGTCTCCAAGGAGCCCTGACACCTTGCGACTTTGTCTTATGGAGGTACATCAAAAATACTGTTTATTCAAAAAATATTCAAGACCTAAATCACCAAAGGGAATAATTAATAATGACATAGATAACCTAACAGAAGATAAGTTAACTTACATTTGATAATAAACTGAATACAAAAATAAAAAATAAATAAAATTTTCAAGCAACCCCGCATCTGGATTACTTAATAAAACGTGATTGACCAGTAAGTTAATTATTCTGTTAAAAAATTAAAGACTTTTACACCGATTCGTGTTTTCTACTGAAATGTTTCCCCAACGAAAATTTCATTCTAAATTTTTTATCACACAGATTACAATGAAAACCATTGCTAACGATACCGCACGAAAATTTTAGATGTCTTGTAACACTATCTTTTCTAGAAAATATTTTTCCACAATCTGGACAAGCATGGCAGAGACCTTCAATTTCAGTAAAATCTGGAAAATTAATACAAAATTCAAGTTAATAGATACATACACTTTTTATAGACTGTATTTTTGCATCCCGTAATCTGCAAGAAAAAGTATCCAATGATTTATTTATTTTCAGACATAAATAAAAATATGGGAGAAATTTCGGTTGAAATCTTGACTAAATTAGTATTTCCACAGATAAAACTAACAAGTTATTGGAACATTTCTTTTTCAATTTAATGTTCAACACATTTAAGAAATATTAACTTACACAAAAACAAGTTTTATAAAATTACACTTTAAGTTTTTAAAATTCATACTTCAAAATTTATTAAGTAAACACTACGCTGGACTCTAGCGAATTATTTTGCCCAATAATACTACCTAATTTATTTTTAAAAACCAATTTTATAACACTAACATTTATGAATGTTATTTCATAACTTTTTGAACAAGTTATTTATGAAATTTGATATTTACCCGTAACAGGTAGGTGGAAGTTAATTATTTGCACTCAATCTGTTAGTTCCATCATAAAATAGTTCTGTTTCTTTATCACACAATCAACGAGTTATATGACAGAAATATTTTAATCTTTCTCTGTTCTTTAGAACACAAGAGGTAAAAGGCATAAGAGTTGTAAAAGACACTAGTCACAGTTATCTCCTCTGAAAGTAATGAATATCATTACACAGCCATACCCTGTGGTGAATGAAGTGAAGGTATCATTTGCATGGCGGAAAATAGATAATTTACAGAGAGCCTGGCATGCTAATACCTGTATGCATACTTTTTAACTCAGTGAGTGTTGGCAATTGTAAACCACCTGACTCCTCGTTTTATTTAATAAAGCCTCTAGAGTTTCAAACCAGTCTTTCAGCTGATGACCTAAAAAAACACGAATTTATGTACCAAAATAAACGATTCCTGTTACCATAATTACCCTTCAAAACAAACTGAACTTAGAAACGTCGACGCCAGACAGTAGCACCGTCTAAACGTTAATTAAATTATTTCGTTATTTAATTTGCAATATTACATTACAACTTTTACCAATTCTAAATTTAGAATTTCTGGCAGAATCTGGTAAATTATCTTAACAACATTGTAAAACTTTGTATAATCCGTTCGGTAGAACTGTCTTTAAGGATAAACAGAATCTACATTTAAAATACATTGGACCAGGGTAGGGTTGCAGTACAGATCAAGACAGTAGGGAAATTTCGAAATGTTTTGTTGGTAGCTCTGATAGCCTCCAACCAAAAAAGTTAGTGTAACAGCAGTTCTAACCTTAACTTAAGGTTTTGTATTGTTGCTATGTCCTGTTTAGACTATTTCACTGATAAAGAAAAGGATATGCCCATAACAGACAGGTGGAGTGTCAAATTATTTACACTCAATCTGTTAGTTGCAGGGCTAAAATAAATAGTTCTGTTTCTTATCACATGGTCAGCCAATTAAATGACTGAATCATTTAAGAACAGAAGAGGCAGAGGTGTAAAAGACACTAATCAGAGTTATCTCCTCAGAAAGTAATGAATTTCATTTTACAGCCAGACCCTGTGGTGAATGAAGTGAAGGTGTCATTTGCAGAGTGGAAAATATGTGCTTTTCAGAGGGCCCGGCATGCTGATAAGCGTACTTTTCCAGTCAGTGAGAAAGGCAATGGTACACCACCTCATTCCTCGTTTTACTAAGTAAAACCTCTAAAGGTTCAAACCAGCCTTTCGGCTGTTGACCGAAACAACAACAAAGAAAAAGAAAAGTGTATTTTGTTGTTGGCTGTACTGAAGTATGTAATTTCAGTCCAACAAGCATTTCGACGTGATTACGAAAAAGGTCCACCGCATGAAAATAATACACGACGTTGGTTCAAACAATTTGAAGAAACTGTATCATTTATCAAGCAGAAATCAACTGTGGTAGATATGGAATCAATTGATGTTGTATGATGGAAAATCATCTAATACAGCCTTTCTTCTTTGCTGAAAAGACTATTAATGGAATTGTGTATCTCGATATGTTAAACAATTTTTGATTTCCTCAGCTAGATGAACATACAAAAAATTCATTTCCAACAAAACATGGCGGCGCACCCCAACAACACAAATTAATGTATTTGTCATCCAGGCTTTAAATTAAAAATTTCCAAATCGATGGACAGGCCGGGAGTCCATCGAAGGAGTCCAGACCTGACACTTTGCGTGTTTTTCTTGTGGGGTTCATCAAAGAAAATTGTTTATTCAAAAAATATTCGTGACCTACTGTAAATCACTTAAAGAAAACCATAGCAGAAGATAATGTTCACAAACTTTCGGTCAGAAACTGAGTATTGATTGGACATTTGCCGTGCGACCAATGGTGCACACATTAAAATTTATTAGTTATGTGTAAAACTGTTTGGGACGACAAATTCGATAATTAAACATCAACTGTAAGTATTTCTGTTTTCATTTAATCCACGTTGAAAATCCCACAATTCTATCATGACCCTGTATAATGACGATGATTTATTTCGCATTTGTAACTAAATAGAAATTCAGACGTGACAGAGTGAGATTGTGAGTTTATTTTTTGATGTTAACATATTTGGACAAATCGGAGACATCGTTGAGAAATTATCAAGAAGAGACCACTAACTTAAAGTACTTTAGTGTAGTAGATTTTTTTCAGAATATTCTTATTTTAGCTCTTTGTCGTATTTTTATATAGATTTTGTTAATACTGTCTATGTTGCTACATCTTTGACGTTATATTTCATGAATGGTATCCACTATCACAGCTTTTGCTAAAGGAGATACCTACATCCACATTTTATATAAATTCTTAATTCGTTTCATTTAATTTAAGGTGCTTTAGTGTAATTTTATTTAGGTTACAATTTGTATACTGATTTGAGTATTTTGCCTTCATGTTGTAAACTATTTTTGTATATTGAATAAAAGATTATTATTATTATTAAATTATTTACAGAAAACAGTAAATACAAATGTAAAATTTCTTATAACAGGCAGATGGAGTGTTAAATTATTTGCACTCGATCTGATAGTTCCAGGGGTACAGAAAATAGTTCGGTGTCTTATCACATGGTCAGCCAATTATATGACTGAAGTATTTAAGAACAGAAGAGGTAGAGGTGTAAAAGACACCAGTCATAGTCTAGTTATCTCCTCTGAGAGGAACGAATTCCAACAGTTTACACCCAGACCCTGTGGCAAATGAAGTGAATTTGTCATTTGCAGAATGGAAAGTAAATACTTTTCAGAGAGCCTGGCATGCTGATAAACATACTTTTCAACTCAGTAAGGAAGGTTAGAGACCTGAAATTCATTACATCTTAAGAGGTAAACAAAATGGGATGACTACTCTAAAGAAATGTTAATTCCATACTTTTTTGAAGAGTATCGTTTCTAGAAACTGGCACGTACTACCCCAAAGGATACGCAAGGAAAAGTAAAGCATTACACCAGTTATCTGATTTCCTCGGTTTTACCGCAGCGTTTTGCAAGTATCAAGTTACGAATACTGATGCAATTTCCAGAATTACCTTGTTTTTGTTTGCCATTTACCTGTTTTTGTTTTCACTTCTACTTATTGCTTGACTTTTATAACTATACTTTTTTTATATTTTTTACTTACCATTGGGGTTGGATGGTTAGGTCATCAGCCGAAAGGCTGGTTTGAACCTGTAGAGGTTTCACTAAGTAAAACGAGGAGTGAGGTGGTTTACAGTTGCCTTTCTCACTGAGTGGAAAGTTACGCTTATCAGCATGCCGGGCCCTCTGAAAAGCACATATTTCCACTCTGCAAATGACACCTTCACTTCATTCACCACAGGGTCTGGCTGTTAAATGAAATTCATTACTTTCAGAGGAGATAACTCTGATTACCATTGGGATGAATAATAATAATAATATTAATTTATTATTATTATTATTATTATTATTATTATTACTATGTTTTTTCTTCTTTACTCTTTAAAATATCACGGTCATTTTTAACGGAACAAGATTTTTTTACGTTTAAAAGCACCTGCGTTAAATACAATAATTGTTTCAGGATTGTCTGGAAATAGGCCTAGGAAAACACAAAGTTAAAATTCTATAGTTATGGCTCGCCCATAACAGGTGGTGGTGTGTTAAATTATTTCCACTCGATCTGCTAGTTCCAGGGCTACAAAAAATAGTTGTGTTTCTTATCACATGGTCAGCCAATTAATGACTGAATCATTTAAGAACTGAAGAGGTAGAGGTGTAAAATACAATAGTCTCAGTTATTTCCTCTGATAGTAATGAATTTCATCATTATACAACCAGACCCAGTGGTGAATGACATGAAGGTATCATTTGCAGGGTGGAAAGTAGATGCTTTTCAGTAAGCCTAGCATGCTGATAAGGATACTTTTCCTCTCAGTGAGGAAAGCAACTGTAAACCACCTCACTCATCATTTTACTTAGTAAAACTAAGATGAACTAAACAACAACATGATAAATCTATAATTGTTTTATTTGTCAGGATGGATAGAAATGACATTTTTCTTTTCGTTCTAGATTTAGAAGCTGATGCGACATATTTCTCATGAAAAATTAATTTCAAAATTACAAAATTTTTACAATAAAATATCACTGCCGTTCATGGAGTTGTTTACTTTTTACTTTCAATCGTCGACATTTAACAAACAATAATGTATTTTATTATTATTTTACGTAGTAAATAGAAATTTATTTACTTATCATGAAATTAGTTACATATTATTATTATGAAAATGCTGTAAATTTCAACTCCACAATCGTCAGCTTACTAAACAATGACATTATTGATACAACCAACGAGATAATCTGTTTTCAAAGAAATTAAATAAAACAAAAAATACAATTGAAAAAATATATTTACAACATAAACATTTATTATTTACAAAAATTTATTATGATTAACATTAAATGAAAATTATATACATTTGACTACAAAAGTTAAGTTACAGAAGCTAAAAATTATATTATGTACAGCTGAAATTTGTTAAAAACAGTCAAGTTCCATAAAACAAAAAATATTTACATGTAAAATATTTGTATCGTAAAACATTTTTAACATTAATTTTTGATTAATAAAAGAGAATTATAAAAAATTATGTAATTCATGTTTTTTGTAAAATATTAGTGGAAAAAAACAGTGAAAATTTTACAAATTCTACACAATGATAGGTGAAGCTATTAAAGATTAATCTAAAGGAAAATAACCCTGATTGATACATTAACACATTTTTTTTTAATAATGCATTTGATAATAAGAACTCTAACGTTTTTTAATTAAATTTTTTTAAATTTTCCAATACATTTGCACAATCAATAATTCAAATCAGATGACTAACAGTAAGTAGTTAATTAAAAAACTGACAACAACATACATACTACGCACATATATTTATAATAAAAAAATTATTAAACAAAAAAATACATTGAAAAATTTGGAATAAAATTAAGAATTGAATATTGTTAAAAACCACTTAAAAAATACATTACGGATTTATAAACTTATTTACAGAAAAATAGATTGAAAAGACTTTTTCCAGAGTATACATATTACAAAAGATAAAAAAAAAATTATAAGCGAATAAAGCAGTCGTAAATCAAATTTTATAAAATAATACGTATATAAACTTATTTTTGCAGGGAGAAATACAGTCAAAAATATGATAAGCAGATGCAACAATACAAAGCTGAACATGAACATGTATTTTATTTTAAAATATTGACTAAAGAGGACTATTATATACTATATTGATTAAGAATATACCTAAGCAGACACTGGGCAATATGCCGGAGGGCAGGAGAGAGCGAGGATGCCCGAGAAAGAGATGGGCAGATTTGAGAGGTTTGGAACAGGCAGAGATGCCTAATCCTTGAAAGGCAGAAGAAGAATATTGACTAAAAAATTATGTGATTAAGAGTAAGTATCGGATTAACTGAAAGTGGTAAATGACACCATCGTGGATCGAGTTTTTCACTTTACTTTACTTTCTCTTTACTTAGGAATGTGATGTTGGATTAGATTCAGCAGATTTCGATGTAGAGCAAACGCTGAACAAGTTTCAAAGGATATGTGGGACAATAAACAGAACTTTGGGAAATAAAGCTAGAAAAGAAACAAAATTACAGTTGTATTAAGTTGTAGCACTCCTCGGTAATTATGTATGGAAGTGAGGCACGAACAACGACGAAGAACGGAAAATTCAGACAGCAGAAATGAGATTTTTGCGAAGGATAAAACGTTGTATAGCCTGATGTTTGTAATTAGAATATAAAGGAACATCGTGAAGGTTGGACACAGCACAAGGAACGAATATCAGCAAAAAGGATACTTCTAAAATTCCGATGGTTGCTCCAAAGAGAAAAAGAGACGTTAGTAGACCTAAGAAGCGATGGATTTAAATATATTATGAGAGTTCTGAAAGGTGTATGATTAGCCTTGTTTGATAGGAAAAGACCTGACCTGGTATTAAATTTAGGATTAGTGTATAAGAAGCTAATTGTTTTTGACCAATACATAAGCGGGACGGACAGAATGGTCAAGATGAAAACGAAGAAAATGTACAAAATAATGACCGAACCTACTTATGATGTGAAAGAGATCTTCGAAAAATACATCGTTTAAGATTCTCAATATAAGCAAATGACGAAATTGTAGTTTGGGTTACCAACTGGCAGCTGAAAGCCGTTGTTGATAATCAACAAGAACTGAACTAACGAGAAATGATGACGGAAAAGCTTTTTGTAAAAATGAATTTTATATGTTTTTAAGAAAGCTCTGTTACGGTACATCACCCTAACATAACTCTGAAATACTTTTTGTACAAAAATCCACCAGTATACGTATAAAGTAAATACAGAACTATGAATACATACATTATTTTTCCTTTGTTTGCACCACTACATATATGATAGGCTGTATAATGAACAGCCAAAACAAAACTAATTATTAAATATAACATTCACAATTTACAAAAATTTAAGACAAAGTTTTAAAAGTAATAATGTTAACTTACGTTTTTCCATTTTTTTATGAACATTATAAAGTAACTGTATGTTTTAAAAAGAACGCAACCGTAACATTAAGAAGGTAAACACATAAGTAAATTTAATAAGACAATAATTGTATTCAAGGTAAACCAGCTTGTAACAATTGAAACGTCGTTATTGTGCACCATCGTTCAGTGATTTAGTATGCAATCGTCTCTATTGTGTCAACGATGACGTTTTCCAAAAACAAATGTGTGTTTAATCTAGAGAGTTATTCGTTGATAAACCTAACGAACAAATAAAAGACGAATTTCAGTTAACATTTCCCAATTCTAAAAAAAAAATACCTGATGAAATTGGTAATAAATGTTACGAAACTTGAACAAACATGCTTTCAGGTCACAGGGAATCATTTTCAAAATCTATAATTTGCCTATTAATGGTTAAGTTTCAAAGTAATTTGAATGCTGTTGCTTAAAATTATAAATATTTCATTAATATATTTAATATTTTTGTATTACATAAAAACGAGTTGCGTGCTTTTTGAAATACTAAAATGTAGCACGTATTTAACGTGCTAACAAACGTACGTGGTCCTTCTAAACATCGTATTACAAAAGTTTATATACATCATACAAAATAACCTGAATTTTTAAAAAATACTAAGTCCTTTTACATTCCATTATATAATAGATATAGAATGAAAACGAAATAATTTTTTGTAATAATAAATTTTGTTTTATAATTTCTTTTAAAAAAGTGTTGAATTGTAATGGGTACTAACTTCTAAATCCACGTTACTTTAAATAAATGAAATAGATGAAACAAAAATATTACAATACTATTGTACGTATTTTCTTTTTCTTTAACTCCCTTTAAATTTATTACAATATTATTCTTTAGTTACGTAAACAAAAATATAAAATTAATTTACATCATTTACCACAGTAATACAAATATAAACTATTCAATAAATATAAAAATAAAAAATACACCCAAGAATTAAAATTTTCTTAAAAATAATTTTAAAATTTATTTAATATTATTATATAATTCTGCCTAAAACAGACAGGTGGAGAATCAAATTATTTACACTCAATCTGTTCGTTGCAAGGCTAAAATAAGTAGTTCTGTTTCTTATCACATGGTCAGCCAATTAAATGACTGAATCATTCAAGAACAGAAGAGGTAGATGTGTAAAAGACACTAATCAGAGTTATCTCCTTTGAAAGCAATGAATTTCATTATACAGCCAGACCCTTTGGTGAATGAAGTAAAGGTGTCATTTGCAGAGTGGAAAATATGTGCTTTTCAGAGGGTCCGGCGTGCTGATAAGTATACTTTTCCATTCAGTGAGGAAGGCAATTGTAAACCACCTCATTCCTCGTTTTACTTAGTAAAACCTCTACAGGTTCAAACCAGCCTTTCGGCTGATGACCTAAACAACACACATTATATAATTACGAATATTATAATATATATAATTACAATTTGCTTAAAATACATATTAAAATTTTACAATAAATTTCTTTAAAAAATATTTTATACAATTTTTACGATAAACATCTTAGTTAAGGATAAAAATCGTTGAATTAGCATTTACGTCTTTTTTTTTGTTAGCAACAACTAAAGTTAGCTGTAATATTGTTCTTTAATCAAAAAAATATCTAGTAATCACAATACGTCATTTCTGGACTCCAACTCAAAAAACTCAAGTAAGTAAGAGTATTTTATTTTATTAACACAAAAAGAAAATTGACGGACTAGTTACAATAAAAATAATATTTACTAAAAACAAATTCTTTACTAAAATTAACATATAATTCCTAAAGAAGACGTTACATTATAATTTATGTAAACAAAACAGCGAAACTTTTCAAAAGAAATACATTTTTAAATTGCTTATGCATAAGAGACTTCTTACAGTATATTTTGAAAAATATTTTAACCATATAGTAGTATGCAGTGTAATGTACTACATTACAATCGTGGAAATAATTAAAAAAATCATTACAAATAAACATAACGATATACAGTGTATTAAAGTTTAAATAAGAATTACATGACAACTAAGAAATTACAATATTACAATTTTCACCCATAAATTTAACAAAAAAAATCATACACATTTAAAAACAAAGTTCAAGTCTTCTCTCGTTTGGTTTTTTAAATAGTTTCGTAAACACGGTACTACGAAAAACTAACTGACAAGTCCGATGATTATTTAAAAAAATTAATATTTTAATCATAAGTACCATGGCAATCATGTGTTCGATTAAAATTCTGATTCGTGCCAATTAAGATAACAAATCTTCATTTTCAGATTATTTCAAATATCCGAAATTAATTAAATTATTACATTTTTAATAACTTATGTCAAAACCATTTTGTTTTACATTGTCAATATTGACTAAAAAATCGTACTTTCACATATAAACACTTATTTAACTACACATTTCATTGTTTTTCGTCAAGGCATGTTTTTTCCAATTAGCCATTATTAACTGAACGGTGGTACCTTCAGGTATAGACACTGCGAATATCTTTATTAACTTCAGTGAGATTGTAAACAAAATTTATTATTTACATTCCAAAATTATTTAAGTGACATCAGAAATACAGAATCAACTGTCACAGAAATTTTCAAAATATATCTGAAACAAAAATACAATTTTTTTCAATTAGATACAAATTATTATTAAATTACATAATTAGAATCATACGACAAAGATGCAGGTAGGTTTGTAAATGCATTGCAGCATAACCAATCTATCTCAAATACAGTAGTACCCCCCCCCCCCCCCGTTTAGCGCTAGAGATGCGTACCACAGCCATCGCGCGCTAAACGAAACAACGCTGTACGGAGTCAAGCGATTACGTAATCACATCAGGTTCCGTACAACGCTCGTACTGCATAGTAAATACTACAATACATATGTTTACTGATTGTTTTTTTGTTTTATTTTCGGTGTTTTTATTTTTGTTTATATACTTTTCTATTTATAGGGTACAAATATATATGTACAAGTACAGTATAATATTAACAACAAATTAAATACAGCATGTCATATTATACATTGAAAATACAAGACACAGTACGTTACACATTAAAGAATGTGCCGGCTAATTAAACGCATCTCATTACAAATCTCTGATGATCTTGAAGGCTTCATAAAAGCGTTATAACAAATCAGCGCTAAACGGGGAAGCGTTATGCGAGGTATTACTGAATTAATGGGTGGGGGGGACAGACTATTAAATTCCACTGTATAATAATTACTTGAGCCATAAACAATGAAATGAATAGCCAAATTGCAAATTTTCTTGAAAAAGTTAAACTTCATTTACTCATCAAACATCAATGCGTTTAAAATTAGTCCTTCCGTTTCAAGAAAGTTCCCGTGTTTGATCCCCGGCCAAGGTCAGAAAAATTATTACATAATCTAACTCACTGATCCTCAATTTAGTTCATGAGGCGATTTTGAAAAGTCATTAATGAGAAGTCATTTTTGAGAAAATTCAAAGTACAAAATTTTACAAATACTTGACTATTTTCTTTTGGTGAAAATGTTCATGTTAGTACGCTAACTTAAGTTCTAAATTTCAATTTTGTACAAAATTCCGTTCTTGAAGTACGAAGTGTGGCTATTAAAGAACGAGACTGACGTTGTAAAAAATGTTATTTTTATTTTATACATAATCATTTATTGTCACCTTCAATATAGGCCTACACTCCTTCTCTATCCCTAAACACTCCATGCGAATTTTCCATTGTTGGAAACAGTGCTAGAAGTCATCTTCGTCAGCTACTTCAGGACACGTGCCGCTTTCTCTTTTACAGCTTCCACAGACTCAAACCTTGTCCCTTTTAATGTAACTTCACCTTAGGGAACAGGTAGACACCACATGGTGCAAGATATGGTGAATAAGGTGGATGTTTTAACACTGAGATGGTGTACGTGGCTAGGAATCTTGACAGATAACGCGGAATGAGCTGGCGCATTGTCTTGGAGAACCCATGATTTGTCCTTCAACAATTCGGGGCGTTTTTACCTTACTCTTTAACGTAGTTTGGAAAGTACCTCAAGGTAGTAATATTGATTAATTGTTTTGACCTTCAGAAACCCAGTGAGGTACACAATCCCACGGATATAAAAAAAAAACAATCATCATTGCTTTAAATTTTGACTTGCTCATTCAAGGTTTTTTGGCTCTCGATGAAGTTCGGCTCATCCAGTACATGGATTAAAGCTTCGTTTCCGGATCATAAGTAAAAAACCACGTTTCACCACATGTAAATATCGTTTCCAAAAAATTTGGATCATTTTCAATCGCGTACAAAGTGTCAGTACAAACATTTTTGCGAGCTTCATTTCAAACATTTTTGAGCGGCACGTATCCTGAAGGAGCTGACAGAAGATGACTTCAAGCACTGTTTCAAACAATGGAAAATTCGCATGGAGCGTTGTAGGGATAGAAAAGGAGTGTACATTGAAGGTGACAATAAGTGATTATGTATAAAATGAAAATAAATATTTTACAACGTCAGTCTCGTTATTAAATAGCCACACCTCGTATTTTGTTCACACACACACGTACTCTTTTTCACCTCTCACCCTCGAACGGACGAACACACAAACACACACACACACACACACACACACACACACACACACACACACACAGACACCGTGTAACAATAGGTACAAACATGTTTTTTGGGGTTTAGGGGGGCTTGAAAACGAGTATTCCCAGTTTCGAACAACCGACCTGAAATCAATACATTTTTCTCAATGTTTTATATAGAGCAAGAAAAGTAAAAAAAAATACTGATAACACAGAGGAACTCTCCATTCCTCTTTTATTTTAACATTTGAAATCTTGTCCAGCAGTGTACATCTATAAATACTTGTTGAAACCTATATCTAATCAGAATTTTTCTATCTTCTGGTTTAGAAATGTTTCCATATTTCACAACCGTACAGAAAAGTAGGTGCGACCAACACGCGTATATTTTCCCACTTTTCTTTCAGAGTCCGATGTATCGTTCCGCAGATATTCTGGAATTTGATGTGTATCTCTTTAAAATATACCATTTTCATTTGCCCATACCAAACAGGGGGGCTGTTAAATTATTTGCACTCGACTGCTAGTTCCAGGGCTACAATAAATAGTTCTCACTCTAATCACATGGTCACTCAATTATATGACTGAAGCATTTAACAGCGGAAGAGGTGCAGAGGAGTAAAAGACACTAGTCAAAGTGATCTCCTCTGAAAGTAATGAATTTCATTATACAGCCAGACCCTTGGGTGAATGAAGTGAAGTTGTCATTTGCAGGGTGTAAAAAAATTCTTTTCAGAGGACCCGACAAGCTGATCAGCATTCAACTCGATGAGAAAAGTAATTCGTAAAGCACCTAACTCTTCGTTTTACTAAGTAAAACCTCTAGAAGTTCAAACCAGCCTTGAGGCTGATCACCTAAACAACATACGAGATGTCTCATCCTACAGTCCAGCCTCTCTTAGTTTGCTCCTAATGTAAACAAACAATGACATCACTGAGCATGCGCATTATATCAAAATAGGTACACGCTGATTAAAAAGTAACAACAAAATACTTTTAAAAGTATTTTTATACATGAAATTGTTAAGCCTACATCATGTCATGACTGATGTTTTAAGTAATTTTAAGTACTTATAATTTAAAATATAGTTAACTTAATAGGAAGACGACATCCGTTAAGTCGCAGACTCTAGCGAGCACCCTGTAGTAGGTGGCTTTTGTTTGTTGACAGTAGGAGCAAACTAACAACGGCTCAACTGTAAATATTTTTTTATTACTCTCCGGCTTTACATTGTGATCCACGATCACAATCATATTTTCCTCACAGTAGTTTTACCGATAAATGGGTCACCATAACCTTCTGGTATATTATTCAAATCAAAAAAGAAAGATTAGTGATAGTTGAAATATCAAAAAGAACTTACAAAATGTAGATTTCTCGTCCAGTAGTTACTCCATAGAATTTGATGCTGCTGTATTACCCATTAATGTGTTCAACTTTTGGAGAATATTACACACATCTTGGAACCCTGAAATAAAATTAACCATTAAAATAATATGTTGAGTCTACTTTCAAAAATGGTTTTGTGTAACCACAAAATGGTTGTGTAACAAATAAAAATAACAATAATTAGTTGGAGAAATAGACGGTAAGATGAGCAGCATTCAGAAGATTGAATTGTATTCAGAGGAACAAACACCATCCTACAATACTTGCATGACCGAACTACAGTAATACCTCGCATAACGCGTCCCCGTTTATCGCTGATTCGTTATAACGCTTTTATGAAGCCTTCAAAAGGTCATCAGAGGTTTGTACAGAGATGCGTTGTAGTAGCCGGCACATTCTTTAATGTGTAACGTACTGTGTCTTTTATTTTCAATGTATAATTTGACATGCTGTATTTAATTTGTTGTTTATATTATACTGTACTTAAAAATAAATATTTGAACTCCATAAATAAAAAAGTATATAAACAAAAAAAATACCAAAAATAAAACAAAACAAACAATCAGTAAACATATGTATTGTAGTCTGTACTGTGCAGCACGAGCGTTGTGCGGAACCCGATGTGATTACCGTAAGTAGTCGCTCAACCTCGTACAAAGCTGTTTCGTTTAGTGCCCGATGGCTGCGGAACGCATCTCAAGCGCTAAACGGGGTACTACCGTATTTGATTCATGCGTGTTCCCAACATTAACGTAAGAATCACAGACATGTTCACCAATGAAAATATTAGGAAATTGACAAAAACACGACGTGCCATGGAAAAATCTACGATAAGGGTACAATTCCGACATCGGAAACCGAACGAACATACAAGAAACTAAATTTAAAATCCAAAACATCGTTAAAAAATTAAAACATGTGTTCGTAACGAACAGATCTAAATGAAAGACACACGGACAGAAGATGGAATAGTGATACTAAAAAATGTAGTTACGGACGACTGCAGCTGCGATGGGGAAATAACATCAGTGGAACAATGGGATTTAACTGGACACAGCACGCAAGGTACAGGAAAAAAGAAAAATCAGGAGGATCCTTAAACTGAATAGTGGACAAACTATAAGAAAAACTAGAACCTAAAAAAGATCATCATCAAGCCTAATATTGTTAAAAAGAGGGTAGAAACCCCTTTAATTTAAAAGTTTTAGTCCTAATTTTATACAAGAAAAAAAGATTAAAACCTGGTATAAGTAGGTAGAAAGATAAAATGAATTAGAAACCATCCCCTAGTCACAAACACGTGGGACGCCGTCTTGCTTAAACTATTGTTTTAAAAGATTAAGCAAGCTACGACCTAATAATCTATCATCACTACGCTCATTTTATTTAAATATTTTTTGGTTAGAATATAGTAAAGGCCTACTAATTAAACACTGTGCATGTAAAAATATATATATAGGCCTACTCTTTTATACGTCATTAAACAAAAGACCTAAGGAATCAGATAAACGGTTTAAAGATGTCAGAAATGATAGTGATTTTCCATATTTTGCTTATTAAAATAGGTATAACCCACCGGGTTGGTCTAAAGGTAAAGTCATCGCCAAAATCAGCTGTTTAACAGCTGATTTTCGGAGACGAAGGTTCCTGGTTCAAATCCTTGTAAAGGTAGTTACTTTTATACGTATTTGAATGCTAGACAGTGGTTACCGGTGTACTTAGATGGTTGGGGTTCAATTAACCATACTCTCTCAGGAATGGTCGGCCTGGGTCTGTACAAGACTACACCTCATTTACACGCGTCATACATATCATCCTCATCTCATTGGTCATGGGGTTGCTTATTGTTCTGAATTTGAACAGAACAGATTGCAACGTACATATATTAGGAATTTAAAAAAAAAATAGGTAGACTATAAAATATGGATTTGTTTAAGATTGCGGCCTAGTATGAATTTTACGAGAAAAGTATACGCCACAAAACTAAAATTTAAAAAAAATTCAAGCATTTTTTCCTATCTTTGTCTTCTTGTCAATCGGTGGTTTTCAGTATTTTTAAAGCTGAGCAAAGGTCGATTTTCAATTGGCGGCAATCACTCAAAATTAAAATAAGGTTATGTTTTTCATTTTATTTATGGTTAACCATAAATGTTATATTTTTCATTATTTACAATGATAAGAAAAAGTCGTTCGAGTGTTTCGCACCAGATTTTCTTTTCTGTGAATGCTATCTCCTATCGGAGATTGGCGATAACTTGTTATTTCTGACCCTACGGTCCTAAACAGTTTCACAGAGGACCAATGTCACAAATCTCACAGAATTTTTAGTCAGAACACTCCTCGCACGTGCTTCTTTCCCTATAATCAACTACAGTACATTGGATTGTTCTTCTTTTACTATCAAGGATTAGGCATAAGCCTGTTCCGAACTCACAAACCATCCTGTACGTCTACACAAACACGAGACACTCCAGCCCGTACATTTCGACTACTGCCATCTTCTTCGAGGTCTTCCCACCTCCCTTCTTCCAACTGGAACATATTCCGTCACCTTTAAAGGTATTCTCTCCTCTGGCATCCGTTCTAAACGTTGCCTCCATTGATTCCGGTACTCCTCCACTTTTTCATTCAAGCTAAATACACCCAACGCGGATCTAATTTCCTCGTTATGCATTAGATTCAGCCTCGAGCAGCCCTTCACCCTTCTTAAAAACTCTTCTTAAAAATTGGATTGTTAAAGACGGGATTTCTACACGACCCAACCATTCGCTAATAAACTATAAAATATTTATGTATAAATAAATATTCTGCCCAAAACGGACAGCCCATAACAGGCATAACAGACATATTAACTGTTTGCCCATAACAGACAGGTGGAGCGTTAAATTATTTACAATATTTGCTGACAATAATCACATGGTCAGGCAATTAAATGACACGTATTTAAGACTAGAAAAGGTCGAGGTTTAAAAGACACTTACACAGTTATCACCTGTGAGAGTAATGAATTTCATTACACAGCCATCCTCTGTGGTGAACGAAGTGAACGTATCATTCGCAATGAGGAAAACATGTGCTTTTCCTTTCCACTCAGTGAGGAAGGCAAATGTAAACCACCTCACTCTTCATTTTACTTAGTAAAACCTCTAGAGGTTCAAACCAGCCTTTCTGCTGATGACCTAAACAACATATAAATAAAATTTCAACTTACACTGGATGAACTGAAGACAATTTCAATTCATCTTCGGAAGAAAACTTGTGTAGAATCTTCAAAAACCGCAGAAGATAGCCTTTCAACCGTACATTGCAGAATAGTAACATTCATCAACCAATACGACCAGTAATTCATAGAAATCTTCACACCTCAACGTAAACCAAGTCTTGAATCCAGAATTTTTATTCATTCAAATTCCACTAATATGTTGAAAAAGTGAAGAATTCTTCCATTACAGTTTCAGAACCACTTCATTTTCGGAGAATCGTCAATCTTGAAAACCTGTAAAAATTGCAGACACACAAACCACACGCGCGCGCGCGCACACTCTCTCACACCCACGCACACAAAATTTTAGGTTGCGTACGCACAGTCATCAGAATAAGAAACAAATTCTTTTTCAAGAATGTCCATTCAAACAAAAGTAAGTAAACACAAACACACTAACAACAAATACTTAAATAACACACTCACAAAACAGTTTAAAATAACAATAAAAAAATTTACAAATCAAATTGTAACTAGGTAACTATAAAAATAATACAAATTACTTATAATAAAAAGGGCCTTTTAAAACAAAGTCCCTTTATGCACATATTTTTTTCAGAATAAATTATGATGTGCATAAACTAGGAATAAATTTCCACCCTAAAAATTTATCATAACATGAAATTACAAATTAGTACCTATCAATATTATAAAAATAAGAAATATGAAAATACAATACATACCTTTTAAATTAAATTTATAAAAAAAAATCCTTGAAGACTTTACAAACTCACGAAGTTTCACCGCAAAAAAAGTAGGGAAAAATTGCTGAAATTAACATTATTAATACACAAAGAAAAATTATATTTATAATATAGATGTAAGATTACACAAACAAATTGAATACCATAAACAATTTTCTTTTAAAATCAACATTACTACTAAAACAAATTACGATTAAAATTCAAATAACACGATAATATAAGAAAGAAAACGTACCCTATATTTTCGAAATTTAAACAATCTGTAAACGAAAATACAACATTCTTAATAATTTTCAAGAATTACTGTACAAAAATAGGTACTTGGTTTCAAAGATTTTTTACACTCACAGATGTATACTTACGTGTAATGAATACCCACCATATTTACAACTTAACAATCTTGAAAAATCTTGTTTTTAATACAATAACCGTTTCTTCTCAGAAAATTCTCATTGTCTTCATAAAATACAACAAAAAAATTACCGTTCTCTAAATGTTACAGAGAATTTTCCCGTGAAAATCCATTTCAAATCAACAAAACGGTTAAAAATAAAAAATAAACCGAACGAAAAATAACGAACCGAACAAATAAAAAATCGGAAAAACCTTAAAAATAAACATTATGTAAATGTATTAAATGAAATACTCCATTTTAATGTTTTCCATTACATAAATAAAACGATTTATAAATATTTTAAATTAACACACAGATAAAATTCCAAGAAGTATCAGCTTACGGTAATACTTAGGCTACACCCTACAAAACAGCAGCGGGTTTTGAAACTGTTCAAAGTCTTAAGTTTGATATGATTTTTTTGTTTTGTTTTACATCCGACTGTTTTGCAATTGCTGCTAATGCAGACGGTGAGAAGGATGATAGATAAAGATGAGGGATGAATAAATAGATCTGATCGGGAATCGAATCCGGGACTTTGGTGTAGAAGCCAGTTGCGCTAACCACTACGCCATGACAAGAAATATTTTTACGTATGACAATGGTGTTTATCTGTTATGTTGTTGTGTTTTAACAATAGCTGTTTCTTTGAATGAAATTTAAACCAAACAGATAGGAAACAGAGTAAAACTTGCTGGTCAACTAGACATAAAAAGCGTGTTCACAGCTTTGATTATATAGAAAATTATAAGAATTTTTACGTACAAAAAATTTCACCGTTTTACCTTTATATTAAGTATAGAGATAACGTCTTTTACAGAAACTATTTATACAAAGAAAATTGTGATTTTACACGGATAAGAGTTAAGGGGAGATTGCACGATGGTTTTAACTCAAAATTTCGATTTTTGATTTTTTATGTTTTTCAATAGGTAGTTTAGGCCTAGATCTACCAAAAAAACATTAAATTACGTCAAAAAAATATTTTTTATGAAAAAATTAAGTATTTATCAGGTTTACACAGAAAAATTATCATGTTACGGAAAACGAATATTTTTTTATAATTTTATACTGCTAGTTTTAGTGAAAAGAGAATTTTAGTTTTTAAAATATCTGCATCGCGGTTTTTAATACAATAAGCTGTTGTTTCAGCTTTCTAAACAACTGTTGATGGGAAATTTACTTGTTAGTGTACATATTGTTTTTGATTTGTGCCTTCTTCTTTCTTGCGTTTTCCCGTAAATTTAGATCTTTAACACTAGGAACATTTTTCTCAGAAACCAATAAACCTACCAGACTGAAATTTTTACCAGTTAATTATCTTGTATAGCCACATATACCGAAATTTTTAACACTTCCTCAGGTGATCCAAAAATTAGTAATACGCAAAACATTTTGTAAATATTTTATGTTATTCGTAATTTTAAAAAATTTGGTGTGAAACACTCACACAACTTTCTCTTGCCAATGCAAATAATTAATAATAAACCTAACATTATTAATAAAATATTAAAAATAAACAACAACTAACCTCAAAAACATAACCTTATTTTAATCATGAGTGGAAGACGCAAAATGAAAATCGAACTCAATTTGGCTTAAAAAAAACGGAAAACCACACTTTCACGCTAAACTAGGCTCTGTAGAGAAAAATTCTCTAAACAAAAGTTGTAGATCTTTTAATTTTCTATAACTTTTATTATATACACTTTTGTCGTAAAATGCATACTAAGACCGAAATGTTAAAAAAATCGATTTTTCTCACGTTTTCGTGAGAAAAAAACAGAAAATCGCAAATTACCGCTAAACTAAGCGTTATACAAAAAAATGTTTGAAACAGAAGTTGTAGGTTTTTAAATTCTCTACAACTTTTATTATATAAGTTTTTGCGCTAAAATTTATATTAAAGCCGTAATCTTAAAAAAACAACGTTTTTACGTGAAAACAGCCTCACCGAGAATTTCAGCAGACATGGCGCCTACCCTATCTTGTAGAGAATAAAAAATTGAGTAAAATAGGCGATTTTAAAAAAAATCGTAGGACCAGTTTTTGAGAAAATCGCAAAAAACTGAAAAATTATACGAATAAACTACTACTTCCGGTTGACCGATTTTGATGAAAATGTTCGTGTCGCGTCCGGTAGTGGTATGTAACTTAAGTTTCAAGTTTCAAGTTCGTACGATGTTCCGTTCTGGAGATATTCTGTTCACACACACACACACACAGACACACAGACACACAGACACACACACAGACCAATCGCTAAAAACATGTTTTTTGGATTCAGGGGGTCTGAAAACGTATAGATCCGGTGAAAACTCGATTTCGAAAAATCGACATGAAAACAATACTTTCCTTCCTATATATTCATATAGGCAAGAGAAAGTAAAAAAATGGTACGGTACAAAGATTAAATTGAAAAAAATGTCAGTAGCTCGAGAAGAAACCCGACACCTAAGTGTGTGAAGTTCCATTTCCCTACCTTTTACCAATCCTATGAAAAATGTACCTAAAAATAGCAAATTTAACACAAGGCGGGATACAAAGTAGGCTACAGTCTCCCCTTAAATAAAGTGCATGCATAAAGAATGTCACTCAAAAACTGTTACTCCGTTACTACATAAAATTAAGTAGGTTAAAAAATTACTTGAAAACTTCACTAAAGTTAAAATTAACTAAAAGTAAAATTAAATTAAATTAAGAGTTAAAAAATTAAGCAAAAGTTTACTCCTTTACTATTCAAAATGTTACTTCGTTACCCGGCCGGCCCGTTGGCGTGTGGTTAGCGCCACTGGCTTCTACGCCGGGATCCCGGTTCGATTTTTGGTCAGATCCGCCATTTTTCATCACTAATTTTCATTATCATCATTATCCACCGTCTACATTAGCAGAAATTGCAGAACAGTCCGACGTAAAACAAAAGAATACTTTGTTACCCGAAAACAAAATATTGGGGAACTGAAAACATTAAAATGGAGTTTTAAATAATAAATATACAAAAAATTAAACCATTAATCCTTATATTAAATAGTTTTCTTGGTACGTTTCATTTTTGTCGTTCAAAATACGAGATTAAAAATCTGTAACAAATATTTAAACATTTTTAATTTAAACATAAGCGGAAGGGTTACCGGGTTCGATTCCCGGCCAGAATTATAAATTAGTACACGTACAGTAGGTTCAATTTATGAAGACAGTATAATTTAATTAAAGAATACATGAAGTGGTTAAGGAGGAATTTTTTTGTTAGTATTACACTGCATTCGTTAACCCTAGAAGGATTTTTTCATAATTTTGTAAATTAATTAATTAATTATATTAATTATCAGCTGTTTAAAGTAGTAATCGATTTATTTGTATCGCGTATTACAAGAATTTGTAGTTACCATTGTAAAATATAGTTTAAATCGTTCTGAAAAATTTATTCTTAAATAAATATTAATAATGTAAAATATATTATGCGAGATAAATTATTAAATTTACAAATTGAATTACAATATTAAAAATAAAAGTAAACTTGCAATAAAAACAAATTTAAAAAATTTTTAATTTCAAACAGGGAAATTGTTTAAAAGAAAATTTAAATATCCCTCAGGAGGAAAAGTTACTATCTTCATAATCGGCCTTCGGGCCAGCCCAGACAGTCAGCTGGTAGAAAGTCGCTATTATTTGTTAAGTAACACTGGTTGAGCAAGCGACTTTGTATGGTGACCAGTTGACAGCCATCCATGAACAAACTCTACTGGGGGTCCCTATTCAAACTCACGCCTAAACCACGTCCAATAATACAGACAAAAGCAGCGATCAAATTGGGTAGTCGTCAATAATGTAAAGTTCCCGATAACAAATAATAGCTAAAAAAAAAAGAAAATCTTCAAAATTTGAAACAACTGTACGTACGTAAAAACCAGTAGGTTACAATTTCCATGAAATTCACAGGTAAAATAAGCTGGTTAGATAAATAAAAAAAATCTGGTGTGAAACACTCACACAGCTTTCTCTTGCCAATGCAAATAATTAACAAAATGACCTAACATTAGTAATAAAACATTAGAAATAAATAAAAAACTAACCTCAAAATCATAACCTTAATTTAATCATGAGAGAAACACGCAAAATAAAAATCAACCTCAGTTTGGCCGAAAAATACGGGAAATCAATCTTTCACGCTCAACTAGGCTCTGCAGAGAAAAATGCTTTAAAGAAAAGTTGTAGATCTTTTAATTTTCTATAAATTTTATTAAATACACTTTTGTCGTAAAATGCATTCTAAGGCCGAAATCTTAAAAAAATCGATTTTTCACACGTTTTCGTGAGAAAAAAACAGAAAATAGCTAATTACCGCTAAACTAAGCGGTATACAAAAAAATGTTTTAAATAAAAGTTGTAGGTTTTTAAATTCTCTACTTTTATTATATAAAATTTTTCGCTAAATTGCATATTAAAGCCGTAATCTTAAAAAAACTTTGTTTTTACGTGAAAACAGCCTCACCCAGAATTTCAGCAAACATGGCGCCTACCCTATCTTGTTGAGAATAAAAAATTGAGTAAATGAGGCGATTTTAAAAAACATCGTAGGACCAGTTTTTGAGAAAATCGCAAAAAAGTGAAAAATTACACGAATAAACTACTACTTCCGGTTGACCGATTTTGATGAAAATGTTCGTGTCGGGTCCGGTAGTGGTATGTAACTTAAGTTTCAAGTTTCAAGTTCGTACGATGTTTCGTTCTTGAGATATTCTGTTCACACACAGACACAGACACACACACACACACACACCAATCGCTAAAAACATGTTTTTTGGGTTCAGGGGGTCTGAAAACGTATAGATCCGGTGAAAACTCGATTTCTTTAAAATCGACATGAAAACAATACTTTCCTTCCTATATATTCATATATAGGCAAGAGAAAGTAAAAAACTTGTTAGAGAAAAGAAAAATTTTGCCCCCACCCCTCGTCACTTTCTTGCTTGCGAGTTTTGATTGGATAATTTATACTCGTACGTTAGGCTAATACATAAATACTTCAACACTTGCTGTTACATAATTATTCACATGGGTAATTTCGTTTGGTCAAGTGGTAATTATTCCCCTGAGACTATGGATATAACAAAGTAATTAATAAACGTTAACCGACTACCATCGAAGATAAACGTGATTAAAATCAATTTTTTATTTGAGAATTAACAAAAGTGCCAGGTAATTCCAAAAAAACATGTCAGTTACATTTATTAACAATGTACAGTTGGTTATTAATAACATTTCCGTCTTTCTTCAGTAGTTCCTACTAATTAAATACAAACAATTACTGTACATATACAAATACAACACTAATTTTGCCCACCCCTTTTTCCAAGGTTCGAATTAAACGTCGGTGTCCGACCAGACTTTACCACGGTAAATCGAAGACCTACTATAATATAAAAAACCGAACATAATTTCTAAAAAAAAAAACACTGACTTTACCAAAATGTATTAATTTTAAATGATTTAATAATATGCCGATAAAATTATAGAAATATTGGTTTAATTACAGATACTATTAAGTTAAATTACCGAGAAACTGATTAAGAAAACTATTTAATAATAAAAAAAAAACATCAGCACTGACTAAAAGATAAATTTACATGAGAGAAAACGTACCTGGAAATCACATGGAGCACGAACTTGTTGCATGTAGAGGCCTACCCTGAAATCCCTATTCTTAATAAACTGACTGAATTTATTTTAAAAAATTTAAAAATAATAAAAATAAAACTCATCCAGAAATTAAGTAGCATCTGTACAGTTCTCGTGCCAATCTGATAGGTGTAAATGCATAGTTTTCCCTTCAATTCAAAGAAGAAGTAGTCTAACCATTTTGTTAGTTTAACTACATATTTGAAGTCATTGTTGGTCAAAAATAACGTTTAAAACAATCGGCCCAGTTGAGAAATAAGAACAATTATTAAATTTTTTAATGGAAAAAGTGTTTGAAATTTTAATTTGTTTATCGTCACAAAGTGACAAATACGTGTATTTCTTTTGCAATTAGTTTTTTTTTTTGAAAAAAGATGGGAATTTATTGTCACAAAGTGATAAATAAGTGTATTTCTTTTGTAATTAGTTTTTTTTTATAAATATATAATAAACTTTACAAAAAGATGGGAAAAACTGAGTAATGTCCTTAGAATGAAAATATAAACCACCCTCAGTAGTGGGGTTTAAAAAGCATAAACTGTGAAGAAAAAAAATATATAAAACTAAACTTTATGAACTGTAAATCAATATCTTGAAACATAAAGTTGTTGAAATTGGAGATGACGATGATTAGAAGTAGAAAAGAAAAACAAAGATTAAATTATTAACAAAATCGTAAAGGTAAGTAATGTTTTAAACGTTTTAGTCTGTAAGTATCTTCGCTGTTGTCGAGGAGGTTAATTGCGAAAGGATTTTTATGCTCTTCAAACTTTTCTAAATGTTATTCGCTACGTCGTTTAATTCCTTCTTTTCTGAAGGGTAGATTAGATGGTTGTGTAATATTTCATTGGTTACGTACCATAGGGGTGCAGTGAATATGTTTTAGGCATTTTGATTGAAACCGCTGCAGTGTTTCTATTTTGATGACCTAGCTGTACCCTATAGCTCTAAACCATAACTCCAAACTGGTATGGGTATAACTTTGTGTAAGAGAACTTTATTTCCAAGGGACAATTGAGAATTACTGCCTAAGAGCCAGAACAATTGACGTAACTTCAGCCCAAGTTGCTTTCGTTTCGTTCATATATCAGGAATTGAGCTAAAAATATGTATATAATTCAACCGGTTTTATGTACATGAATAAATAAATAAATAATAACAAATATTTGTGAATTTTATGCGAGATAACGAATTTTGGGAAAATGTGTTATAGGATTTTCGGTTTTGTTTGACGTCCGACTGTTATCTTCACTATTAAAAGGCAATTCCAAATGTCGAAAGGTGAGTCCAAACGTCGATGAAAATGAGTGTTGAAAAAATTCCAGAAGTGACCGAGAATCGAACCCAGGGCTCCTGAAATATGAGCTTCACTATCACATACATAACATGAAGTATAATATGAAATAGAGACAGAAAGTAGGAGTTACAAAAAAAAATGTGTCGAAAACACTAAAGAAGGGTCAAAAAACGAAAAGCATCGGAACGTAGTCCATTAGTTTGTATAAACAAGGTAAAATATTTCTAGGGAATTTTTCCACACGATAAAAAACTAAAATTGTACCATACCCAAAGGGTAGACCATTTAAATATAATGTCAGAAAGCCTCTTACCTGGTTTGTCAAGGAGATACAAACCAGTAGGAAGCAAAGGTACTGGCAGGCCGAAGAAAAGATAGGTGCCGGAACTGATAGAAATGCCTAACCCATGAAAAGAAGAGGAAGAAAATGTATATTTTTTGAAAAGGATTATCACCGGCGATAAAAATGGGATATCTCTATCAAATATGAAAAAATTCCTTACGGACCGGAAGATTGAAAGTGAAGATTAAATTCATAAACGTTGAGGACTTGTTCAGGTCGTAAACGGCCTAATTCGATCAAGTAAGTACATCAAAATCTGTGCAAAGATATTACTAAAGTCTCAATTTCATTAATGGATATGGAGTAAACAATTTAGTTTAAGATGTGTAGATCTACTCCATAATAAAAATTTTTTTACCACTTCCGTAGCGTAGTGGTAGCGCGCTAGCCTACCACACGGAGGTCCCGGGTTCGATTCCCGGCCAGGTTCCGGAAATTTTCAGAGATTACAACCCACGGTAGTCGCTAATGACCGAATTATCGATGCTACTTTAAAAACAAAACCAAATTAAAAAAATAAATAAAATAAATTTTAAAAACACAATTTTTCACGTTTTCTTAATGCACAAATGGTACTTTCCTTCTGGATGAGCTTTCTAAAAAATATTAATAAAATTTTTAATCTAAAATAATATCTGGGATAAATTTCTGTTGGCTCTGAAAATATATTTCTATTAGGGACTCTGAAATTATAAAAACTACATCAATAACATTTAAAAAGTCTTTAAAAATCCTACAATCTGAAATTTTTATTAAAAACTTTTGGAAGATCCTTCAAAAGTCGTCGTGTATTTCAATTCAAAGTACTTCAGAAAATGTGCTTAATTCAGAAAAAGCTGTTATAAATAAAAATAATTCATTAAAAATATTACATCATTTAAATAGATGAAATAATTCTATGGTAATAGAGTACTATCAGTAAGTGCTATGAGACTATAAAATCCTTTATCATAAGATGCATTTAACTGTAGATAAAATTTTTGTACGGAATCATAAAATCAAGTTACTGGAAAAAAAACTGCTGAATAAATCTTTATAATGCATCCTGCAGCATGAAATCAATTCTATTTTATATAATATAAATTTCACTTAGCTTTTCAGCTGCCTTGATCCCTATCTACTTAAACATGATGGTGGTGGATCAACCGAAACACGTCTAAGTACATAGAAAGGATCAAGGCAACCAAAAAGGTTAATGAAATTTATATTACGTAAAATAGAATTGAAATTTTGTTTTTGGATGAAAAACTGGAAAAATTCACCACTGTATGCGGTTCTATTCTTAGGACAAAAGGAAAGAAAATGAGACAGGATACCCAAATGAAATTTTAGAGAATAATAGCTGATAATATCTGCCCATAACAGACGGGTAGAGTGTCAAATTGTTTACACTCAATCTGTTCGTTACAGGGCAAAAATAAATAGTTATGTTTCTTATCACATGTACAGCCAATTAAATCACTGAGTCATTTAAGAACAGAAGAGGTAGAGGTGTAAAAGTCACTAATCAGAGTTGTCTCCTTTGAAAGTAATGAATTTCATTATACAGCCAGACCCTGTGGTGAATGAAGTGAAGGTGTAATTTGCAGAGTGGAAAATATGTGCTTTTCAGAGGGCCCGGCATGCTGATAAGCGTACTTTTTTATTCAGTGAGGAAAGCATTTGTAAGTAAACCAACTCATTCCTTGTTTTACTTAGTAAAACCTCTACAGGTTCAAACCAGCCTTTCAGCTGATTACCTAAACAATAACTCATAATATATGGGAGTGAAACATGGATGTTATTACAAAGAAATGAATCTCGTATCCGGGCTGCTAAAATAAGATTTCTGCGGGGCGTCAAAGGTTGTACCTGGTTAGGTAGAGTACTTAACGAAGCTATCCGTACCGAGTTAAATGTTCAGTCACTGTGAGAAATGTTAAGAATATATAAGAGAAACTGGTCCAACCATTTACTTTGCAAGCCAGCACACAGACTTCCTCTACGAGTATGGAAATATAAACCTAGACGGAAGCGAGGCTTTGGAAGACCTAAAAAGAGATGGATGCCAGAACAGGCCACTGAGCCTAATTTTGTTTTAATTTAAAATAAATTAAGGGTTTCAAAGAAAGAGTACCAATAAAACAAGGGTGTTCATGAACGACAAAAACAGAACATCGGATGGATGGAGGAGAGAACAAAATTTTATCAACAGGGAAAGAACGCTAAAAATGGAAGCTGCAAGAAGATCGTAAATTACATAATAAGCTAATTGATGTGCCCATAACAATCAGGTGGGGTGTTAAATTATTTTCACTCAATCTGCTAGTTTCAAGGATAAGTAGTTGTGTTTCTTATCATACGGTCACCAAATTTTATAACTGAAACATTTAAGAACAGACGAGATAAGAGGCGTAGAAGACACTATTCAGAGTTATCACCACTGAGAGTAATGAATTTCATTATACAGCCAGACCCTGTGGTGAATGAAGTGAAGATGTCATTTGGAGAGTGGAAAGTGGTTGCTTTTCGGAGGGCATGGCATGCTAATAAACATACTTTTCCACTCAGAATGGAAATTGATGGTAAACCACCTCACTTTACTAAGTAAGGTCTCTAGAGATTCAAACCAGCGTTTCGACTGATCACCTAAACAACAACTGATTGATGTACATGTATATACAATGAAAGAACCAAAGAAAACTACAAATTCTGATTTATAAAGTAAACTTTATAAAAACAAAAGTAATGACAATTTAAAGAACCATGAAAGAAAAGTTGAACATGTAAAGCAATACAGATACTTGTGAAATAAGCTGATTGAAGATTGTTTAAATGAGACCAAAATAAAAACAACAAAAGGAATGGCAAAATAATTGCTTAAGAAGAATAGAAAATTACTGAAGACCTATGAAAATAAAGTTCAAGATAAAATTAAAAACTTTGCAAGATAAAATTAAATCTACAAAAATATTTAGTAAATTTTATGTTAGGATAGTACTGGTTAACCGATGTGAAACGAAGACATTAACAGGAAAATGCAAGATAAACGTTAAGAGGGTTTTCAAAATATGGTTATAGAGATGAAGAGAATAACCTAATATGAAAAACTGACAGGACTTTCCCTTGCCAATGTGGATAATGAACACATAACATATGTTTAATCATGAGTGAACAACGGAAAATGAAAAACATGAACTAATTTTAATCAAGACGCTAAATGAAAATCAACCTCTGTAGAACTTAAAAAAATACTAACGTAAAATGATGAATAGACGCTTAACAAAGTTCTGTAGAAAAACATGCTTGAAATATAAGTTTTAGGATTTTTAATTGTTCATAAATTTGATTACATACACTTTTGTTGTAAAATGCATACTTAAGCCGCAATCATTAAAAAAAATCCTACTTTTTACTGATTTTAATGAAAAAAAATAAAGAGAATCACTAAGTGACACTAAACTAAGCATTGTAGAAAAACATTTAAAATTGTAGTTGAAAGAGAGATATGGAGACGTGCATACAAGGTGAGACTGCAGGGAGCAGAGATACGGTTTCTAAGATCGGTGGCTGGCTATACCAGATGGGATATAAGGAGGAATGATGAAGTTCGGCAGGAATTGGCCTTCAATCAGTAAATGAGATGAAGTGGGAATGTTGTTGTTTAGGTCATCAGCCGAAAGGCTGGTTAGAACCTGTAGAGGTTTTACTAAGTAAAACGAGGAATGAGTTGGTTTACCATTGCCATCCTCACCGAGTGGAAAAGTATGCTTATCAGCATGCCGGGCCCTCTGAAAAGCACATATTTTCCACTCTGCAAATGACACCTTCATTCCATTCACCACAGGGTCTGGCTGTATAATGAAATTCATTACTTTCAGAGGAGATAACTCTGATTAGTGTCTTTTACACCTCTACCTCTTCTGTTCTTCAATGATTCAGTCATTTAATTGGCTGACCATGTGTTAAGAAACAGAACTATTTATTTTAGTCCTGCAACGACAGATTGAGTGTAAAAAATTTGACACTCCACCTGTCTGTTATGGGCAGGGTGTGGGAATATTAGTCATAATTGTGGGATACAGAGTGGACGAGACTCCCACGATGAAGTGGAGACTATCAGCTTAAGGGTAGAAGGGATCTGGCTCGACGAAAGAAAAGGTGGAAAGACCAATTTCATTAACTAACATAATAGGCTCTAGCCCTTATACTTGCTAAGAAGAAGTTGTCGGTTCACTTTCCGAAATTCTAGTACGCAAATAACAGCCGTGGCTATAATATTGAAGTAAAGAGAATACAAGAAGCCACACACTTCTGAAGTTACTTTAAAATAAGAAAAAAACAAGACGCAATTCAAAGAATCTCCCAAAACCTATTCAAAAATTTATTTTTCTAAATTAATTACCGTTATTAACAACTATACTATTATCAAAGGGAAATAACGCTAAAAATGGAGGCTGAAAAAAGATTATAAATTACAAAATAAGGTACATTAACAATTAATGTAATAATCAGTTAAAACTCTAAGAAGCTGAAAATGAAAATAACATACATGAAAAATACATTTCCTGTAAAACCAATTCATAATCCATTCTAGAATGCAATCATTTAGATTAACAACAACAATAAACATCGCCAATCTTCATTAGAAGGCAGCACAAAACAAAAAACAATAAAAAAATATCCACCACCAAATGAACATTTAAAATTCAGTGCCAATGTTAAGGATTAATGGTTTTTACACTACTAATTAAAATAATAATGAAATCTTACTTGGTTGTGTTCATTTCTTATCATACTGCAACTGTAACAAAGAAAAAAATACAAAATTACTCAACTGATAACACACAAATTCAAAATATAGAGTAGAACGTCGATAATCCGGATTAATTGGGACCGGACCCTGTACGGATTTTCAAAATGACCCAATAAAAAAACCCAGTAGATATCTTCAATGTAAAATATTTTAGCCACATTCGGCCATAAGTCACTGAGATGTTTACAGAAGCAGAGCGAATAAATAAAACCATGTAGTAAAAGTTTTACTTCAAGAAAAAATCTGCTGTGAAACACTCACACAATTTTTTCTTGCCAATTCAAATAATGAACAGTATGACCTAACATTAGTAACAAGGCATTAAAAAAAACTAACCTCAAAAGACTAACCTAATTTTAATCATAAATGAATGATGCAAACTGAAAAATATTTTAGCCACATTCGGCCATAATTCACCGAGATATTTACAGAAGCAAAGCGCATAAATAAAACCATTCATATATACATATTTGAAGTAAAAGTTTTACTTAATGAAAAACTTCTGCTGTGAAACATTCACACAAATGTTTCTTGCCAATGGGAATAATAACCAGAATAACCTAACATTAGTAACAAAACATTAAAAAAAACTAACCTCAAAAGACATAACCTAATTTTAATCACAAGTGAATGATACAAAATGAAAACCAACCTTAGTTTGGGTTAATAATTTGGAAAATCACTCTTTCACACCAATGTATTAATACGTGATAGCATGACACATGAGGTAAAGAAGTGAACTAAACTATTCACTAAAAGGTATTGTACAGTTCCAAGCTCTGTGTAGTTGCGGGGTGAAGGGTATGGGTGAGGTGTAATGAATGAGTGAGGCATGCTGGGAGAACAATTGTTCTATTACTCTGATACAAAACATTCGTTTTCAAACTTTCCATATTTAACATATTTGTTTGTATTTATTACATTTATTTATTTACATATTTCGATATTAATTAGTAAGTTAAATATTATTATGAACCCGACCAAGTTAATAACCCAGTAGATATTTGTTAAATTAATGCACCAGATGAAAAGGATATATTTTTAGTCTAGTTAGTACATGCTACCACTACAAATGCATCATCTGTGAAACACTACCGACTCATTCATTCTCCCACTACTGTAACAACACTCTGGTTTCCTTCAAACTACATGGAGCTGGGACTCAAGCAAAAGATTTTTTTGTACAAAGGTTTATTGGTATAGAAAATGAAAGTCAAAACAAACCGTTTGACATCATGACTCGCTGGATGATTTGTTTTGAGTATTGATGTGCTTTAATCCCGCCAACGCCTTTATAAAGGCATGGCTGCTGACATCTCAACTTGGTGTGCAATGTATAGTAACTATAATATCTTGCTGTGTATCCACGAAAGATTTAGCATGACTGTTTTTTTAGCAATTAGTTAGATTTAGAACTGTTAAATTTAGCAATTACTGCTAATGCAGACGATGAAAGTTGTGTAGCCCTGTGAAAGGTATTTTCCTTGTAACCGTGCAGTTTGTTTTTAAATTTTCATCTCGCGTTCTTATACCCTCGTTCAGTATTAAACTCATACAGTATTTTAAAAGGGTTTTCAAAATATAGTTGAAGCTGTAAATTTAATATCTTTGCAGTGAACAATACAAAATATCTTACAATTTTGCATTTATTTTAAAAATATATTATTTGTAGTTTAAAATTATACAATAAATTACGCGTAAATTGTAACAGTAAATGGAAACATTCAATCAAGAACAGATGAAAATAAACCTGGATAAAAATCTAAAAAAAAAACACCATTGAATTATTTACTTTTACGTTATTAGCAAAGATAAATCCATGTATAGGTTGGAATTAAAAAAAAAAATTATAAAAAAAATTAAAAAAAATAAAAAAAAAATTTTTAAGAAACGCTATTATTTAACAATGATTCAAATAAAAAATGAACTAAAAAGAAAAAATAAAAAAAATTACAAAAAAAATTACAGACATTACTGTTACAAATAAAAGCGTGGCGCATTTTTTATTGTAAAATATTCGTTGTATAAAAATGCGCCACGCTTTTATTTGTAACAGTAATGTCTGTAATTTTTTTTGTAATTTTTTTTATTTTTTCTTTTTAGTTCATTTTTTATTTGAATCATTGTTAAATAATAGCGTTTCTTAAAATTTTTTTTTTTATTTTTTTTAATTTTTTTTATAATTTTTTTTCTGTGATTTTTTTTATTTTTTTCTTTTTAGTTACTTTTTTTAAGTAATTGTTAAATTAAAGCGTTTTTTAAATTTTTTAATTTTTTTTTGAAATTTTTTTGTAATTTTTTTTTACAAACACCTATTGTCATCGAAGATAAACAAGTGTGCAAAGTTTGATTCATATTGATAGGGTAGAAGTATTAAAATTTTAAGTTGCAAGATTTGATGGATCCAAGAGTAAGTTATTTTGTAATAATAAAAGCGTTTAAAAAAAATTTTTTTGTAATTTTAAGTTGCAAGATTTGATGGATCCAAGAGTAAGTTAAAAAAAAAAAATTTTTTTTTTGTAAATTTTTTTTTATGACAGCGTATTGTCATCGAAGATAAACAAGTGTGCAAAGTTTCATTCATATTGATACGGTAGAAGAATTAAAATTTTAAGTTGCAAGATTTTATGGAACCAAGAGTAAGTTAAATAAAAGCGTTTAAAAAATCTATAAAAATGTAAGTAACATACAGTCGTAAATAAAGCAAGCAGAGAACATGTCACACCAGAAATCAGCCCAGCGGGAGAGGTACTCATTAATTGCTCACCATTGAATGTGTTAAGAACAACAAGCAATCCCATTACCCAATGAGACGAGGAGGATTTGTATGACGTGTGAACGAGGTGTTTTCTTGTACACACTCACAGAGTATGGTCAATTGAACGACAACCATCAAAGTAATCACTGTTTGTAATGCTTTTCACAGTTGATGAGCTCTGCTGTTCCACAGTTTAGACCAATCAGAACGTTTGCCAGCATTATCAGATTGTACGAGTATATCAGTCCGACAAACATTAAGTGCGCATGTGTATAAGAGCCACAGTAGTTCACTCGTGTCTTGCATCTCGTACTGAACACATCGATTATAGAGCGAGTTAATATGCAATACTTTATAATATAATCAATTGGTTATATGTTCATAGGTTATAATTTTTATTAAAAGACCAAAAAAATGGCTGACGAAATATTTAACAGAGCTACAAGAGTAAGTATTGGTAACGTTACTGGCAAGTCATTGGCTAGCTATGGAGTGGGTAGGGAGCAATGCGTACGTTCAGAGCCCATCAACTTTGAAAAATAGTAAAGTAATCAAATCTGTACAAAAGTAACTAACTTTTACTAGGATTTGAACAATGGAACCTTCATCTCCCCGTACATTAGCTATCAAACTGCTGACTTGAAGCTACAACTTCAACACTACACCAACCCGGTGGATTAATGAAGTAATTAAAGGTTCTTAAATAAAGCTTTGATTCAGTAAGCTGATGTGTTTTTTTATATTAAGTTAAACGAGTCAAGTTAATATTCTAGGGACACAGTAAAAATATTCAGGAATGTATAAAGAATGCAATCTGTTGTAATCTGAATATACTTATGGGGTTGGTCTCGAGGTAAAGTAGTCAGCTGTTTAACAGCTGATTTTCAGAAATAAAGGTTCTTGGTTCAAATCCTAGTAAAGGTAGACAGAACCTAAACCAGTTGCCAGTGTACTTTGATGGCTGGGGTTTAATTAACCATACTCTCTCAGAAATAATCAGCCTAGGTCTGTGTACAAGAGTACACATCATTTACACGTCATCTTCATGTCATTACGTCATGGGATTGCCGGTCGCATTGGTGTAATTGGTAACGTGCTTGCCTCTCATCATGCGGTCTTGGGTTGGAATCCCATTCAGGCACAGCATATTTTCATACGATACAAAAAATCATTTCACTCCACCGTCTGCATTAGCAGTAATTGCAGAACAGTCGGACGTTAAACCAAAAAAAGGTCATGGGATTGCTATTGTTTTTGACCGAAAATCGAACCCCAAGATCCTAGGTTCGATTCCCGGTCAGGTCTGGCATTTTTATTATCACTCATCTATCATCCTTCTCACCGTCTGCGTTAGCAGAAATTGCTAAAGTCAGACGTAAAACAAAAAAAATATTATTTTTAAACTGAACAGGTTGCAACGTACACACATTAGGATTTTAAAAAACTCTAAAATATACCAACATCCAAAATATAACAGCAAATTGACACAATCTTAGTGTAAAAAATCAAGACATTGTTCTTTTACTATCTCCCCCTCTCCAAATAACTTTCATTCACAAATTCTCACGAATAATTTTAAAAAGAGAATCAAACAACAAAATCTCTTACATAGTGCGGTTCCAAGCTCCGTGTAGTTGCGGGGTGAAGGGTACAGGTGAGGTATAATGAATGAGTGACGCATGCTGGGAGAACGATTGTTATATTACTCTGATACAAAACATTCGTTTTCAACCTTTCCGTATTTAACATATTTGTTTGTATTTATTACATTTATTTATTGACATATTTTGATATAAATTGGAAAGTTAAATATTATTAATCTGACAAAGTTAATAACACGCCGGTAATAATTTGTTAAATTAATGCACCGGATGATAAGAATATTTTATTAGTCTAGTTAGTACACGCTACCACTACAAATGCATCAGCTGTGAAACACTACTAACTCATTCATTCTCATATTAGTATAACAACGCACTGCATTCCTTCCAACTACATGGAGCTAAGACTCAAACAATACAAATTGCTTTGTTTACATTTGGTTATCAACTACATACAGTTCATTCCGCTTAACTTAGAAACTAAGTGCTTAGAATTATAGTGAATGCAGCATGGTATGTAAAAAACAATGAAATATAGTACATTTGTTTTAGGAAGAAGCTTGTAAGGGGAGGGCGAGTAGGTAGAGTAGAGATAGTTTCAAGGGGCAAGTGTTGTCTCCTTCTCAATTAATGATCATTCCCTCTCTTTCTAACTGTATACTACTGTTACAACGACGAGGTGCTTCCCCCACCACTAAACGGAACAGCTCAGCGGCACAGAGCGTTGGAGGGAGAGCTTCTAGCTAGAACAAATGACCTATACATGAATATCTGGACATACCCCAAATTCGAGATGTAATACACAGGTTTGGTACGGTGTACCAAAGACATCTAAGTTACCACAAAAACAGTTTAGCAATAAACATCGTGGATAATAGTGAGACAACCAGACACCAGAACTCATACAAACAAATGAGACTGGCATGATTGGTGCCATAGTTAGTCATGTTTATAACAGTTTCATGATACTATGCTTATGTCTGAACTTCAAATACAGTAATACTTTTAAGATTCTTGTGAGCTGTTCCAAGCATTATTCTTCCATGAACAATGTTTTGCATTTAAATACTATTTCAATTATTTCTATTTCATATAATAAATTTCACTAACCTTTTTAATTGCCCATAACAGGCAGGTGGAATGTTTAATTAATTGCACTCGATCTGTTGGTTCCAGGGTTATAAAAAATAGTTCTGTTTCTTATGATATACTCAGCCAATTATATGACTGAACTATTTAACAACAGAAGAGATAGAGGTGTACTGTGACACTAATCAGAGTTATCTCGTCTGAAAGTAATGGATTTCACTATATAGCCGGACCCCGTGGTGAATGAAGTGAAGGTGTCATTTGCAGGGTGGATAGAGGGTGCTTTTTGGAGGGCCTGGCATGCTGATAAGCATACTTTTCCACTCAATGAGGAAGGCAATAGTAAACCACCTCACTCCTCGTTTTTACTAAGTAAAACCTCTAGAGGTTCAAACCAGCTTTTTGGCTGTTGACCTAAACAACAACCTTTTTAAGCTGCCTTGGTTTCTTTCATCTGTCACACGTGTTTCGGTGGAACCACCATAATCAGAGTACACATTATCATTTGAAACAAAAAATTTTTAATTTAATCTGTAGAAGATATTACATCTTTAGTTTAGTTTAGGAGATCTACACAAAACTGATTTAAAATTCAGTTCTTCTAATCTATCCCTTCTCATATTTACTATAGATGGCAGCAGTAGTGAATATCATGTCATCATAATTAAATTTGATTTGTTCATTTAAAATGTCCTGCTTTTGCTCTTTTAAATGTTTATAATATGGAACGGCTTTTGAATGTTCATAAATATATTCTGTTCATAAATATAGTTGTATAAATATATTCATAAATATAGAAAAACAGCTTACTGACTACAAACATTGATTTACAGATTAGAAAAAAATTTGTTAAAACATTTTGGAGTGTAGCATTATACGGGAGAGAAACGTGGGTGATAGGGGCTGTAGAAAAGAAGAGGATAGAAGCTTTTGAAATGTGGTGTTATAGGAAAATGTTAAAGATTAGGTGGGTGGACAAAATAAGTAATTTAGAGGTTCTTAGGCGAGTGGATGAAAAAATAAGTATATGGAAGCATCTTACGAGAAGAAGGGATAGGCTAGAGGGTCAAATCTTAAGACATTGGGCTATCAATAATGGAGGGTAATATTGAGGGAGTAAATTGTAGGGGGAGGCAAAGATTATAATATATAAAACAAATTACAAAAGATGTAGGGTGTTACAGGTATGTAGATATGAAACGAATTGCGCAAGATAGGACAGCTTGGAGAACTGCATCAAACCAGTCGAGAGACTGATGACAAAAAATATATATATTCTACAACAGTTTTATATAAAAAATGTTTAATTTCAAATGATATTGTATACTCTGATGATGGTGGATACACCAAAATAGGTGTATCTGACATAGTAGAAATTAAACCAGTTTAAAAAGGTTAGTGAAATTTATTGTATGAAATAGAATTTATTTCAAGCTGCAGGATGCATTATAAGGTTTATTTCATACAATAAACCTTATGGGTTCTAATAGTTGTGATAGATTATACTAAGTATTTTCTGTAACCTCGATTACATGTACAATCAATAGAAGAGGAGACTTTTTTTTAAATTTAAATCCATACAAAAAGAGTAAAGTGATAAATCAGTATAAAATATTTCATCTCTTAAAAAGCTTTAATAAGAAACATCACAAATTGTCAATAACAGTTACATCTATATAAATAAAATTGTGATTTTGTGTGTACAATTTTTCAAAATGCCCCAAATTTTGTTTCTATGCTAAATCTACTAAGTAATCACAGAAAATAAGTTAAGCTGAATTTTTGTCTGTTTGTCTGTTTATTTGTTACAGCATCACGCAAGAAAATAAGTTAAGCTGAATTTTTGTCTGTTTGTCTGTTTATTTGTTACAGCATCACGCAAGAAAATAAGTTAAGCTGAATTTTTGTCTGTTTGTCTGTTTATATGTTACAGCATCACGCAAGAAAATAAGTTAAGCTGAATTTTTGTCTGTTTGTCTGTTCATATGTTACAGCATCACGCAAGAAAATAAGTTAAGCTGAATTTTTTTCTGTTTATATGTTACAGCATCACACAAGAAACGTTGAACCAAATTCAATGAATTTAAGTATTTAGGTTCTGGACATTATCGAAATGAAAATAGGCTATAATTTTTTTAATATCACAACGGGATGGGGGGAGTTGAGAGGGAGGGGTAAACAAAAAAACTGCGAAGTCAATCTATCAAAAAATTATATACAATTGAAATTATGAAACGTTTAAAGACAAATAAGTTTGATTATGTATAGTTTTTCATTTTTATGCATAATAACAGAGATACTACCAATTTTATAAAAATAAATATAGCAATATTTTAGAAAACAAAATAAACAGAACAATAAACATAGGTCTACGCGCCACAGGTATTCATTCCGAAGCTCTGTAACCTACCCCTTCCACCACTACCTAACTTTACACGACACACCTGTTCTCGGTCACATTGTCAAAAACGAAAGACAGTCACCTTAGTAGTAAACCATCGCGAAGTATTCCAATTGTAATTTACCTTTCATTTCAATTTTTATTACTCTGTAGCGAACAATTAAATTATACAGTTACAATACACACAGATTTGTGTGAGTTAAACTTCAAAACATCAATTTTCATTGCTCTATATAATTAGTAAATTTATTTATTTATGTAAAATAATTAACTACACTTCTGAAAATAATAAAGCGCTGCGTAACTTGATTTAAAAATACCTAGATCTCGCTTTTATTTTACGTCCAACTATTCTGTTTTGTCATTAATAATAATGCTGACGTTGAAAGGAGATACGAATAGATAACAATGAATGATTTAAGAATATCAGACCTGACAGGGATTGAACTCGGTACATCGACAGGCTGTACACAGCACCAAGAAAATCGTTCGAAGAACAGGCACTTTAGCTAGTAAAACATAAAACTCTATCGTTTATAAATCCCTAGACTGTAGAAAGGGCCTATTACATGGTCTCTTCAGTTCTCATATCAGCTTCCGTTTCAGTTCAGTTAACAAAAATACGTTTCTACGCTTTTCTCTTCAGATCTTATTTCAGAAATGGACGACAATCCACTTGTTTCAATTGGGCTGTCATTAGCATTAGAAATCAAACTGGAGTAAAAGATGGTTACAAAAAAGACAATCCCTGTCTCATTTTTCCTAGCACCATTTTTTTTTTGTACCTGATGAATTTCATTCTTTATAAGTAGGCCTACCTAATTAAAAACTAATCATTTTATGAATTAAATGCTATTGGAAAAAAAACGAGAGTTCAACCTGGAAACCCACTTAGCATTTGTGGACTTCGAAAAGGCGTTCGATAAAGTGGATAGGAAGGTATAGTACGTTTGTTTTTGGAAGAAGCTTGTAAGGGGAGGGCGAGTAGGTAGAGTAGGGATAGTTTCAAAGGGGCAAGTGTTGTCTCCTTCTCACTTAATGATCATTCCCTCTCTTTCTAACCATATACTATGTTACAACTACGAGGTGCTTCCCCCACCACTAAACAGAACAGCTCAGCGGCACACAGCGTTGGAGGGAAAGCTTCTACCTAAAACAAATGACCTGTACTGTGGGAAGTTTTAAGGAAACGAGGAGTACCAACTCAAATCATAGATGCGATTAGAAGTATGTACAGGTCAACAAGTATATGTATAGATATAGGGAGTGGAATTCTGCAGGAAATAGAAATAAATCAGGGAGTAAGACAGGGGTGTAGCATGTCACCAATACTCTTCAATGAATATATTGACGATGTGTTAAGGAAGAAGAAAATAAGACGGGAACCCGAGATTCCCATCAATAGGAACTTCATATTTGGCACAATTTTATTTGCAGACGATTAGATCATTGTTGAAGTCTCTGAAGATAATTTACAAAAGTCAATATACCAACTACAAGAGATAGGCGAAGACGTAAACCTAACAATATCCTCAAAGAAGACAAAGATAATGGCTTTCTGTGGAAGAGATATAATACGATCTAAGATTGTAGTAGATAACAATAAGCCTAGAACAATTTCGAAGTTTTAGATATCTTGGATATGAATTAAGTATAGACACTGAGAAGGATATAGATAGGAAGGAAGTAAGGTTTAGAAATATATGCGGAACAATCAGAAGGACGCTGAGAAATAAGACGAGAAGAGATACACAAATACGATTGTATCAGGTGATGGCGTTTCCTACCCTGTTGTATGGCTCACAGGCTTGGGTATTGATGCAACGGAAAAAACAAATGTTGGATTTAGCAGAAATGAGTTTTTTGCGAATAGTAAAAGGATGCTCAAGGATAGATCACATAAGAAGTGAGGACATAAGAGAGGAACTACAGGTTGTTAGCGTACATGAGAGAATCTTAAAGTACAAGGAAAGATGGAAGGAACATCTAAACAGAATGGCGGATGGAAAAATACCAAAGCTGATGTGGGAATATAAACCACAAGGCAGAAGAGCTCTGGGTAGACCGAGGAAAAGATGGAGCTGAAGAGAGTGATGTCGGAACAGGCCAAGGCCTAAACCATGAAGAGAAGAAGAAGAAGAAGATCATTTTATGGATCTTCTCGTTTGAATGTATAATGGTAACTTTAGTCCTAATTCCACACACATGGAAAACTGTGCCCGTAATAGAGAGGTGGAGTGACAAATATTTACACTCAATCTGTTCATTGCAGGGCTAAAATAAATAGTTCTGTATCTTATCACAAGTCAGCCAATGAATCATTTAAGAACAGAAGAGGTAGAGGTGTAAAAGACACTAATAAGTGTTATCTCCTCTGAAAGTAATGAATTTTATTATACAGCCAGACCCTGTGGTGAATGAAGACAAGGTGTCATTTGCAGAGTGGAAAATTTGTGCTTTTCAGAGGGCCCAGCATACAAGCGTACTTTTCCATTCAGTGAGGAAGACAATGGTAAACAACCTCACTCCTCATCTTAACTTAGTAAAACCTCTAGAGGTTCAAACCAGCCTTTCGGCTGATGACCTAAACAACATAGAAAACTGCAATATAAATAAATAAAATCAGTCACAAATTCGTTATTTGATGACATCAGGTACGGACAAGGTAACGACAGAAATAAGAAATGAACTGAAGCTTCTGTACACACCGCTGTTTGAACTGATAACGGGCAACTGACAAGTGCCTTGATGGTTTTTCCATCAAGCCAGCTTTCAGTTTCAGTTGAAACCTTCAGTTTTGATGTTTACATATCAGTTTTAACTGACATCTCAACTGAAACGGAAACTGATATCAGAACTGAACTAACCGTGAAAAAGGGGGCTAATATGACTTTTCAATCAGGTAAGACTTCAACTCTTATTTAAATCTTTTTTCACAATCAATTACAAACAATCTTTGTGGAAGACGGGACATCAGTTTTGATTGAACATAATGATGGTTTTCTTTTCACAGAAACCACCTACGAAATTCGACAAAATCAGAATGGTTCCCTCTTGTACGATAGTCTTGAGGCTTTTCTATCAAACCATCACGTTTTACTGACTATTTACCCATAGAAGTGGTGGGGCTTATTTAACACAACAGGATTTATAACATAGTTACTGGATTGAGGGAGTTATCATGATAACAGGTAACTAAAAACACCCTGTTAGCTGTTACTCTATAACTGTGATTCAAAGCCGTTTAATAAACTGATGTACAAATGATGCTTGTCTGAATGTTGTAACAGTAAGGACTGTTATAACAGCTTAAGACTGTTAAAACTAAATGAAGTTATCAATGAAGTTAACCTTTTCGTGTAATATTTTTTTTGTTTGTTTAACGTCCGACTGTTCTGCAATTACTGCTAATGCAGACGGTGAATGATGAAATGATTTTTGTAACGTATGAAAAAATGCCGTGCCTGAATGGGATTCGAACCCAAGACCGCATGATGAGAGGCAAGCACGTTACCAACTTCGCCAATGCGGCCGGCACTTTCGTGTAATAAAACCACTTTTAAGTTTAACTATGATATAATACTGTTACTATACTATTTTTCAAAGCTGATGAGCTCTGAACGTATGCATTGCCCCCTACCCACTTAATAGCTAGCCAATGACTTGCCAGCAACGTTGCCAATACGCTCTTGTAGCTCTGTTAAATATTTTGTCAGCCATTTTTTTGGTCTTTTAATAACAATTTATAAACTATAAACATACAATCAGATGATTATATTATAAAGTATTGCATGTTAACGCGCTCTATAATCGATGTGTTCAGTACGAGATGCAAGATGGAAGTGAACTATTGCAGCTCTTATACACATGCACTCGTAATGTTTGTCAGGTATAATCAGGTAACACTGGCAAACGTTCTGATTGTTCTAAACGTGTGGAACAGCAGAGCTCATTAACCGTGAAAAGCATATTAATACAAACACAATTTAGCAAATTTCACTGATTCTCTCAACAAAGTTAAGATAAACAGTACTATTTATTGTAACCAAATACAACCATGGCTAATCAAAAGTAATTTCTCGCAAACACAAGGGTGGCCAGTTGCATTAAATCTTTCACGGATACATAGCAAGGCACTATAGTTATTATACATTGTACACTGAGTTGAGAAATCAGTAGCCATGCATCTATAAAGGCGTCGGCAGGATTAAACCAAGTCAATACTCAAAATGAACCGTCCAGCAAGTCATGATGTCGTTACCGGACGGTTTGTTTTCACTACCATTTTCTATACCAATAAACCTTTATACAAAAAATCTACCTAATAGTGAATAATTTAGTTCACTTCTTTTTTGCATGTGTCGTGCAAAAACTACACCTATTACTACATTGTATTGTAGGCTGGACGATAATAGTTTTATTTTAATAACACGCTATAGAACCTTGTTATCAAACAGGCTGTCATTTTCAGTAACAAGTTATCAAAAAATAGCTTTATATCCAATCACTAAGCCATAGTACAGATTACATACTAAATAAGCAATTCAAAGTGCAATTTTATTTTGCCTAAAGTAGTCTCTATAAGACTTCTCCCAACCTATCCCACTTATGTACCTCACTACTCGTTTTTCCATCAGGAAGACCTCCTCAAGCTTACTAGTATACAACCCCAAAATATTACTGAATACGCGAAGTGTGTGTAAAAAAAACCATCAAGTGATCAAGTGATAGTTTCAATGAGTTTCAATAATCAGCTGTGTTCAATGTGTCTAAAGAGATAGACGTGTTTGTCAGCTGTCTGCTTTCTAGCTGATCATATAATACACCTGTGCTCTGTGCGTTACATTAATTGCAAAGTTTAACTTTTAGCTTTCAATTTTATATAGGCTATTATTTTTACTATTCGTTTTCCTTATCATGTCCGGAAAAAAACATATAACACGTAACAACCAGGGTCAACAACAAAACAACATGTTAATGATACAGGAGCCAATCAAAAACTGTATGCTAGACAGCGCTTTCACAGGAAGCTTAATATAAACAGTAATGCTGAGAGATTAAGCATCATCATAATTGCAAAGCTAGAAGACAAGCTTACAAGTCTAAGGGAAAAGCGTCAGCAGCTTAAAGAAGAGCTGGCGGACTGTAAACAACAGCTAGCGGTGACAAAAACAGACATTAGTCTCAAATGTGACGATCTAGAACAATATTCCAGAAGATACAATATACATGTTTTTGGGATTAAAGAACAAGATAGTGAAAACACTGACCGACAAATAACAAAAATTATAAAAAAGCACTTTGACTTATCCACTTCCACGACAGACATCAACACGTCCCACAGAGTCGGCTAAAAAACGATATTCATTAATTACAAAACGAGAGAAGCAGTTTTCTTTGCTAAGAACCTAAAAGGAATGGGAATTACAATCAGGGAAGATACCAAACATCGCCTCAAGGTACTACAGACGGCAATCAGTATTAATGGTCCGTGTAATGTCTGGACCAGAGACAGCAGAATAAACTTCAAGAATGAGTTTAATTTTAGTGACTTTCACAATGAAAATTCCTTTCAACAATGCAAATTTAAAGTCCTTAAGATGTTCATTCCAACTTAATTGAATATATTTAAAACTCCCATAAATTTTATTGACGTTGTTCCAGTTATCATTTCATTACTGACATTTATTATCGAAAGATGAGGCCAAAAACAGGATATCTCCAGATTTGTTTACATCAGTTCCAAAAAGGCAAATGGAATGAATTATAATATAAGATTAAATATATAAATAATCTATAAGTAAATAATAATGGAACTTTTACATTAACAGGAGGCCACTCTGATTACTAGTCTAAAAGTCTAAACATGATAACGTGATATCATTGTTACATATTTAATTAAGTCTATTTCTCGTAATGAATCGTAATTTTATACATTAATTCATCAAAGATAATGGTTTATTTTATGTTGTAGTTTGAAATAGTGAACATCGGTGTGTTTGTTACGTGTGTTTATCATGAAATTATGGGATTAACAGAAAACAGAAGAAGGTGATTGTGACTTACCGCAGGAGTATGGAGTTTTGTCAAAAGTTCAAGTGTGTCAGGTTGGCCACGCTGTCTGTGCCTTCCTGCAGGAGTACTACGGAGTTTTGCCGAAAATTTGAGTGTGTCAGGCCAGCCACGAAATGAAATTGTATTTTGATAAACGAATTCAATGGTGTTGCAACAAAAGATCCACCCCGTAAAAAAGTTAACATGCGTATAATTGGTAAATGGGTTGAAAATTAATCGAATAAATTAGCACAATAATTAAACATTAAATTGAAAATTAAGGCTTAAACACAATCACAAAAGTAAAAGTAAATAATACTGCCAAAATACATAATTTATTTAGACTCATCGTGTTCAGATTGTACTACAACTTTAAATACTGCCGGTTTTCACCACTTTCAAGTGAATCATAAATACGATTACGTTTGTAGATACAGAAGTTACAAGAATGCCTTTTGTGTATGTATGGGCTGTGAGGAAGGGAAATGATATATTTGCAGTGCTGCCAACCTCAACAGTGAGACAGTACTCGTACAGTTCACTACCGTGCAGTGTTTACATAAATTTTGTAAGCTGTGGTTTATTCCGAGAAAATGTTTTCTTCATAAACCTTATAAGAAATAAATATGACCTGTAATATTGTCTATAGCTTAACCCCTTACCAGACTACAACGGAATATTCTGTCGTTGTGTAATTGCACGTAAAGGGCCATTGACGGAATATTACGTCACCATCAATTTGTCTCGTTTTAATTTGTTATGCAACGGAATATTCGGTAGTTTGACAGAATATAGTTTCACAAAGTCCCATTGATCATTTTTTTTTTTTTATTATTCCTAATTTGTCTACGTTGCAATCTGTTCAATTTAGAACAATAAGCAACCCCATGACCCGATGAGATGAGGATGATGTGTATGACGTGTAAATGAGGTGTAGTCTTGTACAGACTCAGGCCGACCATTCCTGAGAGAGTACAGTTAATTGAACCCCAACCATCAAAGTACACCGGTAACCACTTTCTAGCATTCAAATCCATATAAAAATAACTACCTTTACTAGGATTTGAACCAGGAACCTACGTCTCCGAAAATCAGCTGTTAACCAGCTGATTTTGGCGACGACTTTACCTCTAGACCAACCCGGTGGGTTTACTGTATCATTTAAGTAAAAACATATTTTACCACAGCAACAGCTGACAATATAACCTGTAAAATTCAGTCCACGTTTTGTGTGCGGTTTATTTATTAAGAAAAAAAAAATAGATCAAAACAACATTAATTTCTGAACAAAAGTTAAACCAATAAGGAGTTAATTACATGACTAGAAATGTTTTATTTACTGTAATTACAAATGAATCGCTTTCTTTACTATTGCTATCATCGGCGTTTTCATTATCAGTCTCTTACATTGCATACTATAGTCCAGCCTCTCTTAGTTTGCTCCTAATGTAAACAAATAATGATGTCACTGAGCATGCGCATTATATAAAAATGTGTACACACTGATTAAAAAGTAAAAACAAAATACTTTCAAAAGTATTTAAATACAAAATACTTTTAAAAGTATTTTTCTAAATGAAATTGTTTGGCTTACATCATATCATGACTGATTTTTTAGTACTTTAAGTACTTATAATTTAAAAAATAGTTAACTTAATAGGAATACGACATCCATAAAGTCGCAGACTCTAGCGTCCACCCTGTAGTAGGTGGCTTTTGTTTGTTGACAGTAGAAGCAAACTAAGAACGGCTCAACTATAGATTTCGTTCAACACTGTGAATAGTTCGACCAAGTTTTCGAGAAATTGACATTTCTGTAACTAACAGTTAACCTACAAAAGGTTCCGCGATATACTTTATATGTTCTGGGTATAGTATAAGTTGTTATGTTTGTCATACTGAAATTAAAGCAGTCGGGTATGCGCACTGATGCTTTTCCCCCTTTACCCCTCGTTGTAAACATGAGCAAACTCGTGACTCAAGTGGCTATATCTAGAATCCAGAACGCACACATTGACCATCAAGCGGTTGTGTGGAAAATAGTCACTTTCTATAGTCACTTGAGTCACGAGTTTGCCTTTGTTTGCAACGAGGGGGAAAAGGGAGGAAAGCGTCAGTGCGTATGGGTATGTGCGATTGCTTTAATTTCAGTACGACAAACATAACAACTTACACTATACACAGAGCACATACAGTATATCGTGGAACCTTTTGTAGGTTAACTATATGAATATAACTGTTTGCTACCGTAAACAGAAATATTAGTTTCTCGAAAACGTGGGCAGACTATTCACAGTGCTGAACGAAATCTAATGTGCAGTAATGCTGTGAAGTTGAAGCTAAACCTAAATGCCTTTACCTGCCTCTTAACAAAAGCCATGAGCGAGTGGCTTTCTACTATGATGTTTCTCTTTCCGCAATTCGGAAATTAAAGTGTTGACCCCGGTAAAAATAGGAAACGGTTCGGTAAATACTAAATAGTGAAGACTATAAGACTGATAGTGAAGACACCGGTGACAGCGATTAGTAAAGAAGGCGATTCATTCATAGAAAATTTTGTTCCATTGGAATAAGGTAGCTGGTAATTACAGTAAATCAAACATTTCTGGTCATGTAATTAATCTATAGGCAATATTACAGGTCACATTTATTTCTTATGAGATTTATGAAGAAAACATTTTCTCGCAATAAACAACAGCTTAAGAAATGTACGTAGAAACTACACGGTAGTGAAATGTACAAGTAGTGTCTGACTGTTGAGGTTGACAACACTTGCAAATTTTCACTTTTTTCCTCACAGCTCACCCATACGCAAAAGGCAATCTCATAACTTCAGTATCTATACATGGCGAACCAAAAGACATTGCGGTACGGCTAGACACCATTTGGAGTCATACCTGGTCGAATTTTAGTGGGGACGATCTCTTAACCGCAATTTTGGATGTCATTAATGACTACAATCCTCCAGAAATCAATTTATAATAAAGTATATAATTTTTAATAAGTGAATGTCCATTTTAGTGTATTTCCAACTGAAATCAGAGTGGCCCTCTGTTAATATAAAAGTAACATAATAACTTTATAATTTAGGTACATACCTGAACACAATAGCATGAAGGCAATCCGATGAATAAAAAGCCGACAACAGGATCATTTTAGAATATCTCTTCACTATTAAAAGTCACACTGTTAAACACTGTGAAATATACACTGTTTAAAAATCTAAATACGTTATTCACACTTTTCATGATAAATATAACTTCATAATGTTTAATGAAAACCTAAAAATCCCAGCCTAATGTGTTTCTCGTCAGTATGGTAATAATTTTTAATTTCTTAAACAACTTCCCCGCAACTTAAAAATATATTTGTGATTGTTTAACTTTTTCATTAATGACAATAGTACTAATATATGGAAATTTTATTTCATACTTAATTAAATTTTATATAATCATGTTAAAGAAAATATTAAAATATGTACTGGCTAATATGTAATGATATTTAAGACCAAACTAATTTATTTTAACCAAATCTGTTTATACAACTGTAATATTAATAACCTCTTTTATTATTAACAACCCCAAAAACTACATAATTTTCAATGAAAATATAATTTAAAACCAAATATAAGTGAAAAACTCTTATTGTTATGTCAAAAGTACTACGGGTTACACAAGAAAACCAAGATTTGTGGCAGGGAATAATACTTTGAAAGAACAAAAAGTAACCTATCAGATGTAAAACACCACAAGCCTTGTACAGAAAAAATAAATATCACTAAATTATATGTATATTTAATGAAAAGAAATACTCAGCAAGTTTAAAAACAATACAAAGAATTGATTAAGTACTTGGAGTAAGGAATGAATATGTTACACTACTGAATTGTTTACATAAAAGTTTGTTATAAAATGAATAACCTGTTCATTGAAGATAAATATTCAATAAAATTAGAATTTTATAGTATTTAATTGATATAAATGTAAACACGAAAGTACCTGCTTTAACTGGATAAGAACACTTCACAGAATCAAAAATCTTTGAAGAATAAACAAAATTATGTTAAAGTAAAATGTCCAAGAACTAACAAGATCTTAATTTTAAGAATCACGAAAAGAATATAATATCCTTAAGAAGTAGTAAGGGAATTAAAATATTATTAATAATTTCAATATGTATAACAACTATACACAAATAAGTGAAACTAACCTAAGAATTTGTAAATATCACAGAAACAAACAAGTGGGACAATGCAGTTAAATTTATTTGATACAAAATTTTAATAAAATTATAATTTAAATGCATTATGATCAACACATCACGTTAATATTTCATAATTTACATTTGCAACATGATAACAAACGAAGAATTATCAATACAAAAATATAAACACACCCACGAAGCTCGACATGACATCCTAACCTAGAATCGGAAACCTAACCTTTGTAAACATCGTTTAAACTGTTTTACACGAGTAGCTAATATTAAAACATAATGAATGCAATTCTTGTTAGTAGTAACCGAAAATTAAAGGTATACACAATAAAAATTTTCAATTTTAACCCAGGTAGCTCACAACCCAATTTAAACAACAAGAAACATAGGCTCAGGATTAACGTTTGTCAACATAAATAATAAACACAAATTTTTATTTAAATACACAAATTCTATACTTCAAACGGCAACGTACCAGAGGTATTAATTTCATTAAAAATTCACTAATATTCACAATTTTATTCACCGATATACGGCTTTAAAATTTATACGTATATTTAAGTAGCCTCAGGCCATTAAATTTATCAACTACAACAAATCACTCCCGTAAAATATCACAAAAAGTACCCCTCAAAAAAATTTATAAAGATAATTTTAACTGGATGACCTATCTCAAACTTTATCATACGAATAAGTTTAAAATTTTGAGTAGGTATAATTAAAAAAATTCAACAACGTACAACTCCAAACCGCACAGACACAACCTTGGCATTTACAGGTTTGTCAACATAACATATTCGTTTCTTAGTGAGAGAACTACAGATCTAAAATAAAAATTCATTTAAATCACGGAAGAATAACATAAATTTTGTAATATAATATAATGTGTGGCAAATTTCACACATAATACTTAAATAACAAATGCAAACCGGTTAGAATTTTAGTACTCTACTTCAGATTTTTCAAACACTTGTCTGTGAACCGGTCAGTACAGTACCGTAACTCTCAAGTACCGTAAGGTTTAAAGACTACTATGCTGAAATTCAATTCGTAAAACTTTTAAAGGAAGATAATTTTGCATTCCCAACAAAAATTATTTTCTTACAAGCACTACTTTCACCATTGATAAACTACAATGAAATACGAATAAGGTTAATACATTAATCTAATTGTAATGCCTTTTAATTTATATCTGTAAGTTAAAATGTATATCTGTAAGTTGAAAATATCGGGCAATTGAAAGTTCAAACCGCGATTTTAATATTTTGTGTAAGAATGAGAAAGAACCAAACAATTTACCTTATTATTGGTACAAGACATCTCTAAACAGTGTACGCTTCTCAGATGAAAATACAAAAATGAGCCTAGTATTACCGCCAATTATGATTAGACCGCCAAATTCTTTTTATTGGCGGTTTTTTCGGCACACCTCCAACGGGTGCTGAATGACTGACCCAGAAATTAATAATAATTATGTAGACACCAAGACACGAACAAAAATTTCAACATACCCATTCATTTTTTGCATATGAGAAATCGGTTGCCATCATCAACGACATAGTGTTTCCAGGGCTTATGGAAGATATTACGATAAATTGAACTTTTAATTCCAATCCTTGTTGGGTTACAACGGAAAAGCTCTAATAGAAAAAAGTGTAAGTGTGTCATTGAGTTACAACAGAGGACGAGGCTGTGCTTACAATAGTAATTCGAAGACATCTTCTAGATTTAGAAAAAGATAAGTTGCTTGGCATTAGTAATAGAACACTGCGAAGCCGAGGTGTTCCTAAAAGTACTAAAAACACTTATCGAGTAATAGCACTTTCTCCCGTTGTTTACTCAAATGTGTCATCCAATTTCAAGATAAATGATAGTCGTGCAGTTGAATACTCAAGTCCGATAAGTAATACAAAGTGAAATACATTCAGGGCTCCACCCTACGTTTCCAGTTGAACGCAGTGGAATATAGTCTATCACTATAAAGCATAAGCAGGCCGAAATGGGCGGTAAAAAGGAGGTCCTGTAACTATTTCTTTCCGTAGCTCGCTATAATGAAGTTTATCATGAGCATAATTCTCAAAAAGTAAATAGTTTGGTAGGTGATGGATACACAAAACTTTATGGGTACCTTTTGCAGATACGACAGTGTAGTTAACGTCAATACTTTAGCCATGTAATGTGTAATGAATACAGGTTCAAATTCTGTGATCAATTCTGCAAGTGAAGATAATAGTGAAGCGAGGCTTTGAAAGATTTCCTCGCTGAAAGACATTAGAGCCTGGTTTCTAAGAGTTTTTAATGAACCGTGCATCGGATCCCGTGTATTGGATTCTGTCCACAACAGAAAAGAACTTCGAGTTAAAGAGAAAGAAGACGCTAACAGTTGCGCAGATCACTATACCAATTGTCCGGTTGACTGCACGAAGTAAATAAATAAAAACCAGAACCTGTATCCGTGACTAATTTATCTTGTCCTTTATAGGCAATGTTGTGAAAATGACAAACCAAAATTGATTTTATTAATAAAAATTTCAGTGTGAGTCCGCCGTCCACTTTTACACAGCATATCGCTCTAATAGCAGAAATAATAGAAGCATGAGAGCAAATAAAATGAATTTAGAAAAACAAAAAAAGTAGGACTCCACATACCTTTTGAAAAAACGAAGTTTGTAAGAAATTGAAAAACACTCCAATAAAATCGAATAGAAAAAAATATAAACAGTTAAAGTTTTCAAATGTCTGAAGAACGAATTTCAGAAAACCTAAATAGAAAACAAATGATAAAAATTACAATAGAGCAATGAAATACAATATATACATTTACTCGTAGTACCTGTACACAGAAATCAAGCTCTCTATAACAATAATTAGCCGTCTGCATTAGCAGCAATTTGCAAAACAGTCGGACGTTAAACCAAAAAAAAAAAAAAAATATATAACAATAATTTACCAGAAGCATTATCTGCGACAGAAACTATGAATGATATTGAACTGTGGTACAAGAGGTGTACGAGAAGAGTTAGAAAAACAGAAAGAAGAATATTGAGGGAAAGTGGGTCCAATAATATTCAAGCTAAAGAAAGATGGAAAATGTTGGGTAATAATCGCCCTAATAAAGACGTACATAAACAACTCCGAAACATATCTGATGAAATAAGAAAGAGAAAATGATTACCTACTCCCATCTGGTAAAAAATACTCATGAAAGACTTATAGAAACAAGTGTAATGAAGTAACTAATGAAGCTAAAAAGTACAATGAGCAAACTAAGTTGGTTCATTGAAACAGAAATATACTTATGACGCTAAACGTGGATAAATATATGTTTTAGAAGATAAAAAATAAATTCAGAAACACAATAATTGAAGAACACAAGGGGTTTTCAGAGAGAAAAGTCAAGACAAACAACATGCCGAAGTGGAGCGATGTAAAAAGAACATTTTCAGAATTAATGAAGACAAAATGGGAAGAAAGAAAACTCAAGCTGCAAAATAAGAACTCGATTAAAGAAATTTAAGGAGTAAAAACCCGTGATTATTGCCATAAGGCAACTGAAACAAATAAATAGCCAAGATTTAACCAGATAGTTTACATTTGTACAGTTTGTTATTACCGAAATAAACAAATTCTTCGATAAGACAAGGTGAATTGTAACTGGATAATTTTATTGCATACATTAATTTTATCGTACAATTTCGTTAGGTGTTAAAAAATATTTGGATTTAATAATTTTTGATTTATTATGTTTAAGTTAGTCTAGTAACACTGTGAAAAAAATGGTATATAATGTAAGTCATTTATATACACTTATCTATTAATAGCAATGAATAGAAACTTAAGATAAATTTAACAGAAGATTTAACTAAAACTGATATTATTTATTTCATGATGAATCTTTTCTATTGACAACAAAATAGTGAAATCTGTAGTAGAGTTGGATAATCATGATGGCATTGATGTATGTATGTGCCTAAGATGGCGGTTGTGTGTTTTGTGGGGAGTTATGGTTAAATTGGTTTTGTTGCGAAAATAGAGTGAACGGTTGATTAGTGTCCCGCTTTCATATTTTTTTACGCTTAGATTTCAGTCATAGATCTATGGTATTTTCTATACTTATTGTATGTGCGTGTTGTGAAAGTTTTATCACTTGAATTTTTAATCGTTTATCAACAGTCATTAAAAAATATAACTTTATAACGTCACTGTTATGAACTTATTTTGTTGTTGTGGTGAATATTTGGGAGTGTATCGGTTAACTTTTGATGTGAGCTAATGAATATCCGTGATTTTAATGTTCAACTGTCAGTGATAGTTAACAAAATATTCATAAATTTAAGTAATTATGCTTCAATTCATAAATCAAGGAAGGAAAAGTTACTTTTACAAGTTTCCTTCTATCACGTACAAAAATTCGGGGTGTACATAAATCGAAATACTGGAAATACGCATGTGTATCGTAACGGTGTTAGTTATACTATTAACTTAATTTTTAACCTTTATTAATAAATTATGCATAGGAAAACATATTTGAATTAAACAGTAAAAAATGTAATATCAAATAATTTTTGAACTCGAAGTTCGTGTAAATTTATTTACACATTTATTAACAATTTAATACACTAAATAATCGAACAACAATTTCTTATTTGATTACTGCTTCATTTTAAGGTTACTCATATTTACAATTCTATTTTCGCTTTCTAGTATTTTAGTTTCACTTGAATAATTCTACCTTCTGTCAAGTATACAGAATTTTGGAAAGATCTTCCAGGGTGTTTATCTTCCAATATGTGCTCCAGTCTTTGATAGTAATGATGTATTAGATTGTGATTTGGTTTCAATAATTTTGTATTTGTACTTGGATACATAATTGTGAACTTTGTAAATTTTATAGATTGAATTCTAATACCTACTTTTCATAGAGGTTATTCTGAAACATAACATAGAGGTTATTCTAGTTAGTCAATATTTGGAGGGAAATTTTAGTTTAATAATTGAATTATTTTTTACCCAAATAAGGTGTTTTGCATCAATTTGAAACTACAACTTGGTACATTATACAGATTGTTCAGTGTCAGGTATCATAGTTACATTGCTAGATTTTGTAGATTGCTGTAGATACTTTGAAATGGTGGATAGGACTAAATAATTATGTTTATGTACTAAGGAAATAACATATTTTCACACGTTTTCTTTAATAAAATTGTGTTGCTTTTTTAACTTGTGCAGGAATTTATTTTTGTTTTTGATTTTATGATGCCAATATAAATAATTGTATTTATAATATTTTGTTTTGTTTCCATCATGGACTACAATTTATTGTGGATACTCAAGTACTTTGTGTAAATACTCAAGTATTTTGTGCCTCACAGGTTTAAATCGGTGGCTTTCAATTCTTTTTTGTATTCAGTTTTAACTTTTCACCTTTCCAGTGGGTATCATGCAGTTAATTTCAGTTGTTTAATCTTTGTTAGAGAAATCATCCAGTACTTTATTAATTTCTTTTCTTTTATGTTAGCGTTATAAACTCATTGTGAAAAAGTGGTGTCTGTTACGTCAATGTTAATTTGATGTAAAGATAATTTTAGGATAATGTTCTAGTCTTTTGTTATACTTTGTGTATGTTGTATACATTTCTTAATTAATTGTCATTTTTAGTTCATGATGAATTTGTTTGATATACATCATGAGATGCTTTCATTATACAGGGTGATTCACGAAGATATGCAGAAACTTTAGGAGCTCATTGTACATGTAAAAATAATGAAAAAGTTTATATAAACATGGGTCTGGAAATGCTTCGTTTCCGAGTTGCAGCTAGGGAAAGTTTCGCCTGGTTTTCAGCTCACCAGGTGAAATGAGGTCTTCCTGAAATTCTGGTAAGGTAGATTAAGAAGCGAATTCAATCATTTCTTATGGTTTTTGATCTGTTTAATTGAATAAAACAGGTCCCAGAACTGTAAGTTAAATATTTTTTAAGAAAACCAGTGTCAAATGCAAAAAATGGAGTGAAAAAACACATTTTTTCATCTTTGGGCAAGAATAACCTTTGTTATTTCACCAAGAAACGGTTAAAGTTTTTGAATAAAACATGTTGAAAATTTTATTCTGAACAAACCGGTGTAAATAAAGTACACAGAAAGCGAATAGATGTTTGATTAAATGAATTTTTATTCACAACAGTACAATGTAAATTTAACCGGAAAAACAAAGATGAAAAATTGTGTTTTTTTCACACCATTTTTTTGCATTTGACACTGGTTTTCTCAAAAACTATTTAACTTACAGTTCTGGGACCTATTTTATTAAATTTATCAGGTCAAAAACCATAAGAAACGATTGAATTCGCCCCTTAATCTACCTTACCAGAATTTCTGAAAGACCTCATTTCACCTGGTGAGCTGAAATCTTTCGCTAGCTGTAACTCGGAAACGAAGCATTTCCGGACCCATGTTTATATAAACTTTTTTCATTATTTTTACATGTACAATGGGCTCCCAAAGTTTCTGCATATCTTCGTAATCACCCTGTAGTTCAGAGTGTTTTTGTTAGAAATCTTTGGAGGATTTTGATATTAGGTTGTATTATATATTCAACAACTGTCTGTCATAATATGTCCGTACAAGTTTTGTAAAAATGACTTTGTAAACTATAATAAGTTTATTCTGTGCAGTTGTGAATTTGTATCAGTTAGCCAGTACAGTTTAGTAAATGTCTGATTCAGTTGTTGTGTATGTGTGTTTTCTATGTTAATTTTCTATCTAGATGAATTTTGAAGTATTTTATTATGTACAGTGGAGACCCCCTTATCCGGATCCTCCCATATCCAGATACAATAAAAAAAAGCCTAAATTAATATGGCATGGATGAAATTGTTGAAGGAGTTTTTTTTTGTCATCAGTCTCTCGACTGGTTTGATGCAGTTCTCCAAGATGTTCTATCTTGCGCAAGTCGTTTCATATCTACATACCTGTAACACCCTACATCTTTCGTAATTTGCTTTATATATTCTAATCTTTGCCTCCCTCTACAATTTATTCCCTCAATATTACCCTCCATTATTAATAGCCCAATACCTGGATGTCTTAGGATATGCCCCACAAGCCTATCCCTTCTTTTGGTAAGATGCTTCCATATAGGCCTACTTCTTTTTTCATCCACTCGCCTAAAAACCTCTAAATTACTTATTTTGTCCATCCACCTAATCTTTAACATTTTCCTATAACACCACATTTCAAAAGCCTCTATCCTCTTCTTTTCTAGAGCCCCTATCACCCATGTTTCACTTCCATATAATGCTACACTCCAAACATAATGTTTTAAGAAATTTTTCCTAATCTGTAAATCAATGTTTGTAGTCAGTAAGCTGTTTTTCATTTCAAAGGCTTTTTTAGCTTAAGCAATTCTACTTTTGATATCACTTGTGCTTCTACCATCCTTTGTTATTTTACTCTCTAGATAGCAGAATTCCCCAACTTCCTGTATGTTTTCGTTGCCTACTTTTATATTTCCCATCTCTTCTAAACCACTTTTGCTGCTGCACAACACTTTCGTTTTGTGAAGGAGTTAAAAAAAAAACGATAAACATTACTTAAATAACATAACTATCTGGATTATTACGTTAATATTATTAAGTTGTATTAATAAATCTATTATGTATTAAGTTGTGACTAACGTCAGAAGAAATGTGTAGAAATGCACTATCATGTTATGTGTACAACTGTACTTATCTTCTGTACATGTGCTGTAAAATATTACAGCACATGTAATATTTTACATGTGCTTTGTTTGGAAAAACAGGGGGTTATAGTACTGTACAGTTCTTACGTATTTTTCTTTTTTGATTACTGTATACTGTAATACATTTTGTAAACAAATATAGCCTATTCTATTTTATATAATAAATTTCACTAACCTTCCTTTTTAACTGCGTCAAAGTTGATGCAGTTAAAACGGAAGGTGCGTCAACTTTGACACAGTTAAAAAGGAAGGTTAAAATAGAATTAACTTCAAACTGCAGGATGCATTATAAAGATTTATTTTTAAATATAGCCTACATATGTAAATTATAATTGACAACTTGGCGTTTTTCAATTTTGTACATCCATTGTACTACATATACATACTGTACTGTATTTCAGAAATTCAAACATCCTTTTTTGTATTTCCTGTAACCGGATTTCCTCATATCTGGCATACCGTAGGTTCTAATTGATCCGGATAAGAGGGTGTCCAGTGTAATTGAAAATGTAAAATGTACATTTCAAACTCTCGTGAAACTTTTCCTGGAATTCATAGTTTTGAGCAGGTTTGTGTTAGTGTTTCCTTAATGATGACGTCTGTTGATTTGGTGTATACAACAAACTTGAATTTATTGTTCTTTTGAACTTTAAACTTTCTTTGTGAAACTTTGTGTTTGCTATACAGTAGTTATCGCATAAAGTGACAACGGATACAATGAACTATCGGTTTGTGTGGCCAATATTCGGTGAAAAGGTTGGTCAACTATTTCGCCCAATATAAAATAATTTCGTTTGTAGTGACATTGGTTAAAAGTCATATATCGGTTTTAGTAACTACTGTAAGAATTTTTAACTCTGCTGGTTATCTCTCAACAGTATGAGTCTGCGTGTTACTCATTTTTTCTCTAGTTACTTTCTCTTGCCTATATGAATATATAGGAAGGAAAGTATTGTTTTCATGTCGATTTTTCGAAATCGAGTTTTCACCGGATCTATACGTTTTCAGACCCCCTGAACCCACACAAACATGTTTTTAGCGATTGGTCTGTGTGTGTGTGTGAACAGAATATCTCAAGAATGGAACATCGTACGAACTTGAAACTTAAGTTACATACCACTACCAGACCCGACACGAACATTTTCATCAAAATCGGTCAACCGGAAGTAGTAGTTTATTCGTATAATTTTTCACTTTTTTGCGATTTTCTCAAAAACTGGTCCTACGATTTTTTTAAAAATCGCCTGGTTTACTAAATTTTTTATTCTGTACAAGATAGGGTAGGCGTCATGTTTGCTGAAATTCTGGGTGAGGCTGTTTTCATGTAAAAACGTTGTTTTTTTAAGATTACAGCTTTAATATGCATTTTAGCGCAAAACTTTATATAATAAAAGTTGTAGAGAATTAAAAATTCTACAACTTTTATTTCAAACAATTTTTTGTATAACGCTTAGTTTAGCGGTAATTTGCGATTTTCTGTTTTTTTCTCACGAAAATGTGTGAAAAATTGATTTTTTTAAGATTTCGGCCTTAGTATGCATTTTACGACAAAAGTGTATATAATTAAATTTATAGAAAATTAAAAGATCTACAACTTTTATTTAAAGCATTTTTCTCTACAGAGCCTAGTTTAGAGAGAAAGAGTGATTTTCCGTATCAAACTGAGGTCGATTTTCATTTTGCGTCATTCACTCATGATTAAAATTAGGTTATGTTTGTTGAGGTTAGTTGTTTGTTTATTTCTAATGTTTTATTAATAATGTTAGGTTTATTATTAATTATTTGCATAGGCAAGAGAAAGTTGTGTGAGTGTTTCACACCAGATTTTTAAGTCTTGTTTTCTTAAAATCGTTTGCCTTTAAATGCATTTACAGCAGTTCATGTTGGAAGTTTGTTTACTAATATACCTATCCTTTCTTTTTGTGTCTTAAATACAGCACTGATTTATAGTTTTATTGTCTTGTTATTCGTAGTTTTTTTTTTTTTTAATCCTAATTCGTGTACGTTGCAATCTGTTCAGTTTAGAACAATAAGCAACCCCTGTCCAAATGAGATGAGGATGATGTGTATGATGTGTAAATGAGGTGTAGTCTTGTACAGACCCAGGCCGACCATTCCTGAGAGAGTTTGGTTAATTGAAACCCAACCATCAAAGTACATCGGTAACCATTGTCTAGTTTCAAATTCGAATAAAAGTAACTGCCTTTACTAGGATTTGAACCAGGAATCTTCGTCTCCGAAAATCAGCTGTTAAACAGCTGATTTTGGTGACGATGTTACCTCTAGACCAACCCGGTGGGTTGTTATTCGTAGTAGCGTCCGTTATTTTTGTGTTTTATACAAACGTAAATATGGGATCATCGCGTAGACATTTTACAGTGATGGAAAAGCGCACATTATTTGGTGTTTTGAAAACGGTTAAATGAACGGGGATATTGCGAGGGAGTTCAACGTTGATAACTCCTCAATATCTGAAATTCGGAAAAACAGGGAAAAAATTCAGAATAGTTTTGATGAAGGTAAAGAGATATCGAAGAGGCTTTGACTTAGTCAAAAACAGACATAGAAGAATCTCTTTTAAAGTGGTTTACTTCGCAACGGGTAAACAAAATATCCATAACTAGACTTTACAAGAAAAGGCCGGTCCCTTGGAGGTCATTGTATCCAATAACTACTGTACTTTAATAATAAAGTGCAAGTGGTTTTTTTTTTAAATCTTATTTAATTTTTCTTTGTTAGTTAACTTATTCGACAGTAAAATTGTTCAATTTTTTACGTGTAAAAAAGAAACTATAAATATGCAAAGTATTTGTTTTTCTTTCTTTTTAATTTGTGGATAATCTTATTGGACTGATATTTTGTGATGATTTTAAGTGTGCATAAAGTAATATGCATACAACATTTTGTGAAAGTGTTAGTGTATTATCAAGAAGTTGTCAAGTTTGAAATTACTCGAAAGAGTTAGGTTACTGCTTTCCTACCGGTTAATCAAGGTAAGTTTATTTTAATTTATAATTTTTTTGTACCTTATGTATTTTTGATTATTATTTTTTTTTGTCATCAGTCTCTCGACTGGTTTGATGCAGTTCTCCAAGCTGTTCTATCTTGCGCAAGTCGTTTCATTATTGTCTCATTATTATTGTTATTATTGTTTCATTATATTATTATTATTATTAGATTTATTATATTAATTAATATATTCAAATATTTATAATTAATATATTAATTAATTCTTATAATATTATATTATTTATAATATTATTATTGTTTCATTATTCATATTGTCTCGTATATATCGATTTGATTATTGGTTGTCTAATAAATTTAATTCCATGTGGCACAGTTTTTGTTTTAGAGTGCTAACTCCATCAATGAAATTAGCTTTAGCTCAATAAATTGATTTTTATTATGAACCCCTTCAGAAGAGTGTGCGTACTTATGTTTGCCATGACTAATATTCTTCGGCTAAGAGAATTTCTTTCCCCTGCTTTTAACTTTAAAATTGAAAATAAATCTGAAAAACTCATATACATATGTTGAAGTGATAATGGTAGGTAATCTTCGTTCTCTTAATTACGTTCGTAAACTAATGGTCCACATCCATATGTCTCAATGTTTATTTATTTAACGACATTAGATTGTTTACAAAAGGCCAAAGTGGCCCAATCAAAGAAACAATATTACATATAAAATAAACAGTAACTTATTACAAACTAAATCACAATTACACAAATATAAATTAATGTACCTTAATCATTAACTTATACAGACAGAAAAGAAAAAAATACCTAACTTAATTGGGTAGAGAGAGCGTCAATATGAAAACTTTAGTTTGCAAACAAAGAACGGTTCCGAAAGACAAACATACTGCCCGTCCCCAATCTTTGTGCAGCTGAGAGGAATGCATTACGTCACTACTACTGTGAGAGATTGCGTTAGTAGTAGTAGTAGTAACGTTTTACTTGTATTATGTTTGTAGTAGTCAAGGGTACTGTCCAAACTACATATATTGTGTGTCGCTGTCTACAGCGAATAGTCAAAACAACACCCACGTATGTCACCGCACTAGGCAGTCTACTGCCCAGCGAAGAGCAATGAGATGATTAGTACAGTGTTATGACGTAACAGCAGTCTGGTACTTCGTCTTTCCCCTTCATCCCGCAGCTGCACAAAGCTTGGGGACGGGCAGTACATAAAACATAGTTATATAAAGAAAAATAATATATAAAACAAAATCCATACCAATGCATAAAAAATAATACTAAATAACCAAAAATAGCGGGTAAATAAACTACAATATATTAACGCCTTTGAATAATTCCCTTCTATATGATCCTATGACTGCATACTCAAGTTCATGTTTTCATACCTTACCTACAACAGGACAGGGTAAATGTTGTTTTGACAAACAACAGTGCTGTGTTGTACTAAAAGTGAAATTGTATTACAGTAAACCTTCGATTCTTTGACATTCTGTATACTTCCACAGGGCTCGTGGTGAGGCGACATGTAAGTAGCGATCCGGCAGGCAGGTCAGCTCCTTCCAGTTTCTTAACGCCCCTCTACCCTTCCGTTGTCCTTGAGTACAGTATTGTACTGTAAGGCTTGTCAGTTTGTTTGTATTCATTAAAATCGCGCAATTTTCATACTAACTCGTGTTTTTAAAGTTCCATGTATATATAATATGTCATATGCTCCGAATAGTTTAACATTTTGATACTTCGACAACCTCTAAGTCCATAAAGGGTTGAACTATCAAAGTACTACTGTATTAACAAGCAGTTATGGATAGTGAATCACAGGAATGCCTTTTGTGTATGGATGGGCCAAGAGGACGGGGAGAGAAATCTCACAGTGCTGCCAACCTCAACAGTGAGACACTACATTTTACTACTGTGCAATTGCACAGTTAGTTAACCAAATGTTGCCTTTCAAGTAATATACTTCGTTGTGGCTGACAATTTTTTTTTTTAATTGAGTGATGATGCCTACATAAGCCTTGGGCTTGTGCATAGGTAATGATTTATGGTGATTTACAGATGAAAAAAATGCCAGACTTGACCGAAAATCGAACCCGGGACCCCAACATAGTAGCCAGTTGTGCTGACCACTACACCACGGGCCGGCCACTTAAACCCCATTTCTTTAAAAATTTCTTAACTTAAGATAATTTCAACTAAAATTTAGCTGGCTGCATTGGTGTAGTTGGTAATGTGCTCATTTCTCATCATGCGGTCTTGGGTTCGAATCCCATTCAGGCACGGCATATTTTCATACGTTTCAAAAAAATCATTTCATTCTTAACCGTCTGCATTAGCAGTAATTGCAGAACAGTCAGATGTTAAACAAAAAGACAAAAATAAAAAAACTAAAATTTAGCCTTTTTTCAAAAGCGGTAATAATTTTTCACATGTCGGCATCACTTTCTTATTGATATAACCATGTCCTTTTTTTTACCAGGTGGCAAAAAAACTGTTGATGAAAAATTATTTTCTTCATTGGCTTTACCTTCTTTCTTTATATTTCGAATAGTGGAAAGAGAAACATCACAGTAATTAGCTGCTTACAGCTTTTGTTATGAGGCATGGAAAGGTATTTTTGTTTAGGTTCAACTTCACAGCATTTTATTACATTGCCATATTAAATTTTGTTTAGCACCATGCATTTGGGAGAAACCAACATTTCCGTTTCTGGTAACAAACAGTTATATTAGTACAGTTAATCTACAGAAGGTTCCGCGATATACTGTATGCCATCTTAAGTATAGTTTATGTGTTATTTTGGCAAACTGATACCAAAGCAGTCGCGCATGTGCACTTATTATTTCCCCCCTTTACCCCTCGATAAAACCAAAGGCAAACTCGTGAATCAAGTAATTATACTTCATGTTAAAAACTGCAACTCTTACTATCTCAGTACGAGTTTTTATTTTCACTTTTGGCTCCAGATATGATGTAACCACTATTTAATATGTAGATTTTCAATAGTAATAATGTGTTTCCTTCAATTTTTTCAAAGCAGTTACAAAACAATTACCTAAGGAAAATTTCTCTTGCCACTTTAACGATTACTCTTGGCCGGTATCTTGATATTGGTAAAAGCCAGTTACGAATGCTGTCAGACTGCTTCACCCCCCATTGGCAACCGGTTGAAATATTTTGGATCCAAATATTTTATGGACTGTTTAAAGATAGGTTTTCTTATTTTGGGATGATGAAAAAATCTCTGCTGTGTACTTGTGGTATTATAGTAAAGATTTTCAATACCTACATTGCCACTCTTTACATAAAACAATTTAAGAACTTTAAAAATGAATAATTGTTGGATAATTAGGTACCAGTGAATGTGACAAACGTTATCGACCACCATCACCTGAGTTTTTTGTGGGTATTTTAAAATCAAGAGCCTATCCCTTTTTATGAACTCTATTCATCAAGCACAACAAGTCCCTCTCCTGAATCGGCAAAATGACTATCAGCAGAATACCTTGTGTTGTTAAGAAATACTCCATTCAGCATAATCAAGTCGCAATACCCAAAAAGTACATTGCACTGTCAAAGCAGTAGTGTATTAACTCTTATTTTTTATTTCCTAAATTACAACGAGTTTGTTATATGCCCATAACGGACACGTGGAGTGTCAGATTATTTACACTCAATCTGTTCGTTGCAGGGCTAAAATAAATAATTCTGTTTCTTATCACATGGTCAGCCAATTAAATGACTGAATAATTTAAGAACAGAAGAGGTAGAGTTGTAAAAGACACTAATCAGAGTTGTCTCCTCTGAAAGTAATGGATTTCATTATACAGTCAGACCCTGTGGTGAATGAAGTGAAGGTGTCATTTGCAGAGTGGAAAATCTGTGCTTTTCAGAGGGCCCGGCATGCTGATAAGCACACTTTTCCACTCAGTGAGGAAGGCAATTGTAAACCACCTCACGCTTCGATTTACTTAGTAAAATCTCTACAGGTTCAAATTAGCCTTTTAGCTGATGACCTAAACAACAACAGCAACAACGAGTTTGTAGTAAAAATTCTTAATAACATATTAGTAGACATCGCTAACAATTAAACGACTGAATAATTTAAGAACAGAAGAGGTAGAGATGTAAAAGATACTAATCAGAGTTGTCTCCTCTGAAAGTAATGGATTTCATTATACAGCCAGACCCTGTGGTGAGTGAAGTGAAGGTGTCACTTCATTCACACACACTAACAACATTATAACAAGATTAAAATGTTACTATATTGAACGACTTTTGCAAGTACGTGATATTTTTACTCTTAAAAACTTTTTTGTTTTTCTCAAAACTTGATTTTTAAGTTAATACATTACTCCACTCGATATATTGATGAGATGATAAATGTTTGGGGAAAGAAAGGGTTGGGTATAGACATAGTTCATTCTACTTAACTTTGGAACTCGTGTAAACAAATCATGTGAGTGTACTGTTGAAAGAATGAGTCTTAACATGACCCGCATCTTTAGCAAACATGTTGGTACAATGGTCAATATGTTGTGTTTATATGTTGTTTCTAGGTTATCATCCAAAAGACTGGTTTGAACCTCTAGCGGCTTTACTAAGTAAAATGAGGAGTGAGGTGGTTTACCAAAGCTTTCCTCACTGATTAGAAAAGTATGCTTATCAGCATGTTAGGCCCTCTGAAAAGCATCTACTTTTCACCCTGCAAATAACACCTTCCACTTCATTTGCCATGTGGTCTTGCTGTGTAATGAAATTCATTACTCTGAGAGGAGATAACTCTGACTAGTATCTTTGACACTTTTACCTGTTCTGTTCTTAAATGATTCAGTCATATCATTGGCTGACTATGTGATAAGAAACAGTGATTTTTTTGTAGCCCTGGAATTAAGAGATTGAGTGCAAAAATAACACTCCATCTGTCTGTTATGGGTAGAATTTGAATGTGTAAATATTTTAAACTACTGTATTTTATTGATATTTTTGCATATACTTTATTTGTATTTCTTTATGATTTTTTACTTAAAATTTACACATATTTCGGTGGATCTACCATCATCAAAGTACATAAAAATTAATATCAATTTGAAACTAACCATTATAATTTGCTCTTTTTGTCATCCGTTTAAAACTGAACTTTGAATAGTTTTATGTAATGACTGAAGCAACTACATCTTCTTTTAATTTGAATGATTAGTTTGAAGTATTTTATGTACCTTTTTTGTGGTTTGGTGTGGTTAGTTTTTTTTTAAGCAGAAGTCTGTATTTATAACAGATTTCTGTCCTAACGGGAAGCACTCATCAAGTCTACCTCAGAACATGGTTCTGCCATAACTGGTACGTTATTTCGTCTCACTGTAATTGTTAATTTGTGTAAATAGTAATTGTATTAATAATAAATATCATTTCTTTAGATTTCATTTATTTTTTATGGGAAATAAATTTATTTCGTATTCATTCTGATAATGTTGGATCCACCGAAACGTGTGTAAGTTTTAAGTAAAAATTGTAAAGAATTACAAATCAAGGCAAGTGCAAAAGATCAGTGAAATATTTTCAAATGTTTATTAATTCTAATGAATAATTTGCCTGTATCAGCCAAATAGAGTGTTAAACTATTTGTACTCAATCTGCTAGTTCCAGGGCTATAAAAAAATAGTTGTGTTTCTTATCACTTGATCAGCCAATTATAAGAATAAACCATTTAATAACAAAAGAGGTAGAGGTGTAAAAGACACTAGGTCAGTTATCTCCTCTCAGAGTAATGAATTTTATTATACAACCAGACCCTGTGGTGAATGAAGTGCAGGGTGGAAAGTAGATGCTTTTCAGAGGGCCTACTTTGAATGATTATTACTACTGTAATAACAGAGAAATTGAAATATCAGTATTTTATTATGTATTCCAGATGTATTATTAAATAATTAATTTTGTATTGTTTTGTTTCGAATCACCCAATTTAAAGGGTACGATTAATGAACCTTTTGGCGTATGCTTCTTTCATCTTTCGTGAATGCTCTTTCCTTCTTTCTTCAGACCATTTGTTGGCTTTTCCTCTTGAAACTTAAGGTTTTTTTATTATGAAACTCCTGAGCTTTTCTCTATTGCACTTGACTTCTGGTGTAATTTTGTAAATTCCTAATCTTTACTTAGTTCTTGGTGTCATGGGATTTTGGCTTTGTATATAATACATATCCAGCGCCCGTTACAGCTGTCGCCGGGTCTGGGCGTTCACAAAGCCTCTCCATCTTCGTCTGTCATTTTTCTTTCTCTATTTGTTCCCACTTTGCGCAGTGGTGATATCGTAACCAGTGAAGTTCCTCTGAAGTGCGATTATTGCTTGTTGTAAACTTTTTTCTCTCTTTAATTCTTTATTTACAACTGTAAAATTTTACAACAAGCAAATGTGATGATTATGATGTTGTTGTTTAGGTCAACAGCCGAAAGGCTGGTTTGAACCTGTAGCGGTTTTACTAAGTAAAACGAGGAGTGAGGTGGTTTACCATTGCCTTCCTCACTGAGTGGAAAAGTACGCTTATCAGCATGCCGGGCCCTCTGAAAAGCACATATTTTCCACTCTGTAAATGACACCTTCACTTCATTCACCACAGGGTCTGGCTGCATAGTGAAATTCATTACTTTCAGAGGAGATAACTCTGATTAGTGTCTTTTACACCTCTACCTCTTCTGTTCTTAAATGATTCAGTCATTTAATTGGCTGACCATGTGATAAGAAACAGAACTATTTATTTTAGCCCTGCAACGAACAGATTGAGTGTAAATAATTTGACACTCCACCTGTCTGTTATGGGCAGATGATTATGATAATAATGTAAATGACATGATAGGCATGAGAGGAGTAGTGCCTCCCCAAGAATGAAATTTGTATATCAAATTAGCAGGTCTCTACTCCAGCGTCTTAAGGCGTCTAGGGAGATTAACAGGTAAATGGATGGTGTAAAGTGAACGCACCAGGGGGTTCTCGTGTTCGTGTGACTTGTCGTGTAAGCGTTTGTATAGGTATTCAATGGAATTTTTTTACAAGTGGTGTTTTCAAATCTCTATGTAAGGTTTTGTTGCTAACGTAAAGAGGTGCATTTGCTATAAGGCGTAATGGTTTTGACTGGAATGCTTGACTTCGTTGCAAGTTAGAGGGTTTGGTTAAACCGTAAATTTGGAACCCGTAGGTCCACATAGGTTTCAAAAGAGAACAATATATGCGTAATTTTTGTGCGTAATTTTGATCGTTTGTGAAGTAGGGAATATAGAAATTTAAGTCGGGAATTCAGTAATAAACGTTTCCTTTTGATATGCGTGCTCCAAGTTAGTCGTTTATCAAAAGTCAGACCGAGATACTTAAACTTAAAAAATTTTTTTGTGAACTTAAAAAAAATTTGTTCCCAGTTGTATCCCTGTCCCTTTATATTCCTTTTAACTTAATCCTTCCATCTTTTTCTTGGTCGTCCTCTTGATCTTGTTCCTTCTATCCTCCTAGGTACCCTTTCCTCCCCCATTCTCTTCACATGGCCATACCATCTAATCCTCATTTTCTCCACCCTCTCCCTTATACATTCCTCATTTAGCTCTGCTCTAATCTTAGTATTCTTTATATTCTTTATGGCTTTGTACTTATTTAAAATGTTGAATGTTTGTATTTTATATTTATTTAATAATAACAATTTATTTTCTGTTTTATTACAGGTAGTTGTAGAACGAGGTCGGTGAGTGAACAATAAACAAATATTATTTTTATTTTACGTAAGCAATATTATGGCAAGGTAGAATTGTTTTCAGTTAGTCGTCAGTGATCGTCAGTGGGACAGCACTTGGTGGTCTTCAGTTCCCTCCTCTTTTTTAGATTTCCCTTGTTAGATTCAATTTAAATAGGGCTACGATAATATTTTGGTAGTGTTTTTATGGGTTTTCATCTAGTATATCTGAAACTATATATCAAGTTCCTTAAGTTTAATTAATACTCATAAATAATAGTTCACATTCAATTATTAATTTTTTCAAACTGTGTAATTTTAAAAATTTATGTTCAATATTTTTAAGGTTTTTTTATGTTTTATTAAGGGTTATTAGAGATTGTATTACGTAACTTTATACATTTGTGGAAGCCCACGATCGTTGTGTTCTTTTTTGTAACGTTTCCTTAACTTTCTTCTGTTAATCCACTTATGTTGTACTTTGATTTTTCGTTGAATCTTTCAAATTCCATACTCTATTGTTTAGTCAGTTAAATGTATCATGTTTTTTTTTTCCAAAATTTAAATTTTCTTTTTGTATTTCCAGATTTTTTTTTAAAGTTGCTTATGAAACTCTTATTTAATAATTTTATTGTCTTAAAAATTTGCGATTTTACTCTACTTGTCCATCTGTTTTGTATGAATTTATAAATGTTTACTTTCTCTTGCCTAATGTGAATATATTTTAGTGGAGGAAATACATGTATTCAGGTCCCCTGAATAAAAAAAGACATCTCTTTACCGATTGATTTGTGAGAACAAATTTCTCATAAGAGTATCGTGATATTTCTGGATGCTCTTTTTGCAGCCCACATTCTCAGCATTCGCTCACTGTAGCCTTTTCTACTTTCTTCTGTTTTTGCTGTTCTTGGGAGCCCTTAAAGTCCGTAATTAGTTGTCTAAATTTAACCCACCGGGTTGGCTTAGAGGTAAAGTCGTCGCCAAAATCAGCTGTTTTAACAGCTGATTTTCAGAGACGAAGGTTTCTGGTTTAAGTCCTAGTAAAGGTAGTTACTTTTATACGGATTGGAGTGCTAGACAGCGGTTACCGGTGTACTTTGATGGTTGGGGTTCAATTAACCATACTCTCTCAGGAATGGTCGACCTGAGCCTGTACAAGACTACACCTCATATACATGTCATACACATCATCCTCATCTCATTGGGCCATGGGGTTGCTTATTTTTCTGAATTGAACAGATTGCAACGTACACAAACTAGGAATTACAAAAATAAAAAAAATGTTGTCTAAATTTGGTTCGGTTCATTAAGTTTTCCAATTTTCTCAATATTCTTTTTAACTTATTTAAACCATTTATTCGATACCTTAGGTTTTATTGTTATGTGTCTTAAAAATTTGTTTTGTCAACCGGTTTTCATCCATTCTATACAGGTGTTCATAAAATTTTAGCCTCTTTTTTTTCTAATCGTTTCCATTAATTGTTCATTTTTCCAGACAAAAGTATGTGTAATTATTATAAAGTTATAGAAAATTAAAAGACCTACAACGTTTATTTAAAACTGATTTTTCTACAGAACCTAGTTTAAGAATCTAGAAGTGTTTTTCATTTCTCGTTATTCGCTCACGATTAAAATTATTTATGTTTTACATTGGCAAGAGAAAGTCGTGTAAGGTTTAACTGTTTTATACCAGATTTTTTTTAAATTTAATAAAGAAATAAGGAAAAGTTTGGTTTGAAAGTTAATCAATTCAATAATTGTAAATTAGATTTGTTGCATTTTTATCTAATTATTTATGGGTGTTTTTTGAACTGATCAGTAATCATTTTTAAAGAATAGGAGATGTTATTATGTGATGTCTCTTTGTTAAATTTAATTAACGAATTCATTAAATTTATGAAATGAGAAAAATTAATTATGTTAATTAATTTGTCCTGGTCTTAGTTTATTCTTTTTCCCATAATACTGTATTTTAAGTCAGCAACTTTTTTTTTTGTTTTGTTTTGTTGTCATGGAAAAATAAGATGTCCTTGAAGTACATGTTTTAATAATAAGGTTAATGATTTTATGTTTTTATCAGTTACATGGTTTTTTTCGGTTTATTTATTTTCTTTTTTTTTAATTACCTAAATTATTTTAAATATTAAAAGTTTGTCTTGTAACTTTATCTTTCATGTTTCGTTTTGTGATTATTATTTATTTATGTAATTGTTTATTTATCTGTTTGCGTAATGTGTACCGTTTTTTTTTTTACATAACTGTTTGTGTATAACTTTTACCACCTTATTTCTCCTCTACATAATCAGATAACTGTATTATTTTTCTTACTCAGTTTACTCTCTCATGTAGGGCGAATTTTAAACTACGTGAGGTGATTTCAGACCTTAAGAAGCTCTTTTGCAACCCACATTCTCAGCATTTGCTTACTGTAGCCTTTTGTCCATCCGGAGTTCTGTTTTTGCTCTTCATGGAAGCCCTTAAACTCCATAATTAATTTGTCTGGATTTCATTAGGTACATTAAGTTTTCCCGGTTTATTCCCAGTTTTCTCTATATCCTTTCTGATTTCTTTAAACCATTTATCAGGCACTTTATATTTTTATTGTTTTGTATCCTAAAAATTTGTCTTGTCAACCGGTTGTCATCCATTCTATACAGGTGTCCGTAAAATTTTAGTCATATTTTCCCTACTCATTATGAAAGCATTTGTAAAAACAAATTTCTTAATTCTTCGTTGTTTCTTTTTAATGCGAATGGAAACGACGTACAATTTTTTTGTACACCTACCAGAAATGTACCAAAATTTTGTTGATTATTTCAGTTATGTAAAAGTAATTTAATTTTTGAAGATAAACGTTGAATAAAAAAAAATATGTTTTTGATTTAGATATGTAAATGGAAAGTAATTACGATTTAACTTAAAAATTTTGTGATTAATAATGTTGAAATTAAATATTATACAATGTACTGTTTATAGCAGATTAATTGAGATAGTTCGCACGAGTACCGTTAGATAGCGTTACTTGTATCTTTTTTTTTTTAGTACATCTTTTATAGATTACCACAGCACCGGCTGGTTCGTTTGTTTTTATGAATGAACTTCCCTCATTCCGTTCTAAACCCCCCACTCCTAACTACGTACATTCTGGTGGTTTATCTTATGCCAATGTTTTTGTGCGTTATAAATTTTAGTTCACTAATAAAAGAGGGTGGACGCTTTCTTTAATGCGCATGTTGATGTTTTTAAATACAATTTTCTCTGCACCTTTTAAACGTAAAGCTTTCAAGTAAATAACCGAAGTAATTCAGAAGGTAGACTAACTGTTTTTTGTATTACGGAATTTTAAATTGGAAGAAAATTTTTACGTGAAATTTTTAATTATTTTTTATCACAAATCTCTCTCTGTTACTACACGTTAAATAAGGAATCTTATTTTCATTCAAGTATCAAAGTATTTGAGAAATTGGTTAAAATAACCTAAAAATCTAAAAGTTGTTAACATTATATAAAATATAATCTAAAGTTTTAATGGAATATTTTTGAATGAAATTTTCTTTATTCTCGACAAAAAAATAAACACCATTTACTATTAAAAAAATTTTAGGTTGCTAATTAATTTATAAAGTAGACCTAACTCAAATTTAATTTTAATTTTTTTTTAATTTCCCCGTGGATAGGCTGTTTTTTTTTTTAAATCAGGTGCTCTGTAATATTACCTAGGAAATAAAAATGGGATTTACAATTTTATTAAAAGGAAATTTTTTCAATTTTTAGATGTCCCCTTTGCCCGTAAAAATGTAAGTTTTTTTTGTATAAGTTTTCTTGAAATTTCTTTTTGCAATATACGCGTAAATTTGTTTACAAGTTATAATTATTTGTAAATTGGTTGTAATAAATTTTTAACTGGGCATTGGCGCAATTGGTAACGTGCTCGCCTCTCATCATGCAGTCCTGGGTTCGAATCCCACTCAGGCACGGCATACTTTCAAATCCCACTCTGCACCTTTTAAACGTATAGCTGTCAATTAAATAACCCAAATAATTCAGAAGGTAGACTAACTGTTTTTTGTTTTATGAAATATTAAATATTTTTTATGAATTTTAAATTCGAAGAAATTTTTTTTTGAAATTTTCAATATTTTTTATCACAAATCTCTGTTACTACACGTTAAATAAGGAATCTTATTTTCATTCAAGTATCAAAGTATTTGAGAAATTGGTACGAATAACCTAAAAATTTAGATGTTCTTAACCTATAAAATATAATCTAAAGTTTTAATGAAATTTTTCGAATGAAATTTTCTGTATTCTCGACAAAATTATAAACACTATTTACTATTAAAAAAATTTAGGTTGCTAATTAATTCATAAAGTAGACCTAACTCGTATTTAATTTTAAATTTTTTTTAATTTCCCCGTGGATAGGCTGTTTTTTTTTAAATCAGGTGCTCTGTAATATTACCTAGGAAATAAAAATGGGATTTACAATTTTATTAAAAGGAAATTTTTTCAATTTTTAGATGTCCCCTTTGCCCGTAAAAATGTAAGTTTTTTTTTGTATAAGTTTTCTTGAAATTTCTTTTTGCAATATACGCGTAAATTTGTTTACAAGTTATAATTATTTGTAAATTGGTTGTAATAAATTTTTAACTGGGCATTGGCGCAATTGGTAACGTGCTCGCCTCTCATCATGCAGTCCTGGGTTCGAATCCCACTCAGGCACGGCATACTTTCATACGTTACAAAAAATCATTTCATCCTCCAACGTACAAAAAGTTACACCTCAACGTCGTCGCTAATGACCGTTGTAGTTGATGCGACGTTAAATAAATAAATTTAAAAAAAATTAATTTTTGAAAAATAAAACATTAATGTTACTGACTGATTTCTTACAGTTTATGGGGTCGATTTTTCTTTTTTTAATAAAGTTATTAAAAATAAATATTTTCGGTTCCTTTTTTTGTAGGGGTTTCAGGTATCCCTGTCTTGTTGTACGAGTTCACTTCTGCAATTTTCATGTTTTGTTTTCTACTTTCTTAAATGTGCATGTTATGTTAATTTTGTTTTCTATTCTCTTAAATGTGTACTACCTTGTCGTAATATTGCAGTTTGTTAATCAAAATATAAAATTTATATATTTTTTAAATGGATTACGGTTTATTAGCTAACTTCATTAGAATTTTTCATCATACAATGTAGGTCGTATTTCGAATGTGTTAATTTATTTCGTAATTTTTGATAATAATTTCCAATTAAAGTGCTCGCCGCGAAAGAAGTCTGCTGTGAAGACCAGTTGCCCATCAACCAATTTTATAACATTTTCTATTTATATCACAAATCCATTTCTGGTGTTTTTTCTGTAATTATAAATACACGAGTGTACAATACTTGGCATAATACTGTTGTAAAAATGCATAATTCAGTCGGGGAAATCATTTCACAATCTTCACGTGGAGCCAAAATAACAATTTATTTTAAAGTGGCTGTTAAATTAAAACGAAAAATTGGATTTTATTTTTTAAATATTCACTTGCAGAAAAAAACCTGTGATCTTAACGTACTTAAACCCAGATTTTTTTTATGTAAAGCCTAGATAATGTAACAGACGTTTAAAAAGCCGAAAACCGGCTCAGAACTGGGTATTTTTTATGCGTAAATTGCTATATATCCGACAAATTTTAAATAAAAAAAATTTAAGTTAAACGAATAAACGTTGGAAAGAACAGGTTTTAATTGCTTAAGCGTTAATATTTTTCCGTTCGGTCGTTTTTTAAATGAATAGTATATTTCAGAAAGGTACCTCGGTCACTTTTACAAAGGTTTGTAAACAATTTACCTATTCATTGTTCAAGAGAGCTTATTATAGATTATTTTGCAGTTTTTTTGTAATCCGTAATATGTGTACTTCCAATCTGTTCAATTCAGAACGATAAGCGAACACATGACCCAATGAAATGAAGACGATGTTTATGACTTGTAAATGAGGTGTAGTCTTGTACAGACCTAGGCCGACCATTCCTGAGAGAGTATGGTTAATTGAACCCCAACCGTTACAGTAAATTGGTAACCACTGTTTAGTATTCAAATCCATATAAAAGTACAAGGATTTGAACCAGGAACCATCGTCTCAAAAATTAGCTGTTCAACAGCTGACTCAAGGCGACAACTTTACCTCTAGACCAACTGGTGGGTTATTTTGCAATAATTTTTTTTTAATTAGAGTACACCAGGTCCGATGTTACTCTGTTACATACGAATACCTTCAAATACTGTAATAAATCTTTCTTAACCTGAAAAATTCAAAAATGTGACTGGGTCTCTTTCTGAAATACACGATTCAAATAGAGATCTTCAAACACAACGGACGTTTTTCGTGGTGGGCAGTACACGTAATGTTCAATCAACTCATAAATTAATTATTTTTCTCTAAATTTCAATATCTGCGTAACTTTAAAATTAAAAAAAAATGATTGGAAAAATTTTATATTTTGATTAATTTTTTTTGTAATCTTTCGTCATTTTTTAACGATTTTTTTTGTATTCGGGTAGGCCTATTGAATTCGGTAGTTGTTTTATCTTAATTCGGACGGAAGAACGAAGTATAATTTCGGTTATGAACAAGTTTTGCTTTGTTCCGGTTTTTTGTTAAGTACAAATTATTTTTGGTTTGTATTTTAATTATACCGTATTGTTACTGTGTAAACGGTTTTGGATTTTTGGATTCCGTTAATCGTTTATCGGATTTCTATCGATCTTTTTTCAATCGATGGTTTTAGAGATCGCGTGTTCAAATTTTATTAAAATAAAAATGTTTTTCGTTCATTGAAGACCCGTGTTTTTAAAGTATTTTTGAGCAAGTAATACGATTTTTTTGATATTGCAGTCGAGAGTATTTTTGATTTGATCTCAGTAAAACCTCTTAATTCGTCTCTCTGAGTACTGATAGTCAGCCCCTTTTAGCGTAGTGGTCAACGCAGCTGGTTTCTATGTTGTGGGTCCTGGGTTTGATTCCCGGTCAGATCTAGTAGCATTTCTGTAGCTATCACTCATTTTTAACTATCACAGTCTGCCTTAATGTGCTTAACAGTCGAACGTAAAACTGTTTAAAAATCTGATAAAATGTGACGATGTAAAAGTTCACCAGCTTGCGTGCGGTTGGAAAGTAAAAGCACTCTTTCAAACAAAACCCGTGGTGTAGTGGTCAGCGCAACTGGCTACTATGCCGGGGTCCCGGGTTCGATTCCCGGTCAGGTCTGGCATTTTTTTCATCTGTAAATCACCACATATCATTACCTACGCACAAGCCCAAGGCTTATGTAGGTATCATCACTCAATAAAAAAAAAAAATAATAAAAAAAACTACAACTGATTTCTTCATCTTCTTTTCTTCTTCTTTTTTGGGAAGTTGTAGATGATATAAATTACTCCCGGCGTTGTAGAAGTCTTCGCAAGCTTCTTTTTCATTTAGGCCTTTATTTTAGAATCCGTTTTGTAATTCTATTTCCGTTCATTCTTTGAAGTTGCGTGTTTTACTTATTACTATAACTAACTGACTGTCACCCGGGTGTAATTTTGTTTTGTTTCAATCATTTTTATATTAAGGTTATGAATGAAAATAAAAATTTTTGATTTGCAAAAATTTGATTCATATATTTGGACACCTCCACTGACTGAGTTTCAGCCATATACGTCGTCTGACAAAACAAAAAAATATTGGTTTACGGGTAAATTTTTGTAATTGTTGATGGGTAATTATTTTAGGTGCACTTTAGGTAAACCTAGCAGTTTTTTCCTACAGTTTTTTCGCCTACTTTAGCTTCAATTAGTAATTTTACTTATTTTCAAGTCGAACAGAGGTTGATTTTCAAATTAGTGTCATTCACGTCATGATTAAAATTAGGTTATAATTTTCATTTTACATTTACACTGGCAAGAGAAAATCGTTTGAGTGGTTCACCCCAGATTTATCATGGATATGATATCACCTTTGTTTCAGAGTGTGACGAATTGTAGAGGTTTTACTGTGCGTTCGTTCTTGTATCGAAAAATGTTATCCTTAATTTTATCGTCGTTAATGAAAGACCAATTTCATTATTGTCGTTATTATTTTGGTGATGTAATATTGTTGAAAAAAAAAATAGACCGTGTAAGTATATCAAGGTAAGTAATGTATTAGTAATTTATTAAATTTAGTATAATTTTTTAAAATTGTCGTTTTAAAATCGTGTTAATGAGATCGAATACGTTTGCTTAGAAAAGTGCGGTATTTTATATAAATCGTGTAAATTGTTACCCAAATTTTTGACAGTTTTGATAATAATTTTTTCGTTTGAAATTTACTAATTGTTGGAAAATATTATTTAATTACCTGTTATTTTTCGTACCTTATATATATATTTTTATTGCTTTTTAATTGTATAATTAGGTTATTGTTTATTCGTCGTTTAATTGGTTCGATCTATTTTTTTTTTGTTGTAGTGTAATTATTTATTCGGGTCGTGTTTTTCATTTTGTTATTTTTTTACTGTACGTTCATTGAAAATGTAATTTTGTGATGTGATTTATTGGTTTATTTTTTTACATTTTGTGGTTTATTTTCATTTGTCAACGAAGATGTTAATGATTTGTAATCGATTTTTTAAATTTTTCTTTAGCCTATCACTTATAACTGGTGAGTATAACATTTAATATAATTCTGTAAATTTATTTTAAGTAATTAGTGTTTATTAAAACGATTAATTTTTAAGATATGATGATGAATTACAGTGGATACTCGTTTAACCGATATGTATACGATTTATCGGTCGGTATACCCCACTGGTTGCGGTTCGTTCCTAGATATTTGCATTTGTTGTTATCTCTAACGTGTGTTCGTTGCAGCAATCTGTTTAATTTAAGAATAATAAACAATCATCCCATGATCCAATTAGATGAAGGTGATATGTATGATGTGTAAATCTCCCGTGTTTTGGCAGAAGGATGCATGTGAAAAAAATCGGGTTTTTTTTTATTTACAATTCTAAAGTAATTTTTTGTGCTTTTTTCAAAAATCCTGTTGCCAAGTCTGTACGAGTTATAGTTTTCAAGATACTATGATGGCAAAAAGCTGTATGTACGTCTATTTTGAAAAATTTTAGAGGCGAAATGGTGTATGTGTTAATAAATTGGTAATTAAAGATTGTCACAAAGATATATGAATTCTTTTCACCATTTTTCCTTTCTGAAAACACTGAAAATCCCATTGCTATAAAACGGGAATATGATGTATGTGCGATTAATACTTTTTACTTTAGTAAACTGTGTTGTTAAAATAGTTTTAATCGATCAATCGATTTATTCGACCGTTGACCTTTTTTTATGGAAATAGGCTTAATTTTCTCGTACGTATTGTTATAGGAGAAGTGGTCATCGATTACATTTGATCAAGGTCCGTTTAAAATTTTGTTGAAATTAACACGATCCGGCCAATTTTTTTAACTTTGTTCTATCTTTTCGAGGTAAAAGAAATGGTTAACATCCAGTTATATGCCTGTAGGCGGGGGATGTAAGAATTCCCTTAATGCACTTCACAATTTAATCTACTATTTTCAGTGACGTAGACATGTCTACTTCGATTTATCCGGCCTCCTTTATGTTTACCGACTTTTCTCCCAGTCCCGGTGTGGTTGGTTAAGCGAGATTTCACTGTAAATCAATTTAGTTTAAATAATATTTTTATATTAGTGTTTAATTTATAATTATTAAATATTTAAAGACTTGTTGTTGACTGTATTAATGAAACAGTTAACTTTTTCTGGTCAGTTTTTGTGGTTTATTCACGAGTATTATATTCTGTTTACGCAATACAATGACCTGATATCATACAGGTCAATAAATAAGTGACATTAAAATGTATTATATAGTTTGGGTTTGATTCCCAATTATATTTATTATACAATTATATACTAACCGGAGCTTTTATTTTAAAAGTTTTGGGTTCGTTTTACAATAAATAAGAATACATTTTTTGTTTTAAAAAAATGTTGTAAATGAATTTGTGTTGTGTCTTATTTTCACACATATCTGAAATTAAAAATTTATTAAGCCTCTTATTGATCGAGGGAATTATTAAAAAAAAGGTTATTTGAAGGCACGTAATTATTATGTGACTTCCATTTTTGTTTTATTAATTTTTTAACGAATGTTTTTATTTCAGGTTTTTTTATTAGTTTATTATAGAATTTTTTTAAAAAATCAGTAAAATTTTTGTTGAACGTTGTTTATCTGTTTGTATGTTTATAATCTTTCATACAAACATGATACATTATGGTGTAAATAACGTTTTTAAAATCAAAATTGTTGTATTTAGGTAATTAAAAATTGATTTTTTTTTCAAAAATTTTCAATTATTTTACTTTAAAATTTGTAAAAGTGTTTTTTTTGTTAAACTTTTGATATGACAATTGTACATAGTTTTTACTGTTGTAAAGTAAATATTTCGTTAATTTAATTTAATAATTGCGTAAAGTTCGGACCACTTGTATATGGATAACAAAAAAAAATTGTAATTTTTGATGGAAATTTTTATAAATATGTAGAAAATTCGTATCGTTAATCTTATTATAGGTCGGGTAAATTCTGGGTGGAAATAATGGGCGGTTCCGGTAAATTCTGGGTAAAAATAATGGCTAATACCGGTAAATTTTTTGGTAAATTCTGGGTAAAATGCTGGCCAACCAACATTTTTTGATTTCTCTGTCATCTTGTGTTTTTATTTTTTAATATCTTTATCGTGAAGTATTTTAAACATTCCCATAAATATATCTATCCAAATTTTCATTTATTTAATCTGTTCATTTCTTTCTTGGGCCGATTTTTAAAAAAAATTTCCAATTGTAAATTTTTTTTTCTCTTTAATAAAAATCTTTATCAAATTGTGTACAACAAGTGGTCTGACTGATTGTAGTTAAAATGCATTGTTCTTTTGAGAGGTTTTGTCCAGATTTGATTTATAAAAATATAATATGTGAAGAAATATCATGACGGACATTTCTTGAGTGTTTGTTTTTTATAACTTATGTGAAGAAACAAGTTACTTATTTTATGAACTGATGGAAAAGTGTTTTTCTAAGGAACATTTCTATTCATAATGTACTTAATAAACTTCTACAAGCATTTTAAAGTGAAAACGTTGTGTATTTTATAACTTTTTTAAACTTGTGGGAATCTACTATGTATTTTTTAATGTTAATTTTGCGGTGGAAATAAATTAATTTGTAGTATTATTGTGATGAATTGAAGATGAACTTTTTGATATTTTTTACGTTTACAAGAATATAAATATTGTGTAAAGGTTTTTTATGATTGAACATATTTTGTATTTTGGTAGTCTACATAATATAGTATTTAAATTTGGAAATGAGTCGTAATTTAAGTTTTGCTAAACCGTTTTCCAAACGTAAATTTATTTCTTAAAAATACAAAATGGCAGATTTATGAATAGTAGCTTAGATTATCGAAAATTATTTTCTTGTATTGATAAATAGAACCAATATATATTATAATGCAGGTGACTTTATCTTTCTTTTGTCACTTCCTGTTTAGTTTTTTTTTTAATTGTAGTCTACTATGTTTTATTTTTGTGTTTTTATTTTTTAATGAATTATTTTTGTATTTTAGGTAACGTTATTTAGTGGCATTTTCTTGTTAAGATTAATTACGACTCATTATTATTATAAGTTTAGTTTGTAATGAATATTATTATCGTTAGTACAGTTATTTACCTTTTCACATGGAAATGTATACTTGTTAAAAATTAAAAACAACACTGAAACCTAGTTTGGTATTAATTATACCTATTACTGATAAAACATATTTTTTTATTCTAAAATTACTTCTAATTGGAAGCTTTTTTGTTTTGTTTTTATATTTTTTATATTGTTGTTTATATACCATGGAATTTTTCTGTAAGAATTTTTATGTAATTTTGTAATTTATTCACTTCACTAAGCTGACGTTCGCGTCTACCGATTAATTGAAAATTATTAACATATAAATATCGTTTTAATTCGACGTCCTTTGTTTATTTATAGCTGTCAAAATTTTGGTCCGTTTAACTAGCAATTATTTTTACAAACTGCAGGAAAATTCCGATTATCTGAAATCCGTTTAACCGAAACGGTTCCGAAAAAACTTGTTTTTTAATTTGATGATTTCTCTATTTCAATATTTTTTTGTGTATATGCACAGTATACAGCAATTTTAAATACGTAGCATCCGTATATTAGAGAATATTGTCCAATGAAATAAATTACGAATGTAAATTTCCAATATTCTGAGAATTCGTTTACTCGTTTTTCATCTCCAAGACGTGCTTCTAACAAAACGATGGTGTGATGTTGCCGCAAAAAAACTGTTTCATAAAAATATTTCAACTTTTTTAAAACGGCTGTAAATAATTTTAAAAAAAGATACAATAAATATTAAAAACTGTACAATATTTCATTGTTTCTCATAAAATTTCTATAATTTCGTTCCTAAATCAACAGTCGTAAAAAGTACTGTTTAATTATTTTTATTATTGTTTTTTTAATCCCTAATGTTAGTACGGTATAATCTGTTCAATTCAGAACAATAGGCAACCCCGTGACCCAATCAGATGAGGATGATGTGTATAACGTGTAAATGAGGTGAAGTCTTGTGCAGACTCAAAGCGTATGGTTAGTGGAACCCCAAAGTTCACGGCAACCACTGTCTTGTGTTCAAATCTATATAAAAGTAGCTACATTTACTAGGATTTGAGCCACGGAACCTTCGTCTCCAAAATCAGCTGTTAAGCAGCTGACTCACGGTGACGACTAGACCAATCCGGTGTATATTTTTATCTTACAGAAACAGCATATTTTTATCTTATATTTTAATCTTACAGATTAATTTATTACTAACACATGGAATAACTACATTATTAATTTTATTCAAAATAAAATAATATTTTTATGTATTTAAGTAAAAAAGTAACAACTTTTTTTAATGAAAATTTTGAATTTATTGCACTGTAATTTGGTTTAAATTTTGTTTCATTTTGTAAATTCTTGTACTCAATTGTAATTTTAAACGTAAAATAAATTGTTGTCGATTATAATTCAGTAGGCCTATACAGTGTAATCTCGATTATATGTGTCCTGAATCTAATTCTGTATTATTGAAACTTAAATGTATCTTGATCTTAATAACAGATCATCAGATCTGTTAAATATATCCAGATTCATTTCAGATGTCAAACTCAGTAACTTCTGCTTTACTGTTCAATTTAACTATCATTTTGTACCACTGCGCTACCGATAATGCAATTTATTATTAACAAACTTTGAGAAAGGTGTCGAAAATTAAGTTAGATAAAACAATTTCTTGTAAACCCAATTAAGAGCGCTAGTCTCCACTGTATGCGGAATAGAAGGTACCGGGTTTGATTACCAGTATCTGTAAAGTTTTTACATCGATGCTGTTTCTTAAACTATTGTAATTACTAATTATCAAGACAAAAATATGGATTTAAACGAATTAAAAAAAAACATTGCTTGTTTTTATTAGATTATTTTATAAATTATTTGTTGTCGTTTACGTCATGAGCCGATAGGCTGGTTTGAACCTCTAGAGGCTTTACTAAGTAAAACTAGAAGTCAAATGGTTTACCTATGCCTTCCTCGCTGAGTGGCAATGTAACCTATGCTTATCAGCATACCAGGCTCTCTGAAAAGCATCTACATTCCATTCTGTATAAATGACACCTTCACTTCATTCACCACAGGGTTTGGCTGTATAATGAAATTGATTACTCTCAGAGAAGGTAACTGTGATTAATATCGTTTACACTTCTACCTGTTGTTAAACAGGTATTACCTATCTGTTGTTAAATGCTTCAGTCATATAATTGGGTGACCATGTGATTAGAAACTGAACTATTTTTGTAGCCCTGAAACTAACAGAACGAGTGTAAATATTTTAACACTCCACCTGCCCGTTATGGCATTTATAAAATATTTATTGTATTAAATGAACGCTCATTTTTTTTCTATTTTTTATTTTTAAATTATTAGGTGTACATTATAATGGATAATCGAGGTTATACTGTTAGTTTCATTTTTTAATATTGTAATAAATTAACTAAGTAATAACTTCACATTACAACTTTTCGGTTTAATTGGTTTTTTTAAAAAAAAAGTCTGTAATAAAATTTATTAGTTTTGTATCAAGATTGTAATATAAATTTTATTTGTTCCATAAATTTATTGAAAAATTATTGAATAATTTTTGTTCACGGAAAATTTAATTTATGTAATAAAATTGGTTGTGTTCTAATTATATTATTTATTATGTATTTTTGAATTCTTTATTATTTCATTTATGTAATAAAAATATTTTTGTTAATAATTTTTTTTACTTTTGATTTTTTCTGTTTCTCATTTATTAGTCTGTGAATTTAAATTGATTTGAAATAAATTTTTAAAATTGTTTTTTTCTTGTATTTATCAGTGTTTTTTTTTTGTGAAAATTAAATTGTATTTTCTTTATTTCACTCTTAATTTTTTTATGACAATAATAATCATTTTAAATTTACGTGCTGGTACGATCTACTTGTTATATGTACGGTCTTATCGCCACTATGAGACCTAAGAGTTTACAATTTTAAAACTCAAATCCCAAACAGGGTCAACGGATAATATGCTATCTAGTTCGACCTTTGGTTCGGTACTAAGAGGCTAAACCCTCAAATCAAGTTGGTACATTTGATGAGTAACCGCATAGGCTGAAACGGCACACACCCTAGAGAGTACTGCACGGTTCTCTAACCACACAACCGCGTTACGGATGGCCACATCCGTTCACCCCGACTACCCGGTCATTGGGCATTGGGCTGCGAGACCGCCGTTTGGAGGAGTATGGTATGTGTGGCTGGAGCTATAACATACAATATTGCGTACCTTGAAAAAAAAAACACTGATTATTAACACAATACTAACTGATAATTTTTTTAATAAAGGGTAATTCAAAAAGAGCGCCGGTTTTTAAACGGCTGGTAAATTTTTGTTTATCGGTTGGCAACATTGTTTGACCTCATTTCTATTTTGGAGAACATTCCGATTGACGATTCAGTTGTAGTTTCTCTTGTATGCACAGCGAGTGACAGTTTGGTGCGGCTTTTGGTCGGGCGGTGTCATCGGCCCTTACTTTTCTGAAAATCAAGAAGGACAAGCCGTAACAGTAAATGGAGACCGATACCGTACGATGATTAGGGAGTTTTTGTGGCGTCATTTGGATGGAATGGACATTGACGAGTTGTGGTTTCAGCAGGATGGTGCCACCTGTCACGCTGCACGAGAAACAATGTTGTTGCTCCGTGAACGGTTCCAGGATCGCATCATTTCTCGTAATTCCGACCATCAATGGCTACCAAGGTCGTGTGACTTGACGGCTTGTGACTTTCCTCTTTGGGGTCATCTGAAGTCATTGGTGTATGCCAATAAACCCCGAAACATCAATGACTTGAAGGAGGAAATTCGACGGGTTATCGGGCAAATGGAAGTCGAAACTTGTGCAGTAATATCCAATTTCATGGACAGAGTTGATGCGTGCCAGCGCAGTAGAGGAGGACATATGCATGACATCATTTTTCATACATAAAATCGGAAGGAAAGATGAACTTGTTGATGTATTTATTTTCAGTTTTCAATAAAATAAATCTCTTAATTTGAGATATCAAAACCGGCGCTCTTTTTGAATCACCCTATATTAATCTATAGTCCAGCCTCTCTTAGTTTGCTCCTAATGTAAACGAATAATGACGTCACTGAGCATGCGCATTGTAACAAAATGTGTACACGCTGATTAAAAAATAGCAGCAAAATACTTTCAAAAGTATTTAAATACAAAATACTTTTAAAAATATTTTTTTAAATGAAATTGTTAGGCCTACATCATATCATGACTGATGTTTTTACTACTTTAAATACTTATAATTTAAAAAATAGTTAACTTAATAGGAATACATCCGTTAAGTCGCAGACTCTAGCGTTCACCCTGTAGTAGCTGGCTTTGGTTTGTTTACAGTAGGAGCAAACTTAGGACGGCTGAACTGTAATTATGTTTGTTTTATTATATAATATTCAAGAGAATATAATATATAAATAAATTTATTCTTTGTCATAAATTTTGTTTTGAATCAGATTTCTCTTTATACTTTGTATTATTTAGTTTTGGTAATTTATTTGTTGTTTCCAATTATAATAAAAATTAATTATTTGTTAATAAATATGAATGAAGTACAATATTATTATTTTTCTATTAAATTATGTTTTTTGAAAATCTGTTTTATTTTTATTTTGACCTTAATGATTTTATATCTTTGCTGGTTTTTTTTTAATAAATATATATAAAAATTATGTTTGTTTTGTATTTAATATAATAAATAAAATTGTTAATTTTTGTTTATTTTTCAGTTTTTTCCCGAATAAATTTGTTTTTTTTTGTAAGAATGTGGAGTGTATGTAAAAAATATAAATTCTTTACCCGTAGTTCATTTTTTTTTATTTAAAAGGTTTTATTTTCTCTGTTGGTTGATATGAGAATATTTTTCAGTTTTTCCCCCCAATAAAATGTGTATTTATTTTTTTGTTGAAAGAATGTGGTGTACGTGTACGTAAATATTAATTCTTCATCCATATATTTCAGTGTATTTAAAAGGTTTTTTTATTTCCTCTGTTGGTTAGTAATAATTTCACTAAAAAAATATTAAGCGAAAATTTCAAATTTAAATTTTTCATCAACGATTAAATCACTTATCCAACAAGATCAGTATTCCATGATAACTAATTTTTTTCAATTTTGATTTTACATAATCGTAAGGAAATTTAAAATAATCAGAGTAAATGTTTTTCTATGTAGGTAGTTAATTACTGTTTTTCAAATCTTTTATCCTATTATTAATTTTTTGAATTAAAATTTTTATATTTCATTAGGTAAACTAGTCATGAAATTGTGCCAGGAGTCTTTTCTAATTATAGTAGTCTATTATATTGACAAGGGAAAGTCGTGTGAATGTTTCACACCAGATTTTTAGTTACGTAACAGTAAGCTGGTTTACCGTACGTCTGATTTATTACTCATTGATTGTTTACAAAATTGATGAATTTTTTTCCCTAGTTTTAACTGATGCCCAAAACGGGCAGGTGGAGTGTTATTTTAATTGCACTCTATCTGTTTGGTCCAGGGCTAAAAAAAATAGTTCTGTTTCTTATTACATAGTCAGCCACTTATATGACTGAACTATTTAAGAACAGAAGATGTAGAGGTGTAAAAGACACTAGTCAAGAGTTATCTCCCCTGAGAGTAATGAATTTCACTATGCAGCCAGACCCTGTGGTGAATGAAGTGAAGGTGTCATTTGCAGGGTGGAAAGTGAGTGCTTTTCGGAAATCCTGGCATGCTGATAAGCATACGCTTTCAACTCAGTGAGGAAGGCAATGGTAAACCACCTTACTCTTCGTTTTTACTTAGTAAAACCTCTAGAGGTTCAAACCAGCATTTCGGCTGTTGACCTAAACAACAGTTTTAACTCAACTAAAAATTTCTTAATACGAGTTGAATTTATCAATAAATAATAAAAGGCCAATTAAGGTTTATAAATTTATTTTTATTTTTCTGTTTTCATTCTTTAACTGTTTGTTTTCGTCGATAAATTTTGTTATTTCGTTAGTTAAACTTGTCTTGAAATTTATTTGAGTAGTTTACCTGTTATGTGCCAGGGGTCTATTTTAATTATAGTATATATATTGACAAGAGAAAGTCGTGTGAGTGTTTCACACCAGATTTTTAGTTAAGTAACAGTAAACTGGTTTGCCGTACGTCTGATTTTTACTCATTGATTGTTTAAAAAAAATGGTGAATTTTTTTTTCTAGTTTTAACTGAACTAAAAGTTTCTTAATTCGAGTTGAATTTATCAATAAATAATGAAGGGCCTATTAATTAAGGTTTATAAATTAATTTTTGTTTTTCTGTTTTTATTCTTTAGCTGTTTGTATCCGTCGATATTGATAAACTGTTACGCTGATCAGATAATTAATCGAATGAACTTTCTGGTGCTGAATTCTGGACAATGTATGAAGCTTAAAAGTATATTTTGTTCCTGCGTTATGTAAGATGGCCGACACATTGTAAAATAACATTGTATGAAAAATTGGTCTGGTTGTGGTATATGCATGAGACGTTTACAGCACGGCTTCTTGCCAATCACGTTCTTTATTTTCTGGGTGATGTGTGAAAGTTTCAAAGTCACTTGCGAGTAGTGGCATGTATAATTTAATTATTTGCACACCTGATATTTCAAGTGCTATGATTAAAAATAGTTTTAACCCACCGGGTTGGTCTAGAGGTAAATTCGTCGCCAAAATCAGCTGTTTAACAGCTGATTTTCGGAGACGAAGGTTCCTGGTTCAAATCCTAGTAAAGGTAGTTACTTTTATACGGATTTGAATGCTAGACAGTGGTTACCGGTGTACTTTGATGGTTGGGGTTCAATTAACCATACTCTCTCAGGAATGGTCGGCCTGAGTCTGTACAAGACTACACCTCATTTACACGTCACACATATCATCCTCATCTCATTGGGTCATGGGGTTGCTTATTGTTCTGAATTGAACAGATTGCAACGTACACATATTAGGAATTATATTTAAAAAAATAGTTCTATTCTTCTCGTATCATCAGTCAGTTAAATGATTGATCTATATTGTAATCGGCGTTATCGTTGTTGATAGTAATGACATTTATTGTACAGCCAGATTCTAAGGTAAACGAAGTGAAGGGTTGTTTAAAAAGTAAGTGTTTTTTTTCAGGATTCATTACATACTGATAAGCCGTAGTGTTTTTCAAATGGTAAACCATCTGAATCCTCCTTGGGTTTGTAATAATCAGCAAAAATTCATATCAGTTTTTCTTTTGTTGGTATAAACAATATTTATATATTAAAATATTATACAACTCTTCCTCAATATTTACTTGGACGTTCCTAACTTGTTTATTGTGAGTTAAATGTCTTTATTTATTTATTTATTTATTTAACGTCGCATCAACTGCAATGGTCATTAGCGACGACGTTGGGGTGGAACTTTATGCAATGTAGGATGAAATGATTTTTTGTAAAGTATGAAAATATGCCATGCCTGAGTGGGATTCGAACCCACAGACCGCATGATGAGAGGCGAGCACGTTACCAACTGCGCCAATGCGGCCGGCAAATGTCTTTATTATTTATTGTTTTTACGAATGCAATCGCTGTTTTTATCGCTCTAAAAATGGTTGCCTTCAAGCTAGCCCAGTCAGTCAGCAAGTATTAGTTCGCTATTAATTGTAAAGTAACACTGGTTAGAAGAGCGACTTTGTATGGTGACCAGTTGACTGCCATTCTTGAAAAAACTCCATTGGAGGGTCCCTGTTCAAAAATTCATGCCTAAGAATGTCAAAAAAAAATACCGCGAAAAGCAGCAATCAATTTCTGTCGTTGTCAATAAAATACAGTTCCCGATAAGAAATAAAAGCTATAAAATATGGTTATTTTAAAAATTTTCGAAAAGGAACGACCAAATTTAATTACCTCGAATTGTACCTTTATAAAGGTGATTTCTGTTAAACGCTTGTACCTCTGAAGCTGTTTATATAGTTAAAAATAATAATAAATGTTCAAATAAACTTAGATCCGGAAATAGTACGTTGGTGAGTTAAGGCTGGCGAAAGATTTCGTCCTGAGTTCAGTTACCCCGGGGAAATGAGTCCATACCGAAATTTTTAAGGATTTAATTGTAAGGCAATCTTGGTGGTGTCTTATGGTTTCTAACTTTAAAATTTAATAAATCGGTTTCAGAAGTGTTCCTCTGATAGTTTTGATGATATCTGACATGAAACACAAAAATTAGGTGTCGAATTTTGGTACAGTGTGATACAATTTTGTTATTTCAACGGGTAGATCATAAATTTATGTAAATAAAATAAATAACTAAAAAATAAATACGAAATATTGTAAGCCCACTTATATTTTTAACAAAATTATACTAAATTGTTTAATAGTAACTCGGTAACGAAAATAATAACTGTTTAAGACACTAAAAAAATAGACCTAAGGTGTCGGATAAAGGTGTTAGTTCAAAAAAGTCAGTAAGGATATTAAAAATTTATCGAACCAAGTTCGGACAACTGAGAGCAGTAGGTCCTCGATATTACGGACTTTAAATTAGGCCAAACCCTGAAAAAATAGTATTAAGTAAGATAATAATATTAGGAAATAAGAAATATTAAAAATTATTAGATAAAATCTGCAATTTTTAATTTAAATGTCTCATGGAATTCAGTGAAAAGACGCCATTGATTGGGTGATTTCGTAAAAAGATTTGTCGGAAGAACAAGACGTCCAACGCTTTATGAACATTTTAGGGAATTTAAAGCACTTATTAGTAGAAAGCAACATCTGTCCGGTACTCTGTTAAAATTGACAGCTACAACATAAATTGCTGCTTTGCCTGGCTGTATTTCGATATAACGGACTTTCGCGACAACAGACTGTAGCCTCCCCCCCCCCATTTAGTCCGTTATAACGAGAACGATCTGTTCATTGCAGGGCTAAAATAAATAGTTCTGTTTCTTATCACATGGTCAGCCAATTAAATGACTGAATCATTTAAGAACAGAAGAGGTAGAGGTGTAAATGACACTAATCAGAGTTATCTCCTCTGAAAGTAATGAATTTCATTATATAGCCAGACCCTGTGGTGAATGAAGTGAAGGTATGATATGCAGAGTGGAAAATATGTGTTTTTCAGAGGGCCCGGCATGCTGATAAGCGTACTTTTCCACTCAGTGAGTTGTGGCAATGGTAAACCACCTCACTCCTCGTTTTACTTAGTAAAACCTCTAGAGGTTCAAACCAGCCTTTTGGCTGATGCCCTAAACAACAACAACGAGAACGAACTGCAGTACTGATTTTAAAGTTCTCCATGAAGATCAGAAGTAGAACACCCGGTAGACAATAGAAAAGAGAGAAGCCTATTGTGAATGTGGGCTGCAAAAAGAGATTCCAGAAACTTCTATAGTCACCTTTTGTGATCTGAAATTGGGTCCTTATGAACGAACTTGCTAACGCAACGTGTCTAGTCGTAGATGTTTATAACATTATTATTTATTTATTTTTGCTATAAATTCAGCTTCCGAGAGGAGATTAGCGTTCAATTTTAAATCATCCTGTATATTGTAGTACAATTAGGGATGAATAGCCGATTTTTACATGGAGTTTTTCGGTGTGGTGCTGCATTATCAATTATTTGTTAGTTTTACCCATTTTAAGTTTATTAATGTATTTGGGAATTGGCGGATGTGGTGGGCGGGCTGGGAGAGTATATGGAGTTATTTTGATGATGTTTTTGTGTAACAATTTCATTTAGAATATTTATATTTAATTTAAAATTTGTTACTATTTGAAATTATGGTTATAGGTAGTTAGTTCATTTCCATGACAACTGTGCAACAAGTAGCCTAAATGAGTTAGTTGGAACACGTGACGAGTCAGAGTAGTATGGACCGCTCCTTTCTCCGACTTTTTTAATTACTGTACATCTCCCGCTCCAAATCTTCCAAGTTAACGTTCATTTTCTCTTTATTTTCTATTAGTTAAAGAAACCTAGTTAAATTATAGAAGTAAATGAAGACATCAGGGGAATACAGGCTCAAGACAATTTCAGTTAATTTTAGTTAATTTTTCAGGAAACTCTTTTTAAAATTTAAAGGCTAGTTTCCTAGTAATTTTGAATGACAGATACTTTTTAAAATGCTAGTGCCAATACTTAGCTCTTTTATTTTAACTGTTTAATATTGTTTTTCAAAAAAAAACTTTGTATCAAATTTGACAAAATATTCAATCGAAGTACCGTTTTTACAGAGAAAAAACAGGCTCAGTCCAGGACTTAGCTTATTCCCCCCCCCCAGCATAAGAAACGTGGGTTAGATTTACAACAAATAACGCTAAAACCAATTCTAAAAGAATGAAATGTTTTATTTTGAATAGAAAACGTAGTAAGTCATTTAATTTTAAATGCTTAGCTTGGGCTTCGATTCATTTATCCAAATGAGGAAGTTTGGTAAAACATTCTTGTGCAGCACATTCACAAAATATTTTTAAATCCTGTAGTCTTTGTATTTAGCCTTCTTAATGTGTTTTCAAAATAATTTATTGAAAATAATAAGCATTCAAACTGTCTTAAGTAACATTCATTTGAATGTTGTTCACTCCGAGGACAAAACAAACGGTTCAGTGAATCGTGAAATCAGCTGTTCCTACCCATACAGTTCTTAGCTGGACTTTTGTTTTTTTATGTACAATACAGTACTGTAAATATTTTTATTTAGCTGTACAATTTATACAGCAACTTAATATATTTAAATTTTTTCACCAAAATTTAAAAAAAATATTCTTCATGTAAAACGTTGTTTATTTTCGTCCTCTTGATATTAAAATTAAGGAGTCCAGAACGTGTTCGGATTAACCAAATTTTTGGATTAGCTATGTTCGAATTAACGGGGTTAATCTGTAAGTTACTACTAAATTAAATACACAGGCGTCTGTTCTCGTCTTTTTCGGTAAAAGTCTAATTACAATATGACTGCGGCACATACAGAATGCACACAACACTAAAAGTCTAGCCTTTTTTAGTTTGTTCCTATTGTAAACAAATAATGACGTCACTGAGCATGCGCATTGTATACAAATGAGTATACGCTGATTAAGAAGTAACATCAAAATACTTCAGAAGTATTTAAATACAAAATACTTTTAAAAGTATTTTTATAAATGACATTGTTAGGCCTACATCATATCATGACTGATGTTTTAAGTACTTAAGTACTTATAATTAAAAGTATAGTTAACTTAATAGGAATACGACATCCATAAAGTCGCGGACTCTAGCGTGCACCCTGTAGCAGTTGGCTTTGGTTTGTTGACAGTAGGAGCAAACTAAGAACGGCTGAACTGTACGTGTACTGCTCATACGCCATTCTTTCGTCAGCCTCAACGTAAATCTCAAGTTGTTATGAAATGTACAACCTGTAAATACATAAACGTCATCATTATAACTTCTAACCACGTTCCAATTTCTATAAGTAATTTTTAGTCAAATTAATGTGTAAATTTACTTACAATTTATCTACTCGAAAATGTGGTTCCGCATCGAAAAAAATTCATGTGGTAAATATTTGATGTTACGTTTCAAAACAAGTTACCTGAATTTTTTGGCAATTGTTGAAATTAAAAATTTGTACTCTGTTTAAACTATTTTTGCGATAAGTAAAGAGTTGTCAAGTATGAACTGTTGGATGAAATTTTTTATTAAATATATTTTGAAACTGTTTTTAATAGAAGAACGATTGTTACAAACAAGAGGTCAGTTGAATCAATTAAAAAATTATGATTAGAAATTTTTTTATCTATTTCTGAATTTTAAGTGACCATCTTATTTTAAGTGTTTTTTCATTTCATCAAAAATACAGTATAACAAAAAAGCGACACGCTTGATAAAATGTCAAAAGTGGTTAAATTTTTTTTTGTTACTCATGGTATACCTCTTGTAGCCAAATAAAGTGATAATTAATTGTTTTACAGATTTATTAAATAAATTGTAAAATATCAAGTTGTGATTTTAATATTGTATTGAAATTGATGTAAATTTTTTTTAAATTTAAAATGGTAAAGGCTTGTTATGCATTAGTTTTGCACTTTGATATGATGATTCAGGTTCACAGTCTATTATTGTATTAAATTTTTCTGTGTCAGCTGTACAGAATTTGAAAAATGATGGTTGAGGAATAAAGGCATGAATATGTTAGGATTTTTAAATTCTAATTTGTTTCTTGTATGGAACTGTCTGAATTATTCGTTCCTCGTATTTTATTATTTATTCTTTTCTTATTTGCTTAAATTTTAAAGCAATTTTTATTGGTTTTCATTATTTTATTTTATTTTTTTGTATATATAAATATTATTGGATTTTTTTTGTTGGTTTCAAGGGGTTTTATGTTATTGATTTTCATTTTGTGTGTTTTTGTGAAAGTGTATTTTTATTAACACAGATTTGTTTAATGATGTTGCAGTAATAAAAATGTTGAAATCGAACCACGCAGCTATCCGTATGCAGTATCTACTCTCGAGCTCGTTGTTGTACGGCGGAAGTGTTGTACCGACACCGGAATCTTTGTCCGGTAATTCGAACAGCCCGCCCGGCCTTGGAACCGGAAATGGTGGACCCGATGACAGACCGTTCATGTGCAAAGACTGCGGCAAACGATACAAATGGGAACAGACGTTAACGCGGCATAAGAAATTCGAATGCAATCAAGAACCGCGGTTCCAGTGTCCACATTGTCCACAACGCACCAAACAAAAAGGAAATCTCATCGCACATATCCGCAAAAAACATAGCTCCTTACTGCTTAATGAATCGTCCATGCCTGAAAGAACATAGCATTTAATAACCAAATAATTATATTAAGTCTTGTGATATATTTAATACAGGGTGATTCACGAAGATATGCAGAAACTTTCGGAGCTCATTGTACATGTAAAAATAATGAAAAAAATTATATAAACATATGTCCGGAAATGCTTCATTTCCGAATTACAGCTAGGAAAAGTTTCACCCGGATTTCAGCTCACCAGGTGAAATGAGGTCTTCCTGAAATTATGGTAAGGTAGATTAAGGGGCGAATTAATTTTAATTTTTATGGTTTCTGATATGATAAATTGAATAAAACAGGTCCCAGAACTGTAAGTTAAATAGTTTTTAAGAAAAGCAGTGTCAAATGCAAAAAATGGAGTGAAAAACACATTTTTTCATCTTTGGGCAAGAATAACTTTATTTCACCAAGAAACAGTTAAAATTTTTGAATAAAACACGTAGAAAATTTTATTCTGAACAAACTAGTGTAAATAAAGTACACAGAAAGCGAATAGATGTTTGATTAAATGAATTTTTATTCATAACAGTACAAAGTAAAATTAACCGGAAAAAGAAAGATGAAAAAATGTGTTTTTTTTCTCGGTAACGAAGGTACTCGGTGTCGTAACTCGGTAACGAAGCATTTCCGGACCCATGTTTATTTAAACTCTTTTCATTATTTTTACATGTACAATGAGCTCCCAAAGTTTCTGCCTATCTTCGTGAATCACCCTGTATATTACACGGTAAAACTTCGCTTATCCGATGAATATAATATACGAATCAGAATCTGGTTTCACAATCATGTTTTGGATGATTTTTTCCTTATCTGCTGTTACAGACAATGCGTTCTACCTCGAATTATCTTCTGTTCAGCGGGGTGTAGTGGTATATTGACAAATAAATACTTTGAATTGAAAATATACTTTTATTCCCTTTATTTAACAGATTAACAGTTGAATCGGTGAGTCGGTGAGTGGAAAAAGGGTCATATTCCAAAATCCTTATTTTCGAGAAATTAAAAAAACTGTTTTGTGTCTTTGTTTTTGGTTTAATGGTAAAATGTTCAATTGTTCATTTGTAGTACTATATTAAAGCTTTTTAATGGTGACTTTTAGAATTTGTTTTACAATAATCATGGGATTGATTTTTGATTATTAATATGTTGACTATTCACCTTTTTCTAGTTTGGTACAAGTGAATGGGAAAAATTAAGTTGAAAAAACAATATAATGTGCCAATATGCTCTACAAAACTTGATTTTTATTTCAAAATAATTTACAGTTACATTTTGATAATAATAAGACAGAAACCAGTGGTCCAACTGCTGTTCGTTATTAAATGGAAGAAGGGTAATATTCCTGGAATATTATCCTTTTTCCACTCTACTTAATTTTTAATGTAGCTTAGCTGCTTTTAGATACAAGGAATATTTCCCTTTTATCAACCAATACATCCGCTGAAGTAAACTTAACAAAACTGCTATTATCTTCGTTCAATTTTGCATTTTTTGGAATGTTACCCTTTTTCCGCTCACGGATTTAATTAATTGTAATTAGTGAAACAAAATATCACGTACATATTACCTTCATATATAAATTCAAAGTGTAAATATTAGATTTTTTTTTTATTAAATGACATTATTTGCAATCAGTTTTTAAAAAAAATAAACTATAAACAAATCTTTTGAATTTACAAATCACAAGTTGAGGCCTCATTACCCCGAGTACTTCTCATTATATCAATTATTCATATGTTAAAAGAGAAAATTATTATGTACAAAGATATTTACATTTTACGATATGGAATACTCTTCGCTGTAATTTTATGTACATTTAAACTCTTTCAGACAAGTCCAAAACATAGTAACGTTTCAGGCGCCTAACTTCTTCTGCATTATTTAGAAGATTTATGGCTAATTCATTTTCGTGGCTTTCAAGTCTTGCCTGATATTTTCTATTACAACGCCTGACCTCGTCCATTACATCAGGAAGGTTGCAATAATGTTGTATTTCTGCATTTTTTGCAAACTATGGTGCTCTTGTTATAGCCCGAAGAACCTTATTCTAGAACCTTTGAATTACCTCTAAGTTACTTCTGCTGGTAGTTCCCCTAAGTTGAACGCCGTACAACCAAACTGGTTTAAGTAACATTTAGTAAAGCAGCAACTTATTCTCAAGAGAGAGAGAGAGAGTGAAGAGTTCCCACCAATCAGCCAGTACATCCTTTTGTATTTTAAATTTAATTCGTTCCTCTTCATTCTCACATGGGTTTTCCAAGTTAATTCATACCATTAGATTTACAATACAAAAATTACGCGTATTAGTTTCAGCCACAATCCATTGTTTTGTAGAATCTAGCCTCGACCGGGTTATATAATTAGTTATTGTAGTGTTCATTTACAACGGCTCTACGATATTTATACGAGGGCAGTCCAGAAAGTCTGTCACGTTTTGATATTAAAAAAAACTAAGTACAAAAAAAATATTTTATTATATACATTTGAAAATGCAACTAAAATGCTATTTTTCTACATAATCACCAAACAAATTAAAACTAATTATTTTGAAATGCCGGCGTCATAAAAGTCTACCGCCTGTGATTTTAACCAGTTAGTCACACCCTCCTGCAGCTCCGCGTCGTCGTCAAAGCGCTACGTCGCAAGCCATGTCTTCATTGTCGGGAACAAGTAATAATCGCTGGGCGCAAGGCCCGGACTGTATGGCGGATGTGGGAAAACCTCCCATTTCAAAGCATTCAGGACTTCTCGTGTTCGATTTGCCGTGTGTGGTCGGGAGTTGTCATGCAAAAAGAGAATTTTTCCAGTCAACTTTCCGCTGCGCTTGTTTTTGATCGCTCTTCTTAACTTTTCAAGTGTTTCACAATACCTCGCAGAGGTTATTGTTGTGCCACGTTCCAAGAAATCGATAAGAAGAACTCCTTTCCTGTACCGACCGTACTTCACAACTGGCGGGATTTTGAATTGCGGCACACATTTTAAATTGTTGTTGAAAAACAACGAAGAGCGACACAGAACTCTCGCCAGCACGGCTGGATAGCCACTGAACAGAGAAACGCCGCGGCACCAAAATGGCCGCGATAGCTCCGCCCCTAGCGGCTACAACGCAAAACGTGACAAACTTTCTCGACTGCCCTCGTATAATCACCAGTCCACCTGGATTGCAATTTGGATAAGCGGAGGTTTTTCCTGTAATGTACAGGTGTCCAGTACGTATTAACTGGCTTAAAGTTTGAAACACCATCTCGTACTTACTGGACCACTTGTATTTCTTTTTTTATATAACAGTCTATAATATATTCCAAAATACGAGTATTATTTGTGATATGTATTTAAATTAAATAAATCTATAATCATATTTATAATGTATATTGTAAGTGTTTATTCCTATACTTAAATTTTAAATTTATTATAACGGATTATTCTGTTCGTATACTTTTAATTTTAATATCCATAATAATATTCCTAATTAATCTACTTTGTTCTCTATTTTTATCGTTTTTTTTTTGTAGCTATATTATAGTCTATTATTAAGGAATTTCAAAGGTGATAATGTTCTGTGAAGTAGTTTACATATTTTTTAAATGTAGTTTAATCGTTGTATGAGTTAACTCAGATGTTTATTGTAAATGTTCTTTTTTAATATTATATTGTTCTTATTTTAAAAAAAATATTGTAGCGTGACTTTATTGGTATTAATGATAACAAAGAAAGACTTACACAACCGATTTACACCACTCACACAGATTAACGAATTCGCTTAAAAGTAAATTACGTTCAACATTTTTGAAAAACCACCGACACTAAGTCAATCTCACAAATATACGCATAGCTCATTCACTTTTAACTTAGTCATTTTATTTTTACGTTCTCTTGCATATATAAATATATAGGAAGGAAAGTATTGTTTTCATGTCGATTTTTCGAAATCGAGTTTTCACCGGATCTACACGTTAGACCCCCTGAACCCAAAAACATGTTTCTAGCGATTGGTCGTGTGTGTGCGTGCGTGCGTGTGTGAACAGAACATTTTAAGAACGGAACATCGTACGAACTTGAAACTTGAAACTTAAGTTACATACCACTACCGGACCCGACACGAACATTTTCATCAAAATCGGTCAATCGGAAGTAGTAGTTTATTCGTGTAATTTTTCACTTGTTTGCGATTTTCTCAAAAACTGGTCCTACGATTTTTTTAAAAATCGCCTGGTTTACTAAATTTTTTATGCTCTACAAGATAGGGTAGGCGCCATGTTTTCTGAAATTCTTGGTGAGGGTGTTTTCACGTAAGGAAATTATTTTTTTAAGATTACGGCTTTAATATGCATTTTAGCGCAAAAAGTTAATATTAAAAATTGTAGAGAATTTAAAATCCTACCACTGTTATTTCAAACATTTTTTGTATAACGCTTAGTTTAGCGGTAATTAGCGATTTTACGTTTTTTTTTCTCACGAAAACGAGTGAAAAATCGATTTTTTTTAAAGATTTTGGCCTTAGTATGCATTTTACGACAAAAGTGTAATAATCAAATTTAAAGGAAATTAAAAGACCTACAACATTTATTATAAGCATTTTCTCTACAGAGCCTAGTTTAGCGTGAAATAGTGATTTTCCGTATTTTTAAGCCAGACTGAGGTTGATTTTCGTTTTGAGTGTTTCACTCATGATTAAAACAAGGTTATGTTTATTGAGGTTAGTTTTTTGTTTATTTCTAATATTTTATTACTAATGTTAAATTATATTGTAAATTATTTGCATTGGCAAGAGAAAGTCGTGTGAGTGTTTCACACCAGATTTTTTTTTTTTATCTAAAAACAGATCCTCCAAAATGTAACTTTTGTTATTGTAATCTTTCGATAAGAAATCTACTGATGAAATGCAATGGTTTACAAGTTCTGTGATGTAAATTGAAAATTCTTAACTTTATACACACGTGGCTTAATGAACCAACTTCTGTGTGTGAAACAATTTTGGTTTTTTTTTTAAAAAAGTAATTACTTTAATAAACTCTAATGACCCCAGTATATTTTTGAAGTGAAAACTTTTTTAGGCGCACCTCGCACTCTTTCTAAACAGTGAACGAGAAAACTGAACTTTCACGCGTCACACACACGAATGAACTGATATTTTTATTCAACTCCTTCCTTAATGAGGAAACCGGAATTTCTTTTTTTGAGATTTTTTTGTCATCAATTTGTCGATTGGTTTCAATCTAATTCGGAACTTTTAAAATGTGATATTGTAATTCTGAGTTAACTCTGTGGCAACAAAAAATTTTCTTGTATGAACAAATGTTTGTGGGTTTTCCATTATTGTGGAAATGTATCTGTTACATTATTATATCAAGTAAGTAGGCGTGTGTGAGTGTGTGTGTATCCGATTGTGTATTTCAAGGTGTACTAAAGAAATTTATTTTATTGTAGACAATCTAAATCGTGATTTAAAATGTATCCGGTGTCTTCCTATAAAAATACCTCTGTTATTATAATATTATAAATTATATTATATTTTTATTTTTATGTAAGTTATATTAATGTATTTATATATTGTAAATGTAAAATGATCATGTCGTAATTTATATGATCTAATCATAAGGATATTGTCCTACGCCGACTGGTAAAGAATGCCGTTCAGTATATCTAGCTGTGATGTTGTGTAACATAGTATTGCCTGTAACAGGCAGGTGGAGTGTTAAATTACAGTAGAGCCCCGATTATCCGCGGGATTGGGTGGCAAGGGCACCGCGGATAGCGAAAATCGCGGATAACCTGAAAAAAGACTAAAAATGAGGTGAAAACACGAAAAAAATATTTCAGCATAAAAACTATGTTTTATTGTACAAACAAAAAACATGATATCTAAAACTTTTAAAATATGTACAGTACAGCAGAAACCTTTGCTCTACATCTAAATCACTAAAATAAAGAACTGTAAACAAAACACAATATACCTGTACAGTTAACAAAAAGTGTTCAGTTACGCCTTTTTAAAAAAATTAGTCACTCGTTTTTGCTTCTTGCTTTGGAAACACCTTTTCTTTATTCTAGATTGTACTTTCTTTAACATGAGTTTTTCTGCCAACTTGTTGAGAAAGTAACAGAGGGGATCGATACACTCGCCCGCTCGGGCCTTCAAGGTCGTCAAGGTTTGTAATTAAAATTTTTTTTTCGTGGCACTCGCGGATAATCCGCACCGCGGATCATCCGCTCGCGGATAATCGGGGCTCTACTGTATTAGCACTCCATCTGATTGTTCCACGACTACAAAAAAATAGCTCGGTTTCTTATCACGTAGTCAATTATATGAATGAATCATTTAATAACAGAAGAGGTTCAGGTGTTAAAGACACTAATCAGAGTTCTCTGACAGTAATGAATTTCATCATTATACAGCCAGATTACCTGTGGTAAATGAACTGAAGGTGTCATTTATAGGGTGGAAAGTAGATGCTTTTCAGAGGGCCTGGCATGCTGATAAGCATATTTTTCCGATCAGTGAGGAAGGCAATGGTAAACCACCTCACTCTTGGTTTATACTTAGTAAAACTCTAGAAATTCAAACCTGCCTTTCGGCTCTTGACCCAAACTACAACAATAGTAAATAAAACTAAGGTATAGATAAATTATATTCTTTTGTTAATTCAATTAAGTCAAAATTACCTTTTATTCTGCCTATAACAGACAGGTGGAGTGTCAAAATATTTAAACTCAATCTGTTAGTTGCAGGGCTAAAATAAATAGTTATGTTTCTTATCACATATTCAGCCAATTAAATGACTGAATAATTTAACAACAGAAGAGGTAGAGGTGTAAAAGACACTAATCAGAGTTATCTCCTCTGAAAGTAATGAATTTCACTATACAGCCAGGCCCTGTGGTGAGTGAAGTGAAGGTGTCATTTGCAGAGTGGAAGATATGTGCTTTTCAGATTGCCCGGCATGCTGATAAGCGTACCTACTTTTCCACTCAGTGAGGAAGGCAATGGTAAACCACCTCACTCCTCGTTTTACCTAGTAAAAACCTCTACAGGTTCAAATTAGCCTACAGGCTGATGACCTTAACATCCTTTTACTATCGCATCATTCATAAACAAATGCCGTTTCACTACCAAATTACTACGTCATTATATTTTATTGATTTATTGAAAGGCATTCTTTAACAGTTAAACGTTAATGTAAATCTTAATTTATGTGATTTTGGAGATCCAATTATTTATTGTTTGATTGTTTAATTGCTTGAATGAGTACAATTAGATTTTTTATGAGGCCGCACCAATGTCTTATTCAAAATTTTATGTATTCATCCCGTAATTGAATATCAACGTAAAAACCTATGTATCAGTAGTTCCTGGTTCTTTAATAAAATTTCTTTTTTTTAAAATCTTTTGTAAAGGTTTATATATTAGTATTTGTCTCAGGATAAATTTTATGTAATTTATTTAAAGAAATTTGTTGTAAATTTTATTTAATAATTATTCTAGTAATTATAGGTATTATTTGTGTAAGTTGTATATTGTAAACCTTCAGTATTAATAAATTTATTAGGTTATAAAATATATATATTTAAAGCTTTTAGGTTGTTTTTATCTAATTTTTAATACGGTAGCTTTGGTGTTGATATATTGTGATAGTTTTCTTAGAAATCACTGGTGAAAATGTATTTTAAATTGGTTTAAATTAACGATCCTGTTTGTGAAACTTCTTTTAAAAGCGTTTCAATTTCAGTTGAAATGATTTTTTTTAAATTACGAGTTTAGAATTTAGTTTGGTTTCTGAATTTTATTTGTTTACATTCTTAAAACATCCAATTTTTTAATTTAGTTATTGTTTTTTGAAGTATGATATTTGTCTGATTACGAAGATGGATTTTTTGAGATTTATTGGATTTATTGTATTAATATAAATCGTTCTCCTTATTAAATGTGTGATATTTAAAAGGCAATTTTTTGTGAAAAGTTAGAGTATCTGGTTGATGGATTCGTTATTGTTATTTCGTATTATTATTATTTTTTAAGTTTATTTATTTTACAATTAGTTAAATATTTCTTTTTTTTTGGTAATCCCTAATTTGTGTACGTTTCAATCTGTTCAATTCAGAACAATAAGCAACCCCATAACCCAATGAGATAAGGATGATGTGTATGACATGTAAATGAGGTGTAATCTTGTACAGACTCAGGTCGACCATTCCTGACAGAGTATAGTTAATTGAACCCCAACCATCAAAGTACACCGGTAACCACTGTCTAGCATTCAAATCCGTAAAATAGTAACTACCTTTACTAGGATTTGAACCAGGAACATTCGTCTCCGAAAATCAGCTGTTAAACAGCTGATTTTGGCTCTAGATGGCTCAGCTGACTTTACCTCTAGATAATATTTAAGACTTTACCTCAGGTAACTATTAAACACAAAAACTTTAAGCAAAAATTGTTACAGTGTGTGAATTTAACATTGTAAGTACACAAATACAACACTCAACCAGTGTTAATTAAAAATATATTGAAAGAAGCTTAGTATTTAATTAAATTTTGATATTTTTAAACAAAAAAAAGAGACGATGGAGAATACGATGATTAAGATGGCTGTGATGATTGTCGGTTAAGTGAATCGAGTAGATACTCACTCCCCTTAACCCACTTTTTGAACGAAAATGTCTTTCTTAAAAAACAATGTTCCTTAAGGAGAATTCTGTATGATTGTTTTGACTGAAAAGTTTGATTTTCAGTTTTTTATGTTTTCCAATAGTTTAGATCTACCAAAATTACGTTAAAAAAATATTTTAATGATAAAAATTATTTTTTTATCAGCTTTACTTAGGAAAATGATCATGTCACAAAGAACAAATATTTTTAATAATTTTATACTGCTAATTGTAATGCAAACGAAGTAGATAAAATAGTTTTTTTAAATATCTGCATCACTGTTTTTAATACTTCTAGCTGTTGGTTCAGCTTTGTAACCAACTGTTGATACGAAATTTTACACGTTTGTATGCATTTTGTTTTTGGTTTTTGCGTTTACTAAAAGCTTTTGTAATACGACTCAAAATGCCTCGAATTAAATCTCAGGTGTTAAAAAACGTTTAGTAGGCTCCGGGCGACGTACAATACTAAATGTTTTATAATCTTTTGAAAATAATATAATATGGACAGGAACCTGATGATCCAAAGTATGTTCCTGAAAGTTTTAAGAATGCACCCTATGTGAATTTTGTTTTATGCCTTTTTCCGTAAATTCAGATTTTTAACGCTTAAGTCTACATTTTTCTTAGAAACCATTAAATTTTCTTTTTTTTGTCATCAGTCTCTCGACTGTTTTTATGCAGTTTTCCAAGCTGTTATATCTTGCGCAAGTCGTTTCATATTACCTGTAACGCCCTGCATCTTTTTTAATTTGCTTTAAGTATTCTTACTTTTGTCTCTCCCTACAATTTCACTCCCTCAATATTACCCTCCATTATTGATAGACCAATACCTGAATGTTTTAAAATATGCTCCACTAGCTTATCACTTCTTCTGGTAAGGTTTTTCCATGTACTTCTTCCTAACCTACCTTCTTCTAAACCTACCAGGCTGAATTTTGTAAAGAGTCATTCATTTTGGACGTGCACATATAGGTCTACCGTCATTTTTATGACTTTCTCAGGTGCTCCGAAAGTTATTTGTTTATGCAAATTAGTAGTATATGCAAAAAACGTAGATTTTTTAAAAATTTTATGATGTTAGATTTTTCAATTTTATGGTCCAACAGATTAAATTGAAAAAAATGTGACTAGCTAGAAAAAACCGACAACTATATGTGTGTTAAGTTTCATTTGCCTATCTTTTACCAATCCTATGAAAAATGTATCTAAAAATAACAAAGTACTCGTATACAAAGAAATACTCAAACTTGTAGACGGTAATTTACAAGAAAGAAAAATACACAGGAAGTAATTTAAATGATGCCGTGTATATTGTGTACAATATGATGAGGTCTCTGTAGAGTTTTGTACGTAGTAAAATTGTAATTATTATTTTGTTTTTCCTACAGACCAGATATTCTAATTTTCCATTTGTACCGGTGATATTCATAAATTTAAAAACAAATAAATGTATGGTGTATTTGTTTTAAAATAAACAGTTTCCTAAATTTTTACTCTTTGGTATAGTGAGTTATAAAAATTTCAGTATTATTACAAAAAAATACTTAAATACTCTTTTAACTTAAATATATCTGTGATGTAGTTTTCTATAATTGTATCATTAGTAATTATATAATGTATTTGTAAGTAAATTTTTATTTAATATATATATATATATATATATATATATATATATTATTAATTATATAGGACTCATAGTATTGGATTGCCTCATTCATTTTTAAGTTGCTTATTTTTAATTTTTGGTCGTTTTTATTGCGATTCATTAATTAGTAATTATATTTTCCTTTTATGTGTTTAATGTAGCATGTAGCCTATATGGGGTGATAATATATTTTTTTATTACTATAATCTTGCTTTTTTTTGCTCTCTTAAGTTTTTGAATATGATCCAAATATGTTTAGTATATGTTCCTATATTAAAAGAGTTTTTTTATTGTAATTATGAGTGTATATATTTTTGTTGGATGTGTTTTTTTAATGTAGTGCCTTCTTTAGTTGTAGTGTTTAATATTGGTTAAAGTAATTTTAATATTGAGTTTAGTAGCACAAAAGGGTGATTTCAGTTTCATAATAGGAAAATATCAATGTTCCTAATTGTTAATCTTTGAAATATTGTACAGAATTTGTAAAATAATCTAATAGTATTATGTATTAAATTATTATTTAAAGAGAATGGAAAATGTTGATTGCAGAATTGTTTAGTATTTTACTTTTTTGGGATTGTATAGGCTTAAACGTATTTTCATGAAAGTACTATTGTTTTTCTGTTTTCATCATCATCATCATCCATTTGGACCTGTTACAGGGTCCATCTCTTCCTCGATCTACCAATATCTCTTCTTCCCATCGGTTCCAAACACCTCATTGATATGTATGTTTGGCTATCTTTTGTAGCATTTGCTACCTTTTAATAAATAATAAATCAACTTTTACCAAAATTGTTTTATTTAATTCTTTACTTATTTCTTTACGGTAATTACATGGTGTGTGTGCTAGGACACCTTTCTTTCTTCCCGGTTCATGCAGCACTAGAAAACCAAAAATACTTTTAAGTACATAGAAAAATATTAAATTTTTAATCCAAATTTAAACAGTTTTTTAACGTACAATATTGAACTAGAAATTTTTGTTAAAAATTACCAATAGTGTAGACAACACACCCGAAGCGATATGTTTACATCAATTCTCTGTGATAAAACGAGTCCATAGGTGTTCCGATGCGCAGGTTGTTTTGACGTCACTTCGGAAAAATCGTTCAATTACGTCACTATTTTGGTCGTTAAAATATTGTTTCAGCGATTGTAATTGGAGGGGGCAATAGTATTCAGTATCGGTTACTTAAATTATCTTTCAAATGCCTGCCTTTACAATATCTGTTTGTAACAACTTCTGTCAAAAGCCGATAAGGAAAGATAGCAGGACTACGTTTTACTTGAGTGACGTAGTCTTTAGTGAGCAGTTGAACTAGCACACCTAACAATAAAGTCGAAAAAGATTACTGTATATAGTAGTCGAGTAAAGTGCAGTCAGGTTAAGGAAAAGTTTCTACTTCGACCTGAAACCACCCCTCTCAGCATTCAAAGAAAAAATCGTACCTGAAAAACGGCTTACAACTGTTTCACGGGATCAGGTTTATTTGAATATAGAAATTTAAATAAAAATTAACATCTTTTCTGTATGTTTAAAACAGGTTTATTACATCAAGAGATAACAAGGTTGCGTAAAAAAAGGTTTTGATAAAAAACTGTCAGCACTAGTTTAAACTTCAGTGTGAAACCTTAAAACATTATGATTAATATTTCTGCAAAGTTTAAACTCGATCGGAAAAACCGTTTTAAAGATATAACCTGACAAAGTTCTCTTTTAAATTTTACCACTAAATAGGCTCTTTTTAGAAATTCATCTAAACAAACGGTCTCAGAAAATTAAAAAAAAAATAAGCTAATTAACAAACAAAGAATGTTGGACAGGCTAAATTTTCATTGACAAAGTTCTCTTTTAAATTTTACCACTAAATAGGCTCTTTTTAGAAATTCATCTAAACAAACGGTCTCAGAAAATTAAAAAAAAAATAAGCTAATTAACAAACAAAGAATGTTGGACAGGCTAAATTTTCATTGACAAAGTTCTCTTTTAAATTTTACCACTAAATAGGCTCTTTTTAGAAATTCATCTAAACAAACGGTCTCAGAAAATTAAAAAAAAAATAAGCTAATTAACAAACAAAGAATGTTGGACAGGCTAAATTTTCATTGACAAAGTTCTCTTTTAAATTTTACCACTAAATAGGCTCTTTTTAGAAATTCATCTAAACAAACGGTCTCAGAAAATTAAAAAAAAAATAAGCTAATTAACAAACAAAGAATGTTGGACAGGCTAAATTTTCATGTAATTGTTGTAGTAATTGGGACGAGTGGTTACCGAGATATCTGTTCTCCAACTCGACCGCACGCCATTAAAAAACCGATAGTACCTAGTCTTTCCACCATGGATGATGATGATGACCTTTTAACTTAGTGTATTAAAAAATGCACAAAACATTTTTTTTCTTTGTTTATTTAACGTGGTATCAACTACAGTGGTCATTAGCGACGACGTTGGGTTGTAACTGTGAAGAATGAAATGATTTTTTGTACCGTATGAAAATGCCGTGCCTGAGTGGGATTCGAACCCAAGACCGTATGATGAGAGGCGAGCACGTTACCGACTACGCCAATGTGGCCGGCAACTATTTTTTTTATAAGTTTTGTTTTAGTAATATAAATCGTGCAGATATATATATAAACGTGATTTATATTCATTAATAAAGTATGTTTAAATGTATTGCTTATTTTAAGTTGCTATTTTGATTTTGATATCTAAGTGGCAGTATTAGTTTTTCTCCTATTTATCATACTGTAGTATATTATCGTACAATAGGATTTAGATACTTACGCCCTTCATCCACTGGTGCAACGCAACTGCAATCCAACCTGTAGAAATATCATATAAGCGTTGGGACTAGAGTCACTTAGTAATCGGACGTATATTATTATACTGTATCTTATCCAGTAATGCGACTGCAAGTAAACTTGTGTTCAACCCGCAAACGTGCAACTCCAAACCGACTCTATGCAACACGCGTGTTATCATATTCTCAGATGTGTATATTGTATTCTGTGAATTGCTTTTTAGTTTTTTGATTAAAGTTTTGTACATAAATTTGATTAAAGTTTTAAACATAATGTCATGTTGTATAATTACAATACATATTAAATTAGAGCAGTGATTCTAAACCTTTTTTGTTCCGCGACCCCCAAATAGTAAAAAAAAAATGAAATTAATATTTCGCGACCCCCCCTCCCAAAAATAATAGTAAGCCTATTAATAATTGAATTTTGACTGGGAATGCAACTATTGCTTTTATTTTATATTGCTGCGTTTATACTTTTATAGTAGCGACGTGTATGAACATGCATGTATAACGTGCACATACATGAGCAATTTACAAGTCCCAACTTGATGTGTAAAATCATAATAAATGATTTTTTATCATAAAATGATTAAATGATTTTATCATTGCTTCGCGACCCCTCTATAATATCACTGACTTTAGTAATTAGCAGTTTTCTTCCACTGAAATACCTTCATATTCGTGTCCTTTCTGATTACCGGTCGAAGTTTTTTGGTCAGCTCCTTAAAGAGTACCCTGGACATCCTATAAAAGCTTTTAAACTTTTCTTCGTCTTTTCAAGTTCTTTTGCGAACACAACAGGAGAACATGTTTGATTTTCACAAATGAAATGATTCACGTCTCTGTAGAATGTAAATATATAAATCTCACTGAGATATAAATCTCACGTATAAAAATGATTTATACGTCTCTTTTGAAGCTAGCTCAAATACGCAACAACATTACCGGTTCCGTACAGCACTGCTTGACATTCTGAAGCAGACTGATGAAATAAAGAACTTTTTAGTTGATATGAAGTCGTAGGAGAGTTGCATCAATGGACAAAAAGAATGTGGAACACAACATTGATTCAACTTTCGCATTCATTTTGGATTGCAATTAAATTGTAGTTGCGTTGCACTAGTGGACGAAGGGTCTAAGTGTTTATGTATGGGTGTACGTATTATTAATAAATTCAGGTATACTTTGAATTATGTATTTATTTTTTTTAAGAAATCGATTGTTATTATTATTATTATTATTATTGAACATGTCATTCCTAATATTTTATAATAAGTTAATAAATTTTTGTTGACGGGTAATTTTGTATATTTTGTACATCGTTATGTGTAGCCTTGTTAAGTATTTCTTTTATTTTTTTGTAGCCAAAGTTTTATTTTATATTTGTAATTGATATAATATTATAAATAGTATATAATATACTCGTGTATAAAGGTTTATAAATTATTATTTTTAATGCATTTTGAAAAGATATTTAAAGATTATTTTTTTCGTGTATAAATAAAATCTGTGCCTTAAATACAATATTTATCTCGAATAATATTTTTTTTATGAATTTTATTAAAATTGGTTTATAAATGTGTGATAATTTTCATCTACTCCCAAAAAAAAAAAAAAAATCAGTTGGTTGTGTATCCTTAATGATAAATTTAAAGATCGCCGGTTCGATTCCCTTATGGAATTTATACTCAAACCGATGATTTTATTTAGTACTTAGAATGTTCCTAAACTGTATTTATCTGTTAAAAAAATTTATCAGTTTGGTGCGACTATGAACTATTAAAACTGAAAAAAGAATACTTATGATATTTTATTGAAATTTTAGTATATTTTTCAATGTAAATTTGTAATTATCATTACATTCGTATTCAGGTAATTTGTTACAATACTTATTTATATTCAGATATTTTATAAAAATAATTAATTTTGTATATCCGTTTTATAAATAGATAAGTTAATTTGGTTGTATGTAAATGTATTCAGTAGCAGCTTGGTGTTTGAATTACATTTTACTATTATTAAGTGATACGGTAAAGCTTTTTTTTTTAATTAAGTTGTTTATTTTTTAAAGCTTCAAATTTTGGATGTCAATTTTTGTACAAGGTTTTTATGTAGGTCTGTATATTATCATGTACTACTTATTATTTTGGTCGTTTTATAAATTTTCTAAAAACGAAAAGGAAAGTATTAAATGTTTATGAAATAAATTTAAAAGTTCTTTCCAATATTACAAATTTATATTATTATTCTTGTTGACGAGAATTTTAAATTTCGTTATTCAATAATATGTTTTATAGCAAAGAAATTTTTTATGTCGAATTTGATAATTCGAAAATAAATGGACTGTAGAAAAATTTCTAATTTGGTACTTTTATGTTCCTTCAAAGAGAAAAGGTAATTATAAAAATTTAACTCTTAACATCAAATATATAACGTACACATATAACTCAGAAAATACATATTGTATGTTACTACAAAAAAAATTCGGTTGTAACGAAAATCCGGTAATAACGGATGAAAATAGAAAATTTGGTTAGTTTTATAATGTTATTTGCCCATAATAGACAGGTGGAGTGTCAAATTATTTACACTCAATCTGTTTGTTGCAGGGCTAAAATAAATAGTTCTGTTTCTTATCACATGGTCAGCCAATTAAATGACTGAATAATTTAAGAACAGAAGAGGTAGAGGTGTAAAAGACACTAATCAGAGTTATCTTTTCTGAAAGTAATGAATTTCATTATACAGCCAGACCCTGTGGTGAATGAAGTGAAGGTGTCATTTGCAGAGTGGAAAATATGTGCTTTTCAGAGGGCCCGGCATGCTGAAAGCATACTTTTCCACTCAATGAGGAAGGCAACGGTAAACCACCTCACTCCTCGTTTTACTTAGTAAAACCTCTACAGGTTCAATTCAGCCTTTCGGCTGATGACCTAAACAACAACAGCAATAATAATGTTATTAATACATGGTAAAGTCGAGTGGGGTCAAAAATTTTAAATTATGGAGTTTCAAATTATCCAAAAATTAAGACGGTAGAATTTTCAATCATAAAAATCAATTTATTTATTTCGAATCATCCGTTGGGTTTTAATTTGACTTAAAATTTTGTTTATTTTAATCTAAAATTTCTTTTCGAATTTTAATAATTGATCAATTGTTATTTTTATGAACTATCTATTATATTACAAATAGAAACCTTGTATAAAACTTATCTGTAATTGCTACCAAAATAAAATGCTTTTTTTGTTCCTATATTATTATTATATATTTTCTTGTTACCATATTGTTTTTTTTAATATATTTACATATGTGTAATTAAATGAAAAAAGTAATATTATACTTAACACTACTCAGGAAATTTTTTTGTAATAATCTTGTGTAATTTTTTCCTCGCATATTTTTATTGTTTTATTATATCTGTTTTTATGGTTAATCAGGCCCATCGTTTATTATTATTATTATTTTTATTATTATTAGTTATTTTATGTGTATGAAATAGTTTATAGTAATTACCGGTTATTGCAATATTGTGCTAATTTTATTATATTAATTTATTAATTATTATTTTAGTGTAATTTTATTGTATAAATTGTTGGGAAATGCTTTTTGTATTATGGGTTTTTAGTTTTTATTATTTCATTATATTATATTATAGATAAACTCTTTTTTATATGGCGCCTTATTATTGTGTAATTTTTATATATTGTTTATATAATAAAAAAAATATTTTCCATATGTTTGGATTTTTATCGGTTTTTTTATTTATTTGGTTTTCTTTTAGTGTTCCTTATCGTTTTTTTTAAATTTATTTTTATTGTGGTTTTAAATAAATGTTGTTGTGAGTTTTTTTATTCCTTTATAACCTTTTTTCTTCGTGGATAAATGTGTTGTTCATTCAGGAATTAATTGGAAAATGGATTTTCCGAAGGGATTTAAACGATTACATTTTTTAATAGACTATAAATAAAATAGTGGTATTTAAATACCATTGTTCTTTGAAGAGTATGGACTTATGTAATCTGAAACAGTGTAACGCATATCTAAATTACTGTTCTTTTACGACACACGAAATATATTTTGTGTTTGTATTCGATATATATTAATGTCAGTAGTTTCTTGTATCATTCAGGGTGTCCATTGATTGGAGAAACTAAAATATTTAATATGATCAGGGAGATAATTTATAATGTGTCCACAGCTCTGTAGAACCTAGATATAAACCCACTCTTACAAACGCGCGCAGCGACCTGCCTTACCTGCGTTCTACATGCTTCAGTAATGAGTCACATACTAGGCACTTAACTGCAATACTACCATTTTAGTTGTTATAAATTTTTATCTTGCCCATAACAGACAGGTGGAGTGTCAAATTAATTACACTCAATCTGTTAGTTGCAGGGCTAAAATAAATAGTTCTGTTTCTTATCAGATGGTCAGCCAATTAAATGACTGAATCATTTAAGAACAGAAGAGGTAGAGGTGTAAAAGACACTAATCAGAGTTATCTCCGAAAGTAATGGATTTCATTATACAGCCAGACCCTGTGGTGAATGAAGTGAAAGTGTCTTTTGCAGAGTGGAAGATATATGCTTTTCAGAGGGCCTGGCATGCTGATAAGTGTACTTTTCCACTCAGTGAGGAAGGCAATGGTAAACCACCTCACTCCTCGATTTACTTAGTAAAACCTCTACAGGTTCAAACCAGCCTTTCGGCTGATGACCTAAACAACAAATTTTTATCAAAATTGTATAATAATTTTCAAAATCTATGTATTATTCCTAAAAAAATAAGTCCAAACATGGTGCAATTGTGATAATCCTAAGCATTTCCGATGTCGGATTTCATTCTGACTGCCGTTGTTCAATAATATAAATAAATTTTAACAAATATTATTATTATAAATGTAAAAATTTAAGCATAATAAAGATAAGGGGTGCTGCGCGCGCGTGTGTAAGGGTCGGTTTATGATGTAGGTTTCACGGAGCTGTAGACGTATTATAATTATGTTTTAATTATTTATTTATTTTGTACATTATGGAAGCATTTGCAGTTAAATAATGTGAAAGCTTGTAAACTTATTATCACCTACCTACGTTAAAATTGTAATAAATTCATTAAAAAAAAAATTTAATCTTTTAGTGTGCATTATGGCCACACAAATGCCATGACTAAATAAAATTGGTTTTTTCTCTTCATTTAGTAAAAAGTTTAGTAAAATGTCATTTTTTCGTCCTGTTTGAGGAAATCACTCAGAGGCAAACCTTTGTCCCTATAAGAACCCTATTCCAGAATAATTTTAATATTCTTTGTGGATTTTTTGGCAGGCGTGGGTGTGACAATGTTCTTATCTCTGGATTTCAGTGATTTATTATTAATTTTCAATAGAAAAGAGTGTGTAACTTCATTTTTAATAAAATAAGAAATTCATTAAATGGTAGCCTATAATCGATTAGCTACAATGTATAACACATTTCATTTTTATGTATTTTATTACCAAATGTTGACTAATAAAATTTACCGATTTTATAAAACTATCAAAAACCACCAGAAAATGACCAAACAATGAATAAGAACGTTTACAAATTGAGAAGTACTTCCGTCGCTTCACTACATTGTCATCTCATCACAAAACTTAAAATTACACAATTATAACATTTATTTTATTATTCTATAGGAATTACAGGAATCTTTTCCTGTAATTATCGTGACGTAACACGATATTTACATCTTTGATAAAATAAGTTAAAATAAAAATGAGTATAAGTGGGTAATTTTTAAGTATTGTGATAAACTGGTGATGTGGTGAAACCACAAAAGTACTTCTTTGTTGGTAAATGTTTTTACGCATTCTTTGATCGTTTTCTGATGATTTTTGATAATTTTATCTGTATTAAAATATGAAATTATACTAAAGAAGTAGATACACACATGTACAATGAGTATTTTTTGGTGTTACTAACAGAGGATTAGCCTGTACAGTACAACCAGTTTATTTTTAATAAAAGAAAAATTAATTACTACGAAATAAATATAATTAATTTATTTTATCAAACATCCTATGTAGGATTTTAAACAGCCGTATTATTTAAAATTGAAATATATATTTCGAACCACCAGAATACGGTAACAGAAAACACTTACCAATGTTTATAACGCTTTTTTGTATTTTGTACTTATCTTTAGTAAATTAACATTCATTAAAATTTTCTACATCAAAATTCCTTATCTACTATGGTAGGAGTAAGAAAGTTTTAAATTTTGATGTAGAAAATTTTAATGAATGTTAATTTACTGAAGATCTGTACAAGATACACGAAAGCGCTACAAACATTGGTAAGTGTTTTCTGTTACCGTATTCTGGTAGTTGGAAATATTTTTTTCAATTTCAGTTAATTAATTAATTAATTAATTATAGTTATTCGTAAAAATACACTGACATAAAAAATATAGCCTCATTTAAAATTATTAGGAATATTTTGTCATTAGTAAAGAACAGACTGTTTATTTTGTTTCGGAAAAGCATAGTAAGTTAAACTCCCTTAGGAAGTGTTAAACTAAATATTCCTTAACAGTATTTTAGTGGTAGTATCGTATTTTATGTATATATTTTTGTAATTAACTGTGTAATTGCTACTTGCCGGTTGAGTCAGTATCTCTCTACTAAGAATCACCTCATTAATAGTTCCAATACAACCGAGTACAGTAAGAATAATGATAATGTTTCTTTGCTCAGTTGATATTTCTGTATTGGTACTGGTGCTAAAAGTATCAGGTACTTTGTATTAGTTCCAATTTGTACAAGGAACAGAAATATCCTATTTTGACAAACGACTAAACGTCCAATTCACGAAAGAAAACACCTGTTTTTAAACAGTAATTTCTTTGGAACCGTTCTTTTTAAAAACAATTAGGATACATCAAATTAAAGATTGTTTTATTTTTGGTTACAGGATGTATATTAAAATTTTCGGAAATTTATCGTGTATTAAATATAACGAATTGCGCATAAAAAGTATCCTGTTTTTAACCTTTTTTCCAGCCTATACCCAACTTCAAGGTACTATTACTTTGTTCACGCGTACTTTAAAATATAGCCTATAGGGCTACAAAGTATTATATGTTAATGTAATCTTGTAACCAATAATAAAGCAAGCTTTAATTCGATGTATCGTAATTGGTTTTACATACAACAGTTCAAAAGATATTGCTCGTTAACCCTTTATAGGGCAGTACCCTATTACGGGGAAGAATATACTTGTTGTAAAATGTTAAATTTTGTTTTATAGGGACTTGAATAATGTATTTCTAATGCCAGAACAGTAAGATAGTTCTTTTTTTGTGTTAAGTCCTGGTAAGTGGTAAGTATACTTACCAAGGAACGTTTATTGAAATAAGAATCACATAATGTTTAGTGGTAAGAATGCTTATTAAAACAACTTGTAGTCCTATATAACAGAAAAATGTGTTGAATAACTTATCTCAACTTTACATTAGCATGAATGCTTGCTTTCCCGTAAAAAAACTCGAATTTTCTAAGCTCTGTACAAAAGTAACAACAAAACAAAACGGTTGCGTACGCTGGTATTAATGCACACCACATTCGTGTAACTCACGAAGCAAATGGTCGCTGTGCACTAATTTCAAAATATGGGTAGCCTACTTACCAGAGAACATTTATATAAAACCATAAAATGCCAATAGGGTTCAACTGCATAGCTTATTCTTTAAAAAATCGACCTGATTGCCAGTGGTAAGTATACTTACCGAAGACCTATAAAGGGTTAAAGACAGGTGTTTTCTTTCGTGAATCGGACTGTAGTAATAATAAGTTCTTGGTTAGCCCTGCAGGAGTTAAGGATACTAAATTTGAAGTTTTTTTAATGCCGAAAAGTTTTGATAGCATTTTCTATGGATGTTTAAATAAACTTACGTTAGCAGTGATTTGTGCTATGTCAATATCTGAGTAAAAAATAATTTTATTCTGAAGTGCAAATACAATGTAAGTTACATATCTTCATTATTTTGGGATGTAAAATACACAGTCGTGAAGCTTCGGGCACATTTTTACTGACATGCGTTTGCAATGATCGCAACAGCCAGCATGTTTGTCAGTTATTTCATGATTTAAATCCATAATAAATAAATAAAATAAATATATAAATTACATAACTATGTAGGCCTACATAAATTTTTATATTTATCCATAATTTAAAAGATATTTAGTAATATTAAGGAGGAAAACGATTACATTTTTAACACAGAAGATGAACGAATTCTTAAAATATTGAGGTTGGTTGCTCCCTCGGAGCGCTAGTGTATCGTTTGCATTTTTAACTACCAGTAAGCTTTACGACTGTGGTAAACTGGCCATATTTGCACAAATTTTTTTTTTGATCCCTAGTAGAGGCTACCTATTGTATTTAAATATTTAAATAAAAAGACAATTTTGAAAAATAGTGGGAAACTCTTTATTTACTTAACAAAATTGTTTTTTTTCTTATAGGGCCAATTTTAGATCGCGTGAGTTAAGACGTGTCTAGATGCTCTTTATGTAGCTCACATTCTCAGAATTCGCTCACTGTAGGCTTTTCTCCTTTCTTCTATCCACCCAGTACTCTTGATTCTACTCTTCATGGAAGCCCTTAAAGTCCGTAATTAGTTTTCTGAATTTGGTTCTGTTCATTAAGTTTTTTGGTTTATTTCGGTGTTCTCAATATCCTTTCTAACTTATTTAAAACTGTGGAATCATGCGGTCTGACGTCACCAGAAGAGTAAAAATCTGGTGTGAAACACTCACACAACTTTCTCTTGCCAATATAAATAATTAACAATAAACCTAATATTAGTAATAAAACATTAGACATAAACAAAAAAACTAACCTTAATAAACATAACCTAATTTTAATCATGAGTGAAAGACGCAAAATGAAAATCAACCTCAGTTTGGCTTCAAAATGCAGAAAATCACTCTTTCACGCTAAACTAGGCTCTGTAGAGAAAAATGTTTTAAATAAAAGTTGCAGATCTTTTAATTTTCTATAAATTTGATTATATACACTTTTATTATAAAATGCATACTAAGGCCGAAATCTTAAAAAAATCGATTTTTCTCGCGTTTTCGTGAGAAAAAAAACGGAAAATTGCTAATTACTGCTAAACTAAGCGTTATACCAAAAAATGTTTGAAATAAAAGTTGTAGGCTTTTAAATTCTCTACAACTTTTATAACATAAATTTTTTCGCTAAATTGCATATTAAAGCCGTAATCTTAAAAAAACTTTGTTTTTACGTGAAAACAGCCTCACCCAGAATTTCAGCAAACATGGCGCCTACCCTATCTTGTAGAGAATAAAAAATTGAGTAAATGAGGCGATTTTAAAAAAAATCGTAGGACCAGTTTTTGAGAAAATCGCAAAAAAGTGAAAAATTACACGAATAAACTACTACTTCCGGTTGACCGATTTTGATGAACATGTTCGTGTCGGGTCCGGTAGTGGTATGTAACTTAAGTTTCAAGTTTCAAGTTCGTACGATGTTTCGTTCTTGAGATATTCTGTTCACACACAGACACACACACACACACACACACACACACAGACCAATCGCTAAAAACATGTTTGTGTGGGTTCAGGGGGTCTGAAAACGTATAGATCCGGTGAAAACTCGATTTGTTAAAATCGACATGAAAACAATACTTTCCTTCCTATATATTCTCATAGGCAAGAGAAAGTAAAAATGGTAGGCTAGAGTAAACTCGTAGCCGATTTAGTACTAAGGTTGTGAGCCATAAACTCTCCTCTTCAGTTGAGTAGAGCAGATGCTCTACCTATCCATGGCCACCATGTGGAGGGTGCACCTCCAAATCTGGACCTTGCCGATCATTTCCGGCAGAACCATTGGCCGAGTCTCATAGTTCCAAACTTTTTGGTGCTGAAAAGCGAGCCCCTATTTTGAAATTTTATTTCAATAAAAATTATTCGTTATGGAAACTATTTATTCGTCCCGTGACTTGTGAAATTTTTCTTATTCTAAAACATGCAAATAGCTCTTCATATCTTTAAAATCCGAGAGCCTTTATTAATGTAGTTTATTTACATGGGCCGTTGGCGTAGTGGTTAACGCAACTGTCTTCTATGCGGGGGTCTCGGGTTCGATTCCCGGTCAGGTATGAAATTTTTACATCACTCATCTTCTCACCTTCTGCATTAGTAGTAATTGAAAAACAGTCAGACGTAAAACAAAAATTTATGCATGGGAGTTTATTTCAAAAGTGTATGGTGTAATACAGTGTGAAGTTTACTGAAGTTTCTCTAGTAGGCGAACGATTTAAAAGGAAAATTTTTTTTAAATTTATTTAACGTCGCATCAACTGCAAGGTCATTAGCGACGACGTTGGGGTGCAAATTGTATTAGGATGAAATGATTTTTTGTAATGTCACCGGATGGCGACATTAAGTGGCTAACCTTATTAATTTGGTGGCTTTGAAAAGGGCCGTTTAAGCGGTGGTCGTCTTGGAGAGGCGTCAGTCGTAGTCGTCGTGGCGGTCGAGGGGCTGGGCGACACGGCGTGTCGTCGTCCAGCGGAGACTTCATCTTGTTCCCTCGCAGTAGTGCGTCGATGGCTGCTTCGTCGGGTCCGGTGGGCGTAAGGCTCGGTCGAGGGACCGCTGTGGGCATCGCTCGCGTCAGCGGGCGATGACGGTCCGGTCGACAGCTTACGGTGACGGGATGGCGAGCGGAAGAATCATCTTCTCTCGTGCGGGGTCGTCGATTAGTCTTCGCTGGAGTCCAGCAGCCGTGTGCCGTGGTGGACGTCTTGTCTGTTGTCTGGTTCGAAGTGAAGTTCTCGGTGTCTTGATCGGAATTGAATCGATCGGCTCAGTGCAGCGCTCTTTATGTAGCTGCCGGGAGCGCTGTGGCAGAGAGCGGCTACTGGTTTGGCCTTGATGACAAAGGCTTTGCGGTACGCAGCCGAAAGCTTTGTCGCTGTGCCGTCAAAGGCCGGAAGAACTATTGAAGCCGGCAACACAGTAAATGATTAATTAGAAGGGGTGGCAGTGACAGTAACGTATAGAAATATGTCGTGCTTGAGTGGGATTCGAACCCAGGACCTCATGATGAGAGGCGAGCACGTTACCAACTACGCCAATGCGGCCGGCAAAAGGAAAATTAATTCTAACATATTTTTCATTATTTTTCAGATGACAATGGGTGGTGCGATCAGACAAGGCTTAATATTTATCCGTTCAACAACCGTGGATGGTTGAATTCTGTTCGAAATCAATGGTTGTATGTAAATCGACCTAATTTGGAATCGAAATGGTTGTGTCTTGCGTGTAATCGATACTATCGATATAGAAGATGTTTAGCTCGACATCTGAAATTGGAATGCGGAAAATCACCGGCGTTTCATTGTCCTTTTTGCCCTCTCAAATGCTATCAACGTTCTAATCTTTCTACACATATTAAAATTAAACATACTAATCAATTGATTGTTTGTCAAAATCCAAAATGATATTTTTGAAGAAAAAAAACAACAACACGTATTTTTGGGTTGTTTAAATGCACAAATTTCTAATTCTAAAATACTTTAAGCTGGAACGGCTAAATAAAAATTTAACGTTCAGTTTTTAAACTCAAATTTTTATAAATATTTATATACAGTCTTCAAAAACCAATTTTTATGATGTTTTATGAATTTACCTTAAAGGGAAATCCCCATCTTTATTATTATTATTATTATTATTAATAATAATAAGACTTTATTTCAATTTTATTACAATTATTATTTCCATAGACTTCTTTCAAAAAAAAAAAAACTTAATGCATATACAACAATGCCCAATATACAAGGTGGAGGAAATTAACCTACCCAACTATGGCTAAATGCCATGTCCTAGTAGGGTAGGTGCTCTCTTCTTTTATTTAGTAGCACAGTGCAAGAGCGATTTAAAGTACACAGTAAAAGTTTGATAAAGCTTGTTGATAAAAAATTTAAACAAAAACTTTGAATGTAATTTTTAATGTAATTCTAAAAAAAACCTGAAAATAACCAATTTTAAGTGTAACTTTAAGGTTTTATAATTATTTTATACAATTAATGTGAACTTTGTACACTTTTCTCAGAAATGCAGACGTATTTAATTAATTAATTAATATAAATTTAACGGAGAAAGTTTTAACGGATTGACGGATAAAGTTGATTTAAATTTATTGGAACATTTGAAATCAAGTCATTGCTTTGAAGTAAGGGGTAGCTAATTAACGGGTAAAGTTGAATCAAATTTATTGGAACATTTAAATTTTATTTTATTTTAATTTTAATTGACTTAATTTTCTCTAAATGCAGACTTAATTTTTATGAATGAACTTCTGCTGTATAATTCGAATGTGTAAATTCTAATCCGGTTGAATTATTTGTTTTTTTTTTATTTTAAATTTCTGTGTTAAAGTAATAAGAAATTTTGTCTTTAAAACTAACTGTAAAAGTTGTAAGAACTAGATATTGGTAAATATCCGATAAAAATTTCATATCCTTGTTGACTTAACTCGGAAAGCTGATAAAGTAAAACATTAAGTTAAAAAAATAGATTTTTCAGAAAAATTTGTTAAAAAATAAAACGTTTCATCGTGAATTCGGTAGGCTAATATTCGAAATAAACCGAATAACAGAAACTTTTTCTTAAAAAAAAAAACACCAGACTCTTCTTTAAAAATAATTTATACAGCATTTTATTGAGAGAATTGAAAATTGTATTTTACACTAAAAAAAAAAACAAAATATCTTTTCTTCGATGGGCATTTCCTTTAAGGGAAAATTCAGTTTTATTCGTATACATTTTTGTTTATTTATTTCATTACAATGTATTTGTATTTTGTATTGTTACTGTTTAGTTCAAGTGATTAACTATTGGCTGTGCTAGTTCTTAAGTTTTATTATTTTTTTGAATTCAGCATTCAGAAAATGTTGGTATTTTTAGTTTTGTTTGTGCGGTGCACATCGTACAGTTTGTTTCGTGATTCAAAAAATTAATTAGATGTACGTGTGTGATATACTGTATTTTTAATTATTGACCAATTGTGGTAGTATTTTAACAAACATTCACCCTACAATTCTTTATGTATAATATATACTCGCCATTGCGCTGCTTCCTTGTCTCGGCCTCAGAGGGGTAGGTGTATCAGAATTCATCAGTGGATCAGAGCCATTTGCCACAAGGTGAAGTCCGGCCGCCAAAGGGGTTGGTTGGATCACAATATTTTGGTATTTGAAGATATGAAAGTTAATGTTTAAAGTTTGAAAATTTCAACTTTGAATGCTGAGGTTTGAATGTATGATATTTTTAGTTTTTCGTTTTTTCATGCGAGCTGGTGTTGCGACCTGAAAATTTTCGGGTTACCAAATATTTATAAAAATTTTTGGGCACAAAACAGGTTCATGCATTTTGTCCCTATTATTCACCGTTAAGGAGATAAAGAAATGCAACCCCTACCGCAGGCTAGAGGATGCTCACTGAAAATTTTCGGGTAATCAAATTTTTGTGTAATTTGAATCCCCGTAGGACCCCGATTTAAAATTTGGAAAATTACCCGTGACGCTTCGGGTAGCCTACGTGTAATTGTTTAAAAATTAAAATTTGAAGAAATAACCTACAATCAGTAACATTTTCAAACGCCAATATTTAGAGGTTCTTAACTTTTGAAGGGGTCATCAAAATTGCGTGATTCTTACACTAAAAATAAGTTCACCCTTTAAACTACATTTCGTATGCTGCATGCATTTAGAAATAATTATAAGTCGAAAACTTTCCCGCGACTAGACTTTTTCAAGTCCGGACGAACTTTAATCAGTTTTGTTTTTTACAAATGAGTGACTATAGTAATGAAATCACGAACAAATATACATTTTCATTTGATCTGTAAGTGTTTTCGGTATATCCTGATCCCGTTTATGAATTTTTTTCAATGTCAGACTTCCAGTTAATACGTAATCATCGTAGAAACGAAAAATCGTACTATTTCACGGCTGTTTTTTTCTTCTCTTAAAATCATTAATAAATTTTTAACCGTTTCATTTATCGTAAGAGTTAATAGGACAAAAAAGATGCGTTTCGGGATTTTACATAAGTCTAGAGAATTTTACTTTTATTGAAATATTTTATAAAAAATGGGAAGGCTAGTAGCGGGCCGATTCTACTCCTCTCCACCAGGGGCAATCAAATCTTTGCCACACAGTAGATGTTTTTCACAGGGCCTGCCATGATGATAAGCATACTTTTCCACTTAGTGAAAAAGGCAATGGTAAACCACCTTACTCCTAGTTTTACTTAGTAAAGCCTCTAGAGGTTCAAACCAGCCTTTCGGCTGGTGACCTAGACAACATATAATGTATTACTAGCATAGTGGACCCGTGCGAATAAATTCGCATAATGTTCTTGGGTTTCAAACCCTTATAATTAAATAAATATTTAAGTTAACCATTCTTAGACGAACGGTAAGTAACAACTAAAGCCCGAAGTACGATAGTTTCGTCCTGAAAAGAACGGTTTTGAACTAAAACTTTAAAAAAAAACAACGTTAACACAATGTCTACCGACTGAGTGTGTTGTGAAATGACACATATCCTGTATGCTTATGGAATATGGCTATAGAGGGAGCAAATGTGGGAGAACCGCATTACATTACCTTGTATTACCTCTTATGTTGTAGACGAAATTTTTTCTTGTTCTTATTAGCATGAATTTTAAGTTTAGAACTTTTGGGCAAATTAGGAAAGAATACTCTTTGAAACCATGTAAAAAATTATAAAAAACCATTCGGTAGAACTCTGTATTTAAAATTAATAGATTAATAGAATTCCCATTTAAAATACATTGGAAGCGATTTTACGTTCGACAATTTGAATTTTTTCCCGATTCCTTGAATAATACTCAAAAAAATATCAATATGTTTTTGTCCCCCTCGGTAATTTGAACTTGTGGCGGCGACATCTTGCTCGAGTAGGTCCGAACGCGGGTCTAGGCATGTCTACCATTTTACTGGTTTATAATCCGAACTTTTCTCTATAAATAAAAAGTTGAAATTTTTAATGTTTTTCTGTAAATAAAACGAATTAACGAACAATAAATCGGGTGTATTATTATTGTTAATAAACTGTGTAGAATATGTTTTGTATAGTAATATTAAATGTTTTATTTTTGTAATGTTTTTTTTTGTTTATCCTTTTCCAGTGTTTTTTTCAGGTTGTTAATTTGTTCCATTAATTTATTGTTCCCTGTATATGAACAAACTTTTAAAACTGGAATTTGTTTGCATTGGATCAAAGAAATTAACGATCATTTAAGTAAATTCATTTAAAACAAATTCTTTTTTCTTATATAAGAGTTAGAAAATAAAATGTATTTGATATAGGTATTCATATACTTTTGCGTGTTAAAAGAACAAGCAGAAAAAATATGACTACTGATTTTATTCGAGAAAATTAAATACATAATGAACATCAAAACAGCCCTGCGTCACTTGAAGACAGAATACAGAAAAAGTTGGAAAGTTAATTGCTTAAAGTACTTCGGGGGAGATAATACAAACAAAGAACAGCAAACATTAACGAACAACAGACGATAAAAAATGGTCGTTGCACTTTGAGGAACTCACTACTTGTATAAAAAGAAAGCACTCTCAAGACAAGCTAAAATTAAATATTATAAAACTGTGATAAAACCTGTTTGCCTGTACGCGAGTGAGAGCATTAGAATGAACGGGAAGGCTGGACTAAAAGAAGCAGAGAAATTTCAGAGAAAGATCCTCCGCAAGGTAATGGGCCCGAAGATAGTTGACGAACAATAAAGATTACGGGGTCGGGAAGAAAAAGAAGACAAATTTAATAAACTTTGTATAGAATGGATGAAAACCCGTTGATAAAACAAATTTTTTGAAAAGAGACTGAACAGTAGACCTAACGTGTCAGATAAATAGTTTAAAAAAGTCAGTTAAGTTATTGAAAAACCGGAATAAATCGAGAAAACGTAATGAATCGAACGAAATTTATCAACTAATTACGGGCTTTAAGGGCTTCCATGAAGACATAAACAGAAAACTTTTTGGGAATATGGGCTGCAAAAAGAGCGACCAGAAACGTTTTAAGTCACCTCACGTCGTCTAAAATTGGATCTATACGAGGAAAAAAAGAATTTACGAATTAGCTGGTAAGTCTAGTATATTTAAACCCCGCTTAACCGAAATATAGGTGACTCGAGTTTCGGATACAAGAAATTCCGGTTAGCACGTAGTCATACCTTTAGAGTCGTTTTATTATAAATACATAGTAAAAATGATTTTAGGCGTAGGCCCTACAGTATATTTTTTACGTTTGTTTATTGGTATGTATGAACGTAGATACAGAAATTTCAGGAGTTCAAGATATAATATTGTATAGTTATTTATATTTACTTAATCCTTTTTAAAGTATTTACTGTCTTTTAAAAACGTGTTAGATTTTTGATGAAACCGTTTTTATAGGGCAACTTCTCGTCATCGTTTTTTGTAGAAGCACTTTCTGGAAGCGAAGAACACGTAAACGAATTTCCAGAATTTTTATATACACAAATTCAACTGTTGAGTTACCACTACGAAGGCGCTAATTGTCTTTATAACTGCCGTCTGAAAGTTAATCTAGCCTTTTCGAACAATTACGAGATCTTTCTAACAAAATGGCTGAACGAAACTAACGTTTCTACTACTTTATATTTCCTAAAATTCCTTATAACATCTCATTCATTGTAGTTCACTACCCATGTTCAACACAATCCACCCCTTACAATACACAATTTCTTACAATGAACATCCTATTCTATAGTGGTGCCACGAAAGAAGTCCTGTGAAGTTTGCGCATTTAAATTACCCATTTTTTAGCTAGTTTTTAATTTTTAGCTGACTTATTTTAACCCACCGCTGTAGAGTCGGTCTTGTCACTTAAGAAACTTAATAGAATTTTCTATTTTCATTCACACATTCGTTTGTTTTTTTTTTTATTTAACGTCGCATCAACTGCAAGGTCATAAAGGACGCCGTTGGCGTACAACTGTGTGAGGATGAAGTGATTTTTTGTAACGTATGAAAATATGCCGTGCCTGAGTGGGGTTCGAATCCAGGACCGCGTGATGAGAGGCGAGCACGCTACCAACTTCGCCAATGCGGCCGGCCGGCCTATTCTGTTTTATTTGTTCTGATTATTAATAAAAATATTCTCGGTAAAATAGTGTTGTAAAAGTGTTTAACCTCAAAAATCATTTTTCAGTATTTACGTGTAGCCGAGATAACATATTTTTTATGTGGCCGCCGTATGAAAACAAAAGATAGGATTTTGCTTCCAAAATATTCACTTTATAAAGAAAACTGTAATCCTTAACATACGTGATAATCAGTTTAATATGTGTACCCTGGAAGAAGTAATGTACGTTCTTAAAGCGCATAAACATAAAACCTGGGTACTTTTATACGTAAAATTCCGTATCTCTTACTAATTTTTAAATAGTACAACTTTATTCAAAATAGTTAATGCAGAAAAACACAAGATTTTAATATTAGTGTATTATTTAAAATTTTCCGTTGGCTGGTTTATGAAATCGAGTTCAGCGAACACAATGGAGTTTTTTCGTGGCGCATTCTGTAACAACCGTTTCTTAAATAATTTTACAGTATGGTTTTATAAAACTTGATCATGGCAAAAAAATCAGGGTGTGTAAAAAAATTCTTTTTTTAAAATGTGAAAGGATTGGTCGAATAATTTGAGAAAAATCTTCTTACGTTACATAATCTTTTTTTTTAGCTTTTATTTGTTATCGGGAACTGTACATTATTGACAACTACCCAATTTGATTGCTCTACTTTTTGAAGTGAATTTGGCATGAGTTTGAACAGGGACTCCCAGTAGAGTTTGTTCATGGATGGCTGTCAGCTGGTCACCATGCAAAGTCGCTTGCCTAACCGGTGTTACTTAACAAATAATAGCGACTTTCTACCAGCTGACTGACTGGGCTGGCCCGGAGGCCAACATAATTTTAAAATAAATATTCCGTGTCACATTAGTGTGCACATGTTATGTAATTTGTTTTAACAATTGTAATTTTACTCTTAGTAAAGTTTATAATCATTTATAAGCGATGATTAATAATTGTAAACTGTTTTTTAATATTTTATGTAATATTTGTTTTGTTAACTAATTATTTCAATTTTTTTTTGTAGGTACGTTCATCTTTCATCCTTGTTGTTTGTTGTAATTCTTGAAAATTGCAATTATTAATAAAATCGTCCAAGAATTAAAAAAAAACTGATCAAGATTTTTTGGAAGGTTTCAAGTTAAGGTCCGTATTTATGTAAGTTGTTTATTTTTTTTGGATTATTCTGTCACTCGATGAGGTAAGATTATTTATTTTCAAAATTATATATTCACTCTTTTTGTGTGTTGTGTGGCATGTATTAGTTTTGTAAGTTTGAAATAGAATTTTATTGTTATTTTTTGGAAATGACACAAGGTTTTTTTTATTTTGAACAGGTAGTAATGCCGGGCTACGTGTTAAACAGAATTTGCTCGAACCAGAATGCCTCGTTTCTATGGAAAGAAATAAAAGAGCGTCTACTGTCCCTGCAAGTGATAAGCCCAGACCAGCTGCTGAATTACTTTCATCCAGAAGTCTACAAAATATTACTATTCAGAGTCCAGTCGGTTGTTTAAGAAGAGGCGAACCAGGTTTGATTTATTGTTGTATTTGAAATTTATTTTTCTTTTTTCTCGTTTCGGGTACCGTATTCCTACCGTGAGGCGTTCGTAAAATTCAAGAAAATATTTACTAGCACGGATTTTCATTCTGAGCTTAACCTCTTGAGGGACAAGTTAAGTTGGAAATTAATTTATAATCTCGCTCTGAACACCATGCAGTAACATATGAATAACAGCTGATGATGCGACAAGACAGCAGTGCTACCAACAAAGGTTTTTTTTTCTTTTTAACGCCGACTGTTCTGCAATTACTGCTAATGCAGACGGTGAATAATGAAATGATTTTTTTTAACGTATGAAAATATGCCGTGCCTGAATGGTATTCGAACCCATTTGTTTTTGTTGCCAAAAACCTTTGTTTTTGGCAACATATGTGGCAATTGGGCATTAAAAGTATTTAAAAAATATCAAACTGTGCTGTGGTGATAATGTCCACATATGTGTCGATGTGCTTCAACAATCATACTAAGATTTGTAAGGTGTTACGTCTGGTCGGTGCTGTTAAATGGGACGGAGGGTGGACTTTGAAGGTGGCTTATATGAACAACTTAAAATCCTTTTAAATGTGAACGTATCGCAGGATATTTAAAATTCTGTAGGCAGTTAAAAAAACGAATGAAGAGTTCTTAAGCTGGTGGTAAAGAGACCGAGAACTGGTGACCCACATCAAACGCAGGAAAACCACATATCTAGGACGCATAACGCGTAATCCAAAATATCAACTCCTACTGCTAATAACGAAAAGAAAGAACGTGGGTAAGAGGGGAATTGGTAGGAAGAAATAGTATTGGCTTCGTAATGTCAAGCAGTGGACTGAACTGAAAACTGTGGGAGATATTATATTATTGCCATCTCTTCCGTGGCCTCCCAACATTTCTCCTCCCATACGGTCAGTACTATATTGCAAAACGTTAAAGGGGATCCTTCCTTCAGCCATTCTCTCTTTTTCTGATGTTTACACAGTATTATTTACAAAGCTTTAAATAATTATAAGGAACATAATAATGAATGATCTTTCTCGTGTAGCAATCTTTAAATATCGATATTTATGAAATCACTGATTTAGCAATACAAATACACGGTTACTGTATTTTCAAATAATCGTTACTTATGAATTTAAAATTTAACGTTAAAGAAAAAAATCCTTCTTGAAAACGGGAGTGCATCTTATACATCGGCAAATACGGATTAAGGAGTCTCATGTCCAGTTCCAAAATCAAACTAGTAACCGGCCATATCTACAAGACAACACAAAAGTAGTGTTTGCTCTCTTCTTTTGAACCATGTCTAAGCCAAAACTTAATCTTCTTGGCAAAAAAGACGAAAATTAAATAAAGTAATAGCAGCATATTTTCGTCTTTATTCAATAACATGTTTATATTATGATTAATGCACAAATGAAGTACATTGGATCACTGTACATGTACGAATACACAAATTCCTCCATTTTTTTTTTGCTGGTTCGGATTCAATGGCGGTGTCCAACCAGACTTAAGCGCGATAAATCGAGGACCTACATTATGGATTAGCTAATTTACGGTATCGTTTAAAAAGTCTATAGGAATAGGAATCACTTGTGTTGTTTAGGTGATCAGCTGAAAGGCTGGTCACCTCTAGAGGCTTCTAGAGGACCTATAAAGGTCACCTCTAGGCCTCTAGAACCCTTACTAAGTGAAACGAGGAGTGACGAGTTTTACAATTGCCTTTCTCACTGAGTGCAAAAGTGTGCTTGTCAGCTTCCTCCCCACTGAAAAGGATCTACTTTCCACCCTGCAAATGATACATTCACTTCATTCACCACAGGCTCTGGCTGTGTAATGTTATAAAATTCATTACACTCAGAGGTGTAATTACACCTGTGATTGGTGTCTTTTACATTTGTTCTGTTGTCAAATTCTTCAGTCATATAATTGGCTGATCATATGATAAGAAACTGAATTATTTTTTGTAGCTCTATAACTAGGAGAGATCGAGTGCAAATAATTTAACACTTAACCTTCCTGTTATGGGCATAAATCACTGTCAAAGTGATTAATAATTGAAATTGAAATTTAACTTTATTTTCACATTGAAAGTTACATTAATTATTTAACAAATTATGACACACAGTTAAAAATATATATATACAATAAAAATTTCATCCCCTCTTCTCCCCTACACTATATTCTTCCCGTCTTCTTTCTTTACGTTACAAAAATTACCGGAAATCATTCCTACAAAGGTTTAACCACCTTTGCGCAGGGGTGAGTTACGGAGATAACAATTTTATATGAAGCATTCCTGGATGATGAACCTCGTAAAGGAATTGATAAATATAACGAAAATAATAACACTACAAAATAACAAAGATTAAATCTAACATAAAAATAAAAAATTAATTTGGATTGATTTTTGACAGGTCTGTCGGGGAAGTTACTTTAATTATTTAACAAATTATGACACACAGTAAAAAATATATATACAATAAAAATTTCATCCCCGCTTCTCCTCTTCACGACATATATATTCTTCCCTTCGTCTTCCTTTACGTTACAAAAATTACCGGAAATCATTCCTACAAAGGTTTAACCACCTTTGCGCAGGGATGAGTTGCGGAAATAACAATTTTATATGAAGCATCCCTGGATGATGCACCTCGTAAAGCAATTGATAAATATAATGAAAATAATAACACTACAAAATAACAAAGATTAAATCTAACATCTTCTTCTTCTTCTTCTTCTTCTTCTTCTTCTTCTTCTTCTTTCAAACAGGGATTAGGCCATGGCCTGTTCCGACTCACATTCAGCTTATATTAATAATTTTAGAAAACAGTTCCCTCAATATTAAATATGTATATCAGTTTGATTAATATTTTATCAATGATAAATTTAATTCAATCTTATAACATTTGTTTCTTTTTTATCCTTATGGTAATAATCATTGCCACCTTTTCCGTGGCCTGCCTATATCTCTTTTGCCTACCGGCTGATACTTGAAAATTTTTAGTGGAAGCCTATCGGCTGACATTCGTTCAACATGTTCTTTCCATTGTTGGCGATACGATGCAACTCTCTCATTCAGGCAGAAGATGTTCAGCTCCTTCCTTATTTCCTCATTCCTGATGTGATCTCTCCTGTCATAGCCCTTAGTTCTGCGAAGAAATCTCATCTCCGCTGCCTGCACTTTACTCTCAAGTGGTTTTGATGTTACCCAAATAAAAAATTAATTTGGATTGATTTTTGACAGGTCTGTCGGGAAATGGAATGTCGGTGAGAACGGCAACGATGAGACAGGGTTCAGACAACTGCTATTACGAGCATTTCATATTAGATTACAAGTTGCCAGGTACGAACACGACCATCACGAAAAACAGCGTCAGCATTCCGCACGATCCAGATCGTCTGAGCATAGAGCCGGCCGGTTCATCGGTGAAGCCGAGAAAGACGAAATTTCCAGCGTTGGCGTTCTTCAGCTGCGAAGATTGCGGCCGGTGTTACCGGTCGAAAACCAGCCTCGGCCTCCACAAACGGTTGGAATGCGGCAAAGAGCCAACGTTTCAATGTCCCTATTGTCCGCTGAAAACACACCAAAAAGGTAATCTTAATGTACATATTAAAAAGAAGCATTTAAGGAACCCGCCGGATGATTCACCAAACGGTGGCAGTCATTCGGACGGTGGAGGACATAACAGTATTCAACCATAAGTTTTCATTCTCTCTGTTTCATTCATTCATTCAATCATTTTCTATCATTTAATTATGGAATGCAAGTTATTTTTGTATCTTTAAATATGTTTAGTTTATTCAGATTTTAATAAACAATTTTAACGGAAAGTATTATGATGTTCGTTTTTACGTTAGTATTAAAATTAGTACAAATATTTGGGGTAATTGCGAGAGATACACAGCATGCTGTCCTCTCAATTTCCCCTTCAATCTTAGCGTAATGTCTACTTTATTTGCAACTCATCTCAGAGCACTTGGATTATTGAATGTATCCGGTAGACATACTCAGGGATTATTATAAAACAATTGAAGAGCTGAGTGGATGAAGGTGCTATGTAACAATTTTCAAAAATTAAGTTCTTGTGACTGATAAAGACGCGATGTGAACATTTAGTTATATTATAGACGATACAGAATACTCTATCTCTACATTCTACAAAAACACTGGTGAATTTATTAGCTATGTAGGTCTACTTCTTAATTTATTCTTTTTAGTGAATGAAGATGTTATGATTACTTGGCACTTTTCTTCCTTCATTATGGAAGACATTTTCTTTTAGGAATAAAACCATTAACTATGGTAATAGATATTATTATCTTATCAGTAAAAGTGTGAAGTAAATTTTTTTAAATTCCCTTATAAGAAAATATGTTTTTTGTTATTTATAGTAAATTCTATTCATCCTGTCTCAGAAGAGATAGTGCGTAATACAAATGTTTAACGGATGAAGGCATTACAACCATAAGAAAGTTGTTGTTGGTTAGGTCATCAGCCGAAAAGCTGGTTTGAACCTGTAGACGTTTTACTAAGTAAAACGAGGAGTGAGGTGGTTTACTTTGCCTTCCTCACGGAATGGATAAGTATGCTTATCAGCATGCCGGGCCCTCTGAAAAGCACATATTTTCCACTCTGCAAATGACACCTTCACTTCATTCACCACAGGGTCTGGCTGTATAATGAAATTCATTACTTTCAGAGGAGATAACTCTGATTAGTGTCTTTTACACCTCTACCTCTTCTGTTCTTAAATGATTCAATCATTTAATTGGCTGACCATGTGATAACAAACAGAACTATTTATTTTAGCCCTGCAACGAACAGATTGAGAGTAAATAATTTGACTTTCCGCCTGTCTTTTATGGGCAGATAAGAAAGTTATAAAAAAAATTAAGAAGTAAAGTTGAAGATATTAAATAAAATAATATAAATTTCCCTGAAGGGGCAATAATAGTTTTTGCATTTTGGCAAGTGCCAAAATGAAAGTCAGACGATTCACAAAACAATGGGATCCTTAAAATTTTGATCGTATTTTTCTCAAAACTATATTTTTGTTACATACCACCTTCATCCCTAAGCCCTTCAATTATTACTAGTACGCTTGAGCGTACGAGACGCCTCCACTTTAGTTTTTATTTTATCTGTACCAATTTACAACGTTTTTATGCATGCGATTTGTGTTGCGTGAACGTTAATAGGTTTTTTTGTGCGAATGATTATTCCGATGATGGTTGAGAGATGATTCAACGTTCATCGTACACCAATAACTTAGTAGGTATTGTTCGTTTATTTATTTTTCGGTTTACTTCAAGCGACCATACCGTTTGCTCTCGTGTTTTGAACCATGTCGTTTCCAAAATTTTATCTGCCTTCCAAAAGAAGACTATAAATTAATTAAAACAATATCAGAATATCCATCTGTGTATGATTTAAAACACGTATTATAAAATGTTAGATTAAATTTCTTCTCTTCTATGATAGAGAAAGAATTACAGTTTGTTTTTTAACATAAATTCAAACTGTTAGTTTTAGAAAGTGTGAAGAATTCTAAAAACTAAATAATTGTTACTACACAAGTGATTCACAATCGGTGTTTTGAATATCGTTTTCCATTTTTTTTTAAAGATGTAATGTGAAATCTTGGCAAATTGAACTTTTCTTTTATGATTACGACAATCATTTTACTTCTTACACTCAATGGAACAGTATTTTGATCGGCAAATGTCAACAGGTTACCGATAGAAATTCGCTCTTTGCACTACGTTTTGCATCAGTTATCGCTTTGAGCAAAACCTACTTTTATTAATCGATTTGAATTATTAATGACTCCATTTTTATAGACGGGCTTACGTAAAGCGTACCTTTCCGTTATGATCAAACAAGTCGCATCACTTTTGAAAAAGCACCGGCAAGAAATGACGCACGTCTTGCTGCCGACCGATCTGTACACAACAGTCACCCTTTTTATATTGGCACATCTGTTTCGAAGTTTAAACCTCCGTTTTTCAAACTCTGGTTAAATGACAAAATCCATTTTGGAGCGATAATAAAATTAGCATTACGATTTTTTGTCGGAGCAAATTTTTTCTCATAGTTAATGCGCGACATGAATCGCATGCAAGCATAAAAGGGTTGTAACGTCCGGTAATTGTATCGCAACCCATATACCACAGGTTTATTTTTAGGTTTTTTTTAAAATAAGACAAAATAATATAGTCCCTTATCATTGCTCAATTTTCTTTCTAGATTATTGCTCTTTTCTTCAATTTCCTTTCTTGACTAACTTCGGTTTCATGTCACCAGTTTCACTGTTTTCGTGTTCTTCCTTCAGCGCTTCAGTTTAAATGTTGGTCTCTTAACACTAATCCCTTGTGTGTTATTTAGGTCAACAGCCGAAAGGCTGGTTTGAACCTCTAGAGGTTTTAGGCTACTAAGTAAAACGAGGAGTGAGTAGGTTTACTCTTGCCTTCCTCACTGAGTACAAAAGTAGCCTATGCTTATCAGCATGCCAGACCCTCTGAAAAGCATCTACTTTCTACCCTGTAAATAACACCTTCACTTCATTCACCACACAGGGTCTGGCTGTATAATGAAATTCATTACTTTCCGAGGAGATAACTCTGGCTGGTATCTTATACACCTCTACCTCTTCTGTTCTTAAATGCTTCAGTCATATAATTTGGTGACCATGTGATAAGAGAGAGAACTATTTTTTGTAGCTCTGGAACTAGAAGATCGAGTGTAAACAACAAACTAATCCCACATCGCACAATATTTCTTTTCTACACTCCATCACTCATGTCAATATTTCGTTTAATATTTGTGAGGTAGAATGCTTAAAGGGACCTCTTGTCGAAAGTATAATTTCCAGATTATAGAATGAGTTGTTAGGGTCAAAGTATCAATATTCGATTTTGTATGGTTTGTAGTGTTTTTTTTTTGTTGGATTTTAAATATGACTTAATTACTCCAGCAAGGTATGATTAAATGAAGTAGAATGAAGAAACCTCATGTGTCGTAAAGTAGAAACTGAACTGGTTGTTGAAACCGGTACTACTGGGTGTCCTCAGCCCTGAACCTCACCTACCGAATCCAGTTCCAGAAACATTAAAGAAGAGGTACACTATTCAAAAAAATTTGTACGATAATAATTTATTTCTTAAGGGAAGACTGTACTTTGTACCCCACCAATGTTAAATTTGCTATTTTTAGGTACATTTTTCACAACATTGGTAAACTATGTGGAAACGAAACTTTACTTACTTCTAGATGTCGGGTTTCTCTAGCTATTGACGTTTTTGCAATTTAATCTTTTGAAACATAAAGTTAAAAACAGAATAACGAATAATATAATATTTTTACAAATTTTTCTAAGGTATTTTACGTATTAATAATTTTTGCAGAATTTGAGGAAGTCATAAAAATACCAGAATATGTTTATATGCGAAATAAATACTGGTAAAACTTTCAGCCTGGTAGGTTTAATGGTTTCTGAGAAAAATGTACTTAAATGTTAAAAATTTTAATTTGCGGGAACAGGCGAGAAAATAAAAAGGCACAAATCAAAAACAAAATGTATAAAACAAGTGAATTTCCCATCAACAGTTGGTTTGAGAGATGAACCAATGGCTGAGAATATTAAACACAGTAATACAGATATTTTTAAAGTACTAAAATTCCCTTTGCTCTAAAACAATCCGTATAAAATTATGAAAAATATTCGTTCTTGGTGACACAATAACTTTTCTGGGTAAACCTCCTAAAAACTTAATTATTTTTCATTAAAATACTGTTTTTGTTTCAAATAATTTAAAGTTTTTGTGGTTGAACTAGGTCTAAACAAATCGAAATTTCAACAAATCGAAAATCGAAATTTTCAGTTAAAACCATCATACGGTCTCACCTATACAGTATGTAAAATTTAAAGAGGGTGGTATTTTGAATGTTAAAAATTTATTTTTACTCCAATAACCAATTTTGTGGCTGCTCATGACGGACAGGTGGAGTGTCAAATTATTTACACTCAATCTGTTCGTTGCAGGGCTAAAATAAATAGTTCTGTTTCTTATCACATGGTCAGCCAATTAAATGACTGAATCATTTAAGAACAGAAGAGGTAGAGGTGCAAAAGACACTAATCAGAGTTATCTCCTCTGAAAGTAATGAATTTCATTATACAGCCAGACCCTGTGGTGAATGAAGTGAAGGTGTCGTTTGCAGAGTGGAAAATATGTGTTTTTCAGAGGGCCCGGCATGCTGATAAGCGTACTTTTCCACTCAGTGAGGAAGGCAACGGTAAACCACCTCACTCCTCGTTTTACTTAGTAAAACCTCTACAGGTTCAAACCAGCCTTTTGGCTGATGACCTAAACAACAACCCAACCAATTTTGTATCAAAAATATTCAAACTGCTGTAACTTACATAGTTTCTGTGACAAACTTATAAATTATTATGAAAATCAAAAAAAAAATCGACAATACGTCTCTTTTGGTATTCCGACTCACATTTAGTTTAACAGTAATTCAATCGGTTTTGAGATTTTGTTGTTCGTTTTCAATACGGGTTAAATTTTTTCTGTAGTTTTGATACGCTTCGGGTATTTTACCCGACTCGTCATATTTGGGGAGGCATCCGTTAAGTGACTGATAAGAACACTCCGATCTGTATTTCACTTTTTTGACTCAATGTTTCCTCATCTTTGCTCTTTCTCTTCCTAACATTACGTGACTGATAACAACACTCCGATCTGTATTTCACTTTTTTTGACTCAATTTTTCCTCATCTTTGCTCTTTCTCTTCCTAACATTACGTGACTGTTGTAAATATCCAGGGCATGATTAATTTTTTTTTTTACTTATTTAATTATTTATTTATTTAGTGAACATATTATTATGAAGTACAAATTTTACAATAGTTATTGATAGCAGATAATCTATAGTTCAGCCTCTCTTAGTTTGCTCCTAATGTAAACAAATAATGACGTCACTGAGCATGCGCATTATATCAAAATTTGTACACGCTGATTAAAAAGTAACGACAAAATACTTTCAAAAATATTCAAATAGAAAATACTTTTAAAAGTATTTTTCTAAATTAAATTGTTAGGCCTACATCATATCATAACTGTTGTTTTTAGTACTTTAAGTACTTATAATTTTTAAAAATAGTTAACTTAATAGGAATACGACATCCGTAAAGTCGTAGACTCTAGCGTGCACCCTGTAGTAGGTGGCTTTTGTTTGTTGACAGTAGGAGCAAACTAAGAGCGGCTCAACTGTACTCCCTTTTCCAGTAAACTAGTCCATACCATCATATTACCTAAGACTTGTATACAATTTATATAATAGAACAATTGATTACCTGATTTTTTTATTACCTACATCATTACAATTTTTGTATACGATTAAATGTTACTTAATTTATATTTCTGTATACGTTTTTCATTCGGTGATTTTTAAATTGTGTTGTCCTTAACATTTTTATTTGTATTATGATTATTATTTTTTTTAATTTTTATTTAGTGATATAAATATGAAAGAAAACCAAAGTTTTATAATAATTTAGTTTTAATTGTATGTACCTATTTTAATAACGAATCTTAAATTGCACACTTGATTCCTTATGTACCTAGTCACTTTTATTGTATTATTTATGTGTAATTTTTAATCAGTATTTGTTTTTTTTTTAATTATCTTTTAAGGTTTGTATTTGTAAGTCTCTAACGAATCTCTTGTTGTATTTCTATTTTTGTATTCAATTTTTTTTCAGGTGGTTTTTTTATGAATTATTTATGTTTTTTTAAAATACTTGCATTCCATGATTTATTTTCGTACATGAAATTGCATAATTGTTAGAAAAAATTTAATTGTTTTTTCGGTGTTTATTTTTTCAATTTTATTCGTAACGGTGAATTTTGGTTAGATAATTTAATTTTTTTTGTATGTATAGTTATAGAATTGGAATTTGAGGTTAATTTTGTTTTGGTTTTGTTGAACACCGTTAAGGTTTTTACTTTCTCTTGCCTTTATGAATATATAGGAAGGAAAGTATTGTTTTCATGTCGATTTTTCGAAATCGAGTTTTCCCCGGATCTACACGTTTTCAGACCCCCTGAATCCAAAAAACATGTTTTTAGCGATTGGTCTGAGTGTGTGTACAAAATATCTCGAGAACGGAACATCGTACGAACTTGAAACTTAAAATTTAAGATACATACCCCTACCGGACCCGACACGAACATTTTCATCAAAATCGGTCAACCGGAAGTAGTAGTTTATTCGTGTCATTTTTCACTTTTTTGCGATTTTCTCAAAAACTGGTCCTACGATTTTTTTAAAAATCGCCTGGTTTACTAAATTTGTTATGCTCTACAAGATAAAGTAGGCGTCATGTTTGCTGAAATTCTTGATGAGGCTGTTTTCACGTAAAAAAATAGTTTTTTTTTAAGATTGCGGCTTTAATATGCATTTTAGCACAAAAATTTATATAATAAAAGTTGTAGAGAATTTAAAATCCTACAAATTTTATTTTAAACATTTCTTTGTATAACGCTTAGTTTAGCGGTAAATAGCGATTGTCTGTTTTTTCTCACGAAAACGTGTGAAAAATCGATTGTTTTAAGATGGCCTTAGTATGCATTTTACGACAAAAGTGTATATAATCAAATTTATAGTAAATTTAAAAATCTACAACCTTTATTTAGAGCATTTTTCTCTACAGAGCCTAGTTTAGCGTGTAAGAGTGATTTTCCGTATTTTTAAGCCAAACTGAGGTCGATTTTCATTTTGCGTCTTTCACTCATGATTAAAATAAAATTATGTTTTTGAAGTTAGGTTTCTTCTGTTTATTTCTAATGTCTTTATGACGAATGAAAACTGAAACGTAGCGAGTGCAAATAATTTAACACGCCTGTTATAGGCAACGTGATTTAATATTATTGTCTTAAATAGTTTAGCCTTTTTAAACAAAAAGGCATGGTGAAGATGGCGTTAACAAAAACTGAACAAATAACCTCTTACCTCTGAACGAATTACCTAGCTTTCCTTTTTATTGTTAATATTTTCGTTTAACCGATTCAGTATTATTAAATTTTTTTCTTGTGAAATTTCTAATAATTATGCAATTTTTTTGTAATTATATCATTTTTAATAAAATGTAACAGACTGTTCCATTTAATTTCATTCATCTCCTAATTTCATTCATAACTAATAATGTAGTATTAATGCTAATTACTAGCATCAACGGTATACTTTTATAAACTGGCCTTTTTATCAGTACAAATTTAATTATTAAAATTTAATAAAAAAGAAATAAAACTATAACAAATTAATTTGTATAACTTTTTTAAGGTGTAACAATAATAAATTTAAATAAAGAATCATTATAGTGTGTTCATCCACCAAATAAGTATAAAAATATAAATTAAATAAGTATAATATTATTATTATTATTATTATTATTATTACTATATAAATAAGTATGTTAATAATAAGTATATTATTATAATATTATTGTATGATAGATCTTATTTAATTAAAAATCATACTTATTTCGCATGTATTGTATTATAATATTGAAATTTATAATAATATTAAAATTCTAAAAGTTATGTACAAGTTTTAAAAAGTATACTTATTATTATTATTATTGTGTACCGGGTGTCCACGAAGTTTTTTCACATAAATGTTTCACGTTTTGTTGTAATAATTTCATCGGTTTTACTGTATGGCTATAAGTATTTTTTTTAAAAAGTGTAGATTTCTTTGTCCGTAGTTTTGGAAGTGATTAGGTTTTGTTTGAAACATAATATTGCATTTTAATTCTAAACGGGTTCTGTAAACTGTTTTTTTTTTAAGAATTTTTTCTCTTAGAAAGTTATTTGTCAATATATTTTCGAGGAATACTCTCAATTTTTGTTTTGTTTTTGTTAAACATGATTTGATAAATAATAAAATACTTATATTTAAAATTACTTTAATTTTGAAAGCACTCTTATCTATGTGAGGTTTTAACTTATAAATATTAATGGGAATCAAAACTAACAGGGTATTTCTAAACTAAAAATATCGTAATGTTGTTTTACTACAAAACGTTATTATAATTTACGTTTTTCTTTGTCATTTTGGATCCGATCTAGCAATTTTTAATAATTTTTTAAAAGTTTTAAAGTAATTAATTTACAGTTAATGTTCAGTTTTCTGTAGCGATACTGGCCTTCCTTCTTCGTAATTTGCTATCACTGTATTTACTGAGCTAACTAATAAATCTCATTGGATCTAATTGTTAAAGGTATACCATGGAATATGTACGGTGTTCCTGAATACTTTTGCATGTATTTAAAAAAAATGTTTTTCTTTTGCTGTAAGCTCTCCTATTTCCACCCATATCTGTTTTGCTATTTCTGTTGGAAGGAAACGCTTAATGTCAGTATTCTTTAACAAGTGTTCTTTATTCAATTCATTCATGTAGTGGTCAGTACAACTGTCTCATATGCCAGGGGTCCCGGATTTGATTTCCGGACAGGTTTTCCATTAACCTGTTATCTGCATTATAGTTACGTAATACGTAAAGAAAAAATGAAATTGTTAAATTATTATTTTAGAATTTTTGAAAAACTTTGAAGGATTGCTCTGCTTGTACTATTTTTGCCTCTCCCACTACTATACATTGATACTATTCCTTTACTTTCAATCCTGCTGTTAATTATCGCCGACGCTACTACTAATATCACGGAGGCATTTAGAGGAGAACGCTTCCCCAGTCTTCGCGCATGTGGCAATGCAATTTTTTACTATGTTTTTCTTCGTTTTTTTATTCTTCTCTGACCACATTGGGATCACTTCAGTCAATTACTTCTTTGATCTCGTTTGAAATTCTTGTTCCCAGTATTTTTTCATTCTATCGGACCATGATTTTCTTTCTTCGTCTACAAACACCATTTAGTATTTCTGTTTTTCTGATTTACGTTTTAAATCTTCCAGTGTAATCTGCATTTTCTCCATATCCTTTTTTAACTTCCTTGATCCATTTTATTTCCTAATTCTTATTCCAAATTGCCTCTATGATTTTTCTAAGTACTTCGGTGTATTTTCCGGTGTTCTGATTATGTCCCAAGGAGATTCTCTTTTTCTTAATTATGCTTCTTATTGTTTCTATTTCTTGATTTATTAATTTTCCAAATTTGACTGTGGAAGGTAGTAGTCAGCCTTGTGGGGCAAGCCCCGAATTGTAACTTAGGACGTTATCCATAGAGCGATTCCCATTTAGTTAACATACAGAAGTTATAGAGTTCTATAAGCTATCCAGCCAGACCACATAGAGACGCGAATCGAAAATTAATAAAGGATTTTAATTTTTAAATAATGAATATTTTTCTATTATGAATAAATTTCTTTTTAACAAGAAAATATATTAAATTTTCCTTTCAAATGGTTTGTTTTAAAATTAAAAGACCGTGTTAACTGATATATTTAGATGATCCAATTGCCATTTTGTTTTGTTTAAATTGTTAATTTTTTTTTTGTTTTTTTTTTTGTTTACGTCCGACTGTTCTGCAATTACTGCTAATGCAAACGGTGAAGGATGAACTGATATTTTTGTAACGTATGAAAATATGCCGTGCCTGAATGGGATTCGAACCCAAGACCGTATGATGAGAGGCGAGCACGTTATCAACTACGCCAATGCGGCCGGCTTCCAATTGCCATTTAGAATGTTAAAAGTTTCAGACAAAATTTAATTCACTTGTTTTTTTAACGTTGCATATTTATATGAAGCATTACAGCGTTGTGAAATATTTAGAGGTATGAAAACGTACTGGGGACACTGCGGTATATGTGTTAAGAGTATTATGATTATATAAATTAGGTGTTAGGTATAATATTAATTATAATTGTAAATATTTAATTATAAGTATGAATTATTATAGGCTATATTGTTATAGTGTATTATTTGCTCATTATATAATTACCTGTCTAATGGTAATTATAATAATAATAATATTGTATTATAAAATTAGTTGGTATAAACGATTATATGATCAAAGATCTCCTTTTACATAAGTTTAATTTTTCAATTTGTGTAAAAGAATTTGTGAATCAATTTTTTTAAATAATAATTTTCCCATGATAATTGGAACTCTCTAATTTATGATTGTTTAAATTGATTTATATGAACTTTCTTTCAATTTTTAATGTGATTTTTTTAATATTTTTATATTTAACGCTTGAACTTTGAAATTTCATTGTTACATAACGGTCTCGTTTCCTGTCCATGTTTTTTGTTTTCTTTTTAAAATTTATTTTATGGTTTTTTAACGTTGTTGTTTCTCACTATTGATAATTTCATAAAGGTACAAGAATATTTTTTATTTAGTAAACTTTTACGTCTCTTCTTTTTATAATGATTTACATAAATGTATCGGTCGTGTTTCACGTATCAATTCTATTTTTTTTTAAATATTGTGATATATTATTTGTTATTTTGGTTCTTTTCTTCAATATTATGATTTTCTTCAATTAATTAAGAGAAAACTCAAGTTTTAAATTAAAAAGCTCTAGAAGGAAATTTAAAGGAGTAACACATGCATAATTATCGTTGTTTTAAGTTGACTAAGACGAAGAAAAAAATTGAAAAATAGCTTACAAAACCTTATTCGAAAATACCTTTTGTCCAAAATTCCATGGAACAACTCTACAAACGCTTTCACTACAAGTCAGAAGAACTCGAAAACCCACTGATTCGTTCAATTTTCATCTTACTTCTACCCGGTTATCCCGCTAGACGCCTTCAAAGACGCTAGATCTGCCAATTTTATTGTTGGGAGGCAACAATGGGGGCTCTACCCCTCTAATGCCTTTTTTTATCATCAGTCTCTTGACTGGTTTGATGCAGTTCTCCAATCTTTCTATCTTGCACAAGTCGTTTCATATACATACCTGTATCACTCTACATCTTTTGTAATTTTCTTTATATATTCTAACCTTTACCTCCCCCTACAATTCACTCCCTCAATATTACCCTCCATTATTGATAGATGTCTTAAGATATCCCCCACTAGCCTATTCATTCTTCTGGTAAGATGTTTCCATATACTTCTTTTTTCATCCACTCGCCTGAAAACCTCTAAATGACTTATTTTTTCCACCCACCCACCTAATGCCTATCATGTCATTTACACAATTATCATGATCATCACATTTATTTATATAATTTTACAATCGTAAATAAAGAATTACAGAGGTAAAAGAATTGCTCATATTATTTGCTTAACATTCGGAACTATAAGCATTCCACTTTCAGTTATTGTGAAATAGTCTCTATCTTAGTATCTTTGTTCCCAATTTATTACTTTCTCTTGCCTATATGAATATATAGGAAGGAAAGTATTGTTTTCATGTCGATTTTAAGAAATCGAGTTTTCACCGGATCTATACGTTTTCAGACCCCCTGAACCCAAAAAACATGTTTTTAGCGATTGGTCTGTGTGTGTGTGTGTGTGTGTGTGTGTCTGTGTGTGAACAGAATATCTCAAGAACGGAACATCGTACGAACTTGAAACTTGAAACTTAAGTTACATACCACTACCGGACGCGACACAAACATTTTCATCAAAATCGGTCAACCGGAAGTAGTAGTTTATTCGTATAATTTTTCAGTTTTTTGCGATTTTCTCAAAAACTGGTCCTACGATTTTTTTTAAAATCGCCTATTTTACTCAATTTTTTATTCTCTACAAGATAAGGTAGGCGCCATGTTTGCTGAAATTCTCGGTGAGGCTGTTTTCACGTAAAAACGTTGTTTTTTTAAGATTACGGCTTTAATATAAATTTTAGCGCAAAAACTTAAATAATAAAAGTTGTAGAGAATTTAAAAACCTACAACTTCTGTTTCAAACATTTTTTTGTATAACGCTTAGTTTAGCGGTAATTTGCGATTTTCTGTTTTTTTTCTCACGAAAACGTGAGAAAAATCGATTTTTTTAACATTTCGGTCTTAGTATGCATTTTACGACAAAAGTGTATATAATTAAATTTATAGAAAATTAAAAGATCTACAACTTTTGTTTAGAGCATTTTTCTCTACAGAGCCTAGTTTAGCGTGAAAGCGTGATTTTCCGTATTTTTAAGCCAAACTGAGTTCGATTGTCATTTTGCGTCATTCACTCATGATTAAAATAAGGTTATGTTTTTGAGGTTAGTTTTTGTTCATTTCTAATGTTTTAATACTAATGTTAGGTTTATTGTTAATTATTTGCATTGGCAAGAGAAAATTGTGTGAGTGTTTCACACCAGATTTTTTATTTAGGGTAGCTGAGCAGCTTAGTACACTTTTACGCCTCTAGTATGCTAACAATAGATGAAAATATTAACAAAACAGATTTCATAACAACGTAAACTTTTTAATTATTTCATAAAACTTACATTTATACAACACGCGAACACTGAGTCGTTTGTTTTTATCTGTTAACAACACATTCACAACTTCCACGCTCAATTTAAACTTCTGTTTCTTTTGTTTTAATTGTGAACATGTAAATTCTTTGAAACTTGTGATATTTGTCAGCGGAATGTCACTAACCAGGTCCGGTTAACTTAAAGATTATTTATAGTAATTATACATGTTTTAATGCTTTAATTGTCTAAATTGAATTGTTATTATGAAACTTGAGTTTTTTGTATTTCAATTTTTTCTAAAATGAGGTTTTTTCTTTCCTTCAGCGCTCCGCTTCGGTATGTTGTTTTCCTTACATTTTGTTATAGAAAGTCTTTAGTTAAATTTTAAATTGTTTTCAGTATCTTAAGGTATTTTTCTGTTTCTGTGAACCTTATTGGTTTGTTTTTGTGAGTCTTTCTTGGTCCACCTTTATCGAGGTAATCGTTAAATCTTATTTTTCTTTTGCTTTTTGCTTTCATCCGATATGTTTTACATTTTCAGTTGTTCAACCCATTATTCGCTTTGATAAGTATTTTTATTTACATCTTTGATGTTACGGTTAATTGTTTCCGTCGCATATAATGCTTGTGGTAACATTACTGTTATAAATATAGTGCCTGATTTCTGTCTCCGTTAAAAGACTTCTTAAATATACTCTCCGGTTTAATTTGTATACTTTATTCTAATCTTTATCGTCTGTTTTCCATGTACATCTTCCGAATCCATTCTTCCTAGATTTAGTATTTTGATTTGGTTCGAATTCCTTTCGTTGTTATTATTATAATTTATATTTTGTATTTGTTTTAAATATTACTTTCTTGTCTTCGATTCCTTTCTAATGAATTTTCATTAAAAACATGACACCCTTAATAATCTTCATTTAAGTTATAATATTAAATATTATAATATATTATATATATTATAATATTATAATATATTATATTATTATATATATTATATTAATCTTCATTTTACGTATAAATAATGATATGAGTGAATTTTACACTATTTATTTTATGTAATTATATATTAAGATGTTAAAAATAAAGTCTGCATTTTTATAATTTTGTTTACGTTTCTAAAGTACAAATGAACACACATTTTTAACATTTACTAGTGGAACATATTATGCGTTGTAACTGATTTTTTGTTTTGTTTTATTATTACGTGTTTGTCAAGTTTTAAATTTATTTATTTATTTATTTGAAATTATGTATTTTACTCAGGGTATACAGTTGAATTTATTATAATATAAATATGTTTAATCCGTTAGTCTTCCCAATTATCTTCCAGTTTATAACGGAAACATTTATATATTAATATTATTTTATTTATTATTTTGTTACAATCTGTAATATGTTTTGTTTTTAATTATAATAATTTTTAATGGTTATTTTCAAAGATATAAAATATGTCCTCCACCCATATTACTTTATATTTTATATATTATGTAATTATTATATTATTATTATTATTATTATTATTGTATATATGAATTGATATATTTATATATTATGTATTATCCTGCTTTTTATGAATCTCAGACCGATCTACCTCATGTGTTTACCTTTTATATGATTCTAGTATTATTATTATTATTATTTTTTTTTTTTTAATTATTATGTAAGGATATGTACATTTGCCTTGTTTATGATTTTATATATTGTTTCACACTTCATCTACCTCATTTTAATGTGACCTATGTTTTTTATACAGTATTTTATTGTAATTATAATTTTGTCAAGAGTTTATTATAACGATATAATAATATGTAGACAAATAAGTTGTGTTATATTCTCACGTCTTACCAATAGATAAGGTACAATATTTTTGTTCGTTTATTGACTACAATGTTCCATTTACCGTATTATTAATAAGGGTTTTATTTGTATAATATATATAAATATATATATTATTGAGTGCTTAAGGGATGATATTTTTTTATTTACTTATGTATATAATATGTATTTATGTATTATTTTTCCAGATAATTGCATACAGTATTTACTAGTTTTGTTTCATATTAAGACATGACAATAGATGTTTATATTTTTTATGTTTTACAATAGATAGTTTAAATTATACAGTATTTTTAGATATATGTTTTGTAATACAATTTACCTGGATTTTTTTTGTAGTATAGTAACGATGTTTGTTTGTAAAGTTGAACTACATTTATTTATTAAGAATATTTATGCTGGTAATTTTTATGTAATGAGTTGTTATAGTTTTAATGTAGTAGATTTATTTGCATGTTTTCTTTTTGAAATCTGATGTTATACAGGTTGAGTCTAAAAGGACGTTACAACTTTGAAAGCATATAGAAATTTATTGATAAAGGTGAATTGATAAATATAGAATCTATAAACGTGTCATTTTGTAGCAAAACACTTATAGTTTAACATAAAAGTTTCATTCAGGTTCGATGTGACTGCCATTGGTGATCCGGCGAACTTCCCACCGGAAATCAATTTCTTGCCACACTCGTTTTAGCAAATCGGGTGTAACTTCGGCAGTCGGAGCGTAAATTCTGTTTTCCATATCTGCAAGATTGTCTGGTAGGGGTGGAAAATGCACTTGATCTTTATTGATACCCCAGAGGTAAAAATCCGTAGGTGTCAAGTCGGAGGAGCGAGGTGGCCATGAAATTGGGCCTGCACGCCTAATCCACCGACCTGGGAAGGAACTATCTTGTAAATCCCGAACTTCTGTGAGGAAATGTGGCAGCGTCCCGTCTCACTTTTCTTCTATTCGATTCAACATTTCCGTACAGAATTCTCTGCACCAGTGAAAGTAGCCATTTTTATGAACTATGATAGCGCTATCAGTGGCAGAATTTGGTACTACAGCACTATCCGAATCAAACTAAAAGTGTTTTGCTACAAAATTACACATATATCGATCTGTAAGTTATATCAGTAAATTATATCAATAAATTTCTGTGTGCTTTCAAAGTTGTAAAGTCCTTTTTGCCCAAAACGGGCAGATGGAGTGTTAAATTAATTGCACTCGATTTGCTGGTTCCAGGGCTTCAAAAAAAGTTCTTTTTCTTAACCCGTAATCACCCAATTATATGACTGAACTATTTAAGAACAGAAGATGTAGAGGTGTAAAAGATACTACTCAGAGTTACCTCCTTTGAGAGTAATGAATTTCACTATACAGCCAGACCCTGTGGTGAATGAAGTGAAAGTGTCATCTGCAGGGTTGAAATTGAGTGCTTTTCGGAAGGCCTGGCATGCTGATAAGGATACTCTTTCAACTCGGTGAGGAAGGCAATAGTCAATCACCTCACTCCTAATTTTATTAAGTAAACTTCTAGAGGTTCAAACCAGCCTTTCGGCTGTTGACCTAAACAACAACAAAGTGCTTTTAGACTCGCCCTTTACTTTTTATCACACGATTGTGTGTTACTATGGTAACCCTTCATTTATTCTTATCAGATTCTGTTACAACCCTCCGTTGCACGCTTCGTGGTAAACAAAAACAATGTAAACAACCATAAATAAATCATAGTCTTCCATAAACATAATAGATTTATATAGAATGGTTTTCTTTTATTTTTATAATTTACAGAATTGTTTAATACATCCCTTAGCACTCGTAATGAATATTTAGCAACAATTCTCAGGTTCATATTGTAACAATAGACATAATACAATAGAGTTTATAGAATATTGACAGTGTTGTTGACAGTATTTGTTATTTATTTATTTTATTTCTGTATTTATTTTTTTATTTATTTTACAATAGTGGTTTTATATATATTTATAGTTACATAATATTATGTGTATAAATATCGCAACAGAAGTACCTATTTTATTGTTATTTCTTTATAATGGTGATGATTATTATTATTAATATGGTCATTAGTGTATTACTGCTGCAGTTCCTTAAACATGGTGGGAAGGATACATGGGTGTGTCATTCATTAGGCAACTTCTGTTGATGTGACGTCATTAACGGAATGTTATTTGTCATCTATTAGACTATAAAATCGGGTAATGATGGATTTTTATACATTTCAACTGTGCCGATAAGTAGAATTCGATCATCTGGTCGATTACTACTGTAATAGATAAATCGAAATGGTAAGAATACATGTTCCTTTAAGGCCTTTTTCCACGGAGCTAGTTAATTTTTGCCAGTGCTCTGAACACATGTATGAGTTGTATTGTGTATTGCTGTATGAATTACAGCTTACTTAGCAACTAGCAACGTTTCCAAACGTTCACACCGAGCTAGTTTACTAGCGCTTGTCAGTAATGTGACCTTTTTTACTCCTATACTCTATTCCAGTTTAAGTTTCAATGACGTATAGAAAACGTAAAATTCACATCCAGAATTTTTGAACGGCGAACATTTAAGCAGATAGTAATGAAATATTCTTGACGAGAATTACAATTTTTATTCATATTTATAATCAAAACTTTTTTTCTTTTGAATTAACGCGCTAGCCTTGTTTATTGTTTTTTTTTTTTTTTTTTAATTACAGAATCTATTTTATCAGCAGTATCAAAGAACAAAATATGGCAGGAATATTACGAGAAAAAAACAATAATAACTAATTCAAAAGCACTAAATAAACCAGCTGAAAGCGTTACACTTATAATTATTTCTAATGACAATAACAACTACTGATTTTAAGTAAAAAATCCTATAAAATTAAATATGACAACCGGACTGTACACATAAACGGACTGGTCGAAACATCTATTGTTAACTATTAGAAGTGGATGAACAGGTAGTACACAAATAAAAGGGCGAACAAAACACTATCAACAGACCAACTGCATCCTGGACCAATGACGTCACTGATAATTAACCTGGAATAGACTTTATAGCGCTTTAACTTTAACTAGCATCGTGGGAATAGGCTTTAAGTTACGTCATCGCGTAGAACGCACCAATTTAAGCACACCCATGTTTTTCTTTCCACCATGTTCCTTAACAAATAAAAGACAGTATAATTTATTAATATAATATTATAACGGAATAATTCACTCAAGTTAAAACATACAATGTATACTATTAATAGAATTTATTATTATTATTATAATCCATTATTCTGTATACGTCATATATTATTATTATTATTATTATTATTATTATTACATTATAATATACGATTATACATTAATATTATTATAATTATTCTGATATTAATTATTATTATCATTATTATTATATACACTTCTAATTAAACACCTATATCAAAGTACAAATTTTATTATTAAAATTACGATCGTATTCTATGTATATTTGTAATTGATAAATGTATTATATTAGTAGTTTCCGATCTGATTATATACAATATATTAAATATTATATATTTTATTATTATATATTCTGGTTGTCCGATAAACTTGCTTTATATATTGTATTATATAAATAATTATCTTATAGTATTATTATTATTAATCTTATACGATGTATGGGTAATTATTATATAATTTTTATAAAACGATATGATGTTTATTTATGTAATTATGATGATGGTATTTATGTTTTAGTCTAGGTTTCTTTTCTCTGGGTTTTTTTTTGTTTTGTTTGAGGGTAAATAGTGTTGGTCTTGAATGTGTACCAGATAAACATTTTTATATTGTAATTTATTTTTATTCATTGTGTGTGTACGTTGCGATCTGTTCAAATTTAAGGATGGTAAGCAACCCCATCATGTAATCAGATGAGGATGATGTGTATGGCGTGTAAATGAGGTGTAGTCTTGTACAGACTCAGACTCAGAGAGTATGGTTATTGAACCCCAACCGTCAAAGTACACCGGTAACCACTGTCTAGTATTCAAATCCGTATAAAAAGTAACTACCTCTACAAGGATTTGAACCAGGAACCTTCGTCTCCGAAAATCAGCTGTTAAACAGCTGATTTTGGCGACGAATTTACCTCTAGACCAACCCAGTGGCTGTATTGTAACTGTGTTGTTAATTTTCCATGTGGAAGATTTCTTTTTACTTTCTCAAATGTTTTTACGTTATCCAGTTATTAAATTAAAGTATTAGAGGTATTGTTCAGAGTAACTATCGTGCAACTTTTTGGGGGTGTCAATCGTGTATAAGCCAAATTAATAAAAATTATACCTTTCGAGTGCCACATAAAACTGCTACAAACCATTTTCAAAAAAATATGTAAGTAAAGAAAAATGATAAAAAATTTAGAATTGGCCATTCAAAAAATATAATTGTTAAACAATACTATGAGTTTAAAACATTCAGAAATCGTAGCTTATAGCCTTTATTACATTGTTGGTTAACTTATTTGGTTTGATACGGAATTATATATTTACATCCCACAACGGGCAGATGGAGTGTTAAATTAATTACACTCGATCTGCTAGTTCCAAGACTAAAAAAAAAATATTTCTTGTTTCTTATCACATAGTAAGCCAATTATATGACTAAAGCATTTAAGAACAACAGAGGTACACGTGTAAAAGACATTATTTACAGTTATCTCCTCTGAGAGTAATAAATTTTACTATACAGACAGGCCATGTGGTGAATGAAGCAAAGGTGTCAATTTTCAGGGTGGAAACAATATTCTTTTCAGAGGTTCTTGCGTGCTGATAAACACACTTTCTCCAATCGGTGAGGAAGGCATGGTAAACCAAACTCAATTCTCTGACCTCTAGAATTTTAAATCAACCTTTCGGCTGATGAGCTAAACAACAATATCGAGCCAATTCTGTTAAAATTTTTCAGAATCGGTTAATATTCTTATTTTGTTCGTTTCACTACCATTAAAACAATCTTCAGGAGCAGCCAAAGATTTTTATATCTTTGGTCGTTTGTTAAAGAAGTTTATCTAGTGTACTTTCTTGATTAACTATGTTTATCTTATACATTTTTAGTGTGAATTATTAAATTAGTTAAGGTTTTTTTCTAGAACAGATATTTTTCAGATTGTTTACATAATTCTTAATGACACGAATTTAATATTTAAATAGAATCATTGTAAACAATGAAACAAAATTATTCTGTCAATAATTTTAGTTAATATTTTAATTATTTATTTATAAGAATTTATTTCGGTGTAATAAAAGTACAAATTTTTGGATGCTGTACTTTAGAACCCCGTTAATTTTTATATATTTCTTATTTATTTTAAACCCTAATGTGTGTGAATTGTAATTTGTTCAGTTTAAAGAACAATAAGCAACCCCCCGACCCAATTAGATGAGGATTATGTGTATGACGTTTAAATGAGGTGTAGTTAATTGAACCCAAACCATCAAATTACACCCCTAACCACTGTCTAGGATTCAAATTCGTCAAGTTACTACCTTTACTAGGGTTTAAACCAAGGAACCTTCGTTTCCGAAAAGTCAGCTGTTAAACAGCTCACTCGCGGGTACGACTTTACTACTAGACCAACTCCGTCGGATCGTTTTTAATTTAATAGAAAAATGTAAGTTTTGATAATTTTTGATGTAATATCGTAAAGTCGTCGCCTTGAGTTAGCTATTTAACAGCTAACTTTTCGGAGACGAAAGTTCCTTGGTTCAATTTCTAGTAAAGGTAGTTACTTTAGACGGATTTAAATATACTTTAGACGGATTTGAATACTAGACCGTGGTTACTGGTGTTCAATTAATCGTCCTTTTCTCATTGGGCCTAGGAGTTGCTTATCGTTGGTAAATTGATTAGATCGGAACGTACACACAGTAGTGATAAAAAAATATCGTCCTAATTGAGATATTGCGTTGTAGAAAAGTTGATTAAAGAAGCACGATGAATTTTTACTCTCGTGAATTATGCAAAAGGATCTGTGCCCAATTATTTTTTAAAAATCCTATGCTGTATGAGTGTTGGCGGTTTAAAAAAACATATAAAATGATGAAATTTCTGGACATAAATCTTAAAGATCTGTCCTTTTCTCTGTTATATATTTCCTAACAACAAATACAGTATAAAATTTACCAATTTTGTCAATTTTTTTTACTAATTAGAATATCAATTATTGAAAATTAACGGGAATCTATTGTACTTTAAAACATGTAAATTAAAATTTTAAAACCATAAAATTGCCTCTGCTAAGACACAATCTATCCATTTAGTGATTATATCTTACATCCGGTATTATGATCATTTGATTGTTATTTTTATGTGTATTTTAAGTCATTATTTTTTTGAATCCAGTGTCATTGAACATATTTTAAATCTCATATTTGAACATTTTAGTTGTTATTGCACTATTTTGGGGTTTTAGTATACCTTAAAACTATTGTGTGAACTGTTTTCGTCAATGTTGGTTTTTTAAATTCTTTTCAAAGAACATTTTTACTCCGTTACGGGTGTTTTTTTTCGTATTTTTTTTACTTAAATCTGTACAATTTGATGAGTAGTAAATTTTGCAGTTTTTAACGCCTTAGACATGGAATTTTTTATATTGTCTTCTTACAGCCTTATTGGACCACTTGAATCAAATTTAGAATTCCTTGTTGGTTTGGTTTTAGGATTGTTACGTTTTTTTCCCAATAATTCTTCATATTTTAGGATCTGATCTGTCTGATTTCATCTGTACAAATCATTGACGACTGAGCTCGAGTTTTTTCGGCGAATCTTGTGTCTTTATCTTGAAGTAACTTGAGCTGTTCAAATTTTTCTAAAAGATGTTCTGCTATGTTAAGTTCTTGCATATCTTGATTTATTTCGTCCAACCACCTTAGAGGAATTTTCCACGAGTTAATTACGGAAATGAGTTGTTTAGTTACTCGATTGTCCGAAATTCTAAGTAAATGCCCGAAAAAAGAAATTCGTTTTTTTATCATAATGTCAGTAATTGACTCGATTTCATGGTAGAGTTCAGAATTAGACATTAAGATTCAGATTATCGTTTGAGTTTCGAATTTTTGTTTATGCAATTCCTAAGGATTATTCTTTCCATCTTAAGAACGAATGTCTAGTAACCTACCTTTCCTTTTTTTTTTTTAATTCCTAATTTTGTGTCAGTTGCAATCTGTTCAATTCAGAACAATAAGCAACCCCATGACCCAATGAGATGAGGATGATGTGTATGACGTTTAAATGAGGTGTAGTCTTGTACAGACCCAGGCCGACCATTCCTGAGAGAGTATGGTTAATTGAACCTCAACCATCAAAGTACACCGGTAACCACTGTCTAGTATTCAAATCCGAATAAAAGTAACTACCTTTACTAGGATTTGAACCAGGAACCTTCCTCTCCGAAAATCAGCTGTTAAACAGCTGATTTTGGCGACGACTTTACCTCTAGACCAACCCGGTGGGTTAAACGTTTACTAGGATTTGAAAAACTTAGAAATTTGAGTGAACATAAAAATGTTTTGAAAAGAATTTAAAAATTGTGGGTGTTTTGATAAAACATTTGAACCAGTTTTTTATTTGTTGTTGAAATCAAGTCATTGTCATTAGTGGTTATTTGGTTGTAATCATGAAATTACATGTTCATGTGTTTTATGGTTTACCTAATATTCTTTATAATACTAATAATATCAGAGTACAAATTTTTGTATTATAAAACAATAATATTTTAATGATTTATTTTTATATCATTTATTTCTACTTGTATTTTGTAAATAGCTTACTTTTCCTATTCAATAAGACGGGTACAAAATAATAATAGAAAAATATTGTAATAATATTTTGTTTAGTAATTTTTTTTTTTAAATCATTAGTTTATTTACTGTGTAATAATCACTCTCTCTGTTCTTAAATATTTTTTAATGTTAGTTATTTCTTATGGTAAATTTTCTCTGGTTTATTTTAACTGTTAGAGATATAGTTACTCCCAAAAAAAAGAAATCCATTTTGTTTGGAGAAATCTTTTCGAAAACGAACTAACGGAATTTTTGTAACGCTGCACCAAATTAAAGATTGTTCTTTTCTGCGTTTATTCGTTTGACTTTTTATTTGAAACTCACAGTAATTTTCGCATATGGAGTACCCAGTTTTTAACCGGTGTTCCGTTAATGCGATTTTTAAACGTTTGTTATATCATAATAAGCTTTTTATTAAAAAAAAAAAATCGGTATTTATGTATGTTAAAAATCAGTTTTCTCTTTAATGTGGATATGTCTGTTTTTGTACGGTGTTATATTTGGCTCTAAATATAGGGAAATGATTTTTGAACTGAACCGTGAATTTTTACTGTAGAGTTATGCAAAAGATAACTTTTTCAAAATATATTGACTAAAAAAGCGAAAACAGAATTAAAAACGATTAATAAATTGAACTTAAACGGCTATTTTTTCTGTGAAGCCTGGACAAAGTAACAGACGTTTAAAAAGCATATTAACGGAAAACCGGGTAATTTTTACGCGTACATTGTTGCATCTCCGTAAAATTTTAAAATAAAAAAAATTAAGTCATACGAATCAATGCAAAAAACAATACGCTTTCATTTTTAATGTAGTGTTAACATTTTTCCGTTCGGTTCTTTTTTGAAATAGCTTTTCACACACAATGGAATTTTTTCGTGGCGGGTTCTACATTGTAGTAATATTTTCATAAAAATAATCTATGATGTTATTTGTGTATTGTGTCTGTCGAAAGATTGTTTGTGTTGTTATAAAGGTAACTTTCTTAAGATCGTCTTCGTTGTCAATCTTATATTTCAATCTGCATAAGTTTCCGTGATTTTTTTTAGTTTTTAGTTCTATATGAAAATCCAAAAGGCGTTATTTTATCTTTACAAGTTAATATCTTCGTTTTTTTTGGTACCGATCCGCTACCGAATGTTGATAATCATTCTGGTGGTATTGATAATTTCTTATCGCTGCTGTTTTGAAGAGTCCTGTAGCAGAAGTTGGAAATCAGATCCTCGAGTTCTTTAACCAGGATATTCGTCATCTTCCGACGTCTCTCTTACCCTGTACCTTTCCTTACAAAATGAATTTCACCAACTTGTACTTATTGTCATTTCTAATAAGATATTATTATTTTCTTCGTTTTACTATGCACATTATTTTCTTTTATTTAAGTATTTTAAGAATTCTTCTATAATTCCATAACTTAAACCCTTCCTGTATATTCTTCAATGTAATATAATTTTAATTTTATTACTAAACAACCCCGATAACATTGTTGATAAAAGGCTTTGTGGGTTGATAAAACTAGTAATTCTGATGGGTGCACATACCTCGACTTCTCTATTAGAAACACATAGTGAAAACATAGAACAGAGCTACAATGTACGTGACATTTAGTCATTCAATATTCACAGTGTAGTGTACACTTTATAATATAAATTTTGTACAGTAATTTGCTGACTAAATAAATGTTTTTGGCATGAACAGTAGACTATATGCAGAAAACAAAAAGTTCGTTGATTTTATTGGAAGCATCTTTCGACGCTTACATGTACATACATATTTCATTACTAGGTGAATTATATTTCGTTTAACCAGAGAAAATTTACTACTCTCCATTTAATAAAACCAGGAGTTTTTATTTTGTAATGATTAAAAAAAAATTGAAAAAGTAATACTTTTTGTATGAATCAATTGATACACAAAACAATTATTTTTTTTAAATATTTTTATTAGTTATTACTGAAGCTGTGTTAAATTTTATTATTGCTTTCTCTTGCTGTATGTGAGTGTACAGTATAGGGAAGGAAAGTATTGTTTTCATTTCGATTTTTCAAAATCGGAGTTTTACCAAAAATATAAATTTTCAGGTCCCCTGAAGCCAAAAAAGACATGTTTTTAGCAATTGGTCTTTGTGTGCGTGATAAAGATCAAGAATATTGTACGAAGTTAAAACCTGGAACTTAATTAGCTACCTTAAGAGGTGCCGACAGAAACATTTTCATTTAAAACAGTCTACCGGAAGTAGTAGTCTATTCGTGCGAATTTCATTTTTTTTGCAATTTTCTTAAAAATGACTTACGATTTTTTTTAAAAATCGTCTCATATGCTGCATTTGTTATGTTTTGTACTATAAGATAGGATAAAAGATATGTTTGCTGAAATTCTTAGGGAAGCTGTGCTTTCGTTAAAAAAACGGTTAAGATTAGGTTGCGGTCTTTATTTACATTTTTGGGGGAAAGTATAAACTATAATGAATTTTATTTCAAACATTTTGGTCTACAACGCTTAAATTAGCGTCAATTAATGATTTTCTTCCATTTTTTTTTAAATCAGTCAAAAAACTATTTTTTCTAGATTACGGCCTTGTTATGCAGTTTATGACAATAGTAAATTATGATTAAAGTTATAAGTGATAGGAAATATATAAAAATGTAGCTACAACTTAAATTTCAAGAATTTTTCTCTACCGAGCCTACTTTAGTTTAATGTTTTACAGAGGTTGATTTTCATTTTGCGTCATTCACTCATGATTATAATTAGCTTATATTTTTCATATTATATCGCTTAGTAATGATTAAACAAAATATTTTACGACAAAAGTCTACTTTTGTAACCTTAAATTAAAAGTCCTGGTTTTATTAAGTAACTATAGTACAAATGTTAATATACTGAACATCAGTTTCTGTGTTAGGTTTTCATTTTTGTATCGTTAGACTACTCGAATCAAAATAATGATGGTTGTCCATTTTGTAATAGTATAGTACATTTGTTTTAGGAAGAAGCTTGTTATGGGAGGGCGAGTAGGTAGAGTAGGGATAGTTTCAAGGGGCAAGTGTTGTCTCCTTCTCACTTAATGATCATTCCCTCGCTTTCTAACTGTATACTACTGTTACAACTACGAGGTGCTTCCCCCACCACTAAACAGAACAGCTCAGCGGCACAGAGCGTTGGAGGGAGAGCTTCTAGCTAGAACAAATGACCTATACCTTAGTTTTTACTATGTAATCGTGTTGTACCTACGCTAATAGTCAGTCTTCTACATTAATTTTTTGTTAAGTTTATTAATTTATTTGTTAATTACATTGTTGTTATACCAGACATAAAATGAATGTTGAGGTTAATTTGTTGAAAGAGAAACGAAATCGGAACTATGTATTCTGTTTAAATAATTTGAACTCTACTGATATTGTTTCTGAAATTAAAATCGATTTATTTTTTAAAAGTTATTTTGTCTTGTTTAGTTGTAAATATTTTCGGTAATAAGATGCTGTTTTAAAAATCGATAAAATTGTACTACATGCCTTTGATACCTGTATCGATTTAAAATGTACTCTAAAAATCAAAAGTTTTGGTCAAGTGAGTCTTAAAAATTCACTTTATGGCCCAATAAAAACAGCAAAAATAACGGAAAAATTAGTTTTACCCTGGAAAAATAGCTTTTAATTTTTTTTTAAGCTGTAGCTAAAACCCTTTAAAATGATAATTCCTGGGTGTCTATTTCGATGTAAAATTGTCAGTAAAATTTAAGTTTTTAGTCGGACGTGAAAATGCACTGTAGGGCTTAAATACCACAAAAACAAGCAAAAACGTTCTGTTTTTGAACTGTTCTTCAAATTTTTACTGTTCTCGCTAATTTGAATCATAATGACCTTAGATAACCTTGAAATCTTTTCATGTAATATGTTGTGTTTTTCTTTTAGCGTCATTAACTCATGATGAAAATTAGCTGATGTTTTTCATATTACATTGTTTACTAATGATTAAACATAGGTTGTAAATTTTGCATTATTTACATAGTCATAAGAAAGTCGTGTGAGTTTTTCACACCAGATTTTTAGGAACTGTTTCTCATCTTAAAAAATTTATTAAGTTTCTCATCTTAAAAAATTTTATGTAAATTAATTACATATTTTGTCGAAGAAAACGAACAGTTTTTCCTCAATATTCATTTTTATTTTTTTTAAAGTTATAAACAGCGTTTATTATTATTATAATTATTATACAATATTACAATAATTGTATCTGGTAATCTTTGATTTGTTGTTGTTTTGTTAGAATGTTATAATAGAACTACAATGCTGTGTTCATTACATTGCCTTAACACGTAACAACAATACACATAAGTATTTTGTATTAATTAGTACTCGTATTACCTCTTACTCTCTGTTCTTTATGAACGAATCTTAATTGAATAAAATATCTTATCTTGTCATTGTAGTATTCACTAATTTAGACACCTTAATATAACTCAATGTCTGTCTATAATACATCTTATATATATATAATTATATGCTTATTATAATTTATATTATTAATACTTTTCTGTATTTTGTGTGTATTTATTTGTGTTGATTATTGAAGTTTTATGAAATTTAGTATATTTTTTGTGTGTTTTCTTTATGTAAAATATCGGTCCAGTTCGTACATTGTTTTAAGTCATCATGTGTTTAGGTCATTAAAGGCTGTACCCATTGAAAAATTATCTAAGTTTCAATTTCTCATGATTTTGAATGTAAGTTCTGAAAAGATGGTCGTTGCACCGATGAAGTGTAGCTACTCATAACAGCTATAAAACTTTTTTGAATTATTTCCATCTTTTGCGTGACTTCTCCCAACATTTTTCCTCCTCTCCGGAATGTATTTCAAAACGTCAAGGGGATCTTTTTTTCTGGTGTTTTCTCTATGTGCTCTCTTCATCGATTTCGATGTTCTGAAATCTTTCCAGTCAAGTTTTTAACATCCGGTTTTGTTCTTATATGCTCATTTCTCTTTTGGTCCCTCCGATTGCAACCCTTTGTTTTCCGTAGGGATCGCATCTCTGCCACCTGTACTCTCTCTCTCCCTCTCCCTCCCTCCCCCTCTCTTTCTCTCTTGCGGTTTTGTACTAACCCATGACTCACTTTCTCATAGAATAGGAGTGGGAGAGCCATGACTTTGTAAAATTTTTTTGTGGTTATTTCCTTGTTTTCCTGCCTAGGGTTCTGCTAATATTTCCGAACACAGCTTAAAATTTTTCAAATTTTCTTCTGTATTTAAAATCTTGATCAAGTCTGATGTCACAACCTAAATGAAATTATTAATTAAATAGCTATTTTGTAATTAGTAGTGTATCTTTAAATAAATATACCTATTTCTATTTAAATAATGTAGGAGTTTCTTTTTACACGGTAAGCACTCAAAACGCCAACTCTACAGGAAATGTTTCTGTACTTCGTCTTGATATCTATAAAAGCTTCAAACCTCCCAATTGATCAGCAAATTGTTAAAAATAGCCAGATTTTTCACACCTGTAGCATATAGGTGCAAAGACCCTTCCTTTTAACGAGTTACGGCTGACAAGATTTCGCTTGAAATATTTTTACACCGGTGAGATGAAAAGACATAAATAAAAATGTTTAAGGATTTAATTAAGATGCAAATTTTGGACATCTTATGGTTTGAATTTGAAAAAATTTAGTAAATTAGTTATTAGAATTGTATCTTCCATAGTTTTAAAGATATCTGACTTAAAACACAAAAATTAAGGTTCAAAAAAGTTCTTTTTTTGTTTAACATCAAATTTATTTAGTTAGTTTGTGTTTTTGAACCACAGTTTTTGGAATTGTACCGAGTAATCGAACAGGAAATTTTCAGTTTCATAACCTTAGGTTTTTCTAACTGAAATTCCATAGAAATACTATTTTAAAATTCCAATAATCAATATTAATAAATATAACAAAATTAGTTTTAAAGTACCTAATTTTCCTTACGCAGGAAAATTTAAAAAAAAAACAAAAATCTATATAATATAGTTTGTATAACATTATAATTATTGCAATGTTACTCCATACAACTATGTATAATTTAATATTTGTATACATAAATAAGTCATTACAACAAAGTACAAAATAGTATAATATGTATATTATTATTATAATTATATCGTGTAAATTATAACAAATATTATAACTAATATTATTTTTATACATTCTATTACATTATATATAATATTATATTATTATAATAATTACAATGTAAATATATATTGCAATTAGTTGACAGAATAGAAATAGCATTGTACATTATATAATTGATTTTTTTTTGTAATTATTAAGTTATTAATTCAATTGTAAAATGTTTTTTTGAATGCAGGATTATTGTTAATAATTTGGTTTTAAGTGGTTTTTTCATTTAGTTGAGAGCGGAGATTAATGTTGGTTAGTTTTCAGATTGTTCGTATTGTGCTTCCAGTGAATTTTTTATGTAATATTTGCAGTCTCATTTGGTTTTATCCAAGTTATATTTCATTCGTTTGCTTTTTTGTGTTACTTTTCTTTTGAATTCATGTAAAATTCTCTTCCGACTGATTCAAAATTTTGGATTGTAATTATGATCATTCATGTAAATTCATGTAAAATTCTCTTCCGACTGATTCAAAATTTTGGATTGTAATTATGATTATCTTACTCTATTCATGGACTTTACCGCTACCACGACCCCCTGGATCAATGGGTTAAGAACTTGATTTGGGTATAGGGTCGAGGATGATTTTTACTTTCTCTTGCCTATATGAATATATAGGAAGGAAAGTATTGTTTTCATGTCGATTTTAACAAATACACTCTTCACCGGATCTATACATTTTCATACCCCCTGAACCCAAAAAACATGTTTTTAGCGATTGGTCTTGTGTGTGTGTGTGTGTGTGTGTGTGTGTGTCAGTGTGTGAACAGAATATCTCAAGAACGGAACATCGTACGAACTTGAAACTTGAAACTTAAGTTACATACCACTACCGGACCCGACACGAACATTTTCATCAAAATCGGTCAACCGGAAGTAGTAGTTTATTCGTGTATTTTTTTCACTTTTTTGCGATTTTCTCAAAAACTGGTCCTACGATTTTTTTAAAAATCGCCTCATTAACTCAATTTTTTATTCTCTAAAAGATAGGGTAGGCGCCATGTTTGCTGAAATTCTTGGTGAGGGTGTTTTTACGTAAAAAAAGTGTTTTTTTAAGATTACGGCTTTAATATTAATTTTAGAGCAAAAATGTATATAATAAAAGTTGTAGAGAATTTGAAAACCTACAACTTTTATTTCAAGCATTTTTTTGTATAACGCTTAGTTTAGCGGTAATAGCGATTTTCTGTTTTTTCTCACGAAAACGTGAAAAATCGATTTTTTTAAGATTTCGGCCTTAGTATGCACTTTATACGACAAAAGTGTAGCCTATATAATAAAATTTATAGAAAATTAAGAGATCTACAACTTTTATTCAGAGAATTTTTCTCTACAGAGCCTAGTTTAGCGTGAAAGAATGATTTTCCATGTTTTTAAGCCAAACTGAGGTAGATTTTCATTTTGCGTCTTTCACTAATGATTAAAATAAGGTTATGTTTTTTGAGGTTAGTTTTTTGTTTATTTCTAATGGTTCATTACTAATGTTAGGTTATATTTTTTAAATTATTTGCACTGGCAAGAGAAAGTCGTGTTAGTGTTTCACACCAGATTTTTTTTATTTAGCAACACTACTATCGCTACCAATACCCGAAAATGAGGTTGAATCAAAACGAGTGGGTGTAGTGAACCGCAGGGCGTTCCACTCCTTTTAAGAGGAGACTGTACTTTGTATCCCGCCAATGTTAATTTGCTATTTTTAGGTACATTTTTCATAGGATTGGTTAAAGATAGGAAAATGAAACTTTACACACTATAGGTGTCGGGTTTCTTATCGAGCTACTGACATTTTTTCAATTTAATCTTTGGACCATACCATTTTTTTAAAATTACGAATAACATAAAACTTTTACAAATTGTTTTTCACGTGTTTAGCGTATTACTAATTTTTGGAGCACCTGAGGAAGTAATAAAAATGTCGGTATATGTGGTTATACAAGATAATTAACTGGTAAAAATTTCATCCTGGTAGGTTTATTGGTTTCTGATGTACCTTAGTGTTGAAAATCTAAATTTACGGGAAAAGGTAAGAAACAAGAAGGCACAAACCAAAAACAATATGTACACAAGTAAATTTCCCATCAACAGTTGTTTAGAAAGCTGAACCAACAGCTGAGAGTATTAAAAACCGTGATGTAGATATTTTAAAAACTAAAATTATCTTTGCACTAAAACGAGCAGTATAAAATTATGAAAAATATTCGTTCTTCGTAACATAATTTTTCTGTGTAAACCTGATAACTCATTTTTTCATAAAAAACAAAAAATCGAAATGTTGAGTTAAAACCATCGTGCAATCTCCCCTCAAGGGGTCTGTGTGGTATAGAGCCGTCGTGCATTAAATTGTGTTCGCACCGTATTGGTGATTTATGTGAATGGGTACTAAATAGAACGTTTAATTTATTTTGCACTATTTCTAAAATCACCAGATTTACTATCTGATGATGTGGTGTCAAGGTGAGAAGTACGTGATATTCATGGTTACATTGCGTACAGTGCCCATTGCATTTTAGATGACCAGTTATTCGTATACGATTTAAAATCTTCTATAAACTCTTAATCTTTTGCAAAAAATTATTGATAAAATTTGGTCATTAGAGCGGACGCCAAATAAATTTCCCGGTTTTCTGAAGTGCTCAGAAGGTTTATTTTGGTAATGGTGCGCTCGGCTGTCTCAACGAGTGGTGAGGGTCAGTGCTGTACCAGCTGTGATTAGAATCACGTCGCTCTCTCAACTTCTCTACTACACGGCTATCTATCATCAGATCCTTCCTTCTTTACGGTGCACCAGTTTGATGGCCCATCCTCTCCTCCCTTCACAACCACAAAGTAAGACAAATTTCCAACCTCCACTCATCAATAATAAAACCAACAACAACTACGTCCTCACCCTTACCCTGGAGGAGTTCATACACCGAACTTCAAGAGTCCTTCACGACGCCAATCAACGCTCTGTACAGCCAGCTGTCAGAGCAATCTACACGACACCTCGCCCGCCACAAGTAAAGATTAAACAGCCATTCCACGATTTCCTATAGACTCCCTACAAACATCCCTATAAATATTTCCTACTAGTAAAGAACACTCCCGACTAGAAAAAGTTTCCCTTCCCAAGGCAATGTTCTCGCTGTTATCCCGATTCCGAGCCCATCTTTACCCCAGTTAATCATCTGTAATTCCAAATAAAGAAAAATTCCAAAAAAGTTCCTTTCATCCAATTCTCCGAACGACAAGGTAGCCTAGCTACGACGTCGTCATCCCGAGCGCAAGCTCACTTCTTTCAGAACTCGGACTCAACTTTATATAATCAGGTAACCTGAAAACATTAGTGTGTAATATTTTGTATGTGGTAGACGTTAATTGGTATAGGTATACAATATTTACAATTAAATTTTTTAATTTTTAACGTCGCTAATAAATGATAATGTACATCGTTTAGAACATGTAATTTAATAGGCAGTTCGGTACTAAGACACGTAATCTACCGACTAATCCAAACTAAACGCGCAGCTACACTTAATTGGCGTCCGCTCTTCCAAGAATCATCTCACGTGACCATGTGTTGTTGTTTAGGTCAACAGCCGAAAGGCTGGTTTGAACCTTCAGAGAGAGGTTTTACTAAGTAAAAACGAGAAGTAAGGTGGTTTACCATTGCCACAACTCACTGAGTTGAAAGAGTATGCTTATCAGCATGCCAGGCCCTCCGAAAAGCACTCACTTTCTACCCTGCAAATGACACCTTCACTTCATTCACCGCAGGGTCGGGCTGCATAGTGAAATTCATTACTCTCAGAGGAGATAACTCTGACTAGTGTCTTTTATACCTCTACCTCTTCTGTTCTTAAATAGTTCAGTCATATAAGTGGCTGACTATGTGATAAGAAACAGAACTATTTTTTTTTAGCCTTGGACCAAACAGATAGAGTGCAATTAAAATAACACTCCACCTGCCCGTTTTGGGCATACAAGTGACCATATGATTCATAAAAAATATATATATATATAATTTGTATGTGTTAGATTTTTAAGAGGTACAGGAATATTTTAACTTCTCGTTGGAAGAATTCAATGAATTCAAATCAATGAATTCAAAAGAACAGTTAGCACCGTTTATTGAGTATTAATATTCTTTCAAATTTATTATAGCTGGTTATGTCTCTTGAATTTCAATTAATACATGAAAACTAAAAAAAAAAACATTTAATTTTTAAACTTGTAATATGGTTTTCAACCTAACTTTTGTAACGTGTTTCCATTGGTGTTTTAATGCTGGAAAGGTTTGATTTTTTTATTTAGAAATTAATTACGCCGTATTTTTTTACATCCGGTTATAAATTTTATAAATTGAATCGTATTCACCTCAAGTACAAAATCTTTTGAAATAAGTTAATTAATTAAATGGTAAACAATTAAGAGTAGTTTAATATATTTACAACAGATACTCTTAGTGATCCCAATATCATTGAACTGTAAATGTAAACAAAAATATGATGTAGATTAAAATAAAATTAAAGCCTCATGGTATGATGATGTAAACTGATTACACTAAAATTTATGATGAATCTTGTATAAAATTTATAAGTATAAATTTTGTTGCTCAGTTGCTTTTTGTTGAAAAAATTCAACATGATTTTGTAATACGTTTTTTGTATGTAGTCCTGTAATTTTTTTAGTTTATATAAAAATAAAATCAGCGTCTTTTTATTACTTTATAGATATCCAATACTACAGTACCTGATCCCAGAAAAAACCCCAACAAATATTTATTATAAAATATTAATTTTTGTGAATTTTCAAAATTTTAACAAAAATAATGTTTGTTATTAATTGTTGTATATACATCTATGCTAGATTCATTTGTTAGTACAGTAATACATGGTAAATAAAGGCTAAGCCAATTGCTGTAAGCGCTGGGCTATGCATGCGCATACTTGACGTGGACCCTTCAAAACAAAACAAAATTAAAATAGAAAAAAGTAGACCCACCGGGTTGGTCTAGAGGTAAAGTCGTCGCTAAAATCAGCTGTTTAACAGCTGATTTTCGGAGACGAAAAATTCCTGGTTCAAATCGTAGTAAAGGTAGTTACTTTTATACGGATTTGAATACCAGACAGTGGTTACCGGTGTACTTTGATGGTTGGGGTTTAATTAACCATACTCTCTTAGGAATGGTCGGCCTGGGTCTGTACAAGACTACACCTCATTTACACGTCATACACATCATCCTCATCTCATTGGGTCATGGGGTTGCTTATTGTTCTAAATTGAACAGATTGCAACGTACACAAATTAGGAATAAAAAAAAATAAAAAAGTTGTTGTTTAGGTCAACAGCCGAAAGACTGGTTTGAACCTCTAGAGGTTTTACTAAGTAAAACGAGGAGTGAGGTGGTTTACAATTGCCTTCCTCACTGAGTGGAAAAGTACGCTTATCAGCATGCCAGGCCCTCTGAAAAGAACATATTTTCCACTCTGTAAACGACACCTTCACTTCATTCACCACAGGGTCTGGCTCTACAATGAAATTCATTACTTTCAGAGGAGATAACTCTGATTAGTGTCTTTTACACCTCTACCTCTTTTGTTCTTAAATAATTCAGTCATTTAATTGGCTGACCATGTGATAAGAAACAGAACTATTTATTTTAGCCCTGCAACGAACAGATTGAGTGTAAATAATTTGACACTCCACCCGCCTGTTAAGGGCATAGAAAAAAGTATAACTTAAAAATCTAAAACTATTTATAATAACTCGTGGTGGGAAAATTAATCTACCCAACGATGTTTTCCAGTGTTCAATAGTAGATCAATTTATTCCTTCTATCTTTATTTTCTATTTCTACAGTAATGTATTAGTGTTTTACTAAATACAACTGTAAGTTACTTAAATACTAATTGAACTACCAAGAAGGTTATTGAATTAGTGAGATATTTATTATATTTTTACACAAAAAAAAGTTAAATACACAAAATTCTGTACGACTGTATGTCATGTATTAAATTTAACTTCACAACACATGATTTAAAAGACAAAATCACTGATAATTTTTTTTATCCCTAATGTCTGTACGTTGCAATCTATTCAATTGAGAACAATAAGCAATGTATGACGTGTAAATGAGGTGTAGTCTTGCACACAGACCCAAGCCGACAATTCCTGAGAGAGTATGATTAATTGAAACTTAACCATCAAAGTACACCGGTAACCACTGTCTAGTATTCAAATCCGTATAAAAGTAACTAAATTTGCTAGGATTTGAACCAGGAACCTTCGTCTCCAAAAATCAGCTGTTAAACAGCTGATTTTAGCGACGACTTTACCTCTAGACCAACCCGGTGGGTTCATTTATTTAACGTCGCATCAACTACAACGGTCATTAGCGACGACGTTGGGGTGTAACTATATACAATGGAGGATGAAATGATTTTTTGTAACGTATGAAAATATGCCATGCCTGAGTGGGATTCGAACCCAGGACCGCATGATGATAGGCGAGCACGTTACCAACTGCGCCAATGCGGCCGGCAAATCTACTATTTTACTTACTTTATTGAAATGAATCGAATATAGATGTTTATTACTTGAGACAATTTTACATGTTAGTACAACCGTTTTTTGTTTTAAATTTTGCTCAGTGTCTTTAGTTTTTAAATTGTAAATATAAGATTTTATTGATAGGAACATTAACGTACGTTATATTTTCGCCTCAATATTATTACAAGATAAATTTATTTTTTATGTTATGTGATAAAATAAGAATCTCTTTTATTGAATTTATGCTGGGATTTATTTGAAAAATACATTAAATTTGTATCGTACTAAAATATATTTGGTATGTTTTTGCGTTTGTTTATTTATTTATAAAACAAAAATTATTATAAATATTAAGCGTGTTTGGCATTTATTATGTATCATGTATTTATAAAATACATTATGATGTATATTGTATGGAAAAATAATGTATACGGTTTTTATCTTTATTATTATTATTATTATTAATATTATTTTATGTATCGATTATATTTGTAGGTTATTTAAAAATTGTTATCATGAATGAAATAAGAATTATCAATTAATTTTTGTTTGGCTATGAAGTTGTAAAATATTAATAATAATAGTAATAATATTAGCTTATACACGGCATATTGGTTAGGTTACGTTAGGTTAGGGTAGGTCATGAATAAGGTTAAGTTAGGTTAAAAGTAAGGTTTCTTATAAAAAAAAAAGAAAAAGTGTAAGTATTGCTTGTATATGACTGACGTTTATATTATTATTTTTGATTTTTTTCCTGTTGGAAATTATTATGAAAAAATTGAAAAAAATAATTGGAGCCTGTACGTTGTAATGTTTTTTGTATGTAATGTAATAATTAATTATGATAATAATAATAATTATTATTATTAATTAAAATATATTTATGCATTAATTAATTATTATTTAGGAATATAAAATATTTTGATTTGTAGTCTGTTAGTTAATTAGATTAGATGACGTAGCGTGTAGTATTTAGTCCAAAAATGTAGTATATATTTGAAAAATAAATTTTTTCTTTTTTTTAAATAATATATTTAATATTGTAATAAATATTGTAATCTTATTATTATTCTTATAATAATAATTATTATTATAAAGTTAAATTTGTAATAAAGGGCCTCATTATTATTACGTCACTTATTTTTTAATTAAAAGTATTAATATCGTAGACATGATATCGTATTGTAAAAATGTTTTGTGCTTTAAATTTTATTATTTTATTCAGTAATAAAAATTGTGATTTTATTGGTTTAATTTCTAAAGAATTTTATTGGATTCTAGGAAAGCGATTTACTGTTTCTTTGAACAATTTTAATGACGTATACAAAACAATATTAAAACCAATTTGGACTTTAAGATGCAATCGTGGGGGATGGAAAAGCACTCCAACATAGAAATCTTGCCAAGGTTTCAGTCTAAACTACTCAGAACAATCTTGGTACATAAAAAGCAACATGTACACAGAGATTTAAACATTCAAACAATTAAACAAGAAAACCACATATTCAGTACAAAATAACCAAAGAATACTCGTAATCAAACCCAAATCAACTCTCCATCACACTTTTAGATAATTCAAACGACACTCACCTACTGAGCTCCCTGTGGACTTATTTTAAAACGACAATACAACACATGTAATAAATTAACGAAGTTCCTCCATTGGGAGTTTTTCTGTGGTTATGTTATGTAAAAAACAAACTCTTCTACTTATTTCTACATAAGGATGTATTCTGCCCATGACGGACAGGCGGAGTGTCAAATTTCTTACACCCAATCTGTTCGTTGCAGGGCTAAAATAAATAGTTCTGTTTCTTATCACATGGTCAGCCAATTAAATGACTGAATCATTTAAGAACAGAAGAGGTAGAGGTGTAAAAGACACTAATCAGAGTTATCTCCTCTGAAAGTAATGAATTTCATTATACAGCCAGACTCTGGGGTGAATGAAGTGAAGGTGTCATTTGCGGAGTGGAAAATGTGTGCTTTATAGAGGGCCCGGCATGCTGTTAAATGTACTTTTCCGTTCAGTGAGGAAGGCAATTGTAAACCACCTCACTCCTCGATTTACTTAGTAAAACCTCTACAGGTTCAAACCAGCTTTTCAACTGATGACCTTAACAACAACAAGGATGTATTGTAGTTTTTGCTATATTTAAAAAAAAAGTTTAAGTTTGGCCTCCAGGCCAGCCGCCCAGTCAGTCAGTTGGTAGAAAGCCACTATTATTTGTTAAGTAACACCGGTTGGGCAAGCGACTTTGAATGGTGACCAGCTGACAGCCATCCATGAACAAATTCTTCTGGGGGTCCCTGTTCAAACTCATGCCTAATCCACTTCAAAAATACAGCCAAAAGCAGCGATCAAATTGGGTAGTTGTCAATTTAGTGTACAGTTCCCGATAAAAAAAAAGAATAAAAAAAAGTTTTTAAGTTTTAGTTTGAAGGATGTGTATCGTCATTATGTAGCATTTCGATCTCACCTCATTCTTGATTTCTTTTCTGGTTCACCAAGTTGCCTTTTTCTTGTGTTTTTCTAAGAAAACTATGCAGGAAAAATATATCTTCCGTTCTGATCTTAAATGTATAAATAAACAATAAACTGAATTTTCACATCCTGTTAGGTGTTAATGATGTTATTCATCAACCCTTTTTATAAAATCTATTTGTTGCTCTTCCAACACACAGTTATAAATTAAATTTGGTACAGTTAACTTGCGTTGTACGCGGTTTGACACATTTTCAATTTAATTTTTTTAAATGTTCACAATTTAGTTTTACTGGGAATATATTAAAAAGTATGAACACTTGTGAGCAATAAATAAACCATCCCGTTTTACCCGGATTCGTTATCCGTGGCAGTTCTCAGGAAACCGTTTTATCGTGTACCCAAAATTTTCTATAAGAAAACTGTTCTAGAATCCTTTCTTAGTTTAAAATTTATATATTTTTTTACTTTCTCTTGCCTATATGAATATATAGGAAGGGAAGTATTGTTTTCATGTCGATTTTTCGAAATCGAGTTTTCACCGGATCTATACGTTTTCAGACCCCCTGAACCCAAAAAACATGTTTTTAGCGATTGGTCTGTGTGTGTGTGTGTGTGTGTGTGTGTGTGTGTGTGTGTGTGTGTGTGTGTGTGTGTGTGTGTGTGTGTGTGTGTGTGTGTGTGTGTGTGAACAGAATATCTCAAGAACGGAACATCGTACGAACTTGAAACTTGAAACTTAAGTTACACACCACTACCGGACGCGACACGAACATTTTCATCAAAATCGGTCAACCGGAAGTAGTAGTTTATTCATATAATTTTTCAGTTTTTTGCGATTTTCTCAAAAACTGGTCCTACGATTTTTTTTAAAATCGCCTATTTTACTCAATTTTTTATTCTCTACAAGATAGGGTAGGCGTTATGTTTGCTGAAATTCTCGGTGAGGCTGTTTTCACGTAAAAACGTTGTTTTTTTAAGATTACGGCTTTAATATAAATTTCAGCGCAAAAACTTATATAATAAAAGTTGTAGAGAATTTAAAAACCTACAACTTCTGTTTCAAACATTTTTTTGTATAACGCTTAGTTTAGCGGTAATTTGCGATTTTCTGTTTTTTTTCTCACGAAAACGTGAGAAAAATCGATTTTTTTAACATTTCGGTCTTAGTATGCATTTTACGACAAAAGTGTATATAATAAAAGTTATAGAAAATTAAAAGATCTACAACTTTTGTTTAGAGCATTTTTCTCTACAGAGCCTAGTTTAGCGTGAAAGCGTGATTTTCCGTATTTTTAAGCCAAACTGAGTTCGATTGTCATTTTGCGTCATTCACTCGTGATTAAAATAAGGTTATGTTTTTTTTGTTTGTTTCTAATGTTTTATTACTAATATTAGGTTTATTGTTAATTATTTGAATTGGCAAGAGAAAGTTGTGTGAGTGTTTCACACCAGATTTTTTTTTGTTTCAATTTGTTGACACAAAATAATTCATAATGACTGTTTGACTATGCAGCACTAATCTACTAATAAATCTTGTATCCTCCATTCAAGACACCATACACAAATTATTGTTAGGTCTATTTATTCATCATTTCTATTTTTATTGTTTCATGGAGAACAGATTACAGATTTTTCTATCGTAATAAAAAAATTAATTGATTATAAAGTAACCGTTTGTTTTCAATTTTTGAAATTAAACCTGTAAAAATACAAATTTATTACTTCTTTTATTTTATGAAAACAAACATTATGGTTTCTTTTGTTTATAATTAACCGGAAGTTATGTACAGTTTTCTAAGAGTAAAATTTAAATTTTAGTTTTAAATCTCACTTTATATTTAATTATTATTATTAATGAATATGTAGGTTTAATGATTTTTTTTAAGTAAAAGAATTGAATTTGAAATAGTATTATAATTATAAAGAATATTTATTATTGATTAATTAAGTATTTCACAGTTTAATTGATAAGGTATTTCTTGTAGCAAAGTATATAGAATTTTAGTAAGAAGAATAAGAAGAAGATGATGAAGAAAGAAGTTGTTACCTAACTCTGCATTAATATTGTGTACAGTTTATTATACAGTATACCTAATAGTAAGTATAAAAAAGAAGAATTCTTCTTTTGTAAAATCATTGAAATAGAATGGGCATTTGTTGATTGTTTCTTATTTTTATTTTCCGTTTTTTTTTGTGTTGGTGGTAAATGATTGTGTTCTTCTAATAATTGAGTTTTGTATTAATTTTTTAATTGTGTAATTTTTGTGGTTTATTAACCCTTCTGGGAATGATAGGTTTTAGAATACTAACTCGTCGAAAACTAATTCCGAGATCGCGGCGATAGACTTGGGTTTTTTTATCCACTAAATCCGTTTTTTAACTGTAATTTGTAATTTTTTGAATAATAATAGATTAATATTTTCTTGCGAGATATGTTACTACGTTATTTAGAAAAACAGTTATGCATATCTCCGGTTTCTACCCTTGGTGGTCCGGGTTGGATTCCCGGTAACGTCTGGATATTTGCATCTACTACCTTTCTTTAAGTTAATTGTCTACATTAACATCAATGTGTAAAATAATAATAAAAAAATGATATTTTTGGCGTCTTTAATATTTTGTTCGTTTATATTTTAAAGTCGCAGCAACGACTATCTTTAATTTGAACTGTAATAATATCTGGTCAATGAAATGGTACTAATATTTTGTTTTTTGGGTATCAATTAACAATTTCCATATTTTTGTATATTTATTAAAATATATTCTTATATAAATACATTTTGGAAGTTTCCAGTGAAGTAGAATAAGTATGAATAATGTGGAATACCAAATGTATTTTCATCTTTTTCCCCTAAATTTTTGTTATAGTAAAGTTTTATGAGCTATTTTTGTTTGAAGTTGATAAAAACATACTTCCAGGTCCAAAATGGGAATCGAATCCGGTCATCAGCTCTGATGTCAAAAGTTATTAGTATCGGATTATGAATTAAATTTATATTCAATTATTACAAATGTTAATTTACCACCAACAATTTTAGTTTAAGGTGACAATTTTAATTTAGAAATTTCTAATTATATAACAGTACAAACTGATTAAGCGACAATTTAAATTTAAATTGTTATTATTGTAAATTGTATTTTTATTCTACGTATATTTGGAATAGTATTATTGTAATGCTTAACTATTATAATATATATTATGATATAGCTCAATTTTTTAAGAAAACAATATATCATATTTAAGATGACTTCTTAAAATTTGTAGTAATATCTTAAAGGGGTTTTTCTTTAAATTATGAACGTATTTTAGTTTATTTTTAAAATTATTGTCCGATTTTTCTGGTACCTACTTCTAAAAAAAAATTATTGTGTAATACAAGTGCAATGAAACTCTTTAAGGTATTTTTTTTTTGTATGGGATAAAACAACTTTAATCAAAAGTTACCATTTAATTATTTTTTATTTTTGTGCCGTTTTATGTTCTGTGTACATGTAATTTGGTCAAAAATTGCGTTTTGATCTTTGATTGGGTTTTTTTTCACTTCGGATTGTCTTATAAACTATCTAAGCCGTTGAAAGATAAATTTTTGTAATGGTATTTAATTAAATTCGATTGTTGTTATGATCGAATGTTAGAAATCTTTTTCATGAGACAATGTGTCTTATGGCTGGTGGAATGTTTTTCTAAAGAAAAAAAGTCGGCCCGAAATCTTACATTGCCTGTTCATTTAACTCGGGGTTATCGTTCCTTCTAATGGGATCAAGCCTACTTATCTTTCGTAGGCTACCATAGAAAATGGCTTACCTTTGACCGATGGCAAAAACCATTAATGATTTCTGTGTTTACTCTTTAATAGGAATCGAATGATACTATTTCTGTTTCCAAATTTCGAATGTAATTTCTTGACTTGAGGTTTTGGACTATTTCCGGTCGAAACCGGAACTTCAAATTCAATCCAGGTCAACTAACTTTTTTGGTAGATTACGAATCCGAAAACCGTTTGTTGTTATCTCTTGTAGTTTCTGACATCTTGGTGTAACGGACGGACGTAGGAAAATGGTAGGTAACTGACGAAAGTGTGCATGCATTGACGGTTGTTTTGAATATTGTAACTGAAGATGGATAAGATCTACAAGATATGTGAAAGGATCTGTTAACTTTTTTAATCAGGTGAGTCACCTAGTGTGTATTTGGTTGTTTGCCCCGTCGCGGCTTTGCACACGAAAAATGGTGTAATCACTTTTTTTTAAATAAAAGTCAAAATAAAATATCAAAGCAACTGATCACTCAACAATTAAAAGAAAATTAAAACAAATTAAAGAAACACGGAACTTTACTTTTATAAAATACTCAACAATTCAAAATCGTATCGTAGGGGTCATCCTTCCTCATAATGGGATCAAGCCTACTTTTCTTTTGTATGCTAGAAAATGGCTTACCTATGATATTGGTAAACCTATTGACCTATGGTAAAAACCATTAGTGAGTTCTGTATATACTCTTTAAGATGAATCGAATCATACTTTTTTTGTTTCCAAATTCCGAATTTGATTTCTTGACTTCAGGTTTTGGACTATTTCCGGTCGAAACCGGAACTTCAATTTCAATACAGGTCAACTATCGTTTTTGGTAGGTTACGAATCCGAACGGTTTTTCAGAATCATATGTTAAATCATATGATTCTTGGCCATTTGTAGGACTGTGGTGATTACTGCACGCTCCTTCAAGTAAATCAAGTTTTGGAACATTACCTTCACATTTAGAAATGTTTGTATTAATATATCGAATTTTATTACCACATCTTAAGATAATTTAAGCTTATTATTTATAAAGAAACCTTAACAACGTGAATCTTATTCAGAAATTTGAGCGACTCTGTGCATTTGACACTTGGTAGCATCGGACCTCCTTTGTATTAATATAATAACAGATAGTGAATTTCAATTGAAAGTGTCAAAAAAATAATAATTTATTGCAAATGTAGAGTACACTAAAAACAAACTGGAAAATGCAGAAATTTTAAACTGAATAATTGAACGAAATAAATTACGGTAAAATTCGTTAGGTAAATTTTTTAACGCTTTTGTTCATATTATAAAATAATTTTTTAAAAAATCTTGAATTTTCTTTTTGTAACAGCAACATCTCTCATTCTTTTTAGAAACAATGTTTCAGAAATTTTAAACTAAATAAATGAATGAAGTAAACTACGGTAAAATCCGTTAGGGAATATTTTTTAACGCTTTTGTTCATACTATAAAGTTAATTTTTTTTAAATCTTGTATTTTTCTTCTTGTAACAGCAACATCTCTTCATTATTTTTAGTAACAATGTTTCAGCAGCATTGAGGGTTTTTGTCGCACCAGAACTGCAGTTTTTGGGGCAGAAAAGGCTTCTGGGTAAGCAAATATGTATTGTTTTTTTTTACATCGATGGTGGTACGGATATAATCGACGCTCCAATACAAGACGATGTACGACAAATTTGAATTACCTGGTACTCAGTATAGACATTATTAGAGACGCGTGTCGGAAAAAAATCTTCTTAAAAGTGAAAGTAATGATTGTTATCTCCAACAAGTAATTCATGTTTTGAATTTATCCGTCGATTAAATATTTTGTTATACCTAAATTAGTAATATTCAATTAAAAATATAAATTTACGAGAATTTTTATCAAATTTTAATTTTTTTTTTTTGTATTAAATGGTTACATTTGGTTAAAGAGTACATAATGTACATATGTTTAATTATAAATTTACACAATTAAATTTTTTAAAATTAAGGATTGAGTAATTTTTTTGTGGTGTAGGGTTGGATTTTTTCTCTAAAAAACATGATAAAGGTAACGCACGCACGTTAATTATAAAAAAATATAAAAGACAGATTTTAATGTAATTTATGTATTTGTTTATTATTATGTATTGTGTTTTTTTTCTATATAACTATGACCAAAGGTACAGTATTTGTTATTAAAAAAATGTATACCAATATATTTATATTTAGTCACCTATCGTATACGTTGACTTTGCAATATTTTTATAGATTTTTTATCGATTAATTAAACAATAGTAATAAAAATTATAACTATAATATAATGAAAAATGTATACAATTTTTTTTAATTAATGTTTTTATTATTATATATTATTATATTTTTATTTGTCCGATTTTATTTTTATAATAGTTTACCATTTATATTATTTTAATTATGATGTATAATGTAATAAAACAATAAAATTAAATAATATAAGTTTTTATTAAATTTGTATCTAGTGTGTAATATGATTTTATGTAGTTATAATTAAAATTTTATAACTGGACATTTGATCTGTTTTTTATTTCATTATAATTTTAACGTTTGTTTATTTTTCTATGTAGTAAAAATATTTGAGAAATCAGATTTTTATTTTGTGTGTTTGATTGATTTTTTTTTATATCCGTCGACTTGGTGTACGCCTCCAAACTGTTCAACATTCAGTAAATTAAAAATATAAGTAAATAAGTTAAAAAAATAAGTAAATAAATAAAATTTTATTGTTACAGAAATTAACGTACAGTATACTACAGGGCGATTTATATTTCAACAAAATCTCTCATGAGCTGATTCTGATATAGGTCCGGAAACGCTTCGTTAGTGATTTACAGCTGGCGAAATGTTTCATCCGGAATTTCAGTTACCACTTTAAAATAAGGTTATGCTGAAATTTTAAGGCTTTAATTACGCGTTACACTTGTTGGCATTTAATAGATTTTTAAAAATATTACAAAAACCAGGTTTTTATACATACAGTTGTGGGACAGGGTCCCAGAACTGTATCTTCCTTAGTTTTTAAGGTATCTCAGTTAAAAAAAGGGTGGTCGAAAATAGTTCCAATTTACAGTCCAGCAAACTAATCACTGCGCCATGCATCAGAGAGATAATATTTTATCACGATTAACTTATGCTACTTGATAAACATGTAGGCTACACCCAAACGTGACAGTTGAATCCAGATTTTCAAAAACAGTTTTTCTTCAGGATTTTTCGCTTTGCGCGTCTTTTGGTTAAACCGTAAGCTTTTCAGTACCTATTTGTCTATTATTTTACTAACTTGTAAAGATAAAGCTTAAAGTTTCACCGAAAGAAATGCAAGTAAATCGTAAAATTTTAAATTTATAAATTAAATCTAGGACCACTTTTCGTTGTAGAAATCACAAATTTTGATATCTTTCTTTCTGCGTTTTAACAGTGATTCGTTTTTATGGAATTCATTATTTCTAAATTGATAACTATTGTCTAAACAATCCCGCAATAAGTCTCGTGTTGAAATTGCTTCATTAAACGTACTGTACTTATAATAATTAATCCTTATTACCAATTAGACCATTTAAAGATTATTTAAATATTAATAATGAACAATTTTCTTTATAAATTTCGATTTGTAGTTTAAGAAATCAAATGTTCAGTTATTTCAAATTTAAATTTAAATTTTTTTGTAATTTAATTCGATCTCTTCCAGTTTTTCATTATATCGAGAACTATTATACACAATATTGATTATTATTATTATTAAATTGTATTTAAATACATTAATTTTTCATAATAAAATGAAAGTATTTATAAATTTTTGTTTGTTTATAATTTTATTTTCCTTTATCATTGTGTGTGTGTTGTTTTTTACTTTCTCTTGCCTATATGGATGTATAGGAAGGAAAGTATTCTTTCAATTTAGATTTTTTCGAAATAGAGTTTTCACCGGATCTACACGTTTTCTTGAGACCTCCTGAACCCAAAAACATGTTTTTAGCGATTGGTCTGTGTATGTTTGTGTCTGTGTGAACAAAATATCTCAAGAGCGGAACATCGTACGAAGTTGAAACTTGGAACTTAAGTTAGATACCACTAGGGGACTCGACACGAACATTTAAATCAAATTCGGTCAACCGGAAGTACTGTAGTAGTTTATTCGTGTCATTTTTCACTTTTTTGCGATTTTCTCAAAAACGGCTGCTACGATTTTATTTAAAATCGCCTCATTTACAAAATTTTTTATGCTCTACATATTAGGGTAGGCGCCATGTCTGCTGAAATCTTTGGGGAGGCTTTTCTCTTGTAGAAAACAATAGTTTATTTAAGATTGCGGCCTTAAAATGAATTTTAGAGCAATAGTGCATATAATCCAAGTTATAGAAAATTTAAAACCTACATATTTTATTTCAAACATTTTTTTTGTGAACGTTTAGTTAAGCCGTAATTAGTGATTTTCTGTAATTTTTTTTAGATTTCGGCCTTAGTATGCATTGTACGACAAAAGTGGATATAATAAAATTTATAAAAAAATGAAAATATCTACAACCTTTATTTGAACTATATTTCTCTACAGAGCCTAGTTTAGAGTGGAAGAGATTTTCCGTATTATTGAACCAAACTGAGGCTGATTTTCATTGTGCACATTTACTTATGATTAAAATTAGGTTAGGCTATATTGTTCATTATTTGAATTGGTTAGAGAAAGTTGTGTGAGTGTTTCGCATCAGATTTTTCTGTTTCGCACGCGATGAAGGGTGGTCGATGAAAATCAGTGATAAAAGAATGCCAGACCAAAGCGGCAATCGAACCCGCGAGGATAGAAGTTAAGTGAAACGGCAAACTACTGACAAAGTAAGATAATTTTATCAGAAACATAATCATCATCACCTATCAAAAATTTAGCTCACTGTCCTGTTCCGGCATCCATCTTTTTTTAGATCTTCCCAAGCCTCGCTTTCTTCTAGGTTTATATTTCCATGCTCGTAGAGAAAGTTTCTGTGTTGGCTTGCGAAGTAAAGGTTGGACCAGTTTCCCTTACGTATGCTTAACGTTTCCCACAGTTACTGAACATTTAACTTTCCGCAAAAATCTCATTTCAGCATTTCAGTAGCCTGGATATGAGTTTCATTCCTCTGTAATGACACCCATATGTTATAAGTGGTACACCCATTGCTCTATAAAATTTCATTTATGTGTCCTGTCTCGTTTTCTTTCTTATTGTCCTACGAATAGAACCGCATACAGCGCTGATAAATTTTACCAGTTTTTCACTCACGTCATCATATTTGTCATAGGAAATCTTGCATCCTAAATATTTAAAATCTCAAACTTGTTCTACAGTTCGGTTACCAAGCATAATTTTTGAGCGGACCGGACATCTTCCTTTTGTAAGATAATAAATTCCTCCACGAGATATCCCCACAAGGGATCGGCAAATTTGTGGTGGAACGATCTAATCCCCACAAGTTGATGCCAAATTTGTGGTGTACTAAATATTCCCCATGAGGGATTCGCCAGATTTGTGGCGAATTAAATGTTCCACAAAAGTTTATACTAAATTTGCTGTGAATAAAAAAATGAAGTCACTATTCTTGAATAATTCTGTTTAATAATTTAGCATGTTGTACAGCAAATATATAAATTTTTAATGTATTTTTTATGTTTTAATGTTTTATATTATCACTTATTATCACTTATTTAATTTATTCTTTTGATTATTAACATGTCCCATAGATTTTTACATTCAACGTTGTCTTAAATATCATTTTACTTCTGTATTTTACAGTATTTTAAATGTGTTTTAAATTAAATTTCTGCACTAACTTGTGGACCAACCATCCTGTATGATGTCCGGAACCACAGTCTTATTTTATTTAATTTAAATAAAAACAACAATCTGTTGGCCTAGCAACACTATGAAATAATATCTCTAGTCTCATAGAATAAAATAAATCTAATTTGTTAAAACTGAATGGACGGTGGAAATATTACATGTTTCCCGTTCGGTGTTCAACCGCCCATTAAAATAATTTTATACAAAATCCATCTTATTCTTCTCTAGTCGCCTAGCAACTGAAATAAATAACTTTTTATTAAAATAATTTTGTTAATGTGAAATAATTTTAAATAATTCTTAGATAATAATCAGCTGGAGATGTTTATCATTTTAATAGATTCAAAAAATAAACAGTTCCAGGTGTTCAGTAAATTCGGCACACTACAAATATCCCCACAATTCAATTTTGAAAACAAAAAGAAATTTTTATGATAATCTAAATTTTGAATTTGTTTGATAAATTTAATTCCAAAATGTTTTTTAAAAATTGTTACTAAGCGACCTTACAATTCCATTAATCAAATAAACTATAAACTATAAACATAATATAACCTATAACACCTAAACTATAACCTATAAACATAATGTAGTTGAACATAACCCTATCAAACATTAGAGTGTATAAACATTACTAATAAATATTATGTTTATCGCTTCTCGACTACTAAAACAATTAACAATAAACATAACCAACATATGTACACAATTTTTACATTTATCATGATTAGAATATCTAGCATCGATATTTATCACAGGCACATTGTCTTTCACAAAACTCATTAGTATTTCACTAAGTTCATTAAGGTTATTAATTCCTTTGGTTGTGAAATTCCTAATAATATTAACTTTATTAATTGCATTGTTTCTAACAACATTCTTCAAAAATGTTTTAGACTTAAATTCATTACACTGTCCGCTATTATTATTATTATTATATGTTATCCTATCATTTGCTTTTATTTCATATTCATTTATAACTTTCTCAATTATTTCATTACCATTATTGTCCACATCTTTACTGTAGTCAATTGAAATTCGTTTTACTTTCATCTGGGTATAATCATTATTATTTACAACACTTTTTATTGTATTATCAAAAGTTACTTCATTTTCTTTTACAGTATTAGTAGTTTTACCTATATTGTCAGCACTATTTTTACTCATATCCTTATCTTTTTCAAAATAATTATCATTTCCTTTATCTTTACTTTTATTTCTATCCTCTAAATCTTTCCTAATTTCTGCCCTAAGTTTATCAATTATTTTTACATTATCCTGTTTTATTCCTTCTCTAAGTTCGCTTATAGCCCTTTCTCGTTTATCTAACCTATAATCTAAAGCATCTATTTTCTTTCCTAACCTTTCCTCCTGTCTATCCATTTTACTGTTTAGTTCATTTTTATGTTCATCCATTTTACTGTCTAAATTGCTCAAACCTTCATTCATTTTACTGTTTAGTTCATTTTTATGTTCATCCATTTTACTGCCTAAATTGCTGACTAACAACATTAGTTGTTGTAACATACCTGTATTCATGTTATTTTGATGATCATCACTATTATTATCATTACTCACGTTCTTTCCTCCACCTGAAGTCTGAACTAAACCTGTTAATTGGTTGAGATGACTTGGTCCTGGTAATGCTATCTGGTCTGGCTCATCCTTTCGACCCTCTTCTTCTTCCTGTGACAACTCATCCCTTCCAGTCAGCTCATCCTTTCGACCCTCTTCAGATGTAATTGGAACCTGATCCGCTTCTGTTGTTGGTGAGACGATCTCAAATAGGCAGGAATCTGGATCTTGTCCTTCCTCAGCTAAAACGCTTCGTAGTCGCTCCATGAGTGCTGTTTTTACACCTTTACTGTCCATTCCACGCTTTCTGAGCTCCAACTTTAAGTCTGTGACACGAAGATCTACAATTTTCTTTTTATCAGCCTCTGACATAATTTGTTTTGAAAAAAATTCGTGAATTAGTTAATAAATTTGATTTATATCTTCCTTTCCCCACATCTAGGGTTGTTAAATTTGTTGTTTAATTATTTTATTACCAATATTTCCAATCCAAAAACCGTGAATGTTTCCCCACATCTAGGGTTGCCAAATTTGTAGTGAAACGATCTAATCCCCACAAGTTGATGCCAAATTTGTGGTGTACTAAATATTCCCCATGAGGGATTCGCCAGATTTGTGGCGAATTAAATGTTCCACAAAAGTTTATACTAAATTTGCTGTGAATAAAAAAATGAAGTCACTATTCTTGAATAATTCTGTTTAATAATTTAGCATGTTGTACAGCAAATATATAAATTTTTAATGTATTTTTTATGTTTTAATGTTTTATATTATCACTTATTATCACTTATTTAATTTATTCTTTTGATTATTAACATGTCCCATAGATTTTTACATTCAACGTTGTCTTAAATATCATTTTACTTCTGTATTTTACAGTATTTTAAATGTGTTTTAAATTAAATTTCTGCACTAACTTGTGGACCAACCATCCTGTATGATGTCCGGAACCACAGTCTTATTTTATTTAATTTAAATAAAAACAACAATCTGTTGGCCTAGCAACACTATGAAATAATATCTCTAGTCTCATAGAATAAAATAAATCTAATTTGTTAAAACTGAATGGACGGTGGAAATATTACATGTTTCCCGTTCGGTGTTCAACCGCCCATTAAAATAATTTTATACAAAATCCATCTTATTCTTCTCTAGTCGCCTAGCAACTGAAATAAATAACTTTTTATTAAAATAATTTTGTTAATGTGAAATAATTTTAAATAATTCTTAGATAATAATCAGCTGGAGATGTTTATCATTTTAATAGATTCAAAAAATAAACAGTTCCAGGTGTTCAGTAAATTCGGCACACTACACTTTAAATACCATAATTTTTGATTTTTGCGCCGCCGATATTCTCACGCCAGATTCTGGGCTAATGTTTTGCAACTTGTTTAAGTCATCAGCCGAAAGGCTGGTTTGAACCTCTACAGGTTTTACTAAGTGAAAACGAGGATTGAGGTGGTTTACCGTTGCCTTCCTTACTGAATGGATAGGTACGCTTATCAGCATGCCGGGCCCTCTAAAAAGCACATATTTTCCACTCTGCAAATGACACCTTCACTTCATTCACCACAGATTCTGGCTGTATAATGAAATTCATTACTTTCAGAGGAGATAACTCTGATTAGTGTCTTTACACCTCTACCTCTTTTGTTCTTAAATGATTCAGTAATTTCGTATGATAAGAAACAGAACTATTTATTTTAGCCCTGCAACGAACAGAGTGTGCAACTTATAAATAGGATATTGGAACCTGTCTTCTGCGTCAATAATAATAACAGTGTCATCTACGTAAACCAATGAATTTAGGAATAGGTTATTCCGAAGCTGAAGGCAATGAAACATGAAAAGTTTTAAAAAAAACAACACCGTTCGTAAAGTGAACAATCACACTTTAGAGGCGAGGCTCAGCCAAACACAACAAATAGGCCGCAAGCTGTTTGCCGTATTTATAAGATTTTTAACTATTTTTTACGGCGGTAATCGTAAAGTGAACAACCACACTGTAGAGGCGAGGCTCAGCCAAACACAACAAATAGGCCGACAGCTGTCTGCCGTATTTATAAGATTTTTAACTATTTTTTACGGCGGTAATTAATCCACTGTGAGTTTTTAAATGAGGCAATAAAAATACTTATAAAATTGAATTTGTGACACGTAGACTAAACATAAGCACATAGTATTTTTTACGTACTAATAGTGGCTTCACGTGGACATAAAAATATAAATTCTCTTCTAATATAAAAGATATTGAAAGAGAATCTATATTACAATTATTTTGTTAGAATCTTGACAGAAAGTGACATCATCCTCTCCTGGTTAAGATCACTTATTGAATTTAAGGAATTCATTACGACCAATCCACCCCATACTCCTTTGTAAACACACACACACACACCGTTGGAGTTGCGTTAGTGAAAACGCGGTGTGGAAAGGCCTCCTACCAAAATTCCAACCCAGTTACGCGTACCCCTACTAAACGACCAGAAATATTTCAGTAAGAGATGTCGATGAGTCAAGAATCATAATGAAAATGAAATAAGTATTTTAGATGTATTACCTTAGAAACAATAATTATTCTAATGTTTTAATTGGAATTGTTTATCCCATTGTTGTGCATTTTATTCATTTTACAGGTTGACTCCCATGAGAGACTAATCTTTTTTTTTGTCATCAGTCTCTCGGCTGGTTTGATGCAGTTCTCCAACCTTTCTATCTTGCGCAAGTCGTTTCATATCTACATACATGTAACACCCTACATCTTTTGTAATTTGCTTTATATATTCTAATCTTTGCCTCCCTCTACAATGTACTCCCTCAATATTACCCTCCATTTTTGATAGCCCAATACCTGGATGTCTTAGGATATGCCCCACTAGCCTATCCCTTCTTTTGGTAAGATGCTTCCATATACTTCTTTTTTCATCCACTCGCCTAAGAACCTCTAAATTACTTATTTTGTCCACCCACCTAATCTTTAACATTTTCCTATAACACCACATTTCAAAAACTTCTATCCTCTTCCTTTCTACAGCCCCTATCACCCACGTTTCACTTCCGTATAATGCTACACTCCAAACATAATGTTTTAAGAAATTTTTCCTAATCTGTAAATCAATGTTTGTAGTCAGTAAGCTGTCTCTCTTGTAATAGTGTTTTTAATAGTATCGTGAGACGGATTGGATGCTCGTTTGCATTGAATCATTTATACTGAGCTGTTAGAAATGAGTTCAAAAAACATTTCCCCAGTCATAGTTCGTGATTTACTTGATCCGATCGAGTCAAAAATGAGTCTGTGAAACTTGACAGCTTATTATTACTATTACATTATATTGACTATTGTGTGTTGTTTAGGTCATCAGCCTGTAGGCTGGTTTGAACCTGTTGAGGTTTTGACTAAGTAAAACAAGGAGTGATGTGGTTTACCATTGCCTTCCTCACTGAGTGGAAAAGTAGGTACGCTTATCAGCATGCCGGGCCCTCTGAAAAGCACATATTTCCCACTCTGCAAATGACACCTTCACTTTATTCACCATAGGGTGTGGCTGTATAATGAAATTCATTACTTTCAGAGGAGATAACTCTGATTAGTGTCTTTTACACCTCTACCTCTTCTGTTCTTAAATGATGTAATATAACAAATTTACTGGACATCTGGAGTTGTTTATTTTTTGAGATTAAAATAATAAACATCTCCAGCTGATTGAAAAATTAATTCTTTAGAATTATTTAATTCACATTGACAAAATTATTTAAAAAAGTTATTTATTCTAGTTGCTAGGCGACTAAAGAAGAAGAAAAGATTTTGTACAAATTATTTGAGTGAGGGACAATATGGCGAACCGAATAGGCAGGTCCCTCATTCATGTATTAAAAATAGTCTTCTACAACGATATAATCAATTAGATTGTTTTATTCTTATGTGTGTATTTTAAAGAAAGTTCTTTCAAATTTATTAATTGATGTTACGTTAAATGGATTCATAATTTAAACGAGATTAGTTGATTTCTGTTTATGTAAACAGATTGTTATTATTTGGTTCGTTTTTTCTACTTTTATACAGTAAATAATAAAAAATATAAAGTAAAAATAATTAAAGAAAAGTTTTTATTTATAATGTTACAAACCGGCGATCTCTTGTGTGGATGATAATTCTACTACTCCACAAATTGGCATCTCTTGTGTGGATGATAATTCTACTACTCCACAATGATTCAGTCATTTAATTGGCTGACCATGTGATAAGAAACAGAACTATTTATTTTAGCCCTGCAACGAACAGAGTGAGTGTAAATAATTTGACACTCCACGTGTCCGTTATGGGCAGATTAACTATAATTATAGTTTATTATTACATTATAAAACATTTTTTAATAATATTATCTGACGAAAAATCATTTTATCTTTTAATTTTTTATGGTTTTCATATTACAATATTGAACCTAACTTTAGTAACATTACTAACATTAGTAATAAAATATTAGAAATAAACAAAAAAGTGTACCTTTAAAAACATAACCTTATTTTAATCATGAGTGAATGTTGAAAATAAAAAGAAACCTTAGTTTGGCTTAATAATACGGAAAATTACTCTTTCACGCTAAACTAGGCTTTGTAGACAAAAATGCTCATAAAATAAAAATTGTGGATCCTTTAATTTCCTATAAATTTTTGATTATATGCATTTTTTACGTAAAATGGAACCTACGGCCGAAATCTTTAAAAAAAATCGATTTTTTTGTACTGATTTTCATGAGAAAAAACAGAAAATCACTATTACCACTAAACTACGCGTTTACAAAAAAAATCTTCGAGATATAAGTTGTAGGTTTTTAAATTATCTGCAACTTTTATTACATACAGTTTTGCGCTAAAATACATATTAAGGCCGCAATCCTAAAAAAAATTTTCTACGAGAACACAGTTTCCCCAAGAATTTCAGCAGACATGGCGCCTACCCTATCTTGTAGAGAATAAAAAACATAGTAAATGAGGCGATTTTTAAAAAAATCGTAGAAGCCGTTTTTGAGAAAATAGCAAAAAAGTTAAAAATGACACAAATAAACTATTACTTTCGGTTGACCGATTTTGATGAAAATGTCCGTGTCGAGCCCGGTAGTAGTATCTAACCTAAGTTTCAAGTTTTAACTTCGTACGATGGTCCGTTCTTGAGAAATTTTGTTCACACACTCACACTCAGACTAATCGCTAAAAACATGTTTTTTGGGTTCAGAGGATCTGAAAACGTGTAGATCCGGTGAAAAATTGATATAAAAACAATAAATATTTTTCTTACCATATATTCATGTAGGCAAGAGAAAGTAAAACTAAATGACTTTTCATTGCTCCAAGTATTGTTTATATTTTACACAGAGTTAAAGCATAAAGGCGTTTTGAAAAGAAAAAAATCTACATTTTATGAATGTCATCCCTAATGGGCAGAACGTAAAAAGAAATAATTCCATAGCGAGGACCTCGCGTCATAAACTTCAACATCACCCAATGAGGACTCTTAACTTTTGTCAGTTCATTGTACAACTTCAATAAAAGGAATATAAACTGTAGGAAAACGCCTATGCTTTTAGGTCTTTGAAATTTAAATATTATTCGCTGCATTTATAAACTTTAGTAATAAATATTAAATTAATTTAGAAATACCAGGTCAACAGGAAAATTGTCTGTTAGAGATTGCTCTGCTGGTTTATGTGCTCGAATATTAAATATATTCTGTCAGGTAAAACACTTTCCATTCGAAGATAGTATGGAAGGGAGACTTTTCTTCGTCTTCACAGTAACTACAAAACACGTCCCATTTGAATTTGTTTAGATCAACAGCCGAAAGGCTGGTTTGTAGAGCCTTTACTAAGTAAAAAGAAGAGTCAAGTGGTTTACTATTGCTTTCCTCACTGAGTGGAATGGTATAGGTATCAGACGAACTAATGTCCCATGGCCGAGCGACTGAGAGGGAGATAGTGTCATAACTACGCATGCGCTCACAGGTCTTTACCGTTATAATCCAAATCTGAAAACATACTACAGTCGTTATAATCTTGTTAGTTTACTGCGTGCATAAACGCTTGCTCACAGCAATGAGTAAAATTGAGTAACAAAGTAAAATTGAGTAAAATTGTTACAATGAGTAAATGACAATGTTATTGGAACGGCGCGTATGGCTTGTGCGAGTGAGAGCGTTATGCATTCTCTCACTCCCACGGCTAGGGGACTTTAGTTCATCTCAATACTGTATGTTTCTCAATATGCCAGGCCCTCTGAAAAAACATCTACTTTCCATCATGCAAATGACATCTTCACTTCATTTACCACAGGGTCTGGCTTTATTATAATGAAATTTATTTTTCTCAGAAGAGATAACTGTGACTAGTGTCATATACACCTGCACTTCTTCTGTTATTAAATGCTTCAGTCATATAATTGGGCGACCATATGATAAGAAACAAGTATTTTTGTAGCCCTGGAACTAGCAGATCGAGTGCAAATTTTTTGGCATTCCACCTGCCAGTTATGGGCAAAATATTTGTGTTATAAGTTTTTAAAGGGTTTTTTTAATGTGATAATGAACCGTTAATAGGCCCATAGCCATTTTAATTGCTTCCCAAACGAAGTAATTCCCGTAAAACTGAATGTAACTTGACATTCATTATTCATAAATTGGGTACAAAAAAAGTATTTTAATTTATAACGTCAAGAATGTTATGTTAGATTAAACGAAAGAAATCAGTTTGGAAGATTTAAAAATTATTTTTGACTCGGTAGCTAAGTTTATACTAAGTACGTGGTTAAATAAAAATATATACTGAGGTTGGAAAATAGAACGAATAAAAATGAAGATAATTTCTTTTTTGTAATCCTTAATTAGTATACGTTGGAATCTGTTCAATTCAGAACAATAAGCAACCCCATGATCCAATGAGATGAGGATAATGTGTATGACGTGTAAATGAGGTATAGTCTTGTACAGACTCAGGTCGACCATTCCTGAGAGGTATGGTTAATTGAACCCTAACAATCAAAGTACACCGGCAGCCGCCGCTGTCTAGCATTGAAATCCGTATAAAAGTATAAATCCGTAGAAACTACCTTTACAAGGATTTGAACCAGGAACCTTCGTCTCCGAAAATCAGCTGTTAAAAACAGCTGATTTTGGCGACGACTTTACTTCTAGACCAACCTGGTGGGTATGAAGATAATAAACGAAACTTTTACATGTTTGTGGAAAATTCAAGATAGAAGAGTTAGGTTAATTATGTAGGTTTGGAAATGGAATTTATGTAACAGGAGTAAAGTTAAGAAAGATTAACAGTTTTGTAGTTTATAAAAGTCAGGTAAGTGTAGTAGCTACTATAATGAATTCACCGAGTCTAGAGACATGCGTCAACAAATGCATGCGTTGTTCACGTGATATTTGTACTGCTGGTTGCCGAACTGATGTCGGCTATTGGATAATGAACCTTGCTTACATGAAAAATAATTTAACTTTACGTAAAAAGAAATTCAAACTAAATTTATCTGTATTTAGTTTGAATGAAAAGTGGAGGAGTACCGTAATCAATGGAGGCAACATTTGGAACGGATGCCAGAGGAGAGAATAACCTTTAAAGTTATGGAATATGTTCCAGTTGGAAGAAGGGAGGTGGGAAGACCTCGAAGAAGATGGCAGTAGTCGAGATGTACGGGTTGGAATATCTCGTGTTTGTGTGGAAGTACAGGATGGTTTGTAAGTTCGGAACAGGCTTATGCCTAATCCTTAAGTCGAAAGAAGAAGAAGAAGAAGTAAAAATAAATTAAAAGGACAGTTATTAGACACAGATTTTTCAAATACTTGTGTAAATTAAAAGTATAGGGATGCTCGGGATAACGTACGAAGACTGTTATAAGAGTGGATAATGATCTTGGTTATGCATTCAATCAACAGCTATCACATGATCCATTTATTTACTGCGTGTCTTCAGACTCTGTGAATAGAATATAGTTAACCTGAAATATAGGAGCGAAACCGATTTCGGATGAGCAAAATTTTGTATAACACAAAAACAATTTTTTTTAGGTTATGAACAGTAAAAGTGAGTGTATTGGATTGGTCCTGCTAAAGAAGCAACACAAAAGCTGAAATCCTTATTTTGGTCAAAGAGTATTAGTGATGGAACGAAACTTTGGTTGTACTGTGCAGTCGTGCAAACTATTTTACTTTATGGTTCAAAACATGGGAGATGACCAGTAGAGACAAAGAAAGAATTGGAGCTGTAGAGATAGATTTTTTGCATGTGTTGTTTAGGTCATTAGCTGAAAGGTTGGTTTGAACCTGTTGAGGTTTTACTCAGTAAAACGAGGGTTGAGGTAGTTTACCATTGCCTTCCTCACTGAATGGAAAAGTACGCTTATCAGCATCCCGGGCCCTCTGAAAAGCACATATTTTCCACTCTGCAAATGACACCTTCACTTCATTCACCATAGGGTCTGACTGTATAATTAAATTCATTACTTTAAGAGGAGATAGCTCTGATTAGTGTCTTTTACACCTCTATCTCATCTGTTCTTAAATTATTCAGTCATTTAATTGGCTGACCATGTAATAAGAAACAGTACTATTTATTTTAGCCCTGAAACAAACAGACTGAGTGTAAATAATTTGACACTCTACCTGTTTGTTATGGGCAGAATTTTTTGCATAGGAGTAGTAAAATCTGTAGATTAGAGAGAGAGAGTGAGGAATGTGGAGATAAGGGAAAGGGTTAGGAAGTTGGATAGTACAGTGGATGAAATTGAGAAGAGGGGGATGGTGTGGTTTGGACATGTGCAGAGGATGGGAGAGGATAGATAACCAAGAAGGGTTGTGAACTGGAAACCCCAACGAAGGCGGAAGGTGGGCAACCATTTGAAACATGGGATAAAGAAGTACGGGAGGATCTGGGAATGTAGATGATGGAGACTGGGAATATAGATATCGGTGACTATTGGGATGCGAGAGACGGCATAGGCTGTAACAAAACTCGCTTAAACAAAGTGAATATGCCTATACAGTATTTTTACAAATGTTTGTTATTACAGTACAACTTCGTTTATCCGGACTAACTGGTACCAAGGGAAGTCCGGATAATAAGCAAAACAAATCTTTAAATAAGCAGACTTATCGTTTATTACGATAAAAAATTATGTTTTGTAATAAAGTTACATAATAATTGTTTAAAATATATTAAAAAATATAAAAATAACTTTTCTCTTCATTTCTTAACAAGGAATTTGTCCACTTTCTTCTGTTTGATACTCGTGTGGCGTTTGAATGAAACACGGTGAGGCAAACGCTTAATCGTTAACAGTTGAGCTAGAGTGATATTCTAGTAAAGCTTTTTTAAACTGGACAAAAAGCATTTTATTACCAGAATTTATTGTACTATCTGTGCATTAACTGTAGACTACTATTAATCTAAATAAAAAAAGAATGTTTGGTGAACTTAAAGTTATTTTTTTATCAAAGCGCGGGCCATCCCAGTGGCCAGAGAAAATCGTATCTAATTGATATCATATTTAACTTCAATTTTATTTATTTATTTATTTATTTATGTATTTCCTTTAGTACTCCTCCAAAAGAGCCCGTGCTTGGAGGAGGATTACTCTAAATACAAAAAATACATTGCACAAAAATAAAACTACAATACAACAATAATAGCACTGATAAAAAACAAAAAGAAATAACAGTTAATACCAATACATCACTTGTTACATAAAAAAATAAGTCACACAAAAAAGAAAATGTTTAAATATCACTAAAAAACACGTTAGTACAAAATAAAATAATATTAAAAAAACAGACAGAATACAAATGTTAATAAATTTAATATTTTAACACAAACTTTAGCAAAGTTATGAAATGGCATTAATAAAATATGACAAAAAACCTCTAAAAATTTACTTTACATTATTTTAGAGAAAAAAAGAAAACAAAATTTAACCGTAACTACCTCCCTTAAATTTAACTATTTCTTCATACACAAATACAACACAGAATACATAATATTAGCGCAATATCAGAAACAAAACACTCTATTAGAAATATGTACATATATAACTATAAGTACTACTAGTATATGACTTAATATTTTAGTGAACCAATAATTTTCATTGTTGTTTAGGTGATCAGCCGAAAGGCTGGTTTGAACCTCTAGAAGATTTACTAAGAAAAACGAGAAGTGAGGTGGCTTACCATTGCCTTTCTTACTGAATGGAAAAGTACGCTTTATCAGCATGCCGGGCCCTGTGAAAAGCACATATTTTCCACTCTACAAATGACACCTTCACTTCATTCACCACAGATTCTGGCTGTATAATAAAATTAATTACTTTCAGAGGAGATAACTCTGATTAGTGTCTTTACACCTGTACCTCTTCTGTTCTAAAATGATTCAGTCATTTAAAATTGGCTAACCATGTGATAAGAAACAGAACTATTTATTTTAGCCCTGCAACTTACAGATAGAGTGTAAACAATTCGACACTACCTGTCTGTTATGGGCAGAATTTTCATTATAGAACTCTTAATACACACACGAAGCTCGAAGTAGTAGACTACAGTGCCAGAAGCTGACTTAAACATAAATATGTTGATATATTTGTATTAAAAGTATGCTTATCAGCATGCCAAGCCCTCTGAAAAGTATCTACTTTTTACTCTGCAAACGACACCTTCACGTCATTCACAACAAGGTCTGGCTATAAAATGAAATTCATTACTCTCAGAGGAGATTACTGTGACTAGTATCTTTTACACATCTGTACTGTGGACAATTTGAACTGGCACAACTCTTGCTCTACGTGTACACACAGTTCCGCATAAAGTATATACATAACCTATTCGTTCAACAAGGTCTACAAATTTTAATGTACGTAAATGCCTACAACCTTATTACAATGGACAAACTTACAAATAATTATTTCATTTTAAAATATATATTTAATTTGTCCCAGTAAAAACTTTAATTATAAATTACAAGAACTAAACTGCAAAAACTCACTAAACTATACTCTACTGACGCACGCAACTAATTAAACAAATTGGTCTAAATATATTATAATGAACAGAAAATCATATACGAAAACAAAATATTAGTCACATCATTATGTCTGACTGATTATTAATAACAACAGTGAAAACAAAGCGTAGTGATTGTGCATGAGTCGCACATTACAGTAGCGATTGTATACTTTTGTGACTGTACCGTTGTTGAATGTCGAGGGGCGAAGAATGGAGTGGATAAACACCGAAGTGGCTTGTGCCAATTCGAATTGTCCAAGGTATATCTCGTCTGCTGTTAAATACTTCAATCGTATAATTTACTGACTATGTGATAAGAAAACTATTTTTTGTAGCCCTGGAACTAGCAGATCGAGTGTAAATAATTAAATACCCTATCTGCCTATTATTATATTGAGCCAAACAATTCCTATTAAATTGAAAATTTTATATTTTCCGTCAAAAATTCCCTTTTAGTATTCTGCCTCACATTTTTTTCAATACCTAATGTGTGTACGTTGCAATCTGTTCAATTCAGAACAATAAGCAACCCCATGACCCAATGAGATGAGGATGATGTGTATGACGTGTAAATGAAGTGTAGTCTTGTACAGATCCAGCCCGACCATTCCTGAGATAATATGGTTAATTGAACCCCAACCATCAAAGTACACCGGTAACCACTGTCTAGTATTCAAATCCGTATAAAAGTAACTATTTTCAGTAGGATTTGAACCAGGAACCTTGGTCTCCGAAAATCAGCTGTTAAACAGCTGATTTTGGCGACGACTTTACCTCTAGACCAACCCCGTGGGTTATTTATATTTTAATACGTTATTTTTTTTGTTTATCAAAAGAACTGATATGTGCTGATTTTATTTCCTGTTACAGATTTTATGAAGATCAATTCTACTACTGGTAATTGTTTAACGAAACCATTAAATTCCTCAGAATCATCATCATACACATCTTTCAACGCTGATGACCCTCAACTTGCCAACAAAAAATGGCTTTGTGTTGCTTGTGGTAATTTATACAAATCAAAACCGAGTCTGAAATTTCATCAGAAAGTCCATTGTGGAAAAGATCCAAAATATAATTGTAAATATTGTAATCGTAAATTTTTCCAAATTAGTAATTATAAAACTCATGTTATCGCTCATCATCATGAACTCATCTCTAATGATAACACTTAATTTTAATCTTCTTTTTTTGTAAAAAAATGTTTTTGTAACTCATAATTTTAAGGAGATTACAAATTGCGGTCGATTTATGACTTAAGGGAAATGTTCAACTGCGGTCGTTTTATTATGAGATACCGTACGTCCCGAAGAAAACTGTCGCAAATCAAAAAATGTATTTTTTTACGCGTGCAAAAAGAAGATTTTGCTTTTTCTTGTATGTGAATTATCAAAATAGAATTATTCAAAATTATGGACTAAGTACTGAGTACTGAATGTTATACATTTTTTTACGAATAATTTTTCAATAATAATACAAAATACATCACCCTTTAAAAAATATATAGGGAGACCGGGGAATATTGTAACAAGGGGTTGGTTGTAACACCGTTCAGAAATCGGTTACCTGTCGGTAGAATTAAATGTGATTCCAGAGAAAAAGAAGCCTTGCACTACTTGGCATTGTGAGTTTAGTGTTTTTGACCAATATTTGGTGGAAAAAAATTTAAGAAGGAAATATCTACTTTTACAATGGTGAGTGAATTTCGAAAATTTTGTTTCCTTATTATTTTTAAATGTTCATTATAAGTTATGAAATGTAATGATAATATAAAATACCCAACAAGAAAATCACCTTTCTAGCTATATACTGTATGTCTTATTATTCAGTCAAATTTTGTTAGCGTCATTTAGACATATTTTATGTAATGGCGTCGTAAGGGGTTGGTTGTAACACGAAGCCCGGGGATGGTTGTAACGCTGGAATGCTCTGTTACGACCTTCCCTACTTATTTCTTTTTGCTAATATAATACTATTATTTAATTCATCATATTTCTTTTTTGGGATGAAAATTAAATTAAAAATTGTGTAAATAAGAATTTGTTTACTACTTTAATTTTCTTTCATCTGTTTAGTTTCAAAAATTTTAAGAAGGAATAATTTATTTGTTTTTTTTTTATAAATAATTTTACATTTAATCATAAAATTAAGTACAGTCAAATGAAATACTGCTTGATATGTTTAAAAAATCATTAAAACAAAAATGTATATAATTTTGGTGTAGTCAGTTTATTTGTTACAATCAACCCTCATATGTGTTACGACCTTCCCTTGGTGCGGGGATGGTCGTAACACAGTACACGGAACAAGATATTCCTTTCCTTTAAAAAATCTACGGATTATTTTTAATTGATAGTAATGGTACCCTCGAGAAAAATGATAAAACAAAGCAATACGCATTAAAAAAAATTTGTTATAGTGAATTAAAAAATTGTAAAAAATTAAAAACCTTGCTTGTGTTACAACCATCCCCGGTCTCCCGTGCTTGTAAAAATCTTTACCACAACATTCCAAATAATAAAGTACAAAGTCTAAATAATTTGTTTTTCAACTAAGACAAGTCAAAAAACACTACAACAATTTCCAGACAAAAGCGAGTCAACTTGAAATAAATACACTTTTCACCGACAATAAGCGAACTTATCAAAACGAGTAGTTTGGAAGAAAAAAGATGAAAGTGCCCTCTGGTGGTGAATTTAACGAACCACTTTCATGCTCTTTTCACGAGAGATATTATTTTAAGATTGTTATTTTATTATTATGCAATAAAACGATTTTGCATTTTGTTTTTATTTTACTTATGACAGGGTTCTTTCGGACGTACGATATCAACAGAATTACATAAAATCGAAGACAGTGTAAAAAAAATCGTTTGTTTCGTAAATAGGAAAATGTTACTTAAATTTTTAATAATTACAAGTTAATATAGGTTGTTTCCGTAATCTAGTGGTTTGTAGCTGCGTTACAAGGCGGAGGTTCCACGTTCGATTCCCAACCAATGTGTAGAAAATTACTACCAGTTCAAACCCACCGTTTCTTAAACCAAAGTAGTTGCTATTACCGAAATCTTAATTCAACTTAAAATATACTAAAAATAAAGGAAAAGTTGTTGCGACTTTAAGACGAGGTTGGACTACATGGTGATGCTATCTGGTGGTGATATTATTAACCTTGTTCGAAATGTCGCTAATAACAGTATGTTATTTATATAATTTATTCCATTTATCTAATATAAAGTTATATGAACACGTATATATGTGTGAGCAACATAAAACTAAACCCATAACGTTGGTTTGCACCTCTCATTGGTAACGTGCTCGTCTCTCATCATGCGGTCTTGGGTTCGAATCCCACTCAGGCACGGCGTATTTTCGTAAATTAACAAAAAATAATTTCATCCTCCATTGTTAACTGTTACACCCCAACGTTGTCGCTAATGACCGTTGCAGTTGACGCGACGTTAAATGAACGTAACCGCTATAGTCGTAAGAAAGTGAGAAAGGAATTTCCCTTCCACTCCACATCACGTGTAATACTAGCCGAACCGCATAACAACAGCAGCTTGAACGCTACTACTCTACCTGATATTATTAGCTACTATTATAAGAAATGAAAACCAATGATACACCAGGTCCCTCTTTCACTTACCGCTTACAAAACGTTATCACACTATTGATAATTTCACGAATTTGACTCTGCAAAACTTGACCTTTTATGCCGACTTTATTTTTTCCCCTATTTTTACTCATTTTATATGAACTCAGAACTGAACCGAATCAACGAAAAAGATAACAGCTTTGAATAATGTGAGACACTACATTAGAAATTTAAATCCGATAAATAGCAATATAGTAAACGATAAAAATAAATACACGAGGTAGAACAACAAAGATAGATTATAACGGTTGTGTAGAATAACACTTCACTTCAATAACTAACTATAGTCTTTTCCAGTTAAGTTGGCAGTGCCTACAAAATAAATTCCGATTCACAGGCGGTGCACGAATGAACAGTTCAAACCTCATTTTGATAGAGATCTACCCATACGTAGAGGTAAAACTTGAAGTAACTTTATAAGAAACTTTAAAAATGAAAATAATTAAATGAAATTTTTGTTGCTTCGTCCAGCGAGTTGCTAATCGTGTTAACTCTCTTTCACTTTTTAGTTGGAGATCTGACTTGACCAGTAATTTTCTTTTCCTTAATTATTCTGTAAACTGATCGTTCAGAGACGCCAACCATTGCTGAAGTTTTTGCTACAATTTCACTAATTGTTATATTAGCATTTTCAATTTAAAAGATTTCAAAGCATTTATAATTAATAGTTTTTGTTTAGAATTAATGCCTTGTCCGCGCTTGTTCGTTTAACCGGAGAATCCATTATTATTGATTTAAGAGAATGTAACTACGAACTAATAGTACTACTTATTAAAATTAAAACAACACAATAACAACAAATATTAGTATTATACGTTTAAAAATATCACAAACACTATTTTAATAAGAGTTAACACGACTCTGGATTATGTAGTAGGTACTACACTATTCGAATGCAGAAGCAAAACTGTTATAATTGCATGTATAGGCCTACGTGACTCAGCAGCCTACAAGTGAAACGGTCGTTGTGTTCAACACAAACAACCAATGAGCAGTTGCCGTCCCACATTCCACAGCAATGAATCTACTGACAACTTAACTGGAATTAACTTTAATCACTAACTAATTAATTATAACTAATTAATCACTTCAATACACTAAGGTTAGAACTCGACTACAAAATTGTCAAGTTGTAAACGCACTACTCACGCACACCCCTCTCCTTATTAAATGGACTTTTCCATACAGACTATTCCCACCAGCTTAGACTGGCCCAAGACACTGTGACGTCACTTTTTCCTTTTACAGAATATTTTCATTATACCCTATAGTGTTTTTAATCAAACTATCTGTATACAAGTTTACCTCAATAGTTTCAAAGAATACAGCTTATTTCAACAAGACCGAGCAACGTATCACATGACAAACATTATACTGAATTACATTCAAGCTGCCTGCCATCATGAGTGAACGAGTTGTCTGTGGACGGTGGCCTCCATGAACCCTTACAGTTTTTTACTTGCGTTTTTTTTTTATTTAGGGGTACTTAAAGGGGAGAGTTTATGCATCTAATCGCCACAATATTGATCAACTGAAGGTGAACATTCAACGAAATATAAACGTCAACAACGTTTTGCGTCAGACGTCTCTCCATATGATCGGGTGGTCATTTTCAACATCTTTTTTAACAAAAAGGTAAATAAATGCAACATTGAAATGATCCGCTTCATTCATATAATTTCATTACAACGTAAATTACCCATTCTTCAACGGTTACGTTATGGGTCGGTTTTATGTTGCACATCCATTTTTTTTTTAGTTTATTTAAAGTCGCTTCGACAGCTTGGTCATTAGTGACTACTGTGGATTTTGGTAATGTAACGGTGAATTTTAACGTGTAAAAAATTTCCACACCCTAGCCGGGGAATCGAACCCGATACCTTCCGCTTTGTAAAGTTATATTTTTATTTGTAAACTTAGCTCGTTCCTGTATGCATTCGTTTTCGTTCCTACCTGTGAAAAATAACAAGACTGATTTTTTTTTAAACTTGAATTTTGTTTTCCATGCTCTTTGATTTGTATTAATAAACTTATGAAGTTCAGCCGTTCTTAGCTCTTAGCTCCTATTGTGAACAAACCAAAGCCAGCTACTACAAGGTCCACGCTAGGGTCCACGACTATATGGATGTCGTATTTCTATTAAGTTAACTATATTTTAAATTATAAGTGCTTAAAGTACTTAAAACATCAGTCATGATATGATGTAAGCCTAACAATTTCATTTATAAAAATACTTTTAAATGTATTTTGTATTTAATAACTTTTAAAAGTATTTTGTTGTTACTTTTTAATCAGAGAGTACACATTTTTTTTATAATGCGCATGCTCAGTGACGTCATTATTTGTTTACAGTAGGAGCAAACTAATTTCTTAGTTTTCTCCAGCCTTTCGGCTGGACTAATTTGATTTTCTATATGATTGTTCTACATTGTATTTTTATCAGGTTCGTCACTCGTGTTGAACCCAAGACTGATTTATTTATTGAAGTCCAACTATACATTCCGTTATTATTTAAATTATTTGTTATTGCTGTAATTATCTGCCGAAAGGTTGGTTTGAACCTCTAGAGGCTTGTTTAAAACGAGAAATGAGGTGGTTTAACATTGCCAGTGGTCATAAACCCAAACACAATTTTTTTTTAAATTTTTATTTCAGGTTCACTTTTTCGTTGGTATCCCCTTCGATACAACTTTTTTTGTGAATATCATCTAGGTGACAATAATCAAGAATAACAGTTTTAAGAATTGTATCTGTAATAATTTATTATTGTAAACTAACATTGTTTTGAAATTGAAACGTTTATTTTCTTTTTTTTCTTTTGTTACCAGTAACTGTTTTATTTTCAGATAACCACCCAAATTTTAATGGTGCCAAAGTAGATTAAGTACTAATATTTATCTTTATACTAAGTATTATTTTTATTAGGTTTTATTTTGATCTATTAATTAATTTTTAAGTATCATTCTGTGATAGTTTGTTGCCAAATTTTATAATATCATTCCAGGTGATTTATGGTGTGTAGATTTATAGTAGTTATTTTTTTTTTTAATTAGTACACTGGAAGGAGGTAGATTAGTGTGTTATTTTTCTGAGCAGAAAAGTCTTATTCCACTGCTAGATTAGTTTCTGTAAAATAAAAGAAAGTTCTAATCTAAATTTGATTATAACTTTCCTAATTTGTTTCCAGTACTTTTAGTTTTTACACTAATTATTAAGCAAATCGTATTTCTCAATAACTTTAGTCCGATTCACGAAAGAAAACACCTGTCTTTAAAGAGCAATATCTTTTAAATCGTTGTATGTAAAAATAATTTCGATACATCAAATTGAGGCTTGTTTTATTCTTGGTTACAGAATGTACATTAACATTTTCGGAAATTAATGGTAGACAAATTACGCATAAAAAGTGCCCTTTTTTAACCACTTTTCCAGTATACCCAACTTCACGGTACTATTACTTTTTTCACGCGTAATTTAAAATGTATAGGGCTACTAAGTGTTATTGTTGTTGTTTAGGTCAACAGCCGAAAGGCTGGTTTGAACCTCTAGAGGTTTTACTAAGTAAAAATGAGTAGGAAGGTGGTTTACCATTGCCTTCTTCACTGAGTTGAAAAGTACGCTTATCAGCATGCCGGGCCCTCTGAAAAGCACTCACTTTCCACCCTGCAAATGACACCTTCACTTCATTCACCACAGGGTCTGGCTGCATAGTGAAATTCATTACTCTCAGAGGAGATAACTCTAACTAGTGTCTTTTACACCTCTACCTCTTCTGTTCTTAAATAGTTCAGTCATATAAGTGGCGACTATGTGATAAGAAACAGAATTATTTTTTTTTGTAGCCCTGGACCAAACAGATAGAGTGCAATTAAAATAACACTCCACTTGCCCGTTTTGGGCATTAAGTGTTAATATGTTAATGTAATTCTATAACCAACAATAAAACAAACTTTCATTTGATGTATCGTTGTTTTTACATACAACGGTTCAAAAGATATTGCTGTTTAAAGACTGGTGTTTTCTTTCCAGAATCGGACTATACTGTAGAACGACATTTCACCAACTTCTAGTGCTCCGGTCTCTGTGCTAATTTATGAATTAATAGTAGTCTATTGTAAGCATTTCAATTTTTTTATGAATAACAGTTAATTTGTTGAAGCAATGTTTTTATATATCGTTAAAATTTGAAATATTTTCTGTTATTTATCTGAACAGAAAAGTCTTGTTCCAATACACATCAAGTTTTCTTGGTACAATTCAAGACAAGTTTCTGTAAAATAAAAGAAAGTTCTAATCTAAATTTGATTATAACTTTCCTAATTTGTTTCCAGTACTTTTAGTTTTTAGACTAATTATTAAGCAAATCGTATTTCTCAATAAATAATGTAGAACGACATTTCAACAACTTCTAGTGCTCCGGTCTCTGTGCCAATTTGTTAATTAGTTCTAGTCTATTGAAAGCATTTTAGTTTTTTATGAATAACAGTTAATTTGTTGAAGCAATGTTTTTATATATCCGTTAAAATTATAAGTATTTTCTGTTATTTATCTGTTCAGAAAAGTCTTGTTCCAATACACGTCAAGTTTTCTTGTTACAATTCCAGACAAGTTTCTGTAAAATAAAAGAAAGTTCTGGTCTGAAACTGACTATAACTTTCCTAATTTGTTTCCAGTACTTTTAGTTTTTACGCTAATTATTAAGCAAATCGTATTTCTCAATAACTAATGTAGAACGACATTTCAACAACTTCTAGTGCTCCCGTCTCTGTGCCAATTTGTGAATTAGTTGTAGTCTATTGTAAGCACTTCAATTTTTTTATGAATAACAGTTAATTTGTTGAAGCAGAAAATATTTCTAATTTTAACGATATATATATAAAAACATTGCTTCAACAAATTAACTGTTATTCATAAAGAAATTGAAATGCTTGCAATAGACTACAACTAATTCACAAATTGGCACAGAGACCGGAGCACTAGAAGTTGTTGAAATGTCGTTCTACATTAGTTATTTAGAAATACGATTTGCTTAATAATTTGTGTAAAAACTAAGAGTACTGGAAACAAAATAATTAGGAAGGCTATAATCAGTTTCAGACCACAACTTTCTTTTATTTTACAGAAACTTGTCTTGCATTGTAACACGAAAACTTGACGCGTATTGGAACGAGACTTTTCTGAACAGATAACAGAAAATATTTCTAATTTTAACGAATATACGTAAACATTGTTATTTATCTGAACAAAAAAGTCTTGTTCAAATACAAGTCAGGTTTCTTGTTAGTATGCAAGACAAGTTTCTGTAAAATAAAAGAAAGTTGTGATCTGAAACTGATTATAACTTTCCTAATTTGTTTCTGGTACTTTCAGGTTTTACGCTAATTATTAAGCAAATCGTATTTCTGAATAACTAATGATGTAGAATAACATTTCATCAACTTCTAGTGCTCCGGTCTCTGTCCCAATTTGTGAATTAATTGTATTTGATTGTAAGCATTTCAATTTTTTTGTGAATAACAGTTAATTTGTTGAAGCAATGTTTAGTAGTATGTTATATTCGTTAAAGTTAAAAATATTTTCTAACAGCATAAAGTAATCATGTAAGTTATGCAATACATAACAATCGGTTGATACCGTTATCATAGTGTTTTTTTTTATTCCTTGTGTATGACGTGTAAATGACATGTAATCTTGTAGAGGCCCAGGCTGACCATTCCTTAGAGAGTATGGTTAATTGAATCCCAACCGTCAAAGTACACTGGTAGTCACTGGCTAGTATTCAAATCTTAGTTAAAGTAATTAACTTTCTTTACTAGTATTTTTGTTGGTTAAAATTTTTTGTTTAAACTGAAATAGTATGTGATTAGTCTTAAGACTTTATTTTTTTTATAAAATATAAATTTTATATTTTATATTATTTTTTTTAAATAAATTGGTTTACATTGATTTTTGTAAAATTTTTTAAATTAATAAAGCATAATTTTGTTGTTATTAACTCTTGTTTGTACGATCGTACCCAGGTCAAATTCAAAATAATATACAAAAGTCTACTCTCAAAAAATCCAAAAATAACTACTGTGAACTAAAATTAATTTACTAGTAACAAAGGTTTTCTAAAATTTATAGTTTCTTTTGTATTAAGAAGGCCTACTAATATTGTGTGTTAAACCTTTTCGTTGGTATCCCTTTCGATACAATTTTTTTTTGTAAATTTCATCCAGGTGACTCCCGTTTGGGAATAACAAGATATATCAAGAATTTTTAAATCTAAAATGAACACTATGATAACCGTTTTACAGTTTATGTATCGCATAACGTATGCCATGTTTAGCCTATTCACTAAGTGTGTCATAAGATTTACACAATAATACACAATTTTTTTCATCTTTCTTTTAGAAATTTGTTTGATTTTTTCTTAACAAAAATATTTATAAAAAACATTGTATGCATTTTCATCAGTCAAGTATTGCTCGAGTCGCAGCTCCGTGTAGTTGTTGTGGAATGCAGTGCGTTGTTATACAGAGTGATTTTTTAGTCCTGTTACCCAATTGTTAATGTCTGGTAATATTTTTCTAAAACAAATAAATTTTGTTTTGTGACACTAAGTTGGTAGCCCTACTCAACCAGTATGAATATGGCAGTGTGAGTTGATTCTCCTTGAGCTGTGTAAAATTTTGTGCCATTTCCGGTCGTGCTACGAACAGAATGTCTTTTATCCTAAAACAATCTCTTGTTTAAATCTCGAGGCTGAAGCTCTAGAACTAATCGTATGTGATACGGATACAATTTCAATTTTTTAGCAGCTTTCTGAGCACTCGAACGTGACAAATCAACATGCGAGGTAAGTTTTTGTAAACTTTTCCATGGAGAATTGAGCAATCTTATTTTCACATTCTCTTAACGTCATCTGTCAAGAGAGTTGGTCGACCGCTGCGTTTTCTGCTGCAAACAATACCTGCCTCTAAAAATCAGTTAGTTTGCCTAGAAATTGACTAGAATAGAGTGGAGGAACACCAAAAAATTTAATTTGAAATGATTCTTTTACACTCGCATACGATTTTGTAGCAAAATATTGTTGAAGAATGAAAACCCGTTGTTCTAGGGTAAAAGACATTCTGTTCGTAACACAACTGGAAACAGCACAAAATTTTACGCAACTCAATGAGAATCAACTCAAACTGTCGTATCTATACCGGTTGAGTAGGGCTACCAACTTTGTGTCACAAAACAAAATATCCCTTTCTTAGAAAAAAATTACCAGACATTAACAATTGGGTAACAGGACTAAAAAATCACCCGGTAGTAGTGGGAGAATAAATGAGTGTTAGTAGTGTTTCACAGCTGATGCATTTGTAGTGGTAGCGTGTACTAACAAGACTAAAAAAATATTCATATCATCCAGTGTATTAATTTAACAAATACCTACCGGGTTTTTAATTTGGTCGGATTCATAATATTTAACTTATCAATTTATATCAAAGTATTTAAATAAATAAATTTAATAAATACAAACAAATATGTTAAAAATACGGAAAGTTTGAAAACGAATGTTTTGTATAAAGAGTAATACAACAATTGTTCTCCCAGCATGCGTCACTCATTCATTGTACTCCACCCGTACCCTTCATACCGCAACTACACGGAGCTTGGAACCGCACGATAATTTTTCTATTTGTTAAAAAAAATATTTACTTTTTGTTCGTTCGCTGTACTGCTCGTCTGAAGTTCTGATCCTGAGTCTACTCCCTTTTCTACTTTATTTTGGATTTTTTATTAAAAAATTGTATATTTTTCGTTGTTAATTTTAAATATGGATTAAAGTTTGTGTTTCTGTTACCTATGTTATTATTATGAAATTTATTTTGCGAATTGTTTAAGAATTTTATTGTATTAATTACTTTTGTTATTATTGTTATATTGTTGTCATTCTTTTTATGTTTCATTAAACAAGTTACCTTTGTATATTGTTTGTATAATTTTTTAACTGATTTTGTACTGGTTTCTTATTGTATAACTATTGTATTTTTTATTAAGAAGACTTGTAACCGGTACCTAGACATATGTTGGAATTTAAACTATTTATTATCACTCTTTCTTCAAAAACTGTTGTGTCTAGCCAACTGCAACGTTTTAGGCTTACTAACACATATAATTACACATAAGTACGAGTATGTTATAAAAGAATAACATAGTAAACAAATGGCATGTGCATGTGCCAACTGAAAACTGGGAAAGATTTCCTCTCTTACTGTGTCTTTATTAGAGTTGGAATGACGTCAACGATCATTAACAGCTAGATCGACAGTAGGGGAATGTAGTATCGATGCACAGGAGTGGGAGAGGCAAAAACAGTACAAGCACAGCAAGTCACATCTTCCAACTTTTTTTAAAGTGTAAAATTATTCGTTTGAGTAATGTTTATTTTTCCGTTACTGGGCCAGTTTTAGATCTCGTGAGGTGATATTTCTGGAAGCACTTTTTGTATCCCTCATTCTCAGCATTCGCTCACTGTAGGATTTTCTCCTTTTTTCTCTCCACTCGGTGTTCTGTTTTTGCTCTTTATGGAAGCCCTTGGTCATTTGGTTCGGTGTATTAAGTTTTCTCGGTGTTCTCAATATACTTTTCGATTTCTTTGAATCATTTAGCCGACACCTTTGATGTATTGTTTAGTGTCTTAATAATTTATTTTGTCAAACAGTTGTAATCCATTCTATACATGTGTCCGTAAAATTTTAGTCTGTGTTATTTGATTGGTTATTACTTTGTATTTTGTTAAGTTATTTATTTAAGGTCGCATCAACAATGCAGTCATTAGCTACCAGTTATTACAACAAAGTTATTAACAGTATCCATTAAGCTGTTGATACAAAATTACAAAATCCAATCAACAAAATTAACAAAAATGAATAATTACTAACAAAAATTAAAAACAATTATAATGACTGATCGGCAAAATTCAATTGGTGACAGAAAATTAGCGTTACACACTCACACCACTTATTTACATGCACACAGATTATTTACATTGTTTTATATACAAATTTAGGCTCTTCATTACTTGCAACACTTTGTATTTTGTTTTAATCATTTTAGTTAAATTTCTAGAAAAATCGGCATGAAAACAATACCTTCTTTCCTTCCTTATACAGTAGAATCTCATTAGTCCGGCCTGTTCGGGACCGAGATGGTGCCCGATTACTGGATGTGATGGAATTTTGGAACTATAAATTTTAACAAAAAATGAATATGCATTGATTTCTATGTGATTTTAAATTAAATTAACTAATTAAAAAAGGTTTGCTGAGTACTTCTGGAGTCATTGTTCTAAACATAATTATCGGCTACTGACATCGCCTAGTGCGGTGTGCGGGTACTCGTGTTCTGAGAATTACGTATCGTTGTCAATTCAGGATGAAGTGTAGAGTATGACCCAGTTCTGGGTTTTGGATAAAAGGCCAAAAATTATTCCATTTAACAATTATTAAGGTCTGTTTATTCATTTCTTTAATCAAATCCTAAACATACATGTTATATTAAATCTGCCGTTATTAGGTCGAGTTGATTTCCGTAATTCAATTCAAATATTTTACCAAAATCTGTCCTTGGTGAGGTTTCATACTTTTAGGCCTAATATTTTAATTAAAATCCGGATTTTAATTAAACCTCCGGATTACTGGAGGTGCCGGACTACTGCATGTCCGGACTACCGAGATTCTACTGTACAGTCATGTAAGGCGAGAAAAATTAAAAAATTATGAACAGTACTTTTTTGTAGACTATTTTAGATTAAAACCAGAAAATTTATTTATTAATTTTAAAGTCCCGGTTACAGGTCTCCTAATCTATTAAGTAAACAAATAGAGATTTAGAGTAAAATGAAGTTACGTAGGCTACATTTGTTAATGGTTGAGATAACTATTGTGAAGTTCAAAATGTGCATACGAACCCGCTTATTGAAGAGATAGTTTTACTGTCGGCTACTTCACAAAAGCACAATGTTGTCGTAAGAGTGATGTCACTGAATTTGAATCTGTTGCATTGGACTGATTTTTTTTCGCCCTGGAGACTCCAGGAGGAGTATAGGACATGTCGTCAGATATAACACCTGAAATATATATATACGAATCACAAAATGTATCACTATTATCAAGAAAGAAATTCTTGTACGCTATAAAAGTTTCACCGATCAAGTAATTTTTCAGATTTTTTTTAAAGGAATTCAAATCCTCACAACATTTTCAAAATTGGGGTAATTTATTCATGAATTTTTTCCCTGCATAAGTAGGTTTTTGTTCAAACAATTTTTTGGAGTGATTAGCCACATAATAATCATTCCTGTTTCTCGTGTTATGATTGTGAACATTGAAATTCTGCATAAAATTATTTTGCCTAAAAAATTTCTGCATAAAAAAATAATTTTTTGATTAACAGTACAGGTTTAAATACAGAGTGATCATAAAAGAATTGCGGTTGCAGTAATTCAGACCAAAACAATAGGGAATTTTGAGATGTTGAACTCGAAAACATTCAATGAATTAGTTTCCAACGAGATATCGCACCCCCAACGCTTTAATGCATTTGTAACCAAGGCTTTGAATAAAAAATTTGCAAATATATGGATAGACTGGCAAGAACTTATACCCTAGCCTCCAAGGAGTCAAGACCTGACAGCTTGCGATATTTTACTTGTGGGAGTACGTCAAAAACATTGTTTATTCAAAAAAAAAAAAGTTGTGACCTACTGTAAATCACTGAAGGAGAGACTGTACTTCGTATCCCGCCAACGTTAAATTTGCTATTTTTAGTTACATTTTTCATAGAATTGGTAAAAGATAGGGAAATTTAACTTAACACACTAAAGACTTCGGGTTTCTTCTCGAGCTACTGACATTTTTTCAATTTAATCTTTGGACCATACCATTTTTTTTTAAATTACAAATAACATAAAATGTTTACAAATTGTTTTCCACGTGTTTTGCGTAGGTATTACTAATTTTTGGAGCATCTGCAGAAGTCATAAAAAATTTTGTATATGTGGCGTTAATTAACTGGTAAAAATTTCAGCCTGGTAGGTTCATTGGTTTCTGAGAAAAATGTACCTTAGGTAGTGTTAAAAATTAAATTTACGGGAAAAGGTAAGATACAAGAAGGCACAAATCAAAAGCAATACGTATACAAACAAGTAAATTTCCCATCAACAGTTGTTTAGAAAGCGGAACCATTAGCTGAGAATATTAAAAACCGTGATCCAGATATTTTAAAAACCAAAATTCTCTTTGCACTAAAACGAGCAGTATAAAATTATAAAAAAATATTCGTTCTTCGTAAATTGATAATTTTTCTGACCGCCGTAAAAGAAGATATGTATTACGGTGTATTAATTTTAGTAAAATATAAATGTATAATATATATATAATCTGACGTTTGGTCAGAAACTGAGTGTCGTTTGGACATTTGCCGAGCGACTAATGGTGCACGTATTTAAATTTCTGCCCATAACAGACAGGTGGAGTGTCAAATTATTTACACTCAATCTGTTCGTTGCAGGGCTAAATAAATAGTTCTATTTCTTATCACATGGTCAGTCAATTAAATGACTGAACCATTTAAGAACAGAAGAGGTAGAGGTGTAAAAGACACTAATCAGAGTTATCTTCTCTGAAAGTAATGAATTTCATTGTACAGCCAGACCCTGTGGTGAACGAAGTGAAGTTGTCATTTACAGAGTGGAAAATATGTGCTTTTCAGAGGGCCCGGCATGCTGATAAGCGTACTTTTCCACTCAGTGAGGAAGGCAATGGTAAACCACCTCATTCCTCGTTTTACTTAGTAAAATTTCTAGAGGTTCAAACCAGCCTTTCGGCTGTTGACCTAAACAACATTTAAATTTATTTGTTATGTAAAATCGTGTTTGATATTACTGATTCGATAAATAAACAACATCGACTGTTTCATTTAAATCGAATTCAAAACCCCCATTCTTTTATGATGCCCATGTATATCCTATTTTTCTAAACCATATTAAATCTCGTCTCTTACATGTATTAATGCTAGTCTATTGACAACATGGAACAAATTTATTTCAAGTTGACAAAAATTTTACTTGTAATATGTTTAATTATGCACTAGATCTTCTAATCTTCAGAACGGAGAAGTGTTGAGTGGGGTGACAGATAGGCCTACATTGTAGGTTTTGGAAAAAACAACTGTACTACTAATGACTTCCTAAAACCGGAATAGTTTAAAAGGCAAGTAAGCATGAAGTTAATTGAAAAAATATTAAATATTTTACGTAAGTAAATTTTCTTTTATGTCTTCTTCTTTTTTCTCACTAGGATTAGGCCTTCTTGTCCTGTTCCGATTCACAACCTTTATTATTGTTTTTCCCCTTTAATTTGTCAGCACTATTGCCATCTCTTGTGTGGTCTGCCAACATCTCTCCTTCCATGAGGTTGATATTTTAAAATCTCCAATGGTAATCTGCAACCTTTTCATTCAAATTGTAGACATTTAATTCTGAGCGTATGTCTTCATTTCTTATTTGATCTTTACGCTCGCATCCCTTAATTTTGCGAAGGTATCTCATTTCCGCCGCCTGTACTCTACTCTCCAGTGGTTTTGTGGTGACCCACGACTCACTTTCTTATACGAGCACTGGGGTAGCCATCACTTTATAAAATTTCATTTCCTTCCTCGCTTTCTTGCTTAAAGTTCTGCTTATAGTCCCTCATATTGATTGGAACTTTCGTACTTTCTTTTCAATATCTATATATTCCTTACAACTAATGTCACATTCCAGGTAGTTATATTGTGACTCTTAATATGTTTCACACTTATTTATTATAATAGGGCAGTTATAAGAAGACATTTCTTATTCTTCTTAGCAAGTATAAGGCCCACTGCCTATTACGTCACTTAATAAAATTTATCTTTACAACTTTTCTTTAGTCGACCCAGATACCTTCTACCCTCAGGGTGATACTCTTCACTTTGTCTTGGGAAATTCCCAGATCCCCGACCAACGGTCCAGAGGCGGAAGAGGATGTTTTCCCTACAGGAACGGATAAGTCTATACCTTGTCCAACAGTTGGAAGATACCATTGCTTATATGGGCAGAGCGCTGTTACGTTCTGTGTTAAAAACATTAACCTAATTATACCAATATTATTATTATATTATATTACCAATATTAACCTAAATGTTAAAAATCTAAATTTACGGGAACGGGCAAAAACACAAAAAGGCACAAATCAAAAACAAAATGTTCACAAACAAGTAAATTTCCTATCAACATTTGGTTAGAAAGCTGAACAACAGCTGAAAGTATTAAAAACAGTAATGCAGATATTTAAAAAAAAAACTAAAATTCCCTTTGCTCTAAAACGATCAGTATAAAATTATGAAAAATATTCGTTCTTGGTGACACGATAATTTTTCTGAGTAAACCTCCTGAAAACTTAATTTTTTTATTAAAATAATTTTTTTCACGTACATTTTAATATTTTTTGTGGTTGATCTCGGTCTGAACTATTGAAAAACATAAAGAACCGAAATTTGAAATTTTCAGTTAAAACCATCATGCAGTCTCGCCTTAAATTAAAATACGGTTTCAACTGTATCCTGAAAACCCGTTAAAAATACCGTATGAATATGGGCTACTTACTTTACCACGGGACAAAACCGTATGATGAAAATTGAAAAACCAACTGCACGGTTACAAAGAAAATCTTTCTGAAGGCTCCGACAGGAGATCTCCCTCCATTATTACTTAAAACGTAAACAAAACAGAACTTGCTAGGCGAAAGCGTAGTACTGAATGTGTAGAACATGTTGATTTGTTTCTTTATGTGAAAAAATTGTTGTTATTTGAACTAATAAATTTTGAATTTAAATTTCAGGAAGTGATTTCAGAATAAAAGAAGAGAATCATGTCGATAGTCATCACACGTCATCATCATCATCAAACTCAAGTCAAGTGGTTCGAGTGAAATCGTTCGAAGGCACAATTTCAGCATTGCGCAAATTATGTCTGGTCAGTTCAAGATCAAATCATTCGTCTCAAGAAATATTTTGGCCTTGTGATGGATGCAATAAAGTGTACAGGTCTAAAACTAGTCTTAAGTTACATAAAAGAGTGGAGTGCGGTAAACAACCAAATCAACAGTGTAAATATTGTCTTAGATTTTTTTATCATATTAGTAGTCTAAATAGGCATGTTAGAAATGTACATAAAGATATGAGTACCACTGAAGATAATATTAATTCGAATTCCGAGTCATTTTATGATAATCATATTAATGAAGACCAGTTTTAAATCGGTTAAAAAAATTCTCTTTCATAATACGATGCGTCTGGCAGTTTTTTAAAATGGTTACCTTTGACTTATGACAAAACCCATTAGTGATTTTTGTGTCTACTCTTTAACACGTTGACTGCTATGTGACCCAAATACAGGGTGATTCACGAAGATATGCAGAAACTTTTGGAGCTCATTGTACATGTAAAAATGATGAAAAAAGTTTATATAAACATGGGTCCGGAAATGCTTCGTTTCCGAGTTACGGCTAGCAAAAGTTTCACCCGGATTTCAGCTCACATGGTGAAATAAGGTCTTCCTGAAATTCTGGTAAGATGATTAAGGGGCGAATTTAATCATTTCTCATGGTTTTTGATCTGATAAATTGAATAAAACAGGTCCCAGAACTGTAAGTTAAATAGTTTTTAAGAAAACCAGTGACAAATGCAAAAAATGGAGTGAAAACACATTTTTTCATCTTTGGGCAAGAATAACTTTGTTATTTCACCAAGAAACAGTTAAAATTTTTGAATAAAACATGTAGAAAATTTTATTCTGAACAAACCGGTGTAAATGAAGTACACAGAAAGCGAATAGATGTTTGATAAAATGAATTTTTATTCATAAGAGTACAAAGTAAAATTAACCGGAAAAACAAAGATGAAAAAATGTGTTTTTTTCACTGCATTTTTTTGCACTTGACACTGTTTTTCTCAAAAACTATTTAACTTACAGTTCTGGGACCTGTTTTATTCAATTTATCAGGTCAAAAACCATAAGAAACGATTGAATTTGCCCCTTAATCTACCTTACGAGAATTTCAGAAAGACCTCATTTCACCCGGTGAGCTGAAATCTGGGGGAAATCTTTCGCTAGCCGTAACTCGGTAACGAAGCATTTCCGGACCCATGTTTATTTAAACTTTTTTCATTATTTTTACATGTACAATGGGCTCCCAAAGTTTCTGCATATCTTCGTGAATCACCCTGTATATGTCACACTTGTCTTTAAAAATGGGCCATGTGCATCAAAAATGAGTCACAGTACATAACTAATTTTTAAGTCGTGTGTTACTAATGTGGTTTCTAAAGCTATAGCTTCAAAGAGTGACATTGTGCTCTTAGCTTGTTCAAATAGTTGGCCTTTTTCAAATAATAGGATATTGCGTATACAGGTAGTTTTCCTGTAATAGAATGCTGCTATTATTAATTTTTTTTTTTTGCTTATTTTGGTTGATTGAAATAGTCTTAGAGTACCTACTTTGCAACTAAACCCAGTTGTCTATTACATTTTTTGTCATACCACAAAAGTGTGTCACAAATTTATTTAACAAAAAGAATTAGTATTTGTTTATTAAATAAAATACGTACGTAAAATAACAAGAAAAATGAATAAATTGTGAAAAAATAAAAAAGTACGATGGCCCCGCTGTAAGTGTCACAAAATTTAGTGTGGCAGTCAACGTGTTAAGAGGAATCGAATGACATTATTTTTGTTTACAAATTCCTCTTTAATTTGTTGACTTCCTGTTATTTCTTTTTGAAACCGGTAGGCCTACTTCAAATCCAATGATTTCTGTATATATTTACTCCTTAAGAGGAATCTAAAGACACTATTTTGTTTCCGAATTCCCACTGATTTCTTGACTTCCGGTTTTGGGCTACTTCACACCCAATGTTTCTGTATCAAATCTTTAAGAGAAATCGAATGATACTATTTTTTGTTTCCAAATTCCTTCTGACTTAAACTAAACTTCCTAAATACTTAAATTTCTTAACCGGTTCAATTCCTTGATCTTCATTAATTAAGTCGCATCGAGTATGAGGAACCTTACTGATCACCAATCATATTAATTTTTAGAGCAAGAGTCTTTCCCTCAAATTACTAAAAACCGGTTGTTGTTGTTGTTATTAAATACTTAATAAAATATTTGAACCTTTCATCCTCTAAAATTAAGGTGGTGATTGTAAATCAGAACTAGGGTGTACTTTGGCTAATTTACACATAATCGATGGCAAATTTTTTTAAAATATTTCTTAAAAATCCATATCAAGATCATATTATATCATGGTATTGCCGATTATTATATTTTCTTTGACTCAGATGTCTCTAATAGGTTAATATATGATAATTTTCAACTAGGCTATTTTAGTAATTTTTGTATAATAATGTCGTTCTGAATTTATAGTGTTATAAATTTGGTAAAGTTACAGATGATAATTTTTCTGAAAATGAAAAACTCTTCAACTATTTTTCGAAAATTGTTTTTTTACTTCTTTATTTCGTTCAAGTCCAAGAAAAGTTGTTTGCCATTTAGCGTCTTCCAATCATGATTAAAATTACGGTATGTTTTTAATTTTTTACACTGTTGTTTTACAGAAAGTCGTGTGAGTATTTCACACCAGATTTTTTTTTTTAATTTCGAACAATTAATGAAATTTAAATCAACGAAGAAATTAATATAAGGAAAAATTAAAATAGCCTTACGTTATGCTAATAAGAGATCATACAACAAAATTTCCCTAGAAACAAAATTGTGATCATAAAAAAATGTCGAGTGATCAAAAAGAATATCGTTGAAATTGTTGAAGTAGATTAAAAAGTTGTAATTTTGGGAAATAGTGTTTTAGTTAAATATTAATTACAGTTTTAAGAATGAGTTAATCTAGTTTAATGAAAAATGTAAACTTTTTCTGGCACGTTCATTACAAGTTACTGTACTGTCACTTATTATTTTTTTTACTTTTAAAGTATTTTTTGTACAAATATTGAATATTTTGTTACTGGACCAGTATCACTAGAAAATTTACTATGTATAATGATTATTTATTTATTTAGTTAATGTTTTACTTAAAAAAAATTTTTATTTCTTTCTCTTGCCTGTTATAAGTAGATAGGGTACGAAAATATTGTTTTAATGTCGATTTTTCATTGTTTTATAATTTCTTAATACTAAATTTTTTCGTTTTTATTTACTATAATTAATTATTTACATAAATTTTTATTAAATTTGTTTTTTACGGTAATTAGATTACGAATGTTTTAAACAAAGGCTTTGAAAGTATTGTATTAAAATATGTGCCATAAATTGGAATTTATAAGTCTGATTTAGTATTTTTTTTTTGTATGTATAATTTGATTATTGTATCACAGTAGTACTATAGTAACGATGTGATATCTAATTATATAATTATTATTGTTCAGTTGTGCCATATAAACTATAATTAATTTATATAAAATTATATCTTATAATATAGTCTGATTGCAGTTATGAAAACAACCGAAAAGTTGGTTTGAATCTGTAAGTAAACGAATCGTGGGATGTTTTATCATTGCATTTGGGAATCTAAATGGGACAAATACCAAAAAAATCAAATTTTTAACACTTGTATGGTATGAAATGCTTGCTTTCAAATTGTACCAAAAGTGTGTTCAAGTTTTGAAAAGTGTGTTGATTTGACATGGAATGTCAAATGACACAGGCTGTTTTTTTTACCAAGGTTTCAGGTATTTTTAAAACGTTTAATTGTAGTTCCATTTGTAGGATGACATACTGAGAGGGGGTTTTAGATTGAACTTTTCTACTGATAAATCACCAGACTGTTCGTTTTACCCTTTAGTGCGGTGATTCTCAACCTGGGGGTCGTGGTGATATTACAGAGAGGTCGCGAAACAATAATGAAATCATTTAATCATTTTATGTGAAAAAATAATTTATTATAAACTTACTTATAAACATTTTACATGCAGTAAGTAGGCCTACACTTACTTGTAAAGAAAAGAAATTAATCATTAATTAATTATTAATGTGATGGTTGCATTTTTGTTTTTCATTTAAAATTTTCTTCATTCATGGATCTTCATTAGAAACATATAAAAGTAAATTGTTCTCGAGTGATAACATACGGTTTCTGTATTTAGTTTTTAGAGCAACCATAGAGGCAAACCCCTTTTCACAGAGATAAGACGTGGAAAAAGGTATTAATATTTTCAATGCTTCTGTGACTAAATTTCCATATTCACGTCGTCGAGCAAGCCAAAACATATTTAAATCTTCAGATGCAAATTGCAGTTGTAGTGTTTTGTCGGCAGACATTTCGATGAGCCGGTCGTGAATCTCAACTGGTAACTTAGCTGCGGCAACAACGTTTTCGCTAAACGGATAAACAGATTCAGCTAAACAGATTCAGTAAACAGCGCTAACAATTTAGCTAAATTAATTTATTAAATTTAGCAATTAATTTAGCTAAACAGAGCTAAACGGATTCAGTACCCATCTCTTTGAGAAGGCTTACTATTATTGTGGCGGGGGGGGGGGGTTCGAAAAATATTAATTTTATTTATGTTTACTATTTAGGGGTCGTGGAGCAAAAAATGTTGAGAATCGATGCTTTAGTGAAACCTATATCCATTTAAAACCAGCTTTTTATCCTTACACCTGAACAATATCAATTTTAACAATTTGTAGGAAAATTTACATCCTCCGTAAAAATTTTTAAGTCAGTATTAAAAGTAACGTTTTTAATAGTATTATGAATCAGATATTACAGAATATGTTAGCTTTTTTGAGCAGTATTAGTAATTTGATTTTCTTTAAGTGAGCGGAATTTATTTTGGAGTATAAAAATTTTATGTATCGCTATAATTAATATGTTATATTTTGTTTTGTTTTTGTTAAAAATTAATAAAATAAAAGTTATAGTATAAAGTTACGTATTTTATTTTATTTATTTATTTTGCAAACCTGTTAAAACTTTTCCCTCTTCCGATACACTTAGTTGCTTAAATGTGTACCTCGATTTTATTTATTATTTATTTTATTTAGTTAAATATACCTTACGATTTAATACTAAACTAAACTAAGCTGTACAAGTATACAATTATTTTAAGTAAATACATTTGTACGCAAAAACTCTTCTTCACAAGAGTTCTGTCTGCGCATGCGAATATACAGCAAAAAATTTAATCACTTTAATACATGTAATTACTAATTTTAATTACTATAGTTAAATAGGTTACAAGGATTACGTTAAACAGGATTTTTTTTAAGAAAACTAGAAAATAAATGATAGATTTAATTACAATTACATAAATATCAATAATAATATAATTTAATTGTATTTTAATTAAAACCAGGTAAACTATTGCAAAGAGAAAAGTAAAAACTAACCAGAGAACAGTTATTTGTTTAAACCTTGGTAAATTTTCTCAAGTTGTTGCTCGGAGGTCGATAAAATATGCTATTTAAGTTTTTGTTTTAATAGATATGATTCTATAATACTGTGTATATGGGATGGAAGTACGTTAACGAACCGCTCCTGAAGATAGAGAAATTTATTTACCTATAGTCGTTTGCACATTCAGTTGACAGAATGGATCTTACGGGAATTGGCAATGCTATTAGCGCATTTAAAACATCAATTAAAGGCATCTGGATGCGTATAAATACATTTTTTAAACCTCTATAGAACACGTATTTTTAAGGTAGAACTACATTTCAAGTTTTACTTAACAGAAAAAAGTGTAGTTTTGTAAAATCGGGTTTTGCTCTCATTTGTTAGATAATTTTATGAACTATTTTGTCAGCTAAAGTAATTTTTCGTGAAACTTGGGTGCTATCAAAGCGAGAGGAGAGTAGATTGCAAGCATTTGAAATGAAATTTCTTCGATATACGTATGGGTGTAGAAGAGAAGATCGTTACAGGAATACACAGATAAGAAAAGAACTCAATATCTCCTCTATAAAGGACAAGGTATCCCAGAACAGAATGCGGGAGGATAGGATACCTAAGCAGACACTGGGCTATAAGCCGGAGGGCAGGAGAGAACGAGGACGCCCGAGAAAGAGATGGGTAGATTTGAGAGGTTCGGAACAGGCAAAGATGCCAAATCCTTTAAAGGCAGAAGAAGAAGAAATAATTTTGCCTGTGACCTTCAGATGGTGTTGACGGAGGAGGGTTATTGTATTGACTGTGGCTGATGTTTCCTTGCGCTTGATAACACAACGGGTTCTCATAAGAGATGTACTGCATTCTGAACATGAAATAGATTATAGATGTAGAACAGATTTACAAGAAAATTTTCTAGAACAGATATACGTATATACATTGCAAATATTTAAAAAAATTAAATTTTGTATTCAGGTAAGAAATATAAAATGAATATTTAACATATTTTAATAAATTAAATAATAATACAAAAACAAATTCTTGTACGTAATGGTATAGTATGTCTTTGTTCTGTATTGTGGTACAACCAGCAAAGAAAGACATTGACCGTTGGTTCCCACCAGTGTTTTTTTGAGAATTTTATTGAAAACAACTTTGTTTTGATTAGGGTTACTGTGAATTTTCATTTTTTTGCATTTGAGTAAAACAGATGTACTAAATATACCCCTACGATGTAGAAATGTAAAATGAATAAGAGAATTAATTTAATTAATATTTTTGTCTTAGTGTAACAATTTATCTGTGTACATAAAATAACAAAGTAGCTTAATTTACGATGCGATTAACACGGAATGGCCTTTCTTTCATATTGCAGTAGCAAGTAGAAGAAATAGTTTGAGCATTCTACGTATGTTTAAATTTCCTGGTGCTGCGGATTTCTAAATTACAAGCGCTTTAGTCGCTACTGTCTATGTTATATCAAATTGGTATATTATTACCAAATTCCAAGCGTAGCTATTTCTAAAAAGAAAGTCAGGATGTCCTCCAACTCTTCCGACGTTGTCCAATACCGCGTTATCCGGTTGGTTTTAAAGTGGATACCTATTTAGGCGTCCGCAGCGAATGATAGTACCGTCCTTTACTGAAGGATGGGCGGACATGAGAGAATGATAGATAGCTATTTAAATTGCCACCAATAATATCGTTTGCATTAAAACGTTTTCTATAACACTTCATTTAGGAGTAACATTTAAGAACGAACTCGTACATGAAGACAAAATTGGAAACATCTACCAATAAACATAAAATATGTTGTTAAAAGGTCATCAGCCGAAAGGCTGGTTTTAACCTGTAGAGGTTTTTCTAAGTTAAACGAGGAGTGAGGTGATTTACCATTGCCTTCCTCAGTGAGTAGAAAAGTGCGCTTAACAGCATGCCAGGTCCTCTGAAAAGCACATATTTTCCAGTCTGCAAATGACACCTTCAGTTCATTGACCACCGGGTCTGGCTGTATAATGAAATTCATTACTTTCAGAGGAGATAACTCTGATAAGTGTCTTTTACACCTCTACCTCTTCTGTTCTTGAAATTGATTCAGTCATTTAATTGGCTGACCATGTGATAAGAAACAGAACTATTTATTTTAGCCCTGCAACGAACAGATTGAGTGTAAACAATTTGACACTCTACCTGTCTGTTATGGGCAGAAATATAAAATAAATAGTAGGATATACAAAAAATTATGAAACAGAAAGAATTAAGATCTCACATCCATGATAAGGCGGGTTAGAAGAACTTACATGCCTACGTAAGATTTAAACAATTTCTTTTCCCGTATAATTTTAAACCACGTGAGGTGACTTTTGACGTTTTTAGATGCTCTTTTTGCGGCCCACATTCCCAGCATTTGTTCTCCATTCTTCTGTTCACCCGGTGTTCTGATTTTGCTCTTCATAGAAGCCGTGTCAAATTATTTACACTCAATCTGTTCGTTACAGGGCTAAAATAAATAGTTCTGTTTTTTGTCACATGGTCCGCCAATTAAATAACTAAATCATTTAAGAACAGAAGAGGTAGAGGAGTAAAATACACTAATCAGAATTGTCTCCTCTTAAAAATTGCCAGACTCTGTGGTGAATGAAGTGAAGGTGTCATTTGCAGAGTGGAAAATATGTACTTTTCAGAGGGCCTGGCATGCTGATAAGTGTACTTTTCCACTCAGTGAGTGTTGGCATGGTAAACCACCTCACTCCTCGTTTTACTTAGTAAAACCTCTACAGGTTCAAACCAGCCTTTTGGCTGATGACCTAAACAACAACAGACGCTACGAAAGTCCGTATTTACTTGTCTGAATTTAGTTCAGTTCATTACATTTTCTCGATTTATTCCGGTTTTTCTGTATCTTTTCTGATTTTTTTAAATCATTTATCTGACACATTAGGTTTATTGTTAAGTGTCTGATAATTTTTTTTTATCAACCGGTTGTTATCCATTCTATATTGGTGTCCATAAAATTTAATCTTCTTTTTCTAATCGTTTCCATTAATGTTTTACTTTCCTAGTACAGTTCTTCCGGACCTCGTAACCTTAATTGTCCTTCTACTATCTTGGAACTCATTATCTTGCGAAGTTTATTACTCTGAAATTTCTCTACTTTTCGTAAAACTTCCCGGTCATTCAAGGCCCTGACTCGTGTAAACACTCACAGTATTATAATATCTAATGTTGGCTTGTCTTGAAAGTACTTTCTTCTTAAAAAAGTGGTGAGTTCCTCCAAGTGCACCGGCTATCTTTCCTCGTCTGCTGTTGTTCGCTTCCTTTTCAATGATCTTCAGTTGTATCATCTCCCCGAGTGTTTTTTTATCCGAGGCGGCGAGAAAAACTCATATTCACTCCACTTCCTTACGATGGGTGAAGTAGTGTTGGACTCAATTGAGGCGTCCTCGTCCAGCCCCAAGGAGGCCGCAACCGCCACCAACAAAAAACCCGCCGCCTGGCCACTTGATCCGATATCAGCAAACAACCATCCACATCCCTCGGAACTCTTTATATAATATTACAAGGGAAATCTCGGGTTATAAAATTTCTATACTGTCAGCGAGGCGTGGAAGGGAACCGTAGCCTAATTCCCCTTTCGCTGTCACTGACTAACACTCACTCTCAGTCGTCTCTTTCATCACCAGCTCAGGAAATTAGTGTACCTACCTTCTGATATCGGGACAGGATTGATTTACTGTGGGAGAGGGTAATCCTGCTGATCTCCAGATGTCTCCTCTCTCCGCAGTAATCTCCCCGAGTTACTTCCTATAAACTTTAGCAATTTTTCTGTATTGTGTTTTCAAGTGACGCGGGGCTGTTTTGTTGTTCGTTAATGTTTCTAATAATTATTATTATATATCTTTGGCCGGCTCGTTGGTGTAGTGGTGTGGGCAACTGTCTTTCTGTCGGGATCGTCGGTTTGATTCTCGGTCAGGTCTGGAATTTTTTATCTGTATATCACCTCATATCATTACCTACGCACAAGCCAAGGGATCGTGAATCAAAATAAAAAAATGAAACCCTCCATTTTGTTTATTTACCTGTGCCATAACTGAAGAATATGGTTTGGTACAAGTAACTAACACCCTGTTGCTAATTGTGGCACTAAAAGTGATAATTCATTGTACAGTCGGACCTCTATTTATCGAACTTCTATATATCGAAGTATTTCCTGAGTCCCGTGAAATTTTAAATGAAAAATACTTCTGTATATCGAAAACAAATTCTGTATATCGAATTTAATTTTAGTGAAAATATAAATAGAACTCCATATAGCCCTCCCATGCCCAAGACGGGCAGGTGGAGTGTTATTTTAATTTGCACTCTATCTGTTTGGTCCAGGGCTAAAAAAAATAGTTCTGTTTCTTATCACATAGTCAGCCACACTTATATGGCTGAACTATTTAAGAACAGAAGAGGTAGAGGTGTAAAAGACACTAGTCAGAGTTATCTCCTCTGAGAGTAATGAATTTCACTATGCAGCCAGACCCTGTGGTGGTCATTTGCAGGGTGGAAAGTGAGTGCTTTTCGGAGGGCCTGGCATTCTGATAAGCATACTCTTTCAACTCAGTGAGGAAGGCAATAGTAAACCACCTTACTCCTCCTTTTTACTTAGTAAAACCTCTAGAGGTTCAAACCAGCCTTTCGGCTGTTGACCTAAACAACAACAATAGCCCTCCCATGACACGCTAGTCAATCCGAAACATTGAGAGAGAGAGAGAGAGAGAGAGAGAGAGAGAGAGAGCAACGTGACAATACAGTACGTCAGTACGTTGACCACTGTGGTCCACGTACAAGAGTAGTGTGATACGTTTATACTATGTACCATCAAAAATATGTAAATACGACGAAGAAGTTTTCAAATGGGTACCTAAAACTGTTACGAGATAAAATCATGCCTAAGCAAAAGAGAAAAGTTATTTTTTTTGTGGACAATTGCCCTGGACATCCGTCTTCACAATAAAACAAACTTTATTGTAAACAAATATACTGTTTTTAGGTAATATGGTTGCGGTCGAGTAATCTCACTTTATATAAGTAGCAGTCATAATGAAAAAAAAAACAGCGTTTCTCTTTATCGAAGTTTCTATTTATCAGATTTTTTATGAGGAACCTACAATTTCGATATATGGAGGTCCGACTGTATTTACTCTAATGCGCACACTATTTCTTTCTATACGCTCATTTTATTTTGTGACTTATACTATTTTTCAAAGTTGATGAGCTCTGACTGTACGCATTGCCCCCCCCCCCCACCCACCCACTTCATAGCTAGCCAAAGACTTGTCAGCAACGTTGCCAACACTTCCTCGTGTAGCTCTGTCGTATATTTCGTTAGCCATTTTTATGGTTTTTCAATAACAAAATAACATATGAGGATACAACAAGCTGATTATACAGAGTGATTTTTTAGTCCTGTTACCCAATTGTTAATGTCTGGTAATTTTTTCTAAAAAAAATAAATTTTGTTTTGTGACACTAAGTTGGTAGCCCTACTCAACTTGAAGTTAATTCTCCTTGAGCTGTGTAAAATTTTGTGCCATTTCCGGTCGTGCTACGAACAGAATGTCTTTTATCCTAAAACAATCTCGTGTTTAAATCTGGAGGCTGAAGCTCTAGAACTAATCGTATGTGATACGGATACAATTTCAATTTTTTAGCAGCTTTCTGAGCACTCGAACATGACAAATCAACATGCGAGGAAAGTTTTTGTAAACTTTTCCGTGGAGAATTGAGCAATCTTGTTTTCACATTCTCTTAACGTCATCTGTCAAGAGAGTTGGTCGACCACTACGTTTTCTGCTGCAAACAATACCTGCCTCTAAAAATCAGTTAGTTAGCCTAGAAATTGACTAGAATAGAGTGGAGGAACACCAAAAAATTTAATTTGAAATGAATCTTGTACACTCGCATACGATTTTGTAGCAAAATATTGTTCAAGAATGAAAACCCGTTGTTCTAGGGTAAAAGACATTCTGTTCGTAACACAACTGGAAACAGCACAAAATTTTACGCAACTCAAGGACAATCAACTCAAACTGTCGTATCTATACCGGTTGAGTAGGGCTACCAACTTTGTGTCACAAAACAAAATATCCCTTTCTTAGAAAAAAATTACCAGACATTAACAATTGGGTAACAGGACTAAAAAATCACCCGGTATTATAAAATATTGCGTGTTAACGCGCTCTATAATCGATGTGTTTAGTACGAGACGCAAGACACGAGTCTCATCTTGCGCTTTTGGGTTCGAATCCCATTGAGGCACGGCATTTATTCATACGTTACAAAAATTATTTCATCCTTTACCGTCTGCATTAGCAGTCATTGCAGAACAGTCGGTCGTGAAAGCAAACACGACTGAACTATTGTGGCTCTTATACGCAAGCACGCGTAATGTTTGTCAGGCTGATACATTCATTCTGAAAACACTGGCAAAAGTTCTGATTGGTCTAAACAGCAGAGCTCATCAGCCGTGGAAAGCATTGTTGTTACTCTGAAATAAGATTTTTGAGATTTAAAAGCGATTCTTGTAACTTTTGTTTTGCATTAATTTGTCTTTATTATTTTGTTTTTATATTTTATTTATTTTTTTATCAGATGTTGGTTCTTTTGTGGACAGTCACTCCGAGAGACCTTCTTTTCAGGATTTTAATTCGTATTTGAGTGAGGATTCAATAGGAAATGAATGTCGTTTTTGTCATAAACAATTCAAATCGAAATATAATATAATTAAACATATTAAACATGTTCATATGAAAATTGGTTATGAAATATTTGAGTGTTTAATTTGTAAGAAACGAATTACACGTAAAGATAATTGGAAAAAACATATGCTAATCATACATAATGTTAAATTAAGTAACTCCTGATTAATACTTAATTTTGTTGTTGTTATATTTATTAATTTGTTTTGGTAATTATACATTTTATTGAAGGACTGAAGTGAAAATTTGATAATTTTCATGTAGGACAAAATAATTATTTTATTTTTGTGTATTTTATATTAATACATGTTTTGTAGATTCCAAAAAATTCGCATTTCTGCCCCTAAGGCAAAATAAGTAATGTGAAATTTTTGTAATGATTCATTTATTTTTTCACATTTAAAGCACCTAAGCATTTTTTTTTTGAATCTGCATAATTAACTCTTAAAAATTCATTTACTGTTTAATCCGTTTATTACGCTCACGGTTAGGTACTTTTATTTAATTTAGAGTACTTTTTACCTAACCAGTGCCGACCGCATTGGCGTAGTTTGGTAACGTGCTCGCCTCTCATCATGCGGTCTTGGGTCTTGGGTTCATACGTTATCTATATCAGTTTTCTAAATTTTATATTTTGGTGGTGACTAAAAAGTATTTAAATATACTAGTCAAGTTCAATTGATAAGTGACCATTCATTTTTCTAAAAAGTTTACCCCAACCCATGATTAAATGAGTCTGTGACGTAACTAATTGCGTTTACGAAGGGGTTAAATTTATTTTGTATTTATGAAATGTTTGTGATAATAGTTATTGTTAAAATTATTTATAATGAGTTTGATTGTACTTAACTATCGTGATTTAGTAGAATAGTTTGTAGATTCGTTTGATTCGTAAAAATGTTGATAAATAAAACTAGGAGTCACGTGGTTTACCATTGCCTTAGAGGCCGACTTTATCAGACTTGTCAAGCTTCCTGAAAACCACTTACCTTCCTTCTACCCAAGTACTTTAACTCAAATTCTTAAGTACTTTTAACTTCAATAACCATAAATTGTCCATAAGAGGGAGATGAAGTGTTAATTATGTGCATTCTATCTGCTAGTTCCAGAACCACAAAAAATAGTTCTGTTTCTTATCACATGGTCACGCAATTATCTGACTATAGCATTCAGCAACAGAAAAGGTAGAGGTGTAAAATACATTAGTCACAGTTATCTCCTCTGTGAGTAATGAATTTCATCATTATACAGCCTGATCTTAAGGGAAAATGAAGTGAAGATGTCATTTGCAGGTGGAAAGTAGATGCTTTTTAGAGGTCCTGCCATGATGATAAGCATACTCCTTCAACTCAGTAAGGAAGGCATTAGTAAACCACCTCACTCCTCGTTTTTTACTTAGTAAAAACTCAAGAGGTTCTAACCAGCCTTTCGGCTGATGACCTAAACAACACCACCATAAATTACTTAACTGTTGTGATAATACGAGGGTAGGCTGATAAGTAATGCACACATGCTTGTAGAAGACGAACAAAAAGAAATAGCAAGATGGGGTAAATAACAAATTAAAGTACAAATCTTAACCTACCAAATTATCTATTTATTTTTCAATATAGTCACCGTTAAGCATTACACATTTCTCCCAACGTTTAACAAGTTTTTTCATTCCGTCACTGAAAAATTCTTCCGACTTTCCTCGAACCCAGGACGCAATAGCTGCCTTCACCTCATTGTCCGAGCTGTAATGATTATCCTTAAGGTCTCTCTTCAGTAGAGGAAAAAAATAAAAATCGCAAGGCGCAAGGTCGGGAGAATACGGAGGGTGTAAAATTGGTTGAAACTTCAGGTTTCTCAGAGCCTCTCCAGTTGCACGCGAAGTGTGTGGACGAGCATTGTCGTGTTGCAAAATTATTGGCGCCAGGTTGCCTCTAACACGACAAACTCGACGTCGGAGGTGTTTCAGAGTCTGTATATACTGAGCAGAATTTACCGTTGCCCCTCGTTCCAGATAATCAGTCACATAAACTCGGCGAGCATCCCAAAACACAGTCAAAAGAATTTTTTTTGCGGACGGTTGTGTTTTGAACTTTTTCACAACAGGAGAATGTGGATGACGATATTCAGCGCTCTGCCTTTTTTCTTCGGGATCGTAATGATGAACCCATGACTCGTCCCCCGTCACAATATTCAAAAGAAAGTCGTCTCCTTCGTCACGGTAGCGCTTCAAAAGTTGTTCACAGCATTCCAATCGACGCTGTTTATTCTCGTCTGTCAGACGGCGTGGTACCCATCGTGCACAGATTTTACGGTATCCCAATTGTTCAATAATGAACAAACACAACTAATAATAATCAACTATTAATACAACTATTAATACAACTATTAATACAACTATTAATACTATTAATACTATTAATACTATTAATACTACTAATACTATTAATACTATTAATACTATTAATACTATTAATACTATTCATACAACTATTAATAATGAACAACACGTTCCTTAGATATTCCAATTTGGTTTGCGATACGCTGTTGAGTGATTCGCCGGTCATTTTGAATCAAATCATCGATGAGTTTGCGACGATTATCGTCTGAGGCAGTGATTGGTCGTCCACTGCGTGTTTTGTCAACAATTAAGGCTTTTCCAGGTTGGCAATCACGAAATTTTATTACCCAACGATTCACAGTAGACCTATCAACAGTATCGTCACAATAAACAGCCTTTAAACGACGATAAATCTCACTAGGATTCACTTTCTCAGCAGTTAAAAATTCGATAACAGCGCGTTGTTTAATTCTCGTTGACATAGCACCAGAACACGACGCCATACTTCCACTACTCAAAACAAACTGAATGAAAGCAACGCCTTCAAACTGCGCAGGCTTGTAGAGGAGAAATAGTACTTCCACATGCCACCAGGCGCGCTACTGAAGTTTATTTAGTTGTCTTCTACAAGCATGTGTGCATTACTTATCAGCCTACCCTCGTAATATTGAAAATATTGTAATACTATTTTTATATTTTGTTATGTTTAATATGAAGTTTATACAAATTAATTTAGTAATTAATTAATCATTAACTACTTGTAAATTGTTTAAAGTGAGATTTATCTATTGTTTTGTTATTGTTATGTTATTTTAATGTACCGAATTATATTAGTAAAACCTCATTATTGATTGATTAAAGGGTGTTGTGCATAATCGACTACTTTAAACAATCGACTTTTGTAGTCGTAGTCGGAACCTATAATCGACTACTTGTACTGCCCGTTCCTAAGCTTTGTGCAGCTGAGAGGAATGCATTACGTCACTACTACTGTGAGAGATTGCGTTAGTAGTAGTAACTTTTTACTTGTACTATGTTTGTAGTAGTCACGGGTACTATCCAAACTACATATATTGTGTGTCGCCGTCTACAACGAATAGTCTAAACAACACCCACGTATGTCACCGCACTAGGCAGCCTACTGCCTAGCAAATAGCAATGAGATGATTATTACAGTGTTATGACGGAGTAGCAGTCTGGTACTTCGTCTGTCTCCTTTATCCCGCAGCTGCACAAAGCTCGGATTCATACCGTAATAGCCAATTAAAAATATTTCCGACTACTTCGCATTTAGATAATCCGCAATTACATACATCTTATATTCATATAGAATAATATTCACAATTGCATACAATATTCACTGATACACAACAATCGATCGGTCGAGTCGGAACCAATAATCGATTATGTGTCGTCGATTATGTCGGCCGCATTGGCGTAGTTTGGTAACGTGCCTGCCTCTCATCATGCGGTCTTGGGTTCGAATCCCATTCAGGCACGGCATATTTTTGTATGTTACAAAAAATCATTTCATCCTTCACCGTCTGCATTAGAAGTAATTGCAGAACTTCTTCTTCTTCATGTACCATCTCCATTTCGGAGGTTGGCTATCATCATTGCTATTTTAACTTTGGAAGCCACAGCCCTGAAGAGATCAGATGACCCGACATTAAACCACTCTCTCAAGTTCCTAAGCCAAGATCTTCTCCTCCTTCCAACAGATCTTCTCCCTACAACTTTTCCCTGGATTATGAGCTGCAGAATCCTGTATCTTGGACCTCTCATGATGTGGGCGAGATATTGCAGTTTCCTGCTCTTCACCTCACGTAGAACCTTTAAACCTTTGTTCATTCTCCTCAAAACCTCCACATTTGTCACATGTTCTGTCCAGAATTGCAGAACAGTCAGACTTTAAACCAAAAAAAAAAAAAAAAAAATACTTGTAGTCTTGTGGGTCAACCAGCTGATTCTTGTAGCACTGTTGCCAAAAGCGTGATAAGTGTGTCATGTGTGTTGTTGAATGATTAAAGTAAATGCCGACTTCTACTTCAGATCTTCTTAACGCGCCCTCTCCGACCGGCGGTTGGCAATCATGACGGTTATTCGGACTTTGGACACTGCAGTTCTGAACAGCTCCGCTGAGGTACAACAAAACCATTCGCCAAGATTCTTCAACCAAGAAATTCTTCTTCTTCCCACATCTCTCTTCCCCTGAATCTTGCCTTGTATTATCAAGCGAAGCATTTCATATGGTCCACGCATTATATAACCCAGATATTCCATTTTCCTTTTTTGGATGGTGTAAAGAAGCTCCTTTTCTGTTCCCATTCTCCGCAAGACTTGTCTCGTTGGGTATTTTATCTTTCCTGGTAATTTTCAGCATGCACCTAAACAACCAAAAACGCATCTATCCACGTGATATTCATCTTTCAATATTTTAACGTCCAAGCTTTTGCGCCATACCTCAACACTGTTGAGATATGTAACATCGAATCATCCTCAATCTCAGATCAAGGCTCAAAAATTTACCTATAGAAAAATTTTTCATCTACTTTAGATACTACAGAGTGATTTTTTAATCCTGTTACCCAATTGTTAATGTCTGTTAATATTTTTCTAAAAAAAATAAATTTTGTTTTGTGACAATAAGTTGGTAGCCCTACTCAACCAGTATGGATATGGCAGTGTGAGTTGATTCTCCTTGAGCTGTGTAAAATTTTGTGCCATTTCCGGTCGTGCTACGAACAGAATGTCTTTTATCCTAAAACAATCTCTTGTTTAAATCTGGAGGCTGAAGCTCTAGAACTAATCGTATGTGATACGGATACAATTTCAATTTTTTAGCAGCTTTCTGAGCACTCGAACATGACAAATCAACATGCGAGGAAACTTTTTGTAAACTTTTCCATGGAGAATTGAGCAATCTTGTTTTCACATTCTCTTAACGTCATCTGCCAAAGAGTTGGTCGACCACTACATTTTCTGCTGCAAACAATACCTGCCTCTAAAAATCAGTTTGTTAGCCTAGAAATTGACTAGAATAGAGTGGAGGAACACCAAAAAATTTAATTTGAAATGATTCTTTTACACTCGCATACGATTTTGTAGCAAAATATTGTTCAAGAATGAAAACCCGTTGTTCTAGGGTAAAAGACATTCTGTTCGTAACACAACTGGAAACAGCACAAAATTTTACGCAACTCAAGGAGAATCAACTCAAACTGTCGTATCTATACCGGTTGAGTAGGGCTACCAACTTTGTGTCACAAAACAAAATATCCCTTTCTTAGAAAAAAATTACCAGACATTAACAATTGGGTAACAGGACTAAAAAATCACCCGGTACTTCCTAGTTACACCTCATTTGTATTGGTTCGTTTATTACAAAAGAACAAAGTCACATTACAAAATAATCGTTAATCACGTTTTAATTTCATTTTATTACGCTTCTCCCTCACAATTTTCCTTGCAGTGGAATGCTTTGGAAACTCATTTCAATCAAAAGTCTATTCTATAGTAGAAGTAATCGTTTCGCGATAGTCGATTACTTTACTATCAGCAGTCGACTTTATCGATGTTTTGGAAGAATCGATTATTTGTAATCGACTACGCACATCACTTTAGAGACAGTCAGAACTAAACGGCGTTAAGATGGTTATTATATTTACCGTAAGGAACGCTATTACCATATCACCCTTCTAGTTAGAGAAGAAATAATGTGATTTATCGACTTTGTTTAAAGTTTATTCATTCCTGATAACTTTACCAGGAATTAATTTTCAAGTTTTTATTGTGCTATGTGACTACCTTAAAAAACAAAAACGTGATATTTTAATGATAGCCCAACTCTTACAAGATATTTTATATTTTGTCCTGACACTGCATCGACCATATATTTATTTTTCTCAATAAAAAAAATAAAGTTTTTATTGTAAAATAATTTATGTAACTTAAGATTTAATTCAGTAAGTGCAATAAATAGTATGAAACCTTTATATGTTTTTATTTACCATAAGAAATAATAATATGTAGATTATACACTTTAAAATAAAGTAATAAATTTATTTTTTTAACTACTTAAGATTTTTTTGTTTACTAATTTAGTTGTCTAGCCTTTTCTTCTGTGTTATTGTACATTACGATATTCATTTATTAGATAGGTTTTCTTGATTCATCTATAGCTTGAGTCCCAGCTCCGTGTAGTTGTTGTGGAATGCAGTGCGTTGTTATAGTAGTGGGAGAATGAATGAGTGTTAGTAGTGTTTCACAGCTGATGCATTTGTAGTGGTAGCGTGTACTAACTAGACTAAAAAAATATTCTTATCCGGCGCATTAATTTAACAAATACCTACCGGGTTTTTAATTTGGTCGGATTCATAATATATAACTTGCTAATTTATATCGAAATATGTAAATAAATAAATGTAATAAATACAAACAAATATGTTAAATACAGAAAGTTTGAAAACGAATGTTTTGTATCAGAGTAATACAAAAATTGTTCTCCCAGCATGCGTCACTCATTAAATATACCTCACCCGTACCCTTCACCCTGCAACTACATGGAGCTTGGAACCGCACAGTACTTTCCAATGAAATATTCCTTCTGGTGGATTAATGATGATACGTAAAGTTGTAAATTTAAAAAATGTTTGACTTTAATCAGTTCAGATTGTCTTTTGTGTAGGTGATCAGCCGAAAGGCTGGTTTAAACCTCTAGAGGTTTACTAGGTAAAATAGGAGTGAGGTGGTTTACCATTGCTTTCCTTACTGAGTGGAAAAGTATGCTTATTAGCATGCCAGGCTCTCCTAAATAGCACATATTTTCCACTCTGCAAATGACATCTTCTCTTCATTCACCACAGGGTCTGGCTGTATAATGAAATTTTATTACTTTCAGAGGAGATAGCTGTTATTAGTGTCTTTTACCCATTAAGGCTCGGCATATTTTCATACGTTTCAAAAATTCATTTCATCCTTCACTGTCTGCATTAGCAGTAATTGCAGAACAGTCGGACGTTAAACAAAAAAAACTTTTGTTGTTAAATACTTAAGTCATTTAATTGGCTGGCCATGTGATAAGAAACAGAACTATTTTTTGTAGCCATGGCGCTAACAGATTTAGTGCAAATAATTGCCCTTTGAAAACAGATGGAGTCTTAAATTATTTTCACTCGAAGTGAGGAAGGCTATTATTATAAACCATCTCACTCCTCGTTTTACTTAGTAAAACCTCTAGAGGTTTAAACCAGCCTTTCGGCTGATGACCAAAACCTATTTTACGCAGATTGCCTATTTACGATAATGGGGGTAGCCTCCAACCTGATACAGTCTGGATACTCCTTTAATACCTACAATTTTAGTACAGTAGTAAGGTACATTTTTTTTAGTTTACAGTAGTCCCTCGGTATCCGCGGGGGTTACGTTCCGACGGGTCACCGCGGTTCGTAAAACCGCGGATAATGATACCTTATATGAACGAAAAGATCGATTTAGGTTCTGAAGAAAAATTCTTGTAGTCGTTTTAAGTGTTTAATAGTTTTAGGAACATTTTACCATTATTATAATTATGAATAGCAAAATTAAAGAAAAACTGTACAGGATACTGTGAAGGAAGGCTGTAAATACTGCGTGATCTTTATGTTATTTTATGTATTTTTATGTGTTATTTATGTCTATGTGGTGTATGTTAAGCTCAGCGGCTGACTGTTTTTTAAAGAAGAAAGAATGACTACGTTAAGTTGTAATGGTGCGGTATACTAAGGCGAAATTATCTTGCTGTTCTACTGTACCACCTCGCATCCTTGCGACCACCCATAGTACTGGGTGGAGACGGCGGGGTGTAGGGGAGTTTGGGAGCCCCAAAAAAAAATAAAAATAAAAAAAAATATTTATTAATAAACTGTACGCATAAAAAAATTTTAAGTTGCTTTAAAATAGTTAGTTATGGCTGTTTGCTTCTTCTTCTTCTTTTCAAACTCCTTGTGGACTTCTTCGTATGGTATCATCAGCTCCTGGAGTCCTCTTTTGAATTGAAGGGCTCTTTTCATGACGGTATCCGTCTCCAACACGTGATCAGCGAGCTGTATTGTTATGCTGAGGATCTCGTTGATGGTTCGTGAAGAATGCTTGGCTTCGTTTCAGGATCGTCAAACAAATAAATAACAGTACGTATGTACGAAGAAGTTAAACTGATACATGGAGGAAAACGTACGGAGAAATTACAATATGGCGTCAGGGCGTACGTATTGTGGTGGGGGGTGGGGGTTGTAGTGGTGGGGCCCGGTACCCGGTGACGCGCTCACTACGTACTGTACGTGGAAATGATGCTTGGCCATGGCGGCCGTTGTCATACTAGTGTGCGACTCAACATGATACGAACGCCAAAACATTTATTCAAACGCACATGTTTGTGTTTGAATAAATGTTTTGGTCAAACGCACATGTGTTTGAATAAATGTTTTGGTCAAACGCACATGTGTTTGAATAAATGTTTTGGTCAAACGCACATGTGTTTGAATAAATGTTTTGTTCAAACGCACATGTGTTTGAATAAATGTTTTGGTCAAAAGCACATGTGTTTGAATAAATGTTTTGTTCAAACGCACATGTGTTTGAATAAATGTTTTGGTCAAACGCACATGTGTTTGAATAAATGTTTTGGTCAAACGCACATGTGTTTGAATAAATGTTTTGGTGTTCCCACCTCCCACCAAGTACGGTGTACACAAGGTGAGATTACGTATAGGTATCGGATGAACTAATGTCCTATAACCGAGCGAGTAAGAGGGTGATATGTGGTATAACTACGCATGCGCTCAAAGGTCTTTACCGTTATAATTCAGATCTGAAAACATAATACAGTCGTTATCTTGCTTGTTAGTTTACTGCATGCATAAACGCTTGCTCACAACAATGAGTAAAATTAAAGACAATGTTATTGGAACGGCGCATATGGCTTGTGTGAGTGAGAGCGTTATGCATTCTCTCACTCCCACGGCTAGGGGACATTAGTTCATCTGAATACTATACGTATTTTCTGCCCATAACAGACAGGTGGAGTGTCAAATTATTTACACTCAATCTGTTCATTGCAGGGCTAAAATAAATAGTTCTGTTTCTTATTACATGGTCAGCCAATTAAATAACTGAATCATTTAAGAACAGAAGAGTTAGAGGTGCAAAAGACACTAATCAGAGTTGTATCCTCTGAAAGTAATGAATTTCATTATACAGCCAGACCCTGTGGTGAATGAAGTGAAGGTGTCATTTGCAGAGTGGAAAATCTGTGCTTTTCAGAGGGCTCGGCATGCTGATAAGTGTAATTTTTCACTCAGTGAGGAAGGCACGGGTAAACCACCTTACTCCTTGTTTTACTTAGTAAAACCTCTAGAGGTTCAAACCAGCCTTTCGGCTGATGACCTAAACAACTTACGGTATTTTAAGGTTTTGGGCTCACGGACAAAGTCAGCGGATACCAAGGGATTACTGAAGTCTATATGTAAAGTCGCATCAACATTTTGGTTATAAGTGACCTACGGTGAGTCATCTAACTTTAATGGTGGGTTTTGAATTGTTGTATTAATTTATAGATTCTAGCCGGGAATCGAATCCGGGATCTCCACGTTTATTTTATTTTATTTCAGTACGTTTGATCTAATATTACACATTTATGTTCCAGGTCTTTATTTTTTGGAAAATCCATTAGTTACCCATTCTGCTAATTGCGGAAATCTTGGACAACTAAATAGTACTGCTGGTTATAATAATAAAACTACAAAAGAACACCTGAAGAATGATACTCTTACATTACCAACATTACAGGTTTTTAGATGTTCAAACTGTGATAGAGTTTACAAGAAAAAACAAGGACTTTCTCAACATCTTAGATTAGAATGTGGTAAAGAACCAGCATTTCAATGCTCTGTCTGTTCAAAAAAAAGCCATCGCCGTGGTACTATCAAAAAACATATGTTAAATGTTCATAAAAAATTGGAAACTGTTCTACAAATTCACCATATTGATTATAACGTGAATGATAAACTGAACGAGTCTAACTATTTCAGTGGTGATTTGTGCGTAGAAACTGTTCTGGAAGAAGATTAATTTTTGTTTTAGTTTTGTATTCATTTATTTTGTTACCTAAATATAAATTAAAAGAAGTATTAAATTATTGTTTCTACATGATTTGGTGATATTTATATGAAAATTAGAAACTTCTGATAAAATCTTATTAGAATTATTATCTATGTAGCCAAAATTCGGAATAAAAATTTAAATCTCATTAAAATTGTCTGCTTAAATAATTAATTGTTAGCTAATTTTCATCGTATTGGGTTATTTAAAATCGGATTTGAACAAATGTAATATTGTGTCCACTGTAAAATACTTAATATACAGGGTTTTCATAAAAAAATGTGCGGTTTCGAAATGGTTTAAAAAAACCGAATTATTTACAGTTAATGTTGTTTATTCATCTAATTTGTCGTCTCAAACAGTTTTTTTACATAATTAATAAATTTCAATATGTGCGCCCTTAGTCGCTCGATAAATGTCCAAACGATACTCAAATTCTCTCCAAACATTCGTTAACATTTCTTTGGTTATGGTTGTCATTGCTTCATTAATCCTGTTTTTTAAGTGGTTCAGGTCGTGAATTTTTTGTGAATAAACTACGCTTTTGATGTACCCCCACAAGAAAAAATCACAAGGTGTCAGGTCTGGACTCTTTGGAGGCCACAGCATAGGTCCTTGCCGGCATATTTATCGATCTCCAAATTTTTCGTTCAAAGCGTCCGTGACCAATGCACTGAAGTGTGGGGGAGCGCCATCTTGTTGGAAATGAAGTTGATAAATGTTTTCGAGTTCATCTAGCTTAGGAAAGCAATAATTGGTTAACATGTCAAGATACACAACTCCATTAATTGTTTTTTCAGCAAAAAGAAAGGCCCTATTTCACGATTATTCATCACACTACACCAAACATTAACTTTAGGCGAATCACGTTGTTTCTCAACAATTGTGTGTGGGTTTTCAGAGCCCCATATTCGTAAATAGTGTGTTTCATATGTCTTTATGTGTCTTTCATATGTGCCTGAACCACTTAAAAAACAGGATTAATGAAGCAATGACAAACATAACCGAAGAAATGTTAACGAATGTTTGGAGAGAAGTTGAGTATCGTTTCACATATTGAAATTTAGTAATTATGTAAAAAAACTGTTTGAGAAGACAAATTAGATGAATAAACAACATTAACTGTAAGTAATTCGGTTTTTTTAAACAATGTTCGAAACCGCACCATTCTTTTATGAAAACCCTGTATTTTTTATGATGATTAATAGAATAAAAATTTAGTGAGCCGTTTCTGATCAAATATTTCATTTCGAAATTTTATATCGTGAAAAGAGAATGATTTATTTATTTATTTATTAAACGAACTCTAATATAAACAATTGTACCAAAAATGTCATTAAGCTATCTCAAAATATTTTTGAAATGTAAATTTTTTTGTTAAAAATTTGTGATTTTTAATTATTGTTAATTACTTGGTGATTTATTTGTTTATTTGTACTATCGACCCCTTCGAATGACTCGGTTTTAACTGAAATTTTTAAACATTTTAGTAAGGTAATTGAATATCAAGTAGCGAATTACTGACATGTCCTATACTCCTCCTGGAGTCTCCAGGGCGCAAAAAAAAAACCATTTTTGTATATGCTTACTGTAGCAGAGACCGTACTGTAATTACTTGTTATACAGTAAGTTTTTTTCAGCCTGAGCTGAAGATACATTTTAAAACTAAATAAATAAATAAAATAAATTTGAACAAGTTAATTAAAACGTTGTCATGCCAAAGAGTTGATTTTTTGTCGATGATCTCTATAATCAGTTTTAAATTCTGTGATATATTTTTAATTTGTTTGTAAGTTAACTATTAATTCTGTGAATAATTTTCTAGTCATTTATATGCTGTGTATTAGTAAGCATTTATTTTTTGTTATGTTTATTGAAGTTATCTATGAATTGTCAAGTAATTTTTCATATTGCTGGATTGATTTTTTCTGCCATTATTGTTTCAATTTTTTCTTAATTGTGTCTGTTATTGGTTTCGCCGTACATACACTATTTTTATCTTTCAATTCGTTTTTCTTAAGGGGAGATGGCACGATGGTTTTAACTCGAAATTTCGATTTTTTTGGTTTTTATTATTTTTAATAGTTTAGACCTAGATCTACCAGAAAAAACATTAAATTACGCCAAAAAAATATTTTTTTTAATAAAAAAATTATGTTTTTATCAAGTTTACACAGAAAAATTATCATGTTACCAAAAACGAATATTTTTCATAATTTTATACTGCTCGTTTTAGTGCAAAGAGAATTTTAGTTTTTAAAATATCTGCATCACTGTATTTTGTATTCTCAGCTGTTGGTTCAGCTTTCTAAACAAAACTGTTGATGGGAAATTTACTTGTTTGTGTACATTTTCTTTTTTATTTGTACCTTCTTGTTTCTTGCGTTTTCCCGTAAATTTTTATTTTTAACACTAGGTACATTTTTCTCAGAAACCAATAAACCTACCTGGGTGAAATTTTTACCAGTTAATTATCTTGTATATTCACATATACCGACATTTTTATGACTTCCTCAGGTTCCAAAAATTGGTAATATGTAAAAAACGTAGAACACAATTTGTAAAAATGTTATTTTATTCGTAATAATTTAAAAAAATGGTATGGTCCAAAGATTAAATTGAAAAAATGTCAGTAGCTCGAGAAGAAACCGACACCAATGTTGTGTAAAGTTTGTTTTCCCTATCTTTTACCAATCCTACGAAAAATGTACCTAAAAATAGCAAATTTAACATTGGCGGGATACAAAGTACAGTCTCTTTCTAAATTACTTTACTTTTAGTTTGTTCGGTCTAATACATGTTTCGTTTTATTCCTGTAATCTCGAACGCCTTCGTGTGTTCTCAACTACTGTTTAAATTTTTGTAGTTTTTTTTTTTTTTTGAGAGGTTCTGTGAAACTTATAAATACCTGTAGAGAACTATTTAGTTTTAGTTTGTAATTAGTGGCTATCATAATAATAATAGTAAGAGTAGGCCTAACGAAGAAAAAACAGAAATGTATTAGGTAGGCCTACTTAATATAATAGTAGGGATACACTATGTAAGAGTATTTTGAAATCCACTAAAAAATGTAGTAGATCTGTGTTCATTGTTCAATATTTTTATCATGGCACTTTTTTCAATAAATATTTAACTATATTTGTTTTTTTGTCTTCGTATTTTAATCCTGAATCTTATTCATAATATTTTTTTATCAATTGTCAATATTGATAAGGTTTTCTTACCTGTCTTTCATGTCGATTTTTCGCAAACATGATTTTAGCGATTGGGGTCTGTATGTGTGTGTGTGTGTGTGCGCGCGCGCGCGCGTGAATGAAGTATCTCAAGAACGGAACATCGTACCAAGTTGAAACTTAAAACTTAAGTTAGGTACTACTAGGTCCGATTTAAATATTTTCATCAAAATCTGTCAACCGGAAGTAGTAGTTTATTCGTGTAATTTTACACATTTTTACAATTTTCTCAAAAACGGCTCCTACGATTTTTCTAAAAATCGTCTAATTTAATACATTTTTTATGGGGTTATTGAGATATTTTGTTCACACTCACACACACAGACCAATTGCTAAAAACATGTTTTTTGAGTTCACGGAGTCTGGAATGTTTTTATTCAGTGAAAACTTGATTTCGAAAACTTGACATGAAAATAACGAGAAATTGATGTTTTTGGACCAATTTTGTCAAATTTAGAAATTGTTATAATTTTGTAGGCTAATAACAGGTAGTACTAAATTTTCAATAAAAACAAGGTATAAAACAAACCTTACCCAGGTATTTATTCAACTCGCTATAAATTTCCGAGTTTCTAAATGGTTATTTTCATGACGTTACAATTGAGGAGGTAAGTGTAATAAGGTAAATTCTGGAAAAGTAATTTTCAGAAACTGACCTGTGAATATTTTACACATGTTAACAATATGATATTATTAAAAGGTTTTTCATACAATGAAATTTGTTAAATCAACAAAATATTTTTCAATTTTTTTCAATTTATTAATTATTTAAAGTCGCCTTAAAAGCTTGGTCATTAGTGACTGCTGTGGGTTACGGAACATTGGGTCGTGACTTGTTATAATTCCTGGACCCTAGATGGGAATCGAACCCGCGATCTCCGCGTGGTAGGCCAGCGCGCTTCCACTACGCTACGGAAGCGGTCATTTTTCAATTTAATTATATTATTTATTTTAATGAAATGAAAAATTGTCATTCCTCAATAGAGATTCATTAAAAATAGTGACAATATTATAAATATTAAAAAAATTTCAGCGAACACCATTATTACAAATTCTCTAGTAATAATACTTACTTAATGCAATGGGTCATTAGATACATTATTATTAAACCATTCTTGCTCTTCTAGGTCTTGGGTTCGAATCCCAATCAGGCACGGCATATTTTCATACGTTACAAAAAAAAATTTCATCCTTCACCGTCTGCATTAGCAGTAATTGCAAAACAGTCGGACGTTAAACCAAAAAAAAAAAAAAAATTTCTAGGTTATGTACAGCCAAGACAAGTGATACTGGATGATATTTATGTTCTATGGAAAATGTAATATCTCTTCTGTGCACATAGAGGAAAAACTTATCAACCAAAAGAGATATCACAATAATTTTTTTATCCGCCGATAAAGAGCAGCGATCTACATCATTTTAACATTTTTACTGAAAAAGAGCAATTTTGCGGTATTGACCTTATTCGACCCGGGTCTCGGGTTCGAATCCCATTCAGGCACGGCATATTTTCATACGGTGCAAAAGTCATTTCATCCTTCACCGTCTGCATTAGCAGTAATTGCAGAATAGTCGTACGTTAAAAAAAAAAAAAAAAAAATTCGGCCCGCCACCTCAATTAATTTTTTTTTCCTAATTGTGTACGTTGCAATCTGTTCAATTTAGAACAATAAGCAACCCCATGACCCAATGAGATGAGGATGATGTGTATGACGTGTAAATGAGGTGTAGTACAGACCCAGACCGACCAGTCCTGAGAGAGTATGGTTAATTGAACCCCAACCATCAAAGTACACCGGCAACCACTGTCTAGTATTCAAATCCGTATAAAAGTAACTAACTTTACTAGGATTTGAACCAGGAACCTTCGTCTCCGAAAATCAGCTAATAAACAGCTGATTTTGGCGACGACTTTACCTCTAGACCAACCCGGTGGGATTAATCAATTAATTTGATTTAATTTCTGATCAATTAAATTTTTTTAGAGTACGTATAAGTATAAAGTTACGGCTTATCACTGTTGTTTAGTACTGGTTGAGATAAACATATGGTGCTACGGATTTTCAATATGGTGGTCAACTACAATTCAGACTACTAGATTTTAAGGTGACGTATATAAATTTTAAAATTTATTATATAACGGAAAATATTTTTTATAATTTTGATGTCAATAACAAAATGATGAATTTGATTTCAGATAAACGTGTCCGATTAGTAAAAGAATTGAACAATCGTGGATTATCTTTATGGATACCAACATCACAAAATTATTACCAATATTCATGGAACAATAAAGATATTTCAGCTCCTCCGTCTCCATTGTCTTGCTCTTCCACTTCACCTTCAATTTCGCCTTATCATAAACCATATGGTTGCCAAAATTGTGGCAAACGATATCAATCGAAAACTAGTCTTAGTTTACATACACGGTTGGAGTGTGGTAAAGAACCCATGTTTCAATGTAAAGTTTGTCTTCGAAAATTTCATCAAGGTGGTAGTTTAAATAGGCATATTAGAACGCTTCACAGGCATAATAGTTTAGAAAATAATTTCAGTCATTAATATCCACTTTAAAAAGTTGTTTTACTAAAAAACTTTACTTTTACACAACAACCCTGCTAACCCGAACTCATTTATATATTTTTTAAACATACTTTTTACTTACAAATTGTGATTTCAAATAAAAACGAAGTACAGTAAAACCCAGCTTAACCAAAATATTGGGAGCGGACCGATTTTGGATTTCAGATCGAAATTTCGGATAACAGGCAGCTGAAGTCTTCAATTATTTGCACTCGATCTGTTAGTTCCATGGTTACAAAAATAGTTCTGTTTTTTATCACATGGTCACCTAATTATATGTCTGAAGCATTTAACAACAGAAGAGGTAGAGGTGTAAAAGACACTAGTCACTGTTATCTCCTCTGAGAGTAATGAATTTTATTATACAGTCTGACCCAATAGTGAATGAAGTAAAGGTGTTATTTGAAGGGTGGAAAGTAGATGCTTTTCAGAGGGCCAGGGATGCTGAGAAGCATACTTTTCCACTCAGTGAGGAAGGCAAATGTAAACCACCTCACTCTTCATTTTACTACTTGGTAAATCCTCTAGAGCAGGGCTGTCCAACTGGCGGCCCGAGGGCCGCTGGCGCCCCGCCAGGCTATTCTGTGCAGCCCGCAGATGGATTTGCAAAACTTAAAAAAAAATTATAATAACTGAAAAATATAGATAGACAAGCCAATATAGATATTTTTTTAAAATATAATAAAGTTATGCAAGATTTGATAATGTATCTGTCAGTTGAAGCCATCAAACAGCCTCAAAATGCACAATTTCGCATCTAATTTAAACATTATGCGGGACGGCCCAAACCCCCCTTCCATCCTTCTTAAAATAAATTTCTCTGAACCTGCACCACGAACATTGGTGTGGCCCGCGACTTGACCCAAAGATCGAGTTTTGTCCCCCCCCTACCGTTGCAAGTTGGACAGCCCTGCTCTAGAGGGTGAAAATGCAGAAATTTCAAGAGAACAAATTATAATATTGTCATAAATTAATATTACTTTACAGATGTTTTAAAATAGGATGAGAGTAAACTTACACAATGATTTAGCACAGGGAAATTTTTAATGTAATATTCCCTGCAGTGTTTCACCAGCTGGGAAATTTTTTATGTGATATTTCCCTGCAGTGTTTCACCAGCTGGGAAATTTTTAATGTAATATTTCCCTGCAGTGTTTCACCAGCTGGGAAATTTTTATGTGATATTTCCCTGCAGTGTTTCACCAGCTGGGAAATTTTTAATGTAATATTTCCCTGCAGGGAAATTTTTTCTTATAATGGAACAGCTGATTTATTTTAAATATTTACTTTTATTGTTAAACATTTTGTTCTTATTTTATTCCTTTTCGTATTTGGAGTGGAAAATGGGGTTACGGGGAATGATTTACCTTCTTTATAAATTCTCCACACACAACTAATACTAACACCAGTCGCTTTTCCCGTTTTTTCAACCAGCTCTTGAACGGTAAGAGCATTTCCTTCGCTTTCCATAAAATAATTAAAAACGTTAAAAATTACCTCACGTGTTTGCCCATGAATAACCTTTGACCCCACCAAGTTTACTTTGTTCCACAAGAGGCATTGTAACATACAACCATTATTCCGCTGCAGGATATAACACAACTGTTAGAATTATGATTACTTTACAAAATGTAGAAAAGGTAAATTTAAAAATGCAACAGAAAAAAATTTCCCTTATGAATTGTTTTTGCACTCTCATCCTATTAATCTTACGGTATCTTTATTTAATTATTTACAGTGTTTTTAAAAAGTGTAAGATTTTGGATGGAACCGTTTTTTTCTGGAAACATCACCCCATTATTTTATTAGAAGCATGTCCTGGAGGTGAAGAGAAGTAAATGAATTACCGGAATAGTGAAAATTTAAATTAGTAATTTATTTCGTTGGATACCTAAACGATGCAGCGTGTTTAAATGCTGTACTGTGTGTAGGCTATACACAATATTAAAATGTAGTAATCCCAAAATTAAATAACAAGTTTTCGGATCCGTTTCAGTTAAACAGATTTTGGATAACCGGGGTTTTACTGTAATTTTAAAATGGGAAAATATATTTTATATATTATTTTATTTTACTATCGCATCAACAGTTTGGTCTTTAGCGACTACTGTGGGTTTCAGTACTGTAACAGAATTTAAACGTGTTAAAATTTCCTGACCCTAGCCGGAAATGGAACCCGGAACCTTACGCTTTGTAGGCTAGCGCGCTTGTCACTAAGCCACGGAGGCGGCCAAAAAATACTTTTAATAGACTTTTTAATTATGAAAATTCAATTTAATTGTTGTTGAAAATGGAAAACGAACATAATCAAGTTGTTAATTATGTTGTTGTTGTTGTTTAGGTCATCAGCTGAAAGGCTGGTTTGAACCTGTAGAGGTTTTACTAAGTAAAACAAGGAATGATGTGGTTTACAATTGCCTTCCACACTGAATGGAAAAGTACGCTTATCAGCATGCCGGGCCCTCTGAAAAGCACATATTTTCCTCTCTGCAAATGACACATTCACTTCATTCACCACAGGGTCTGGCTGTATAATGAAATTCATTACTTTCAGAGGAGACAACTCTGATTAGTATCTTTTACACCTCTACCTCTTCTGTTCTCAAATGATTCAGTCATTTAATTGGCTGACCATGTAATAAGAAACAGAACTATTTATTTTAGCCCTGCAACGAACAGATCGAGTGTAAACAATTTGACACTCCACCTGTCTGCTATGGGCAGTTCTTAATTATATAATTAAAATTAATTATTACTTGGCTGCATAGAATTACTAATTATTTGCTGTTGTAATGCCGAAAACCTTGATTATGTCGCAATATTTCGCCAGCGCATCATAAATATATGACGCCTTTGAGCGTAAAAAAAGGCGTCATATATTTTTGCTTGTGATACTAGTCAGTATGATTTTAAATTTTTTAAGTGATGTATAGAAAACATGTTCTGCATTGGGGCTTTCTACACCCTTGTGCGGAAATACAGGCGATGATAACCGCCATGGTTTTTCCGCCTTAAAAAAAAAAGAAAAAAGCATTTGAGCGTAGTGTTGTTGTGCTCCTCTACGTACTGCAATGCTTTTACTGGTTCTGAATAAAACAACTTCGTCTGAATTTTTACAGCCATAACCTTCACCATGTTATATTCGCGTTATATTAAATTTAGGTATTTTAAGGTTTTTTTGGCCGACTCCGTAGCGTAGTGGTTAGCGTACTAGCCTACCACGTGGAGTGCCCGGATTCGATTCCCAGCCAGGGGTCGGATGTTTTCCCCAAGTCGAAACCCAATGTTCTCGATGCATTACCCACCGTAGTTGCTAATTACCAACCACTTGATTCCACTTTAAATGTTTAAAAAATATATTTTGTGTTGTACACATTTTTTCGTATAATCCGAACAGGTCCCGGTCTCAATTAGTTCGGATTACCGGGGTTGTTGTGTATCTTAAAAAACCAACTAAGAACAATCTTGTCAAATTTTATAGACTCTACTTGATGTAAAAATAGTTTGCTTCGACAATAATTATCTATAAACAAGTTATTTTATGATTATGAAATTTTTGTTAAAAACTTTTTAAACCGTTAACAATATTGTAAAATAATCTAATAAAGCTTTTCTTTAATTGAAGAGGTAGTTATTCTGATCGAAAAGTGTAGGTAATTTTATAACTTGATATAACATATCTAGATATGCTTAGTTTACCGACTATCCGCTATTTTGTTTTTAACTATGATAAGTTTTATTTTAGACTCGGTTAAACGAGTTTAGTTGTACTTGGGTACAGTGCACACCGGGTGGACTAAAGAAAGGCGAAAAGCCTTAAGTGAGCGAATGCGGAAAATGTGGGCTGCAAAAAGAGCTTCCAGATACATCTGAAGTCACCTCACGTGGTCTAAAATACTCGTATGTAAAAACATGTAATCAGAAACCATAAATTTTGGCCTACTCAAAGAATTTTCAAGAATATTTTTGCTGTTACCAACTTAGAATTTGATTCTGTTGGGTTTCTTGTACGCGAAAGGCATTTATTTGTATGAAGGGAAGAAATACTGCAACCTTACATACTTGAAACTCCAGAATGAGAGCTTCCCTTTAGATTAACAACAATTTCATGTAAATTGGAAAAAGTTCACCCAAGTTAAGATTTCAGAAACCCCTACCTTTATTTTAAAAGTGGCGGTTACATTTTAAAATAATTTTATTCAGGATTTTATAAAAATAATAGCTACATTTATGAACTCAAATTTTTTTTTACTGATTTCCAACAAATTTTTTTATAGTAGGGCTCTCTTTCCGTTGCCCCTATGGTTGTTGATTTAAAATAATTTTTTTTTAATTTTAAATTTACAAATTTTTGCACAATAGTTAATGTGTACCTATCGGTTACGTTTTGCGTATGAAATTATAGAAACGTGAATAATGAACACACTTTTTTTTAGTTCAATATAATTTTAAGCTTAAATTTGGGAGTTCAGATTAATTACTTATTTTTTTAGTTTTCACTGCCATTATCTTAAGTATTTAAGTAATTTGTTTGCTTTTATTTTAAAATTTTGTGGAGTAAAACACAAAAAATTTTGCAGTACTGAAATTGATTTTCGACCACTTCAGTACTTAATTAAATTTGATTATCAATAGAAAGTTCGACTTCCGGAAAGGATTTAAAAAATTTATACTCCATGTATAATTATAATAATTACATATGTAATAATATAATTATAATTATACATTTATGCATAATTATAATTATGTATTAAATGTAGACTAGTATAGTCTACTACTTGATGTGATAAATACGAGTTAAGTTTTACATTTTTTAAGTTTTATTTTTATATTTTCTAGCTTAAGAAAAGGTAATTTTATGAGATTTCTTTAATTCGATTATAAAAGTGGATCACTTATAGTCGCTTTTTGAGAATTAATCACGGATCCTTTGCCTTAGAAGTCAAATACAATAACCACTGGATCACTAAAACTTTTAATTTGTAACTTATTTTCTACTAAGTATTGTTTTAGGTGAATTAACGTTAATTTGTGTAAGTGTTTGGGTCATTTAATTAAAGTAATATTAACAATTAGGGTAGGAGGTTGTTGCCACTCTCGATTCTAATATTTATTTTCTGATCAATCTTTTGCTGATCTCATTTAAAAATATTTAACGGAAAAACAGTAGATTTCTGCGTATGTTTTAAGATATATGAATTTTCTTATGTAAAGGTTGTTTCAAAAAGGACGCAACTCGTTTGCATTTGACATGAATGTAGTACAAAAATATAAATTTTACTTGTGTTGCTGTTTAAATGGCCAGCCGAAAGGCTGGTTTGAACCTGTAGAGGTTTTACTAAGTAAAACGAGGAGTGAAGTGGTTTTTTACCCTTGACTTCCTCACTGAATTGAAAGGTGTCCTCTGGAAAGTATCTACTTTCCACCCTGCAAATGACACCTTCACTTCATTCACCGCAAGGTCTACCTGTGTAATGATGAAATTCATTACTTTCAGAGGAGACAACTGTGACTTTTACTGTACGAATCTGAGCTTTGTGCAGCTGCGGGATGAAGGGGACAAACGAAGTACCAAACTGCTGCTACGTCATAACACTGTACTAATCATTTCATTTGACACCTCAATTTGCCTCAGGGCAGCATTCCTAAAAATGAGACCTCTTCTATCGGCCCGCGACCTGAGCCTCGAAACTAGGACCCGCCTCTTGAAATGCTACGTCTTTCTCATCCTCTTGTATGGAGTAGAGGCGTGGACACTCACCAAAGAGTGTGAGACCCGTCTACAAGCGTTTGAAATGTGGACCTACCGGAGGATGCTTCGAATACCATGGACAGACAGGGCCACAAATATGGAGGTCCTCAGAAGAATGGGGAAAGAGATGGAAATCCTGCAGAGCGTAAAGATAAGAAAACTGACATACCTTGGACACATCATGAGGGGGCCTAAATATATATGAGATTCTGCATCTCATAATTCAAGGGAAACTCGTTGGTAAACGCTCGGTGGGACGCAGACGAATATCCTGGATAAGAAACCTGAGAGAAGCGTTTAACTGCTCGTCGCATGACCTGTTCAGAGCAGCAGTGGACAAGGTGCGACTGACCATGATGATAGCCAACCTTCGTAATGGAGAAGGCACCTGAAGAAGAAGAATCATTTCATTGCTCTTCGCTAGGCAGTAGGCTGCCTAGTGCGGTGACATACGTGGGTGTTGTTTTCACTATTCACTGTAGACGGCGACACCGATTATATGCAAACTTTCAGCCGTTCTTAGTTTGCTCCTACTGTCAACAAACAAAAGCCAGCTACTACAGGGTGCACACTAGAGTCCGCGACTTTATGGATGTCGTATTCCTATTAAGTTAACTAAGATTTAAATTATAAGTACTTAAAGTACTGAAAACAGCAGTCATGATATGCTGAAGGCCTAATAATTTCATTTAGGCTATAAAAATACTTTTGAAAGTACAGTAGAGTACCCATTTTCCGTGGATCGTTTAACCGGGGTTTGGATTAACCGTGCGATCACTAGAAATTTTTAATTTTTTTTTTGTTTAACGTCCGACTGTTTTGCAAATTGCTGCTAATGCAGACGGTGAAGGATGAAATAAATTTTTTGTAACGTATGAAAAAATGTCATGCTCGAGTGGGATTCGAACCCAAGACCGCGTGATGATAGGCGAGCTCGTTACCAACATCGCCAACGCGGCCGGCTAGAAAAATTAATTATGTATGTACTGTATAACTTTTACAAATTAAAACTTTTCAACTCCCGACATTTTCGTCATCGTAATTATCACAATTATTGTGATTTACTACGATAATATTGTTCGATTACGACAACAATGAGTAGGTACATTAATGTAGACATAAACTAATTTCGTATCGTAGTATTCTTGTTTCGTATCGAAACAAAGTAAAAAAACAAATTTTTTGTGATTTTTTTTGTTACGTAGTTTAAGGTAAGATTTATATAAATTTATGTACTAGTAAATATTTTTATTTCAATACAATTTGTTTATATATTTCCGATATCCGATAGTATTAACATGTATTAATCAGTAGAATAAAACATACGCGTAACTGGTGGTTTTGTTTATGACGTAGGTGGTCTCGACCGATTGGGTTGTATTATCCTTGTTTTCCGGTTATCCGGTATTGTTATCCCCCCAATTACCATGGATAATCGGTATTATACTGTATTTTGTTGTTACTTTTTAATCAGCGTGTACTCATTTTTATGTAATGCGCATGCTCAGTGACGTCATTATTTGTTTACATTAGGAGCAAACTAATAGAGGCTGGATTTTAGTTTGGATAGTACCCGTGACTACTACAAACATAATAATACTAGTAAAACAATACCAATCTCACACAGTAGTAGTGACGTAATGCATTCTTCTCAGCTGCACAAAGCTTAGGAACGGGCAGTATCTTTTACTTCTCTACTTCTTCTTTTGTTAAATGCTTCAGTCATATAATTGGGTTACCATGTGATAAGAAACTGAACTATTTTTTGTAGCCCTGGAACGAACAGATCGAGTGCAAATAATTTAACACCGTCTGCCTGTTTTGGGAAAACGTAATACATATCTTTCTCATTTTATTTTGGTCATGGGGTTGCTGATTGTTCTTTTATTGAACAGATTGCAACGTACAGGTCATTTGTTTTAGCTAGAAGCTTTCCCTCTAACGCTGTCTGCCGCTTAGCTGTTCTGTTTAGTGGTGGGGGAAGCACCTCGTAGTTGTAACATAGTATACGGTTAGAAAGAGAGGGAATGATCATTAAGTGAGAAGGAGACAACACTTTCCCCTTTGATACTATCCCTACTCTACCTACTCACCCTCCCCTTGCAAGCTTCTTCCTAAAACAAACGAACTATACACAAATTAGAAATTTAAAAAATAATGTTACGGTTGTGCGCTTTTTGAAATATCTGTTATTAAATAGATATTTAAACGTATTTGATCAGAATGGACGTTGCTTTTTATTGATATTATTTTATATTGTTCATTTTATTCAATAACTACAATAAGTATATTAGGTAATGTAGAATTAAGTCTAGCCAGATCTTGGATTTATTTTAACCATTTTTTTTATTGTGAAAGATACAGGTTCGAATTTTGATTAAAAAAAATTCTACAGATGTAATTATTTATTAGGGAAGTACAGTAGTAAGTTGTATTATTATATTGTATCAGTGCCATACATTTTTTTATTTTATATTTTATTTTATCTGTGATCTCTTTGTTACTCATGCATATGGACGCTAGTCAATACAAAAACAATTAAAAAGACTTGTTTCTCTTCTATGTTTCATCTTTCATAAACTTTTAAATATTTCATTTAAATCATTGTCTTATAAAATTCTATCAATATTATTATTTTTTTTTTTATTTACAGAGGTAAAATAAATTTTTAAATTTCAGTCCATCTCGAGAATTCTCGAACTCTCTTTCCTTTTAGACAGTGTCACAATATATTTACTTGTAACACATTATTCACCTAAGGTAAAACGTTACAAACTTTGATTATTACACTTCTGCCCTAAAATGCAAATTTAAGCCGGAATCTTTAAAAGAACAAGTTTTTACCTCGAGAGCACAAACTGCTCACGAATTTCAGCAGACATTGCGCTTACCCTACTTTGTAGAACATAAAAAATGTAATAAACGAGGCGATTTTAAAATAAATTTTAGAAGCCATTTTTTTAGAAAATCGCACGAATAAATTACTACTTCCGGTTGACTGATTTTGATGAAAATGTTCATGTTGGGTTCCGTAGTGTTACCTAACCTATGTTTCAAGTTCGAACTACGTACGCTATTCTATTCTTGAGATACTTTGTTCACAAACACACACGCGCGCGCGCACACACACACAGACAGAGAGAGAGAGACGCACAGACCAATTGCTAAAAACATGTTTTTGGGTTCAAGGGACTTGATAACATCTATTTCCGGTGAAAATTCGATTTAGAAAATTGACATGAAAACAATACCTACCTTCCTTCCTTATTTATGTAAAAAATTCAGTATTTAGGTATTTTTATTTCTTAGTAGAAATATATAAATTTATTTACTTATAATGTTAAAATCTGGATTTTTATTATTTTACCATGTATTCACTAATGAGGCTGATTTATTTTTATTATAAGTATTAAAGTAAGTATTTTATTTGTAATTAGTTTTTAGTAATCTACAGTAGATTCTAAGTAGAGATTTCGTCAATGTCTTCTTATTTTTAACTTTCTCATCCATATACTAAGTTATAACGTTTTTATCTACTAAAAAATTTGCCTTTTACAATCTATCTTTCATAACGGATAACTAATCGATACAAGATAGAGATTTAAAAAAAAAATATTTTTAATAACTTTTACTTTAATGATAAAATTTTTATTATAACAGTTGTTAACTGTTATATTTTTGTGAAAAATTAATGTGTATAAAATTACAGTAACGCTCTTTTAGTTCGGCCCGCCTCGGGTTCATATCCAACAAATAATAGCTACATAATTTTGTCGAATCGAACAAAGCAATTGTGCAGAACTTTTAAGGGGAGCACTATCCTCGAGAATCGAAAAAAACGATTTTTCTAATTTTGGCGCCATTGCCTTCTGTATCTTTTTCTGTGTAATTACATATAAAAATTATAACTGTACGACAGAAATTACGGAAGGTATGCAGATTTTTGTTAAGTAAAGTTTTGATCAGAATTTCTTTTAATTGAGTTAATCTGTGGAAACGTTTAAGAGTTGCGATATTCAAAGAACACAGAAAGCTGAGAAGGTAATAAAAATTGTGTCAAAAGAAGCAAGACAGGTGAAAAAGAGGAATTTATTTGAGGAAAAAGAACAGTCTGGTGAGGATCAATATGCAAGCCGATTTTAGGTTAAGTAAAAATTTACAGCTCATTTCCCGCAAATGCACTTTTTTCCATAAAGGTACAGTTTTCTCAAAAACTATTTGACTTTGAAAATTTTTTTGAGCATGTTTCCCAGTATTATTGTGACATATGTTACTAGAATCATTGCAGTATTATTACTAAGTTCGAAATAAAATTAAAAAATTACAAAAAATTTAATTGTTTTTCCATTTTTTCAAAAAAAAAAAATTCTCGAAATGGTATCGCTAGCTCTATAATAATAATTCTAGTACCAGAGCTTAAAAAGATGTCATAGAAAAGGCACAAAAAAATTAATGCCCTAATTCTTAACGGTTTCTTAGAAACGTGTACCTAAAAGGAGGTCAATTTAACATGGGTTAGATAGGAGGTATAGTGCTCCCCTTAAATTTATGAGTAATTCGTAATGATTTTTGAATGAAGCGGTGTATTAATTAATTTATTTATTTATTTTATTTTTTTGGTTTAACGTCTGACTCTTCTGCAATTACTGCTAATGCAGACGGTGCAGGATGAAATTATTTTTTGTAACGTATGAAAATATTCTGTGGCTGAATGGGATTCGAACCCAAGACTGCATGATGAAAGGCGAGCACGTTACCAACTACGCCAATGCGGCCGGCGTATTATTTTCTTATTATATTATTAGTGGTGATAAATTTCATATAACTATGTCTTAAAACTTAAGAAATGCTATAATATAACTTTACTTGTATAAATGATAACTCAATGATTTTTTTTTTGCAAAATGTATAGATTTTATAGCTCTTTAATCTGTAGGTAGGATAATTTAAAATATGGTACAGAAGTATTTTTTTTAAATTCAAAACTAAAGGGGGTGAGAATTATTTATGATTAAAAACTTTTTATGACTTTTTCTTTAGTATCTACAGATCATAGACCAGGCTTTTTTCTTTAATTTTAGACCATAACCAATAACCTAGGACATGTAGTTTTTAAAATACAATGTTTCTAGCGAAACACTGTTTTTTGTTTTCACCCTTAATTTAGGGTGGAAAATTAGAATTTTTATTTAATGTTTTATGAAGGTGTATTTATCCTAAAATTGGTTAATTTAAATAAAAATTAGTTGATTAACTGTAAATTACAACAAAAATTTTTTGGGTTGACTCCTTCCTTAAATTGTCTGATTTATTCCGATTATCTTCAGTAAATTTACTCACATTCGGTAATCTGGAAAATTCTGTAATCCGGCATCACCCGAGTCCCGAAAGTGCCGGACTAAAGAGATTTTACTGTAAAACTTACTCTCATTCAGGTTAAAAAAAAACATAGCGGTCACTTGTTTAATTAAGTTTTGTTAGTTTAATTATTGTACTAGAATGACACATGTAGAGTTCAAACTAGAGTTTTAACTATACTTTTTTAGATAAATTTCTATAGTATTTTACCAGAAAAATTGTCAAGATTAAAAGTCAACATTGGTATATAATTAACTACAGTAGAGTATTGATATTATTAAGAATAGATTTTTATAGATAGATTTTATATTCTTTTATTGTTGTATACCGGTTGTCACACGAAGAGGTTGTTATTTTTGAATTAATATGCCGGACGTATCGCACACTCTACAGACTGGAAAGTTTACTGTTATAATAAATAGATATGTAAAAAAACCCTCAAGTTTAATTTGCTTACGATTAATCATAACAAAATAGCGGAAAGTAATTTTATTTCCATAACCATTTCAAATTGGTGATTTGTTACAATGTTTCTTAAGTAATAAAATTAAAGATATATGAAAGTGGTAAATTATTAATGAACACAATTTGTTTCATTTACCTTTATTTAAACTGATGTCCATCAATTGTTATTGGTAACGTGCTCGCCTCTCATCATGCGGTCTTGGGTTCGAATCCCATTCAGGCAGAATTCCATTCAGCAGTAATTGCAGAGCAGTCGGACGTTAAACAAAAAAAAATTGTTATAAGCGTTTTTGATAAATTGTCGAGGTATCAACAGCCGTTCTTCTTCAATCAGCCTCATTAATTAATCGTCTGTTGCAATGGGGTAAGAATAAAAATTTTCCTTTAAAAAGCCCCATAGGAAAAAATTTCAAATGAAACTCGGGTACTTTTTTTGACATATCTATTTATTATAACTGTAAAGTTTTCAGTCTGTAGAGTGTGCGATACGTCCGACATATTAATTCAAAAATAACAACCTCTTCGTGGGACACCCGTTATATTTTTGTAGTAAATATTTTAAATTATACTTTATTTGTACATTTTTCTGTATTGTGTTTTATAAAAATTATATGTTGTTTTTAATTTAAAAGACTGAAAATATAATAAAATTAATTTTTATTACATAAATTTGTCAATTCTTTTATTATATTGTAACATAATTTAATATAATTTATAAATAAATCAGAAATTTTTAGTAAATATTTTAAAATTCATGTTATATATTTTTTATTTACCATGGCGTATATTTAAATTATTTATTTAAAGTTCAAGATGCTGTAACACCTATGTTAAAATGACAAAATTTGGGTACAGTTTTCTAAAGCTGGGAAAGAGGTAGAGAGCTGAAATTTCGTGTGGTGATTACTCTGTACGCCTATATTGATTAAAACGCTACTATGAACTAATTAGAAAATATTGAAAAATATGTCAATAATTTTTTTTGTTCAGTAGTTACCCTTTTTTGCTTTAAAAAACTAAAGTTAAAATTTTGTTCATATTTTTGGCTATAACCCACTGGAATGGTCTAGAGGTAAAGTCGTCACCAAAATCAGCTGTTTAACAGCTGATTTTCGGAGAGAAAGGTTCCTGGTTCAAATCCTAGTAAAGGTAGTTACTTTTATACGGATTTGAGTGCTAGACAGTGGTTACCGGTGTACTTTAATGGTTGGGGTTCAATTAACCATACTCTCTCAGGAATGGTCGGCTTGATTCTGTACAAGACTACACCTCATTACACGTCATACATATCATCCTCATCTCATTGGGTCATGGGGTTGCTTATTGTTCTCAATTGAACAGATTGCAACGTACACACATTAGGGATTTAAAAAAAATATTATATATATTTTTGGCTATAATTAAATAATTGGTTTATTGTAGCTTTTATTAAAGATCCATTGAGTTGTTTTAGAGGTAAAGTCGTCGTCGCGAGTCAGCTGTTTGACAGCTGATTTCGGAAACGAAGGTTACGTTTATACGGATTTGAATAATACTAGACAGTAGTTGATGTGTACTTTTATGGTTGGGTTTCAATTAATCATACTCTCCGAGTCAGTACCAGACTACACCTCATTTACACGTCATACACATCATCCTCATCTTATTGAGTCATGGGGTTGCTTGTTGTTCTGAATTAAACAGATTGTTGCAACATACTTACTTTGTTGTTGTTGTTTAGTTCATCAGCCAAAAGGCTGGTTTGAACCTCTAGAGGCTTTACTAAGTAAAACGAGGAGTGAGGTGGTTTACAATTGCCTTCCTCACTGAGTGGAAAAGTACGCTTATCAGCATGCCGGGCCTTCTGAAAAGCACAAATTTTTTACTCTGCAAATGATACCTTCACTTCATTCATCACAGGGTAATGAAATTCATTAATTTCAGAGGAGATAACTCTGATTAGTGTCTTTTACACCTCTACCTCTTCTGTTCTTAAATGATTCAGTCATTTAATTGGCTGACCATGCGATAAGAAACAGAACTATTTATTTTAGCCCTGCAATTAACAGATTGGGTGTAAGTAATTTGACACTCCACCTGTCTGTTATGGGCAATACTTACATTAGGGATTAAAAAACAAATTGTAGCTTTTCGGTATGTAGATAGATACTGTGTAAAAATATCAAGTAATTATCTTAAACGGTTTTTGAGATATTGGTACCTAAATTTAAGAAAAACAAATTTTCTGGTAACGAAGAAAGTAAATATTAAAGGCCATATTATTTAGATGATTTGTAAAACTAAAAGGAATCGATTATATGAACTAAAGAAATTGAACTAGTTAAACAATTTTTTTTATAAAATTTTAAGGAGCGGTAGAAATTTGCGGTTTACTGGAGACGAAAATTTTTTTTTGTATAGTGTGTTTAAAACTGTGTGTACGTACAGATATCAGATGAATTGATGTACCATAGCCGAGTGAGTGAGAGAGAGATATGTGGCATAACTACGCATGTGCCCAAAGGTCTTTACTGTTATAATCGAAATTTGAAAATATACGACAGTCATTATCCTGCTTGTTAGTTTACTGTTTGCAAAAACGCTTGCTCACAACAATGAGTAAAATTATACAATGTTACTGGAATGGCGCGTGTGGTTTGTGCGAGTGAGAGCGTTTGCATTCTCTCACTCCCACGGCTAGGGACTGTAGTTTATCTGAATACTATAGTACTATTTTTAAAAACACATTTCCAATGGTTATAATCTACGTAATAGTAGTACCAAAATGTTCAGTAAAGTCCAAATTTTAGTATGTAGTAAAAAAAGTATAAACAATTTTTCAGTCGAACGTTTTTAAAAGTAACATAAAATGAAAACAATCGATTTTTTGTTTTGGTGTGTCTAATGATTTTTACAATAACTTTTATTTTGTGCCAAGAGATTATTTAAAATTTTAATCTTAATAATTACATTACAAGTTGGTCTGTTAAAGGTAAAGAGGACATTTATAAGGATTGTTCTCTGGGTTATGAAGTTTTTGGTGATTTCTGAAATGTTAACACAATGTTCAACTTGGTAAGTATTAGCAGCATGTTTAGATAAAATATATATAATAACTGGTTTTATTAAATACTAAATCGTTTCACTTTGAACCTACAAATAAAAATCCGGTATGAAACAATCCCACGATTTTTTCTTGACAATATAAAATATAGCCTAATTAAAAATATAATTTAGGTTTAATCATGAGTGAATGACGCTCAATGAAAATCATTAATTGGCTTCTAAACAAAGCTCTGTAGTAAAAAAAAGGCTTGAAATACAAGTTGTAGATATTTTTAATTTTAGGCCCTTTTTAGGGGGCCTAATTGGGTTTACCTAAAAAATATTGTTTTTAGCAATTTGTTTGTGTGTCTGTCTGTTTGAGTATGAACAAAATATCTCAAGAACGAAATAGCGTACGACGTTAAAACTTGGAACTTATATTAGGTAGGCTCTACCACCAGAGGATCCTACACAAACATTTTCATCAAATTTCGGTCACCTGGAAGAAGTTCTTTATCGTACAATTTTTTTACTTTTTTGCGATTTTCTCAAAAATGGCCTTACGATTTTTTTAAATTTCCTCATTTACTAAATTTTTATTCTCTACAAGATAGGGTAGCCATCTGGAATGCATGAATGGAAGCCGTTTACTTATATTGCCAATGAATTGTGTGCCAAATGGTCGAAGGAGTGATGGTCGACCGAGGGGAAGGTGGTTTCCGGAACAGGAAGTTCTGCCTAATCCATGAAGTAAGAAGAATATAGGGTAAGCTCCATGTCTGCTGAATGTTTTGGGGATCTACGCTCTAGTAAGGAATTATTTTTGAATTGCGGCCTTAATATGGATTCTAAGGTAAAAATGTAATCAAGTTGTAAAATAATGAAAAACCTACAACTTTTATATCAAATACTTGTTTGTACAACGCTCAGTTTAACGTTAATTAGTAATTTTCTGTATTTTTTCATTAAAATCGGTGAAGAATGCAATTTTTTTTAAGATTGCGGCCTTAATATTCATGTTACGGCAAAAGTATAAATAAAGTTATAGGAAATAAAAAATTTATAATTTTATTTCAAGCTTTTTCTTTATGGAGCTTAGTTTAGTGTCAAGTTGGTGATTAACCGTATTTTTAAGTTGTACAAAGGTTGATTTTCATTTAGCGTCATTCACTCATGATTAAAATTAAGTTATGTTATTCTTTTTACATTATTTACTAATGATTAAACATAGGTTAAATGTTCAATTATTTACATTGGCAAGAGAAAGTCGCATTTTTGGGTATTATGCGTGGTCGTTGTTTCTTACCAGATTTTTGTTTAGTATTGAGGTTTTTAAAAACCTTTTTTTTGAAGTGTTTTGACTTATTCCGTTAAATTCTTTGCTCGTCTGTTTTTTTTTATTTTTATTTTATCCTCTTTTAATGGTTTTCTATATTTGTTTAACAAGATTTCTCTGTTCTTCGAATGTTTATATTCTTTCTGTTTATTTGTCCATGTGATAATAGGCCTATTTGTCATTATTTTTGTTTTCTTGTGTGATATATTTTTATGATGTTAATTATCAAAAATGTTTTCTTTTTTGTATTTAAAGGTGGTGTCCCTTTATTGCCGTTCGAAACATGTGTAGAAACATTTTACACTCACTCAGATGACAGCTATGATTTAAACTTAGAATTAAATAAAGAAAAAAGATTTGAGTGTTCAGTTTGTCAGAGAAGCTACAAATATAGTTATCATTTAACATCTCATCAAAAACATGAATGTGGTGTATTTCCAAAATTTCAATGTTCATTATGCCAAAAGCGTTTTGCTCAAAGACACCGTTTAAATCGACATTTTAAACTAGTTCATGAAATACAAAAATAATGGTGTGTATATTTTGAAAATTGAAAAAAATAATAGATTTGAACGAATGTAAATATTGGTTTCGTCATTTAATTTGATTAGCAGTTGTTGGCTCTGTACAAACCGGTTTAATAAAAATTAAATTTTACATTTACCAGATGGAACAATGATCTAGCAGTCATGCTATTTACTGATTTTGTTGAAGTTTTGTCTTTGGCGTCTGTAGTGTCCCTTTAAAGTAGAATTGCCGAAATTAATTTTCTGATAAAATTAAATGATACTTTTCTCAGCGAAGAAAAAGAAGATATCAGTATGAAATTTTTTACATTTTTATTTGTTTTTTTGGTTTTACGTCTGGCTGTTCTGCAATTTCTGCTAATGCAGACGGTGAATAATAATTTTTATTCCTAATTTGTGTACGTTGCAATCTGTTCAATTTAGAACAATAAGCAACCCATGACCAATGAGATGAGGATGATGTGTATGACGTGTAAATGAGGTGTAGTCTTGTACAGACCCAGGCCGACCATTCCTGAGAGAGTATGCTTAATTAAACCCCAACCATCAAAGTACACCGGTAACCACTGTCTAGTATTCAAATCCGTATAAAAGTAACTACCTTTACTAGGATTTGAACCCGGAACCTTCGCCTCCGAAAATCAGCTGTTAGACAGCTGATTTTGGCGACGACTTTACCTCCAGACCAACCCGGTGGGTTAGTGTCCCTTTAAAGTAGATGATTTTCTGACATTAAATTATACTTTTCTCAGCGAAGACCAAGAAAAAAGAGAAGATATCAGTATGAAATTTTTTACATTTTTTATTTGTTTTTTTGGTATTACGTCTGGCTGTTCTGCAATTTCTGCTGATGCAGACGGTGAATAATAATGATAATGAAAATGAGTGATGTAAAAATGCCAGGCGTGACCGGTAATCGAACCCGGGATTCCGGTGTAGAAGCTAATTGCGCTAACCACTACGCCACACTATACAGTGTTTTCCTTACAGTAAGATGTAACTTTTAGAACATCAAAATGTAAATGTGATTTTCGGAGACGAAGATTCCTGGTTTAAATCCTAGTAAAGGTAGTTACTTTTATATACGGATTTGAATACTAGACAGTGGTTACCGGTGTACTTTGATGGTTGGGGTTCAATTAACCATACTCTCTCCGGAATGGTCGGCCTGAGTCTGTACAAGACTACACCTCATTTACACGTCATACACATCATCCTCATCTCATTGGGTCATGGGGTTGCTTAATGTTCTAAATTGAACAGATTGCAACGTACACATATTAGGAGTAAAAAAAATTTAAAAAAATGTAAAATCATTGTATAGAAGATGAAAAACAAAGTATTATTGATTTTGTTTTAATCGTTGAAAAACAAACCTTATAAAAGTACATAACTATTACCAGTGTACAAAAACAAGATAATGCACAAATTAAAATGTAAAACAATTTCATAGTTGCTTATAAAAAATAACTGAAGTAAAATATCTTCAGTGGCTCTTTTGAAAATTGCATTTTTATTGACAGTGTTTAGTACAAGGTGCACTAGTCCTCTTTAATGAATAAAAAGAACATTTTATCAAGATTGAGTAGTAGGCCATTCAAAAAATTACAAAAAATTATAAAACAATAAACAAAAAAATTAAATTACAATTATTGTTAGTCAGATTCATAAGATATACGTATATTATTCAGATGAACTGAAGTCCCCTAGCCGTGGGAGTGAGAGAATGCATAACGCTCACACTCGCACAACCCATACGCGCCGTTCCAATAACTTTGTCTCTAATTTTACTCATTGTTGTGAGCAAGCGTTTATGCATGCAGTAAACTAACAACAACCAAGATAACGACTGTAGTATGTTTTCAGATTTGGATTATAACGGTAAAGATCTTTGGGCGCATGCGTAGTTATGCCACATATCTCCCTCTCACTCGCTCGGCTGTGGGACATTAGTTTGTCTGATACCTATATTATGTGGTTGGAGTACATTTAGAAAATGATTGAGGTGGTAATTAGGAAAGACTTGCAAAAGAAACAGAAAGGACCACCGATGTGATGTCGTATAAAATTATGGATGGATGATGTCGTACATGATTTGACTTTAATGTGTGTCAGAAAATGGAGGCCGTTTTACTAAGTAAAACGAAGAGTGAGGTGGTTCACCATTGCCTTCCTCATTGAGGGGAAATGTATGCTTATCAGCATGCCCTATGAAAAGCATTTACTTTTCACCCTGCAAATGACACATTCACTTTATTCACCATAGGGTCTATCTGAATAATAAAATTAGTTACTCTCAGAGATAACTCTGTAGAGGTGTTTGACACCTCTTCTATTTTTAAATGTTTTTCAGTCATATATTTGGCTGACCATGTGATAAGAGAGAGAACTATTTTTTGTAGCCCTAGAACTAGCAAATCGAGTGCAAATAATTTAACACTCCACTTTGTTGTAGGCAATACCCATTTATGTGTAAAATATATGAAGAAATATATGTGTATCAGCCGAAAAGCTGGTTTGAACCTGTAGAGGTTTTAGTAAGTAAAACGAGGAGTGAGGTGGTTTACCATTGCCTTCCTCACTGAATGGAAACGTACGCTTATCAGCATGCCGGGCCCTCTGAAAAGGACATATTTTCCACTCTGCAAATGACACCTTCACTTCATTCACCACAGGGTCTGGCTGTATAATGAAATTCATTACTTTCAGAGGATATAACTCTTGATGTTTTTTACACCTTTACCTCTTCTGTTCGTAAATGATTCAGTCATTTAATTGGCTGACCATGTAACAAGAAACAGAACTATTTATTTTAGCCCTGCTACTAACAGATTGAGTGTAAATAATTTGACACTCCACCTGTCTATTATGGGCAGATATTTCACTTAAGAAACAATAAATAAAACTGGTTATTAATAGCTGAAATAAAGGAAACAATATTGAAATGAGTACATAATTTCTTGTCATATTTGGTAGAATTTTAACTACAATATGACTGCCGTGCATACAGTATGCCCTATGCACTATCCTACGTGCCCTATGTACAATCTCCATGAACCATTGATTTTAAGGTGCGCTCGTCAGCCCCTACATAAATCTCTTGAGTTGTGAAAATGCATGATTTATAGTTAAATATGTATTATGTATCGAAATTTTCACACCTTTGTATTAACTTTTGGTTTTATTTATTTCTTTTGTTTACAGAAAATAACGATTTTGAAAATGCAGATGATAAAGATGATTCAAGTTGTAATAAAAAATCAATAGATGGACATAATCAAAAACCTGATTTCTATTCGGACAATAAATTCGGCCGATTTATCTGCAGTCGATGTAAAAGATCGTACAAAAATTTGAAACATCTTCGAGCTCATCAGCGTTATGAATGTGGAAAAATACCTCAGTTTAATTGTTCATATTGTCACCTGAATTTTACTCAAAAACAAGCCCGTAATAGGCATATTCGGACGAAACATAAAATTAATATTTTAGAATTAGCTTTTAATGATTGCCTTCATCCATGTGATACTTTAAATGGATTTAAACATTAACATTGCGACACTTCAAATCAGTTAATTTTATTCGTAGAATAGCTTATTTCAAATCAATCAATTTTATTCATATCTATTTATAGAATAAAATGCTTTCGTAGCTTATCAATCTATAGATTCATAGATTCTCTCGGATCTATAGTCTACGACAGTGGACTAAATTTTTTTATCAAGTTCTGTTTGAAATTTTAATGGGACTTCCAAGGTCCTGCCGACAGTTTACTTAAGCCTATCTTCTCGACTGTAAAAATTAAGATACGGTTATCACGTTAAATTTGAAATAATTGTTAATTTTTAAAACATTTGAGCAATAGAATATAACAACAGTTTTAAACTGCTGTGGGCCCTTGTAAAAAAGTTGTAGTTTCTTGTATTTTGTAGCGCGGTGCTATCACGATTTGTTTCAGCCTGATCACGGCCGTTAACTTGTCCAGTGAGCATTAAAACTCTCCTCAGAGAAACTTGGTTGTATGTCGTGTTTCACGCTTTCACGACAAGTCACGCGAACACGAGAACCCACTGGTGCGTTTACTTTCCACCTTCAATTTACCTGATAATCCCGCTAGACGCCTTAAAAGAAGCTGGAGTAGAGACCTGCTAATTTGATATACAAATTTCATTCTTGGGGAGGTACCAATTGGGGCCCTACCCCTCTCATGCCTATCATGTCATTTACATTATTATCATAATCATCACATTTGCTTGTTATAAAATTTTACAGTTGTAAATAAAGAATTAAAGAGAAAAAAAATATGTCATGTTGACTTCACCAGTCGCTCTTAGCACGTCTACAACCTAAACGTAAACAATTCACATCCCGAAAATAAGATCTGCATACAAAAAAAAGAAAAAATTCTTCTTTAGACCTCGCTCTCCACCAGTTGGTGACCGCTGATTTACAAGTGAACTAATTTTTTTTCTTGTAAGGCCCATTGAACCACTTTAGTCAAATAATATCAGTTCCTCGATTTCCTCGTAATCCTCTACCAGTAGTTCTTCATTCTCTGGGATCTAGCAGCCCGTTCAGCATCTGAAAAAAAACTCTTGGGTTCTGTATTTTCCTAACCGTTTCTTTGAACCTGATATTTGTGTGTTTGATCGCTTTCAGGTTACCGGATTTTTTTTCAAGGTCCTCCAATGTTAGGTTCAGCTCCACTAAGTCCTTCTTCACTTCACAAATCCAAGCCGGCCCCGACTTAAGGTCCCACATATATTCTATTAGTTGTCTGAGGATTCATGTTTGTGGAGTTCTTATGATGTGTCCAAGGAAAAAGATCCGTTTTTTGCGCATTGTGTCTGTTACAGGTTCAATTTCTCTGTAAACTTCTCTGGTTGGTAAAACCAACCAGATACCATCTCTGAACACTCGTTTTTCAATGCAGGTTCTTAGCATCCTTCTTTCCATCGTACGAACTTGAAACTTGAAACTCAAGTTACATACCACTACCGGACCTGACACGAACATTTTCATCAAAATCGGTCAACCGGAAGTAGTAGTTTATTCGTATAATTTTTCACTTTTTTGCGATTTTCTCAAAAACTGGTCCTACGATTTTTTTAAAAATCGCCTGGTTTATTCAATTTTTTATTCTCTACAAGATAGGGTAGGCGTCATGTTTGCTGAAATTCTGGGTGAGGCTGTTTTCACGTAAAAACATAGTTTTTTTAAGATTGCGGCTTTAATATGCATTTTAGCGCAAAACGTTATATAATAAAAGTTGTAGAGAATGTAAAATTGTACAATTTTTATTTAGCACATTTTTTTGTATAACGCTTAGTTTAGCGGTAATTAGCGATTTTCTGTTTTTTTTTCTCACGAAAACGTGTGAAAAATCGATTTTTTTAAGATTTCGGCCTTAGAATGCATTTTACGACAAAAGTGTATTATAAAATTTGTAGGAAATTAAAAGATCTACAACTTTTATTTAAAGCTTTTTTTTGTACAGTGCCTAGTTTAGCGTGAAGGAGCGATTTTCCGTATTTTTAAGCCAAACTGAGGTCGATTTTAATTTTGCGTATTTCACTTATGTTTTTTGAGGTTAGTTTTTTGTTTATTTCTAATATTTTATTACTAATGTTAGGTTTATTGTAAATTATTTGCATTGGCAAGAGAAAGTTGTGTGAGTGTTTCACTTCAGATTTTTTTATGTATATCTGTCATTCGTTAAGAAATTATTGTTAATTTTGTGAAGTCTAGTATTTTTCTTAGTTTCCTTTTTGGTTTATTTTATTTCTGTACTTACAACGAAGCGCATGGGAACTTCTAGTCATATTATAAAACAATGCCATTTCACTATTCAATCGATGTCATCACGTCATTAATAAAGGCATTCCTTTCTAATAAGTGTTCTGCGTATGGTAATTACTCACATAAATGGACTTGAGATGTACATAGGTAATTTCAGTGGCGTACACTTTTGCTTTGGGGGGTATTATCCGACTTGGAAATGTAAACTTGGGGGGGATCTGTGGAGTAAAAGAGGGATCCCCCATTAAAAGAGGGATCCTTGGAACCTCCCCCGGAATTTTTGACATTTTTTAACTTCAAAAAGTTAATTTTAACCAATCCTTTAAACAATTATTAGAGTCATAATGTACATAGTTTAGATTCTGAATTTTTTAAAACGGTTGGCGCACATAAAAGTAGGCCCGTAAATAAAGTGCAACACAATTGAAATGAAATCTGTTTATTTAAAAATACCAATAATGTTTTTATTGTTTTTATTTTATTGAATAGTCTAATATTGTTACGTTATTACACGGTAATGTTGAAAGTGATCACCGTCAGCTTGTACACATAAGATAGCGCGGCGTAGCATATTCTGAAATACGGACTGGAGTTCAGGAGCTGTAATGGTGTGTATGACGTTCATGATCGAGATCATAAAGTTTTTAATTGATTTTCGATTGCTGGCGTATACTTTATTCTTTAAATTTCCCCATAAGTAGTAATCACAAGGAGACAAATCCGGTGATCGCGGTGGCCATAAGCCTAAAGAGATAGTCCTCTCATCGGTAAAAACACTACGCACACGAGCCAGTGATCTGCGAGATGTGTGACAAAGTCACCCCGTCTTGTTGGAAAAAAGAATATGTAATATTATGTGTGCTAATTGATTAATAAATTAATTAAAAATCTGGTTAAACATGCAGGTTTTACACGGGAAGGGGAAAATGGGGGGAATTTTCCTTGACTCGGCATAAACATGGTCAGCCAATTAAATGACTGAATCATTTAAGAACAGAAGAGGTAGAGGTGTAAAAGACACTAATCAGAATTATCTCCTCTGAAAGTAATGAATTTCATTATACAGCCAGACCCTGTGGTGAATGAAGTGAAGGTGTCATTTGCAGAGTGGAAAATGTGCTTTTCAGAGGGCCCGGCATGCTGATAAGCGTATTTTTCTATTCAGTGAGGAAGGCACTGGTAAACCACCTCACTCCTCGTTTTACTTAGTAAAACCTCTAGAGGTTCAAACCAGCCTTTCGGCTGATGACCTAAAAACCTAAACAACAACGGCATAAACATTATACAATCTCGGCTAAGTTATGCGGCTACTTTTATGTGCGCCACCCGTTAGAATAAGGGGGGTGATATATTACCCTATCGACCCCCCCTCGTACCTACGCAACTGGGTAATTTTGTTTAAATATTTTTTAAATGTAATATTTGTTATGTTTGTGTACGTCCAAAATAATTAATGGTTTTGTAGCTCGTCTTAATTGTTATAAATGTTTTGTTTTTAAATTATAAAAAAAATATACAAGTGTTATTTTTTGTTTTTGTAGTACTGTGATAATAATTTAATATTTTTGATTGTGCAGATATGCTTCAATATCACGGTTTAATAACATTACCTGGTCCTAAACGAATAACAAGACGTCGCTGCGCTATTTGTTATAAAAAATTATCTAAAGAATTAGGTAGTGCATTTGCTGCTAAACATGCTACCCAAATCAGTACTAAATGTTTAATTTGTAACAAATTTCAATGTGTTCCTTGTTTCTTTCAACAACATGATTCGAGTGCTAAACTTTTGTAAAATATTTTATTAAATATTCTGTTTTGATTGTAATAGATATACAAGTAGAGAGTCGAAAATCCGAACCAATTGGGACCAGTAGTTCGGATTTTCGAACATAACCTAGAAATGCCGCTTAGGCCTATAGTTAAGCATTTTAAAAAGGTCGAATAAATAAAAACAAACATTTCTCTGTACTTGGGTATATTTATTTGGTTTTAATGAACAAATATGTACTCCTAGTGTGTAGTCATGCACAGGTACAGTAGTAGGCCTACTGTATAATATTCAGATGAACTAATGTCCCCTAGCCGTGGGAGTGAGAGAATGCATAACGCTCTCACTCGCACAACCCATACGCGCCGTTCCAATATAACATTGTCGTATAATTTTACTTATTGTTGTGAGCAAGCGTTTTAAACTAACAAGCAAGATAACGACTGTAGTATGTTTTCAGATTTGGATTACAACGGTAAAGACCTTTGAGCGCATGCTTAGTTATGTCACATATCTCCCTCTCACTAGCTCGGCTATGGAACATTAGCTCGTCTGATACCTATATTTACTTTCACCAAAAAATTATGAGTGTAAATTATTAAACTACAGTATGTTGTTTACTGTAAGTTATATGCAGTAGGTGCAGTTTTTAGGTACTGTATATTAAATTGAAAACAAACAAATAAAAAAACAGTTAAATAAAAGATTCACTGAACCTTACAAAGTCACTGAAATCTTACTTAATTTTTGGTTGTAAGAGCTGAACATTCTGTGGCTGTGTTTCGTACCAAGACGTCTTGGTATTATCTTAATATTTTAAGGGGGTAGTCAACCCAGAAAATGAAAATCAAAACTTATGGCTATAATTTATCATTATTTATTTTAAATGAAAGAGTAATTTACTAGTAATTATCTACCATTTGAACCAAGCCAAAAAATTAATTACAGCCCCTAATATAATGGTGAGGTTGGAAAAGCGGGCTTTTACGGGGAATCAAATATCTCAGGAACCAAGAAAGATATCAACATGATTCTTATGCTACAAAATACAGAAAGTGGCTTTCTATTATCTGTTGTATGTGCTTGTATGTATTTTTTCTTACAAGAAATTTATTGAAAAAAAAAATTCAAAAAACATTTATTTTATGTATTCACAAATTATTTTTTAACTAAATTCCTATCAAGAATTTTGAAATAATCATTCAACAGATAATAGAGCAAGAAATTATGAACATTTGAAAAAAAAACATCATCCATATACCTCCAATACTAACAAAAATATTTAATTTCCAAGAATGTATAATCATGTAAAAACCACATTCCCAGAAAACTTAAAGTTGGAATAATTTCACTCGCCTTCCTAGTGAGCTTTATTTTAAACAGATGTTTTTATAACTTTTTGTCTACGTACAAACAAAGTAAACACATGTTGTGATTCAGAAAATTTTAAACTTCAAATAACTGCAAAAAAATCGAAATTAAAAAAAATTATCTTCTTGAGTTGACTACCCCCTTAATCGTAACATGTTACACAGTGTAAACCGTGTTTTACTTTTACTGTTCTCGTATAAATTAAAAATATCGAAAACATCTTTGAATGACGTTTGGATTATCGACCCTTTACTGTATTTTATTTTTAGCAAAAAGAAATTAAATTGTATTACAATTAAAACCACGAAATAGAAGTTTCAAGGTCGTTGCCTTCGCGTGTTTTGAGGTTAGAATATGTGTCGCGGCTCACTGAATAAATCTAGCAGTTACGCAATAAGATATGCAAGGTAAGAGAATTTGGAAAAAGCTTTTTTTAGGGTTTTACGTCTGACTGTTTTGCAACTATTGCTAATAAAGACGGTGAGAAGGATGTGAAAATGAGTGATGGAAAAATACCACCTGGCCTGAGGAATCTAATCCGGAGTATTCGGACACTAATCAGAGTTATCTCCTCTGAAAAAATAAATTTCATTATACAGCCAGACCCTGTGGTGAATGAAGTGAAGATGTCATTTGCAGGGTGGAAAATATGTGCTTTTCAGAGGGCCGGGCATGCTGATAAGCATACATTTCCACTCCGTGAGGTAAACCACCTCACTCCTCGTTTTACTTGGTAAAACCTCACTACAGGTTCAAACCAGCCTTTCGGCTGATAACTAAACAATAAATTTATAATAAAAAGTTTTACAGCATCAGTCTCATTATATTGTTGCCATACTTCATATGTAATTCTTTCAATTGTTTTGTAATATTCGCTAGAAATATGGCAACCGCGCGCTAGTTTTCTATTGGTACTATTATAATAGGACCACTAATAATTATTAGTGATAAATAGCGTACTATAGTCCATGTAATTTCAATAGAAGCTTGCACTGTACACGTTCCCTCTACTTGCCTCCTCCGTTTATTCCGAGTAGTCGGCATATGTACTGGTTGTTAGAAAATTATACCTCTAAATTGAAGGGTTCAGTGGATGTAGGTGTTATATGACATAAATACAGTTCTGAGATATTGAGTGTAAAAGTTCAAAAGCTGTAACTTAATTTACTGATTTCAGAAAGTTACATTTTTGGTGTCAGTGTATTAAATAGACAGGGAATTTATTTTAAGTATTCTAAACCTTGTATAATTTAGTTTTTAAATTGAATTTAACTCATTTTTGCCTAGATATCACCTTCTGTCACTAAAACATTTTTTAATAAAATGTCTATTTTAAAATGAACGAAGGTGTCAAGTAACAACTATAGTCTATTCCAGTTAAGTTGGCAGTGCCTACAAAATAAATTCCGATTCACAGGCGGTGCAATGCGGTCAAACCGCATTTTGATAAAGATCTACCCATACGTAGAGGTAAAACTTGAAGTAACTTTTTAAGAAACTTTAAAAATGAAAATAATTAAATGAAATTTTTGTTGCTTCGTCCAGCAAATTGCTATTCGTGTTAACTCTGTTTCGCTTTTTAGTTGGCCAGTAATTTTCTTTTCCTTAATTATTCTGTAAACTGATCGTTCAGAGACGCATACCATTGCTGAAGTTTTTGCTACAATTTCACTAATTGTTATATTAGCATGTTCAGTTTTAAAAGATTTCAAAGCATTTATAATTAATAGTTTTTGTTTAGAATTAATGCCTTGTCCGCGCTTGTTTCGTTTAACCGGAGAATCCATTATTGTTGATTTAAGAGAATGTAACTACGAACTATAGTACTACTTATTAAAATTAAAACAACACAATAACAACAAATATTAGTATCATACGTTTAAAAATATCACAAATACTATTATAATAAGAATTAACACTAATATTAACACGACTATGTAGTAGGTACTACACTATTCGAATGCAGAAGCAAAACTGATATAATTGCATGTATAGGCGTACGTGATTCAGCAGCCTACAAGTGAAACGGTTGTTGTGTTAAACACAAACAACCAATGAGCAGTTGCCGTGCCACATTCCACACCAATGAATCTACTGACAACTTAACTGGAATGAACTATAGTTAACAAAAAAATGTTAAAATAAAACAAATTTACTTTAATAGTTGACCTAACTAAATTGCGTTTTTACATTATAAAGAAACTAATGAATAATAATATGTAGTAATATAAACGGAAATTTATTGTTAGTATTACTTATTGGACTTGTAGATAACACCTTCATTCTCTGGTATCTTCTTAATGAAAGCTGATAGAGATTTCTGTGTTAGTGCCATTGAAAATTATGCACATATATAAACTTCATCACCGATGAAAAGTCAATTTTTGCGAAAAAGTCAGTTAACACCTTCATCCACTGACCCCTTCAATTGTTACCAGTGTTTAATACGAGGCGTATTTTTAAAGTAAGTACCGTTTGAAAATAAAAAAAAAATAACAGGAAATTTGCAAAAACTAATTTTATTTTCGGAATCTACATACTTTTATCTATTTTTCTACATAGTTTCCAGGTTTTTGTAAACACTTATCATATCGCATAACTAAATTTTGGAAACCTTCTTCATAAAAACTTGCCGCCTGCTGTGATAACCAAGAATTCACGGCCGTTTTCAATTCGTCGTCATCGTCATAACGGCTGCCTTCCAAGTGATGTTTCAGATGACGGAAGAGATGAAAGTCGCTCGGCGCAAGGTCGGGGCTGTAGGGTGGGTGGTCCAAAACTTCCCGGCCAAAAGAGTCCAATGCAGCTCAGGTCTGAGCGGCAGTGTGAGGCCGCTCGAGAGAGTTCAAAAGACTTGAGAGTTCCTTGAATTTTCTGACACGTTATGACGAAAATGGTAACGACATGCTGAGTCGGATCGTAACTGGAGACGAAACTTGGATTTCGGATTTCACTCCCGAATCGAAACAACAAAGCATGGAATGGAGACACACGCACTCTCCCGTAAAGGTCAAAGCCAAAGGTCAAATCACAGCAGGCGGCAAGTTTTTATGAAGAAGTTTTCCAAAATTTAGTTGTGCGATATGATAAGTGTTTACAAAAACTTGGGAACTATGTAGAAAAATAGATTAAAGTATGTAGATTCCGAAAATAAAATTAGTTTTTGCAAATTTCCTGTTATTTTTTTTTTATTTTCAAACGGTACTTACTTTAAAAATACGCCTCGTACTTTCGTATGAATTTAATTCTTTTAAAGTAATTCATTGTGTTTAATTGTATAATTCTATTTTAGTATCGATTGCATCTTCCGAAGAAATTTAATCCGAGATGACACAATGTCCGCACGCACCATGTAAAACCTTCTACCGTCATTACCTTTCTTGTAACTGTACCCCAAATTTTTAATTATTCTCCATGTAGACTTAACGGACCCCGTGTACCCTATTTTTTCTTTTAAAATTTTATTAACTTTTTCGCATATAGGGTACTCCCCACGTTCAAAAAACTCTGTTATTGTTCTGCGAATTCATTGTTCATCGAAACTGTCAACACCGGTGACCCATTTTTTGTGCTGAATTGTTGCTTCAGGATTACTAAACAGAAGTTCTTTAAAGTAATTATACACACTGTAAATAATGTTTTTGGATTGGCTTCGTAAATCACGTTTTTCACTCATCGCTGACCGGTACTGCGTACACTTTAATCTCTTGTGCACTGAACGGAAACTTAAACTGAACTGGTGAATTTATTTGTACTATAATATAATCATATACATTTATAAAAGACTATGTATATTTTTATATATGTCTTTAAAATAGAAACAGCCTTACATTTTGTGTTGAGAGTAATAAAAGCAAACACTGCAGAGTATAATACAATCTGTAATTAATTAACTAAAATAATTTGACATTCTGATTTATAAAGTATTTATTTTGACATTAAAGTAATATATCAATAAAAGTAAAAATTAAAAATAGATGGTGATTTGTGCCTATTACTCATTTGTTTATAATCAAGAGTATGGAAGAAGTAGTACGTTTTGTAGCACACTATACAAACTGCTGCAGCCACTTTATATGTGTGGGAGTGAAAATACTTATTACAGAAGCTTCTATTGAAATTACATGGACTATAGTATTTTACAGGGATTCATTATTATAGTGGTGACACAATATTATTAGTTTAAATGTCTAGCATTACCGCCCCCTAGTCTTCCAGTGTTGCCACGAATTATAGCAAGTAAGAATAATGTAAAGTTATGTCACATTATTAATACACAAAGTAAGTTATACAATGTATTGAAAATCAAAACAGAACTATAATACATGAGTATAGTTCAGCCGCTCTAAGTTTGCTCCTACTGTCAACAAACCAAAACCAGCTACTACAGGGTGCACGCTAGAGTCCGTGACTTTACGGATGTCGTATTCCTATTAAGTTAACTATTTTTTAAATTATAAGTACTTAAAGTACTAAAAAAATCAGTCGTGATATGATATAGGCCTAACAATTTAATTTAGAAAAATACTTTTAAAAGTCTTTTGTATTTAAATACTTTTGAAATTATTTAGTTGTTACTTTTTAATCAGCGTGTACACATTTAGATATAATGCGCATGCTCAGTGACGTCATTATTTGTTTACATTAGGAGCAAACTTAGAACGGCTGAACTATAGTTGTTTTATCTTATGCATAACTAGTTATATATTAAGAATAATGGTAATTTTATTTTATTATTAACTTATATAATTTATGAGAATGTTGAATAAATTTTTTTGTTCTTGCTTATGTCTTTATCAAAGGTTGTTTTTTATTTTCGAATTTCCACGTGTTAAATTTCATGATATTCTTACTAAATCCTATTTTTAGTTTTGTCTGATGATTGGTGTTTCTGTTTTATTGCAAAATACATAGTATTCTGATTTGTAGTTGGAAGATCTGAGTTCGTATACAAATCAGATAAATGAATTTTTGGTATTATAAAATTGTACGATGGGATGGAAATTTGTCTACTCAAATATGATTAAATATCATGTGTTAAGGTGTAATTCTTAGCGGCTGACAACATGTAACTTTGAGAGCAGTGTAGACCCAGCCGAAAAGGAGAAAGTATTGTTTTCAGTTAGGAAAAACTGAAATTTGGTAAAAATTAAATCAGAATTTCATAATTCAAAAAAATGTACATACACATTAACCCTTTTTTTAATTTTGGTAAAAAAATTGAAATAGATTTAGTTAATAGACATCCACGCGAGGACAGTTCATTCAAGACGCATTTAAATGAATTGAATTCTTTTAATGAAAATTTGTTTATATGATTGCACTGTATTTCGTTTAATCCGAAAGCCTAGAAATTTTATAACCTTGCCAGTAAACTATCCTTACGCCTGCCCAGCTGTTTTAGTACTATACAAACGAATCTCATTACTCATAACAGGTAAATGGAGTGTTAAATCATTTGCATTCGATCTGTTAGTTCCAGGGCTACAATAAATAGCTCTATTTCTTATCATATGGTCACCCAAATAAATGACTAAAATATTTAACCCTTTCTAACCCAGTGTGACATAGAAGTCATATTGGACTGAAATAACAGACCTCAAAATGTTAGATGTTAGAGACAACTTTGGATTAAAGAACGCTGGGTGTGAAGTGTAATAATTTTTTGTCCCCTAGCCAGGATTCGAACCTGAGACTTCCGTTTTGCAATGTAGTATACTGACCATTGTGCCACAGAGGCAACCATTAGTTTCTTTTTTTACAGTTAATTTTGGTTTTAGATATTTATATTCATTTACTACTGCCCATGACGGACAGGTGGAGTGTCAAATTATTTACACTCAATCTGTTCGTTGCAGGGCTAAAATAAATAGTTCTGTTTCTTATCACATGGTCAGCCAATTAAATGACTGAATCATTTAAGAACAGAAGAGGTATAGGTGCAAAAGACACTAATCAGAGTTATCTCCTCTGAAAGTAATGAATTTCATTATACAGCCAGACCCTGTGGTGAATGAAGTGAAGGTGTCATTTGCAGAGTGGAAAATATGTGCTTTTCAGAGGGCCCGGCATGCTGATAAGCGTACTTTTCCACTCAGTGAGGAAGGCAACGGTAAACCACCTCACTCCTTGTTTTACTTAGTAAAACCTCTACAGGTTCAAACCAGCCTTTCGGCTGATGACCTAAACAACAACAATACAATCAGACCCTGTGGTGAATGAAGTGAAGGTGGTATTTGCAGGGTTGTAAGTAGATGCTTTTCAGAGGGCCCGCCATGGTAATAAGCACACTTTTCCACTCAGTAAGTGTTGGCACTGAAAAATCACCTCACTCCTCGTTTTACTTAGTAAAACCTCTAGAGGTTCAAACCTTCAATTCGGCTGACGACCTAAACAACATAAACTCGGACGGCTATCTTAAACATAGGATACTCCGCAGTTAAGTTACTTTCAGATATTGACTTGCTTGTAAAATTCTGTTAAATTTTTAACAGAATAATAAGAAACCACCGCACAAAAAGGAAACACATTCATTGGGTCTTTTACAACCGAGATATGTGTTCTAAAAACTGTTTGATGTTAGACGGAGTTCTTTTAAGAACTAAAATATATCTTGTTTTGGTATTGTTAAACTCTGATTAGTGTCTTTTACACCTCTACCTCTTCTGTTCTTAAATGATTCAGTCATTTAATTAGCTGACCATGTGATAAGAAACAGAACTTTTTATTTTAGCCCTGCAACTAACAGATTGAGTGTAAATAATCAGGGTTATCTCGTCTGAAAGTAATGGATTTCATTATACAGCCAGACCCTGTGGTGAATGAAGTGAAGGTGTCATTTGCAGAGTGGAAAATATATGCTTTTTAGAGGGCCCGGCATGCTGATAAATGTACTTTTCCACTCAGTGAGGAAGGCAGTGGTAAACCACCTCACTCCTCGATTTACTTAGTAAAACCTCTACAGGTTCAAACCAGCCTTTTGGCTGATGACCTAAACAACAACAATTGTTAAACTACTTTAAACCAGCCTTTTGGCTGATGACCTAAACCAGCCTTTTGGCTGATGACCTAAACAACAACAATTGTTAACTACTTTACTCCTTGTATTAGCATGTATGGGTTTTCTCAGAAAACCCATTAGCATGTGCAAATCCACCACCTCGTTCCAGTGATATACGATTTTTAGTTGGTTTCGGTTCATTTCTGTTTATCTCATAGTGAGGTTAGGTATTCTTCTCTAAAAATGTATCTGTAAGTAAGGTATGTAAACAGTAAGCAACAATTATTAAATCCTCATTAATCATTAATGATTGGTGAATGATTTTAGCGAATTAATGAAAAACTTCATGTTTTTAGTTCTTCTGAAAAATTACAAAAATGAAGTGAACTTCCTTTACTTTTTAGGTACAGAAATAAATTGTAAATAAAATTTCTCTCGTTATAATATGAAATAAAAAATAAAATTTTTGTAAGCAACAATACCACTATTCAAATGAGGTACCCAGGCCAAAAAGTAACATTCATAAAAATCAAAATGGCAGTCATAATTCACCATAAAAAAACTGATTTAAAACATTCACTCAATTTTCTTTTGGCAATGTAAATAATGAAAAATATTACTTATGGTTAATCATGAATGAATTACGCTAAAAGAAAATCAACCTTTATTGGATTTTGTTTAGTGAAATACGGAAAATTACTAATTAACGCTGAATTAAGGGCTGTAAATAAATGCTTGAATTGAAAGTTGTTAATAACTAATACGAATTGAATGTTTGTTACAGTAGGCCCTCGATTTACCTTACTAAAGTCTGTACTAAACACCGATGTTAAATGCGAAACTTCAAAAAAGGGATAGTGGAATTTGTGAATTCGTATACAGCTAAATTTTGTTCTCGATAGTAGTCCGTTAACGTTTATTTATTACTTTTTTATATCCATAGTCTCAGGGGAATAATTACCACTTGACAAAAATAAATTACCCGAATGAATAGTATTATGTAACAGCAAGTGTTGCCGTATTTATGTATTACCGTAAAGAGTGAAGGTGAAATTTTTATTTTCTCAGATGAATGACGTTAAATTCGGACCACGATAAATTGAAGACCTACTGTAGAAGAAAAATATTTACTTTCCAAACATTTTACACCAAACAAATAAAAATAAAAGATGATTTCATTTGAATAATCACAAAGTAGTATTTCTATTATTTAAACAATGAGATAATTTTTGAGTTCGGTTGGATAGTTTTTGAGATTTTTCTCGTACAAAAAAATAAACAAACGTTATTTTTTTATACTCACGAATTTTGTTGAAATTAATATGGACCATAAAAATGAAAGGGGATAAATACGACTTAAGAATAACTAAATGGTTGTTTTAAAAAAAAGAAATATTTTAACAAACAAATAAAATAAAAGGCAGACTGATGTCTCAGATCTACAATAAAAAATCCATCTCCAAAAATGCAAAAATAAGACATTATCATACAGTGATTCGACCGGAAGTTCTCTACGCATCAGAATGCCTCGCACTTAGACAGAAGGCCCCATTAGAAAAACTAATCCGTAAAGAAAGAAAGATCATCCGCAAGATTTTAGGGCCCAAATACAAAGAAGGAGAATATAGACTCCGCAGCAATGAAGAAGTCTACCAACACACAGAAAAAATCACATCCATCATGAAGAAACGAAGAATTGCTTTCTACGCACACACAGTAAGAATGAACGAACATAGGCTCTCAAAACAAATCCTGAACTACAAAGAAAAATTGAAAAATCCCGATGGATGGCTCAAAGAGATAAAAACAGACTGCAACAAACTCCAGATAACGGAGACGGACATCACACAAAGAACACCTCTCAGACATAAACTCAAACTAGTGCTCCAGGAAGAGGACAGTAAAAGATCAAGACCTAAATGGTCGGAAGAACGAAAACGTGACTTTTCCAAGAAAATGAAAGAATACTGGGCGAAGAGGAAAGCACAGAAGAAAAACTGAGAAATCGCGGTCCTTTGTAGGCCATAACGTAAATAATAATAATAATAATATAAAATAAAAGGTGGTTGCTTTTTACCTATCACAAAATGGTTTTTTCAAAATATTATGTAATTTCGTATAGTCTATGTTAGTCAGGAAGTTCTAAACGGTTATTTCCACGATGTAGTTTATAATTTATTAGCTGTTAGTTAACTATGACTAGCAACTAGCAAGTTAGCGTAAGGGAACGAACAACTAACAGTTAGATTAGTTAAAGCGCAAGTATTCACGAGCGCGCTAGTGACTTTGAAAATGTTTGATTTTTCTAGTGCTAGTAGGGAAAAAGGTCACGTGATTGACTAACGCTAGTAAACTAGCTCGGTGTGAACGTTTGAATATGTTTCTAGTTGCTAGTAAGCTGTACTTAGAAGATAGGCGTTGCACAGTGGATCCCAGAGAGAGAGAGTAGGGGCAGCGATGTGCTGCGAAATGAGGAGAGCTGGAAGTTGGTCGCTCAGTTTACGAAGAGGGTGATCGGCAGACTGCGGAGGGAGGAGACATCTGGAGATCAGCGAGATTGCCCTCTCCCATAGTAAATCAATCCTGTCCCAATTTCAGAAAATAGGCACACTAATTTCCTGAGATGGTGATAAAAGAGATGAATAAAAGTGAAAGAGTGAGTGTCGATCAGACAGCGAGAGGGGAATTTGGCTACGGTTCCCTTTCACGCCCCGCTCACATTTCCCTTGTAGTATTATATAAACAGTTCCGAGGGAGGTGGAGGGTTGTTTGATGATGTCGGATTAAGTGGCCAGGCGGCGGGTTTTTGGTTGGTAGCCGTTTAAGGTTTCCTTTTGGGCTGGACGAGGACGGCTCAATTGAGTCCAACACTATTTCCCCCCATTGTGAGGGTGTGAATATGAGTTTTTCTCGCCGCCTCGGATAAAAAAAGTAAGCTTTACTTTTTACAGCAATACACAACACTACTCATGCACGTCTTCAGAGCACTGGGATAATTTAACTAGCTCCGTGAGAACCGTCACGTACACGCTTGTAGTAGCAGCTAGTAAACTGGCTTCGTGGGAATAAGTCTTTAGATTTCAACAGCGAAAGAATTTTAACTTTCTCTTGCCTATATGAATATATAGGAAGGAAAGTATTGTTTTCATGTCGATTTTTCGAAATCGAGTTTTCACCGGATCTATACGTTTTCAGACCCCCTGAACCCAAAAAACATGTTTCTAGCGATTGGTCTGTGTGTGTGTGTGTGTGCGTGCGTGCGTGCGTGGGTGTGTGTGTGAACAGAATATCTCAAAAAAAAGAACAACTTTTATTTATAGCATTTCTTTGTACAGATCTTAGTTTAGCGTGAAAGAGTGATTTTCCGTATTTTTAAGGCAAACTGAGATCGATTTTCATTTTGCGTCTTTAATATATGATTAAAATTAGATTATGTTTATTGAGGTTAGTTTTTTGTTTATTTCTAATGTTTTATTACTAATGTTAGGTTATATTGGTAATAATTTGCATTGGCAAGAGAAGAAAGTTGTGTGAGTGTTTCACACCAGATATTTAAGATCGGTTACGTAGTTTTTGAGATTCCTTTGTACAAACAAATAAACCAACGTATTTTTTTATAATATTTAGTGTAAATATAGGTATCTAAGTTTACAATCTAGGCGTTGTAAAATGTAATTAATATTGTTTTTATTTGTAATTATTTCAGGAGTATTGGATCATAGTGTGTTTCAGTATACACCGTTTGAAAGAGGACAACAACAAACTTCTGTTGCCAGATCAACAAATCCAGCCGGACATTTTAAATGCCCAAATTGTACTCGAGTGTATAAATATAAAAGCGGACTTTGGACCCATAGAAAATATGAATGTGGAAAACGACCTCAATTTCATTGCGCTTATTGCCAGAAAAGTTTCACTAGAAAAGATACGCTTATTACTCATACCAGAATGTTACATCATTCCGATTTAATTAAAGAAGCTTTAGAAGCTGCTAGAAGTAGTGTCTTATAACATTCAATTACTATTTAAATTTTAAAATTTTATTTAGTCCTGTTAATTATTTTTTTCTCAAATAACCGTATCATCAAAATTGTTAATTTACTTTGATTTATAATAATCATATCTAATTAAATCGTTGAGAATTTTTTTTTTTTGACATTTCTGGGTCTGTTCTACAAGTTCTGGTATTGTTTTTTCATTTATTGAAGATAATTTTACAATCTCTTTAGAACTTACTCGATGTGTACATATTTAAACGGTTCACGCACCCCTCGTAGGCTCCCTGTAAGGCTTAAATGGTTTGTTTCAGTATACACCATTAGAATAAGGATAACAACAAACTACAGTCCAGCTTCTCTTAGTTTGCTCCTAATGTAAACAAATAATGACGTCACTGAGCATGCGCATTATATTAAAATGTGTACACGCTGATTAAAAAGTAACAACAAAATACTTTCAAAAGTATTTTATAAATGACATTGTTAGCCCTACATCATAATCATGACTGATGTTTTTAGTACTTTAAGTACTTCTGCGACATCCGTAAAGTCGTAGACTCTAGCGTGCACCCTGTAGTAGGTGGCTTTGGTTTGTTGACAGTAGGGGCAGACTAAGAACGGCTGAACTGTACAGTCAGATCAACAAATCCAGCCGGACATTTTAAATGCCCAAATTTTATTCAAGTAGGCCTATAATGTTTTTTAGAGTGTGTTATCGAAGACAAGCACTTTTCAGGTGCTTGTAGTCAAGCTATCAAAGCTTCTTTTACCCTCTCCAGAGTCCCGTGGTGGTATCCTTTCAGAGTTCTTTTTATCTTGGTAAAAAAAAGAAATCAGTTGGTGCCAAGCCAAAATTTCACGTTCGGTTTTGTAGCGTTCGAGCAATTCTTGGTACTTCAATAAGGCTGTTCCTTTATGTTGGTGAAAACTTTCAGCACCAATGTGGCGCAGACCTTCCTCATGTCAAAATCCTCGGTTAAAATGTGGTGAACAACTTATTTAGTACGCCTTTTTCTTTGGCTAAAACTTGAACCCTCATTCATCGATCGCTGACTAAAATTTTTGTACTTTTTGAACCGTATCGTCAGTTTTTGGTCGTTGACGGGCTTCCCGACTCTTCCGAAAACTCAAAATTTCAGTTTTGTGAAACTGCGTCCTTCCCGGAAGCTTGGCTAAGATTTTTTTTAGCATATCCGCGGCATTTTAACCAAGTTTAACGCTAAATTTAATTTCGTAATGCTGTACAAATTGTGTTCTATCGTTTTTTCGACAAGGGTATGGTGACATACTTTGTGCTAATTACGATTTTCCCTCAACCACTGCTCGTAGGTGACTGCAGACAGCAGAATCCTCTATTTAGAATCACCCCCCACCAGGAACTGCGCAAGCGTAAGTGGCCGGCTGTGAAAATTCATTGCTGGACTTCCAGAACAGACTCTATTTAATTTTAACGAATCCACACAATTATCAACCGAACTTTACTATATTAAAATTTAACTTGTCGGAAGCGATTAAAATTTATCGAAATAACAATATCGATAATTTAATAATATCGATAATTTATCGAAATAATTAATAAAGTCCGTTGTTAAAAGGTTTAAGTGTAATTGTAAGCTGAGTTTAACATATTATTCGTTTCAAGTATAATTTTATAGTCACTCAGCTGAGGATTGTGATATTTTTTTATTGAATTAAATAACATATTATTATTTTTTTGTGTTTCAACTACAAAGAGTATTTGTGATTTGTAATTAGGAAATCAGGAAAAGTTATTTTAACCGATTTTATTTTGAATGGTAATTTTATTTTTCACTTGGAGAACTTCATTAAACCAGTCGAGAGACTGATGAATATAAAAAAATGTAATATTTATTTTTACTCTCAAGAAATATGTTCGGTGAGTTTTTTTTATCAGTATATTGAATTTGATGTTATTAATTTGTGAAATCTAATCGGGGGAATACAATCTGAGATTTTTTAATTTATCAACCAAAATCGTGCAGTACAAATCATTATAAAAATCGGTTAAAAGAATTTCGACTGTAGGTAAATAATTTGGCGATAAATGATTTTCGGGGAATGTATGAATAATTGTGCCTTAATAAGAAAAGAATATTTTATATAATTTCAATTCAAATGTTTGAGAGCTTAATTAATGTAATTAACCAACATATCAATTTCTCATAAACAACCTGTAATCGTAATTTGGGAATAACTTCTCATAATGTCTGTAATCATAATTATTTAACTCATACCATATTTTCATATTTTAAAATAATTTTATTTATTTATTTTACAATATGGTTGTTATTGTTATTTATTTTATTTATATTATATTAATAACATTTTTTGTTTATAAGTTGTAATTTTATTTTTTGTTGAGTATTGTTAGCAAATTTTTAAAAGTTTTATTTATTTATGAATACTGAATGACTACGTCAGTGTTTACTTGGTGATGTAACAAATTTCCCGGTAATCTGATGTTATTGTAAAACCATGATTATAATATGTTATAATCAAACGGGCCTGGTGATGAATTTCCAGGACTGATAAACCGGAAGTTTAAAAAGAAAACATATTTCCATTCGAGTTTTATATTAAATTAACTTAGTTTACAATTTTGTTGTTTAGAACAACAGCCGAAAGGTGGGTTTGAACCTCTAGAAGCTTTAATAAGTAAAAGGAGGAGTGAGGTGGGTTTCAAATTGCCTTCCTCACTGAGTGGAAAAGTATGCTTATCAGCATGCCAGGCCCTCTGAAAAGCATCTACTTTCCACCATGCAAATGGCACCTTCACTTCATTCACCACATGGTCCACCTGTATGGTCTATATTAAAATTGTTTAACTGAGAGGAGATAACTGTGACTAGTGTATTTGACACCTGTACCTCTTTAGTTCTTAATTGCTTCAGTCATATAAATGGCTGACCATTTGATAAGAAACAGCACCTTTTTTGTAGCCCTGGAACTAGTGAAAATAATTTGTTTTTATCCGAGGCGGCGAGACAAACTCATGTTCTCTACTCCCTCACGATGGGGGAAGTAGTGTTGGACTCAATTGAGGCGTCCTCGTCCAGCCCCAAGGAGGCTGCAACCGCCTACCAACCAAAAACCCGCCGTCTGGCCACTTGATACATCAGCAAAAATAATTTACGCTCCATCTGCCTGTTGTGGGTAAACTTTAAAGATAAGAAAACGAAGGAGTGAGGTGAAGTGAGATCTTGAGGAGTTTCGGATTAAATGGCAGGAACGTGAAGAAGACTTTTAAGAAGAAACTCCAAAAGAACTAAGGTTTCAACGAAAACCATAAGCTAAACACAGGAATTACTTGAACTCAGGATAGTTATGTATACTTAGTTAGCCTATTTGAAAAGAAAAAAAATTGGAAAACGTATTGAAACTTGAAAATGAAATAGTTCTGTTCATAAAATTCACAGCATTACTTTCTGCCTATAACAGACAGGTGGAGTGTTAAATTATTTCCAGTCGACTTATTAGTTCCAGGGCTACAAAAAATAGTTGTGTTTCTTATCCCATGGTCAATCAATTATATGGCTAAAGCATTTAAATACAGAAGTAGTATAGGCGTAGACACTACTCACAGTTATCTTCTCTCAGAGTGCCTAATAAATTTCATTATCATTATACAGCCAGACCCTGTGGTGAAAGAAGTGAAGGTGTCATTTACAGGGTTGAAAGTTTATGCTTTTCAGAAGACCTGGCATGGTTAATAAGTATACTTTCCCACTCAGTGAGGAAGGCATGGTAAACCACCTCACCCCTCGTTTCGAATGATTTTGAATGGTAATTTTATTTTTCACTTGGAGAACGTCATTAAACCGGTCGAGAGACTGATGACTATAAAATAATGTAATATTTATTTTTACTCTCAAGAAATATGTTCGGTTTATTGTAAAATGTTGAACAATATAATTCTTTAAAATAATGTTGTATGTTAATTAAATAATTTAATTTTCTGTAAATTTTTAAGCGGGAGAGTTATTTAGAGTATTATTGGTTAGTTCATTGTTACCGAAGAGTTGTGTGAGATTAATTAGTAAGGTCTCTACAGGTTCAAACGAGCCTTTCGGCTGATGACCCAAACAACAGCCTTACTTAAGACTGCAGTTAAGATTTTTACATGCAATTAAAAATATCCTTAAGTCTAAATAAACAAAAAATCTGCTCATTCTTATATTATTGGAACAAATTTCCATTTCATAAATATTTTCGAAATCGTTTGACTACAAAAAATAGTTCTGTTTCTTATCACATAGTCTCACAATTATATGACTGAACTATTTAAGAACAGAAGAGGTAGAGGTGTAAAAGACACTAGTCGAAGTTATCGTCTCTGAGAGTATTGAATTTCACTATGCAGCCAAACCCTGTGGTGAATGAAGTGAAGGTGTCATTTGCAGGGTGGAAAGTAGGTGCTTTTCGGAGGGCCTGGCATGCTGATAAGCATACGCTTTCAACTTAGTGAGGAAGGCATAGGTAAACCACCTCACTCCTCGTTTTTACTTAGTAAAACCTCTAGAGGTTCAAACCAGCCTTTCGGCTGTTGACCTAAACAACAACACCCCTATGTAAAAGCAATTTATTATTTATTCAAAAGCGTATCCTAAATTTAATTTTTTATTCAAAGTTTTAATTATATACTTTAATTTCAACCTGGTAGCCTGAATACATATGACATATTTTTTATTCTTGTTTATAGATAAACATTGACGTATCATGTAGTAATAGTTTTTATTTCATCACAAATATCATGTTGTTATTATTAGTTTCATTTTATTTATTTATTTATTTTACCATAGAAAATCACTTGGTAATGATTTATAAACACTTAAGATTTTAATGAAAATGTTTTTGCGCTAATATTAAAATTTTATGTCAGTTTATTGTAAAATGTTAAATAATATAGTTCTTTAAATAATGTTGTATGTTAACGAAAGAATTTAATTTTCTGTAAATTTTTAAGCGGAAGAGTTAGAGTATATTATTGGTTAGTTCATTGTTACCGAAGAGTTGTGTGAGATTAATGTTAAAACATTACTGTTAAAATCATTCTTTATTGTATTAATAAATTGCTCATAAAATTTAATGGTCTTTACCTAAATAGTAAGACAGTATTGGTTGTACGGGAAATTCGTACACATGTTTTTTACTTTCTCTTGCCTATAAGAATATATAGGAAGGAAAGTATTGTTTCCATGTCGATTTTAAGAAATCGAGTTTTCACCGGATCTATACGTTTTCAGACCCCCTGAACCCAAAAAACATGTTTTTAGCGATTGGTGTGTGTGTGTCTGTGTGAACAGAATATCTCAAGAACGGAACATCGTACGAACTTGAAACTTGAAACTTAAGTTACATACCACTACCGGACCCGACACGAACATTTTCATCAAAATCAGTCAACCGGAAGTAGTAGTTTATTCGTATAATTTTTCACTTTTTTGCGATTTTCTCAAAAACTGGTCCTACATTTTTTTTAAAAATCGCTTAGTTTACTCAATTTTTAATTCTCTACAAGATAGGGTAGGCGCCATGTTTGCTGAAATTCTTGGTGAGGGTGTTTTCTCGTAAAAACTTTGTTTTTTTAAGATTACGGCTTTAATATGCATTTTAGCGCTACAATTTATATAATAAAAATTGTAGAGAATTTAAAATCCTACAACTTTTATTTTAAACAATTTTTTGTATAACGCTTAGTTTAGCGGTAATTTGCGATTTTCTGTTTTTTCTCACGAAAATGTGTGAAAAATTGATTTTTTTAAGATTTCGGCCTTAGTATGCATTTTACGACAAAAGTGTATATAATTAAATTTATAGAAAATTAAAAGATCTACAACTTTTATTGATAGCATTTTTCTCCACGGAGCCTAGTTTAGCGTGAAAAAGTAATTTTCCGTATTTTTAAGCCAAACTGAGGTTGATTTTCATTTTGCGTCTTTCACTCATGATTAAAATGAGGTTATTTATATTGAGGTTAGTTTTTTGTTAATAATTTTAGGATTATTGTTTATTATTTGCATAGGCAAGACAAAGTTGTGTGAGTGTTTCACACCAGATTTTTTTTAACTGCAAATCTACGATCTGCTCTCATAGAACTTTGAGTAGATATGTTGTAAGCATAAATCATGAGTAAGTAATACCCCTTGGTATTTGTTGTATTGCTCTTGCCAGGAATGTAGAATAAATTACACAATCACATATTAAAATAAATCTGTAGGGTGTAGTCTGTGTAGTCTTCTGTGTGTTTCACTGTTGTCTAGGAGATTGATGGCTTCTGGATTCTGATCATTTTCAAGTCTTGTTTGGTATAAAAATAACCAACTACGGTGGCATGCGGGCCGTACATGCGCAGTAAGTAGCTCCCCCACCACAGCGTCGTAGCCTGATACAGGCTGCCTCTAAAGTAGTACTCACTACTCATTGTGTTCTGTTCATGCGGTAATCGTTTTGACATTTTTGTGTCGCTGTCGAAAGCCGCACGCCGTCGAAATTAGTTGCGCGCGCACAAAATTAGGGGAAAAAATTTCTGCGATTCCTTTTGGGGTAATAGTCAGTAAGTTTTTTTCTAAATGATGTACCTATCATAAGTTTTGACAGGCCTCGAAAGAGAGGTACGTCATACCCTCAGTCTGTTATATTTACTGCACGGTTCTTTTTGTTAAAATTTCATACAACTGATATTTTGCGTGTGTAGTTGATTTCTAAAATGGACGTATGTTTGGTGTAAAGTTCACAACTATCAAAAATGATTCAGCTTCTTGGAATACTAACAGGAAGGAGACACCAGACACGATATCTTTGACTTCCTTTCAAAAAAAGTGATTTTTTTCAAGCTCGTTTATTATTTCTCTTTCTGCCCTACATATATCAAATTACAGATAAAATTTTATATTTTATAACAAAATAATGAAACGCATATTAAGTCATCCTGGAAAATAAATTATAGGGTTAGCCTACGTGATACGCAAAAAATGCGATGAGATTTAAACGTCTAACTTTGTACAAGCGTATCTGATCTAAATATCAGTACAATAATAACATTTATAGCGTAATAAAATAAGATTCATTGGGAAGCGAAAGTAATTTTTTCAGAATTTTTTGATTAAAATGAGCTTGTTACGAGTGTAGCGAACGAAACTGGCCGGCAGAGTGCCCTATAGTTTGTTCGCGCTAAGAGCTTGCCTGAAGTAAACAAACCGCTCTGATACCGTACAGGTTGCCCCGAAAAGTTCTCCATTCAATCATTAATAACCAGTAAAATGTTATACAATTTACTTATTTTAATTATTTCATTATGACATATAGTCTTTTTTTCAAATACTCAAATCCGATTGATTTCAGTAAATGATAGAGCGACGTTCTTTTAAAATCGTTTGCTTCGTTTCTTTTTCTTGCTAGGTGTCTAACGTGCCACTTTCTTTCATCTATTTTCTTATACCGTGTACACTAAATGTACACACGCCCGTCAATTCTGATCCCATTTTTTCTACGACTTTTAAAGCCATAGTAGGATACTTAACGGATAAAGAATTAAATAACATTGTAAATCATAATTTTTTGCTCACAATTTTTAGAAGTTGTCCTCGTTTATGTTTTATAACTGAAGTTGAAGCGCCATCATTCATCATTACTTACTAGTGTAACAAAACAAGAAGATATACTCACACACAATAACAACGAAGTTAAGGAAAAAGTCACGGATTTAAACAATATTAATAAGAGAAGATAGAAAATATTTTAAACTGATTACAAATAGCACTAAATACAAACTACATACACATGAAGTAGGATGTTTATGTAACAACAACCAAGTTGAGACTGATGGAATGAGTAATACAATATACGATCATGGTGGAATTGTTTTATAATTTTAACTGAAAACAATAATGTTTAAATAAACTGTTTTCAATTTTATTTAGGCTACGTGCAGTTATATGAATAGCCATCAAATGTCATTGTTATGTATTAGTCATCCTATACCAACTGTGTACTAACACACACGACACCAACAGCAATACAAGGACACATGTACACTGTTACTCACTACTACAAAGGGAGAGGTTTGTTTACTTCAGGCAAGCTCTAAGAGCGAACGGACTATACCATACTGCGTATTGTCACTATTGTGTTTGAACACCGTGCACCGATTGAAATGAGTTGAGAGGAACGGCGGACGCAACACATTCTCTGTGTCTCGCTACCCTCCCTACATGCCGCCGTAAATGGCGAACAGTATAACTGATGCAAAATTTCTGTATTGCTTCGTGTACCGTGGGAGTGTTTGTATCTCTGTGCAATATATTGTTGGATATTCGTACGCATGTAGTTAAGAAATTTTTTACTTTCTCTTGCCTATATGAATATATAGGAAGGAAAGTATTGTTTTCATGTCGATTTTAAGAAATCGAGTTTTCACCGGATCTATACGTTTTCAGACACCCTGAACCCAAAAAACATGTTTTTAGCGATTGGTCTGTGTGTGTGTGTGTGTATACAAAATATCTCAAGAACGGAACATCGTACGTACTTGAAACTTGAAATTTAAGTTACATACCACTACCGGACCCGACACGAACCTTTTCATCAAAATCGGTCAACCGGAAGTAGTAGTTTATTCGTGTAATTTTTCACTTTTTTGCAATTTTCTCGAAAACTGGTCCTACGATTTTTTTTAAAATCGCCTCATTTACTAAACTTTTTATTCTCTACAAGATAGGGTAGGCGCCATGTTTGCTGAAATTCTGCGTGAGGCTGTTTTTACGTAAAAACATTTTCTTTTTAAGATTGCGGCTTTAATATGCATTTTAGCGCAAAACGTTATATAATAAAAGTTGTAGAGAATGTAAAATTCTACAACTTTTATTTCGAACATTTTTTTGTATAATGCTTAGTTTAGCGGTAATTAGCAATTTTCTGTTTTTTTCTCACGAAAACGTGAGAAAAATCGATTTTTTTAAGATTTCGGCCTTAGAATGCATTTTACGACAAAAGTGTATATAATAAAATATATAGGAAATTAAGAGATCTACAACTTTTATTTTAAGCATTTTTTTGTACAGTGCCTAGTTTAGTGTGAATGAGCGATTTTCCGTATTTTCAAGCCAAACTGAGGTCGATTTTAATTTTGTGTATTTCACTAATGTTTTTTGTTTATTTCTAATGTTTTATTAATAATGTTAGGTTTATTGTTAATTATTTGCATTGGCAAGAGAAAGTTGTGTGAGTGTTTCACACCAGATTTTTATTTATTTGTGAAAAGCTTCTTTGGTAGTAATATTTACTGAATAGCTGCGTTAAAAAATTACCTGTATTTTAGCTTGTAATGTGTCATGAGCTGTAAGATGCGCTAAGACTGGTGTTTTTTTTGTCATCAGTCTTTCGACTGGTTTGATGCAGTTCTACAAGTTGTTCTATATTGCACAAGTCGTTTCATATCTACATACCTGCAACACCGTACAACTTTTGTAATTTGTTTTATGTATTCTAATCTTTGCCTCCCCTTACAATTTTATTCACTCCCTCAATATTACACTCCCTCTGGATGTCTTAAGATATTCCCCACTACCCTATCCCTTCTTATGGTAAGATGCTTTTCTGTAGCCTACTTCTCCATTCATCCACTTGTCTCTTCTTCTTTAGGTGCCGTCTTCGTTCCGAAGTTTGGCTATCATCAAAGCTATGCGTATTCTTGATACTGCAGATCTAAACAGTTGGCAGTTGTTGCAATTGAACCATTCTCTTAAGTTCTTCAACCATGAATTCCTTCTTCTGCCTATGGATCTTGTGCCAATTATTTTTCCCTGGATAATAAGTTGCAACAACTGGTATTTATCTCCCCTCACAACATGTCCCAAATACTGCAATTTGCGCTTCTTAATCGTCAGTATCAATTCTTTCTCCTTTTGCATCCTTCTCAAAACCTCCACGTTAGTCACTCTCTCTGTCCACGACACTCTCAGTATCCTACGATACATCCACATTTCGAATGCCTCCACCCTCTTGGTATCGATCTTTTTCAATGTCCACGCCTCCATTCCATAGAAAACAACTGAGAGCACGTAGCATCTCACAAGGCGAATTTTAAGCTCAAGGCTTAGATCTCTTCCACAGAACACCTTTTTCATTTTAGTAAATGTGACTCTAGCTTTTTCCACTCTGATCCTGATTTCTTCAGAACTATCATTATGTTCGTTGATAACAGTTCCTAGGTAGTTATACTTTCTCACCACTTGTCTAAAAACTTCTAAATTACTTATTTTGTTCACTGACCTGGTCTTTAACATTTTTCTATAACGCTACATTTCAAAAGCTTCTTTCCTCTTCTTTTCTACAGACCCTTTCACCCACGTTTCACTCCTGTATAATGTTACACTCCAGACGTGTGTTTTAAGAAATGTTCACTCACTACATGGACTTCCTTATGAAACTGTTTACTGTCTAACCTCAACCACTCCGTTTTACACTAGAATCACTGTACATCTACAGTTCAGACGTTCTTAGTTTGCTCCTACTGTCAACAAACAAAAGCCGCCTACTACAGGGTGCACGCTAGAATCTGCGACTTTAGGGATGTCGTATTCTTATTAAGTTAACTATTTTTTAAATTATAAGTACTTAAAGTACTAAAAACATCAGTCATGATATGATTTAGGCCTAAAAACTTCATTTAGAAAAATACTTTTACACGTATATTGTATTTAAATACTTTTGAAAGTATTTTGTTGTTACTTTTTAATCAGCGTGTACACATTTAGATATAATGCGCATGCTCAGTGACGTCATTATTTGTTTACATTAGGAGCAAACTAAGAGAGGCTGGACTGTAGGTGTATTCATCTCTAGATAACTAAGGTATATTTTATACTCTTTTCCCAAATAAACAATACTGTTTTGCTATTAGGTATACTATATTGTAACGTAAAGTACGTTAAATTTTTTTTAAACAGCAGTAGTCTTCTGTTTTAAAATAATTCATATTGCATAATATTTTTGTAACTTAATTTGCACATTGTGTTAAAAATTTTAGTACATAATTAATATATAGAATGTGATAATAGTTATCGTATGTGTTAATACCTCTATAACTAGCACTTCAAGAGATTATAATCTGAAATCATAAAAACAAAGTCCAGTCGTTTCTGTGTATGACGCTTTTCTCATATTCTTCTTCTTCTTCTTCTTGCTTTCAAGGATTTGGTTTCTGTTTGTTCCGAAATCATTTTTATTCATTTTATTATCTTCAGAAAATTGCTATTTTACTATTTTTACTTTTTTATTCTTAAAAATGTATCTCACTTTCTATAATTTAGGATCTTCTTCGTGGCATTCCGATATTCTTTCTAAAAGCTGTCTACACTTAGATACTGAAGTCACGAGATTGCCTTTTGCGTGTGGGTGGGCAGTGAGGAAGGGAAGTAAAAATATGACAGTGCTGCCAACCTCAACAGTGCGAGACTACTTGTACATTTCACTACCGTGCAATTTCTACATACGAGTACATTTTGTTAGCTGTGGTTTAATCTGAGAAAATTTTCTTCATAAACCTTATAAGAAATAAATTTGATCTGTAATACTGCCTATAGCTTAATGACACGACTAGAAATGTTTGATTTACTGTAATTACCTTATTCCATTGGAACAAATTTTCTACGAATGAATCGCCTTCTTTACAATCGCTGTCACCGGCATCTTTACTATCAGTCTCACTAGTCTACCTAACCGCTTCCTTTTTCCACCAGGTGCCAACAAAACTGTTGAAGAATAGCTTCTTCACATCTTTAATTTCCTTCTTTGTTTTTCGAATTGTAGAAAGAGGAACATCACAGTAGTGAGCCACTCGCTCATGGCTTTTGTTAAGAGGCATTGAAAGGCATTTTTGTTTAGTTTTTAACTTCTCAGCATTTTATTACACTGTATATATTACATTTCTTTTAGCACTGTGAATAGTCTGCCCACATTATCGAGAAACTAACATTTCTGTTTACGGTAACAAACAGTTATATTTGTACCGTTAACCTACAAAAGATTCCGCGATAGATTGTATATACTCTGGGTATAGTATAAGTTGTTATGTCTGTATACTGAAATTAAAGCAGTCGCGCATGCGCAATGATGCGTTTCCCTTTACCTCTCGTTACAAAAAAGGGCAAACTCGTGACTCAAATGACTATATTACGAATTTATTCGTCCAAGTTATGTATTTCTAATTCGGCTGTTGTTTCTCCATTCCGTATATGGTCTAATCTTTTGTGTTTCGTAGGAACCTCATCTCTGCCGCCTGAATTCTATCCATTGGTTTTCTGTTTTTTGATGAGGGTGTTGCCCTGCATTTGTTCCTCAATTACCATTAATGTCTCCAAATATGAAACAAAAGTAGACTTCATAAATTATTTTTTCTTTATAAGAAGTAATACTATTTGAGGTGTAATATGTAATCAGTGATATAATATAGTGCATTGTTATTGTTATTTTATTGAGAAATTATGTTTTGTTAAATATTTTTAATTATTAAAATTTAATATTAAAAATGTTTTTTTAATGTGCTTAGTTTCCTTAAATCCTCCGAACATGTTGTTGTTTAGGTCATCAGCCGAAAGGCTGGTTTGAACCTCTAGAGGTTTTACTAAGTAAAACGAGGAGTGAGGTGGTTTACCATTGCCTTCCTCACTGAGTGGAAAAGTACGCTTATCAGCATGCCGGGCCCTCTGAAAATCACATATTTCCACTCTGTAAATGACACTTTCACCTCATTCACCACAGGGTCTGGCTGTACAATGAAATTCATTACTTTCAGAGGAGATAACTCTGATTAGTGTCTTTTACACCTGTACCTCTTCTGCTCTTAAATGATTCAGTCATTTAGTTGGCTGATCATGTGATAAGAAACAGAACTATTTATTTTAGCCCTGCAACTAACAGATTGAGTGTAAATAATTTGACACTTCACCTGTCTGTTATGGGCAGGTGATATACCTGCCCAGGTACCTCCGAACATACGGTCTGCAATTTGTTTTCTTTATTGGACAATAAACAGAAAACGGACGTTAACTTGGAAAAGTGGAAGCGGTAGAATTTACAATTTATGTCTGTTGAAAGAAGAGAAGTGGCTGAGAGGCCCAAAACTGGGTGTAGAAGCCTATCCACCATTTAAAAAAAAAACATTTTCTTTCTTTTAATTCATAAAATTTATTATAAATGCACTTACCTATATAATAGAAATATAATAAAAAAATAGAGGCCTATTTTTTTGTCCAGTGAAATTTTCAGGTACATTGAACCATTGAAAATTGATTTCAAGTTTTTCTGAAAATTCAATTTTTCTGAAAAATTTGATATTTTTCGTTTACATTGTCGTGTATTTTACTCGTATAAGCGTGCCTTTTATATGTCAAGAGGTTAACGTAATGAATAATAAATAACTTTATTTACACGTTTCAACAGGACGGAAAATTTTCTTTCAATAAATTATTTAATTGAAAGATTGCGTCCCGAAATAAATCCCTTCATTTAGCATTGAATGGTTTTCTTTGATCGTGACTTATGAAAAGGAAACCCATTCATTCTCCTTATTACTGTACATACGAATAGATTATACATTTTTAATGATAAAATCTGTCCATAACAGACAGGTAGAGTGTCAAATTATTTACACTCAATCTGTTCGTTGCAGGGCTAAAATAAATAGTTCTGTTTCTTATCACATGGTCAGCCAATTAAAGGACTGAATCATTTAAGAACAGAAGAGGTAGAGGTGTGTTAGGTGACACTAATCAGAGTTATCTTCTCTGAAAGTAATGAATTTCATTATACTACAGCCAGACCCTGTAGTGATTGAAGTGAAGGTGTCATTTACGGAGTGGAGAGTATGTGCTTTTCAGAGGGTCCGGCATGCTGATAAGCGTACTTTTCCACTCAATGAGTTGTGGCAATGGTAAACCACCTCACTCCTCGTTTTACTTAGTAAAACCTCTACAGGTTCAAACCAGCCTTTTAGCTGATGACCTAAACAACAACAACAATGGTTAAATAAGTTTTCGTTTGCGAACTTCAAGTAGGCAACCAATCAAACTATTATGAATGTAAGGAAGAACTGTGTGACGCGTTAAGACTTGCACTCTGGTCTTTGTAAATTATATTAACTTAGTAATTAACATGAAAGAAACTTGAACAAGAAATGTCTGTTTTAACACAAGAATTTTAGAGAACTTATTATATGATTTCGTTTACACGAAAATAATATATTTTTGTAGTACTGAAGTCTGCCCAAAACGGGCAGATGGAGTGGTATTTTAATTGCACTCTTATCTGTTTGGTACAGGGCTAAAAAAATAGTTCTGTTTCTTAACACATAGTCAGCCACTTATATGACTGAACTATTTAAGAACAGAAGAGGTAGAGGTGTAAAAGACACTAGTCAGAGTTATCTCCTCTGAGAGTAATGAATTTCACTATGCAGCCAGACCCTGTGGTGAATGAAGTGAAGGTGTCATTTGCAGGGTGGAAAGTGAGTGCTTTTCGGAGGGCCTGGCATGCTGATAAGCGTACTCTTTCAACTCAGTGAGGAAGGCAATGGTAGACCACCTTACTCCTCGTTATTACCTAGTAAAACCTCTACAGGTTCAAACCAGCCTTTGGCTGTTGACCTAAACAAACAACAGTACTCAAGTACTGTTACTGAAAAGGTAAGTGTGTATAATTTGTGGTTTTGTTTCATACATGGACGGTGTTAGTGTGATTGTAATATTGTTAGTTACAGTGTTGTTTATAAACTAAAATGACGGCCAGGGCGAATGGCAGTTGTATGTGAGGTGACACAAAATATCACTATGCAGTGAATATTATAATTTATTTGTATTTCAGTTTAAGTTGAAATTCTTTTAGTCTGATAACTATGCAATACAAGTTTTACTTTCACTAGGTAGCTCTATATGAATAATTGGGTTGGAAAGTATTGTTTTTAGGTCCCATGAACCCAAAAACATGTTTTTTTCCGATTGGTTTGTGTGTATGAACAAAATGTATAAACAAAATATTTTGTGTGTATGAACAAAATATTTCAGCCGGCCGCAATGGCGCTGTTGGTAACGTGCTCGCCTCTCATCATGCGGTCCTGGGTTCGAATCCCACTCAGGCACGGCATATATTTTCATATTTTATAAAAAATCACTTCTTCCTCCTTCGTACAAAAGTTACACCTCAACGTCGTCGCTAATGACCGTTGTAGTTGATGCGACGTTAAATAAATGAATTAAAAAAATATATATTTCAAGAACGGAATATCGTACTATTATTGAAACTTTGAACTTAAGTTAGAAACCATTAAGGGAACTGACACGAACTTTTTCATTAAAATCAGTCTACTGGAGGTGTAGTGTATTTATGCAGTTTTTTTACTTTTTGGGGGATTTTCTCAAAAACGGCCTTTATTTTTAAATCGCCTCATTTACATTTTTTTACACTCTACAAGAAATGGTTAGCGACGTGTCCGATGAAATTCATGGAGACTGTGCTTTCGTGGTAAAAATGTTTTGTTGTTTTTTAAAAAAAAAAGGAAGATTACGGCCTTAATATGCGTTTTAGGGGAAAAGCGTGGGTAGTAAAAATTGTAGAAACTTTTAAAAAATCTACATTTTTTTCAAGCTATTTTTTTCTACTGCGTTTTAGTGTAGCGTCAATTACTGATTACCTTATTCCTGATGTATTTCTGATGTTGCTGTTTTTAAGGTGTCAACCGAATGGCTGGTTTGAACCTTTACAGGCTTTCCGAAGTAAAATGAGGAGTGAGGTGGTTTACCATTGCCTTCCTCACTGAGTGAAAAATTATGCTTATCAGCATACCAGGCCCTTTGAAAAGCATCTACTTTCCATCCTTCAAATGGCACCTTTAATTCGCCACAGGGTCTGGATTTATAATGATGCAATTGAAGGGTTTCTAGTAAGAACTGCATATGTCAAAAATGATGAGTTTTAAATATTTTGCCATTATCCAAACGCAGAATATTCTTCTTTGTAACCAGCTAATTTTTTTTTTCATTAAAAACGTACTATGTCCAAAGATATTACACATAGAATATACACCAGTTCTGCAAAAACAACCTACTTCAATAGCAGTTTCAAGCAAAAACCGTCTATGTCATGACAATGGTTATTTTTACCAGAAATCACATTTTTGTATATTATGTAGTTAACTGTATTGTTTGATTAATAGCTGTAAGCTTGGTGTGTTAGTTGTGTCTAAAAATATTGAAATGAATGGTGAAGAAACTAATGAGGAAAGAAAAAGAAGTGGTTTTCCAGAAAAAACAACCTTGCCATGATACATCAATCATAAATCAATTTTGGAATTTAAATAAAATTTACTTAACAGTGAAGTATAGTTTTAATTTTTTTTTTTTTTGGAGAAAGTAATACTTTTTTCAATGTACAAGGCGTATTTTTAAAGTAAGGGCCGTTTGAAAATAAAAAAAAAATAAAAGGAAATTTGCAAAAACTAATTTTATTTTCGGAATCTACATACTTTTATCTATTTTTCTACATAGTTTCCAAGTTTTTGTAAACACTTATCATATCGCACAACTAAATTTTGGAAACCTTCTTCATAAAAACTTGCCGCCTGCTGTGATAACCAAGAATTCACGGCCGTTTTCAATTCGTCGTCATCGTCATAACGGCTGCCGCCCAAGTCATGTTTCAGATGACGGAAGAGATGAAAGTCGCTCGGCGCAAGGTCAGAGCTGTAGGGTGGGTGGTCCAAAACTTCCCAGCTAAAAGAGTCCAATACAGCTCGGGTCTGAGCGGCAGTGTGAGGCCTTGCATTATCGTGCAGAAACAAAATTCTTTTTGTGAGCATGCCACGTCTCTTGTTTTGAATTGCTCTGCGCAGCTTCCTCAGGGTTTGGCAGTAGGCTTCTGCAATTATTGTGGTTCCTAGTTCCATAAAGTCGACCATCAAAACACCATGCCTATCCCAAAACACGGACGCCATGATCTTGCGCTGTGACAAAGTCTGTTTGTCTTTGACCTTTACGGGAGAGTGCGTGTGTCTCCATTCCATGCTTTGTTGTTTCGATTCAGGCAAGTTTTCACGGACGCCATGATCTTGCGCTGTGACAAAGTCTGTTTGGCTTTGACCTTTACAGGAGAGTGTGTGTGTCTCCATTCTTTGCTTTGTTGTTTCGATTCAGGCAAGTTTTCGCCTGCAAAACAGCAAGCGGCAAGTTTTTATGAAGAAGGTTTCCAAAATTTAGTTGTGCGATATGATAAGTGTTTACAAAAACTTAGAAACTATGTAGAAAAATAGATAAAAGTATGTAGATTCCAAAAATAAAATTAGTTTTTGCAAATTTCCTTTTATTTTTTTTTTATTTTCAAACGGCCCTTACTTTAAAAATACGCCTCGTATAATTCAAATGCCGAAATTAATCACTACTGTAGGAGGAAAACATTTTTCACCATTTTAAAGAAAATGTTACTTTTATGACAAAAGGCAATTTTTGCCATAAACCCCTCAATTCATTACTCTAAGAGAAGATAACTCGTGACTAGAATTTGTTTTATGTATTTTTTATAATATTTCGTTATGTATTTACATTGTTTTATATTGATCTATTTCAGGTACACTTATAATTGTGAAAACTGAATTTACCAATGAAGATATATTAAACCAAGAATCATCCAACGATTTCATCAACGAAACACTCGTAGCAGATTCTGTCAACACCATTGATGATAAGAAATTACATGGTAAATTTAAATGCAGATACTGTGAAAAACCATTCAGTTATAAAACTGTTTTATGGAAACATGAAAGAAATTGTGAATTCATTCCTGAAGAAAAATCTGTGATTCAATTACCAAATAATAAATGTTCTAAATGTGGAAAATATTTTAAAAATAAAAATATTTTAGTTAAACATCAAAAATGTTGCTACCCGAGAAACAATCAAATTTCGGTACAACATAATATATCAAACGGCTGGTCGTATAAGTGTAGTAATTGTAAAAAACAATTTAAATATCGTAGTGTTTTATGGAACCATCAAAAAATCTGTTGTGTCATTAATCAAAATATTCCTTATTTTGAATGTCCCGATTGTCCTCGTGTGTATAAATATCCGGGTGCTTATTTTACTCACAGAAAATATGATTGTGGTAAGATTCCTCAAGTGCATTGCCCTGTCTGTAATAAAGGTTTCACCACGTCAAAGAAACTCGTTGCTCATTCTAGAATGTTACATCGTTAACTCATTTAAAATTTTATTTGGTGTTTTCAAATCGGTTTTTGTTTGACGAACACTGTTGGGCAATCTTCTTAAAACTTCCAAATTGTCAGTCGACGGTCTGAGAGCACACGCTGTCGAATTTTTGAAACATTTTCTTCGACGATTCGGGGGGCTTGATGGACGTCCAGAACGAGGTTTGTCATCAATCAACATGTCGCCATTTTGTAATCGAGAAAACCACTCGTATACTTGAGATTTTCCTATAGCTCAAATTTGTAAGCTGTTTTCAACATTAAAACAGTTTCAGCAGCACTTTTACCGAGTAGAAAACAAAATTTCGCAGCTACACGTTGTTCACTTAAGGGGAGATGGAACGGCCTATCTACCCAATGTTAATTTTTATGATTTTAGGAACATTTTTCTCAAAAACAATTTGACCAATTCCCTTTCAATTTTTTTTGTTACTTTTCTTGTAATTTTCTCTACATGTTGTGATAATTTTGTTCATATATTGCTATTCTTTCTTTTTCTATAATTTTTTTAATATCTCTATAACAAAATAACTCGTTTCTTCATGTTTTCTTCCACTTAGTGATTTACAACTAAAAAATTTTAAAACCTATAATAATGATTTTATATCCACATATGTAGTACTCACTTTTCTACTAGTGGACAAAATTTCAACTCTCTAGCCTTAGTAGTTTTTGAGAAAAATGTACCTGTTTATGAAAAAAATGAATTCTCAGAAAAACGCAATTATAGTAAAAAGTCCCATTTTATGCACATGCAAAATGCACATTTTTTCGACTTGTCACCTGTTTTTAATTTAATTATTTTTAATACTTCTAGTCCACCAATGTATACGATATTAATATCGTTTTAACCAGAAAACCCGGGAGAATTCAAATACGTAATAAAAAAAATCATTTTTTTTTAGATTTTTCCGTTCCATCTCCCCTTAAACTTGCCATCATAAAAAACGAAACGAGAACAAAACAGCGCTAGCAAAAACAATCACTGCAGATGAATATTGAACTGGCAATGAGTTGCGCTGTACACATCTGTGCGGCAGAAATGCGTACCACCCACGGCAATGCTATTCCGGTTACTTTTGGGTACCCCTCGGATTTTCCCATTCAGTGATTAAGGTAAAGGAGAACCACATCACTCCTTGTTTTATTTAGTAAAACCCCTAGAGCAGCGGTTCCCAAACTTCTATCCTTTACGCCCCCTTTTGCCAAAAAGAAAACTTCTCACGCCCCCTTACACAATTTTATTGGGCAATGAAAAATCACGTATTAAATTGAATAACCATATTTTTTTTATTTTTTGTACCATTAGAAGTTGCAATTTAATTTTAACAAGAGACAAAATAAATCAGTGGATGGATGGATGACTTGCATTTTTTTTAAAGGTTGCCCAACGTAAATCATTGATAAAACCAACATTGCACCGATGCTATGTTTCTATTGTAACAAGTGCTGAAAACACTTTTTTGCACAGATAGGTGCTTGATAAAGATAATTACAATTGCTGCCGCTTGCTGTTATATACTGGGGTAAACTTGGTAATACTTAACCCAAAATGATGTTTTGTCAATTTTATCGAAATCGTTTTTCGCAGCAGAAACATTTTTTATTTCTAAAACTTGTTTTTTAAGTAATTCGGGCAGGAAGTCTATGTTGACACTGAAAGGATCCGTTATGGAGGGTAAAGCTATCTCGAAGTCTCGCGCCTCCCTTGACGTGTCTTCACGCCTCCCTTGGGGGGCGCGCCCCCCACTTTGGGAACCGTTGCTCTAGAGGTTCAAATCAGCTTTTCGGATGATGACCTAAACAACAGCACAGTACTTTCTTTCAAACGCATACATTCAAGATCCTTCGTCGCTATTCTGGTATCTTTTAGGAGGAATAAAAATTAAAACAAACTTTTTTACTACTTTCGATTTCCTAGAAAAATACCTCATTCATTGAAATTCACTTTCCTTGCTCAGCACTTTCCACCCCCATACAATACACAATTCTTACAATAAAAAATTAATTTATTAACCATTGTAGATGAATCAACGAACTATGTTACAATATCTACTGTGACACTTATCGCTAAGGTCCGTTTCGGGATCTAGGTAATTAAATAATATTAATACACTAGAGTTTACAATTACAAATATTTATTACAACTAAAAGAGTTACAAAATAAATGACAACTTATTATAAAGAAGTAATACAATAAATAACTTAATACTTTACTTAATGCTACTTACAACAATTACATTACACAATGGAACTGCCCATAACAGACAGGTGGAAGTTCAAATTATTTACACCCAATCTGTTAGTTGCAGGGCTAAAATAAATAGTTCTGTTTCTTATCGCATGGTCAGCCAATTAAATGACTGAATCATTTAAGAACAGAAGAGGTAGAGGTGTAAAAGACACTAATCAGAGTTATCTCCTCTGAAAGTAATGAATTTCATTATACAGCCAGACCCTGTGATGAATGAAGTGAAGGTATCATTTGCAGAGTGGAAAATTTGTGCTTTTCAGAGGGCCCGGCATGCTGATAAGCGTACTTTTCCACTCAGTGAGGAAGGCAATGGTAAACCACCTCACTCCTCGTTTTACTTAGTAAAGCCTCTAGAGGTTCAAACCAGCTTTTCGGCTGATGACCTAAACAACAACAATGGAACTGAATACACACTGCACATACAACAAGACTAAATAACAATGCCTCGGAAACCCCCCGTTGACCTGTTCTAACGGAGTTACCTTCGATAGCACACGTAGTAAACACTGGTCAAAGATCAAACGAATACTGACTCACTGACCGCGCTCGGGGTTCTATTTATACAAGCGGTTCAAAGAATTTTCCCGAAATACACCGAAATTCGATATAAAAGTCCTTTCTAGAGAAGTCTTATTTAATGTAAACCTGTAATCAACCGACCCTTCATAAATAGTTGTACAACAAAGACACAATAGCGCAGTCCTTTCAAACAACTTTCATGAATAGGCATCCCTTTATAGCCACCCTATTGTTATTTTTTCATTCTATTATCCTCTCTTTACTACCGGGTGATTTTTTTAGTCCTGTTACCTAATTGTTAATGTCTGGTAATATTTTTTCTAAAAAAAATAAATTTTGTTTTGTGACACTAAGTTGGTAGCCCTACTCAACCAGTATGGATATGGCAGTGTGAGTTGATTCTCTTTAAGCTGTGTAAAATTTTGTGCCATTTCCGGTCGTGCTACGAACAGAATGTCTTTTATCCTAAAACAATCTCTTGTTTAAATCTGGAGGCTGAAGCTCTAGAACTAATCGTATGTGATAAGGATACAATTTCAATTTTTTAGCAGCTTTCTGAGCACTCGAACATGACAAATCAACATGCGAGGAAAGGTTTTGTAAACTTTTCCATGGAGAATTGAGCAATCTTGTTTTCACATTCTCTTAACGTCATCTGTCAAGAGAGTTGGTCGACCACTACGTTTTCTGCTGCAAACAATACCTGCCTCTAAAAATCAGTTAGTTAGCCTACAAATTGACTAGAATAGAGTGAAGGAACACCAAAAAATGTAATTTTAAATGATTCTTTTACACTCGCATACGATTTTGTAGCAAAATATTGTTCAAGAATGAAAACCCGTTGTTCTAGGGTAAAAGACATTCTGTTCGTAACACAACTGGAAACAGTACAAAATTTTACGCAACTCAAGGAGAATCAACTCAAACGGTCGTATCTATACCGGTTGAGTAGGGCTACCAACTTTGTGACACAAAACAAAATATCCCTTTCTTAGAAAAAAATTACCAGACATTAACAATTGGGTAACAGGACTAAAAAAATCACCCGGTATTTATATAAGCGGTTCAAAGAATCTTCCCGAAAGACACCGAAATTCGATATAAAAGTCCTTTCTAGAGAAGTCTTATTTAATGTAAACAGGTAATCAACCGACCCTTCATAAATAGTTGTACAACAAAGACACAATAGCGCAGTCCTTTCAAACAACTTTCATGAATACGCATCCCTTTATAGCCATCCTATTGTTACTTTTTCATTCTATTATCCTCTTTTTACTAATCGGTGGAGGGATCGCGAAATAGTAATTTTATTTATTTTTTACTATTTGGGGGTCGCGGAGCAAAAAATGTTGAGAATCACTGTCTTATGATATACCCCACTAGTCTATCACTTCTTTTGGTAAGATGTTTCCATATACTGTACTTGTTTTTTCATCCACTACAGATATTTATGTATAGTTAAAATATCTATAATTATGCCAATTGTTGAAGAAATTTAAATAAATAATTTGTATGTTGGTTTTATTAACTAATCATAGACACGTAGTTACCTAATAACAGAATGTTCCTAATATTTAATAAATGTTAATTAAATATTAATTAAAGTATGTTTAGATATAAAGAAAACTGTATTTTTAACTGTTGTTATTTGTAATTTTATCCATGGTTGTTAGTTATTTGTTGTTATTATAAGACTTATGCCAAACTCATTAAGGTTATACAGTAGACTTTAAGAAATCGGGACTAATGTGGCGGACGGCCGGTCCGGATTTCGAAAAATCCGGATTTCCCGGAGGTTGGCAATTTCGTCTTTATGGCGAATAATTATGACAATTAACATTAACGTTTATCTGCTAATATAAGAGTTAGCTTCTGAAAAAACTTTAAAACACTGTAGGCCTAATAAATTACAGTAGGCTACTGGTACTGTAATTATTCAATATACGAAGCACAAACATTGACTAAACTTAACGCTACTGTACCGTAATAAGATTCGATTGCACTCTTTGTAAGATTTGCAAGTTACGGATTTCGAACATGTAACAATGAATGTCATATATGTCTCAATTATAGAGTAATTGCACGATCAACTAAATAAAATCTAAATGTACTGTAGTACGGTACTGTGCTTAGTAAAGTACGGTTCTGGGATTAAATAAAATGCTTCGTAAAATCATAAACATAGATTTTACTGAAACACAGAGCTCCCGACGACGCAAACTACTGTGGGCCCTAAATGACAAAAAATGTCATTTACATACATTTTATATACTACGCAATTATTATTAAAAAGTACATACACACAAATTATAGTGCTAATCGCATGATCGTTCATCGGGCCAATCCCATGAAAACTTTTTACTGGTTGTTAATTTAAAAGTTGTAAATTTTCAGAAAATAAAGTAAAAAAAAATCATCGTCCGGACTAGCGCGATCCGGATTTTTGAGAGTCTACTGTACATTTTTTAATTATTTTTTTTTATATAAATATGATTTATAGATAGTGTCATTTTATATGGCTTATGGATAGTCTTGAGCTGTCTACAGTCATTGCAAGTTTACAACTTTTGAAATGAAAAAAAATAGACTGAAGAAATATGTCATCCAAATTAAATTATTACTAATTGTGAGTAGTCATTAATTTACTATTTGTACTTTTCAATTAATTTTTTGAACCTACATTTTCAACAATACGGCTGTAGAAACCTGTGTTCATACAGTAGGTATTCCATTTAACTTAGCTCAAATTTAACGACACTCACACCGACGACACTCACCGCGAAACCGTAACAGCGGTTTCGCTTTCGTTCCGTAGCAAGTTGTCGATCTGAATAAGCGATAATCAGGCGAAACAATGTGTTGCCCACTTTCGGAGATATCGGTTGCGCTGGCTAGAGTAGTGAAATCCTTTCAGACTACCGCCGTAGTTTCGCCAGTTCGCCACAGTATCGCTTCAGTACCGCACGGAATCTGTCGCAGTCGACAGATTTTCGCCAGCGAAACATTTCAGAATATTGCATTCTGTTATCTTTTGCTAGTATTTTGCAAGTTTACTATTATCATGGATAACACATCGACAGAATTATTGATTCAGTCAATCAGGTAACGACCTGAAATATATTTCACGAGTCACACGGACTTTAAAAATTACATAAAAATACCTGGATTGAAATACAAAAAGAATTAGTCAAGTTTAACAGTTTCATTTTAAATTAACCCCTAAACAGAAATAAAAATAAATTTTCTTAAACACAATACCAGTCTTTGTTTGCTGGGGACGGCTTCACTATAATATCTTATTATCTTGTTTAGTGATACGGGGTTGCAGTAATTTACAAAGCTCTTCAAAGCTTTCTTCGTTCATCCGAAAGTAATTGTGAAATCGATCTTCATGAAACTGCTGTCCTTTGCACAACACATTTTCTCCCAAATATTATATTTTTGTATTAATGTCATAAATCCAAAAGCTACGCTTTCTTTTTTGACGCGAAGCCCAAATAACAGCAATATTTCCCCTTTTCTTTAGAAGAAGAAATACTTTTCATTTTGTATAAACACTACCGAAGCCAATCGACAATTAATACAAATAGGAATCACGCGGTTCCGCTTTGAAATTTCGCGCCGGTGTGAAAGTCATTTCACTGTGAAATAACAGCGAAACCGCTGTCACGATATCGCGGCGGCGGTGTGAAACCAGCATCATTCAAGAAAAAAAAATTTCGCCCCAAAAGGGTGGAAGCTCAGTGACTATATAAAATTATACTTGTAACGATAATTTGTTAAACAAACCAGAATAATACATTAAAACATTTTAATAACGGACCTTATTAAATCGGTTGACGTTAATGATGAACAATAAAAATAATATTTCGGAGTTTCTTTCATTTTTGTCGGTTTTTTCGAGGAAATTCAACAACTACCGAAAAACTAAATTTTAATACAGTAGGTCATTAATTTACCGTCACTCATTTGAGAAAAGAGCTATACATCACTTTATTTCTTGTGAGTTTTGATTGAATAATTCCGGGACCTATGTTCGAGGCTAAATTCTATATAACAATGAATTGTTTCCACGTCTTAATCCTCAGGAACGCCCGTCAGATTTCTAACGAGTGTATTTTTTCATGTATTTTACTGAGTTTTTGAAAGGAAATTATAAATTTAAGTTAAAAATTAATTTTTCGTCCTGATTTTTGTATGGAATTGTATTTTTTTTCTGTGTGTTCAATTTTTGGAAATTTAACTTAGTTGATTTATGTAATAACAATGTTTTAATGTATTCAGATCAAATAAAAATGAAGGTTTTGTCTATATTATATTTTAATTATGATAAAGTTTTGTGTTTGTATAATTTTTTATTGTGTAATATAGCAGGTCTTATTTCCATTAATAATTTTGATTGAAGTTACCGAAATTTATCGATTGTTACCAATAATTTTTTTGTTTTTACGTTATACGTTAGATACGTGTTAGATACGTTATAATCAATTACAAAATGCCGGTCAGGTCTTTTGGAAGTTGGAATTTAGTTTTGGGCCAAATATAACTAATTATTGTACAAATGTGTCTGAGTTGAATGGTTAGAAAAAAACATAAATAACAGAAATTTCCGTTCCGATTGTAAACAGTTGTTTTTTTTTTTTTTGTTATTTTACTCGCCAAGGCTGGTGGCGAGTGGGAGTTATCTGTAGTCGTTGTAAGTTGCTACTATTAAATATTAAAATTTAAATAAACTTGGAAAACGTGGCTCTGCCTGTACTGTTTTCGTCCCTCCCACTCCTGTTCATTGATACTATTCTCCTACTATCGATCGCTGACGCTTCTCTAACTATCACTAAAAGCAGTTAGGGGAACTCTTCTCCAGTCTTCAGTTAGCGCATGCGCTTAGGAATTTTTTTTACTTCCTGTTTTTTATTTATTTTTTATTTTTTGTTTGGATTGTTTTTATTTTCTGTTATAGATAAAATCACTATTTATTCTACCTAGGTGCATAAACAATCGGCCAATAAGCAGCCTGTAGACTGAAGGCGTGACGTGTAATAGCAGTAGCCTTACACATTATTCCTGCGGAATGGAGGGGGCTAATTCACATGCCATTTGAACTGATACCATTAGTACTATTGGCCGGCCCTTTAGCTTAGTGGTTAACTCAACTGGCCGGGATCCCAGATCCGATCCCGGCCAGTTCACTTCTATAGAGTAGGACTGGAGCAGTTATCACTTTGTAAATTTTATCTGAGTTTTATTTTCTTGTTTTCCTGCCTAGTGTTCTGCCGATATTACCCACAAGCTGCTTGGAATTTGCCAACTTTCTTTTCAATTTCTAAATCTTGACCAAATTCGATGTCACAATCTAAATAATGACAACGTGACAATTGTTCGAGCATACCATTATCTACCACAGTTTTAGACCTGGTGGGATGTAGAGCGGACACCAAGTAAGATTGCCGGTTTTCTGAAGTGCGCAGAAGGTATATTTTGGTAATATCACGCTCGGTTGCCTCAGAAAATGGTGAGAGTCAGTGTTGTACCAGTTGTGATCAGAGTCAAACAATGTTTTTATTAATCTTTATAAAACTTTTTTTAAAGTTTATGTTGTTATTTAAATATATGAGTTATTATTTGAAATAAACAATTTAATTTATCTAATTTATTGGCTAATAATTTTTTATTATGTTACAAAAAATCATTTCATCCACCATTGTAAACAGTTACACTCCAACGTCGTCGCTAATGACCGTTGTAGTTGATGCGACGTTAAATAAAATTAAAAAAAAAAAAAAATTTATTTTTCTCAAGCATCTTTCTGTTTGGGAATGTTCTAATTTTTATGTAAATTGTACATGTTAGTAGTATATGGGTACGTTGAGGATAAACACCTCTCAAAATCAAAATAAGAACCACTTTTTAAAATCACCCCTTAAATCAAAATAAGGGGCCGCGTCTTAAATCAAAATAAGAACCACTTTTTCAAAATCACCTCTTAAATCTTAAATCAAAATAAGGACCATCTCTTAAATCAGGCATGGCATTTTTTCATACGTTACAAAACAATTCATTTCATCCTTCACCGTCTGCATTAGCAGCAATTTGCAAAACAGTCGGACGTCAAACCAAAAAAAAAAATCTCTTAAATCAAAATAAGCATCACTTTTTCAAAAACATGCTCTTATTTCAAAATAAGAACCACTTTTACTCTCGTACACGACTAAACACAATTGAAAGGACCTCTTAAATCAAAATAAGGCCTATCCACTAAATCGACATCAATCAAAAATGTTGCATTTTTGTATTTCGATTTAGTGGATAGGCCTTATTTTGATTTAAGAGGTCCTTTCAATTGTGTTTAGTCGTGTACGAGAGTAAAAGTGGTCCTTATTTTGAAATAAGAGCATGTTTTTGAAAAAGTGATGCTTATTTTGATTTAAGAGATTTTTTTTTTTTTTGGTTTAACGTCCGACTGTTTTGCAAATTGCTGCTAATGCAGTCGGTGAAGGATGAAATGAATTTTTTTGTAACGTATGAAAAAATGCCATGCCCGATTTAAGAGATGGTCCTTATTTTGATTTAAGATTTAAGAGGTGATTTTGAAAAAGTGGTTCTTATTTTGATTTAAGACGTGGCCCCTTATTTTGATTTAAGGGGTGATTTTGAAAAGTGGTTCTTATTTTGATTTAAGAGCTGGTTTGATTTCTTAAAAAGTGGTCCTTATTTTGATTTTGAGAGGTGTTTGTCCTCAACGTACCCATATACTACTCATGTTCATGTACAATTTACATAATCACATAATACAATTTACATTCGATTATCAAATTCCAGGAAAAAGTCAGCGAAGTTACCCACAAATATTGTGGCAGTGTTAACCTTATTTTTTTAGATAAACGTATAGAAGTATCTCAAGACAGTTCAAGTTTGTGTTGAACGATAATGACATCTTGAAAATGGTGTTTCGTTTTAGTGTGTATAATCAAACAAATTAAAAAAAATTTAAAATTCTTAGTGAGTTGCTTTTTAATTGCTGCTACATATTTCTCCCTTTAATGTTTATTCTTTTTAATTTACTAAATGTATTAACAATATAAGAATAAAAACAGTAACCTAATTTTAATCTTGAAGGAATGACGGAAAATGAAAATCAACCTCTGTTTTAATTCAAAATACAGAAAATTGACGCTAAACTAAACTCGGTAGAAGTAAATTGTTGAAATAAAAGTTGTAGATTTTTTTAATTTCTATAACGTTTATTGATAATTTTATCGTAAAATGCATACGGAGGCCGCAATTTTAAAAAAGCCCATTCTTTTACTGATTTTGATCAGCATAATGTTAAAAATTACTAATTGACGCTAAACTAGCTGTTGTACAAAAAAAAGTTTGAAATGAAAGTTTTAGGTTTTTTAATGTTCTATAACTTTCATTTTATATCCTTTTGGTGTAGAATTAAGGTCACAATCTTAAAAAGTACATTTAATACTTAAAGTACATTTTAATACAAGAGCACAGGCTCCCAAGAATTTCAGCAGACATGCCGCTTCCCTATCATGTAGAGCAGGGGTCTCCAACCTTTTTTACTCAAGGGCCACATTGTAAATTTTTGGAGGAAAGGCGGGCCAGCAATATTTTAGGGCAGAAAGTCTAGCCCCCCCCCATACACCCTCGAAGTTTTTTTCTAATTAAGAGCTCAGTGGTGGTTTTTGAGATTTTCTTGCTTAGTTTTTTAAGTTGCTATGTTTCCTTATAATATATCTTTGTTGTTGGCTAACTAAAATTCTTAACGTGATTGTAAAAAAAAGCGGTGACCAAAACAAATAATTATATTTGCTATAAAATAATATTTGTTGTGTAAAAGGAGTTTTCAAGTAGGCTTAATGAAAACACAGGATGATACAAAACCAAATCTTTTCAATTTACTACAAAATGTACTTTATTGAATTTTAAAGAAAACTTGACAATACATGAGTTTACAACACGTGTAAAGCTTAAAAAGAACAATTATTTTTTAGTGAGAAGATTGCATTTGTTTGCCACTTAAAATTTTAGCCCATTTAGTGTCAAACAATGGTTGATCACTACTTGTTTACGGCTAGTTTTACACTTATTGAGAAAAGAGGTGGCAAGTGAGAGACGAGTACTGTACTCATATTAAATGGTAAAAAATGCTTAAAAGGAAATATATTATCAAATAAATTTTTTTTTCAGTATGCTAGTTTTCCGCGGGCCGGAAAAAATCTGTTCCCGGGCCGTAGGTTGGAAACCCCTGATGTAGAGCATTAAAAATGTAGTATGAGGGTATTTAAAAAAAATTGTAGTAGCTGATTTTAAGGAAAACGTTCGTATTGGATTAGTTTTATTCGTTTATTTTTAATGTTTTATTACTAATGTTAGGTTATATTGGTCATTATTTGCATTGGCAAGAGAAAGTTGTGTGAGTGTTTCACACCAGATTTTTTATCGATAATTTATTTATTTTTCTGTTGCAGATTATCTGTATCACAACGACCCGTTTATGGATAAAAGTGCAATTGACTTACTAACAATATCACCTGATAATAATAAATTAATTGTTTGTCCACAATGTGGGAAATTTTACAACAGGAAAGGACATTTAAATCAACACCTTAAATTTGAATGCTTTAAAAGTCCTATGTTTGAATGTCCAATATGTCATAAAAAAACGGCCAGAAGGACTAACCATAAACGTCACATGTTATTAAAACATCCTTTCATTATTTCATCTAACGAATAATATTATTTTCAATGTATTTTGTTTACATTATTGTCACCGTTGTCCCCTTTGATTAAACACTGTGCTTTTGACGTAGCGACAGAGGGAGCCGCCAATAGTTCCGAGAGGTGCGGTAGCCCTATGGCGGCGTACCGACAGAGGTTTTTGTCATCAAGGCCATACCAATAACAGCCCTCTACCACAGCGCTCTCGGCAACTAGAAAGTGCACTCAATTATAGTGCTACACTCAACAGGGAGATTCAATTCTGATCCAGATAGCAGACAAGATGTCCACCACGGCACACGGTTACAGGACTCCAGCGGAGACTAATCGACGACCCCGCAAGAGAGAAGATGATGCTTCCGCTCACTCGAGCGATGCCCACAGCGGTCCCTCGACCGAGACTTTTACGCCCACCGGATCCGACGAAGCAGCCATCGACGCACTACTGCGAGGGAAGAAGATGATGTCTCCGCTGGACGACGACAAGCCGTGTCGCCCAGATCCTCGACCGCCACGACGACTACGACCGACCCTTAAACGGCCCTTTTCAGGGCCACCAAAAATTAAAGATTTTATTTCGCCACTTAATGTCTCCATCCGGTGACATTATTATGAATAATAATTTTAAACATGTAGTGGATAGAAAACACAGACTTATTTCTAAAGCTACGTTGTTCTCGGAGCGATTTTTGATACGCGGCGTAAGCGTAGTCAGCTGCGCCAACGTATGTCGTTTGCATCGCCGAGTTTTAGTCATGTGAGGTGTTGTCCCAGCAGCGATTTTACGAATAAAACGCTCTCAGTTTGGCCCCAACTGCTCACCATGTCGGACTATATATCGATTAAAAAAAATGTACAGCTGCGTTACTGGTTGCTCATTTAGATTTAGATTTTGGAATAGACTGTTTAATTGGTGATGTAATTCGTACTAGGAATTCGTGCAGCCAAATGTTCGGAAATAGAGATGAGGAGGGTCCTTTTAATATTCTTGTTAAAATGCATTTACTGAAAGATTATGTGAAATTTAAAGAATATTTCCGAATAACAAGAGATCAATTTTTGAATATCGTTGACCTAATACGTGAAGACGTAAAATTGGTAAAATTTTAAAATTGGCGTCACTTAACTTCCACAACAGCTCTCGTCCTGACACTTTGATAATAAGTTTTTCGTCGTCCTCATCTGAAATCCTCGGAAACGAAAGAGTTTTCTTGGATGTACCATTTGAGCTGTCCATTGTCTCGACGTCTATCACGCAGCGTAGTACGCTCACCCTCTGCTTCAGAAGCAGTCTGGAAATTTCGCCCTGCGCATGTCGCCGGCGCATCACGCCATATCGTCCTGAGGACAACACTCTTTTTTATCGCCACGCAACTAGTGCCTGGCGTAATACGCTTTACGCCGCGTGCTACAAATCGCTCCGAGGACAACGTAGCTTAATGAAATGATATATAAGGAGAACGAATCCTTACTAAAAATTATAAGGAAAAAATAATTAGCCTTTTATAGTCATCTAATAAGACTACCTGAATAAAGACTGACCAAGAAACTGCCAACTTACCAACAGAGAAATAAATTTAAGAATAATTGGCTACGGGAAATAAACGAAGACTTGAGGAGCTAGAACTAACGCAACAACAAATTTTAAACAGGGAGGAAAACTACTTTTACAAACAAAAAACCGAAATTAAAAATCAAAACTCCAACCCAAAGAAAGTACAATATAAGAGAGGATAAGAGGTTCCACTGCCCTTAACAGACAGGTAGAGTGTCAATTTATTTACTCTCAATCTGTTCATTGCTGGGCTAAAATAAATAGTTCTGTTTCTTATCACATGGTCAGCCAATTAAATGACTGAATCATTTAAGAACAGAAGAGATAGAGGTGTAAAAGACACCAATCAGAGTTATCGCCTCTGAAAGTAATGGATTTCATTATGCAGCTAGACCCTGTGGTGAATGATGTGAAGGTGTCATTTGCAGAGTGGAAAATATGTGCTTTTCAGAGGGCCCGGCATGCTGATAAGCATACTTTTCTATTCAGTGAGGAAGGCAATGATAAACCACCTCACTCCTTGTTTTACTTAGTAAAACCTCTTCAGGTTCAAACTAGCTTTTCGGCTGATGACCTAAACAACAGGCATCTAGTAAGGCTACCTGAATAAAGACTGACCAAGAAACTGCCAACTTACCAACAGAAAAATAAATTTAAGAATAATTGGCTACGGGAAACAAACGAAGACTTGAGGAGCTAGAACTAACGGAACAACAAATTTTAAACAGGGAGGAAAACTACTCTTAAAAACAAAAAACCGAAATTAAAAATCAAAACTCCAACCCAAAGAAAGTACAATATAAAAGAGGATAAGAGATTCCAGATGTAAAAGAATGAAAAAGTAGTGGGCAATAAGGTGGAGTTCCGAGATACAGTCCTCCCATCCTTCACTAGATTCGCTTCAATGAGGGCCTAAATAATAATAACAAAAAGAGAAATTTAAACGTGTGTGATTTTCAATTAGTTATTATTTATATTATTACTTTATATTTATAAGAATACATAGAAAATGTTTTCATATCGATTTTTCGAAAACGAATTTTCACTTGAAATATTACGTTTTCAGGCTCCGTTACCCAAAAATATGTTTTATCGATTGGTCTGTGTGTGTCTGTATGTGTGCGCGCGCGCGCGCGCGCGTGTGTATTTGTTTGTTTGAACAAAATATCTCAAGAACGGAATATTGTGAAATAGTTTAATTACATTAATATTTTTAATATTCTAGAAAAAAATTCTGCCCATAACAGACAGGTAGAGTGTCAAATTATTTACACTCAATCTGTTCGTTGCAGGGCTAAAATAAATAGTTCTGTTTCTTATCACATGGTCAGCCAATTAAATGACTGAATCATTTAAGAACAGAAGAGGTAGAGGTGTAAAAGACACTAATCAGAGTTATCTCCTCTGAAAGTAATGAATTTCATTGTACAGCCAGACCCTGTGGTGAATGAAGTGAAGGTGTCATTTACAGAGTGGAAAATATGTGCTTTTCAGAGGGCCCGGCGTGCTGATAAGAGTACTTTTTCACTCTGTGAGGAAGGCAATGGTAAACCACCTCACTCCTCGTTTTACTTAGTAAAACCTCTAGAGGTACAAACCAGCCTCTCGGCTGATGACCTAAACAACAACAGAAAAAATTATCCTAAAGGAGATGTTGTTGTTGTTTAGGTCAACAGCCGAAAGGCTGGTTTGTACCTCTAGAGGTTTTACTAAGTAAAACGAGGAGTGAGGTGGTTTACCTGAGCCTTCCTCACTGAGTGGAAAAGTACGCTTATCAGCATGCCGGGCCCTCTGAAAAGCACAGATTTTTCACTCTGCAAATGACACCTTCTTTTCATTCACCACAGGGTCTGGCTGTATAATGAAATTCATTAATTTCAGAGGAGACAACTCTGATTAGTGTCTTTTGCACCTCTACCTCTTCAGTTCTTAAATGATTCAGTCATGTAATTGGCTGACCATGTGATAAGAAACAAAACTATTTATTTTAGCCCTGCAATGGACAGATTGAGTGTAAATAAATTGACACTCCACCTGTCTGTTGGAGACAGGTGGAGACACTCCACCTGTAAAGGAGATATAAAAAATATAAAACAGTTGTACCTTTTATAAACTTGAAATTTCTTTAATTTTGTTATGAAGAATTGTTTTGTAAAATTTTATTATTATTATTATTATTATAACTAGCTGACCCGACAAACGTTGTTTTGCCAATACGGAAAAATGTCGCATGATATCCCTGGGACTTTTTGCGATACACTTGTTTTGCGACTTTGTCGCTAAGTGTGTACTGGCTTAAGTTGTACTGGCTTAGGGGTTGATGGTAGAAGGGTGGAAATTTAGGATTGTATGAATTTTTAATGCCACATTATAAAAAAATAAACATCTTGTCCAAAATATAAATAAAACATTTTTGGGGTGGACCACCCTTATCACTTGGGGGTATAGAAATAGATAAAAACCTATTCTGAGACCTACCAAGTGTACAGTCCAGCCTCTGTTAGTTTGCTTCTAATGTAAACAAATAATGACGTCACTGAGCATGCGCATTATATCAAAATGTGTACACGCTGATTAAAAAGTAACAACAAAATACTTTCAAAAGTATTTTTTTAAATGAAATTGTTAGGCCTACATCATATCGTAACTCATGTATTTAGTATTTTAAGTAGTTATAATTTAAAAAAATAGTTAACTTAATAGGAATACGACATTCGTAAAGTCGCAGACTCTAGCGTGCATCCTGTAGTAGATGGCTTCTGTTTGTTGACAGCAGGAGCGAACTAACAACGGCTCAACTATAGATATATAATTTCATCAAAATCGGTTAAGTCGTTTCGGAGGAGTTTGGCAACTAACACTGTGACACGAGAATGTTTTTTTTTTGCGGTCTAGCCTTCTAAGGACTATGCAAATACTAATTAGGAAGGTTTATTTTTATATTCTTCATTTTCCGTTGCTGCCAGTAGGCTTTACTCCGACCTGCTTGCTAGTTCTTCGCTGCAGGGCACCCCGTAATCCGATCGCCCTGCTGACGGGGTAGGTATTTCACAAAGAACCTTTTCCATATTAATATTAAAGTTTGTTTGGTTGAACCAAAGTCCAACAAGATACAACCAGGGTTGTAAGCCTTGGAGGTTTTAAGCCAGCCGTCCCTAAGACACGAGAATTTTATATATTAGATTATTATTTATTTACAGTATTGAATGAGTGGATTATTGATTGTAGTGATATAAATATTTGATTTTCTACATTCAATTAACCATAATATTTTATGAATTTTATTTCACAGCTGAAATGTTAACAAGATGCTCGTCGTTGGTTTCTTCTTCATCGTCGAACGGTGTTCTCAATCTTCATTCTTGTCCTCAATGCGGACGTTCTTACACATGGCGTAATAATTTAAATAGACATTTAAGAATGGAATGCGGAAAGCATCCCAGTTTTTCTTGTCCTTATTGTGATTATCAAGCCTCACAGAAAAGTAATTTAAGTCGCCATATTTTAAATAAACATTCTGAAATTGTTGGGGTTCATGACGATCCTGAAGGCAATCTCGTTACGTATCCTCTTTAATATTTTTGTTTTATTTTTAATTATTAATTTTTGTTGTTTAGTTATCGTCAAAGTGATAGATTAATATGTTCCTATTTCGTTAAATGGTTTAATTTTCGGTGTAAACTTTTCCCAATTAAGTTTAACGGGAGAAGTGCGCCGTATCCTTCTCAGTGTTAACTTTTGTACCTTTTTCTGAGCAACCAGTAAAAATATTTTCATTCTGTTTTTTTTTTGTATGAAAATTCAGAACTTTTTACTTTTTTGTCAGATGCATTTACAAAATAACGATCAGAATTTTTTTAAACTTTGTATCTAGTTAAACCACGTTAATAAAGTACAATATTTTTTAAAAAACCAACGTCAGAATTAGGTGTATTGTACCGGGTGATTTATTAGTCCTGTTACCCAATTGTTAATGTCTGGTAATTTTTTTCTAAGAAAGGGATATTTTGTTTTGTGACACAAAGTTGGTAGCCCTCTTCAACCGGTATATATACGACAGTTTGAGTTGATTCTCCTTGAGTTGCGTAAAATTTTGTGCTGTTTCCAGTTGTGTTACGAACAGAATGTCTTTTACCCTAGAACAACGGGTTTTCATTCTTGAACAATATTTTGCTACAAAATCGTATGCGAGTGTAAAAGAATTATTTAAAATTAAATTTTTTGGTGTTCCTCCACTCTATTCTAGTCAATTTCTAGGCTAACTAACTGATTTTTAGAGGCAGGTATTGTTTGCAACAGAAAACGTAGTGGTCGACCAACTCTCTTGACAGATGACGTTAAGAGAATGTGAAAACAAGATTGCTCAATTCTCCATGGAAAAGTTTACAAAAACTTTCCTCGCATGTTGATTTGTCATGTTCGAGTGCTCAGAAAGCTGCTAAAAAATTGAAATTGTATCCGTATCACATACGATTAGTTCTAGAGCTTCAGCCTCCAGATTTAAACACGAGATTTTTTTAGGATAAAAGACATTGTGTTCGTAGCACGACCAGAAATGGCACAAAATTTTACACAGCTTAAAGAGAATCAACTCACACTGCCATATCCATACTGGTTGAGTAGGGCTACCAACTTAGTGTCACAAAACAGAATTTATTTTTTTTAGAAAAATATTACCAGACATTATCAATTGGGTAGCAGGACTAAAAAATCACTCTGTACTTTGTGCAGTTGTAAATTAAACAAGTCTTCGATAGAATTTGTAAAGAATGTATTTCAGATTATCTTAATTGTCATTATGAAAGAGTAGTGTTGTTTAAAACGTGAATTAAAAATATTTACAAGTATTGCGCGGTTCTAAGCTCCGTGTAGTTGCGGGGTAAAGGGTAAGGGTGAGGTATAATGAATGAGTGACGCATGCTGGGAGAACGATTGTTCTATTACTCTAATACAAAACATTCGTTTTCAAACTTTCCGTATTTAACATATTTGTTTGTATTAATTACATTTATTTATTTACATATTTTCATTGCCCATAACAGACAGGTGGAGTGTCAAATTTTTTACACTCAATCTGTTCGTTGCAGGGCTAAAATAAATAGTTCTGTTTCTTAACACATGGTCAGGCAATTAAATGACTGAATCATTTAAGAACAGAAGAAGTAGAGGTGTAAAAGACACTAATCAGAGTTATCTCCTCTGAAAGTAATGAATTTCATTATACAGCCAGACCCTGTGGTGAATAAAGTGAAGGTGTCATTTGCAGAGTGGAAAATATGTGCTTTTCAGAGGGCCCGGCATGCTGATAAGCGTACTTTTCCACTCGGTGAGGAAGGCTCAGGTAAACCACCTCACTCCTCGTTTTACTTAGTAAAACCTCTAGAGGTTCAAACCTTCAATTCGGCTGATGACCTAAACAACAACAACACATATTTTCATATAAATTAGCAAGTTAAATATTATGAATCCGACCAAGTTAATCCCCGGTAGGTATTTATTAAATTAATGCGCCGGATGATAAGAATATTTTTTTAGTCTGGTTAGTACACGCTACCACTACAAATGCATCAGCTGTGAAACACTACTAACTCATTCATTCTCCCACTACTATTACAATGTACTGCATTCCTTCCAACTACACGGAGCTGGGACTCAAGCAGTACCTAATTTTTGTTATTCATCAAATTTGTTTTTTACATAAGGCCGATGCCTTTATTTTTGTTTTAATGCGACGGTATTACAGTGGATCTAGCTGGTGGTCGCTTGGGATACGAGGTCTGTTCAAAAAATAACCGAACTTTTTGAATTACGCGCAAACAGGGATACTTAGCGACGTGTGGTTGGCAGCACACTATTCTACGTCTTTCATTATTAAATATATGTTTTTGAATTGTTGATATCTCATTTACTTTTCGTGGTGTTGTGTTTTTAGTACGATGTGTTTAAGTGCTAGTGACGATTTTTGTAATGTGAAATTTTTGTCAACCCGTTGTGAACACTGCTCTTTTGTGTCAATGCCGTAGCCGTAAACCCAGTTTTCGTCTCCTGTTATGATCCTTTAATTGAATGTTGTATCATCATTGGGTCGTTCAAGAAGTCCGACAAACGTCCACATGATGTTCTTTTTGCTGTTCGGTCATCAAACGGGGAACAAACTTTGCTGCAACTCGATGCAAGTTCAATTTTTCATTCAAAATTTCATGGTACGATCCAATTGAGATGCCAACCTCTTCTGAAAGTTCTCTGATAGTCAATCGGCGATTTACACGCACCAGATTATGGATTTTCCTAACGACGGTGCCATCAGTTGAAGTCAAAGGCGTTACAGGTCGAGGGTCATCTTCAATTGACTGGCGACCACTTTCAAATTGAGAAAACTATTTGCAACAATGCGTACAACTCAGAGAATCATCTCCTTAAGCTTGTTTCAAAAGTGAAATGTTTCTGTGAAAGTTTTCCCCTGCTTCACGCGAAATTTCACGTTGCACCTTTGCTCCCGAGTTTCGTACAATACAAAAATCGTCACTAGCACTTAAACACGTCGTACTAAAAACAGAACACCACGAAAATTAAATGAGATATCAACAGTCCAAGAAAATGTGTTCACAAAAGGAATGACGTAGAACAGTGTGCCACCAACCGCACGTCGCTAAATATCCTCATTAGCGCGTAATTCATAAAGTTCGGTTATTTTTTGAACAGACCTCGTATATTGGCACACCAAGGCTACGCGATGGTGACTCTGTTGTAAACAAACTGAAGACTGTACTTGGTTGACTGTTGATTGCACAAAGTCGAGTGGAAGATGATATAAGTTAATCGTATCATATTATTTTCAACGTCGTACTTGCTGCATAAATTATTATATCCGTAATGTGTTTAAGGTGAGACTGTATGATAGTTTCACTTAAAATTTCAATTTTCGGTTTTTTATGTTTTTCAATAGTTCAAACTAGATATAAATCTACTATAAAAACAATAAATTACGTCAAAAAAATTATTTTAATGAAAAAATTAAGTTTTTAGCCGGCTTATCCAGAAAAATGATCATTTCACCAAGAACCAATGTTTTTCGTAATTTTGTACCATTCGTTTTAGAGCAAAGGGAATTTTAATTTTTTTCAATATCTGCGTTACTGTTTTTGATATTCTCAGCTGTTGGTACAGCTTTCTAACTAACTGTTGATGGAACATTTATTTTTTTGTGTACATTTTCTTTTTGATTTGTTCCTTTTTATTTTTTTGGCTGTTCCCGTAAATTTAGATTTTTAAAATTTAGGTACATTTTTCGGAACCTATTAAACCTAGCTAGCTGAATTTTTTATCAGTTATTCATCTTGTATATGCACAAATACCGAAATTTTAATGAATTCCTCAGATGCTCCAACAATTACTAATATGCAAAAAACGTAAAAAGAAATTTGTAAATATTTTATGTTATTCGTTAATTTGTTTTTTATTTTATGGGCTAACAGATTAAATTGAAAAAAAACTGTGGTAGGTAGAGAAACCTGACAACTGAAAGTGTGTAAAGTTTCATTTATCTCTCTTTTACCAATTTTATGAAAAATGTACCTAAAAATAGCAAATTTAAGATTGGCGTGATACAAAGTACAGTCTCCCCTTAAGTCATCATCCGAGAGGCTTTTTTGAACCTCTAGAGGCTTTACTAAGTAAAACGAGAAGTGAGGTGATTTACTATTATGCCTTTATCACTCAGTGGAAAAGTGTCTTTATTAGCAATCCGGCCCTCTAAAAGAAAACATCTACTTTTTACCCTGTAAATAACACCTTTAAAACTTCATTCACCACAGGATCTGCCTGTATATTGAAATTCGTTGCTGTGAAGAGAAGATAACTGTGTTTAGTGTCATTTACTCCTCTTCCTCTTCTGTACTTAAATGCTTTAATCATATAATTGGGTGACCATGCAATAAGAAACACAACTATTTTTTGTAACCCTCAAATTTGCTGATCGAGTGCAAATAATTTAACACTCCACTTGTTTCTTATTGGCAAAAAAATTATATTATGGGTAAAAATATTGCGTTGACAAATTATGAAAAATAAATGTTTAAGAAGACAAATTTGATGAATTAAAAATTACTTGTTAATATTTTTCTTGTAATTTAAAAATTTATGTGAATAATATCAGTTTAAACAATTTGTTGTGACTTAATTTTAGTACCAAAAGATTTGACTGAAAAATATTGTGTGCTAAAAGATATTCATTAAAATTAATGATTATTTTTAATTTTTGGGAAAGAGAAACTGTGTAAGTAGAATTTTTGTTTTAATTTATTTGATTTTGAAATCTTTTCAGGGTTTCAGTTAATTTTTTAAAATTTCTGCATTGCATTATCTTGCAGCTGTAACATTACATGTTGTCCTGGTTATTTACAGTGAAATAATTCAGATTAAGTATACATTCCTCTTGACGTAAAATTTACAAAAATTGTTTTGCTTTTAAACTATTATATGTTAATTATTATAATGTTCAGTTTATGTATTAAACTAGTCAATTTATTTCCTGATTTGGAATTTAGTCAATTTAATAAAAAATGTGATTTATATATTAGTCATTTAGATTTACTGTTTGTTTGTTGTAAAGTGGAACGTCAGTTATTCGAACTAATTGGGACCAGAGCTTTTTGATAATCAAATACGTACGCTAAATACTATAATTTGATACATTTCACCGTAACAATGTAATATAATCTAAATTTTTAATAGGTTAATAAAGGCCTGACTGACGTTCGGATGAACTTGAGTTTAAAAAAAACCACTAATTTATTGCAAATGTAGAGTACACTAAAGATTATAAAAACAAACGGGGAAAATACAGGAATTCTAAACTATACTATTTTTCAAGGCTGATGAAATTTTAATAAACGTTTGCGTTGCCAATACTTGCTCTTGTAGCTCTCTTAAATATTTCGTCGGCCATTTTTTTGGTCTTCCAATAATAATTATAACATACAAACATACAATCAGGTGAAGAACAAACCCACAACTACCTAATTGATTAGGTGAGGTATCAGGTGATTTTATTATTATAAAGTATTGCATGTTAATGCGCTCTGTAACCGATGTGTACAAGATGCAAGACGAGAGTGAACTATTGTGGCTCTTATACGCTTGCGCGCGTAATGTTTGTCAGGTACAATCTGACAACGCTGGCAAACGTTCTGATTGGTCTAAACGTGTGGAACAGCAGAGATCATCAACTGTGAAAAGCATTTTAAATAAATTATCGAAATAAACTACGGTAAAATTCGTTAGGAGATATTTTTTAACGCACTTTTACAGACTATACAGTATTTTTTTTGTAAATTTTGAATTTTCTTTTGAACATAGACTGAACTTCTTTTTGTAGCAGCAACGTCCGTCTTTTTTTTAGTAACAATACTTTAGCAGCACTGAATTAAGGTTGTTGTTCGCACAGCAGCGTTGCAGTTTTTAGGTCAGAAAAGGCCGCTGCGTGAGTAAATAATGTATTTTAGTAATCAAGATGGTTCGCACGATTGACGTTCGGATAATCGACGTTCCTGTGCATTTGTTTTACCATTATCATTTAAAGGTTTAATCATTTATAATTATAAAATTATTAAAATACCATGTGTACCAAAAATGACCCGATTTTATGTAGATTATTTATAAAGAAGAATGGCTTAACACCAACAAATTACATACTAAATTACTCACTAAAGACATAAGTTTATGAAAATCTATCATAAATGTTCAATATGTCCTCCATTGGCTGCACGGACGACATCTAGCCGATAGCTGAATTCATCCCAAACTGAGCGTAACGTGTCTTCTGTCACTGAAGCTACAGCAGCTGATATTCTGTTTTTTAGTTCATCAATGTCACGAGGTAAGGGAGGAACGTAAACAAGATATTTAACATATCCCCACAGGAAAAAATCGCATGGTGTTATGTCAGGGGACCTAGGAGGCCAAGAGTGTAAAGCCTGGTCTCGCGGTCCTGTACGCCCTATCCAACGTTGAGGCAAGTTGTCATTGAGGAAATTGCGCACGTTGTTGTGCCAGTGCGGTGGTGCTCCATCTTGCTGATAGATGAAATTGTCAAGAGTCAATAAGTTGTGGGAATAACCAGTTCCGTAGCATTGCAAGATATGATTGTCCTGTTACGGTTTGTTCCTCAAAAAAGTAGGATCCGTAAACCTTGCTTTGGACCGCGAGACCAGACTTTACACTCTTGGCCTCCTAGGTCCTCTGACATAACACCATGCGATTTTTTCCTGTGGGTATATGTTAAACAACTTGTTTACGTTCCTTCCTTACCTCGTGACATTGATGAACTAAAAAACAGAATATCAGCTGCTGTAGCTTCAGTGACAGAAGACACGTTACGCTCAGTTTGGGATGAATTCAGCTATCGGCTAGATGTCGTCCGTGCAGCCAATGGAGGACATATTGAACATTTATGATAGATTTTCATAAACTTATGTCTTTTGTGAGTAATTTAGTATGTAATTTGTTGGTGTTAAGCCATTCTTCTTAATAAATAATCTATATAAAATCGGGTCATTCTTTTTGGTACACATGGTATTTTGATTCGTGTAGATTTTTTAGGTTTTAAAAAATTGTAAATATCTGATTATTGAAAATATCTATAATGTAACCATATTTTTAGTGATATTAAAAATTATTTATGTCTTCCTTCGGAAAAATTATGTATTGAAATAAATTATTTTAAGAGTGTTGTTAAATTATATTTAAAAATGTATTGTAAATGTATAATTTATAATGTTTAATGTAAAAATATTGTTGAAATTTTTGAAATTTATTATTGTGTTATGTGTCAAATAGGTTAATTTAGTAGTAGGCTTAGGCTGTATAATAATTTATTAATTGTTCCTATGAGTTTGTAACTGTTTTCTGTGTTTCAAATGTTTTGTTATTTAAATAAAATTGAATAAAAATAAATTACCTAATTTCGTCTGTCGTTGTTAGGTCATCGGCCAAAAGGCTGGTTTGAACCTGTAGAGGTTCTATTAAGTAAAACGGAGGAGTTGGGTGGTTTACCATTGCCTTCCTCACTGAATGGAAAAGTACACTTATCAGCATGCCGGGCCCTCTGAAAAGCACATATTTTTCACTCTGCAAATGACACCTTCACTTCATTCACCACAGGGTCTGTCTGTATAATGAAATTCATTACTTTCAGAGGAGATAACTCTGATTACTGTCTTTTACACAGCTCTACCTATTCTGTTCTTAAATGATTCAGTCATTTAATTGGGTGACCATGTGACAAGAAACAGAACTATTTATTTTAGCCCTGCAACTAACAGATTGAGTGTAAATAATTTGACACTTCACCTGTCTGTTATGGGCAGTAATTTCGTCTACTTCATGAATATGTTAATAATTCATTTGGTAATTTTTATTTGAATTTTTTGTTTTGTTTTTTGATGTGGACTATTAAAATATTTTCCGTTTATTTAATGTTTAGGACGTTTTAAAACTACAGTCTCTGTGGGATTTTAATTTTGATCGTAGCCCGAAAATTAATCAAAGAACTTTGAATTTGTTATCTGGAATCTGTTATTGTGTACCGAGGTGGTTCCGTGAGTTATTAGGTTTAATGTTTTTTAGTTAAAAGTCGCATCAACAGCACTGTTATTAGTAACTAAGGTGAGTTTTAAATAGTACTGAAAATTTTCAGACCCTAGCCGGAATTAAACCCGGGACCTCAGCGTTAGTCTAGCGCGCTACCACTACACTAAGGAAACGGCCAGTTGATTTGTTTTTATACTGTTTTTGTTAGAATGAACTGTTACAGAAATTTATCGCCCAACCGGTTTAACTGAACTTTCTTAGAGCTAACTGTTAAATTTTAATTAGAAAATCCGAACTTCAGGATGTATGTAATTAATTCTACATGGACAATCTGTATGTGTCCGACACATAGTCAGGTAGTTCCCCGAACATAAATCCAAATTTTGTAGCAAAATTATTTGCCGTGGGTCTCTGATTAGATTTCCGGCCAGGTCTGGTAGGCTTTCATCTATCACCTTTATATTGCCTTAATGTACATATCAGTTGGACGTAAAACAAATAAATCTAAAAGATTCGCCCCCTCGGCGAACCAAAATCGCTGTACACGTTCAGATGTTATGATCCTATATTAACAATTTTGGTTTTAGGATAAATTTAACTTCAATTTTTAATTATTTAAAGATCTACAATTTATATTATACAATTTTTTCCTTGGTAAAACAACTTGGAAAGGGAATTTTAACCATTGGTTGATCTGAAAATGTTTCCTTGTATATATGCTGTTTTTTTTTTTTTTTTTGGTTTAACGTCCGACTGTTCTGCAATTACTGCTAATGCAGACGGTGAAGAGTGAAATGATTTTTTTGTAACGTATGAAAATATGCCGTGCCTGAATGAGATTCGAACCCAAGACCGCATGATGAGAGGCGAGCACGTTACCAACTGCGCCAATGCGGCCGGCACTATATATGCTACGAGGTAAAAAAAATCAACAGGCGAAAAACACTTTCCATGCATTTCAGTTTTGTATACCGAACTAAATCGTATTGTATTTATTTTCAACTTATTAAATAAAACTTTTTTAAATTTGTTCTTTTTTAATTCGGTTTCTTATTTTTCTCCTCATAGCTTCTGTTAGCGATTGAAGAGTTTTTCATTTTTTGTATAATGTTAAAAATTAATCTAAAATAATTTTTTATGTAAATTACCTTTGAATTTTTTTATTTTTTTTATTACAATTATTTTTCTTCTTTATTAGGTATCAAAGTGAATTTGTCATTTCAGAAAGCACATAAGTTAAAAAAACTAACTTGAATCTTACATCGGGTTTAATCTTGAGTCTTACGTTGTTCTTGAAGTAAAAAAAGTAAAATGCTGACTTATGTTATTTCTGTATAAAATTCTTTAATAATCCCAAGAAAATTGTGTTATGCAATAATATTATAGGCCTATTAATTTACTACACTAATTTTTTTTGTAATCCCTAATAATTTATGTACGTTGGAATCTGTTCAATTCAGAACAATAAGCAACCCCACGACCCAATGAGATGAGGATGATGTGTATGACGTGTAAATGAGGTGTAGTCTTGTACAGACTCAGGTCGACCATTCCTGAGAGAGTATGGTTAATTGAACCCCAACCATCAAAGTACACCGGTAACCACTGTCTAGCATTCAAATCCGTATAAAAGTAATTACCTTTACTAGGATTTGAACCAGGAACCTTCGTCTTCGAAAATCAGCTGTTAAACAGCTGATTTTGGCGACGACTTTACCTCTAGACCAACCCGGTGGGTTAAAATTAGTGACTAACCCGGTGGGTTACTACACTAATGACTTGAAAAATATTTTCACTACAATACAAATTAAAATTCTTAACTTTCAAAAACATTGTCTGAAATATTAAGTTTTTTTTGTCACCATCATCATTTATAATAGGTTTCTCCTATAATACAGATTTTTGCGCAGAAAATTTTTATTTTCTAAAGTGTGGAACTTCAGCTTCAAAATACCACCAATTTTATTTTCAATTGGAAAAAGTCTTTATAATAAGCCTTGTATCATAAGGATAAGCTCTAAGGATTATATTAGCGAAGAGAAGCCTGACCTCTTTGATTTCTTTGATTTTGCAGGCCGCATTGGCGTAGTTGGTAACGTGCTCGCCTCTCATCATTCGGTCTTGGGTTCGAATCCCATTCAGGCACGGCATATTTTCATACGTAACAAAAAATCATTTTATCCTTCACCGTCTGCGTAAGCAGTAATTGCAGAACAGTCGGACGTTAAACAAAAATAAAAGTCTTTGATTTATGTAAGGAATGATGTGTTCACACTCAATCAATCCGGAAAAGTAGGCATACTAAAGAAACAAAACAGGCAAAATTTTGACTTATGGGCTTTCTCAAATGACTGATTTAGTTAAAATATTACTAAGAAATTACTCGTTATTAAATTTCCCATCTACTATGCATAATCACTCCACTACAGTGAAAAGAGCCGCCATTTTAAATTATTAAACACTTAGAAAATAAAAGGCCGGTGATTATGCCAAACTCTACCCTTTCCGTCTCCCCTAAAATCATAAACTAACTCCTACCTAAAATTGTATCATTTGTCCACGTTAAGTACGGTGCGTGCCTTCCCCTCCCCAAGACAATAAAACTCCCACATAACTGAAAAAAGCCACTGAAAATCAAAATAAAAGAAAAGAGCCGCTCTTAAACCCACTTGTCCCTTAATATAAATTTTCATCCACGAGTAACTTCTTAAAATACATTACCTCCTTTAAAGTCCCAGTCCCAATCCCGCAAGAGCCAGAATCCTATTTCCTAATTTTAAACTATAAAATTCCCCCTAAATTTCATGAGGTTGCAATTATTCGGTAAAATTGTTCCCCGAGCGACCAGGTGTTCCTTAACACGATGTCGCCATCATAGGGCTTCTCAGCCCTCTCAACCAGGATTCAGGATTCATTCCCATTTACTGTTTGTACTTTTTTTTTAAATTTCTGTACTACAAAGAAGAATTTGTTGGTAAAAAATTAAGTTTAATCTTCTATCTTCTGTATTGTATGATTGATTTGATTTATGCACTTAAAGGGTATAATTTAATTGTATTTAACTTTTTTTAATTATACTGTTTTATTAAAAATAGTTTTAAAACTTTATTTTTTTAAATTTTCGTTACAGATTGTGAAAGAAAAATTGTGATCACTAATCAGATATCTAAAATTTCTGAAATCTTCGATGAAAATTCGCTGGATAAAAAATTCCATTGCCATCAGTGTAACCGAAGGTACATCCGAAAAGCTCATTTAAAAAGGCATTTACAATTAGAGTGTGGTAAAGAACCACAATTCTCTTGTAGTTTTTGTGGTCGACGATTTACCAGGAAAGAAACTGTTACGTCACATATCAGAATGATTCATTTTTTTACTGGAAAAATTGATTTTAATGACTTTAGAGTGTAATTTTTTGTTTTTAAGAGAACTGGTTATTTTTTTAAATGTATTAAAAAATTTTGTTCACGAGGTACTGCCCGTTCCCAAGCTTTGTTCAGCTGCGGGATGAAGGGGAAAGACGAAGTACCAGACTGCTGTTACGTCATAACACTGTACTATACTTTTTAAGATTTCGGCCTTAGTATGCACTTTACGACAAAAGTGTATATAATAAAATTTATAGAAAATTAAGAGATCTACAACTTTTATTTAGAGAATTTTTCTCTACAGAGCAAAGTTTAGCGTGAAAGTGTGATTTTCCGTTTTTTTTAAGCCAAATTGAGTTCGATTTTTATTTTGCGTCATTCGCTCATGATTAAAATAAGGTTATGTTTTTGAGGTTAGTTTTTGTTTATTTCTAATATTTTATTAATAATGTTAGGTTTATTATTAATTATTTGCATTGTCAAGAGAAAGTTGTGTGAGTGTTTCACACCAGATTTTTTAATTTATATTAATGAATCATGTTAGTAACGTATTTTTACGGTAACCGGTTCTCTTATATTTAAACAACGTTACAGTTATTTTTTAAAATTTTTACTCAGGTTGTTTTGTATTCGTTTAATGTATCAATTTATTTACTGTCCTTGGTATATCATTTGAGTTGTGGCTGGTGGAGGGAATATATGGCATTGGCTGTACCCCCATCCACCTCCAATCCACCATGTACAGTCATTTCCTTTTATAAAAAAGTGGCAACAGAGGTACTGAATGAAAACTTATATCACAGAACTAGAGATTCAAGCCAACAACTTTTTGTAAGACCGAAAGTTAATAAATCCTTTTTTGCTAAAACTTTCGTTTTTTTAGGTCCGAAGTTTTTTAATCTGTTGCCTATTGAAATTAAAAATAGCTTAAACATGTTAATATTTTCAAGAAAGGTTAAAGATTGGCTCAATGACATAACTGATTTTGATTCACTTGTAAGAATTGTTGGTTAGTGTTGGTGTTTTACCGTTGCTGACTTGCACTGCTTGCTATTCAGTCTTTGTAGGAATTTACTGATCTTGGTAAACAATATAACAATAATAACTGATTTTAGTGTTGGTCATGTACAGGTGAATATCTGATATGAACACTGACGGCTTGGTTAATATTGTTGTTAAAAAATATAGTTAATATGCGCTGTAGCTGCCGCTACAATTTGAATCGTCATTTGTAGTGGATGACGACATTTGATTTGTAATTCATTTGATTTGTAATTCATTTGTAAACTTGTTTTTATGTATTTTGTTTTATATATATAACCACAGTTTACTTGAGTTGGTGGTTATTTATTCCTAGTAGATAAGATATAATTTTGCATTTGTATAAAGTGGAATAAATAAATATTATTATTAAGTGTATAATTTATAGTGTGTTGTTTAAAATTTAATTCTACTTAATTTACTCAATAAAGTGGATTTGATTTCCTATGATATTATACTGATGCATTACAATTTAAAAAAATTTTGGAAACGTTACTTGCTTTGCTTGTACAGTTTTCGCTTCTCCCATTCCCTGTGCAGCGATACTAATACCGTACTGTTGATTCAGCTATTAAACATCTCTGATATTGCTCGAACGTATTACTAAGAGCTAGTTAAAGGGAAAACTCTTTTTGTACAGTGTTCAACAACTCAAATGAAATTTCCATGGCCAGTAGTTCAATGTTTAATACCATTTTTTGTTTTTAGTATAAATACACTAGTTTGTTTTTTTATTTACGCTGTTTTAATTTCATCTATTTTTTACCATGTATTGTAGTGTTAGTTTTCTCTTATAATTGTTATAATTAATTGATAATTTCAAAGAATGAATTTTATTCATTTTAATTCAATAAGTATTCCTAACGGTATTGTATACCATTTATTTGTGTTAATTCATTTTAATTAAATTTTGTACTTACAATTATTAATTTGTTAGTTTTTGGGTTAAGTAATTACTTACATTCTGTTATTTTGTGTGTTTAAGTTGTTGTTTACCATTTTTATATTTATTATGTTTTATCTAAGACGTAATTTTTAAGCTATATCACCATTTTTAAGTTAGAAATTTACGTAACTAACGCTTAAAACACTAACTGAATAAAAATAACGTGTGTTTGAAAATAATAATTTTGTTTGACCTTGTGGGTAATAATCATCATCTTCAGAGTTATCGGGTCTCAGAGTTGTTCCGCTCATCTTAGCCTCGGTCTACCAATTCTCCTTTTCACTTTTGGTCTGTAGCTCAGTACTATAATAGCAGTCTATCATCCTGCTTCCTCTCTATATGATTTAACCATTTTTATATTTTTTTTCATTAGTCTCTATTGGTTTAATGCAGTTCTTCAACTTGATACATCTTGCGCAAGTCGTTTCATATGTACATACCTGGAACACCCTACATCTTTTGTAATTTGCTTTATATATTTTAACCTGTGCCTCCCCCTACAATTCACTCCCTCAATATCACCCTCCATTATTGATAGAACAATACTGGAATGTCTTAAGAATATCTTAAGTCCCACTAACGTATCTCTTCTTCTGGTAAAATGTTTCCATGTACCTCTTCTTTCATCCACTCATCTAAGAAATTCTGAATTACTTATTTTGTCTACCCTTTTACATTTTCCTATAACACCACATTTAACTTCAAACATAGAGTTTTAAAAAATTTTCCCTAATTTGTAAATCAATGTAGTCGGTAAGCTATTATTTCTTTGTGACTTCTTTAAACCATTTATCCGACACCTTAGGTCTACTGTTTATTGTCTTAAAAAGTTGTTTTTAAATGTCATCCACTCTATACAGGGTGATTCATGAAGTTCTCCCCCCACTTCTACAGCACATTGTACTAGTAAAAATAATGAAAAAATGTTATATAAACATAGGTCCGAAAACGCTTCGTTAGCGAGTTACAGCTAGCGAAAGTTTCGCCTGGATTTCAGTTCACCAGGTGAAATGAGGTCTTCCTGGAATTGTGGTAAGGTAGATTAAGGGGCAAATTCAATCATTTCTTATGGTTTTTGATCTGATAAATTGAATAAAACAGGTCCCAGATCTGTAAGTTAAATAGTTTTTAAGAAAACCAGTGTCAAATGCAAAAAATGGAGTGAAAAACTTATTTTTTCATCTTTGGGCAAGGATAACTGTGTTATTTCACCAAGAAACAGTTAAAATTTTTCAATAAAACATGTAGAAAATTTTATTCTGAACAAACCGGTGTAAATTAAGTACACAGAAAGCGAATAGATGTTTGATTAAATGAGTTTTTATTCATAAGAGTACAAAGTAAAATTAACCGGAAAAACTAAAATGAAAAAATGTGTTTTTTTCACTCCATTTTTTTGCATTTGACACTGGTTTTCTCAAAAACTATTCGCTTTCTGTGTACTTTATTTACACCGGTTTGTTCAGAATAAAATTTTCTACATTTTTTATTGAAAATTTTTAACTGTTTCTTGGTGAAATAACAAAGTTATTCTTGCCCAAAGATGAAAAAATGTGATTTTCACTCCATTTTTTGCATTTGACACTGGTTTTCTCAAAAACTATTTAACTTACAGTTCTGGGACCTGTTTTATTCAATTTATCAGATCAAAAACCATAAGAAATGATTGAATTCGCCCCTTAATCTACCTTACCACAATTCCAGGAAGACCTCATTTCACCTGGTGAACTGAAATCCAGGCGAAACTTTCGCTAGCTGTAACTCGCTAACGAAGCGTTTTCGGACCTATGTTTATATAACATTTTTTCATTATTTTTACTAGTACAATGTGCTGTAGAAGTGGGGGGAGAACTTCATGAATCACCCTGTATAGGTGTCCGTAAAATTGTAGTCATATTTTTCTAATCGTTTCCATTAGTCTTTCATTTTCCTTGTACAATTCTTCACGACCTTGTGACTTATATTTTACTTATACTATCTTTGGGTCTATTATCTTACGGAGGAACTTTCTCTGAAATTTCTCTGCTTCTCTTAGTCCAGCCTTCTCGGTCATTCTAAAGCACTCGCGTACAGACAGAAAAAGATTCTACCACAGTATTATATTATCTAATTTTGTTTTGTCTCTCGGTTGTTTGTATTTAAACCTCATCCGAAAAGATTTAGTGTTTCTTCGGAGAAGTAATTTTTAAAAAAATAAATTTTTGGCTTAAAAGACAAAAATGTTTAGTAATTTTCATACCAAAATTTAAACTTGTCACAGTGTTTTAAGCGATAGTTGGTATTATTCTTCTATTCATTTCCTACATAGAAACGGTTTAAAAACCCGTTTTATTTGTTGGTTCCAATCTTATTTTTTTTAAATAATTTTCAATATATTTTTATTACATTTTATATAATATAGTGGTTTTACAGTTTTGTGTGTTATTTTGTTTGGTAAAATAATTGGGAATCACTCGAGTAATGAAATTATTTAGTTGTTAAATCATTGAATAAAATTATTGTTAAAAATATTTTGTAACTTGTTATTATTGTATGATTAACATATTTTTGGAAATAAATTCATAATTTATTTTTGTAATCAAAGTTTCTTGAAATAAAATATTTGTATTAAAAATGTTTCTACTGTTTTATTTATTTATTTATTTATTTTTATTTTTTACTTACTTAACAATAGTTTTAAAAAAATCGACTATCTGGGGTTGTTTAAACTATTCGTGGTCTTAAAAGAACTGGGAACTGGTGTCCCCTGCATCTTGTAAAGTTAATTTAAGTATACAAATCTCTCAAATTAGTCAAGATAATTCCATGAATCTGTTTTAATAAAAATACGAGGCGTATTTTTAAAGTAAGGGCCGTTTGAAAATAAAAAAAAAATAAAAGGAAATTTGCAAAAACTAATTTTATTTTCGGAATCTACATACTTTTATCTATTTTTCTACATAGTTTCCAAGTTTTTGTAAACACTTATCATATCGCACAACTAAATTTTGGAAACCTTCTTCATAAAAACTTGCCGCCTGCTGGGATAACCAAGAATTCACGGCCGTTTTCAATTCGTCGTCATCGTCATAACGGCTGCCGCCTAAGTGATGTTTCAGATGACGGAAGAGATGAAAGTCGCTCGGCGCAAGGTCAGGGCTGCAGGGTGGGTGGTCCAAAACTTCCCAGCCAAAAGAGTCCAATGCAGCTCGGGTCTGAGCGGCAGTGTGAGGCCTTGCATTATCGTGCAGAAACAAAATTCCTTTTATGGCCCGCTGCCGACGAGCGGTAAATTGCCGCGCCGCCGAAGCGGCTACCGTCCAAACGGTTTAGCTTTCCTAATATCCCAATACGTGACTGCCAACGAGCGAACGGTGCCGTCGCGGACGACTTAGAATGTCTGAGAATTCAGGCGGCGCCGTCGCGGTCGATTTTCTACCGTCGGGTTCTGCCTCTCCGCTCAGCGGCTTCAAGGTCATGCAGCGAGGAATAACATGAGTGGTCATTGATCCGTGCCAACAGACAGTCGAAAACAGCAGCGGCTGCCGTATTTTGTTCAATTTTTTAGTAATTTTGTTTATTTTTAGTAATTTATTCTTTGCCAGTGTTCTTTTTTTGTATATTATTATATTATTATGGATGAAATAGATATAGAGTTGTTTATTGATGAAGTAAGAAAACGGCCAGAATTATGGCAAATATCGAACGAGAATTACAGGGACAAGAACAAAAAGAGATCAGGGTGGTTTAGTATCTGCCAGATTTTTAGTAGTGGATTTGAAAATAAAAGTGATAAGGAAAAGAATGATATCGGTAAGTAAAAACATATGTATTTTTAATAGAACGTTTATTTTATAATATTATAAACATTATTTTAGCTTATTTTTATTTAACTACTCAGTACTAGTCTAATTTAATCACTAAAAGCAACATACAACATTTAGTAAACTTAACAATTTTTTACCGAACGCGATCGTAATTTCAAATATCGCCACCACCGCCTGGTTAATGAAACTCAGATAAAATTTTCTTGCCATAGCACTCGTCCTATGTCACTGACAAAATAATCAGCTAGTGTGCTTCTAAATTGGTTCAATTTAGATCCTCCTTGCACTGAAGAACATGTTGCACGGCTGATATCATGCAATCCGTCTACAGTTAACGTGTCTTCAATTTGGACCCCATCCCTACTTCTTACATAATTATGAAGTACACAACAGGACTTGATTATATTTATGGAGAATTTGCTATTCACATTCATCGGTCTATGGAAGATTCTCCATTTGTTGGACAGTATACCGAAAGTACATTCAACGTATCTACGGCCGCGGCTTAAGCGATAATTAAAAATTCGTTTTTTATGCGATAAGAATTTACCACTATAAGGCCGCATTATATGTTGACCAAGTCCGAATGCTTCATCACCAAGAAATACATACTGCATTATCGGACCGTCAGTTTGTGGTAATGGTTTACCACTTGGTATATTTAAATTGTCTTGTTCCAGTAGCCTATAAAAACTGCTTTGTTCAAAAATGTGACTGTCTGAATCTTTACCAAACGATCCTACATCAACGTAAATAAAATTATAATCAGCGTCAGCTATTGCTAGTAGCACAATAGAATAAAAATGTTTATAATTGTAATGCAATGATCCAGATTTGGCAGGTTTTATGATTCTTATGTGCTTTCCATCTATTGCTCCTATGCAGTTAGGAAAATTTGCCCTGTTTTGGAAACGAACTGAAATTTGAAGCCACTGTTCTTTTGATGGAGTAGGAATGCACTCTTCCTTTAAACTTTCCCAAATGACGTTACATACTTTTCTTGTTATTCTACTTAAAGTTGAATGTCCAATTCTGTATGAGTAATGTAGATCTACCAGATTGCAGCCACTGCCCAAATATCTGTTAAAAAAAATCATTCTTAGAACTCAATGAAAGGCTAACTATAGTAAAATACACGTAAATGTCCTTTACAATAAGTATACGCATTCGTTTCAGGTAACGAGCTAATAAAGAAGTGGAAGAACCTAAGAGACGCGCACTTAAAAAACATTAGAAAACTCAATAAATCAGGACAAGCAGCAACTTCTGAAAAACGGTATGTTTATGCCAAAAATTTATCGTTTTTAGTAGAAGCCGGCGTTACTGCTACAACATCTTCTAGTATTGAAACACCTGAAAGTGTATCAAATCAGCCGTCAGATTCAGCGTCATCTACTGAAACAGTTGATCCAGTAACGCCAGGTTCGCGTCACCCACATAAAGAAGCTCCGCCATCGAAACGTAGAAAGGATGATACCATTGAAACCGCTTTGATTGATTTCATGAAAACACCACTCCCAACACCTTTACCACCTGACGAGGACAGAGAGTTTTTCGAATCGCTACTTCCCACTATTCATATGTTTAACACTGACCAGAAATTGGCATTTCGCTCCGAAGTTTTAAATTTAGTTAGAAATATGAGAATGGGAAATATCCCATACTCTTCAGTCGGCTATTCTCCCTACCCCTCTCAACAACCTCCTCATCATACTCCTCACACATTTCCACATTCCTATAATTTCGGCGAATTACCAATGAATTGTCATAATCAGATCAATAGCTATCAACCACCACCTCCACCTATTATACAACAGTCCAGTCCCATGATATCCTCGCCATCACCCAACGTTCATCCTATATCGTCGTCTCCCCACAGTAGTGTAGCATTATCAGTTGATGACGACGAAAACATTTTTCAGTAAAAATTAAAAACTATACTATAGTAAATCAATTATATATGCTTTTTATTTTTAAATTGTTTTTTTATGATTGTATTGTTTTATATTTAAATGTATGGTTTTACTTTTTGTTAAATTTAGGCTACGTTTCATATCATAATTTACATAATTTTTATTTTTAAGTTAGGTATCTGTTCTTTGTAATTATATTGTTTTATATTTAAATGTATGGTTTTACTTTTTGTTAAATTTAGGCTACGTTTCATATCATAATTTACATAATTTTTATTTTTAAGTTAGGTATCTGTTCTTTGTAATTATATTGTTTTATATTTAAATGTATGGTTTTTCTTTGTTTAAAATTTAGGCTACGTTTCATATCATAATTTACATAATTTTTATTTTTTAGTTAGGTATCTGTTCTTTGTAATTATATTGTTTTATATTTAAATGTATGGTTTTACTTTTTATTAAATTTAGGCTACGTTTCATATCATAATTTACATAATTTTTATTTTTTAGTTAGGTATCTGTTCTTTGTAATTATATTTTTTTACATTTAAATGATGGTTTTTCTTTTTTTTTTAATTTAGGCTACGTTTCATATCATAATTTACATAATTTTTATTTTTTAGTTAGGTATCTGTTCTTTGTAATTATACTGTTTTATATTTAAATGTATGGTTTTTCTTTGTTTAAAATTTAGGCTACGTTTCATATCATAATTTACATAGGCTAATTTTTATTTTTAAGTTAGGTATCTTTTCTTTGTAATTATATTGGTTTACATTTAAATGATGGTTTTTCTTTTTTTAAAATTTAGGCTACGTTTTTTATAATATAAATAAATTTCCCATCACATTTACAATTGACTTTCAATTTTTTTTTAAATTAAGCAACCTGCAGTAACCAAAAATTGTTTTGTTTTCCATACCACAATGAGTTTAAATATATTATACTTAAAAAAGTTAAAAACAATAAAAAACAAGTTTAAAATAATACAACTAATGTACAATCCTAGAAACCACGGATAAAATATACAAGTGAGCCGCAATTTAAATTTGTTTTTACTTTTTTATCTAATCTAAAAGTGATTTACGACTAATCCAAATGTGTCTTACCTCAAAGTTACGGCTAACATTTCTATCGGTGGTATGGAGAGTCTCATGTTTGTGTCTGCACTCTTTAATTTTTCACATAGTTTGTGTAATAGTTCATCAAAAGACTTCACACTCATACGAAAATAATTGAAAAACTTTGTATTGTCATTTCGTAATTCAGAAAACATGGTTGTAAATGCTCCTTTCAGAAGCCTGGCGCTTACAAAGGGGTGAACCCAGTACTTCTTTTTCTTTTTCATAATACGGTTTTTATAAACTAAGTAAGAAAATACTACTTGTTTCCTCCTATACACTTCCATTACTACTGAAAATAACGAAGCGGTTTTTGCCGCTCATGTGCAGTGTAGCGAACCGTCGGGCGGCGCCGTTGCGGATCCGCGACGGCGCCGCTCGACTTGAGCCGTCCATCGGCAGCAGCTCTATGAGCATGCCACGTCTCTTGTTTTGAATTGCTCTGCGCAGCTTCCTCAGGGTTTCATCTCTTCCGTCATCTGAAACATCACTTGGGCGGCAGCCGTTATGACGATGACGACGAATTGAAAACGGCCGTGAATTCTTGGTCATCACAGCAGGCGGCAAGTTTTTATGAAGAAGGTTTCCAAAATTTAGTTGTGCGATATGATAAGTGTTTACAAAAACTTGGAAACTATGTAAAAAAATAGATAAAAGTATGTAGATTCCGAAAATAAAATTAGTTTTTACGAATTTTCTTTTATTTTTTTTTATTTTCAAACGGCCCTTACTTTAAAAATACGCCTCGTATTACTTTTAATTTATACTTTCTAGATTTTCTACTTACTGTAAAACCTCAATGATCCGGATAATTTTTAACTATGATAGCAAGAACGTAACGGTAAGTGCGCAAAAAATTTATTTTTTATGTTGATTAAATGTACAATTTCTGCACAGATTGTACAATAAATTATGGTAACAAAATGCTTTTTGTTGAGTTTGTTGTTGTTTAGGTCAACAGCCGAAAGGCTGGTTTGAACCTCTAGAGGTTTTACTTAGTAAAAACGAGAAGTACGGTGGTTACCATTGCCTTCCTCACTGAGTTGAAAGTATGCTTATCAGCATGCCAGGCCCTCCGAAAAGCACTCACTTTCCACTCTGCAAATGACACCTTCACTTCATTCACCACAGGGTCTGGCTGCATAGTGAAATTCATTACTCTCAGAGGAGATAACTCTGACTAGTGTCTTTTACACCTCTACCTCTTCTGTTCTTAAATAGTTCAGTCATATAAGTGGCTGACTATGTGATAAGAAACAGAACTATTTTTTTTAGCCCAGGACCAAACAGATAGAGTGCAATTAAAATAACATTCCACTTGCCCGTTTTGGGCATTTGTTGAGTTTAAGAAAGCTTTAATAGAGTGTCACTCCAGCTCAACTGTTAGCGATTAAGCGTCTGCGTAACCGTGCTTCATTCAAACGCGACACGTGTTTGAAAAAGAAGACAGTGGACCAATTCTTTGTTGGGGACACGGAATTTTTATCTTTCACCATGTTAACATTTTCTCAGAACTATTAAACCCCAATCTCTTTAAAATTTTTACAGTACAGTAGAATCTCTGTAGTCCCGCCTGTTCGGGACCGAGGGGTGCCGGATTACTGAAAATACCGGATAACTGGATGTGTTGGAATTTTGGAACTATAAATTGTAAATTTAAACAAAAAAATCTGGTGTGAAACACTCACACAACTTTCTCTTGCCAATGCAAATAATTAATAATAAACCTAACATTATTAATAAAATATTAGAAATAAACAAAAATTAACGTCAAAAACATAACCTTATTTTAATCATGAGTGAATGACGCAAAATGAAAATCGAACTCAATTTGGCTTAAAAAAACGGAAAATCACACTTTCACCCTAAACTAGGCTCTGTAGAGAAAAATTCTATAAATAAAAGTTGTAGATCTCTTAATTTTCTATAAATTTTATTACATACACTTTTGTCGTAAAGTGCATAACTAAGGCCGAAATCTTAAAAAAATCGATTTTTCACACGTTTTCGTGAGAAAAAAACAGAAAATCGCTAATTACCGCTAAACTAAGCGTTTTACAAAAAAATGTTAGAAATAAAAGGTGTAGGATTTTAGATTCTCTACAACGTTTATTAGATACATTTTTGCGCTTAAATGCATGTTAAAGCTGTAATCTTAAAAAAACAATTTTTTTACATGAAAACAGCCTGACCAAGAATTTCAGCAAACATGGCGCCTACCCTATCTTGTAGAGAATAAAAAATTGAGTAAACCAGGCGATTTTTAAAACAATCGTAGGACCAGTTTTTGAGAAAATCGCAAAAAAGTGAAAAATTATACGAATAAACTACTACTTCCGGTTGACCGATTTTGATGAAAATGTTCGTGTCGGGTCCGGTAAGGGTATGTAACTTAAATTTCAAGTTTCAAGTTCGTACGATGTTCCGTTCTTGAGATATTTTGTATACACACACACAGACCAATCGCTAAAAACATGTTTTTTGGGTTCAGGGTGTCCGAAAACGTATAGATCCGGTGAAAACTCGATTTCTTAAAATCGACTTGAAAACAATACTTTCCTTCCTATATATTCATATTGCAAGAGAAAGTAAAATGAAAATCCATTGATTTCTATGTGATTTTAAATTGAATTAACTAATTAAAAAAGGTTTGCTGAGTAGTCATTGTACTAAACATAATTATCGGCTATTGACATCGCCTAGTGCGGTGTGGGGGTGCTCGTGTTCTGAGAATTACGTTTCGTTGTCAATTCAGCGTGAAGTATAGAGTATGACCCAGTTCTGGGTTTTGAATAAAAGGCCAAAAATTATTCAATTTAACAGTAATTAAGGTCTGCTTATTCATTTCTTTAATCAAATCCTAAACATACATGTTATATTAAATCTGCCGTAATTAGGTCGAGTTGATTTCCCTAATTCAATTTAAATCTTTTACGAAAATCTGTCCTAGGTGAGGTTTCATACTTTTAGGACATTTTAAGGGCCGGATTACTGGAGGTGCCGGACTACTGCACGGCCGGTCTACCGAGATTCTACTGTAATAGAAATTCCTACTCATGGTGAATTTTTTTTGTTTAAATATCTGTAACAGAAAATGAAAAAATTGTTTTGTTCGGCCATCAAAACTGATAATATATTTACAACAATAGGCTACTTTTTTAAGTACCTAATTTTGCAATTTTTAACATTAAAATACTCGCCAAATGTAAAGAGTTATATTAAAAAGATTTTAAAAATTTGAGAGAAATTGGTTCAGGAAGTAGTTTTGAAGAAAATGTTCCTTGTGCATCAAAAAACATAACTTTTGGTAAACTGCAATAAACAATAAAATATTCAGTAAAACCGTTCTTGAAACTCACACTTGCTACAAAATGTAAATAAAGTACAGCCATGACACAAAACAACAATAACCTAATGCTACAAACAGTTTAAGAATAAAATATTGCGCATTTCAACAAAAAAATCATTAAAATCGACAAATCCGTTCAAAAGTTATTCAATTTCAATGTTGTTTTTATACAAATTTTAAAAATAAAATCATGTAGTGCACTGTTAAAAAATTTATTTAAACCCAGATTTTAGTGCGAACTATAAAGTGTTGTATATCGATGGATTCAGAAAGACGTGAACTCTAGTTGTACTAAAAACAAAAAAAAACTTAAAATTTTTTCTCCTTTCCGTGTTCCCTAATAATTTTTTGTCAGCTGTTGCGTCATGGGCTGATTGAATTCTTCAACTGTATATTCACCGGGTTGTTCTAGAGGTAAAGTCGTCGCCGCGAATCAGCTGTTTAACAACTGACTTTCGGAGACGAAGGTTCTTGGTTCGAATCTTCGTTAAGGTAGTTACTTTTATACAGATTTGAACACTAGACGGTAGTTACCAGTGTTATATTTTAAAGATTTTGGGGTTTAGTTTAACCATACTCTGAGGAATCGTCGGCCTGGGTCTGTACAAGACTACACCTCATTTACACGTCATACAAATCATCCTCGTCTCATTGGGTCATGAACTTGCTTACTGTTCCTATTTTTATTTTTTTTTAGCTTTAATTTGTTATCGGGAACTGTACATTGTTGACAACTACCCAATTTGATCGCTTCATTTTGCTGTATTTTTTTTTTGACGTGGATTAGACATGAGTTTGAATAGGGACTCCCAGTAGAGTTTGTTCATGGATGGCTGTCAGCTGGTCACCATACAAAGTCGCTTGCCCATTCGGTGTTACTTAACAAATAATAGTGACTTTCTACCAGCTGACTGACTGGGCTGGCCCGAAGGACTGTTCCTAAATTGAACAGATTTCAACGTACGCACATTAGGGGAAAGTATTGCGGTATGGAAGTATTGTGCTACCAATTGATTTACCGATGCATGTTTATTAATATCATTTGATGAGGTATGAATGGCACGTTTTCACGGTTTGTTGAGCTTAGTTTATTGTTTAACCTGTATTTTATGGAGTGTGTAGATTTAAATAACATAACGTTTTCTGTTTTTTTTTTGTTATGTTAAATTATTGATAAAAATATTACGAAGTTTATTTTTTTCTTTACTAAATATGATTTTATTTTCTGTTTCAGATAATAAATCTTGGAATTCATTTTCATTAAGAAATGTCTTAAATTTTGATCAACCTATTGTCACAATTACTCCGAACAGAATCTTGAATAGTAATAAAGAAAGATCATTCGTTTGTACCCAGTGTGGAAAAGCTTATACTCATCGAAGTGCGTTATCTAGACATTTAAATTTACAGTGCGGTAAATTACCTCAATTACAGTGTAAGAAATGCCTAAAATTATTTTACAGAAAAGATAATTTATTAATACATGTTATGACATGTTCTCCTATTTTGTGACCAACAAATATTGTTTCCGAACTTTAAAAGTTATTTATTTATTTAGATCAGTGTTTCCCAACCGGTGGTCCGTGAGAGCCTTCGGGGTGGTCCATGAGAGTCCCACGACTACTTATAAAAAAGTAATATTTTCCCGTGATTAAATCAAAGTTACGATTTTCATTAAACAAGATTAAATAAGATTAAGTAAATACATTCAAAATTCAGATTAAGTAAAGGTAGAAGAGTTGTGGTGTAAGAAAGCCCTGGTCTTCCTCAAGATTCGGCAAGTAGCTTTGCGGTATCTTGTGATTTTTTTAACCACTTATTTGTGTGAGCAGGGGTTCTCTAGTTTATTGTTAATTAAAAACAAATAACGAAATCGGCTAAGTGTAAGCAGTGATTTGAGAGTAGCTGTTAGCAAGAGCCTAAAACCTAAAATTCCTCAGCTAGTCAGAAAGATTCGTGCACAAAAGTCGCATTGAAATTTTCATTTCATTTTTTAATTTTCATTGTTATTTTCGACTAAGTAAATTCTGTATTCCTTATTTTATTAAAATACAATTTACAATTAAAATATTTTTACTTTTTATGATGTACAATGTACCTTAATTTCTGAAAATAACAATTATATGTTTGTAATAATAGTTTCTTAATTAATAATGATAGTTTGTTTCTGAGAATTTGTTTTATTTAATCACCTTTTAATTTGATTACAACTGATAAGATATATGCAATATATATATTATGTTAATATAATGGGTGGTCCGTGGTAGTTCACTTTCAGGCTGAGTGGTCCGCAGACCACTGCGGGTTGGGAAACACTGATTTACATACAGAAGAGTATCGATTATTAGAACTACGAGTAATCCGGACCAACAACTTTTGTCATATTAAAACATTTCATCTCTGTTGTTGTTGTTTAGGCTGGTTTAAACCTCCATTTTTTTCTGGTTTAACGTCCGACTGTTCTGCAATTACTGCTCAGACGGTGAAGGATGAAATGAATTTTTTGTAACGTATGAAAATATGCCGTGCCTGAATGGGATTCGAACCCAAGACCGCATGATGAGAGGCGAGCACGTTACCAACTATGCCAATACGGCCGGCGAACCATCAGAGCTAGACGCTTACTAAGTAAAAAGAGGAGTGAGATGTTTACCATTGTCAACACTCACTTAGTGGAAAAATAGCCTACTCTTATCTGCATGCCAGGCTCTCTGAAAAGCATCTACTTTCCACCCTGCAAATAACACATTCATTTCATTCACCACAGTGTCTGGTTGTGTAATAAAATTCATTACTTTTATAGTAGATAACTGTGACTAGTGTATTTTACACTTCTACCTCTTCTGTTCTTAAATGCCTCAGTCATATAATTGGGTGACCAGGTGATGAAAGAGAGAAAGAGAGAGAGAGAGTGGTGGAGGGTAAGAGAGGGGAGGGAGGGGGAGAGAGAGAGCTATTTATTGTAGCCCTGGAACTAGCAGATCGAGTGCAAATAATTTAACACTCCACCTCCCTGTTATCAGCAAAACATTATGTGTGTTTTGGGAAACCCTTGTTTTTCTGAATTTTTTTATCATCTATAGCGTCTTTGAAACTGTGTTAAGTGTCATTAGTTCTTGTTGTGCTTTTTTAACCATATTGTTTTGTTTTATTCTGTAACCTTTACACTTATTCGTTTTGTAACTTTTTCCTGTTTTATCCTTACCGGACGTCTATAGAATCTCATTCTTATCTTTAATATTTCTCCCGAAGTGTTTTTTTGTTTATTTATGTGTCATTTTTTTGGGCATTGTTTCCCCAAATTATCGATTAATATATTGATCCAGTGGTCATCAAATCATTTTGATCAAGGTACGTTTAAAATTTTGATGAGACTGCCACACTCCGGCCAACTTTTTTCCTAGGCCGACTGTAAAAATGTAGATAATCTTGTTAAATCTTAATACTAGTAGTTGATTTCGTAAAGGTTTGAGCAATAAAATCAATATAACTACTTTTTCAAACTACTGTAGGCCACAAAAGTTTTAGTTTTCTGTTGTACAAAAGTTTTAGTTTTCTGTATTTTGTAGCGCGGCGCTATCTCGAGTTGCTTTCAATCTGATCGCAGCCGTAAACTTTCCCAGCAACATTCAACTTTCTGAAGAGAGGTGAATGTCGGCCGGCCCGTTGGCGTAGTGGTTAGCACAACTGGCTTCTACGCCGGTATCCCGGGTTCGATTACCGGTCAGGTCTGGAATTTTTTCATCACTCATTTTCATTATCATCATTATTCACCGTCTGCATTAGCAGAAAATGCAGAACAGGCAGATGTAAAGCCAACAAAATCTTTTCAAAAAATTTTGATTAGCAATAAATGTTGTGTTTACATCACCAGTTGTTCTTACCATGCACACAGCCTAAACTTTAAAAATTCACATACGAGGTCTGTTCAAAAAATAACCCAACTTTTTGAATTACGCGCAAACAGGGATACTTAGCGACGTGCGATTGGCAGCACACTACTCTACGTCTTTCTTTATTAAACATATGTTTTTGGATTGTTGATATCTCATTTACTTTTCGTTGTGTTTTTAGTACGACGTGTTTAAGTTTTTTTTTTTTAACGTCCGACTGTTTTGCAATTACTGCTAATGCAGACGGTGAAGGATGAAATGTTTTTGTAACGTATGAAAATACGTGTTCAAGTGCTAGTGACGATTTTTGTAATGTGAAATTTTTGTCAACCCGTTGTGAACACTGCACTTTTGTCTCAATGCCGTAGCCGTAAACCCAGTTTTCGTCTCCTGTTATGATCCTTTACCTGAATGTTGCATCATCATTGGCTTGTTCAAGAAGTTGCCGACAAACTACCACACGATATTCTTTTTGCTGTTCGGTCATCAAACGGGGAACAAACTTTGCTGCTACTCACAAAGCAAGTTCAATTTTTCAGTTAAAATTTCATGGTACGATCCAATTGAGTTGCCAACCTCTTCTGAAAGTTCTCTGACAGTCAATCGGCGATGTACACCCATCAGATTATGGATTTTCCTAACGAGGGTGCCATCAGTTGAAGTCAAAGGCGTTTCAGGTCGAGGGTCATCTTTAATTGACTGGCGACCACTTTCAAATTGAGAAAACTATTTACAAGAATGCGTACAACTCAGCGAATCATCTCCTTAAGCTTGTTTCAAAAGTTGAAATGTTTCTGTGAAAGTTTTCCCCTGCTTCACGCGAAATTTCACGTTGCACCTTTGCTCCCGAATTTCGCACTTTACAAAAATCGTCACTAGCACTTAAACACGTCGTACTAAAAACAGAACACCACGAAAATTAAATGAGATATCAACAATCCAAGAAAATGTGTTCACAAAAGGAATGACGTGGAACAGTGTGCCACCAACTGCACGTCTCTAAATATCTGCATTAGTGCGTAATTCATAAAGTTCGGTTATTTTTTGAACAGACCTCGTATCACACAAAAATGTTATATGCATACAAAAGAAAATTATTCTCTAGAGCTCGCGGTCTGTAAAATATGAGTCGGTGGTCCGAACTCGGACCGCGGTCTACCAGTTAGTGAACACTGTTCTGTGGTAGAAAGAAGACATGTGTGTGCCGATGTTGCCACGATGTCACTTCCGGAACATTGTCCTTCATCTCACCATAACGAAACTGTTCAGCGTGTATTTGTCTATAGTTTGTGAATATTTTTATACGTTTTTAAAAATATTTATCTGCGATTTTTATCGTAACTCAAATAAACATTAATATCAGTTACTGATGCTAAACTAAAAAATTCTTGCCTATTTCACAGGAATTTTTTCAAAATCAGAACAGCGGAGATATCAGACTTTGTGTTTCATGAGTAACGTAGTTGCGCAAATCAGACCAAATTTAGTACAAGAATAAACACACCCGTGTATTCTTTCCACCATGATATTGATCGTTTAACAGATGTTCGAATAATCGATACTCTACTGTGAATTTATTTTTATCATTGTTATCGATCGATAGATGAAAAAAAAATTTTTTAATTATTTTCGATACTACGACTTAAAGCTAAAAATTGAGAGTAAATTATTTTTACATGTTGTACTACTTACAATACAAAATCATATAGATAGATAACCGATGAAATACATTTTATGAACTATTTTTCAAAAGAGATATTTATGTTTTTAAATAGTATAAGTATGTTATTATCATTGTTTTTTTTTTGTAATCATGTATATGCTTGATTTTTATTAGTTTTTTTTAAGTTGTATTAGAAAATATTTCTTAAATGGTACTTCACTTAAAATAACTGATCGTACGTAACTAATTGGACTACGTTTTTTAAGGATTTTTAAAAATTTTATCGATTTATTTCCTTATATTTTATTTCCATTAAATGTGTAGGCCTACAATTTTATACTGTAGGAAATTTTTAAATATTGAAAAAAGTGCAATTTTTTAACTACCGGGTGATTTTTTAGTCCTGTTACTGTCTGTCTATTGTTAATGTCTGGTAATTTTTTTCTAAGAAAGGGATATTTTGTTTTGCGACACAAAGTTGGTAGCCCTACTCAACCGGTATAGATACGACAGTTTGAGTTGATTCTCCTTGAGTTGCGTAAAATTTTTTACTGTCTCCAGTTGTGTTACGAACAGAATGTATTTTACCCTAGAACAACGGGTTTTCATTCTTCAACAATATTTTGCTACAAAATCGTATGCGAGTGTAAAAGAATCATTTAAAATTAAATTTTTTGGTGTTCCTCCACTCTATTCTAGTCAATTTCTAGGCTAACTAACTGATATTTAGAGGCAGGTATTGTTTGCAGCAGAAAACGTAGTGGTCGACCAACTCTCTTGACAGATGACGTTAAGAGAATGTGAAAACAAGATTGCTCAATTCTCCATGGAAAAGTTTACAAAACCTTTCCTCGCATGTTGATTTGTCATGTTCGAGTGCTCAGAAAGCTGCTAAAAAATTGAAATTGTATCCGTATCACATACGATTAGTTCTAGAGCTTCAGCCTCGAGATTTAAACAAGAGATTGTTTTAGGATAAAAGACATTCTGTTCGTAGCACGACCGGAAATGGCACAAAATTTTACACAGCTCAAGGAGAATCAACTCACACTGCCATATCCATACTGGTTGAGTAGGGCTACCAACTTAGTGTCACAAAACAAGATTTATTTTTTTTTTTAGAAAAATATTACCAGACATTAACAATTGGGTAACAGGACTAAAAAATCACTCTGTATATTTAAAACTGAAATATTTATATTGTAGTTATTAGTATGTTTTGCTCGTACAGAGCCAATTTTAGACAAATTGAAATTTTTATTCGATTCTGTTGTGTCAGTTATAACTACTTCACTGATCATGCACGGCTTATGTATTTGTAGAAAAACTTGTTTTTGCTTTTCCCGAATTCACGCCACATTTTAGTTTTATTTGGTATTATTGTAACACTTATTTTAGGTTCTAATGGGATCTGTTTTATTTTTGGCTCGTATAAGGCCAATTTTAGACCATGTGAGGTGATTTTGGACGTTTCTCGAAGCTCTTTTTGCAGCCCACATTCTCAGCATTCATTCAATGTATTTTTCCTTTCATCTGTCCCCCGGTGTTCTATTTTTGCTCTCCATGGAAGCTCTTAAATTCCGTTAATTAGTTTTCTGAATTTGGTTCTGTTCATTAAGTTTCTGGGTTTATTCCCGGTTTTCTCAATATCCTTTCTGGTTTTTTAAACCGTTTATCGGACACCTTAGGTCTATTATTTAGTGTCATAAATATTTTATATATATTTAGTTTTTGTATTATTTTTTTTTTAAATCATTGTGTAGGTTTTTATGGTTTATTAACTAGATCAATGTGTCCAATATTAGTTTATAATTGCAGTCGCTAAATGTTTTATTTTGTAGTTATTAAATTATTGATTAACATCCGGCAAAATCATACTGGTCTGTTCATATGCTAGTCGCTGGCGGGTTTCCACCCATCTTATCTTGTCTTTTATCTGTAATATTGCTTGTATATTTATGTGTTCTCATTACAAAAATTACAAGCCTACGGTTTCAATTAAAAATCTGCAGCATGTAGAGAGAAGCGTTCAAACGTATTCCATTGAATGAGTACTGCCTGCAGATTAATTTACTATACAGAACAACATAGTGAAATATTTCCTAAGCGCATGCGCCAACTGATGCTGGGGAAGAGTTCCCCCTCTAACTACCTCTTTATGATAATCAGCGATGATTAACAGCTGGGATTCACAGTAGGGGAATAGTATCGATACACGGAAGAGGGAGAGGTTAAAACAGTACAGCCCATGTCTTCCAAATTTTGTTTTAAATTGTAAAATGTACGAGTTGTTTTACCAATTTACGAACAGTTATAAAAGCGTGATAGTCCAAATTTTTTATTTATTTATTTTTTTAAAATTTACCTCATTAGATTGTGTTATGTATTTGAAACTGCTTATTTATTTATTTTATTTTATTAGATATTGTGTGGGCTTCGTTTGTTTTGTTTTATTAATTATGTAAAATTATATTGTTATATATTGTTGTTTTATTTTTTAGTATTCATTGTTTAAGTAGTTTATATTTTTCGGTTATAATAACCAATTTATTTTGTTAGTCGTTTTCAATTTTTTTTTGTAGAAAATGTGTTATTTATTTTTTAATAACGAGTAGAATCACTTGTATACAAATGTTTTGAATAATAATGAAGTTTTATTGTTTGTAATGTTTTGATTTGTATTAAAAAACATGTTTAAACATTTAATTGTTGTTTATTTTAATATGTCCCTAATGTTGTTTTCTTTTGTATAGGCTTACTAAGGACTGCAATAGTTCACCAATTGGGCAGTTGAGAATGAAAACCAGATATCTCCAAACTGCAAATTAGGCTGTACTGGTAACGCGCTATAAGTTGACGATTGCGTCTATCATGCGGAGGACAGTACACAATCTATCCAACTTACATCGGGCAACCCGAAAGCAATAAGACATGTATCAAGCGTGTAACTCAAAATGTAACCACCACAAACACTTAAATAATAAAATTCAGTTCATGACCCGTCCCACTAAATCAGTAAGGAGTATTGTAATTATTTAAAGAAAGTGAATTGTTTAAAATTCAATTGCAATTTAACATAACTTTACTGAAAATAATGAAATATGAAAACCCTAAAAATACAATAACGTTTTGAAATTACTGTAAAACTAGTATTACTCACTGTAATAAGCTCGCATCGACGGAACTCACAGACTAACTAGTCTATCACTACAAATGTCAGAGTGCAGTAATTCAGTTTACTGCTGATGACCAAAAAAGGATACTAATTATAGCTTAGCCCTAGTATTATGGCTTATGTAGAATGAATGTTTATTATTTAGGATAATTTATTAAGAATTAATAAATAATACAATGGGATGTTTACAAAACGACATAGTTGTAAACATAATAAATCAATGTAAGAGTAAAACTAGAACATGATGTCATGGTTAGAGCTGTCGCTATGATGTATTTGGAAAAGCCCATATAGTAGCACTTCCACCCCCTGCATAATCCAGTCTTACTCTTGCTGACGATAGTCAACTTATATTGCGTTACCAGTACACTTTAATAACTTGTTACTATCGAGGATTAGGCATAAGCCTGTTTTGAACCCACAAACCATTTTGTTACTACACAAATACGAGATATTCCAAACCGTATATCTCGACTACTGCCATCTTCTTCGAGGTCTTCCCACCTCCCTTCTTCAAACTGGAACATATTCCATTACTTTTTAGGGTATTCTCTCCTCTGGCATTTGTTCCAAATGTTGCGTCCATTGATTACGGTACTCCTCCACTTTTTAAATTGTAAATTAGAAAGACGAAAGAAACAGATGGAGACGATATTTTAAGAAATTGCTATACAAACAATATTCAAAAACTTGGAGGAGGTAACTGAAGAGAATTGTTACAAAACTTTTAAAAATTAACAAATAAATGATAGCTAATTTCATAAATCGAAAGTGATGGTGTTTGGCAGAAAGTGGCTGATTAGGACAAAATCGTTGCCAATAATAAAATATTGGAACTAATCGGAAATTTCAAGTATTTGGGATGTGACATAACCTATAATAATTATCAAGATATGCAGCAACAGGTATCCAAATTTAATACGATACGTGATGTTTAATACGCGGAAGCCTAAAAGGCAAAGCAAGAAAGGATACACAGATTACGTTTTACAAGGTGATGGCCACACCGACACTGATGTATGGGAGTAAAGCTTGGGTGCTGAACAAGAAACAGAAGTCAATGATCCAACCAGAAGAAATAAGGTTTCTAAAACATGTTAAAGGATATACGAAACTAGACTACATCAGGCATATGGAAGTCAACCACTAAATGAGATCATCATGAAATATAAAAGACAACGGACAGATCATTTATTTACAATGTCACAGGACCGACTACCTTTGAAGGCATGGCTTTATAAACCGAGGGTACAAGAATAATGGAGAGACCAAGGAAGAGATGGACGCCGGAACAGGCTCAATTACAGCCTAATCCATGATGGACGACGACGATGATAGGTAATATGGTGGCTAACTTCAAGAACGGATATGAACTATAAGAAGCAGATTTAAATTTAATTATGAATTTTACAAGCTATTTACTTTATTTTACTTCTGAGGGGTAAGGAGCCGGTCAGAAGTAAAATTGTTATAGGTAATAATATTTTGGAACAGATCTCCCACTTTCAGTATCTAGGTTGCAACATTATATACCAACAGGATAAAGATGCTTACAATAAGATGCACCGATTTCAGTAAATATGCGGAACTATCCACCGCACTTTAAAAAATAGCACCAGCAAAAAGACGAGGGTGAGATTTTTTAAAACATTAGCAGGGCCGACTTTACTGTACGGTAGTGAAACTTGGGTGCTATCAAAGCGAGAGGAGAGTAGATTGCAAGCATCTGAAATGAAATTTATTCGACATACATATGGGTGTAGTTGAGAAGATCGTTCCAGGAACTCAACATCTTCTCTATAATCAACAAGGTATCCTAGAACAAAATGCAGCTGTTAGAGCATGTAAAGAGAATGCGGGAGGATAGGATACCTAAGCAGTTTACTCATTGTTGTGAGCAAGCGTTTATGCATGCAGTAAACTAACAAGCAAGATAACGACTGTAGTGTGTTTTCAGATTTGGATTATAACGGTAAAGAACTTTGAGCGCATGCGTAGTTATGCCACATATCTCCCTCTCACTCCTCGGCTATGGGACATCAGTTTCTCTGATACCTATTCATAAGATTCGAACTTAAAAACCTCATTTACTCGGTACTGAAGAAGATGGACATTCCCTCTTTTTCCCCTGTATCCATCTACGAGGGCAGTCCAGAAAGTCTTCACGTTTTGATATAAAAAAACTAAGTACAAGAAAAAAATGTTATTATATACATTTGAAAGTGCAACTAAAATGCTATTTTTCTACATAATCACCAAACAAATTAAGACACTTATCATAGCGGTGAACTAATTTTGAAATGCCGGTGTCATAAAAGTCTACCGCTTGTGATTTTAACCAGTTAGTCACACCCTCCTGCAATTTGTGATAATCTAATTTTTCTGTAACAATTTCGTGCAATAAACTTTTTAAAAATTGTGGGAAAAAAGCGATAGCTCTTTTATGGTGAATCGACGGTCTTCTCTAATCTTCTCACTGACTTTATTCACAATGTCATCAGTCACGAGGCTTGGCCGTCCACTTCGTTCTTCCTCGTGAACATTAGTTCGGCCATTTTTGAACAGAATGCACAAACGCCGTATTCCACTTTCAGTGTAAACATCGTTCCTAAAAACTTCACAGATTTGGCGATAAATCTCAACTGGTTTATTGTTTTTAGCCAACAAAAACCGTATTACCGACCGTACTTCACAACTGGCGGGATTTTGAATTGCGGCACACATTTTAAAATGTTGAAAAACAACGAAGAGCGACACAGACCTCTCGCTAGCACGGCTGGATAGCCACTGAACGGAGAAAAACGCCGCGGCACCAAAAAGGCCGCGATAGCTCCGCCCCTAGCGGCTACAACGCAAAACGTGACAGACTTTCTAGACTGCCCTCGTATTACTGACATTTTAGTACTTCGCGAATTCGTTGTTGTTGCGAAAGAAAACGCAGTCGACTGCGAACCCAATTCGTAGCAAATAAGAACGCTGCAGGTTCGCGTGAAATCTTCCTCAAGATCACGCTGGTGTGGGCTGGCATGTATGTCGCCATTACTGTAAACAACACGTCGAATATTTCGCTACTTGTGCAAATATTTCGTACCAGTATGTGGGGTTCTTGAGGCAGTATTGGCGTGTAGTAGTAATTATTGTTGTTGTTGTTTAGGTCATCAGCCAAAAGGCTGGTTTGAACCTCTAGAGGGTTTACTAAGTAAAAAGACGAAAGAGGTGGTTTACAATTGCCTTCCACACTGAATGGAAAAGTACGCTTATCAGCATGCCGGGCCCTCTGAAAAGCACATATTTTCCACTCTGCAAATGACACCTTCACTTCATTCACCACAGGATCTGGCTGTATAATGAAATTCATTACTTTCAGAGGAGATAACTCTGATTAGTGTCTTTTACACTTCTACCTCTTCTGTTCTTAAATGATACAGTCATTTAATTGCCTGACCATGTGATAAGAAACAGAACTATTTATTTTAGCCCTGTAACGAACAGATTCAGTGTACATAATTTGACACTCCACCTGTTTGTTTTGGGCAGTGTAATTATTGTATCCTTGAAACAAAGAACAATTCTTCAGCCCAGAACCGGGGCGCGATCGACGGTTCACCGACCCTTGCTTTACACAGTAGTCTTTTCACCAATTGAATACCAAACTTTTATGGTAGATATTTCTTTCAACCAGCGCCATATTAACAAAATTTATATGATCAATCTCTAAAATTTCTATTTAAATAGCTGTGATTTTTTTGTGCTATATTAAATGTACATTGTTTTTACAGGTTGGAATACGCACAGTAAAGGAAGTTATTCGTGTATTTATTGCTTTAAATCGTACCGATATATAAAAGGATTAAGGAGACATCAAAAATTTGAATGCGGTGTGGAACCACAATTCGCTTGCAAAATATGCGGCAAAAAATTCAGACAGAAATCTTATATGAAAGTTCATACCGTTCAAATTCATATGTTGCAATAAAATTGTATATGTTGTATTTGAAATGTTATTGAAATTGATGAAATATTTCTGTTATTCATTATCCTCGTCTAGATGTTTCTGTGAAACCGATTTACAGGGTATTTCTACTAATCCGAACTGAAATATAATTAAAGATTTTCGGATAATCGAATTATTTGGGATTCCAAGAATCTTGGTAATTAAAGAGGTAAATTATTAGTGATATTGTAACTTTATATATTATTTATTATTTATTGTATTTTTTTTTAATTATTAGAAACTCATTTATTGAAAATGCAATGTGATAGTTGTTCTTGATGTCTGGTCCCAAACACATGACGTGAATCAAATTCTAGTGTTCTTTGAAATCGATCCCTGCAAAAAGATGCTAAGTCATTTTTTTAACGTTTTTAGTTAAATCCGGAAATGGGTTCAAAAATAATGAATACGTCGTTCCATGCTTAAAAGTTTTTAATTTAATGCTCGTTTGGAATTATTTTGACCTCTTAAAATGTTCAATGCCCAAAACGGGCAGGTGGAGTGTTATTTTAATTGCACTCTATCTGTTTGGTCCAGGGCTAAAAAAATAGTTCTGTTTCTTATCACATAGTCAGCCACTTATATGACTGAACTATTTAAGAACAGAAGAGGTAGAGGTGTAAAAGACACTAGTCAGAGTTATCTCCTTTGAGAGTAATGAATTTCACTATGCAGCCAGACCCTGTGGTGAATGAAGTGAAGGTGTCTTTTGCAGGGTGGAAAGTGAGTGCTTTTCGGAGGGCCTGGCATGCTGATAAGCATATTCTTTCAACTCAGTGAGGAAGGCAATGGTAAACCACCTTACTCCTCGTTTTTACTTAGTAAAACCTCTAGAGGTTCAAACCAGCCTTTCGGCTGTTGACCTAAACAACAACAAAAATGTTCAATCCATAACAAAGATTTTCAGTGTCACGCACAGACTGCAAACATTTTGCATGGAGTGGAGAGCCAGGTACCGTTAATGACGTAGAACCTTTTTGCGGGGATCATCGGTTAACAGAATTTCTGTTATTTGACGATCAGAATACATAAGAGCCCGGATTTTGACAAAATTTTCGTCAGTTTATGTATTAGCAGGTCTTCCAGTGTGGGGTTCACCTTTATTCTCCTCTTGCTTATAAATACTCTCGAAACCACCTGAAAACCTAGACTTTTGAAAGACAAACGTTCGTGTCCATAAACCTCCTGAAGCTTTTCGTAAGTTTCTGTTGCATGTTTACCAAGCCTAAAGTAAACCCTGACATAATTTGCCCGAAATTGATCAAATTCATTTACAAAACACAATAAAAAATCTGTTACACCTCTACCTCTACTGTTCTCGAATAGCTCAGTCATAAAATTGGCTGACTATATGATAAGAAACAGAACTATTTTTTGTAACCCTGGAACCAACCGATCGAGTGCAATTAACACTCCACCTGCCTGTTATGGGCAATGCTGTTATGCAATGCCTGTTATGTTGTGTAGGTCATTAGCTAAAAGGGTTGTTTAAACCTCTAGAGGCTTCACTAAATAAAACAAAGTATGTAATGGTTTACCAATACCTTCCTCACTGAGTCGAAAAGTATGCTCATTAGCATACCAGGCTCTCTGAAAAGCATCTACTTTTTACCCTGAAAATGACACCTTCACTTCATTCACCAGAAAGTCCGGCTGTATAATGAAATTCATTACTCTCAGAGGAGATAACTGTGACTATTGTCTTTTACACCTCAACTTCTTCTGTTCTTAAATGTTTCAGTCATATAATTGGCTGCGAAAATAATTACCATCAAAAATAATTGTTACGTTGTAGTAATGTACTCGATGACTACCATGAAGGTCATCAGCCAAGAGGTGGGTTTGAACCTCTAGTAAGTAAAACGAGGAGTGAGGTGGTTTAATTATGACTTTCTCCCTGAGTGGCCAAGTATGCGTATCAGCATGCCAGACTCTCTGAAAAGCATCTACTTTCCACCTTGCAAATGACACCTTCACTTCATTCACCGCAGGTCTACTAGCTGTTGTTGTTGTTAAGGTCATCAGCTAAAAAGCTGGTTTGAACCTGTAGAGGTTTTACTAAGTAAAACGAGGAGTGAAGTGGTTTACCTTTGCCTTCCTCACTGAGTGGAAAAGTATGCTTATCAGCATGCCGGGCCCTCTGAAAAGGACATATTTTCCACTCTGCAAATGACACCTTCACTTCATTCACCACAGGGTCTGGCTGTATAATGAAATTCATTACTTTCAGAGGAGATAACTCTGATTAGTGTCACAGTACATCTCTAAGTGATAAGTGATAAGAAAAAGAACTATTTATTTTAGCCCTGCAACGAACAGATTGAGTGTAAATAATTTGACACTCCACCTGTCTGTTATGGGCAGAGGTCTAGCTATAAAATTAAATACAGTACTGCCTGTTCCCAAGCTTTGTGCAGCTGAGAGGTATGCATTACGTCACTACTACTGTCAGAGATTGCGTTAGTAGTAGTAACATTTTACTTGTATTATGTTTGTAGTAGTCAAGGGTACTATCCCAACTACATATATTCTGTGTCGCCGTCTACAGCGAATAGTGAAAACAACACCCACGTCACCACACTAGGCAGCCTACTGCCTAGCGAATACCAATGAGATGATTAGTATAGTGTTGTGACGTAGCAGCAGTCTGGTACTTCGTCTGTCCCCTTCATCCCGCAACTGCAAAAAGCTTAGATTCATACAGTATATTACTCTCAGAGAAGATAACTGTGACTAGTGTCTTTTACACCTCTACCTCTTCTTCTGTTGTTAAATTGTCCATTCATATAATTGGGTGATCAAGTGATAAGAAACAGAACTATTTTTTGTAGCTCTGAAACAACCAGATCGAGTATAATTAATTTAACACTCCACCTACCTGTTAAGGGCAAAATTACGAGGGCTCGTACTTCACACAATCAACTGACTCTACGAAGGTAATACTTTTACTGACTGTTACAGGGGACGCAACGTTGTCAGTCTCGTAACTTTATTTAAACTTACAATATTGGAATAAAAATTAAAATTGGCTTATGCCAAATCATTCTTTCTTGTTTTTTTAACCCTGACTATCCCTTTAAAAAATAGTTTTGTAAATCGGATGGATTTGTTTCGTACTATCGATGAATTAACTGATACTTTGAATACTTCATTATCTTGCAGATCGGATTTCCGAAATTATATTTTGTTTTCTTAAGACTGTATGATGGTTTTGACTGAAAATTTTCTTCAGGCTGAAGATTTTCGGGTTTAATATTTTTTAACCGTTTAGACCTAGATCTACCAAAAAACCATTAAATTATGTCAAAAAATTAACATCACGTCATCATTTTATATTGACCATTATAGTGCAAAGGTTGCCCATAACAGACAGGTGGAGCGTCAAATTATTTACACTCAATCTGTTAGTTGCAGGGCTAAAATAAATAGTTCTGTTTCTTATCACATGGTCAGCCAATTAAATGACTGAATAATTTAACAATAGAAGAGGTAGAGGTGTAAAAGACACTAATCAGAGTTATCTCGTCTGAAAGTAATGGATTTCGTTATACAGCCAGACCCTGTGGTGAATGAAGTGAAAGTGTCGTTTGCAGAGTGGAAGATATGTGCTTTTCAGAGGGCCTGGCATGCTGATAAGTGTACTTTTCCACTCAGTGAGGAAGGCAATGGTAAACCACATCACTCCTCGATTTACTTAGTAAAACCTCTACAGGTTTAAACCAGCCTTTTGGCTGATGACCTAAACAACAACATAGTGCAAAGGAATTTTAGTTTTTAAAATTATCTGCATCACTGTTTTTATTATTCTCAGCTCTTGGTTCAGCTTTCTAACCAACTGTTGATGCGAAATTTACATCTTTGTGTACATTTTGTTTTTTATCTTTTTTCTTAAATTGAAATTTTTAACACTTAAGTACATTTTTCGCAGAAAACGTTAAACCTACCAGGCTGAAATTTTTACCAGTTATCAATTTTGCACATCCACACACACTGATATTTGTGTGACTTCTTCTCTTCAGGTGCTCCACAAAATTGTGATAAGAAAAAACGTAGAAATAAAAATTCTAAAGGCTGCCTTCGTAGCGTAACGGTTAGCACGCTAGCCTGTGACGCGGAGGTCCGGGGTTCAATTCCCGGTCAGGGTCTAGAAATTTTCATAAGTTAAAATCCACTGTTACAGTTACGTAATCCACCGTAGTCGCTAATAACTGAGATGTTGATGCGACTTTAAAAAATAAACTAAAAAGAAATTGTAAACGTTTTATGGCCCAACAAATTAAATTGAAAAAATGTCAGTAGCTGGACAAATCCGACAACTAAAAGTTTATAAAGTTTCATTTCCTTATCTTTTACCAATTCTATGAAAAATGTACGTAAAAATAGCACATTTAACATTGGCTGGATACAAGTACAGTGTCCACATTTCATTGACACAAAGATGTTCTTTGTATTCATCACGCCTTAATTATGCAACATAAAATTAAAAATCATAATTTAATTTTATAAAATAAATTAATAATATTTAATCATAATATGTTTACAGGTTGGAAAAAATCATTCAATGAACCAGGACTATATGAATGCATTAATTGTTTGAAAACTTACAAGTACATCAGTGGATTAAGAAGACATAGGAAATTTGAATGTGGTATAGAACCACAATTTGCTTGCAATATATGTGGGAAAAAATTTAGACAGAAAACTTATATTAAAATTCATATGAGTCAGTGTCATGGATAAAAATAAAAACGATCGTAGACTACATACTGTCTGTTTATAACTTGGTGGCGTGCCGCAAAGAGGAGCAGAATGGGCCCGCTACTAGCCTTCGCAATAACACTTCATTATGTACCAATTGCAGTGTACTATAGTCTATTCCAGTTAAGTTGGCAGTGCCTACAAAATAAATTCCGATTCACAGGCGGTGCACGAAGGAACAGTTCAAACCGCATTTTCATAGAGATCTACCCATACGTAGAGGTAAAACTTGAAGTAACTTTATAAGAAACTTTAAAAATGAAAATAATTAAATGAAATTTTTGTTGCTTCGTCCAGCGAATTGCTAATCGTGTTAACTCTGTTTCGCTTTTTAGTTGGAGATTTGACTTGACCAGTTATTTTATTTTCCTTAATTATTCTGTAAACTGATCGTTCAGAGACGCCTACCATTGCTGAAGTTTTTGCTACAATTTCACTAATTGTTATATTAGCATGTTCAGTTTTAAAAGATTTCAAAGCATTTATAATTAATAGTTTTTGTTTAGAATTAATGCCTTGTCCGCGCTTGTTTCATTTAACCGGAGAATCCATTATTATTGATTTAAGAGAATGTAACTACGAACTAATAGTACTACTTATTAAAATTAAAACAACACAATAACAACAAATATTACTATCATACGTTTAAAAATACCACAAACACTATTATAATATGAATTAACACTAATATTAACACGACTCCGGATATGTAATAGGTACTACACTATTCTAATGCAGAAGCAAAACTGATATTATAATTGCATGTATAGGCCTACTTGACTCAGCAGCCTACAAGTGAAACGGTTGTCGTGTTCAACACAAACAACCAATGAGCAGTTGCCGTCCCACATTCCACAGCAAAGAATCTACTGACAACTTAACTGGAATTAACTATAGTTAGTAGTAGTACATAATGAAACGTTATTGAGAAGGCTAGTAGGGGGCCAATTCTGCCCTACTAAGAAAGAAGGCAGTAAGTGCAAAAAGCTGAAGTGTGGGAAAATGGCTTTATAGTATTTTCGACAGCTGTAACACAATTATTAATGTAACATGATTTTGTGATTATATGGTAAAAAGGGAAGTTTTATAACTTTTTTTTAAGTTAAAAATTTAAAAAAATTAGTTACAACAAATTAAAAAAGCAGCTACTGCTTTTTTAACCTGGTTGGTTGGTAGGAGAGGGAAACATAATTTAATTTATTTAATTTTTTCAAGCTCTACAGGCTGCTAAGGCTTGGGCCCAATATTTTATTATAATTTTTTTAAATCCATATTCAAGAATTTGTCCACAGATCAATATTTAAGGTGGTGCAACTTTAAACTTTTATGACTAATCGACAATGATATACAAAGCAGTAAGTGAATTCAGTATCAAGTTCTACTACGTAAAAAATCAGTATCTGTAGCATACTAAGAAATAAGGCAGTAACTATATATAGTACAGATACTGCCTTTTCTCTTAGTATCTGAATATACTCTTCTTTTCCTTTGTAAGCCTGGCAAAAACATGTAGATAATGCTTTTGAATACCTCGATATCTAAGTAACCGTTGTAGGTAGGGCTTTTTTAGTAAGTTCACTAGATACCTTGTGCTCTAAAATATAAGAATACATATAAAACTCAAAATTGAGAAATTTGCAGTTACTGCCTTTTGTCTTAGCAGGGCAGAATTCTGCTCCTCTCTGCGGCACGCCATCAACTTGTAGACAGACAGTACTCGGTTCATCGTTAGAAAGATATCTCCAGTAAACAAACAGCAATTACCGAATCAGCTGATAAAGCGGTGACTCAGAAAAAGTGCAACATTTTTAATGAAAACATCACAATAACTGATACATGCTTTTAACCATATACAGAATTAAACGATAAATAGAAATGAAACAAACAAGAATACTATAACACTAAATTCCTAATTGAAAATAAAATATAATGCTCGTAAGAACGATGCGAGACAATAAGATGTCAAAAGCGAACTGGTAGCATATAACGATGACATGTTCTTTGTCAAATATGCAGAGAGAGATTTATGGGTTTGGATAAGTCTTCATTAAAATAAAAATGTTTGCTTTTAAAGTTCTCTTGTTTCGCATACAGATCAGAGGTAATACATATTACTTGTAGCCAATTTTATTTATGAAAAAAAAATGAAAATAAAGTATACGGTTTTTATAATTTGATCAGTACTTAAAACATCAGTCATGTGATATGATGTAGGCATAACAATTTCATTTATAAAAATACTTTTAAAAGTATTTTGTTGTTACTTATTAATCAGCGTGTATACATATTTAAATAATTCGCATGCTCAGTGACATCATTATTTATTTACAAAGATGTCTTTCTTACGATGAGCCGAGTATATAGTTATTTATTTTGTTACAGTATTAACTTGTTTCTTATTAATTTTTGTGTACTAATACGATTGAATAAAATTCAACATGTATTTCAAAATATTAAATGTTTTGTACTAAATTTAGAGGTAATAAATATTAAAAAATTTACATCTTGTTTTTATTTCTTGAATTTAGTACAGTACAACCTCGGTTACCCGGACTAACTGGGACTAAAGTCAATCCGGAAAATTAAAAATCCGGATAATTTGGTTAATAACCAAAAGAAATTCTTAAATAACCAGACGTACCGTTTATTACGATGAAAAATATAAAAATAACTTTTCACGTTTTTCTTTACAAAGAATTGGTCCGCTGCCTTCTGTTTGAAACACGTATGGCGTTTAAATGAAGTACGGTCACGCAATTGCCTTGTCATTAATAGTTCAGTTGGAGTGACACTCGAGTAAAGCTTTCTTAAACTCGACAAAATAATTTTATTGCCATAATTTTTTGTAAAATCTATGCATGAAATGTACTGCATAATCAAAATAAAAGCGAATGTTTGGCTTTCTTACTATTATAGTTAAAAATTATTATCAATGTGAACATTAAATAACAAAATGTTAACAAATCTGATCCGGATTATCCTGAGAACCGGATCAACGAGGTTTTACTGTACTGGCATTAGAAGATCACCTGTTTATCAATTGGCTCTTCCTCCTTCCCTTCTTCATGTACACTCGAGTAAAATGTGGCTATTTTTAGGAGATGTTTTTCATCAAATACGTGTCTAGTAAGAACAAGTTAGCAATTATACGTACACTCACGTCAGACAATTGTGTTATTGTTAAGGTCAACAGGCAAAAGGCTGGTTTTGAACCTTTACAGGCTTTGTTAAGTAAAGCAAGGAGTGAGGTGGTTTACAATAGCCTTCCTCACTGAGTGGAAAAGTATCCTGATCAGCATGCCAGGTCCTCTGAAAAGCATCTATGTACTGGTAATGCAATATAAGTTGATCGTCAGCGAGAGTAAGACTGGACTATGCGGGGGGGGGGGTGGAAGTGCTACTATATGTGCTTTTCTAAAAACATCATAGTGACAGCTCTAACCAAGACATTATGTTGTAGTTTTACTCTTACATTGATTTATTATGTTTATAACTATATCATTTTATAAACATTCATTTTAAATAAGCCATAATACTAGGCCTAAGCTATATTTAGTATACTTTTTGGTCATCAGCAATAAACTGAATTACTGCACTCTGACATTTGTAATAATAGACTAGTTAGTCCGTGAGTTCCGTCGATGCGAGCTTATTATCGTGAGTAATACTAGTTTTACGGTAATTTCAAAATGTTATTGTATTTTTTGAGTTTTCATATTTCATTATTTTCAGTAAAGTTATGTTAAATTACAATTGAATTTTAAACAATTCACTTTCTTTAAATAATTATATTACTCCTTACTTATTTAGTGTGACGGGTCATGAACTGAATTTTATTACTTAAGTGTTTGTGGTGGTTACATTTGGAGTTATACACTTGATACATGTCTTATGCTTTTGGGTTGGCCGATGTAAGTAGGATAGATAGTATACTGTCCTCTGCATGATAGGCGCAATCGTCAACTTATAGCGCGTTACCAGTATATTCAACCGTGCAAATAACACCTTCACTTCATTCATTAGTCTGTCTGTACAATGGAATTCATTACTCTGAGTGTAGATAACTCTAAATAGTATCTTTTACATGTGTACCTCTTCTGTTTTTAAATGCTTCAGTCATATAATTGGCTAACTATGTGATAAGAAACAGAACTATTTTTTTGTAGCCCTGGAACTAGCAGATCGAGTGCAAATAATTCAACACTACACCTGCCTATTATGGGCAAAGACTTTATTACTAAAGTAATAAAGAAATAAGTAAAGATAATACTTAACAAATGCTGGAATATAACAAGATAAGTTTAGTTTAACCACTCATTTGAAAATTATGAAAAGAAAATTAAATAAAAAGAAATATCATGTTACAACCCTCGATAACGATTAAATCGAAGTGGAGGGTAGAAGCTTTTGAAATGTGGTGTTATAAGAAAATGTTAAAGTTTTTTTTTTAACGTCCGACTGTTCTGCAATTATTGCTAATGCAGTCGGTTAAGGATAAAATTATTTTTAACGTATGAAAATATGCCGTGCCTGAATGGGATTCGTACCCAAGACCGCACGATGAGAGGCGAGCACGTTATCAACTACGCCAATGCGTTAAAGATTAGGTGGGTGGACAAAATAAATAATTTAGAGGTTCTTAGACGAGTGGATGAAAGAAGTATGTTGAAAAATCTTACCAGAAGAAGGGATAGGCTAGTGGGCCATATCTTAAGACATCCAGGCACTGCTCCATCAATAATGGAGTGTAATATTGAAGAAGTGAATTGTAAGTTATTGGAGATATGTAGTTATAAAACGGCTAGCGCATGATAGAACAGCTTGGAATACTGCATCAAAGTAGTCAAGAGACTGATAAAAAAATTAATAAATTTATTTCTTCATCTCTCTCTCTCTCTGACCAATGATAGTACACACTGCTACCGTAAGTGTGACAACGTCGCTATTACTTGAAAGTTCGGTTTTATATAATTTATACAATACACAGCTTTTGGGGCTTCACGTAAAGTGTATACAATGTACGTAATTATTTTCTGTAAGTAAGTATTATTTTATTTATTGTATTTAAAGTTGGATCAGTTACTTGTTAAATTTGCTTATTTTGGTGTTACGTCACTCTGGTACCCTTTTATTGTCTTCCATTTCATCTGTTTGGGTGCGGCGTGGAATCGGAAGGTTTAATGTGTTCTCTAGAACCTGTTAGAGAACTAATAAATTTATGACCTCTCGTTTCGCAGTTCATCGTAAGCACTGTAAATCGAATCCCTTACTGTGGTTTAATTTTGTAAATTTTTTAACGTTTTTTATAAATTTTGTTATTTGTCAATTAATAATTAACTCTATTCCAGGTGATTTTGTTGGACTTAATAGGCCAGTTTTTATATGCGGTTATTGCAATAAAAAATACAAGTATCAAAGAAGTTTAAGAAGGCATTTACTGTACGAGTGTGGCAAAGAACCTCAGTTCAATTGTCCCCAATGTGATAATCGTTATACCCAAAAGAAAAGTTTAATATTTCATGTAAAAAATTCTCATCCTTTTGCTGCTTTTGTTTAAATTATTCAAGAAGTTAACTGTAAGTTTGTGATATGTTTAGAATATTTTGTAACATTTGGCTTGTGATAATTTTTACTGAAATAAAAGTATTATTACAATATTTGTTTTTTAATTGTTATTGTAATAGTATACGAAGTGTGGCTATTAAATAACGAGACTGACGTTGTAAAAGATTTACTTTTAATTTTATACATAATCACTTATTGTCACTTTCAATATACACCCCTTCTTTATCCCTACAACGCTCCATGCGAATTTTCCATTGTTGGAAACAGTACTGGAAGTCATCTTCTGTCAGCTCCTTCAGGACACGTGCAGCTTTCTCTTTTACAGCTTCCACAGACTCAAATCTTGTCCCTTTTAATGCAGATTTCACCTTAGGGAACAGGTAGAAGTCATATGGTGCAAGATCTGGTGAAGAAGGTGAATGTTCTAACACTGAGATGCTGTACTTGGCTAGAAACCTCTTGTCAGATAACGCGGAATGAGCTGGCGCATTGTCTTGGTGGAGAACCCATGATTTGTCCTTCCACCTTTCGGGGCGTTTTTTCCTTATTCTTTGACGTAGTTTAGAAAGTACCTCAGGGTAGTAATATTGATTAATTGTTTGACCTTCAGGAACCCAGTGAAGGTACACAATCCCATGGATATAAAAAAAACAATCTGCATTGCTTTAAATTTTGACTCGCTCATTCGAGCTTTTTTGGCTTCCGGTGAAGTTCGGCTCTTCCAGTGCATGGATTGGCGCTTCGTTTCCGGATCATAAGTAAGAAACCTCGTTTCATCACATGTTATTATCTTCTACCTGTTCTCTAAGGTAAAATCTGCATTAAAAAGGACAAGATTTGAGTGTGGAAGCTGTAAAAGAGAAAGCGGCACTTGTTTTGAAGGAGCTGACAGAAGATAACTTCCAGCACTGTTTCCAACTATGGAAAATTCGCATGGAGCATTGTAGGGATCAGAGAAGGAGTATATATTGAAGGTGACAATAAGTGATTATGTATAAAATAAAAATAAAATATTTTACTACGACAGTCTCGTTGTTTAATAGCCACACCTCGTATATCAATCGACTCCAAAATAACCTAAGTTTCAAACAGTGTCAGAATGAAAATACGATTGTTTTTCATTACTTGTTACTAGTCGAATATATACAGTCTCGAAGCTTACGGGTAGCGAAAAATGCAGACGTACAATAGTTCTCCAAGGAACCAAAAAGCTCAGTTATAATAATTGGAACTTCTGAGTTAAAAATTTAATTGTATTCCTGCTTAACCCTTTCTAACCCAGTGTGCCATAAAAGTCACATTGGAGTGAAAAAACGGCCATCAAAATGTTAGGTGTTAGTGACTTCTTTGGATGAAAGAACGCTGGGTGTGAAGTGTAATAATTTTCTGTACCCTAGCCAGGAATCGAACCTAAGACCTCCGCTTTGGAGTGCAGCATGATGACCATTGCGCCACGGAGTCGATCATCAGTTTTTTTAAAGTTAATTTTAGTTTTAAATATTCGTGTTCATTAACTAAAATAAAGTAGCATTTCTTCGAATTTGTTGTATGTATGTAGAAGTATATTTTTTAGACCTTTAGGAAATAGTGATTTTATCCATTTTACCAATATATTTTAGTTGTAAAATTTTTTAAGTCTTAAAATGACTTAAAATGAAGTCTTAATGACTTTAATATTAAAATCATATTTCGTTTTTTGCTACAAATATAAGTAAGAATATATATTTTTTTTTAGGAAGCCTGAATATGATTTTACTTATTAATATTTTTGGGAACTTTGATACCATCAAGTCCCAATGTGACGTACGTGTCACACTTTTTTGTCAGGCCATCAAAAGGGCTAAAGCACTAAAAGTGAGTTTATTACACTTAAATTTATGAAAGAATGTACTCATAATTTTTTGTATGTAGTTAAAAATTTTGGGATTGAAAGGGTTAATTAATAAATAATACCAAAATAAGATGATTTTATATCAAAAACATAAAATAAACGTACAATTCACGTACTTCTCTTTTATATTATGGAGAGAAGTCAGCTGTTTAAATTATTTGTTTATAATCAGCTTTTATAAATGTGGCTTTAAGCAAATCATTATACAAGAACTAAACTTACGTAAGTGAAGTAGACAGCCTTTGCTCTCACTTCAACTAAATAAAATTAGAAAATAAAGTTAATAAAAACTAAAAAATGTTAAGTTACAAAATTAACAAAAACAATGTAAAAGAAGTAAACAAAAAAAATTAAGTAAACAATCCAAAAGAAGTTAACAATGAAAAAGTAAATTAACTAAAATTTTGAAATTTCACTTCAGATTAAAGAGTAGTGATGAGGATGAATGGTGAATTTAACTTCGTGTATGCATTAAAATCGTTGGTCTAAGTCGAGAAAGTGATGTCTTTTGAGGCGCTTCGTTTCCTCACTGTTGTCCAGTAAATTTAATGCCAGGTGGTCCTGGTGATTGTTTAATCTTAGCTGGTACCGGAGGCTCAGCTCTCTTATTTTTAAAAAATATACATTATTATTTATACTAACCCACCGGGTTGGTCTAGAGGTAAACTCTTCGCCAAAATCAGCTGTTTAACAGCTAATTTTCGGAGACGAAGGTTCCTGGTTCAAATCCTAGTAAAGATACTTACTTTTATACGGATTTGAATAGTAAACAGTGGTTGCGGTGTACTTTGATGTTGGCGTTCAATTAACCTAGTACTCTTATTAGTCTGTATAAGACTACACCTCATTTAGACGTCATACACATTATCCTCATCTCATTGAATCATGGGGTTACTTATTGTTCTGAACAAAACAGATTGTAACGTACAAACATTAGGGACAAAAAAAAATAATGGAGAAATTATCATGAAATAATGGGTGAGTTTGCTAGCTGCTAAAAGCGCTGCAGTCGATTTGTTAGCGAAAAGATACTGAAGCTTCAGGACTGTATGTGTTAGATTATGGTGTTATCTTAACAATAGTTTTCTTTTCTTTCTGCAAATATTATTTTGTTTATTTTTTACAGTTATCTTAACTACTGACACATTTTTCTGGTTATGGTAATTGGTAATGGTGTATAATTTTAGATATAATTATTTTTCAGAACCTACGGCTGGTTTGAACCTGTAGAGGCTTTACTAAGTAAAACGAGGAGTGAAGTGGTTTACCATTGCCTTCCTCAATGAGTGGAAAAGTGTGATTCTCAGCATGCCAGGCCTTCTGAAAAGCATCTACTTTCCATCTTGCAAATGACACCTTCACTTCATTCACCACAAGATCTAGCTGTATAATGAAATTTATTATTCTTCGAAAAGATAACTGTGACTAGAGTTTTTTTACACCTCTACCTCTTCTGTTCTTAAATTCTTTTGTCATAAGTAATTGGATGACCATGTGATAAGAAACAGTACTTTTTTTGTAGCCCTAGAACTAACAGATCGAGTATAAATAATTTAATACTCCACCTCCTTGTTATGGGGAAATTTAATTTATTAAATAAATAAATCTGTTTGGTGTCTCTATTTTTAGCCTTCGTAGTGTATTGTATTGCTTGTCTATTGGCTCGTGGTATCTCTGCATGAAATGAAGGACGAGTATTTATAAAATAAACTATGCATCTAGTAAAGGATAAGAAATTTAACATTCATCTGTATATCGTATCAGAGTAAACGGACTGTACAATAAAACTTTGATAAGGAATAAGGTATTTGTGTACGTCAAATTTATAGGGACCACGAGTCCCTAGACAAGCCATACCACAGTTTGTGTTGGCAATAAATTGTTCCTTGTAACAGGAATGTTAAATTATTTGCACTCGATCTGTTAGTTCCAGAGCTACAAAAAATAGTTCTGTTTCTTATCACATGGTCAACCAATGAAGCATGAAAAAATCGAAGAGGTACAGGTGTAAAAGACACAAGTCACAGTTATCTCCTCTGAGAGTAATGTGTTTCATTCTACAGCCAGAATCTATGGTAAATGAAGTGAAGGTGTCATTTGCAGGATGGAAAGTTGATGCTTTTCAGAGAGCCTGGCATGCTGATAAGCATATTTTTCCATTCCGTGAGGAAATCTTAAAAAATATAAAAATATAATACTGGATTTATTTACATTTGAATAACCTTATACTTTATTACATTTTTATATGCATTTATCTGTACTTTTAAATGTATGCACGAGGTAGAAAATTAACTTAACTAACTATGGTTTTCTATGGTCTAGGTGTATGTATATTTATTTTCTCTTTTTACAAACACTAGGTGTTTAGATGGTTTTCAGAGGGCCCGGCTTGTTGAGAAGCACACTGTACCACTCAGTGAGGAAGGCAATTTTAACCCACCTGACTTCTCGTTTTACTTAGTAAACCCTCTAGAGCAGTGTTCTTCAACCTTATCTTAATAAAGGGCCAAATTTTTACTTTCTCTTGCCTATATGAATATATAGGAAGGAAAGTATTGTTTTCATGTCGATTTTTCGAAATCGAGTTTTCACCGGATCTATACGTTTTCAGACCCCCTGACCCCAAAAAACATGTTTTTAGCGATTGGTCTGTGTGTGTGTGTGTGTGTCTGTGTGTGAACAGAATATCTCAAGAACTGAACATCGTACGAACTTGAAACTTGAAACTTAAGTTACATACCACTACCGGACGCGACACGAACATTTTCATCAAAATCGGTCAACCGGAAGTAGTAGTTTATTCGTATAATTTTTCAGTTTTTTGCGATTTTCTCAAAAACTGGTCCTACGATTTTTTTAAAAATCGCCTATTTTACTCAATTTTTTATTCTCTACAAGATAGGGTAGGCGCCATGTTTGCTGAAATTCTCGGTGAGGCTGTTTTCACGTACAAACGTTGTTTTTTTAAGATTACGGCTTTAATAATAAATTTTAGCGCAAAAACTTATATAATAAAAGTTGTAGAGAATTTAAAAACCTACTACTTCTGTTTCAAACATTTTTTTGTATAACGCTTAGTTTAGCGGTAATTTGCGATTTTCTGTTTTTTTTTCTCACGAAAACGTGAGAAAAATCGATTTTTTTAAGATTTCGGCCTTAGTATGCATTTTACGACAAAAGTGTATAAAATTTAATTTATAGAAAATTAAAAGATCTACAACTTTTGTTTAGAGCATTTTTCTCTACAGAGCCTAGTTTAGCGTGAAAGCGTGATTTTCCGTATTTTTAAGCCAAACTGAGTTCGATTGTCATTTTGCGTCATTCACTCATGATTAAAATAAGGTTATGTTTTTGAGGTTAGTTTTTGTTCATTTCTAACGTTTTAATACTAATGTTAGGTTTATTGTTAATTATTTGCATTGGCAAGAGAAAGTTGTGTGAGTGTTTCACACCAGATTTTTAGTATGGGTGGGCTTTAGGGCCGCATTGATCCACGTATGTACAGTATTCAGATGAACTAATGTCCCCTAGCCGTGGGAATGAGAGAATGCATAACGCTCTCACTCTCATAAGACATACGCGCCATTCCAATAACATTGTCTTTAATTTTACTCATTGTTGTGAGCAAGCGTTTATGCTTGCAGTAAACTAACAAGCAAGATAACAACTGTAGTATGTTTACAGGTCTGGATTATAACGGTAAAGACCTTTGAGCGCATATCTCCCTCTCACTCGCTCGGCTATGGGACATTAGTTCGTCTGATACCTGTATGTATATTTGTGTATGAATATACATAGCATAAACATATATGAACTTTTGTGTCAGGTTAAAAGAAATAACATGGGTATTTTTTAAAGCTTACATTGGTTGAAAATGACAGTAAATATCAACATTGAAACATATACTTATACTTAAACATGTTACAAAACTCAAAACCAAACTAAAAACATCAAAATGGTGATTTTTCAGTTCAATTTTCGTAGACGAAGGTTCCTGGTTCAAATCCTAGTAAAGGTAGTTACTTTTATACGGATTTGAATGCTAGACAGTGGTTACCGGTGTACTTTGATGGTTGGGGTTCAATTAACCATACTCTCTCAGGAATGGTCGACCTGAGTCTGCACAAGACTACACCTCATTTACACATCATACAAATCATCCTCATTTCATTGGGTCATGGGGTTGCTTACTGTTCTAAATTGAACAGATTGCAACGTACACACATTAGGGATTAAAAAAAAAGTTCTTTTTATTTCACTAGTTTAAAAATCAACAAAATGATGCAATGTTCTAAGTTCTTTGTTCAAAAACTGAAATTGGTCTGCGGGCCGTGGGTTGAAGATCACTGCTGTACAGGTTCAAACCACCCTTTCGGCTGTTCACCTCAATAACAATAAATTGTCAAATATTTCTTCGTGAAATTTAAGCTGTTTTTACTATTTTAAATTGAATGTTGAAATTTATTCTTTGAGTTTTGTTATGAAAAACTTTTTGTGAATGACCTTATAAATTATGACGTATTAATAATAATTGATTCTATTCCAGGTGATTATGTTGGACATAATAGGTCAGCTTTTAAATGCATTTATTGCCATAAAAGGTACAAGTATCAAAGGAATTTAAGAAGACATTTAATCTATGAATGTGGCAAGGAACCTCAATTCAATTGTCCTCAATGTGATAATCGATATACTCAAAAGAAAAGTTTAATATTTCATGTCAAAAATTCACACCCGTTTGCTGGATTTGTTTAAGTTATTCAAGAATTTTACTGTAAGTTTGTGATATATTGAAAATATTTTGTAAAATTTATCCTATGATTATTTTAACTGTAATAAAAATATGTTTCAAATATTTTTCGATCTTTCGTATTATCTGTCAAGAAATATAAATTTTGATATAATAACCTTTTTTTTGACAAGTATAAGCATGTTTTCTGCCCATAACAGACAGGTAGAGTGTCAAATTATTTACACTCAATCTGTTCGTTGCAGGGCTAAAATAAATAGTTCTGTTTCTTATCACATGGTCAGCCAATTAAATGACTGAATCATTTAAGAACAGAAGAGGTAGAGTGTAAAAGATACTTCTCAGAGTTATCTCCTCTGAAAGTAATGAATTTTATTATACAGCCAGACCCTGTGGTGAATGCAGTGAAGGTGTCATTTGCAGAGTGGAAAATATGTGATTTTCAGAGGGCCCGGCATGCTGATAAGCTTACTTTTCCACTCAGTGAGGAAGGCACTGTAAACCACCTCACTCCTCGTTTTACTTAGTAAAACCTCTGCAGGTTCAAACCAGCCTTTTGGCTGATGACCTAAACAACAACAAGCATGTTTTGCAAATAAAACATGACGGATAATCATATTTAACATCGCTAACTTGCCAAGAAACTTTATTCTTTGAACTGTTAATCACGCTGAAAACTTCGTAGATTCAATAACAGGTGCTGACACAAAAATGATTGAGAGTATAGTATTCAGATGAACTAAAGTCCCCTAGATGTGAGAGTGAGAGAATGCATAACGCTCTCACTCGCACAAGCCATATGCGCCATTCCAATAACATTGTATAAATTTTACTCATTGTTGTGAGCAAGCGTTTATGCACGCAGTAAACTAACAACCAAGATAACGACTGTAGTATGTTTTCAGATATGGATTATAACGTTAAAGACCTTCAGGCGCATGCGTAGTTATGCCTCATATCTCCCTCTCACTCGCTCGGCTATGGGACATTAATTCATCTGATGTCTGTACGTGGGATTGGCAAAACAGAGGAATAAAGCTGAATGTGGCGTACGAAATACTAAAACCTGGATCTATTTGAGCAAATTTTGAAAGACATCACTCCATTTTGGCCTGCGGAGTAATAATAATTTTCATTCTTGGTAGGCCTAAGTGGGATTATGTTGATTATGCTAATATTTTTACTTTCTCTTGCCTATATAAAAGGAAAGTACTTATTGTTTTCATGTCGATTTTTCGAAATCGAGTTTTCCCCGGATCTACACGTTTCCAGACCCCCTGAACCCAAAAAACATGTTTTTAGCGATTGGTCTGTGTGTTTGTTTGTGTGTGTGTGTGTGTGCGCGCGCGCGCGTGTGTAAACAAAATATCTCAAGAACGGAACATCGTACGAACTTGAAACTTAAGTTACATACCACTACCGGACACGACACGAACATTTTTATCAAAATCGGTCAACCGAAAGTAGTAGTTTATTCGTATAAATTTTCACTTTTTTGCGATTTTTCTCAAAAACTGGTTCTACGATTTTTTTTTTAAATCGCCTGGTTTACTCAATTTTTATTCTCTACTAGATAGGGTAGGCGCCATGTTTGCTGAAATTCTTGGTGAGACTGTTTTTACGTAAAAAAAGTGTTTTTTTAAGATTACGGCTTTAATATGTATTATAGCGCAAAAATTGATTTAATAAAAAATGTAGAGAATTTAAAATTCTACAACTTTTATTTCAAACATTTGTTTTGTATAACGCTTAGTTTAGCGGTAATTAGCGATTTTCTGTTTATTGTCACGAAAAATGTGTGAAAAATCGATTTTTTTAAGATTTCGGCCTTAGTAAGTATGCATTTTATGAAAAAAGTGTATGTAATCAAATTTATAGAAAATTAAAAGATCTACAGTTTTTATTTAGAGCATTTTTCTCTACAGAGAGTAGTTTAGTGTGAAAGAGTGATTTTCCGTATTTTTAAGCCAAACTGAGGTTAAAGCTCTTTATGAGGTTTTTCACTCATGATTAAAATTAGGTTATGTTTATTGAGGTTAGTTGTTTGTTTATTTCTAATGTTTTATTAATATTGTTAGATTATATTGTTAATTATTTGCATTGGTAAGAGAAAGTTGTGTGAGTGTTTACACCAGATTTTTTTAATAAAACTACTTAAATAATGGATATTCGTAGAATTTTTATATAATTTTTCCCGTAATCTCTTACAATTAAAAGTATTGAATAAACAATAATGTTTGGAAATTTATATTTCTTGACAGATAATAGGAAAAATCCATATTTTTAATCCATCGGTTGGTCTAGTGGTAAGATTCGTCATTGCGAGTCATCTGTGTAACAGCTGATGTGCGGAGACGAAGGTTCCTGGTTCAAATCCTAGTTAAAGTAGTTTTTTTTATATGGATTTAAATACTAGACAGTGGTTACCGGAATACTTTGATGGTTGGGGTTCAATTAACTTGACACCTCATGTTCATGTCATGAATTTCATCCTCATCTGATTGGGTCATGGGGTTACTTATTGTTCTTTAATTGAACAGATTGCAACGTACTACTCATAAGGGTTAAAAAAAATTTTTAATTGTTAGATAATACATTGATATTGTCTGTTGGTTATTATTTTTAATAATTAGTACTTTATTTCTGCAATTTCATTGTAAGTACATCTTATCTAAAAAAATATAAATAAAAACGCGATGTGAAGTACAGACGTGTGAAACAAGTGTGGGTTCTGTTTTTTTTTTAAATTGTACTTACCTTTCCCTTGTAGTATTATGTAAACAGTTCCGAGGGAAGTGGAGGGTTGTTTGCTGATGTCGGATCAAGTGGCCAGGTGGCGGGTTTTTGGTTGGTAAGGCGCGGTTGCGGCCTCCTTGGGGGTGGATGAGAACGCCTCAATTGAGTCCAACACTACTCCCCCATCGTGAGGGAGTGAACATGAGTTTTTCTCGCCGCCCCGGATAAAAAAAAATAATGTACTTACCCTGTTTTTTCTTTATTTTTCATTATATTTTTTTCATCCGATGAAACTTGATTCATTTATTTGTCCATTACGAGAAAATAATAATCACATTCACGTTCTTATTCGATTTAATTAAAACCTTTTAGAATTTTTTGACTGTTTGAGGTGCACGAAAGGGATTTTTTCTGTAAAAAAAGCTTCAACACTTTCAAAACTATTTTTTACTTTTACCTCTCTGATCCGGACTTTTGTGCATTTTTTATCATTTAATTGCAAGATAAATACGTTGCATACAGGTACCACTAATATAAAACTGGTAAACAAATTCAGTACTTGGGGTCACTCATGCACACTTTGATGGTCATAATAATCTTACCACTGTCATGTGTACATACTAGCTCCAAAAATGTGAGTGGTGATAGTGAAGAGTAACAAGTGGATACACACGCCAATTCTCCGAATTTAATATGCGCGACTGAATGCACTGTACAAGAAGTTTTAAAGTTATTCTAATAAATTTATACCATAACAGGCAGGTGGAGTGTAAAATTATTTGCACTCAATCTGCTCGTTCCACAGCTACAAAAAGTAGTTATCTCTGTTTTTATCGCAGAGCCTCCCAATTATATGACTGAAGCATTTAACAACTGAAAAGGTAGAGGTGTAAAAGACACTATACGGGAAGGGAGCCATATATGGAATAGGGTCTTATTATGGGATACTAGTGTTTTTCCAGACAGGATGTTGGAAATCCTGATCTTCTTGCACGATTGGTTATATCAACAGGAAAAACTACCGGATTCAAACAGACCAAATACAGCGTGTTTTGTCAAGGTGATTATAATGAAGATAAAAAAGGTGAAAAGCGGATTCAGTGCAATAATTGATATCATGAACAATGCACTAATGCTGAAAGGTTGTATTTTGTCTTCGATTACTGTGAACAAACTGATTGGACTAATACTTAGGTGCTTTAAAAACTATGTAGGCAAATTATGTATCTATTCCAAGTATTCCAAATTATAACCCAATGCATTCCATATTAAGATCCTATTTTGTGAATTTGTAAAAATCATGTCGCTAAAGAAAATTAAAAAAAAAATTATGTGTAAATTTAAGATTTTGTATTTTCTAGTTGTGAAATAAATTATTTCTACTAGGTATTCATATAAAATACCAGTAATTTCTAAAAAGCCATATAAACCCAGAAAAGTTAAAAAATGAAAATGGTATTCCATATTTAGTTCCTCTCCCCTACTATTTGTCAAGGGTGATGAGCTGTCTTTACGTATGCATTGCCCCCCCCTTACCCACTTTATAGCTAGCCAATCACTTGCCACCAACTACACCAATACTTGCTCTTGTAGCTCTGTTAAATATTTCTTCGGCCATTTTTTTTGGTCTTTCAATAACAAAAACAAAATTTTTTTTTTTTTTTTTTTTTTTTTTTTTTTTTTTTTTTTTTTTTTTGGTTTAAAAATTCCATAAAAATTATAACAACAATCAACCCACCGGGTTGGTCTAGAGGTAAATTCGTCGCCTAAATCAGCTGTTTAACAGCTGATTTTCGGAGACAAAGGTTCCTGGTTCAAATCCTAGTAAAGGTAGTTACTTTTATACGGATCTGAATACTAGACAGTGGTTACCGGTGTACTTTGACGGTTGGGGTTTAATTAACCATAATCTCTCAGGAATGGTCGGTCTGGGTCTGTACAAGACTACACCTCATTTACACGTCATACACATTATCTTCATCTCATTGGATCATGGGGTTGCTGTTGGATTGTTCTAAATTGAACAGATTGCAACGTACACACATTAGGGAAAAAAAATCTGGTGTGAAACACACAACTTTCTCTTGCCAATGCAAATAATTAACAATATAACCTAACATTAGTAATAAAACATTAGAAATAAAAAAAACTAACCTCAAAAACATAACCTTATTTTAATCATGAGTGAAAGACGTAAAATGAAAATCGAACTCAGTTTGGCTTAAAAATACGGAAAATCACTCTTTCACGCTAAACTAGGCTCTGTAGAGAAAAATTCTTTAAATAAAAGTTGTAGATCTTTTAATTTCCTATAAATTTGATTATATACACTTTTGTCGTAAAATGCGTACTAAAGCCGAAATCTTAAAAAAATCGATTTTTCACACGTTTTCGTGAGAAAAAATCAGAAAATCGCTAACTACTGCTAAACTAAGCGTTATACAAAAAAGGTTTGAAATAAAAGTTGTAGGATTTTAAATTCTCTACATTTTTTGTTATATAAAGTTTTGCGCTAAAATGCATATTAAAGCCGTAATCGTAAAAAACAACGTTTTTACGTGAAAACACCCTCACCAAGAATTTCAGCACACATGACGCCTACCCTATCTTGTAGAGAATAAAAAATTTAGTAAACCAGGCGAGTTTAAAAAAAAATCGCAAAAAAGTGAAAAATTACACGAATAAACTACTACTTCCGGTTGACCGATTTTGATGAAAATGTTCGTGTCTGGTCCGGTAGTGGTATGTAACTTAAGTTTCAAGTTCGTACGATGTTCCGTTCTTGAGATATTTTGTACAGACACACACACACAGACCAATCGCTAAAAACATATTTTTTGGGTTCAGGGGTTCTGAAAACGTATAGATCCGGTGAAAACTCGATTTCGAAAAATCGACATGAAAACAATACTTTCCTTCCTATATATTCATATGGGCAAGAGAAAGTAAATATAACAATTATAACTTATAAATATACAACCAGTTGATTATATTATGAAGTATTGCATGTTAACGCTAGCGTAATGTTTGTGACGTAGGCCTACAATCTGACAACGCTGGCAAACATTCTGATTGGTCTAAACGTGTGGAACAGCAGAACTCATCAACAGTGAAAAGCATAGTAGTGAGTTATTTCCTCTCAGAGTAATGGATTTCATCATTGTACAGCTAGACCCTGTGGTGAATGAAATGAAGGTGTTATTTGCAGGGTGGAAAGTACCTACATGTTTTTCAGAGAGCCTGACATGTTGTCAGGCATACTTTTCCACTCAGTGAGGAAGGCATTTGTAAACCACCTCACTCTTCGTTTTACCTTAAAGCAGTGTTTCCCAAACTTTTTAACCTCGCGGCTCCCTTGTGATTTTTTAAGGTTACGGCGGCGCTTCTCTACCTTGCTCAGTAGCGGCTGGTGGAGGTATTTCGTTGAGGGTTCACACCTTCCAGGGGGTGTTTGCTGGGGGGTAAGGAATTTTTGAAAATTGAACGTTCAAAAACAGCATTTTAATCATTTTGAGGCAAAAATTCAAGCTTCAAATAATATGTATTTTCTAGGAAAAACTGTTATTTTATAAGCTCTTGGCGGATTTTAAGAATATTGTGTTTCGGTCATCAGCCGAAAGGCTGGTTTGAACCTCTAGAGGCTTTACTAAGTAAAACGAGGAGTAAGGTGGTTTACCATTGCCTTCCTCACTGAGTGGAAAAGTACGCTTATCAGCATGCCGGGCCCTCCGAAAAGCACATATTTTCCACTCTGTAAATGACACCTTCACTTCATTCATCACAGGGTCTGGCTGTATAATGAATGTCATTACTTTTAGAGGAGATAACTCTAATTAGTGTCTTTTACACCTCTACCTCTTCTGTTCTTAAATGATTCAGTCATTTAATTGGCTGACCATGTGATAAGAAACAGAACTATTTATTTTAGCCCTGCAACGAATAGATTGAGTGTAAATAATTTGACACTCCACCTGTCTGTTATGGGCAGTTAAGAATATTATAATTATAAAAACTATATTATAATTATTATGAAAGTCAAGTTGGCAGAGGAGAGTAAATATATATGAAAAACCACAGGCAAGTTTTATATATGAAATTTTAATATGATGTCTTATAAATAATTATTACAATTCAAACAAAAAATTATTTCATATACATTTTTAAATCCATGGCCTGCGGCGCCCCTGGAAAGTTTCCGCGGCGCACACTTTGGGAAACACAGCCTTAAAGCCTCTGAAGTTGAACCCTTTCGGCTGATGACGTAAATAACAACTAACAATACATAAAACGTTTCTATTCCAGGTTTAATTCGATTTAATTCTTATTAAAATCTATTTAGGGCTTTCTAAATTTAATTGAATATTATGTGTACAGAGATAAACATTAAATTAATGTGAAATTATTTTTGGTGTTTCTTTTTTACAGATGCAAGGAGTTTAATTGTTCCTTTCTCTTGTCCGAATTGTTACCGTAGCTACAAATATAAAAGTAACTTAAAAAGACACATGAAATACGATTGTAAAGTAACTTATAAAACATTTGAATGTACTATCTGTTCAGAAACCATCAGTATGCACACGATTCTTCAACACAGTATGAAACATAAAAAATAATTATATTTATGTTAAGTCTTTTTGTTATCATTAACTTAATTAATTTATTCATTGTTGAATATAATTATTTATTGTAAACGAAATAAATGTATTTAAAAAAGTCAGAAATCATTGTTTATTGTTTAAAACATCATTGTTAAAAAGGAGGCTGTACTTTGTATCCCGCCAATGTTAAATTTGCTATTTTTAGGTACCTGTACATTTTTCATAGGTTTGGTAAAAGATAGGGAAATGAAACTACACACTATAGGGTCGGGTTGCTTCTCGAGCTACTGACATGAATTTAATCTTTGGACCATATCATTTTTTTTTTTTAATTACGAATAACATTATATTTTTACAAATTGTTTTCCACGTGTTGTGTGTATTACTAATAGTAATACACTTTTTAGTAATACAATTAAGTATAAATAATTTTTTTTTTTTTTTAATCCCTAATGTGTGTACGTTGCAATCTGTTCAATTCAGAACAATAAGCAACCCCATGACCCAATGAGATGAGGATGATGTGTGTGACGTGTAAATGAGGTGAAGTCTTGTACAGACTCAGGTCGACCATTCCTGAGAGAGTATGGTTAATTGAACCCCAACCATCAAAGTACACCGGTAGCCACTGTCTAGCATTCAAATCCGTATAAAAGTAACTACCTTTACTAAGATTTGAACCAGGAACCTTCATCTCCGAAAATCAGCTGTTAAACAGCTGATTTTGGCGAAGAGTTTACCTCTAGACCAACCCGGTTGGTTAGTATAAATAATAATGTATATTTTTTAAAAATAAGAGAGCTGAGCCTCCGGTACCAGCTAAGATTAAACAATCACCAGAACCACCTGGCATTAAATTTACTGGACAACAGTGAGGAAACGAAGCGCCTCAAAAGACATCACATCCTCGACTTAGACCAACGATTTTAATGCATACACGAAGTTAAATTCACCATTCATCCTCATCACTACTCTTTAATCTGAAGTGAAATTTCAAAATTTTATTTAATTTACTTTTTCATTTTTAACTTCTTTTGCATTGTTTACTTAATTTTTTTTGTTTACTTCTTTTACATTGTTTTTGTTAATTTTGTAACTTAACATTTTTTTAGTTTTTATTAACTTTATTTTCTAATTTTATTTAGTTGAAGTGAGAGCAAAGGCTGTCTACTTCACTTACGTAAGTTTAGTTCTTGTATAATGATTTGCTTAAAGCCACATTGTAAGGCTGATTATAAACAAATAAGTTAAATAAAAAATATATATTTTTTAAAAGAATCTCAGTTTTAGAAAATATGAGACCAAGCGGGTTGGTCTAGAGGTAATGTCGTCGTCGTGAGTCAGCTGTTTAACAGCTGATTTTTGGAGACGAAGGTTCCTGGTTAAAATCCTAAAAAAGGATTCCTAAAAAAATCCTAAAATCTTTTTAGGATTCCTAAAAAGGAATCCTAAAAAGGTGTTACTTTTATACGGATCTGAATACTAGACAGTGATTACCGTTGTACTTTGATGATTGGGGTTCAATTAACTATACTCTTTCTGTAGTCAAAACTACACTTTATTCACACAACATCCTCATTTCATTGGGTCGTAGGGTTGTTTATTGTTCTAAATTGAACAGATTGCAACCTTCACAAATTAGGGATAAAAAAGAAAAAATTATGTACCTATAATCGGCCTAACCATGTTAAATAATAATCAAACGTCATCGACGATATATCGGCTCCTGAGATTTCTCGCATAATCATCAGTGTGTTTTCGCGTTGTTCACCGGCGACGATATATCATTGCCCATGGCTCAAAGAATTAATAGAATTTCATGTCATTCTAAAACCTATAAAAATCTGGTGTGAAACACTCACACAACTTTCTCTTACCAATGCAAGTAATTAACAATAAACCTAACATTATTAGTAATAAAACATTAGAAATAAACAACTAAACTAACTTTAATAACATAACCTAATTTTAATCATAAGTGAAAGACGCAAAATGAAAATCAACCTCAGTTTAGCTTAAAAATACGGAAAATTACTCTTTCACGTTAAACTAGGCTCTGTAGAGAAAAATACTTTAAATAACAGTTGTAGAACTTTTAATTTTCTATAAATTCGATTATAAACACTTTTGTCGTAAAATGCATACTAAGGCCGAAATTTAAAAAAAATCAATTTTTCACACATTTTCGTGAGAAAAAAAAGAAAATCGCAAATTACCGCTAAACTAAGCGTTATACAAAAAATTGTTTGAAATAAAAGTTGTAGGATTTTTAATTCTCTACATTTTTTATTAGTATATAAAGTTTTGCGCTAAAATGCATATTAAAGCCGTAATCTTAAAAAAACAACGTTTTTTCGAGAAAACTCCCTCACCAAGAATTTCAGCAAACATGGCGCCTACCCTTTCTTGTAGAGAATAAAAAATTGAGTAAGCCAGGCGATTTAAAAAAAAAATCGTAGGGCCAGTTTTTGAGAAAATCGCAAAAAAGTGAAAAATTACACGAATAAACTACTACTTCCGGTCGACCGATTTTGATGAAAATGTTCGTGTCGGGTCCGGTAGTGGTATGTAACTTAAGTTTTATGTTTCAAGTTCGTACGATGTTCCGTTCTTGAGATATTTTGTATACACACACAGACCAATCGCTAAAAACATGTTTTTTGGGTTCAGGGGGTCTGAAAACGTATAGATCCGATGAAAACTCGATTTCAAAAAATCGACATGAAAACAATACTTTCCTTCCTATATATTCATTCTTATAGGCAAGAGAAAGTAAAAATAATATTAAGTTACGAGAGAAATTAAATTATGTAGTAAAGTCTTATTGTAAAGTGTAATTTTATGGAAGTGTGCTTATTAATTTATTAAAATAATTTGATGTAATTCTTTTTTCAGATGCTCTAATAAGGCGGGACAGATATGTTTGTCACTGTGGTAAAAGTTACTCATTAGCTGGAAATTATAAAAGGCATGTAAACTTCGAATGTGATCAGCCTCCTAGTTTTGTATGTCTCCATTGTCCACATAAAACGAAAAGAAAACATGATTTGAAAAAACATTTGCTTTCGAAACATTTCAAATTGTTAATCTAAATTCAAAAAAATGTTACGTGTTAATTAATTTATTAATTCGTGTTATATTTTGTTAGATTTAGTTTTATAAGAACCCTTTCTGATAATGTTTACAAAAAAATTTGCGGTAGAACAGACTAGTTTTTCTTTGAGGTTTCTTGAACTATTTATAAAGAGGTTTTTTTGAAATTTTTTCATGTCTATTGTGTTCCCTTCACTTTTATTTTATTACCACGTTGACTGCCACATTACATTTTGTGACTCTTATAGCGGAGCCATCGTACTTCTTTATTTTTTCACATTTTATTCATTTTTCTTGTTATTTTACTTAATTTAATAACAAATACAATTTTTTTGTGTAAAATAAATTTGACACACTTTTGGATTACATTGCCTGCTGGAATAATTTTACATTTTAGAGCGATGTGACACATTTTTGTGGCACATAAAAAAAGGTAATAAACATAACTGGGTTTAATTGTAAAGTATTTTAGACTATTTCAATTCTAATTTATTCCAAAATAAGCAAAAGAAATAATAAAATTAAAAATAACGGTCCTTCGTTACTTTTTTGTCTGTTTCCATGTCTTATAGTTTTATGGTAGCCTACCTATAGGGTGATTCAAAAAGAGCGCCGGTTTTGATATATCAAATTAAGAGATTTATTTTATTGAAAAACTGAAAATAAATACATCAACAAGTTCATCTTACCTTCCGATTTCATGTATGAAAAATGATGTCATGCATGTGTCCTCCTCTACTGCGCTGGCACGCATCAACTCTGTCCATGAAATTGGATATTACTGCACGACAAGTTTTGATTTCCATTTGCCCGATAACCCGTCGAATTTCCTCCTTCAAGTCATTGATGTTTCGGGGTTTATTGGCATACACCAATGACTTCAGATGACCTCAAAGATATAAGTCACAAGGCGTCAAGTCACACGACCTTGGTGGCCATTGATGGTCGGAATTACGAGAAATGATGCGATCCTGGAACCGTTCACGGAGCAACAACATTGTTTCTCGTGCAGAAACTGAATTTTATACGGGTGATATTGGAGATCGTACCGAAGAATTCTCCGTACAGAAGAACATCGTAAACCCAATTGTTGAGAACGGCGACGTATTGATTTTGCTGGGCTAACAGCCACACTGTCACAAACCAACGCAACGTTCTGCTCAGTTCGGCCAGAACGACGACGTCCAGAACTTTTAAGGTCGACTGTTGAACCCGTCTCAAAAAACTTTTTCATGAGCCTGCGAACTGTTGATTCATTCGGTGCTTCATTACGTCCTAGAGTACCGCGAAGTCGCCTGACAGTAGCCGCATAACTCTCTCCACTCTGGTAAAATGTTTTGACGATTAACACTCGTTGTGCAATAGTAAACTTCTCCATGGCTAGACACAGACTGCGAGAGTACTACACTGCGAACAAGAGAAACTACAACTGAATCGTCAATCGGAATGTTCTCCGAAATAGAAATGAGGTCTAACAATGTTGCCAACCGATAAACAAAAATTTACCAGCCGTTTAAAAACCGGCGCTCTTTTTGAATCACCCGTTATATTTGAATAGATCGGATTGAATGAACTCACGTTCAACTGTAACTTAAAAATATAAATTTTACCTTAATATAGTGGAATTTAAAGCTACTCCAAGGTTTTCAAATGTTGCATCTTTCCTACCTCCCCACCCACTTCCTTTCACTCACACGCTCTTTTTCTCTCTCTTTTATCTCACTCATTCACTATAATCTCACTCTTCATTTACTCACTCTTTCTCTCCATCACTCAGTCACACCCTCTCACTTTATTTATCCCTCTTCTCTCTCACTACATCACTTACTCTTTATCCCTCCCCTCTCTGTCACTCTTCCCTATTTGCTCACTGACTTTTCTCTCCCTGTACCTGTTTCCCTCTCTCATTTACTTTCAATCTCTCTCTGTCATTTAGTCACTCACTCGCTCTCTCAATTCCTCACCACTTTGATCTGTCTGTTGTCACTGTCCTTCCAGTCGTTCCCTGTAATCATCTGATCATCTGATGATAAGGTTATCTTGTAAACCATCCAACGCCTCATGTTTCCTCTCTAGACAGCCGCTACATTATCCTTCTCATCCATCTTGTGACTTCTTGACTATTGATATGACCAGCACAATTAAATTTCAACTCTGCTACCCTCTTGAATACGTCTTCCTCTTTGGGTGTCGTCTCACCTTCTCGCATCCAACATGGCTGAAACATTGAGACTCATTCTTCCAACATCCTTCTTTCTATTGGTTATTATGCCATTGTTAATCCGTTTTGTCTTAAAATTGTATTGCGTGATGACTAGCAGATGTTATATAGGTTACGGTGTAGGTTTTAATGTAACCCTGGTCAAGAATCGAACTTTACTGTACTAACACGCACCTAACACGGTACCACTGCTCCAAAGAGGCGGTCGTACTTTTTATTTGCACTGAAAAGATTTAGTTTGTTAGAAGTAGTTATATTTACCCTAATAATTTTACCTTCATCACTACTTATTGTTGAAACGCATCGACTACAAAATCTACATCATCGTTTAAAGGGACCCTGAAATGAGGATCTCAGGAGTTTTCCTCTCCTCATTGAAAACAAAAAAAAATGTGTAATTTAATTTTAATACTAAAGGTTTCATCATAAAATTGTCAAGTTTTACGAAATTAAGTGCAACATTTTTAATGATCTGTTTTGAATTTGTTTATTTTTAATTTTGATAATGTAAAAAATATTATTTCAATAAATAAAATAGTTTAAAATTTTTGATTATAATTTTTTGTCATCTCGTTCATTTATAATAACACTCTAATATCTAGCGACATCTTTAATCGATGTGTGAAGGACCCACCTTGGGACTTTTCGGAGTTTCCCAACCATCCCCTGCCGTAGCTAGACCAAAGATCTTTATCGGAAGTCCTTCTTAATGCCCTCAGTTCCTTTTGTGTAAAATTACACAGACTGGGCCAAAAGTGTCCCCCTCCGCTTTGGCAACAGTCGGCCTCAGCATCATCGGTATATTTATGTAGGCCGAAGCCCACCCAGCACTTTCTTCGGTGCCACATTCGCCATCCAGAGCGGCTTTATATCCCCACGAAATACTATCTGAAACCCACGAACATTTACAAAGACCGAAACTAACTCCACAATCAAGAACGATCACAATGAGCATTCCACCCGAATCCGATTTTACAAAGTATATTTTATCGCGACACGAACATCAACAATCCCCAAGCGTACAAAAACGACATATTTTATTTCCCTTCTTTTTTTGGCAGAGGAATACCTTTACAACATAATAAACTACACCCGACCTGAGCCACCTACAGCACAAATCCACTGTCAACTACTCCAAACATTCTGAAGATTCTACACCTACACATAATTTACTTCTACTAAATTGGCTTAGGTCGACAACAAATATATGCATCAACACCCTAACATTACTACTTCCTAATTTCTAAAATTCCCCAAACTAATTGAACTACTAGCTTATAGTTATAGCGACTTATAGTAAACCACTTATAGCGACAGCTTTAAAGTGGTCTGAATAATATATAATTATGGTTAATAAAACGTAGATTCTAGGGGGAATCCTTGGCAACAAAGTGTCGGAAAAGACGACTGCAATATTACGGACATCTAATGAGGTTTAGGGATATAGAAAATGAGACCTACAAGTTGATCAGAAGCCAGGAAGGACTTAAAACCAGAGGCAGATGGTTGAAGGAAGTGGAGGAAGACCTCATAACGTTGGACATCTCGGGCAACGACATTATGAACAGAGACATTTTTAGGCACAAGATTAAGACTTTCGGGAATTTCCATTCTGCTGAGTCCAAGACTAGAATCTGGACATAGGAGGAGAGACAGGTGGTGAGTAGGAGGATGAGGGAGTACCACGCAAGGAGGCGACAGCTCCCAAAACAGCTTAAGGGAAAATGAGTTTAATTACATAACTAGTGCGCTCTTAAAAGGGCTATACAATTAAAAAAAAAAAAACGTAGATGCCAGACAAACATAGTCAGACAATATTGAGTATCCGCCATCTTAATAACCAATAAAATCGTCAGACAATAAAAAAATTAAAAAACGTAATAAATAAAATAAAATAAAAGTCGTCAGACAAAATTGAGTATCCGCAATCTTAATAACCAATAAAAACTTCAAAACCATTTTTTTATCTTTTCAACCAATATCGGTTGTTGATTTGTGAGATACTATTTACGAAAGAATGTATTGGTAAATAATTCTTAGAATATAATACCAGAAATATTGGTGATTTTTTTTTTTTTAGTGAAATATTCAGAGCACTTTGAATATTGTTTTGTTTTGGTCATCAGCCGAAAGATTGAGTTGAACCTTTCCTTTACTAAGTAAAACGAGGAGAGAGGTAGTTTATAATTGCCTTCCTCACTGTGTGGGAAAACTACGCTTATCAGTACGCCCGGCCCTCTGAAAAGCGTCTACTTTTCCACCCTGCAAATGGCACCTTCAATATAATTCATTCACCACAAGATCTGACAGTATAATGAAATTAATTACTTTCAGTAGGAAATAACTTTGACTAGTGTCTTTTATGCCCATAACGGGCACGTAGAGTGTCAAATTATTTACACTCAATCTGTTCGTTGCAGGGCTAAAATAAATAGTTCTGTTTCTTATTACATGGTCAGCCAATTAAATGACTGAATCATTTAAGAACAGAAGAGGTAGAGGTGTAAAAGACACTAATCAGAGTTATCTCCTCTGAAAGTAATGGATTTCATTATACAGCCAGACCCTGTGGTGAATGAAGTGAAGGTGTCATTTGCACAGTGGAAAATATGTGCTTTTCAGAGGGCCCGGCATGCTGATAAGCATACTCTTTCAACTCGGTGAGGAAGGCAATGGTAAACCATCTCACTCCTCGTTTTTACTTAGTAAAACCTCTAGAGGTTCAAACCAGCCTTTTGGCTGTTGACCTAAACAACAACAACAACAGTGTCTTTTACACGTCTACCTCTTCTGTTGTTAAATGCTTTAGTCATTTAATTGGTTGATCATAGGATAGGAAACAGAACTATTTTTTGTAGCCCTGGAAACAACAGATCGAGTGCAAATAATTTAACACTCCCATCTGCTTGTTGTAGGCAATATGAAGTTACAAAAACGCAACGGAATGCATAAATTTAGTTACAAACAAAACAGTTCTTATGTAGTCAAACTACTTATAGAAAAAATGTACAGTAAAACCTCCTTAATCCGGCATTCTATAGTCCGGAATTGTCTATAATCCGGCATCAACGGCAATAGACAAAAATTATAGAATTGCCTTCACAATTAACATTGTAAAGTGAGCAACCCGACAGCTACCGCCGACACTTAAGAGCCACAAAGCGTCACGCTCTGAGTTTGTAAACTCAGTACGCTTTTTTACACGTTTGTAAAATTTGCTGAGTCAAATAAACAATACAGTATGGCCGAAGTTATGAACTTGCATATAATAAAAAATGATTTTTTAAATAAAAAAAATATTAGTCGTAAGAAGCAAGTAGATATTAGATCTTTTTTCCAGCCATCTACCAGTGCTGTTGCTAAAAACCACGAATAGTACAGTACTGTACTGTATTCAAATTTATTTCATCATGTACTGTACTTAAAAAATGCATTTTAATATTTCTCCTGTACTTATTTATTGATTTATATTGTTTAAATAACCATGTTTAAATAATAAATACATACAGTAAAAGTTTCTTGTGCAAATTGTGTTATTTTTTATACGACTCCTGTATTTTTAAAAATAACCTCCATAGTCCGGAATTTCCTTTAATCCGGCAAGCTTCGAGTCCCAAACGTGCCGGATTAAAGAGGTTCTACTGTATGTATTATTTATCAACTTGTCCGGTTGAAGTGTAAATGTAACAAAAATAAGTAGAGTCTTTGGATTATTGATGTTGAAAATTTAATTGATACTTCTTTATTGATTTATTTCTGATTGCGCAGAAAAAGGTAAGTTAATTTTTTAAATTGTCTTTCATTGTGTGCATTGAAATGTTTCTCACAAACGCAATTTTTAAAAAAATTATTTTTTAATTAATTAAAAAAACGCATGAAAAATAGACAAAATCTTTTGAACTCTCTACTAACTTAATTAATGTACCTAATACTTAAAAGAAAACACTTGTATTAAAATAAATTAATGAGTTACTTACTGTTTATTTTTATCAAGTAAACATTTTTAACAACCATAAATTATCATACATCAAAAAAGTAACAGTTGCCATAAAAATAGCTACAACGAGAGTTTTACAGATTTTGTCTATTTTTCATGCGTTTTTTATTTAATTAAAAAAAAAATTAAAAAAAATTGCGTTTGTCTATTATTGACTTATTTTACATCATTCTCTTCAGAATTAAATTCTCTACAAGTTTTGTATAAGAATGTTTTGTGTTTATTATTCATTTAACAAAGTTAATCTGATTCAAACCTAAAAGAAACTGTTTTTCGGGACCAAGTTTTGCGTATTTCATGAGATATCTTAAAAATTACTGCAGCTACAGGTCTGAAACCTGTTTTGTTCAATTTTTCTGTGCATTTTACATACGATGCGGTAAAATTGATGCCTAATTTAACGTCCAACAAATATCTGTAGGGCTTCGTTTCAACGGGGTAACTGAAATTCTGACAAATTATTCACCCTGTATAACTCGGTAACTAATGATTTTCGGAGGTATGTTAATTTGAACTTTTTTTCTTCTTTTGTTGTGGGGAATCACGCCGTGAATTCTTGGAACTCTTTTTCAGAACGCCCTGTATAACAGAGCTACGAGAACATGTATTGGTAACGTTGCTGGCAAGTGATTGGCTAGCTATGAAGTGGGTAGGGGGCAATGCGTACGTTCAGAGCTTATCATCTTTGAAAAATAGTATAGTTGCAAATCTTTGTCGCTAAAAATATAAAAACGCTTTCTAACGCATGAATGTAGCATAACTTATCATACATGTACATATATTTTTTTAATATAATTTATAATATTATATATAATATAATGAATATATGATACATAGAAATAACAGCCAAAACAAAACAAATTAAATATAACACTTACCTCAAAGTATTACATTCATTCGAGATCTTTCGTCTTACTCGGACACATCCTAAGGAATTATTACACTAAACACAAAACACATACAACATTTAAAACAAATATGATCGAAGACTACGTTAATTCGGCCGAATAACCGCGCGCGGCATGGTTGTTGTACGAGGGTTATCCAGAAAATAACCTCCGTTTTGAAATAAAAAGTAAACGAGTGAATATACAAAAACTTTATTATAGTATACATATTAAAACTACAGTTTTTCTCTATTTTTGGACATAGTCGCCAAACAGATTCAAGCACTTGTCGTACCTTGGAACAGTCTTTGAAATACCCTCTGCATGAAAATCTGCCGCCTGTGAATGTAGCCAACCATTCACGGCGTTTTGAAGCTCTTCGTCATTGGCGAACCGCTGAGATGCAAGCCACCGCTTCATCTTCGGGAACAGGTGGAAGTCACTAGGAGCCAAGTCCGGGCTGTATGGGGGATGATCGAAAACGTCCCATTTAAACTTGGCCAAAAGTTCATTTGTTCTTCGAGCTGTATGAGGGCGAGCGTTGTCATGCAACTTTTGGCCAAGTTTAAATGGGACGTTTTCGATCATCCCCCATACAGCCCGGACTTGGCTCCTAGTGACTTTCACCTGTTCCCGAACATGCAGCAGTGGCTTGCATCTCAGCGGTTCGCCAATGACGAAGAGCTTCAAAACGCCGTGAATGGTTGGCTACATTCACAGGCGGCAGATTTTCATGCAGAGGGTATTTCAAAGACTGTTCTTAAGGTACGACAAGTGCTTGAATCTGTTTAGCGATTATGTCGAAAAATAGAGAAAAACTGTAGTTTTAATATGTATATAATAAAGTTTTAGTATTTTCACTCGTTTACTTTTTATTTCAAAACGGAGGTTGTTTTCTGGATAACCCTCGTAATAGTTTAGTAATAATTGACGTGGTCTTCGACCATATTTGTTTTAAATGTTATATGTGTTTAGTGTTTAGTATAATAATTCCTGAGGATGTCTTCGAGTGAAACGAAAGATCTCGAATAAATGTAATACTCTGAGGTAAATGTTATATTTAATTAGTTTTGTTTTGGCTGTTCATTATATAAAATCATATATGTAGTGGTGCTAACAAAGGAAAAATAATGTGTTTAATAAAATAATATAATGAATATATTTTAAAATTTAAATTTTATTGAAGTTATTGTTTTTAGGTGAGGATGGTGTAAAATTTTCAAATGGAAGATACGTATGTCCACAGTGCGGTAAGAGTTATGCTCACAGTCATAATATGAGAAAACATCTGAGGTATGAGTGTATGCAACCTCCTCGATTCTTCTGCGATCTTTGCTCTTATAAATCGAAAAGAAAATATGATTTACAAAAACATAAAATTATCAGGCATCCCAAAAATTCATTACAGGGTCATGTAAGAGATATAAAATACGGTGAAATTGTATAAAAAAGGTTGTTGTTGTTTAGGTCATCAGCCGAAAGGCTGGTTTGAACCTCTACAGGCTTTACTAAATACAGGGTGATTCACGAAGATATGCAGAAACTTTGGGAGCCCATTGTACATGTAAAAATAATGAAAAAAGTGTATATAAACATGGGTCCGGAAATGCTTCGTTACCGAGTTACGGCTAGCGAAAGATTTCCTCCGGATTTCAGCTCACCAGGTGAAATGAGGTCTTCCTGAAATTCTGGAATTCTCGAATTCAATTGTTTCTTATGGTTTTTGACCTGATAATTGAATAAAACAGGTCCCAGAACTTTTAAGTTAAATAGTTTTTGAGAAAAACAGTGTCAAATGCAAAAAATGGAGTGAAAAAACACATTTTTTCATCTTTGTTTTTCAGGTTAATTTTACTTTGTACTGTTATGAATAAAAATTCATTTTATCAAACATCTATTCGCTTTCTGTGTACTTCATTTACACCGGTTTGTTCAGAATAAAATTTTCTACATGTTTTATTTAAAACTTTTAACTGTTTCTTGGTGAAATAACAAAGTTATTCTTGCCCAAAGATGAAAAAATGTGTTTTCATTCCATTTTTTGCAATTGTCACTGGTTTTCTTAAAAACTATTTAACTTACAGTTCTAGGACCTGTTTTATTCAATTTATCGGATCAAAAACCATGAGAAATGATTAAATTCGCTCCTTAATCATCTTACCAGAATTTCAGGAAGACCTCATTTCACCTGGTGAGCTGAAATCCGGGCGAAACTTTCGCTAGCCGTAACTCGGAAACGAAGCATTTCCGGACCGTGTTTATATAAACTTTTTTTATTATTTTTACATGTAAAATGAGCTCCAAAAGTTTTTGCATATCTTCGTGAATCACCCTGTATAACGTAGAGTGAGGTGGTTTATAATTTCCTTCCTCACTGAGAGGAAAAATATGCTTATCAGCATGCTTGGCCCTCTAAAAAAATTTACTTTCCATTATGTAAATGACACCTTCATTTCATTCACCACAGGGTCTGGCTGTATAATGAAATTCATTATTCTCAGAGGAGATAATTCTGACTTATATGCTTTTCACGGTTGATGAGCTGTGCTGTCTGTTCCACACGTTTAGACCAATCAGAACGTTTGACAGCGTTGTCAGATTGTACCTGACAAACATTACGCGCGCATGCGTATAGAGCCGCAATAGTTGGCTCTCGTCTTGCATCTCGTACTGAACACATCGATTATAGAGCGCGTTAACATACAATACTTTTTTTTTTAATTGTATAGCGCTTTTAAGAGCGCGTAGTTATGTAATTAAATTCATTTTCCCTTAAGCTGTTTTGAGAGCTGTCGCCTCCTTGCGTGGTACTCCCTCATCCTCCTACTCACCACCTATTTCTCCTCCTCTGTCCAGATTCTAGTCTTGGACTCAGCAGAATGGAAATTCCCGAAAGTCTTAATCTTGTGCCTAAAAATGTCTCTGTTCATAATGTCGTTGCTCGAGATGTCCAACGTTATGAGGTCTTCCTCCACTTCCTTCAACCATCTGTCTCTGGTTTTAAGTCCTTCCTGGCTTCTGATCAACTTGTAGGTCTCATTTTCTATAACCCTAAACCTCATTAGATGTCCGTAATATTGCAGTCGTCTTTTCCGACACTTTGTTGCCAAGGATTCCCCCAGAAAATTCATTATTACTTCGTTTGATCGTTTTTTATGTACGTTAGTGTCCGGGTCCCAATATTGTCTGGGCAAATCTTCTGTCCGGGTTCCCAATATTGTCTGGGCAAATCTTCTGTGTACCTTGTCCAGCTTTGCAAGTTCTCCCTTTCTGTAACATGTCAGAGTCTCAGCCGCGTACAAAACCTGTGGGAGGACCACCGTGTTTAAGTGTCTTAACTTGGTGTTGCGGGAGATACACTTTTTGTTGTAAAATCCTTTCTTCTGTACATACGCCATCTCTAATTTTCCAATTCTTCTCCGTAATGCCAGGGCATCCGATCCATTTTGTTGGATGATTTCGCCCAGATAATTAAAATGGTCAACTCTGCTCAATCTACCAAAATCAGTTTTAAGTGACCTTGGGCTGTCTTTATCATTAGACATGAAAACGGACTTTTTAAAAGAGATATTCAGACCCGTTCCCCCCGCTACCCTTTTAAGCGTGTCTATCTGAAAAATCGCTTGATCTCTGGTTTCTGCAACCAAAGCCAAGTCATCTGCAAAAGCCAGTACATCGATCGCGAATCTAGTGGCCAAACTTTTAATACAATACTTTATAATATAATCAGCTGATTGTATGTTTATAGGTTATAATTGTTATTGAAAGACCAAAAAAAATGGCCGACGAAATATTTAACAGAGCTATAAGAGCAAATGTTGGCAACGTTGGTGGCAAGTGATTGGCTAGCTATAAAGTGGGTAGGGGGCAATGCATACGTTCACAGCTCATCACCCTTGAAAAATAGTATAGCGTCTTTCACTCCTGTACCTCTTTTGTTCTTAAATACTTCAGTCATATAATTGGCTGACCATATGATAAGAGATAAATATGTTTTGTAGCCCTGTAACTAACAGATCGATTGTAAATAATTTAACACTCCCCCTGTCTCTTACGGGCAAAAAAAATTTATAAATCTGAATTTTTGTAGTTTGTAATAATTACAAACTACAAAAATTCAAATTTATAAATTTTTTTCTGTAATTATTACAGAAGGCCCTGGATATAATCTGTACTAATAAAATCTGCGGCGGTTCGACATTTTAAAATTCTATTAAATATATAAATAAACCTATTTAGTGGTATTATCTATTTAATTTGTAATTTATTTTTATAGCTATTAGAATAAAAATTTAATGATATATTGTGATATCTTTATAGTAAATTTTTAGTATTTACGAATATTTTGATTACGATACTGTGTTTTAATGTTTAAAGTTTTTGTTATTCATTTTATTTTTTATGGTAGAATGTATTTTTGTGGTTCAAAAATAATTAAATGAACTTTTTTTTTACGGTGGATAATTCTGAGATTCAGATTTGTGCTTTTCATAAAATGTAGGCCTAAAACGCCTTTCTTATCGTTTTACTGAATAAAAACTTAAGGAATCTAAACCAGTCTGTTGACTGTGAACTTAGATAACAAATTTTATTTAGGTATCGGTACTTAACGTATAAACAGAAATTACCCAGTTATTTATTAGTGTCAAGTTTTATCATTCATACGCTGTTATCAGTTCCATCGTAAATAGTTGGTGAAATTCTCTGCTGGTGGGAAAAAACCAGGCTTTTTCTTTGATATCGGGCAAACAAAACAGGTCATTGCATTATATTACATGATTTAAGTATTTCAACTTGCGTTTCTTTGTGTGGTACAATCAATTCACCGCAACCACAAAATCCCTCTGACAACATACCGAACGCCTCCGAAGATAAACAGTGATGTATAGATATTAGGGTTCCCTTCCATCGTTAATTTGTTGGTACCGAAATAGACTAAATTATTGTACTAATTTTTTGTCAAAATATTTTGTAGTTATAGGTTTTTAGCAACAGTAATTTATCTATATAAAAATTGAAATATTTACTATGTTCCTAAAACAAAGTTGGTAGTTTGAAAATAGTAAGTATTTTTTGAAAAATTGTTGTTAACTGTTAAGTCATTATAAATTGTTAATAATATTTTGAAATACAGAAAGTGTATTTTTGCAGTTTGTTATTAGGCTTTTAATTATCGAAATAAATTCTTTTAATTTTTTTGTATAAAATTTCGTCTCGAATTTTTTCTTTACCTTCTCCTTCTTCTTCTTTTCCTCCTTCGCTTTCTTTTTGTCTTTCTCCTTCCATTCTTCTCCATTTCCCTCCTTCTCCTCCTCCTCCTCCGCCTATAATTCTTATTCTTCTTCCATGGAATTCGAGGTTTAGGATTAGGATCTGTATCGGCATCCGACGTGTCAAGGAATTTGCAGCTGGTCGTACTTAAATTTTCAACGACGGAAGAAGCGGGAGACAATCGCGAGAATTGAGCGAGCAATTTATCAATATCGGCGAATCTATCTGGATGACTTCTCGGTTCCTGAAATTTCACAAAGTACCATTTATACCTAGGATTTGGTATATCGGAAGGTGTATGCAACATGGATCTTGCGAAAGCTGACAGAAAATCACCAACAATAAATAAATTGGCTCTGCTCAAGCTAATCCAGATTTCATTCACCCATTCTTTTATCCAGACTGAGCATCCAGTGACTATCACCTATTTCCTAAGAAAGAACTTTTGATCGGAACGCGCTTTAGCACCGACGACGAAATTAAATATTATATCTTAAAGAAATTCATTTTTTACTACGAGAGCACAACTTCCACGAATTTCAGCAGACGTACCGCTTACACCATTTTGTAAAGCACAAAAAATTAGAAGTCTAAAAAAAGCGATTTAAAAAATCCTAAGACCCGTTTTTGAGAAATTACAAAAAAGTGGAAAATTTCAGGAATTAACAACTACTAACGATTTTCATAAAAATATCCGTGTCGGTTCCCCTAATGATATCTAAATTTAAGTTCTAAGTTTCAACTTTGTTCGATACACCGTACTTTCAATATTTTGTTTACAGACCAATCGGTAAAAAACATGTTTGTTTTTTTATTCAGGGGACCTGAAAACGTATATTTACGGTGAAAATCGGTATGAAAATAATATTTTCATAAAGGGCAATAGATATTTAAAGATCCCTTTCATGAGACGACGCGTCTCATGAGCGGTAGAAATGTTTTCTGAAGAAAATGTTATTGTAAGAGATCCCACACATTAATAAGTGATTTCAGTACCTACTCTTTAAGTGCAATTGAATTACACTATTTTTGTTTCCAAATTCCGACTTTGATTTCTTGACTTCCGGTTTTTTGCTACTTCCGGTCGAAAACGGAACTTCAAACCCAATCCAGGCCCACTTAATTTTTGTGTTTAGATTACGAATTCGAAAACCGTTTGTGGGTCTTTGCTCTTATTGCCCCACCACAGTAGAAATTGTAGCGGTTTCTCTTCTTCTTCTTCTTCTTCTTTATCTCTCCCTTCTGCCTCTCAGCGTCGGGCCTTCTATAAACTTCTTATACTCCACTCTGTCCAAAGCCAATGCTCTCAGCCGTCCTTTGCTCTCTCCCCTTCGCCCCCCCCACACCCTCAACATACTCCTCCCACTCCATCCTTGGTCTTCCCCGTCTTCTGGTTCCCTCCAGTCTCGCCTCAAAAATATGCAACTGCAGTGTTCCATGCCCTTTCTTTTTCGTTTCGCTTATTCCCAGAACAGAGATTCCATACTTCTCCATCTCCTCCACCAATTCCACGTCTTTCCCTGTCAGTGAGGTTATATTCCAAGTTCCAAAAATCATGTTATTTGTCCGTTTCCAGTCTTTTTTCCGTTTAACCTGTCCGTTTCTTTCTATTTTGTCTCTTTGAATACGTTTATGTTTCGCCCTGCGTGGGATATTAACCCAACGGCAAGGCTAGTTAGGTGGAGGGGCTGCCTCCTAAGGATTCCTAACAATCCTGTTTTGGAGAATTACTCCTATTTCTCACTTCATGATCCTATCCTCTTTGATCATTACTCCCTGAGACGTCAAAGATTGAGGCATGACCATCAGGTTGTGTGAATTGACTGAAGATTGGCTCCTCAGCCCCCAACACCTATCAGCTTGCTGACCCGATTTCCCGCTGGGGTTTAACCCAACCTTCCATCGAGTTGCTCAGCGTAACAGGGGCACCTCTTGTAGGTTAAAGTGTTGGAGTTGGAGTGAGAGAGGCTAAGAGCGGTCTCTTGATTAACCGCTTATTTTGATACCGATGTTGTGTATCGTGACACGTCATCACTCCCCTTTGCCAGAGCCGAAGCCCTCCCCAGGTCACTTCCCAGGGCCTCTATATTTCTCTATATTTCAAAATATATATATATATATATATCTCTATATTTCTCTATATTTTATATATAAAATATATATATATTATATATATATATATATATTATATATATATATATATATATTATATATATATATATATATATATATATATATATATATATATATATATAATATATATATATTTATAATATATATATTTTATAATATATTATATTTTATAATATATATATTTTATATAATATTTATAATTATATATATTTAATAAGTATTATGTTTGCGGGAATATTTTAAAATATATATATATATATATATATATATATATATATATATATATATATATATATATATATATATAAAATATATATATATATATATATATATATATATATATATATATTTTAAAATATTCCCGCAAACATAATACTTATTCATTATTTAATTAAACTGCTACATGAAATAAAACACAAAATTCCATCTTTACTGTACGATGGTTGGTTCAAGACAAATTTATTTTCAATTGTAGCAGTTAAAACTCCTGAACTACATAATGTATTTAGAACAAAAATAAAATAAAATGAAATATGAATTAAATTTTGAAAAACAATTTGTTTTACTATTTTAGTTAATTAAATTTAAAAAAAATTAAATATTGGGGTTTATTTTTTTATACTACTTAAATTGAAATTTAGAAAAAGAAATAAATTTTATATAAATTAAATGTTTGCCTTCACTGCTAAATGTAGGAATCAGCTGTTCTAAATAAATTTATAACTGACACAACAGCTGATCGCTACAAACTGAATTTTAGTGTCTTATCTTATCTTAATGTATTGTACTCCGTAATATAAAATATTAAATTACATATAAATGAAACCAAAATGGGGTATAGATTAGTATTCAGTTATTGTTATTCCTCACCGTACGCTGCGAAGCTGCCACTGCTACTATGGCCATGAATCTGTTTGATTTGGTTTCTAGTGTTCATTCTAATAAAAAGGCTGTGGAATATTTGCAACAACAACATATTCTGCACAAGCAGCACGTCTGTAGAAATGATCATGTTATGGCTTTGTCGCTTACAGGAGATAAACGATCGATGGCGTTGTCACAGCCGCGCGTGTCGTGTTGAAGTGGGATTAGGAGTAGGTACATGGCTCGGTTATCCATGGAAAAAGTTGTTTGTTTCTATACTGTTGCTGTAATTGTTTACACTGTAAACAATATAACATAAAGAAATTCTGTGCAGATGACTTATGATTGCCGGCTAGCGCTTTTACAGACTGGAAATATTACACGCGTGAAGTATGCGCAAATTCTATTCAACAAAACACCATCCATCAACAAAACACCCCGTTTGCTGTTTTCTCTTGTAGTTTCTGACATCTGGATGTGACGGACGGATGGAAATCGAAAAATTATTTTGATGACAATATTTTAAAAAGTGATTTTTTTAACAGTTATCTGATGCGTAGTTATAGTAAAGTCCAGCCTTTCTTAGTTTGCTCCTAATGTAAACAAATAACGACGTCACTTAGCATGGGCATTATATAAAAATTACTACACGCTGATTAAAAAATAACAACAAAATACTTTTAAAAGTATTTTTATAAATGTTAAGCCTACATCATATCATAACTGATATTTTAAGTACTTATAATTTAAAACATAGTTAACTTAATAGGAATACGACATCCATGAAGTCGCGGACTCTAGCGTGCACCCTGTAGCTGGCTTTGGTTTGTTGACAGTAGGAGCTAACTAATAACGGCTGAACTGTAGATCGTAAGCAAGTTCTTCAAGTGATAATTGGTTAGAATCGTAAGTTTTAGATAGTTAAAAGTATAAATGTGAAGAACGTAGCTTTATATATGTTCTTGGATATTTAAATATTATAAATCCATTTGACCTATTATAATTAAAATAAAATATTTTAGTTGAAAATTTATTGTTGCAGGCAATTATCCGACTGATATTAACGGAAGACATATCTGTGATATATGTGGAAACAATTACGCTCACATTGGTACTTTATCACGTCATAAAAAGTATGAATGTACAACGCCACCTAAATTTCAATGCGAACATTGTCCTCATAGAACTAAAAGGAAACATGATCTTCAAAGGCATGTTCTTATGAAACATTCTGGTTTATTCCTGGATTCTATTTTTCTAGGGTAGTCATTTTGTCAAGAACATGTGTTGAGGTAACTCGAAATCCCCATGTTATAACATGTACCGGGGGATCGAAAAAGAATGCTCTTAATTTTTAAAAAATTACTTTAAGGAAAGTTCATACCGCGTATCCTGCCAATGTTAAATTGGAAAAATTTGTAACCCATTATCTCAGTAACTATTAATGTTTGAAAGCTGTAACTTTGAGGGATTATTTATGGATACAAGAAGAGGCTTCTGATCCTCAGACATTAAAATATAACAACTTTTAAAAAAGTTATGAATTATTTTAACGAGGCCAAATGTTTTTAAATATTTTTACTTTCTCTTGCCTATATGAATATATAGGAAGGAAAGTATTGTTTTCATGTCAATTTTTCGAAATCGAGTTTTCACCGGATCTATACGTTTTCGGACCCCCTGAACCCAAAAAACATGTTTTTAGCGATTGGTCTGTGTGTGTGTGTGTGTGTGTGTGTGTGTGTGTGTGAACAGAATATCTCAAGAACGGAACATCGTACGAACGTGAAACTTGAAACTTAAGTTACATACCACTACCGGACCCGACACGAACATTTTCATCAAAATCGGTCAACCGGAAGTAGTAGTTTATTCGTATAATTTTTCACTTTTTTGCGATTTTCTCAAAAACTGGTCCTACGATTTTTTTTAAAATCGCCTATTTTACTCAATTTTTTATTCTCTACAAGATAGGGTAGGCGCCATGTTTGCTGAAATTCTCGGTGAGGCTGTTTTCACGTAAAAACGTTGTTTTTTTAAGATTACGGCTTTAATATAAATTTTAGCGCAAAAACTTATATAATAAAAGTTTTAGAGAATTTAAAAACCTACAACTTCTGTTTCAAACATTTTTTTGTATGACGCTTAGTTTAGCAGTAATTAGCGATTTTCTGATTTTTTCTCACGAAAACGTGTGAAAAATCGATTTTTTTAAAATTTTGGCCTTAGTATGCATTTTACGACAAAAGTGTATATAATAAAATTTATAGGAAATTTAAAGATCTACAACTTTTATGTAACGTATTTTTCTCTACAGAGCCTAGTTTAGCGTGAAATAGTGATTTTCCGTATTTTTAAGCCAGACTGAGGTTGATTTTCGTTTTGAGTGTTTCACTCATATGATTAAAATAAGGTTATGTTTATTGAGGTTAGTTTTTTGTTTATTTCTAATATTTTATTACTAATGTTAAATTATATTGTAAATTATTTGCATTGGCAAGAGAAAGTTGTGTGAGTGTTTCACACCAGATTTTTTTCATAAAATTCCAAATGTACAATGCTGAAAGAGGACCCACAGTAGTACTGTAACCTACTAAAGACACAGTAAGAAATTCATTTCTTTATGTTCTGTGGTTTCTAAGAAAATGAGTCTTTTGTATGGAAAAACATGTTTACAAATTAAAATAAATAATATTCAGATATTTAAAATATACCAGAAAAAACTGACTTTTCTCTTTTCACCCACTAGACAAAATTAATTACAACATACAACCTATGTAAAACCATAACCTACAAATCCAATAGAAAACAAGGGAAAATGATATCTTCCACAACCTTTCAGATTGTGTGGTTTCAAAGTAATAAATAAATAACTATGTCTGAAAATTTCACCGTCCAAAACTCCGAACCTGCTGACCTATTATAAAAAGAGTATTTAAAATATTTCCAGAGATCATAAATATGCGTATAAATTATATACCAAAGTAAACAGAAAATTCCAAATATTAATATTCAATACAATTCAAAAAATTGATTATGGAATCAAATTTTCGGTATGAACTCCCCTTAAGTAGAATGAACGTATCAATTTGGTTGGAATCTTAAAATGTAGGTAAAGATTGGGAGTTTTTTTTACATACCTAATATAGATACTGAAGTCACGAGATTGCCTTTTGCGAATGTATGGGCTGTGAGAAGGGAACTGAAATATTTGCAGTGCTGCCAACTTCAACAGTGAGACACTACACGTACATTTCACTACCGTGCAGTTTCTACATACATTTTGTAAGCTGTAGCTATTTCCGAGAAAATATTTTTTTCATGAACTGTATAAGAAATAAATGTGACCTGTAATATTGCCTATAGCTTAATTACATGACTAGAAATATTTGATTTACTGTAATTACGAATGAATCGCCATTTTTACTATTGCTGTTACCGGCGTTTCCATTATCAGTCTAGTATCTACCGAACAGTTTTTTTTTCACCAGGTGTCAACAAAACTTTTAAAGAATAGCTTCTTGACGTCCTTAATTTCCTTCTTTTTAAACGCTTTTATTTAACTTACTCTTGGATCCATCAAATCTTGCAACTTAAAATTTTAATACTTCTACCGTATCAATATGAATCAAACTTTGCACACTTGTTTATCTTCGATGACAATACGTTGTGGAGGTGTTTGTAAAAAAAAATTTTAAAATTTAAAAAAATGTAAAAAAAAATTTTAAAAACGCTTTTATTTAACAATTACTTAAAAAAATTAACTAAAAATAAAAAAAGAAAAAAATTTACAAAAAAATCACAGAAAAAAAATTACAAAAAAATAAAAATTAAAAAATTTTTTTTTAAGAAACGCTATTATTTAACAATTAATCAAAAAGAAATGAACTAAAAAGAAAAAAAGAAAAAAATTTACAAAAAAAAATCACAGACATTACAGTTAAAAATAAAAGCGTGGCGCATTTATATAATATTTATTGTAAAATATTATATATATTAATGCGCCACGCTTTTATTTTTAACTGTAGGCCTAATGTGTGATTTTTTTTGTAAATTTTTTGAATTGTGAAAAGAAACATTACAGTAGTTAGCCACTCGCTCACGGCTTTTGTTTAGAGGCACGGATAAGCATTTTTGTTTAGCTTCAACTTAACAATTCTTTTTTTTTTTTTACTTTTAAGACCACACTGGATCACTTTAAGTTAGTTTAAAATTTATTTAGGCTTACGTTGTTTTCTCTTCTCCCAGTAGGCCCTCATTCTAAGTGAGCGAGCCAGTCTCACGTCATCTGATACGACACTCGTTTTATATTGTTTAGTTGGAGGAGGTGCAAATTTAAAGCTTTTATTGATGTTTAATTTTTCGGATTTATTTTGGAGGTCTTCAATTTTTAATCCCATCTCCTCCAGATCTTCATTTATTTCTCTCATCCATACCGGTTTGAGAGCGAGTCCACAACAGAAATTCAATATCTGTTTGACATATCTATTTTCTGGATATCTCAATATGTGACCGAGGTATGATATTCTCTTTTTTCTCATCGTATCAGTTACTGGATCAATAGTTTTGTAAACTTCACTATTGGGAAAAAGTCTCCAGTGTCCTTCCACTTTGTTACATTTATTACATTTGTCACAACATTTTATTACATTGCATATTAGATTTCGTTCTGCACTGTGAATAATTCGACTACGTTTTCGAGAAACCGACATTTCTGTTTACAGTAATAAACAGTTATATTCGTAGAGTTAACCTACAAAAGGTTCCGCGATATATTGTATATGCCCTGGGTATAGTATAAGTTATTATGTTTGTCGTACTGAAATTAAAGCAGTCGCGTATGCACACTGATGCTTTTCCCCCTTTACCCCTCGTTGCAAACTAGGGCAAACTCGTCACTGAAGTGACGATACATGTAGGTTTCAATATGCGCTCCATTAGTTGCATGTCAGATATCTGTCCATGTACGCTGGATCACTTCCGGAGTTATATAATTGCGATAGCTGCAAAATCCTTTCATCGAGATCCACAAAGAATCGTAATTTTTCTCTATAAACCATTTTTTTAAATAAGGGCATTCTTTTTTGATTACTCTGTATTAATATGTCGCTGATAAAGAGCACAGATGTGTTAAGTACAAAAATTCCTTTTTGGGACAACTTTTGAAATATTTTCTTACATAAAGAAAAAGATTATCGGCCGTTTTCTTGGCCGAGTGGTTACCATGTTACGCTGCAAAGTGGAGGTCCCGGGTTCGATTTCCGGCCAAGGTCTGTAAAATTATTACTTGTTCAAACCCACCGTACCTCACTCCAAAAATGAAAAACTGATATAATAATTTAAGCCGATTATTTACTATTTACCTACCAGAAAAACTTGAGTTTTCTAAGTAATGAGTGGTTCATATAAGACACAACTCTTTTTCAGATGACATTAATGTAGTACAAAAAAATATAGTGTGAAACACTTACTCGATTTTTTCTTACCAATGTAAATAATTAAAATTGTAACTTAATTTTAATCATGAGTGAATGATGCAAAATGAGAGTCAACCACTGTGAAACTTAAAAATACGGAAAATCAATAATTGACATTAAATTAGGTTGTGTAGAAAAAAATGCGTGAAAGGAAAGTGGTATTTTTTTTTTTGTTTCCTATAACTTTAATTATATACGCATTTATCGTAAAGTGCGTACTAAGGCCGCAATCTTACAAAGTTTCATATTTTTAAAATTTTGAAGAAAATATACAGATAATCACTAATTGTTGCTAAACTAAGTATTGTAAAAAAGAATATTTGAAAAAAAGTTTTAGGTTGCTCACGACGTAATTGATACACACTTTTTCTTATTTTCCTACCAGAGTTCATAAATTGTAAAATTTGTGTTTTGTCAGGTAGTGTTGTCCGAAACTAACCTGTTTCTTCAAAATCTTTCAGTTCTTAACTGCTTAACAGATTCAAAATCAGTGCTAAGAATATCTCTTGATTTTTTTTTTATTATGTATTTTTCTATTTCTATTTTCTTTGTTTTGGTGTATTTTCTTATATTTCAATAATTTTAAGTTTTATAGTGCTGCTCACTATTTGAATTAATTACTGGGATATTTCCCTTAAAGGAATTTTCCTATTTATTTGTCAGAAATTTGGTTGATTTTTTACTTCGTTCAAATTTTCACATGACGATTGTATCAATATTTTTTCATACTGACAAATATTTTTTTAAATTTTCTACCGTAGTCCTATTATTTGACTCGAATTAAAAAAATACTGTACTTAAGTGTTCAACGTATTCATTTTTCAATTTCGCCTAACTGTGTCCGTTTATTGTATTAATTTTTTGTTTTCGGTTTTTAAATTCTCCTCTTAAGATTTTATTCGTTAAAGAATTTTTTTAATTTATTTTCATGCCATTTGTTGAAAATTTTGTTTAGATTTTTCATAGTTATGTTGTAGTTTGTATTTTTAAAATAAAAAAAAGTCCAAGGAAAGTAATATATATTTACCCAAAAATTCTCTCGTTTGAAATTCTTCAGCTTTTTCAATTATAAATAACCAAGATAGCTTACTATAAACCATTCAAGTTTTGTCTTTTGATTTTAGTTGAAATTCCTCGAACAGATAATTCTAATACGAGAATGTGTCTTGTGTTGTCATTGCAAGCGATGTACGCTTTAATAGAATTTGTTGTATTGATATTTCTCTGTAGACCTACTCAAAAATTAATATTAAAAGAATAAAATAGTTGATATACGAGGGTTATCCAGAAAATAACCTCCGTTTTGAAATAAAAAGTAAACGAGTGAAGATACAAAAACTTTATTATATACATATTAAAACTACAGTTTTTCTCTATTTTTCAAAATAGTCGCCAAACAGATTCAAGCACTTGTCGTACCTTGGAACAGTCTTTGAAATACTCTCTGCATAAAAAAATGCCGCCTGTGAATATAGCCAACCATTCACGGCGTTTTGAAGCTCTTCGTCATTGGCGAACCGCTGAGATGCAAGCCACCGCATCATGTTCGGGAACAGGTGAAAGTCACTAGAAGCCAAGTCCGGGCTGTATGGGGGATGATCGAAAACGTCCCATTTAAACTTGGCCAAAAGTTGCATGACAACGCTCGCCCTCATACAGCTCGAAGAACAAATGAGTTTTAATATGTATATAATAAAGTTTTTGTATCTTCACTCGTTTACTTTTTATTTCAAAACGGAGGTTATTTTCTGGATAAACCTCGTAAATGTATATGTTTGGTGTTTTTATTATTGTATGCATGAATTAAATACTAAAATATAAAATGTGATGTAGTAATTTTCCGTGTATTTTTCTTTGTCAGACCTTTCTTCATTTATGAAACCAATTTTTTTTGTCATTCTCTCGACTGGTTTGATGCAGTTCTCCAAGCTGTTCTATTTTGTGCAAGTCGTTTCATATCTACATACCCTGTAACGACCTACATCTTTTGTAATTTGCTTTATATATTCTAATCTTAAATCTTTGCCTCCCCCTACAATTTACTCCCTCAGTATTACCCTCCATTATTAATAGCCCAATACCTGGATGTCTTAGGATATGCCCCACTATCCTATCCCTTCTTCTGGTAAGATGCTTCCATATACTTCTTTTTTCATCCACTCGCCTAAAAACCTTTAAATAACTTATTTTGTCCACCCACCTAATCTTTAACATTTTCCTATAACACCACATTTCAAAAGCTTCTATACTCTTCTTTTCTACAGCCCCTATTACCCACGTTTCACTCCCGTACAATGCTAAATAATTAATGAAACCAATTAGTTTTTCAAAATCATTATTTTAGACTTGTAAATTTTATTTTAAAGTCGTTGTTGATCGAGTTGAGGAGGGCCTCAGCTGTATAGCGGGTTGTCTTTTTTAACATCCGATAGGCTATAAATCTGCCCATAACAGACAGGTGGAGTGTCAAATTATTTACACTCAATCTGTTTGTTGCAGGGCTAAAATAAATAGTTCTGTTTCTTATCACATGGTCAGCCAATTGATTGACTGAATCATTTAAGAGCAGAAGAGGTAGAGGTGTAAAAGACACTAATCAGAGTTATCTTCTCTGAAAGTAATGAATTTCATTATACAGCCAGACCCTGTGGTGAATGAAGTGAAGGTGTCATTTGCAGAGTGGAAAATATGTGCTTTTCAGAGGGCCCGGCATGCTGATAAGCGTACTTTTCCACTCAGTGAGGAAAGCAATGGTAAAGCACCTCACTCCTCGTTTTACTTAGTAAAACCTCTACAGGTTCAAACCAGCCTTTTGGCTGATGACCTAAACAACAACAGGCTATAAATACAAGACAAGTGAATATACAAGAAATATTTTATTACTAAACGTTGTGTATACTTGTTACTTTTGGACGTAATCAACTTGATGAAGGCATTTCTCGTACCTGTGGACGAGCTTTCTAATCCCCTATTCATAAAATGTTTCTACAGTCCAGCCTCTCCTTGTTTACTCCTAATGTAAACAAATAATGACGTCACTGAGCATGCGTATTATATCAAAATGTGTACACGCTGATTAAAAAGTGATAACAAAATACTTTCAAAAGTATTTTAAAACAAAATACTTTTAATAGTATTTTTTTTTTAATGAAATTGTTAAGCCTACATCATATCATGACTGATGTTTTTAGTACTTTCAGTACTTATAATTAAAAAAAAAATAGTTAAATTAATAGGAATACGAGATCTGTAAAGTCGTAGACTCTAGCGTGCACCCTGTAGTAGGTGGCTTTTGTTTGTTGACAGTAGGAGCAAACTAAGAACGGCTGAACTGTACATGAGTCTTATCGCTGTCTTGAAGTTCCGTGTTGTATTTTTTTGTAGAGTTCATGCAGCCGGGGACCACGATTAACGTAATCTTTATTGTAAACCTTGTCAAGTGCGCAGAAAGCCTTTAACCCTTTATAGGTTTGTGGTAGGTATACTTACCACTGGCAATAAGGTCGCTTTTTTTAAAGAATAAACTATGCAGTTGAACCTTATTGGTATTTTATGGTTTTATTGATGTTCTCTGATAAGTAGGCTATCCACATTCTGAAATTAGCGCGCAGCGACCATTTGGTTTGTGAGTTACACGAATGTGGTAAGGATTCATACCAGGGTACGCTACCACGTTGTTTTGTGGTTACTTTTGTACAGTGCTTAGAAAATTCCAGTTTTTTTACGGGAAAGCAAGCATTCATGGTGATAGAAAGTTAAGATTCGCCACATTTTTGTTAGGTATATAGGGCTACAAGGTATTTCAATAAGCGTTCTTACCACTAAATATTATGTGATTCCCATTTCAATGAACATTCCTTGGTAAGTAAACTTACCAGGGCTTTACATAAAAAAAAGAAATATTTTACTGTTCTGGCACTAGAAATACATTATTCAAGTCCCTATAAAGCAAAATTTAACATTTTACAACATGTATATTTTCCCCCTTAGTACTGCCCTATAAAGGGTTAAAAATGAAGACTTTTGAAATTGTTCTGATCCATGATAATGCTCTACCCAAAAACTTCTTGACCAATTTCAATGGGACATTTTCGATCACCTATCATAAAGTCCTGACCTAGTATCGAGTGTCATCCATCTTTTCTCTGAACTGAAGAAGTGGCTATTGTTTTTCTTTGTTTAACGTCTGACTCTTCTGCAATTACTGCTAATGCAGACGGTGAAGAATGAAATGATTTTTTGTAACGTATAAAAATATGCCATGCCTGAATGGGATTCGAACCCAAGACCGCATGATGAGAGGCAAGCACGTTACCAACTACGCCAATGCGCCAAGAAGTGGCTAGGAGGACAAGGCTTCCAAACTAATAAAGCACTTCAAGACAACGTTGATATAAATAAATTCATTGGCGGTAACATTTTATGACGAGCGTATTGGAAAGCTCGTCTACAGGTATGACAAATGCCTCCATCGTCAAGTTGGTTATATGGAAAAGTAGCCATAAATGTACGCAACTTTTATTAATAAAATATTTCTTCTGTATTTTGACTTCTTTTTGCAGTTTATGTTTTTCCGGAGAATGAGGAGCAAGCCCATTGCACCAACCCCCAACCTGGAGGACCGGGTAATTTGCGTAGAGTTTTCTTCTCCATAGGCAAACTGCTTCCACTACAGCTTGCAGAGCTTTGCCTGCCCTGGATTTTCTTTGGGTTCACTCCCTAGGCTCTTCCGCCCTCTCCGCCGTTGGGAATGTCTTCCTCTTCCGCCTTCGAGGCCGTTGACCGGTTTTCACCCTTGGCCCTGGGCAGGGGCCCTCACAGGGTGCTACCATCCGGAGCCAGATGGACCCTGGATTTTTAACGAGGTGTATCTCCTCCCGCTCCTCCTTCCTCACCACTTGCAAGATGAGGCCCCGGGCTTGCGACCGGCAGTGCTAAACAGCACCGTTGCGAAGAATGAGCAACGTACGAATCCCACTGAAGGCATGGAACTGTAGACCGCAGCGAAATAGAAAAAGAGGAAGACCGAGAGGGAGATGGATGGAAGGTATTGACAGAGCCATGGAAAGAAGAAACATAGAGGAGGAGTCATGGCAAGACAGGCAAAAATGGCGTTTTGACTGCGAAAAACGACCCATAGTGTTGTAAATAGTCGCCACTATATATATATTTCTTCTGTACTCAATTGTCTCTTATGACCTATCGAAGATTCAAGAAACACTGCTCTCTTATTATGAAAACTGAAAGAAGACGAATACCATAAACAAAGCAAAAGTAGGAGTGGAATTCCTCTTTCAAAAAAAAAAAAACTGTCAACCATAGAACAACCTCTAAAAAGTTTAAAACTTCAAGATAATCATGTAGAAGTCAAGGGTGTATGCAGGGTTTACTGTAAAGGCGAATGGTAGAACAAAGAAATATATTAACAACAAATTTTAACTAAAAAAGGGTTGTTTCACGTACTGTCAACATCACATATAGTGCTGTGCCATGCACTCTAAATCGGACTGAAATTCGAAAATCTATTAATTGAAAAATATTTTACCGATTCCACTTAACATAATTTTATTAGTTTTGTTTTCATTTAGTTTATTTTGTGGTCAGTACGGTATAAAGTTATGTAATACTGTCGAAATTACACCCTCATTGTTATTACAGACGAAATTAATACATAACGTAGATTACAGAAATATTAAATTGATGATAACACTTTGTAAGTCACCGCCATTTAAGTACAGATCTCTAGTAAAGACCAAGCCAATTGCTGTGAGCGCTGGACTATGCATGCGCATACTTGATTAAATGATAAAAAATTACTAATGGCAGCTTATCATGGCCTCATTCTGTCTCATATCCGTTATGGTATTTTAGTATGGGGTAATTCTAGCATGGGTAATATAAATAGGGTTTTTAAAATTCAAAAGAAAGCTATTAGGTGTATGGTGGGAGCTAACCAGCTAACCTCATGCAGGCCACTATTTAAGGAGCTTAAATTGCTTACAGTTCCCTCCCTCTACATTTTTGAGGTGATTATGTACGTAAGGCAAAATAATTTTATGCATAATTTCAATGTTCACAATCATAACACGAAAAACAGGAATGATTATTATGTGGCTAATCACTTCACAAAATTGTTTGAACAAAAACCTACTTATGCAGGGAAAAAATTCATGAATAAATTACCCCAATCTTTAAAGTGTTGTGAGGATTTGAATTCCTTTAAAAAAAATCTGAAAAATTACTTGATCAGTGAAACTTTTTATAGCATACAAGAATTTATTTCTTGATAGTAGTGATACATTGTGTGATTCTTATATGTATTTCAAGTGGTATATCTGACGACATGTCCTATACTCCTCCTGGAGTCTCCAGGGCGCAAAAAAAAAGAAACTTCAATCCCGCATACCCCTCCGACCTACAGTTAGATTTACAGTCAGAGTATTGTTGAGAATTGACAACACCCAGTGTATTTTGTAGCCATGCAGTTCCATTGTTGATTACATACGCTGCACTATTGCAGTGCATACAAGACTATACTAAAGCAAACGCATGTTTTGCCCAGCGCTCTCCTTACGAAAATCAGGCTATATGTAGTGGGACTATCGCCACTGTATATGTAACCGACTCAAGCCATCAGACAAGCTCTACATTTTTACTTAAAGGAATTACCAATGGTTAATTTGCCGCTCTCTAAATGTTTACCCCAGTAAGTTTTCTCAATTATGCCTTTTTTACCAGTTCCGGTTTTGAATGAAACAAAAATTCAAAATCTAACCTAAATATTTCGTTGGTACTTCTTATATGTGCTAAATGTTTTATGTTAAGAATCTATCAATCCTTGGGTATTTCTTGCCACGAAAGAAGTCCATTGCATTTGAATATATCAGTTTCAGAAACTACTCGTCGGGAAAATTTGCTTTATACACTAAATAATCTGCCCATAACAGATAGATGAAGTGTCAAATTATTTACACTCAATTTGTTCGTCGCAGGGCTAAAATAAATATTTCTGTTTCTTATCACATGGTCAGCCAATTAAATGACTGAATCATTTAAGAACAGAAGAGGTAGAGGTGTAAAAACACTAATCACAGTTAATCCCTTATGAAAGTAATGAATTTCGTTATACAACCAGACCTTGTGGTGAATGAAGTGAAGGTATCATTTGCAGAGTAGAAAATATGTGCTTTTCAGCGGGCCCGGTATGCTGATAAGCGTACTTTTCCACTCAGTGAGGAAGGCAATGGTAAACCACCTCACTCCTCGTTTTACTTAGTAAAATCTCTACAGGTTCAAACCAGCCGATTTTGGCTGATGACGTAAACAACACACCAAATAAAAGCTTGTCCTTATTTGCCTTTATTCGTTAGTCGTTAGACAGTTAATTTTTATGGGAATTTGCGCATAATAAACTAGCTTTTAGCCCGTTTTCCGAACGTGAGCTTTGTCTAAAACGTACATAACTTCAATAGGCTTAATATTAAAAAAAATCTCCTGTCACGTATGTTAAAATCACAATTTTCTCGATTGTGGTTTAGGTCATCACCCGAAAGGCTGGTTTGAACCTCTAGAGGCTTTAGTAAGTAAAACTAGGAGTGAAGTGGCCAACCACTGCTGCCTTCCTGAGTGGAAAAGTATGCTTATCAGCATGCCAGGCTCTTTGAAAAGCATCTACTTTCCACCCTCCAAATGATACCTTCACTTCTTTCACCACAGGGTCTGGGTGTATAATGAAATTCATTATTTTCAGAGGAGATAACTGTGATTAGTGTCTTAGAAATACTCCTGTATAGTATTCAGATGAACTGATGTCCCTTAGCCGTGGGAGTGAGAGAATGCATAACGCTCTCACTCGCACAACCCATACCGCGTATGGGTTGTGCCATTCCAATAACATTACTCATTGTTGTGAGCAAGCGTTTATGCATGCAGTAAAACTAAAAATCAAGATAACGACTGTAGTATGTTTTCAGATTTGGATTACAACGGTGAAGACCTTTGAGCGCATGCGTAGTTATGCCATATATCTCCCTCTCACTCGCTCGGCTATGGGACATTAATTCATCTGATACTTATACCTCTACTGTTCTTAAATTCTTCAGTTACGAGTATATAATAGGCTGATCATGTCGTAAGTAACATAACTATTTTTGCAGCCCTGGAACTAGCAGATTGAGTGCAAATAATTCAACACTCCACCTGCCTGTTTTGGGCAAAACACAGCCTTAATAGGTATTAATTAATGTAATTTTGTTTATATTTTTTGTATTTTTATGTATTGTAATTTGTTTTTTGGCAGGTGGAGATGATTTTGGCAGACATATATGTCCACAATGTGGTAACTGCTATTCGTCGATTTCTAGTCAAAAATTCCATTTGAAAAATGAACGTATGATACCTCCTACATTTTATTGTGATGTATGTTCATATAAAACAAAACGGAAACATGATCTTCAGCGTCATATTGCTACAAGACACGCTGATATTAAAAATTTTGTCGATTTTTAATTTAAAATTAACTAAAATCCAGCCTCTTTTAGTTTGCTCCTAATGTAAACAAATAATGACGTCACTGAGCATGCGCATTATATAAAAATGTGTACACGCTGATTAAAAAGTAACAACAAAATACTTTCAAAAGTATTTAAATAACTTACAAAATACTTTTTAATTTTTTTCTAAATGAAATGTTATGCCTACATCATATCATGACTGATGTTTTTAGTACTTTAAGTACTTATAATTTAAAAAATAGTTAAGTTAATAGGAATACGAGATCCATAAAGTCGCGGACTCTAGTGTGCAACCTGTAGTAGGTGGCTCTTGTTTGTTGACAGTAGGAGCTAACTAAGAACGGCTCAACTGTAGTTATTAATACTGTAAAACACTTATTGGGACTTCTTAGTGAGTACGCATCATTCAAAATAAAATATGTATCTAATTATTTCGTTAAGCACATGACAGCATTACTAGATTCATTTTGAATCATTTCTCATTTTCATTCATTTTACTTCATTCATTCATTTCTTCATTTCTCATTCCTTTCATTTCATTTCATTCATTTCTTTTTTTTCATTTTTTGTCATTTATTGATTCATTTTGTTTTTTTTTAATATTTTTTTGTTGATTTTTTTTTGATTTAGGCCTACTTGAAATGAATTTTTATTTAATCCTGTTGTCTCAGTTAAAACCACTACAGTGATTTTGCACGGCTTACGTGTTTGAAAATATTTAATACGATAATATAATAAATGTATAGGCCTACCGGGTATTCCAAGCAATTTGAACCGTAGGGAAATAACATTGATTTTCTTTATTGTGTTTATATTTTCAAAATACAGCTTAAAATATATCAAAACTGATATTTTATTAAAGGTCAAAACATTTTCTAATGATTCCTGATTGAAACAAGTGTTCATTTATTCGTGGGAAGAAAAAAATAATAAACTAATGAAAATCAATGCTATTTCCCTATGGTTCAAATTCCGTGAGACATCGGTACACGATATTTAAAAAAAACAAAGATGTTCAAACCAGCCTTTCGGCTGATGACCTTAACTACAACCAATTCTACGCTCCGGGAATCAGAAAACTCTCAGAATGGTGGGATAAACGTGTTAATGTTAGTGGAAACTATATGTTAAAAAGTAGTGTAAGTTTCATTGTCATTGAATAAATAGTTTTTCTATACATCAATTTGTCTCGTTAATTATTGAACGTCCCTCGTACAAAAAAAGGTATATGACAATCGTGAAAATAATGAAAATACATGAAAGCCCCCTAATGAAATACATTACACATATTAAACATTATTACAACATTTTTTATTTATATTATTTCATGCATGGTAGTTTTGTTAATGAAATTTAAAATTCATGTAATATTCGTTTTTAATTTCATGTTTTTAGTATTTTATGAACTAATAATTTGCCCATAACAGGCAGGTGAAGTGTTAACCCTTTTAGTGCTGTAACAATATTTAAAAGTTTGATCTAAAACTGTTGTTGTTGTTGTTGTAATGTAGGTGATCAGCCTGTAGAGGCTGGTTTGAACCTGTAGAGGTTTTACTAAGTATAACGAGGAGTGAGGTGGTTTACAATTGCTTTCCTCACTGAGTAAAAAATTACGCTTATCAGCATGCCAGGCCCTCTGAAAAACACATATTTTCCACTCTGTAAATGACAACTTCACTTCATTCACCACAGGGTCTGGCTGTATAACAAAATTCATTACTTTCAGAGGAGACAACTCTGATTTGTGTCTTTTGCACCTCTACTTCTTCTGTTCTTAAATGATTCAGTCATTTAATTGGCTGACCATGTGATAAGAAACAGAACTATTTATTTTAGCCCTGCAACGAACAGATTGAGTGTAAACAAATTAACACTTCACCTGTCTGTTATAGGCATGATCTAAAACTATTTAATTTGAATAAGAGTGTACAAAAAAGTGCCAGCCTTAATTTCGAAAACTTGCTGGCTTAAGTCTGGCATTACCAACCAAAATTTCAGTTACAGAAAAATAAAAATTTTTTGTTAAAATTTAATTTGTATTATGTTCAAAAAAAACTATTTGGAACACTTTTTTGCGACTTTAAATAAGTCGCATCGACAGCTTGGTCATTTCAAACTACTGTGGGTTTTGGTACCTTAACGGTGGGTTTAACGTGTTAAAATTTAACGGTGGGTTTAACGTGTTAAAATTGATCCTAGCCGGGAATCAAACCCGGGACCTTTCGCTTTGCAGGCTAGCGCGCTAGTCACTATGTCACGGAGGCAGTATCAAAATACATTATTCCAATAATTTTTGTTTAAAAGTTTTTTTTTGTAAATGTTCGGTAAACCGGATGTTATCACTACGTAAAATATATAGAAGTGCTGTTTTCCGGAGGTTGGTACTGAAAGGGTTAAATTATTTTGCACTCGATGTGCTAGTTTCAGGGCTACAAAAAATACTTCTGTTTTTTTATGACATGGTCAGCCTGAAGCATTTAAGAACAGAAAAGTTAGAGGTATAAATTACACTAGTCAGAGTTATTTCCTCTGAGAGTAATAAATTTCATTATACAGTTAGACCCTGTGGTGAACGAAGTGAAGGTGTCATTTGCAGGGTGGAAAGTAGATGCTTTGCAGAGGGCCTGGCATGCTGTTAAACATAATTTTTCACTCAGTGAGGAAGGAAAATTGTAAACCACCTCACTCCTCGTTTTACTTAGTAAAGCCTCTAGAGGTTCAAACCTTTTGGATGATGACCTTTAAAAAACACCCAAGTAATACTTTATAATTTTAATGTTTTAAACTTTATAACCTGCTAAACATATACTAACTGAAGAGAATCTAATGCAGAAATGGATAATTAATGTCGGAAGGGACAACAAGCAACTGATGTTAGGTAAAATATAGGTATCAGACGAACTAATGTCCCATAGCCGAGCGAGTGAGAGGGAGATATGTGGCGTAACTACGCATGCGCTCAAAGGTCTTAACCTTTATAATCCAAATCTGAAAACATACTACAGTCGTTATCTTGCTTGTTAGTTTACTGCATGCATAAACGCTTGCTCACAACAATGAGTAAAATTACACATACGATAATGTTATTGGAACGGCGTGTATGGCTTGTGCGAGTAAGAGCGTTATGCATTCTCTCACTCCCACGGCTAGGGGACATTAGTTCATCTGAATAGTGTACACTTACCATATTTTTTGTGGTAATAGTCTTAAATGCCCATAACAGACAGGTGGAGTGTCAAATTATTTACACTCAATCTGTTCGTTGCAGGGCTAAAATAAATAGTTCTGTTTCTTATCACATGGTCAGTCAATTAAATGACTGAATCATTTAAGAACAGAAGAGGTAGAGGTGTAAAAGACACTAGTCAGAGTTACCTCCTCTGAAACTAATGAATTTCATTATACAGCCAGACCCTGTGGTGAATGAAGTGAAGGTGTCATTTGCAGAGTGGAAAATATATGCTTTTCAGAGGGCCCGGCATGCTGATAAGCGTACTTTTCCACTCAGTGAGGAAGGCAATGGTAAACCACCTCACTTCTCGTTTTACTTAGTAAAACTTCTAAGAGGTTCAAACCAGCCTTTCGGCTGTTGACCTAAACAACAACAATAGTTTTAAAATTAATTATATGATTTTGTTACTTATCCTGTTATAATTTTTTAATCTGAGTTAAATTTATAAATTTCCACAACCTCAATTGTTGTTAAGGTCATCAGCCAAAAGGCTGGTTTGAACCTCTAGAGGTTTTACTAAGTAAAACGAGGAGTGAGGTGGTTTACCATTGCCACAACTCACTGAATAGAAAAGTATGCTTATCAGCATACCGGGCCCTCTGAAAAGCACATATTTTCCACTCTGCAAATGACACCTTCACTTCATTCACCACAGGGTCTGGCTGTATAGTGAAATTCATTACTTTCAGAGGAGGTAACTCTGACTAGTGTCTTTTACACCTCTACCTCTTCTGTTCTTAAATGATTCAGTCATTTAATTGACTGACCATGTGATACGAAACAGAACTATTTATTTTAGCCCTGCAACGAACAGATTGATTGCAAATAATCTGACACTCCACCTGTTTATTATGGGCAGAACCTCAATTATTGGAATGAATTTGGTAATAGGAATAATGTTTACAAAAATTAATATAAAATTTTACGATAAAAATAATATTTCTTTTTTTTGAAAATAACGCATTATTATTATTATTTTTCTTTTCCAGAAATAATTGTAATTGATAGGGGTGGTAATATTAGACACAAGTGTCCTCAATGTAGTTCCAGTTATTCTTTACTTAGTAATTTGAAAGCGCACATGAAAAATGAATGTATGAAGCCTCCAAGATTTTATTGTTCAATTTGTTCGTTTAAAACTAAACGAAATCATGATCTGAAAAGACATATTTTTAATATGCATAAATTTGTTAGAATGTAATTTGTGATATTTAAAAAAAATTCTTGTAAATTTAATAAAAAAAACATATTTGTCTTATTTGTTTTACAATTATTTTATTCCTGATCGTGTCCTTTTTCCATATAATCGTTGGTAAATCTGGTGTTGCCCATAACAGACAGGTGGAGTGTCAAATTATTTTCACTTAATCTGTTAGTTGCAGGGCTAAAATAAATAGTTCTGTTTCTTATCACATGGTCAGCCAATTAAATGACTGAATCATTTAAGAACAGAAGAGGTAGAGGTGTAAAAGACACTAATCAGAGTTATCTCGTCTGAAAGTAATGGATTTCATTATACAGCCAGACCCTGTGGTGAATGAAGTGAAGGTGTCATTTGCAGAGTGGAAAATATATGCTTTTCAGAAGGCCCGGCATGCTGATAAGTGTACTTTTCCACTCAGTGAGGAAGGCAATGGTAAACCACCTCACTCCTAGATTTCCTTAGTAAAACCTCTACAGGCTCAAACCAGCCTTTTGGCTGATCACCTAAACAACAACAACAAATCTGGTGTGTCTAGGTCAACGATGAGCAGGTTTGGATTAATGTGTAATTTCTTGATTGCATCATTTGTTTACAAATTATTTGTAAAAAATAATTTGTAAAATTTATAAAACTATTATTCTTGATCGTGTCTTGTAAAAAATAATTTGTAAAATTTGTAAAACTATTATTCTTGATCGTGTCTTTTGTCCGAATACTATTCATACCTTGGACAATTAATATTGGCACAAGCAGCTTCGGTGTTTATTTACTCCACTCTTCGCCCCTCACCTTGAAATTACGGTACAATCACAGAAGTATACAATCACTATTGTAATTTGCGACCCACGCACGGTCACTACGCTTTGTTTTCACTGTTGTTATTAATAATCTGTCAGACATAATGATGTGACTAATTTGTTTTCATATTTTTGATTTTCTGTTCATTATAATATTATATTTAGACCAATTTGTTCAGTTAGCTGCGTGCGTCAGTAGAGTATAGTTTAGTGAGTTTTTGCAGTTTAGTTCTTGTAATTTATAATATATAAATTTTTACTGAGACAAATTAAATACATATTTAAAAATGAAATAATTATTTGTATGTTTATACATTGAAATAAGGTTGTAGGTATTTGCGTACATTAAAAGTTGTAGACCTTATTGAAAGAATAGGTTATGGATATACTTTATGTGGAACTGTGTGTACACGTAGAGCAAGAGTTGTGCCAGTTCTAATTGTCCACAGTATACAATAATTCGTTGTTAATCGCGGTTGCTTTTTTCAGCTGTCAAAATATTGTAAAAGTGTAAAAGGTAAAATTATTTTAATAGTTTTTAATTCACTAGTATACTCACTCAGGTTTTTTTTTGCTAGTACACTCAGTACTGCATTCGTCATATTATTTTGAGCTTGGTTTTTGATGGAGTTAGCTACAGGATTGACGGAACGCTTTTTTATGTACTACTACTTGTACGATTATCTGTCCCACACAATCATGCGGTCTTGGGTTCGAACCCCATTCAGGCACGGCAAATTTTCATACGTTACAAAAAATCATTTCATCCTTCACCGTCTGCATGGTAATTGCAGAACAGTCGGACGTTTAACCAAAAAAAAAGTCCCACACAAGCACATTAAAACGACAGTACATACTGTATTTATAAATAAGATTAGTATGATCGATGCCTGGAGAAATAAAAATTGATTTAATGTGCCTTAATGGTTCGAATCCCATTCAGGCACGGCATATTTTCATACGTTACAAAAATCATTTCGTTCTTCACCGTCTGCATTAGCAGTAATTGTAAAACAGTTGGACGTTAAACAAAAAAATTGGTGTGAAACACTCACACAACTTTCTCTTGCCAATGCAAATAATTAACAATATAATCTAACATTAGTAATAAAACATTAGAAATAAAAAAACTAACCTCAGTACACATAACCTAATTTTAATCATGAGTGAAAGACGCAAAATGAAAATCAACTTAAGTTTGGCTTAAAAATACGGAGAATCACTCTTTCACGCTAAACTAGGCTCTGTAGAGAAAAATGATTTAAATAAAAGAGATCTTTTAATAAAAGAGATCTGATTTAAAAGTAGATCTTTTAATTTCCTATAAATTTGTTAGATACACTTTTGTCGTAAAATGCATACTAAGGCCGAAATCTTTATAAAAATCGATTTTTCACACGTTTTCATGAGAAAGAAACAGAAAACCGCTAATTACCGCAAAAGCGTTATACAAAAAAAATGTTTTAAATAAAAGTTATAGGATTTTAAATTCTCTTCAACCTTTTTTTTTTTTTTTTTTTAATTCCTAATCTGTGTACGTTGCAATCTGTTCAATGTAGAACAATAAGCAACCCCATGACCCAATGAGATGAGGATGATATGTATGACGTGTAAATGAAGTGTAGTCTTGTACAGACTCAGGCCGACCATTCCTGAGAGAGTATGGTTAATTGAACCCCAACCATCAAAGTACACCGGTAACCACTGTCTAGCATTTAAATCCGTATAAAAGTAACTACCTTTACTAGGATTTGAACCAGGAACCTTCGTTTCCTAAAATCAGCTGTTAAACAGCTGATTTTGGCGACGACTTTACCTCTAGACCAACCCGGTGGGTTTACAACTTTTATTATATAATTTTTTGCGATAAAATGCCGCAACGTTAAAAAACAGTATTTTTACGTGCAGCCTCACCAAGAATTTCAGTAGCCATGGCGCCTACCCTATCTTGTAGAGCATAAAAAATTTAGTAAACCAGGCGATTTTTTAAAAAAACTCGTAGGACCCGTTTTTGAGAAGATCGCAAAAAAGTGAAAAATGACACGAATAAACTACTACTTCCGGTTGACCGATTTTGATGAAAATATTTGTGTCAGGTCCGGTAGTGGTGTGTAACTTAAGTTTCAAGTTCGTACAATGTTGCATTCTTGAGATATTCTGTGCACACACATATATATATATATACACACACACTCACACCAATCGCTAAAAACATGTTTTTTTGGATTCAGGGGTCTGAAAACGTGTAGATCCGGAGAAAACTCGGTTTCGAAAAATCAACATGAAAACAATACTTTCCTTCCTATATATTCATATAGGCAAGAGAAAGTAAAAATTGTGATCGTATTTTCTGTTATGGGATGAACTCCAAACAATCTATTTCTACGGCTCAATTTAAGCAACAATAAAGCTTCCTTTTTAAAATCCTTTTAGTTTTAGATTAATTTAATAATTTTAGTATAATAAATTGTAGGTGTCGGTCAGTTGTCGTTGTACTGTCACTTGAACGGACTTCAAGTTGCGTTTCCCCGACGACAAAAATGTAGTCGCAGAGCAGTCCGTGAATTTGCGCTAAGCAATTTCTGTAACTAAAATAGTAATAGCTGTAACGCATCCAGTCAATTGCAGAGCGAGTGATTACATCAGTTCCAAAGATAGGTGGAATCAACTATAATTCTCTTAATCTTGTTTACATTTTTCAAAAGATTTATTATAAAAATATATGATTTTTCTCATTTCAATTCTGTGTAAATATTCTATATTTTTATTACTTTTTTTAATAACTATTTAAGCTCTTTTATAATGTATAGTTATTCTTGATTAACTGTTGCAAATTTTCATGAATTGATACTTTTTTGTTTGTTCACAGGTTTTTGTGTGATAATAAGGGATATAGATGGAAGATATGTATGTCCTCAGTGTGGAAATACTTATGGACTTTTATTAAGCTTAAAGTCGCATTTGTACCGTGAGTGTATGAAAGCTGCTAAATTCAAATGTGATCTATGTTCGTATAGAACTAAAAGAAAACAGAATCTTCAAAGGCACAAATATTTAAAACATCTTAGTTTAAAAGATTATATGGATACCATATAAAGTCTAGCCTTTCTTAGTTTGCTCCTACTGTCAACAAATAATAATGTCAGTGAGCATGCTCATTATATAAAAATGTGTCCTCGCTGATTAAAAAGTTACAACAAAATACTTTCCAAAGTATTTTTATAAACGAAATTGTCAGGCGTACATCAAATCATGACTGATATTTTAAGTCCTTATAAAATATAGTTAACTTAATCGAAATACGATATCCATAAGGTGGTGGACCCTAGCGTGCACCCTGTAGTAGCTGGCTTTGATTTGTTTACAGTAGGAGCAAACTTAGGACGGCTGAACTGTAAATGTAAAACATTTATATTTTATTATGTTAATTAGATTGTATTGATTTGTATCAATAAATATTTTATTTTTTTCCAAAAGTTTGTTTTTTCCTGATTGTTTAAAGAGGTTGTTCCGTATTTCTTAGAATTAAAGTAAGAATGAGTCATAGTGGAAAATGTTGGACGGTGAATTCACTTAAATCTGTTCACAATGTTTTTATATTTTATCTCTAATGTGTGTACGTTGCCGTCTGTTCAATTCAGAACAATAAGCAACCTCATGACCCAATGAATTTTTTTTGTTTAACGTCCGACTGTTCTGCAATTACTGCTAATGCAGACGGTGAAAGATGAAATGAATTTTTGTAACATATGAAACTATGCCGTGCCTGAATTGGATTCGAACCCAAGACCGCATAATGAGAGGCGAGCACGTTACCAACGATGATGGATGATTTATGAAATGATTTTAAACAGGCATGGCATGTTAATTTGAAGTATATGAAAGGTGGTCTGCGAAGATTCTATTTTATACTTTAAAAAGTTGTTGATTTTGACGTAATAAAAAGTTTTTTTACAAATTTAAGGAAAAATAACTTTGTAAATATTAATAAAATTTATTAAATAATACTTTACTACGAAAAAATCAAGATATATACGTTAATTTATGAAATATCAACAAAATAACACAACAAAACTACCAAAAATTGACATAACTTCTACGTCAAACCAATCACATGGTTAAAATAAACATCGGTTTGGTCTAGAGGTAAAGTCGTCGCCAAAATCAGCTGTTTAACAGCTGATTTTTGGAGACGAAGGTTCCTGGTTCAAATACTAGTAAAAGTAGTTACTTTTATACGGATTTGAATACTAGACAGTGCCTACTGGTGTACTTTGATGGTTGGGGTTCAATTAACCATACCTCTCAGGAATGGTCGACCTGAGTCTGTACAAGACTACACCTCATTTACACGTCATACACATCATCCTCATCTCATTGGGTCATGGGGTTGCTTATTGTTCTGAATGGAACTGATTGCAACGTACACACATTAGGGATTACTAAAAAATTAAAATTAAAAATAAACTAACTATTTCAAAACAATCCGTAAGAAATAACGCTGAAACGATCAAAATTAATTTTTTTTAAAGCGGCAAAAAATCTTTTTACATACGTAATATGTCGCAGTCACCTAGGCCGGCTAATCTCCGATCTGTAATTCACCCCTTCGGGGCTACCGCCAGACATTACTTCGAAGGGTGTGAATAAATAAAAAAATTTAGAAGAAGTGTGCTTCTCCTGATCTTCTAAAAGTCACTAATGGACGCGTTGTGAAAAACATGTTTGAAATAAAGGTTTTAGGTTTTCTTATGACTTTTGCCCTAAAATCCATACATCATTAAGATTGCAATCTTAAAACAACCATTTTTTGCCATGACACAGTCACCAAGAATTTTAGCAAACAAGGCGCTTACCCTTTCTTGTAGAAAATAAAGAATGTAATTAATTAGGTAATTTAAAAAATAAATTGTAGGAGCTGTTTTTGACAAAATTTCAAAAAGGTGAAAAATCGTAGGAATAAACAAAGACTTCCGATTGACCAATTTTTGATGAAAATGTTCGTGTCCGGTCTTTTAGTCGAATCTAACTTAAGTTGTAAGTTTCAACTTCGTGCGGAATTCCGTTCTTGAGATATTTTGTCCACTCACACCAATCGCTGAAAACATATTTTTAGGTTCAGGTGGCCTGAAAACATGAATTTCCGATGTAAACTCGATATTAAAAAATCGAGAGTAAAACAATACTTTATTTCCCTGTATATTCATGTCAGGCAAGAGAAAGTAAAAAAGCGTGTTATACACCGGCACTTATGGTAATTATCAAAATCTATTATTTTTCCTAAAATACATACATTATTTAGAAATGTTGTTGTTTAGGTCACCAGCTAAAAGGCTGCTTTTTAACCTGTAGAAGCTTTAATTAAGTAAATCGATGAGTGAGGTGGTTCACCATCGCCTTATTCACTAAGTGGAAAAGTATGTTTATCATCATGCCAGGCCCTTTGAAAAGCATCTACATTCCATAAATGAAACCTTCAGTTTATTCACTACAGGGTCTGGCTGTATAATGAAATTTATTACTTTCATATGAGATAACTCTGACTAGTGTCTTTAACACCTCTACCTCTTCTGTTCTTAAATGATTCAGTCATTTAATTGGCTGAGCATGTGATAAGAAACTGAACTATTTATTTTAGCCCAGCAAATAACAGATTGATTGCAAATAATCTGACACTCCATCTGTCTGTTATGGGCAGACAGTAATATTATCATTATTTATTTAAAGTCGCATCGACAGCTTGGTCATTAGCGACTACTGTGGGTCATGGAACGTTAAGTTTTGACTTGAAATACAATAATATTATTTTTAAGTAAATATTGTATTATTTATTTGTATAAGATATTTATTTTTGTTATTATCATTTTCAGATTCATACAACGAACACATGTATAACCAAGGAAGACATTTTTGTCCCTACTGTGGAAGAAATTATGCACACTATCGTAATTTAAAAAGACATCTGAAGTTTGAATGCGTAACACCGCCACAATTTCATTGTACACATTGTCCGTACAAATCGAAAAGAAAGCATGACCTACAAAAACATTTAATCAGACACTGTGATGAGAAACAGTTCAATAGTTTATTTAATTTACATTAGTTTTAATATAGTTTGTAGGAAATCATACTGCCCGTTCCCAAGCTTTGTGCAGCTGAGAGGTATGCATTACGTCACTACTACTGTAAAACATTGCGTTAGTAGTAGTAACGGTTTACTTGTATTATGTTTGTAGTCGTCAAGGATACTATCCCAACTACATATATTCTGTGTCGCTGTCTACACCGAATAGTTAAAACAACACGCACGTATGTCACGCACTAGGGAGCCTACTCCCTAGCGAAGAGCAATGAGATGATTAGTACAGTGTTATGACGTAGCAGTAGTCGGGTACTTCGTCTGTCCCCTTCATCTCGCAGCTGCACAAAGCTCAGATTCATACAGTACAGGAAATTCGTAACTCAGTTAAATTATTTTGTTATCCCAAAAATTAGATACATAATTTCTAGTAGATTTAGTTGTTAGTAGTGGCGGCTCGTGTCTTCAAAAAATAGGTAAACTGCAAAAAAACCGAGAACAACTAGTTGACTAATTTATTCGCGGTAATCCCGGGAGTAAAACAGTGTAAAATACACATATAACCATTGTGCATAGTCACTTGAGTCACTAGTTTGCCCTTGTTTGCAACGAGGGGTAAAGGGGGCATCAGTGCGCATGCCCGACTGCTTCAATTTCAGTACGACAAACATAACAACTTATACTATACCCAGAGCATATACAATCTATCGCGGAACCTTTTGTAGGTTAACTGTACGAATATAACTGTTTGTTACCGTAAACAGAAATGTCGGTTTCTCGAAAACGTGGTTGAACTATTCACAGTGCTGAACGATATCTAATTTGCAATGTAATAAAATGTTGTGAAGTTGAAGCTAAACAAAAATGCCTATCAGTGCCTCTTAACAAAAGCCGTGAACGAGCGGCTAACTACTATAATGTTTCTCTTTCCGCAATTCGAAAAATAAAGAAGGAAAGGACGTGAAGAAGCTATTCTTTAACAGTTTTGTTGACATCTGGTAAAAAAAGGAAACCGGTTAGTTATATACTAGAGAGACTGATAATGTAAAGCCAATGACAGCAATAGTAAAGAAGGCAGTTCATCCGTAATTACAGTAAATCAAACATTTCTAGTCTGTAATTAAGGTATAGGCAATATTACAGGTCACATTTATTTCTTAGGTATAAGGTTTATGAACTGCCCATAACAGACAGGTGGAGGTTAAATTATTTACACTCAATCTGTTCGTTGCCGGGCTAAAATAAATAGTTCTGTTTCTTATCACATGGTCAGCCAATTAAATGAATGAATCATTTAAGAACAGAAGAGGTAGCGGTGTAAAAGACACCAATCAGAGTTATCTCCTCTGAAAGTAATGAATTTCATTATACAGCCCAGACCCTGTGGTGAATGAAGTGAAGGTGTCATTTACGGAGTGGAAAATGTGTGCTTTACAGAGGGCCCGGCATGCTGTTAAATGTACTTTTCCGTTCAGTGAGTTGTGGCAATGGTAAACCACCTCACTCCTCGTTTTACTTAGTAAAACCTCTACAGGTTCAAACCAGCCTACAGGCTGATGACCTAAACAACAACAAGGTTTATGAAGAAAATATTTTCTCGGAATAAACCACAGCTTACAAAATGTATCTACAAATTGTACGGTAGTGAAATGTACGAGCAGTGTCTCATTGTTGAGGTTGGCAGCACTGTCATAATTTCACTTCCCTTCCTCACACCCCATACATACTCAAAAGGCAATCTCGTGACTTCAGTATCTATACAAGTAATGGTGTTCTAAGTTAGTCCGATCCGGGCGGGCGCATCGCAGCACACCAAAAAGCCCGGATGCAGCTAGGACACCATCACTTGTATAAAGGTGACCAACTACGGTGGCATGCGGGCCGCACATGCGCAGTAAGTAGATCCCCCACCACGGCGCCGTAGCCTGTCGACTGAAGATACAGGCTGCCTCTAAAGTAGTACTCATTACTCGTTTTGTTGTGTACGTGCGGTTATCGTTTTAACATTTGTGTCGCTGTCGAAAGCCGATTAGTTACGCGCGCACAAAATTAGGGGGAGAATGTCTGCAATTCAATTTTGGGTAATAGGCAATAAGTTTTTTTTTAAACGATGTACCCATACGTTTTGACAGGCCCTAAAGATAGGGACGTCATACCCTCTTTCTGTTATATTCACTATGCGGTTCTTTTTGTTAAAATTTCATACAACTGATATTTTGCGTGTGTAGTTGATTTCTAAAAATAGATGTATGTTTGGTATACAGTTCACAACTATAAAAAATGATTCAGCTTCTTGGAATACTAACAGGAAGGAGACACCAGACACGATGATCTATCTTTGACTTCCCTTCAAAAAACGATTTTTTCAAGCTCGTTGTTTCTGTTTCTTCCCAACAAATATCGAATTACAGATAAAATTTTGTATTTTATAACAAAATAATAAAACGCGTAATTTGTCGTCCTTGAAAAGAAGTTATATTAGCCTACGTGATACGCAAAAATGCGATGAGATTTAAACATCTAACTTTGTACGAGCGTATCTTATCTAAATATCAGAGTATAATAATAACAACATTTATAGTGTAATAAAATAAGATTCATTAGGAAGCGAAAGTAATTTTTCAGAATTTTTTGATCAAAAATGAGCTTGTTAGAGTGTAGTGAACGAAACTGGCCGGCAGAGTGCCCTAGCGTATCGCGTATTGTCTCTATTGCGCTTGAACACCGTGCACTGATTGAAATGAGTTGAGGGGAAAGGCAAACGCAACACATTCTCTCTCTGTCCCGGTACCCTCCCTCCCTACATGCCACCGTAGTTGGCGAACATTATACCTACATATTTCATCCTAAACGACCATCGCCGCATTTCACGCTCTGCAAAAGCCGGATGCAGCTACGACACGGCCTAACTGTTCTCTTGGGCATTTATTATGTATATTAAGTCCATTGCAAGGGCTATTTAAATACATTTAAAAGCGCTCCAAGCAGATACAATAATTTTATTTACTTTTTTACACTACACTTCATTTTTTTTTTTTTTACCGTTAGGACCACTAGGGATCACGATACAACTTCAAATCATTTCTCTCTGTTCTTCCTCCGTTCAGCCCAAATTGCCTTCATTCCCTCGCTGAATCTCTTGATCCTCTCCTGAGGCCATGCTGTTCCAGTCCTCGGAGGTCTGTGTCCTCCCTGGAACTCTTTGATGCTTCGTATTTGGCTTCTGTATTTGTTTCTATCTAAGATGTCTCGTGTTGTAATGTGGTTCAGTTGTAGGTCTTTTGCTATTTCTCGGAACCATGCCCTCTGTTGTTTTCCTGTTATGACAGAAATCAAATACTTTCTTAGTGAGTCTGTAGGGATCCATTCTGTGCAGGTGTCCAAAAAAGAGCAGTCTTCTTTTCTTCATTGTTGCCAATATTGTCTTAGTATATTGATGTATACTTCTTCATTTTATTGTAATACAGAAATTATTATAACAGAAATGTGTTTTTTTTGTGATTGAAATAATGTGGATACTATCCAGGGCATGGTGAAGAGGCTCTTCATCTACTTCACCTGAATAAACCACCCCTTATGATTAAATGTTCTGTTTATATAATCAGCATACTAAAACCATCTACCCTGTTCCAACATCAATTTTGTGTTCTCGTATAGGGCTAATTTTAGACCACGTCAGGCGACTTTGGACGTTTCTAGAAGCTCTTTTTGTAGCCCACATTCTCAGCATTCGTTCACTGTACGCTTTTCTCCTTTCTTCTGTCCACCCGGTGTTCTGTTTTTGCTCATCATGGAAACCCTTAAAGTCCGTAATTAGTTATCTGAATTCGAAATTTTCGTGGTTTATTCTGATTTTCTCAATAACCTTTCAGATTTTTTTAAACCTTTAACTCGACACCTTACGTCTATTGTTTTTGCCTTGTATCCGTATTATTAAGCCAAACTAAGGTTGGTTTTTATTTTGCATCATTCACTCATTAAAATTAGATTATGTATTTTGAAGTTAGTTTTTTATTTATTTCTAATGTTTCATTCCTAAAGTTAGGTTATTTTGTTAATCATTTGCGTTGGCAAGAGAAAGTTCTGTTGAGTGTTTCACAACATATTTCTTTTCTAATATAGTCTTAAGATTTCAGTTTTTCAATTGTTAAAAAATCTGTTACATCTTGTATAGCAATAACATTTGTTGAACTTTACTGTTTTCTTCTTTATTGTTAATAAATTTCTATTTTTATAATATCAGTGGTTTTTTTTAAGTAATAATTCTGTTATACAAAGTAATCTTGCCCGTAACATATCACCGATAGAGTGTTAAGTTATTTGCTCTCGATCTCGTAGTTGCAGGGCTACAAAAAATATTTCTGTATCTTATCACATGGTCAGCCAATTATTTGATTGAAGTATTTAACAACAGAAGAGGTAGAGGTGTAAAAGACACTAGTCACAGTTATCTCCTCTGAGAGTAATGAATTTCATCATTATACATTTAAACCCTGTGATGAATGAAGTGAAGGTGTTATTTGCAGAGTGGAAAGTAGATACCTTTCAGAGGCCCTGTTATGCTGATAAGCATACTTTTCAACTCGGTGAGAAAGGCAATTGTAAACCACCTCACTCCTCGTTTTACTTAGTAAAGCCTCTAGAGGTTAAGATTATCCTTTGGGGGTGATGACCTAAACAACAACGAACTTACTATAAACATGCATATTGGATGAGAAATTTTAACCCAGTTTTCTCGAGTTTTTTTGAAAAATGTTTTCTGAAAAATCTTTTATAGTCAAACGTTTTAAATTCAGTATTACGTACCTAGGGGAGAAAAAGATGTAATACAGTATTCAGATGAACTCAAGTCCCCTAGCCGTGGGAGTGAGAGAATGCATAACGCTCTCAGTCGCACAAGCCATACGCGCCATTCCAATAACACTGTTTAATTTTACTCATTGTTGTGAGCAAGCGTTTATGCACGCAGTAAACTAACAAGCAAGATAACGACTGTAGTATGTTTTCAGATTTGGATTACAATTTTTAAATATCATTATCATTTTCTATATCCGTCCGTGCATCACACCCAGATGTTAGAAACTAAAGTTCAGTCTTTCTTAGTTTGTTCCTACTGTCAACAAATAATGACGTCATCGAGCATGCGCATTATATAAAAATGTGTACACGCTGATTAAAAAGTAATAGCAAAATACTTTAAAAAGTATTTTTATGAATGAAATTGTTAGGCCTACATCAAATCATGACTGATATAAAATATCAGTCATGAAAGTACTAAAAAAGTATTTTATGTAGGCCTACTTATAATTTAAAACATAGTTAACTTAATCGGAATACGATATCCATAACGTCGTGGACCCTAGCGTGCACCCTGTAGTAGCTGGCTTTGGTTTGTTTACAGTAGGAGCAAACTTAGGATGGCTGAACCGTACAAGAGAAACGGTAATAGCGACAAACGGTTTTTGAATTCGTAATCTACATAAAAAGTTAGTAGGCCTAGATCGGGTTTGAAGTTTGGGTTTTACCCGGAAGTGGCCCAAAACCGGAAGTCAAGAAATCAGAGTCGGGATTTGAGAACAAAAATTTTGTCATCCGATTTCTCTAAGAGTAACTACAGAAATTACTAATGGTTTTTTGCCGCAAGTCAAAGATAAGCCTTTTTTGAAAATCGTTACCAGCTATGAGACACGTCGTCTCACGAAAGGGATTTTTACTTTCTCTTGCCTATATGAATATATAGGAAGGAAAGTATTGTTTTCATGTAGATTTTTCGAAATCGAGTTTTCAATGGATCTATACGTTTTCAGACCCCCTGAGCCCAAAAAACATGTTTTTAGCGATTGGTCTGTGTGTGTGTGTGTGTGTGTGTGTGTGTGTGTGTGTGTGTGTGTGTGTGTGTGTGTGTGTGTGTGTGTGTGTGTGTGTGTGTGTGTGTGTGTGTGTGTGTGTGTGTGAGTGTGTGTGTGTGTGTGTGTGTGTGTGTATGTGTGTGTGTGTGTGTGTGTGTGCGCGCGTGTGTATACAAAATATCTCAAGAACGGAACGTTGTACGAACTTGAAACTTAAGTTACATACCCTTACCAGACCCGACACGAACATTTTCATCAAAATCGGTCAACCGGAAGTAGTAGTTTATTCGTATAATTTTTCACTTTTTTGCGATTTTCTCAAAAACTGGTCCTACGATTTTTTTAAAAATCGCCTGGTTTACTACATTTTTTATGCTCTACAAGATAGGGTAGGCGCCATGTTTGCTGAAATTCTGCGTGAGGCTGTTTTTACGTAAAAACATTTTCTTTTTAAGATTGCGGCTTTAATGTGCATTTTAGCGCAAAACGTTATATAATAAAAGTTGTAGAGAATGTACAATTGTACAACTTTTATTTCAAACATTTTTTTGTATAACGCTTAGTTTAGCGGTAATCAGCGATTTTCTGTTTTTTTCTCACGAAAATGTGTGAAAAATTCATTTTTTTAACATTTCGGCCTTAGTATGCATTTTACGACAAAAGTGTTTATAATTAAATTTATAGAAAATTAAAAGATCTACAACTTTTATTTAGAGCATTTTTCTCTACGAGCCTAGTTTAGAGAGAAAGAGTGATTTTCCGTATTTGTAAGCCAAACTGAGGTTGATTTTCATTTTGCGTATTTCACTCATGATTAAAATAAGGTTATGTTCATTGAGGTTAGTTTCTTTGGTTATTTCTAATGTTTTATTACTAATGTTAGGTTATATTGTTAAATATTTGCATTGGCAAGAGAAAGTTGTGTGAGTGTTTCACACCAGATTTTTTATTTATATTATTAATTAATTAATTATAATATAACACTGGGTTGTGGTTTTTACTAACAATAGAATAATTTATAATTTATTTTACTACTGAATAATGAAATAATTTTACTTTTGTTTCATTACAGGGGGTCCATTCGTTTGTGAAAAATGTGGAACCAGTTACATAGGTCGATCTGACCTGATCCAACATTCTTTAATGGAGTGCGTTAAACCACCTGAGTTTTACTGCAACATTTGTCAATATAAAACAAAAAGGAAATTCAACCTTCAGAGACATACAGCTACTAAACATAGTGACTTATTAAAAATGTGGATCGTAAATGATTGTTTTATTAATAAATGAACTACAGAGTGATTTTTTAGTCCTGTTACCCAATTGTTAATGTCTGGTAATATTTTTCTAAAAAAATAAATTTTGTTTTGACACTAAGTTGGTAGCCCTACTCAACCAGTATGGATATGGCAGTGTGAGTTGATTCTACTTGAGCTGTGTAAAATTTTGTGCCATTTCCGGTCGTGCTACGAACAGAATGTCTTTTATCCTAAAACAATCTCTTGTTTAAATCTATAGGCTGAAGCTCTAGAACTAATCGTATGTGATACGGATACAATTTCAATTTTTTAGCAGCTTTCTGAGCACTCGAACATGACAAATCAACATGCGAGGAAAGTTTTTGTAAACTTTTCCATGGAGAATTGAGCAATCTTGTTTTCACATTCTCTTAACGTCATCTGTCAAGAGAGTTGGTCGACCACTACGTTTTCTGCTGCAAACAATACCTGCCTCTAAAAATCAGTTAGTCAGCCAAGAAATTGACTAGAATAGAGTGGAGGAACACCAAAAAATTTAATTTGAAATGATTCTTTTACACTCGCATACGATTTTGTAGCAAAATATTGTTGAAGAATGAAAACCCGTTGTTCTAGGGTAAAAGACATTCTGTTCGTAACACAACTGGAAACAGCACAAAATTTTACGCAACTCAAGGAGAATCAACTCAAACTGTCGTATCTATACTGGTTGAGTAGGGCTACCAACTTTGTGTCACAAAACAAAATATCCCTTTCTTAGAAAAAAATTACCAGACATTAACAATTGGGTAACAGGACTAAAAAATCACCCGGTATTTTTGGTTTAGATCATATTTTTGAGTCAACACTACAAAAACGTCTCACGTTTTATTTACCCTGCGTAAACGTGTTTTTCCTCCTTTGTTTCTTTATGACACTCAACTTCACACTTCTGAATCTGTCCGTTATCTAGGTTTATATCTAGATAAGAGGCTCACATGGAATGTACACGTAAATAAAACGAGAAAGGCACTCCAGGACAGATTCAAACAGTTGTACAGACTTCCTTCACGCAATTCCAAGTTACCAACTACGTCTAAATTAACCATTTACAACTCCTACCTTCGACCAATATGGAGCTATGCCAGTCAGCTTTACTGCTGTGCAAAACCATCGGTATTGGCAAAGATTCAGCGTTTCCAATCAAAGCTTTTACGGAGGATAGTTAACGCCCCCTATTATGTAACCAATAAAACGCTACACTCAGACCTAAACGTACCCTACATAAATGACGTTTTCTTAAAACTATATATAAAATTTAGGAAGAAACTCGTGAACCACCATAACCCGTTGATCTCAAACCTGGCTACGCAGACTCTCCCAAACAATCCAATAAGACGTCTGAAACGTCGATGGAGCCGGGACCTCATCTACTAACGTAGTACTGTAATTGACTATCCATTTCAATGTTCTAAATGCTGCACTTAATGCTACACTTGTCTATTCACGTCGGAGTTCTGTCACTGGACTGTGTCTCCACTCACGTTTGTATACCATGTTAATTTTTCTCAAATTTTGTGATATCACATTCACTGATTGTTTCTAACAGATTGTAAATTTCATAAATAGAAAAAAAACATCATATTTTTTAAACAACTTCTTCTTATTCTTCTTCACTACAGGGTTTAGGCGAATCGCCTGTTCCGGTCTCAAAGTTTTTTTTTGAAATTTTCTTTTAAGGACAACTACCATCTTTTCCTGGGTCTTCCAATATCTAATCGGCCAACCGGCCTATACCTCCACACTTCCTTAGGTATACGCCCATCAGGCATTCTTTCCAAAAATGTGCCAGCCATATCTGCCTGTTTTCTATTATTCGGTCTTCTAACTTGAAGATGTTCAATTCCTTACGCACATCTTCATTATATAATCTATCCACTCTTGTGCAGCCCTTTACTGACCTTAAAAAATTCATTTCCGATGCCTGAATTTTCCTTAATTGTTTCCGACTCTTCACCCATGTTTCTGAACCATACAGTAATGTTGGTATTGTCATCACCTTTCAATCGCGTCTCCTTCCTAGTTTTCTTGGAGAGCGCTCGTCGAATGGTTCCACACACCGACTGGAACTTACTAAGTTTGTAGTCAATGTCTGTATCTATGTCATAAGTGATGTCGCAACCAAGATATCGGAAATGGGACACTTTTTCAATATTTTTATTGTGAACAGATATTTTCGTACGTACTCTGGGTATTTACCCCCAGAAGGCCATGGATTTTGTTTTTTCTAAGGAAATCTTCATATTGTAGGCTGCACAAACCTTTTCTAGTTGGAATATAGATCTCTGCAGAGCTTCCTCACTTTCCTAAATTATTACTTGATCATCAGCAAATAGTAGGGTATTCAAGTTCACCATCTCTCCCACAGCAATTCCCATCTTTACCTGTGTTTTCCATCATCTAACCATGTCATCTTTATAAATATTGAAAAGTGTATGAGACATACTACAGCCTTGGCGCATTAAACAACTGTAAACGAATAATTTTAAATTGATGCTTCTTTTATAACCATGTGTTGTTTAGGCGATCAGCTGAAAGGCTGGTTAGAACCTCTAGAGGTTTTACTAAGTAAAACGAAAAGTAAGGTAGTTTACAATTGCCTTTCTTACTGAGTATGCTTATCAGCATACCAGGCACTCTGAAAAGCATCTATTTTCCACCCTGCAAATTACACCTTCACTTCATTCACCACAGGATCTGGCTGTATAATGAAATTCATTATTTTCAGAGGAGATAACTTTAACTAGTGTCTTTTACACCTCTACCTCTTCTGTTCTTAAGTGTTTCAGTCGTATAATTGGTTGACCATGTGATAAGAAACACATCTATTTTTTGTAGCTCTGGAACTAACAGATCGAGTGTAAATAATTTTACACTCCTCCTCCCTGTTATAAGTAAGTGTTTTATTTAAGTTTATGATACCCACCGGGTTGGTCTAGTGGTAAAGCAGTCGCCGTGAATCTCCTGTTTAGCTGCTGATTCAGAGACGAATGTTCCTGGTTCAAATCCTGGTATAGGTAGTTACTTTTATACAAATTTGAATAGTAGACGGTGGTTACCGGTGTACTTTAATAGTTGGGGTTCAATTAACCATACTCTCTGAGTCTGTGCAAGACTACACCTTATTTACACGTCATACACATCAACCTCATCTGATTGGGTCATAGGGTTGCTTATTGTTCTTAAATTGAACAGATTTCAACGTACACACATTAGGGATTAAAGAATTGTAAGTTTACTTACAAGCTTAACTGTGGTTCTTTTATGAAGGCATCTTCTTCTTCAGTTGCCTATCCGTTCCGGATATTGGCGGCCATCATAGCAATTTTTACTTTGTTCGTTGCACTGCTAAATAGTTCTTCCAAAATCAGGTTCTCAGATTTCGAAGCAACGACACCCTTCTTCTGCCAGATCCTTCTTTCAATATAATATTACTTTCTCTTGCCTATATAAATATATAGGAAAAAACATGTTTTTAGCGATTGGTCTGTGTGTGTGTGTATACAAAATATCTCAAGAACGGAACATCGTACGAACTTGAAACTTGAAACTTAAGTTACATACCACTACCGGACCCGACACGAACATTTTCATCAAAATCGGTCAACCGGAAGTGGTAGTTTATTCGTGTAATTTTTCACTTTTTTGTGATTTTCTCAAAAACTGGTCCTACGATTTTTTTAAAAATCGCCTGGTTTACTACATTTTTTATTCTCTACAAGATAGGGTAGGCGCCATGTTTGCTAAAATTCTGGGTGAGGCTGTTATCACGTAAAAACATAGTTTTTTTAAGATTACGGCTTTAATATGCAATTTAGCGCAAAAATTTATATAGTAAAAGTTGTAGAGAATTTAAAAACCTACAACTTTCATTTCAAACATTTTTTTTTTGTATGACGCTTAGTTTAGCGGTAATTTGCGATTTTCTGTTTTTTTCTCACGAAAACGTGAGAAAAATCGATTTTTTTAACATTTCGGCCTTAGTATGCATTTTACGACAAAAATGTATAAAATAAAATTTATAGGAAATTAAGAGTTCTACAACTTTTATTTAAGCATTTTTTTGTACAGTGCTTAGTTTAGCGTGAATGAGCGATTTTCCGTATTTTTAAGCCAAACTGAGGTCGATTTTAATTTTGCGTTTTTCACTAATATTTTTTGGGGTTAGTTTTTTGTTCATTTCTAATGTTTTATTACTAATGTTAGGTTTATTGTTAATTATTTGCATTGGCAAGAGAAAGTTTTGTGAGTGTTTTACACCAGATTTTTTTTCATGCGGAATAGTTTGTAGTAATGAATATCGTGAGTCGATCCCGCATGATTTATCAATAATATTGGAGCTTCCTACACTTGGTGGTGAAAATGACCTCCATGTCTTTTTGTATTCTCGTGAGAACCTCTATGTTTGACATCCGAGCAGTCAATGAGACCCTCAACATTCGGTCCTGAATTCTTACACTGTATTGGAGCACAGAAAAGACGTAACATCTCAGATGCTTCATTTCTGTTGGAAGAATAAATTGTGCCTCTTGAAAATAGGACACATTTTATTTAACACTCCTCTTACCTTACCTATACGACATTTTATTTCCTGTGTATCGTCCTAATGCTTGTTCATTATGATTCCCAGGTAACAATACTGTTGCTCTCTCTTTCTCTCTCCCCACTTTTGCCGGCCGCATTGGCGTAGTTGGTAACGTGCTCGCCTCTCATCATGCGGTCTTGGGTTCGAATCCCATTCAGGCACGGCATATTTTCATACGTTGCAAAAATCATTTCATCCTTCACCGTCTGCATTAGCAGCAATTGCAGAATAGTCGGACGTTAAACCAAAAACAAAAATCTCTCCCACTTTCCCCCTTCTATCCCTCTTTTCCTCTCTCTCTCTCTCTCTCTCACTCACTCTCTAACTCTATCTATCCGGGTCTGGTTGTGTAATGGTAAGCTCCATTCTCATGCTCTCTGCTAATTATTATGCACATTGACGATTATATTTGAGGTCAAAATTTTCAAAATCATTTTTTTCTCCAACACAACTAAATATTTTTAAAAATCATACATTCAGTTGAAATATCATAACAACCTCTACAAATCCAAAAAATTTCATTGTTTTATCTTTTATGGGAGCTGAGAAACGTGCACGTGAATATTAAAAAAGAAAGTTTTGAGAAAAACGGATTTAAAATTGTCCAATAAAATTATATTATCTTTCTTATTAAACATACGATAACAAAATAAACCATAAAAACATATTTCTACACTACCTACAAATTAAATTTAAAGCTGGAATTTCATACAATATTGCAAGGTTAAAAGAGAAAATCGAAAATTTTTATGATTTTTGGATCCACAGTCCCTTTAACTGCCCATAACAGACAGGTGGAGTGTCAAATTATTTACACTCAATCTGTTCGTTGCAGGGCTAAAATAAATAGTTCTGTTTCTTATCACATGGTCAGTCAATTAAATGACTTAATCATTTAAGAACAGAAGAGGTAGAGGTGTAAAAGAAACTAATCAGAGTTATCTTCTCTGAAAGTAATGAATTTCATTGTACAGCCAGACCCTGTGGTGAATGAATTGAAGTTGTCATTTACAGAGTGGAAAATATGTGCTTTTCAGAGGGCCCGGCATGCTGATAAGCATACTTTTCCACTCAGTGAGGAAGGCAATGGTAAACCACCTCACTCCTCGTTTTACTTAGTAAAACCTCTAAGAGGTTCAAACCAGCCTTTCGGCTGTTGACCTAAACAACAGTCCCTTTAAGCAAGATGTCCTCTTCCACATAATGCAGGGACATTTGTAGACATGTCAATTAAATATATTTTATTTTATTTATTTCCTTTATTACTCCTCCAAAAGAGCAAAGCCCGTGCTTTGAGGAGGATTGCGCTAATTACAAAAAATACATAGTACAAAATAAACTACAATAAAACAATAATAGCCCTGATAAAAAAACATAAAGAAAAAAACATTTAATAACAATCCTACATCACTCTAATAAAAAAATAAGGTATTACATGATAATAATGTTGTTGTTTAGGTCATCAACCGAAAAGCTGGTTTGAACCTGTAGAGGTTTTACTAAGTATAATGAGGAGTGAGGTGGTTTACAATTACCTTCCTCACTGAATAGAAAAGTAACGCTTATTAGCATGCCGGGCCCTCTGAAAAGCACATATTTTCCACTCTGCAAATGACACCTTCACTTCATTCACCACAGGGTCTGGCTTTATAATGAAATCCATTACTTACAGAGGAGATAACTCTGATTAGTGTCTTTTACATCTCTACCTCTTCTGTTCTTAAATGATTCAGTCATATAATTGGCTGACCATGTGATAAGAAACAGAATTATTTATTTTAGCCCAACAACGAACAGATTGAGTGTAAATAATTTGACTCTCCACCTGTCTGTTATGGGCAGATAATAATAATAATAATAATAATAAGAAGAAAAAATGATCAAAATAACATTAAAGAACACGTCAGTATAAAATTTAAAATAAAAATAATTTTAAAAAAACAGACGGAACACAAATGTAAATAAAAATGAAAACTTATAACAAAACTAAAATGTTAAAAATGGTAAAACAAACATCAGCAAAGTTATGACATAAATAGCCTAAGACAAAAAACCTCACCAATTTACTTACATTATTATAGAGAAAAAAAATTAAAACAAAATTTAGCCTTAACTACCACCCTTAAATTTAACTATTTTTTCATCCACAAATGCAACACAGAATACAATAATACTAGCGCAATAGCAGAAACAAAAAATTATTATAAATATATTACATATACAGGGTGATTCACGAAGATATGCAGAAACTTTTGGAGCTCATTGTACGTGTAAAAATAATGAAAAAAGTTTATATATAAACATGGGTCCGGAAATGCTTTGTTTCCGAGTTACGGCTAGCGAAAGTTCCGCCCGGATTTCAGCTCACCAGGTGAAATGAGATCTTCCTGAAATTCTGGTAAGATGATTAAGGGGCGAATTTAATCATTTCTCATGGTTTTTGATCCGATAAATTGAATAAAACAGGTCCTAGAATTGTAAGTTAAATAGTTTTTAAGAAAACCAGTCACAAATGCAAAAAATGGAGTGAAAACACATTTTTTTCATCTTTGGGCAAGAATAACTTTGCTATTTCACCAAGAAACAGTTAAAAATTTTGAATAAAACATGTAGAAAATTTTATTCTGAACAAACCGGTGTAAATAAAGTACACAGAAAGCGAAAAGATGTTTGATAAAATGAATTTTTATTCAGAACAGTACAAAGTAAAATTAACCGGAAAAACAAAGATGAAAAAGTGTCTATTTTTCACTCCATTTTTTGCATTTGACAGTGTTTTACTCAAAAACTATTTAACTTACAGTTCTGGGACCTGTTTTATTCAATTTATCAGGTCAAAAACCATAAGAAACGATTGAATTCGCCCCTTAATCTACCTTACCAGAATTTCAGGAAGACCTCATTTCACCGGGTGAGCTAAAATCCGGGCGAAATGTTTCGCTAGCCGTAACTCGGTAACGAACCATTTCCACACCCATGTTTATATAAACTTTTTTCATTATTTTTACATGTACAACGGGCTCCCAAAGTTTCTGTATATCTTTGTGAATCACCCTGTATAACTAAAACTACTACTAGTATAGTAGTATAGCGTATTGTATTAGGTTATACCGGGTTCGATTACCCGATTAAATAAGAAACTTTTATCGTCAGTTCCACGTCGTTTACTGACGTAATATACCCTTAATAATTCAAATATTTATGGGTACTTTTTAAGTAAAGCTAAAATTATTTTTTGTAATTTTTCTTATAATCCACAATATTTATTTTTGTATTTTAGGTTCGGACCAAGCCGACAATATAATCGTTATGAATAACAGATACATTTGTCGCCAGTGCGGTACCAGTTATGCACATCTGTATAATTTAAAGACTCATTTGAAACACGAATGTATGAAACCTCCTAGATTCTACTGTGAATATTGTACTTACAAGACAAAACGAAAAAGAGATCTTCGTAGACATATGTTTATGAGACATTGCGAATTATTTAATTTAGCTAGAAATTCATTGTAGTTCATTCTTTATTCAATTCACAAAAATTGAATTTATATTTGTACGAACTATTTTTCATATTTTTCGATGTAGATTCATCTTTTGAAATATTATCTTTTCTTCGTGAATCACCCGGTGTGTAAAAAAGGGTATAAAAAAGAAGAAAAGTAAGGATGGAAACAGGGAACAGGGGAAGGGGTTCTTAAGGTGAGACTGTATGATGATTTTACAGTAAGTTTCAATTTTTGGTTTATTTTATATTTTTCAATAGTTCAGTTCAGACCTAGATCTACCAGAAAACCATTAATTACGTCAAAAATTAATTTTAATGGAAAAATTAAGTTTTTAGCAGTTTTACCCAGAAAAATTATCATGTCACCAAGAACGAATATTTTTCATAATTTTATACTGAGCGTTTTAGAGCAAAGGGAATTTTAGTTCTTAAAATATCTGCGTTATTTTTTAAAATATTCTCAGCTGTTGGTTCAGATTTCTAACCAACTGTTGATGGGAAATTTACTTGTTTGTGTACACTTTGTTTTTGATTTGTGCCTTTTTATTTTTGCCTGTTCTCGTAAATTTAGATTTTAAAATTCAGGTACATTTTTCTCGTAAACCATTAAACCTAGAAAGCTGAAATTTTTACCAGCTATTCATCTCATATATGCACACATATCTGCACTTTTATGACTTCCTCAGATGCTCCAAAAATTAGCAATATACAAAAAATTTTTTTTTTATTCCTAATTTGTGTACGTTGCAATCTGTTCAATTTAGAACAATAAGCAACCCCATGACCCAATGATGAGGATGATTTGTATGACGTGTAAATGAGGTGTAGTCTTGTACAGACCCAGGTCGACCATTCCTGAGAGAGTATGGTTAATTAAACCCCAACCATCAAAGTACACCGGTAACCACTGTCTAGTATTCAAATCCGTATAAAAGTAACTATCTTTACTAGGATTTGAACCAGGAACCTTCGTCTCCGAAAATCAGCTGTTAAACAGCTGATTTTGGCGACGACTTTACCTCTAGACCAACCCGGTGGGTTAAATATACAAAAATCGTAGAAAAAAATTTGTAAAAGTTTTATGTTATTCATTATTTTGTTTTCTATTTCCTGCTTCAACAGATTAAATTGAAAAACATGTCAATAGCTAGAGAAACTCGACAACGATTAAGTGTATAAAGTTTCATTTCCCTATCGTTTACCAATCCTACGAAAAATATACCTGAAAATAGCAAATTTAACACTGGCGGGATACAAGGTACAGTCTCTCCTTAAAATGCTTTGACAGTTACTTAGTAAATTTTAAATAATTTTGTCTGAAGATAAATAAATATTGTGATACGTTTTATTTAAATAGTAGGTTTAATTTTAATTAGTTTTATGCTTAAATGTTAATTTATTTTTTATTAGGGACAATGGAATAAACAACGCTTTTAAATTTCTTAAATGTAAAACAAACAATGCGCGAATTATTTTGTAACTTCTCTGTGTATTGTAGTTATAACTTTCTCAGGAATTGTCGGCCTGAGTCTGTACAAGATTACATCTCATTTACAAGTCATATATATCATTCTCATCTCATTGGGTCTTAAGGTTGCTTATTGTTCTAAATTGAACAAATTGCATCGTAGACACATTAGGGTTAAGAAAATTATGTTCTAGTGTTTTTAAAAACAGGGTTGTATGTATTAATTATCGAATTATATTTTAGAATTATGTTTTATGTTAGGCTTTTATAATATTACCAGTGTTCTTTCAGTAATTTATAAAATTGTAGATATTTGTAAATTTATTGTACTTATTGTAAAATAAATTAAAATTTTGTTTTTTCTATTTTTGTTTTCCCGCGCATCCAACTCTCTTGTCAATTTTATATTTTTCTAACCTTATCTTTGGTTCTAGTTCTTAGCACTGAAATCTTTTTTAATTAAGTAAGGTTTGTCAGTTGAGCTAAATTTACATTTTTTATGATACGTACTTTATTTCGGGAAACGCACCAGTTATACAGGGTGATTCAAAACTATACGGCAATCTGTTAGGATCTCATTGTAAAGCTAAAAATAAGAAAAAAGTTTATATAAACATATGCCTGAAAACGCTTAGTTAACGAGTTACGGCTAGGGAAAAATTTCACTTAGAACTCTGTACCCTCGGTGAAGTAAGGCCGTATAAAAATGTAAAGGTAGTTACAAAGATACAAATACGATTGTTTCTTATGTTTTTAATCTGAAAAATTGAATAAAATTGGTTCCAGAGCTGTAAATCCAATACTTTCAGAGATATCTTACATAAAACACAAGAATTGGTGCAAAGAAATAACACATTTTTGTGTTTAACGTAAGATTACTTCCACAAATGGTAAATAAAGGTGTATTTTTTCTTAAATAAATTTGTAGAAAATTTAATTCTGAAAAGATTCATGTGAATTACTCAGGAAAAAATGAATAATATATATTGAAATTTCGCTTTATTTAAAATCAAAACAGCCGCACATTCTTAACTGCATAAAATATTAACTCATATTTAGTTTGGGAGTATCAGCTGTTACTCCCAACCTATTGTTTTATGCAGTTAAGAATGTGCGTTTTATGTGCGTCTGTTTTGATTTTAAATAAAGCGAAATTTCAATATCTATTATTCATTTTTTTCCTGAGTAATTCACATGATTTTTTTCAGAATTAAATTTTCTACAAATTTATTTAAGAAGAAATACACCTTTATTTACCATTTGTGGAAGTAATCTTAAGTTAAACACAAAAATGTGTTATTTCTTTGCACCAATTCTTGTGTTTTATGTAAGATATCTCTGAAAGTATTGCATTTACAGCTCTGGAACCAATTTTATTCAATTTTTCTGAATAAAAAACATAAGAAACAATCGTATTTGTATCTTTGTAACTACCTTTAAGATTTTTATACGGCCTTACTTCACCGAGGGTACAGAGTTCTAGGTGAAATTTTTCGCTAGCCGTAACTCGCTAACTAAGCGTTTTCTGGCATATGTTTATATGAATTTTTTTCTTATTTTTAGCTATAGAATGAGATCCCAAGATATTGCCGTATAGTTTTGAATCACCCTGTATAATTATAGTAGTCTTGAAGTACTACGGGAATGGCACTAAAAAGGTTTTATACAATTTTTCGCTACGGCGACTTTGAGACTACAAAGTTCCTTCAAGTATTGAGTGAATATAATAGTAGAAAAACTTTTAATATCGACTGGGTTTTTTTGGGGGATATTTTTAAAATTGTCATCTATCATTTTGTTTTGTCCATACGTCACACCCAGATGTCAAAAACTACAAGAGATACCAATAAACGATTTTCGGATCCGTAATTTACTCAAAAAGTTTGTGGGCCTAGATTGGGTTTAAAGTTCTGGTTTCGATCGGAACTGGCCCGAAACAAGAAGTCAAGAAATCAATGTCGGAATTCGGAAATAAAAATAATGTCATTCGATTCCTGTTAAAGAGTATAAACTGAAATCATTAATAGTTTTTGCCGATATCAAAGGTAAGTCTTTTTTTAAATTGCAACCGGTCATGAGACACGTCGTCTCGTGAAAAGAAATTAAATTTTTTTTGATGTTTGTGGGTTACGTACAAATATTATAAGTTTATATACTTCACGCGAAATTTATGAATTAAAAAATATATTTAAATTTTAATTATTCGTATTATTATAATTCCATATATAATTTAAATTGATGAGTTGATAGTGAAATGATTGTTATTCTTTCAGGACTGGATCCAGCTTTAGCAGATTTCGATCTTTGGCATAATTTTCAAACAGAATCGATAGTTCTACAACAACAAACCGATTCAACTAATCGAAACGTTTGTCCTGATTGTGGTAAACAATATAAATATCGACGTGGTTTATGGACACATAGAAAATACGAATGCGGTAAAGATCCTCAGTTTCCTTGTAACTATTGCGGTAAAAGGTTTTCCAGGAAAAGTTCTTTAATGATTCATATCTATACCAAACATCATTCGTTCTTCACTTAATATTTATTATGTTTTAAGTTGAATTTTTAAGTGTTGTTGTTTAGGTCATCAGCCAAAAGGCTGGTTTGAACCTGTAGAGGTTTTACTAAGTAAATCAAGAAGTGAGGTGGTTTACAATTGCCTTCCTCACTGAGTGGAAAAGTACACTTATCAGTATGCCGGGCCCTCTGAAAAGCACATATTCTCCACTCTGCAAAATGACACTTTTACTTCATTCACCACAGGTTCTGGCTGTATAATGAAATCCATTACTTTCAGAGGAGATAACTCTGATTAGTGTCTTTTACACCTCTACCTCTTCTGTTCTTAAATGATTCAGTCATTTAATTGGCTGACCACATAATAAGAAGCAAAACTATTTATTTTAGCCCTGCAACTAACAGATTGAGTGTAAATAATTTGACACTCCACCTGTCTGTTATGAGCAATTTTTAAGTGTATACGGGACAATTTTGTTCTAAGTTTGTTATGATAAAAAATAATTCTGTACCACAGAGGAAAAGAATGTTAACTCCAATTTTGGAAAAATTGAGTTAAAACTGCCTTTAAAATCGAAAATAAATGCTCTAATGCTGCAATTTTGTAGTTGATGTACAAGATTTTTTGTATAATCGTTATTGAATGTGTTTTACTGATAGTCAAGTAAATTTTGCTTGAATTTTTGTTGTATTTGATGTTTATTTATGTGTTACTAAACAGTACTGAGTAGATTTTGATTTTTTTTCAAACGTTGTGTATGAAACGCTGCTTCTTTAAAAAAGTAGTGTTAGCTCTAGATATTTCACTAATTTTTTTTAATCACGTTCTATTGGCGTTAACATTAATGTAGAACGTAAAACAGTGACAAAACACAGAAATCGGTTAACATGTTAGGTCCTGTTTAGGTGGGAAGGAAGGAGTTTATAGAAGTCAACAACGGTTATGAAATAATAAATCTGTAGATAAGAAGCATTTTTTGTAAAAACTGGGCGTAAATTTCAAGTTTCTAACACCTACTGTAATTTTGATACAATAATGAAAAGAGAACATTGCTACTTTTTGGCTCTTCTGAAAAATCACCAAAATGGAGTCAACACCGTTTACTTCTTAGGTACAGAACTAATGTTTTTTTTTTTTAATCCGAGGCGGATTAAAACTCATGTTCACTCCCTCACGATGGGGGAATTAGTGTTGGACTCAATTGAGGCGTCCTCGTCCAGCCCCAAGGAGGCCGCAACCGCCTACCAACCAAAAACCCGCCGCCTGGCCACTTGATCCGGCATCAGCAAAGAACCCTCCACCTCCCTCGGAACTGTTAAATAATAATAATTATTAAATATAATTAAATAATTAATTTAGAACAGATCGCAAATTGAGTGGGACTAAGAATTTCATACGAAAAGACAAAGTTCATGGCTTCAGACCCACTAGTGATAAACGAAATTAGTTTAAACGAGAATAAGATAGAAAGGGTTGAGTCATTTAAATATCTTGGAGAAGTTATCAGATATAACAATCAAGAAAAAGAATCCTGGGATCAAAGAAGAAACAAACTAAACAGAGCACAAATTACAACTAGATATAGATACAATAAGAAGTCACTATCAATCCAGACCAAATTAAGACATTATAAAACAGTAGTTCAGCCGGAAGCTACGTATTGCAGTGAAACCCTCTTCAATCTAAAAGGCTTGAAATGCAAAATAGAAGGTGTCCTGAAAATAGAAAGAAGGATTCTAAGAGCGTGTATTGGTAAGAAACACCAGAAAGACGGGATGTGGGTGCTGTTGCCAAACAAGCAAGTATACAAACATACGGATTCAATACTAGACAAGATGAGAAAGAAGAGAGTTTCCTTCTTCGGGCACATTCTCAGAACACCAGAGACCAGAGTTTTAAAACAACTGGTAGAAAGATTGATTACATCCAAACAACATCCAAGATGGATAAAAGAGTTCAAGGAAGACATGGCGGAACTACGGATTACAGAACAAGACTTAGGCAAAAAACGAATAAATTGAAAATATTACACCAAAGTGAGACTAGATTTAAAGAAATAGAAATAAAGAGGAGAAAGGTGATTTATTCGGAAGCAGAACGGGAAAGAAGAACCCAAGTGATGAGAGATTACTGGGCTAGGAGAAAAGCCTTCAAAAGTTGATTGAGTGGTCTAATATGGCCGTAAAAGCAAAATAAATAAATAATTAATGTTAAAATATTATAACTGGTACAATTACTCAAAGTGGTTTGACGAGATCAGTTGTCGATATAATCCACTCTTCGTCCCTTTAAAGGAAAATATTACTAAATTAAGCAAAATTTGGCAGTTTTAGACATTAACATTGCATTATCATGATGCAATACATAAATACATAATACAATAAATACGGATTCAACCTTCATAATGCGGTCTTAAGATCAAAATTTCCGTACAGTGGGTTTTCAGAGCCAATTAGCATAATTTTCCGCCAATTTTAGTCTACCTTTGGATTATATAAAATCACACTACGTAAATACCCGTAAAATACAGCCAGCGTTCCCAGATACATACCCATATTCGGCCTCCGAAGCCGTTAAAGCCAAAAATCTGTTAATTGTGAGGTTTTAACCGTCCGGTTAAACGGGTTTGAAACATTTTTTGAACAGAAAAAATTGAATATTTAAGAAACATTACATTTATATATGGTGCTTTGAAATGGAATTTTTCCTTCAATTTTTTATTTTAAGTTGTATTTAAATTGGTCATAGTACTCAAATATAAAGATTTTTGAATCTAGTGGCTTCTTTTTAACCTCCAACCTTGATTTTTGGGGATGATGGTAAAATTTTTAAATAAATTTTATTTGAAGGTAATCTTAGACCCCCCTTAATCAAAATTTGGAAATAAAAAATGTTGGATAATGGTAAATCTTATAATGTAGATATTAATTTTTTTTAAAATCCTGATCAGAATCAATTGGTAACTGAGAATAAAATCCTCAGGATTTTCAATAATTCTCAAATTGAAATTTAATTAAATAAATTGAACGGTGGCCTAAAATTCTCGGTTTGTTTGTTTGATTGTAATGTAGTTTATATTTCTATAAGTTATTAATTTTTTGTTACCAATATTAAATCAAAATGATGTACTTAATTTCAGTAATTAAATAGTTAATTGTATTACGTTTTGTACTTAATTTTATTTGGGTTGTTTTAACTATAATACGTCGTAAGTAAATTTTATAATTTATTTCTTAATTTTAAATCCACACTTTAAAACATTCCAATACCGATATAATTTTTATAATTTTAACTTAATTATAATTATTTTGTAATATGTACCAAATTTTAACTTTCTAGATAGTGGGGAATTAGATAATTGAAGAGGTCGGCGGAAGAAAGTGCTAACCCACAAAATTTTCAGCTTGATTTTTCTTAAATATTCTGTAAAAATAAAATGTTTATAACGTTTTAAACAGGAAGCTATATTTACTATCGTAAGAACCTAGATTAACAGAAAATGACAAATGTTTAACAAAATTCCAAAACATGATTTGTAGATTTCAGTAAACTTTTAAAATGACATTGCATAAAATTATGTTGATGTGGGATAGCACTGTCTTCTCCCGACCCCTTCAATTTCAGTGATAAGTAATTGAATGAGGATCTTCTCGTTTTTGTATGTACAAGGTGTGGCTATTAAATAACGAGACTGACGTAAAAAATTTAATTTTAATTTTATACATAATCACTTATTGTCACCTTCAATATGTACTCCTTCTGTATCCCTACAACGCTAATGCGAATTTTCCATTGTTGGAAACAATACTGGAAGTCATCTTCGGTCAGCTCCTTCAAGGGACTGGTTTCATGTTAGCGTATTAAACGGAAAAGCATCTTAACCGAAATACAAGAAGAATCTACCACCTCTAGTGAAAATTTAATTTTACCCAACTAAAGTACTTATCGAATAGGTATGAAGATTATAAATGACGAGTTGTTCGCTTTTTTTGATGTGTTCTTAATTTTTATATAGCCTACAAGTGTTTTAATTTTTGTTGTTGTTGTTGTTTAGGTCATCAGCCGAAAGGCTGGTTTGAACCTGTAGAAGTTTTACCAAGTAAAACGAGGAGTGAGGTGGTTTACCTATGCCTTCCTCACTGAGTAGAAAAGTGCACATTTCCGGCCCGGCGTGCACAGCACGCTGGGCCCTCTGAAAAGCACATATTTTCTACTCCGCAAATGATACCTTCACTTAATTCACCACATGGTCTGGCTGTATAATGAAACTCATTACTTTCATAGGAGATAACTCTGATTAGTGTCTTTTACACCTCTACCTCTTCTGTTCTTAAATGATTTAGTCATTTATTTGGCTGACCTTGTGATAAGAAACAGAATTATTTATTCTAGCCCTTGAACTAGCAGATCGAGTGCAAATAATTTAACAATCCACCTGTCTGTTTTGGGCATTTTAATTGTTATCAACTTTTAAAAAATATCCAATTTCTCTGCATTAAAAACGTTCTTCGGTAAGCCGTTAGCAGCAAAAGTAGTTGCTCCAACAACTGGACTCAGTGAAATCAGTTATGTTCAGTTTTATTTTTGTAATTTTAAATGCTCTTTCTCGTAAACTAATGCTCAACTCGCGTTACGAGATTAATCGTCAAAACTATCGTGCAGCTGTAAGAGTTGATAGACCTTAACTATGGTGTCAAGTTTTTCATCTTTAGGCCGTGGAAGTTTGAGTAGTACCCTGCCTCTCTTGTTGTTGTGTTATTGTTTAGGTCATCAGCCGAAAGGCTGGTTTGAACCTGTAGAGGCTTAACTAAGTAAAACGAAGAGTGAGGTGGTTTATCTATACCTTCCTCACTGAGTGGAAAAGTAGGTTTATCAGCATGCCGGGCCCTCCGAAAAACACATATTTTCCTCTCTGCAAATGATACCTTCACTTAATTTACTACATGGTCTGGCTGTATAATGAAATTCATTACTTTCAGAGGAGATACCTTTGATTAAAATCTTTTACACCTCTACTTCTTCTGTTCTTAAATAGTTCAGTCATAATGACTGACTATGTGATAAGAAACAGAACTATTTATTTTAAACCTGCAACGAACAGATTGAGTGTAAACAATTTGACACTCCACCAGTTTGTTATGGGCAGCTCTCTTGTGAAAAGAAATGCAGCCGACCTGTTTTTTATTTATATATCTAAATTTTTATACTGAAAATGAAAATAAACAACAGTATTGCTAAATTATTCGTTATTATTTCAATTTATTATTCAGAAATTGAGCGTATTAAACGGATTTTACTTTGAACCAAATTTTTAAAAAGTTTTTCTGAAACTAATAACAATGTCTCAGAAACCAATAATTAAATCCATATTATATTTATTGTCACATTTTTGTGTTGTTGTTGTTTAGGTCATCAGCCGAAAGGCTGGTTTGAACCTGTAGAGGTTTTACTAAGTAAAACGAGGAGTGAGGTTGTTTACCATTGCCTTCCTCACTGAGTGAAAAATTACGCTTGTCAGCATGCCAGGCCCTCTGAAAAGCACATATTTTCCACTCTGCAAATGACACCTTCACTTCATTCACCACAGGGGTGGCTGTATAATGAAATTCATTACTTTCAGAGGAGTTAACTCTGATTAGTGTCTTTTACACCTCTACCTCTTCTGTTCTTAAATGATTCAGTCATTTAATTGGCTGACCATGTGATAAGAAACAGAACTATTTATTTTAGCCCTGCAACGAACAGATTGAGTGTAAACAATTTGACACTCCACCAGTTTGTTATGGGCAGCTCTCTTGTGAAAAGGAATACAGCCGACCTGTTTTTATTTATATACCTAAATTTTTATACTGAAAATGAAAATAAACAACAGTGCTAAATTATTCGTTATTATTTTAATTTATTATTCAGAAACTGAGGGTATTAAACGGATTTTACTTTGGACCAAATTTTCAGAAAGTGTTTGTGAAACTAATAACCATGTATCAGAAACCAATTAAATCCATATTGTATTTTATTGTCACATTTATGTGTATTGATGTGATTATTATTTTTTAATTATTTTTATTAATTAACTTATACTAATTCAATTTGTACTTACCACAAATAGTTAATAATATATTTTTAAATATTAGTCTCTTATATTATTTATTTATTTATGTATCAATGGTTAGTAAATATTTTAAAATGTTATTTATTAAATTATGTTATTAGGTTTATATGTTCACAAGATTTGTTGTAATAAATTTGTTCGTTTATAAATGTTCATAACTTGTTTTATTATTTTTCCTAATTTGAATTCAAATTCAGGTAAGTTTTTTTAAGTGAATTTTTTTGTATTAATAAAATTATTTATTCTGTTTGTTACAAAGAAAGATGTTTACTAAATTTCTGGTGCAGTGTGTAATGTGGTTTAAAAATACGAAAATTTCAAAATTGAATTGAAATAAAAAGATATGAAATTTAAAAACAATTGATTTCTTGAAGTTGAAAATAATATTTTAATTGAAAATTTTTTGAAGTGCTTAAATTAAATTGACAAACTTGAATTTACAAAACTTAGTTACTGATCTTTAATTTTTTAAATTGATTTTATTTATTGATGAAACTAAATTATAATTTTAAATATTTAGTTAAGTTATTGCTTCTTCTTCTTCTTCTTCACTTCCAAGGATTAGGTTTCTTGAACCTGTTCCGGTACCCATCTGTTCCTCGGTCGTCCTATATCTCTTCTTCCTGTAGGTTTGTAGTTTCTGGCGGCTTTTGGTATTCTCTCGCCTGGCATGCGATTCAAATGGCTGCACCATCTGTTCCTGTTCTGCTTGATTCTGTCTAGCAACGGTAAAGCATTCAGTGTTTTTCTAATTTCTTCATTTCGTAGCCTATCTCTTCGGCTGCATCCATATACACTTCGTAAGAATCTCATTTCTGCAGCCTGGATTTTGCTGTCTACCTTTACGTATGTATCCAGGACTCACTGCCATACATCAAAGTAGGGACAGCAATTGTATCGTAAAACTTAAGTCTCGTATCTTTTCTTGTTTTCCGTTTCAGATGTTTATGTATATATTACCACAAATGCTTTGAAATTTAGATAGTTTGTAAAGCACATCTTTGTCAAAGTCATACGAAACATCATTACCAAGATATTTCAAATGAGAGACTTGTTCAAGCACTCTTCCTCCTAATTCTATTTTAGTTCTTACGGTGTATTTTCCTTTAAATGCCATAGTTTTAGTTTTTGTCTGCGATATTTTCAAATTATATTTCTCAGACATTTTGTCCAACCTAAAAACCGCTTTCTGTAACTCGTCTTCGCTTTGTTGTATTAATACCAAGTCATCTGCATAGATCATGTGATTGAGCTTCATCTGTTCTGAGAGTTGTATTCCTGAATTAATGCCTATTTTCCATGTTTGCAACATGTCGTCTATATATATGTTAAATAAAGTCGGCGACATACTGCAGCCATGTCGAACTCCCTTATTTACCAAGATGGCTTCTGTTACCTTATCATTTACTTGCAGACGGATTGTTGTCCCCTCATACAATCCCTTCATAACTTGAATAATATGCTTTGGGTTAAGTTATTGCAATTATAAAAAAATATATTAAATTGATTTGATATTTGCCTATTGAGCTCAGAATATTAAATATGATAATTTATTTTAATAGTTACGAGTTGAAGTTCTTGTAGTCTCTACTTATATGTGCCTTGTACCATTGACCTGGATCAAACGGGAGACTTGACCGTTGTTACAATCAGTTTTATAATAGGCTATCTAATTAATTCTCTTATAAATTTTATCTGTTGGTTTTAAAATCATTAGTTGTTGAATTCAATTTCATAATTCATTTAGATCTTGATGTTGTAATAATTTCCTTTTTATTATTTTTAATTTGTCATATATAATAAGATTATAGAACAGATATCCCATTTCAACTATCTAGGTTGCGATGTAACTTATCAACAGAGTAAGGAGGTGTATGATAGGATCCACCGATTTCAACACATATGTGGTACTATCCACAGGAACTTGAAAAACATCACAAGTAAAGACACTAGAATGAGATTTTATAAAACGATAGCTGCTCCAACAGTACTTTACGGAAGTGAAACGTGGGTTCTGTCAAGACGGGAAGAGAGCCGATTACAAGCAGCAGAAATGAGATTTCTCCGGCAAACTTATGGCTGTAGTAGAGAGGACCGTTACAGAAACACGGAGATACGACAACATCTTAATATCTTCTCCATAAATGATAAAGTAATGGAGGGCAGGAAGAAGTGGATAGATCACTTAGGTAGAATGAAGGATGAAAGAGTACCCAAGCAGGCACTATGGTACAAGCCAAGGGGTAAAAGGGATCGAGGACGTCCAAGGAAGAGATGGGCGGATGGTGGAGGTTCGGAACAGGCAGCAACGCCTAACCCGTGAAAGAAAGAAGAAGAAGAAGAAGATTATTTTTAATTAATTTAAATTATTTATTCAAAATTATACTTTCATTTTGTTTTATGGCTTCACTTTCAATAAGTTTAAATATTTGACTTCTGTAATTATTATTTATACTTCTAATATTTTCTTGTTAAATTTTAGTTTAACCCACCGGGTTGGTCTAGAGGTAAAGTCGTCGCCAAAATCAGCTGTTCAACAGCTGATTTTCGGAGACGAAGGTTCCTGGTTCAAATCCTAGTAAAGATAGTTACTTTTATACGAATTTGAATACTAGACAGTGGTAACCGGTGTACTTTAATTGTTGGGGTTTAATTAACCATACTCTCACAGGAATGGTCGGCCTGGGTCTGCACAAGACTACACCTCATTTACACGTCATACACATAATCCTCATCTCATTGGGTCATGGGGTTGCTTATTGTTCTAAATTAAACAGATTGCATTGTACACAAATTAGGAAAAAAAAATTTAGTTACATATATTTAATTCTTGATTCAAAATATTAAAATAATAACTGGAAATTATTTATTCTGATGATTAATTATTTGATTATTTAATTATTTACCTAATTGAAATTCTCCAACAATTGACTTCTAATCTTTATCTTTTATCAACGATACTATGAATGATAGACTGCTATTCTACGAGTGACTTCGATTGAAAATAGTTTTAGTAAATATAAAAATCTTTATTTTTAATCAACAGCAATTTTTATTTACTAAATTAAACGTTTGCCATGTGTAAAATTGTGGTAGATGATAAGTTGCTCGAACAATTATCAAAATGCAATTATTTTGGTTGTGACGTCGGATTTGGTCGAGATTTGGATGTAGAGAAGAAAGTTGGCAAATTCTGAGCAGTGTGTGGCAATATTAGCAGAACCCTACACAGCGAAACAAGAAAAGAAACTTAGATAAAATTTTACACCAATTTTAAATTTTACAACACTAAACCGTGTTGATATCATCTGTCGTTTGACAAACGGTGCACACATTGAATATTTACGGGTAAAAACTTAATGAGTTCTTGTATATCATGTAAGTAATCATCTTAACTTTTAAAAAATACATTTTCTATAAGCTATCGAAAGTGTCTATTTCATTTCTAATCACTCAATACATAATTAAATTTGAATAAATGTATTAAAAGTATGCTTTCGATTCTAGAAGCAATAATAAAAAGAAAGATTATATGAGAAAGAATGTAATAAATGGGGTTCAGAAAGAATAAAGGTTCTGGAGCGGCTGAAAGAATATCCTCTACAACTCAACACTGTAGTTGAAACCAGTGGTTCGCCACACCAGGAAAGAAACATCCTTGAAAAGTTCACAATGAATAAAAATAGGAGCTGGGAAGGGTATAACAGTGAACTGTTTGGGATTTACTGACCAGAGGATAGACCCACTGACGGACGTCATGAGAAGGAGGAGGATATCTTTCCTGGGGCACATCCTAAGAATGCCCGAGACAAGACTATTAAAAAAGCTAACAGAATTTTACTGGAAGAGGAAAACCCAACCCAAGTGGCTCAGAATGGTTGGGGACGACATGAGGGAGCTGAATATAGAGAGAAAGGATTTGGAGAAGTCTGGAAATTGCAACCTACTGAGAGACGGAAAGATAAAATTCAAGAGAACGGAAACCAACAGGAAAAAAATTGTGATATCCGAAGCGGAGAGGAAGAGTAGATCTGACCGAATGAAGAACTACCACGCGAGGTTAAGGGTGAAAAGGAACAATAAATGAACTTACAGTGGTCCCCTGTGGCCGTACAAGAAAAATAAATAAATAAAAGGGGTTCTGAGAAATGTTTTAAATAAATCATAACAGGTTATACATTTATACAAAACTTAAAAAACGCTAGAAATTATAATTAGGTAAAACTTAATCACAAAAGAAATCAAGAAAATATGAGCCGATTAGGTATTTTAAATGATACACCACCACTGTACCCCTTCGCAGGTACCAATGCTAGTCACATGACAATACATTATTTTTTACAATACCAGTTATCATCTACTTATATCCACCTTAACCAGTTCTAGCCTGGTGTTACAATATGTTTCAGATTGTAAGCCCAAGCGTGTGGTATGGAATTTTTTTTATAAGTAAACGAAGGTCTTATTTACTGCCTTAATTATTGCTGGTGTTAACCATGAAATCTGAAAAAGATTATACACTTTTTTTAAACACGTTTTAAGAATATACAGGGTGATTCACGAAGATATGCAGAAACTTTAGGAGCTCATTGTACATGTAAAAATAATGAAAAAAGTTTATATAAACATGGGTCCGGAAATGCTTCGTTTCCGAGTTACGGCTAGCGAAAGTTTCGCCTGGATTTCAGCTCACCAGGTGAAATGAGGTCTTCCTGGAATTCTGGTAAGGTAGATTGAGGGGCGAATTCAATCATTTCTTATGGTTTTTTATCTGATAAATTGAATAAAACAGGTCCTAGAACTGTAAGTTAAATAGTTTTTAAGAAAACCAGTGTCAAATGCAAAAAATGGAGTGAAAAACACATTTTTTCATCTTTGGGCAAGAATAACTTTGTTATTTCACCAAGAAACAGTTAAAATTTTTGAATAAAACATGTAGAAAATTTTATTCTGAACAAACCGGTGTAAATTAAGTACACAGAAAGCGAATAGATGTTTGATTAAATGAATTTTTATTCATAAGAGTACAAAGTAAAATTAACCGGAAAAACTAAGATAAAAAATGTGTTTTTTTCACTCCATTTTTTGCATTTGACACTGGTTTTCTCAAAAACTATTCGCTTTCTGTGTACTTAATTTACACCGGTTTGTTCAGAATAAAATTTTCTACATGTTTTATTCAAAAATTTTAACTGTTTCTTGTTGAAATAACAAAGTTATTCTTGCCCAAAGATGAAAAAATGTGTTTTTCACTCCATTTTTTGCATTTGACTCTGGATTTCTTAAAAACTATTTAACTTACAGTTCTGGGACCTGTTTTATTCAATTTATCAGGTCAAAAACCATAAGAAATGATTGAATTTTCCCCTAAATCTACCTTACCAGAATTCCAGGAAGACCTCATTTCACCTGGTGAGCTGAAATCCAGGCGAAACTTTCGCTAGCCGTAACTTGGAAACGAAGCATTTCCGGACCCATGTTTATATGAACTTTTTTCATTATTTTTACATGTAAAATGGGCTCCCAAAGTTTCTGCATATCTTCGTTAATCACCCTGTATAATACATTTAGATTAAATCCTAATCATCTGACCGTCTACAAAGCAAAATTCCCGGGTTCGATTCCCGGCTTAGGTCTGGAAATTTTAACAAGTTAAAACCCGTTGTTACAGTACTCAAATCAACAGTAGTAGATAATGACCAAGCTGTCTACGCGACATTTTAATAAACTAAAAAAAAAAATGTAACCATAACCGGGTATCAAACAAAGGATCTTCGACTTAAATTAATCTGATGTTTATAAATGGTAAACGAAATTTTATGAAATTTGGAAAAGGAAAATAACTCTTCTTAAAATATTTTACAAATTTTTCTTTTAATTTTTTTGTTTGTTTTATTCTTAAATAGACTACTAATACTTCATTAATTTTGTTTTATTTTTTTATGTTTGAGCATGTTCGGTTGAGGATCTTTATTTTTGTTTTTAGTTTTTATTTATTTTTTTTGATATTATTTTAATGAGTTATTGAAAATATGTTTTTGTACAGTTCCTTGGAAGTATTCGTTTGGATATTACAGTCTGAATTCAGAGAGATATCATTGTCCGACTTGTCATCGCAGCTATAAACATCGTATTACGTTGAACAGGCACATGCGAGAAGAATGTGGTAAACCTCATTCGCATGTTTGTCCGTATTGTCCATTCAAAGCAAAGAGAAAAGATAAAATAGTATCTCATCTCAAGAGTGTTCACCAAAGAGAAATTAATAATATACGAGCGTCTTATTATATTGTCAGTTAGAAAATAATATGTCTAAAATATTCTTTCTATTAGTAAAGTATGAAAAATTTAATTCAAAATTACTGATTTTTTAACTTAAGTTTATGAACATTCAGACTGTTCAGTTAAAGTAAGTATTGAAAGAGAAACTGCATATTTGAGTTCACTTTCTTGAAATTAATTTTTTTTTCGAAATTAGATAATTTTTGTTCGACATACAGTTTTTTTTTATTCGTACTTTTGAAACTGAAATAGTTATGAACTCCTTTTTCATCATCTGCCGAGGATTAAATCTGTATTGATAGGTATAAAGGTCTTAACTTGAAAATAGTCATTTTTTCAGGAATCGCAAATGAAAATTTGCGACAGTATAATTTATAAATTTTTTTATTATTTAAGGATAGTTTTTGCAATTATCTCTTCCAAAAATTATTTTTTTAAAAATTTGTTATACATTTCTTTTGTTTTCTACTTAACAACGAAATAAAAATTCCGTTTACGTCTACGTTGCGGTCCTTTTCTCGGGCGGCAATTCACGACTTAAGACCTTTACCGTTTACAGTGTAACTTAATACGTTTTGACCTGGTAAATTCTTACTACAGTTACTTAAGGCAAGAGTTTGCTTTTGGTTTCTTGTCATTTTGACCATTTCAATTTGATTTTTTTTCCAGTTGATCTCAGCACTGATATTGGTGAAATAATAAACTACTATTGGTGTAAAGGTCTCAACTCAACTTAAGACCTTTTGTACAACTGAAAAAGACTGAGAAACTAAATCTAAACTAAATAAACTACTGTTGGTATAAAGGTCTCAACTCAACTTAAGACCTTTTGTACTACTAAAAAAGACTGAGAAACTAAATCTAAAGGTATCATTGACAATTAAGACTTTTATACCGTTACGCGAAGAGAAAACTTTTATAAAGTCAGTCAACATAATTCACTTCAGGAGTTAGCTACACTCTGGCCCTTTGCACCAATTGAAAGAGAAAATTTTTCTAAACTGGGTAGTACACTTAACTCAAAATCGAAAATTTTTGACTTAAGACCTTTATACCTATCACTACAGAAATATTGACCGACGTTTTCAGAAAATATTGCTTGTATCGATTATCGATTATTAATATATACTCGATATACGGACCGACCAGATCGATTTTATAAAATTAAAATTCATTAGATCGTCTTTTGTTTTATTAAACGTTTGTCTTTCGTTTCTTGTTTCAGTGTTTTTCATTTTGCAACTAAATTTTTAGTTGCTAGTGTAAAAAGCGATCATCTTTTTTACATTTTGTCTTTACAACGTGTGGCTTTGACATTATATTTTTACAAGTTCTAGAAATTTACAGTCAATTAAAATTTAAAGCAATATTTTTTAAATTTATATTTGCCCATATTTTTGATACTTAAAATTCCTTTGCTAAACTCCCGGACAAATGCCCATTTATAAAATATCATGCACACTGGGCTTACATACTAAATTAAACTGATTTACTTTGCTTTGTTTCTTTAAAATGTTGGAAACTTCTTCGCAAGCTAAGTCGTACATGTTAGCGTCCCTATATTCTAATCTTGAACAGTCCCACAACACGGGATGCTGTTCACTTGGTTTATTAATTCTGACACCACTTTTCCAACCAACTGGTGCGTCCGCAGCGAGAAACTTTTGTTGCAGCAGACAGAAACCAGAACAGTTGACAGAAACAGCTGTTGACAGGCGCAGTGCGCATGCGCGAGCCTAGCTACGTTTGCGACACTACGCCAATGTAAAATAGCCTTTCGCGTTAAAAGTTGCTAAAATGTTTTTGAGTACATTTCAATGCATGCGCGAACACATTCCTTAACTGTATTTGACAAGTGCTGCCATCTTCATGATAGGTTGGGAACTATCAGTGATCATATTTTACTTTACTAATAGTTTGAATATTTTTTCGGCATTCTACGTATAGTCCAGCCTCTCTTAGGTTGCTCCTTCTGTAAACAAATAATGACGTCACTGAGCATGCGCATTATATAAAAATGAGTACACGCTGATTAAAAAGTAACAACATAATACTTTCAAAAGTATTTAAATACAAAATACTTTTAAAAGTATTTTTATAAATGAAATTGTTAGGCCTACATCACATCATGACTGATGTTTTAAGTACTTTAAATACTTATAATTTAAAACATAGTTAACTTAATTGGAATACGACATCCATAAAGTCGCGGACTCTAGCGTGCACCTTGTAGTAGCTGGCTTTGGTTTGTTGACAGTAGGAGCAAACTAAGAACGGCTGAACTGTACTTATATCGTAGTGTATTCACACTTGTGTATCTATATCGAAATATACAATAACAAACATATCCAATCGAACAAAATGAATCTGGTAAAATATAAGACAATTATCAATCAACCTCCTTGTTATGGATATCTTCGGAAATTGATCAAATTAATTATTACCTAGTCTTCAAATATCAATTATACAACAACCCCTCTAATCCGAAATTCTGAATAATCCGTCTGATTTCTAATTTTTTAATAAGATTTTTTCGTGTAAAACGTATTTCAAGATAACGAAAGTAAATTTATAATGAAAAATATTTTTAATATATTTCTGAAATAAAAAATAATAAACAGTGTAGGTATGAATAGAAAACGAACGTTACCAATGTCACCGGATTGTTAGATTAAGTGGCGAGGGTAAACCTTAAATTTTTGGTGGCACTGAAAAGGGCTGGTGAAAATTTTAAGTTAGTCCTGAGAAGAACCGCTGTTTTGATCTCAAAAGAGACCGGTGCAGGCAGCGAATAGCTGCCGGGAGTGCCGTGACACAGGTTGGGGGCTTTGAAAAAGGGCCAGTTAAAACCGTAATGAGTTGATCCTGGAAGGACCGTTGGGTTTGTCTCGAAAAAGACCGATGAAGGCAGTTCGTGGCTACGGCGACAGCTGCTAATATGATTGTTACTGTGTCTCGTCCCAAAACATATTCCTTCTTACTTATAAATCCAGTCGGTGGGAGTTGTAGGGGCGGTTTGCATTGCCGATAAAGTCTGTCGATATGTCTGAAGCTAAATAGAGAGGGCGGCGATGATACCAAGTTCTTCATTATCACCATCATCATCTGTCAAAGATAAGGCTCAATGGCCTGTTCCGACATCCATCTCGTTTTAGGTCTTCCCAAGCTTCGCTTCCCTTTAGCTGTGTATTTCCATACTCGTAGAGGAAGTCTGTGTGCTGACATGCGAATTAAATGGTTGGACCAGTTTCTTTTTTACATTCTTAACGTTTCACACAAAGTTTCTTAAACAAAAATTACTTCAGATATACATTTACTCTTTGGTAAAACATTTCTTATAGTTTATTAGTAATTATAACAAATTATACATTTACACTCTAGTTTGGCTAAATGAAATCACAGATTGATTCGAAATTCTGCGTGCGGACCGCTGTTGTACTGCTCTACGTACTGCAGTGCTTTAACTTTTTCTGAATGTGAACATGTCTCATGTTATATATGTGTTTAATCGGTTTCTTGTGTACATTCAACAAAGTTCGGCATGATTACGGAAACTAATTCATTGTCGGTTGTTGCTAGATATAGTAGTCCAGTGACTATACTGTGAATATACTAATTATAATGCACGTCACGAAAGAAGTCCGTTGTGTTTGAGAGGTGTATCTCAAAAACAACCAAACGGAAAAATTTGAACATTTTGTGTTTCCGTTTTATTTGACACTAACTTTTATAAAACGAAATGCTTGACATAATGGCGTTGTGAAAATTCATGGTTCAGTCCGAAAATAATTTCCGTATCTCTACGTAGAGCCAAAATAGCATTTCTTTAAAAATTGGCGGCATATTAAAACGGAACATTAGTTTTCACTTTTTAAATATTCACATTATAGAGAAAACTGTGATCTTTAACATACTTAAACCACGATTTTTCATGTAAAGTCTGGACGGAGTAACAGACGTTAAAAAGCACATCAACGGAAATCGGTTAAAAACTGGGTACTTTTATGCGTAAATTGCTGTATCTCCGGCTAATTTCGAAATAGAATAATTTAATTCAAACCAATCAACACAGAAAAGAACGGGCTTTAATTTAGTGTAAAGTTCAAAATTTTCCGTTTGGTTGTTTTTGAGATAAAGCTCTTCAAACATAACGAAATTTTTGGTGGCAAGCACTATAGTACAGTTACGTGTTGTATTCTCAGTTAATTATACTTTACTTTCTTTACTTTCTGGCAGAAAGTGTAATTTACTTACACTCACTCTGTTCGTTGCAGGGCTAAAATAAATAGTTCTGTTTCTTATCACATGGTCAGCCAATTAAATGACTGAATCATTTAAGAACAGAAGAGGTAGAGGTGTAAAAGACACTAATCAGAGTTATCTCCTCTAAAAGTAATGAATTTCATTATACAGCCAGACCCTGTGGTGAATGAAGTGAAGGTATCATTTGCAGGGTGGAAAATATGTGCTTTTCAGAGGGCCCGGTTTGCTGATAAGCGTACTTTTCCACTCAGTGAGGAAGGCAATGGTAAACCACCTCACTCCTCGTTTTACTTAGTAAAACCTCTAGAGGTTCAAACCAGCCTTTCGGCTGACGACATAAACAACATACTTTACTTACTTCACTTTATGGCGAGGTTCCTATGGATGATCCGCATCTCGCATACCATAACTCCATCGATCTCGATCCCAGCAGTCCTCCTCTATCAACTGCCTCTTCTCCAGTGCGGACCTGATTCCCATCAGCCAAGTACTTTGCGGCCTTCCTCTTCTACGCCGACTTGAAGGACAGTACTCCAAGCGTCTCCTTGGACATTATGCCCCCTCCATCCTCTGAACATGGCCATACCCCACACCATGTGCCTTATTTAATTGTTGTTTAGGTCATCAGCCGAAAGGCTGGTTTGAACCTCTAGAGGTTTTACTAAGTAAAACGAGGAGTGAGGTGGTTTACCATTGCCTTCCTCACTGAGTGGAAAAGTACGCTTATCAGCATGCCGGGCCCTCTGAAAAGCACATATTTTCCACTCTGTAAATGACACCTTCATTTTATTCACCACAGGGTCTGGCTGTATAATGAAATTCATTACTTTCAGAGGTGATAACTCTGATTAGTGTCTTTTGCACCTCTACCTCTTCTGTTCTTAAATGATTCAGTCGTATAATTGGCTGACTATGTGATAAGAAACAGAACTATTTATTTTAGCCCTGCAGCTAACAGATCGAATGTAAATAATTTGACACTCCACCCGCCTGTTAAGGGCAGAATTTATTATTATTATGTTATAATTTATTATTAAATTCTAATTTATTAATAAAATTGCCTTAGAAATAAGGCAGTTGGTAATTATACTCAGTTGCACAATTAATATCATTCCAATAATGCGTTCATAAGTTAGGATTATTTTTTGTTAAGCACATTTTTCGGATAATCCAAAAAGTCCCGGTCCCGATTAGTTCGAATTAACGGGGTTGTTGTACGAGTATAATAATTGAATTAGTATATTAATAAGTTCTTCAATATAGTTACAAATACTTATATACTTAATTATTTTTTGTACGGATTACATTATTTACTTATTTCCAAATTATGTTATGCCATTCTTAATGGTTTTTTGTTTTCTTTTTGTAATTGTTTATTATTTTATTGTTTTGTAAAATATGTAAAATTTATTTATTTTTAAATTGATAAATATATTCAGTTGTAGTTATTTTTATTTTTGTTGTTATAAATTATTGTAGAATTAATTACTGGGGTTGTTTTAAAAGATATTATTATATTAATGTTATTTTAAGAGCTGGGTGGATGAAGGTGCTATGTATATTTTTTTAATAATTTAGGTTTTGTGATTTATGTTCATATTTATTTAGTTATGTTTTTGACATAGAATGATCTGAACAATGTCATATCTGTTTCAATTGTTTAAAAAAAATACTTGTGAATAAAGCGGTACAAAATCAATGTTTACAATATCCTACCAGTGCAGAGATATTCAAAATATAAAAATTTGTAGTGGTATCATTTTGAAATTTTAAACGGAACGGTTTTTTTTAATTAATTGGTTTTGTAGAGAACAGTAAACAAGAATGCTAAATTTTATTGGAAAAAATGTTGTGGTTAGCAACGTAGAGATATTTTTAAGGGTTTCTGAAAGTACCCAATGGAATCCAGTCAAATATTTTTCACTTGTTAATTGGAACCTCATGATTTTTTTCAGGTAGCTATAAAGTTTTTAAAATATTTAACCGATAAACTGAAATTAAATCGTTTCTGATGCATATATCTAAAAACAGACGGGTTATAAATTTTTCAGTAGTCTACCAAAAATGGTCTATAAAAATTTCAGAATATTTTCGTTCAGTGGTTCCTGAGAAAATGTTCTTTTTGTAACAAAAAAAAGCATTTTTCCCCAACGGCAAATCACACAAATCACTTTTGTTTTTGTTTATGGTTTTCCAGATAACTTCTTGATCACACTTCCACAAAAATCAAAGAGTATAAAGAAAACCACTTTGAAATTCTCTCTAGTGTTACTGTATTTATTAGTGCTACAAAGCTACATTTTCAAATACGTGATTACTTGTTGCTGACATTATTACTACTGTCTGTCTATATCTTGATGGCCTTCCGCAAAGAGGAGCAGAATCGGCTCTTCCCGCTACTAGCCTTCTCAATAACATTTCATTATGTACTACTACTAACTAGTACACTGCAATTGGTACATAATCAAGTGTTATTGAGAAGGCTAGTAGCGGACCGATTCTGCTCCTCTCTGCGGCACGCCATCAAGTTATTGACAGACAGTACTCACATGAATGTTGTGTTGACTTGTACTCTGACCTAAAAATTAACTTGCAAGATCATTTTAAAAAAAAAGTTAAAATATAAAGGAAACGTTTGAATCATTAAGTTAATTTAAATAATAAATTTTAATTTAGTTGAATGAACAAAAAAGTATAAAATTTAATTTTTCCACTTTCCGCTTTTTCCCGGTACCTTAAATAGGTTAAGGTGGGAGTCTTACCTTAATTTTTAATTTTTTTGTGATACTCAGAAGCAATAAATTTTTTAGTACCATTAAATAGTATGTGTAATATCATATAAAAAAGTATTATAAGTTTGAAAAATATTTATTCGCATCCCTGCAAAAACCAATATGGCAGATTTTAGTGCAATCTTAAAACAAACGTATCTTTTTAATTATTTAATCAAATTTATTTAAAGTTATGTCAAATTAAAGAAAAAATTCTCCTCTGTGCTCTGTAAGAAGTTTTTCTTAAGATATAGTTTGTAAGGAAAAAATTAATTTTTTTAATTAGTAAGCAAAAATTCACTTCATTTTTATGTAATTGAGCTAATTTTAAAAATTTTACCATAAAGATTACAGTAAAAAAGTCTATCAGATCACAGACTGTAAAAATGTGAACAATTTAAAAAAAATACAGCTCTAGCTTCTTATGATCAAAAGTTCAGTTCATTCTAGCATTTAAACTACACGCAAAAACATAATTTGCGGAAAACGATAAAACAAAATTACTAAGTTTTTTCTAACCGCTATGACACCTATTTCTATTTATTTTGATAATGTTACTTAGCAACTACCGATGATAAAACAAATTATACCACTTTTTTAATAAGAAAATAAGAAAACAATGGAGATTAATTTGGAACAATAAAAATGTTTGATATTAACAAAGGAAGACCCCCCCCCCCTTAACGATGTGGCAAAGCCGTTAAAGTACTGTCTATGTTTGGAAAATTATCTTAATATTTTGATCGTATTTTGGTGGTTTATATCCATTTACATTTTAATAAAATACTCATATATTTAACTATGTTTAATTCGTTAAAATTCGTTTGCTGCAGTGTTTTATAATTTAACATCCTTCTACAGTAGGCCTAACCTTTCTTTAGTCCGGCACGGCTCGAGTTCAGAGCTAACAAATAATATTACTATAGTCCAGCCTCTCTTAGTTTGCTCCTAATGTAAACAAATAATGACGTCACTGAGCATGCGCATTATATCAAAATGTGTACACGCTAATTAAAATGTAACAACAAAATACTTTCAAAAGTATTTTTCTAAATGAAATTGTTAGGCCTACATCATATCATGACTGATGTTTTTTGTACTTTCAGTACTTATACTTTAAAAAATAGTTAACTTAATAGGAATACGACATCCGTAAAGTCGCAGACTCTAGCGTGCACCCTGTAGTAGGTGGCTTTTGTTTGTTGACAGTAGGAGCAAACTAAGAACGGCTGAACTGTACATATTTTGCAGTAATGTAAACTTTAAAGCAATATAAAACTTTGGCGAATTTTTTCGCCAAAGTTTTTTTTTATAAAAAAAATAATCTAATAAAACAAAAAAAGTGCCGAATAAAAGAGATGTTACTGTATTATGAAAAATTAGCTAATCTACTGCTTTATAGAAAAGTAATTTTTCATGAAATAACTAGCAGTTTTGTCTAGCCTATTTAAAAATTGTTTATCTTTTTATTCTGTTTTTAATAAAAATGGTTGTGAGTGTTTTTAAAATGCTTAATATCATCATAAACTTGCCTTATAATGTATGTGATATTTTTCAGAACTGTACTGAATCATTTTAAGTACAAAAAATGTATTAGCAGATGTTTAATGTTTATTTATTTATGCAGTAGTTATGTTTAAATAGGTTTAAATAACTTAACGAATTTTTTTAAACCAAGAGAAGAAATACAAAATTTATATGTGTTTCATTATTAGTTATTTTAAGTAAGTTTTAACATTAATTGATAAATTTCTGATAAAAAGTAGCTAAAGGGAATCTATTAGATTCCTATTTAATGTGGCATGTCGTTAAAGTTTAGGAATTTGACTAGACATGATGTAGCATTTAATGTGGCATTTCATCTACGGAATGTGTGTACTAAAAGGAGGTAAACTTAAACGGAGGGGAACGAAGGCGCCTGCCTGTCTGTTGTTATTATGCTTAATTCACTAGTAGTCTACTATTTAATTTAAAAAAAACACATTCATTCATAAGTTTGAACAGAACTAGTCGTAAAAACTCCATTAATAACTAGAAAAAAATAACTTAAAAAACAACACTAAAACGTATTGATGATAATAGATTTGACATTTATACCTGTTGAAATCTAGAAAATTTATTGCAACCGAAAAATGAATTAACTTACTTCATAAATAGACTGATTAATGTTTCACAAATTACGAAATCGCACAATGTTTACGTTTTGGCTTTCGATACCAAACTGGTTAATATCTTACCCCCACTACTTTACTTTGCACTAAACTTACTGTGCATCTAGAAACTTGACCTCATCTCTCACCTAGCAAGATGTATAAAGTACATGATTAATGTTCATTTATTAAATATAATGTTTGAACTTTAATCAAGTTACTTTATTAAATAATAAAATTACCGTTAAATTTCTATATCTTGTTTTTGTTACATGGGTAATTTCTGGTTTAATCGTCTGTTCAAATTTAGGACTAAATGTAATGTTTTTGTTCAAAAGGTATTTGGTTTTACTTAATTAATAAAGTACGGGTAGATATTCTTACAGTTGCCTTATAATGTATGTAATTATTATATTTATAATGTTTTTTTAAGATAGGCCTAAATATTTATTTATTCAATATAAAATTATTGTTAGAATATTCTTAATTAGTAAAATTTTATTACTGTTTGTAATTATTATTAATGTTATTTTAATTATTATTACCGAAGTGCCTTCTTCTAAAATATTTTTTCTTAAAAAGTAAAGTTTTTTGTTGTATTAATTATAGTGGTAGGTATGGTTTTTCTTGTAAGAATTTTTTAAATTAAATTTTTAAGTTTATTATTTATATCTATAAACATTTTTTTTTTATTTGTTACTTATAAGAGTTTGTTAAAAAAATTATATATTTTAATTATTGTATTATTTTTGTTTTAAATATTTTAAAAATTGCTTTCACTTAAAAGGCATAAAATTATTGTGCAATATTTAGAGGTTGTGTGGTTACTTAAAATTGAAATAAATTATTCAATTTTATTTTAATTTTTAATATTTAATTTATTCATTACAATAATTACGTAGGAATTCGTAAGGAACAAAGAATTTTAAATTGAGTCAAGTAATCTAGAATTGGAAAATGTACTTAATTGTGTTAAAAATAAAATTGATGAAACTAAATAAGTTACTACTAGTTTTCAGTGACATATGTTCTTGTTAATGTTGGTATAAGTTTCGTTTTATTTATTTATATTGTAAAATTAGAGTTGAAGATAGTAGATGGACAATTTAGGTTTCGAGATCGAGAAAACTGCACAAGGAAAATAAACGGTTAATGGAAACGATAAGAAAAATAAGACTAAAATTTTACGGACACCTGTATAGAATGGATATCAACAAGTTGATAAAACAAATTTTGAAGACAATAAACTTAAAGTGGTGACTTAAAGTGTCGGATAAATGATTTAAAGAAATGGGAATGGATATTGAAAAAATCGGAATATACCGAGAATATTTAATTAGTTGAACAAAATTAAGATAACGAAATTCATTTTAAGAACCAACTGCGAAGTAAACAAACAGTAAATGACGTCACAGCTCCAGAACCGTATGCACCAAAAGTATTATGTGATTTTCATAGTTTTTGGTCATACCTTTTTGCTGTTTGTAATAGAGGACTCGGGTGCATTAGTCATCACTATAAATTAATATAAACTTTTTCAGCAAAAATAAAAATAAACTTACTTTTGTTCATACAGTCGAATAAAGTAATAACTACAATAAAATTAAACCGTACATGAAACTAAAAGCACCATTCGAACTAGACGCACAATTAAACCGAACCGAACAGTTTAAAATAACAAAGCCAACTAAATTGAAAACTCATTTAGGATCATAAAATTAAAAATGACACATACATGAAGAATTTGTAATATAAACATTGAATAAGCCTATAAACAATACGGAGTAGTATGCAACTGAATTCTAAACAAAATTAAGTGATAAGGGAAAGATTTTATTGACGTTAGGGAACGCGGAAGTTCGTTGTTATTGTTTAGCAGTTTATAAAAGTGTTGGTGTCCACCCGGTGACTAATGCTAGGCTGTTGCATGTATTTGTGTGGTGTATTTACACGTACTACCACAGAAGCAGTTAGTTGATTTGACAGTTGGTTCTTACAGTGAGCTCACTTATAATAATTAATTATTCTTATTAAATTTCTTAATAAGTTATTCTTAGTTTAAAAGTCCATAATTATTATGGACTTCAGGTCTTCCATGAAAAGTTAAAGCAGAGCAGAATGGATAGAAGAAAGGAGTTTTTGGTTTGTTTTTTTAAAGGAAATTTAGGATTTTGGTTTTGTTTAGAATAGAGTGTATGTTTTGTTAAAAAAACCACCTTTCATTTCTCGATCGATTTTTTTGGACTAAGGAGTCGCTTGCTTATTATGTTTTTAATATTACCAATCACCTCTTTATTAGAAATATCTGATAAAACCCTCATATTTTAGTTAAAGATATTTTTACGAAGGTACCAAAAATATTCTGTGAAAATTACATCTTGCTGATATTTTTAGAAATAAAATGGTGGCCAAAATATAATATTTGAGATATTTATACTCTTACTTTCAATAAGTACAATCCGTGAGGTTAATAGTCCGTGGACCAACTAGGGTTACCGTGCACCCCCCCCCCCCCCAATCACAACTTGTCATATATCGACGTGTTCGTTTTAACCTCCTGATCAAAAATATCCAATGTTCCCCAAAAAAAAAAACTCCGGTAAAATCGACCAAAATGGCGATTAAAGATGGCCGCCAAGCGTTCCTGCATTAATTCATTTATTTAATTATATCTTCCGTTCTAATTACCGCACAGGCTTTTTATACACACCAAATTAAAGGTAAAGAGTTGCCAAACATTTTAAACACAAAAAACAGTTTCTAAATTGCAAAACCTTTGAGAAAAGTACGATCAAATTTGAAATTTTTGCGAAAATTCCTTCTAGAACTCGTTTAAAACTTAAATAACCAAAACGGCTTTAAGCCGTTTTTGATTGATTAGCTCAATTCCTCCACTTTTTATGAAGTTGTAAATTTTGCCAAATATTATTTAACATCTTTTTAAAGAGACTGTTGTATTATTATTATTATCTGGATATTATTTTCGTATATGCCTAGCATATGTACAGTATATTATTTATTTTATTGTTAATTAAATTGTTAAATATGTAAAGGTTTTTTATCGTTTATATTTATTTATATATTATTTTGTTTAATGGTTTGAGTTTGTTCTAAAATATTTAGTTTATAAATTAAAAAAATATATATATATATTCTTGTTGGTGGTATGTAATACTAATATTAAAATAATTTTATTATTATAAATTCTCAATAAATTTTTTAGGTTTTCTTAAAATATATTACATATATTTTCAAATGTAAAATTTATTATTTTATTTAAATTTACTTTTTGTATTCATTTGTTAAATAAAAATTATTATGGTAATTTTTTGTTGGAGTGTTGTATTTTTTTACTTAATTTTGTTGTTGTTGTTTAGATCAGCCGAAAGGCTGGTTTCAATCTCTACAGGCTTTACTAAGTAAAATAAGAAGTCAGGTGGTTTAACATTGTCATCCTGAGTGGAAAAGTATGCTTATCAGCATAGTAGACCCTCTGAAAAGCATCTACCTTTCCACCCTACAAATGACACCTTCACTTCATTCACCACAGGGTCTGGCTGTATAATGAAATTCATTACTCAGAGGAGATAACTCTGATTAGTGTCTTTTACACCTCTACCTTTTCTGTTCTTAAATGCTTCATTCGTATAATTGGGTGACCATATGATAAGAAACAGAACTATTTTTTGTAGTCTTGGAACTAGCAGATCGAGTGCAAATAATGTAACACTCCACCTGCCGTTATGGGCGTATACTTTTTTCTAGAAAATGATTAATAAAATCATTGCTTCTAAGGAGTAGACCAACATATTTTCTGTTGGAAAAATTTAAGGCACTAAACAATAGACCTAGGGTGTCGGATAAATAGTTTTTAAAGAATTTTAAAGAAGTCAGAAAGGTCCTGAGAAAACTTAATGAACCATAATAAATTATCTCGTAGTACAACTAATTAAAGACTTCCATGAAGAGTAAAAACAAAACACAGGGTGGAAAGAAGAAAGGAGAAAAGCCTACAGTGAGCGAATGCTGAGAATATAAACTGCAAAAAAACCCTTCCAGAAACCTCCAAAGTTACCTCATGTAGTCTAAAATTGCCTCTTTACGAGGGAAATTAAATTATTTTAGTAAATTGTGATTAAAATCAAACACACTGAAAATTTATTGCACGTAAAGTGAAATTTTTCTTTGTATTCCATGGTCTCATCCATCTCATCTGCTAAGGACCTCCAAGGTCTTTTTCTCTCGCACCTTTCCAGTATATTCCGATCTATTACCCATGCTATTCATTGGAATACACAGTCCTTATTTTATTACGCGACGAGTGGTCCAGGAAATATTGTTTTGATTTGGCTATTCTGTTAATACGTTTTAGACTACATTTGTACAAATAAAAGTATTTTAATTCGCTAAAACTCATTCCGTTTCTTTTAATTTTAATTCTTCACATTTTATTCATTATTCTGTAGTGTTTTTATAAATTAGTTAGACTATCTACCCGTGTATTATAAGTTTATCCTGTCGACCGTTCGAAAGCAGGGTAAAACAATTCCAAGTGCGGAACGGAATGTTATTTTAAATGTTATTAAGTGTTGTAAAGAAGAAGCAAAAAATAAACTATATAATACTACACAGTTGTACGTTTTTAGAAATGTAAGTACTACGCTAGCAGCAGCGCAATGGCCACACTGAGTCCCAGGTTCATCTCGTCATTACATAATATTAGTATCTTCTTCCGTTCATCCTTCTCACACATCCATACCGTGCAAGTAGCCTATCTTTCCTTAATGTAACGCATAAATAATACACTAATTCCTGAAAATTTTAAACTAAAGCTGTGCTTTGTGAGCATTGAACATTGGTGGAGGGTGGATCCTTGTAATTGGAAATCTCTCATAAAATAACCCCTAAAAATAATAAAATTAATTTTATTAACTTAGATTATAAGCCATAATCTCTGTTCGCTGAATAAACGGTGGAGCAGAAAAAACGAATATTTTTCACTACTGAATAACGACAGTTGTTTTTAACGATAGATAAAAAAGTTTTATATTAAATAATAATATTTTTATTACATTTTTTAAACACACGTACCTTAATTAGGTTTGGAAAATAATATCAGCTTTGATTTCTTGATGAATTGAAAATTAGGTCTTAGATTGTGCGTGGCTTATTCAGGTACACTCTTGATTTCAAGTAGCCCTACAAAAAGAAGTCATCGTGTGGGTCTATGAACATCACCCAATTGTAAAATGATATGTACAGGTAATACTTGAACCAATTCCATGGATGCTCTCCCCGTGTGAGCTGTGGCACCATCCTTTGTTCGAACCACATTTCTCTCACATACACCCGATCTATTCAAGTTTTTGTCGCAGAAAGTTGTTTAACATACCGAAAAAATTGAACCTGTATCGAATGAAATGTTGGAGAAAGTCATACAGAGCTTTTAGGAGAGGCTAGGACTCGCGCCCAACAACAAGAACGTCATCTCACTTATATTATTTTCTATGAAATCTAATAAAGGTATTTATATTTCAAAACTGTAATAAAAATATTATTATTTAATGTAAAACTTTATTAAAACAACCTAAGTTATTCAGTAGTAAAAAACATGTGTTTCCTCTGCTCCACCCTGTATAAGTGTGAAATGTTACATAACAAATAATTATTTTTAATTAAATAAGTACAATATTAAAGTTAATGTAACCAATAATAAGCAAAATATATAAATTCAAATGTGTTAAAACATATTCACTGCGTTCCGGCTTGGTCTTAGAGATCTGCGATTTTAGAGATGTCTTCGGCATTGGTCATGCGCAAACCTTATGTATGACGTCATTAGAGGATATATCTTGCCAGTAAAGAATTTATTAAATACACACAGTAAATTTGTACAATCCGTATTCTAGAAGAACTTTTCCAAGGATATCCGAACCACCCATCACGGGTATATCATCCTTCACCCGGGTATAATTTTGTTTTATTTCAATAATTTTTTAATTTGGGTTATAAATGAATAAAAAATAAAATTTTCTGATATGGTAATATCGAATGGTGTGACCAACAACAGTATGTAAAACACACGTACAAAACAACTGTGTGACACCGAAAATACAAAAAAACAATGTACATGTACATAGAACATATGTGCAGTAGGCTGGTCGACCCAAACCAATCTCTTCACTATTTCTGGACGGGTGGGGTGAGAGGCGTTTATAGCTTGAGTCCCAGCTCCGTGTAGTTGGAAGGAATGCAATGCGTTGTAGTATGCGTTATTGTAGTGGGAGAATGAATGAGTTAGTAAAGTTTAACAGTTGATGCATTTGTAGTGGTAGCGTGTACTAACTAGACTAAAAACATATTTTATCATTCGGCGCATTAATTTAACAAATACCTACCGGGTTATTAACTTGGGAAAATTCATAATATTTAACTTGCTAATTATGTCAAAATATGTAAGTAAATAAATGTAATAAAATACAAACAAATATTTTAAATACGGAAAGTTTGAAAACTAATGTTTTGTATTAGAGTAATACAACAATCGTATTCCCAGCTTGCGTCTTTCATTCATTATACCTCACCCGTAACCTTCACCCCGTAACTACACGGAACTTGGACCCGACCTAAATATTTACCGCTGACATCTCCGTTGTCATGTCAACCCGCTATGCGCTGGGAGAGAAGCGGTGGTTACCCGTCTAACTCTTGTTGTTGTTGTTGTTTAGGTCATCAGCCAAAAGGCTGGTTTGAACCTGTAGAGGTTTTACTAAGTAAAACGAGGTGTGAGGTGGGGTTTACCATTGCCTTCCTCACTGAGTGGAAAAGTACGCTTATCAGCATGCCGGGCCCTCTGAAAAGCACATATTTTTCACTCTGCAAATGAGACTTTCACTTCATTCACCACAGGGTCTGGCTGTATAATGAAATTCATTACTTTCAGACGAGATAACTCTGATTAGTGTCTTTTACACCTCTACCTCTTTTGTTCTTAAATGATTCAGTCATTTAATTGGCTGACCATGTGATAAGGAACAGAATTATTTATTTTAGCCCTGCAACGAACAGATTGAGTGTAAATAATTTGACACTCCACCTGTCTATTATGGGCAGATCTTGCACTACATTCCATCATAACCATAAAAATCTACAATCTACATCCAGCCAAAATAAATATAATCCTTTAAGCGTTTTCAATTATAGGAATTATTGTAGTTTCATAAGGAGAACTGAAAATGTTGTCATTATAATATTAAGCTTAGAGCGAATTAGTGTTGTATGTAATTGTTGTGTGTTGATGATGGTGTGCGTATTTTTAATTAATGCGCATGCTCACTTGTGTTGCTGGTTGCCTACGTCAGAGTACTCTTAGCGTAGACAGACTCTATATATTTACCGCTGACATCTCCGTTGTCATGTCAACCCGCTATGCGCTGGAAGAGAAGCGGTGGTCAGCCGTCTAACTCTTCACTCGGGCATTTATTGCGTATATTAAGGTCATTACAAGATCTATTAAATACATTAAAAAGCGCTCTAACCAGATAAAATCATTTCATGTACTTTTTTACACAACACTTGTTCATTTATTTATTGTGAAGAAAATCATTATAACAGAAATGATACTTATTTAGTGGGATAAATAAATGTGGATACTATCCAGTAGAGAGGTGAAGAGGCTCTTCACCTACTTCACCTCAATAGTCGGTAAATACAGAAGGAAATGGGAGGATCATTTGATACAATAAGTGAGAATATATGGGTAAAACGAGCATTAAATTACATTCTTGATGGACGTAGAGAGTTTGTGGATAAATTTGATAAACCATCCGTCCTTCATCAAAATGTTATCATTAAAAAGTCTTGCTTGAATAATAGCAAGAACTTTGGCCTAATTTATCATGTGGTCTTGGGTTCGAATCCCATTCAGGCACGACATATTTTCATACGTTACAAAAAAAATCATTTCATCCTTCACCATCTGCATTAGCAGTAATTACAGAACAGTCGGACGTTAAACCAAACCAAAAAAAAGATTTATAGCACGATTTTTTGAACATTTCACCAACATATTTATTCTTACAAACTATAGTTATATTTTAATAGTATCTTCTTTTATAGGTTCGAAATCTCCGATTTGGAAAAATCAACTTCGTTTTCAATGTCTACAATGTTTTCGGACGTACAAACATCGTATCACTTTAAATCGACACATCAGAGAAGAATGTGGTAAAGGGAAAACGTTTTCTTGTCCTATTTGTAACACGATGACAAAGAGACGGGATAATCTAGTTCAACATATGAAAGAAATTCATAGAATTCCGTAAATTTGTTATTTATTTTAGTTTGTAAACAAATTTAAATTCATTTACATGTCATACAGATCATCCTCATCTGATTGGGTGATGGGGTTGCTTTTTGTTCTTAAATTGAACAGATTGCAACGTACACACATCAGGGATAATAAAAAAAACCAAACAATTTATAAAGGGTGTTTTATTAAGGACGCAACCCTGATTATAAGAAGATAGAAGTAATACATCGGTAAATTTTCTGTTCCTAATCGGTATGTTGGCAACAGTGTACTCAAGGCCAACTACCTAACACAGTTAAAATGTTCCAGTCAAGCATTAATGTGGTGACAGCAGTCGTCTCGTTAAATTGTGTCAGCAATGGTTTATTCCAAGGAAGAACGCGTGTTTATTGTAGAGACTTACATAGCGAGTAAATCTTACAAATGTGTGCAAGATAATTTTCTGTTGTAATTTCCCCGTTCTGCCGTTCCGAATAAATCGTCAATATTGCGTTTGAAAAATAAATTTCGAAGTACTGGGAATGTACTCGATGAGAAACCACCTCGCCAGCCAACAAAGTTAACCGCGGAAGTTCTCGAAGATTTGAAAAATCGTTTGACTCAATCACCTAAAAAATCGCTTAGAAGATTATCATCGCAAGCTGGGCTAACATTAACTACTGTTTTCAGAGCTGCGAAAAAATTCAATTTTCATCCTTATCGCGTTGGCATTGCATTTGTAAGATTTACTCGCTATGTAAGTCTCTACAATAAACACGTGTTCTTCCTTGGAATAAACCATTGCTGAGACAATATAACGAAACGACTGCTGTCACCACACTAATGCTTGACTGGATCATTTTAACTGTCTTAGATAGTTAGCCTTGAGTACACTGTTGCCAACATACCGATTGGGGGACAGAAAATTTACCGATGTATGACTTCTATCTTCTTATAATCGGGGTTGCGTCCTTAATAAAACACCCGTTAGATAATCACGATCTGCTGCCAAACCATACTAATGGTCGTTAATAAACAAGTTAAAATTATTGTAGTGACCTTAAAAAATTACATCATTGCTTTAAAATTATTACTAGAATTTCTTTGTGCAATTTTTAGTAAAATTTGATTCAATTATGTAGTAGAAGATATTTTTTATAGGCAATATATTTTATATAAATTTTTATATTTTTATTTATTAGAAAGAAAATTGTTATACGTTGAGAAATATATAAATATTTATACTATGTATTTTTGTGTTTTAATAAAATTTGTTAATGATTAAATGTTTGTGAATTTGTTTAATCGACCTGTTAAAGTTTCTTCATCTCCTGAAGATTGGTACTGGTAACGCAATATAAGTTGACGATCGTCAGTGACATTAAGACTGGACTATGCGGGGGTTGGAAGTGCTACTATATTTGTGCTTTTCTAAATACATCATAGCGTTAGCTCTAACCATGACATCATGTTGTAGTTTTACTCAGACATTGATTTTTTATTTATTTATTATTATTATTGCTAAAAACAAGTACAATGAATCTTATCCTATCTTATTTCCTATTACCCGCATAGGTCTAGCCTGTGCGCGGGTATCAGTTGGTTTATTTTATTTATTCTATTATAATAATAGCTTTTTATATCTACACTAAATTTACATAAAGGAAAAGAAACAAAATTTTACAAAAAAAAAACAACAAAATTATCTAACGTACCTAAATATACAAAAAACAGGATAATAATAGTATAAAAAATAAATTAAAAAATAAAAATCAACCCACCGGGTTGGTCTAGAGGTAAAGTCGTCGCCAAAATCAGCTGTTTAACAGCTGATTTTCGGAGACGAAGGTTCCTGGTTGAAATGCTAGTAAAGGTAGTTACTTTTATATGGATTTGAATACTAGACAGTGTTTGTCGGTATACTTTGATGGTTGGGGTTTAATTAACCATACCTCTCAGGAATGGTCGGCCTGGGTCTGTACAAGACTACACCTCATTTACACGTCATACACATCATCTTCATCTCATTAGGTCATGGGGTTGCTTATTGTTCTAAATTGAACAGATTGCAACGTACACAAATTAGAAATAAAAATAAAAAATAAAATAAAAATAAAATGTAATTACATTTAAAATAATAATAAAAATAAATGTAATAAAATAAAATAACATGTAATGGCAAAGGATGAAGTAGACTTTCGATGACAATGTTAACAAAAAATAAATTTTAAGCTGACACAAGAGGAAGAGCAATTAGTTTGAATACATGGAACTAATTAAATCCTCAGATTGCCCTCTCCCTAAATTAAACAGCCAGTTGGTTACTTTTCTTTTGTACTCGTATATTTGAGGAGTTACATCAGTATTTCGGATAGCCTCTGGTAAATTAAGGTATGTGATTGAGGCTATATAATGTGCTGCAGTTTTATGTATTATGTTTACAACTATGTGGTTTTATAAATATCCCATTGTATTATTTATTGATTCTTAATAATTATCCTAAATAATAAACATTCATTCTAAATAAGCCATAATTCTAGGCCTAAACTATATTATCCTTTTTGGTCATCAGCAGTAAACTGAATCACTGCACTCTGACATTTATAGTGATAGACTAGTTAGTCTGTGAGTTCCGTCGATGCGAGCTTATTATCGTGAGTAATACTAGTTTTACGGTAATTTCAAAACGTTATTGTATTTTTAGGGTGTTCATATTCCATTATTTTCTGTAAAGTTATGTCAAATTGCAGTAGAATTTTAATCAATTCACTTTCTTTAAATAATTACATTATTCCTAACTTATTTAGTGTGACGGGTCATAAATTCGACGGTCAAGTGTCACATGGTCAGCCAATTAAATGACTTAATCATTTAAGAACAGAAGAGGTAGAGGTGTAAAAGACACTAATCAGAGTTATCTCCTCTGAAAGTAATGAATTTCATTGTACAGCCAGACCCTGTGGTGAATGAAGTGAAGGTGTCATTTACAGAGTGGAAAATATGTGCTTTTCAGAGAGCCCGGCATGCTGATAAGCGTACTTTTCCACTCAGTGAGGAAGGCAGTTGTAAACCACCTCACTGGTTTTACTTAGTAAAACCTCTAAAGGTTCAAACCAGCCTTTCGGCTGTTGACCTAAACAACGGGTCATAAACTGAATTTTATTACGTAAGTGTTTGTGGTGGTTGATACATGTGTTATGCTTTCGGGTTGGTCGATGTAAGCAGGAGAGATAGTATACTGTCCTCCCTCCGCATGATAGGCGCAATCGTCAACTTATAGCGCGTTACCAGTACAATAGTAATAAAGGTTTAGAATGGTGTACCGCTGCGTATTAGCCTCTTGTGTCGCACTCCAAATACTAAAGTTCAGCCGTTCTTAGTTTGCTCCTACTGTCAACCAACCAAAGCCAGCTACTACAGGATGCACGCTAGGGTCCACCACTTTATGGATGTCATATTCATATTAAGTTAACTATATTACTTTCTCTTGCCTATATGAATATATAGGAAGGAAAGTATTGTTTTCATGTCGATTTTTCGAAATCCTGTTTTCACCGGATCTATACGTTTTCAGACCCCCTGAACCCAAAAAACATGTTTTTAGCGATTGGTCTGTGTGTGTGTGTGTCTGTGTGTGAACAGAATATCTCAAGAACGGAACATTGTACGAACTTGAAACTTAAGTTACATACCACTACCGAACCCGACACGAACTTTTTCATCAAAATCGGTCAACCGGAAGTAGTAGTTTATTCGTATAATTTTTCACTTTTTTGCGATTTTCTCAAAAACTGATCCTACGATTTTTTTTAAAATCGCCTGGTTTACTACATTTTTTATGCTCTACAAGATAGGGTAGGCGCCATGTATGCTGAAATTCTGCGTGAGGCTGTTTTTACGTAAAAACATTTTCTTTTTAAGATTGCGGCTTTAATATGCATTTTAGCGCAAAACGTTATATAACAAAAGTTGTAGAGAATGTAAAATTCTACAACTTTTATTTCAAACATTTTTTTGTATAACGCTTAGTTTAGCGGTAATTTGCGATTTTCTGTTTTTTTTCTCACGAAAACGTGAGAAAAATCGATTTTTTTAACATTTCGGTCTTAGTATGCATTTTACGACAAAAGTGTATATAATTAAATTTATAGAAAATTAAAAGATCTACAACTTTTGTTTAGAGCATTTTTCTCTACAGAGCCTAATTTAGCGTGAAAGCGTGATTTTCCGTATTTTTAAGCCAAACTGAGTTCGATTGTCATTTTGCGTCATTCACTCATGATTAAAATAAGGTTATGTTTTTGAGGTTAGTTTTTGTTTAATTCTAATATTTTATGAATAATGTTAGGTTTATTATTAATTATTTGCATTGGCAAGAGAAAGTTGTGTGAGTGTTTCACACCAGATTTTTTTAAATTATAAATATTTAAAGTACTTAAAACATCAGTCATAATATGATGTGTAGGCTTAACAATTTCAGTTATAAAAATATTTTAAATTGTATTTTGTATATAAATACTTTTGAAAGTATTTTATTGTTACTTTTCAATCAGCGTGTATTCTTTTATATGTAATGCGCATGCTCAGTGACGTCATTATTTGTTTACAGTAGGAGCAAACTAAGAGAGGCTAGACTTTACTTGGGAGTTTTGTTTACTCGTGTTAAATTCTTTCCATTCTTTCACATCCATTGCCAACTTTGAAAGCGAGGATACGCTCTAGGTCTAATGCGCATCTTACGAGTAGACAATTCTAAATTTTTATTAAAAAAAATAAAAGTACATTGTACATAAAACATGCTGTACTTATGTACTGTCTGTCTATAAGTTGTTGGTCTTCCGCAAAGGGGAGCAATATGCGGATTGTAAAACCATTTCAGAAAACATACCTAACTTTTTTAAGGAACTGAAACTTATCGGAAGTGACGTATTTTTATAAAAAAAGTATTTCACATGTGTTTTATTTTATAAAATTATTTCGCATAATGATATAATGTATAATTTAGTAAAAGATTTGTTTTTGAAGAAAAAAACTATCCTTGTTAACTTAAAAAGTAATGATTTTCAATTAAATTTTATTGCATCATCGTTTTCCATTATTATTACAGAAAAAATCTGCCACATATCATATTAATCTGTGAAATAGTTGTTGAACAATGATGATGTACTTGAAAAATTACGTTTTTTTTCTTCAAAAACAAAACTTTTATTAAATTATACATTATCTCGTTAAGAATGTGTTTTTCAAAATAATTTTATAAAACAAAAAACATGCGAAAGTTTTATAAAAATACGTCCTTTCCAACAAGTTTTAGTTACTTAAAAAAAAATTAGACATGTTTTCTTGAATGGATTTACAATCCGCATATTGTGGCTCGAAATAATTGACCCTAATTATCTACGAATATTGTTTGAATTTGAAACTTACCACTTAAGTTAGGTTTTACTAGGAGACCCGCCACGAACATTTTCATCAAAATTAGTCAACCGGAAGTAGCTTATATTTTATTCGTGCGATTTTTCAGTTTTTTGCGATTTTCTTAAAAACGGTTCTACGATTTTTTTAAAAATCGCCTCATTTTCTATTTTTGTTTATGCTCTTCAAGATAGGGTAAGCGTAACCATGTCTGATAAAATCCTTGTGCTCTTGTGTTTAATTTTTTTTTTAAGATTGCAGCTTTAATGCGCATTCTATGGCAAACGTGTACAGAATTAAAATTGTAGAAAATTAATAAACCCTACAATTTTTGTTTCAAACATTTTTTCAACAGCGTTGAATTTAGCGTCAGTTAGTGACTTACTGTATCTTTTTCTTTAAAATCGGTAAAAAACGGATTTTTTAAGATTGCGGCCTGAGTATGCATTTTACGACAAAAGTGTAGCATAATAAAAGTTATTGGAAATTAAAAAAACCTACAACTTCTAATTTAAGCATTTTTCTTTACCGAGCCTAGTTAAGCGTCAATTAGTGACATTCCGTATTGTTTAGTTCTACAGAGGTTAATTTTCATTTAGCGTCAATCACTCTTGATTAAAAATAGATAATATATTTCATTATTTACATTGGCAAGAAAAAATCGTGTGAGTGTTTCACACCAGATTTTTTTTTTTTTTATTAATAATCAATGATTTTACATTCCAGAAGAATTTCTTATCGATTCAACAAGCGCATCGAAACTACTTTTTAATATAACGTGCCAAAATACTACAACAATTCCTACAAAAATGCATTTGTGCAACGTGTGCAAGAAGAGTTATAAAAATAAAAGTAGTCTTTATCGACATAAAAAATTTGAGTGCCAGAAAGAACCCCAATTTCAATGTGATATTTGTAACATTAAAGTTTATCAAAAAGTTCATTTGATGACTCACTATTATTGTAAACATTATCCTTTTTATAAAGCGTAATAAAGTGTATTAAAATTATTTTATTGTTTCTTACTTTTATTTTATTGTTATACTGTGGACAATTTTAACTGGCGCCACTCTTGCTCTACGTGTACAGTATGAATCTAAGCTTTATGCAGCTGCGGGATGAAGGGGAAAGACGAAGTACCAGACTGCTGTTACGTCATACTATTGTACTAATCATCTCATTGCTCTTCGCTGGGCAGTATGCTGCCTAGTGCGGTGACATATGTGGGTGTTGTTTAGACTATTCACTGTAGACAGCGACACCGAATATATGTAGTTTGGATAGTACCCTTGACTACTACAAACATAATACACGTAAAACATTACTACTACTAACGCAATCTCTCATAGTAGAAGTGACGTAATGCATACCTCTCAGTTGCACAAAGCTTGGGAACGGGCAGTAGGTACACACAGTTCCGCATAAAGTATCCATAAGTTATTCATTCAACAAGGTCTACAAATTTTAATGTACGCAAATGTGTACAACCTTATTTCAATGTACAAACATACAAATAATTATTTAATTTTAAAATATGTATTTCATTTGTCCCAGTAAAAATTTTAATTATAAATTACAAGATCTAAACTGCAAAAACTCTAACTAAAGTATACTCTATAGACGCACCCAATTAACTAAAGAAATTGGTCTGAATATATTATAATGAACAGAAAAATCATATAATATAAAAGCAAATTAGTTAGATCATTATGTCTGACTTAACCCACCGGGTTGATCTAGAGGTAAAGTCGTCGCCAAAATCAGCTGTTTAACAGCTGATTTTCGGAGATGAAGGTTCCTGGTTCAAATCCTAGTAAAGGTAGTTACTTTTATACGGATTTGAATGCTAGACAGTGGTTACCGGTGTACTTTGATGGTTGGGGTTCAATTAACCATACTCGCTCAGGAATGGTCGACCTGAGTCTGTACAAGACTACACCTCATTTACACGTCATACACATCATCCTCATCTCATTGGGTCATGGGGTTGCTTATTGTTCTGAATTGAACAGATTGCAACGTACACACATTAGATTACAAAAAAAAAAAAAAAATTATGTCTGACTGATTATTAATAACAACAGTGAAAACAAAGCGTAGTGATCGTGCATGAGTCGCACATTACAGTAGCGATTGTATACTTTTGTGACTGTACCGTCGTTGCATGGCGAGTGGCGAAGAGTGGAGTCGATAAACACCGAAGCTGCTTGTGCCAATTCAAATTGTCCAAGGTGTACTATAAGGTTACGATCATATATTGGGTCAACATTTTAATAAACTGAAGAAAAATTTCACCAGAAATAAATAAATGTGTATTGAATTACTCTTCATAAAATGTTGCCGCTAATTAATTTAAATGAGTGTTGACGTCTTGAAGCTCCTTGTTGTGTTTCTGGTGGAATTCATGCAGCCGGGGGATTACGATTAATGCAGTTGTTTATTGTAAAACTTTACGAAGTATGCGGAGAGCCATTTAAAACAAACGAAGAGGTGTGCTAGCTTCTGGAATTGTTGTGATCCATGACAACACCTGTAGCGAGATATTTTAAACTTATTAATTACTACGAGCAAATAAAAAGCCGCATTGGCGCAGTTGGTAACGTGTTCGCCTCTCATCATACGGTCCTGGGTTCGAATCCCACTCAGGCACGGCATATGTTCATGCGTTACAAAAAACCATTTCATCCTCCATTATAAAATAGTTACACCCCAACGTCGTCGCTAATGACCTTTGTAGTCGATGCGACGTTAAGAAAAAAAAAAGCTCAACTTAACAGACCGGTAACCAGCTACCGAGAGAGCAAATTTTTATTTTTATTTCTTAAACTTTTAATTATTATAAATTTATTTTTTTCAATTTTTAATATAAACGTTAGATTTAAATTTAGGATAACAATTTTTATTAAAATTTAAGATTTAAATTTATAAAAATGACTGTAACATTTTTATTTTTGAAATTTTTTTGATTATTTTATACTAAAATAAATGTCTTGTTTTACATTAATGAAACCTGAAAACTGGTTGCTACACACCTCTGCTCACAGCGCTGGTGCAACCCAACGACTCCTTAAAATTTTATTTATTTTTTTTTTAGTTCCTAATCTGTGTGCGTTGCAATCTGTTCAATGCAGGACAATAAGCAACCCCATGACCCAATGAGATGAGGATGATGCGTATGACGTGTAAATGAGGTGTAGTCTTGTACAGACCCAGGTCGACCATTCCTGAGGGAGTATTGTTAATTGAACCCCAACCATCAAAGTGCACCGGTAACCATTGTCTAGTATTCAAATCCGTATAAAAGTAACTACCTTTACTAGGTTTTGAACCAGGAACCTTCGTCTTCGAAAATCAGCTGATTTAACAGCTTATTTGATTGTAATAGTAATCAGCTGATTTGATTGTGATAGTAATCAGCTGATTTGATTGCGATAGTAATCAGCTGATTTTCGGAGACGAAGGTTCCTGGAATAAAGGTACTTGAATAAATGACATGTTTTACAATAATTAAACCTCAAAACTGGCTGCTACACACCTCTGCTCACAGTGCTGGTTCAACCCAATGACTCTTTGAAACTTTAATAGGACATTATCGATCTACCGCCATACAGTCTCGACCTAGCACCGAGTGACTTCCATCGTTTCCTAGAACTGAAGAAGTGGCTAGGAGGACAGCTAGATTAATGTAAAACTTCAAGACAACATAAAGACTCCTTTAAATTGGGCGGCAACATTTTATGAAGAGTCTATTGGAAAGCTCTTCCACAGGTACGATAAATACTTCAATCGTCAACGTGATTATGTCGAAAAATAACCATAAGTACAAGTAACTTTTAGTAATAATTTTTTTTTCTATACTCACTTGTCTTTTATTTATGGCCTATCGAGGTTGAAAAAATTACCTTCTTTTTTAATGTATACAAAAACCTATGTTCTTGAAACCTTTTTGTTTCAAGCACATGTTTCTACAGCTTATTTATAAGTCAATTAGTGAGTTTTTTGTATTTTGCTATTTTGAATCATTAAACAATATTGTTATTTTAAGAATACGTACGGCCTTAGACAAAATTTACGACAAAATTGTATAAAATCAAGGTTATAGGAAATTAAAAAACTTACAATTTTTGTTTCCAACATTTTTTCTACAGAGCTTAGGTTAGCGTCAATTAGTGATTTTCGAACAGATTGATTTTCATTTAGCGTCATTCACTCATGATTAAATTAAAGTAAGTTTTTAATTTTACATTGTTCACTCATGATTAAAGATAGGTTGTATTTTTCATTATTTACATCGCCAAGAGTAAGTCGTGTGAATGTTTCACACTAATTTTTTTTTTATTAACTACTGTATTATAATAACTAGTAAATTATTTAATAAAAATAATTTATACTTTGCATATAATCATCCTTCATTCTCACATTTTTCGTAAATATAATTGTTTGCCTATCGGGAACAGAACCTTCCCAGTTGGAAAGGGTCAACTGTAATTACTCTGAATAATAATTAAAACGGGTGATGTTCAGTAATCAGATGAACTAGTGTCCCCTAGCCATGGAAGTGAGAGAATGGATAACGCTCTCACTCGCACAACCCATACACGCCGTTCCAATAACATTGTCTTCAATTTTACTCATTGTTGTGAGCAAGCGTTTATGCACCCAGTAAACTAACTAGCAAGATAACGACTGTAGTATGTTTTGAGATTTGGATTATAACGGTAAAGACCTTTGAGCGGATGCGTAGTTATGCCACATATCTATCTCCCTCTCACTCGCTCGACTATGGGACATAAATTCATCTGATACCTATATGAATAGTTTTCTTAAGTTGCTTACCTGATTGTGCTTTAATTGCTTTGGATCTATCATTACTCTAAATTAGTTTATAACAATAAATCCTTATTGGTGGCAATTTTTTAAATTATCATCTTTCATTTCCGTATGTCCGTTCGTTACACCCAGATGTCAGAAACTACAAGAAATAGCAAAAAACTGTTTCCGGATTCGTAATCTACATAAAAAGTTAGTGGACCAGGATAGGGTTCGAAGTTTCGGTTTCGAACGGAAATGGTTCAAAACCGGAAGACAACAAATCAAAGTCGGAAATAGAAACCAAAATAGTGTCATTCGATTACTCTTAAAGAATAGATACAGAAATCACTGGGTTTGAAATTCTGATTTTGAGTGGATGTGGCTCAAAATCAGAAGAAGTCAAGAAATCAAAGTCGTAATTTTAAAACAAAAATAATGTCATTCGATTCCTCTTAAAGAGTAGATACAGAAATCATTGGGTTTGAAGTTCCGGTTTCGACCAGAAGTGGCCCAAAACCGGAAGTCAACAAATGAAAGTCTGATTTGAAAACAAAAATTATGTCATTCGATTCCTCTGAAAGAGTAGCTACAGAAATCATTGGGTTTTATGTTGCGGTTTCGACCAGAAGTGGCCCAACACCGGAAGTCAGCAAATTAAAGTCGGATTTGAAAACAAAAATAATGTCATTCGATTCATTTTAAAGAGAAGATACAGAATCATTGGGTTTGAAGTTCCGGTTTTGAGCGGTTGTGGCCCAAAACCGGAAGTCGAGAAATTCGGATTTGAAAACAAAAATTATGTCATTCGATTCCTCTTAAAGAGTAGATACAGAAATCACTAATGGTTTTTGCCATAACTTAAAGGTAAGCCTTTTTAAAAATTGCTACCAGCCATGAGACGTGTCGTCTCATAAAAAGGATTTTTGAAATATTAATTTTCATTAAAACTAGTTAAAAACGGAGATTTATTTTCACCTCTTATACTCGTATTGTATTTTTAATTGGATTTAATTTTTTCAGAAGAAATTCTTCAAACTTTCATTTTTGAGTCAAATTCGAACGATAATACTACTGGTAAATTCCAATGTCCAAGATGCTTCAAATGGTATTCGCAGTACTTCAGCATGACACGACATCTGAGATTAGAATGCGGTGTTGCTCCTCAATTCAAATGTCCTTATTGTTTATTTGCATCGAACAGAAAAGGAAATATTAATCGGCATGTTATTTTAAAACATGGATTTTCTCCTGAAAAATCAAGATATCTTGTTACAAAATGAATTATTAAATTATTAAGTATATTCTATTAATATTGTTTTCCAATGTTGAATTGTTTACAGGTGCTTCATATTATTAAGACTAAAATTTAAAAAAAAAACAACCTAAGGTATATTGTTTAAGGGGGTTGGTTTACTGCCAACCCCACATTCTCCTGGAACTAGCGGTTGCTCCTGCAGTCAGGAAAACTTGTGTTTATTGCAGCTATTAAATTAAATATTTTTACAATCGGATTGAATACCTATAGGATTATAAATTAATTTCTTTTAATATGAAATTAACATTTTTAATGAACTTGTTTATTAAGAAACAACTTTGCCGATAACAGGCAGGTGGAGTGTTAAATTATTTCCACCCGATCTGATAGCTCCAGTGCTACTAAAAATAGTTTTGTTTCTTATCACATGGTCAGCCAATTAAATGACTGAAGTACTTAAGAACAGAAGAGGTAGAAATGTAAAATACACTAATCAGAGTTATCTCCTCTGAGAGTAATGAATTTCATCATTATACAACCAGACCCTGTGGTGAATGAAGTGAAGGTTTCATTTGTAGGATGGAAAGTACAGTATTCAGATGAACTAATGTCCCCTAGCCGTGGGAGTGAGAGAATGCATAACGCTCTCACTCACACAAGCCATACGCGCCGTTCCAATAACATTGTCTTTAATTTTACTCATTGTTGTGAGCAAGCGTTTATGCATGCAGTAAACTAACAAGCAAGATAACGACTGTAGTATGTTTTGAGATTTGGATTATAACGGTAAAGACCTTTGAGCGCATGCGTAGTTATGCCACATATCTCCCTCTCACTCGCTCGGCTATGGGACATTAATATTCATCTGATACCTGTTGATGCTTTTCAGAGGGCCTGCCATGTTGATAAACATACTTCTCCAGTCAGTGAGTATTGGCAATTCTAAACCACCTCACTGTTCGTTTTACTCAGTAAAGCCTCTAGAGGTTCAAATCAGCCTTTCGGCTGATCACCTTAAAAACCAAAAGAAACAATTTAAATTGAAGATAGTATAATATTTGATCACCCATAATAGTAAAGTGGAGTGTTAAATTATTTGCACTCGATTTGTTAATTCCAGGGCTACTAAAAATAGTTCTCTTTCTTATCACATGGTCAGCCAATTACATGACTGAATTATTTAATAACAGAAGAGGTAGAGTTGTAAAAGACACTAACCAGAGTTATCTCCTCTGAGAGTAATGAATTTCATTATACAGTTAGACCCTGTGGTGTATGAAGTGAAGGTGGCTTTTCGGAGGGCCTGGCATACTGATAAGCATACTTTTCAACTCAGTGAGGAAGACCAATAGTAAACCACCTCACTCCTGGTTTTTAGTTAGTAAAACCTCTAGAGGTTCAAACTAACCTTTCGGCTGTTAATCTAAACAACATAATATTTGAATAACCTTTTATTTGTGGTACATCCAAATTTCCTTTTTCATACTTCGGGTCATAATGTTGACGACAATAACTTGAGTGATACTAGATTTATTTAAAGAAATAACCGTAATATTGGATTTAGATAAAGCTACTATAATGTGCGTGACATTTCAATAACATTAGTAATGTAATCTAAGTCTCATACAATTTTATTATGGTATAGTCTTTTAATGCATGAGCAGATGTTTTTGGTATGAACATCTCACGCGGATAACAGTAAATGCCCAAATAAAGCATTAAAGCTTCAGTAACATATTATTTTTGTGTTTAAGTGTATTAAAAAATTCCATCGAATATCTATACAAACGCTTTCACGACAAGTCACACGAACACGAGAACCCCCTGGTTCGTTCACTTTCCACCTTCCATTTATCTGATAATCCCCCTAGAGGCCTTAAAAGACTCTGGAGTAGAGACCTGCTAATTTGATATACAAATTTCATTCTTGGGAAGGCACCAATGGGGCCCTACCCCTCTCATGCCTATCATGTCATTTACATTATTATCATAATCATCACATTTGCTTGTTGTAAAATTTTACAGTTGTAAATAAAGAATTAAAGAGGGGGGAAAAAGGGTATTACATGACTGTAATACCCTTTTTCCCCCCTCTTTAATTCTTTATTTACAACTGTAAATTTTTCTTTAGTCCGGCACTTTGGGGAATCGGGTGGTTCTGGATTACAGATTTTTCCAGATTACCGAATGTGGGTAATTTTATTGAAGATAATCAGGGATGTATTAGGCAATTTTTGAACGTGAGCGGTCAACTGAGTACAGTATTCTGTATTTACAATTGTAAGCGCATTCTTGTCATACACAGAGGTTGTAAATACCTGGTCGGACCATAAACGTTTTGACCATTTACAACCACTTAAAAAAACACTGAATTTATTGCACAATTAATTATTTTTATTGTCTTTAGAACACAGTAAAGTAGTTTTAAACGAAGAATTAATTAAAACATTGCAAGATTAGACATACGGCCTCCGGGCCAGCCCAGTCAGTCAGCTGGTAGAGCTATTATTTGTTAAGTAACACCGGTTGGTCAAGCGACTTTGTATGGTGACCAGCTGACAGCCATCCATGAACAAACTCTACTGGGAGTCCCTGTTCAAACTCATGCCTAATTCACTTCAAAAATACAGCGATCAAATTGGGTAGTTGTCAATAATGTACAGTTCCAAATAACAAATAAAAGCCAAAAAAATTTACAAAAAAAAAATTTACAAAAAAAAATATTTACAAAAAAAATTTTTTTTAAGAAACGCTATTATTTAACAATTAATCAAAAGAAAAATGAACTAAAAAGAAAAAAATAAAAAAATTTACAAAAAAAACAATCAGACATTACAGTTAAAACAAAAGCGTGGCGCATTAATATATATATAATATTTATTGTAAAATATTCGTTGTAATATTATATATTAATGCGCCACGCTTTTATTTTAACTGTAATGTCTGTGATTGTTTTTTTGTAAATTTTTTTACTTTTTTCTTTTTAGTTCATTTTTCTTTTGATTAATTGTTAAATAATAGCGATTCTTAAAAAAAATTTTTTTTAATTTTTTTTTTTGTAAATTTTTTTTATTTTTTTATTTTTAGTTAATTTTTTTAAGTAATTGTTAAATAAAAGCGTTTTTTAAATTTTTAAATTTTTTTTTAAAATTAAAAAATTTTTTTTTTACAAACACCTCCACAGCGTATTGTCATCGAAGATAAACAAGTGTGCAAAGTTTGATTCATATTGATACGGTAGAAGTATTAAAATTTTAAGTTGCAAGACTTGATGCTTCCAAGAGTAAGTTAAATAAAAGCGTTTAAAAAGATATTAGTCTTACAGTAACCTGGAAGTTAGAAAACAGTAAAAGAATTAAAATTGAATTCCCCTTACATTACTGTATGTATATTATAGTTATTGATATAGCTAAGGTCTTTCCTACCTTATTTAAAAAATCATTACGAATTATACACAAATTTAAAAGTTCTGCAGAATTATTGTCAAAGCTTTGTTTGATTCGGCTAAGTTTTTTATTATTAAAAAATATTTTTTATTGTTGTTGTTTAGGTCATCAGCCGAAAGGCTGGTTTGAACCTGTAGAGGTTTTACTAAGTAAAACGAGGAGTGAGGTGGTTTACCAGTGCCTTCAACACTGAGTTGAAAAGTATGCTTATCAGCATGCCAGGCCCTCTGAAAAGCACATATTTTCCACTCTGCAAATGACACCTTCACTTCATTCACCACAGGGTCTGGTTGTATAATGTTGAAATTCATTACTCTCAGCGGAGATAACTCTTGACTACTGTGTTTTACACCTGTACCTCTTCTGTTCTGAAATGATTCAGTAATTTAATTGGCTGACCATGTGATAAGAAACTGAAATATTTTTTGTAGCCCTGGAACTAACAGATTGAGTGCAAATAATTCCACCTGTCGGTTTTTTATTATTAAGTTTTTATTACTGGAAAATATGTAGTAATTGTTTGTTAGGTTTGAACGCGAGGCGTGCCGAACTGAAGTTACTGTATATTGTTATATTGTTTTTATTTTGATTATTAATTTTGTTAATGTTTTTTGGGTTTTATTACATAGCCTACATAATTGTATATTTTTAATTCTAAAATATTTATTGCATAGTTATTTATTGGGTAATATAATATTATTAAGAATCATTATATGTACATAGTATATAATATTGTATTTTTATTGTCTTGTTAAAATTAGTCAATAGTTTTGTTGTTGTTAATTTTTAATTTTTTGTTTGTTTTATTAATAGTTTTAATTGATGTGTGATATATTATAAAATGTAAAGAAAAAATTAAATTGTTGATTTTTTGTTGAAGTATTTTCTTTTCATTTTTAATCACCGACGGGAGAAAAGGAGTGTTTCAAGTTGTTGTATATGTGTATATGTCTCTGTCATCGTAGCTTCCAAACGGATGAATCGATTTTGATTTAGTTCTTCTTATTGAAAGGTGACTTGATCGAGAGTGTTTTAGCTACAGTTCAGCCGTTCTTAGTTTGCTTCTACTGTCAACAAACAAAAGCCACCTCCTACAGGGTGCACGCTAGAGTCTGCGACTTTACGGATGTCGTATTCCTATTAAGTTACTATGTTTTTAATTATAATTACTTAAAGTACTTAGAACATCTGTCATGATATGATGTAGGCCTAACAATTTCATTTAGAAAAAAAATTTAAAAGTATTTTGTATTTAAATACTTTTGAAAGTATTTTGTTGTTACTTTTAATCAACTTGTACACATTTTGATATAATGCGCATGCTCAGTGACGTCATTATTTGTTTACATTAGGAGCAAACTAAGAGAGGCTGGACTTTATAATAAGACATGGTGGGGTAAAAAAATGTGTACCAGTAATACATATTGTTTAAAAAGCATGAAGTAAAACATTTAAATTTTAAAAACCTATAAAAATTAAAAACATAATCTGTATTGGCCTTTTAGGTTTAATAAAAGTAGTAATATTTTGATGGAAGCGTCCGTCGTTGCGTCGGGGCACCGCTAAGTAATACAACTATACCCTAACGAACTAGAGACTGCAGATGAAGGCGGAGCATAGTGACCTAGATCACAGCTCAAAGCCAATTGAATTTGGTCGAGGAGGGAGTCTACCTTAATTTTCAATTTTTTACTGATACTCAGAAGCAATAAACGTTTTAGCACAATAAAATAGTAACCCACCGGGTTGGTCTAGAGGTAAAGTCGTCGCCAAAATCAGCTGTTTAACAGCTGATTTTCGGAGACGAAGGTTCCTGGTTCAAATCCTAGTAAAGGTAGTTACTTTTATACGGATTTGAATACTAGACAGTGGTTACCGGTGTTCTTTGATGGTTGGGGTTTAATTAACTATACTCACTCAGGAATGGTCGACCTGAGTCTGTACAAGACTACACCTCATTTACACGTCATACACATCATCCTCATCCCATTGGGTCTTGGGGTTGCTTATTGTTCTCAATTGAACAGATTGCAACGTACACACATTAGGGATTACAAAAAATAAAATAAAATAGTATGCGTAACAGCATTTAAAAAAGTATTCTTATTTTAAGAAAATATTACCCGCACCCCTACAATAAACCAAAATGGCGGATTTTAGCGCAATCTTAGAACGAACGTATCTTAATTATTTAATCAAATTTATTTAAAGTTATGCCAAATTAAAGCTAAAATTATGCTCTGTGATCTTTAAGAAGCTTTTTTTAAAATAACATTTGTAAGGAACAAAAAAATATTTTTTTTAATAGTAAGCAAAAATTTACTTCATTTTTATGTAATTGAGCTAATTTTAAAAATTCTACATAAAGATTACAGTAAACAAGGCTTTATCAGATCACAGACTGTGAAAATGTGAACATTTTATAAAAAATTTTTACAGCTCCAGCTTCTTTAGATCAAAAGTTATGTTGATTTCAGGATTTAACTACACGCAAAAAACATAATTTGCGAAAAACGATAAAACAAAATTACTAAGTTTTTTCTTACCACTACGACGTCCTATAAATTCTATTAATATATTTATTTTTTATACTTAGCAACTACCGATGTTAAAACAAATTATACTATCTTTTTAAGAAAAGAATGGAGATTAATTTGGAACAAAAAAAGTTTTTGGGTGTAAAATAAAGGTAGACTCCCTCCTTAATCGTATCTTGCGTTGTAACGTTGTGGTTCCGCTTTGGATGACAGCCTAACAAAAAGTCAGCTGAAGTTGGGTGGAACAGAGTGTAACTTAGGGAAGGGGCAACCTCACACCCGACTTTGGTTGTTATTGGCTAGACCTCATCTGCAGTCTTTAGTTCGTTGGGGGTAATAGACAAGATATACTCTGTTACTTAGCGGTCCCCTGACGCGACGACGCTTCGTTCTAAATCAAAAGACCAAAAACGCAATTTTAGAAGTTTGTAGGACATAGTTACATATTTTTGTCTAAAGAAACAAAATAAATAGTTCGACTTGGAGAAAAGACGAAATTCGAGTTACTGATGGATTTTTACATGGTAAATGAATGGAAAGTTGAGGGGAACTGAAATTCAATTCGAGATTTATATAAGTTCGACTGTAGGTTACTAATAATGTAAGAATATTAATTAATATAATTAATAAATAATGTAAACACTTGGCTTTAAATGAATCCTTTAATGATATTTAAATATCTTATTATGTATGCAATGATTATGGTGGTAATTTTTAAAATTGTCATCTATAATTTTCCTTTGTCCGCCCGTCCGTCACACCCACATGTCACAAAGTAGAAGATATATCAACAAACGATTTTCGGATTCGTAATCTATACAAAAAGTAAGTGGGCCTGAATTGGGTTTGAAGTTCCAGTTTCGACTGGAAGTGGCCCGAGACCGGAAGTCAAGAAATCAAAGTCAGAATTTGGAAAGAAAAATAACGTAATTCGATTCCTGTTAAAGAGTAGTTACAGAAACCACTAATTGTTGTTGCGTTAGATCAAAGGTAAGCCGTTTTAAAAATTGCTTCCTAGCCATGAGACGCATCGTCTCAAAAAGGGATTTTTTTTAAATGGATTCCGTGCGTATTATTTAGTGGGGAATAATATTGTTTCATTTTACTTTCTCTTGCCTATATGAATATATAGGAAGGAAAGTATTGTTTTCATGTCGATTTTAACAAATCGAGTTTTCACCGGATCTACACGTTTTCAGACCTCCTGAACCCAAAAAACCATGTTTTTAGCGATTGGTCTGTGTGTGTGTGTGTGTGTGTGTGTGTGTGTGTGTGTGTGTGTGTGTGTGTGTGTGTGTGTGTGTGTGTGTGTGTGTGTGTGTGTGTGTGTGTGTGTGTGTGTGTGTGAACAGAATATCTCAAGAACGGAACATCGTACGAACTTGAAACTTAACTAATTTAATTTTCATGAAAATCGGTCAACCGGAAGTAGTAGTTTATTCGTATAATTTTTCACTTTTTTGCAATTTTCTCAAAAACTGGTCCTACGATTTTTTTAAAAATCGCCTAGTTTGCTCAATTTTTTATTCTCTACAAGATAGGGTAGGCGTCATGTTTGCTGAAATTCTGGGTGAGGCTGTTTTCACGTAAAAAAATACTTTTTTTAAGATTACGGCTTTATTATGCATTTTAGCGCAAATATTTATAAAACAAAAGTTGTAGAGAATTTAAAATTCTACAATATTTATTTCAAACATTTTTTTTATAACGCTTAGTTTAGCAGTAATTAGCAATTTTCTGTTTTTTCTCACGAAAACGTGTGAAAAATCGATTATTTTAAGATTTCGGCCTTAGAATGCATTGTACGACAAAAGTGTATATAATCAAATTTATAGGAAATTAAAAGATCTACAACTTTTATTTGAAGCATTTTTCTCTACAGAGCCTAGTTTAGTGTGAAAGAGTGATTTTCTGTATTTCTAAGCCAAACTGAGTTCGATTTTCATTTTGTGTCTTTCACTCATTATTAAAATAAGGTTATGTGTATTGAGGTTAGTTTTTTGTTTATTTCCAATGTTTTATTACTAATGTTAGGTTTATTGTTAATTATTTGCACTGGCAAGAGAAAGTTGTGTGAGTGTTTCACACCAGATTTTTTTAAATATTTTAGATAGAGTTCTATGTAGCAATCAAGTGAGCTAACATCTTTAGTTAGTTCTTTATAAAAGTTTTTTTGGAAACAGTCTTATTGTTGTAGCAGTCAGTTTGACCTGCTGACATTTAAGATGATTAATCAAATCAGATGCTAATTTAAAAATGAGTGATTTTCAAAATTCACAGTTTGAATAATTTTTTATATGTTTTTATAAAACAATAATAATTCTTATTTATAGTAAAAATTTGTTTATAAACTCTATTTTTTGTATAGGTACTATTAATTTTTGTTTATTAATTAAAATATTTTCCTTTTAATTTATTTATTTGTGGTGAATATGAATTTGATACAGAAGGTCGTGAATAACATTTTTTAACAATGGAAATAAAAATTTTAAATTGTAGGAATTTGAATACCAAATCTACCCCACATGTACTGTAAAGAATCTGTTAACTTTGTATGGTGACCAGTTGACAACCATCCATAAACAAACTCTACTGGGAGTCCCCGTTCAAACTCATGTCTAATCGACGTCAAAAAATACAGCAAAAAGCAGCGATCAAATTGGGTATTTGTCAACAATGTACAGTTCCCGATAACAAATAAAAGCTAAATAAAAAAAATTATGCCAACATCAATATCAATCATTCAGTCAAATTCTTAAAATCTAATTTTCATAAACATAGTCAATAATTTTTCATTTAAACAAAAATATTTTTAATAAAACAATTTAGTTCTCTCTGATATTTCATTTTCTTTATTTGTACTGAATCCTGAATCCTGGTTGAGAGGGCTGAGAAGCCCTATGATGGCGACATCGTGTTAAGGAACACCTGGTCGCTCGGGGAACAATTTTACCGAATAATTGCAACCTCATGAAATTTAGGGGGAATTTTATAGTTTAAAATTAGGAAATAGGATTCTGGCTCTTGCAGGATTGGGACTGGGACTTCAAAGGAGGTAATGTATTTTAAGAAGTTACTCGTGGATGAAAATTTATATTAAGGGACAAGTGGGTTTAAGAGCGGCTCTTTTCTTTTTTTTGTGTTTCAGTTGCCTTTTTAAGTTATGTGGGAGTTTTATTGTCTTGAGGAGGGGAAGGCACGCACCGTACTTAACGTGGACAAATGGTACAATTTTAGGTAGGGGTTAGTTTATGATTTTAGGGGAGACAGAAAGGGTAGAGTTTGGCATAATCACCGGCCTTTTATTTTCTAAGTGTTTAATAATTTAAAATGGCGGCTCTTTTCACCGTAGTGGAGTGATTATGCATAGGAACATGGGGACTACTACCAACTGGGGGGCGTGAGTCATACAAGTAGATGAAGGGGCATGGGTATATAAGAGGAATACAGAGCGGAATAAAAATGTGGCAACATTTTGTACTGACAGTTTTCAGTAGTCATTTAAATTTAATAAATAGTTTTTTTTTTAAATCTAGGCGTTTCCCACGAAGCTGAGTTTAGCCAGACAACGCTTGTTAGTTAACGATAATTGCACTACATTGTTGATATTATGAAATATTGGGCCTTAGGCTTTATAACGGTACACGTTAACGCTTAGCGTTCCAGATATTGAGTCAGCAATCATATTCTTTTTCTTAATAAATATTTTAAATACAAAACCGTTAATTTGAATTTTTATGGGGAGCACTATACCTTCTATCTAACCCATGTTAAATTGACCTCTTTTTAGGTACACATTTCCTAGAAACCGTTAAGAGTTAGGACTTTAATTTTTTGTTCCTTTTCTATGACATCTTTTTAAGCTCTGGTACTAGAATTATTAATATAGACCTAGCTATACCATTTCGAGAATTTTTTTTGAAAAATGCAAAAACAATTTAAATTGTTTTATTTTATTTCGAACTTAGTAATTGCATTGATTCTAGTACCGTATGTCACAATTATACTGGGAAATATGCTCAAAAAATTTCTACCTTCTAAGTCAAATAGATTTTGTGAAAACTTTACCTTTATGGAAAAAAGTGAATTTGTGGGAAATGAGCTGTAAAGTTTTACTTACCCTAAAATCGACCTGCACAAAATATTGATCCTCACTAGACTGTTCTTTTTCCTCAAATAATTTCCCCTGTTTTTTCTCATGTCTTGCTTCTTTTGACACACTTTCCATTGCCTTCTCAGTTTTCTGTGTTCTTTGAATATCGCAACTCCTAATTGTTTTTACAGATTAGCTCAATTAAAAGAAATCCTAGTCAAAACATTACTTAACAAAAATCTGCAGTTTTCGTAATTTCTATCGTACAGTTATAATTTTTTATAAGTAATTACTCAGAAAAATATACAGAAGGCAATGGCGCTAAATTAGCAAAGTTGATTTTTTCGATTTCCGAGGTATAGTGCTCCCCTTAAAAACATATAAATAAAATCATATCGGTAATCCGGACTAACTGGGACCGAAGGTAATCCGGAAAATCGAAAATCCAGGTAATAAGCAAAACAAATTCTTAAATAAGCAGACTTACCGTTTATTACGATAAAAAAACTGTTTTGTAAAAAAATTACCAAGCATTGATTAAAAGATATTAAATATACAGGGTGATTCACGAAGATATGCAGAAACTTTGGGAGCTCATTGTACATGTAAAAATAATGAAAAAAGTTCATATAAATATGGGTCCGGAAATGCTTCGTTTCCGAGTTACGGCTAGCGAAAGTTTCGCCCGGATTTCAGCTCACCAGGGCCAGGGGTCTCTCTGAAATTCTGGTAAGGTAGATTTAGGGGAAAATTCAATCATTTCTTATGGTTTTTGACCTGATAAATTGAATAAAACAGGTCCCAGAACTGTAAGTTAAATAGTTTTTAAGAAACCAGTGTTAAATGCAAAAAATGGAGTGAAAACACATTTTTTCATCTTTGGGCAAGAATAACTTTGTTATTTCACCAAGAAACAGTTAAAATTTTTGAAAAAAACATGAAGAAAATTTTATTCTGAACAAACCGGTGTAAATAAAGTACACAGAAAGCGAATAGTTGTTTGATTAAATGAATTTTTATTCATAACAGTACAGCGTAAAATTAACCGGAAAAACAAAGATGAAAAAATTTGTCTTTCTGTCACTCCATTTTATGCATTTGACACTGGTTTTCTCAAAAACTATTTAACTTACAGTTCTGGGACCTGTTTTATTCAATTTATCAGGTCAAAAACCATAAGAAACGATTGAATTCTCCTCTTAATCTACCTTACCAGAATTTCAGGAAGTCCTCATTTCACCTGGTGAGCTGAAATCCGGGTGAAATGTTTCGCTAGCCGTAACTCGGTAACGAAGTATTTTTGGACCCATGTTTATATAAACTTTTTTCATTATTTTTACATGTACAATGGGCTCCCAAAGTTTCTTCTGCATGTCTTCGTGAATCACCTGTATAAAAATAATTTTTTACATCATTTCTTAACAAATAAATAGTCCACAGTATTCTGTTTCAAATACGTGTGGCGTTTGAATGAAGCACGGTCATGTAAACGCGTTATCATTAATAGTTGACCTGGAGTGACACTCTAGAAAAGCTTTCTTAAATTCAACATAAAGCATTTTAAAACCATAATTTATTGTACAATCTATCCAGGAACTGTACATTTAATCAATATAAAAAGCGAATGTTTGGCATTCTTATAGTTGCGTTCTTGTTACCATAGTTGAAAATTATCTATGTGAACATTGAATTTAAAAAATTGTTTACAAATCTGATCCGGATTATCCTGAAATCCGGATAAACGAGGTTTTACTGTACATTGCAACAGCCGTACTGTTACATACTGTAATCGATGCAAATAAATTTTCAGTTAGACAATTTTAGTAAAATAATTTAATTAATTTTAAGTAAAAGTTTTAAATATTAATTTATTATTTTTTCATTTCGTATATTTTTCAGATATATTGAAGACAGATATAAGATTGGAAATGATGTACCATGAAGAAAATTTGAGAACCGATGGGAAATTTCAGTGTTCTCGTTGCTTTAAGACTTATTCAAGATCGAGCACATTACGTCGGCATTGTGTTTTTGAATGTGGAGTTGGTGCTAATTTTCAGTGTGCAATCTGTTCTTTTAAGTGTCGGCGTAAAGATTCATTAACTAGACATAATATTTTAAAACATATGTAACCGTATAATGTGATTATCAAAATTTTAATTTATAAAAGTATGTTACTTTTTGATCATGAATTTAAGTGTTTTAATGTCAGTTCTTCTTTTTATAGTATTATAGGAAATTCAGGTCCGGTTAACATACTTAAAGTCTCTTATCAATTGATGGAACTTGGTGGATTATTTTAACGTTTCACGAAGAAAAGTACTTGTTAATCCTGTCCTTTTTCCGAGGCTAGTTATGAGTTTGCTAGTTAACTGTAAAATTCCCGGCCGCGCTAGGAACGCTGCGCGAATTAAGCATGGTGGTAGGACTGGTACGTGAAAGCCTCCAAATTTGCTCGATTTTCTGTTAAGGTTTACTCCGTTAGGTTCTTCCGCTCTCTCCACCGTTGGGAACTTCCTCATTCGCCTTTAAGACCGTTGACCATTTGTTACCTTTACCCTAGGCAGGGGCCGTATAACTGGATGCTACTATCCGGAGCCAGATAGACGCAGATTACTGCTCCTGCTTCTCCTTCCTCATCACTTGCAAGATGAGGTCCCGGGCTTGCAACCGGCGGTAATAAAAACACCGTTTGTGAGTTCGGAACAGGTCTATGCCTAATCCTTGATAGTAAGAAGAAGAAGACAAAAAAAGTGGCTTCAAAAATAGGTGAAGTTGCAAAAAACCAAGAAAAATTAGTGTTTTAATAAGACTCCAGAGAGTAAAAAATGTAAAATACACACATAAAAACAAGTGTGTGATACCGCAAATACTAAACAACTAACGTACACGTACACGGAACATGTACGTGCAGTAGGCTGGTCTATCGGCCGGAATCTCTTCACTATTCGGAAACTGGTGGGGAGAGCTACAGTTCAGCCGTTCTTAGTTTGCTCCTACTGTCAACAAACAAAAGGCACCTTCTACAGGGTGCACACTAGAGTCTGCGACTTTACGGATGTCGTATTCCTATTAAGTTGACTATTTTTTAAATTATAAGTACTTAAAGTACTTAAAACATCACTCATGATATGATGTAGGCTTAACAATTTCATTTAAAAAAATACTTTTAGAAGTATTTTGTTGTTACTTTTAAATCAGCTTGTATACATTTTGATATAATGCGCATGCTCAGTGACGTCATTATTTGTTTACATTAGGAGCAAACTAAGAGAGGCTGGACTGTAGATATGCTGTGCCGCTGACTATCCGTTGTCATGGCAACCTACTCGCGCTGGAAGAGAAGCGGCGACCACCTATCTAATTCTTCACTTGGACATTTATTGCATAATATTAAGGTCATTAGAAGGGCTATTTAAAACATTAGAAAGCATTCTTAGCAGATACTATAAATTTTTGTACTATTTTAGACGACACTTCATTTTATGCAAAATTTCAATGTCCACTCTCCAGACACTAGAAAAAGTAACGATTATATGGCTAACGACACCACAAAATTATTTGTACAAATACCTACTTAAGCGGGGAAAAAATACATTAAAAAATTACCCCAATTTTTAAAATGTTGAAATAATTTGCATTCCTTTAAAAATATTCTGAAAAATTATTTGATTGGTTAAACTTTGTATAGCGTACAAGAATTTCTTTCTAAATAGTAGCTAGTAGTAAAACAATGTGTGATTGTAATATTTATTTCGGGTGTTATAACTTCCTCACATCTCCAATACTCCCGCGGGAGTCTTCTGGACGTATTAAAAAAATTTATTGTGAAACAAAAAGTAATTATTACAGAAATTATATTTATTTTGTGATAGAAATAAATGTGAATACTATCCAGTGCATAGGTGAAGAGGCACTTCACCTACTTCAACTGAATAGGCGCCGGCGGTGTAAATACTTCAGAATCGCTTTTTATTTATTTTATGTTGTACTTTCATTGTAATATATGTCACTTTGCCAGTTTTAATTTTCGTATTCCTTCGTTTTTCTTTATTTTTTATTCGACTGTTATGAAATTTTGCCAGTAAATCTATATTGAAATCGTTTATCTACATTATCAACCATTTTCCAAAATCGTAAATTTTTTTATTACATTTAGTAATTCATAACAAAACAATTTTGAAAATTTTGTGTTTCGTACAACTTAATTTTTTTTTTTTTTTGCTTTTACGGCTTCATTGGACCACTTGAATAAAATTTAGAAACCCTTCTTGGTTGGGTTTTAAGATTCTTACGTTTTTTCCAATAATTCTTCAAATTTTTGGATATGATCTGTCTGATTTTATCTGTAAAAATCATTGATGACGGAGCTCGAGTTTTTTTCGACGAATCTTTTGTCTTTATGCTTAAGCAACTTAATCTGTTTAGATTTTTCTAAAATATCTTGTTCTGCAATGTTTAAGATCTTGCATATCTTGCTTTATTTCGGCCAACCACCTTGGAGGATTTTTCCACGAGTTAATTATAGAAATGAGTTGTTTAGTTACTCGATTGTCCGGTATTCTAAGTAAATCCCAGAAGAAAGAAATTCGTTTCTTCCGCATGTCAGTAATTGGCTCGATTTTATGATAAGAGTTCAGAATTAGACATTAAGATCCAGATATCGTTGAGTTTCCGTTTTTTGTTTATGCAAGTCCTAAAGATTGTTCTTTCTATCTTTAGAATTTCTCTCTTTCTCGTTTTAGGTTTTAAATTAGAAATAGTTTCGTAACAGTAAGTGGCTTCTGGTGTACAACCCGAAACTATAAGATGGTAGTACATACTGTCTTATAGCTAAACTTAAACTCTTTTTACAGTTATACTTAATTTTTATAATTATATACACATTTTAAATTTATTCCGCCTATTATACTTTGAATTCGTTAACAGTTTTCTTGTCATTGTTTTACACTTGCATTCTTTTTTTCAGGAAATTCGCAACCTTCAACTTCAAAACAAAAGAGAAAGAAAATTTACAGTGAAAATGATATCGGACATTTCGTTTGTAAAAATTGTGGAAAATCTTATAAATGGAGGAAAAGTTTGGTTCATCATAATAAATATTCTTGTGTTTCATGGTAATTTATTTTCATTTTTTATTTATTTTTATTTAGTTTAAGATTGTATTTTTCAGCTTACCTGAAAAGCATACCAAATTGGTAGCCAAAACAGGTCAGTGACCTAATGATAATAATGATAATTACTGATTGACACTAATGATAATGTTGCCCATTACAGTTAGGCTTAGGGTTAAATATTTACACTCGATCTGTTAGTTCCAGGGCTACAAAAAAAAGTCCTCTCTCTTATCACATAGTCAGCTAATTATATGACTAAAGCATTTAACAACACAAGAGGTATACGCGAAAAAGTCACTAAAATTCTTTTCACGGTTGATGAGCTCTGCTGTTCCATGCGTTTAGACCAATTAGAACGTTTGCCAGCGTTGTCAGATTGTATGAATGTTTCAGCCTGACAAATGGCATCTCGTGCTCGCCTCTCATCATGCAGTCTTGGATTCGAATCCCATTCAGGCACAACATATTTTCATACGTTACAAAAAAATCATTTCATCCTTCACCGTCTGCATTAGCAGTAATTGCAGAACAGTCGGACGTTAAACAAAAAAAAGCTTGTACTGAAGACATCGGTTATAGAGCGCGTTAACATGCAGTATTACCGTTAACGGTCAAGTATTTCGGTCTGACTTTTGATAAACGACTAACTTGGAGCACACATATCAAACGGAAACGTTTATTACTGAATTCCCGACTTAAACTTCTATATTCCCTACTTCACAAACGATCAAAATTACCAATGGCACAAAAATTACGCATGTATTGTTCTCTTTCGAAACCTATATGGACCTACGGGTCCCAGATTTACGGTTCAACCAAACCCTCTAACTTGCAACGAATTCAAGCATTCCAGTCAAAAACATTTCGCCTTATAGCAAAAGCACCTCTTTACGTTAGCAACAAAACCTTACATACAGATTTGAAAACACCGTTTGTACAAAATTCCATCGAATACCTATACAAACTCTTTCACGACAAGTCACACGAACACGAGAACGCACTGGTGCGTTCACTTTCCACCGTCCATTTACCTGATAATCCCCCTAGACGCCTTAAAAGACGTTGGAGTAGAGACCTGCTAATTTGATATACAAATTTCATTCTTGGGGAGGGACCAATGGGGGCCCTACCCCTCTCATGCCTATCATGTCATTTACATTATTATCTTAATCGTCACATTTGCTTGTTGTAAAATGTTACAGTTTTAAATAAAGAATTAAAGAGGGGGAAAAACATGCAGTATTTTATATTATAATCAGCTGATTGTATGTTCATAGGTTATAATTGTTATTGAAAGATCAAAATAAGGATGGCTGATAAAATATATAACAGAGCGACGAGAGCAAGTTATTGGCAACGTTGCTTGCACGTCATTGGCTAGCTATGAAGTGAGTAGGGGGCAATGCGTACGTTCAGAGCTCATCACCCTTGAAAAATAGTATAGTAACAGTTATTTCCTATGAAAGTAATGAAATTCATTATACAGCCAGACCCTGTGGTGAATCAAGTGAAGGTGTCATTTGCAGGGTGGAAAGTACAAGCTTTTAAAAAAGGACCTGGCATGATAATAAACATACTTTTCCACACGGTGAGAAAAGCTATTGCTAAACGATCTCAATCCTCAATCTACTTAGTAAAACCTTTTCGGCTGATGACCTGAACACCATGATAATGATTATAAATTGTATTTGTTTTTAGTATCATTCAATGATGAATTTTGATGGTATTTAATTTATTTGATTTCAGGTTATTTCCTTATGGTAATGAAGAAAATGGTTAATGTAAAATTGTAAAGAAGAATTTATGGAACATAGAAAACCGGTGTTTGATTATAATAGCAAAGTAAATTTAACACGCCGGCTGCATTGGCGTAGTTGGTAACGTGCTCGCCTATCATCATGCGGTCGTGGGTTCGAATCCCATTCAGGCACAGCATATTTTCATACGTTACAAAAAATCATTTCATCCTCATTACGCACAGTTACAATCCAACGTCGTCGCTAATGACCACAGCAGTTGATGCGACGTTAAATAAATAAATTTAAAAAAAATTTTAATTACATCTGTGTAAAAATGAGAATAACTTTCGCAGTATTTATGCTTGATTACATATCTTGGTATTTGTAGTATTATGATTTTGGTTGTATCTGGTACTTATACGCGTATATATAGGGCTACGTATATAACCACAGCTCTGTGGAATCTACATCATGCACCGACCCTTTACACACACAAACACACGCGCGCAGCAAACTATCTTACCTGCGTTCTAGACTACAGCTTCAGTAATGAGTCACCTATTACTAGGAACTTGACTGTAATACTACCATTTTGGTTGCAATTATCTTTACCAATATTGTATAATAATTTTTAAAATTATAAATTTAGAAATATAAATTAAGAACCCAGGTAAGATAGGTTGCTTGCGCGTGTGTGTTTTAGTGTGTAAAGGTCGGTTTATGATACCTACAAATACGTTCCACGGAGCTGTGGAAATAAAATTATACATCTGTTTAAAAATGAGAACAACTGTCGCAGTATTTATTGCTTGATTACATTATCTTGGTATTATTAGTATTATGATTTTTGTTGTGTTTTGTACTTAATTTATTATTCTACAATTCGCACTGTGGTAAGAAGACTGTTACAACTCAAAATTTTGAACTTTTTCACATTACGTAGTAGCTGATATTCATATCTTTAGGGTAGAATAAAGTACTACTTCAAAACCTTATTATTAAATAATACTAAGTTAATAATAATAAGGTTAAAATTTGAATATTTCCTTTGATTGTACCATGTTAATTAAAACATGATCTATCAGATTAAACAATTTAATTTAAATGAATCTGTATATAGAGGTTTTACTAAGTAAAACGAGGATTGAGGTGGTTTACCATTGCCACAACTCACTGAATGGAAATGTACGCTTATCAGCATGTTGGGCCCTCTGAAAAGCACATATTTTCCACTCTGCAAATGACACTTTCACTTCATTCACCACAGGGTCTGGCTGTATAATGAAATCCATTACTTTCAGTGGAGATTACTCTGATTAGTGTCTTTTACACTTCTGCCTCTTCTGTTCTTAAATGATTCAGTCATTTAATTGGCTGACCACGTGATAAGAAACAGAGGTATTTAGTTTGCCCGTGCAACTAACAGATTAAATAATTTGTAAATAATTTGACTTTCCACCTGCTTGTCATAGGCAGGCATATGGTATATACTCACGAACTTGGACTAAAACTTTAAACACTTATTTCTCCAAAAGTAAATTTTTGAGTTGCAACAGTCTTCTTCCTACAGTGCGAATTATTTATAGTTAAAAATTTATTTTTTAAGTTTTTGACATTTATAAATGAACTATTTGTTTGTGAATTTATGTTGTACAATATAATTTACTTTATAATATTTAATAAATTGTAAATTCTGTTATTTTTTTCATTTGACTTCAAATTTTACTTTAAAGGTGCATGATACGAGGCTTCAAATCTTGGATTCAGTTCAGTCCTAACTTTCGGAAAACAGGAAGTCGATATATTTTACATAAATTCCATGAAATCTTTTTGTAACATCCGGATAACTGGACGTTTACAAAAATTAATGGGATATTGTATTTTAAATATTTTAGTCTTATCAAAATTGTTTATTATTTTTATGTTCATAATGAATATAATTTTTAAAGGGAAATTGTATTGTTATCTAATGTTGAAATAAGGGCTGACAGGTTTTGTACATTCTTCTGGGAAGGTTCCTGGTTCAAGTCCAAGTATAGAAGTTACTTTTATACGGATTTAAATCCTAGACAGTCGTTACCGGTGTACTTTGATTGTACGTTGAAATTTCATTTCAATTTTTTTACTACTTCTTTAGTATGATTTAATGCTAATAGTCGTAGTTTTTTTTGCAGTTTACCAAAAATTATATTTTTTGAACATAAGGAACATTTTCTCAAAAAGTACCAAATCATTCCACTTCAAATTTTTTCTCACAGTTTACCTTGCCACTCTACACAATCATGAGTGTTTTTTTGAAGTCACTTCAGTTAACTACAAAAAAAAATTTTTTTTTAATGAAAAATTGCTTCAAATTCCAGGTTTCAAATAGTGACAAAAAAAATTTCCTTGGTAAAAATAAATTATTTTCGTTGTAAAAACTCATGGTTTAGTAAAAAAGTACTGTAGAAACGGTGTTAAAATTTGAAGTAATATGGTTCAGTAGTTTTTGGGAGATGTTCCTAACGTTAACATGGTGCAAGATAGAGATTCCGTCTCTCCTTAAACTCTGACGTCACCTTTATTTTGTGTAACTTATTTGATAAATTTTTAATTTTTTTCTTTTTAGGAAAATTACGAATGACCAGGCTAGGAAAATTTACTTGTGAAATTTGCGGAAGAAGCTACAAATGGTACCAGAGTTTAGTTCACCATAAAAGATACCAATGTGGACCATTAAAACAATACAAATGTCTATTGTGCAATTTTAGTGCGAAAACTGAATATTTATTGCAAATGCATAACAATTTAGTACATACTCCATCATAAGTTAAATTGTTAAAATTAATTTTGTTTTTTTGATACAAGTATTATAGTCACGTTAGTCACGAGTTTGCCCTTGTTTGCAATGAGGGGTAAAGGGGGAAAAGCATCAGTGCGCATGCCCGACTGCTTTTATTTCAGTACGACAAACACAACAACTTATACTATACCCAGAGCATATACAGTAGGCCTATATCGTGGAACGTTATGTTGGTTAACTGTTTGTTACAGAAATGTCGGTTTCTCGAAAACGTGGTCAAAATATTCACAGTGTTGAATGAAATCTAATATGCAATGTAATAAAATGTTGTGAAGTTAAAGCTAAACAAAAATGCCTATCCGTGGCTCTTAACAAAAGCCGTGAGCGAGCGGCTAATTACTGTGATGTGTATCTTCCCACTATTTGAAAAATAAAGATAGAAATTAAGGACGTGAAGAAGCTATCCTTTAACAGTTCTGTTGACGCCTGGCAAAAAGAAAACGGTTAGGTAGATACTAGAGAGACTGATAATGAAAACGCTGGTGCAACAACAATAGTAAAGAAGTCGATTCATTCGTAATTACAGTTAATCAAACATTTCTAGTCATGTAATTAAGCTATAGGCAATATTACAGGGCAATTTATTCCTTATAGGTAAGGTTTATGAAGAAAAAAATTTCTCAGAATAAAACACAGTTACAAAATGTATGTAGAAACTGCACGGTAGTGAAATGTACGAGTAGTGTCTCACTGTTGAGGTTGGCAGCACTGCAAATATTTCACTTCCCTTCCTCACAGCCCATACATATGCAAAAGGCAATCTCGTGACTTCAGTATCTATACATAATCGTATACAATAGTTCATGTGTTCAATTGTGTATCAACTTGTTAAGTTTTTAAATTAAAATTATAAAGGAATCATAGTATTTAAATAAAATATTTTTTATGACTGTATCGATGATTTAAAACCTTGATAGTATACAAGCTAAGGTAGTGTTACAACTATGGAGATTTCTGGTTTAAATACATGTTAAAGTCTAAGAGCCTTTTCACACGGCGTGGCTGTGGCCACGTCGCCACGTTTTCCAGTAATTATTCTTCTTACTTTAGCTTTTATTTGTTATCAAGAACTGTACATTATTGACAACTACCCAATTTGATCGCTGCTTTTTGCTGTATTATTTGACGTGAATTAGAAATGAGTTTGAACAGAGAACTCCAGTAGAGTTTGTTCGCGGATGGCTATCAGCTGGTCACCATACAAAGTCGCTTGCTCAACCGGTGTTACTTAACAAATAATAGCGACTTTCTACCAGCTGACTGACTGGCCCGAAGGCCTTGCAGTAATTAGAATGAGTAACTTGAGACGGAAGTGGTAGCCACGTGGCTACAAAATACGGGTGTTCGGTCCGTGGCTTTGACGAGTGAGCACGTTTTACATTACTGTGAATAGATCTGTTCATTCGAGTCGTAACTCTTGCCGTGGCTGGTGAAGTAACATTCTTGTGCAAATTAATATGAACAATAGTATATTTTCAAAAATAATTAAATTTATTACGTACGAGTATCATATAATCAACGTACAGTGTTTATTAAGGGATGTTTTTTAATATTCGATATGTCCTACTCGCTTTTTAATGAACATTAAAATTCTTTTAGGCATTAAATCTATACATTTTTTACATATTTCTTTAATTTCGTTATCGTGAAATCACAGCACGAATCATCTTGTCTTTGGTAGTGCAATATATTTTTCTTAATCTTTTCTTCAGAAATTTTCAATTTGGTTCAAGTCTGGTGAATTTACAGGCCAGTCCAAACGTTTAAAAGAAGTCTTACCCAAATTGTTCTTTTTTTTATTGAGTGATGATGCCTACATAAGCCAAGGGCTTGTGCGTAGGTAATGATATGTGGTGATTTACAGATGAAAAAAAATGCCAGACCTGACCGGGAATCGAACCCGGGCCCCGGCATAGTAGCCAGTTGTGCTGACCACTACACCACGGGCCACCCACCGGGTTGGTCTAGAGGTAAAGTCGTCGCCAAAATCAGCTGTTTAACAACAGCTGATTTTCGGAGACGAAGGTTCCTGGTTCAAATCCTAGTAAAGGTAGTTACTTTTATACGGATTTGAATACTAGACAGACAGTGGTTGCCGGTGTACTTTGATGGTTGGGGTTCAACTAACCATACTCTCTCAGGAGTGGTCGACCTGGGTCTGTACAAGACTACACCTCATTTACACTTCATACACATCATCCTCATCTCATTGGGTCATGGGGTTGCTTATTGTTCTGAATTGAACAGATTGCAACGGACACATATTAGGAATTAAAAAAAACCACGGGCCGGCCATTCTTTTTTCTTTGCTTCCGCCGTTTCTTACGATACCACCACAACAAAATGGCTTCTTCGACGTCCATTCCGTTCAATATCTACAAAAAAACTTGGCTGGCCAGGTAGTTGCCACGTGACTAGTCACTTCATTTTTTGGAGACTTCGCCGTGTGAAAAGGCTCTGAATCAGATTTTATTGTGTAGTTATGTTATCGAGATAATTCTAACCTAATTTAATGGGAAAGAACTTTTAATAGTTGATAGAAGTTTACAAAAATCGAAAAAATAAAGTGGTTTTTGAGTTTTGATTATTTATTTCATTTATTAGTGAGTTAATAATAATAACTAACTCACCAAAAGGAGCTAACTGTTTTTAGACGTGCCGTCTGATAATTTTTCAAATAGTCAAGACCCATTTAACAATTTTAGCACTTTACCAAAACATAGTAGATGTATAAAAATTAAAACAAACGTTTCTATTGGTTTCGACATCCAAGAATTCCTGTTCATAACATCCCATATATTATCGCAATCCATTTTCCTTGTTCAATACCCAACAATTCATAAAATACACAATTTCTTATAATTATTCCCTTAGCCATTGCTTAAATATCACTGTTCAATGTTACAATTTATTATGTAGCAAGTTTAAAGAAATTAGGATTATTTTAAAACATACTTTCACGTTACTAAGGCGTGATAATTACTTAATTTTATTCCGACCACAGTTTAATTATTACAATAATAATTGTTTAAATTTATTTGTAGATGAAATTTTTATATTTATTTGTTTATTGTATTTTGTATAGTTTACAATGAGAAGTTGTACAATATTTGAACTCATAATAAATTATTTAAAGTTATTTAATGTGTTTTTCTTTCCAGTCATAATTTATCAGTCTGTAAATATAGAAATTGCGTGTATTAAGATCACCAAAATATTGGAGAATTACTAAAATTATTTCACTAATAAAAAAATCTGGTGTGAAACACTCACACAACTTTCTCTTGCCAATGCAAATAATTTACAATATAACTTAACATTAGTAATAAAATATTAGAAATAAACAAAAAACTAACCTCAATAAACATAACCTTATTTTAATCATGAGTGAAACACTCAAAATGAAAATCAACCTCAGTCTGGCTTAAAAATACGGAAAATCACTATTTCACGCTAAACTAGGCTCTGTAGAGAAAAATACGTTAAATAAAAGTTGTAGATCTTTAAATTTCCTATAAATTTGGTTATATACACTTTTGTCGTAAAATGCATACTGAGGCCAAAATCTTTAAAAAATCGATTTTTCACACGTTTTCGTGAGAAAAAATCAGAAAATTGCTAATTACTGCTAAACTAAGCGTCATACAAAAAAAATGTTTGAAACAGAAGTTGTAGGTTTTTAAATTCTCTACAACTTTTATTATATACTAAGTTTTTGCGCTAAAATTTATATTAAAGCATAATTAAGCATAATAAGCATATTAAGCATATTAAGCGTAATCTTAAAAAAACAACGTTTTTACGTGAAAACAGCCTCACCGAGAATTTCAGCAAACATGGCGCCTACCCTATCTTGCAGAGAATAAAAAATTGAGTAAAATAGGCGATTTTAAAAAAAATCGTAGGACCAGTTTTTGAGAAAATCGCAAAAAAGTGAAAAATTATACGAATAAACTACTACTTCCGGTTGACTGATTTTGATGAAAATGTTCGTGTCGCGTCCGGTAGTGGTATGTAACTTAAGTTTCAAGTTTCAAGTTCGTACGATGTTCCGTTCTTGAGATATTCTGTTCACACACACCCACACCCACACACACACACACACACACACACACACACACACACACACACACACACACACACACACACACACACACACACATATACACACACACACACACACACACACGCACGCACGCACACACACACAGACACACACACAGACCAATCGCTAAAAACATGTTTTTTGGGTTCAGGGGGTCTGAAAACGTATAGATCCGGTGAAAACTCGATTTCGAAAAATCGACATGAAAACAATACTTTCCTTCCTATATATTCATATAGGCAAGAGAAAGTAAAAAAGATAAGGAATAAAGATAGGGGTACAAAAAATAGTTGTGTTTCTTATCACATGGTCAGCCAATTTAATGACTAAAGCATTAAAGAACAAAAGAGATACAGGTGTATCTCTAAGACACTATAAGCTTTTCACTGTTGATGAGCTCTACTGTTCCACACGTTTAGACCAATCTGAACGTTTGCCAGCGTTGTCAGATTGTGAAAATGTTTCAGCCTGACAAACATTACGCGCGCATGCTTATAAGAACGCGTTAACATGCAATACTTTATAATATAATCAGCTGATTGTATATATTCATAGGTTTGTTGTTTCGGTCAGCAGCCGAAAGGCTGGTTTGAACCTGTAGAGGTTTTACTAAGTAAAACGAGAAGTGAGGTGGTTTACCATTGCCTTACTCACTGAATGGAAAAGTACACTTATCAGCATGCCGGGCCCTCCGAAAAGCACATATTTTCCACTCTGCAAATGACACCTTCACTTCATTCACCACAGGGTCTGGCTGTATAATCAAATTCATTACTTTCAGAGGAGATAACTCTGATTAGTGTCACAATACACCTCTACCTCTTCTGTTCTTAAATGATTCAGTCATTTAATTGCCTGACCATGTGACAAGAAACAGAACTATTTATTTTAGCCCTGCAACTAACAGATTGAGTGTAAATAATTTGACACTCTACCTGTCTGTTATGGGCAGGTTCATAGGTTATAATTGTTTTTGAAATACCAAAAAAAAAATGGCTGACGAAATATATAAACAGAGCTACAAGAGCAATTATTGGTAACGTTGCTGGCAAGCCATTGGCTAGCTATGAAGTGGGTAGAGGACAATGCGTACGTTCAGAGCTCATCAGCTCTGAAAAATAGTATAGTCACAGTTATCTCTTCTGAGAGTAATAAAGTGAAGATGTCATTTACAGGATGAAAAGTTAATGCTTTTCAGAGGGTCTGGTATGCTGATAAGCATACTTTTGCACTCAGTGAGGAAGGCAATAGTAAACCACCTCACTTTTCGTTTTACTTAGATTCAAACCAATCTTTCGACTGATGTCCTAAACAACAACAAACTGTTTGCAATACCCTGGAAACCTCTTGAACATCCACCTGTCAGTCAAAAATTGTCACTATAATAAAGGTCTTTATTTTACTTTTGTTCAGTTACAATTGAGCTATTACAATATTTTTCCTTAAATTCTAAAAGACAATACTCATGGCCGTAGCCGTCTGAGAGGTTGAATCACACTTTTTCTTTTTTTCTTTTTAAATAATAACCATCTAATAAACTACTATTTAAACTAATAATCAAAATAAAATATAGAAAAAATAAATAAATAAAAACTAAAAAAAAAATAAAAAATAAATAAATAAAAATTATATTAACTAATGTATTGCTGTATGTATCAGAAATTACATACACTAAATTAATAATTAAACTCTTGAACCAATTCATATGTGTATTTCCAGGCATATTTACAAAAGTAAGCCATTTTTTCCCAGTTTTCGCCATTCAAACACCTCACAAAAATTATAGGAATATTTCCAATCGTTCACGCCGAGCTAGTCTACTAGCGCTAGTCAATCACGTAACCTTTTCTCCTCTACTAGCGCTAGTAAGGACCGTTCACGCCGAGCTAGTCTACTAGCGCTAGTCAATCACGTAACCTTTTCTCCTCTACTAGCGCTAGTAAGGACCGTTCACGCCGAGCTAGTCTACTAGCGCTAGTCAATCACGTAACCTTTTCTCCTCTACTAGCGCTAGTAAAGACCGTTCACGCCGAGCTAGTCTACTAGCGCTAGTCAATCACGTAACCTTTTCTCCTCTACTAGAGCTAGTAAGGACCGCTCACACGGAGCTTGTTTACTAGCGCTAGTCAATCACGTAACGTTTTCTCCTCTACTAGCGCTAGTAAGGACCGCTCACACGGAGCTAGTTTACTAGCGCTAGTCAATCACGTGACCTGGTCTTCCCTACTAGCGCTAGTAATTAAACATGCTCTAAGTCTAAACTACTAGTGTCACTAGTGTCTAAACTACTGTAGCTGCCAGTTGTTTGTTCCCACATCGCTAATACTAGCTGCTAGTAAACTAGCGTCGTGGAAGTAAGCCGTTAGTAAAGCCTCTTGAGTATCAAACCAGCCTTTCGGCTGATGACCTAAACAATAAACCATAATCAACTGTAAGTATTTCTGCTTTCATTTAATCCATCTTCAAAACTTTCATTTTTTTATGATGACCCTGTATTTATATACATTTGGTAATAATTCCCTTCTTATAAAGAAAATCCAAGGCATAATATTAATGATCTCTTCTTATGATTGCAGGACTTTATCCGACAGAAGAGAATGGTGAAAAAAAGTGCTTCTCTTGTGAACAATGCGGTAAAAGATATTATCATTTAAAAAATCTTCGTAGGCATCAAAAATACGAATGCGGTATTGATCCACAGTTCAGTTGTTCTTATTGCAGTTATTCTACAGCTTATAGATCTACTCTGAAAATGCATATAGCCAGGAAGCATGAACATATGTTTTTTAGTAAATGCAAAAAAATGTTTTAAGATCGTGCTTTCGTTCGGTAATTTCAATATTGGTTTTGTAATGCACTTAAAATTAAATGTATTACCGAAATGAATTCAATGTAATACGAGGTGTGGCTATTAAATAACGAGACTGACGTAGTAAAAAAAATTTATTTGTATTTTATACATAATCACTTACTGTCAACTTCAATATACACTCCTTCTATATCCCTACAACGCTCCATGCGAATTTTCCATTGTAGGAAACAGTGCTGGGAGTCATCTTCTTTCAGCACCTTCAAGACACATGCCGCTTTCTCCTTTACAGCTTCCACATACTCAAATTATCCCTTTTAATGCAGATTTCACCTTAGGGAACAGGTAGAAGATAATAACATGTGATGAAACGTGGGTTTTTACTTATGATCCGGAAACAAAGCGTGTATCCATGCACTGGAACAGCGGAACTTCACCGAGAGCCAAAAAAGCTCGAATGAGCAAGTCAAAATTTAAAGCAATGATGATTGATTTTTTTTGATATCCATAGGACTGTGTACCTTCACTGGGTTCCTGAAAGTCAAACAGTTAATCAATATTACTACCTTGGGGTACTTTCTAAACTACGTCAAAGAGCAAGGAAAAAATGCCCCGAAATGTGGAAGGACAAATCATGGGTTCTCCACCAAGACAATGCGCCAGTTCATTCCGTGTTATCTCTCAAGAGGTTCCTAGCCAAGTACAGCATCTCAGTGTTAGAACATCCACCTTATTCACCAGATCTTGGCACCATGTGACTTCTACCTGTTCCCTAAGGTGTAATCTCCATTAAAAGGGACAAGATTTGAGTCTGTGGAAGCTGTAAAAGAGAAAGCGGCACGTGTCCTGAAGGAGCTGACAGAAGATTACTTCCAGCACTGTTTCTAACAATGGAAAATTCGCATGGAGCGTTGTAGGGATAGGGAAGGAGTGTATATTGAAGGTGACATTAAGTACGAGTATTAATAAACATAAATACTCGTATTTACGTATAAAATAAAAATAATTTTTTTACAATGTCAGTCTCGTTATTTAATAGCCAGACCTCGTATGTGTAAATAGTGAGTAACGAAAATGCTTTTTGCGTGTGGATGAGCTGTGAAGAAGGAAAGAGAAATTTGACAGTACAGTCAATCTCAACAGTGAAACACTATATTTCACCTTTTGTTAACCACTTGTTGTCTTTAAATTAATATACTTCGTTATGACTGAAACGTTTTTCACTTAAACCCTATTTCCTTTAAAATATTTCTTAACGTACGCCTACAAAGTTTCCAATTAAAATTTAGCTTTTCTTTCAAAACAGGTAATAACGTTTCATTTATTGGCATCATTTTCTTATTGATACAAGAGTTTCCTTTTTTTTACCAGGTGTCAAAAAAACTGTTGATCAGGACTCATCTTCCTCACTGTCTTCAGCTTCCTTTTTTATATTTCGAATCGTGGAAAAAGAAATATCACAGTATTTAGCCGATCACTCACGCCTTTTGTTAAGAGGCACAGAAGTTATGTTGTTTAGCTTGAACTTCAAAGCATTTTATTGCATTGCATATTAGACTTCGTTCCGGACTGTGAACAGTTCCACCGCGTTTTCGAGAAACTGACATTTCCGTTTACTGTTAACAGTTATATTCGTACAGTTAACCTACGAAAGGTTCCGCGATATACTTCTGTAAGTTCTCTAAGTTAGTTTACTTAAAAGTGGTGGCGAAGTGATATCAAAGCAGTCGCACATGCATACTGATGCTTTCCCTCCTCTCCCCTCTTTAAAAACCAAAGGCAAACTAGTGACTCGAGTACCTAAAATATTAATAATATAATAATAGTAATATCATCATTCGTGTTCTGCTTCACAGCAGGTTTCTACACTCAGTCCTCTGTCTCTCCTATCTCGCGCAAACCTCTTCACCTCCTCGTGCCCTCTTTCCTTTTTTACATCATCAACCATCTTGTACCTTTTGCGGTCTCTTGCTTCTTTCCATTTACTGGTCCCTCCAGCACTTCTGCAATCAGACACTCCCTTCTCAACCAGTGATCCAGCGTCCTGTGTTTCCACCGTTTCCTGCAGCCCCCTCATCTCCCCCACTCTCCGAAGCATCTCATCAAACTAACTCTTTCTATCCAGCTAAACTTTTCCGCTTGTTTAGGTCATCAGCCGAAAAGCTGGTTTGAAACTGTAGAAGTTTTACTAAGGAAAACGAGGAGTGTGGTGTTTTACCATTGCCTTCTTCACTTAATGGAAAAGTACACTTATCAGAATGCTGGGCCCTCTGAAAAGCACATATTTTCCACTTGCAAATGACACCTTTACTTCATTCACCAGAGGGTAGCTATATAATGAAATTCATTACTTTCAGAGGAGATAACTCTGATTAGTGTCTTCTGCACTTCTACCTCTTCTGTTATTATGAGTCAGTCATTTAATTGGCTGACCATGTGATAAGAAACAGAACTATTTATTTTAGCCCTGCAACGAACAGATTGAGTGTAAATAATTTGACACTCCACCTGTCTGTTATGGGCAATTTTATGGGCAATCTTTTCCATTCGTCTCCAAATCCACATTTTCAGGGCCTCCAATCCCCTCTCATCCTGACTCTTCAAAGTCCACGTCTCCGCTCCATACATGGCCATACTCCAAACAAAGCATTTCGCCAATTTCTTCCGCAATTCCAAATCAAGTCCACTGCACAAAATCCGTCTTTTCCTGCCAAACACCTCCTTGGTCATTGCGACCCTCACCTTCACCTCTTTGGCACACCTCATATCTTCTGTTACTAGGGATCCAAGATACTTAAAAGACTTGACCTTTTCTATTTTGATTCCCGTTCAGGATTCCCTTTACCATAATCTTTTTTGGCGCCCTACTTTTATTACCATGCATTTTGTCTTTTCAACATTTATTCTCATTCCATATATGTGTCGAGCCCTATCCAATTCCTCAAGCGTATCCTTCATCCCCTTTTAATTTCCCGCCAACAGTTCCATGTCATCAGCAAAACGTGGAAAGGTGGAAATTGGATTGGCTGGTGGAAAACAAAAATTTCAGTAATAACAATCGTAAGGTATTCGTCCCATTAGTGGATCCCTGTCATTACCAAACTATTATCCCAGTACTCGTATAAATCGTGCAAATCGCATCGCACCGTGTGTGGAGGCCGTAAAATGTAAAAAAATAATAAAAAAATATTTGGAATCCAGCTATCGAAAAATTCCATTCTCGTTATACTTTTTCGTTGCATATTACAAAAATTATCATTAAAAATTAAAAATGTGTTAAAATATTGTATGCACTGCTTTCATTTGTGTTCACTTGTGGTTAAAATTAAAGTTAAACTAAACTACTAAAATTTATCTAAACTACTAGATTTACTTTGTTTACATGAAAGAGTAGTCAAATCAAAAAGTTAAAATTTGACGTTTCTTTTACAGGTAATTTACTTAACTGTTAGAATAATAACCCATAATTTATTTCCATAAGTCATTCATAATTTCCATAATTCACCATTAATTCATGACTAAAAGGGTGACATTTTTATTCCAAAAAATTGCTTAAAAACTAACTTTGGAAATGAGGTGTTGCTTAGGTTATCAGCCGAAAGGCTGGTTTGAACTTCTAGAGGCTTTACTAAGCAAAACAAGGAGTGAGGTGGTATACCAATGCCAACTCTCACTGAGTGGAGAGATATGTTTATCAGCATGCCAGGAGCTCTGAAAAGGATCTACTTTCCATCCTGCAAATGACACCTTCACTTCAATCACACAGGGTCTACCTGTATAATGAAATTCGTTACTCTCAGAGGAGATAACGCAGATTAATATCTTTTATAGGTACCTCTATCTCTTTTGTTTGTTAAACGCTTCATTTATGTCATTGGCTGACCATGTGATAGACAGAGAACTATTTTTTGTAGCCCTGGAACTAGCAGATCGAGTGCAAATAATTTAAGGGAAGCAGACTGATTTTAATAAAAAATATTGATATTTCAATTTTATCATGTGTTGATAAATCGTTGTCCCTATTTAAATTGAAATATAACACGACATAGGTTGCTTTTTCTGTTGAGAAAAAATTTTGTTTTTACATTGATGGGATACGTAGTGTTATATATTTCGATATTTTTTCACGTTTTTCATTCTTGTAATTCGGATTATTATAATCATGCTCCACTTTTTCATCTATTAGTGGAAACACTTCTATGAGATTTGGTGTTGCGAGTCGAACGGAGTCCGTCCGAAATCCGCTCAACTCTGCGACCTATTTTGTAACTTCCTATTCGTTCAGTCCGCTCCGCTCTCTCTTTTCATAGTGGAACCACTTACATGACGTTAAACCATTGCGAGTTAAACGGAGTCCGTTCAGAGTCCGCTCCGCTTGCAGTGGAAGGCGGGCTTTAAATTTATTCCAATGTTTATAAATTTAAAAAAATCTGAAAACAAAAAACAAAATTGCCGGCCGCATTGGCGCAGTTGGTAACGTGCTCGCCTCTCATCATGCGGTCCTGGGTTCGAATCCCACTCAGGCACGGCATATTTTCATACGTTACAAATAATCATTTCATCCTCATCACACACAGTTACACCCCAACGTCGTCGCTAATGACCTTGATGTTGATGCGACGTTAAATAAATTAAAAAAAAAAAAAATTGCAAAAATACAAAATTTGATGTTACTATCTCCTTAGAATAACTATATATTTTATCTTACGTAACTTAAATTGTGAAAATTTTCAGTAGTGGAGGAAACGATCCCATCAGACAGTGAATCTAGTGACGAATTAATTGATTGTAAACTGCCTCTAGAAGATGAAAAACCGACTGAAGAAGAATGTTACGAAATGATTTCTAAGACGTATGCTTGCAGCCAATGTAACTTCACCACTCCTCATTGTTCTACTATAAAAATGCATATTGCGGCACAGCATCAATCAGTATTTAAAAAAATGTTACCTTTTTAAAAATTTCAGTTTTTAGCTAAAGATAAATAAATTTAATACAAATTTAAATGGTGATAATGTTGAAAAGTAACCAAGGATGTATGTAACTTTTGATAATAAATTTATTTTGTTATTCATAATTTTATTTTATTTTTTTTTACTTTCTCTGGGTAAAGTAAACTGGACGATGCCATCTACCTGAGGGACCGGAGGTTTAAGGAAATCTGTGTTTTATTAGTGTGGAAAGGGTCGCCTATTGTGTTTTATTACTGGTGAAAGGGTCGCCTGTTGTTATGATGCGATGGACTCGTCTAGTTGTCTAAAGGCACTTTTACAGTTAATCTATTTTAAACCTATGCCATGCAAATGAACATGCAAAGATAATGCACTTTATTGTATAACTTATCAATGTTAAGTAAGCGTGATCACGTGATGCGCAGTAGTTCAATTTTAGGTGTTGTTGGCCTACAATGGAGGGGGAATGTTGGGTCTCCGAGGTCCCTGGCGGGTGGCCCTCCCACCTAGCAAGGACAGATACCAGTCGCTCTGTGGATTTCACATTGTTTACTTGTGTTGTGGTCTACGTTTCGACAGTTTTCATAAACAGTATTTTTCAATACTAGTCACCGTTTCTTAAACAGTATTTTTTAATACTAGTCACCGTTTCTTAAACAGTATTTTTCAATACTCTTCGCCAATTATTAAACAGTATTTTTCAATACTCTTCGCCGTTTCTGAAATATTATTCGCAATGCCTCAGCCAAGATCGAACTGCAGGTTAGGACGGGGAGTGGCTTTAAAAAGTCAAACTAAATGTGTAATTATGAATGTGTACAAAAAGATTACTGAAGAAAATCCAGAAATGTTACGGTTAGAAATTCAAGCTCGTGTGGCTGACCTTTGCGGTATTTCCGTTCATACGGTACGAAAAACTGTAACAGAAGCAAATAAATTGGGTGAAAATGAAAATTTCAGTACACCGGGAAAATCTCGTAAAAGATTGAAAAAGATAGTTAATATTGATAACTTTCAAAGATGCGCGTTGAGAAATATTGTGTACAATTTCCACATAAAACATAAAACGTTGCCAACATTAAAGAAGTTATCAGCAGTCTTAAAAGCCGAACATCCGGATCTTCTAATAAATTGCACGCACGAGACGTTACGAAAAATTTTAAGGAGTATGGGTTTTAGGTGGAAAAAGACTGAAAATAACAGGAAGATTTTAACAGAAAAAAACGATATACGTTTCAAACGCGTCAATTATTTGATGCAAATTAAAATTTACAGAGAAGAAGGAAGGCCTATTATATTTTCAGACGAGTCATACATTCACTCGACGCACATAAGTGGTTGTAGTTGGACTGATAACTCCAATAATGGTTACAAAAAACCGGTTTCCAAAGGAACTAAGCTAATACTGGTGCACGCCGGCGGTGCTGCAGGAGAAATCCCTAACGCACTTTTGATTTTTAAATCTGGTCAGAACAAAGGAGAATTTCGAAAGAACATGAATGCTGAAAACTATGAAAAATGGCTGAAACAAAAGTTAATACCAAACCTTCCACCTCGTTCAGTTTTGGTTATTGACAATGCCCGTTACCACAACGTAAAATTACACAAGGTACCGAACTCAAATTACAGAAAACAAGAATTATTAGATTGGCTACGACGTAATAATATTCCGTGCTCACCAGATATGTTGAAAACAGAGCTATATGAATTAGTGCGATTAAATAAGCCCCGCTGTGAAGAATACTACTTCGACAAAACACTGGAAGATCACGGTCACAATGTGTTAAGATTGCCTCCGTACCACCCTGAACTTAACCCTATTGAGCTTATTTGGGCAAAAATTAAAGGTCAGGTTGCAGAAGCAAATGTGTCAGGCCGGCAAAATGTTAATGAAGTAAAAGCACTGGCTGAGAAATATTTTTTTGAACTACCGGCTGAATATTGGAAAGAATGTTCCGAACATTCCTTAAAATTTGAAAATAGCTATTACGACACAGACAGAGTTGCTGACATGCAAACCGAAATGTTTATAATAGCTAATAATGATGGGGAAAGCAGTGACGAAAGCTCCGATGAATCTCGGTTATCAGACAGTCATGAGAGTGACGGTACAGATGATATGGACGGGATAGAACCATTAAATTAAAATTCATATACCCACTTCCTTGTTACTTTTCTCTGTTATTAGGTTAATAAAATGAAAATAAAAAAAATAAATAAATAAAATACAAAAAAATGTAAAAATACGATAAAAAAATAACAAATTGTTTACTATCCGTTAAACGAAACAAGACTAGTCGCTGCAGATGCGTTCACGAGCGTAGTGTGTTAGTGAATGCTAGCGTGCGTACGTGAATGCGAGTGTACATGAATGTGTGAACATCACTCTGCCTCCCCACTACGGCAATTTCCTAACCACACTCTGCGCGATGACTGCGCTAACTTAACATTGATGGGTTATACATAAATTTTACCTATATAACATAATTATAATGTATTTTAAATTAACAAATAAAACTTAAAAAGTAAAAATATAAATAGTGCAGTAGTGCAACAAGAGAAGATTTTATTTTTTGAGTTCTTCGTTTTCACTATTCATGCAGCCGCTTTAGAAAATATGGAAAATTATTAGTTGTTTTCACAATAACCTCCTCATTTTCCAAAAACAGTCACAGATCTTTGCATGTTCATATGCGTAGCATAGGTTTAAAACAGGTTAACTGTAAAAGTGCCTTTAGACAACTAGACGAGTCCATCGGATCATAACAACAAGCGACCCTTTCACCAGTAATAAAACACAATAGGCGACCCTTTCTACACGACTAAAACGCAGATTTCCTTAATCCTCCGGTCCCTCGGGTAGATGGCCCCGTCCAGTTTACTTTACCCCTTTCTCTTGCCTATATGAATATAGGAAGGAAATTATGCCACACTGAGGTAGATTTTCATTTTGCGTCTTTAACTCATGATTAAAGTAAGGTTATATTTTTTGAGTTTAGTTTTTTGTTTATTACTATTGTTCGGTTATATTGGTCATTATTTGAATTGGCAAGAGAAAGTTGTGTGAGTTTTTCACACCAGATTTTTGTAAAATTAATTTAAGTTTTATTTTTATAACCAATTGGAGGTTAAAAAAAATAATCCTCGTATTAATATTTTTATTTTCTCTTGCCTATATGAAAAGTATTGTTTTCATGTCGATTTTTCGAAATCGAATTTTCACCGGATCTACACGTTTTCAGACCCCTGAACCCAAAAAACATGTTTTTAGCGATTGGTCTGTGTGTGTGTGTGTGTGTGTGTGTGTGTGTGTGTGTGTGTGTGTGTGTGCGTGCGTGCGTGCGTGCGTGCGTGTGTGTGTGTGTATAAAATATCTCAAGAACGGAACATCGTACAAACTTGAAATTTAAAACTTAAGTTAGACACCACTACCGGACCCGACACGAACATTTTCATCAAAATCGGTCAACCGGAAGTAGTAGTTTATTCGTGTAATTTTTCACTTTTTTGCGATTTTCTCAAAAACTGGTCCTACGATTTTTTTTTAAATCGCCTCTTTAACTAAATTTTTTATGCTCTACAAGATAGGGTACCTAGGCGCCATGTTTGCTGAAATTCTTGGTGAGGCTGTTTTCACGTAAAACAATTGTTTTTTTAAGATTGCGGCTTTATTATGCATTTTACCGCAAAACTGTATATAATTAAAGTTGCAGAGAATTTAAAATTCTACAACTTTTTATTCAAACATTTTTTTGTGTATAACGCTTAGTTTAGCGGTAATTAGCAATTTTCTGTTTTTTTTCTCACGAAAACGTGTGAAAAATCTATTTTTTTAAGATTTCGGCCTTAGTATGCATTTTACGACAAAAGTGTCTATAATCAAATTTATAGAAAATTCAAAGATCTACAACTTTTATTTTACGCTTTTTTCTCTACAGAGCCTAGTTTAGCGTGAAAGAGTGATTTTACCTATTTTTAAGCCAAACTGAGGTCGATTTTCATTTGCGTCTTTCAATCATGATTAAAATAAGTTTATGTTTTCGAGGTTAGTTTTTTTGTTTACTTCTAATGCTTTATTACAATTGTTAAGTTTATTGTTAATTATTTGCATTGGCAAGGGAAAGTTGTGTGAGTGTTTCACACCAGATTTTTTTGTTTTTACATTTGACTGTTATTTAATAGTAAAATCGTTTTTAGAATATTATACATTTTTAAAGTTCACCATGGAAGTGTATATTATACCCTTGTGGTATTTAATCTTTTTGTGTCCATAAACGTCGAATTTATTCTTACTTAGTACTTAGTACTTAGAGTCTTAGTACTCAATGTGTGGTTTTAATTGGCCGGCCCGTGGTGTAGTGGTCAGCGCAACTGGCTACTATGCCGGGGTCCCGGGTTCGATTCCCGGTCAGGTCTGGCATTTTTTTCATCTGTAAATCACCGCATACCATTACCTACGCACAAGCCCAAGGCTTATGTAGGCATCATCACTCATTAAAAAAAAAATTAAGGAACAAGTGACAAAGAGAAACTGATTTACGAAATTTTCCTCCGGGCATTTTTAAATATTGGACAAAATTATATATGTTTCAGATTTTCTTATTTCTAGATTTCGAAATTAAATAGTCAAATGTTCTGGGTTTCATTCTCATGGAGTCATAAATTCATCCTGAATTAATCTGATCATCCGGAATTAATGTGTTCTTTTGGATCCGCTAGATAAATGCCTCCATGTCGGCTCTCTATTTTGAACTTATATTTTTTAACTTATATCGTTATAATTTTCTTAAAATTGACGGTCAAGCGTGTGGGAACTCTTTCTCTGCATCGTCTGTCTGATCAGACTGAAAATATACGATGGACTACATTAAAAACTACTTTGATTAAACTTAACTTTGATTAAATGACGAATGTTCAACTCTGATATATTTTTTATTTTAGCCTATTTATTTTGGTATAAGAATAGTTCTTTTATAGATCTATTGTATTGAATAACATGTATTATTTATGTGCCGGCCGCGTTGGCGATGTTGGTAACGTGCTCGCCTCTCATCACGCGGTCTTGGGTTCGAATCCCACTCGGGCATGGTATTTTTTCATACGTTACAAAAAATTCATTTCATCCTTCACCGTCTGCATTAGCAGCAATTTGCAAAACAGTCGGACGTTAAACCAAAAAAAAAAAAAAAAAGTATTATTTATGTATTTATCAGGTTCAGTACATAACCGTTGTACGATAAATCATCCTATACGCTTTCATCTCAAAATTTTTGAAAATTATTTGCAGGACAGATATAAAATTTGTACAGTACAAAATTAAAATTTTTGAATATTTCCGAATTTTTAATGTTTTTGGAATCGAATGTTATTCTTCACGTTTTTCTATGAAATATAAAAGTTGAATCGTGTTTCTAGCCCAAAAAATACACCTAACAGAGGACTTAGAAAAAAATAAGTGTGCTATGCACCCGATGGACTAAACATGCGACAACGTAACAGTTTAAGTTGCTCACTTAATTAAAGTTGCGAAATAGCCTTTATTGATCAGGAAGCTCTAAGCTATGCAAAAATGAAAGATTTTTACTTTCTCTTGCCTATATGAATATATAGGAAGGAAAGTATTGTTTTCATGTCGATTTTAACAAATCCACTCTTCACCGGATCTATACGTTTTCAGACCCCCTGAACCCAAAAAACATGTTTTTAGCGATTGGTCTGTGTGTGTGTGTGTCTGTGTGTGAACAGAATATCTCAAGAACGGAACATCGTACGAACTTGAAACTTGAAACTTAAGTTAAATATCACTACCGGACCCGACACGAACATTTTCATCAAAATCGGTCAACCGGAAGTAGTAGTTTATTCGTATAATTTTTCAGTTTTTTGCGATTTTCTCAAAAACTGGTCCTACGATTTTTTTTAAAATCGCCTCATTTACTCAATTTTTTATTCTCTACAAGATAGGGTAGGCGCCATGTTGGCTGAAATTCTCGGTGAGGCTGTTTTCACGTAAAAACGTTGTTTTTTTTTAAGATTACGGCTTTAATATAAATTTTAGCGCAAAAACTTATATAATAAAAGTTGTAGAGAATTTAAAAACCTACAACTTCTGTTTCAAACATTTTTTTGTATGACGCTTAGTTTAGCAGTAATTAGCGATTTTCTGATTTTTTCTCACGAAAACGTGTGAAAAATCGATTTTTTTAAGATTTTGGCCTCAGTATGCATTTTACGACAAAAGTGTATATAACCAAATTTATAGGAAATTTAAAGATCTACAACTTTTATTTAACGTATTTTTCTCTACAGAGCCTAGTTTAGCGTGAAATAGTGATTTTCCGTATTTTTAAGCCAGACTGAGGTTGATTTTCATTTTGAGTGTTTCACTCATGATTAAAATAAGGTTATGTTTATTGAGGTTAGTTTTTTGTTTATTTCTAATATTTTATTACTAATGTTAAATTATACTGTAAATTATTTGCATTGGCAAGAGAAAGTTGTGTGAGTGTTTCACACCAGATTTTTTAAAATCGGTTCAGTAGTTTCTGAAATTACCTCATACAAACAAACAAACAAACGGACGTTTCTTCTTTATTATATTTATTAGTATAGAAATCATAGTAATTGCCTGTGCTCATGTTCCAACTGAAAATTGGGGGAAAATTTCCCTCTCTTACTGCCTCTTTATGGTAGAGGGAGTAGCGTCAGTGATAATTGACACCTGAATCGACTGTAGGGGAGTAGTATCGACGCTCAGTAGTGGGAGAGAAGAAAACCTTACTAGCAGAGCAAATCTTCAAGTTTTTTTTGTAAAATAATAATAGAATTTTGTATTTTCTTATCAAATTTTTTTACAATTTTTTTTCATTTGTTCACAGGATCAAATTTTGCTGTAGGTTTTAAGAAATATCAATGTGAAAATTGTAAGAAGACTTACAGTCATAGCCAGTCACTCCGTCGACATCAACGACTTGAATGTGGCGTTGCTCCTCAATTCGTTTGTTCGGAATGTAACTACGTCACTGCTCATAAATCATCTTTAAAAACACATGTTATTATTAAACATAAAAACTTCACAGTTATTATTTAATGTTCATTTTAGTTTAAAATATATTTTAAAAATTCTTATTCATGACATCAGTGTTAATGATTTTTAATAAATTATTTATTATTATAAATATGGATTTGGCATATTTTTCACGTTTATTCCGCTTTTTAAGATTTTGATAAAAGTTTTACAATGGAAAAATCTGGTGTAAAACATTCGCACGACTTTCTCATGCCAAGGTAAATAATGAGCAATATAACATTTATGTTTAATCATGAGTAAACAAACAATGAAAAATGAAAATCAACCTCTGTTCGAGTTAAAAATACAGAAAATGACTAATTGATACTAAAGTAAGCTTTGTAGTGAAGACATTCTTGAAATAAAAGTTGTAGATCGCTTCCGTGGCGTAGTGACTAGCGCGCTAATCTACAAAGCTATAGATCCAGGGTTCGATTCCCGGCTAGGTCTTGAAATTTTAACACGTTAAAAACCACAGTAGTCAAAATAACCAAGCTGTCGATGCGATTTTAAATTAGCAAAAAAAAAAAGTTGTAGGTTTAAAATTTTCTCTAACTTTATTATCATAACTTTTTATCATATTGTGTACACTTTTATGGCTTAGTAAAGAAAAGTAGAATGGATGAAGTTTGGGTGTCAAAGAACAGAGAATCACAGTGGGAACTACGCCGGCAGCATTGACGTAGTTGGTAACGTGCTCGCCTCTCATCATGCGGTCTTGGGTTCGAATCCCATTCAGGCACGGCATATTTTCATACGTTATAAAAGATCATTATACCCTTCACCGTCTACATTATCAGTTATTGCCGAACAAGTTGGACGTTAAACATAAAAAAACAATAACAGTGGAAAACGTGTGTGTGTGAAAAATGTGAGTGGAGTAAATCACATAAAAAGTAACTACCTTTACTAGGATTTGAACCAGGAACCTTCGTCTCCAAAAATCAGGTATTAAACAGCTGACTCGAGGCGACGGCTTTATCTCTAGAAGAAACCGGTGGGTTACAATTCTTGAACGAGATAATATGAATGTTCAAGAAGAAAATTGTTGTTTTGCTAAGACATTTTTATCTTATTTATTTATTGGCATAATTGTTTAGCCTATAATAAAATATACTATTAGTTTGTTCAAAATTATTTGCTCTAAAAAAAAATAGCGAAAGAAACTTTTTTCAAACCTTTTCTTGAAGTAAACCCTTTCCTAAATGGAGACTACTTTGTATCCCGCCAATATTAAATTTGCTATTTTTAGGTACACTTTTCATAGGATTGGTAAAATATAGCGAAATTAAACTGTACACATTATAGGTGTCGGGTTTCTTCTCGAGCTACTGACATTTTTTCAATTTAATCTTTGGACCATACCATTTTTTTTAAAATTACGAATAACATAAAATTTTTACAAATTGTTTTTTACGTGTTTTGCGTATTACTAATTTTTGGAGAACCTGACGAAGTAATAAAAATGTCGGTATATGTGGCTATACAAGGTAATTAATTGGTAAAAATTTCAGCCAGGTAGGTTTATTGGTTTCTGAGAAAAATGTACCTTAGTGTTAAAACTGTAAATTTACGGGAAAAGGTAAGAAACAAGAAGGCATAAATCAAAAACAATATGTACACAAACAAGTAAATTTCCCATCAACAGTTGTTTAAAAAGCTGATGTTTAAAAGCTGAGAATATAATATAATATAATATTAAAAACCGTGATGCAGATATTTTTAAAACTAAAATTCTCTTTGCACTAAAAGGAGCAGTATTAAATTATGACAAAATATTTGTTCTTCGTAACATGATAATTTTTCTCTGTAAACCTGATAAAAACTTAATTTTTTTTTTTAAAAAAAATATTTTTTGACGTAATTTAATGTTTTTCTGGTAGATCTAGGCCTAAACTATTGAAAAACATACAAAACCAAAAATCGAAATTTTGAGTTAAAACCCATCGTGTAATCTCCCCTTAAGGGCATAATTATTATGGTATTTAATATTACATTTGCTGTTATTTAGGTCATCAGCTGAAATGCTGATTTGAACATCTATTCTGATTACTGATTCACCACAATGTCTGGCTGTATAATGAAACTCATTACTCTTAGGAGAGATAACTGTGACTATACTGTTTTTCAGAGTTGATGAGCTGTGAACGTATGCATTGCCACTTCATAGCTAGCCAATCACTTGCCAGCAACGTTGCCAACATTTGCTCTTGTTGCTCTGTCAAATATTTTGTCAGCCATTTTTTTGGTCTTTTAATGTTGTTGTTTAGGTCATCAGCCAAAAGGCTGGTTTGAACCTCTAGAGGTTTTACTAAGTAAAACGAGGAGTGAGGTTTACCATTGCCTTCCTAACTGAGTAGAAAAGTACGCTTATCAGCATGCCGAGCCCTCTGAAAAGCACATATTTTCCACTCTGCAAATGACACCTTCACTTCATTCACCACAGGGTCTGGCTGTATAATGAAATTCATTACTTTCAGATAAGATAACTCTGATTAGTGTCTTTTACACCTCTACCTCTTCTGTTCTTAAATGATTCAGTCATTTAATTGGCTGACCATGTGATAAGAAACAGAACTATTTATTTTAGCCCTGCAACTAACAGATTGAGTGTAAATAATTTGACACAATTTGGTCTTTTAATATCAATCCTATAAACATACAATCAGCTGATTATATAGTATAGTTTATATAGTATAGTTAATATAGTACTATAGAATAGATTATATAGTAATTATGTAGTATAGTATAGTATATAGAATCAGCTGATTATATTATAAAGTATTGCATGTTAACGCGCTCTATAATCAATGTGTTCAGTACTGACATGAGTGAATTACTGTGGCTCTGAAAAGTCCAGCCTCTCTTAGTTTGCTCCTACTGACAACAAATAATGACGTCACTGAGCAGGCGCATTATATAAAAATATGTACACGCTGATTAAAAAGTAACAACAAAATACTTTCTAAAGTATTTTAATACAAAATTCTTTTAAAAGTATTTTTATAAATGAAATTGTTAGGCCTACATCATATCATGACTAATTTTTGAAGTACTTTAAGTACTTATAATTTAAAACATAGGTGACTTAATAGGAATACGATATCCATAAAGTCGCGGACTCTAGTAAGCATCCTGTAGTAGGTGACTTTTGTTTGTTGACAGTTGGAGCAAACTAAGAAAGGCTGAACTATATACTATATGCGCGCCAGCTCATGATCTCTGTCGCCTGGGGAAGTGGGGCGGGTAGTATAATAGAATGTGAGTAATATATTTGTCTTATCGTGCAGTCCAAAAACATTTAGTCATCATGTAAATATTATTATTATGTCTATATATTTATTATAGGCCTACGTATTATTGCTTTTCACAACGGATACACCTGTCACAATATACAGTTGTACATTTGTGCTAGGTAATGCGTCTCGGATGTGTTAATCATTATTCATGATTTTTTTATCACTAAAGTGATTTTTATTTTGAAATGAAAGTGTGTTAACGTGCCAAAAGTTATTTGTTTTGTGTTAGGTAAATTTTAACGTGTATTTTTCATATCTTTTGTTTTATTTTAATATGTCTTCCCGGAAAAATAAAGCGGTAATTCATTCGGAAGTGCGACATATTATTGCATCAGTTATAAAAAACTGTGATAAATCTGTGCGTAAAGGACCCGGAATTGGCTTAACCACTTGACCGAGGTAAAAAAAATCATAATCATAATTTGCTACTAATTATTTAGGCCTATAAATTAATGTTATGAAATATATATTTTTTAATTTCCTTATTTTCTATGCTACGTTCATATTTTAATTCCTGAGGACTGCCTGACTCAAACTGTAAATAATTACTAAATATTAATAAATACAATGAAAGAAAAGTAAAAGAGTTACTATATTATAGAATAAATTATAGAAATAATAAAACAAAAGGTTACTTTATAATGACAAGAACATTATGATAAATGTTTTTTTTTATGAATAGTATAATCTTTCACTGCATGCCGTAACACAAATTCCTCACACGGATCACGAGCTGACGCGCTTATAATACTGTCTGTGTATGAGTTGATGGACTCCCGCAGAGAAGAGCAGAATCGGCCCGCTACTAGCCTTCTCAATAACATTTCATTATATACTACTACTAACTAGTACACTGGACTTGGTACATCTTCTTCTTCTTCTAGTGCCAATCCGTTACCGGATGCTGGCGATCATTCTGGCAATGCTAATTTTATTCACTGCTGCGTTAAAAAGTCCCGTAGTGGATGTTTCAAACCATGTTCTCAAATTCTTTAACCAGGATATTCGTCTTCTTCCAATGCTTCTCTTGCCCTGTACTTTTCCTTGTAAAATGCATTTCAGCAGCTTGTACTTGTTCTTGTTTCGCATGATGTGTCCTAGATATTCCAATTTTCTTCTTTTTATAGTGCGTATTATTTCTGTTTCCTTATTAAGTTTTTGCAGTACCTTAGCGTTTGATACTTTGTCCGCCCAAGATATTTTTAGAATTCTTCTGTAAGTCCACATCTCGAACGATTCTAGTTTCTTTTCCGTTGCTGCCGTCAAGGTCCAAGATTCTACTCCGTATAGCAAAATCGAAAATACATAACATCGGAGCCAGCGTACTTGGTACATAATGAAGTGTTTTTGAGAAGGCTAGTAGCGGGCCGATTCTGTTCCTCTCTGCAGGAGGCCATCAAGTTATAGACAGACAGTAGTACACATGCGTACGTAATATTTGTCAAGCTGAAACATTCGTTTAATTTGGTAACGCTGGCAAACGTTCTGATTGGTCGACACGCGTGGAACAGCACAGCTCACCAACCGTGAAAAGTAGTACAGTGTCGTTTACACCTGTACCACTTCTGTTCTTAAATGCTTTAGTCATATAATTGAGTTACCATGTGATACAAGAGAACTATTTTTTGTAGTCCTGGAACTACCAAATTGAGTGCAAATAATTTAATACTTCACTTGCATGTTATGGGCATATATTACATTTATGCAAACGATGTATTTGTGGTTTACGTTTATTTGTTTCTTTTTTTTGAATAACTGTAAATCTACGATCTGCTCTCATAGAACAATGAGTAGATATGTTGTAAGTATAAATCATGAGTAAGTAATACCCCTAGGGGTATTACTTACCCCTTACTTACTAAGGGTAATACCAAGGTATTTGTTGTATTGCTCTTGCCAGGAATGTAGAATAAATTACACAATCACATATTAAAATAAATCTGTAGGGTGTAGTCTGTGTACTCTTCTGTGTGTTTCACTGTTGTCTAGGAGATTGATGACTTCTGGATTCTGATGATTTTCAAGTCTTGTTTGGTAACTGGTGCAAAATTTCTGTATTGCTTCGTGTACCGTGGGAGTGTTCGTGTCTCTGTGCAATATAGTGTAATATATTGCTCGTATATGTTACTCGTATATATTACTCGTATATGTACCAAAGCGATTCCATGATGTTTCGAAGTATTTTTGACTGAAACCGTTGAATTATTTCAATGTTACTATGATTTGCTGTGCCCCCCCCCCAGAGTTGTATCCCATATGTCCACACAGGTTTAAGTACAGTTTTATAAAGTAACAATTTGTTTTGTGCCGTTAATTTGGATTTTCCATTAAGCATCCGATACAGCTGTTGGTATTTAAGATTTAACTGTTTTTGTTTGTTCCATATGTGAGTCCTCCACGTTAGACGCCTGGCCAGGTGGAGGGCAAGATATTTGTTTCTTTAAGATTTGTTTCTAATATTTATGTTTTCTTTTTTTTCTTTGCTTTCAGGACTATTCAATAACAATGTACATTTACCAAAATATCAATGTAGCAGTTGTAATAAATCGTACAAATACATATACAATCTTCGAAGACATCAAAAATTTGAGTGTGGTGTTCCTCCTCAGTTTGTATGTAACATTTGTAATTACGCCACGGCTCATAATTCTTCTTTGAAATCACACATGGCTTTAAAACATAAATTACCTTACAATTTTCATCATAGTTTATGATAAAGTATTATGTTAATGATTAAACCTTGAATGCCCCTTAAAAGAGGAGTCTGACTTGAAAAAATATACTTGGTGTCCCACGAAGAGGTTGCTAATTTTAAATTAATCGTACACTCTACAGACTAGAAACTTTACAGTTATAATATACAGATATGTAAAACAAAGTACCCTCGAGTTTCATTTGCTTATGATTAATCAAAACAAAATGGCGGAATAAGAATTTATATCAAGAATTATACTTTTGATACCTCGACAATTTTACAAAAACGCTTATGACTCATTTTTGTTTCGTTGCTATCAATGCATAGCTATTAATGGACATCAGTTCGAATAAAGGTTAATAAAACAAATTGTGTTCATTAATAATTTATCACTTTCATATTTCTTTCATTTTGTTATCTGTTGTTGTTGTTTAGGTCAACAGCCGAAAGGCTGGTTTGAACCTCTAGAGGTTTTACTAAGTAAATCAAGGAGTGAGGTGGTTTACCATTGCCTTCCTCACTGAGTGGAAAAGTACGCTTATCAGCATGCCGGGTCCTCTGAAAAGCACATATTTTCCACTCTGTAAATGACACCTTCACTTCATTCACCACAGGGTCTGGCTGTATAATGAAATTCATTACTTTCAGATAAGATAACTCTGATTAGTGTCTTTTACACCTCTACCTCTTCTGTTCTTAAATGATTCAGTCATTTAATTGACTGACCATGTGATAAGAAACAGAACTATTTATTTTAGCCCTGCAACGAACAGATTGAGTGTAAATAATTTGACACTCCACCTGTCTGTTATGGGCAGTTTGTTATCTATACCTTAGCAAACTAGAGACTGCAGATGAAGGCGGACCATAGTGACCTAGATCACAGCACAGAGCCAATTAACATTCCTTAATCGTATCCTACGTTGTGGTCCCGCTGTGGATGACAGCCTAACAAAATATTACCTAAAGATCGGTGGAACAGAGTGTGACTTAGCGAAGGGGCAACCTCACATCCGACCTTGGCTGTTATTTGCTAGATCTCATCTGTAGTCTTCAGTTCGTTGTGGTATAAGTAACATTGTAACAAATCACCAATTCGAAATGGTTATGCAAATATTACTTTCCGCCATTTTGTTTTGATTAATCATAAGCAAATGAAACTCGAGGGTACTTTTTGACATATTTATTTATTAAAACTGTAAAGTTTCCAGTCTTTAGAGTGTGCGATACGTACAGCATATTAATTCAAGCAATAATAGCAACCTCTTTGTGGGACAACCGGTATATTTTCAGATTTTAACATGCTTCTTAAAACATTTTAAAATGTGCCATATCTAATCCTACCAAAATCACGTTTTGTATGACAACTAGAAATACTTTTTTTTACCTTTAAAAATGATCTTATGTAATTCTGTTGTATTTGTGAATAAATCTAATTATAACGTTTGCTCGTTTTTCGAAATTATCTTTTATTTAAAACATTTTTATCCGAGATTTCTCAGAATTTATAAATATTATTGTTACCAAATTTTCGTGGTTTATTTAGCATGTTTAATTTTTTCGTGAAATTTTTTAGCAGATATTAGACACTTGGGGGATTATTTTTTAAAAACGTAGCTTTATTTTTATTAGTAAATCCCATGGTAAGTGTGGGTAGGTTTGTGTTAGTGTGGTTTGTGGTACGTGTGCGTGTGACAATGATCGTATCTCTGGATTCGTGTGATTTATTAATTTCAAATAGAAACGAGTGTATAATTTTTTAATGGTCATATATACACTGTGTTTACGTTGAGATCTCGATGTATGGTAGAGTTTTGTAGGTAGTGGGAGCGAGTACATTGTGATTTATTTTTTTTTTTTTTTATTTATTATTGCTAAAAACAAGTACAATGAATCTTATCCTATCTTATTTGCTAATACCCGCATAGGTCTAGCCTGTGCGAGGGTATCAGTTGGTTTATTTTATTTATTCTATTACCTGTAATAATAGCTTTTTATACTACACTAAATTTACATAAAACAAAAGAAACAAAAATTGACAAAAAAACATACAAGAAAATTTCCTAACGTAAATATACAAAACCAGATAATAGTATAAAAAATAAATTAAAAAAATAAAAATAAAATGTCATGTAATGGCAAAGGATGATGCAGACTTTCGATGACAATGTTAAAACAGATTTTTAGCTGACACAAGAGGAAGAGCAATTAATTAGTTTGAATACATGGAACTAATTTAATTCTCAGACTGCCCTCTCCCTAAATTAATCAGCCAGTTGGTTACTTTTCTTTTGTATGTCTGAGGAGTTACATCAGTATTTCGGAGAGCCTCTGATTAAACGTAAAAAATTGTTTTGAAAAGTTTTATCCTGTTTACGTTTGATATTTTCGCCGGACCCTAGATCAAATCTCCTTACATTCAGATCGGACGAATTAGATAGTTGTAACAATTTAATTTATGTTTGGCAGGTTGATCTACGGCGAATAGAGTACAAAGTCTTTAAGGGGGGACATACCCTGAAAAATTGTAAAAATATTTAAAAAAAATTTATTTGTTTTTTTGATTCTCTGATATTTTCTGAATATACCAATATATTTACTTTTTAGAAAAAGGTATTTTAAAATAATATAAAGAAATTTTTTCGTATCATGTTTCACGCAGTTTTTCGTGTAAAAACATCAAATTTCAAGTTAAAATAACTTGAAAACGGATAGTCGGAAATTGGTTTTTTCACAGATTTGAACTAAGTTTCATTCTCTATTAGTTCAACTACACACCGAAAGAGTGAACCACAAGTAGTGTGTTGTTTCATGTTTAGTAGTTCCATGCAACTAATGTAGGAGCAAATACATAAATACTAAAAATTTTTTGTTTTTGCGTTTCCCGCAACTTTTTTTTCACGTGTTTCAGAATCTTTGTTAAATCATATTTTAGGTTCTACACCACCTAGAAAGATAATTTTCTTTTAAATGATGGGATTTTTATGCTCTATGCAATGTGGTATGGAAAATACAAAATATTCATTCCTAAAATTTTAAAACTGTTTTAAAGTTACTACAGGGTGGATTTACCGCATTTTTTTACAAATAATTGTCTAAAAATTTAACTAGGCAAAATAATTTAAAATGAATACCACAGTTCATAGACAATAAATTTCCCATTAATTTGAGCCTACTTGCATGCAAATACAGTAAACGATACTCAAGAAATTACTTAACAAAAAAATAGCGTTTTTTCATCCCCAACCCTAATTATAAGGGTTGTTGAGAAAATATTCAACTCATTTTATGAACAGAGATAAGTAATCACTTGAAGAACAAATTTGCAAATGCACAATCATGTAACATTAAAGGGGGGGGAAATTTTTTTCAAGGGTATGTCCCCCCCTTAACCTGTGATTCAGAAAAATACGTTTTTGTTGCGCGTGGTGGTTTCATGTCAGTCTTCAGTCTAGTGTAAGCTATAAATACTGTGGCACTTATTCTTAATCCTGTGGCTAAGGTCCGTTTCGGAATCTAGATTATTAAATAATTAATACACTAAAGTTAACAATTACAAAAATTTATTACACTAAAAGATTTACAAAATAAATAATAAACTAATTATAATGAAGTAATACAATAAATAACTTCATAATTTACTTGAAATAAATAATAAACAATAAATAACTTAATAATTTATTTAGCACTACTTACAATCAATTTTATAGTATACACACACAAAATGAAACTGAATACACAATACACACATACACACACACACGCACGCACACACACACACACACACACACACACACAAAGACAGTATAACAATACCTCGGAATCGTTAACCTGATATAACGCCCGACAGTCACTCGTCAAAGATCAAACGAATACTAACTCACTGACCGCGCTCGGGGGTCTCTTTATATAAAGGGGGTTCAAGGAGACTTCTCGAACGACACAGAGATTCGATCAATTATCTTTTTTATTAGTTCTCGAAAAGTCATAACTGATGAACTGATGTAAACAAGTAACAATAGATCTATTGTAAATGGAAAGTGCTACAGGTCCCTTTCATAAATAGTTTTACAACAATACCCGACCTTATATCATACACAATAGCGCAGTCCTATTAAATAATTTTTATGAATAGATATCCTTTTATAAATAGGCATACTTTTATTGTCACTATATTGTTACTTTTCCACTCTACTCTTTACCATTTCAGGAACATTTTACCATTTTACTAGAACTTTCGCAAACATGATCTTCTTCGATATTGTCACAATACTTATCTGTGTCTGTCTGAGGTATTGGATGATTTTCAAATCTAAGAAAAGTATTTCTAATTGTCATAAACAATATTTTGGTACTTATGGAGATCACGAATTTCAAACTGTGTAAGGCCTAATACAAGGGTTGAAATCGTAAAATCTATTAATTTTTTTCATTTTTCAAAGTCAGACCTCTTCATAGTAAGATTCGCTAGTAAGACCAAAATAATGGCTTTTATTGGGAAGGACCCCATAAGGTCAAAAATTGTATTAAATGATAGAGTGTTGGAGCAGGTAGCACACTTCACTTATTTAGGAGTTGATATAACGTATGACGTTGATAGAGAGATAAGCACTAGAATAAGCAAGTTTCAGCATGTCTGTGGTTATATCAATAGGACTTTTAAGAATCGAGCCAGGAAAGATACACAGTTGAGGCTTTACGATGTAATGGCGGTGCCGATTTTACTGTATGGAAGTGAGACCTGGGCACCAAAGAAGAGAGATTTAAGTCGATTGGAGGCAGCTGAAATGGGATTTTTGAGATCTGTGAAGGGGTGTAGCCGGAGAGAACACATTAGAAGTAGCGTGATTCGAGAAGAACTGAAGAGAGGCGAAACAATCATTGATAAAATGTGGAGGTACAGAAATAGGTGGCAGGAACATGTACTTAGGATGTCACCTGATAAAGCTAGTCTTCAGGCGCTGAAGTATCGCCCTCGAGGAAGGAGATGTTTGGGGCGTCCAAGAAAGAGATGGTGTGATGTTGGAACAGGCGATTGGCCTAATCCGTAAAGGAGATGATGATGATGATGATGAGACCTCTTCAAACCGCGTTACTTTTCAGTTGCTGTGTAAGAAAAAATTATATTATTAATTTTGTTGTTGAACTACAATAAAAATTGTTATTAGGTACTTAAATATTTCTATTTGTAAATTACCCTCAAAGTTCAAGATCTAAAGTAACCAAAAACGTGGTTTCCAATTTATCATCAGTATTTAATTAACTAACTTAACCACAATTATATTTGAGTAATTGTAATATATTTTGAATGACCTTTGTCAATTTCTTTATATATTTTTTAAATTAAGTACAATTTACATAAAAATGTAATTTTTTAAGTACCTACTAAAATTAATTAATCCATTTATCTGTATATTGTACCGTGCGTTCGGAAAGTCGCTGTGCACTGGAATTGTGACTATGGATTTATGAAAATATGTATAAAGAAATGACTAAGCATTTTGGAAAAAAATTTATTCAATACCTTAATTACATTGTTAAACCGTGATTACATTGTTTATAGAAGGTGTTCGAAATGACCTCCATTGGCATCAATACAGCATTGCACTCGTTTCATTTTGTTTGCAAACACCTTTCGCAACTGAAGAACAGTGATTCCTTGAATGTATGCCGTTATTGCGGCTTTAAGTTCGTCAATCGTGTGTGGTCTGTTCCGATACACAGTTTGTTTCGCCGCACCCCATAAAAAGAAATCGGGGGGAGTCAGATCAGGAGATCTTGCAGGCCACAAATTCTTTGAAATTATTCGTTCACCAAACACGTTGCATAACGTTTTATACAGTTGCGAAAGGTGTTTGCAAACAAAATGAAACGAGTGCAATGCTGTATTGATGCCAATGGAGGTCATTTCGAACACCTTCTATAAACAATGTAATCACGGTTTAACAATGTAATTAAGGTATTGAATAAATTTTTTTCCAAAATGCTTAGTCATTTCTTTATACATATTTTCATAAATCCATAGTCACAATTCCAGTGCACAGCGACTTTCCGAACGCACGGTATTATTTATTTTTCATGTACAGTGACACCTCGGTAATTCAATAAAATTATTTGTTCCCGTCATTTTGTATAGATACTAATGTATAATACTAACTTCGTAATTCGAAATTCCGAAATATAAATTTTCGTTAATTCGGAGCTTTTATTTTTGATTTTATTTTGATTTTACTTGAAATGCTTGTAGAACGGTCAATGAAGGGCGCCAGCCTGTTATCGGTCCAATTCCCAGTCGATTACATCACGTTGACTAGTAAATAAATATACGGAAAACACGACGTCACCGTGAGATTCAGCCGAAAATTTTTACAATGCACTTTGTTATGGAATTTCAAATTAAATGAACCAATTTACTCTCTTTTGCGAAAAATTAAATAAATTAACGCAAAGATTAAATTGAAATAAAATAAATTGAATTTAATGAAACTTAAAAAATTGAAAATTTGACAAATTATGTGTTTCAAAATTATTAATTTTTGAATTAAATTTATTTATGACACTTTTATAACACTAACTTATATATATTCTAAATAAATTAATGAAATATAATTATTTTATATTTACGGTTTTTAATTTCTCTGGAGTATTCTCTAGTTGTGTGTCCTTCCATTAACCGGGATCGAATGGCGGGAGCTTAGTCTTGTTGCAGTTGGTTTTGTACAGTCCAGCCTCTCTTAGTTTGCTCCTAATGTAAACAAATAATGACGTCACTGAGCATGCGCATTATATCAAAATGTGTACACGCTGATTAAAAAGTAACAACAAAATACTTTCAAAAGTATTTAAATACTAAATACTTTTAAAAGTATTTTTTAAATGAAATTTTTAGGCCTAATTATATCATGACTGATGTATTTAGTACTTTCAGTACTTATAATTTATCAAAAATTTAACACCAGATTATCAAAAAAGATACAAAATTACGTGAAGCAATTTCTCCTCATGACGGAGAGATTATAAAGAGAAGAGATTATAAAGAGATTATAGAAGATTTAAAATATTGAAATTTAAAAGAAGATTAAAATTTAAAAGAAAGATTTAAAAAAGAAATTAAAATATTAAAGAAAGACTATAAAAAGTAATAAAAATATTTTTAAATAGACAAATAAATGTAATGAACTGTCGACACAAGCTCTCAGCTTTTCCAACACTGACGGAAGAGTGGAGAGTAACTCTCGAGACTAGAAACGAGCATTTACACTTGCGAGAAATGAACTGTCGACAGCTGCACCTGCTTCTCTCGGAGAGTAGCTCTCAGGCCCGTATACATTTGCGAGTCTACTCTCGAGAGTACTCTCGGCAGTATTTTCTCTTAAGTGGACAAGTGGCCTACGAATACTAATAATACTAATAGGAATACGATATCCATAAAGTCGCGGACTCTAGCGTGCACCCTGTAGTAGGTGGCTTTTGTTTGTTGACTGTAGGAGCAAACTAAGAACGGCTCAACTGTAGATGTTTATAATTTTATTAAAATGTTTTCTTCATATTTTTTAAAATATCAAAGTCATTTTAATTTATTCCACAATTAATTGGATTCTTGATGTTTTACTAATCTTCTTTATTTATTTTCTTATTATCAAAATTTATTTAATTAAATTATACTTTCTTTTGTTTTCCTTGGTTAAATTTGAAGTACAGTATTTGGCTTCTGGAATTAATTTCTTTAAATATTTAATTTTCTTTTTGTAATTCATCTTAATACATTTTATTACCGTTTATTAGATTTAATTTTTTTTAAATTTGAAATTGTTTAATTTTCATTATTTTTAAAATTATTTCTTGAATTTACAACAATTGGTTAATTGATTTGAATCATTGATCAACGATATACTAGAACATAGACTGCTATTCTATATCTTTAAGTAGGCCCACACTGTAGGTCTATCGTTGATTTAAAATTTATTTTAGTTAGCTTTAAGTATGTAAATATAAATTTATCAATGTATAATATCCTGTATTGTAACTATATTTTATTTGATTTCGGTGTTAAAACTTAGTTAAAAACGTGTAGTAAGTGCTTTTGTAAGTAAGTATAACTTTTAGTCAGAGTCCAAGTAACTTTGAAATTCGAACTTTTTCAGCAGTCCCTTCGGCTTCGAATTACCGAGGTTTCACTGTAATCTCTGTATTATACAGTATTATCTACTGTTTACCGTAGAAGGCTCTCTATGTATTGGCCTATCCAAAAATTCAACCCTAATACGCCCAACCTGTATAATAACATGTGCTTCTAATAAAACGATGGTGTGATATTGCTGCAAAACAAGGGTTTCATAAAAAATTTTTAGGCTTTTTTAAAGCTTTATACGATTGCTCACTCGATTTCAACTGATCTTAGCCCTGAGTGGCGCTATACAGATGTGTTTTTATGTGTTTTATCAAATTTAATCGTATATATATTTTTCATGTTTGTTATATTTAACCCTTTCAGTGCCGAAACAATATTTAAAAGTTTGATCTAAAGTGCCATTTAATCTGAATAAGGGTGTACAAAAAGCGCCAGCCCTTATTTCAAAAATTTGCAGTCGTAAGCGTGCCATTGCCAACTAAAATTTCAACGTTACAGAAAATAAAATTTTCTGTTAAAAATTAATTTTTCTTGTGTTCATAAAAAAAAAGAAATCGTTCTAACAATAAAAATATTCAAAATAGTTTTTTTTAGTTTATTTAAAGTCGCATCGACAGCTTGGTCTTTAGAAATTACTGTACCTTAACGGTGGTTTTAACGTGTTAAAATTTCCAGACACTATTCGGGAATCGAACCCGACACTTTTCGCTTTGCAGACTAGCGCGCTAGTCACTGCGCCACGGAAACGGTTTCAAAATACATTATTCCATTAATTTTTGTATAAAAGATTTTTTTGTAAATGTTCGTTTATCCGGACGTTTACACCTTATGCATAACTTACAAACGTCCGTTAAATCGGATGTCACTAAGTAAAAATATATAGACGTCCTGTTTTCTGGACGTTGGTACTGAAAGGGTTAATTTATTAAAATCAAAATTTTGTATAATTATTTCAATTTTATGTAATTCATTGTAAATACATTTTTTTATATTTTTATTGGTTGTTGATATTTTTATTAACCATTAATCTGGGAAAACACAAAAGTTGACACTACAAATTGTTAACTTTTAAGAATATATTTATTGTAATTTACTTAGATTAATATTGCTCATTAGTCTCCAACTAGATTGCAGTTCAGTTTAAGAACAATAAACAGTTATACATGAGGCGAGGATGATATATTTGCCATTAAATGAGGTAGTCTTGTACAGACCCAGGCCGACCATTCCTAAAAGAGTATGGTTAATTAAATTATTACTGTTAATTTATATGTTTATCTTAGCATTTTACGTTTACGATGTCAATCAAATTTATACTGCTACATACCGTTCAAAAAGATGGTTCGTCTAACTTCTTTTTTTGATTTTTTTTTTTTGCGAATTTCTACAGCAATTAAAGCCGTCTTTCGCATTTCAATCGCCAAGCCTCCCGATCCAGCCAATCACCCTCCTGCAGATCTCTCTTGCTCATTGCTTCCATCACCTCCTCCATCCACCGTCTCGTTGGACGGCCTCTTTTCCTTCTCTCTGTTGGGGTCCAATTCCATATCCTACTGGGCCATCTGCTCTCACTCATCCTTCTCAAGTGCCCATACCAAAACAATACTTTTTTCCCAATTTCATCCAATACCCTACTTGGTTTTCCTACTCTCTGCCAGATTGTTTCATTTCGTATATGGTCCATCCTCGAAACACGACAACTGCGTCTCCAGAAGTCCATCTGTGCAGCCGCAATCCTTCGTCTAACTTCTTTTTTTGATAATTCAGCTTTTATTGATTAAATATACGAGGGGGTACCCAAAAGTAACCGGAATATCATTGCTGTAGGCGGTGCTTGTGTAGTACGCAGTTCTGCCGTACAGACGTGTACAGCGCAACTCATTGCCAGTTCAGTGCAGTGATTGCAACTCATTGCGAGTTCAATATTCATCTGCAGTTATTGTTTTTGCGAGCGCTGTTTTGTTCATGTTTTGTTTTTTATGATGGCAAGTTTAAGTGAACAACGTGTAGCTGTGAAATTTTGTTTTCTACTCTGTAAAAGTGCTGCTCAAACTGTTTTAATATTGAAAACAGCTTACAAAGATGAAGCTATGGTAAACTCTCAAGTATGGGAGTGGTTTTCTCGGTTTAAAAATGGCAACATGTCGATTGATTGACAAACCTCGTTCTGGACGTCCATCAACTGCCCGAATCGACGAAAATGTTTAAAAAATTCGAGAGCGTGTGCTCTCAGACCGTCGACTGACAATTTGGAAGTTTTAAGAAGATTGCGCAATAGTGTTCGTCAAAAAAGATTCGATTTGTGGCAGACAGGAGACTGCTTTTTCCACCACGAGAATGCACCTGCACACATAGCCATCTCGATGAAAGATTTTTTGACTAAAAATGGCATGGTTCCGCTCCCCACGCACCTTACTCGCCTGACCTGGCTCCGTGCGACTTTTTCTTATTTCCACGCATGAAAAGGGACATTAAAGGACACCAATTTGACAACATTGAAGCGGTCAAGAAGAAAACGAGGGAGGAGCTGTCAGCCATTTCTAAACATGACTAAAAAAATGTTTCGAACAGTGGAAGCACTGTCGGGATAAATTTATTAATTGTAATGAAGAGTATTTTGAAGGGGATAAGGTTATTTTGTAAAAAAAATATTGAAAATAAATAGCTTTTGAAAAATAATTCCGGATTCTTTTGGGTACCCCCTCGTATATGATTTCGTTAGTTGAACTTGGTACTAGACAGATCCCATTTTGAGATTTTCTACTGCGGCTGTTCTTTATCGCAATGCAATGCAATTATAGTTAGATTATATTTTGCTCCGTTTTCCTGTTTTTTAACAGGTTGGCTGACGTGAAATGCGCATGCGATCCTCAGTATGTTCGTCAATACAGGCTGTGAGGATCGCTGGCAATTCTCACGGGTTTGTTCGCACAAGCCATGAGAATCCATGGTGGTTCCTCAGACGCCATTGTGATTGTTTCATCATAACTTTTGTAGGCCTGCTAAGAATACATTGAATTTGTTACAGGCCTATTAGGATTACTGGAAAATATATCTGCGCGTGGCAAAAGTTAGTACTACACAAAAACAAACCCTACTGATACTTTGGTTACATTTATTCATATAATTCTAATTTTGTTTTCTTTTTCATTAGTGATTGTATGTGTTAAATAATGTTTAGCCCATAACAGACAAGTGGAGTGTTAAATTATTTGCACTCAATCTGTAAGTTGCAGGGCTAAAAAAATAGTTCTGTTTCTTATCAGATGATCAGCCAATTAAATGACTGAATCATTTAAGAACAAAAGAGGTAGAGGTGTAAAAAACACTAATCAGAGTTATCTTCTCTGAAAGTAATGAATTTCATTGTACAGCCAGACCCTTTGGTGAAGTGAAGGTGTAATTTGCAGAGTGGAAAATATGTGCCCCCAGGTTAAGACCTCTAACTTAAGTACGTCATACCTATAATAGTGTTCGTAGTATCATTGTCTGTGGTGAATGAAGTGAAGGTGTCATTTGCAGGTTGGAAATTGGGTGCTTTTCGAAGGGCCTGGCAGGCTGATAAACATACTTCTCCACTCAGTGAGCAAGGGATAGTAAACTACCTCAATCCTCGTTTTACTTAGTAAAACCTCTCGAGGTTCAAATCAGCCTTTTGGCTGTTGACCTAAACAACAAAACAACAACAACAATTAATGTTTGTAATAATACTGTTTATTTGTTCATATTCGTGTTTATTTTTTTAACTTTTATTGTAAGTGAGGATCACATGCGATACACGCGGCCTGTTCCAAAAATATTATTTCTGGTAAGCAATAAGGATCACAGGTTTCCTTACCATTTTTATTTTATTTTTTTCAGTATTTGTTTAGCCATAATGGACTACTTTAGTCAATTTGGAAGCTTTCAGTCTCTTTTTGGCGTGATATTCTCTCATCTTCTGAGCACGCTTCTGTTTGGCTGCTTCTGAAAATTCCCTCTTCTTATACTCTATTTTCTGTGTCGTAAGCTGATGGTTGTGGTCCTTGATGACCTGTTTGTATTCGGGTGATTTTTCCGTTAGATCTTCGTGAGTTAGTCCAATTTCTTGTAAACTCCTTTTGATTTCTTTGTGCCACATGTATGCGTTATTAGCGTCCGTTTTTCATCTCATTGTATGGTCAATTATTCTGGCTAAAAGTCTAGTGTTTGGTGTTCTTAGTATATGTCCAAAGTACGACAACCGTTTCTTGCGCAGGGCCACTATTATTGGTACAATGTCTCTGTAGACTTGATCGTAAGGCAAAAGTCTGTAGTGATTGTCTACCTTGTGCTTCTTGTTTATGCAAGTTCTGAGTATTCTGCGTTCTACTTTTCTGCAGGTTTTTATTTATTTATCTGACATTTTATTATTTTTTTAGTATTATACAGTATACTCAATATATGATCATATTTTGTGATTTTTGTGTGCGGCCCGTGGTGAAATTGTACTAATAAAGATGTGGCCTGTACTGCTTTCCTTTATACACTGCGGCAGCCAACCTGAATCAAGTTAGCTGGGGAAATTAGAACTGAGATTATATTTTTCGTGAAGCACTGAGTTGAAACTCTCTCACTAGATCAGTGATGGGCAAACTTTTGTAGTAAAGGGCCAGAGGAAAGTGAAAACTATCTAGGTGAGCCAACAAAATTTATTCAGAAGAAATAACATAACGTCTAGCCTTTCCAAGTTTGCTCCTACTGTAAACAATGACGTCACTGAGCATGCGCATCACATAAAAATGTGTACACGCTGATTAAAAAGTATCAACAAAATACTTTCAAAAGTATTAATACACAAAATACTTTTAAAAGTATTTTTATAAATGAAATTGTTACGCCTACATCATATCGTGACTGATGTTTGAAGTACTTTAAGTACTTAGCCTATAATTAAAAACATAGTTAACTTAATAGGAATACGACATCCATAAAGTAGTGGACCCTCGCGTACACCCTATGATAGCTAACTTTGGTTTGTTGACAGTAGGAGCAAACTAAGGACGGCTGAACTGTAAAAAAACTACTTTTTTATAATTTTTTTTATTAAATGGTAACATATTGTTACAAAACTCAATTATGATTGAAATAGCATGAGGGATTGAGCGATGAAGGACCGTGACTGTGTTTATAAAAGTGTCTCAAAATTTGGTTGTAAATGGGATGAACTGACTCTCCAAATTGCTCAAAATCTGTTTCTAACACCAATACTTTTTCAAAGTTTCAGGGTAGAAAAATTTGTTCACAGTCATACGAGCGGCAAAATTAGTTGGTACTAAACAAGAACTAAGTCTACTGATATTGTGTGGTTCCAAGTTCCGTGTAGTTGCGGGGTGAAGGGTACGGGTGAGGTAGAATGAATGAGTGACGCATGCTGGGAGAACAATTGTTCTATTACTCTGATACAAAACATTAGTTTTCAGACTTTCCATATTTAACACATTTGTTTGTATTTGTTACATTTATTTATTTGCATATTTTGCTATAAATTGTTAAGTTAAATATTATGAATCCGACCAAGTTAATAACCCGGTAGGTTTTTGTTAAATTAATGCGCCAGATGATAAAAACATTTTTTAGTCTAGTTAGTACACGCTACCACTACAAACGCATCAGCTGTGAAACTACTAACTCATTCATTCTCGCACTACTATAACAATGAACTGCTTTCCTTCCAACTACACGGAGCTGGGGCTCAAACAATACTTTGGTTATCTTTATTCAAATAATTTTAGGGTTGTTGTCATTTTCATAAGTATTAAATAATAATAAGGATGATGCAAACATAGCGGCTATCTTGTGGGCATGAAATTTCAAATTTGGAAAAGTTGATTTTCATAGCAACTTGTAAAACTAAGTTTGGAACGTTAAGAAATAACTGCTTCAACTCAGTACGCTGTAACTATATGAATTCAAGCAGAAATTTCGTTAGGGCTGCTTCACAATCCAATTAAATGACATAGGGTAAAATACGAAAAAATAATTTTTGTTTTCGTTACAAAATTGAACACTTTTCTTTCCTGAGAACACAGTGAAAAATCTGGTGTGAAACACTCACACAACTTTCTCTTGCCAATATAAATAATTAACAATAAACCTAATATTAGTAATAAAACATTAGAAATAAACAAAAAACTAACCTCAATAAACATAACCTTATTTTAATCATGAGTGAAAGACGCAAAATGAAAATCAAACTCAGTTTGGCTTAAAAATACGGACAATCACTTTTTCACGCTAAACTAGGCTCTGTAGAGAAAAATGTTTTAAATAAAAGTTGTAGATCTTTTAATTTTCTATCAATTCTATTATATACACTTTTGTCATAAAATGCATATTAATGCCGAAATCTTAAAAAAATCGATTTTTCACACGTTTTCGTGAGAAAAAAAATCAGAAAATCGCTAATTACTACTGAACTAAGCGTTTTACAAAAAAGTGTTTGAAATAAAAGTTGTAGGTTTTTAAATTCTCTACAACTTTTATTATATAACGTTTTGCGCTAAAATTCATTATAAAGCCGTAATCTTAAAAAACAACGTTTTTACGTAAAAACAGCCTCACGCAGAATTTCAGCAAACATGGCGCCTACCCTATCTTGTAGAGAATAGAAAATTGAGTAAATGAGGCGATTTTTAAAAAAATCGTAGGACCAGTTTTTGAGAAAATCGCAAAAAAGTGAAAAATTATACGAATAAACTACTACTTCTGGTTGACCGATTTTGATGAAAATGTTCGTGTCGGGTCCGGTAGTGGTATGTAACTTAAGTTTCAAGTTTCAAGTTCGTACGATGTTTCGTTCTTGAGATATCTTGTATACACACACAGACACAGACACACAGACACACACACAGACCAATCGCTAAAAACATGTTTTTTGGGTTCAGGGGGTCTGAAAACGTATAGATCCGGTGAAAACTCGATTTCGAAAAATCGACATGAAAACAATACTTTCCTTCCTATATATTCATATAGGCAAGAGAAAGTAATAATGTTTGTAGGTAAAGTTTAGCCGTTCTTAGTTTGCTCCTACTGTCAACAAACCAAAGCCAGCTACTACAGGGTGCACGCTAGAGTCCACGACTTTATGGATATCGTATTCCTATTAAGTTAACTATGTTTTAAATTATAAGTACTTAAAGTACTTAAAACATTAGTCATGATATGATGTAGGGCTAACAATTTCATTTATAAAAATACTTTTAAAAGTATTTTGTATTTAAATACTTTTGAAAGTATTTTCTTGTTACATTTTAATCAGCGTGTACTCATTTTTATATAATGCGCATGCTCAGTGACGTCATTATTTGTTTACATTAGGAGCAAACTAATAAAAGCTGGACTTCAGGTAAGCTGTCATTCAGGACTCAAGTGGCGGGCCGGATTACACGTCTGGGGGCCGGATTAGGCCGGCCAGGCGTACTTTGCTCATCACTGCACTATAGTGCCTGCCACGAAAGAAGTCCGTTGTGTTTGAAGAGCTGTATTTCAAAAACGACCGAACGGAAAATCGTTAACCTTTTCAATCCCAAAATTTTTAACTACATACAAAAAATTATGTGTACATTGTTTCATAAATTTAAGTGTAATAAAATCACTTTTAGTGCTTTAGCCCTTTTTGATGGCCTGACAAAAAATCTGGTGTGAAACACTCACACAACTTTCTCTTGCCAGTGCAAATAATTAACAATAAACCTAACATTAGTAATAAAACATAAGAAATAAACAAAAAACTAACCTCAACAAACATAACCTAATTTTAATCATGAGTGAAAGACGCAAAATGAAAATCAACCTCAGTTTGGCTTAGAAATACGGAAAATCACTCTTTCTAAACTAGGCTCTGTAGAGAAAAATGCTTTAAATAAAAGTTGTAGAACTTTTAATTTTCTATAAATTTAATTATATACACTTTTGTCGTAAAATGCATACTAAGGCCGAAATGTTAAAAAAATCGATTTTTCTCACGTTTTCGTGAGAAAAAAAACAGAAAATCGCAAATTACCGCTAAATTAAGCGTTATACAAAAAAATGTTTGAAATAAAAGTTGTAGGTTTTTAAATTCTCTACAACTTTTATTATATAAGTTTTTGCGATAAAATTTATATTAAAGCCGTAATATTAAAAAAAACAACGTTGTTACGTGATAACAGCCTCACCGAGAATTTCAGCAAACATGGCGCCTACCCTATCTTGTAGAGAATAAAAAATTGAGTAAAATAGGCGATTTTAAAAAAAATCGTAGGACCAGTTTTTGAGAAAATCGCAAAAAACTTAAAAATTATACGAATAAACTACTACTTCCGGTTGACCGATTTTGATGAAAATGTTCGTGTCGCGTCCGGTAGTGGTATGTAACTTAAGTTTCAAGTTTCAAGTTCGTACGATGTTCCGTTCTTGAGATATTCTGTTCACACACACACAGACACACAGACCCACACACACACAGACACACAGACACACACACAGACCAATCGCTAAAAACATGTTTTTTGGATTCAGGGGGTCTGAAAACGTATAGATCCGGTGAAAACTCGATTTCGAAAAATCGACATGAAAACAATACTTTCCTTCCTATATATTCATATAGGCAAGAGAAAGTAAAAAGTGTGACACGTACGTCACATTGGGACTTGATGGTATCGAAGTTCCCAAAAATATTAATAAATAAAATCATGTTCAGGCTTCCTAAACAAAATATATTCTCTTACTTATATTTTTAGCAAAAAACGAAATATGATTTTAATATTAAAGTCATTATTTAAAGCTTAAAAATTTTACAACGAAAATATATTGGTAAAATGTATAAAATTACTAAAAGTCTAAAAAATATACTTCTACATACATACAGCAAATTCGAAGAAATGCTAATTTATTTTAGTAAATGAACACGAATATTTGAAACTAAAATTAACTTTTAAAAAAACTGATGATCGCCTCCGTGGCGCAATGGTCAGCATGCTGCACTCCAAAGCGGAGGTCTTAGGTTCGATTTCTGGCTAGGGTACAGAAAATTATTACACTTCACACCCAGCGTTCTTTCATCAAAAGAAGTCACTAACACCTAACACTTTGATGGCTGTTATTTCACTCCAATGTGACTTCTATGGCACACTAAGTTAGAAAGGGTTAACGCCTCAGAAAATTAAAGCCTGTTCTTTTCTGCGTTGTTTTGATTGACTTAAATTTTTTATTTAAAAATTTTTCGGAGATACAGTAATTAACGCATAAAAAGTACCCAGTTCTTAGCCGGTTTTCTGTTAACGTGATTTTTAAACGTCTTTTTCTTCATCCAGACTTTACATAAAAAATCGGGGTTTAAGTATGTTAAGAAGTTGACTGCCACACTAAATTTTGACACAGCGGGGCCATCGTACTTTTTTAATTTTTTCACACTTTATTCATTTTTACTTTCTTTTACCTATATGAATATATAGGAAGGAAAGTATTGTTTTCATGTCGATTTTTCGAAATCGAGTTTTCACCGGATCTATACGTTTTCAGACCCCCTGAACCCAAAAAAACATGTTTTTAGCGATTGGTATGTGTGTGTGTGTGTGTGTGTGTGTGTGTGTGTGAACAGAATATCTCAAGAACGGAACATCGTACGAACTTGAAACTTGAAACTTAAGTTACATACCACTACCGGACCCGACACGAACATTTTCATCAAAATCGGTCAACCGGAAGTAGTAGTTTATTCGTATAATTTTTCACTTTTTTGCGATTTTCTCAAAAAGTGGTCCTACGATTTTTTAAAAAATCGCCTGGTTTACTACATTTTTTATGCTCTACAAGATAGGGTAGGCGCCATGTTTGCTGAAATTCTGCGTGAGGCTGTTTTTACGTAAAAACATTTTCTTTTTAAGATTGCGGCGTTAATATGCATTTTAGCGCAAAACGTTATAAAACAAAAATTGTAGAGAATGTAAAATTCTACAACTTTTATTTCAATCATTTTTTTGTATAACGCTTAGTTTAGCAGTAATTAGCGATTTTCTGTTTTTTTCTCACGAAAACGTGTGAAAAATCGATTTTTTTTAAGATTTCAGCCTTAGAATGCATTTTACGACAAAAGTGTATATAATAAAATTTATAGGGAATTAAAAGTTGTACAACTTTTGTTTAAAGCATTTTTCTCTACAGAGCCTAGTTAAGCGTGAAAGATTGATTTTCCGTATTTTTAGGCCAAACTGAGGTTGATTTTCATTTTGCGTGTTTCTCTCATGATTGAAATAAGGTTATAATTTTGAGGTTAGTTTTTTATTTATTTCTAATGTTTTATTACTATTGTTAGGTTTATTATTAATTATTTGCATTGGCAAGAGAAAGTTGTGTGAGTGTTTCACACCAGATTTTTCTTATTATTTTACTTATTTTATTTAATAACAAATAGCCTACTATTTTTTGCGTAAAACAAAGTAGCGACACACTTTTGGATCGCACGGCCTGCTGGAGTGATTTTACATTTAAGAGCCATTTGACCCATTTTTGTACCACAATAAAAAAAAATCTGGTGTGAAACACTCACACAACTTTCTCTTGCCAATGCAAATAATGACCAATATAACCTAACATTAGTATTAAAACATTAGAAATAAACAAAAACTAACCTCAAAAACATAACCTTATTTTAATCATGAGTGAATGACGCAAAATGAAAATCGAACTCAATTTGGCTTAAAAAACGGAAAATCACACTTTCACGCTAAACTAGGCTCTGTAGAGAAAAATGCTTTAAGTAAAAGTTGTAGATCTTTTTATTTCCTATAAATTTTATTATATATACTTTTGTCGTAAAATGCATTCTAAGGCCGAAATCTTAAAAAAATAGATTTTTCTCACGTTTCCGTGAGAAAAAAACAGAAAATTGCTAATTACCGCTAAACTAAGCGTTTTACAAAAAAATGTTTGAAATAAAAGTTATAGGATTTTAAATTCTCTACAACTTTTATTATATAACGTTTTGCGCTAAAATGCATATTAACGCCGCAATCTTAAAAAGAAAATGTTTTTACCTAAAAACAGCCTCACGCAGAATTTCAGCAAACATGGCGCCTACCCTATCTTGTAGAGCATAAAAAATGTAGTAAACCAGGCGATTTTAGAAAAAATCGTAGGACCAATTTTTGAGAAAATCGCAAAAAAGTGAAAAATTATACGAATAAACTACTACTTCCGGTTGACCGATTTTGATGAAAATGTTCGTGTCGGGTCCGGTAGTGGTATGTAACTTAAGTTTCAAGTTTCAAGTTCGTACGATGTTCCGTTCTTGAGATATTCTGTTCACACACACACACACACACACACACACACACACACACACACACACAGACCAATCGCTAAAAACATGTTTTTTGGGTTCAGGGGTCTGAAAACGTATAGATCCGGTGAAGAGTGGATTTGTTAAAATCGACATGAAAACAATACTTTCCTTCCTATATATTCATATAGGCAAGAGAAAGTAATATAATAGATAACTGGGTTTTGTTGCAAAGTATTCTAGACTATTTAAGTCAAACCAAAATAACCAAAAGAAATAATAAAATTAAAAATAATAGCAGCATCCTAGTGCAGAACAACAAGAAAAACAACCTGTATATGCAATATCCTATTATTTGAAACAGGCCAACTATTTGAACAGGCTAAGTGTACAATGTCTCTCTCTGAAACCATACCTTTAAAAACTACATTAGTAATACGCCGACTTAAAAATGAGTAATGAACTCCGACTAATTTTTGATGCACGTGGCCCATTTTTAAAGACAAGTGTGGCACATATTTGGGTCACATAGCAGTCAACGTGTTAAAGATCACAGTTTTCTCTACAATTTGTATATTTTAATAGTAAAACTGTTGTTCCTTTTTAATCTGGCAACCATTTTTTTTTAAAGTGCTATTTTAACTTCACGTAAAGATAGAGAAATGATTTTTCAACTGAACTATTTAGATTCTTGCATTTGTAAATTATAAATAAAACCGAAATTAAATTGTGATACAAGTATAAAATTTTATTAAATTGGTTGAGGGGCAAACTGGTCTTCACAGCGGACTTCTTTCGAGGCGTGTACCATAAATAGTAGTAAAATTATAGAAATTAAAATAAATTTTAAATGCACTCACACACTTAAACTGGATAATAATTTTTTAATGTTTTTTAATGACAATAATTATTTACAGGTCGAAACAAATACGAAAGGTTCATCACTCCAGGAAGTAATTCTTACCAATGTGACAGATGTTTCAAAGTTTATCAACATTCCAGAAATTTATGGAGGCATAAAAAATTCGAGTGTGGCGTTCCCCCACAGTTTCCGTGCCCTTATTGTACATTTATAACTGCTAGAAAATCAAATCTAAAAATGCACATAGCTATGAGACATGATCTTATTACAGCTCATGCACTTAACTTTTATACCTAATTTATTGTTATAATTTAATTTATTAAAAATTTTTTAAAAAAATTGTATTTATTGTTTATTGCGTAATCTCCTCACGTAACATTATACCTGAACCTTGCACCACCTTAAATTTAAATCTGTGAGAAAATTCTTTAATATGAATTTAAAAAGATAACAAAAATTGGGCGCCAGCTCTAGCAGTAGAGAATGAGAAAATTAAAAAAATAAAACTACATTTCTTTGGATTGAACTAAAACAGTAATTCGTCAATTACTGAAAAACTTATCCTTAAATTACCCTAACCTATTTTAAAAATATAGCCAACCTTTTTCCTCCCGCGACTTTAATAAAAAACAAAATTTTAAAACGCCTTAATATATACGAAATGAATTTACCTCAAACTAAATATCTCTCCTTTTTTTCTTCTTCTTCTTCTCCTCCTCGTTCTCCTGGTCACCTCTTCAAATAATTTCTCCTTCTTAAAACAACTGTTCCAAGCTGAATTCCCAATGGATTTCGGTCTCCGATATCCGAAACCAGGAAACCTCTGATAAACCTCCCTCTCCGACCAACCGTTCAACCAAACTGGAGGGCCAAAAAGAAGGAGAATCATCCTAATGATTGGCTGTAAGTTGGTAGGGGAAAGAAAGGCCCAAAAATACAGAGGTGGAAATACACCGCCTAATGAATCAACCCCGTATCAGATGATTGACAGTTGGCTATATTTACAGTTTATTGTCTAAATACTACTCTAATGTAATTACTTCTAACTATGGGGGTTTTCCCATACACCAGTAGAGGGGTTTTACCTTAGTTCTGGAAGTTACAATAATTAGGAATTACTGTACGAGATGTGGCTATTAAATAATGAGACTGACGTTGTAAAAACTTTTATTTTTATTTTATACATAATCACTTTTTGTCACCTTCAATATACACTCCTTCTCTATCCTTACTTTAATTTTCCATTGTTGAAAACAGTGCTGGAAGCTATCTTCTGTCAGCTCCTTCAGGACACGTTCCGCTCAAAAATGTTTGAAATGAAGCTTGCAAAAATGTTTGTACTGACACTTTGTACGCGATTGAAAATGACCTAAATTTTTTGGAAACGATAATAACATGTGATGAAACGTGGATTTTTACTTATGATCGGGAAACGAAGCGGCCATCCATGCTCTGGAAGAGCCGAACTTCACCGAGAGCCAAAAAAGCTCGAGTGAGCAAGTCAAAATTTAAAGCAATGATGATTATTTTTTTATATCACGGGATTGTGTACCTTCACTGGGTTCCTGAATGTCAAACAATCAATATTACTACCTTGAGGTACTTTCTAAATTACGTCAAAGAGTAAAGAAAAAACGCCCCGAAATGTGGAAGGACAAATCATGGGTTATCCACCAAGACTATGCGCCAGCTCATTCTGCGTTATCTGTCAAGAGGTTCCTAGCCAAGTACAGCATCTCAGTGTTAGAACATCCACCTTATTCACCAGATCTTGCACCATGTGACTTCTACCTGTTCCCTAAGGTGAAATCTGCATTAAAAGCGACAAGATTTGAGTCTGTGGAAGCTGTAAAAGAGGAAGCGGCACGTATTCTGAAGGAGCTGACAGAAGATGACTTCCAGCACTGTTTCCAACAATGGAAAATTCGCATGGATTGTTGTAGGGATAGAGAAGGAGTGTATATTGAGGGTGACAATAAGTGATTATGTATAAAATTAAAATTAAATTTTTTACAACGTCAGTCTCGTTATTTAATAGCCACACCTCGTATTTCTATTGTTTATACAATTATACCTTACAACGGTACAACTTCCATTAGGAAATTTTATTCTCTAACTCCAGAATTTAATACAGAAATTTAGAATGTTATAGCAGAAATATGTGCGCACACGTTGTAAAATTTTATGCGAATTTCGGAGAATAAGAAATTGAAATATGTTATGTGGTTCAGCGATGGCAATGTTCCCTTATATTAACTATTATGGATACAGCAGCAAAATCGGCCTAAACGGCCAATTTTGAGTTAGGCAGTTTTTTTAATGTAATTGTAAAGTTTAAGTAAAGATAATAAAAATTTAAGTAATCACGTTCTTAGTAGAAAATATGTACCACACTCACTAGTGTGTTTAAAAAAAACTGAATTGTGAATTAATAACTTGAAACGTGAAGTAATTGAAGCTCATGATGATGATGATGACCATGATGGAGATGATAATGTGCCGATTATAAGATGATAATGATTAGTAGTAGAAGTAGAAAAAAATTAAATGATTAATCAAATCATAAAGGTAAGTGGAATATTTTAAAACATTTTAGTCTGTGAGTATCTTTGCCGTTGTCTAAGAGGTTAATTAAATTTGTCATGTGAGAAATCATATTAGTCAAAATACTGACTACAAACTTATGTTTTACCTGAAGTAAAAAAGAGTAAAAGCTGACTTGTTTCTCTATGAAATACTTTGTTAAAAATAACCACAAGAAAACTGTTATGCAATAATAATATTTATTTATTTTACTAGGAACTTGAGGAATCTTTTCACTTCAATAAAAATTGCAAAAAAATTGTAATAAAAATTGCAAAAAAATTGTAATAATTTGAATGCTAGACAGTGGCTACCGGTGTACTTTGATGGTTGGGGTTCAATTCACCATACTCTCTCAGGAATGGTCGACCTGAGTCTGTACAAGACTACACCTCATTTACACGTCATACACATCATCCTCATCTCATTGGGTCATGAACTTGCTTATTGTTCTGAATTGAACAGATTGCAACGTACATACATTAGGGATTACAAAAAAAAAATTGTAATAAAAATTGCCGGCTGCACTGGTAACGTGCTCGCCTCTCATCATGCGGTCTTGGGTTCGAATCCCACTCAAGCATGGCATAATTTCATAAGTTACAAATAATCATTTCTTCCTTCACAGTTCCAACCCAACGTCGTCGCTAATGACGACATTAGTTGATGCGACGTTAAATAAACGAAGTAAAAAACAGAAAAAAAATAAATTTTTTGACTTTAAAAAAAATTGCAGCTGAAATATTCACTTTTTTTGTCATCGTTATCAATTTATAATATAGTTTTCTCCTATACACAGATTTTTGCGTAGGAACTTTGTATTTTCTTAAGTGTAGGAACTTCAGCTTCAAAATATCTCCCATTTTATTTTCAACCGGAAAAAAGGTTTTAGAATAAGCCTTATAACATAAAAACAAGATCTCAGCATTATATTGTGTTGTTGTTGTTGTTGTTTAGGTCATCAGCCGAAAGGCTGGTTTGAACCTGTAGAGGTTTTACTAAGTAAAACGAGGAGTGAGGTGGTTTACCATTGCCTTCCTCACTGAGTGGAAAAGTAAGCTTATCAGCATGCCGGGCCCTCTGAAAAGCACATATTTTCCGCTCTGTAAATGACACCTTCACTTCATTCACCACAGGGTCTGGCTGTATAATGAAATTCATTACTTTCAGAGGAGATAACTTTGATTAGTGTCTTTTACACCTCTACCTCTTCTGTTCTTGAATGATTCAGTCATTTAACTGGCTGAACATGTGAAAAGAAACAGAACTATTTATTTTAGCCCTGCAACGAACAGATTGAGTGTAAAAAATTTGACACTCCATCTGTCTGTTATGGGCAGAGCATTATATTAGTGAAGGAAAATCACAACTTATGCGATTTCTGTAGTGAATGGTGCGTTTACATTCAACCAATCTGGAAGTGTAGTGAAGCAAAAAACGCAAAATTTTGATTTACGGGCTTTCTGAAATGACTGATTCAATTACGAAAGGATTTTGATTCTGTACTAAATTTTTAAAATATTTTTCGCTACGTTGTTAAATTTCTTCTTTTATGAAGGGCAGGTTTATATCTTTGTGCAATATTTCATTGGTTACGTACCATACAGTAAAGAGATTGCAGTGATCGACCAGCCTATTTCACTTGCATGTTCTATGTATGTGTACATTAGTTGTTTTGTATTTTCGGTGTCACACAGTTGTTTTGTATGTGTATGTGTGTATTTTATAGTTTTTTACTCTCGGGAGTCTTGCAAATACTTATTAGTGTACTAGGTTTTCTCGTTTTTTTTCAAATGTTCTCCAATTTTTGAAAGCACGAGCCGCCACTGCTTTGTGTAAGGAAAGATCTTTCAAAATCAGTGATGTATAGTATTCAGATGAACTGAAGTCCCCTAGCCGTGGGAGCGAGAGAATGCATAACGCTCTCACTCGCACAAGCCATACGCGCCGTTCCAATAACATTGTCTTTAATTTTACTCACTGTTGTGAGCAAGCGTTTTAAACTAACAAGCAAGATAACGACTGTAGTATGTTTTCAGATTTGGATTATAACGGTAAAGACCTTTGAGCGCATGCGTAGTTATGCCACGTATCTCCCTCTCACTCGCTCGGCTATGGGACATTAGTTCGTCTGATACCTATATTTGTATATTACAGTATAAACCTCTTAATAATAGTATTTATTTTATTTGTATATTTTTTTACTTCATGTATTTATTATGTTGTGTTTTATTAATTTAATTACAGGACAGTGTACGAGCAATTTGAAATTTGGTACATATCCGATCCAGTTCAAGTGCGACAAATGTTCCAAGGTTTATCAACATTCAAGTACATTATGGAGACATAAGAAATTTGAATGCGGCGTTCCACCACAGTTTTCTTGTCCTCATTGCAATTTTAAGACTGCTCAAAAATCTAATTTAAAAATGCATGTTGTTACTAGACATGATTTAGTTAAAAAATGGATTAAATTTTAATTGTCACATGTAAAGATATTTTAAGTTTGTTTTTTTGTGTCGTGTTGTATCGGTAGTAAATTGGAACGGCGATTTCTCGCTTGTGAAGAAGATACGGTAATTGTTTTCCAGGAACGTACTTCCACAATATAGAGTCTGTGAGAAAGCTCACGAAATGACTTTTAGCTGATGGACAACGTTGAGCATTAGTTCCTAATATGTACCTCTTAACCTTGCTAGTGAATTTAAGTTATGTTATATGCTAATTAACTGTAACTTAATCAACACCAAGATTGGTGGCGCCTGTACAGTAGAAGAGTGTATAGGGCATTATAAATTATACATTATAGTTCCATTATAGGGCTTCTTTGTACATTGATTTATATACGGGCGAGTCTAAAAGGACATTACAACTTTGAAAGCATATAGAAATTTATTGGGGTCTTTTCTTTATGCCACTATCAAATACGAATTCCCTGAAGGGTTACACAATATTCTCCCACTCCTGAGTTTAGCGCGCCAATCTGACTAGAAATATTCCCGCGTAATCTCAACTCCACTCCACTCCGATTTCACAGTTAGTTACTACACAGTCCACTGTGAATTTTGTAGAGTTACTTAATAATATTCGGACGGAGGAAGATGCTGCAGAAGTCCTTCAGGAAAGGGAGTTATTGCATAATACCTGATGTGACAATTAAACATATAACGTAATAATTATGTAGCAATAGCAAAATACAACAATCAAAATAAGAAATAAAACAACAGAACGTGTAACATAGCACTATATACTGAGACTGGAGAGGACGTGTGTACGCGTGAGTGAGTGTGTCTATCTCAGTATAAGTATTCAGGAAGGCAGGGAGTGGGAAAAATGAACACGCGCGTAACCCTTCAGGGAATTCGGATTTGATAGTGGCATACAGAAAACGGAAAAGACCTAGGGTCTATTTATTGATATAACTTACAGAATCGACAAAGGTGTTATTTTTTAACAAAACACTTCAAGTTAAACATAAAAGTCTCATGTAGGTTCGATGTGATTGCCATTGGAGATCCGGCTAACTTTTCACCGGAAATAAATTTCTTGCCACACTCGTTCTAGCAAATCGGGCGTAACTTCTGCAACCGCAGCGTAGATTCTGTTTTTCATATCTGCACGATTGTCTGGTAGGGGTGGAACATACACTCGATCGTTAATGAAACCCTAGAGGAAAAAATCCATAATTGTCAAGTCGGGGGAGCGAGGTGACCATGCAATTGGCCCTGCACACTCAATCCATCGACCTAGGAAGCAACTATCTAGGAAATCCCGAACTTCTATGAGGAAATGTGGCAGTGCCCCGTCGTGTGTGTAGCAGAAAGGCACATTTTGTTGTTTATTATCATCTGAAACTCGCGAGACGCACGTCACATTGATTTTTGGGGACTACGGGCAAAGTTTCCCTAAACTGTATAACAACAGCATCGCTAACGCGCGGGCGATCTTCGTTGGGAAATCTACGGTGGACACTTGTTGCAGAGTTTGTTTCATGAAAATGTAACACACATCGATTACACTCAGCACCAGTGAAAAAAGCCATTTTTATGAACTATGCTGGCGCTAGCAGTGGCGGAATTCGGTACTACGGCACTACGCGAGTCGAACTAGAAGTACCGGGTGAGCATAAAGTCTTACCCTGATTATAAAATTTTATTACAGAATAATCGTTTGACGTAATAATTTAAATCTGGCGCTGTTACATAGGTTATTGTTAGTAGATTTTGTGACCAATAGATGGCGCTAGTGCTCCTCAACAATGACATGGTCTGTTAGTTCACGTTAGTTGCTGGCGAAATGGCGTTGAAGCAGGAGAAAGCACAATGTGTGCTTTGGTTTCACGAAACGAAATCGCCCATCAGTGTTCAGCGTAATTTTCGGGCTTTTTATGGACGCAGCCCTCCTGATGTTAAATCAATAAAGCGATGGTATTAAAGGTTTAAAGAAACAGGCAGCGTTGAAGATCTTCCTAGAAGTGGCAGGCCTAGTGTGAGTGAAGCAACTGTTGATCTTGTTCGGGAATCGTTTCAACGGAGTCCGTCTAAATCAACTCGTCAAGCATCACGTGAACTTCAAATACCGCAAGCAAGTGTGGTGAAAATTCTTCATAAAAGGCTTAGGTTGCATGCTTATAAAGTGCAAATCGTGCAGGCCTTGCAACCGAATAATTTGCTGAGACGTGCAGAATTCGCAACTGAGATTCTCAACAGGATTGACGGCGCTAACGATTACTTAAATCGCATATGTTTTACCGATGAATCCACCTTTCATGTCAGTGGAATGGTAAATAGATATAATGTCCGTATATGGGGATCAGAGAATCCACATGCTACTGTACAGTTACAGTGAGACAGCAAAAATGTGAATGTTTGGTGCGGCCTCGTGCATAATAAGGTTTTCGGGCCGTTTTTCTTCACGGAAAACACCATTAACGCTAACATTTACTTAGATGTTTTGCAACAGTTCATTGCACGTCAGTTAGAAGAATTTCTACCATGGATAATTTTCCAGCAAGATGGGGCACCGCCCCACTGGGCTTTGATAGTGCGTAATTTCCTGGATGAAACATTTCCGGATTGGTGGATTGGAAGGGATGGTCCAACACCCTGGCCACCCCGCTCTCCAGACATTACTCGCCTTGACTTTTTTCTGGGCCTATATCAAGGATAGAGTCTTCGCCACACCAGTTGTTGACGTTGACGAACTGAAGGCTAGGATACAAGCTGCTGTGGGTACTGTGACAGAACACATGTTACAAAACACCTGGCGGGAACTGGAATACCGCTTCGACATTCTCCGAGCTACCAAGGGGGCACACGTTGAAGTTTACTAATATAAGTAATCTTAAAAAAAAACTATTAACACTAACCTATGTAACAGCATCAAATTTAAATTATTATGTCAAACAGTTATTCTGCAATAAATTTTTATAATCAGGGCAAGACTTTATGCTCACCCGGTATTTGCTTCAAAATGACACCTCTATGGATTCTGTATGTTATATCAATAAATTTCCATATATATTTTTTTAATCCCTAATGTGTGTACCTTGTAATCTGTTCAGTTCAGAACAATAAGCAAACCCAATGACCCAATGAGATAAGGATGATATTTATGACTTGTAAATGAGGTGTAGTCTTGTACGGACTCAGGCCGCCCATTCTGAGAGAGTATGGTTAATTGAACCCCATCAAAGTACACCGGTAACAACTGTCTAGCATTCAAATCCGTATTAAGTAACTGCCTTTACTAGGATTTGAACCAGGAACCTTCGTCTCCGAAAATCAGCTGTTAAACACCTGATTTTGGCGACGACTTTACTTCTAGACCAGCCCGGTGGGTAAACTTCCATATGTTTTTAAAGTTATGGAGTCTTCTTAGACTCACCAGTATATTAACAGAACTTTGTCCGTTGGGTACCTCCAACGAAAATAAATTAGTTGTTTAGTAAATTAGCCATTACCTTTGTTTTTAAACGTTTAGATTAATTATATTTGTAATAAATATCAAGTAGAATTAACTGCTTTGAATAAACAGGAAAACAGTATAGATTAGGTAAGATTTGTATCTCTTTATTTCCCTCGTTAGTAAACAACGCTTCTGCAAATGTGGCAACGTCCGCTGCTATGTGGAAGCTCTCAAAGCTGTGAATTTAGTAAGAATTACGATTTCTAATGCTAGTGACTGCTTCTAAAACCCCCACGTTAATTTTAAGAGATGAGATTAAATTTTTTAAATAATTTTTATTCTATGTTTATTTAATAAAAATAATAGCTGTATTTCAGGCTCGTGAAAGGTTTTTAATGATTTGCAACACAAAATAAATAAATAAATATTTAAAGGGTAGACTTCCGAATTCATAAATTAATAAAATTTTATTTTAAATGTGTGATTAAATTTTAAGAGAAATATATTATGTAAATTTAAAATTCTGTTTGCTTATTATTCATAATAAAAATTATGTGTGAAAGATTGTCTTAAGCTTTTGTTAAATTAAACAGTATGAAAAATTCCCGAGTTCCTTTTTCATTGTTGTTTCATTTAGACTGTGATTCCAGTAATTAAAACACTGTTTTGGGAGTATTGGACTAAGTGACTACTCACCGTAGCGAAGTAACTTGAACATCACAGAATTCTTCTTGTGGTGAACTGAAATTGCATCCTTCTAACAGAAAAACTTAGTAACAATTAGCCTATGCGCGTGCGCTAACTGAAGAATGAGGAAGAGTTCCTCTCTAATTTCCTCTATGTGATAGTTGGAGTTGCATCAGAGATGATTAACAGCTGAATCAGCAGTAAGGGAATAATGTCAACGCAGGGTAGTGGGAGAGTCGAAAAAAGTCAAGCAGAGCAAGTAAAGTTTTTATCTTCAAGGTTTTTTTTATAAATTGTAAAATAATACATACATGGTAGCCTAGAATAGTACCTGATAGGCTCCTCTTCTATTAGGCTTCAAACTCTAGGGTATGTTTGGAGTATAGCATCATACAGAAGCGAAACGTGGGTGATCGGTGTTGTTGGACGGAAGACGATAGACGCTTTTGAAATGTAGTGTCATAGGAAAATGTTAAAGATTAGGTGGGTGGACAAAATAAGTAATTTACAGGTTCTTAGACGAGTGGATGAAAGAAGAAGTATGTGGAAACATCTTATCAGAAGAAGAGAGATAGTTTAGTAGTGGGCGTATTAAGACATCCAGGTATTGCTTTATCAATAATGGAAGGTAACATTCATCAACATTCCTGTTCTACTTCACAGCCGGTCTCTACATTCAGTCCTCCATCCCTCCATATCTCGCGCCAATCTCCTCACCTCCTCCTACCTTCTTCCTTGTTTCACATCATCAAGCATCTTGTACCTTTTGCGCCTTCTTGCCTTCCTTCCATTAACTGGTCCCTCCAGTACTTCTACGATCAGACATTCCTTTCTCAACCAGTGACCCAGCCTCCTGTATTTCCTCCGCCTCACTGTCTCTAGCAGTTCCCTCTTCTCTCCCACTCTCCGAAGCACCTCCTCATTACTAACTCTTTCCATCCAGCTAATCTTCTCCATCCTTCTCCAAATCCAAATTTCCAGGGCTTCCAACCCCATTTCATCCTCCCTCCACAAAGTTCAGGTCTTCGCTCCATACGTGACTACATTCCAAACAAAGTATTTCGCGAATCTCTTCCGCAATCTCAACTCAAGCACAAAATCCGTCTTTTCCTCCCAAATATCTCCTTGGACATTGCGACCCTCACCTTCACCACTTTGGCACACCTTATATCTTTCGTTACCCGGGATCCAAGATCCTTAAAAGACTTCTCCTGCGCTCTATTTTATCCCCTCTCTGGGTTACCATAATATTCTATGATGGCCTATTTATTGCCATACATTTTGTCTTTTGAACATTTATTCTCAAGGTAATATTGAAAGAGTGAATTGTAGGGGGAGGCAAAGGTTAGAATATTTAAAGCAAATTACAGAAGATGTTGCAGGTACTGTCTGTCTATAACTTGATGACCTCCTGCAGAGAGGAGCAGATCGGCCCGCTACTAGCCTTCTCAATAACATTTCATAATGTACTACTACTAACTAGTACACTGGAATTTGTAAATAATGAAGTGTTTTTGAGAAGGCTAGTAGCGGGCCGATTCTGCTCCTCTCTGCGGCACGCCATCAAGTTATAGACAGAGAGTATGTACAGTCCAGCCTTTTCTTAGTTTTCTTCTAATGTAAACAAATAATGACGTCATTGAGCATGCGCATTATATCAAAATGTGTACACACTAATTAAAAAGTAACAACAAAATACTTTTAAAAGTATTTTTATAAATTAAATTGTTAGGCCTACATCATATCATGACTGATGTTTTTAGTACTTTAAGTACTTATAATTTAAAATATAGTTAACGTAATAGGAATACAACATCCGTAAAAAGGCAGATTCTAGCGTGTACCCTGTAGTAGGTGGCTTTTATTTGTTGACAGTAGGAGCAAACTAACAACGGCTGACCTGTAGATATGAAACGACTTGCGCAACATAGAACAGCTTGGAAAACTCGTCAAACCAGTGGAGAGACAGTTGACTAAAAAAATGCCTCCCCTTAATAATCCTCGCGGAATTGCTTTCAAACAAACTTATGGGATACACCATTGATAAAATTCAACACCCCATATTTGTAGTTCTTTAACCCTTTCAGTGCCAACGTCCTGAAAATAGGACATCGTTATCTTATACGTAGTTATGATATTCAATTTACCGGGCATCCATAAATTACCATCGTCCGGTTAACTGAACATTTCCAAAAATACTTTTAAACAAAAATTAGTAGAAACATTTATTTTTAAACCACCTCCGTGGCGTAGTTACTAGTGTGCTAGCCTACAAAGGGCGTTCGATTCGCCCTTCCGGGTTCGATTCCCGGCTAGGGTCTGGAAATTTTAACACGTAAAACCACCGTTTAGGTACCAAAACCTTCTTAGTAGTTGCTAATGACCAAGCTGCCGATGGGACTTTAAATAAACTAAAAAAAAAATATTTTGCATTTTTAGTGTTAGAACGATTTTTGTTCTTTTTAACTCAATAAAAATTATTTTTAACAGGAAATTTTATTTTTCTGTAACGTTGAAATTTTGGTCAGCAATGTCAGTACAGGCTTACACTTGCAAGTTTTCGAAATAAGGGCTGGCACTTTTTGTACACCCTTATTCAAAATAAATGGGACTAAAGATCAAACTTTCAAATATTTTTTCGGCACTGAAAGGGTTAAATATTACCACTGCTACAATTTCAACTAGATTTTACGACAAAATACCAAAATTTGTATTTAATTAATTTTAGGTAGGTAGATTATATTGTAATTAACACTATGGTACATTAATTTACAGGTCGCAAAAGATATAACACTACAGTTGGTTCATTCCAGTGTGAAAAATGTTTCAAGATATATCAACATCACAGAACTTTACAGAGACATAAAAAATTTGAGTGTGGCGTTCCGCCACAATTTGAGTGTCATCAATGCGATTATAGAACAGCACAAAAATCAAATTTAAAAACGCATGTCATTGCTAAACATGAATTTAATTTTTTTTAATTCGATTATAATTCATAAGGTTCTTTTCTGCCCATAACAGACATGCGGAGTGTCAAATTATTTACTCATCTGTTCGTTGCAGGGCTAAAATAAATAGTTATGTTTCTTATCACATGGTCAGCAAATTAAATGACTGAATCATTTAAGAACAGAAGAGGTAGAGGTGCAAAAGACACTAATCAGAGTTGTCTCATCTGAAAGTAATGAATTTCGTTATACAGCCAGACCCTGTGGTGAATGAAGTGAAGGTGTCATTTGCAGAGTGGAAAATCTGTGCTTTTCAGAGGGCCCGGCATGCTGATAAGCGTAATTTTTCACTCAGTGAGGAAGGCAATGGTAAACCACCTCACTCCTTGTTTTACTTAGTAAAACCTCTAGAGGTTCAAACCAGCCTTTCGGCTGATGACCTAAACAACAACAAGGTTCTTTTCTGTTAATTCACTACCACATATATTTATCGTCTATAAATCAGAATCACACGTGTGTTTCAGACAATTTGTTCCTAAAGACCTATTCCCACGACGCTAATTTACTAGCTGCAAGTAGACTTGCAGCAAGTCTAGCTTATTCAGTGGCATCTACTATCGGTTTCATAATTATATTAACCCGAGTTTTGAACCCTGGCATCTCCAAAACAAAAAGGTAGAAGATCGAGTGCAAAAAATGTAATTCTCCACCATCCTGTTATGGGCTGAAATAAAGTAGTCAATTAAAGGAATTTACAATAAATGAGAGTGGTAGTGAATTAACTGGAAAGGAATTTTTATAAATTTTGTGAAATGTGATTATAACTATAAATGTTATGTTTTTTAATTTATTTTTTCTGTATTTGTAAGTATTAAATTATTAACCTCGATTATAACAGAACACAGCAAACTGGCAATATTTTTCACTTTTCAAATCTTAATTTAGGCTACATCGGTACAACCAACAATCATTTAATTTAAAAAGCTTAACGTCAAAGCTGGTGTTCCACAGGGTTCAATTTTAGGCCCAATTTTGTATTTGTTATACATAAATAGGTTTCCAGAAATCATACCTAACAGAGAGAGAGAGAGAGAGAGAGAGAGAGAGAGAGAGAGAGAGAGAGAGAGAGAGAGAGAGAGAGAGAGAGAGAGAGAGAGAGAGAGAGAGAGAGGGAGGGAGGGAGAGGGAGGGAGGGAGAGAGAGAGGGAGAGGGAGGAGAGGGAGGGGGAGGAAGGGAGGGAGGGAGAGAGGGAGGGAGGGAGAGAGAGAGAGAGAGAGAGAGAGAGAGAGAGAGGGAGAGAGAGAGAGAGTGTAGAGCTTTTTTGCCTATAACAGGCAGGTGGAGTGTTAAATTATTTGCATTCGTTCGGCTAGTTCCAGGGCTGCAAAAAATAGTTCTGTTTATTATTATATGGTCAGCGAATTACATTACTGAACCATTTAAGTACAAAAGAGGTAGAGGTGTAAAAGATATTAGTCACAGTTGTCTTCTCTAAGAGTAATGAATTTCATTATACAGCCAGACCCTGTGGTTAATGAAGTGAAGGTGTCATTTGTAGGTTGGAAAGTAGATGCTTTTCAGAGGGCCTGTCATGCTGATAAGCATATTTTTCCACTTAGTGTGGAAGGAAATTTTTACACTCTGTGAGGAAATATTAAAAAATATAAAAATATAATACTGTATTTATTTATATGTGAATAACCTTATACTTCCTTACATTTTTTATGTATTTATCTGTACTTTTACATTTATGCACTAGGTATAAAATTACCTTATGCAACTATGGTTTCCTCTGGTCTTGGTGTATGTCTATTTATTTTCCCTTTTTACAAACACCAGAATATTAGATTGCGAGCTCACAGATCCAAAACTGTAATAATATTATTATTTTTACTTTCTGCGACTAATGAAATATTAATTAGGGCTAATTAATAAAAAATTAATGTTGAAAGATGCAATGTATACGCACTCTGATATGTGATTCACCTTTAACTTAACGTTGTTCAGCATACTTTTGTAATTTTGGGAAAACAGGTTGTACACTTTAAGAGCCAAGTAACAAAAATGTCTTTGGCAAGTGTTTTTGTTGCTCTTTGTAAAAAAATCAAATGCTTTTTTAGTGCTATAGTTGTGGATTAGTTTTGGGAAGCTCTCTGCCTTTTTGTGCGCCTGCATATTGTGATGAAGAACATAAGTTTACTTCAGAACTTCAATAGAGAAGAAACAGAAGTTATTGATAGGACTTCAACGGGATTGTTTTAGACCTGATGTACGTAATGTGATTAATATAATTAATTACAATTTTTGTTTTCTGTATAGATTTATATTTATTCTTTTTAAATTTAGTTACTTAATTTAGAAATCATTCTGCAATTTCTTCTTCTTCTTATTCTGCCTTTCAAGGATTAGGCATCTCTGCCCGTTCCGAACATCTAAAACCTGCCCATCTCTTTCTCGGGCGTCCTCGTTCTCTCCTGCTCTCCGGCTTATAGCCCAGTGTCTGCTTAGGTATCCTATATACCCGCATTCTGTTTACATGCTCTAACCACTGCATTTTGTTCTGTGATACCTTGTTGTTTATAGAGAAGATGTTGAGTTCTTTCCTTATCTCGGTATTCCTGTAACGATCTTCTCTACTACACCCATACGTCCCTCATGATGCCTCGGATTCTGCAATTTGTCTGCGTTAAATCAATTCAACCCATCGGGTTGGTCCACGGCGTTCTTTAGTAATTAGAGAACGCCATGGTTGGTCTAATGGTAAAGTCGTCGCGAAAGTCAACTGTTTAACAGCTGATTTTCGGAGACGAGGGTTCCTGGTTCAAATCCTAGTAAAGGTAGTTATTTTTCATCTCTTTGTTAAACCCTATCAAATTATTATGTTATTTGGTATAATGTTGGAATTGAATCGTTCTGTTCAATAGAGTTATTTTTATAAATATTTAACCATTTTTTAATCACCAAAAGTATATAAAATTGAAAACAAAATAAAAAAGCGGTAAATTTTTTTTTATACTCCAACGAACTAAAGACTGCAGATAAGATCTAGCCAATAAAAGCCAAGGTCAGGTGTGAGGATGCCCCTTCGCTAAGTAACACTCTGTTCCACTGAAGTCCAGATGAAATTTTGTCAGCCCGACATCCACAGCGGGACCACAAAGTGACAACGCAGGATACGATTAACGAAAGTTAATTGGCTCTGTGCTCTGATCTAGGTTACTATGCTCCGCCTTCATCTGCTGTCTCTATTCGTTAAGGTATAAGTCATTATCATCTTCAGTTCAAGGATTAGGCTGGATTAAACCTGTTCCGATACCCATCTTTTCCTCGGTCTCCCTATATCCCGTTTTCCTATTGGCTTGTAATTCATAATTTCAAGCGGTAGTCTTCCTGGTTCCATTCTATTTAAATGACTGCACCAGTGTCTTCGATTGTGGATAATTTTTTCACGCAGGGGTGTGACACCCAAAGCTCTTCTGATTTCTTCATTTCTAATTCTATCTGCTCTGGAACATCCATACACACTACGTAGAAACCTCATCTCCGCTGCTTGAACATTACTATCAATTTTCCTTGTATGGATCCAGTTCTCACTTCCATAAAGTAATGTTGGGATAGCTATTGTATTATAAAATTTTATTCTAGTTTCTTGCCTTGTTCTGTTTTTGAGGTTTCTGTGTATGCTGCCACATATCCTCTGGAATTTTTCTTCCAATTCCTCTGAAATTCCAGAAGGTATAAGTATTTAAAAAAAAATAAATCAGGAGGAATTTATCAGTGGGAAGCTATTTCATATCGTTCTAAATATTATATCCTGCTTGCAAAAAAATGTCATTGGTAATGTAAATATCAAACTCATAATGTTCTTTTTTTATAAATTTCTGCAAAATACAAAAAGCGGAGACAGTAGCACATGGCTTACCACGTAAGAAACAAAAAAGAACTTAACTACTCAGCAAAGTATTTGGAATTCATTAATATATTTCAATAAAATAAAAAATGTGTATTTTTTAAAAATAATCTCAGTTTTAGAAAATATGTATTTTTATGCACAGATATGTCCGTTTTTCATTGGATATTACAAAAACTACTGGAGATATGGTTCTGGAACTTATTTTATTCAATTTTTCGGGTCAAAATACATAAGAAACCATCAAATCTACTCATAAAATTGGGTTCCTATACCTCTAGGATGACTTTATTTAGGCGTATGTTCTGAACCCAGGGCGAAATCTTTCGCTAACCGTAACTCGCTAACGAAACGTTTCCGGACCCATGTATATATAAACATTTTCATTATTTTAATGAGAGGAAACCGCCTTAGAAGTTTGTCGGGTTACTCCCCTGTATAGCATGTTACACCCTGTATAGCATGGTAAGCCAATTATATTATGTCTGAAATATTTAAGAACAGAAGAGGTAGAGATGTAAAAGACATTAGTCACAGTTATCTCTTGTGAGAGTGACAAATTTCATCATTATACACCCAGACCCTGTGGTGAATGAAGTGAAGGTGTCATTTGCAGGGTGGAAAGTAGATATGCTTTTAAGAGGGCTTGGCATACTGATAAGCATACTTTTCCACTCATTGAGAAAGGCAATTGTAAACCACCACACTTCTCGTTTTACTTAGTTAAGCTGCTAGATCGAAAGGCTCAAACTAGCCTTTCAGCTGATGACCTAAACAACAACAGTAGTATAAGTTTAAGAAGTCAATTAATCATTAATGTGTAAATAAATAATTAAACGTTATAAGTTTAAGGAAGTCTGTTTATTATTTATTATATCCAGATCCCGAACGAAACTAGGCTTAAGGTGCGGTTTCGTTTGTGCGATCGTCGCATGCGACTGACGCATAGCGTAGGTCGGGTAGTTCAGTTTGTGCAGTGGAACGTGCGAGCGATCTAACTGCACGTCCGGGTTAACCGAAACGTCAAAAAATACTCAGTAATTTAGATGTAATTTTTCTACTAATAACTGTAATAAAAACAATAAATAATAAATACTGTAAATTGTATTTCTGTACCAAAATACTGTTTAAGCAAACTGAATTGTAAATTATAGCACGTAAAGTATGCCTACATGACATTCAGCACTGCAGACAGGATTTTTACCGATAACATGAGTATTTTCCGTGCAGCGGTAGCCTACTACTAGGCCTACTGTTTATTTTGGCTACATCACCTTTGCTGCTAACAGCCAATTAGTACTGTATTGTGGTTGACTGGATACGGTAATGTCTTGGCCTTAATGTAGTTTTCATTTCGTTTTGTGGCTAATTAGTGTTACGTACTGGTAGTGGAAGTGAAATGATAATTAACAATGTCGTGCAAGCGTAAACGTGTGGTCAAAACCATCGAAGTGAGGCCCACTTCTCTTAGTTAAACGTTGGCGGGACATTTCGGGAAGAAAACGAATGGAAAATAAAAACCAAAAAAAAATTTTGACTTCAAAAAAAGAATTAAAATGTACAGAAAATATTTGACAATTAAATCGTACGAATAAAAGTTTTAGGACACAGTAGTATTTTTTTTTTACAATAAAACACCATTTTTTTGTTATTTAAAAAACCCGGCTTATCCGAAATCGGCTCATTCCAATTATTTCGGATTAGTGGGAGTTTACTGTATCTATTAGACGATGAAAGAAAGTTTGAAGTATCAAATAGTTGTAGTTTTTCTGCAGCTAATTCAATGAGTTTTGTATTATCGTCTTTGAAAAAACTAATTTTCAATTTTCAGACGCATGCGACTACTGCAGGTGACTGGTTCTTAAGCCTAGTTTACACGGGTCGAGTAATTTAGTACTCGACTTGTTAGGACAGGACGTTTTAGTCGAGCAGTTTAGTTGTAGTCGAGTAGAACGGTCGAGTGCACAGTTTAGTAGCTACCCCCACCACTATGCACAACGTACAATATGTCAATGTTTTGTAAGCGTAGTTCGTGCAGAAATTAGAAGTGAGTGGGGAGAATACTGCTGGCTGTAGAAGGGATGTCATACGTTCGATGCATGCATATGTGCGTGCGTGAATTGTCTCATTCTACTGAAGCTGTCGCAGAGAACAGATCGTAGCTCGAACGGTTGACTATTTTGTCTTATTGTTTGTGGTCGGTGGACATTTGTGAAAAGCCCCCAAGGAAACGTCAACCCTTCCACCATGTTGGAGGTCGCTCTTTTAGGAAAAAGAGGCTCCCGTAGGCCTAGACCATATAAACCTACGGTACGGTACGGTACGTTATGCATTCCAGCGAGTCGGCTTTGAATTCCCCCTCTCTACTGCTGTACTACTCACACCATTATTTCTCCCTTCAACGTACCACGAGCAGATCCCGCCTCCGTGGTGCCACAACAATGCACTAAATTTGCTGTCTACGTTACCTGTGCGGACAGTTACTTAATTACTAAATCACTCGACCGTTGCTACTCGACTAAAATACTCGACCCGTGTAAACTAGGCTTTAAAGCAGTCGATGCAGCCGACGCATGCGATCTCTTGCGTAGGACGCATAAACGGAACCACTTCTTAAGAAATCCATTGGATGAGTAATGGCAGTGACGCATGCGACGATCGCACAAACGAAACCGCACCTTTAGGTGTTACAATATTCTTTGGAAACAAAGTATTTTATAAATTAAAAACTAAATTTTAATTACCTGAAAAAATGAAAATTAATTTAAGCAATAAATATTCTGTTCCAGGTGAATCTTTATTCCAATGTACGAAGTGTTTTAAAAGGTATAAACGCTTCGTTCATTTACAAAGACACGTGAAATTTGAATGTGATGTCCGAGAACAGTTTTCATGCAGTCTCTGCCAATTTAAAACATCACAAAAATCAAATCTGAAACGACACATCGCTTTGAAACATTATAAAGTGGGTGACCATTTCGATATGTTTTTGTAAAGTGGTGATTTTTATTTACCGAAAAGGAACGACTTGAACAAAATAATTATACGATTGAAATTGAAAATAATATGTAAGAATTTTAAAATTGTTATAATTTTAAGAATTAAACTAATTTACTATTAAAAATATGTTGAAGTGGACCGTATGTTTTCTTTTTAGAATTGATCACTGGCTGTTAACCTAAACGTAAAAGATTTTAACAATCGTAATTACAGACGTAAAGTCAGAAATTTACATTTTTACTTTCTCTTACCTTATAATGAATACATAGAGAAGAAAAGTGTGTTTTCATATAGATTTTTCGAAATCAAATTTTCACCGGAAACACACGTTTTCAGCTCTCCTCTACAAAAAAAAGAAGGTTTTAGCGATTGGTCTGTGTGTGAACAAAATATCTCAAGAACAGATCAGGGTACGAAGTTGAAACTTAAAACTTAAGTTAAGTACTGCTACAGGATTCGACACGAACATTTTCATCAAAATCGGTCAACCGGAAGTAGTAGTTAATTCGTGCAATTTTCAACTTTTTACGATTTTCTCGAAAACGGCTCTAATGAGTTTTTTAAATCGCCTCATTTTTATTCACTACAAGTAGGGCTTACCCTACCTTTTTTTAAAATGAGGCCATCTCTTCTGAAATTCTTAGACGCAATGGTCTCTCTTGGTAAAAAATGTTTATTTTTTAAGATTGCGGCCTTAATATGTATTCTAGAGTAAAATTATATAATCAAAGTTGTAGTAGGCTACTTTAAAAAAAAAGTAGTCTTGGTAAAAAATGTTTATTTTTTAAGATTGCGGCCTTAATATGTATTCTAGAGTAAAATTATATAATCAAAGTTGTAGTAGGCTACTTTAAAAAAAAGTAGTCTTGGTAAAAAATGTTTATTTTTTAAGATTGCGGCCTTAATATGTATTCTAGAGTAAAATTATATAATCAAAGTTGTAGTAGGCTACTTTAAAAATCCTATAATTTTACTCCAAACACGTTTTTACAATGCTTAGTTTAGCGTCAGTTAGTTATTTTCTGTATTTTTCACCAGGAAAAATACAATCTAAAATTTTTTTTTTTTGGTTTTTTTATTTTAGTTATTTAGTGGCATTGGTTTGTGTTGACTGACAGTTTCGGTAAAAAAATGAGATTCTTTTAATATCGCGGCTTTCAATGCATTTTATGCCAAAAGTGTGTAAACGTAAAGTTATAGGAAACAAAAAATTCTTCAATTTCTGTCTCCAGAAGTTTTCTACAGAACTTATTTTAGCGTCAATTAGTGATTTTTCGTATTTTTAATTCGAACAGAGGGTGATTTTGTGTCATTCACTCATGATTAAAATAAGTTATGTTTTTCATTTTCATTTTTTACTCATGATTAAACATAAGTTATAAATTTCATTGCTTACGTTGCCCAAGAAAAAAATGTGTGAGTGTTTCACATTAGATATTTAATTAGTGCATTAGATTATTTTTTTATTCAATCACTGTATAACAGATTGTAAAATAGCTTCTCAAACCGGTGAAGTTATTGGTAGTAAATCTGAATGATTACGCAATCACTTTGAATTTAAAGTGAAATATAAATGAGAACATAAATTATTTCTTACGTCAAACAAAAGTGAAAGTCAAAGATAAAAGATTAAATAAAATATTTCTGACGTCAAACAAACAGTGAAAGTCAAAGACAAAGATTAAATAAAATATTTCTGACGTCAAACGTAGAAAGGAAGAGGATAGAAAATTTTGAAATGTGTTGTTACAGGATAATGTTAAGGATTAGGTGGGTGGACAAAATAAGTAATATTTAGAGGTTGTTAGGCGAGTGGATGAAAAAAGAAGTGTATGGAAACATGTCACCAGAAGAAGAGATAGACTAGTGGGGCATATCTTAAGAGACCTAGGTATTTCTCTATCACTAATGGAGGGTAATACTGAGGGAGTGAATTGTAGAGGGAGGTAAAGTTTAGAATATTAAAGTAAATTACAGAAGACTTAGGGTGTTGTAGGTATTCTTGGTTGTCCTTAAAATACATAGGTACTTAAAAAACTAAATGATTTTTTTGTGGCCATGAAATCTAACCTAAAATCTAGCACAATTATTTATGGTTTTTATTTAAACTTCCGTTTTGTGTGGTTATTGTATCAAAATTATTCTTATTTTTCCAAATTGTTTAAGGATGTTCCCTTAAGGTGATGCAAACTGTTAAAATAATAATACCAATTTCATTATTTAAAAAAAAATAGCTGGGGTTAAAGTTAGGTGACAGTATGTAAAGTCTAGCCTCTCTTAGTTTGCTCCTAATGTAAACAAATAATGACGTCACTGAGCATGCGCATTATATCAAAATGTGTACACGCGGATTGAAAAGTAACAACAAAATACTTTCAAAAGTATTTAAATACAAAATACTTTCAAAAGTATTTAAATACAAAATACTTTTAAAAGCATTTTTATTAATGAAATTATTAGGCCTACATCATATCATGACTGATATTTTAAGTACTGTACTTATAATTTAAAACATAATTAACTTAATAGGAATATGACATCCGTAAAGTCGCAGACTCTAGCGTGCACCCTGTAGTAGGTGGCTTTTGTTTGTTGACAGTAGGAGCAAACTACGAACGGCTGAACTGTAGATATGAAATGAGTTTCACAAGATAGAACAGCTTGGAGAACTGTAGCAAACCAGCTGACAGACTGATGGACAAACAAAAAAAGAGTAAACTTTATACGTACAATTTTTATAACAAACCTATTTTTATTTTGTTTACAGATCATACATTTGCTGAGGTGATAATTGAAGATGGTTTAACTGATACACAAGGATATTATTCTTGTAACAAATGTTTGAAAATGTACAGTCACATTCGGTCACTTCAACGACACCAAAAATATGAATGTGGTGTCCCACCAAAATTCTTTTGTAATTTCTGCAATTATCGAACTGCGAGACGATCTTCTCTTAAAGTTCATGTCGGCGTACAACATTATATGTTAGCAAATAAATTATCACGACTGAATTAAAAAGTACTTTAATTGTTATTAAAAGAAAAGTTGTCTAACTATATAGTTACCTCTCTTTAGTCCGGCACTTTCGGGATTCGGGTGATGCCGGATTACAGATATTTCTAGATTACCGAATGGGGGGGGGATAACCTACATTTTAGTAAACGAATTCCAAGAACACTAAAACCTTATATTCGAAATTTATTTTTGTAATTTTTCATTAATACTGTTCTCTGTTCTGTACCTAAACGACACTTTTTATTTAAATGTAAATTCAATACAGTGTTGCAATATGCAGTATTGAAATAAATTACAGTAATAACCAAATTTTTTAAAAAATCGGATAACAGGGGTTTTACTATAGTAGAAAAATTTTTTATCGTGGTTATGTGGGGTATGCCGCAAATGATAAATAAATTTTGTATTATTGTGTATTAATATTTTGTATTTAATTTTTTTTTAAATAAAAGTAAAGTTGATTGAAATAAGAATTCAGAATTTATTGCTGAGGTTCTCTTTGTTTATTAACAGAACATCAAATTTTTTTTTGTAATTCCTAATTTGTGTACGTTGCAATCTGTTCAATTCAGAACAATAAGCAACCCCATGACCCAATGAGATGAGGATGATGTGCATGACGTGTAAATGAGGTGTAGTCTTGTACAGACTCAGGTCGACCATTCCTGAGAGAGTATGGTTAATTAAACCCCAACCATCAAAGTACACCGGTAACCACTATCTAGCATTTAAATCCGTATAAAAATAACTACGTTTACTAGGATTTGAACCAGGAACCTTCGTCTCCGAAAATCAGCTGTTCAACAGCTGATTTCGGCGACGACTTTACCTCTAGACCAACCCGGTGGGTTGAACATCAAATAAGCTAAATATACTCGTAACAATCATTTTTCAAGAATTGGTTTGATTTGAAGAATTTTCTCTTTCACTCTGAACTGAACTTATTTCTGTTTTATTCTGATTAAACTTCAAATTAATTAAATTATAACGTGGTTATGTAGTCGTTAGTGTTTTTGTTTTTTTTGCTGTCAAAAGTTAAATTTTTAAAGAATTTGTTTGTGCAGTATTAACTATTTTTACATTATTTGGCTGATAATCGGTTAAATTTTAAAATGTCTTAATATTTTGTATTATGTAAATTATAATTAAATTGGAATGTATAATATTTATATTATTTAAAATTAAATTAAAAATAGATACGTTGCGAGTTCTTAAATGTTTTCAGAAAAAAATGCTACAAATTACTGCTTAATATGCTTTTCACAGTTGATCTCTGCTGTTCCACACATTTACGTAGACCTATCAGAACGTTTGCCAGCGTTGTCAGATTGTACCTGACAAACATTACGTGCGCATGCGTATAAGAGCCGCAATAGTTCACTCTTGTCTTGCATCTCGTACTGAACACATCGATTATAGAGCGCGTTAACATGCAATACTTTATAATATAATCAGCTGATTGTATCTTTATAGGTTATAATTATTATTGAAAGACCAAAAAACTGGCTGACGAAATATTTAACAGAGCTACAAGAGCAACTATTGGCAACGTTGCTGGCAAGTGATTGGCTAGCTTTAAAGTGGGTACGGGGCAATGCATACGTTCACAGCTCATCACCCTTGAAAAATAGTATAGGTACAATTATTTAGTATGGGTCGCGCTAAGCAAATTGCGTTGGGTTCCAGCCAATCAGAGAGAACTTTTATACTCTATAGTTAAATGGCATTTACTACAGGTTTTAAATTACAATTCACACTTTTCTCACAGAAAAGTTTCATTTTTTTATTTCGATAAAAATTGTATTTTTCCACGTTAGTTGTAAAGATTTAAAGAAAACCCCTTAGGTATCATTTAGTGTGCGGTTCCAAACTCCGTGTAGTTGCGGGGTGAAGGGTAAGGGTGAAGTATAATGAATGAGTGACGCATGCTGGGAGAACGATTGTTCTATTACTCTGATACAAAACATTCGTTTTCAAACTTTCCGTATTTAACATATGTTTATTTACATATTTTGATATGAATTGGTTAGTTAAATCGTATTATGAATCCGACCAAGTTGAAGTAATCCGGTAGGTATTTGTTAAATTATTGCGCCGGATGATAAGAATATTTTTTTTGGTCTAGTTAGTAGACGCTACCAATACAAATGCATCAGCTGTGAAACACTACTAACTCATTCATTCTCCCACTACTATAACAACGCATTGCATTCCTTACAACTACACGTAGCTGGGACTCAAGCAGTACATACAAGCGTCGTCCGTGGAAGACTGACAAAAAGTCTGCTGGAGTTCGGTAGAACAGCGTGACAAACTAAACTCCAACCTCTCTTAGTTTGCTCCTAATGTAAACAAATAATGACGTCACTAAGCATGCGCATTATATCAAAATGTGTACAAGCTGATTAAAAAGTAACAACAAAATACTTTTAAAAGTATTTTTATAAATGAAATGGTTAGGCCTACATCATATCATGGACTGATGTTTTTAGTACTTTAAGTGGTACTTAAAATTTAAAAAATAGTTAATTTAATAGGAATACGACATCCGTAAAGTCGCGGACTTTAGCGTGCACCCTATAGTATCTGGTTTTTGTTTGTTGACAGTAGGAGCGAACTAAGAACGGCTGAACTACAAGTGGCAACCTCACACCCGATCTTCGCAGTTATTAGCTATTTTTACTTTCTCTTGCCTATATGAATATATAGGAAGGAAAGTATTGTTTTCATGTCGATTTTTCGTAATCGAGTTTTCACCGGATCTATACGTTTTCAGACCCCCTGAACCCAAAAAACTTGTTTTTAGCGATTGGTCTGTGTGTGTGTGTGCGTGCGTGCGTGCGTGCGTGCGTGCGTGCGTGTGTGTGTGTGTGTGTGTGTGTGTGTGTGAACAGAATATCTCAAGAACGAAACATCGTACGAACTTGAAACTTGAAACTTAAGTTACATACCACTACCGGACGCGACACGAACATTTTCATCAAAATCGGTCAACCGGAAGTAGTAGTTTATTCGTGTAATTTTTCACTTTTTTGCGATTTTCTCAAAAACTGGTCCTTCGATTTTTTTAAAAATCGCCTGGTTTACTCAATTTTTTATTCTCTACAAGATAGGGTAGGCGTCATGTTTGCTGAAATTCTGGGTGAGGCTGTTTTCACGTAAAAACGTTGTTTTTTTAAGATTACAGCTTTAATATGCATTTTAGCGCAAAACTTTATATAATAAAAGTTGTAGAAAATTAAAAATTCTACAACTTTTATTTCAAACAATTTTTTGTATAACGCTTAGTTTAGCGGTAATTTGCGATTTTCTGTTTTTTTCCCACGAAAATGTGTGAAAAATGTATTTTTTTAAGATTTCGGCCTTAGTATGCATTTTACGACAAAAGTATATATAATTTAATTTATAGAAAATTAAAAGATCTACAACTTTTATTTAAAGCATTTTTCTCTACAGAGCCTAGTTTAGCGTGAAGAGTGATTTTCCGTATTTCTAAGCCAAACTGAGGTTGATTTTCATTTTGCATCATTCACTCATGATTAAAATTAGGTTATGTTTTTTGAGGTTAGTTTTTTGTTTATTTCTTATGTTTTATTACTAATGTTAGGTTTATTGTTAATTATTTGCATTGGCAAGAGAAAGTTGTGTGAGTGTTTCACACCAGATTTTTTTTTTACGTCTTGCAGTTGTTTAGACTTTTATTGGCTGGATCTCATCTGCAGTCTTGAGTTCGTAAGGGTATAATTCAGAATTATTTTAATGCAAATATTTAGTAGGCCTATGTTCAACACTACAATTTGTTAATAGGAATTTTTAATTTTACCAAATATATTGTTTGTTTGTTTTATTTCAGGTGTTATGTTTCCTGATGACGTGTTTCAAATTGATAATACTCTCTCTCACACTTGTGACAGATGCTATAGAACGTACAGTCACAGCCGTTCTTTATGGAGGCACAAAAAATTTGAATGTGGAGTTCCTCCGAAATTTTCTTGTCCTCATTGTACGTATTGTACAACGCGAAATTTCAGTCTTAAAGTGCATATGGCTCTTAAACATGAATTCAGTTCTATTATACTACCTTGAATTTATAATAAAGTTATTGTTTTTGTCATTTATTTTGTGTTTATTTTTACTTTCTCTTGCCCTATACGTATAAATAGGGAAGGAGATTGTTCACGTTGAATTTTCCAAATCGAGTATTCACCGGAAATACATCTGGTTTTCTACATTTTCTATGCTCTACAAGATAGGGTAAGTTTCCAAATTGAAGTTTTAAGTGAAAAAAGAAAAGATTTTATTTGGTGTCAGTAAAAATTTTTCGTTTGGTACTTTCTGACATAGTTCTTTTTTTTTTTTTGTTTAACGTCCGACTGTTTTGCAATTACTGCTAATGCAGACGGTGAAGAATGAAATGATTTTGTGTAACGTATGAAAATATGCCGTGCCTGAGTGGGATTCGAACCCAAAACCGCATGATGAGAGGTGAGCACGTTACCAACTACGTCAATGCGGCCGGCATATAGTTCGTGAAACTCAACAGATTTAAATATTAACAAATTAACTTAAACATTTATTTACTATTTACTTTAATAGTGTGTTATCTTCTAATAATTGTTTACACAATAGCATGTAGTTTTTTCAGTATTCATTAAGATGTTTTTTTTCTAAATAAAAATAGTTTAGCACGGAACTCTTGAACACTGTAAAAGTCTAAACGATCAAGTAATTTTTTTAGTTTTTTTTGTTCAATAATGTAAATTTTTGCCCATTACAGGCAGGTGGAGTGTTAATACATTTGCACTCGATCTGCTAGTTCCAGGGCTACAAAAAATAGTTGTGTTTCTTATCACATGGTCAGCCAATTATTATTTCTCATTAATTACTACTTCTCATTCTTCTTCTCTTCCTCCTCCGTTTTCTTCTTCTTTTCCTTAATCTTCTCCTCCTTCACTTCCTTTTACTTCTCCTTTTCCTTCTTCTTCTTCCTCTTCCTTTTTCACTTCTCCTTCTTCTTCTCCTCCTTCTTCCTCTTACACTTCTCCTTCTTCTTCTATTCCTCCTTCCTCTTCCTCTTTTTTTCTTCTTCTTCTTCTCTTCCTCTTCCATTTACTTCGCCTTCTCCTACTTCTTCTTCCTCTTACACTTCTCCTTCTTCTTTTTCTTCTCCTTCTTCCTCTTTCACTTCTCCTTTTTCTTCTCCTACTTCTTCTTCCTCTTACACTTCTCCTTCTTCTTTTTCTTCTCCTTCTTCCTCTTTCACTTCTCCTTTTTCTTCTCCTCCTTCCACTTCTCCTTCTTCTTCTCCTCCTTCTCTTCCTTTTACTTCTTCTCCTCTTTCTTCCTCTTTCACTTCTTCTTCCTCTTCCTCATTCACTTCTCCTTCTTCTTCTCCTCCTTCTCTTTTTTTACTTCTCCTTCCTTCTCTTCCACTTCTTCTTCTCCTTCTTCAGCAAATCATGCCAAATTGCCTCACTCCTGATGTGATCCCTAAGTGTTCCTCCTCTCACCGATCTCAAAAAACACATCACTGCTGCTTCTAACTTTCTATCCTCAGATTAATTACACAAATTAACCTAATTATTTTATTTTAAAAAAAGTTAATATAATTATTAATTACACACGTTAACCTAATTATTTTGTTTTAAAAAAGTTAACTTTATTATTAATTAGTGATAAGTTATCAGCATGCCGGACCCTTTGAAAAGCACATATTTTCCACTATGCAAATGACATCTTCACTTCATTCACCACAGGGTCTGGCTGTATAATAAAATTCATTACTTTCAGAGGAGATAACTCTGATCAGTGTATTTTACACCTCTGCCTCTTCTGTTCTTAAATGATTTAGTCATTTAATTGGCTGACCACGTGATAAGAAACAGAGGTATTTATTTTAGCCATGCAACTAACAGATTGAGTGTAAATAATTTGACATTCCTCCTCCCTGTTATGAGCAAGCCTTTTATGATTTAAAGTTTAAAGTTTTTGGGACTAAAACTTTAAACGCTTATTTCTCCAAAAGTATATTTTTGAGTTGCAACACTCTTCTTCCTACAGTGCGACTTAATAGTCGTAAAAAGTTTTTCGATCAAGTAATTTTTTTAGATCTTTTTTTGTTAAATAAATGTAAACTAGCTTAAATATGCGTACTGATCATCAACCTCCATAAGTTACCAATATAAATTTTTAATTTTACCAAATATATTATATTTTGTATTGGTTTTTTTCAGATTTTATGTGTCCTGACGATGTGTTTCAAACTGATAAAAGTCAGTCTTATACTTGTGAGAGATGCTTTAAAACGTACAGTCACAGCAGTTCTTTATGGAGGCATAGAAAATTTGAGTGTGGAGTTCCTCCGAAATTTTCTTGTCCTCATTGTACATATTGTACAACGAGGAACTTCAGTCTTAAAATGCATATGGCTCTTAAACATAAATCGAATTCTATTATATAATGAATTTTTTAATAAAATTGCTTTTTTATCATTAATTTTGTGTTTATTTTTACTTTCTCTTGCCTTTTTATAAATATGTAGAAAAATAAAGTATTGTTTTCCCAATCGGGTTTTCACCGTAAATACTACACGATTTAGGTCTCTTGAACTCAAAAACATGTTTTTAGCTAATTGGTCTGTGTGTGTGTGTGTGTGTGTGTGTGTGTGCACGCGCGCGCGCGCGTGTGTGAACAAAATGTCTGAAGAATTAAATATTGTATACCTTAGACAATTCGAATTGGCACAAGCAGCTTCGGTGTTTATCTACTCCACTCTTCGCCCCTCCCCATTCAACGACGGTACAGTCACTAAAGTATACAATCGGTACTGTAATGTACGACTCACACACGGTCACTACACTTTGTTTTCACGTTATTAATAATCTGTCAGACATAATTATGTGACTGATTTGTTTTCAAATATGATTTTCTGTTCATTATTTCAGACCAATTTGTTTAGTTAGTTGCGTGCGTGTGTAGAGTATAGTTTAGTGAGTTTTTGCAGTTTAGTTCTTGTAATTTATAATTTTAATTTTTACGGGGACAAATTAAATACATATTTTAAAATGAAATAATTATTTGTATGTTTGTACATTGAAATAAGTTTGTAGGCATTTGCGTACATTAAAATTTGTAGACCTTGTTGAAAGAATAGGTTATGAATATACTTTACGCGGAACTGTGTGTACACGTAGAGCAAGAGTTGTGCCAGTTCGAATTGTCCACAGTGTACGATGATTAATCCTTAAATTAATAGCCTATTTTTTGTTTATTGAATTCCGGACGAGGTAGATGGCTGAAATTCAATGGAAGTGTTCAAAAATATACTTTTTCCCCTCGTATAGGGCCAATTTTAGACCACGTGAGGTGACTTTAGACGTTTTAGGAAACTCATTTTGGACCCCACATTCTTAGAATTCGCTCACTGTAGGCTTTCTCTAACATAATCTTCTGTCCACCCGGTGTTCTGTTTTTGCTCTTCATGATAGCCGTTACAGTCAATTATTAGTTGTCTGATTTTGGTTCGGTTTATTAAAATTTTTCGGTTTATTCTGGTTTTCTCGATATCTTTTCTGACTTCTTTAAACCATTTATCCGACACCTTAGACATATTGTTTAGTATCTTAAAGATTGTTTTATCAACCGGTTATATAGGTGTCCATAAAATTTTAGTCTTCTTTTTATAATTGTTTCCATTAAACGTTCATTTTCCTTGTACAGTTCTTCTCGACCTAGTAACCTATAGTTGGGAGCTAAGTTGTTTGCTAGTGCGGGATAAAGTGCAAGGGGACTGGTGACAGGGAGATGCGATGTTGTCATAGCAACGCTTGCTTTAAATCAACATGGCGACTTGTGTACTGTCATGGCGTTCTCTAATTACAGGCGGGAGTACTGGAGTGGGGTAATGACGTCAGCAGTCTTAATAACTGACGTTGCGCTGTCTACACACTGTCTTATTCGCATATTTAAGTATGTGTTTACAATTTAGTGAGACTAGTCGTTTGGTGTTATTCTATTTGATGATAAAGTACAGTATTTTTAATAAATCATTTTTCATCATTTCGTGTTGAAATTCATCAGAATAATTGTAGATTTCAGTGTTGCTATATTAATAATTGTGTTGAATATTCAGTTGTTAAGAATTTTAAAATGCCGTATCATTGTTGTGTGCCTCAATGTTTAAGTTTCCGAAAGAGAAAGATTCTTTTGAGAAATGGAAACGGGTTATACCTAGGACTGATTGGACTCCTAATGCTCATACCCATGTTTGCGTTAAACACTTCGATTTCAGATTTATTGTAACCGAGTACGATTACAAAACTAATTCTGGTGAAACCAGAACAATAAAGTTAGACAGACCGCGACTTAAACAAGAAGCTTATCCCTCGATATTTCCTAATTTGCCTGATTATTTGAGTAAAACTCTTCCAGCGAAAAGAAAAGCTCCGGAAAAAAGAGAGCTGAAACCAAAACAAAAAAATTAAAGAGGAAAATGACCAAATTGCATGTCAAATTGAACAAGATTCCATTCAAAATTTGAATTTTTTAAAAGATAATATTAATATAAGATTGAGTTCATTTGGTTTTACAGACCTGCATGTTCATTCAAAAACATCTGAATTAATAATAGGAAAAAATTAATTACTCGGCTAGGTAATTTTATGTTTTTCTTACTATAGACTCGAATTTAGTACCGACCATTTTCTATCAAGATATTAAATTATCTGAACAAGAAATCAATGTTAATTTTGATTGCTTTAAGATTTTAAAATGGTCTTATTTGAAGAATATGCGATGACAATATCAGTAAAATCAGCTACTCACCTAAATTGTATTCCATGTCATCGCATATTAAAACCCTTATTGATGAATTAAGGACAACATTTTTTTAACCTGATGATGAAACATTTGGCCAGCAAACATTAATATCCGAGCAGTTTGATTTAGTTTTAACAGAAAAGAACAGACGGCGAGGTAAGAGAAGAAACATTTTATTCTATAAACTGTAATTACGTATTTAGATCTAAATAAACAAATTTATATAAATAAATTTATAGTAATCTTATTTATAATCCGTATTCAAAACAAGTGATGGTAGCCAATATGATTGCCAACGTCCAATAGTCGGGCATGGTACTTAAAGAAGAAGATTCAAAACAAACTCACACAAAATCAGAGATAGTAAGTGAGGATTCATAATATATTATGTACGTATAGCGTATTACAATGTGTAACGTCTAAGTTGTAATACGTTACTGTGGGTTTTGTTTCATATCTGGCGCTGCATTTCGGTTTGTGTCAATGGTTAACTTTGTTCACTGTAAGCTGTCGCTATCTGGCGTTTTTCTGTTTATCTATTCTGGCCTGATTTGAATTAATATTTTTCTGTCGACTAATTGTACTATCTTCCTGGTTTAAACGTGCACTCTTGTTTGTAAAGTGATATGGTACGGTAGTCGTCTATGACCTTTAAGATGTTACCGATTTGCAAATTTCTTTCTTTTAGTTAAAGAATGTTTTTTATACTTTAATGCTGCAACCATCATAGTTACCAAGTAACCATCATAAGTTACTGAAGTTTAATTTCATTATCTACTGTTTTAAATTATGTTTATCTTTTGTTTTTCTTTAAACTTATTATGATACGTAATTATTTTAAGTCTTTTCCGGGTCGGCGTTTAATTATGGTTCATGTTTTTGGCTTCGTAGCCCCAAATTTATTTTGGGTAAGTTCTCTTTTGTTTTGCTGTCGAATATTTCTGGAGATTGCGCTAGTCAATTCTGTTTAACTGTAAATTTTAAATTTTGAATCGAGTTATTTTGGCTTTGGCCTTGTTCGATTCTTGCCTTTTTGTCTGTTTGTTAGCCTACACCTTTTAACCTTGTGTGGGTTTCCGTTAAGGTGTTAGGTAATTTAATCTTTTGTACTTACCTTTTTGCCTTTGACCTATGTTGGCCGCAATCTGTAGAAGTATTCTTTGGTCTAATTCTTTCTTTTGATTTGGTTCATTTTGTTACTTTTCTTTTCGAAGTATTACCTTTTTTCGCTTTTAACGTTAGTCGGTTTTTGTCCAGGGTTCGACTCTGGGGTTCTATTCTGTGAGATTCTGCTTTGGGAACGTTTCCGTTATGGAAGATCCTACTGTATAAGAAGCCTACTCTAGTTTTGGATAACTGTTTCGGATAGTCTTGGATAGCAGTGCCATTCTGCTTGTTTGGAGCCACCTGGGTTTGATTCTCGACGTTTTCTGTTCTATAATTTTGTTTCTGCAATCTGGTATGTGTCATTAAATATTTTATAAAATGTGTTTTTCGGGCTATATCGACGATTTCTACTTGAGTGCGTCTATGCAGGTCAGGTAGGGCTTCCTGTACTTTACATGTCGCGAAATGAAAATGGTCAACGAATGAACTTGTTTAAAATTTAAATTAAATTTTTTTTAATATTGCAAAACCGTTAACAAGTTTTCTTTCTCATAAGTAATTTCATCAATCTAGAATCTTGTTTTTTTATATATAAATTTTTTTTACAAAATGTTGTTTTTCTTCTAAAATTTTTTTTAATAATTTAAAAGGCTACCATGGTATGCACATATAAATAAATATAATATTAAAATAAAAATTTGATGCTATGCTACTACAGGACAATGAACTAATTCTATTTTTTTTTTTTTTAAATATTTTTTTTACCTTTAAATTTTCTGTATCTATGAATTTTCAGTATAAATAGTATCAGTTTTAAGTGAACTTAAAGCGATAGCTATTAAAATTTAGTTATTCATTGAACATTGTATTTTATATTTAATTTTTTTATATTTTTTTTTTTAAATAATTTTTGCCTGAAGATAATCCTTTTAGGGATTTTGTTTGTCTCTAATTTAATTATGTCTATATAATAATTTTACTGTATTTTCAAACTTCTTGGATTCATTTTGTAATTAATTTTTTTTGAATTTTGTGTTTTTCTTAAGTAATTACAATCATATGCAACAACAACTCTTTTTTTATTTGGCTTCCTTATGTTTTTTGTCAACCCCTGGGCCAACCTATCGATGTGGATAGAGGGGGAGGTGACAAATGTAATGTAATGAATTAGAAACTGGACTTCTGACGTCACCAGTCAGACTTCTCCCCACCACTGCTACCCCGCCTGTAACTAAAGAACGCCATGGTACTGTACATTCTGAAGATTTACTCTTTATATTTGTCAGTTGTTACTGTGAGATCGTTCACTGTAGTAATGTCAATAATGCTCGCGGCTCGTTAAGTTATTAATCTAGTTATTGTATATAATCTAATATTGTTGTTAAACGTGGCCTTTTTGTAAACAAACTGATATAAAATAGGCCTATAACACTCGGTAGTAAAATATTAAAAACTAATACATTTTTCTTAATTTATTAGGCTATTATTATAAACTTTTAGTATATTAATAAAATATTTTAGAATATTATTAGTTTAAAATTTAATAAAATATTTTGGTACTACAGTAGTTATTCGAAATGGTTTGTGACTAATATTTTTAGAACAGCACGTACTTTTGGTATTTTTACTACTACTAGGTTATAGGAGGAGGGGATTGTACAAACAATCCTCCTCCTCCACCCGAATTCCTTACGCTAGCAATCAAGTGAGCTCTTATCTATATAGTGTTTGATTACTATCTCCGGACCCATTATCTTGCGGAGGATCTTTGTCTCCAACTTCTATACTTCTCTTAGACCAGCGTTCCCGGTCATTCTGAGGCACACACTCGTGTATAATGCCTAATCTTGGCTTGTCTTGAGTGCTTTCCTCGTATACAAGTGGCGAGTTCCTCGAAGTGCACGCCAATCTTTCTTTCCTCGTCTTTTGTTGTTCGCTTCCTTTTCGCTGGTCTTTGGTTGTATTAGCTCCTGGAGGAACTTGAATATATCAACTTCCTAAATTTCCCGTATTTTATACAGGGTGTTTCAGGAGGAATCTGCCATACTACACAAGTTTATTCCTCTCATCAAAATAATGAAATTCTGCAATACGTGATTTTCATAATTTGTAGTTTTGCGTGTTCCTTAATAATATTGAATTTAAAAGAAAACTATTCCGTTTTTATTGACTTTATTTACATTTTTTTTTTTTGAGAATAAAATTCTCTACAAATTATATTGAAAATTTTTCTTTGTTTATAGGTAATTTAATGGAGTTATTGTAGTCCAAACGCAAAAAGAGTGTTTTTGACCCTACCCTCTTTTGCTTCATCCCGATTTTCTCCTAAACTATTGGAGACAGAGTTCTGAGCAGATTTTATACGATTTTTCAGCTCATTTTACATAAAACGTATCTAATTAACAAACTCAATTAACACCCTAAATATTTCAGTGCGAGTTAATTTCACTGAGGGAGCTGAAATTCAGGTGAAATCTTTGACCCTGTATAACTCGCCAACGAAGCATTTCCGGACCCATTTTTATATAAACTTTTTTCATCATTTTTATGAGAGGAATAAGCTTGTGCAGTATGGTAGATCCTCCTGGAACACCCTGTATAGTATATATATATATATATATATCAGATTTTTCCATATCAAAAAATTTTTATTTTTCATTTATTTATACCCATAATAATTATAAAAATTATGGAAATAAAACAGAATTGTACCTGGTTGAAGCCCATAGAACGCTATCTGTTAGAGAGTAACTCTAAGTGTTAGAATTCTATGGTGAAGCCTTGATAGGCAGTTAGTTGCTTATTTATTTACTGAATGTTTTTCCTTTAACCTGACTTATTTTGCAGACACTTCTAATAACTGTGCTTGCATCCTTCATTTGTATATTTTGTTCAATATTAAAGCCATGTCATCTGCTAAAGGTAAATAAACCGTAATTGTATGAGAGATATCTCTAAAGTAAAGACCGTTCCATTGTTAAAAAATCTGGTGTAAAACACACTACTTCCTCTTGCCAATGCAAATAATTAACAATAAACTGTGCGCATTAGTGCATCTGTATTAGTATAGTCTTCTATGTACTGCAATAGTGCAGTGCATGTATTCAACAATGGAACAGCATGCCTACAAAATACAACGGGTGTTGTCAATTTTCAACAACACTGACTGTACAGCTTACTGTAGATCGGAGGGGTATGCGGGGGTCGAAGTCAAATATGCGCATGCGTAGTCCAGCGCTCACAGCAATTGGCTTGGCCTTTAATACGCATAATTTGTAACCACATTTATTTATGAAAAGAATAGAAATAAAGTATAGGCCTAACGTTTTTATAAATTTATTGATCAATATTTAAAACATCAATGATGATATGAAGTAGGTTTAACAGTTTCATTTATAAAAAAATTTTAGAAGTATTTTGTATATAAATACTTTAGAAATTATTTGTTGTTACATTTTAATTAGCGTGTACACATTTTTAAATAATGCGCATGCTCAGTGACGTCATTATTTGTTTACTCGGCATTATCTTTCTTACGATGAATCGAGTATAGCGTGGCCTTTACCAACACAGGTTAGTCAACGTCAAGGAGAGAAATTTCCCAGCGGTCTTTACTTTAAAGAATACACTCCTATGTTAGTGCATCATTCCTATTATTACATTACAGTTAATTTGTTTAATTTTTTTTTATTTTTCAGTATTTTTTATAAAAGATGGATCCCACGACGGAGATCAAGCTGGCAGTGATTTTAAATGTGACAGATGTAATAAACAGTATTATTATAAGCGATCATTATGGAGACATAAGAAGTACGAATGCGGAGTAGCACCAAAGTTTCTTTGTCCGCATTGTAATTATGCTTCGATGCACAATCAAGGCTTAAAAATGCATATTGTTAATAAACACTGCCATTTAAAGATCAAGTTATAATTTCTTTTAACGAAATATGATGAGATATTTTCAAAATAAAATTTTAAAATCTTTAGTTGCACGATAATTTTAATGGATATTTTTAACTTTTCTTACTTAATAATCGTGTCATGTTTAACAGCTGATTTTTGGAGACAAAGGTTCATGGTTCAAATCCTAGTAAAGGTAGTTAATTACCTTTATACGAATTTGAGTACCAAACAGTGGTTATCGGTTAAATTTTGGTTGGGGTTCAATTAACCATATTCTTTGTGTCTGTACAAGACTACAGATGTTTTAAAATAGGATGAGAGTAAACTTACACAATGATTTAGCACAGGGAAATTTTTAATGTAATATTTCCCTGCAGGGAAATTTTTTCTTATAATGAAACAGCTGATTTATTTTAAACATTTACTTTTATTGTTAAACATTTTGTTCTTATTTTATTCCTTTTCGTATTTGGAGTGGAAGCATGATTTCTTTATAAATTCTCCACACACTACTAATACTAACACCAGTCGCTTTCCCCTTTGTTTTTCAACCAGTTCTTGAACGGTAAGAGAATTTCCTTTGCTTTCCATAAAATAATAAAAAACGTTAAAAATTACCTCACGTGTTCGCCCTTGAATAACTTTTGACCCCCCCCCCCCCGCCAAGTTTACTTTGTTCCATAAGAGGCATTGTAACATTCAACCAATATTCCGCAGCAGGATATAAACACGACTGTTTGAATTATGATTACTTTACAAAATGTAGAAAAGGTAAATTTTTTATCAAAAAAGGGAAATTTTAAAATTGCAACAGAAAAAAATTTCCCTCATAAATTGTTTTTGCACTCTCATCCTATTTTAATCTTACTGTACACCTCATTTAAACGTCATACATATCATCCTCATCTCATTGGGTGATGGGGTTGTTTTTTTTTTGTCATCAGTCTCTCGACTGGTTTGATGCAGTTCTCCAACCTGTTCTATCTTGCGCAAGTCGTTTCATATCTACATACCTGTAACACCCTACATCTTTTGTAATTTTCTTTATATATTCTAATCTTAAATCTTTGCCTCCCCCTACAATTTACTCCCTCAGTATTACCCTCCATTATTAATAGCCCAATACCTGGATGTCTTAGGATATGCCCCACTAGCCTATCCCTTCTTCTGGTAAGATGCTTCCATATACTTCTTTTTTCATCCACTCGCCTAAGAACCTCTAAATTACTTATTTTGTCCACCCACCTAATCTTTAACATTTTCCTATAACACCACATTTCAAAAGCTTCTATCCTCTTCTTTTCTACAGCCCCTATCACCCACGTTTCACTTCCGTATGATGCTACACTCCAAACATAATGTTTTAAGAAATTTTTCCTAATCTGTAAATCAATGTTTGTAGTCAGTAAGCTTTTTTTCATTTCAAAGGCTTTTCTAGCTTGAGCAATTCTACTTCTGATATCACTTGTCCTTCTACCATCCTTTGTTATTTTACTCCCTAGATAGCAGAATTCCCCAACTTCCTGTATGTTTTCGTTGCCTACTTTTAAATTTCCCATCTTTTCTAAACCACTCTTGCTGGTTATTGTTGTTGTTGCTGCTTATTGTTGTTACCGCTGGGGTTGCTTACTGTTCTTAAATTGAACTGATTGCAACGAACATACATTAGGGTTTACAAAAAGGAATCGTTTCGTAGTTCAATCTTTCCTATAGAAAACAAAGCATTAAAAAAATTTTGTCCTGGGCATCTCATTTTATTTATAGTGTTAAATTGTGGAATATGATTCTGTTCATTAATTTGATTAGGCCTAATGTGTTACGTGGTCATTACCGACGACGTTGGGTTATAACTGTGAAGGATGAACTGATTTTTTTTTGTAACGTATAAAAATATGCCGTGCTTGAGTGGGATTCGAACCCAAGACCGCAAATATATTTTATTATTAATTTTATTATAGGTTGCAGTACTACGAACATTTTAGTCAAGGAATCGAACCCGGGTCGAAGTTGTTGATGCGACTTTAAATATAGTAAAAAAGATTACACGAACAATTATGTTAAATAAAATATCAGTTACTCTAATAAAATTAGTTAATTTGTTGCTGATAAGTATTAAAAAAAATTAAAATTCTATTTTAAAAAGTCAACAGTTAAGTGCTAAATTGGGTTAATCCGATTCGCTAATGTATTTACAATTTATCTGGCAATGATATTTTTAATTCAAATTTAATATCAATCTTAGTAATATTGTTTTTAATTACTTGTTAAAAATATGATAAAGTTTTATAACTTAGATTAATTAATATTTTACATTAAGTAATTATAAAGTTGTTTTTTAAGTCGCTTACCTTGATAATATTTCATTCATTAAAGTTGTTAAAATTGAGCTTTGATTAGTTTAAGTATAAATGGCTTAATTGAAAGATAACATTAAAGAAATTCTATTAATGTACTGATGGATTGGTATAGGCCTATTCCCACGACGTTTATTTACTAGCAGCCAGTTACTAGCGTCCTGGCTCGAACAACTAGCAGCTATTCTAGTTCAAGCGCTAGTTACTTTGAACATGTTTGATTTTACTAGCGCTAGTAGGAAAGACAAGGTCACAATCACGTGACTAGCGCTAGTAAACTAGCTCGGCGTGAACGTTGCTTACTAGCGCTAGTAGAGGAGAAAAGGTTACGTGATTGACTAGCGCTAGTAAACACTTGCTCGGCGTGAACGTTGCTTACTAGTGCTAATAGAGGAGAAAAGGTTATGTGATTGACTAGCGCTAGTAAACTTGCTCGGCGTGAACGTTATTTACTAGTGCTTGTAGAGGAGAAAAGGTTCCGAGATTGACTAGCCCTAGTAAACTTGCTCGGCGTGAATGTTGCTTACTAGTGCTAATAGAGGAGAAAAGGTTATGTGATTGACTAGCGCTAGTAAACTAGCTCGCCGTGAACGCTGCTTACTAGCGCTAGTAGAGGAGAAAAGGTTCCGTGATTGACTAGCGCTAGTAAACTAGCTTGGTTTGAACGTTTGAAAGTATTGCTAGTTACTAATAAGCTGCTAGTACTAGCAACTAGTACACTAGCGTCGTGGGAAAAAGCCTTAATAGATTGCTTTTGAGTGGGAGTGTATCTAAGCTAATTTTTTATAACATTATTTTAATTTTTTTATTAAAACTGTACTATTAATTTTATTATAATAACTAATATAATTATTGTACAAACTTTATTTGCCATGTAACTAGCAATGTGATATTATCAAATAAAGAATATTTCCATTTTAACCAACGCCAATTTGTTTTGTTTGTTTTTTTTTTATCTTGTACGACTCATAGAATCACTTCAGTCCAATTTCTGGGTCAGTCCATTCTGTAATCGGTTCTTTTTGAGGTGTTCCGTCCTTTGGCGTCATTCCTCGTCCGATTACACCTTGTTGTATCCCTTTCTATTCTTAGGCTCAAATTTTATCATGTTAGTTTTAATTATCTCGTCGTATTTTCCGGTTTTGTAATCAGATCCTCCCTTGAAATTCTCAACTCTTCCATGTCTTGTTGGACTTCCTTTATACTGTTCGGTTTTGTTATTCTTTCCCAGTAAAAGTTGATTATTTGGTTAGCAATTCTGGAGTTTTCTGCTCTAAGAAATAAAGCAAGATATAGAAGAACTTAACATTGCAGAACAAGATCTTTTAGAAAAATCTGAACAGCTTAAGTTGCTTAAAGATAAACACTCAAGATTTGTCGATAAAACTCGAGCTTCGTCGTCAATGATTTGTACAGATAAAATCAGACATATTTGATCCCAAAATATGAAGAATTATTGGGAAAACCATGTTGCTGTTTAGGTCATCAGCCGAAAGACTGGTTTGAACCTACAGAGGTTTTACTAAGTAAAACGAGGAGTGAGGTGGTTTACCATTGCCACAACTCACTGAATGGAAAAGTACGCTTATCAGCATGCCGGGCCCTCTGAAAAGCACATATTTTCCACTCTGCAAATGACACCTTCACTTCATTCACCACAGGGTCTGGCGTATAATGACATTCATTACTTTCAGAGGAGATAACTCTGATTAGTGTCTTTTACCCCTCTACCTCTTCTGTTCTTAAATGATTCAGTCATTTAATTGGCTGACCATGTGATAAGAAACAGAACTATTTATTTTAGCCCTGCAACGAACAGGGAAAACCATAAGAATCCTAAACCAAACCAAGAAGTATTTCTAAATTTCATTAAAATGTTCCAATGAGGCCGTAAAAGCAAAAAGGTATAGGAGAAGGGAGCCATGTATGGAATAGGGTCTTATTATGGAATACTAGTGTTTTTCCAGACAGGAGATTGGAAATCCTGATCTTCTTGCAACATTGGTTATACCGACAGAAACTACTACCGGATTCAAACAGACCAAATACAGCGTGTTTTGTCAAGGTTATTACAATGAATATAAAAAAGGTGAAAAGTGGATTCAATGCTCGAGGTGTAATAATTGATATCATGAACAATTCACTATTGCTGAAAGGTTGTATTTTGTGTGCGATTACTGTAAATAAACTGATTAAACTAATACTTTTGTGCTTTAAACACTATGTAGGCAAATTATGTATCTACTTCAAGTATTCTAAATTATAACCCAATGTATTCCATATTAAGATCCTATTTTGTGAATTGTAAAATTCATGTTGCCAAAGAAACTTTTTTAAAATAAAATTATATTTATAAATTTAAGATTTTGTCTTTTCTAGTTGTGAAATAAACTATTTCTTTTATTGATATAAAATTCAAGTAATTTCAAAAAAGTCATAGAAACCCAAAAAAATGAAAATGGTATTCCATATTTGGTTCCTCTCCCCTAATAAATGAAAAATCAGGTTAGAAAAATAAGAATTTAAATATAAAATAAATTTATGATAATATTCATTATTAATTTACTTGTGTTAATTTTCAGTAAAGCACAACAACTATTCATGCACAAAATGTGGAAAACATTACATGCATAATAGTTCTCTTAAACGACACATGAAGTTTGAATGCTGCGATTTAAAGGCCTGCCAATATTGTTCATTTACAACCAATAACAATTGTCAACTGGTTGACCATTTTATTAACAATCATGGATCGAAATTGAATCAATAAAAATATTATTGATATTTTTGTTAAAAGTTCACAGATTATCAGATTGTATTTTTAATTTATTTTGTGTAGTGTAATTTATTTATTTATTAATTATTAAAATTTGAGTTGGAAAATTAAAATCTTATCAGTTTTCAACAAAAGTTGTCGTTCCTGATCTTTAGTAAAATTAAATTGATGAAACAAAGGTTTTTTTTAAGAAGGAAACGTCTAAAAGGTTTTCAAACGATTATATCCTTTTGCCGGCCGCATTGGCGCAGTTGGTAACGTGCTCGCCTCTCATCATGCGGTCTTGGGTTCGAATCCCACTCAGGCATGGCATTTTTTCATACGTTACAAAATATCATTTCATCCTTCACCGTCTGCATTAGCAGTAACTGCAGAACAGTCGGACGTAAAACCAAAAAAAAAAAAAAAAAAAAGATTATATCCTTTTATTTTAAACATTCCTTTTACTATATTAAATAATTATATTTAATTGAAATTTGTGTATTTTATTTATTATGTTTTCTGTTACCCTATATAAATACTAGGTGTGGCTATTAAATAACGAGACTGACGTTGTAAAACATTTTATTTTTTACAAATCATTTATTGTCACCTTCAATATACCTCCTTCTCTATCCCTACAACGCTCCATGCGAATTTTCCATTGTTGGAAACAGTGCTGGAAGTCATCTTCTGTCAGCTCCTTCAGGACACGTGCCGCTTTCTCTTTTACGGCTTCCACAGACTCAAATCTTGTCCCTTTTAATGCAGATTTTACCTTAGGGAACAGGTAGAAGATAATAACATGCGATGAAACGTGGTTTTTTACTTATGATCTGGAAACGAAGCGCCAATCCATGCTCTGGAAGAGCTGAACTTCACCGCGAGCCAAAAAAGCTCGAATGAGCAAGTCAAAATTTAAAGCAATGATGATTGTTTTGTTTTATATCAATGGGATTGTGTACCCTCACGGGGTTCCTGAAGGTCAAACAATTAATCAATATTACTACCTTGAGGTACTTTCTAAACTACGTCAAAGAGTAAGGAAAAACGCCCCGAAATGTGGAAGGACAAATCATGGGTTCTCCACCAAGACAATGCACCAGCTCATTCCGCGTTATCTGTCAAGAGGTTCCTAGCCAAGTACAGCGTCTCAGTGTTAGAACATCCACCTTATTCACCAGATCTTGCACCTTGTGACTTCTACCTGTTCTCTAAGGTGAAATCTGAATTTAAAGGGACAAGATTTGAGTCTGTGGACGCTGTAAAAGAGAAAGTGACACGTGTCCTGAAGGAGCTGACAGAAGAAGTTTCCAGAATTATTTATAAAATAAAAATAAATTTTTTTACAGCGTCAGTCTCATTATTTAATAGCCACACCTCGTACATGCGGAAGTAAAGTACTGTTAAATATGGATTTTTCCAAAACGAGTTTTTACAGGTAATAGACGTTTTCAGACCTCCTGAACCAAAAATCATGTTTCCAACGATTGGTGTATGTGTGTGTGTATGTGTGTGTGTGTGTGTGTGAACAGAATATCTCACAAACGGAATATTTTACGAAACTGGAACTTGGAAGTTAGTTTAGGTAGCCTACCACTAGGGAACTCGACACAAACATTTTATCAAATTCTGGCTTTTTTTTTAATCGGCTCATTTAGTAAATTTGACTTTTTTTCATTCCACCCTGCAAATGTCACCTTCACTTCACTCACCGCAGGGTTTGGTTGTATAACGAAATTCATTACTCTCACAGATAGTAACTGTGACTATACCCCAACGAACTAAAGACTGCAGATGAAATCTAGCCAATAACAGCCAAGGTTGGGTGTGAGGTTGCCCCTTCGCTAAGTCACACTCTGTTCCACCCAACTCCAGCTGACTTTTTGTTAGGCTGACTTCCACAGCGGGACTACAATATGACAACGCAGGATACGATTAACGAAATTTAATTGGCTCTGTGCTGTGATCTAGGTCATTATGCTCCGCCTTCATCTGCAGTCTCTAGTTCGCTAAGGTATAGTGTCTTTTACACCTTTACCTGTTATGTTCTTAAAACATTCAGCAGTATAATTGGGTGACCATGTGATAAGAAACACAACGATTTTTGGTATCCCTGGAACTAACAGATCAAATGCAAATAATTTAATACTTCGCTTGCCTGTTATGGACGAAAATAAACGTGTACAGGTCTTTTAAGAATACGAAATGATGAAATGGAGCATACGTGGTACCCAGAATTAGTTATAGCCTGATTTTCGTAAGGAGAGCGCTGGGCAAAACGTGCGTCTGCATTAGTACAGTCTCGTATGTACTACAATAGCTCAGCGTATGTAATCAACAATAGAACAACATGCCTACAAAATACACTGGGTGTTGTCAATTTTGAACAACACTCTGACCGTACATCTTACTGTTGATTGGAGGGGTACGCGGGGTCAAAATCAAGTATGCGCATGCGTAGTCCAGCACTCACAGCAATTGGCCTGGCCTTTAACTGTGTGCTCAGTCGCCAATTTAATTTACAAGAAGTATATTATCACGCCACTTATAATCAAATGTTGTATATTTTTGAAACAATTAATCTGATTAACTATTATTTTTCTGTTTGTTCTTGCAGAATTTTTCACAAAGAAAATTATTGGAAGTTGGCCCAATGAAGAAAGGAAAAAACTCAATCTAACCGACGCTTATAACTTTTTAAAATACGGCCAATATCCATCATATATCACTAAGAGATACCAGGAATCGAATTTCCGTAAACAATGTAAACTTTACTTTATAAAAGATGACTTACTTATGTATAAAAAAATAATCTGGGATAGTAAAACAAATACTAGAGACGAAAAGCATATCAGAGTTCTTTTTGATTCGAATGAAAGATTTGAGATATTACGCAGTCTTCATGAAGATAATTACCACATGAATGTGAAACAAATGAAGGAATATATATCAATGAATTATTTTTGGCATACAATTACATACGATATTTTTAAATCCGTTAAAAGTTGTAAAAAATGTAATTCACAATAAAATTATGTATGTATATGTATAGAAAATAGGACAGTAGAGAGTCGACAATCCGAACCAAACCATGGGTAGTTCGGATTAGTGATTTGTTAGAATTTTCGGGTCTTTTCTGTTATTTCCCCCAAGCAAAATTTTTCATATTTTGTGGATATTTCTTACGTAGGTATTCTTACAGTATTTTAAACGATAAAAACGGGAAAAATATTTAAAAAAAATCATATATCAATATTTTTCAAGTAAACGTTAAAGTGTTTCTATTTTCAAGTTAACCTTAAACTAGCCTATTTATTGACAATTATTAAATTATTTAATAATACAGTCGATTCCGGATAATTGGTCCACTGGTTAATTGGGACAGCCGGTTTTTTGGGACAGTTCTTTAATGAAAAAAAAACAGAACGGGATTTTACATTGATAAGTACTCCGTTTATTCGGTCCATAATGCCTCTTATTAGGGCGAATCTGATGTATGTACTGGTAATGCAATATAAGTTGACGATCGTCAGTGACAGTAAGACTGGACTATGGGAGGGGGGGTGGAAGTGCTACTATATGTGCTTTTCTAAATACATCATAGCGACAGCTCTAACCATGACATCATGTTGTAGTTTTACTCTTACATTGATTTATTATGTTTACAACTATGTCGTTTTATAAACATCCCTTTGTAACGGGTGATTCAAAAAGAGCGCCGGTTTTTAAACGGCTGGTAAATTTTTGTTTATCGGTTGGCAACATTGTTAGACCTCATTTATATTTCGGAGAACATTCCGATTGACGATTCAGTTGTAGTTTCTCTTGTTCGCAGTGTAGTACTCTCGCAGTCTGTGTCTAACCATGGAGAAGTTTACTATTGCACAACGAGTGTTAATCGTCAAAACATTTTACCAGAGTGGAGAGAGTTATGCGGCTACTGTCAGGTGACTTCGCGGTACTCTAGGACGTAATGAAGCACCGAATGAATCAACAGTTCGCAGGCTCATGAAAAAGTTTTTTGAGACGGGTTCAACAGTCGACCTTAAAAGTTCTGGACGTCGTCGTTCTGGCCGAACTGAGCAGAACGTTGCTTTGGTTCGTGACAGTGTGGCTGTTAGCCCAGCAAAATCAATACGTCGCCGTTCTCAACAGTTGGGTTTACGATGTTCTTCTGTACGGAGAATTCTTCGGTATGATCTCCAATATCACCCGTATAAAATGTTGTTGCTCCGTGAACGGTTCCAGGATCGCATCATTTCTCGTAATTCCGACCATCAATGGCCACCAAGGTCGTGTGACTTGACGCCTTGTGACTTTCATCTTTGGGGTCATCTGAAGTCATTGGTGTATGCCAATAAACCCCGAAACATCAATGACTTGAAGGAGGAAATTCGACGGGTTATCGGGCAAATGGAAGTCGAAACTTGTCGTGCAGTAATATCCAATTTCATGGACAGAGTTGATGCGTGCCAGCGCAGTAGAGGAGGACACATGCATGACATCATTTTTCATACATGAAATCGGAAGGTAAGATGAACTTGTTGATGTATTTATTTTCAGTTTTTCAATAAAATAAATCTCTTAATTTGATATATCAAAACCGGCACTCTTTTTGAATCACCCTATATTATTTATTGATTCTTAATAATTATCCTAAATAATAAACATTCATTCTAAATAAGCCATAATACTATGGCCTAAGCTAAATTTAGTATCCTATTTGGTCATCAACAGTAAACTGAATTACTGCACTCTGACAGTTGTAGCAATAGACTACTTAGTCCGTGAGTTCCGTCGATGCGAGCTTTTATTATCGTGAGAAATAAATACGAGTTTTACGGTAATTTCAAAATGTTATTGTATTTTTAGGGTTTTCATATTTCATTATTTTCAGTTAAGTTATGTTAAATTGTTATTGAATTTTTAACAATTCACTTTCTTTAAATAATTACATTACTCCTTACTTATTTAGTGTTACGGGTTATGAACTGAATTTTATTACTTAAGTTTTTGTGGTGGTTACATTTTGAGTTACACGCTTGATACATGTGTTATGCTTTCGGGTTGGTCGATGTAAGCAGGATAGATAGTATACTGTTCTCCGCATAATAGGCGCAATCGTCAACTTATAGCGCGTTACCAGTACAATACATGTTTTATTAAAACCATTACAGGCCAGCGACGAACAACAAGTAGTTCTAAGCGGCAAGATAAGATGATGGGGAGGTTAGAGATAGTAAACATTTCGACAGATAAACGACAGTAATCACACGTCAGTCATAATAAAGATGTTATTTACAGTACAATGTGTAGGCTACATAATCGTCATTGCACAAATTTAGAAAAACAGACTTTTTAAATTTTTTGTAATTTATTTTACATGTTCGAGAATTTTATTTGTATTAATTGTTTCATTTTTAAGATGAATTTGTATTTATGATTTATAAAATTACAACAATAAACTGTGTTATTGCTAACATATTTTGTCTGTGTTAATTTTTTAGTAGTACAACATCGTCCATATCTTAATATCTTAATAGAGCTTGTCTGATGGCTTAAGTCGGCTCCATGAATATTATTTTACAATTTAAAAAAAAAATATTGATTTGATTTGCTCTGGTGTTTGCTCTTCTCCCACTATTGTGTATCGATACGATTCCCCTACTGTCGTTCCATCTGTTAATCGTCGCTGACGTTCCTTTCACTGTTACAAAGAGGCAGTTGAAGGAGGACCTTCTTTAGTCTTTAGTTGGCGCATGCGCATAGGTAATGTTTACTTTCTCTGCCCTATATTAATATACTGTAGGGAAGGAAAGTCTTGTTTACATGTCGATTTTTCGAAATCGTGTTTTCATCGGATAAACACGTTTTCAGACAACCTGAACCGAAAAAACATGTTCTTAGCGATTGGTCCATGTGTGTGTGTCTGCCACTATCTGAAAGTATTGCAATCGTGAAAAATACCCAATTTCACTTATTTCATTGATAGCTTAAAGACTGCTGTAGAAGCCGATTATATAAGGGTGCATTTTTTAAGTTCAGGGGCCTGAAAACGTGTAACTTATTTTCAGAGAAAAATCTATATGAAAACAATAATAATAAATAAAAAATAATGAAATAATTTTCTTTCCTTATATATTCAAACAGGGCAGGAGAAAGTAAAAAGCAGAGAAATAATGGCGTAGGGTCAATTTAGATACAAATTATTCTACATCACAATAAAAAAACTAAACATATTTTAGTCATAACTGACGCTCCACTGTTCACAACATAATAGATTAGGGACAAAGTTGAGTGCTTATCTCATTCACAACACATCTGACTTAAGCCATCAGACAAACTCTACTTAAAATCTTTTATCTATCGTCTGACATTTTAATGCAGCACAGAGTCTCTATTTGAAAAAATGCTAATGTACAGAACATTTTCTCAGTAACTACTGAAGATATATGTTTAACATTTTTGGGACGTATTTTCAACTTTTGACCAAAACAAATAATAAAATTTTGTTTTAATAGGATACTATGTGAAAATAAAACATTTTCTGGAACATGTCCAGGTCGGCAAAAGAAATTGACAATGAAATGGCAATAAGTTTTATAAATAACAACAGTTAGTAATCTTTGGGTCAAATTTTATTAAATAACCAAAATTTCATTAAGGTATCTCCAATAGTTCATGAGAAAATGTTCACTCAATTAGTATTTCTGTATCGGTAGGCTACTAGATACTAAAAATATCAGGTACTTTGTATCAGTACCATTCAGTGCTTGGTATTTGGTACTTTTACTAAGTTTTAATAGGAACAGAAAACCCTGTGCCAACCCAAGACTAGGAGAAATAACGGGTGTTTTTATTAAGGACGCAACCCTGATTATAAGAAGATAGAATTAATACATCGGTAAATTTTCTGTCCCCCAATCGGTATGTTGGCAGCAGTGTACTCAAGGCCAACTACTAAGACAGTTAAAATGTTCCAGTCAAGCATTAGTGTGGTGACAGCAGTCGTTTCGTTATATTGTGTCAGCAATGGTTTTTTCCAAGAAAGAACCGGGTGTTTTATTAAGAACGCAACTCTATGTTAAAAGCCACAATCTACGGCATATTTTTATTTTCCGTACTACTTTACAAATTATTAATTAAGCTAAATTATTATTTTACAAATGAATATCAAATTGCACTGAAAACATTATATTACTTCTATGTTGGCTATTGCCAACATACTGATTGGTGGACAGAAAATTTACCGATGTATTACTTCTATCTTGTTATAATCAGGATTGCATCCTTAATAAAACACCCGTTAGCTAGATGGCATAGCACAATTCGAATGTGAATACAGTAATTGAAGGTTCAAAAAGCTAAGATATGTACAGTTCAGCCATTCTTAATTTGCTCCTACTGTCAACAAACCAAAGCCAGCTACTACAGGGTGCACGCTAGAGCCGCGACTTTATGGATGTCGTATTCCTATTAAGTTGTTGTTGTTGTTCTTTTCTTAACAAGTAAGTTTACTTATTGCATGTAAGATTTTTATAAGTAATTTTATGTTGTTATTTAGGTCATCAGCCAAAAGGCTGGTTTGAATCTGTAGAGGTTTTACTAAGTAAATCAAGGAGTGATATGGTTTACCATTGCCTTCCTCACTGAGTGGAAAAGTACACTTATCAGCATGTCAGGCCCTCTGAAAAGCATATATTTTCCACTCTGCAAATGACACTTTCACTTCATTCACCACAGGGTCTGGCTGTATAATGAAATCCATTACTTTCAGATGAGATAACTCTGATTAGTTTCTTTTACACCTCTACCTCTTCTGTTGTTAAATGATTTAGTCATTTAATTGGCTGACCATGTGATAAGAAACAGAACTATTTATTTTAGCCCTGCAACTAACAGATTGAGTGTCAATAATTTGACACTCCACCTGTCTGTTATGGGCAACCTATTAAGTTAACTATCTTTTAAATTATAAGTACTTAAAACTTCAGTCATTATATATGTTGAAAGCCTAATAATTTCATTTATACAAATACTTTAAAAAGTATTTTGTATTTAAATACTTTTGAAAGTATTTTGTTGTTACTTTTTAATCTGCGTGTACTCATTTTTATATAATGCGCATGCTCAGTGACGTCATTATTTGTTTACATTAGGAGCAAACTAAGAAAGGCTGGACTGTACATAATAGTGTTGTTTAGGTACATCAGCCAAAAGGCTGGTTTGAACCTTTAAAGGAATGATTCTCAACCTGGAGGTCGTGGTGATATTACAAAGGAGTCGCGAAAATAATGGAATCATTTAATCAATTTATGAGAAAAATACATTTATTATAAAACTTACTTAATTCTGCCCATAACAGACAGGTAAGAGTGTCAAATTATTTACACTCAATCTGTTCGTTGCTGGGCTAAAATAAATAGTTCTGTTTCTTATCACATGGTCAGCCAATTAAATGACTGAATCATTTAAAGACAGAAGAGGTAGAGGTGTAAAAGACACTAATCAGAGTTATCTCCTCTGAAAGTAATGAATTTCATTGTACAGCCAGACCCTGTGGTAAATAAAGTGAAGGTGTCATTTACGGAGTGGAAAATATGTGCTTTTCAGAGGGCCCGGCATGCTGATAAGCATACTTTTCCATTCAGTGAGGAAGGCAATTGTAAACCACCTCACTCCTCGTTTTACTTAGTGAAACCTCTACAGGTTCAAACCAGCCTTTGGGCTGTTGACCTAAACAACAACATAAAATTACTTATAAAAATTTTACAAGCAATAAGTAAACTTACTTGTTAAGAAAAGAAATTAATCATTAATTAATTATTAATGTGATGGTTGCATTTGTTTTTCATTTAAAATTTTCTTCATACGTAGATTTTCATTAGAAACATAAAAGTAAATTGTTCTCGAGTGATAACATACGATTTCTTTATTTAGTTTTTAGAGCAACTATAGAGGAAAACCCCTTTCCACAGAGATAAGACGTGGAAAAAGGTATTAATATTTTTAATGCTTCTGTGACTAAATTTCCATATTCATGTTAATTTTTGGCGGGGGGGATCATGAAATTTTTATTTTATATATTTTTACTATTTGGGGGTCGCGGAGCAAAAAAGGTTGAGAATCACTGCTCTAAAGGTTTTACTAAGTAAAAACAAGGAATGAGGATGTTTACAATTGCCTTCCTCGTTGAATGGAAAAGTATGCTTATCAGCAGCATGTCATACCCTCTGAAAAGCATCTACTTTCCACCCTGCAAATGCCACCTTCAATTCATTCCACACAGAGTCTGGCTGTAAAATTAAATTCATTATAAAAGATAACTGTGACAAGTATCTGTAGTAATCATTTAATTGGTTGACCATGTGTTAATAAGCAGAACTATTTTTTGTAGCCCTGGAACAAGCAGATCGAGTGTAAATAATTTTAACACTTCACCTGCCTGTTATGGGCAAGCAAATAGTTATTGAGTGTTATTAAAGATCTTTGAACTTACTGTACACAAGGAAATGGAGAGATCATGATCATCGGATGATCCCAGGAAAATTCTTCCTCAAAGCAATGAAGTACAAACCTGAGGGAAATAGACGTGTAAGTAGACCTAGGAGGAGATGGTCAGAGTTAGTTTTGTGATCGGTGTGAACCGGAACAGGCATGGTTGCGTATCCGTGATTGAAGAAGAAGATCGCTGTTGGTACCAGATGCATAAGTTAACCCTTTATAGGGCAGTACTACGGCGGAAAATATACCTACATGTTGTAAAATGTTAAATTTTGCTTTATAGGGACTTGAATAATGTATTTCTAGTGCCAGAACAGTAAGATATTTCTTTTTTTATGTCAAGCCCTGGTAAGTATACTTACCAAGGAATGTTTATTGAAATGGGAATCACATAATATTTAGTGCTAAGAATGCTTATTAAAACAACTTGTAGCCCTATATAACAGAAAAATGTGCCGAATAACTTATCTTAATTTTATATTACCATGAATGCTTACTTTCCCGTAAAAAACTGTAATTTTCTAAGTTCTGTACAAAAGTAACAACAAAACAACATGGTAGCGTACGCTGGTATGAATCCTTACCACATTCGTGTAACTCACAAAGCAAAAGGTCGCTGCGCGCTAATTTCAATATGTGGATAGCCTACTTACCAGAGAACATCTGTAAAACCATAAAATGCCAATAGGGTTCAACTGCATGGCTTATTCTTAAAACAAAATCGACCTTATTGATAGTGGTAAGTTTACCTACCACAGACCTATAAAGGGTTAAAGTAAATTAACAGATCACAGATCTTGTTCATATAAGTAAAGGAGTGTTGCAGGGTTTTGTTCTTTCACCACTTCCTTTATTAGATGCTTTCAATAGGATTAACCTGAATGGAGTACTTTTCAACAAAATAAAATGTTGTTGTTTTGGTGATCAGCCGAAAGGCTGATTTGAACCTCTTAGAGGCTTTACTAAATAACGAGGAGTGAGGTGGTTTACCATTGTCTTCCTCACTGAGTGGAACAGTGTGCTTATCAGCATGCCAGGCTCTCTGAAAACCATCGACTTTCTAACCTGCAAATGCCACTTTCACTTCATTCACCACAGGTTCTAGCTGTATAATGAAATAGGAGAAAACTGTGACTACTTCTTCTTCTTCTACCTCAATCGTAAGATTGGTTGGCAGCCCTCCATCCAGCTCTGTCCATTGCCACCCTCTTCCACTGCGCATAACTCTCAGCACCCAGATCTTTTGTAATTTGGTTTAGATACTGTAGCCGGGGCCTTCCACGACCCCTTTGTCCATTAACTGTACCTTCAAGAATGCTTAACGTAAATTCGTTGTGTCTTATTATGTGTCCAATATAAGAATGTCGTCTGCCCCCGAGAAGCTTCAAAAGAGATCTACTTTCCTCTGCCCTTTGTAAAACCTCTACATTCGTGATCCTGTCAGTCCATTTTATCTTGAGCATTCTCCTCCAGCACCACACCTCAAATGCATTCAAAGCCTTTTCCTCGACCTTCCCAATAGTCCACGTTTCTGACCCATAGAGTGCTATACTCCAAATGCAACTCTTTATTAGTCGCTTTCTTATTTCCAACTTTAGACTATTTGAGGAAAGCAGCTGCCGTTTACTAATAAACATAGCTTTAGCTTCTCTAATACGCCTTTTAATATCCATTTTATCCTTCCCATCTTCCGATATTATGCTTCCAAGATATTTATACATTTTAACTTGCTTTAGGGCGGTGTTATCTAATTTAATGGACACATTCTCTGGAACTTTTGAGCAGACCATAACTTCTGTCTTTACCTTATTGATCTCCATATCATATTTATTTCTCAGTATTTCATGCAAGGTGTTTAGTGCTCTTTCTATACTTGGTTTATCATCTGCCACTATTGCTATATCATCTGCAAAACGAAGCATCTGGATCCTTACCCCATTTATCTTGATGCCAGTGCTGTATAATGAAATAAGAGAAAACTGTGACTACTATTGGTTTCATAATCATAGACACCCGAGTTTGAACCCAAAGCATCTCTAAAACTATGAGTCGGATTTCAACATATTTTACATAAAAATTTAGCTCATTTTATTCTGCGTTCACCTATAATAGCCCTATATTTTTAATGTTGTTTAAAAATTGCCATATCGAGGTTACAAGAAAAAAATACCCGGTTTTTTTTATACCGCAACAAATTTCATGCGTTTAGAGGCATGTAACTCAATTAATATTTGACCGAAAAGATTGAAATTTTAACACAACATAGACAATTATATTTTTACGGCGTGTACGAAATTTCAAATTCGTACATTATTTATATTTTGATTCATTAACAATATTCTGAACCCTTGCTATCTCGGTAACCGCTCGATCGTTCGGCACGGGCAAACTATCGTTTTATTCAGCGTAAAATCTTAGAACAGATAGGTTAATAACATGAAATATCGAATGGTCAATGTTGTGGTAGAATTTTGAAAAATAGATAGGTAATGCGGGGAGGGGTTGGGCGCTACTATACATGTAGCTTGAATCTGACTCTACCTGAATTGACAATGCAACAATTCAGGTAGACAGTCCGACAGAAAGTCACGTACACAAACTAGCAACATGGATAGTAACACCCACCCCCCGCATTACCCATTTATTTTTCAAAATTCTACCGCAACATTGGCTAATCGATATATTTTCATGTTATTAACATATCTGTTCTAAGTTTTTTGCGCTGAATAAAACGATAGTTTTCTTGTGCCGAACGATCGAGCGGTTACCGAGATAGCAAGGGTTCAGAATATTGTTAATAAATCAAAATTTAAATAACTTACGATTTTGGAATCTCGTACACGCTGTAAGAGTATAATTGTCTATGTTGAGTTAAAATTTCAAATTTTTCGGTCAAATATTAATCGAGTTACATGCCTCTAACGCAGTCATGTCAAAGATACGGCCCGCGGGCCACAACTGGCCCCCGGGCTGTATCAATACGGCCCGCGATCGCAATGCGTCACAGAAAGAAGAATCATGTTTTTTTGGAGCTTTAAGACTTCACTCGATTCCTCTACAGAAATTTTAAAATTCCCACACTATATTTATAAGTAATTTTAAGGGCAGCGCGTGCCCAGACAAGCGAGAGAGATAGACAGTAACGTCATCTCTACCTGACATCAATGAGCTTGTCGAAAACAAGAGAAGTCAGGTATCTGGATCCTCGAGCTCAAAATAATTACCATCTTTTATAACTTTGATATGATTTTTAACAACCGTATATTATTTTATACTATACAATTAAATAAATAATGTTGTTGTTTAGGTCAACAGCCGAAAGGCTGGTTTGAACCTCTAGAGGTTTTACTAAGTAAAACGAGGAGTGAGGTGGTTTACCATTGCCTTCCTCACTGAGTGGAAAAGTACGCTTATCAGCATGCCGGGCCCTCTGAAAAGCACATATTTTCCACTCTGTAAATGACACCTTCACTTCATTCACCACAGGGTCTGGCTGTACAATGAAATTCATTACTTTCAGAGAAGATAACTCTGATTAGTGTCGTTTACACCTCTACCTCTTCTGTTCTTAAATGATTCAGTCATTTAATTGGCTGACCATGTGATAAGAAACAGAACTATTTATTTTAGCCCTGCAACTAACAGATCGAGTGTAAATAATTTGACACTCCACCTGTCTGTTATGGGCAGTAAATAAATAAAATGTTATAATAATTCAGTACATTTTTTGTTATTTGAATCTGGCCCACGTACACATTCTAAATTTAATATATGGCCCTCTGCAAAATTGAGTTTGACACCACTGCTCTAACGGAAATTCGTTGCGTTTTCAAGAAAACCGGGTATTTTTGTCTACCAGCCTTGATATGGCAATTTTAAAACAACATTAAAAATATAGGGCTATTACAAGTCAACGCAAAATAAAATTAGTTAAATTTTGATGTAAAGTATGTTAAAATAAAACTCATAGTTTTGGAGATGCTTTGGGTTCAAACTCGGGGGTCTATGATTATGAAACTGATAGTAGAGGCTTTACTACGTAAAACGAGGAGTGAGGTGGTTTACCATTGTCTTCCTCACTGAGTGGAGCAGTATGCTTATCAGCATGCCAGGCTCTCTGAAAACCATCGACTTTCTAACCTGCAAATGACACTTTCACTCCATTCACCACAGGTTCTGGCTTTATAATGAAATACACGAGATAACTTTGACATCTCTACCTTTTCTGTTCTTAAATGCTTCAGTCATATAATTGAGTAACTATGTAATAAGAGACAGTTTTGGTTTAAAAACAAATCTAGTTGTAACAAATTACTGAGGCAAATAGAGTACATTATTTGGTAAAAATCGTTGGAAGACACGCTTAATGAATTAAGCACTGAAATTAAATAATAGCTTAAAATTAACACTGATAAGTCTAAAAATATTTAACACCATGTTAAATTCATTACTTACAAAAACTTATTCGTTACCCCTGCTTAATAAATTAAGCAAGTAAGTAGGGGTAATAAAGAAGTTTTTGTAAGTAATGAATTTAACATAGTGTTAAATATTTTTAGACTTATCAGTGTTAATTTTAACTTGTACTATACTCCTTTCTTGGAATCTCCTGGATGAAGTTAACAAAAAATATATACATATTGAAAGGTCATAATGTGGGGGTTATTTTTTGTGGTTTCCTGCTGCAATCAATATCAGGGTTTTTGTACATATCAGCAAATATTGCAAAATGGACTGAAATAAATTAGTCCAGTAGAAGTTGAGATAAAACTTGGCAAAGAAATTCATTATACTTTCAAATATTTAGATATATATATATATATATATATATATATATATATATATATCCGTATATGAAGTGTACGAGGTGTGGCTATTAAATAACGAGACTGACGTTGTAAAAAATGTTATTATTATTTTATACATAATCACTTATTGTCACCTTCAATATACACTAAGGTGAAATTGCAACTTAGAATTGGTTCCCTAAGTTGAAATCTGTATTAAAAGAGACAAGATTTGAGTCTGTGGAAGCTGTAAAAGAGAAAGCGGCACGTGTCCTGAAGGAGCTGACAGGAGATGACTTCCAGCACTGTTTCCAACAATGGAAAATTCGCATGGAGCGTTGTAGGGATAGAGAAGGATTGTATATTGAAGGTGACAGTAAGTGATTATGTATAAAATAATAAATCTTTTTACAACGTAAGTCTCGTTATTTAATAGCCACACCTCGTATTACAATTTTTTTACTGAAACATATACGTGGGTTTCACAACTCACCTTATTCATTAAAGACCAAGAGGTTTATCTGACTTAAAAAAAGGTAGGCCTACAATGAAAAAACACTTAATAATTTTACACAAATTTATTAAACGATTTCAATTTTTTACAATTTTTTTTAATTCTTAATGAGTGTACGTTGCAATCTGTTCAATTGAGAAAAATAAGCAACCCCCATGACCCTATGGTGCTCAGGCTCCATTCTGCAGGAATGGTCAGGAAAAGTAGTCTATGCTTATCAGCATGCCAGGCCCTCCGAAAATCATCTTATTTTCACCCTAAAAATGACACCTTCATTTCATTCACCATAAAGTCTGGCTGTATAATGAAATTCATTACTCTCAGAGGAGATAACTCTGACTATTGTTTGTTTTTACATTTTTACCTCTTCTGTTCTTAAATGATTCAGTCATATAATTGGCTAACCATGTGATAAGAAACAAAACTATTTTTTATAGCCCTGGAACTAACAGATCGATAATTGGCTAACCATGTGATAAGAAACAAAACTATTTTTTATAGCCCTGGAACTAACAGATCGATAATTGGCTAACCATGTGATAAGAAACAAAACTATTTTTTATAGCCCTGGAACTAACAGATCGATAATTGGCTAACCATGTGATAAGAAACAAAACTATTTTTTATAGCCCTGGAACTAACAGATCGATAATTGGCTAACCATGTGATAAGAAACAAAACTATTTTTTATAGCCCTGGAACTAACAGATCGATAATTGGCTAACCATGTGATAAGAAACAAAACTATTTTTTATAGCCCTGGAACTAACAGATCGATAATTGGCTAACCATGTGATAAGAAACAAAACTATTTTTTATAGCCCTGGAACTAACAGATCGATAATTGGCTAACCATGTGATAAGAAACAAAACTATTTTTTATAGCCCTGGAACTAACAGATCGATAATTGGCTAACCATGTGATAAGAAACAAAACTATTTTTTATAGCCCTGGAACTAACAGATCGATAATTGGCTAACCATGTGATAAGAAACAAAACTATTTTTTATAGCCCTGGAACTAACAGATCGATAATTGGCTAACCATGTGATAAGAAACAAAACTATTTTTTATAGCCCTGGAACTAACAGATCGATAATTGGCTAACCATGTGATAAGAAACAAAACTATTTTTTATAGCCCTGGAACTAACAGATCGATAATTGGCTAACCATGTGATAAGAAACAAAACTATTTTTTATAGCCCTGGAACTAACAGATCGATAATTGGCTAACCATGTGATAAGAAACAAAACTATTTTTTATAGCCCTGGAACTAACAGATCGATAATTGGCTAACCATGTGATAAGAAACAAAACTATTTTTTATAGCCCTGGAACTAACAGATCGATAATTGGCTAACCATGTGATAAGAAACAAAACTATTTTTTATAGCCCTGGAACTAACAGATCGATAATTGGCTAACCATGTGATAAGAAACAAAACTATTTTTTATAGCCCTGGAACTAACAGATCGAGTGCAAATAATTTACACACCCCACCTGTATGTTATGGGCAAGTAACATTATTAGAGCAACTAAAAAACAGAAAATAATACAATGTAATACTTCACAATAGAATGAAAATTTGGTATAGGTCATTTGTTCTAGCTAGAAGCTCTCCCTGCAACGCTCTGTGCCGCTGAGCTGTTCTGTTTAGTGGTGCGGGAAGCACCTCGAACAGTAGTATACAGTTAGAAAGAGAGGGAATGATCATGAAGTGAGAAGGAGACAACACTTGCCCCTTGAAACTATCCCTACTCTACCTACTCGCCCTCCCCTTACAAGCTTCTTCCTGAAACAAATGTACTATACCTCCATAGGTTATCCTGTATCGGAGGTTACCAACACTTACTTACGAACGAAAAGAATACTAAAGACAATAATGGCAAAAGTACAAATACAAAAAAAATATGACCGCCTCCGTAGCGTAGTGGTAAGCGTGTTAGCCTGCCACGCGGAGGTCCCGGGTTCGATTCCCGGCCAGGGTCTGGAAATTTTCACGTGTCAAATCCCACAGTTAATGTTTCATAACCCACCGTAGTCGCTAATAACCAAGCAGTTGATGCGACTTTAAATTAAATAAATTAAAAAAATATATATATACTGTAAATAATTTTATGCTTACTTCAACGCCTTGAAGAAAAATATGATAATATAAAGTTCAGCCGTTCTTAGTTTGCTCCTATTGTCACAAACCAAAGCCAGCTACTAAAGGGTGCACGCTAAAGTCCGCGACTTTATGGATGTCTTATTCCTATTAAGTTAACTATATTTTAAATTATAAGTACTTAAAGTACTTAAAACATCAGTCATGATATGATGTAGGCCTAACAATTTCATTTAGAAAAATACTTAAAAATGTATTTTGTATTTAAAACTTTTGAAAGTATTTTGTTGTTACTTTTTAATCAGCGTGTACACATTTTTACATAATGCGCATGCTCAGTGACGTCATTATTTGTTGACAGTAGGAGCAAACTAAGAAAGGCTGGACTATATATAAATGTTATTTAGGTAATCAGCCGAAAGGCTGATTTGAGCCTCTAGAGGTTTACTTAGTAAAATAAGGAGTGAGGTGGTTTACATTTGCCTACCCCACTGAGTGGAAAAGTATGCTTATCAACATGTCAGAACCAATGAAAAGGATCTATTTTATACCCTGCAAAATATACAGTTTTTAAATAATTAAACAAAATAACGATAAATTAAATACTACAATAATGTAAAACTAAAAATTTAATTTTAATTAATGCATAAATGAATTATAAAATTTGAACTTAAAACTACATTATTAAAAAAAGTTTCAAAACAAATTTTTTTAAATTTTTTTATTCCTAGTATGTGTACGTTGCAATCTGTTCAATTCAGAACAATAAGCAACCTCACATGACCCAATGAGATGAGGATGATATGTATTATGTGTAAATGAGGTGTAGTCTTGGACAGACTCAGGCCGACCATTCCTGAGAGAGTATGGTTAATTGAACCCCAACCATCAAAGTACACCGGTAACTACTGTTCAATTCTGAACAATAAGCAACTCCATGACCCAATGAGATGAGGATGATATGTATTATGTGTAAATGAGGTGTAGTCTTGTACAGACTCAGGCCGACCATTCCTGAGAGAGTATGGTTAATTGAACCCCAACCATCAAAGTACACCGGTAACTACTGTCTAGCATTCAAATCCGCATAAAAGTAACTACCTTTACTAGGATTTGAACCAGAAACCTTCGTCTCTTAAAATCAGCTGTTAAACAGCTGAATCACAGCGACGACTAGACCAACCTAGACCTCTAGACCAACCCGATGGGTAATACGTTTTTTAAACCATCAAAACGTTAAGCCGGTTGGAGTTCATAGTCAGTTGATTGCTGTGTACGGTGATAACGTATAATGGATGAAAGAAACATTCGAAAATGGTGTGAAAGGTTTAGAAATAACAGAATTAACATGCATGATGAAGAACGTTCGGAGCGGCTCCGATAATCATCGAGGACTTGTTGAAACGCGTCGATGATGAAATCAGAAAAGATCGTCGCTCAATGATTTCCGACGTGGCCCTTCTTTTTCTTGACGTTTCTAAAAACTCCGAAAATCAGCTGTTAAACAGCTGATTTTGGCGACGACTTTACCTCTAGACCAGGGGTCTCCAACCTACGGCCCGCGGGCCACATCCGGCCCGGGAACAGATTTTTTCCGGTCCGCGGAAAGCTAGCGTACTGAAAAAAATTTTTATTTGATAATATATTTCCTTTTAAGAATTTTTACCATTAAATATGAGTACAGTACTCGTCTCTCACTTGCCACTTCTTTTCTCAATAAGTGTAAAACTAGCCGTAAACAAGTAGTGATCAACCATTGTTTGACCCTAAATGGGCTGAAATTTTAAGTGGCAAACAAATGCAATCTTCTCACTAAAAAATAATTGTTCTTTTTAAGCTTTACACGTGTTGTAAACTCATGTATTGTCAAGTTTTCTTTAAAATTCAAGTACATTTTGTAGTAAATTGAAAAGATTTGGTTTTGTATCATTCTGTGTTTTCATTAAGCCTACTTGAAAACTCCTTTTACAGAACAAATATTATTTTATAGCATATATAATTATTTGTTTTGGTCACAGCTTTTTTTTACAATCACGTAAAGAATTTTAGTTAGCCAACAACAAAGATAAATAAGGAAATATAGCAACTTAAAAAACTAAGCAAGAAAATCTCAAAAACCACCACTGAGCTCTTAATTAGAAAAAACTTCGAGGGTGTATGGGGGGGCTAGACTTTCTGCCCTGAAATATTGCTGGCCCGCCTTTCCTCCAAAAATTTACAATGTGGCCCTTGAGTAAAAAAGGTTGGAGACCCCTGCTCTAGACCAACCCGGTGGGTAAAACAAATTTTTTTTTTTTTTTAGCTTTTATTTGATATCGGGAACTGTACATTGTTGACAACTACCCAATTTGATCACTGCTTTTTGCTGTAATTTTTTTCTTTTTTTTTGACGTGGATTAGACATGAGTTTGAACAGGGACCAGCAGAGTTTGTTCATGTATGGCTGTCAACTGGTCACCATACAAAGGCACTTGCCCAACCGGTGTTACTTTACAACTAATAGCGACTTTCTACCAGCTGACTGACTGGGCTGGCCCGAAGGCCAAAACAAATTTAAAATGAATATTGAGAATATTGCAACAAGGTAAACAAACAGCTCTGTTTGGCTGTAGTCTACTGTTACTATTATGAACTAATAAAAAATTATTAATTATTTGGTATAAATGAATTGAATTTGTTGTTAACGTGTATGGAAGTAGGATTAGATTTACATGTGTATTCGTGATTTTTTAAATGGTATTTGTGTTTCGTTTTATGACCACAGAATTTACATTCAAATTGCGGTGGTTTCCCGCACTCAAACTGCATATGTCTGTGCAAACTCCTTTTATGATTATAAAAAACATTACATTTATGACAAATGTAAACTTGTGGAAACGCTTCATCTGAAAAATAAGAAAAAAAATATGAATTACTAACTGAAATTTTTTTTTGTCATCAGTCTCTCGACTGATTTGATGCAGTTCTCCAAGCTGTTCTATCTTGCGTAAGTCGTTTCATATCTACATATCTGTAACACCCTACATCTTTTGTAATTTGCTTTACATATTCTAATCTTTGCCTCTCCTTACAATTTACTCCCTCAATATTACCCTCCATTATTGATAGCCCAATACCTGGATGTCTTAAGATATGCCCCACTAGCCTATCCCTTCTTCTGGTAAGATGCTTCCGTATACTTCTTTTTCCATCCACTCGCCTAAGAACCTCTAAATTACTTATTTTGTCTACCTACCTATTCTTTAACATTTTCTATAACACCACATTTCAAAAGCTTCTATCCTCTTCTTTCCCACAGCCCCTATCACCCACGTTTCACTCCCGTATAATGCTACACTACAAACATAATGCTATACTCCAAACTGAAAAATACGTGACTGTTTAACAGAATAAGCATATTAGTTTCACTTTATTCATCACAGGGTCTGGCTGTATAATGAAATTCATTACTCTCAGAGGAGATAACTGTGACTAATGTCTTTTACACATCTACCTCTCTGTTCTTAAATGCTTCAGTCATGTAATTTGGTCAACATATGATAAGAAACAGAACTATTTTTTTGTAACCCTGGAACTAGCAGATCGAGTGAAATAATTTACACTCCACCTGCCTGTTATGGGAAAATGAAATACCAATTATTACCAACTAATTAGAAATTATTTTAAAATGTTTATTAAAAATTGATATTACACGTTAATGTATTAAAGGTAAGTACAAATTTACAAGAATTGTTCACTTTATCATTTCATTTATTTACAATTTTCCGAAAATGTGTGTTTGTTTAAACAGATATGGAACATTTTCTCAAAAACCATAAATAATTTTCCTGAATATTTATCTAGTATTTAAAGTTCTCGTGTCACAGTGTCCGTTGCCATAGTCCTCCGAAACGACTTAAACGATTTTGATGAAATTTTATATGTACACTTGGTAGGTCTGAGAATAGGTTTTTATCTATTTTTTTATACCCCTAAGTGATAAGGGTGGTCCACCCCAAAAAAAAAATTTAATTTTTTGGAAATATTTTTTATTTTTTTATAATGTAGCATTAAAAAATACATACACTCCTAAATTTTCACCCTTCTACCGCCAACCCCTACTTTTTTATAGCAATATTAGTTGTGCATCGATCGTAGTAGTGACGTTTATAATCATCTTTTTATGACCCTGGCATTAGTTTTTTTTGTTTTACGTCTAACTGTCTAACAGACAGCAGAAAAGACGTCCACCACGGCACTCGGCTGCCGGACTCCAGCGAAGACTAATTGACGACCCCGCAAGAGAGAAGATGATCCTTTCGCTCGCCGACCCCTCACCGTAAGCCGTCGACCGGACCGTCATCGCCCGCTGACGCGAGCAATGCCCACAGCGGTCCCTCGGCCGAGCCTTACGCCCACTGGACCCGAAGAAGCAGCCATCGACGCTCTACTGAGAGGGAAGAAGATGACGTCTCCGCTGGACGACGACACGCCGTGTCGCCCAGCTCCTCGACCGCCACGACGACTACGACCGACGCCTCATCAAGACGACCACCGCTTAAACGGCCCTTTTCAGGGCCACCAAAAAATAAGGTTTGCCGCTTAATGTCGCCATCCGGTGACATTTCCATAAAAACATGTTTTCTATTCTTGGGCGTAGCAACGCGCGCCGTACCTCTAGTTATCCAATATAAAAACTACTTAATAAATTGTTTTATAAAATATTTCGGATTAATTTTTTGTCTTCTTTACTTTTAAATAAAAAAATATTTTTCGAAATATTATAAAAGTTTTATTGTAAAAAATAACTCGGCTAATATACAAAAATAAACATGAAAAAACTGTTGTAAAAATTAAAAAGCTATCAGTAGTTTTTTTTTTTTAAATGTTCCTAATGTTACCAAGGTGTGAGATACGAATTGTAACCTTAAAAGTTTTTCACAGTGTGATATATCTCAAAACATGGATCTATGCATAATCCAGCTTCGCAGTCTGGACACCAGTAAGAAGAGTCCTTCCTTTTACCATTTTTATAGCAAACAACACATCTCTTTTGTGCATTGATTTTTTTACCCGCAGCTGGAATTCTCTTTGGAAAATGTTGTTCAGTCAACCTCCAAGGAGGAGGATGGAGTGTTGGCCTAGCTGAAAGTGATTTCTTCATCTTCTTCTTTTTCTTCTTATTTTTTTCATTGATAAGAGATAATTTGAATGCAAGAGTATCTGTAATAATAATAATAATAATAATAATAATAATAATAATAATAATAAAACGTTGTTATTAAAACATGTAAACAAAGAATAAAATATTTATATAATATATATATATATATATATATATATTTTTTTTTAATCCCTAATGTGTGTACGTTGCAATCTGTTCAATTTAGAACAATAAGCAACCCCATGACCCAATGAAATGAGGATGATGTGTATGACGTGTAAATGAGGTGTAGTCTTGTGCAGACTCAGGTCGACCATTCCTGAGAGAGTATAGTTAATTGAACCCCAACCATCAAAGTACACCGGTAACCACTGTCTAGCATTCAAATCCGTATAAAAGTAACTACCTTTACTACGATTTGAACCAGGAACCTTCGTCTCCGGAAATCAGCTGTTAAACAGCTGATTCTGGCGACGACTTTACCTCTAGACCAACCCGGTGGGCAACGTTGTTATTAAAACATGTAAACAAAGAATAAAATATATTCTTTTGGATTTTATTTTTTTCTTTCAGGCCAGCCCAGTCAGTCAGGCCAGCCCAGTCAGTCAGCTGGCAGAAAGTTGCTATTATTTGTTAAGCAACACTGGTTGGACAAGCGACTTTGTATGGTAACCAGCTTGACAGCTATTCCTGAACAAACTCCACTGGGGGTCTCTGTTCAAAAATTCATACCGAATCGCATCAGAAAATGCAGCGAAAAGCAGCAATCGAACTGGGTGGTTGTCAATAAAGCACAGTTCCCGATAACAAATAAGAGCTAAAAAAAATGTATAAATTTTTTTTATCGAGAACTGTACTGCTCGATCCCAGTTCCGTGTAGTTGGAAGGAATGCAGTGCGTTGTTATAGTAGTGGGAGAATGAATGAGTTAGTAGTCTTTCACTGCTGCTGCATTTTTAGTGGTAGCGTGTACTAACTACACTAAAAAAATATTCTTATCCGGCGCATTAATTTAACAAATACCTACCGGGTTATTAACTTGATCGGATTTATAATATTTAACTTACCAATTTTTATCAAAATATATAAATAAATGATAGTAATAAATACAAACAAATATGTTAAATACGGAAAGTTTGAAAACGAATGTTTTGTATCAGAGTAATACAACAATTGTTCTCCCAGCATGCGTCACTCATTCATTATACCTCACCCGTACCCTTCACCCCGCAATACACGGAGCTTGCAACCGCACAATACATTATTGACAACTACCCAATTTGCTCGCTGCTTATGTAGGTATTTTTGACGTGAACGAGGCATGAATTTGAACTGGGATTCCGAATAAAGTATATTCATGAGTTGCTGTCAACTGGTCACCATACAAAGTCGCTTGCCCAACCAGTGTTGCTTAACAATTAATAGCTAATTTCTACCAGCTAACTGACTAAGCTGGCCTGAAGGCCAAATAAGATATAAACATAAAATTGGCCACCTCCGTGGCGTAGTGGTTAGCGCGCCAATCTACAATTTTTAGGTGATTTTAATGTAAATCTTGCTGTTGAAAATAAAATGGCTGAAGAGTTTAGGGATATTGTGGAGATGAACAATCTTGATATAAAAGTTAAAGGTTATACAAGAATTACTACTCACTCACAAACCATAATAGATAATATTTTAACAAATATGGAGAGTTGTCAGGTTAGGTTAAGGGGTTCAGAGCTCTCTGATCACGGCTACCAAGTATTAGAGATTCAGGATTTAGGTAGTCATGTCCCAAATCAAAAAAATATTAAAGAATTTAGGCAGGAAGACCAAGGGAATATTAATTGTTTGTTACATAGTTTAGCCAAAGAGGATTGGAAGACGGTTTTCAATTCATCTGACATTAATCAAAAATATCATAATTTTATTGAGACATTAAAATTTCATTATAATAATAATTGTCCAATTAAAAAGATGTAAAAAATATTGTCAGTGAAACAGATGAGTGGGTCACAGGGGAAATTTTGCAAATGAGGTCTGAAGTTAGAGATGCATACTCAGATTTTCTTTCACATAGGACTACCTTTAATGAACAAAGGTACAAAACTATTAAAAAACATTATGCCAGAGAAGTCCAGAGAGCTAAATGTAAAAAAACTGCTGAAGTTCTTCATAATTCACCAAATCTAAACTCAGCAATATGGGAAATAATTAATAAGAATCGAGGTGTAGTTAGCAACAAAAGTTTTACTGACATACCTAATATTGTTAACAAAAACAATGAACTTATAGAGAATGGTATAGAAATTTGTAATTATTTTAACAAATATTACCAGGAAGTAGCTTTAAAACTTAAACAACAGATTAGGGAAACAGTGGGATGTTATGATCCAAAAGGTAACAAGGTAGTTAATCAATTCTTATTTAGTCTAGTTTCAAGGGAGGAATTAGAATCAGTTATTGATAGTTTGAAAAGTAAGAAAACATGTGGGTTAGATGGGATTTCTAGTATAATTGTTAAAGAGTGTAAACATCTTTTAATTACTCCTCTCCTTCATTTGATTAACTTCTCACTTGAAGCAGGTGTATTTCCAAACGAACTGAAGGAGGCTAAAATATTGCCTATATTTAAGAATGGAGATAGCCAGTTAGTTGAAAATTATAGACCCATAAGTATTTTAAACACAATCAGTAAAATTTTTGAAAAGGTAGTATTTATTAGGTTAATCAGTTTCTTGACTGAAAACCTAATCATCTCAGAGGATCAGCATGGTTTCCAAAAAGGTAGATCAACTAAAACTGCAATTGTTTCACTTGTGGAGCAAGTAGTTGATATATTGGACGCCGGGGAGAAAGCATTGGCAGTGTTTCTGGATCTGAGTAAAGCTTTCGATTGTGTTGATCATGAAATTTTATTGAAAACACTAGAGTCATTAGGCGTTAGGGATGTAGAGTTGAAATGGTTTCAATCTTACCTTATTAATAGATTACAGAGTGTGGAGTTAACTAGGGTTGTTAGAGGGAAACTTACAAAAGTTGTATCTGGAAAGCTTGAAGTCAAAGCAGGCGTTCCACAGGGGTCAGTTTTAGGTCCAATTCTGTTTCTATTGTACAATAATAGGTTACCAGAAGTCATACCTAATGGCAGAGCTTTGTTGTTTGCTGATGATACTTCAGTAATCAGTAACAGTTCACTGGTAGATGCTCTTGAAGTAAATACACATGTTAACATAGAGTCCGTAGTGCAGTTCTTGAATCAAATGTTATTAACAGTTAATGGGAAAAAGTGTCAGTACTTGCAGTTCAAAAATAAACATAACGTTAAAGAAAGTAGAGAAGTGGATGTATTTATTCATAATAATAGTTTAGAGCATGTAGAAACAGTGAAGTTCCTGGGCGTATCTCTAGATAGATCTTTGTCTTGGGACTTCTATATCAATCAAGTTTGTAGTAAAATATCATCTGGGGTATTTGCACTAAAACAAATCGCCAGATTAAATGATAAAAAATTACTAATGGTAGCTTATCATGGCCTCATTCTGTCTCATATCCGGTATGGTATTTTAGTATGGGGTAATTCTAGCATGGGTAATATGAATAGGGTTTTTAAAATTCAAAAGAAAGCTATTAGGTGTATGGCGGGAGCTAACCAGCTAACCTCATGCAGGCCACTATTTAAGGAGCTTAAATTGCTTACAGTTCCCTGTCTCTACATTTTTGAGGTGATTATGTATGTTAGGCAAAATAATTTTATGCAGAATTTCAATGTTCACAATCATAACACGAGAAACAGGAATGATTATTATGTGGCTAATCACTCCACAAAATTGTTTGAACAAAAACCTACTTATGCAGGGAGAAAATTCATAAATAAATTACCCCAATCTTTAAAGTGTTGTGAGGATTTGAATTCCTTTAAGAAAAATTTAAAAAATTACTTGATCGGTGAAACTTTTTATAGCGTACAAGAATTTCTTTCTTGATAGTAGTGATACATAGTGTGTTTCTTATATGTATTTCAAGTGTTACATCTGACGACATGTCCTATACTCCTCCTGGAGTCTCCAGGGCGCAAAAAAAAAAAAAAAAAAAAAAAAACAACCGGAGGTCCGTTACTAGTAATGTTATTAAATCCCCTTTTCATTGCTGGTTTCGTAATCTACGCCTCAAATCGCATTATAAAAGAAAAATGTGTTGAATAGCCTTGATATTTTTTATGAAATGGTAAAATATTGTCATGTTTATTACTGGTAATGACATCGTGAACTTTTTTCGGTAAAAAAACATCACACTTTTTCCTCGTACGTAGTTTCTAATGGTATAAAGAGCGTAGATTACGAATCCACCATTGAAAAGAGAATCTAGGTTCATTATCAGTGAGAAACATGACAATAAATATTTTACTAGTTCATTAAAAAAAGCAGGGCATCATTAAGAGGAATCCTTCCTTAAAGCAAACAACACATCTCTTTTGTGCCGTGATTTTTTTTTATCAGCAGCTGAAATTCTCTGAACTATTCAATTACCGAGTAACCAAATGCTTGGTAACTATTCAATTACTTGTATTCAACCGTTTTCAAACTCTGCGTACATGGCGGCACCAGTCTCTTTATATCGTAAGAAAATTATTGTGTAATTCATATTTTGTGCCAAAACTGACTTATGGCGTCAGAAAGAGTAAGCATATGGAAGAAAGCTACATTAGAATACAGAATTAAATCCATTAAATTTTAAGGAATTTAATAAATTTATTTAGGAAAGTTCTGTTTGAGTATTTATGCTTACACAGCTGGGGTAATTCCTTGTTAATTTTTTTCGCCTACAATGATTTTTTTACAGATTTAGCTGCGCAGTTAATACAGAATAAAATCCATAAAATTTTAAGGAATTTAATAAATTTCTTTAGGAAAGTTCTGTTTGAGTATTTATGATTACACAGCAGAGGTAATAATTCCTTGTTAAATTTTTTCGCCTACAATGATAATTCTTTTACAGATTGAGCTACGCAGTTGATAAAAACACTTATTTGCTTGGGTTATTTTAAAGAAAAGTACAAAAATATGCATGATAGAAATTGTATTTAATTTTATTTCTACTTATGATATTAATATAAAAATACTTAACTAATAAACATACTTAAAAATATGTCTTTATTCAACAAATATGGAATATTTTCTCAAAAACTATGGAATAATTTTCCTGAATTTTTTATCCATGTAAAAATGACGTTTCTTTACGCCCACATTGGAATACTTAAATCAGTCCATACAATATATATTTAAGTTTTCAAAGTACGAGCTAGAGATTTGGCTTTCGGATTCATCTTTTGCTCCCAAAACTTTCTCATTCTCTTGAAAACTAGCTAATACATTTTTTATAAAATTTTTGTCTTCAAACCTTTAACAGGTTGACTCCCGAGGCAATTTTTGCAATTTTGTTAATAAACCGATACCTATTTTATGTTTCCTTTGTTTTTTTACTTTCTCTTGCCTATGTGAATGTATAGGAAGGAAAGTATTGTTTTCATATCGATTTTTCACCAGATCTACTCGTTTTCAGACCCCCTGAACCCAAAATACATGTTTTTAGCGATTGGTCTGTGTGTGTTTGAGTGAATAGAATATCTCAAAAACGGAACATCGTAGGAACTTGAAACTTAAGTTTGATACTACTACCGGACCCGACATGAAAATTTTCATCAAAATCGGTCAATTAAATCACGAACCATGACTGGGGAAATGTTTTTTTAACTCATTTCTAACAGCTCAGTATATGATTCAATGCAAACAAGCATCCAATCCGTCTCACGATTCCATTAAAAACATTATTATGCGAGAGACGAATCAGTCTCTCAAAAGTAAATTTTACAGATCTGGTGAGAGACGTATAAGTGTCTCATGGGAGTCAACCTGTTAAATAAAAAAATATATTCTAAGATCTAGTGAAACTTATATTGTCAAACAGAACTCAACTTATGTAAAAAAAAAAACACCAAAAAAACTGTAGTAAAAATTAAAGAGAGATTGTTTGTGTAAATTTGTTTAAGAATTTGTTCATAATGTTAACAAGGTGTAAGATACGAATTCTACCTTAAAAGTTTTCCACTGTGTGATAGATCTCAAAGCATGGATCTAAGCACAATGCAGCTTCACAATCTGGACACCAGTTGGAAGAATCTTTCCTTTTACCATTTCTAAAGCAAACAACACATCTTTTTCGTGAGACTTTTTTACCTTTAGCTGCCATTCTCTTAGGGTAATGTAGTTCAGTCAACCTGAAGGGAGGAGGATGGTGTCTTGACTTAGCTGAAGATTTTTTATTCTTCTCATTTCGTTTTCTTATAAAAGGTAATCGGAATGCCAGAGGATCTGAAATAATAATAATAATAATTACTTGCACAGTTCATATTTACTTGTATTTAGGTAGTGTGGCCTGACAAGTGTCAGGACCAAATAGAACCAGAGGTTGTTGAGGCCTTTGGAACATGGTATTTTCAGCCGCACCTCTGGTGAACAGACGCTGACCTACACGACTGTCATTAAACCTGAGTCTCTTTATGCCAGTGAGACCTTGAACCTCAACTTTAAAGGGGATCTTCAGAATATTAAGAAAGCTGAGAGAAAAGTCATTCGGAAAATTCTTGGCCCAAAACTCACAGATGAAGGATATCGTCTACAATCACACACAGTGACGGAAAAATACTCAAACATTGAAGTTGATTTCCGTAAACGACGGCTGAGATTTTACGGTCATATAATGAGACTGGATGACTCTCGGCTTATAAAGAAGATTCTGATGCATTCACAGAAACTCAAAATTACAACCGTCTGGATCAAGCAAGTGCAATCCGATCTAAGAGATGCAAATATCACACCTTCAGACCTCAAAGACCGTAAAACCTAGAGGCATAAAATTCACACCTGGGAAGTTGCATCAGAGGGTAAGCCGAAGAGACCTAGGGCAAAATGGACGGATGAACGTCGTGTTAGACACCGCGAATTTATGAAGGAGTACTGGAGAAACAAGAGGAATGGCGGCAACAGTTCATAATTGACTATGTGATCCTGAATGGGTATAAACAATCTAAATAAATAAATGTTTTTATCTATACTAATATTATAACGACAAAGCGTGTTTTCTTTGTGCAGACTAATTTCCCAAACTACTTTCCCGATATTCATGTCCCTCCGGGCCAGCCCAGTCACTCAGCTGGTAGACAGTCGCTATTATTTGTTAAGTAACACTGGTTGGGCAAGCGACTTTGTATGGTAACCGGCTGACAGCCATCCATAAACAAACTTTACTGGGGTCCCTGTTCAAACTCATGCCGGCCGCATTGGCGTAGTTTGTAACGTGCTCGCCTCTCATCATGCGGTCTTGGGTTCGAATCCCATTCAGGCACGGCATTTTTTCACACGTTACAAAATATCATTTCATCCTTCATCGTCTGCATTAGCAGTAATTGCAGAACAGTCGGACATTAAACCCAAAAAAAAAAATCAAACTCATGTCAAATCCACGTCAAAATAATACAGCGGAAAGTAGCGATCAATTGGGTAGTTGTAAATAATGTACAGTTCCCGATAATAAATAAAAAGCTAAAAAAAAATAAAAGATTCATGAAATTTTGATAGCATATTCGTATTTATAATCACAGCAACATTTTATTTTTAAATCTTCTAAAATGGTAACCCTAAGGCTCCTAATGAAAATGTTCATAAGTGTGTGTGTGTGTGTGTGTGTGTGTGTGTGTGTGTGCGCGCGCGCGCGCGCGCGTGTGTGTGTGTGACAGTACCTACATTACGCAGTTGAAAGGGTAGAATAGTAAGAGACGTATGCGGGGGACTTTATCGAAAGGTTGTATGTGTGGGCGTAAGTACGTGCGCGTGAGTATACATTCGATCTAGCGCTGCATAATTTTTGTTATATTTTTTTTTTAAATTGATTACACAATTTTTCGCGTGCGAAGCCGCGACGGGGCATACTTGTTAAATGTAGACACAGAACAAATACCAAAACAAAATTGCTAACATTAATACCGTGGTCTAATTCACGCATAAAAACAGACACCTCATTGGGTCATGACCCAAAGGTTGCTTATTGTTTTTAAATTTAATTATTTTATTATTTTTTACTGAGAACAAGTTCAATGAATTTCGTATCCTAGATTAATTTCTAATATCCGCATAGGTGTAGTCTAAGTGCGGGAATGAGTTGGTAAATGTTCAGCTTATTTATATAAATATGAAATTTACATGAAATAAAAACAAAGTTTACAAAAAAAAAAACAGAATTTCCTAAAATAATGGAAAACTAATATATTATTATTATTATTGGCGAATTCTCCTTGGATAGAAGACGTTAAGCATCATGACTCAGTTTCGTAATTTGTTTTTCTTATTGGTCCAGTAGGCCTTCATTGTTTCCGAGAAAGCTTTTTTGCGGTTTTCAGACCACTTTGGTCTAAACTGCTTCTCTCTTGAGGGCTCTGAAACTTTCCACTTGTCTACCTTGTGACGGAATAAGTTTTTATTAAAAATTTCAGTTTGATGTATATTTGCGCTTTTTAGGTCCTTACGAATTTCGTTCAGCCAAGGTGTTGAAATTTTAAGTTTTGTAATATATTCAATTATTCTTTTTGTTAGCCTATCCTCCTGCAATCTGTTAAGATGTCCAAAGAACTTCAACCGCCTTTTACGCATGTCAATTTCAATGTTTGAATAGCTCTCTGTTGTTTTGTTGGATTGCAGCCTATACCCATCTTCTGTAAGTCGAGCCCCTAGAATTTTTCTAATAATTTTTCTTTCCTCCTTTTTGATTTCTTCGATTTCGTGTTTTCTGCTAAGTACTAGTGTTTCGCTTGCGTAGAGGACCATTGGTTTAATAACTGTGTTGTAGTGCCGAATTTTAGTTTGTCTTGACACGGATTTTTTGTTGTAGAGATTTTGAACTAATCCTAGAGCTTTTTTCATTTTTTGGAGACGATTTTGTTGGGAAATTCTTTCAAGACCTGTTGGTTCAATAAATTCCCCCAAATATTTGAAGTATGGAACCTTGTTTATCTACCATATTTTATCCTCAAGCTTATGATATCTATTTTTGAGGATATGAATTCCGTTTTCTCAAATGAGATTTGTAGCCCTACTTTTTTTCAGCACATTCCTTTAATGTCTCAAGCTGCTTGATGGCGGTCTTCTCGTCATCCATTAAATATAGCTAGATCGTCAGCAAAGGCGAGGTATGGTATGGAGAGGTTGTTTCTGGGAAAACCAAGTTGTACTGGCTTCTAATATATTATTATAACTAATATATTATTATTATTATTATTATTATTAGCATGCCCCGGGCGGATTCGCTTGCGAAACATGTGTAATCAGTTTTTTAAATAAATACGTAACAGAATTTGTGTAGCCGCTAGATCATTGTACACTCCAACGCACACACTCAAAACGACGTTTTGATAATTTCCCCCGCATAAGTCTCTCACACCATCAAACCACTTTATCTACTTCAACAGCAATACGTACTCACTTGCACACACACACAAATATATATTTATGAAAATTTTCATTAGGGCTCTTAGGGTTACTTTTTTGAAAATTTAAAAATAAAATGTTGTTGTGAATATAAATAGGAATATGCTGTCAAAATTTCATGAGAATCCGTTGAGTAATTTTGGAAATTAATCCACAAAAAAAACACGCTTTGTCTTACATAAGTATTTATTTTTTTATTTATTTTCCCATTAAATTACAATAATCATTACAATACAGTTAATTTCTTTAATTATAACTTAAAATAAATGTAAAAAAATCTTTAGGGAGAATCGATATCCTCTACTGGTTTTAAGATATTGTCCGCAAGGAGTAAGTTCATTAGGTAGACCACGAAGAAGATGGATAGAAGCTGGAACAGGCAGTGTACCTAATCCGTAAAGAAAGAATAGGAAGAAACGTCTTTATTTTATACCACTACGGTAATGTATTAGTGTGTTGGTAAGTAATTATTATTAGTTAGTCGTAAACACGAAAACAAACAAAAAACACCATTAAAATATGAAAGTTTTAATCAACAGCGAAATGAAAATCAACTTACGTAGGACTTAAAAATAAATAAAATCAATAATTGACGCTAATAATAATTGGGTCTGTAGAGAAAAAATATGCCCAAAACGGGCATGTGGAGTGTTATTTTAATTGCACTCTATCTGTTTGGTTCAGGGCTAAAAAAAAATAGTTCTGTTTCTTATCACATAGTCAGCCACTTATATGACTGAACTATTTAAGAACAGAAGAGGTAGAGGTGTAAAAGACGCTAGTCAGAGTTATCTCCTCTGAGAGTAATGAATTTCACTATGCAGCCAGACCCTGTGGTGAATGAAGTGAAGGTGTCATTTGCAGGGTGGAAAGTGAGTGCTTTTCGGAGGGCCTGGCATGCTGCTAAGCATACTGTTTCAACTCAGTGAGGAAGGCAATGGTAAACCACCTTACTCCTCGTTTTTACTTAGTAAAACCTCTACAGGTTCAAACCAGCTGGTATGCTGATAAGCATACTGTTTCAACTCAGTGAGGAAGGCAATGGTAAACCACCTTACTCCTCGTTTTTACTTAGTAAAACCTCTACAGGTTCAAACCAGCCTTTCGGCTGTTGACCTTAACAAATAAGAGAAAAATGTTAAAAATTAAATTTGTTGGTGTTTTAATTTCCTACAATTTTTATTGTTTAGACTTTTGTCGTAAAATGCACACTAAGACCAGATTTAAAATCCCATTTTTTACAGATTTTTATGGAAAAAATAGAAAATCTAATTGCCGCTAAACTAAGCGTTGTACAAAAAATTTTTTGAAAAAAGTAGGTTTTTAAATCTTTTCTTTGTTTATAGTATACGTGTTTGCTCTAGAATGCACATTAAGGCCGTAATCTTAAAAAAAAATATTTTTTATGGCGATAGCATAAAAATTATATAGTAAATTAAGTGATTTTAAAGGATATCGTAGAGTCGTTGTTTTACAAAATGTTATTCAATTTCGATACAGCTTTGTACTTTAAATAAGAAAAAAATTCTAACTGTAAGTAACTCATGTAATAGTCGAGTGTGTATTGTCGATAGATAATAATTTATTTTTTGTTATATCATCCAAGAGGTCGTGAGTTCGAATCCCATACAAATTATTTTTTTTTTTTTGCTAAATAACTTTGTTAAAAATATTAATAAATAATTTTGTTTAATAAAAAGTTATTTGTTAATTTAAAAAATATTTAATAAATTAAAAATTGCATTTATAATTTGAAATGGTTTTATTACCTAATTAATGAATAAACAGTTATAATTTAACAAAAAAAACGTTTTAATTAGTGTGGTATTCGAACTCAACGTCTTCCGTATGATAAAAACTAAAGAACTGACAGTTTTGTGAATGTAAATATGCCTTCAACTTTTTGATATGAAACGAGTAATTATTTTTGTAAAATAATTAAGAAAGGGAAATTTTGTTATTTTTTGTGTAGAAAATTTCCCAAAAATGGGTATATAAGAACAAACGCATTGGTTGGTGGGCGGGCCCTTTTATTCCGTAAAGAACTGACAGTTTTGTGAATGTAAATATCCCTATAACTTTTTCATAATGAAAGGAGTAATTATTTTGTAAAATAATCTAGGGAAATTTTGTTATTTTTTGTATAGAAAATTTCCCATAAGTTCCCAAAAAAGGGTATATAAGAACTAACGCATTGGTGGGAGGGTGGGCCCTTTTATTCCGTCTTTCGTCGAGTCAACATCTCTCCCGTTTATGCCGACAATATTGTTAGAATTTTAAAATCGTTTGTTAAAGAAGGTATTTTGATTATTAGCAAACTATTTTCTATTACCTTCAGTTTTACCGAAATCCGCTAGATAGCGTAAGCATGCACTTTTTACAAACTCATTTTCCAGTAAAACTCAAAAGATAGTGTGCAATACTTTCTGAATTAATAACATGTTTTTGTAAAACTAGTTTTACCGAAATCCGCTAGATGGCATAAGCATGCACTTTTTACAAACTCATTTTCTAGTAAAACTCAAAAGATAGTGTAGAATACTTTCTGAATTAATAACATGTTTTTGTAAAACTCAGATTACGTATGAAGCGATATTTAAATCTTTCAGTTCTTTATACCATAACAATATTGTTTATTTGAACAACGATATTTTCTAAAAAATATTCCAGTTTTAATAGTGCAAACATATCAATTTTATTTTTTTATGTAAAAATCATATAATTTTTACAAATAATGTAAACCAAGAGATTCTTGGTCAATTTCTTAATTAAGATTTATTAATAATTTACGCCCATAAATGTTCTTTTTCTTTTCTTGTCTCAAACTGATTTACCACTTAATTTTTTTTTTATTATTATTTATTTAAGGTCGCATCAACAATGCAGTCATTAGCGACCAGTTATTACAATCAAATTATAACAGCATCCAATAAACTGCTGATACATAATTACAAAAAACAATCAACAAAAATAACAACAATGAATTAATTACTTACAAAAATTAAAAACATTAAATAATACCAATGACTGATCGGCAAAATTCAATCGGTGACAGAAAATTACTGTCTCACCCACACACACACCACTCATTTACATGTACACAGAACTATTTACATATTTTTACTTAGACATAAAAGTTATGTACAGTTATACAAATTTAGGCTCTTCATCACTTGCACCACACTTTCAATCTCGCTTTCATGGCAGAAAAGATTACTCAGAGACTCATCTTGAAGGTGAAATTTCCTTCTCTGAACTTCTGTGAAACGACAATCACATAAAATGTGTTTTACCGTCAATTGGTGCTCATGGCAGAAATGACAGATCGGTGGGATTGCAGGGCTTGAAAATATGTAACTGTGCGTAAATTGAGTATGGCCTATACGTAATCGTGAAATAACCACCTGATCTCGTCGACTCTCCAATTCTATGGGAGAGGCTACACGACGCTGGGAAAACTGACGGACCCCAGATCATCCAGGACTTGTACCGACGCCCACATCCACCTGAAGTCTCTATGCCATTACCATTCCACGACTTTATCTAAATTCCAGTATGACCCACTTAACAAAATTTAGAGTTGCCACATTTTTATTCCGCCCTGTATTCCTCTTGTATGCCCATGCCCCTTCTACTTGTATGACTCACTCCCCCCAGTTGGTAGTTGTCCCCATGTTCCTATGCATAATCACTCCACTACGGTGAAAAGAGCCGCCATTTTAAATTAGTAAACACTCAGAAAATAAAAAGGCCGGTGATTATGCCAAACTCTACCCTTTCCGTCTCCCCTGAAATCATAAACTAACCCCTACCTTAAATTATACCTTTAGTCCACGTTCAGTACAATGCATGCCTTCCCCTCCCCAAGATACTAGGACTCCCACAAAACTGAAAAAGGCCACTGAAATATAAAATAAAATAAAAGAGCCGCTCTTAAACCCACTTGTCCCTTAATTTAAATTTTCCACAAATAACTTCTAAAAATACATTACCACCTTTCAAGTCCCAGTTCCAATGTCCCAAGAACCAGAATCCTTGTGGCGATGTATTAAATTAAAACAAAAATATTTTTATAAATAATTAGACGTTGTTCATGTTGCAATTGATTCTTGGTTTCATAATGGTAATAATAATGATGAAAATAATGATGACTTTTATAATGATGATGATTGTATAATAAATAATAATTGTCTTGAATAAAGTGAGTTACTTGGATGAAGTCTTGATGTGTTATGAATAGAAAAGAATGTTTTTTTTGTTGCCTAGTTACACATTATTAGAGTTTAAATTTAGATCAGCTGGACCGTAAATGTTTATAAAAGAAAATTGTAAAGAAAAAGAAAACATTTAAAGTATGGCTGGACGTAACATCCTCCCCTCCATGAAATAACCAGGGTTGGTTATTTCATAATGATGCATGGAATACTAGCAAATAGCAGAGGAGAAGAATGTGAGGAACCAAAGAAAGAAATGAAATAAACTAAATTAAGTGAAAAAATAAACTTGAGAAGAATTAGAAATTATTAGTTGTATCGAAGAATGCAATGGTAACGTAGGCCTATATTAAAGGATGAAGTGGACTGTATGGATAATTGTGGAATCAAATGTAAGAAAAAATTGTTAATCAAGAGAACTGAAATAAATAGGGTTCTAAGAAAAAGAATGAATTGACAATAAGAAGATACATTACAATAAAATAGCAAAGAAGGAATATAATAGATGAATTATAATAAAATAGAAATAAAATAAAAGTGGACTTATAGCAAGCTAAGAGTTATTCAATTCGGAAACAGCAGGCAGTTTATATAGTTTTATTACTGGTCTAATGTAAGAGCCAGTAGGGTAGAGATTTCTGCCACTCTGACAACTCCGTCAGTCCCTGGGAATAATTTAGTTATTCTGGCTAAAGGCCAGGATAGAGCAGGTAACCCAGGTTGATGCACAACTACAAGATCACCTGTTTGCAAGTTAGGTGATTGTTTAACCCATTTTTTGCGTAAGTTTAGAGACAGCAGATACTCTTGTTGTCATTTGGTCCAAAATTCATGAGTTAATTTTTTTAATAAATAATAATATTTTACTGGACACTATTCAGTTTGACCAGTAGTGTCAGGCAAAGGACAAAGTGGTTTTTGCAATAAAAAATGGGCTGGGGTCAAGGCCTTTAAGTCATTAGGATCAGATGAAAGGGGAGTAATTGGCCGTGAGTTTAAAACTGCTTCCACCCTAGTAATAAGAGTTGTGAAAGCTTCATACGAAAGCCGGCTTGTACCTAAAGTACGTGTCAAAAGTTGTTTGGCTGAACGGATGGCTCTCTCCCACAGACCACCGAAATGTGAAGCATGAGGGGGTTTAACCTTAAATTCGAAACGCGTTGGAAGTAACGATGATATGAAGTGATCATCTTTAGGTAACCGTGTAAGAAAAGACTTTAAATTGGCGGAGATTCGTGTGCGAGCTCCGATAAAATTTGTGCCGCAGTCAGAACGTAAAAGTTCAGGACATCCACGTCGATTAGTAAAACGTTGAAATGCGTCTAAGAAAGCTTCCGTAGTTAGATCACGTGCCACTTCCAGATGAACCGCTTTCGTCACCATGCAAATGAATAAACATAAATACACGTTAACATCTGGAGCTCTTTTTGAACGATATGCTTTAACTACAAATGGTCCAGCATAATCTACACCCGTGTTTGTAAATGGTGTCGCAATGTTGACTCTGTCAGACGGTAATTGGCCCATCAAGGGCGTATTTCCTACTGGATGTGCACGAAAGCACTTAATGCATTTCGTAAGAATAGATTTAACAGTTTTACGCGCTGACATTATCCAAAATTGTTGACTTAGTGCATTCAAAACTGTTAACGTTCCTGCATGTAGAAGAATTTTGTGATAATGTGAAATAAGCATTGAAACGAAACGGTGTTTAGATGGCAGCAAAATTGGATGTTTGGTACAGTAAGGAAGAGAAGCTTCCGAAAGTCTACCACCAACACGGATAATATCATCTTTATCCAAAAATGGCGTTAAATTCGCGTAGATCTTTGGACAAGGACGTCCAGACTTAAGTTGAAGATAAAGTTCAGTAAAACATTCTCGCTGAATAATTTTACAGATGCATAAAACCACAAAACTATGTAAATCGGATTTTTGTCTTCGACGCTTCGGAGACCACTTTAAAATTATTTTAATAATATTGTTTAATTTTTGCCAGGATGAAATAAAATTGAAAGCAGTAGAAAACAAGTAGTTTTCGTTTATTGCTGATAAAACAGATTTTTCTTTGGACCTTTCTTGATTTATTTGTAACTCGTCAGTCGGATCAGTTTTCGAATTTTGGCTCGGCCAAGTTGAAGTATCTTGTATTAGAAATTTAGGGCCAAACCACCACAGTGATGACTGCCTTAGCATCTCAGGGTCGGCACCTCGAGATGCCAGGTCTGCGGGATTGGAAACCGAAGGAACGTGTCTCCACAATGAAGATGAGGACATTTCTAAAATTTGACTGACCCTATTAGCGACAAAGGTCTTTAATTTACATGGATGGATAGTAAGCCACGATAAGACTATCATTAAAAATACTTTTAAATCAGGATACCGTGAAGATAGAACAGATATAAAATGCTGTGATAACTGACTAAGTAAATGAGACCCTAACAATTCTAGTCGGGGTATAGATACTGTTTTGATGGGTGCAACACGCGATTTCGCTACTAGAAGAGATGAATGGCGATGATCGTTGGTACTCGTAATTAAATGCAGAACCGCTGCATAGCCAAGTTGACTGGCGTCACAAAAACCGTGTAGTTCCGCAAAATTAGTGTACGGTGCATGCATCGGCCGAGGTAATTCTATTAATGACATACACCTAAAGGCATGAAATAATTGTTCAAATTGATTCACTAATACATCCGGTAATTGATCATCCCAGTCTAAATTATTAAGCCATAGTGTCTGTAAAAAACATTTAGCTTTGAATATATAAGGCGTAAGCCAGCCGCATGGATCATAAAGTTTTGCAATTTGTGATAAAACAAAACGTTTGGTTATTATAGGCGATTTGGCTAAACGCTGCTCTGAGGGCAATCGAAGAATAAATGTGTCTTGAGCTGGCGCCCACAATAAGCCTAAAATTGACATTATAGAAATATTATTTTCATTAACCGAAAGAGATTCATAATAATCAGAAGGAATTGTATTTAATATGACTGAACAGTTTGAACTCCACTTACGAAGTTCAAAACCGCCCTTTTTTAATAGCGTAGTTAAGTCAGTTACAAGCGATTGCGCCTCAGAAATGGAAGGAGCTCCGGCAATAATGTCATCGACAAAAGTGTTGTCATTTAAAATATGGCAGGCTTGCGGATGTTCTAGAATCTCATCAACAGCAAGCTGCTTTAACGTACGAATTGCCAGATATGGAGCGCAGCTAGTACCGTAAGTAACTGTCGTTAGAGCGTAAACCTGAACAGGATCGGTAGGATTTTCACGCCACAAAATACACTGATATAGATGATCATCTGGATAAACTAAAATTTGTCTAAACATTTGTTTTACATCACAGGTAAAAACATAGGGTGTAACCGAAAATTAGTTACAATGTCAGGAATGTAAGGTTGGAGTTTGGGACCGGCATACAGACAATCATTAAGGGACTTACCATTAGTCGTTTTTGAACTAGCATCAAACACTACTCTAATTTTGGAAGTGTCGCCATGCGTTTTGAAAATTCCATGATGGGGTATGTAGTAACGAGGTTGCTCGTTATTGGACAACAACCGCATATGACTGCTATTTTTATAATCTGCCATGAATTCGATATATTTTTTTTTAAAAAGTGGTTGCTGTTTAAATTTTCGCTCAAGGTAAATCAAGCGACGATAAGCTTGAATATACGAATTTTCAAAAAAGAGACGTTAAGTCCTTAAAAGGCAAACGCACCTGATATCGCCCTGAAGGGGTTCGATGAGTAGTAGATGCATAACAATTTTCACAAGGAGACTCATCACGTGATAGCGTAGTTACAGCTTGTGGTGTTTCTTCCAACTCCCAAAATTGTTTTAGTTGGGTATGTAAGGTTTCTGCATCTAAATGGGAAATTAGAGAAGAAAGTACAGACGATTGTTCGTGTTCGTCTTCTGCACTGGTTGACAATAAAACACAATTGTCAGTTGCGATGGGAGCATGACCCATGATTACATGACCCAGTGCAGTAGGTACTATGTATGGTAGGTTACAACCTAGTGAAATAGGTTCGCCTCTCATTAAAGCTAAAGTTGCTTGGACACCCAACAACAGATCAACTGGGGCACACTGATCGAATAAATTGTCTGCTAAATTGAAACCATTAGCAGCAACTCTAACCTCAGCTGAAATTGAAGAACGAGGCAAAGGTGAAGCTATTTTATCTAAGACATGAAAATTACAATTATTAATTAACGGTTTTCCCATTAAATCACAAATTGTTAGGGAACAAATGCCTTTAGTTTGAACAATGGCTTGTGATAAGCCTGAAATACTTATTTGAGAATTACGTATTTCTGCGTTAAGTTTTGATAAACATCGCGTAGTAACGATATTTATGTGACTGCCGGTATCTAAAACACCACGTAAAATTACAGTTTTGTTAGAAGCACCTTTGACTTGAACCAGGAAGGTACCTAGTAAAACAGTCATGTCAACATTTGTTAATTCAGAATTGTCATTTGCATTAGTAAACAATGACTTATTATCAATATTTTGTTTAGAAGGCACTGTTGTAGGTTCTGGAACCATGTGGTTACTGCATGACGGAGTTGTGTTAGTATTGTTATTATTATTATTATTATTATTAGGGTTAGAATTGGTACGATAGTTATAGTGGTGCAACATGGTATGGTGAAATTTAGTACATACCTTACACCGCGATTTTGAGGGACAGCCAGATTGAATATTAAATTCATGCTTTGAGAGACAATTTTTACAGATGCGATTGGAACGCACGAAGTTCCATCTTTCCATAGTTGACTGACTACGGAACTTAGGACAAATGTACAAAGAGTGATTCTCTTTACATAATAAACAAACTACTGTATCATACGAATTTGATACTAAAGATACAGAATTGTACAATTTTGTGTTTCTAGTTGGTTTGTTTATATTTGTGTTACTTTCAGTAAATAAAGCTGCGTTTTCTAATTGGATAGCGCGAGACTCGAGCCAGCTGATTAAGTCAGATGGTTTCGGATAAACAATGTTATTGTTATTTGACTCAAACTGAAGTCTTAGTTTGGGTGATAATTTCTTTAAAAGAAACATTGTAAAAACATTTTCATAAAAATTAGCTTGAGGCAACAACTGCATGGCTTGCGTGTGTTGCATATAGGCGTCAAGAAATTGCCTTAGTTCCCTTGTTGATAACTCTGATATTGAAGGTAAATCGAAAATGTTTTGACAATGGAACGATATATGATGACGAGGGTTATCATATCTATTTGATAATATTCTCAGCGCTGGCGCATAAGAATCGTCAGATAATGGAAGATGGGAAATTAGTTTTAGAGCATCAGAAGATAAAGCCGAACGTAAATATTGAAGTTTGATGCTGTCGCTAATGTTAGGATCAGCATCAATTAGAGCTTTAAATGAATTGAAAAAGTTTGTCCAGTCTGCCATGTTCCCTGAATATTTTAGAAGATTTAATTTAGGAAGGCAAGCACTGTTAGAAAAAGGAACAAAAGGAGGCTGTTGTGGAACAGATGGCTGCTGAACCGGTGGAGGTTCGACTGTTAATATATTTTCGAGCCTAAAGTAAATTGAATTCAGTTCTCGAAATTCCCCAGAGAACTCCTCCTCCGATAATGGCTCGGGGAGAACGTCCAGCTCGGCAAGCTCATTGTAGAGCTGCTCGTGCATCGACCATCTCGCTTTGACCCTTGCCAGTAAAGTACTGGCACGGTGATAGGATAATTGACCAGCTTCCTGGAAGCGGATGGCCTCTGCTTCAGTTTCTTTCAGCACGTACTTTAAGTGTTCAAGACTCCTTCTGTAGTAACGTGCTGCTCTAGGCATACTTGAAAACTAAAGAAAATGAAAAAGTAATAGTTAAATTTAGAAATTAAAAGTCAATTATGTGACTTTTACGGTCCAGCTTTACAAAGATGTTATGATGTTAGATTTGAAACCAAATGATAAATTAATAAAATGAATAAAGTGTGTTGTTACTACTGTTTCTTGATGTATAGTTGTGTTGATAGTAGAAGTGTAGTAGCTCTTGTAATCTTGTTCTGTAGTATGTAGTCTGTAGTTCTTTTAGTTTATATGGCCCGGACGAACCAAAAAATGTGGCGATGTATTAAATTGAAACAAAAATATTTTTATAAATAATTAGACGTTGTTCATGTTGCAATTGATTCTTGGTTTAATAATGATAATAATAATGATGAAAATAATGATGACTTTTATAATGATGATGATTGTATAATAAATAATAATTGTCTTGAATAAAGTGAGTTACTTGGATGAAGTCTTGATGTGTTATGAATAGAAAAGAATGTTTTTTTTTTGTTGCCTAGTTACACATTATTAGAGTTTAAATTTAGATCAGCTGGACCGTAAATGTTTATAAAATAAAATTGTAAAGAAAAAGAAAACATTTAAAGTATGGCTGGACGTAACAATCCTATTTCCTATTTAAACTATAAAATTCCCCCTAAATTTCTTGAGGTTGCAATTATTCTGTTATATTGTTCCCCGAGCGACCAGGTGTTCCTTAACACGATGTCGCCATCATAGGGCTTCTTAGCCCTCTCATCCAGGATTCAGGGAGAGTCTATAAAATTACCACTTAATTTTATTGCTGTATTTTTTACTGGAACTGACAAAATTTGAACATTTATCATTTATAATTTTTATTTGCTCGGCTGTCCTTCAACAGAATTTATGTTGCAGGTCTGACCAGTGTTACTTGTTGTTTAGGTGATCAGCCGAAAGGCTGGTTTGAACCTGTAGAGGGTTTTTACCAAGTAAAACGAGGAGTGAGGAGGTTTACCGTTGCCTTCCTAACGGAGTGGAAAAATACGCTTATCAGCATGCCAAGCCCTCTGAAAAGCACATATTTTCCACTCTGGAAATGACACCTTCACTTCATTCACCCCAGGGTCTGGCTGTATAATGAAATTCATTACTTTCAGAGGAGACAACTGTGATTAGTGTCTTTTGTACCTCTACTTCTTCTGTTCTTAAATGATTCAGTCATTTAATTGAAGTTGCAGGGCTAAAATAAATAGTTCTGTTTCTTATCACATGGTCAGCCAACTAAATGACTGAATCATTTAAGAACAGAAGAGTTAGAGGTGTAAATGACACTAGTCAGAGTTATCTCTTCTGAAATTAATGAATTTCATTATACAGCCAAACCCTGTGGTGAATAAGTGAAGGTGTCATTTACATAGTGGAAAATATGTGTTTTTCAGAGGGCCCGGCATGCTGATAAGCATACTTTTCCACTCAGTGAGGAAGGCAATAGTAAACCAGCTCACTCCTCGATTTACTTAGTAAAACCTCTATAGGTTCAAACCAGTCTTTCGGCTGATGACCTAAACAACATTTTATTGGCTGAACATGTGATAAGAAACAGAACTATTTATTTTAGTGTTACCATCACTAAATCAATAATTGCCGCTAAACTAAGCGTTATACAAACAAATGTACGAAATAAACGTGGTAGGTTTTTAAATGTTGATCTTCCACTATTAATCTCATACAGTTAGCTGCGCACGTGATAGTAACACAGTTATTTGCTTGGGTAATTTTAAATAAAAGTACAAAACATGCATAATAGATGTATTCATTTTTATTTTTACTTATGACATCAATATAAAAATAAATAACTAATATTAAATATTTCTGAAAATGTATTTTTTAACAGATATGAAACATTTCCTCAAAAACTGTTGAATAATTTTCCTAATTTTTTGCTTTCTTTGCCTATGTGAATATATAGGAAGGAAAGTGTTGTTTTTATGTCGATTTTTCGTAATCGAGTTTTCACCGGATATACCCCCTGAACCCAAAAAACATCTTTTTTGCGATTGGTCTATGTGTGTATGTGAACAAAATATCTCAAGAACGGAACATCGTACAAACTTGAAACTTGAAACTTAAGTTAGATACTACTACCGGACCCAACACGAACATTTTCATTAAAATCGGTCAACCGGAAGTAGTAGTTTATTCGTTTCATTTTTCACTTTTTTCTCAAAAACGACTCCTACGATTTTTTAAAAGTGGCCTCATTTACTACATTTTTTGTGCTCTACATGATAGGGTAGGCGCCATGTTTGCTGAAATTCTTGGGAAGGCTGTTTTCTCGTAAATAAATTGTTTTATTAAGATTGCGGCTTTAATATGCATTTTAGCGTAAAAATGTATTATGATAAAAGTTGTAGATTTAAAATCCAACATTTTTTTTGTATAATGCATAGTTTAGCGGTAATTAGCGATTTTCTGTTTTTTCACGAAAATTTGTAACAAAATCGACTTTTTAAGAGCCTTAGTATATTTTACGATATTTAATCACATTTATAGTAAATTAGAAGATCTAAAACTTTAATTAGAGCATTTTTCTCTACAGAACCTGGTTTAGCGTGAAAGAGTGATTTTCCATATTTTTAAACCAAACTGAGGTTGATTTTCATTTTGCGTCTTTCACTCATGATTAAATTTAGGTTATGTTCACTGAGGTTAGTTTTTTGTTTATTTCTAATGTTTTATTACTAATGTTAGGTGATATTGTTAATTATTGGCATTGGCAAGAGAAACTTGTGTGAGTCTTTCACACCAGATTTTTAACAGATATGAAACATTTTCTCAAAAACTGCGGAATAATTTTTTAAATTTTTTTACTAAATACGATGGAGCGAGACCTCATCAATTAACATAGTACTGTAATTGACTATCCATTACAGTGTTCTAACTGTTGCACTTAATGCTACACTTATCTTTTCACGTCGGAGTTCTATCACTGGACTGTGTCTCCAAAAGCTACTGAATAAATTTTTTTATAAAATATTTCAGGTAAAATTATTGTCAAAGAGAACTCAACCAATGTAAAAGAAAAAAAATCTAGTGTGAAACATTTACACGACTTTCTCTTGCCAATGCAAATAATGCCCAAAGAAACCTAACATTAGTAATAAAGCATTAGAGATAAACAAAAAACTAGCCTCAAAAAACATAACCTAATGAGTGAATGATGCAAAATGAAAACCAACCTTAGTTTGGGTTAATAATGCAGAAAATCACTCTTTTACGCTAAACTAGGCTCTGCAGAGAAATATGCTTAAAATAAAAGTCGTCTTTTCTTTTCATTTCCTTCAAATTTTATAATACATTTTCGTCGTTGAATGCATACTAAGATCGAAATCTTAAAAAATCCATTTTTTTAGGTTTTCATGAAAAAAAAAATAGAAAATCACTAATTCCCGCTTAACTAAGCGTTATACAAAGAAATGTTTACACTAAAAGTTGCAAATTTTTAAAATGCAGTTGCTCTAAAATGCATACTACGGCCGTAATCTTTAAAAAAAAATTTCTACAAGAGCCAGTGTTGCCTCGCAACAATTTCAGCAGACTTGGCGCCTACCCTATCTTGTAAAGCATTAAAAATGTAGTAAACGAGGCGATTTTTAAAAAAATTGTAGGAGCCGATTTTGTGAAAATCGCAAGAAAGTAAAAAATTACACGAATAGACTATTACTTCCGGTTGACCGATTTTAATGAAAATATTCATGTCGAGTCCGGTAGTAGTACCAAACTTAAGTTTTAAGCTTCAACTTCGTACGATGTTCCGTTCTTGTGATATTTTGTTCGTACACGCGCACACACACACACACACTATTGGCTAAAAACATGTTTTTGGGTTCAGCGGGTTTGAAAACGTGTTTTTTTGTCATCAGTCTCTCGACTGGTTTTATGGAGTTCTCCAAGCTGTTCTATCTTGTGCAAGTCGTTTCATATCTACATACCTGTAACACCCTACATCTTTTAAAATTTGCTTTATATATTCTAATCTTTGCCTCCCCCTACAATTCACTCCCTCAATATTAACCTCCATTATTGATAGACCAATACCTGGATGTCTTAAGATATGCCCCACTAGCCTATCCCTTCTTCTGGTAAGATGCTTCCGTATACTTCTTTTTTCATCCACTCGCCTAAAAACCTCTAAATTACTTATATTGTCCACTCACCTAATCTTTAACATTTTCCTATAACACCACATTTCAAAAGCTTCTATCCTCTTCTTTTCTACAGCCCCTATCACCCATGTTTCACTCCCGGTGAAAACGTGTATATCCAGTGAAAACTAAAATTCTAAAATTCGACATGAAAACAAAACCTATATATTCATATAAACAAGAGAAAGTAAAAACAATCAAAAACTGTTGTAAAAATTAAAGAGATATTGTTTCCGTAAAAGTTTTAAAGAAAATTTTCAGAATGTTAACAAGGTGTAAGATTCGAATTCTACCTTAGAAGTTTTCCACTGTGTGATAGATCTCAAAGCATGGATCTACGCACAATGCAGCTTCACAATCTGGACACCAGTTGGAAGAATCTTTCCTTTTACCATTTCTATAGCAAACTACACATCTCTTTCGTGTAACTTTTTTACCATTAGCTGCCATTCTCTTAGGGTAATGTTGTTCAGTCAATCTGAAGGGAGGAGGATGATGTCTCGGCTTAGCTGAAGATGATGATTTCTTCTTCTTCTTATTATTTCGTTCTCTTATAAAAGGTAATCGGAATGCCAGAGGATCTGTAATAATAATAATAAAAATATATTTTTATTAAATGTAAACACAGAACAAATAAAAACACAAAATTTCTAATATCAGCTTACCGTGGCATAAAAACACACATCCTCATTGAGCATGAGGTTGCTTATTGTTCTTAAATTTATTTATTAATTTTCCCATTTAGTCACAAAATCATTATTATAATATAGTGTTACATATTATACTACATTATAATATAGTGCTATATTACAATATATTATATAATATAGCTATATTATAATATAGTCTTAATATCCTTAATTATAACTTTAAAAATGTAAAACTATATTAAATCGTGATGGGAAAATTAATCGGAACAACTATGGTTTCCCATGTTTTAAGGTAGATCAAAATTTAGTGTTTTATCTTTATCTTTTACTACTACGGTAATGTATATATTAGTGTGTTAGTCTGCCCATAACAGACAGGTGGAGTGTCAAATTATTTACACTCAATCTGTTCGTTGCAGGGCTAAAATAAATAGTTCTGTTTCTTATCACATGGTCAGTCAATTAAATGACTGAACCATTTAAGAACAGAAGAGGTAGAGGTGTAAAAGACACTAATCAGAGTTATCTTCTCTGAAAGTAATGAATTTCATTGTACAGCCAGACCCTGTGGTGAATGAAGTGAAGTTGTCATTTACAGAGTGGAAAATATGTGCTTTTCAGAGGGCCCGGCATGCTGATAAGCGTACTTTTCCACTCAGTGAGGAAGGCAATGGTAAACCACCTCACTCCTCGTTTTACTTAGTAAAACCTCTAGAGGTTCAAACCAGCCTTTTGGCTGATGACCTAAACACATAGTTAGTTATTTATAATGCTTTTCACGGTTGATGAGTTCTGCTGTTCCACGCGTTTAAACCAATCAGAACGTTTTCCAGCGTTGTCAGATTGAATAAATGTATCAGCCTGACAAACATAACGCGTGCATGCGTATTGCTTGAGTCCCAGCTTCGTGTAGTTGTTGTGGAATGGAGTGAGTGCGTTGTTATAGTAGTGGGAGAATGAATGAGTGTATGAGTGAATTAGTAGTGTTTCACAGCTGCTGCTTTTGTAGTGGTAGCGTATACTAACTAGAATAAAAACATATTCTTATCATCCGGCGCATTAATTTAACAAATACTTACCGGGTTATTAACTTGGTCGGATTCATAATATTTAACTTACCAATTTATATCAAAATATGGAAATAAATAAATGTAATAAATACAAACAAATAATGTTAAATACGGAAAGTTTGAAAACGAATGTTTTGTATCAGAGTAATACAAAAATCGTTCTTCCAGCATTCGTCACTCATTCATTATACCACACCCGTACCTTTCAGCCCGCAACTACACGGAACTTGGAACCGTACAATATAACAGCCGCAGTACTTCACTCGTGCTTTGCATCTCGGACTGAACACATCGATTTATAGAGCGCGTTAAAATGCAATACTTTATTTAATACCGTGCGTTCGGAAAGTCGCTGTGCACTGGAATTGTGACTATGGATTTATGAAAATATGTATAAAGAAATGACTAAGCATTTTGGAAAAAAATTTATTCAATACCTTAATTACATTGTTAAACCGTGATTACATTGTTTATAGAAGGTGTTCGAAATGACCTCCATTGGCATCAATACAGCATTGCACTCGTTTCATTTTGTTTGCAAACACCTTTCGCAACTGAAGAACAGTGATTCCTTGAATGTATGCCGTTATTGCGGCTTTAAGTTCGTCAATCGGAGTGTGATGACGCCAATGGAGAAACAGTTAAAAATTTTCAATAAAAAATGTAGAAAATTTTATTCTGAACAAACCGGTGTAAATAAAGTACACAGAAAGCGAATAGTTTTTGAGAAAACCAGTGTCAAATGCAAAAAAATGGAGTGAAAAAAACACATTTTTTCATTTTAGTTTTTCCGGTTAATTTTACTTTGTACTCTTATGAATAAAAACTCATTTAATCAAACATCTATTCGCTTTCTGTGTACTTAATTTACACCGGTTTGTTCAGAATAAAATTTTCTACATGTTTTATTGAAAAATTTTAACTGTTTCTTGGTGAAATAACACAGTTATCCTTGCCCAAAGATGAAAAAATAAGTTTTTCACTCCATTTTTTGCATTTGACACTGGTTTTCTTAAAAACTATTTAACTTACAGATCTGGGACCTGTTTTATTCAATTTATCAGATCAAAAACCATAAGAAATGATTGAATTTGCCCCTTAATCTACCTTACCACAATTCCAGGAAGACCTCATTTCACCTGGTGAACTGAAATCCAGGCGAAACTTTCGCTAGCTGTAACTCGCTAACGAAGCGTTTTCGGACCTATGTTTATATAACATTTTTTCATTATTTTTACTAGTACAATGTGCTGTAGAAGTGGGGGGAGAACTTCATGAATCACCCTGTATGTTCAACTTACGCTGAAATTCGCGTTACTACAGAAAATCATGGAATGGCAGTTGTCGGATCAGCGCTAGTGGGTGCGGTCTGATATAGATGCTCCGGATTGCTTCAATTTCTAAAGTCCTAGGTTCGATTCCCGGTCAGGTCTGACATTTTCTCATCACTCATCTTCATCTATAATCCATCTCACCGTCTGCATTAACAGCTATTGCAAAAGTCAGAAAAACAAAAATATATAAATATAGTACAGTGTAAATGAAATTTATCACCCTACATTTGGTTGCTTTTTAAGCTTAAAAAACTTACGCGCGTTTCAGTGGTACCACCTTCTTCAGAACAATATCATTAAAATTCAGAATGGTGTTTCTATTCAGTCATTTAGATTAAAACTCAACAATTTAGATTGAAATTAAAAGAGTTTTAATCTAAATGGCTGAATGGAAACACCGTTCTGAATTTTAATAATATTGCTCTAAAGAAGGTGGTACCACCGAAACACGCGTAAGTTTATTAACGGTCTGACTTTTGATAAACGACCAACTTGGAGCACACATATCAAACGGAAACGTTTATTACTGAATTCCCGACTTAAACTTCTATATTCCCTACTTCACAAACGATCAAAATTACCAATGGCTCAAAAATTACGCATATACTGTTCTCTTTTGAAACCTATATGGACCTACGGGTCCCAAATTTACGTTTCAAGCAAACCCTCTAACTTGCAACGAATTCAAGCATTACAGTCAAAAACGGTAACGTTTTTGACTGTACGCCTTATAGCAAAAACACCTTTTTACGTTAGCAAAAAAACCATACATACAGATTTAAAAACACCTCTTGTACAAAATTCCATCGAATACCTATACAAATGCTTTCACGACAAATCACACGAACACGAGAACCCACTGGTGCGTTCACTTTCCACCTTTTATTTACCTGATAATCCCCCTAGACGCCTTAAAAGACGCTGGAGTAGAGATCTGCTTATTTGATATAGAAATTTCATTCTTGTGGAGGCACCAATGGGGGCCCTACCCCTCTCATGCCTACCATGTCATTTACATTATTAGCTATCATAATCATCACATTTGCTTGTTGTAAAATTCTACAGTTGTAAATAAATAATTAAAGAGAAATAATAAAAAAGTTTTTAAACTTAAAAGCCAACAAAGGTAAGGGCGATAAATTTAATTTATACTAATGGTTGGCAGGATGAATTTCAAAAATTTATTTGTAAATAAATATGCATAATAGGCCTATATGGAAAGAAATTTTAACAAATTAAAATTCACCAATCACAACATTCTCATTATCACAGGAATATTCATGCAATGTTAAATAAACATATATAGGGTGATTCAAAAAGAGCGCCGGTTTTGATATATCAAATTAAGAGATTTATTTTATTGAAAAACTGAAAATAAATACATCAACAAGTTCATCTTACCTTCCGATTTCATGTATGAAAAATGATGTCATGCATGTGTCCTCCTCTACTGCGCTGGCACGCATCAACTCTGTCCATGAAATTGGATTTACTGCACGACAAGTTTCGACTTCCATTTGCCCGATAACCCGTCGAATTTCCTCCTTCAAGTCATTGATGTTTCGGGGTTTATTGGCATACACCAATGACTTCAGATGACCCCAAAGATGAAAGTCACAAGGCGTCAAGTCACACGACCTTGGTGGCCATTGATGGTCGGAATTACGAGAAATGATGCGATCCTGGAACCGTTCACGGAGCAACAACATTGTTTCTCGTGCAGAAACTGAATTTTATACGGGTGATATTGGAGATCGTACCGAAGAATTCTCCGTACAGAAGAACATCTTAAAGCGAATTGTTGAGAACGGCGACGTATTGATTTTGCTGGGCTAACAGCCACACTGTCACGAACCAACGCAACGTTCTGCTCAGTTCGGCCAGAACGACGACGTCCAGAACTTTTAAGGTCAACTGTTGAACCCGTCTCAAAAAACTTTTTCATGAGCCTGCGAACTGTTGATTCATTCGGTGCTTCATTACGTCCTAGAGTACCGCGAAGTCGCCTGACAGTAGCCGCATAACTCTCTCCACTCTGGTAAAATGTTTTGACGATTAACAATCGTTGTGCAATACTAAACTTCTCCATGGTTAGACACAGACTGCGAGAGTACTACACTGCGAACAAGAGAAACTACAACTGAATTGTCAATCGGAATGTTCTCCGAAATAGAAATGAGGTCTAACAATGTTGCCAACCGATAAACAAAAATTTACCAGCCGTTTAAAAACCGGCGCTCTTTTTGAATCACCCGTTATTAGACTATTAATTTATACAATAATAAATAATTTATTGAAAAAAATTAATAAAACCACAGACAGTTACAATATAATAAAATTCCATACAACTTTACAAAAAAATACAACATAAATCTACTCTACAGTTTTTAAAAATATAATATTATTATCTATCATAAATACTATAATACTACCGTGCTTCCCAAAAAAATTGTGTATAGGGAAATTAACTGGATAATGTACTGTCTGACCTGCCCAAAACGGGCAGGTGGAGTGTTATTTTAATTGCACTCCATCTGTTTGGTCCAGGGCTAAAAAAAATAGTTCTGTTTCTTATCACATAGTCAGCCACTTATATAACTGAACTATTTAAGAACAGAAGAGGTAGAGGTGTAAAAGACACTAATCAGAGTTATCTCCTCTGAGACTAATGAATTTCACTATGCAGCCAGACCCTGTGGTGAATGAAGTGAAGGTGTCATTTGCAGGGTGGAAAGTGAGTGCTTTTCGGAGGGCCTGGCATGCTGATAAGCATACTCTTTCAACTCAGTGAGGAAGGCAATGGTAAACCACCTTACTCCTCGTTTTTACTTAGTAAAACCTCTAGAGGTTCAAACCAGCCTTTCGGCTGTTGACCTAAACAACAACAACAACAATGTACTGTCAACATTAATCTAATTATTTGGGTGTAATCTTACTTTTATTACTCCAGTCGTTTGGAAACTGAATAAAAATGAGTACAAAAGATTATAATAGCTAATTATTCAATTACAAGTATTATCTATACTAATATAACAAAGAAGAAACGTCTGTTTGTTTGTTTGTTTGTTTGTATGAGGTAATCGCAGAAACTACTGAACTGATTTTAAAAAATCTTTCACTGTTGCATAGCTTAGAGCTTCCTGATCAAAATAGGCTATTTCGCAACTTTAAGTAACTTTAATTAAGTGAGTTAACCAACTTAAACTGTGATGATGTCGCATGTTTTAGTTTATCGGGTGCATAGCACTTTCATTTTTTCTAAGTTTTCTGGATGTTGTATTTTTTGGGCTAGAAGCACGATTCAACTTTTATATTTCATAGATAAACGTGAAGAATAACATTCGATTCCAAAAATATCAAAAATTCGGAAATATTAAAAATTTTTATTTTTGTACTGTATTTCATATATTTGTTTTCATTCTACAGGTAGCGAATGAGTCACATATTTCCAATTACTCTGCGTACCGCACCCCCCCCCCCGTATTACTGTCTTTTATCTCAGACATATATCAACTGTCTCTTTCTTTTCCATCGGTATTCTTTTCTGCATTCTACTATTCTATCTGTTAAATCGCAGGGACAAACAATTAAAACGGTGGGCATCGATTTGAGACAAGAGTGCTATATATGTCGGACTTTTTAGAGCTGGCAGTGCAGAAAAACAATTTATTTTGCTGCTACAGGGAACAAAACCATAAATATTGTACATACAGAGGATTTAAAATAATTTAATGAGGCCTACATTAGCTGCTGTGAAGCGAAGCGAGCGGGGGTTGCTAGTTAGCTATAAAAAGACAAAATGTTATTGAATTTCGATATAGCGCAGTACTAAAATTAAAAAAATTTTGTCAACGTTGATGTCTGTTCAGTAGCTATGCGCGTGAAGACGACAGTTGAAAATTTACTTTTGATATTATCTTCCGAGAGATGTTAGTTCAAATCCCTCATTAAATAAAAGATTTTCTGTTAAATGATTATTGATTATCTAAATTAAATAATGAAAAACATTTGAAAATATAATTGCTATTTTTTATTAAAATATTCATTAAATTTTTTTTTCTATTTAATTTTTTCTTTTCGTATATAGTAATTGTCACGCAATTACAAAATATACCTCACTTAAAAACCAATGAAAAAGTTGCTAAAAGACTTTTTAAATCTAACTCACTACAATCCATCTCGAATAACTTATAAAAATTATAAAAAATTAACAACTGAAATACATTTTACTTTTTGATTGACGCGTAATCAGATTGGATGTATTTTAAGTTAAGAAATTTTTTTAATTTTTTTGATGAAATTATTTAGCAAAAAAATTAATTAACATTTTTTTAGTTAGTGTGGGATTAAAACTCACGACTCTCATACGATAATATCAAAAGTAAAATTTCGATTTTCGTCTTAACGTGCATAGCTACTGAACAGTCATCAACGTTGGCGAAATGTTTCTTACGTAAGTACCGCGCTTTATCGGAATTTAATAACATTTTGTCTTTTTATTAATAACTAGCAACTCCCGCTCGCTTCGTTTCACAGCAGCTAATGTAGGCTTCATTAAATTATTTTAAAACCTCTATATACAATATTTGATGGTTTTGTTCCCCTGTGGCAGCAAAATAAATTGTTTTTCTGCACTTCCAGCTCTAGAAAGTACGACATAAAAGTTGTCCATGAGTGAAGGAAGCACTCTTGTCTCAAATCGATGCCCACCGTTTTAAACGTTTGTCCCTGCGATTTAACAGAATTGAATAGAATGCATAGAAGAATACCGATGAAAAAGAAAGAGACAGTTGATATATGGCTGAGATAAGAGTTGATATATGGCAGTAAGTAGTGAGTGGGTGCGGTACGCAGAGTGACTCATTCACTCACTACCTGTCCAATGAAAACATTTGTTTTCAATATATTTATATGAAAAAATCTGGTGTGAAACACTCACACGACTTTCTCTTGCCAATGCAAATAATTAATAATAAACCTAACATTATTAATAAAATATTAGAAATAAACAAAAACTAACCTCAAAAACATAACCTTATTTTAATCATGACTAAATGACGCAACTGCCCATAACAGACAGGTGGAGTGTCAAATTTTTAACACTCAATCTGTTCGTTGCAGGGCTAAAATAAATAGTTCTGTTTCTTAACACATGGTCAGCCAATTAAATGACTGAATCATTTAAGAACAGAAGAGGTAGAGGTGTAAAAGACACTAATCAGAGTTATCTCCTCTGAAAGTAATGAATTTCATTATACAGCCAGACCCTGTGGTGAATGAAGTGAAAGTATCATTTGCAGAGTGGAAAATATGTGCTTTTCAGAGGGCCCGGCATGCTGATAAGCGTACTTTTCCACTCGGTGAGGAAGGCAATGGTAAACCACCTCACTCCTCGTTTTACTTTGTAAAACCTCTACAGGTTCAAACCAGCCTTTCGGCTGATGACCTAAACAACAACAAATGACGCAAAATGAAAATCGAACTCAATTTGGCTTTAAAAAAAACGGAAAATCACACTTTCAAGCTAAACTAGGCTCTGTAGAGAAAAATTCTCTAAATAAAAGTTGTAGATCTCTTAATTTTCTATAAATTTTATTATATACACTTTCGTCGTAAAATGCATACTAAAGCCGAAATGTTAAAAAAATCGATTTTTCTCACGTTTTCGTGAGAAAAAAACAGAAAATCGCAAATTACCGCTAAACTAAGCGTTATACAAAAAAATGTTTGAAATAAAAGTTGTAGGATTTTTAATTCTCTACAACTTTTATTATATACGTTTTTGCGCTAAAATGCATAATTAAGCCGTAATCTTAAAAAAACTTTGTTTTTACGTGAAAACAGCCTCACCCAGAATTTCAGCAAACATGACGCCCTATCTTAAGCCCTATCTTGTAGAGAATAAAAAATTGAGTAAATAAGGCGATTTTTAAAAAAAATCGTAGGACCAGTTTTTGAGAAAATCGAAAAAAAGTGAAAAATTACACGAATAAACTACTACTTCCGTTTGACCGATTTTGATGAAAATGTTCGTGTCGGGTCCGGTAGTGGTATGTAACTTAAGTTTCAAGTTTCAAGTTCGTACGATGTTCCGTTCTTGAGATATTTTGTATACACACACACACACACAGACCAATCGCTAAAAACATGTTTTTTGGGTTCAGGGGGTTTGAAAACGTATAGATCCGGTGAAAACTCGGTTTCGAAAAATCGACATGAAAACAATACTTTCCTTCCTATATATTCATATAGGCAAGAGAAAGTAAAAATACAGTACAAAAATAAAAATTTTGAATACTTCCGAATTTTTAATGTTTTTGGAATCGAATGTTATTCTTCACGTTTTTCTATGAAATATAAAAATTAAATCGTGCTTTTAGCCCAAAAAATACACCATCCAGTGGACTTAGAAAAAAAGGTGTTATGCACCCGATAAACTAAAACATACGACATCGTCACAGTTTAAGTTGCTTAACTCACTTAATTAAAGTTACTTAAAGTTGCGAAATAGCCTATATTGATCAGGAAGCTCTAAGCTATGCAAAAATGAAAGATTTTTAAAATCAGTTTAGTAGTTTCTTCCTTATTAAATTAGTATAGATAATAAAATTATTAGATATTAAAATCTTTTGTAGACTCATTTTTATTCTGTTTCCAGACGACTGGAGTATAAAAATAAGATTACACACTCTTGTAATTTGATTAATGTTGACAATACATTCATTGTTAAATGGTAATTTCCTCATACCACAAATTTGTTGGGAAGCACGGTATAAAAATTTTAATTCAAACATTTTGTAATTAAGTAAAACAAATACATAATTTTAATTATGTAATAAAATTTTTAATTTAAAACAACTTTTTTTGTTATAATACTCTTTGAGTTAAAAAAATATATTAAGGCACTTTTCTTGTATTATCATGTATATACTGGATGTCCCAAAAGCACGAGTACGCAAAATATTTCTAATGTACGGGAAATTTCAAGATATATGCAAATGTGAACCTCACTCGAGTACAAAATACTATTTTATGAAAAATCAAACAAATTTGTCCGCCATCTTGAATGTATTTTATTTTTTTTAATGGGATGCTGGTCACGCGACATATGATTTCAATGAGAAATTTCAAGACAATTTGAATAGCGAAAACCATATATCGATATCTCAAACGATTTCATTATCACATGACATTCAATAAGGTGTTGCTAAAATGTACCAACGCACCGGGTTGGTCTAGAGGTAAAGTCGTCGCCAAAATCAGCTGTCCCTGGTTCCTCAGCTGCGAAGGTTCCTGGTTCAAATCCTAGTAAAGGTAGGTACTTTTATACGGATTTGAATGCTAGACAGGGGTTACCGGTGTACTTTGATGGTTGGGGTTCAATTAACCATACTCTCTCAAGAAATGGTCGACCTGAGTCTGTACAAAACTACACCTCATTTACACGTCATACACATCATCCTCATCTCATTGGGTCATGGGGTTGCTTATTGTTCTCAATTGAACAGATTGCAACGTACACAAATTAGGATTACCAAAAAAAAAATGTAAATAAAGATGAATATATTCCAAACCGTATGAGATGTCTGTGTGTGGTTTATGCCATTCAAACTATCTTGAAATTTCTTATTGAAATCATACGTCACATACCCATCTTGCCATTTAAAAAAATAAAGTTACATTCAAGATGGCGGACAAAATTTTTTGATTTTCATAAAATGGTAAGTTGTATTCGAGTGAAGTTCACATATATCTTGAAATTTAATAATACAGTAGAATCTCGAAAATCCGGCCGTGCAGTAGTCCGGCACCTCCAGTTATCCGGCCCTTAAAATATTAGGCCTAAAAGTATGAAACCTCACAGAACAGATTTTGGTAAAAGATTTAAATTGAATTAGGAAAATCAACTCGACCTAATTACGGCGTATTTAATATAACATATATGTTTAGGATTTGATTACAGAAATGAATAAGCAGACCTTAATTATTGTTAAATGGAATAATTTTTGGCCTTTTATCCAAAACCCAGAACTGGGTCATACTCTATACTTCATGCTGAATTAACAACGAAACGTAATTCTCAGAACACGAGCACCCCCATATCGCACTAGGCGATGTCAAGAGCCGATAATTATGTTTAGTACAATGACTACAGAAATACTCAGCAAACCTTTTTTAATCAGTTAATTTAATTTAAAATCACATAGAAATCAATGCATATTCATTTTTGCTTAAATTTATAATTTATACTTCCAAAATTCCAACATCCAGTAATCCGGCATTTTCAGTAATCCGTCCCCTCTCGGTCCCGAACAGGTCGGACTACTGAGATTCTACTGTAATATTTATTTATTCCACTTCATACGAATTCAAAATTATATCTTATCTACAAGGAATAAATAACCACCAAATCAAGTAATAGGTGCTTATAATTTCCCTTACATTCGAAATATTTTGCCGACTAGGACTTCGGGACACCAAGTATATGAAGCATTACTTTTTTTAAAGCTCTTTAGAAAGAAAAATTTCTAAAATTTTCTTATCTTTGGTAAAGTCAATTGATTTAGTTGAAAATACAACTATACAATAAATATTCTGGATTGATTTCCTACTTAAGTCTGAAATTTATTACAATTTATATTTCACAATTTTATTATTACTTTAGCACCGTCTATTATTGTAAACACAGAAGGACGAACATCACCACAGTCCTAAACATTTTTCATAAATATTAAGAAATATTGTTTTTTTGTTATTTAAACATAATACATTTTAACCCTTTGCAAGCTATTGACATATATTCGCAAGTACAGAAATGCATATTAAAGCCGCGACCTAAAAGAGCACAGGTCCCCAAGAAATTCAGCAAACTTGGCGCTTAATCCCACCTTGAAGACCAACGGTTCTCAAACTTTTCTGGGATTTGAAAACAAAAATAGTGTCGTCCGATTCCTCATAAGAGTAAATACAGAAATCATTGGATTTGAAGTTCCGGTTTCGACCGGAAGTCACGAAATTAAAGGCTGAATTTGAAAACAAAAATAGTGTCATCCGATTCCTCTTAAAGAGTAAATACAGAAATCATTGGATTTGAAGTTCCGGTTTCGACCGGAAGTCACGAAATTTAAGTCGGAATTTGAAAACAAAAATAGTGTCATTCGATTCCTGTTAAAGAGTAAATACAGAAATCATTGGATTTGAAGTTCCGGTTTGACCGGAAGTCACGAAATTAAAGTCGGAATTTGAAAACAAAAATAGGGTCATTCGATTCCCCTCTTATGTTTTACCGTAACTCAAAATCAAAGGTAAGCCTTTTTAACAATTCCCTGGCCATTAGACGCGCCGTCACATGAAACGGATTTTTATAACCAGGTTACTAGCAGAATAGCTTGCAAAGGGTTAAAATACTTTCAAAGTAATACAACTAAAATTGTTAATAAACTAATCAAATAAATTTTTATGCTCTTACAACCGTACTATTTGTACCATATAAAAATCAACTATCTAAATACAATATAATACTTATATCAATTAATAGCTAATTTGGAAGCACAATCATAAATAATTATTACTACTGTATTATAAATATCTACCCTTCTTTTTTAAACTATAACTCCCTCTCCCACCTCTAAAAACCTTTCAGGTTGTAAATAAACATTCAAAAATATTATTAACATTACATGTTCAAATAAAAATAACTAAATATTATATATTATAATATATTTTAAATACAATAGCTAAATTCTATTAAGATTTAACATTATTATTTTATTTCAGTAATTCAAAAATGTACATAAGTCTATGTATTGTGCGGTTCCAAGCTCCGTGTAATTGCGGGGTGAAGGGTAAGGGTGAGGTATAATGAATGAGTGACGCATGCTGGGAGAACGATTGTTCTATTACTCTGATACAAAACATTCGTTTTCAAATTTTCTGTATTTAACATATTTGTTTGTATTTACTAAATTTATTTATTTAAATATTTTGATATAAATTGATAAGTTAAATATTATGAATCCGACCAAGTTAATAACCCGGTAAGTATTTATTAAATTAATGCGCCGGATGATAAGAATATTTTTTTAGTCTAGTTAGTACACGCTACCACTACAAACGTATCAGCTGTGAAACACTACTAACCTCATTCATTCTCCCAGTACTATATCAACACACTGCATTCCACAACAACTACACCGAGCTGGGACTCGAGCAATATTTGTAACTTATTTATCTGGATTACTTATTGAGATCTGTAACAAGAAATTCCTAATATATTGTAAGAAAATTATGTATAATAAATAAATATTTTGTGCCAATACTGATATGTATATGGAAATACATGGATAGGTAAGTTAAATGCACGCAACAGAAATAGTGTAATTAGGGAACGATTTAAAATAGACAGCCTGGAAAAAAGGATGCTGTACTTAAGAGATGTGACCGGGAGGGCAAAAGAAACGAGATAAGCGTACTATTAGCGAATGCTAAGAAAATCGGGTGCAATCAAAAACCAAATGTTGTTCATTTGGTGATACACCAACAGAAAAAATTGATTGTTATTCTACCTATGCCTGCCGCATTGGCGTAGTTGGTAACGTGCTCGTCTGTCATCATGCGGTCTTGGGTTCGAATCCCATTCAGGCATGGCATATTTTCATACATTACAAAAAATCATTTCATCCTTCACCGTCTGCATTAGCAGTAATTGCAGAACAGTCGGACGTTAAACCAAAAAAAAACTTTCCCTATTGTCTTTCCCACTATTCTTCCATTTCTATTTCCATTCCACTTTACTTTTTTCCATTTCTCATTTCATTTTTTTATTTTTCTACTATTCTTTCTATTGTCTTTTCCTGTTTTGTTTATAATCTCTTGGATCGTCTTCTAAACGTCTATCAATTTTGGACTAAGATATAATTATTTAAAATTCAATTGTAAAAAAATACGGCCATTTTTACGGTGTAGAGTTGCTTCATGCATTAGTCTACTAAGCGTAAGGTCCTGGATAGGATTCCCGGTTAGGATCTGAAAATAATGATATATCAGAACCTATCGTATTCACTTAAGAGACCACGCTGTTGATACAACTTAAAATTAACTATAATTTTTTAAAAATATATAAATTTAAATTTGTATGTTATGCTGATTTTTTTAACAGTAAAATCCAGGATGGTTCATCCCTGTATCTGTCAGTGGATCTCTTAAACAGCTGAGCGACTGACTTGGACCGCGGGCACAACCTTAAAATAAATCGTTTTTAAAATCGATTGAAATGATACTAGACAGTTTAGAAATCCAAAGAAATAATGTTACAGTGCATTGTTTTTTATTGGTGGCAATTTTTAAAATTTTCATCTATCATGTTTCCGTCCGTCATACCCAGATATCAGAAATTACAAGATACAGTAATAAACAGTTTCCGGATTCGAAATCTACACAAAAAAATAGTGGACCTAGATTGGGTTTGAAGTTCCGGTTTCGACCCGAAGTCAAGAAATCAAACTCAGAAATTACAATAGATATCAACAAACGGTTTTCGGATTCGTAATCTACACAAAAAGTTAGTGGACCTGGCTTGGGTTTCAAGTTCCGAGTTTTGACCGAAAGTGGCCCAAAACCGGAAGTCAAGAAATCAGTCAAAAAGTACATGAGATATCGACAAACGATTTTCGGATTCGTAATCTACACAAAAAGTTTAATGGTCTGGATTGGGTTTCAAGTTTGGTTTTGACCGAAAGTGGTCCAAAACCGGAAGTCAAGAATTGTCAGAAAACTACAAGAGATATCAACAAACGGTTTCCGGATTCGTAATCTACACAAAAATTTGGTGCACCTGGCTTGGGTTTTAAGTTCCGGTTTTGACCGAAAGTGGCCCAAAACCGGAAGTCAAGAAATCAAAATTGAAATATGGAAACAAAAATAGTGTCATTCGATTCGCTTAAAGAGTAGATACAGAAATAACTAATTATTTTTGCTATAAATCAAAGGTAAGTCTTTTTAAAAATTGCCACCAGCCATGAAAGGGATTTTATTATATTAATAAATAAATTAAATAATTTTCTATTACAACACAATATTTAAACAACCTACAACAAAATAATATTGCCATGTAAATACACTTTGTTTAAACCAGCTAAACTATAGCCTACGAGTATTCTTTGATAAAATATTTGGTTTTCATTTTATACTAACATTGTTTTTCAATAAACTCTGTATTCACAAGTTATACTATTTTTCAGAGTTGATGAGCTCTGAACGTACACATATCCCCCTACCCACTTCATAGCTAGCCAATCACTTGCCAGCAACATTGCCAATACTTGCTCTCGTAACTCTGTTATTTATTTCGTAAGCCATTTGTTTTGGTCTTTCAATTACAATTTATAACATATGAACATACAACCAGTTAATTATATTACAAAGTATTGTATGTTAACGCGCTCTATAATCGATGTGTTCAGTACGAGATGCAAGCAGCTCTTATACGCATGCGCGCGTAATGTTTGTCAGGTTGATACATTTGTACAATCTGACAATGCTGGCAAACGTTCTGATTGGTATAAACAAGTGGAACAGCAGAGCTCATCAACCGTGAAAAAAATTTTAGTTTGTTACATAATACATATATTAATTACCAATTAATATCCTGTTCAAATAATATTATAAAATCATGCACTCACCATTTTTATTACATTATTTTAAATTTTATTACTTAACACAATATTAAAGCTTAAGTTATGAAAATTGTACATTTCTATTTAAAAAAAAAAAATATGAAATCTGAAGTAATATAAAATATAGTTGAAACAGGTGAGTGAAAATATTAAAGCAGCCTAGTTTTATTACATTTTATGTAGTAGTATTCTTTGTAATTATTTTACAAAACATAAAATTTATACATACAAAATTAAACGTCAACTGCGATAAAATAACAACAAAATTTTTTAACCTTAAAATTAAATCCTATTATTTTAATAATAGAAATACATGAAGGCACTTAGTTTTGTATAATAATTCAGAAAGTATACTCTGATGGGATACTAAGAAAATAAATAAATTACCAAGTCGACCCATGTGAATACATTCGAACAATCAATCTTGAGTGACATTCCTAGAAACGATTTTTTGCTGAGATAGGTTTGTATTATCCCAAAATGTTCATATTTTTCTTGTCAGTTAATAGATTTTAAAATTTAAACTTTACGGTCACAACAAAAATTAAGTGAAAGCAAAAAAAAGGAACAGTCCCGGTACAGTGGCTGCTCTTCCTTTAAAAATAGGTAAACAGACGCAAAAATCTGTTGTGAAACACTCACACAACTTTCTCATGCCAATGCAAATAATTAACCATAAACCTAACATTATTATTAAAATATTAGAAATAAACAAAAACTAACCTCAAAAACATAACCTTATTTTACTCATGAGTGAAAGACGCAAAATGAAAATCGACCTCAGTTTGGCTTAAAAATACGGAAAATCACGCTTTCACGCTAAACTAGGCTCTGTGGAGAAAAATGCTCTAAACAAAAGTTGTAGATTTTTTAATTTTCTATAAATGCAATTATATACACTTTTGTCGTAAAATGCATACTAAAACCGAAATGTTAAAAAATCGATTTTTCTCACGTTTTCGTGAGAAAAAAACAGAAAATCGCAAATTACCGCTAAACTAAGCGTTATACAAAAAAATGTTTGAAATAAAAGTTGTAGAATTTTACATTCTCTACAACTTTTATTATATAATGTTTTGCGCTAAAATGCATATTAAAGCCGCAATCTTAAAAAGAAAATGTTTTTACGTAAAAACAGCCTCAAGCAGAATTTCAGCAAACATGGCGCCTACCCTATATTGTAGAGCATAAAAAATGTAGTAAACCAGTTGATTTTAAAAAAAATCGTAGGACTAGTTTTTGAGAAAATCGCAAAAAAGTGAAAAATTATACGAATAAACTACTACTTCCGGTTGACCGATTTTGATAAAAATGTTCGTGTCGGGTCCGGTAGTGATATGTAACTTAAGTTTCAAGTTTCAAGTTCGTACGATGTTCCGTTTTTGAGATATTCTGTTCACACACACGCACGCACGCGCACGCGCGCGCGCGCACGCACGCGCGCACGTTCTCTCTCTCTCACACACACACACACACACACACACACAGACCAATCGCTAAAAACATGTTTTTTGGGTTCAGGGGGTCTGAAAACGTATAGATCCGGTGAAAACTCGATTTCGAAAAATCGACATGAAAACAATACTTTCCTTCCTATGTATTCATATAGGCAAGAGAAAGTAAAAAACCGAGAAAAACCAGTAGATTACGTAATATACATCCTACAGAACCGTAAAGCAGATGTACACAGACTAAGGATTGGAAGTGAGTAAAAGGATGCGTAATAAAGTTTCACTCTACCAACGCCTTCAGTCAAAACAACCGGTGACAGACTGGATATTTTATATAATAGGCCTACTCTATGAATTCTTTCTACTGGTACTGTAATATTATTTATTTAGTATATGTTTCAATTAGTACATATCAAGTTTCATCTGATAAACAAAGAATATTTTTTGTAACTCGAATGGATCGCGCTAAGTTCAATCACAATTTTAATAGATTTATGTTTTGACGTGTTACACGGTTTCATGGGATCGAGTATAATAATAAGTATCCGCGAAACTGTTGTTGTATAGGTCAACAGCCGAAAGGCTGGTTTCAACCTCTAGAGGTTTTACTAAGTAAAATTAGGAGAGAGGTGGTTAACTATTGCCTTCCTCACTGAGTTAAAAGGTAACCAGGGGGATGCGTGTTGCTCGCTCTCTTGTCAGGGAAGCCCCTTGACACACAAGGCGCCCATCATCAAGAACATTAAGAATAAAATGTAGTCCTAACAGCCTAGAAAAGAGGTCAGAAGTGAAAATACAATTAAAAGTTAAAATATAGTTGGGACCTGTCGCCATAATATATTTGTACTCAGCAAGTGCTCGACACCATTAATTTGTTGCCGGCTGGGAAAAAAAAATTTAGTGAACGGCACCAGAGAATCAGACCTGTTTCAAGATAGTAATTTTATTAAACTACAAAACGACGGTAGAATGAAACTACCTCGTCAAGGAACTCCAATACCGGAGAGCTATGTACCTCACGGTACAAGCTCTCACGTACCGTGAGGGGCCAATTTTCCCCTTAGTCTTGAAGCTCCAGGGTCAGTCGCTTCTTGCCCCCTCCCAAGAGCGGGGCACGCGTATTTATCTATTTCACTCCTGCCGACCACGCCCATTCCGGAGGAATTTAAGCAGGTTAGTGGCTTAAGAATGCTACCCAGCAGGTGAACCCACAAACCCTGAGAGGCCAACCCAAATGAGTGGGTGCGGTCACGTCCGCAGAGCGCCCCACTCCCTTCAGTACTCGTGTAAACGTTGGACGAGTCACCGTCGAGCTCGTTACGCAGCTAATGCTTTGCACGTGGCTCTACCACACATGGATGTTCTGCGCACAACCGTGTACTACGAATAGCACACGGAGGTGCTACAGCCAGCGCCCATTACCTCGAAAGCAGGTAAGGATAGGGTAGTTAAACCGCAGTTATATGAGCACGCTTTGAGTGGTCTGGGGCGTGCCCCCCCCCCCCAGAGCGGGGCAGTCGTACAACAGATAGTCTCGTGTCTGTACCGCCCCACAGACGCACGAATCATCATCCAGCAGACGGAACCTTTTTAAATAATCCGCGACCTCACCATGACCAACGAGGATCTGATTTGCTGTAGTAAAAAAAAATCGAGTCTTTTTGTCTTCCAATCTTGATATAGCAATTTTCAAACAACATTAAAAATATAGGACTGTTATAGGTCAACGCAGAATAAAATTAGCTAAATTTTGATGTAAAGTGTGTTGAAATCCGACTCATCGTTTTAGAGATGCAACGGTAAGCCCTAATTATGAAACCGATAGTAGTGGTCCCAAAGTCCAGCCTTTCTTAGTTTGCTCCTACTGTCAACAAATAATGACGTCACTGAGCATGCGCATTATATAAAAATGTGTACACGCTGATTAAAAAGTCAAAAGTATATCAAAAGTAACAACAAAATACTTTCAAAAGTATTTAAATACAAAATACTTTTAAAAGTATTTTTATAAATGAAATTGCTAGGCCTACATCATATCATGACTGATGTTTTAAGTACTTTAAGTTCTTATAATTTAAAACATAGTTAACTTAATAGGAATACGACATCCATAAAGTCACGGACTATAGCGTGCACCCTGTAGTAGCTGGCTTTGGTTTGTTGACAGTAGGAGCAAACTAACAACGGCTGAACTGTAGATATGAAGAGGTCGAGAATCACTGCTCTGAAGATCGAGTGTTAGAGCCTTGATGGCAGGAGTTTTGAAATAAACCCAAAATATATTGGATAAAACGAGTTAAGCGGTAAGCCGACTTGTAACTGTAGGACATCAACCCACTATGCACGACACAAGGCAGATTAATGTAAACTGAAGCATAAACGACTTATTCCGGAGGACCTAGTTTCATTTAATGGCGCCAGAAACCAACGGCGGAACGACTGAATAAGCAAGATAAAACGATGGAAAATACACTGAGGGAGACAAAGGTAAAACGATAAGTAGCTGCTGGAACAGCAGGACATCACTGGTCAACTCAAACACAAAATTAGAAAGCGTACAACAAAATAGACTAATTCGCTTACCTGTTGAATGGCCTGAAGTGTAGAAAAGGCGTCCACGCGACACGTGTCCGGGGTTCGATTCACACTGTAACTTTAATGTTTGATACGAAAACAAGAACAATTGTAAATGATTATAAATTACACACATGAGTAAAATCACACTTGAAATGATGTATGGTACATCAGAAACGAACGAAGCATAACGACAATTGCAGAAGCGACGCCATAGGATGGCCGGCGCAGCGGAGGCACGAACAGTCTACATGCCGCAGAATCCAACCAGTGAGTGTGTTGACCGGGAAGAAGGAATGTGAGTAGAGGGAGAATGATTACGTCATGAACTGAGATCACCATCGGAAATCAAGACAAGTATACAGGCAGAGGCGGGAACAAGGTTATTAATACAAAATCAGTGTATTTAACGACGATAATAAAAGCGGGGAAATACGAATCACTTAACGGGGGTGCGATTGGCCTTAACATACCGCCCGCCTAAATCGATGAAAGCGATTTACAGAAACAAAACTAGCAGAGAAGATCGAGGAACGAAGCCGCCCGCCCTGAAACAACCAGGGAGCGGTAAACGCAGGAAGAAGACGAAGAATGAAGCCGCCCGCCCTGAAGCAACAGGGAGCGGAAAACGTAGCAAACGAAGAGTACGAAGCAAAGAAGACGACGAAGAAGAATCGAATGAAGAGAAGAACGGAGCATCTTGAGGTGGCGTGACAAACGCACGGGTTTGCCCGGCCATCGACGTACGGAACATCTTCCACGGCTTGCGCGGAAGCCAACGAGTAACGGAACGATCTTGAGGTGATTGCCAACAAGGGTTGACAACCAGAAGCGACGCAGAAGAAGAATCGAAGAGAGAAGACGGCGAACGAAGAAAACAAACGAAGAACGAAAATGAACGAAGAACAAAACGAATGGAGATGAGTTGAGCGTGAAACGAAGTGAGAACGGCGGAGAAGTTAGTTGCCCAAAGGCAGAGCTAACTGATAAGCGGGTTGCGAAGCGAATTGACGAGTAGGCGAACAATGTTGGCGAGAATCGAGAGTTGCGGTACGGCGAACTTCACTAACCAGTTGTGAGTGAATCCGTGATTGAGGTTGAGACGACGAGCGAGAGTTGCGAAGATCACACCAAGCATTGAACGAGCGAAGAGAGTTGAGATTACAATTATTCACCGGTTGTGAATAATGTGTACGACGATTGGGGCCCCGCCCGCCAAGAGGGGCTAAAGGCGTGCGAAGAGAGCTAGCAGAACATGAAACGACTGAGGAGGGCCGGTTGCCCTTTGGCGAAGCGATTTGCAGCGGTTGATCGAGAGTGTTTGCGAGAGACGACGAGAAGCGATGATTTGAGATGAGTTGGTTAGCCGTAGAATCGACTGAGGCGAACGTAGTAGGTTTTATTGGCGAATTAGCGATGATGCAGCGAGATGCGAAGCGGTTTGGCGAAGAATTGACTGAAGACGACTCGGTGGAGGCCTTCAGTACAGACTTGAATCGAGGCGTTGACTTGAAGCGAGGCGCAGAGTTGAAGCGACGAATTGGCGTAGTACCAGCAGCAAGATCGGTCGAGATACTGGCGGAGTCAGTAGACGAAGCGAGACGAGGATCAACAGCGATGATCTCGGAAGAAGCGGTGAAATGGTTTGAAGGTGAAGAGACAGAAGTATGGTGAAGACGATTAGTTGAAGCAGAAGGGCGATTAGTTGAAACAGCGGCGTGATTCGAATTATTGTTGAATACAGGCGAAGCGAGTAGGCAGCTAGGCGGCTGGACGATAGAAGCGATAGATTCACTGATTACAGGGTTTGAGGTGACATCGAGGTTGATTGATGACTTAGCAGGAACGATAGTTTGTTGGTCAGCGACGATAATTTGAAGCGAAGATGAATTTTTATTTGACGAGTGATTTTGAACAGCAGGCGATGTGAGATTAACATCAGTAGCAGGCGACGAGACTTGAGCGTTGTTAGCGAAAACAGATGTTAAGAGCGAATCGTTACTTGAAGCAGAACTAAGTGGTTGTAGTTCGGGCAATTTTCCGAATACTACATAACCAAATACGGTTGATAAAGCGGATGGAGTACCTTTAATTAAAGGCGTTTTACTAAAATCGAGAATTTCTGAAAAACAATCAGCGCCAAGCAGTAAATCTACTGAATTGGGGCTGCGGAAGCGAAAATCAGCTAGCAGATGTTGTGAAAACTGTTCACCGACTGACTTATGAATTCGAGAAGCAGGTAGGCGGTCTGATATTTTGTTAATAACAGTAGCCTGAAGCGGAAGGCGAAAGTTAGAATTTTGCGGCGACAGAATTGTAAAATTTGTAATACCTTTAACTGAGGTGACTTCGGCTGAAATGCCTTGCAGGCGTTTAGAAGTAGGAACGATGTCGAGTTGCAGTGAACGAGCGGCGTTGTATGTTAAGATGCTGGACTGAGATCCATTGTCGATCACAGCGCGAAGCGGAACGATTTTGCCGGATGAATCGACAGCATGAACGATAGCAGTACCTAGCAGCGCAGTTTGGCCGTTAAGTCGACATGAAAGTGAATAATCGGCAGGTTGGTTAATAATAATAGACGAGGACGACGAGTTTGAAGTAACTACCGGCTTATCAGCACAGCAGGTAGTACAAGAATTAATTGGCGGAGTTGCGATAGTATTAGCTTGAATCGGCGGCGAAGAATTTACAAGTAGGCATCCAGTAGCCGGTGAATCGGTGTCCGGATGTACGGCAGGATGATACGGACTAGCAGTTGGCGAATTATGCGAATTAACAACAGAAGCGGTGGACGAATTAGATTTTTGAGGGCTGCGATCAATATGCAGCAACGTATTGTGCGATTTTGACTGGCAGATACGACAATGTTTATTTGAGCTACAATTGCGGCGATCGTGTCGCCCGAAGCAGGCAAAACAAAGTTTAAGGCGAGAAATAATTTTGTAGCGATTATCTACATTTTGTGCAAGAAATTCACTACAGTTGTGAATTGAATGAAAGTGAGATTCGCACGACAAACATTTGAGTGAATTTGATTTGACGAAAAACGAAGGTATATTGTGAGAAACAGAAGACGGTGAAACAGAATTACGATTAATTTGTACAGAATTGGAATCAGCTGTGACCGGATGATAAGAGTCCGGTTGTTCGAGATTTGAATCGCCGGATTGCGAAGAACTGACATTATCGGTTGACGGTGAAGAATTTAATAGTTCGAAAGCATGCATTTTAGCGGTAACGAATGACATTAAGGCCTCGTATGTAGGCACGGTTGAATTAGGATTTGAATCCTCGAACGCTTGCTTTGTTACAGGATCCAAATTAGAATAGGCTATCTCAAAAAGTAAATATTCAAGTAAATTTATATTTAGCAGACGTAAGGCTCCGATTGATGATTCGTGGATATTAAGAAAACCTTTTAACGATTGATAGGACGGAGTGTCAGATTTAACAAAATTGAATATCTGATTTAAGTGAACATTTGCTATGCGCCTTGAGTTGGAGTAGCGCTCAACAATTAAATTGTACGCTAACGTATAATTTTCAAGCGAGAGAGGCAGGTGTTCTATTAGACGCAGTGGTTCACCGACTAATGAGCACCTCAAATAATGAAGTTTTTGAACAAATGATAACTCAGAATTATTGTGAATTAAATCATTGAACAAGCTGATGAAATTCTGGAATTTCGCAACATCTCCATCAAATGAAGGTAGGCGAATTCGAGGTAATTGTATTAATTGCGAATTAGAAGACTTGACTTGATTTGGTAAAACGATTGTATTGTCCAGAGATTCAATTAATTTCTGGGCACGATCAATTAACTGGAAATAATGAGTTTCGAAAGCAGTGCGTTCTGATTCGAAATCTGCTTCGGGTTGAAGTAATTCGATGTTCGTTTGTATCTGTTCAAAGTCACACCAGAGATCTAAGAATTTGTCAAGTCGTAATTTGACTTGGTTAACTTCAACGTCAGATTGAAGAAAATTATTAAAACGAGAAAGATGATTATTAACAACGTTGCGTTTTTTGATTAAAGATTGTAAATCGTCCATGTTGAAAATAATGAACGAAGACAGCGATCGAAAAACAAATAATAGAATGTAAACAAAACACAGCTGTTTATTGAATCTAGGTTAGTTGCAACTAAGATGTATACGTTGCAGACGACGCAAGTGAAGTGATTCTCTCAGCGCTAGCAGTAACGACGGGCAGCACGAGAGAGAGCGAATGAGAGAGAGGGCACGCATGCGCTGTAAGCTGCGTGAACCAGTTAACAAGAACGAAGGAAAAAATGGCGACTCTAGCCAAATTCTGGCCGTGTCGAAAGATATAGCACTGAACCGATCTACACTGACGTCAACATAGCGTTGGTTGCAACTTGTATTGAATGAAAGCGTCACACCACTGATAATGCGTTGCATTTGTTATGCAACTTAACCCCGTATTTTTTAACTGAATAAATGAAATTGTTTTTAATATTAATATTTTTATTAATGTTTTTATTAATATATTGAACACATGTAAGACACGAAACACAATAAATGACACGATGAATGTAATGTAACACCATGTAACAACGAATTAAACAAAATACTGAAATTGTTGACGATTGAAAAATTAAGACAATAGACTGTATTTCCAAATATGCACTGATAAATATCCTGCCCGGAACGGACCAAATGTTAGAGCCTTGATGGCAGGAGTTTTGAAATAAACCCAAAATATATTGGATAAAACGAGTTAAGCGGTAAGCCGACTTGTAACTGTAGGACATCAACCCACTATGCACGACACAAGGCAGATTAATGTAAACTGAAGCATAAACGACTTATTCCGGAGGACCTAGTTTCATTTAATGGCGCCAGAAACCAACGGCGGAACGACTGAATAAGCAAGATAAAACGATGGAAAATACACTGAGGGAGACAAAGGTAAAACGATAAGTAGCTGCTGGAACAGCAGGACATCACTGGTCAACTCAAACACAAAATTAGAAAGCGTACAACAAAATAGACTAATTCGCTTACCTGTTGAATGGCCTGAAGTGTAGAAAAGGCGTCCACGCGACACGTGTCCGGGGTTCGATTCACACTGTAACTTTAATGTTTGATACGAAAACAAGAACAATTGTAAATGATTATAAATTACACACATGAGTAAAATCACACTTGAAATGATGTATGGTACATCAGAAACGAACGAAGCATAACGACAATTGCAGAAGCGACGCCATAGGATGGCCGGCGCAGCGGAGGCACGAACAGTCTACATGCCGCAGAATCCAACCAGTGAGTGTGTTGACCGGGAAGAAGGAATGTGAGTAGAGGGAGAATGATTACGTCATGAACTGAGATCACCATCGGAAATCAAGACAAGTATACAGGCAGAGGCGGGAACAAGGTTATTAATACAAAATCAGTGTATTTAACGACGATAATAAAAGCGGGGAAATACGAATCACTTAACGGGGGTGCGATTGGCCTTAACATCGAGTCTCCTTAATTTTAAACAATATTTTCTTAATACCCCAACAGAAATTAATTTCTACACACCCTTTATGCATATTATTAGTATTATTATTATTTCTAAAATATTATTACATTTAACTATTAATACAATCATAACCAAAAAATATAAAAAATTTCAACAATTATTGATACATAGACTAAATAAAACATAAATTTTATATTATAAAAGATCTCTAGAAAATTTAACAATGAAGTACATTAGTGTAATTATTTTGTTTGTTTTATTTAATTACAGCAATAAATAAATAAAAATATAAATACAAAATTGGTATTATAAAGCTTTCAGTTTGCCAACATAATCCAATAATTAAAATACTTTTTGTTTGTAATTAAAATTGAATTACGTACTTTGAATTTTATATATCACAGTCAGTTTGTATTAAAAAAAAATTGGTGTGAAACTCACACGAAGTTCTCTTTCCAATATAAATAATGAACATTATAACCTATGTTTGTTGAATTATTAGTAAACAATGTAAAATTTCTCATCATGCGGTCTTGGGTTCGAATCCCATTCAGGCACGGCATATTTTCATACGTTACAAAAAATCATTTCATCCTTCAACGTCTGCATTAGCAGTAATAACTGCAATTGCAGAACAGTCGGACGTTAAAAAAAAAATAACCTATTTTTAATCATGAGTGAATGACGCTAAATGAAAATCAACCTCTGTTCGACTTACAAGAACGGGAAAACACTAATTGAGGCTAAACTTTGTTTTGTAAAAAAACGTTTGAAATAAAAGATGTAAATTTTTTTATTTCCTATAACTTTTATTAAACACTTTTGCCGTGAAATGAATATTAATATGTACAACCGTTCTCGTATGTATATTTAATATGAAAAATCTGTTATTTTGCCAAAATACGAAATTTTCACTTTAGGATTCTTTAAACATATGTAATTCCTTTTGTTAACTGAATTAGAATAAATAATACTAAAAAAGATCATAAATACTGTTAATAAAATATCAGATTATGTTAGCAATTTATAATAAAATATTATTTATTTTATTAATTATATTTAATAATTATCTTAGAAATTTTATTACACTTAATAGATCACAGATAGGTTTTCATACAGAGTGGAACACAAGTCATTTGATATAAATAATCTTTTTTTATCATTAATTTGTCAGTAGGTTAAAACATTTTGATTTTAGACAATTTGTTGTGCGGAAACCCACATTGATCCAGTAGTGGTGATATTACTGAGAAGAGTAGTTCTGTTGATGGTATAATTAACTGTAATTATTATATAATTATATAATATAATATAGTTAACTAATATAATGTAATTAACTGTAATTATAATTAGAATGTTACTTCAAAGTATACCCATTTATTGTTTAAAAATGAACAAGAAAATAGAAGTTGAAGTTTTGTTATGGCAGTTTATCCAATATTAATAGATGTAGCACCTGAAAGAAAGTGTTGGATTCACCCAATTGAACAAAAGAGAAAAAAGTGTAGCGGTTAGCGCAACTGGCTTCTACGCCGGGGTCCCGGGTTCGATTCCCGGTCAGGTCTGCCATTTGTTCATCACTCATCTTCACCTAACATCCATCTCACCGTCTGCATTAGCAGTAATTGCAGAAGTCAGTTGTCGCTTTAAACAAGTTGCAACAAATGAAACTCGCAAACGAAACTGTTGGAGTCAGATGTGCGGCCGTCCCAACGATTCAAAATTACCTTGACATGCACATCAAAATATTTGTACAAAATGTAAACCAAACAATTTATGGAACATTTACAACAGATTTATGAAAAATTTAAAGAAAATTTTTATAGATTTCGTAGATTGATTACAACTTAATCAGAGAGAGTAATTAAACATTTAGTAGGGAGCTTGAACATTTTTAACAGCACGTTTCTAAAGTCTAACCGGTATTCTACAACGTTACAGATGTTATCCACGATTCTGTATTAAAGAGGTGCTACACCTTAAAAAACTAAAAGAGGAGATTGTACTTTATATACAGCCAATGTTAAGTTTGTTATAGGTACATTTTTCATAGGGTTGGTAAAAGATAGGGGAATGAATCTTTACACACTTGCTAGTTGTCGGTTTTCTCTACCTACTTACATTTTTTAAATTTAATCTGTTAGACCATAACATTTTTAAAAAAATTTAAAATATATCTTTTCTACCTACTTTTTTGCTAATTACCAATTTTTGGAGCACCTGAGGAAGTCATAAAAATGTACCTAAGTGTTGAAAATCTAAATTTACGGGAAAAGACAAAAAAACAAATTGTACACAAAAAAGTGAATTTCCCATTAACAGGTTGGTTAGAAATCTGAACCAAAAGCTGAGAATATTAAAAACAGTGATTCAGATATTTTTAAAAAACTAAAATTCCTTTTCCACTAAAACGAGCATTACAAAATTATAAAAAAATTAATACAATATTATATTGTAAAATGGTGACATAATGATAATTTTCTGGGTAAACCTGAAATAATTTAATTTTTTCATTAAAATAATTTTTTGACGTAATTTAATGTTTTTCTGCGGTAGATCTAGATCTTAACCATTGAAAAAGATTAAAAAGTCAAAATTTTCAGCCAAACAGAAATCATATAGTACTGTCTCTCCTTAAAAAAATTGCGTCAAGCAACTGGTAACCCACTCTGTATTATTGTAAATAAATAAATAGATAAAATAAATAAAAAATACAATATTGGCTACAATTTTTCTTTTTTAGTAGCTTCTTGTTGTAATTTTCGATGCTTATTTCGAATATGAACAGCCAGATTACCGGGTTGATGACATTTCTTTGGACAAAATGGACATTTAAACATGGGTTCTTTACCGCATTCGAACCGTCTGTGTAGATTCAGACCACGTTGGTATATGTAACATCTTCCACAATCCGGACATTGCCACGTTTGATCTACCATGCTAATATGTCTTCGTCTACGACGTGACTGTAAATCTTCAGAATTCCATTTCCATATACTGTGTTGATACCATAAATTTTCTTTTGTTAATTTTGCTGAAATTTTAAAATAAATATATCAGTTCAGTAATATAACAAAACAATAAAATACAATTTATTATTAACAAAAACATAGGTAATACATTTTATTATAAATGAAGAATAGAAAATTAAAAATTTTAATAGATTTAAAAAAAATTAATTAAAGCTTTTATCAAGAAGTTATTACCAAATAAATATATTAATGAAAGAGATTGTTAGTAAATAAAATAAATAATTTTAGTAATTGTCATAAAATTAAATTATTTAAACAAATTAAAGTCATATTTACATCTTAAAATTAACCCACCGGGTTGGTCTAGTGGTAAAGTCGTCGCCAAAATCAGCTGTTTAACAGCTGATTTTCGGAGATGAAGGTTCCTGATTCAAATCCTATTAAGGGTAGTTACTTTTATACGGATTTGAATGCTAGACAGTGGTTACCGGTGTACTTTGATGGTTCAATTAACCACACTCTCTCAGGAATGGTCGACCTGAGTCTGTACAAGACTACACCTCATTTACACGTCATATACATCAAACTCATCTCATTGGGTCATGGGGTTGCTTATTGTTCTGAATTGAACAGATTGCAACGTACACAAATTAGGGATTACAAAAATAAAAACATCTTAAACTCGTCGCCACGAGTTAGCTGTTTAACAACTGATTTTCGGAGACGGAAGGTTCCTAGTTCAATACTAGACATTGGTTATCGGTATAATTTGATGGTTAAAGTTTAATTAACCACACTCTCTAAGGATAATAACATGTTGAGTAGGTCGTTGTCGATGTTGCAAAACATACCGAATAACTTGCTTGTATTGGCGGCGATGAGCTAATTTTTTTTCAACCGCCGTGAAGCAGATCACTTCGTATAAACTAAGTCATATTCTTATACAAAATTATTTATGTAAAAATAATTATAAAATTGTCTAATAAAACATGTTTCACGATGTATACAGTATATATTTTTTTAAGTGTAACTGTTTTGCAATTTCTGCTAATGCAGAAGATGAAAAAGATGATACACGAAGATCAGTGATGAAAAAATGCCAGACCTGAACGGGAATCGAACCAGGGACCCCAACGTAGAAGCCAGTTACGCTAACCACAACGCCAACGGGCCGGCTCGTTTCATGATGTGATCGTGATGATAAAGAAACATCAGTGGTTACAAAATTTTAGTTACTTTTAACAGTCAGTAACAGAAGATTTAGTTTACATCCGATAAATGAACAAAGACAACGACTTGGCCAATATCAGCATCCACATCACAAGCTCAAAGAGGACTCTGAAAAATTTCATGACTACTTACGAATGAACCCAGAAACATTTCAATAAATATATGATAAGACTATTTGCACAAAATAATATGATAAAACATAGGCCTACTACATGCCGACTTGCTGATTGTACAGTGCAATACATTTTATGTTAGACAATACATAATACATAAGTCATTCTATATTCAGTCATCAAGGATATTGGCTGTCGACTCTATTTCCGGTTGGTAGTTCCGAGTCACACGACATGAGCACGCTGCATGCTTCTTGTTCTCTCAAAAATGTCTTGCACTTTATAATCAGCAAGTCGGCGTGTTTGTCTTGTTTTATCACAGATTTTCACAAAGATTATTTTATAGATAAATATTATAAGAAATCCCAATGGACAACAAAAATACATTGTTTTACACTTTTTTTGGTTTTCGGTTATCCTTGGTCTTCTACACCGTCATTACCCTGATAATCTGAACTTGACTATACGTTAATATTAAAATTATATTAAAACACAACAATAATCATGAAAAATATTACCTTATGCTTAAAACGAGCTTTTCTTCTGCACTAATCGGATTAATGTAGAAATTGTTATTTGTGTTCTTCAGCTTTTCAAATATTTTATCATAGTTATATGTAATGAAATGTTTTAGGCTTCATTCGTAAGTAATGATGCAATTTTTTAAACTCCTCTTTGAGCTCTTGATATTCGCCAAGTCGTTTTCTTGTTCATTTATAGGGTAACCCACCGGGTTGGTCTAGAGGTAAATTCGTCGCCAAAATCACCTGTTTAACAGCTAATTTTCGGAGACGAAGGTTCCTGGTTCAAATCCTACTAAAGATAGTTACTTTTATACGGATTTGAATACTAGACAGTGGTTACCGGTATACTTTGATGGTTGGGGTTCAATTAACCATACTCTCTCAGGAATGGTCGATCTGAGTCTGTACAAGACTACACTTCATTAACACGTCATAAACATCATCCTCATCTCATTGGGTCATAGGGTTGCTTATTGTTCTAAATTGAACAGATTGCAACGTACACAATTAGGAATAAATTAAAAAAATATTTATAGGGTTGTGATGTGTAAACTAAATCTTCTGTTACTGACTGTTGAAAGTAACAAAATTTAGTAACCACTGATATTCCTTCATCTCTCACTACTATCGTAAAACATTTTTTATTAGACATTCATTTTGTATAGGAATATAACTTTGTCAATACGAAGTGATCTGCCTCTCACGGTTCTTAAAAAAAGGAGATCATCACCATCAGTACAACCGAGGTGATCAGTTTTGCAACATCGACCGCGATCTGCTCGGCATGTTATTACCCTTCGTCTGTGCAAGGCTACAACAGAACTTATTATTTACACGTCATACATTTATCATCCTCATCTCATTGGCTCATAGGGTTGCTTATGGTCCTTTAATTAAACAAATTGCAAAGTACACACATTAGGGATTACAAAAAAATACAAATAAAAAAAAAATATAAAAATAAAAAAATATAAAAATAGATCTAGGTCATTACTAACTACTTTACGTATCCATACCCCTAATGGTATTTTGTTGTTTAGGTCATCAGCCAAAAGGCTGGTTTGAACCTGTAGAGGTTTTACTAAGTAAATCGAGAAGTGAGGTGGTTTACAAATGCCTTCCTCACTGAGTGGAAAAGTACGCTTATCAGCATGCCGGGCCCTCTGAAAAGCATATATTTTCCACTCTACAAATGACACTTTCACTTCATTCACCACAGGGGCTCACTGTATATTGAAATCCATTACTTTCAGACGAGGTAACTCTGATTAGTGTCTTTAACACCTCTACCTCTTCTGTTCTTAAATGATTCAGTCATTTAATTGGCTGACCATGTGATAAGAAACAGAACTATTTATTTTAGCCCTGCAACTAACAGATTGAGTGTAAATAATTTGACACTCCACCTGTCTGTTATAGGCAAAATGGTATTTTAGTATGGGGTAATTCTAGAACGGGTAACATTGATAGGGTTTTTAAAATTCAAAAGAAAGCAATCAGATTATTTTTTTCTTTATCGAGTGATGATGCCAACATAAGCCTTGGGCTTGTGCGTAGGTAATGATATGTGGTGATTTACAGATGAAAACAATGCCAGACCTGACCGGGAATCGAACCCGGGACCTCGGCATAGTAACCAGTTGCGCTAACCACTACACCACGGGCCGGCCTAAATTTATGGTAGGAACTAAAACCACCTTATCTCATTCAGGCCACTATGTACAGGAGTTTAAATTACGTACAGTTTCCTTATTCTACAGTTTTCAGGTGATAATGTAGGTACTATGTTAGGCATATTACTTTTATGCAAAAATTTTTTTTTTAATCCTAATAGGCCCTATCTGTACGTTGCAATCTGTTCAATTCAGAACAATAAGCAACCCCATGACCCAATGAGATGAGGATGATGTGTATGACGTGTAAATAAGGTGTAGTCTTGTACAGACCCAGGCCGACCATTCCTGAGAGAGTATGGTTAATTGAAACCCAACCATAAAAGTACACCGGTAACCACCTGTCTAGTATTCAAATCCGTATAAAAGTAACTACGTTTACTAGGATTTGAACCAGGAACCTTCGTCTCCGAAAATCAGCTGTTAAACAGCTGCTTTTGGCGACGACTTCACCTCTGGACCAACCCGGTGGGTTGCAAAATTTTAATGTCCACAATCATAACACAAGAAACAAAAACGTTTTAAATAACAGTATAAATGAAATTTATCACCTTACCTTTGGTTCCTTTTTAAGTTTAAAAAAATTCACGCGCATTTCGGTGGTAATATTATTAAAATTTAAAATTTAAATTTAGAACGGTGTTAATCTAAATTTTACTAATATTGCTCTGAAGAAGGACCACTGAAACGCGTGTAAATTTTTAAACTTAAAAAGCAACCAAAGGTAAGGTGGTAGATTTCATTTATAGTCAACTGTTTTATATTAATGGTTGGCAAAATGCATTTAGAAGTAACAGAAACTAATCAAAAACAACGTATTTTCATTAAAAAAATATTTCGCATGTTTTTGTTCTATAAAATTATTGCGTAAAACACACGCTTAATGAAGTAACGTATAATTTAGTACAAATTTTGTTTTAAAGAAAAAACCCGTATTTTTTCAAATACATCGTCATTGTTCAACAACTATTTCACGGATTAACATAATATTTGGCAGGTTTATTCCGTAATAATTATAGAAAACGATGATGCAATAAAATTTAACAGAAAATCATTACTTTTAAGTTACGAGTACAGTTTTTTCTTATAAAAACTTTTACTACATTATACGTTCTCAACCCACCGGGTTGGTCTAGAGGTAAAGTTGTCGCCAAAATCAGCTGTTCAACAGCTGATTTTCGGAGACGAAGGTTCCTGGTTCAAATCCTAGTAAAGGTAGTTACTTTTATACGGATTTGAATACTAGACAGTGGTTACCGGTGTAGTTTGATGGTTAGGGTTCAATTAACCATACTCTCTCATGAATGGTCGACCTGAGTCTGTACAGTACAACACCTCATTTACACGCCATACATATCATCCTCATCTCATTGGGTCATGGGGTTGCTTATTGTTCTGAATTGAACAGATTGCAACTGACACAAATTAGGATTTAAAAATATATATATATATATTATCTCATTAAGCGTGTGTTTTTCGCAATAATTTTATAGAACAAAAACATGCGAAATATTTTTTTTATGAAAATACGTTGTTTTTGATTAGTTTCTGTTACTTCTAAATGCATTTGCCAACCATTAATATAAATTACAATTGACTATAAATGAAATCTACCACCTTACCTTTGGTTGCTTTTTAAGTTTAAAAATTTACACGCGTTTCAGTGGTCCTTCTTCAGAGCAATATTAGTAAAATTTAGATTAACACCGTTCTAAATTAAAATTTTAATAATATTACCACCGAACTGCGCGTAAATTTTTTTAAACTTAAAAAGGAACCAAAGGTAAGGTGATAAATTTCATTTATACTGTTATTTAAAACGTTTTTGTTTCTTGTGTTATGATTGTGGACATTAAAATTTTGCAACCCACCGGGTTGGTCCAGAGGTGAAGTCGTCGCCAAAAGCAGCTGTTTAACAGCTGATTTTCGGAGACGAAGGTTCCTGGTTCAAATCCTAGTAAACGTAGTTACTTTTATACGGATTTGAATACTAGACAGGTGGTTACCGGTGATGGAACTTTGATGGTTGGGGTTCAATTAACCATACTCTCTCAGGAATGGTCGGCCTGGGTCTGTACAAGATTACACCTCATTTACACGTCATACATATCATCCCCATCTCATTGGGTCATGGGGTTGCTTATTGTTCTGAATTGAACAGATTGCAACTGACACAAATTAGAGATTTAAAAAAAAATGTATATGTCATCTCATTAAGCATGTGTTTTTCCAAATAATTTTATAGAACAAAAACATGCGAAATATTTTGTTTTATAAAAATACGTCATTTCCGACCAGTTTCAGTTACTTAATTAGATGTATGTTTTGTGAAATGGTTTTACAATCCGTATATTGCTCTCTGCCGGAGGCCATCAAGTTGCAAACAGACAGTAGGGTTTTTTTTTAACGTCCGACTGTTCTGCAATTACTGCTAATGCAAACGGTGAATGATGAAATAATTTTTGTAACGTATGAAAAAATGCCGTGCCTGAATGGGATTCGAACCCAAGACCGCATGATGAGAGGCGATCACGTTACCAACTTCGCCAATGCGGCCGGCATTAACAACAGTAGGTAATGTGTGATTAAAATAATACGAATATTCAGATATTATGCATTAACTTATAAGTTGTTGACATGTCCTAGACTTCCTCAGGAGTGTCCTGAATGCAATCAAAAAAATAAAAATAAAGATGTTATGTTGCTGTAGTGAGTTTAAACAACAGGAATAATAATTTCCAGCCACTACATTCGATTTCACGTTCATAATGCAGTACGGTAAGTACATGAGCAATGTATGCTTATAGTAACGTATACAATGTAAAGGAACTGAAAGGGAACAATCAATCAATAAAAAAATACAAAATACTATTTTAAAAACACTACAATTACAGAAAACACAAATATTTAAAATATTCTTTAACAAATTTTATTTGACAATAATTAATAGTACATAAAATAGTATTGTAACAATCACAGACATAAAAAACAACAAATTATTTTCTCTATCAATAAAAATAAAATATAAAATACCTTAGCCTAAATAATAAATTCATAATTAAAAATCAGTCTTCTTAATTTTTTTGGGCAGTATTTGAAAGTTATTGCCGTATCAGTTAAAATAATACTAACAAGTTTAAAAATAACTAATAAACTAAAATAATTTTGTGTTTTTTTTCGAATAAAAATGTATTTTAATTAATTAGAACGTATCGTAATTTGCAACGGAGGTTAAAAAGGTACGGAGTGAAAATTTAGCTTGGCCGATCCCATATTTCCGTAGTATTTATGGCCGTAAAATCTTGACCATAATTCAAAAGAGTCTTTTCTGTTATCTCCCCCCCCCCAAGCATAATTTTCACATTTTGTGGATAATTCTTATGTAAAGTCCAGCCTTTCTTAGTTTGCTCCTACTGTCAACAAAAATAATGACGTCACGGAGCATGCACATTGTATAAAAATGTGTACACGCTGATTAAAAAGTAACAACAAAATACTTTTAAAAATATTTTCACAAATGAAATTGTTAGGCCTACATTATCATGACTGACGTTTCAAGTACTTATAATTTAAAACATAGTTATTTTAATACGACATCCATAAAGGTACGGACTCTAGCGTGCACCCTGTATTAGCTGGCTTTTGTTTGCTGACAGTAGGAGCAAACTAAGAACGGCTGAACTGTAGGTATTCTTATAGTATTTTCAACGAAAAATATTTAAAAAATACATACATCAATATTTTTCAAGTTAACGTTAAAGTGTTTTTACTTTTTCAAGTTAACCTTAAACTATTTATTAAAAATTATTAAATTATTTAATAATATTTAATTTAATTATGTTTAAATTAATTAAATGATGTCATGTATTCAATGAGTTTATATTTCATTATTACATACAGTAACAATATTGAGAAAAAATAATAGATTTACCCTACCAATATTTAACCTTAACTTGAAGAATATTGGTGTAGGATTTTTTTTAAGTATTTTTCCCGTTAAAAACACTGTAAGACTGCATACGAGATATTCACAAAATGTGGAATAATATGCGGGGGAGGGAGAATAACAGAAAAGATCCTAAAAAGGGAACGGACGGAGACTGCAAGCCGTAGAAATTTGATTCCTTTGGGCTACCACAGTTTCCAAATTAGACACACTGCATGAAAATATTCGGGATGAGCTGAGAGTTTAAGCACTGTATACTAAGCTAAGTAAGTAGAGAAGAAAATTGAGGGATCATGTTAAATGGATTCTGCCAGGTAGAATCCTCCACGAAGCACTGAGGTACAGAACCAAGGAAAATACGGCTGTGGTAAGCCTTAGAGATTTACAGTAAGTTTTCTGATCGGTGTAAAGACTAGAACGAGCATACTTGCCTATCCGTGGTGACAGAACAAAGTTTTAAATTAAATTAAAACAGTCTTCACGGTTTCGGACGAAAAGTTTATCAGTTGATTGTTATTTATTGTCACATCAAGTAATATTGTAACTATTTTTTTTTTTGTTGTTATTTAGGTTAACAGCCGAAAGGCTGGTTTGAATCTCTAGAGGTTTTACTAAGTAAAAACGAGGAGTGAGGTGGTTTACCTTCCTCACTGAGTTGAAAGAGTATGCTTATCAGCATGCCAGGCCCTCCGAAAAGCAACCATTTTCCACCCTGAAAATGACACCTTCACTTCATTCACCTTAGGGTCTGGTTGTATAGTGAAATTCATTACTCTCACAGGAAATAACTCTTGACTAACGTCTTTTACATCTCTATCTCTTCTGTTCTTAAATAGTTTAGTCATATAATTGGCTGACTATGTGATAAGAAACACAATTATTTTTTTGTAGCCCTGGAACCAACAGATCGAGTGCAATTAATAAAACACTCTACCTGCCCATTATTGGCAAAACTATTTTTTAAGTTTATTGAAAGTTGTATCAGCGGCTTAGTTATAACCCTAAGTGACTACGGTGGGTAATCTAACTTTTTTGACGGTCGGTTTTCACTTGTAATTATTTCCAAATTATTTTTTATTGAGTGATGATGCCTACATAAGCCTTAGGCTTGTGCGTAGGTAATGATATGCAGTGATTTACACATGAAAAGAAATGACAGACCTGACCGGAAATCGAACCCGGGACCCCGGCATAGTAGCCAGTTGCGCTGACCACTACACCACGGGCCGTGGTGTAAATTATACACATAACTGTAAGCCTAGTCGGGAATCGAAACCGGGACCTCCGCAATGTAGGCCAGCGCGCTACCGCTACGCTACGGAGTTAGTTAGAATGTTGTGGTAGAATTTTTAAAATTTAGAAAAATAGACTCGGCCATGCGGGGGGGGGGTGTGGGCGCTGCCATCCTTGTGTACGTGAGATACTGTCGGACTCAATACATGATAGTAGCGCCCGTCCCCCGCATGGCCGAATCTATTTTTCTAAATTTTAAAAATTCTACTACAACATTGGCCAATCAATATTTCATGTTATTTACATATTTGTGCTAAATTTTCTATGCTAAATAAAAAGATAGTTTTCCCGTGCCGAACGATCGAGCAGTTACTGAGATAGCAAGGGTTCAGAATATTGTTAATAAATCAAAATTTAAATAACGTATGAATTTGAAATTTAGTGCACGCTGTAAGAATATAATTTTCTATGTTGTGTTAAAATTTAAAACTTTTCGGTCAAATAATTATCGAGTTACACGCCTCTAAACGCATGAAATTTGTTGCGATGGCGAAAAATACCGGGTCTTTTTGTCTTCCAACCTCGATATGGCAATTTTTAAACAATATTAAAAATATAGGATTGTTATAGGTAAACGCAGAATAAAATGAGCTAAATTTTGATGTAAATTATGTTGAAATCCGACTCATAGTTTTGGAGATGCGTTGGGTTCAAACTCGGGTGTCTATGATTATGAAACCGATAGTAGTGTCTTATACACCTCTACCTCTTCTGTTGTTAAATGGTAAGTCACATAATTGGCTGACTATGTGATAAGAAACACAACAATTTTTTGTAGCTTTGGAACTAGCAGATCGAGTGTAAATAATTTAACACTCCACTTGCCAGTTTTTAGCATGAATCTTGTTTTATTAAACACTAGGTGAACCTTTAAACTTTTAGGCTATCAAATGATCTGTGACACGTGACATAGCAACGTACAATTGTCCATGTGAAAATACCGGCTGTGGCAGATAAAGGCCAACTTTGTTGAATGTTTGGCCTTGGGATTTATTTATTGTAATCGCAAATGCTAAACGGATGGGGAACTGTCTTCTCTTAAATGTAAATGGCAAAGTACCACCCGAAGGGGTTAGATCTAACCGCGGTAGTAAAACCCTTCTGCCTTTGGCTGCCCCTGTTATGACTTCTAAATCAAGAAAATTTCGTACATTCTTAGATTTCCGATGTTACTAATTTCCAAATTATTTCTGGTTTTATCTAATTGAATTTTGTCTTCGCGCATTATAATAAGGTGTCTGACGAATAGATTCCGTTCGAGCACTTTGAGGCGTGCCTCGTCTCCTTCCTCTTGGTCTTCCCCCTAATGGACGACTATCCATTAAAAAAATAAAAAGAGAAGCAGAGTAAAAGAAAAAATAGGAAATTAATTTCCTGAATATATTATCGAGAAGAAAATGATATAAGTGTGGTTGTCTGAAGAAAATAGTGTTTTGATGATGTAGTTGCTTCTAACATTATTACTCTACTTAGTTCATTCAAGTAATAACTGGAAAACAACTCTGATCAACCAATACTAAACTTTCCCCCTCTCCAAACTGAAATAGCTGTGCGAGATGTGGGAGGGATAGATAGAGAAAGAGAGAGGCCTATACTTCAGTTCGTTGAACTTGCCCCTCTCCAATCTATTTAAGACCTCCTATTTTACGGTCATAAATCGAAATATTTGATTTTGGATAGTTTTCTGCAAATCTACTTGAACAGACGATTCATTTGAGCCCACTTCGGGGAAAATCGGTGAAGGTTCAGGTGGTTAAAATCGTGTTGAAAAAAAACCTGCTCGCTATAATTACCTATATATAATTAAATTAATCCTATAAAATATTGTCGTTATGTCGATGTGTTATATGTGATACCAGACCATCTTTCCTGTTGGTTCTTTTAGGACAAAACGGGCATTGAAACGACGGTGCCTTCCCACATTCATAACGTAAATGTCTGTACAGGCTCTCCTTCCTCGAATAATTTTTATTACAAACTTGACACATGTATCTTGTTTGGTAAAACATATCTGAAATTTAAACAAAGTAATTAAAACAAACATAATTTTATAAGAAATAAAATCGTAATGAAACACAATTTAGTTAGACAATAACAATGCATGGTGGTTATGAGTTGGTTAAAAAAGTTAAAAATTTGGAGTTAACCACTCACACGATTTTCCTGTTCCAATGTAAATAAGTCGTCGCCAGAATCAGCTGTTTAACAGCTGATTTTCGTAGACGAAGGTTCCTGGTTCAAATCCTAGTGAAGGTAGTTACTTTTATACGGATTTGAATACTAGACAGTGGTTACCGGTGTACTTTGATGGTTGGGGTTCAATTAACCATATTCTCTCAGGAATGGTCGGCCTGGGTCTGTACAAGACTACACTTCATTTACACGCCATACACATCATCCTCATCTCATTGGGTCATGGGGTTGCTTATTGTTCTGAACTAAACAGATTGGAACGAACACACATTAGGAATTGAAATGTAAATAAGGAAAAATGGAACTTTTCTTTAACAATTCCTTATGTGTGTACGTTGCAATCTGTTTAGTTCAGAACAATAAGCAACCCCATCACCAAATCAGATGAGATTGATGTGTATGACAACGTGTAAATGAGGTGTAGTCTTGTACTGGCCACTCCTGAGAGAGTATGGTTAATTAAACTTCAACCATTTAAGTACAACGGTAACCACTGTCTAGTATTCAAATCCGTATAAAAGTTAATTACCTTTACTACCGGGACTTTACTGAACCAGGAACCTTCGTCTCCTTCGTTATCAGTTGTTTAGCAACTAACTCGCGGCGACGAATTTACCTCTAGACCAACCTGGTGAGATTTAATGTCCTAATGAACATGTATAAATTTATTATGAACATGTACAACAATTCTACCGCCACCCTTTTTTTGAAGGTTCATATTTAACTTCGGTGTACGACCAGATTTTAATACGGTAATTCGAGAACCTTCTCTAATGTAATATGTACTACACGCGAACTAAAACCAGAAGTTACTACTGACCATTCCTGTAGGTCGACTATTTCTGAGAGAGTATGATTAATTGAAACCCAACCATCAAAGTACACCGGTAACCACTGACTAGTATTCAAATACTTAACTAAAATTTGAATCAGGAACCTTCGTCTCCGAAAATCAGCTGTTTAGCAGCTAACTCGCGGCGACGACTTTACCTCTAGACCAACCTGGTGAATGTTAATGTCCTAATGAACATGTCCCATGAATGAACATGTACACAAATTTTTAAAGATTCAGATTTAACGTCAGTGTATTTAACGTCGCAAATGTTTATTGACAAAACGTTACACATACCCATAGAGAGTCACGAAGAATTTATTAAATTTTAGATCGAGGTCCTATAGTGATTGCTACCCCAAAATTTTTTTTAAAATTTTTGGAATAACTTATATATAATCTTTTAACGGCATGTTATTTAGCGAATTTACATTAACATTTGGTAACCCGAAAATTTTCAGGTCGCAACCCCTGGTCCCATGAGAAAACGAAAAAATTCAAAAGTATCATACATTCAAACCTCAACATTCAAAGTTGAAATTTGAAACATTACCCTAAAACTTCAAAACCATCAAATTTTAAATTTTGAAACTTTAAACTTCATCTTTAAACTTTTATATCTTCAAAAATCAAAATATTGTGATACACCCAACCCCTTTGGCGGACGACTTCACCTTGTAGCAAATGGTTCTGATCCACTTATGAATTCTGATCCACCTACCCCTCTGAGTCCGAGACACGTAAGCGCCGCTGGAGTGGCGAGTTGTAATACCGTGCGTTCGGAAAGTCGCTGTGCACTGGAATTGTGACTATGGATTTATGAAAATATGTATAAAGAAATGACTAAGCATTTTGGAAAAAAATTTATTCAATACCTTAATTACATTGTTAAACCGTGATTACATTGTTTATAGAAGGTGTTCGAAATGACCTCCATTGGCATCAATACAGCATTGCACTCGTTTCATTTTGTTTGCAAACACCTTTCGCAACTGAAGAACAGTGATTCCTTGAATGTATGCCGTTATTGCGGCTTTAAGTTCGTCAATCGTGTGTGGTCTGTTCCGATACACAGTTTGTTTCGCCGCACCCCATAAAAAGAAATCGGGGGGAGTCAGATCAGGAGATCTTGCAGGCCACAAATTCTTTGAAATTATTCGTTCACCAAACACGTTGCATAACGTTTTATACAGTTGCGAAAGGTGTTTGCAAACAAAATGAACCGAGTGCAATGCTGTATTGATGCCAATGGAGGTCATTTCGAACACCTTCTATAAACAATGTAATCACGGTTTAACAATGTAATTAAGGTATTGAATAAATTTTTTTCCAAAATGCTTAGTCATTTCTTTATACATATTTTCATAAATCCATAGTCACAATTCCAGTGCACAGCGACTTTCCGAACGCACGGTATATACAAGCGAGACTAAAACCAGAAGTTATTACCGACCATTCCTGAGAGAGTATGGTCAATTGAACCCCAACCATCAAAGTACACAAGTAATCACTGTGTAGTATTAAAATCCGTATAAAAGTAACTACCATGTTACTAGGATTTGAACCACGAACCTTCTCTCCGAAAATCAGCTGTTGAAATTAAAAATCGCCTAAAATATTTTGAAAAGTACATTACAGGCAATCATTGGAATAACGAGAGATATTGTAGTAAACAAGTTTAAATAAATATAAAATGCGTACCATTCCTGAGAGAGTATGGTATCTGCCCATAACAGACAGGTGGAGTGTCAAATTATTTACACTCAATCTGTTTGTTGCAGGGCTAAAATAAATAGTTCTGTTTCTTATCACATGGTCAGCCAATTAAATGACTGAATCATTTAAGAACAGAAGAGGTAGAGGTGTAAAAGACACTAGTCAGAGTTATCTTCTCTGAAAGTAATGAATTTCATTATACAGCCAGACCCTGTGGTGAATGAAGTGAAGGTGTCATTTGCAGAGTGGAAAATATGTGCTTTTCAGAGGGCCCGGCATGCTGTTAAGCGTACTTTTCCACTCAGTGAGGAAGGCAATGGTAAACCACCTCACTCCTCGTTTTACTTAACCTCTACAGGTTCAAACCAGCCTTTCGGCTGTTGACCTAAACAACACAAAATGCGTACATTAAGCAAGAATATTTTTAAAAGAAATTTTTATTAACAAAAAAAAAGAAACTAAAACGATTTAATAGGCTTTGCCTTACCTTTAGGAATTTCTATCTCTGTATAATAAACCACAAAACTCAATTTTCTTCGCTTCTATATCGTAATAGTTAGTCTGTGCCTAACGTAGGCCTGTATTAAGAGTACTATAAGGTAGAAAACAGAGTTTATTGTCTGTCATCTCCTTTTTAAAAAGGTTACTGACCTGAATAATGTACAGTACACATTTTCAACATCTTGTTACACGTTTAAATGGATCCTCGATAAGTTGAATTACAGTATACAATATACAATAATACAATTCTTTTTTTTTTTTTTTTAGCTTTTATTTGTTATTGGGAACTGTACTTGTTGACAACAAGTTGTAAAAAAACATCGTTGTAAAAAAAAACCTCACCACAAAGCCTATTTCACTATAAGGGAAGAATAAATTTCTTTGCAAACTAAAATGATAAATTTATTAAAAATACAATATATAAAAATAAAAAAATCTTTTTTTAAACCAAAATTATAAAATTTTCACCTCAGCTTCCTAAAATAGATTAAATAAGTTAAGTTTATTTTCTCAACATAAGAAATTCTTGTTTCTTTACTTTTAAGATTTTCAAAACCTTTTTTTTGAAATCCTCACAGGGCTGTTTTAGCGGGCTAAAAATGAAGAAGTCTCTTGTATTTAAATCAGAGTTGTAAATTAGGAGAGTTCAGTAATTCAACCAAGATTTAGAACAAGGGTGCACAATAATCCTTTTTATTACGGTTTGTTTTTTTTAACAAAGTTGCGGCAGAAAAATTTTGGCTATGTTTAAAACAGGTTGGGGTAATTTTAAGATAAGGTTGTTAGTAGTTAATGCAATAAATGTTTAAGTTGAATGCAAAGAAGCATAGTCTTATTTATTTCTGTGGTTTGGTGCTTTAAAGGCCAAAGTCTGATTTTTGTAAATTTAAGTTATCATTGCCGAAGTTGTTTATGTACAACCATTGCTGAGATACGGTCACCAAACCTCAAGTAAGTTCTACATAGAATACGACCGTTCGTATTAGAATTACAAAAGTTAACTTACGCCTTTCTAGAAAATATGGCAAATATTTTGATAAATTAATTTTTTTCTTTAAAAATACAGTTGTTACATAGATTTAACACGTACTCTTCTCTTTTTAAAATTTTCAGCCATTTTATTCAACAATTACTTTCAAGAAAATGGGCTAATATCACAAGGTAGTTTTGTAAGGGTAGATAAAGTGTCAATGTTATTTTTATTGTTTATAAAAAAACACGAAGTTGAAAACCTTGTGAGATATCCCCAAAAAAACTAACTAGAAAATCCGAATTGATATCTTCTCAATCACACAAGTTGCAGTTCTTCCGACATTTGATGAAAACTGTGTAGATTTCTACTGGAAAAATAAAATTTAAGACTTAAGCCCCTCTAGTACCAAGCGACAGATTTAGTTTTCTCATGCTCTACTTCTAAAACTGGCGCCCAATTTTTTTATTATCTTTTTAAATTCATGTTAAAGTATTTGCCCACCGGTATAAATTTAAGGTGGTGTAACCGTATTAAAAAATAGTAGAATTTAAAATTTAACCACAAGTAAATAAAACATATCCCTATTGTTAAACTCAAGAAATTTTACTCCTGCAGCCCGGCTCGAAAAATCAGTAATTAATTGGCCCATCGTTACAAAAAGGTTGTGCACACCTGATCTAGAAGAAAAATCTGTTTACTCAAAAAATCACCACGCCTTTTGGACTTAATTTTTTATCACCAAAGATCACAGAGTCGTTTTCCACAGTTTATGAATTCAAGAAATTTGAGTAAAATGTTAAATTTGAAATGGATGAAGACTAACCTTAATCTCGTATATTATTACCAACATCAAATTTCCTGCAGGTACTTGTTTTCAGTTTTTTCCTAGCAGAAGAAGATAAATGATGTCTCCAGACAAAACAAACCAACTTATTATCGTATTTGAAATGTTTCTATTTAAACAATCTCCTAATATTACAGCTGCGTTTGGTTCTTGAAACGAACCTTTGTATCCTCCATTAGTATTACCAACATCAAATTTCCTGCAGGTACTTGTTTTCAGTTTTTTCTTAGCTGAAGAAGATAAAATGATGTCTCCAGACAAAACAAACCAACTTATTATCGTATTTGAAATGTTTCTATTTAAACAATCTCCTAATATTACAGCTACATTTGCTTCTTGCTGCAATTGGCTACAACAAACCGATTTTCGAAAAACAACTAAAAATGAAACAATATTTCAAAAACTGACAAATAAACACAATTTTAAGTCATATTAATATGTTTATGAATGATATGAGACGTCAATGAATCCTTTCTTGATGTTCGTTTCAAACAAATAGGGCACTGAAATTGAGGTTCTTTGTCGCCACATTGATATTTCTGGTGTCTTAATAAATTATCATTCCTTGAATAAGATCTTCCGCATTGGTCACACGAATATCTTCCTAAAAAACAAACAAATTGGTATAAAATTTGTCACAATATAACCAATCAGTTAATTAGTTTATAATTTAAATATTAATTGTAAATTTTAGATGACACGATAAGGAGAGATTCACTCTGGTTGGTTCTATTTACAATCTACGATACGACGGAAATTCAAAGAGTATGAATAATGTTTAATTTACTTACTAAATTTTTACTACAGAACAACTTCGTAAAAATTCGCCTTTGCGCATGTGCCAGCTGAGGACTGAAGGAGCGTCAACCGTCCTGGTTGTTGTTTATCAGCCGAAAGGCTGGTTTGAACCTCTAGTCTAGAGAAATGGTTCCCAAAAAGGGGGTGCGCCCCCCCCCCCCGAGGGAGGCATAAAGATAAGTTAAGGGGGAAGCGGGACCTCGATATAGCATTGCCGTCCGTACGTCCAGTGCAATTGCGATTCACCAGTCGATTACAAAGTGTACCCCAGAATATCACAGCAGGCGCTGCGATTGTATTTCAACATACCTTTTTTCAAGAACGTATTTGTGCAAAAAAAGCGTTTTCAGCACTTGTTGCAATAAAGACAAATTAATAATAATAACAATTTATTTCCATTAGAACATAAGTACAATACAAGCTTTTGTAACACAATAAAACAGAAAATTAAACTATGATTCAAAAACAAATCCAAAAAGTTTAACAATTAGATAAAATACTTAAAATAAAATACATGTTGACCTTAACATACCTGTAGAATGGTATTAGGTACCTCCAAAGGTACCTGTCTCAGAGGTTACCATAAAGTATCGGGGCAAAGTTGATTTTGCTATGATTACGTTGTGCACTTTCTAATAATCAACCAAAAAAAAAATCTTGTAAAAAATGCAAGGTCATCCACCTCACTGCTAAATTTTGTTACTTGTTTTATTTAAATTGCAATTTGTAATGTTATAAAAAAATAAATGTATGGTTTTCCAATGTAATACATTTTTCATTACAATATAAAATTGAGGAAGAAGGCGTGGGAGGGAAGACAGAAGGGGGGGATGGTAAAAACAGTTTCGGAATCACTGCTCTAGAGGCTTTACTAAGTGAAACGAGAAGTGAGGTGGTGTACCATTGCGTTCGTCACTGAGTGAAAAAGTATGCTTAGCAGTATGCCAACTCTCTGAAAAGCATCTTACTTTCCACCCTGCAAATGACACGTTCACTTCATTTACCACAGGGCCTTGCTGTATAATGGAAATCATCACTCTCAGAGGAGATAACTCTTGACTAATCTTGTATACCTTCACCTTTTCTGTTGTTAAATGCTTCAGTCGTATAATTGGGTGTCCATGTGATAAAAGAGAGAACTACTTTTTGTAGCCCTGGAACTAGCAGATCGAATGCAAATAATTTAACACTTCACTGTCAGTTATGGGCACATAAGAGACAGGTGATACCTTCCTTATCAAGTAGAAATTGACAGGACATCTTATTTCTTCATGTACGAGGTGTGGCTATTAAATAACGAGACTGACATTGTAAAAAAATTTAACTTAATTTTATACATAATCACTTATTGTCACCTTCAATATACACTCCTTTTCTATTCCTACAACTCTCCATGCAAATTTTCCATTGTTGGAAACAGTGCTGGAAGTCATCTTCTGTCAGCTCCTTTAGGACACGTCCCGCTTTCTCTTTTACAGCTTCCACAGACTCAAATCTTGTCCCTTTTAATGCAGATTTCACCTTAGAAGTCACATGGTGCAAGATCTGGTGAATAAGGAGGATGTTTTAACACTGAGATGTTGTACTTGGCTAGGAACCTCATAACAGATAACGCGGAATGAGCTGGCGCATTGTCTTGGTGTAGAATCCATGATTTGTCCTTCCACATTTCGGGGCGTTTTTTCCTTACTCTTTGACTTAGTTTAGAAAGTACATCAAGGTAGTAATATTGATTAATTGTTTGACCTTCAGGAACCCAGTACACAATCCCATGGATATCAAAAAAAAATCATCATTGCTTTACATTTTGACTTGCTCATTCGAGCTTTTTTGGCTCTCGGTGAAGTTCTGCTCTTCCAGTGCAAAGATTGGGGCTTCGTTTCCGGATCATAAGTAAAAATCCACGTTTCATCACATGTTATTATCGTTTCCAAAAAAATTGGGTAATTTTTAATCGCGTACGAAGTGTCAGTAAAAAAATTTTTGCGAGCTTCATTTCAAACATTTTTAAGCGGCACGTGTCCTAAAGAAGCTGACAGAAGATGACTTCCAGCACTGTTTCCAACAATGTAAAATTCGCTTGGAGTGTTGTAGGGATGGAGAAGGAGTGTATATTTAAGACAATAAGTGATTATGTATAAAATAAAAATTAAATTTTTTACAACGTCAGTCTCGTTATTTAATAGCCACACCTTGTACTTTGATGGTAAGCGTTCATTTAATCATACTGTCTCAGGAATGGTGGGCGGCCTGAGTCTGTACAAGACTACACCTCATTTACACATCGCACACATCATCCTCATCTGATTTGGTCATGGGGTTGCTTATTGTTCTCAATTGAACAAATTGCAATGTACCCACATTAGGGTTAAAAAAAGAAAGAATTTTGATTAATTTTTAAAGATAATGTTAAACATGTACAAAATAATTTTATTTTAATGGCATTAAACAAATCTAGTAAGCCGTAACTTTTGATTGTTGTTGTTTAGGTCAACAGCCGAAACGCTGGTTTGAACCTTTAGAGGTTTTACTAAGTAAAAACGAGGAGTAAGGTGGTCTACTATTGCCTTCCTCACTGAGTGAAAGAGTATGCTTATCAGCACGCCAGGCCCTCCGAAAACCACACACCTTCCACCCTGCAAATGATACCTTTACTTCATTCACCACAGGGTATGGCTGTATAGTGAAATTCATTACTCCTGACTAGTGTAGCCTATTTTACACCTCTACCTCTTCGTTCTTAAATAGTTCAGTCATATAATTGGCTGACTATGTGGTAAGAAACAGAACTATTTTTTGTAGCCCTGGATCAAACAGATCGAGTGCAATTAACTTAACACTCCACCTGCCCGTTATGGGCAAACAATTTTTGATTAGGGGAAGGAATAGGCTATTGATCGGTTGCAATTGTAGCAGTCTGAACTGTAGCAGTTAGAAACTGAAGCACTTTCATCACAAATCACCTTTTAAACGATTCCATGACAATTTTAAATTTTTTTCAAGTCTTCTACTACTGGGTTTAAACTTGCTATAACCATGTTGCATCGCTAATTTATCTTATTTTAGCTTTTTATTTGTTTTTGGGAACTGTACATTTTTGACAACTACCTAATTTGATCGCTGCTTTTTGCTGCATTAATTGACGTGAATAAGGCATGAGTTTGAACAGGGACCCCCAATAGAGTTTGTTCATGGATGGCTGTCAGCTGGTCACCATACAAAGTCGCTTGCCCAACCGGTGTTACTTAACAAATAATAGCGACTTACTACCAGCTGACTGACTGGGCTGGTCCGGAGGCCAACACCTGATATAAGAAAGTCTTTTCCGCGTACTTCTTGCAGCCAATTTAATACACCTTCTTCTATTCCAGGCTACAAAAACATTTTCGTACACATTTTTGCGTTGAAAACAAAAAAGAATTCGGATTTTAAAAAAAATTTCAAACAAATTCGAATTATGGACGTTAATTTTAACGTAAATCCTAGGGAAACCAAATTTAATTCGAATGAAAGAAAATTCGAGTTATAAACGTTCGAATTTTTGAAGTTCAACGGGATTATTATTCATAAAAATATGGGGTCTTTTCTGTTATCCCCCTCAGCATAATTTTTCACATTTTGTAGATATTTCGTATAAAGGTACTCTTACTCTTACAGTATTTTTAACGGTAAAAATATTTAAAAAAATCATATATCAATATTTGCAAGTTAACGTTAAAGTTTTTTTCTTTTTTCCAAGTTAACCTTAAAATATTTATTGACAATTATTAAATTATTTATTAATATTTAATTTTATGATTAATTTATTTATTGATGGCATGTACTCAATGAATTCCTATTTCATTATTACATACAGTAACAAAATTGAGAAAAAGCAATGTATTTCCCTACCTATATTTAACCTTAACTTGAAGAATATTGATGTTGGATTTTTTAAATATTTTCCCGTTTTTATCGTTAAAAATAATGAATTAAAAACTGAATAACAAAAATGATATAAATATCAAAGAAACCCAATCAAAAAGCAAAATACAAGAAAAACAACAAGAATTAAAAAACCCCATATAAAAAATTTAAGGTTGCATACGAAATATTCACAAATGTAAAAATTTATGATGGGAAGGGGGAATAACAGACAGGACCCAAAATATGTTATTAGCCTTCCAGTATTTTGTAAATAAAAACCCGAATCATTTACTGAAATTTGAATTGTTCAAACGGTTGGAAGCCAACGTTATTTGTATTTGATACACGCTAAGTAGCCTACTGGTATAAAATTATGTGTAGAGGCAGTTGAGTGACGTCACTACGTATTGGTGGGAGTACTCGCCTGTAGACGGATGGCCGCCGCTTTTCTTCCACCGCAAGCGGGTTGCCATGACAACGGAGATATCAGCAGCAAATAATAATGTATGCCTAGTTCTCCCCACCAGTCCACGAATAGTGAAAAATCTGGTGTGAAACACTCACACAACTTTCTCTTGCCAATGCAAATAATTAATAATAAACCTAACATTATTAATAAAATATTAGAAATAAACAAAAACTAACCTCAAAAACATAACTTTATTTTAATCATGAGTGAATGACGCAAAATGACAATCGAACTCAGTTTGGCTTAAAAATACGGAAAATCACGCTTTCACGCTAAACTAGCCTCTGTACAGAAAAATGCTCTCAACAAAAGTTGTAGATCCTTTAATTTTCTATAAATTTAATTATATACACTTTTGTCGTAAAATGCATACTATAACCGAAATGTTAAAAAAATCGATTTTTCTCACGTTTTCGTGAGAAAAAAAAACAGAAAATCGCAAATTACCGCTAAACTAAGCGTTATACAAAAAAATGTTTGAAATAAAAGTTGTAGAATTTTACATTCTCTACAACTTTTATTATATAATGTTTTGCGCTAAAATGCATATTAAAGCCGCAATCTTAAAAAGAAAATGTTTTTACGTAAAAACAGCCTCAAGCAGAATTTCAGCAAACATGGCGCCTACCCTATATTGTAGAGCATAAAAAATGTAGTAAACCAGTTGATTTTAAAAAAAATCGTAGGACTAGTTTTTGAGAAAATCGCAAAAAAGCGAAAAATTATACGAATAAACTACTACTTCCGGTTGACCGATTTTGATGAAAATGTTCGTGTCGGGTCCGGTAGTGATATGTAACTTAAGTTTCAAGTTCGTACGATGTTCCGTTCTTGAGATATTCTGTTCACACACACACACACACAGACCAATCGCTAAAAACATGTTTTTTGGGTTCAGGGGGTCTGAAAACGTATAGATCCGGTGAAAACTCGATTTCGAAAAATCGACATGAAAACAATACTTTCCTTCCTATATATTCATATAGGCAAGAGAAAGTAAAAAATTGCAGCGGGTCGACCAGCCCAACTGCAGCTGCATGTTCTCCATACACGTTAGTTTGTATTTGCGGTGTCACCCAAATGAAATACCGCAAATTTTTTTTTTTTTTTTAATTTCTAATATGTGTACGTTGCAATCTGTTCAATTCAGAACAATAAGCTACCCCATGACCCAATGAGATGAGGATGATGTGTGAATGAGGTGTAGTCTTGTACAGACCCAGGTCGACCACTCCTGAGAGAGTATGGTTAATTGAACCCCAACCATCAAAGTACACCGGCAACCACTGTCTAGTATTCAAATCCATATAAAAGTAACTACCTTTACTAGGATTTGAACCAGGAACCTTCGTCTCCGAAAATCAGCTGTTAAACAGCTGATTTTGACGACGACTTTACCTCTAGACCAACCCGGTGGGTTAATTTTTCTAAGTATGAATATTTACATATACCTATATTTACTCAATTTTTTGCAACTCTTCACCTATTTTTAAAGGCATCAGCCGCCACTGTTCGGTACTATAAAATTTTTAAATGAATTTTCGGGTCTTTTCAGTTTTGTGTATGCCACTATCAAATGTGTATTCCCTGAAGGGCAGCAAAAGTGTTCATTTCTCACTTTCACTGCCTTACTGAAAACTCAACTGAGACAGACACACGCACGCGTACGTACGTCCTTCCCAGTCCCAGTTGTTGTTGTTTAGGTCAACAGCCGAAAGGCTGGTTTGAACCTCTAGAGGTTTTACTAAGTAAAACGAGGAGTGAGGTGGTTTACCATTGCCACAACTCACTGAATGGAAAAGTATGCTTATCAGCATGCCGGGCCCTCTGAAAAGCACATATTTTCCACTCTGTAAATGACAACTTCACTTCATTCACCACAGGGTCTGGCTGTACAATGAAATTCATTACTTTCAGAGAAGATAACTCTGATTAGTGTCTTTTACACCTCTGCCTCTTCTGTTCTTAAATTATTCAGTCATTTAATTGACTGACCATGTGATAAGAAACAGAACTATTTATTTTAGCCCTGCAACGAACAGATTGAGTGTAAATAATCTGACACTCCACCTGTCCAGTCCAGACAGTCCCAGAATATAGTAAATAGTATATAGTAAAAAATACTGTTACACGTTCTGTTGTTTTATTTCTTATCAAGATTGTTTTTTTGAGTTTTTTTTATTATTTTATTTTTGTTTATTTACAGGTTACTTAAACTTATTCTAATTATTTACATTAAATTATAATTACATTACTATTACGTTATATTTTTTTAATTATTTACATTGGGAAGAGAAAGTCGTGTGAGTGTGTTCACACAGACTTTGTAAGTTGTCACATCTTCTGAGATTATGCAATAACTCCCTTTCTTAAAGGAACTCTGCAGCATCATCTTCCGTCCGAATATTATTATTAAGTAACTACAAAATTCATAGTAGACTGTCTATGGAGACTTTGTAGTAATTAACTGTGAAATGGGAATGGAGTTGACATTATGCAGGAATATTGCTAGTCAGATTGGCGTGCTAGACGCACGAGTGGCAGAATTGTGTAACCCTTCAGGGAGTTCGGATTTGATAGTGGCATACAGAAAACGGAAAAGACCCGAATTTTCGATTGATTATGAAATTTAAGATGTACCTTAATGCCGCTTATAGTTATGAGATAAGAATGTTAAATGTAATTTTTATGCCACAGATTTATTTTTAATAATTCTGTATTGAAATGAAAAAAATCTTGTCTACTGCATTTAACACAAATGAATCGGTCAAACATTCGCTGCTTTTCATTTCGATTCAATAAACAGTTCCTATGCCCAAAACGGGCGGGTGGAGTGCTATTTTAATTGCCTCTATATGTTTGGTCCAGGGCTAAAAAAAAATAGTTCTGTTTCTTATCACATATTCAGCCACTTATATAACTGAACTATTTAAGAACAGAAGAGGTAGAGGTGTAAAAGACACTAATCAGAGTTATCTCCTCTGAGAGTAATGAATTTCATTATGCAGCCAGACCCTGTGGTGAATGAAGTGAAGTTGTCATTTGCAGGGTGAAAGTGAGTGCTTTTCGGAGGGCCTGGCATGCTGATAAGCATACTCTTTCAACTCAGTGAGGAAGGCAATGGTAAACCAACTTACTCCTCGTTTTTACTTGGTAAAACCTCTACAGGTTCAAACCAGCCTTTCGGCTGTTGACCTAAACAACACAACAAAAACAACAAACAGTTCCTGTGTAGATTGCACAATAAATTATGGTAATAAAATGCTTTTTGTTGAGTTTAAGAAAGCTTTAATAGAGTATCATTCCAGCTCAACTATTAATCATAAAGCGTTTGCCATCCTTTATTCAAACGCCACACAAGTTTAAAACAAAAAACAGTGGACCAAATCCTTGTTAAGAAATTATGTGAAAAGTTATTTTTATATTTTTTAATGCCTTTTAAATAATTCAATGTATTTTTGTTACAAAACATAATTTTTTTTATCGTAATAAACGGTAAGTCTGCTTTTTTAAGAATTTATTTTGCTTATTACCCGGATTTTCGATTTTCCGGATTGCCTTTGGTTCCAGTTAGTCCAGATAAACGAGGCTGTACTGTACTTAAATTCTTTGAATGTCAGATCATTTAGTTTCTGGTTACTACAAAAAAGTTGACAAACATCTATTGTTAACATTTGAATAATGATCTTAAAAAATCATTCATGAATAGCCTAATACCAGATGGACCATAAGTCAGCTGTTGTCACAAGCAATTTTTACTTTCTCTTGCCTATATGAATATATAGGAAGGAAAGTATTGTTTTCATGTCGATTTTTCGAAATCGAGTTTTCACCGGATCTATACGTTTTCAGACCCCCTGAACCCAAAAAACATGTTTTTAGCGATTGGTCTGTGTGTGTGTCTGTGTGTGTGCGTGTGTGTGTGTGCGTGTGTGTGTGTGTGTGTGTGTGTGTGTGTGTGTGTGTGTGTGTGTGTGTGTGAACAGAATATCTCAAGAACGGAACATCGTACGAACTTGAAACTTGAAACTTAAGTTACATACCACTACCGGACGCGACACGAACATTTTCATCAAAATCGGTCAACCGGAAGTAGTAGTTTATTCGTATAATTTTTCAGTTTTTTGCGATTTTCTCAAAAACTGGTCCTACGATTTTTTTTAAAATCGCCTATTTTACTCAATTTTTTATTCTCTACAAGATAGGGTAGGCGCCATGTTTGCTGAAATTCTCGGTGAGGCTGTTTTCACGTAAAAACGTTGTTTTTTTAAGATTACGGCTTTAATATAAATTTTAGCGCAAAAACTTATATAATAAAAGTTGTAGAGAATTTAAAAACCTACAACTTCTGTTTCAAACATTTTTTTGTATAACGCTTAGTTTAGCGGTAATTTGCGATTTTCTGTTTTTTTTCTCACGAAAACGTGAGAAAAATCGATTTTTTTTAACATTTCGGTCTTAGTATGCATTTTACGACAAAAGTGTATATAATAAAAGTTATAGAAAATTAAAAGATCTACAACTTTTGTTTAGAGCATTTTTCTCTACAGAGCCTAGTTTAGCGTGAAAGCATGATTTTCCGTATTTTTAAGCCAAACTGAGTTCGGTTGTCATTTTGCGTCATTCACTCATGATTAAAATAAGGTTATGTTTTTGAGGTTAGTTTTTGTTTATTTCTAATATTTTATTAATAATGTTAGGTTTATTATTAATCATTTGCATTGGCAAGAGAAAGTTGTGTGAGTGTTTCACACCAGATTTTTAGACTTTGGTTTGCCTAGCGTAGTGGTACTCAGTTATGAAATTGACAACTGTCGATTTCTTTATTATAGATACCCGAGTTTGGAGCCATCTTTCTTTAAAACCGCTTCAATTTTAACGTACTATATACCAAAATTATGCCCAAAACGGGCAGGTGGAGTGTTATTTTAATTGCACTCTATCTGTTTGGTCCAGGGCTAAAAAAAAAATAGTTCTGTTTCTTATCACATAGTCAGCCGCTTATATGACTGAACTATTTAAAAACAGAAGAGGTAGAGGTGTAAAAGACACTAGTCAGAGTTATCTGACTAGACTAGTCAGAGTTATCTGAGAGTAATGAATTTCACTCTGCAGCCAGACCCTGTGGTGAATGAAGTGAAGGTGTCATTTGCAGGGTGGAAAGTGAGTGCTTTTCGGAGGCCCTGGCATGCTGATAAGCATACTCTTTCAAATCAGTGAGGAAGGCAATGGTAAACCACCTTACTCTTCGTTTTTACTTAGTAAAACCTCTAGAGGTTCAAACCAGCCTTTCGGCTGTTGACCTAAACAACAATACCAAAATTAAGCTAATTTCAATATGCGTTGTTACATGTCAGTTCCATATTTTTAGCTTTTATTAATACTCCAATATCAGGATGAGAACGAAAAAAGAACCGGTTTTTTTGTTGCTGCAACACATGGATGCATTTAGAGGCTTATAACTCAAACACCGCTCGACCGTTTATTTGAAATTTCGCCGGAATATAAACCTGATAGTTTTTATTGTACGTACGAAATTTCAGATTTGTAGCTTATTTAAATTTTGAGTTATTAGTAAAATTCTGAACCCCTGTTAACTCCGTAACCGCTCATTAATTCGGCAATTTCAAAAAATCATTGTAGTCAGTATAAAAAAATTAATACAAATTAATTAATATTATGAAACTGCGATTGACCAGTTATTCGGTAGAATTTTTTTTAAATATTTAAATAATGGTAGATGCTGGGGGGATGGAAGAAGCTTAACCATGTTGCCACGTCTTTTAATCGGTTGTGTTATTTTCTCTTCCTGCTAAAGTCGCCTTCCGACATAACATACAACTGGTAGTTTAGTAGACTATAGTAAGTAAGTAATGAATGGGTATTAACATTGCATTCTCATGTTTGTTATGCGTATGCTGGAAGGACAGGTCCCAGGTATGCTAATAAAAATAGCTAGTAGGCCTACCGAGTTACAACGCGGCAACATGGTTAAGCTTCTTCCACCCCCACCCCCAGCATCTACCAGTATTTAAATATTTAAAAAATTCTACCGAATAACTGGTCAATTGTTGTTCCATAATATTAATTAATTTGTATTAATTTTTTTATACTGAATACAATGATTTTTTTGAAATTGCTGAATTAATGAGCGGTGACGGAGTTAACAGGGGGTTAGAATTTTACTAATAACTCAAAATTTAAATAAGCTAAAAACCTGAAATTTCGTAGGTACAATAACAACATACAAGTATATATCCCGGCGAAATTTCAAATAAATCAGTCGAGCGGTGTTTGAGTTATAAGCCTCTAAATGCATCCAATGTGCTGCAGTAACAAAAAAGGCTCTTTTTTTCTTCTCATCCTGATATTGGAATATTAATAAACGCTAAAAATATGAAACAGATATGTAACAACGCAGATTGAAATCAGCTAAATTTTGGTATATAGTACGTTAAAATTGAACAAGCGGTTTTGAAAAAAGAAGGCTCTAAACTCGGGTATCTATAATAAAGAAATAGACAGTAGTGCGCAGTATCCATAAGTCAGTTGACATTAGCAGTTTGAGCACTGATCATTTAAGGAAAAGGTAATATGTTAACAATGATGAACCCCCCTCCCCCCAATATGGAGTTATATTGTGAGAGATTTACTAAATGAAAACTTTCATGAGTGGATTGGCAGACGAGGCACTATTGAAAATGGCCTCCACGAATGCCAGATATCAGACTCATGGATTTTTCAGTCTTGTGTATACTAAAAAATGAGGTTTATTCCATCAAGATTTGTGATGTGAACCATTTGAAGGAAGGATTCAAACAGAATTGTAAATCCTACAGTCAAAGAAAATGTTTGACAAAATTTGTAAATTAGTTTTAAAAAGATCCAATGCTTAGAACAGTCACCGAAACCACTCTGAGCATATTTTGTAGGTTTATTGAACTCTATAATTTACGTATACCTGTGTTGATGATAATAAAGGCCAAGCCAATTTTTGTGAGCACTGGTCTACGCATGCGCATACTTGACTTCGACTCCGCATACCTCCGGCCAACAGTTCGAAGTACAGTCAGAGTGTTGTTGAAAATTGACAACACCCATTGTATTTTGTAGGCATGCTGTTCCATTGTTGATTACATCCACTGCACTATTGCAGTACATACAAGACTATACTAATGCAGACGCACATTTCGCCCAGCGCTCTCCTTACGAAAATCGAGCTATAACGTTGTACTTTCATTTGTTTAGTTTTATTTATTGGACCAAACGCATTTTTGACAACTGACTTATGGGCCACCTGATTTAGTTCTTGGATGGTTAGGATCAATTAAAATGGTGTGATAATAGTTTCTGGTTAAATGTACACAACTACAAACTTATTTCATATCAATACCCTTATCCAGTGTAGTATTTACCCGTGGAAAGAAGATAATTTTATTGTCAATTTATAATTTTATTGTAAATGCACTCACATAATAGGAAAAATGGAGGCATATATTTTTGTCCAGTGAAATTTTCAGGTAGGTACACGAAACCGTTAAAAATTTATTTCAAGTTTTTTTGATAAAATTACATTTTTCTGAAATGTTTGATATTGTTTCAGTTACACCAAAAACGTTTCTTTTTTTTCTACCCAGCAGAATGCAGCCCGGGAATTTTGTAAGCGTGCCTATTAAACTGTATGTGAAAAAGGATAAAGCAAATTATTATAAGTAATTTATAGTATAAGTAATTTCACATCATTGTAAATTAAATTTTTTTGAAAGAAAACATCCCGTCCTGTTCAAACCAATAAAAAATTTTTTCTTTATTCATTAGGCTACGTTAGCCTTCTTGGCATATAACAGACTCGCTTATAAAATTCCCGGGCTGCATTCTGGCGAGTAGAAAAAAAGAAAGTTTAGTGTAGACCTAACTGAAAAAATATCAAAATTTCAGAAAAATAAAATTTTTAGAAAAAACTTTAAATATTTTTTTTACGGTTCCATTAACCTGAAAAAAATGGAGGAGTAGAATATTTTATGTTCAGTGAAATTTTCAGATAACTTAACCAGAAACTAATATAGTTAAAATAAATAAAAAACGATTGCAAAATTTATAAACTATTGTATTTAATGTATTGAAAATTACAAAACTTATTACATTTTTATTTACATATATTGTTTTTAAGTACAAGTAGCAAATTCAATACATAAAACTTCATTGGTTTTATCATTAACACCTGTAATATGGAGACAAATTTACAGAAAGACAATTTTTGTGGAAAAAATCTGGACAAGGAGGATTTTAGAGAATATTTTTCATATTTTTCAAAAGGGTACAGAGGATCACTGGAGATAGACTTTTTTACACTAAATTACGTACAATGAAAACCTGTTAGAATATTAACAACAAAAAAATAAATAAATTGTTTATAAATAATCGTTACAAAATAACATTGAAGGTGAGGTATCTGAAACGAAAAACCTGTTAAATATTCACAAAAAACAAAAAAACAAATTGTTTATAATCGTTAAAAAATATCATTAAAGCTAAGAAAGGTACCTGAAATGAACAGAACATCACTAAGTGCTGAGATTTTTAAAAGTACACATTTAGAGAGAATTTTTTTTTGTCATCAGCCTCTCGACTGGTTTGATGCAGTTCTCCAAGCTGTTCTATCTTACGCAAGTCGTTGTTACATATCTACATACCTGTAACACACTGCATCTTTTGTAATTTGATTTATAAATTCTAATCTTTTTCTCACTCCCTCAATATTACCCTCCATTATTGATAAGACCAAAATCTGGATGTCTTAAGATATGCCCCACTAGCCTATCCCTTCTTCTGGTAAGATGCTTCCATATACTTCTTTTTTCATCCACTCGCCTAAGAACCTCTAAATTATTTATTTTGTCCACCCACCTAATCTTTATAACATTTTCCTAAAACACCACATTTCAAAAGTTTCTATCCTCTTATTTTCTACAGCCCCTATCACCCACGTTTCAATCCCGTGTAATGCTATACTCCAAACATAGTGTTTTAAGAGAAATAAATTTTTAGAGGAAAATATACAATTTGAAAAAAAACTTAAAAAATTCTGCTGCTGTTGTAATAAATAATTGGCTTACAAATATATTTAATCACTAGAATTTGAGAACGTAATTTACGAGGGTTATCCAGAAAATAACCTCCGTTTTGAAATAAAAAGTAAACGAGTGAAGATACAAAAACTTTATTATATACATATTAAGAGTACAGTTTTTCTCTATTTTTCGACATAGTCGCCAAACAGATTCAAGCACTTGTCGTCCTATCTGATCTTGTCGTCCTAACTGATGAGACCTTGGAACAGTCTTTGAAATACCCTCTGCATAAAAAAATCTGCCGCCTGTGAATGTAGCCAACCATTCATATCGTTTTGAAGCTCTTCGTCATTGGCGAACCACTGAGATGCAAGCCACCGCTTCATGTTCGGGAACAGGTGAAATTCACTAGGAGCGAAGTCCAGGCAGTGTGGGGGGGTGATCGAAAACGTCCCATTTAAACTTGGTCAAAAGTTCATTTGTTCTTCGAGCTATATGAGGGCGAGAAAACAAATGAACTTTTGGCCAAGTTTAAATGGGACGTTTTCGATCTTCCCTATACTGCCCGAACTTGTGCGAACTCCTAGTGACTTTCACCTGTTCCCAACCATGAAGCGGTGGCTTGCATCTCAGCGGTTCGCCAATGACGAAGAGCTTCAAAACGATGTGAATGGTTGGCTACATTCACAGGCGGCAGATTTTTATGTAGATGGTGTTTCAAAGACTGTTCCAAGGTACGACAAGTGCTTGAATCTGTTTGGCGACTATGTCGAAAAATAGAGAAAAACTGTAGTTTTAATATGTATATAATAAAGTTTTTGTACCTTCACTCGTTTACTTTTTATTTCAAAACGGAGGTTATTTTCTCGATAACCCTCGTAAATATATTATAAATTTTTCACCCGTATGGTTAGCATGAGTAGATTGAGGAAACCTTAAATGTTTGGACTTAAAAGAGCCGTTTAAGCGGCGAGAAGAGTCAGTCGGTGGGAGGATGAAGTCGTCGTGACGGTCAAGAAGGTGGACAACATGGCGTCTCGTCTTCCCATCGATGGCTTTTTGTCGGGACCCTCTGGGCGCAACCTATACCAATTTTTTTCTATACCAATCAAGTTTCTAGTGAAATATCATCTGGGATATTTGCACTAAAACAAATTGCCAGATTAAATGATAAAAAATCTGGTGCGAAACACTCACACAACTTTCTCTTGCCAATACAAATAATTAACAATAAACCTAACATTATTAATAAAACATTAGAAATAAACAAAAAACAAACCTCAATTAAACATATCCTAATTTTAATCATGAGTGAAAGACGCAAAATCTAAATCAACCTCAGTTTGGCTTAAAAATACGGGAAATTACTCTTTCACGATAAACTAAGCCCTGTACAGAAAAATGCTTTAAATAAAAGTTGTAGATCTTTTAATTTCCTTTAAATTTAATTGTATACACTTTTGTCGTAAAATGCATACTAATGCATACTCCAGAAACTTCTAGTCACCTCACGCGGTCTAAATATAATTGGCCGTGTACGAGGTGAAAAATTATAAGTTATTAAAACCGATAAATTTTAATAAATTAAAAAAATAAAAAATAAAATATATACATATAAAATGATTTTATGAATCATATATGCAGGTTACCCACCGGGTTGGTCTAGAGGTAAAGTCGTCGCCAAAATCAGCTGTTTAACAGCTGATTTTCGGAGACGAAGGTTCCTGGTTCAAATCCTAGTAAAGGTAGTTACTTTTATACGGATTTGAATGCTAGACAGTGGTTACCGGTGTACTTTGATGGTTGGGGTTTAATTAACCATACTCTCTCAGTAATGGTCGACCTGGGTCTGTACAAGACTACACCTCATTTACACGTCATACACATCATCCTCATCTCATTGGGTCATGGGGTTGCTTATTGTTCTAAATTGAACAGATTGCAACGTACACAAATTAGGAATAAAAAAAAATATATATATATATATATATATGCAGGTAATTTATATTTGTATTACATTTAAGGGGAGACTGTACTTTGTATCCCGTCAATGTTAAATTTGCTACTTTTAGGTACATTTTTCATAGGATTGGTAAAAGATAGGGAAATGAAACTTTACAGACTATAGGTGTCAGGTTTCTTCTCGAGCTACTGAATTTTTTTTCAATTTAATCTTTGGAGCGTACCATTTGTTTTTAATTACGAATAAAATAAAATTTTTACAAATTGATTTCTACGTTTCTTGCGTATTACTAATTTTTGGAGCACCTGAGGAAGTCATAAAAATGTCGGTATACTGTAGCCTATGTGGCTATACAAAATAATTAACTGGTAAACATGTCAGCCTGGTAGGTTTATAGGTTTCTGAGAAAAGTGTACCTAGTTTTAAAAATCTGGTGTGAAACACTCACACAACTTTCTCTTGCCAATGCAAATAATTAACAATAAACCTAACATTAGTATTAAAACATTAGAAATGAACAAAAACTAACCTCAAAAACATAACCTTATTTTAATCATGAGTGGAAGACGCAAAATGAAAATCGAACTCAATTTGGCTTAAAAAAAACGGAAAATCACACTTTCACGCTAAACTAGGCTCTGTAGAGAAAAATTCTCTAAACAAAAGTTGTAGATCTTTTAATTTTCTATAGCTTTTATTATATACACTTTTGTCGTAAAATGCATACTAAGACCGAAATGTTAAAAAAATCGATTTTTCTCACGTTTTCGTGAGAAAAAAACAGAAAATCGCAAATTACCGCTAAACTAAGCGTCATACAAAAAAATGTTTGAAACATAAGTTGTAGGTTTTTAAATTCTCTACAACTTTTATTATATAAGTTTTTGCGCTAAAATTTATATTAAAGCCGTAATCTTAAAAAAACAACGTTTTTATGTGAAAAGAGCCTCACCGAGAATTTCAGCAGACATGGCGCCTACCCTATCTTGTAGAGAATAAAAAATTGAGTAAAATAGGCGATTTTAAAAAAAATCGTAGGACCAGTTTTTGAGAAAATCGCAAAAAACTGAAAAATTATACGAATAAACTACTACTTCCGGTTGACCGATTTTGATAAAAATGTTCGTGTCGCGTCCGGTAGTGGTATGTAACTTAAGTTTCAAGTTTCAAGTTCGTACGATGTTCCGTTCTTGAGATATTCTGTTCACACACACACACACACAGACACACAGACACACAGACCAATCGCTAAAAACATGTTTTTTGGATTCAGGGGGTCTGAAAACGTATAGATCCGGTGAAAACTCGATTTCGAAAAATCGACATGAAAACAATACTTTCCTTCCTATATATTCATATAGGCAAGAGAAAGTAAAAATCTAAACTTACGGGAAAACGCAAGAAACAAGAAGGCACAAATCAAAAATAAAATTTACACAAACAAGTAAATTTTCCATCAACAGTTGTTTAGAAAGCGGAACCAACAGCTAAGAATAGAAAAAATGGTGATGCAGATATTTTAAATTCAAAATTCTCTTTGCATTAAAACGAGCAGTACAAAATTGTGAAAAATATTCGTTCTCGGTAACATAATCATTTGTCTGTGTGAACTTGATAAAAACTTAATTTTTTCGTAAAAAAATTTTTTTTTGACGTAATTTAATGGTTTTCTGGTAGATGATCTAGGCCTAAACTATTGAAAAACAAAAAAAACCAAAAATCCAAATTTTGAGTTTAACCATCGTGCCATCTCCCCTTAAGTGGTAGTTTTCGCTCGTTTTTGCCGGTCGCGGTCGGATTAGAGAGTGGTCGTTTAGCGGAGGTCAATAATTATGGGGAAGAATAGTTAAAATAGTCAATAGTGAAATAGTTAAAATAGTTAGAATAGTCTTTTTTATATATTACTTTATTTTATGATATTAAAAACAGCAATAAACCAAGAAAAATTACCTACTTTTTAAAATTTAAAAATTTTTATGAATAAAATCTTTTTAAAATATTAAAAATTTTATTTCTTGAATTTAATAGTTTGAAATTTAGAAATTTTAAAAAGTAAAATTTAAAAGGATAAGATTTTCCCGCGTTTGATTACAGTCCCACTGAACTGATTCGGTTCATTTTTAATAAAACTCCCCATATTTATTATTATAATATTAAAATAATATTATATTTTGGTAAAAAAAAAACTGGTAGGTTTGGAGAGTTGGTCGCTTAGGAGAGGTGGTCGATTGTGGAAGCTTTACAGTATTCAATTTAAAAGGGTAGTCAACCCAGAAAATGAAAATCAAAACTTCTGACTATAATTTATCATTATTTATTTTAAATGAAAGAGTAATTTACTAGTAATGATCTACACTACATGAACCAAGCCAAAAAATTAATTACAGCCCCTAATATAAGGGTGAGGTTGGAAAAGCGGGGTTTTACGGGGAATCAAAAATCTCAGGAACCAAGAAAGATATCAACATGATTATTATGCTACAAAATACAAAAAATTGCTCTCTATTATCTGTTGTATGCGCTTGTATGTATTTTTTCTTACAAGAAATTTATTGAAGTAAACCATTTTTTCAAAAACATTTATTTTATTTATTCACTAATTATTTTTTAACTAAATCCCTATTAACGTTTTTGTAATAATCATTCCATAGATAATAGAACAAATAATTATGAACATTTGAAAAAAACATCATCCAAATATCTCCAATACTAACCAAAATATTTAATTCTCAAGAACGTACAATCATGTAAAAACCACATTCCCGGAAAATTAAAGTTGAAGGAATAATTTCACTCGCCTTGCTAGTGAGCTTTATTTTAAACAGATGTTTTTATAACTTTTTGTCAACGTACAAACAAAGTAAACAAATGTGATTCAAAAACTTTTAAACTTCAAATAACTGCAAAAAACATCGAAATTTAAAAAAAATCATCTTCTTGAGTTGACTACCCCCTTAAATTTTTGTAGGCCTTCGGGCCAACCCGAAGGCATCTTTATTTTTTTTTAATTGCTAAGACAAGCTGTTGTTGTTTAGGTCATCAGCCGAAAAGCTGGTTTGAACCTGTAGAGGTTTTACTAAGTAAAACGAGGAGTGAGGTGGTTTACCATTGCCTTCCTCACTGAATGGATAAGTATGCTTATCAGCATGCCGAGCCCTCTGAAAAACATCTTACTTTCCACTCTGCAAATGACACCTTCACTTCATTCACCACAGGGTCTGGCTGTATAATGAAATTCATTACTTTCAGAGGAGATAACTCTGATTAGTGTCACAATACACCTCTACCTCTTCTATTCTTAAATGGTTCAGTCATATAATTGGCTGGCCATGTGATAAGAAACAGAACTATTTATTTTAGCCCTGCAACGGACAGATTGAGAGTATAATTTGACTCTCCGCCTAGGTCTGTTATGGGCAGTAAGACAAGCTATAAGATATAATATATAGGCTACGTAAGGTTCAATTTTGTGTTCCAAGAAGAAGACCATCCAAAAATCACGTGGTCGATCATTTTTAGTATGCACAGTAGCCTATATTTGTATTTTTTACAATTTTTTTTTTCGTAATCCCTAATTTGTGTACGTTGCAATCTGTTCAATTCAGAACAATAAGCAACCCCATGACCCAATGAGATGAGGATGATGTGTATGACGTGTAAATGAGGTGTAGTCTTGTACAGACTCAGACCGACCATTCCTGAGAGAGTATGGTTAATTGAAACCCAACCATCAAAGTACACCGGTAACCACTGTCTAGTATTCAAATCCGTATAAAAGTAACTACCTTCACTAGGATTTGAACCAGGAACCTTCGTCTCCGAAAATCAGCTGTTAAACAGCTGCCTTTGGCGACGACTTTACCTCTAGACCAACCCGGTGGTTTTTACAATTAATTATTTTATAACCGTTTTTTACCTGTGAGGGAATTTTTAGATCTGTACGTGAAATCTTTCTTTTACATCAATACAGAAGCTTTTAGAGCATAGAATTTACATTAATACATCAAAAGGTTTTTTCATATAACTATTTCGTTTGTATTTGAAAAGAAGAAAAATATGTTGCTGTTGTTTAGGTCATCAGCCGAAAAGCTGGTTTGAACCTGTAGAGGTTTTACTAAGTAAAACGAGGAGTGAGGTGGTTTACCATTGCCAACACTCACTGAATGGAAAAGTACGCTTATCAGCATGCCGGGCCCTCTGAAAAGCACACATTTTCCACTCTGCAAATGACACCTTCACTTCATTCACCACAGGGTCTGGCTGTATAATAAAATTCATTACTTTCAGATAAGATAACTCTGATTAGTGTCTTTTACACCTCTACCTCTTCTGCTCTTAAATGATTCAGTCATTTAATTGGCTGACCATGTGTGATAAGAAACAGAACTATTTATTTTAGCCCAGCAAGGACAGATTGAGAGTAAATAATTTGACTCTCCACCTGTCTGTTACGGGCAGAAAAAATAAAGTAAGAAAAAATAAATAGTCTGTTATGGGAAGAAAAATATAAATGTCTTAAAATATTATTGAAGAATAAAACTTAATAATTATTAAGTTAATTTCAATCTCATCTTTAAATTTTATTTCATGATTTAATATTACAAAAAAAAATTATAATCATATTATAAATCGGTTTATATCCGTTCAAAGGTAACTTTAATCATACTGTAACTTTAGTCAGCAAGTAGAAAGTCGCTATTATTTGTTCAATAACACCGGTTGGGCAAGCGACTTTGTATGGTGACCAGTTGACAGCCATCCATGGACAAACTCTACAGGGGGGTCCCTGTTCAAACTCATGTCTAATCTACGTCAAAAAATGAACTAAAAAGAAAAAAATTAAAAAAATTTACAAAAGAAAAAAAATTAAAAAAAAAATTTACAAAAAAAAAATTAAAAAAATTTTTTTTTTAAGAAACGCTATTATTTAACAATTAATCAAAAGAAAAATGAACTAAAAAGAAAAAAAGAAAAAAATTTACAAAAAGAAAAATCACAGACATTACAGTTAAAAATAAAAGCGTGGCGCATACAGGGTGATTCATGAAGTTCTCCCCCCACTTCTACAGCACATTGTACTAGTAAAAATAATGAAAAAATGTTATATAAACATAGGTCCGAAAACGCTTCGTTAGCGAGTTACAGCTAGCGAAAGTTTCGCCTGGATTTCAGTTCACCAGGTGAAATGAGGTCTTCCTGGAATTGTGGTAAGGTAGATTAAGGGGCAAATTCAATCATTTCTTATGGTTTTTGATCTGATAAATTGAATAAAACAGGTCCCAGATCTGTAAGTTTAATAGGTTTTAAGAAAACCAGTGTCAAATGCAAAAAATGGAGTGAAAAACTTATTTTTTCATCTTTGGGCAAGGATAACTGTGTTATTTCACCAAGAAACAGTTAAAATTTTTCAATAAAACATGTAGAAAATTTTATTCTGAACAAACCGGTGTAAATTAAGTACACAGAAAGCGAATAGATGTTTGATTAAATGAGTTTTTATTCATAAGAGTACAAAGTAAAATTAACCGGAAAAACTAAAATGAAAAAATGTGTTTTTTTCACTCCATTTTTTTGCATTTGACACTGGTTTTCTCAAAAACTATTCGCTTTCTGTGTACTTTATTTACACCGGTTTGTTCAGAATAAAATTTTCTACATTTTTTATTGAAAATTTTTAACTGTTTCTTGGTGAAATAACAAAGTTATTCTTGCCCAAAGATGAAAAAATGTGATTTTCACTCCATTTTTTGCATTTGACACTGGTTTTCTCAAAAACTATTTAACTTACAGTTCTGGGACCTGTTTTATTCAATTTATCAGATCAAAAACCATAAGAAATGATTGAATTCGCCCCTTAATCTACCTTACCACAATTCCAGGAAGACCTCATTTCACCTGGTGAACTGAAATCCAGGCGAAACTTTCGCTAGCTGTAACTCGCTAACGAAGCGTTTTCGGACCTATGTTTATATAACATTTTTTCATTATTTTTACTAGTACAATGTGCTGTAGAAGTGGGGGGAGAACTTCATGAATCACCCTGTATTTAATATTTTACAACGAATATTTTACAATAAATATTATATATATTAATGCGCCACGCTTTTATTTTTAACTGTAATGTCTGTAATTTTTCTTTTTGTAAATTTTTTATTTTAGTTCATTTTTCTATTGATTAATTGTTAAATAATAGCGTTTCTTAAAAAAAATTTTTTTTTAATTTTTTTTTTGTAAATTTTTTTTAAAATTTTTTTTTTTGTAAATTTTTTTATTTTTTTCTTTTTAGTTCATTTTTTAAGTAATTGTTGAATAAAAGCGTTTTTTAAATTTTAAAAAATTTTTTTTTTTTAATTTTTAAATTTTTTTTTACAAACACCTCCACAGCGTATTGTCATCGAAGATAAACAAGTGTGCAAAGTTTGATTCATATTGATACGGTAGAAGTGTTAAAATTTTAAGTTGCAAGATTTGATGGATCCGAGAGTAAGTTAAATTAAAAGCGTTATAAAATTTTGAAATTTAAAAATTTTTTTTTACAAACACCTCCACAGCGTATTGTCATCGAAGATAAACAAGTGTGCAAAGTTTGATTCATATTGATACGGTAGAAGTATTAAAATTTCAAGTTGCAAGATTTGATGCTTCCAAGAGTAAGTTAAATAAAAGCGTTTAAAAAATACAGCAAAAAGCAGCGATCAAATTGGGTAGTTGTCAACAATGTGCAATTCCCGATAACAAATAAAAGCTAAAACAAAAAAACAAAAAATTTGTACCTGTATATATAGGTAATTTATTAAAAATATAGTTTTTAAAACCACCTGGCCTTCGGGCCAGCCCAGTCAGTCAGCTGGTAGAAAGTCGCTATTTATTTGTTAAGTAACACCGATTGGGCAAGTGACTTTGTATGGTGACCAGTTGACAGCCATCCATGAACCAACTCTACTGAGGGTCCCTGTTCAAACTCATGTCTAATCCGCGTCAAAAAAAAAAAAAAAGTACAGCAAAAAGCAGCGATCGAATTTGGGTAGTATAAATAACAAATAAAATTTATAACAAATAAAAGCTAAAAAAAGAAAAAAATTTGTACTATGTATATATGGGTAATTTATTTAAAAAATATAGTTTTTAAAACCACCAGTATAAGGTATTAAAATTGGTGAGTGTTTACTTTTTACCGTATTACTGATGCTTTTAAAAAATAATGTAATTTCGATAACAAAATTATTTATACCCGGCGCACGGGGATATTATGATTCACTTATATTGCCGTGCGGAACGATCACCGAACCAACTACTAGTTGACGTCACAAAATGTTTTTAACTTATTTTACCCACTGAAGTACACATAATACATGCATCCATAGATAGCATTGTATGCTGACCGTAACAAACTGACCGCGACTTAGCACTCGCCCTATCTGTTGGAATTTATTTGAACTTCTTCCACCGTATTCTGTTGTTATGCATACAGAACAGGGTTGTCGTTTACAATGTTATTAAAAAAAATAAAAACTCCCCATAAAATGTAATGCTTTTTTTAACCATATTAAAATTAGGTTATGTTTTTCATTATATAAATATTATATATTTTTGCTGAAATGCGAATAGGTTTAAAACCTATTCACAAATAATTATTTAAATGGATAAGGGATTTTCCGAGGTTGAACTCAGCTCCATTAAACTGATTCGGTCCATTTTTAATTCAATTCTCCATGTTTTTAGGGATTGGCCTGTGTGTGTGTGTGTGTGTGTGTGTGTGTGTGTGTGTGTGTGTGTGTGTGTGTGTGTGTGTGTGTGTGTTCGCGCGCGCGCGTGCGTTTGCGTGTGCGCGCGCGCGTGTGTGTGTGTGCGCGCGCACGTGCGTGTGTGTGTGTGTGTGTGTGTGTGTGTGTGTGTGTGTGTGTGTGTGTGTACAAAAAATATTTCAAGAATAGCGTACGAAGTTGAAACTTGAAACTTAACGTTAAGTACAAAATTACTACAGGACCCTACATGAACAATTTTGTCAAAATGGGTCAACCGAATTTAGTAGTTTATTCGTGCGATTTTTCTCTTTTTAACAAATTATTTTAAAAAAAAAACGACTCCTACGATTTTATTTTTTAAAAAATCACCTCATTTACTACATTTTTTATGCTCTACAAGATAGGGTAAGAATCTAGGGTACATAGGCAATGGTGTGCTGAAATTTTTGGGGGATCTGTGCTCTCGTCATTTTTTTTTAAAACTGCGGCCTTAATATGCATTCTAGAGTAAAAGAGTATGTACAATCAAAGTTGTAAAATAATAAAAAACCTACAACTTTTATTTCAAACATATTTTTTAAAACCCTAAGTTTAGGCCTAACGCTAATTAATGATTTTTTATAATATTTTGCTCAACAAAATAGGTAAAAAATTGGGATTTTTTAAATATTGTAGTCTTAGTATGCATTTTACGACAAAAGTGTTTTAAAAGTGATTTAAGTTATAAGAAATAAAAATCTACAATTTTATTTCAAGCCTTTACTTCTATGAAGCTTAGTTTTGTGTCAATCAACCATGATAAAAATTAGGTTATGTTTTGCATTTTTTTTATTATTGAGTGATGATGCCTACATAAGCCTTGGGCTTGTGCGTAGGTAATAATATGTGGTGATTTACAAATGAAAAAAATGCCAGACCTGACCGGGAATCGAACCCGGGACCCCGGCATAGTAGGGGTTTTTATTTTAATAAAAATGCTCTTATTTAAAGCATTTTTCTCTACAGAGCCTAGTTTAGTGTGAAAGAGTATTTTTAAGCCGAACTGAGTTCGATTTTCAATTTGCGTCTTTCAGTCATGATTAAAATAAAGTTATATTTTTAGAGGTTAGTTTTTATTTATTTCTAATGTTAGGTTATATTGTTAATTATTTGCATTGGCAAGAGAAAGTTCTGTGAGTGTTTCACACCAGATTTTTACTACAAATTTTTTAATTTATATGATTTACTAATGATTAAAACATAGGTTGCACGGTTTATTATTTACATTAGCAAGAGCGTTTCACAGTAGATTTTTAAAAATGTATCAACCGACTTTAGGGCCGCGATATAATTTAGGATCCTCCTTTATCTTTAAGACCCAGTTTCAATACACCAGATCCATTACATTGCATAAATTAGTAAATGTCAAATTATACAAGTCTTACGTTAGAGAGGTTAATGAACTTCAAAAACAAACATATCAAAATCATTAATTTTGGACAAGTTTAAAAATTAAACGGTAAATTTCTAGTGATTGGAAGCACCCCGATTTTGAAAATTTTTATTCATTTTTGTGCGCTGATTCCAAATTTGTAATTATTTATGGGGGCAAACCACTGTGAAAATAGTTATAGGCCCGTATATATCACTGATCAATATTTCTGTACCTTAGAACAAGAACAACCAATGTAAAAAAAAAATCTGGTGTGAAACACTCACACAACTTTCTCTTGCCAATGCAAATAATTAATAATAAACCTAACATTAGTACTAAAACATTAGAAATAAACAAAAACTAACCTCAAAAATACAACCTTATTTTAATCATGAGTGAATGACGCAAAATGAAAATCAACCTGTCTGGCTTAAAAATACGGAAAATCACTATTTCACGCTAAACTAGGCTCTGTAGAGAAAAATACGATAAATAAAAGTTGTAGATCTTTAAATTTCCTATAAATTTGGTTATATACACTTTTGTCGTAAAATGCATACTAAGGCCAAAATCTTAAAAAAATCGATTTTTCACACGTTTTCGTGAGAAAAAATCAGAAAATCGCTAATTACTGCTAAACTAAGCGTCATACAAAAAAATGTTTGAAACAGAAGTTGTAGGTTTTTAAATTCCCTACAACTTTTATTATATAAGTTTTTGCGCTAAAATTTATATTAAAGCCGTAATCTTAAAAAAACAACGTTTTTACGTGAAAACAGCCTCACCGAGAATTTCAGCAAACATGGCGCCTACCCTATCTTGTAGAGAATAAAAAATTGAGTAAAATAGGCGATTTTAAAAAAAATCGTAGGACCAGTTTTTGAGAAAATCGCAAAAAACTGAAAAATTATACGAATAAACTACTACTTCCGGTTGACCGATTTTGATGAAAATGTTCGTGTCGAGTCCGGTAGTGGTACGTAACTTAAGTTTCAAGTTTCAAGTTCGTATGATGTTCCGTTCTTGAGATATTCTGTTCACATACATACACACACACACACACACACACACACACACACACACACACACACACACACACACACACACACACACACACACACCAATCGCTAAAAACATGTTTTTTTGGTTCAGGGGATCTGAAAACGTATAGATCCGGTGAAAACTCGATTTCGAAAAATCGACATGAAAACAATACTTTCCTACCTATATATTCATATAGGCAAGAGAAAGTAAAAACAGTTTTGAGAAAAGAGCTACGCAAGATTTGTGCAAAATTTTAAACAACACCAGTAATTCACCTAAGTCAGCTACAATGGCAGCAAAAATTATGAAAAGTCACTGCAAAAACAACCAATGTTAACAATCGTTCTTATTGGTAATGAACTTCATTTAGAAAATTTTTATTGCAATAATAACCAATAATGACTTTGGTTGTTTTTGATGAAGAAATTATTGTATCTGAGAACCAATGTTGTGTTTGGTTGTCCTTGCAATAACATTTTTCTCGCAGCTGACTGACATTGGTAATAAAAATATAAGCAATATCTCATAAACTATACATAATGGGCATCTGTCGTTCTTGCATTATATAGTACACAAAAAATTACGTTGATAACGTTTTTAACTCATTTTGTTAAAGAATGACATTGATTGTTCTTGTTCTAAGGTACAGATTTATTAATATTACTATCAATATAATTAATTAATTAATTAATTTAACCCACCAGGTTGGTCTAGAGGTAAAGTTGTCGCCAAAATCAGCTGTTTAACTGCTGATTTTTGGAGATGAAGGTTCCTGGTTCAAATCCTAGTAAAGGTAGTTACTTTTATACGGATTTGAATGCTAGACAGTGGTTACCGGTGTACTTTGATGGTTGGGGTTCAATTAACCATACTCTCTCAGGAATAGTCGACCTGAGTCTGTACAAGACTACACCTCATTTACACGTCATACACATCATCCTCATCTCATTGGGTCATGGGGTTGCTTATTGTTCTGAATTGAACAGATTGCAACGTACACAAATTAGGATTTAAAAAATATATATATATAATTAATCTGTGTCTTAAAATAAATACATACATTGAAATATCACGGCATAAATTAACAATATGGCGGGAAAGTAAGGTTTTGTCATTATATGATATACAAACTGCCCATAATAGACAGGTGGAGTGTCAAATTATTGCACTCAATCTGTTCATTGAAGGGCTAAAATAAATATTTGTGTTTCTTATCACATGGTCAGCCAATTAAATGTCTGAATCATTTAAGAATAGAAGAGGTAGAGGTGTAAAAGACACTAATCAAAGTTATCTCCTCTGAAAGTAATGAATTTCATTATACAGCCAGACTTCTGTGGTGAATGAACTGAAGGTGTCATTTGCAGAGTGGAAAATATGTGCTTTTCAGAGGGGCCGGCATGCTGATAAGCGTATTTTTTCATACAGTGAGTATTGATATGTAAACCACCTCCACTCCTCGATTTACTTAGTAAAACCTCTACAGGTTCAAACCAGCCTTTCGGTTGATGACCTAAACAACATGATATAAAAGGGCCTATAACTAATTTCACAGTGGTTTACCCCCAAAAATAATTACAGATTCGGAATTAGCCCACAAAAATGAATAAGAATACATAAAAATTTTCAAAATCAAGGGTGCGTACAACTACTTACCAATTAAACAATTAATTTACCAATTAAAGACATTTAGATTTAGTTTTCGACATTTACCAATTAAACTTAATTCTGACTTACGTAAGTAACAAATTTTTAAAAAAAATTTTATCCAACAAAGATAAAGTTGAGATGAATTTAAAAAATAAGATTAAAATTTTTGGTTTTGTGTTATTTTTCTATTAAATTTACACTACTCTATTATGTTAAAACATAAATAAATTACTACACAAATCATGATATGACAAGTTACATTCAACGAATAACATTTAAAATAAAGAAATAAGCTGTAATATTTTTTTCCAAAAACAAATAAAATTAAAATGGAAATCTCCTACCTTTAAGATGAAATTCCGCTTTGTAATCCATTGAAAATAAACACTTCACACTGATTAAAGATTCACAAATAACACACACGCATGTATTATCACCTTCAGATATAATTTAATCACTCAATTACGGTATAATTTAACGAACGATTAAATTTGAAAATAGTTAATGAGAGAATACAAAATTGTCTACAAAATAACCACAAAAGGAAAGTACATTGAATGTTTAGGCTTAAATATGCTTTTTAAAATTTTGTTCAGTCATTAATATGACCCACCGGGTTGGTCTAGAGGTAAAGTCGTCGCCAAAATCAGCTGTTTAACAGCTGATTTTCGGAGACGAAGATTCCTGGTTCAAATCCTAGTAAAGGTAGTTACTTTTATGTTAACATTGTTATCGAAAGTCTGCTTCATCCTTTGCTGTTACATGACATTTTATTTTTATTTATGTTTTTTAATTTATTTTTTATACTATTATCCTTTTCTTGTATATTTACGTTAGGAAATTTTGTTGCATGTTATTTTTTTTGTAAATTTTTGTTTCTTTTCTTTTATGTAAATTTAATGTAGATATAAAAAGCTATTATTTTAATAGAATAAATAAAATAAACCAACTGATACCCGCGCACAGGCTAGACCTATGCGAGTAATAGGAAATAAGATGGGATAAGATTCATTGTACAGTGATTATGAATGTTAGGCAAAAAAATTTTATGCAGAATTTCAATGTTCACGATCATAACACGAGAAACAAAAATGATTATTATGTGGCTAATCACTCCACAAAATTGTTTGAACAAAAATCTACTTATGCAGGGAGAAGATTCACGAATAAATTACCTCAATTTTGAAAATGTTGTGATAATTTGGATTCCTTTAAAAACAATCTGAAAAATTACTTGATCGGTGAAATTTTTTATAGCGTACAAGAATTTCTTTCTTGATAATAGTTATACATTGTGTGATTCTTATATGTATTTCAGGTGTTATAACTGACATGTCCTATACTCCTCCTGGAGTCTCCAGGACGCAAAAAAAAACCTTAAGTTTCCTTTTTTTACCAGGTGTTAACAAAACTGTTGATGAATAGCTTCTTTACATCTTTAATTTCCTTCTTTATTTTTTGAATTGTGGAAAAAGAAACATCACCTAGTAAGCAACCCGCTCATGGTGTTTCTTAAGAGACAGGGAAAGTCATTTTTGTTTAGCTTCAACTTCACAGCATTTTATTACACTGCATATTAGATTTCGTTCAGCACAGTGAATAGTCTGCTCACGTTTTCAAGACTCTAACATTTCTGTTAACGATAACAGTTATATTCATACAGTTAACCTACAAAAGTTTCGCGATGTACTATATTTATATGCTCTGGGTATTATATAAGTTATTTTGTTAGTTGTACTGAAATCAAAGCAGTTGCGCATGCACACTGATGCTTTACCCCCTCTACCCCTCGTTGCAAACAAAGACAAACTCGTGACTCAATTAACTAATACATTGAAAATTTATCTAACCTTGATTAGTTTGTTAATGGTAAGTAGGTTGGTTATATTTTATCATAAGCAGTTATAAATGCACATAATAACCCATAGAAAATGGCTCATAACTAATTCCACAGCAGTTTACATGTAAAAATAAGATCATATTCGGGTTGAGCACACAAAAAGTATAAATTTAAAAAAAAAATTGATAAAATCGGTTTGGAGTCCTAAAAGTAAATATTTATCAGTTTACAAATAATTTTTAAAAATTAAGCTATTTATTCAGCTCAAAAATCCAGAACCTGACCTTAAACATCATACATTTTTTTATATTCAGAATTTATAATATGTGAACAATGACATCTAATACTTCAATTCCAAAATTCTTTGCACTCAAGATGCACTAAAGTTCAACAATATTTAAAAAAAATTACTACACAATAATTACGAGTACTTTACACTCATTATTAAGGCCTCGTCATGCAAACCCTGGGACTTTGGTAAATATATAACAAGCCCAATTAAGAAATGAATTACAAAGAGGTATGATTCTTGACAAAAACAATAAACAGAAGATTTAGAGGGTGATAATCACAAGCAGTGATAGTCTGAGAGTTCTCAGTCAGTAGTGCATGGTTATGAATAAATATCATTTATTCTTCAAAATAATCTATTAAATTTAATAATAACAAATCACTACGTTTGTTCGAAAATACGATGTGAAAGACCTTTAGTTATTTCTTCTCTTAAAGAATAAAACTGAACAGTAAACGAACTACGTATAAATGCTTTAGTAAAGTTTATTTTTTTAGTTAAAAGTTAACCTAACTGGGAACAAACCCCATCAAGACACCGGTTCTTAGCTTTAAAGTCAATTTGCATTAATTTTAAATGGATAACTAGACGAATACCGACAAAATGAAAAGAAAAAGTTTCATTTCAAAGAATAGCTCGATTATAAAATACAAAAGTGCTTATGTTATTTTTTACAAATACTGATCATTTTTAAAAATCAAATCATCATGAATCACTTAAAAGTTGATAATAACATGTAGCACTATATTATCACTTGTAATCCACAATATAATTAGAACACAACAAGAAGTAATAAAACGATTTAATTTGAAACTTATAATGTTTATAACAATTTAATCACAACCATAACATTCAAGCATAACATGACCGGCCATGACACTAACTAGACTGCGTTCAGATATATAACCTCAACAAATGCATCTTTGTGACCTTTCAAATACGTTGTTAACACCTGCTTAATCCTTTTGTTTAAAAATAATAGTAAAAAACATAAAATTTACTTTTACAACTACTTATTTTTGTAATCAATGTTCTACTAAATTCTAAACGTTCCGAACTTTGTAGTTTAACTGTACTTTCAACATTCATTATATTATTATTGTTGTTGTTTTTTTGTGATTTATACTTCCTTTTAGTCAGCTATTTACCAAATAATATATAAACAAAATTTTCAGGTTTATTTAAAGCAGTTGTGTTAAAATGTATAAGCAATTTTCTCATTCGAGTTAACAACATTGTATATCGGAACGCAGTCCACCATGATCTTTGTAAAGTAACTTCACGCCCGACTTTCAAACATGTTTATCAGTAATGTGGATGTGCATAAATTGTAAATTATTCATAATTTTATTACTTGAACGTTGATTTAAAATAATAAATTGACAATAAAGTAGAAAGAATAATTAAGTTTGCTTAATGCAATGTATTTCGTAAACTGAAACACTATTGAATAAATTTACTGTAAAAAAGATTAATCTGATAAGATGATTTGTTTGTTTCTTTTATTCAGATTTATCCGTTATAATAATTAGGTAGTTAATTAAAAACAAGTCAATATATTAGTTTTGATTAAGAATCGATTATTGTATTCCTAATTGCAGCACTAAATTGTTTGAACAATAACCTACTTTATGCAGGTAGAAAATAAATCAATAAATTACCACAAGCTTCAAAAAATTGTCACAATCTAAAGACATCCTTGATTAATGAAACTTTTACAGTGTACAATAATTTTTTTCTCTACAGTTTTTGGTCTAAAAATAGACAAACTTCTAAATAAATCCTGAGGCAAATTGTGTTTTATTTAGTAAAATTGGTTGAATGATGTGGTTACTGAAGTAAGCAGTGGTAATAAATTAATTTAACATTTTGTTAAATTTAGGCTTGTCAGTTTTGACATGTCCTAAACCCCTTGTGGAGTTTACTAGAAGTAGTTATAGAAAAATATTACACATAAGTATTTACTGAATCTTACAGAAGTTTTCTTAGTCAGGTTGTAACCTAATGTATTTTATACACAGTACATGGTGTTAGGCAAGTCGCACATATAGGGGACAAGACAAATGTCTTACGACCTTTGCAACATGCAACCAGGGGCAGTTTCAGGGAAGGGGCCATGCCCCCCCCCCCCCCGAAATACTAGGAAAACTTAGTTTAATATTTTCTATAAGCTATTATTTCTAACAAAACTGAATCCCAATACTCGTACCTATCAATTAAAAATAATTATTTTGGTATAAAAATGAGTCAAACAGGAGGTATCTATTTTTAAATAGTATTAAGATAACAATCAGTGTCAGTAGTCAAAAGCCACTCGCATCCAGTCAGCACCTTGAAAATTTCTCTATGAATTAAAATTTTGTGGTTACAGCAATACAGCATAAAAGAGGACTTTTCAATGACTCAATTACAAACTATGTATTACAAATTATGTAGTAAGCGCTACATAACAACAAGATAGCCCCCCCCCCCGAAAATCAGCCCTGGAACCGCCCCTGCATGCAACAATTGTTAGATATGACAAAAGTTTGTTGGTATCATGTAAAATATGTTGTTGTTTAGGTCATCAGCCAAAAGGCTGGTTTGAACCTCTAGAGGTTTTACTAAGTAAAACGAGGAGTGAGGTGGTTTACCATTGCCTTCCTCACTGAGTGGAAAAGTACGCTTATCAGCATGCCGAGCCCTCTGAAAAGCACATATTTTCCACTCTGCAAATGACACCTTCACTTCATTCACCACATGGTCTGGCTGTATAATGAAATTCATTACTTTCAGATAAAATAACTCTGATTAGTGTCTTTTACACCTCTACCTCTTCTGTTCTTAAATGATTCAGTCATTTAATTGGCTGACCTTGTGATAAGAAACAGAACTATTTATTTTAGCCCTGCAACTAATGTAAAATATATGGTGGGAGAAAGCAACCGCACAGTAGTACAACAGCGACATCTTTTGTAAAACATTTGTTGAAAACAACTTCAGCTTGTTTTCGTACGATTTATGTTTCTATGACATGTGGTGCTGCATAGCTGTCTAGTTTAACATGAAAGACAATCCGGTCTTTATGATCAATTTCGCGAACTTTACTGAGAAATATCCAGATGCTATTATAGTATGCAGCCTACTACATTATGTTTAGTGAAGTTTGTATTTGTTAATGTTGTAGCACGCCCACTAGCACTTTTCCCATACTTTTACAATAGCAGGGTAATTTAAAAGAAAAAAGAATAAAATAACAACAATCTAATCCCTAATTTGTGTACGTTGCAATCTGTTCAATTTAGAACAATAAGCAACCCCATGACCCAATGAGATGAGGATGATGTGTATGACGTGTAAATGAGGTGTAGTCTTGTACAGACTCAGGTCGACCATTCCTGAGAGAGTATGGTTAATTGAACCCCAACCATCAAAGTACACCGGTAACCACTGTCTAGCATTCAAATCCGTATAAAAGTAACTACCTTTACTAGGATTTGAACCAGGAATCTTCGTCTCCGAAAATCAGCTGTTAAACAGCTGATTTTGGCGACGACTTTACTTCTAGACCAACCCGGTGGGTTTAATAACAACAATAAAAAGGATAATTTACATGAAAAGGAAAATAATACGACAATTTACAATAGCAAACAATACCGTACTATAATTAATAAATAATATGAAAAGGATATTAAATGTTGCAGGTAGTCCTACATAAAAATAATTTACATTTATGTATGTATTTCAGTTATTTTTATGTAAAGTCTGTCTATACATGGTATACACAATAAATGTCATTAAAAAAAAAGCAACAAACAAAACAGGTTCTTTTTTTCTCATAATGGTCAGTTTCATAAGCAAGTATACCTTGGACAATTCAAATTAGCACAAACCGCTTCGGTGTTTATCTACTCCACTCTTCGCCCCTCGCCATGCAACAACGGTACAGAAACAAAAGTATACAACTGCTAGTGTAATGTGCGACCCACGCACGGTCACTATGCTTTGTTTTCACTGTTGTTATTAATAATAATCTGTCCGACATCTTCTTCTTCTTCTTTCTTCTTTACAACCAGGGCGTTCAGGCTTCTGCAGCCCCTCCTCACCGCGACCTAAAAGATCTTTTGTGATTGCCCCTATTCCTTATTTATGCAAGACCCACACTTTCAATAAAGCGCAGGATCTGCCTAGGATCTAGTGCACTTACCTGAGAAGGTGTTAACACGTCCTTACCCATCAGCGCTCTTCTTTTGCAGCCAACCACTTTGCAGCTGCATAAAATATGCTCAGCCTTCTCTTCTGCCTCATGACAGAATCTACACAGGCTCTCTTCAGCAACTCCTATCTTGGATAAATGATACCCAAGATTACAATGACCAGTCATCAGGCCCACTACCCTCCTCAAGTCCTGTCTTCCTAGTCTATTATATATCCCAGCCTTCCTGCTGGAATAGGCAATGAATTTCTTTGCCTGTTCACAGCCTGGCACCTTCTCCCAATAGGAGGTTTTAGCCTCCTCTTCCCAGGCCCTAACTAATCTGTCCGACATAATGATGTGACTAATATTTTGTTTTCGTATATGATTTTCTGTTCATTATAATATATTCAGACCAATTTGTTTAATTAGTTGCGTGCTTCTGTAGAATATAGTTTAGTGAGTTTTTGCAGTTTAGTTCTTGTAATTTATAATTTAAATTTTTATTGGGACAAATTAAATACATATTTTAAAATGAAATAATTTTATGTAAGTTTGTACATTGTAATAAGGTTGTAGACATTTGCGTACATTAAAATTTGTAGACCTTGTTGAAAGAATACGTTATGGATATACTTTATGCGGAACTGTGTGTACACGTAGAGAAAGAGTTGTGCCAGTTTGAATTGTCCACACTATAAATGGTTTAAAGATTACCACGCCTACACGCTGTTCCCTAGTTCAATTAATTGATCATTATACAGTTCAGCCGTTCTTAGTTTGCTCCTACTGTCAACAAACAAAAGCCAGCTACTACAGGGTATACGCTAGAGTCTGCGACTTTACTGATGTTGTATTCCTATTAAGTTAACTATTTTTAACTAAATTATAAGTATTATAATTTAGTTAATTCATTAAAGCAAGCAAAATGCTGCGGAGATGAGATTTCTCAGGGCTACAAAGGGATGCACATTAGAGGATAGGTTGAGAAGTGAGGATATACGACAGGAGTTAGGTATATACAGCTTGGAAGATAAGATGAGAGCCTACAGGAGTAATTGGTGCATTCATTTGGAGCGCATGGGGGATCAGCGGTTTCCTCGCTTGGCTAGGTACTACAGACCCAAGGGAAAAAGAAGTGTGGGACGTCCGAGAAGAAGATGGTGTCCGGAACGGGCAGACGTGCCTAATCCTTGAAGTGAAGAAGAAGAAGAAGAAGAAGAAGAAGATAATTTAGTTAAATTATAATACTTTATAAGTATTATAATTTAGTAATACTAAATTATAATACTTATAATTTAGTATTATAATTTAAATTAAAGTACTTAAAGTACTAAAAACATCAGTCATGATATGATGTAGGCCTAACAATTTCATTTAGAAAAATACTTTTAAAAGTATTTTGTATTTAAATACTTTTGAAAGTATTTTGTTGTTACTTTTTAATCAGCGAGTACACATTTTGATATAATGCACATGCTCAGTGACGTCATTATTTGTTTACATTAGGAGCAAACTAAGAGAGGCTGGACTATACATACTTCTATTAATTGCGCACATGACTTTTTTATGGTCCATACAGTCATAACCTGTGTTCCCTCCGTTCTTGTCTCAACTTGTAAAAATCTATCTATTTTTTCTGCCTCTTTTTCTCACTTGCTTGCTGTTAGTACATGTGGTGTGATCATGACAACCCCAAAAGAACTGTTGGAGTAGGCTTACCTACTCCAATCGTAATTGTAATCGTTGTTAAGTCAATTAAATTGTTCAGTTCTAAGTATTATTCTAGTGTGTGTTATCAAAGTAAATAAAGGACTCATCTCTCAATCAATGTTTAGTAAATAAAGGACTGAAACTCAGGTTATTATTTGCATGTCCTAACAGAAGCATTTCCATTGTATTATGTTTTTCCTCATGTTTTTGTCAACCTAACTCCTTGTTTCATCTTATTACGATATACTACCTCCTTAATGGGTATCAAAAAGTTGAGTGGCTCTCCTGAATAAATTTATATAAATAATAAATTATTTATTTATTTATTATTAAAATAATAAAAAATAATAAATTTATAATAAATAACGCTTTACGTTATGTTGACTGCCTTACAACCACCCTATGTTTATCCACATAATTTTCCATGATATATGGTCAAGTTATATGATATATACATAAACTGTAGTTAAGGGAGGCAGACCATTTTCATTATCCCTATACCTACAATACTAACTTACGTAGATTTTTTGTAGGAACCATGAAAGCTACAAAGCTGAGCTTTGGCACAGTTGTCTATAGTATCTTTTTACAAATTTGTACCAGAGCTTTTTCATTTTATCTTTATCCAATCTAAAAATATTTTTGTTCTCAAAAAATATTCATATGTAGCCTACATTTTTTTATGAAAGACACTCGAAAAATAAAAACTCCAAAATTTTTTAAATACCTCTGGAGTAAACACACACCTTAGTACTAAAATGTAGTGTGCGATATTTCACACTCCTATGTGGGATGGTTCCTGAAATAAATGTACCTAAAGTCAAAAAATACAATATGCGGATGTAGTAAAAGCATAATACCGCAAACAGAAACACCTAATGCCAATTGGAATTAATCTCCAAACAAAAAGACACCAATATATCTTGCATTACAACTGATTCCTATGCGTTCTAGAAATTATTGTTTTTATATGAATGAGATCTCCATAATACAGGGTGATTCACGAAGATATACAGAAACGTTTGGAGCTCATTGTACATGTAAAAATAATGAAAAAAGTTTTTATAAACATGGGTCCGGAAATGCTTCGTTTCCGAGTTACGGCTAGCGAAAGTTTTGCCCGGATTTCAGCTCACCAGGTAAAATGAGGTCTTCCTGAAATTCTGGTAATTTTACTTACAAGTCTCATTGAATGAATTAAATCGAAATAACACTTAACTGAACCCTATCATAATTTTAACAAACTACTCAAAATAAATTTATATGAACTGAGCCAACTGTGTTTAACTAGCTAGATAAAGATTTAAGGATAAACAAATTTGTAGCTTGGCGCAGTTGGTAACGTGCTCGCCTATCATCATGCAATCCTGGGTTCAAATCCCACTCAGGCACGGCATATTTTCATACGTTACAAAAAATCATTTCATCCTACATTGTATATAGTTACACCCCAATGTCGTCGCTAATGACCGTTGCAGTTGATGCGACGTTAAATAAATTTAAAAAAAAATTTGTAGCTACATGACTTGATGTATGATTGTATTCAACTGGAATAAGTGATAAACTGTTGGCTTGGTTGGTTTATTCTTTGAATGTTAATGTCAACAAGTCTCTAACACTACTAACAACAAAATACAGAACCATACTGGTATCTTTGTTATTATTAATTGTTTACTTATTCTGTTATCTACCAACCAATGTTCAAAGACGGAGGAAGTAGAGCACAGATCTCCTATTTTAGAAATGTTTATATGCTATTAATAAATTAATTAATCGATGAATTATTAAGAAATAACTAAATAACATGTCAGTGGATGGAAAGCACCATCCATATCACTCATGTCATTTCATTCATTATTCCACTACAAATTTATTAACTGGTTGTTTATTTTGTAACAGTTGTGAATTTTATTAATATAGTTAATAAAAATTAAATAAACAAACTTCTTCTGTTTAACCCTTTGTAGGGAGAAATAATGCCCATAACGGGCAGGTGGAGTGTTAAATTAATTGCACTTGATCTGCTGGTTCCAGGGCTACAAAAAATAGTTCTGTTTCTCATCACATAGTCAGCCACTTATATGACTGAACTATTTAAGAACAGAAGAGGTAGAGGTGTAAAAGACACTAGTCAGAGTTATCTCCTCTGAGAGTAATGAATTTCACTATGCAGCCAGACCCTGTGGTGAATGAAGTGAAGGTGTCATTTGCAGTGTGGAAAGCGAGTGCTTTTCAGTGGGCCTGGCATGCTGATAAGCATATTCTTTCAACTCAGTGAGGAAGGCAATCGTAAACCACCTTACTCCTTGTTTTTCGTTAGTAAAACCTCTATAGGTTCAAACCAGCCTTTCAGCTGTTGACCTAAACAACAACAGGGAGAAATAATTTTCATAAAAATCTTTTAAATAGATGGTGGTTGAAAATAAGGACACCTAAGTTTTCGAGTTGTAGGCTAAATGAACAAATTTTTACGTTACACGACGAGGGATGCCAGGGTATATTCGTAAATGCTTGGAGTTCCTTTTTATGCACACTTATCAAAATGAAAATGTTTGTGTGGCTGGTGCTGCACTCTACTTGATAAGTGTCCTTATATGAAGACATTATCTGTTTCGGGTGATTGTAAATGGATTTTTTGTAAATTTCAGTATTAAACATTAGTATAATAAAACAAAGTGTATTTTATTTGATTTATATGATATTAATGCCACTAGGATTAGTGAATGAATCATAATAGACTAATTATGTTACAACACAACTGTCAACTGCAGCCGGCCGCATTGGCGCAGTTGGTAACGTGCTTGCCTCTCATCATGCGGTCCTGGGTTCGAATCCCACTCAGGCACGGCATATTTTCATACGTTACAAAAAATCATTTCATCCTTCACCGTCTGCATTAGCAGTAATTGCAGAACAGTCGGACGTTAAACCAAAAAGAAAAAAAAACTCAACTGCAGAGAAACTTGGTGACTAAATAAAAGGACACCCTTTTCAAACATAAAACATACTAAAAATTGTTTTTAAATGTATCAAAGTGCATTATTAAGTAAATCAAAATATATTAAGTAAAATAAATGTCATAAAAGTTATAAAGGAAAATAAAAAATATTTGCCCATTCAGGTACTTTATATGGTGGTCTGATATTAGAACACTAATATATAAAGGGTTAAAGCAATTCTATAAAACTGCATAATGTTTTCAGTTTTCATTTACCGCAGCTGTAACTTGGACAGCGTCAGTGGCAGAAATGCCACAGTGGGCATTCCCACCTTTGCAAACCGACTACAGTGAAGAATTTTACAGTTCAGCCGTTCTTAGTTTGCTCCTACTGTCAACAAACAAAAGCCACGTACCACAGGGTGTACGCTAGAGTCTGCGACTTTACGGATGTCGGATTCCTATTAAGTTAACTATGTTTTAAATTATAAGTACTTAAAATATCAGTCATGATATGATGTAGGCCTAACAATTTCATTTAGAAAAAAAAATTTAGAAGTATTTTGTATTTAAATACTTTTGAAAGCATTTTGTTGTTACTTTTTAATCAGCATGTACATATTTTGATATAATGCGGATGCTCAGTGACGTCATTATTTGTTTACATTACAAGCAAACTAAGAGATTTTTTTTTTGGTTTAACTAAGAGAGGCTGGGCTATACATGGATGGGCAACTGTCGGGTCTAAAAGTCTTGATTATACTACATGTAGGTTTACTTATGTTCTTTTATTACATAAGATTTTTTTGTTGTTTAGTTAGGCTTACCATAACTTCTGGACTCCAATCTCAGACATATTTTGAAAGGGGCTGTTTTTTAATAAATAAATACAAAATATATTTTTTGTTTATATAATAATTATTATTTTCCCCCTGAAATACATTGTATTTCATATAATAAATTCACTAACCTTTTTAAGCTGCCTTGATTTTTGCTATTGTTACTTACATGTGTTTTGGTGGATCTACTATCATCAGAGTACACAATATCATTTGAAACTACAACATTTTTTTAAAATCTGTAGCAGATTACATTTCTACTACTATTTCAGATTACATCTGCAGCAGGCATTTATATAAAACAGATTTAAAATTGAGTTTTTTTAACCTATCCCTTCACATATTTATTACAGATCGCAGCAGCAGTCAATAATCACTTCATCATTCTTAATTTTTTTTAAATTTAAAATAACATTTTTAAGAATAATGAAGTGATACTGACTGCTGATGCCCTCTGTAATACATATGAGAAAGGATAGATTAGAACTCAATTTTAAAACAGTTTTATATAAATGACTGAAGATGTAACATCTACAGAATTTTAAAAAAAATTAAATTTCAAATGATATTGTGTACCTACTCTGATGATGGTGGATCCACTGAAACACGAGTAGGTAAACAATTGGCAAAAATCAAGGCAGCTTAAAAAAGGTTAGTGAAATTTATTACATGAAATAGAATTGATTTCAAGCTTCAGAATGCATTATAAGCCTCAAAATCATAAAATCAAAACAGAGCAAAATTTTCTACCCAAAAAATTTTCCTTTACACAGATATCTGAAAATCATGGACTGTTCGGGCTAATTAAGGACGTATGGTAAACCTATATTTAGGTTATGAGTGGAAAGGCTGGTTTTAACCTCGAGAGGTTTTAATTAAGTAAAATGAGAAGCGAGTTGTTTTACAAATGCCTTCTTCACAGAGTTGAAAAGTATGCTTAGACCCTCTGAAAAGCACATATTTTCCACCCTGCAAATGACACCTGCATTCACCACATTCCTTATCCACCAGAAAAATACATAACTCTACCTTCCACGACTTCCCCTAAAACCCAGTATCACAATAACACTCTCACCATACAGTAAACCCTACAAAACCAAACATCTCCCACTTAACACACACTAACAGCTACACTACACATAAACCCTAAATTATACCTACCTTAACAAATCTTCCCACCAAAAAAAAAAAAAAAAGGCCAACTAATCAACTATTTAAAAAGAAAAGAGCCATTCCTCCATCCATTACACCTTTCCCCTCTGGCATGCTCATGGTAATAACAAACAACTCCCTCCAACAAACTTATCTTCTCAAATATTATTATGAATCACCTAATATGCAGTTTTCCCAACCTTTCACTTACTAAAGCTCCCTCAGAACCCGAATCCAATTATTAACCCTCACATCATTCCCCCTGATTTTATTGAGGTGACATTAGTTCCGTAAATTTGTTCCCCAAGGGACCAGGTGTTCCTAAACATGATGTCGCTGTCATAAGGCTTCTTAACCCTCTCAACCTGGATTCTGGATTCTTCACCACAGGGTCTGGTTGTTTAATAAAAATTCATTACTTTCACAGGAGATAACTCTGACTACTGTGTGGCGAAGATATGATTGCCCCTTGCAGAGAGGAGCAGAATCACCCTGCTACTAGCCTTCTCAATAACATTTTATTTAAAAAAACAAATTTATGACACTGTAAAATGCTCTAGTCCTGTAAAATCATGATACGCATCTATTTTGTCTTATTACTTTTTAACACTTTTAGTGAGGCAGACGCATTTATGTGGTTTAAAGAACACTACCAGATAAATGGGGAACGCATTTTGCGGCCAGTTTATGTTTTATTGTCCCTTCTTTCTACTTTTGTCAGGGTGAATAGTATTTCTTTTATTGTGCAGTCCTAGAAAAAGGTTGATTCTATGCCAGTATACAATCACTTCTTGAACAGACGCACAGGTTTTTTTGATGGAATTTTAAAAACCAATATATTTACAACTCGGTTTTAAGTTTTCTGTGAAATTTTATTTGTTACTTATATAGATAATTAATTTTAAATGAAATATTTTTATATATTATTGATTATTAAGGTAATTATATTTCATAATTATTATAGATATTGATTATATTATTTTGTGTACATTTTTATAATCACGGAAGAAAACATGAGCAATTACACGATTGATCTGCGTTTTCTATTCATAGTAATAAAATTACAAAAAATTATTTTATGAAATTAATTGCGTTACAATTACTCAATTACACAAAATTAATTGTAGTAAATATATCAGACCTAAGTATGGCAAAAGTAATTAAATTTTTGTACACGAATATAATGGCATCTGGCCAGTTACCATGGAAGTATTGCTCCGTCACGCCGAATGACACAGGGTCTACCAGCCGCATTGAATGTGTTATTACAGTAAGTAGAATCTCAGCAGTCCGGCCTGTTCCGGACCAAGAGGGTGCCGAATTACTGGATGTGTTGGAATTTTGGGACTATAAATTATAAATTTAAACAAAAAATGAATATGAATTGATTTTTGTGGGTTTTAAATTAAATTAACTAATTAAAAAAGGTTTGCTGAGTACTTCTATAGTCATTGTACTAAACATAATTATTATCAGCTATTGACATCGCCTAGTGCGGTGTGGGGGTGCTAGTGTTCTGAGAATTACAATTCGTTGCCAATTCAGCGTGAAGTACGGAGTATGACCTAGTTCTCGATTTTGGATAAAAGGCCAAAAATCATTCCATTTAACAATAATTAAAGGCTGCTTATTCATTTCTTTAATCAAATCCTAAACATACATGTTATATTAAATCCACCGTAATTAGGTCGAGATGATTTCCCTAATTCAATTTAAATCTTTTACCAAAATCTGCCGTGGGTGAGGTTTCATACTCTTAGGCCTAATACTTTTATTTATATTTCAGGGGTAAGGTTGGGGTTTTGTCTAAATAAATTTTGGGGTATTGCAGTCTTTCACTTAAGGTGAAAGGTGGATAGTCTAGTAGGTGTGGTCATTGAGCCTTGGCAGAATGGCCAGTAATCCCTATGAGACTGGGTGTAATTTAAAAGGGTGTGGGTTAATTCCCAGGGCACACTGGGTACTGAGTAATGCCTTCTTAGGCGGGTCCGGTACCTGGTGTTATAAAGGGGCGGTTAGGGTAAAAATCCCACATAACCATTGCGCGTCCTCTGAAGATTCCCCCGCTCCGCACAGCTGAAAAAAGGCCTAATATTTTAAGGGCCGGATTACTGGAGGTGCCGGACTACTACATGGCCGAACTACCGAGATTCTACTGTTATTGTTATTACATGCATATTTCACTTATACATGAATATAAACTGTGAAGACACTAATCTACAATCAATAAAATTTTCAAATGCCAATACTTAGAGGTCCTTAACTTTTGAGGGGAACCTCAAAATTGCATGATTCTTTCACTAAAATTCAGTTCACTCTTTAACCTACATTTAGTATGCTGCATGTATGTAGAAATAATTATAAGCCAAAAACTTTTTCAAGTCCGGGCATACTTCAATCAAATTTTTTACAAAATAAGTGGGCTACAGTATTAAAAATCACTAACAAATATTCATTTTCATTTGACCTGAGTGTTCTCGGTATATCATGATCCCGTTCATGAAATATTATCAATGTCAGACTTCCTCCGTCGTCCTATTTCATGGCTGTTATTTTTTTTAAATCACTAATAACTTTTTAACAGTTTCATTAATCATAAAAGTTGTGCATCATGATTTTATGAAAGTAAAATGATTTTAAGACTAGAGTATTTTAGTTATTTTTTTTTTTTAAATGAAATGTTATTGAGAAGGCTAGTAGCAGGCCGATTCTGCTACATGCCTAATCCACATCAAAAATTACTGCAAAAAGTAGGATAGCCCTGGAACTAACAGATTAAGTACAAATAATTTAACACTCCACCTGTCTGTTATGGGCAAAAAGATTTTTTTTACAGTATTTATTAATATTAAGCAGGAAATACAATTAAATGTTTTGCTCAAAGATGTATAAATTTTTTTAACAGCTGGGACCCTGAAGTGCTAATGCGTCAATTACATTTTTCGTTACCAGTAAGCTTTGTGATTGTATTCAAACATTAAACTCTATTAGTGTGTTAACAAGTCAGGGCCACACTGTGCTCCATTTAAGAGAGGTGGGCACGTATGGAGTAAACTCAAAATACAATCTAAATCTGTCAAGCAATGCTTTTCTATATTGGACTATGTCAGCGATTCCCAAACTGTGCATAGCAAGAGCAATTAAGTGGGTCACAGAATCCAGTCAAAATTGAGGCATTCTCCGGAAGAAGGGAACACAAACCAGAAGTATGTTTTCAGAAAAATGCTATACAATAGTTTTTTGCATTCATCTTAACCAAATATTGTTTCTTGTGCATGAATATTGATAATTTAATTAATTAATTTTTGTAACCAATAATTATAGTAATTTTTCCAGTTAGATACCTTTTTTTTAAATATTATAACCAAAATAAAAATATTATGTGCCCTTTTCCACATGTGGTCAGTTTGAAAAAAAAACTAATTTGCTGCCACCTAGAGTAAAAATACTGAAATGAAATTTTGGGAGGTTATAAATTTTGGGACATTTTAAACTGTTCTGCGGAAAAAGGGAACATACTCCTAGGTTTCCTTATTCCGGAGATGTCTAAATTATAAAATTAAGTTAAATTTAATCAAAAGATCATTTAAAAACAGCTGAAGATTCGTTGCCTGAACTCTCATGTGATTCAGCATTGAAATATTTTTTTTTATAAAACAAGCCTAATTCAGTTCTGGTTTAAAGCAAGTCGTCCAGTATATTTGCTGTCTGGATATTATTTATCTATCAGACAATTCATGGAGTTCATGATAACCTAGCTATGTGAATGTGCCTTTTCCAGTCTGGTCTATTAGAAGAACATATACAGGAACAGACTTTGTATGGAAAATGATCTTCTACTAAAATTAACCTAGTTTCAGTCCTGATACAGACACTATTATCAACTGAAACCAAGGTCGTAAATCACACTAACTTTATGCGCTTAATCTAAAGAATTTAAAAATTTTATTTATCAATTATAGTACAGTAGGTCGTCTCTAAAATGAACTTTCACTACAACAGGCTTCAAATTCGAAAGAAAACCCACAACAATAAAATAGTTGTGAACATTTTAGGCAACTCTAAGAACCTATTATTAAAAAGCACCAATAGTTGTGAACATTTTAGGCAACTCAAAGAACCTATTATTAATAAGCACCATCAGACCGGCACTCAGTTAGGAAAAACAAATTTTTCCCAATCAATTCAATCTTCTTCATATAAATGATTAAAATATTTTTCACTTTTATACTTATATGTTTAGCCCATAACAAGCAGGTGGAGTGTTAAATTAATTTTACTTAATACTTAATCTGCTGGTTCCAGGGTTAAAAAAAAAAAATAGTTCAGTTTCTTATCAATTATATGACTGAACTATTTAAGAACAGAAATATAGGTGTAAAAGACACTACATGAGATTTATCTCCTCCCAGAGTAATAAATTTTGCTATACAGCTATAGCCTGTGGTGAAAGAAGTTAAGGTGTCATTTGCAGGGTGGAAAGCAAGTAGTTTTCAGAGGGCCTGGTATGTTGATGAGCATAATCTTTCAACTCAGTGAAGAAGGTAATAGTAAACCACCTCACCCCTCGTTTCTACTTAGTAAACCTCTAGAGGCTCAAACCAGCCTTTCAGCTTTGACCTAACAACACACATTTATTGTATTTTAATTTCACCTGTAACATTTCTCCGATGAGAGAATAATGCAGCCTCAAGTGTGTAAAACCCACCGGGTTGGTCTAGGGGTAAATTCGTCGCCAATGGTGCAAATCCTAGTAAAGGTAGTTACTTTTATACGGATTTGAATGCTAGACAGTGGCTACCGGTGTACTGTGATGGTTGGGGGTTCAATTAACCATACTCTCTCAGGAATGGTCGACCTGAGTCTGTACAAGACTACACCTCATTTTCACGTCATACACATCATGTCAATGGGACATGGGGTTGCTTATTGTTCTGAATTAAACAGATTGCAACGTACACACATTAGGGATTACAAAAAAAAAAGTGTAAATATGTAAATTTAGCTCAATGTGCAAAATAAGAACTCCAATAATAGTGTAAAAAAATAAGATTATTGAACTGTATTATGTTTTCTTAATCTACTAGTGTTCGATTATTTCGCCAGTTTTGTGACATCTATATAGGATTGGAAAGACAAGTTTTTCTATTACTGCTACAGGCTATAAAGGTGGCAAGTACAATATTTTAATGTATTTACTTCAATGATTACTGTAATACGGGGTGAATAAAACTAATAGTACTGGGGTAATTTCTCAGTTACGAGTTTGAAATACTCTAAATTTTAAGGGAAAAATTAGTTTGGTAGCACTTAGAGCTGGATTTATTGCTGTGATCAAGTGTTATTGTTTATGCATAGATTTTATAGTCCTTTTTAACTTTCCATGTAAATACCATATCAAATTAACTCGCACATTTAAATTAAATTACAGTAGTCCAGCCTGTTCAGGACAGAGAGGGTGCCAGATTACTGGTTGCATTGGAATTTAGGAACTATAAATTTAAATAAAAAATGAATATGCATAGATGTCAATGTGGTTTTTAATTAAATAAACTAATTAAAAAAGGTTTACTGAGTACTTCTATAGTCACTGTACAAAATCTAATTATTGGCTTTTGACGATCGCCTAGTGCGGCATGGGGGTGCTAGTGTTCTGAGAATTACATTCAGCATGAAGTATAGAATATGACCCAGTTCTGATTTTTGGATTAGACCAAAAATTATTCCATTTAACAAATATTAAGGTCTACTAAATTCATTTCTTTAATCAAATCCTAAACAAAGGCCTACATGTAATATTAAATCCACCGTAATTAGGTCAAGTTGACTTCCCTAATTCAATTTAAATCTTTTACCAAAATTTGTTCGGGGTGAGGTTTCATACTTTTAGGCCTGTATTTTAAGTGCCGGACTACAGAGATTCTACTGTACTTTGAATATGTTACATACCAATAAAAATTTATTTATTACAAAGATTTATTACAAACTTTGATAATGAGTAAATCATATAGTTTCATTTGTGTACAATTTTTGTATTGAGGTTAGGATTAATATTTAGGATGCGAGGGGGTCAATTGAAACACCAGATTTTGACAATTTTACTGTAAAGAGCAGTAAGCCAGTTGCTGCTATTGATGATCTTTTCAAAAAAAACTTTTGAAAGGTCTAAAGCATGAAGAAGCAACTAAACCTCTGAAAAAGCAAGTAAAAGCAGTAGTTGAGCTTGGAAAGTGTTTCCATTACAGATTGCCAGCATTTCCACATCAGGATGTATTAAGCATATCTGGTACCATTAACAGTACAAGCACTAACAATGCCAGTGCTAAAAAAAGCCATTTAAGTGTGTAGTCAAAATGAAAAATTCTGTCTATTGTCATCAGAAGACATAGATTTTAGAGTCCTTTCATTGTAAATAACATATCAAAATTAAATATTCTGTTCAAGAGAGTGATCCAGACATCTGTCTGCCTCTCCTGCAAACTCAGAATTTTAACGCCACTTTGAAAAGCTCATTAGAACTCTGGGCAATTAGGGGCAGCCAACTAAATAGTTGCCTGCCCCTAAGTAGTGCCCTATAGTTAGTTGAAAAATTAATTTGTCTTGAATTTTGTTGGTCTTGTAATTACAGGGTGTCAGAATGACTATCATTAAATTTTATCATTATTCAGAATGGTTTCGATTTAACCCTCAACAATACTGGTTATTTCATTTGCCCCAACAGATTCTGTGAATAGAAAGCAACCAAAAATAAACTATGGAGGTTGCCAGTGCCCCGCTCTGAGGTGAATAGAAAGTTTATTTTTTCTTTTGGTGCTTAAAAGAAAAATCAATGGTGTAGGTTTGTAGAGGGTTGAAAGACCCATAAACCAAGGCAAGCTCCAATTCAATACCATATTGTATCAGATTTATAATAAGTTTAAAAGTGTTGCTATTCACCCATTTTATGTACGTTATATTCGTTACAAAACATTTTTAATCTGGCTACAATTTTGACTATTAATCTAAAGGTGTCTTTTACAAATAAAGTTTCTTAAAAGCAGGCTCCCTCCCGTTTCTAAGAAACAAAACTTATTTTCTGTAGCCCTGGAACTAGCAGATTTTGACCAGAGTAAAAATGAACAGCTACAACAAAATTTGCTGCTTTGCCTGGCTGAATTTCGAAATAATGGACTGTGACCTCCTCCATTAAATCTACATATTAGGAGGACCTAATATGCATTAGAAATATGTTTAAGCAATTTTCTTTTACTACCGCCATACTTTCCATGATAGTAGACTCAATGCTTCATAGCTACACTATTTCATATAGAAAAATGTGTGATAATTACAGGCGCATCAAGTAATCTGGCCCTTAAAATATCAGGGTTAAAAATATGCCATGCCTGAATGGGATTTGAACCAAAGACCACATGATGTGGCGAGCACTTTACAAACTACGCCAATGCGGCCGGCAAATGAACAAACCTTAATTATTGTTAAATGGAATAATTTTTGGCCTTTTATGCAAAACCCAGAAATGGGTCATACATAATTTAACGAGTACTTTGTTAAATTACCAAAACGTAATTTTCACACAAGCACACTCACACTGCATAGATATGTTGATAACAGTAAATTATATTTAGTAAAATGACTACAGAAGTACTCCATAACCTTTTATAGTCAATTTAAAATCGCAATGCTAGTTTGATCTTTAATTTACAGTTACAAAATTCCAACATCCAGTAATCCAGCACCCCCTGTCCCAAACAGGCCAGACTACTGAGATTTTGTGTATTTAGTTCCTAATGTGTGTAGTACGTTGCAATTCAAAACCATAGGCTAACCCATGAACAAAGAGCAAGCCAATTTTTTTTTAATTGCAACTTGAGAACTGCTACACTCTGAATAATGAATTTTGGTATACGTATTTGGCTTGCAGAAAAGGCGCTTTGGGTAGTCATTTTTTAATAAAGTCATCTTTGTCACGGGGTTAAATGCATCATTTTCTAACTCTGATTACAACTCATTTTCAGTTTGCAGATTAAAAAACCAGTTTCTCTAACTTTTGCTAGTGTCCATCCTGAATCCTGGTTGACAGGTCAAAGAAGTCCTGTTAGCGACATAAGTGTTCAGAAACACCTGGTCGCTCAGTGAACAAATTTACGGAATAAATGCAACGGCTTCAAACCGCAATTGCCAATCAATTGAGATCTGAGGAATGGTATCTTTGGAAAAACAAGTGATTCGTCACAGACATTTATCCAGTTAGGTTAATTTCTTATCTTGAAATTGGCAGAGTCTGTGTGAAGTGGCAAACTGTGGGGATGTGGGAGTGACTTACGCTGCCGCAGAGATAGCAAGAAACTGTTTGAATTTTAATAAATTCTAGTAAAAAAATTTAAGAAATAATAAATTTTAAGAAATCCTAGTAAAGATAGTTACTTTTAAACGGATTTGAATACTGGACAGTTGTTACCGGTATATTTTAATGGTTGGGGTTAAATTAACCAATAACTCAGGAATGAACGGCTCGAGTCTGTACAATATTACACCTCATTTACAAGTAATCTCATTGGGTTGCTTATTGTTCCAAATGAACTTATTGCAACGTGCGCAAATTAGGGATTAAATAAAAATTAGTAATGGAAATACAAAATGGCGGCAATTCCTATATTTCAAATTGTATCTTAGTAACCAATTACTTTTAATGAAATGAAAGTTTACTAAAATATTAAAGCTCAAATTCAAAAATTTATTACATCCGTCGATAAATAGTTGATGAAATTTTATAGATTGACGTCATCCACTTCACATTCAATTCATTACACATTAGACTTTAAAAACTAAATAACCTGGCTATTGTCAATTATATTAAATTTTAATATGCCTAAAATTGATCAACAGATATAAAAAATTAATGTTCAATAACAAAGTACTTACATATAGCAATTTGTTCTAGGGATCGAAAAATGAGCTTGGTTGTATAGAAATTTGGTAAAATTCCCGATTTTTAAATTATGACATTTTGTTAAAATAGACAATTCCAAAATACTATTGAAATTGCTCAATTTGTACAAAAGCATTGGTACATGTACGAAATTAGTTATACAATGTCAGCTACTAAAACAGCGCATTTACTATTTTTTTTTCCTCTAGATTGCGATTTGCTAGGTAACAAAAATAATAGAGAATAGTGTTCTGAACGTTGGTCAAAGAACCAACTGTACTTTTATGCAAGTACAGTAGAATCTCGGTAGTCCGGCCTGTTCGGGACAGACCGTGCGCCGGATTACTGGATGTTGGAATTTTGGAACTATACCTGTAAATTAAATTAATTAAAAAGAAGTTTCTGTATTTATTGTACCAAACAATCACCTACTATAATCACCTACGGCGGTGTCAATTCAGCATAAATATTAGTATGATCCAGTTCAGACTCGTTGAATTGGGCCAAAAATTATTTCTTTAACAAAACTAAGGTCTGCCAGATAGGTTGAACTGCGCAATTAAAACATAAGGGATTAAAAGAAATGCAATCGCAAGATGGCAGACTACAATACATTTTACACAGCTAAACGAGCAGATTGACCACTCTCACTTACCACACGTGGAAGAGCTTACAAGCGTGCCACGCTCAGTGAAATCTCAATTAACCTCCCTACAAACGTAACCTTCACTTCACACAGGATGTGGCTGTATAATGAATTAGTTGTCGCTAGAAATTTCAATAAAGGATTTTCGTGAAAATAATCCACGTTTTAGTTCACCGTGGCCCAAGGTTGGTCTAGAGGTAAAGCGTCGCCTATATCAGCTGTTTAAACAGCCGATTTTCGGAGATAAAGCTTCCTGGTTAAAATCCTAGTAAAGGTAGCAACTTATATACGGATTTGAATGCTACATTGGTTACCAGTGCATTTTGATGGTAAGTGTTCAATCAACCATACTCGGGAATGGCCAATCTGACACCTTTACACGTCATACAAATAATCTTAATCTCCTTGGGTCATGGGTTTGCTTAATGTTCTGAATTTAACAGATTACAATGTACACATATTTGGAATTTAAAAAAGTTTACTGTAAATTACAAATTACTGTAAATTATAAAGACCAGGTCTTAATTTCAATACAAAAATAAACACGATACCTAATTATGGCTAAACTGCTCGTGTGAATTTTATCAGAGTAAGTTTTCAAGTCACAGCCGTCAAATTTCACGACTAATCATTTACGATTTAGATCAGACATCTTATCTTAATGGTAACAATTTCTTTTTACAGCCTGTGAATGAAGTGAAAGTAGTTTGCAGAGCAAAACCTAAGCTTCAACAGGTCATAGCTTACCAGCACTTTTCCAGTGGTGTAGGCAAGGTGCACGCAAACCCCATTATCATATCGCACTAGCGCGAGATCTACTTGTATGCGGTTGTGAACAGTTCTATGGTTCGTAAACGACAAATTCACTCCCAAGCTGCTCATGCGCGCAACAATTTTTTTTAATATTTAAATTCCTACACTACAATGTTCGGCACTTTATAACACTACTCTACAACCCTCCACAACGTTCATAACGGGGGGGAAACGGCCAATTACCAAATAAGGTTAGTGAATAAACAAAACATTAGTAAATGCAACTGCCAGTAAACTAGGCAAGCGATCACGCTTTCAAGTTTCAAGACTGATCTTGGGGGGAAAATCTGCAACATTTCGGTCTAAATACAAATTTTAAGATAAAATTTACTATACGAAAAGCACACAAATTTCTGAACTGTTCCAAGCCACTTCAATTTAACAAATCAGCAACAAACTGCAGTTTGCAAATTTAACTAGAGTGCACTACGCCACCGGTAGCGTCCAATAATTTAGAACAGAAATCGGCAATTCGCGCAGTGCAAAGTTACCTAGGCAGCAAATCACGCTAGGTGGGAAGACTATACAAAAACAATGCACTGATCAACGCAGTAGGAATACTGTAATACTGTAATAAACAAAACCCTTTAACTGGAAAGCTTCTACAAATCTAAACAGTCTAGCAAATGACAAAAAATCTTGGCTCGCAAAGTATTAATGAACCCCTTAAATTTGGTACAACCGCAAACAAGTTGCCTTAAGTCTGCAGTCTACAGAACCAACAAAAATTTAATTGTAGGCGCCAATTCAAATATCACAACTACAATACTATACCAAATTGAGCTTCAGTTAACCTTGGCAAGCAAATTAAAGAAATTTTTCACAACTTTCAACTAAATACAGGGACTTAGCACGCTACACTATACCACCTTCCTGCAAAAATTTAGTTTTAGCACCCAAAATTGCACAGAATGTGCAAATTTATTACACAATTCCGTTACTTTAGTTTTCACAGACTGAAATTTTAAACTCCGCATTCGAGACGTTTTACTTATTAATGTCAATTGGAACAATGCAATTTTTTACCAGCAACACTACATACATTGGGAAAATTAAAGCTGTAGTCAATTGGAACCAATTAATGGCTTTAATTTATTTGGCAAATTTACTGGCAGAACCAGCTTCTTAACTTTCTTTTAACATACAAAATTTAGATGCCACTTACCGTGGGCAATTACCATTCATAAAAAATTCTGCTCTACAACTTTTAACAGCATTTTCAATTAAAATGTTTGAACACCAATATGAACGTCATTATGAACATTCAGTTGAAAACAATTTTAAAATAAATTTCACACTACAGCTTCAAAAGAACTAGCATTTTTACAAATTCATTTACTAAATACAATTTACTAGAAAAATTTATAAAAAGTTTATTCAAAATAAATTTTACGCTAAGGCTTCAACATAACTAGCATTTTAACCAGCAAATTATCTATTTACCAAATGCAATTTACTAAAAAAAATTTAAAAAAAATTTATAAAAGTTTAAATTAAAATACAATTTTAATAAATTTACAATTTTGAAAATGCTTCGTTTGTAGACCAGAACTTTATCTGTGGCAAAATCATTTTAGCAATTTAAAATAACCTACCTGGGTCCATCCTCTTCATTAACCCACCTTTCTTCAATTTGTAGTAAATCTTTCTTGCTGTTGCTTCCACAATTCCTTTCGACCGAAATGAATCGCACAAGAAAAAGGGATCATTCACACACGCACAAAACAGTTAAACATTCTCTAACACACACACACACACACATACATACATAACCATACAATACAAAATCGTAGTTGTGTTCCCTAAAAAATTTCTGCGCTCCTGCAATATACATTCCACAAGAATATATATTTAATTTCCAAATAAATAATCGAGAAAGTATATATATTGCAGACCACAGATTATATCTTTGAAGGTTTTATTCTAGTTTAACGGACTTGAGTTTTGAAATGATATTAATTTAGCTGCCATCTACAGACATTATTTAAAGCAAAGCCCTATGGAACGGTAATGTCGAGGACTTGTCATACGGCTTAGGTCAGGTGTTGTAGTTGTAGTCATTATAAATCCCTTCCCCAACCCAATTAAAAAAATATATTATCTATTAAACCCCCCTTCTTTATACAATGCTTAAATTAAAAATAAAAATTATGTTCCATAATTTTCATAAGGAACATAAACATTACATACCCTAATCAATATATTTAATACTAAATAAAAAAATATGAATTTAAAAAAAATTAAAATTTCAGAAATTCCTTCTTTTAATACTGTAAAAAATATTTTAACCTTAATTGCAAGTTTATGAAAGTATAAACTTCAGTCTCAAAAAATAAGTACTTTAAAAATTTAGAAAAATAATTTAAAATTTAACTATTTAGAAAAATAGTTAATTTTAAAAATTGTAATTAAGAAAAATAATCTAAAATTAAAATTGAACTATTGGAATAATGGAATTATTCCCATAAACATTAAATGAATTTCCATTAAAAAAAAATTAAAACTAAAATTAAACCTAATACCGTTTTACCAATACTTACTAAGTTCTAAGGCTTCGTTTCGGACCCACGGCATCTGCTTCCTTCTTCCACTTTCCACAGGGAAAGTTTAAAACCATTCCATATTACAAGAACGACCTAGAGCATTTACCCAAATATCCCTAATAGAGAATTAACCCCGCGCCTTTAAAACAAATTATTTTAAAAACCAAAACCCCGCGCCTTTTAACCATTTGAAATAAATTTAAAAATGATATAAAATCATAACCCCCATTATCAAACACGAGTTTTAAGTTTAATATACAAACTTTAGCTACTTTAAAAAAATTAATCAAATTAACTGCTAAATTAACCACTAAAAACCCCCTGGTCACGACAATTAACAAAAATGTAAATTAAACGCAAACAGTGTACCTACCTAATGGGAGGACAACAAAAAACCTTAACGCCTAAAAATTTATATCAAATCGCATCAAAAAAAATAAAATTTAAATACCTTTTACCTCAATTACCTTCCTGACATTTACCTATTACCTCCCTCAAATCATCCTTTTACCATATGTACCTGAGGTTAGTTAAAATTATACACAACTAAACACTACGTTAATCGTGAAAAAAAAATGCAGAGGAATCAGGAATACAAGATGCACAAAAATTAAAAATTCCTTTAACGAAATAAAATACATCAACTGTATTCCTACTCCATACCGCATTATCACAAAGGTGAAACGATCACTGTATTATTCAATATAAACTACTTTACAATTTCCTTTACATGACAAACAAAAAAAATACTAGTGTTCATTTCACCTGAATTATTTACACAAACAAAATACCAACCATTCGAAATCGGTTCCTCTTCTTTCTTCTCTAACCCCTCTTTCTTCATATTAAAAAAAAAAAGTAAAACCAGAAACCCCCAACCAACCCTATTATCTATTATAATCATCCTCCCTCCTAACAGCTAGTTCATATTTGCGCAATCGATAGAAAGCATATGGTAGAAATATTGATTTATATATAATTTTAGTATTATATACAAGTGTTAAGAAGCTTTACTGAATTTAAGATTAGATGCAAATACCCAATAATGAATACCATTACCATATTAAATATAGCATGCGACAGATAACAAGAAAACTGTTAATTTTTTTTAAACTAATGAAGGCTGGGCCCACATGGAATAAATCGCAATATAATTACTCTAAAACTTTCTTTTAAATCTCGAAACAAACCATAAACATCTAAATATTAAACTGTTTGGAAATTAAATCCACAATATTATATTCAAACAAAAAAAATTTCATGTGCGCCTTACCTATCAAATTCAAATTTACATCTAACATTAACTTAGCATATCTTCAGGTGTTTTTTTTATTTAGTTTAAAAATTACTTACACAAATATAAAGTATATACAATTTACAATATTGCATCGCACAGTACAGATTCTAAACAGAATATCACATGTGCATCGATTATCATTTTCACAATGAAGATTTACTATTATCTTAATAAATGCAGCCAATTTGAAAGAAAAACAAAAAACATACAGAACATTTATAAAGTCCACATTCCAATTAGGACAGGACAATACAAGTTCCATACATTTCTTTTCTATACGCAGACTTAAAATAATAAAGTTTTGAAAATCAATAAAAATAATAAAAAAATTAACCAGCTATAAACAACTTTGATTTATAAAAGTTTAGACCCGTATTTAAATTGTTTTCAACGATTTCCTAGGAATTTATAAGCCAAATTTTAGTTTTTTATCATTAAGTTTTAAAACAAGTTGACTAATATAAAAAATAATCTTTAATATTGTTTAATTTATTTGCCTCTGTGGCATTAGCATCTAGTTCAAAGTTAAGGTATGGAAATTTATTTGCCTCTGTGGCATTAGCATCTAGTTCAAAGTTAAGGTATGGAATTTAACACGTCAAAAAACCAGTTATAATACCAAAACCCCGCAACGCCAAATAGTCAAATGACAACCTGTCGATGCTACTAGAGAAAAAAATTTGCTTTAACAATTTTGAATACAAAGTAAAATTCAAATTAGGCTGCATTTAAATTTTGTTTTATGTATGTTCTCTTTGTGGCACCATCTGATTATAATGCCTGCACTGATGATGCCACCGAGCTGACCGCAATGGTTAACTGGTGCTTACCTTGAGAGTCCCTATGAGCACCTACTGCTTCTTGTGCAGCCATAAATACTTCATCCGTTCCAGATCTATCTCCTGATTGCATGTGTTGCCATGGTGTAAAGCCTGCAACAAAAGAAAAAACCAAACCCATTAATATCACATTTTTAAAATCAATAACATAGTTAAAATAAAGCTAACAACAACAAATACTAAATTTACTTTGGCTAATTGATGATTACAAAGAATCTGAATTTAGCACAAAAATCAATAAATTATTTATAAGAATTACATTGTCGGTAAACATAACCTCAGTTGTCAGTTTTTTAAATCATTGCAAGTTAAAATAAAAAATTAACAGCAAAAATAATAAATCCAGTTTGGCTTATTGATAACAAAGAATCTAAATTTTGCATGCAAATCAAATTTTTAAGTTTTTATTAACGGTAAACATAACCTTAGTCTTCAGTTCTTAAAATCGATAAATAGAAAGTTAAATTTTGTACGCAAATCGATAAATTGTTCATAAGTTTTTATCGTCGATAAACAGAACCTGTTTTCCATAACTATTTCATTTACAATAAAAATTTTTAACTACATTATTTAATAAATAATGGTGATCAATAAAATTTATATAAATTAGGTTTTTAAGATATTTTAATCTATATAAACTGATAAAACATATATTACATACAAGATCAGGGACATCAAGAGACCTGCCACAATTTCGTGAAGAAATCAAACTAATTAAATTAAACTATTAATTTGTATTATATAGTCAACAAAATATAACTGCGTAAATTACAGTTGTGGGAAACTGGTTATATCAGTCAAGATCAACAAAACAAGTAACTTATCTGCGCAAAATTATTCTCGCATTAATCGAACAAATATGAACTAGCATTAAAATTGGTGAAGTTAGATTCTACATAATTACCAAATAAAATTTTTAAAAGCTCTAACTCAGTTTAGCAGCCACCTAATAATCTTGCGCTTCATGGTTGGAAAAAAAAATGAACTATTGATCCAAGCCAACTAAGATTAGCACCATGCCTGTTATATTAAAATATTTTTTAATTTTTAAATGAGCTTATTATGTTATTCATATTAGGCTTCTTGAACAAATTTAATTTATACATTAGTGCTAAATCCAAATAAATGTGTTAACTTTTAAAAAATTACAACCCATAATTTTGATTAATTAAAATCCTCACTTTGCTATGCCTTATTATTTACGCAGTTTATATCTACCAAAAATTGATACAAATATTAATCAATTAACAGAAATTAAAATATTGATCAATAAACTAAATTTGTCAACACTGCTGACAAACCTTTGACAGATATTTGAAAGACTATTTCCAACCTCGCATGGTCGCCTTAACGCATGAAATAATAAATTTGGATTTAGCATACAATGCATAAATAAAAATTGTTAAATTCTAAGCAGACAGCCATAACTAATGATCAACACTGAATATTCGAACAACTAGTCTTCTTAAATTGTAATTGGATTAACAACATCAGCAATTCATAATTATTTTTTCCAAATAAAACAAAGTTTTGGAAAAATCAATAAATTGCTGCAACACGTTGAGGCCAGATGACGTAACTGCTTCACAAGTTTCTACAGCTTTTGTTTACTTAAAAATGGCTATGTTAGGTAAATACAGTTACAAATTTTGAAATAAACCAGTACTCTTATTTGGACAAGCGAGATTCATATTTTTAAAATTTTTTTTAATTCATTTATTTGTCGCATTAACTACAATTGTAATCAGCGACGACATTAGGGTGTATCTACATACAATGGAGGGTGAAATGATTTTTTGTAACTTATGAAAATATAAGCTGTGCCTGAGTGGGATTCAAACCCAGGACCGCATGACGACAGGCGAGCACATTACCAACTGCACCAATGCGGCCGGCATTATTCAATTTATTTTTAACTAAAAACAGAATTTTAATTACCGTACTATATTTGGCAAATTATAGATTAACAAATAAGTAACAATAATTGCATTGCCAGATGACAACTATAAGGCATATATTTAACTAACGGGAGATCAGCATATTAAAAAATTTGTAATTCCAGCATCTGAGCTCAACATGTTGAATGCAATCAAATTCAAATTTTTATAATTAAGCAAATCCTGTATAACTGAACCAAATAAACCTAAGATAGTTAAGTCGCACACCCGTTAGGTATTAAAATGTCAAAATCATTATCTCTTTCTCGAACTATTAAACAGATCAGAGCGGTTAAAATACTTGGTTCAGCTTTAAAGAATCGAAAGAAAAAAATAAAAAAGTTTAAACTTACTTTGATTAGAATCTACGTGGGACGGTCCGGGTCTTGCCATATCCATATTTCTGCTAGAGTCCATATCATCGTCATCATCCAGAGTTAAGTCTTCTACGCTATCTTCGTTATTAACGTCATCCAGGTACTCAGTCTTAGGCTCAAGTAGTATTTCAGAAGTCGGTTCTAGTTTTTCCTTAATCAGTCCGGTATCCATATTCGAATTTATACTCGTTCCTAATCTAGTTAATTGATCAGTCTCTAGAGGCGGTTGTTCCGATTCAATGGGTTTACTAATAGTGGAAGGCGCAGAAGAGGGCACGACAGGAGTCATGGTAGGAACAGGAGTGGATTGGGCTTGACTCGGAAGATCACATGAGTTGCTCGTATCTATATGACTATCACTACTCAATTGGTTGGTTTCGTCGCCTTGCGACGGCCTCCGCTGCCTCCTGCGTTTCCTAGGCGTGGGAGATACGCTCCCGTCCCTTGATCTGTGCGGGCTATTTGGTGGGATATCTACGTGCGATCTTCTCGGCTCTATCGATAAACCAGAAGACGGAGGTATTACGGCAGGAGATCTAGGTTGGGAAGTCGGTACAGCGGATTTCCTAGACACGGGCGGGGGCGGAGCGTCTTGCCGTTTATTTGTCGAGCCTACGTCTCTCGAATCGTTTTCGCCCCCGCTATCCGATAGCCCCTTAATTTGTAATGACTCTGCCGCCTTTAAAAACGTTCCTAACTGGTCCTGAGATATGTTCACTTCCCCCCTGTACATGTAGTCCATCATGGACTTTAATTCTTGAAACTTTACATCTTTTAATATCAAAATCGGATGTTTCTCGTAATGATGGCTTAACAAATCCTGCAACAAACAAACGAGACACTATTATTAGCTAACTATTCACTCAAGCAATAACGATATCTAAATAAGTTATATGTGCAATACTAGTCGCTCAGCACTATTATACAATTTGGGGTAAGCTTAAAAGCTTGTTAGCCTGAAGAAAAATCTATTGCTGATAACATTTACAATTTACAATCTGGTTTAAATTTTCATAACAATCTTTTAAACATTGTTTATTCCTAAAGGTGCGAGACATCACATCGATAGTCAGTAAATGTAATGCAAATGGCAATTCTATACACCAGATTGCATTTATTTTGGCTTTATTATATAAATTATGAGGCCTTTCTCTACACTACCAATAATCACATTTAATTATGGCTTTAATAATTACGTAAATTATAACTTAATTTTTTGTCATAGATTCCCCGTTATTTAGTATCCACATTACAAAGTTGTGTACTTAGTAAACACAACTCTAATAGCAAACAAATTTAAAAATAATAAATTTTGATTATATAAAACCTGAATTTCAAAATTTATTTTATCCGTTTAAGGATGTAATTCCGAATCAAATTATAATCTTAACCACTTTATAGTAAAAAGTTTTAAACATAAACCTGCATAACCTCTTTAAATTTTTTTAATTTACTATTATTTAAAAATGTAATATAAACATCACAGAATTTCTATGGAATACTTAAAACTAATATTTAATTGCGCAATTGAAAAATTCATTGGTCATTAATTAAAAAGTAATTTAATGAGTGCTTTGTACACAAAATTTTAAAAAATTTGAATTTCTGATCTTTATTAAGAATTAAAATTAAATAAAAATAAAGAAAATTTGATACATCCAGGTTTAATATAATTATAATTTTTTTTCAATTTCACAATTTTAGGCAACTAATAAAGAAATAGAACAAAACCCCACCTAACCTACGACCTGTTCACATTTAAATAATCTGCAGTAATTACTCCTTACTTCAAAAATTTTAAGATTAATTTACTACAGTTCAGCAGTTATTAGTTTGCTTCTATTGTCAACAAACCAAAGCCAGCAGCACAGGGTGTACGCTATAGTCCACCACTTTATAGATGTTCTATTCTTTTAAAGTTATCTATGTTTAATATTGTAAGTACTTACACAATCAGTCATATGATGTATGCAGTACAATTTATAAAAATACTTGAAAGTAGTTTATTGTTACTTTTCAATCAGCATGTACACATTTTAACATAATGCACATGCTCAGTGACATTATTTGTTGACGGTAAGAGCAAACTAATAAAGGCCAAACTTCAGCTTTAAAGAAAACCTGTATATTAAATTGTTACCAATTACATCATTGAAGTACTGGCCTACATTGCAAATAAGCCTAAAATGCTTCAGAAGGTAAAGGGGCTAAATAGCCTTAAATATTACAAAGGCAAGAAAAATTCCTGCTATACATATTAACAAATTCAGAAAATTTGCAGATACTCTAGCATCAAATTTACACTAGAATCGTAACATGCCCACACATGACTAGCAATTATAAAAACTGTTATTTAACACGACCAATAACATTCTTAATTTTAAAAATCTGCAGCAACAATCACTAACAAATATGATATAACAAAATTTTATCTGGGAAAACTAATAACTAACATTGCTAACCCTCTGTTAAAGAACACTATGAAGAATTATTTTAAAGGCAAAAGTTTCAAAATAAACTAATTTCAAACATTTTTTGATCAGTTCAGATTACCTAACCTTAATTTTTTCACACTATTCCACATAAGTCAGCTGAAAAATATTCCAGGGCTTGCAATTAATAATATTTAAAGATTAATATTTTTGTATTAATCTAATACAAAAAATTAATTCCTAAATAAATTTTGACAAAATTTTAAAAAAAATTTCATGTTAATTCTTTGATTAATAAGGAACTAACCTGAACAAATTTAAACCGAATAAAGAATTATAAAAAAAACTAAGGAAAATTTAAACAGGAATTGCTAAAAGCAGTAATAAAATCCCAGGATAGAATTAAAGTATCAATTTAAAATATTAATTAATATAAAACTAACCAAGAGGTTTCACAACAACCTTTAACTAGCTGAACAAAACTGATGCTAACTCCCATAACCCCAATATTAAAAAAAAAAAAAAATAGAAAAACCACAAATCACTGGCTAGTATTGTCAACAATATTCCAAAATGAACAAATCGCACGTTTCTTTAAACAAAATCAATAATATCAGTTAAAAATTACAAAAAACTTTTAGAATTGACATAAATTGTTTATAAAATAAACAAGCCATGACTTGAAATATTAAGAATATATTATCAGACCATTAATCAATGGCAACAAATGGCAACAAAATTTGAACAAAATAAACAATTGATGTCACCTCCAAAATGTAAATAAAAATGTAAAGCTTACCTCCAGGTAAGGGCTGCATGCTGAAAGAACGACTTTGTGAGCTTTCAAATACTGTCCTTCCGCGGCTAATGTACAATCCACCAACTGGCCGCTTGCTAATAACTTATCAAAAACTGAGATCAAGGTACTTTGGTGGTTATTCCATCGAAGACAAAATTGTTGATCCGCTGCCATTATCACACCTGCAACAAGTTACAATATTTGCATTAATATCAAATTAAATTTAATCTTAAAATTTAGGTAATGTTCAGAATTAAATTGTAAAAACAAAATTTAATTCCACAAATTAAGAAACAAGACTACGGTAAACGTAGGGGAATAGCCACACCCAAGCCATTTAAAATGGCTGCCAGGTATACAAGAAATAGTTCCCATGAACTTTGAAATTAATTTGTAATAACTTCAATTAATACTGAAATTAAAACAAGAAATTAAGTCTTGCTGAAGAACAATTAGTACTAGAATTAAAACAAGAAATTAACTCTTCTGAATAAACAAAAACTTGAATTTAAAAGCGGCTTGGTTTAAAGTAAAACAATAGATGCAGCCACACCCAAGCCGCCATATTGGTTTGGTTTAAGCTTCACTTACAACTTAACATGTACTAGACGCAAAACATTTCATAACTCGTTGCGTTAATGATTTAACTTTACTTGCAAATGAATAACAAAACTAAAAATAATATCGTAAGAGGGTCCACACATTAATGGCAAGTCCAATAAACACAAAGGGGACGCCGCCATTTTATACCGGCGTCAGTATGAAAAAAAAATATTTGATTTAATCAAAACCAGGGTAAAACGAACTGAAAAATTAGATGAACTATCTTTCAAAGCACTGAAAACATATAAAATTCGCATTAGGTAAGAATAAACATAAAAACTTATAAAATGCTTACCTTATCACAAGTCGTTTTCACCGTAACCAAAGCACAACCAACATCCCTCCACAAAATCTAGAACGTGTATGACTTCAAGCTTCAGCCTGGCGAAAAGCTTCGGTTTTAACAACCAGGAGAAGGTGAACACAATTAGAAACGGAAATCTCTCCCCCACTGAGCGAATTATCTGCGCAGTACGCTCTACATTGATACTCTGCGCAACTAAATCTTCCCCACCAATTCCTTGTTGATTCTCAGACTGGTACGGTCGCTTGGTAATATTTCCATGCCTGCAACGGTTTTTTCAGTTGCAGTATGTTCAAAAAGAAGTGGAAATTGACATGCCGGTTCGGCGTCCAAATAAAGAAAAATATAAATAAATATTTGTTTTCTTAAGTTATAAAATTTCATACAAATTAAAAAGTAATTGTGTACCGTACAATTTAATAAAATAAAAATATCCTAATTTATAAGGTCTTCTGTTTGTTGGTTTTTTTAATTAAATACTAATAAAAAAGTATTATTTTGTTTAAAAAATTCCCCCGCCGTTTACAGAAGAAGAAAACATTTTTATTTACCGATGTTAAAAAACCTTTTACAAATTATTATTAAACGTATTACGAACAAATTTTGAGTTCACATAAAGTATGTCAGAATCGGAATGTTTGATAAATATCTAGTACCTAACTAATTTACATGAAATACCGATTTATTCTTTGTTATTACAAAGAATGTTTTGATTTTCAAAGATTTTATTATTTAATAATACAGTACTTGTTTTCAATTAGGCTGAACAGTGTTATTAAATACAAATTATGAAATTATCGCTCATTTAAAAAATTTTATGATATCACGTGGTAAAAAATAGAATTTATAAGGCTAAATTTTCATTTGTTATTAAGAGGTTTACTGTAGCAATTGGATTAAATTTATAGAACAAATTATTGACGGCCATCGAATACCCTTGACCTTCTATTCAGACAACGTGAGCTGCATTGTTATTTAAGTCAATGAACTAGAGCGGTTGTGTGTTCGGATTTGTTGGATGATACGAGTATCTAAAATAAAATATAAACAGTGTCTATTTTTTATTTTTAGTTATCTTGGCTTCGACAATATTATTATTCCTTTTACTGTTCCCTGTACTACAGTAAGACAGTATTGCGTCTTTGTGAAAAATGTTCGTTACGGTACCCATATTTCAAATAAATTAATTTTACTTTCTCTTACCCTACATAAATATAAATAGGGAAACAAAGTATTGTTTTAATTTCGAGTTTTCATCGGATATATTACACGGTTCCAGGCTCCCTGAACCCAAAAAATATGTTTAAGCGATTGGTGGGTGTGTGTGAACAAAATATCTCAAACTGAATATCGTACGAACTTGAAACGTAAATACCATATAAGGACCCGACACGAACATATTCATCAAAATCGGTCAACCGAAGAAGTAGTTTAGTCGTGTGAATTTTTTAAACGGCTCCTACAATTTTTTAAAAAATCGCCTTATTTACTACATTTTTTTATGCTCTATAGGATAGGGTAAGCGCCATGTCTGCTGAAATTCTTGGGAAGGCTGTGCTCTGTAAACAAAAATTTTTTTAAGATTGCGACCTCATTATGAATTTTTGGCAAAGGTTATATAATCAAAGTTGTCGAACATTTAAAAACCTACTGCTTTTATTCCGTACACTTTTTTGTACAACGCGTAGTTTAGCAGCAATTAGCATTTTTCTGAGGTTTTTTCATCAAAATCTGTAAAAAAAATTAGTATTTTTGAATATAGCGGCCTTAGCACGAAATTTACGACAAAAATGTAAAAATCAAAGTTATAGGAAATTAAGGAACCTACAACTTTTATTTCAAGCATTTTTCTCTACAAAGCCTAGTTTAGAGGCAATTACCGATTTTCCATTTTTTAAGTTCTACAGAAGTTGATTTTCATTTTGCGTCGTTCACTTATGATTAATTAGATTATGTTTTTCATTTTACATTGTTTAAACATGATTAAACATAGGTTATAAATAATTATGGGTTTTATTTGAATCTCAAGAGAATCGTATGTGTATGTGTTCACTCCAGATTTTTGAATTAAATTCCATGTTGCATGACCCCTGCAGCTAAAAATAAAATGTAGGTATAAAAATATACATTTATTTTCAATAATAAAATTATATACCTTAAGTTTTTTAATTTAAAATTAAAACTGGCGTTAGGCAGGGTAATGGACTGTCACCTATTCTTTTTAAATGTGCTGGAGGAAATAGTAATTCAGGAATGGGAAATGGAACTTGCCAAGAGATTGTTAAACCAAGTACACATCAGAGGATCAAAGAATGGCATAAAGATAAACTGTTTTGTTTTTCCAGATGACCTTGCAATTTTTTCTAGGAATATGGAAACAGCAGTAGAATAAATCAACGTGTTAAAGAATAAGCAGAAAAAAGGAGAGCTACACATTTCCTTCGAGAAAACTAAGCACATAATGAACATCAAAACAGCCCCATGTCACTTGAAGACACAATATGGAAAAAATTGAAAAGTTATTAGCTTCAAGTACCTCAAGGAGATAACATAACCGAAGACCAGCGAAAAGGAAACGAACAACAGATGAGGAAAGATAGCCAGTGCACTTCGAGGAACTCACCACGTGTATAAGAAGAAAGCACTCTCTAGACAAGCCAAGATTAAACATTATAATACTGTGACAGAACCTGTGTGTGTGTGTGTGTGTGTGTGTGTCCGCGAGCAAGCGAGTCCCAAATAGCTGGTCTAAATGAAGCAGAGAAAGATCCGTAATATAATAGATCCTAAGATAGTAGACAGAAGACAGGTTCCAATATACAATTTTTTATAAGTTGTACAATATTAACGCAGAGTTTGGCATGAGAATATCAGTTCAAAAATCAAAGATTATGGCATTCAAAGGAAGATGGCCAGTTCGCTCAAAAATTATACTTGGAAACCGAACTGTAAAACAAGTTTGAGAATTTAAATATTTATGATGCAGGATTTCCTATGACAAAGATGACATGAGTGAAAAACTGGCAAAATTCAGTGCTGTATGCGGTTCTATTCGTAGGACAATAGGAAATAAAACGAGACAGGACAACCAAATTAAATATTATAGAGCAATGGGTGTACCACTCATAACATATGGGAGTGAAACATGGGTGTCATTACAGAAGAATGAATCTCGTAACCAGGCTGCTGAAATAAGATTATTGCGGGGGTCAAAGGTTGTACCTGGTTAGATAGATTACGTAACGAAGCTAAATGCCCAAAGTTAAATATTAAGTCACTGTTGGAAACGTTAAGAATATATAAGAGAAATGGGTCCAACCATTTACTTTGCATGGCAGCACACAGGCTTCCTCTACGACCATGGAAATATAAACCTAGAGGGAAGTGCGGCTTGGGAAGGCCTAAAAAGAGATGGATGCCAGAACAGGACATTAAGCCTAATCCTCGACTGATGATGATTATGAAGATAGTAGACAAACAGTATAGGTTGCAAGGTCAAGAACTGTACAAGGAAAATGGACAAATTATGGAAACGATTGGAAAAGAAGACTAAAATTTTACCGACACCGGTATAGAATGGATGACAAAACAAATTTTTAAAAAGACTAAATAATTGACATGTTGTTTAGTTGTTCATCAGCCGAAAGGCTGATTTGAACCTCTCAATCTAGCAGCTTAACTAAGTAAAACGAGGAGTGAGGTGGTTTACAATTGCCTTTCTCAATGAGTGGGAAAGTTTGCATCCAGGAAACTCCAAAGGGAGTACAGGACATGTCAAGATAAAACTGATAAACTGAAAGTTTATCACCAATGATAAATTCATCACTTACCACCAAAAAATTGTTTTTGCTACTGCTTACTTCAGTAGGCTTGTCATGAACCCCATTGAATCAAATATCACAGAAAATAAAAAAGTCATACACAATGAAAAATTCATCACTTACCAATAATTTTTTCCTGCTACTGCTTAACTCAGTAGGCTTGTCATGATCCTTTTGTATCAAATAGTACACAATATTTGTTTAATTAGAAGTTAAATACTTTTCAGCCAATACTATTTATAAAGGAAATCATGCACATTAAAATGTTTCATCAATCAAATATTGTTTTAGTTTTTTTTTAAATGCCTTTTTAAACCTTGTGGCAATTTATTGATGTATTTTCTACCTGCATAAGTTGGTTTTTGTTCAAACAATTTAGTGTTGTGATTAGCAACATAATAATCGATTATGTTTCTTGTGTAGTGGTTGTGAACATCTAAATTCTGTAAAAAGGTATTTTTCTTTACGTACACTATCACTTCAAAAATGTACAAAGAAGGAACTGTGAGCAATTGCAGCTCTTTAAATAATGATCTGCACGAGGTAAGGTGGTTGACTCCCATCATACACCTTTCAGCTTTTTTCTGTATTTTAAAAACTCTTTCCATGTTACCCTGTGATGAATTACCCCATAATAATACTAATATTGCGTGCTAATGCCATGCTAATACTAATAAGTATATTCATCAGCATGCCGGGCCTTCTGAAAAGCATCTATTATCTGGTTCCAAGTTTCGCATAGTTGCGGGGTGAAGGGTACGGGTGAGGTATACTGAATGAGTGATGCATGCTGGGAGAATGATTGTTATATTACTCTGATACAAAACACTTGTTTTCAACCTTTCCGTATTTAACAAATTTTTACTTTCTCTTGCCTATATGAATATATAGGAAGGAAAGTATTGTTTTCATGTCGATTTTTCGAAATCGAGTTTTCACCGGATCTATACGTCTTCAGACCCCCTGAACCCAAAAAACATGTTTTTAGCGATTGGTGTGTGTGTGTGTGTGTGTGTGTGTGTGAACAGAATATCTCAAGAACGAAACATCGTACGAACGTGAAACTTGAAACTTAAGTTACATATCACTGCCGGACCCGACACGAACATTTTCATCAAAATCGGTCAACCGGAAGTAGTAGTTTATTCGTGTAATTTTTCACTATTTTGCGATTTTCTCAAAAACTAGTCCTACGATTTTTTTTAAAATCGCCTGGTTTACTACATTTTTTATGCTCTACAATATAGGGTAGGCGCCATGTTTGCTGAAATTCTGCTTGAGACTGTTTTTACGTAAAAACATTTTCTTTTTAAGATTGCGGCTTTAATATGCATTTTAGCGCAAAACGTTATATAATAAAAGTTGCAGAAAATGTAAAATTCTACAACTTTTATTTCAAACAATTTTTTGTATAACGCTTAGTTTAGCGGTAATTAGCGATTTTCTGTTTTTTTTCTCACGAAAACGTGAGAAAAATCGATTTTTTTAACATTTCGGTCTTAGTATGCATTTTACGACAAAAGTGTATATAATTAAATTTATAGAAAATTAAAAGGTCTACAACTTTTGTTTAGAGCATTTTTCTCTACAGAGCCTAGTTTAGCGTGAAAGCGTGATTTTCCGTATTTCTAAGCCAAACTGAGGTTGATTTTCATTTTGCGTCTTTCACTCATGATTAAAATTAGGTTATGTTTATTGAGGTTAGTTTTTTGTTTATTTCTAATGTTTTATTACTAATGTTAGGTTTATTGTTAATTATTTGCACTGGCAAGAGAAAGTTGTGTGAATGTTTCACACCAGATTTTTTTGTATGTATTACATTTATTTATTTACATATTTTGGTATAAATTGATAAGTTTAATATTATGAATCCGACTAAGTTAATAACACGGTAGGTATTTGTTAAATTAATTTCCCAGATGATAAGAATATTTTTTTAGTCTAGTTAATACACGCTACCACTACAAATGCATCAGCTGTGAAACACTACTAACTCATTCATTCTCCCACTACTATAACAACGCACTGCATTTCTTCCGATTACATGGAGCTGGGATTCAAGCAATACTTTCCACCCTGTAAATAACACCTTAACTTTATTCACCACAGGATCTGACTGTATAAACCTTAAGGAACTAGAGACTGCAGATGAAGGCGGAGCATAGAGACCTAGATCACAGCACAGAGCCAATTGACTTTCGTTAATCGTATCCTGCGTTGTCACGTTGTGGTCTCGCTGTGGATGACAGCTTAACAAAAAGTCAGTTGGAGTTTGGTGGAACAGAGCGCGACTTAGGGAAGGGGCAACCTCACATCCAACCTTGGCTGTTATTGGCTAGATCTCATCTGCAGTCTTTAGTTCATTGTGGTATAATAAAATTAATTACTCTCGGAGGAAATAATTCTGACTAGTTTCTTTTAAACCTCTACCTCTTCTGTTCTTAAATTCTTCAGTCATATAATTGACTGATCTTGAGATAACAAACATAACTATTTTTGTAGCCCTGAAACTAACAGATTGAGTGCAAATAATGTAACACTCCACATGTCTGTTATGGAGGAAAACAATAGACCTTAGGTATTGGATAAATGGTTTAAAGAAGTCAAAAAGGATATTAAGAAAACCGGATTAAACAGAGAAAACTTAAAGAACTGAACCAAATTACAGACTTTAGGGACTTCCATAAAGTGCAAAATGAGAACACCGGGTGGACAGAAGAAAGGAGAAAAGCCTACAGTGACTGAATGCTGAGAATGAGGACTGCAAAGAAAGCGTACAGAAATGTCTAAAGTCACCTCTGTGGTCTAAAATTGGCCCTATATGAGGAAAGAAAAAATATCAGGCAAGATAAAGTAAAAAGAGCACGTAGAACTAAATCAGGGATTGTACATAAGCAAGCGATTTTCAGAAAGCCGTCTGCTTGTGTTAGTATATAAATTATTGATGTCTTTAGTAAGACCTATAAAACAACATAGGTAGATATTTTTATAGTCACGAATATCACACATGTACTCTCTTATTGAAAACCAGTTTGCCTTCAACTGGTTTATGTTTGGTTTAAACAGAACACTTGTCTTCTATAATAACTAATTGTTATATAACTATAACCAGTTTTAACCTTAACTTTCAAAATTTTTAACATGAAATTTCAAAGTTAAACCTACTTAAGTGGTGTTGTCATGGTCAGCCAATTGAATGACTGAATCATTTAAGAACAGAAGAGGTAGAGGTGTAAAAGACACTAATCAGAGTTATCTCCTCTGAAAGTAATGAATTTCATTATACAGCCAGACCCTGTGGTGAATGAAGTGTAGGTGTCATTTGCAGAGTGGAAAATATGTGCTTTTCAGAGGGCCCGGAATGCTGATAAGTGTACTTTCCACTCAGTGAGGAAGACAATGGTAAACCACCTTACTTTTCGTTTTACTTAGTAAAATCTCTAGAGGTTCAAACCAGCCTTTCGGCTGATGACCAGAACAAACACAAGTGGTGTTGTATAGGTCATCAGCCGAAAGGCTGGTTTGAACCTCTGAAGGTTTCACTAAGTAAAAACGAGGAGTGAAGTGATTTGCCATTGCCTTCCTCACCGAGTTAAAAGAGTATGCTTATCAGCATGCCAGGCCCTCCAAAAGTATCTACTTTCCACCCAGCAAATGACACTTTTACTTCATTCATCACAGGGTCTGGCTGTATAATGAAATTGATTACTCTCAGAGAAGGTAACTCTGATTAATATCGTTTACACCTCTACCTATTCTGTTGTTAAATGCTTCAGTCATTCAATTGGCTGACCATGTGATAAGAAACAGAACTATTTTTTGTACCCCTGAAACCAGTCGATCGATCTAGTGCAATTAATTTAACACTCCATCTGCCCATGATGGGGAATCTTGCCCTTTATGAATATATATAAGGAAGGAAAGTATTTTTCATGTCGATTTTTTACCAGAAATACGTTTTAAGGCTCTCTGAACCCAAAAATATTTTTAGCAATTGGTCTGTGTGTGTGTGTGCGGGATATTGTACAAAGTTGAAACTTGGAACGTAACTTAGTTACCATTAGGGGACCCGACACAAATATTTTCATTAAAATCGGTCAACCGGAAGTAATAATTTATTTGTGCGATGTTTCACTTGTAACTGAAGTTATAGAAAATAAAAAACCCTTTCAACTTTTATTTTTAGCATTTTTTTCCTACAGAGAAGTTTACAATCAATTAGTACACAAATAAATGTGTACAATATTTTTCAACTCTTCATAAATCGACACCGGAGTATTTTATTTAGTATTTAATACTTTTCAAACGACTGAATGAACAAGGGGGTCACAGATTATTTCAAATCATACAATTATCATTGCAAACATACTTTACAAAATAATTTCAATTTTAGTGTTTTATTTTGTATGTTATTGATAAGAGGATACGACATAAATGCTGTTATCAGTAACCTATAATACAATATTAGTTTAGTGATAACTTGTATAAACGTAGAAAAACATCGGCCCATAAATTTACTGGTATAAATAGATAAATACTAAACTAAGGCTGTTTTCGCAACTGTATGATAAAATATAGTCAAGTACAATCTTACTATGTTGTTTAGGTCATCAGCCGAAAGGCTGGTTTGAACCTGTAGAGGTTTTACTAAGTAAAACGAGGAGTAAGGTGGTTTACAATTGCCTTCCTCACTGAGTTGAAAAGTACTCTTATCAGCATGTCGGGCCCTCTGAAAAGCACATGTTTTCCACTCTGGAAATCACACCTTTACTTCATTCACCACAGGGTCTGGCAGTATAATGAAATTCATTACTTTCAGAGGATAACTCTGATTAGTGTCTTTTACACCTCTACCTCTTCTGTTCTTAAATGATTCAGTTATTTAATTGGCTGACCATGTGATAAGAAACAGAACTATTTTTTAAAAAAAATCTTGCTAATCCAAACTAATAAAAACCGGGACTGTTCAGATTACTGAAAAGTTCGTATTAGCTAATTTTTATTTAGAAGGCAATATTTATGTTTAAAATGAGTAAAATACAATTATTTATGTTAGAATAAACTAATTTAATAATAATATACATACAATAAACTGATCTTACTTGTTTTTTTCACAAAAAAAGTTACATTAAAAGAAATAAATTAATAATAAAATAGGTTAAATTTGTAAATAAATACAGTACATACATGTAGGCCTATAGTAATTAAAACCTATACCTAAGAAGTAAAGGAGTTTTTTTTTGTATCCCTAATGTGTGTATGTTGCTGCAATCTGTTCAATTCAGAACAATAAGAAACCCGTGACCCAATGAGATTTTTTTTTTTTTTTTTTAGTTTAACGCCTGAGATGAAGATGATATGTATGAAGTGTAAATGAATTTTAGTCTTGTACAGAATCAGGTCGACCATTCCTGAGAGAATATGGTTAATTGAACCCCAACCATCAATGCACATCGGTAACCACTGTCTAGCATTTAAATCCATATAAAAGTGACTACCTTTACTAGGATTTGAACCAGGAACCTTCGTCTCCGTAAATCCATAAAAGAAGTTAACTCCATTTTTGTTATTTTTCAGAGGAACCAAAAATATGAATTTTTTCTTTTTGTAAAAAATTTCTGAAAGTGTGAAATTTAAAAAAAAAGTTGTACCAAATATAGCTTGTGATACAGAGATTTAAATGACTAAACAACTTTCTTAACTTCTACCCCCCCCCTAACCACCCACAGAACTTCTTACTCTTTACATCTTTGTGCGTTTAAATTACATTAGTGTTAACCCCGATGTAACTTGAGTTAATCAAACGAAAACAAAACTTAGACGAAATATATTGTGCTAACTCTATTCTGATGAAGAAACAGCAGTTTATTCAGAATAATGTTTGAAAAACTTACAGAATTCATGCAAATTCTGAGGCTTATCAGTAAGACAATAAAAAAAATAATTCAAAATAAAATAACTTAATTGTCAATAACGAGTATACATTTATTTAGAGTTAAAAATAGTAGTAATCCACCGGGTTGGTCTAGAGGTAAAGTCATTGCCAAAATCAGCTGTTTAACAGCTGATTTTCGGAGACGAAGGTTCCTGGTTCAAATCTTAGTAAAGGTAGTTACTTTTATACGGATTTGAATACTAGAAAGTGGTTACCGGTGTACTTTGATGGTTGGGGTTCAATTAACCATACTCTCTCAGGAATGGTCGACCTGAGTCTGTACAAGACTACACCTCATTTACACATCATACACATCATCCTCATCTCGTTGGGTCATGGGGTTGCTTATTGTTCTGAATTGAACAGATTGGAACGTACACAGATTAGGGATTAAAAAAAAAAAAAATTGTAGTGATTTTAAAATTTTTTCGCATCATATACAAAAGTGGAATGAATACGATTACTGCAGCTTTTAAATAATGGAAGTAAGATAGATAACGAGTTAATACTGTAAACCATTAGATAGAGCATTTCTTGCTAATTTTCAAACTTAATTTTGCCACAATTGGAGTTAACACCCTTTACCTCTACGGCACAAAAATATGTGCAGTTGTTCATGTTGCAATAACCTAATTCAATAATAAAATACATACCATTAACCTTTATTTCTTCACAAAAAAGTCACTTATTTTCTTCTGTTTCTTGAAAGCCAAACTTTGTTCGAATGCTTCATCTTGAAGCTGCACAAGCAATTATATTTTATGAAACGGCTTACCTGTTCCTTAATCCACTCTATACTTTTATTAAAACTTCCAACTGCCATTTAACTTAATGGTTTATTTTATTTTCCGGTAGTTTTTCCTCATCGTCATGTTTATGATTTCGACGCCTGATTACCGTATTAAGACATCCAAAAAAATAATCGTACCATAGGAAATAATCATCGCTACATTAAAAAAAAACTTTTTTTATAGTTTGGATTACTGGAGGGTTCGGATTAATGAGGTTCAGATTAACAAGCTTGTACTATCTACAGTACTCAACTTTGTCCTTTATACAAGTCTATGTTTTTGGGTGATCTAAGCATTCATAACATGTGTTTGGGTGTGACACAAGCGTTACATTCGACTGTGGCATACACAATAAGGTCTGCTTTTAAAAATAATTATTTTTGTAATCAGTCTCTCGACTGGTTTGATGCAGTTCTCCAAGCTGTTCTATTTTGCCCAAGTTGTTTCATACATACATCAAAACCCTCCATTTTTTGAAATTTTCTTTAAATATTCTAACCTTTGCCTCCCCCTTCAATTCACTCCCTCAATATTACCCTCCATTATTGATAGACAAATACCTGGATATCTTAAAATATGCCCCACTAACCTATCCTTTCTTCTGGTAAGATATTTTCATATACTTCTTCTTTCATCCACTCATCTAAGAACCTCTAAATTTAAATTACTTATTTGTCCCCCTCCCCACCTAATCTTTAACATTTTCCAATTAGAATACATTTCAGAAGCTTCTATCCTCCTTTTCTGCAGCCCCTATCACCCACGTTTTGCTCCCGTACTATAATATTACATGGCCCATAACAGGCAGGTTGAGTGTTAAATTATTTACACTCAATCTGATAGTTCCGGGGGCACAAAAAATAGTTCTGTTTTTTATAACATGGTCAGCCAATCAAATGACAGAAGTATTTAAGATCACAAAGGTAGAGGTGTAAAAAAACATCAATCACAGTTATCTCCTCTGAGAGTAATGAATTTCATTATACAGGAAGACCTTGTGGTGAATAAACTGAATGTGTCATTGCAGGATGGAAAATAAGTGCTTTTCAGAAGGCCTGGCATGCTGGTAAGCATACTTTCAAACTCAGTGAGGGAGGAAATTGTAAACCAACAAACTCCTTGTTTCACTTAGTAAAATTTCTAGAGGTTCAAACCAGCCTTTCAGCTGAAGGCGTGAACAACAATTGTTTTTACTTCAGAACGAAAACGAAAATTTTGCACGATTCTAAATTTCATTCGACTTTTTTTAAAATAATGTATCAGTAAAATAATTATGAAACGCACGGATGGTTTTTGTCAAAAATAAAATTAATGATAAGAGAGCTAAGATAACACAAATAGAATTTTAATGAATTAAATTAATAATACATAACTTTATTTGTAGCTAATATAAAATTAAATGTTATTAAATATTAAAAATTCCCCGGGTAAATAATAAAAAACGAGTCCATCCCTGGATGGTAATAGAAAAATCAATACAGCGTTACATAACCTAGCCAGGCTAGACAATCCGACCGTCGAGGGGGGGGCCTTAGTCACCCATCCAACCCTTCATAATAACCGACCCCTAAAGTTGGTGGGGATGAAAGGTTGCCATAGACAGACGGCCACACCCAGACACTCAAATATTAATATCGACTTTTTATTTATTAAATAAAATTATGGCAGGCCGCGGTTAATTCCTCGCAAAATACTTTTTGTTATATCTGATTTAAAACTACTAAATTGTAATTGGAAATAATGTAATTGAAAATTAAATTTCTAATTTTATGATATGTCCATAGGCAAGTGGAGTGTTAAATTATTATTTGCCCTCGATCTGGTAGTTCCAGGTCTACAGAAGAATAGTTCTCTCCTTATCACATGGTCACCAAATTATAAGACTAAAGATTTTAAGAATATAAGAGGTAGAAAGATTCTAGGCGTGTAAAGGACTACATCGGTTTCATAATCATAGACACCCGAGTTTGAACCCTTGCAGCTCCGAACTATAAGTCGGATTTCAACATATTTTACATAAAAATTTTGCTCATTTTATTATGCGTTGACCTATAATAAACCTATATTTTTAATTTTGTTTAAAAATTGGTATATCGAGGTTGGAAAACAAAAAGACCTGGTTTTTTGATACCGCAACAAATTTTATGCGTTTAGAGGCGTGTAACTCGATAAATAGTTGACCGAAAATATTGAATTTTTAACACAACATAGACAATTATATTCTTACAGCGTGTACGAAATTTTAAATTCGTACGTCATTTAAATTTTGATTTATTAACAATATTCTGAACCCTTGCTATCTCGGTAACCGCTCGATCGTTCGGCACGGGCAAACTATCGTTTTATTCAGCGTAAAAATCTTAGTACAGATATGTTAATAACATGAAATATTGATTGGCCAATGTTGTGGTAGAATTTTTAGAATTTTGAAAAATAGATCGGAAATGCGGAGGTGGGTGTTATACTATCCATGTTGCTAGTTTGTGTATGTGATATCCTGTCGGACTGTCTACCTGAATTGACAATACAGTCTGTCAATTGACAGACTGAAAATTCTAAAAATTCTACCACAACATTGGCCAATCGATATTTCATGTTATTAACATATCTGTAGTCAACTAAGTTTTTTACGCTGAATAAAACGATAGTTTTCCTGTGCCGAACGATCGAGCGGTTACCGAGATAGGAAGGGTTCTGAATATTGTTAATAAATCAAAATTTAAATATTTTACGATTTTGAAATATCGTTCCCGCTCTAAGAATATAATTTTCTATGTTGTGTTAAAATTTCAAACTTTTCGGTCAAATAATTATCGAGTTACACGCCTCTAAAAGCATGGAATCTGTTGCGGTATCAAAAATACCGGGTCTTTTTGTCTTCCAACCTCGATATGGCAGTTTTTAAACAATATTAAAAATATAGGATTGTTATAGGTAAACGCAGAATAAAATGAGCTAAATTTTGATGTAAAGTATGTTGAAATCCGACTCATAATTTTGGAGCTGCAAGGGTTTAAACTCGGGTGTCTATGATTATGAAACCGATGGTAGGTCATCAGCCAAAAGGCTGGTTTGAACCTGTAGAGGTTTTACTAAGTAAATCGAGGAGTGAGGTGGTTTACCGTTGCCTTCCTCACTGAGTAAAAACGTATAATTATCTGGATGCCGGGCCCTCTGAAAAGCAAATATTTTCCACTCTGCAACTGACACATTCACTTCATTCATCCCAGGGTCTGGCAGTATAGTGAAATTCATTACTCGCAGAGGAGATAACTCCGATTAGTGTTTTTTACACCTCTTCTTTTCTTAAATGATTCAGTCATTTAATTGGCTGACCATGTGATAAGAAACAGAACTATTTATTTTAGCCCTGCAACGAACAGATAGTTCTGTTTCTTATCAGATGGTCAGCCAATTAATCAAATCATTTAAGAACAGAAGAGGCAGAGGTGTAAAAGACACTAATCAGAGTTGTTTCCACTGAAAGTAATGATTTTCATTTGTACAGCCAGACCCTGTGGTGAATGAAGTGAAGGTATCATTTGCAGAGTGGAAAATATGTGCTTTTCAGAGGGCCCGGCATGGTGATAATCATACTTTTTCACTTAGTGAGGAAGGATGGTAAACCACCTCACTCCTCGATTTACTTAGTAAAACCTCTACAGGTTCAAACCAGTCTTTTGGCTGATTACCTAAACAAACATCAACACTCTATAAATAAAAAACAATATTTAAAAAAATATATATTTTTTAAAATCACTGACAATATAATGTATGTACAGTCCAGCCTCTCTTAGTTTGCTCCTAATGTAAACAAATAATGACGTCACTGAGCATGGGCATTATATCAAAATGTGTACACCCTGATTAAAAAGTAACAACAAAATACTTTCAAAAGTATTTAAATACAAAATACTTTTAACAGTATTTTTTTAAATGAAATTGTTAGGCCTACATTATATCATGACTGATGTTTTTAGTACTTTAAGTACTTATAATTTAAAAAATAATTAACTTAATAGGAATACGACATCCGTAAAGTCGGAGACTCTAGCGTGCACTCTGTAGTAGATGGCTTTGGTTTGTTGACAGTAGGAGCAAACTAAGAACGGCTGAACAGAATATTTTTTAACAATTTTTTTATTTTTTTTATTCCTAATTTGTGTACGTTGCAATCTGTTCAATTCAGAACAATAAGCAACCCCATGACCCAATGAGATGAGGATGATGTGTATGACGTGTACAGTTGTACAGACCCAGGCCGACCATTCCTGAGAGAGTATGGTTAATTGAACCCCAACCATCAAAGTACACCGGTAACCACTGTCTAGTATTCAAATCCGTATAAAAGTAACTAACTTTACTAGGATTTGAACCAGGAACCTTCGTCTCCGAAAATCAGCTGTTAAACAGCTGATTTTGGCGACGACATTACCTCTAGACCAACCCGGTGGGATTTGAACAATTTTAATTCTAAAATTTTTGGTTAATCACGTCTATGAATGAGATGGTAGCGATTCAGTGGGTTCATTCATTAAATTAAGAGCGAGTTCACTAATTTTCATTCGGAATTTTAGTTTTTGAATGTCATTCATCTGCTTCATGACAGGTAAAAAACTGACTAAAAAATTGTAGTCTCCGTCCAACATTAATTCATGATTAGATTTTAATAAATTTAATTTTTCTTTTTCTAATATTAAGAAAGGATCCTCTTCTGTCCGTTGTCGTTTGTTACTATTTTTAGTCGGTTTTTTTGTGTCAGGTACCCAAGAGGGAATTTGATCCAAGGAATGTGTTGAAGACGGTGAAGGGACCGAAATTAAAGGTTCACAATTTTTCCCTGAAATCGTCGGTTCAGAATAATTTTCTTCTATTTCTACATCGACTAAATCGGTTAATGGAAAACTTCCACTTAATGATGACTGTGACGTCATGATATCTTTCAAAAACGACATTTGTTCCATGTACATCCATTTTCTTTTAAAGCGACCAGAGTATTCTGTCCCGGTTTTATTAGAATCAGCTAATTTTCTTAATTCTTGTCGATAATTATCTCGTATACTTTTCCACCTTTTTGTCACCTCTTGTTCTGAAACAAAACAACAAAATAACTTAATTAAAATATTTACTTTCTCTTGCCTATATGAATATATAGGAAGGAAAGTATTGTTTTCATGTCGATTTTTCGAAATCGAGTTGACACTGGATCTACATGTTCACAGACCCCCTGAACCCAAAAATATATTTTTAGCGATTGATCTGTGTGTCTGTGTGTGTGTGTGAACAGAATATCTCAAGAACGGAACATCGTACGAACTTGAAACTTAAGTTACATACCACTACCGGACCCGACACGAGCATTTTCATCAAAATCGCTCAACCGGAAGTAGTAGTTTATTCGTGTAATTTTTCTCTTTTTTGCGATTTTCTCAAAAACTGATCCTACGATTTTTTTAAAATCGCCTCGTTTACTAAATGTTTTTTGCTCTACAAGACAAGGTAGGCGCCATGTTTGCTAAAATTCTTGGTGAGGCTATTTTCACGTAAAAAAAATTGTTTTTTTTAAGATTACGGTTGAGCGCAAAAATTTATAAAATAAAAAATGTAGAGAATTTAAAATCCTACAACTTTTATTTCAAACATTTTTTTGTATAACACTTAGTTTAGCGGTAATTAGCGATTTTCTGTTTTTTTCTCACTAAAACATGTGAAAAATCAATTTTTTTAAGATTTCGGCCTTAGTATGCATTTTACGACAAAAGTGTATGTAATAAAATTTATAGAAAATTAAAATATCTACAACTTTTATTTAGCGCATTTTTCTCTACATAGCCTAGTTTAGCGTGAAAGAGTGATTTTCCGTATTTTTAAGCCAAACTGAGGTCGATTTTCATTTTGCGTCGTTCACTCATGATTAAAATAAGGTTTGGTTTTTTGAGGTAAGTTTTATGTTTATTTCTAATGTTTTATTACTAATGTTAGGTTATATTGGTCATTATTAGCATTAGCAAGAGAAAGTTGTGTGAGTGTTTCACACCAGATTTATTTCATTGTTTTGCGATTTTCTCAAATATGGCTCCCCACGATTGTTTTTAAAATAGCTTTATTTACTACATTTTGTATTCTCTACACATGAACGCTCTACAACTTTAGTTACCAAACTGGGGGGCGTGAAGACATGTCAGGGGGGGGGGCGAGACAAGTTGAATATTAAATTAAATTTAGGTAGTCTTGGTAAAATTTTAAATTATCCATGATGTTTAGAAAATTAAAACAAACCACTGTAACATCTGACTTTACTATATAAACTTGAAATGGAAGGCTTGAAAGAATCGAATGTGAGCCGTTCAATGTGGCAACCGAGCGTTTCCAAGCACTGCCTCCCCCTTCCCTCCCAAAAATAAATTTTTGTTTTTGTTTTGTTCCTAGGCCCATACAATTTATTGTTAAGGGGGGCACGAGAAGCTTTCATTTCAACAAAAGGGGGCGTGGTACAAAAAAGTTTGGGAACCCCTGCTCTACAAGATAGGATGAGCGCCATTTCTGCTGAAATTCTTGGGAAGGCTGTGCTCTCGTAGAAAATATGTTTTTTTTAAAAAATTGCAGCCTTAATTTGCATTTTAAGCCAAAAGTGTACATAAAGTTGTAGAAAATTACAAAACCTTCAACTTTTATTCTAAACATTTCTTTGCATAACGCTTAGTTTAGCGGTAATTGGTGATTTTCTGTTTTTTTTCATGAAAATTTGTAAAAAAAATTGATTTTTTAAGATTTCGGCCATAGTATGGATTTTACGACAAAAGTGTATTAATCAAATTTACAGAAAATTAAATGATCTACAACTTTTATTATACCTAAGCATTTTTCTCTACAGAGCCTAGTTTAGCGTCAAAGAGTGATTCTCCGTATTTTCTTTTTTATTTTATTTATTTATTTAAAGTCGCAATAGCGACTACGTCATTAGCGACTACAGTGGGTTTTGGTACTGTATTGGTGGGTTTTAACGCATTAAAATGTTCAGGCCCTAGCCGGGAATCGAACCCGGGACCACCGCGTCGTAGGCTAGCGCGCTAACCACTACGCTATAGAGGCATTTACCGTATTATTAAACCAAACTAAGGTTAATTATTATTTTAACCCACCGGGTTGGTCTAGAGGTAAAGTCGTCGCCAAAATCAGCTGTTTAACATCTGATTTTTGGAGACGAAGGTTCCTGGTTCAAATCCTAATAAAGGTAGTTACTTTTATACGGATTTGAATACTAGACAGTAGTTACCGGTGTACTTTGATGGTTGGGGTTCAATTAACCATACTCTCTCAGGAATGGTCGGCCTGGGTCTGTACAAGACTACACCTCATTTACACGTCATACACATCATCCTCATCTCATTGGGTCATGGGGTTGCTTATTGTTCTAAATTGAACAGATTGCAACGTACACAAATTAGGAACAAAAAAAAAAAATATTGTTCATTATTTGCAGTGGCAAGAAAAAGTTGTGTGAATGTTAGTAGGTATTTACAGGCCTCAATGCAGCCAAACTCATTAGTATTCATAAAAGAAGCCTATAGTAGCCTATAGTGGCCTAAACATTCGAACATGTTTAGGCCATTATAGGCCATTACCTGAATGCAGCCAAAACTCATTAGCATAATTGTGACCTATGCAAGGTAGATAAGTCTGTTACCTGAAGGCAGCCAAACTCATTACTATTCATAAACGAAGCCTATGTTGAAGCCTATAGTGGCCTAAACACAAGTTCGTTTGTTTAGATAATAATATTCAATCTTGGAACCATCAGTATACATAAATCAATGTCATTTCACAAAAACAAGTCATTAATTACTCGGACCTCTCTGTTCTGTAGCCCCAAGTGAAATGCCATTGAGACTCACTGCAGCGTTCTAAAATATGGTGTGGATGTGTAACAATTTTTTACCCCCTCCACTTCTCAATGTAGTAGTCAAGTTAAACCTGTTTCTTAAATGTCAAGGTGAACTTGTATTACTTATACATAATTCAAGTTTAACCTGTTTCTTAAATGTTAAGGTGAACTAGTATTACTTATACATAATACATGTTTATCCTGTTTCTTAAATGTCAAGGTGTACTAGTATTGTTGTAGTAATAGTTGAATCGAATGACTACACTCAACTATACAATAAGTATAAAAAACGTATAAATAAAGGAAACACATCTCTAAAGAATCATTTCTTGTGTATTCAAGTAACAATGTTTATTCCCAATGCCGAAGTTCTTCTCGCTCTTGAAGGTCGAGTCATTTCTTTGCGGTACACCTTCACTGATCAAGATGTCTGTGATCTATTGGTTTTCTTCGCTGATATGAAACCGAGCGTTATAGATGATCTGGTCTACTATGGCGTTCAATTAGCAAGTAACATTAAGTGGTATATTGCGGTGCACGTTGAAATGGAGAAAGTTGTTTACCATGAGGAGGGAGCGGAACCAACAACTATTGTTCAGACAGCTGTTTTTCACGGTAAGACTAGACAGTTAATTAATGTTGAAGTCAACATCCCTGAAATGGACCAACAATACGAAGATGCGATTCAAAAAATTCATTGTAGTATTGAGTCTTATACATCTAGAGGCAGTGGCTGGAGAGTAAAGAGAATTGTAATGTGCGACATACACATTGTACAATATTGTCCACTCTACGGAGCCGGATCTTATTTACCAACCCCAAAAAAGATTCTAGACCGCCAAGCTGTTATAAACATTAAAAATGACAATGATAGCATGTGTTTTGTTTGGTCAATTCTAGAGTATATTTACCAACAACCAAACCGTCCCAAAAAAGTAGGTTGGTACAAAAGATATTTAAATTATCTAAACCTTGACGGTATCAGTTTTCCGGTTAAACTAATAGACATACCTAAATTCGAACTCATAAATCCCAATATTTCAGTTAACGTTCTCAGTTATGAATCTGACACTGACATATTTTATCCAGTTTACGTGACAAAATACAGAAACCGCCAACATGTAATACACTTACTTCTCTTACCCGGTCCAACACGTGACTTATATCACTACTGCCTAATAAACACAAAAACAGACATCCGTACCGGTCATCAATACAACGGTCTTTCACGCTTATTAAATCGATCTCAAACAAATTGTCATCAAACAGTTTATTACTGTAACTTTTGTTATCATAGATTTTACACCAAAACAAACCGCGACAAACACATGTTAACCTGTCAAGAGTTTGGGTTACAACGCACAATAATGCCTGATCCCACTGACCCTGTTAAATCTGTAATGAAATTTAGAGAGTTTCGTAAAACTCTTAAAGTCCCTTTCACTATATACGCTGACCTGGAATCATTCATCACGCCTCTACATACCTCACACCCACGTCAAGTAGACGAAAACGGTCGCTCAGTAGCCTTCAATCATCCCACTCATAAACATATTGCAAGCGGCTACTCTTACCTAATTGTTGATGAAGACGGTAATATATTCCGCGGACCCGTCACATACAGAGCTCAAAACGATAATGATAACGTTGTTGAAAAAATGTTGGAACAGTTAATCAATGTTGGCAAAGAACTTGATTACAAGTTAAAAAATTGCATTCCTTTAAACATGACACCTGACGATTACAGAAAATTCGACACTAGCGCACTCTGTATGCTATGTAGTGAATCATTTTCATCACCCTCTGATTACAAGGTCAGACATCACTCACACACTACAGGTAGGTTTCTTGGAGCCGCTCACAATTCATGTAATTTCAAGGCCCCCTACGTCAATCACATCCCAGTTTTTTTTCACAATCTTCGCGGCTACGACAGTCATCATATTGTTCATGCATTAGGTAAATTCAAAGATGTAAAGTTGTCATGCATTGCCAACTCATCTGAAAAATTCATGTCTCTCCAAGTGAACAATTTACGGTTCCTAGACTCTTATCAGTTCCTAGACGACTCACTAGACACACTCGTGGAAAATTTAAAAAACCATTGTGTTGATGCATCAACCACATTTAAACGTTTATCAACCCATTACCAAGACACCAACAAACGTGACTTACTGCTTCGAAAAGGTGTTTATTGTTACGAGTACATGAATGGTGTAAATCGCTTCCATGAAACTCAATTACCCCCTCAAGATGCATTCTTCAGCTCTCTTACACGTTCATCTATTAACGATGCTGATTACCACCATGCACATAATGTTTGGAACTCTTGTAACATACAGAATATGGGTGAGTATCATGACCTGTATCTGGAATGTGACACTATTCTTCTTGCAGACGTTTTTGAAAACTTCCGGACCCTTTCAATGCAGCATTACAACTTAGACCCTTGCCATTTCTACTCTGCTCCCAACATGTCATGGTCAGCCATGTTGAAAATGACCAACGTTTCGCTGGAACTTTTAACTGACATAGATATGCATCAGTTCATCGAAAGAGGCGTTCGTGGGGGAGTGGCTCAAATTCCAAAAAGGTTTGCAACAGCCAACAACAGTTCCTTCCCCGAACAATACAATGCAGATGCTCCTACTACATGGATCCAGTACCTCGATTGCGTAAATCTCTACGGTCATGCAATGTCACAACCACTCCCCAGCGGTGATTTCAAGTGGGTGGATCAAGAAGAAATTCCCAAATTTGACTGGACCACAATCCCCTCGGATTCACCCACAGGTTATATTTTAGAGGTTGATCTAGAATATCCTAAACAACTACACGATCATCACCGTGATTACCCGTTGGCTCCGGAGAACAGAGTACCACCGAAACTCTCCCCCTACCTTAAAAAACATTCAAAGCAGCTTAGCAAGCAACCCAAACTTCTTACCACATTGTATGACAAAGAAAAGTATGTGGTCCATTATCGTACACTACAGCTCTATCTTTCACTAGGTCTGCGTTTAAAAAAAGTCCACCGCGTGATCCAATTCAAACAGTCTGATTGGCTTTCTCCATACATCGAATTCAACGCGAACCTTCGAAAAAATGCCAGTAATGACTTTGAGTCCCGTTTCTTCAAGCTTCTAAACAATGCGGTGTATGGTAAATCCCTGGAAAACGTTCGCAAACATACTGATTTCAAACTTGTAAATAATTCAAAAAAACTTGATAAATGGATCACCCAACCCCGCATGAAACGGTGGTTCACCTACAATCCAGAAGTTGTGGGTATTGCCCTAAACAAAGCACAAGTTACGCTGAACCGTCCAATCTACATAGGGTTTACTATTCTTGACCTAAGCAAATATATAATGTTCAACTTTCATTACAATTACGCAAAGGCTAGGTACGGTGACAATATTCGCCTTCTCATGACTGATACTGATTCTTTAATGTATGAGGTGCAATCAACAAACGTTTACGACGACATGAAAGATCATTTGAGTCTCTTTGATACCTCCAACTTTCCACCATCTCACGATTGTTACAGCACAATTAACAAGAAGAAAGTTGGTACTTTTGCTGATGAAACGCATGGAGTACCAATCAAACAGTTTGTCGGGCTCCGTGCCAAGATGTACAGTTTTGTTACACAAGATGGTGAAAAGCGCGTCGCAAAAGGTGTCAACCGGGTCTGTATCAAAAAAGACTTAATACATCAGTCATACTTGGACTGTTTATTACGCAGGAAACTGACTTACACAAAAAGTTCTTCCATTCGAAGCAGATTACATGAAATTTTTACTATAGACGTCAACAAGCTCTCTCTCTCACCGTTTGATGACAAACGATACGTATTGGAGGACGGACTAGATACACTACCTTACGGTCATTATTCGCTCGACGAACTCCATTCATGCCCGCCTGCAAAACGTGTTCGCACTGATCTTGACGTAGCGGGACCTTCCTCGCGACACGACTAACTGTTACGCAACAGTCAGTTGACCTTGACCATAAGGGTATAAAAAGCGTAGTTTTCTATCGAATCAGCTCACTTCATTTTACATTATGACGCAGTTAAGGACTGACATTTTAATGCAACGTTTCAACACGATTGCAGAAACTTCCTATCCCACCATTAAAAAGGTGCAAGAACTTTTACCCTCCATGCCGTACCGCATTGAGACTATGGAAAAATTAGTCACGCGATATGGTCCTACTTTATATTTAACGTTGTCCACCCCTATTGATACTGTAGCGTTCGGTGTTTATTTACCAGCTGTCTATTATAACCGGTTTACAGAGACTGAAGTGGCCGTTTTGGCTACATCCGGGTTGTGTCTCGTTAAAAACGATACAAACGATTTTAACAGGGTCAGTGGGATCAGGCATTATTGTGCGTTGTAACCCAAACTCTTGACAGGTTAACATGTGTTTGTCGCGGTTTGTTTTGGTGTAAAATCTATGATAACAAAAGTTACAGTAATAAACTGTTTGATGACAATTTGTTTGAGATCGATTTAATAAGCGTGAAAGACCGTTGTATTGATGACCGGTACGGATGTCTGTTTTTGTGTTTATTAGGCAGTAGTGATATAAGTCACGTGTTGGACCGGGTAAGAGAAGTAAGTGTATTACATGTTGGCGGTTTCTGTATTTTGTCACGTAAACTGGATAAAATATGTCAGTGTCAGATTCATAACTGAGAACGTTAACTGAAATATTGGGATTTATGAGTTCGAATTTAGGTATGTCTATTAGTTTAACCGGAAAACTGATACCGTCAAGGTTTAGATAATTTAAATATCTTTTGTACCAACCTACTTTTTTGGGACGGTTTGGTTGTTGGTAAATATACTCTAGAATTGACCAAACAAAACACATGCTATCATTGTCATTTTTAATGTTTATAACAGCTTGGCGGTCTAGAATCTTTTTTGGGGTTGGTAAATAAGATCCGGCTCCGTAGAGTGGACAATATTGTACAATGTGTATGTCGCACATTACAATTCTCTTTACTCTCCAGCCACTGCCTCTAGATGTATAAGACTCAATACTACAATGAATTTTTTGAATCGCATCTTCGTATTGTTGGTCCATTTCAGGGATGTTGACTTCAACATTAATTAACTGTCTAGTCTTACCGTGAAAAACAGCTGTCTGAACAATAGTTGTTGGTTCCGCTCCCTCCTCATGGTAAACAACTTTCTCCATTTCAACGTGCACCGCAATATACCACTTAATGTTACTTGCTAATTGAACGCCATAGTAGACCAGATCATCTATAACGCTCGGTTTCATATCAGCGAAGAAAACCAATAGATCACAGACATCTTGATCAGTGAAGGTGTACCGCAAAGAAATGACTCGACCTTCAAGAGCGAGAAGAACTTCGGCATTGGGAATAAACATTGTTACTTGAATACACAAGAAATGATTCTTTAGAGATGTGTTTCCTTTATTTATACGTTTTTTATACTTATTGTATAGTTGAGTGTAGTCATTCGATTCAACTATTACTACAACAATACTAGTACACCTTGACATTTAAGAAACAGGATAAACATGTATTATGTATAAGTAATACTAGTTCACCTTAACATTTAAGAAACAGGTTAAACTTGAATTATGTATAAGTAATACAAGTTCACCTTGACATTTAAGAAACAGGTTTAACTTGACTACTACATTGAGAAGTGGAGGGGGTAAAAAATTGTTACACATCCACACCATATTTTAGAACGCTGCAGTGAGTCTCAATGGCATTTCACTTGGGGCTACAGAACAGAGAGGTCCGAGTAATTAATGACTTGTTTTTGTGAAATGACATTGATTTATGTATACTGATGGTTCCAAGATTGAATATTATTATCTAAACAAACGAACTTGTGTTTAGGCCACTATAGGCTTCAACATAGGCTTCGTTTATGAATAGTAATGAGTTTGGCTGCCTTCAGGTAACAGACTTATCTACCTTGCATAGGTCACAATTATGCTAATGAGTTTTGGCTGCATTCAGGTAATGGCCTATAATGGCCTAAACATGTTCGAATGTTTAGGCCACTATAGGCTACTATAGGCTTCTTTTATGAATACTAATGAGTTTGGCTGCATTGAGGCCTGTAAATACCTACTAATGTTTCACACCAGATTTTTTTTATTTTAAATTGTTTACTAATGATAAACATAGGTTATATTGTCAATGAATGTGTGTGTGTGTGCGTGTGCGTGCGTGTGTGTGTGTGTGTGCGCGCGCGTGCGTGTGTGTGTGTGTGTGTGTGTGTGTGTTAAGGTCAACAGCCGAAAGGCTGGCTTGAACCTCAAGAGGTTTTACCAAGTAAAACGAGGAGTGAGGTGTTTTACAATTGCCTTCCTCACTGAGTACAAAAGTAGCCTATGCTTATCAGCATGCCAGGCTCTCCGAAAAGCATCTACTTTTCACCCTGCAAGTGACACCTTCACTTCATTCACCACAGGGTCTGACTGTATAATGAATTCATTACTTTCAGAGGAGATAACTGTGACTGTTACTGTATTTGCCCATAACATACAGGTGGAGTGTCAAATTATTTACACTCAATCTGTTAGTTGCAGGGCTAAAATAAATAGTTCTGTTTCTTATTACATGGTCAGCCAATTAAATAACTGAATCATTCAAGAACAGACGAGGTAGAGGTGTAAAAGACACTAATCAAAGTTATCTTCTCTGAAAGTAATGAATTTCATTCTACAGCCAGACCCTGTAGTGAATGAAGTGAAGGTGTCATTTGCAAAGTGGAAAATATATGCTTTTCAGAGGGCCTGGCATGCTGAAAAGTGTACTTTTCTACTCAGTGAGGAAGGCAATTGTAAACCACCTCGTTCCTCGTTTTACTTAGTAAAACCTCTACAGGTTCAAACCAGCCTTTTGGCTGATGAACTAAACAACAACAACTGTGACTAGTGTATTTTACACCTCTACCTTTTCTGTTATTAAACAATTCAGTCATATAATTGGCTGACCACGTGATAAGAAACAGAACTATTTTTTGTAGCCCTTGAACAAGCAGATCGAGTGCAAATAATTTAACAATCCACCTGCCTGTTATGGGCTTACAATAAATTATGGGATAAATACAATAACCAACTTTACTTACTTGTTGTATCCAATTCTTTCGCAACTTCTTCCCACAATTCTGCAACCACATTTCTTTTATTATATAATTTATTTTTAACATCCCACAATGGACGCCTTTTTTCAACTTCAAAAATTAATCTTTCTGTTTCCATTACAAAATAATTAGAATTCACTAATTAAGTAATTTAAAGTAATTGAAATTAATAATGTAAAGAAACCGCTTCCGTAGCGTAGTGGTAGCACGTTTGTCTACAATTCGGAGATCCCGGGTTCGATTCCCTACTAGGATCTAGAAATTTAAAAAAAATAAAATCCCCTTTACATAACAAATTGTAAACAGTAATCTTCGACGTGTAGAAGAATTAAAAATATAAAATAAATAAAAGTAAATAAATTAAAGAATTTAAAAGGCACATAAATGAAATAATTATTACACAATGTGATGTTATGTTTCATTCGAATATAACAAAGAAAGCGCCTGCACGCACCAGTGTATCTAACTCTACTGATTTGCAAGCTAGTTTCTAAACTGACGGTGGTTACACAACTACAAGCGTCAGCTAGCGCTTGCTGAAGCTAGTATCGATTTCCTAAACTTTGATACGGTGTGGTAAGTTTCTTTAGTAATTTTACACACGCACAGCTACCGGCGTGCTGAAGCTTGTAGCGTGGGAACAGACTTCCATTGCTAGTCACAGTCAGTTGAGTTTGTTTTACTGGCGCGTACAGAATGCCTTAGTAAATTTTTTTACAAAACAATTACGTCACTCTATTAGTTTCCTCAGTAATTAATTTGTTTTAAGTTTATTAATAAATCATTCTGCCCATAATAGACAGGTAGAGTGTCAAATTATTTACACTCAATCTGTTCGTTGCAGGGCTAAAATAAATAGTTCTGTATCTTATAACATGGTCAGCCAATTAAATGACTGAATCATTTAAGAACAGAAGAGGTAGAGGTATAGAAGACACTAATCAGAGTTATCTCCTCTGAAAGTAATGAATTTCATTATACAGCCAGACCCTGTGGTGAATGAAGTGAAGGTGTCATTTTTGCAGAGTGGAAAATATGTGCTTTTCAGAGGGCCCGGCATGCTGATAAGCGTACTTTTCCACTCAGTGAGGAAGACAATGGTAAACCACCTTACTCCTCGTTTTACTCAGTAAAACCTCTAAAGGTTCAAACCAGCCTTTTGGCTGATGACCTAAACAATAACAATAAATCATTATACTTATGGACAAGCATGACATTTTTTAAACGTTATCACGTAATAAAATAAAATTTAAAATGATGTGAAACATTCACACGACTTTCTCTTATCACAATTTTATTCAGTTGTTTATACTTCGTTATTGGAAGTATTGTGTGTTGTAGGTCATCAGCCGAAAGGCTGGTTTGAACCTTTAGAGGTTTTACTGAGTAAAAATGAGGGTGAGGTGGTTTACTTTCCTTACTGAGTTGACGGAGTATGCTTATCAGCATTCCAGGCCCTCCGAAAAGCACCCACTTTCCGCCCTGCAAATGACGCCTTCACTTCATTTACCACAGGGTCTGGCTGTATAATGAAATTCATTACTTTCAGAGGAGATAACTCTGATTAGTGTTTTTTACACCTCTACCTCTTCTGTTCTTAAATAGTCCAGTCATATAATTGGCTGACTATGTGATAAGAAACAGAACTATTTTTTGTAGCTCTGGAACCAGCAGATCGAGTGTAATTAATTTAACACTCCACCTACTCGTTATGGGGAATTTTAATATTGTGACCTTAAGAATTTTAGAGTAAAAATAAGCTTTTTAAAAGTTCTACAGCTTTTGTTCAAAAAGATTTTTGTACAACGCTTTGTTTGGCGTCAATTAGTGATTTCCTGAATATTTTTCATCAAAATCGGTAAAAAATGAACTTATTTAATATTGTGTCCTTAGTATGCACTTTAAGACAAATATGTAATAATTAAAATTATAAGAAATAAAAATTCTGAAACTTTTATTTTCAACAATTTTCTTCTACAGAGCCAGAGTGTAACGTCAATTAGTGATTCTTTTTTTTAAACCAAACAGAGATTTTAATTTTGAATCATTTAGTCATGATTAAAATTACGTTATATTTTTATTTTACATCATGATTAACTCATGATTAAAAAACGGTTATATTGTTCATTATTTACATCAGCAAGAGAAAGTCGTGTGAGTTTTTCACACCAGATTTTAAAAAGATTTATTTAAAAGAACATAAATAATTTACACGTGTGTCTAAATGAGTACGTTAAATTATTTTGGTCGTGTTTTGTAATGGTAGGCCCTATCATAAGGAATTTCACGCCGAAGTATTTAAATTTTTGTAATATGGTAGAAGAAAAAAATAACAATCCGGTATGATATATTTATTTAATGTAATAAACAATTTTTCCCGGGATAAAAATTTTCCAGGGTTTTGCAGCCCGGGAAAATTGGACCCTGGAATTTTAGCTGCTTCTAATACACTGAGCTGTTTTCTCCCTACTCCCCCTTTTTCATAAACTGCAACAATATCCAGTTTTATATTTCTTTAGCATTTTCATCTCCCTGGAAAATTCTTTGTTTAAAAATACATTTTTGTATCACCTGGGAATTTATTTAGAACAATAAAAAATCTGGTGTGAAACACTCACACAACTTTCTCTTGCCATTAACAATAAACCTAACATTAGTAATAAAACATAAGAAATAAACAAAAAACTAACCTCAATAAACATAACCTAATTTTAATCATGAGTGAAAGACGCAAAATGAAAATCAACCTCAGTTTGGCTTAGAAATACGGAAAATCACTCTTTCACACTAAACTAGGCTCTGTAGAGAAAAATGCTCTAAATAAAAGTTGTAGATCTTTTAATTTTCTATAAATTTAATTATATACACTTTTGTCGTAAAATGCATACTAAGGCCGAAATGTTAAAAAAAATCGATTTTTCTCACGTTTTCGTGAGAAAAAAACAGAAAATCGCAAATTACCGCTAAACTAAGCGTTGTAAAAAAAATGTTTGAAATAAAAGTTGTAGGATTTTAAATTCTCAACAACTTTTATTATATAAATTTTTGCGCTAAATTGAATAATTAAGCCGTAATCTTAAAAAAACTTTGTTTTTACGTAAAAACAGCCTCACCAAGAATTTCAGCGAACATGACGCCTACCCTATCTTGTAGAGAATAAAAAGTTGAGTAAACAAGGCGATTTTTAAAAAAATCGTAGGACCAGTTTTTGAGAAAATCGCAAAAAAGTGAAAAATTATACGAATAAACTACTACTTCCGGTTGACCGATTTTGATGAAAATGTTCGTGTCGGGTCCGGTAGTTGTATGTAACTTAAGTTTCAAGTTTCAAGTTCGTACGATGTTCCGTTCTTGAGATATTTTGTATACACACACACAGACACACAGACCAATCGCTAAAAACATGTTTTTTGGGTTCAGGGGGTCTGAAAACGTATAGATCCGGTGAAAACTCGATTTCTTAAAATCGACATGAAAATAATCGTTTCCTTCCTATATATTCATATAGGCAAGAGAAAGTAAAAATTGTTTAATTTAATCTAAACTGAAACAAAATTACTAATAAATTTGATTTCAACCTATTCGGTTAAACTTGTGACCCAATTCAGTGGTGGCATAGTTGTTTATTTTAAAGACTTCTAAACTCAAAAAATCTCGATTTGATTCCCAGTAGGTTCTGAAAAAACTCGTTATTTTCACATCAAACTCTTCTAAATTCTAACATTATTAAAAAGTAACGTTTGTTTTTGTACAAGGTAATATTAAGAACTATCCCACCAATTTAAAAAATCTGGTGTGAAACACTCACACAACTTTCTCTTGCCAATGCAAATAATTAACAATAAACCTAACATTAGTAATAAAACATTAGAAATAAACAAAACACTAAACTCAAAAAAACCTTATTTTAATCATGAGTGAAACACACAAAAATAAAAGCAACCTCAGTTTGGCTTTAAAAATACAGAAAATCACTCTTTCACACTAAATTAGGCTCTGTAGAGAAAAATGTTTCAATTAAAAGTTGTAGATCTTTTGAATTCCTATAAATTTGATTATGTACACTTTTGTCGTTAAATGCATACTAAGCCCGAAATCTTAAAAAAAATCAATTTTTCACACGTTTTCGTGAGAAAATAATAGAAAATCGCTAATTACCGCTAAACTACGCGTTATACAAACAAATGTTTAAAATAAAAGTTGTAGTATTTTAAATTTTCTACAACTTTTATTATATAATTTTTTGCGCTTAAATGCATATTAAAGGCGTTATCTTAAAAAAAATAATTTTTTACGTGAAAACAGCCTAACCAAGAATTTCAGCAAACATGGCGCCTACTCTATCTTATAGAGCATACAAAATTTTAGTAAACCTGGTGATTTTAAAAAAAATCGTAGGACCAATTTTTGAGAAAATCGCAAAAAAGTGAAAAATTACGCGAATAAACTACTACTTCCGGTTGACCGATTTTGATGAAAATGTTCGTGTCGGGTCCGGTAGTTGTATGTAACTTAAGTTTCAAGTTTCAAGTTCGTACGATGTTCCGTTCTTGAGATATTTTGTATACACACACACAGACACACAGACCAATCGCTAAAAACATGTTTTTTGGGTTCAGGGGGTCTGAAAACGTATAGATCCGGTGAAAACTCGATTTCTTAAAATCGACATGAAAATAATCGTTTCCTTCCTATATATTCATATAGGCAAGAGAAAGTAAAAATTGTTTAATTTAATCTAAACTGAAACAAAATTACTAATAAATTTGATTTCAACCTATTCGGTTAAACTTGTGACCCAATTCAGTGGTGGCATAGTTGTTTATTTTAAAGACTTCTAAACTCAAAAAATCTCGATTTGATTCCCAGTAGGTTCTGAAAAAACTCGTTATTTTCACATCAAACTCTTCTAAATTCTAACATTATTAAAAAGTAACGTTTGTTTTTGTACAAGGTAATATTAAGAACTATCCCACCAATTTAAAAAATCTGGTGTGAAACACTCACACAACTTTCTCTTGCCAATGCAAATAATTAACAATAAACCTAACATTAGTAATAAAACATTAGAAATAAACAAAACACTAAACTCAAAAAAACCTTATTTTAATCATGAGTGAAACACACAAAAATAAAAGCAACCTCAGTTTGGCTTTAAAAATACAGAAAATCACTCTTTCACACTAAATTAGGCTCTGTAGAGAAAAATGTTTCAATTAAAAGTTGTAGATCTTTTGAATTCCTATAAATTTGATTATGTACACTTTTGTCGTTAAATGCATACTAAGCCCGAAATCTTAAAAAAAATCAATTTTTCACACGTTTTCGTGAGAAAATAATAGAAAATCGCTAATTACCGCTAAACTACGCGTTATACAAACAAATGTTTAAAATAAAAGTTGTAGTATTTTAAATTTTCTACAACTTTTATTATATAATTTTTTGCGCTTAAATGCATATTAAAGGCGTTATCTTAAAAAAAATAATTTTTTACGTGAAAACAGCCTAACCAAGAATTTCAGCAAACATGGCGCCTACTCTATCTTATAGAGCATACAAAATTTTAGTAAACCTGGTGATTTTAAAAAAAATCGTAGGACCAATTTTTGAGAAAATCGCAAAAAAGTGAAAAATTACGCGAATAAACTACTACTTCTGGTTGACCGATTTTGGTGAAAATATTTGTGTCGATCCGGTAGTGGTATGTAACACACACACACATACACACCACGTACGCACGCACGCGCGAGCGCACTCACACACACACACACACACACACACACACACCAATCGCTAAAAACATGTTTTTTGGGTTCAGGGGGTCTGAAAACGTGTAGATCCGGTGAAAACTCGATTTCGAAAAATCGACATGAAAACAATACTTTCCTTCCTATATATGCATATAGGCAAGAGAAAGTAAAAAAAATCACTGTTAGAAAGCTGCTTAGAGGTCCCAGAATAACACAGGTATAATATTACGTAATTTTTATTTTCTATAACATTACGTAACTGCCCATAACAGACAGGTGGAATGTCAATTTGTTTACACTCAATCTGTTTGCTGCAGGGCTAAAATAAATAGTTCTGTTTCTTATAACATGGTCAGCTAATTAAATGACTGAATCATTTAAGAACAGAAGAGGTAGAGGTATAGAAGACACTAATCAGAGTTATCTTATCTGAAAGTAATGAATTTCATTATACAGCCAGACCCTGTGGTGAATGAAGTGAAGTTGTCATTTACAGAGTGGAAAATATGTGCTTTTCAGAGGGCCCGGCATGCTGATAAGCGTACTTTTTCACTCAGTGAGGAAGGCAATGGTAAACCACCTCACTCCTTGTTTTACTTAGTAAAACCTCTAAAGGTTCAAACCAACCTTTCGGCTGATGACCTAAACAACATTACGTAATTTTTATTTTCTCTTGCCCTATATGAATATATAGAGAAGAAAAGTATTGTTTTCATGTCGAATTTTTTAAATCAAGTTTTCACCGGTATCCACGTTTTCAGACCATCTGAGCCCAAAAAAACATGTTTTTAGTAATATTTGTCGGTGCGTGTGAACAAAATATCTCAATAACGGAACATCATAGGAAGTTGAAACTTAAAAACTAAGTTAGGTACCACTAGAGGACCCGGACACGAACATTTTCATTAAAATCGGTCAACCGGAAGTAGTTTATTTGTGTCATTTTTTACTTTTTTGTGATTTTCTCAAAAACGGGTCCTAAGATTTTTTTTAAAAATCGCCTCATTTACTACATTCTTTATGCTTTACAAAATAGGGTAGGCGCCATGTCAACTGAGATTCTAAGGAAGGCTGTTCTCTCAAAAAACAAAAATGGTTTTTTAAAGATTGCAGCCTTAATGTGCGTTGTAGGGCAAAAGTGTATATAATCAAAGTTGTAGAAAATTTAAAAACCTACAACTTTTATTTTTAACGTTTTATTGTACGTATAACTTAGTTAGCGTTAATTATTGATTTTATGTTTTTTTTCATGAAAATCAGTAAAAAAAGAATTTTTTAAAGATTTCGGCCGTAGTATACATTTTACGACATAAGTGTACAATCAAATTTATAGGAAATTAAAATATCTACAACTTTTATTTCAAGCATTTTTCTCTACAGAGCCTAGTTTAGTAACGAGTGATTTTCCATATTATTAAGCAAAATTAGGGTTGGTTTTAATTTTGCAGCATTCACTCATGATTAAAATTAGGTTATGTTTATTGAGGTTTTTTTTTGTTTATTTCTAATGTTTTATTACTAATGTTAGCATTATTGTTAATTATTTGTATGGGCAAGAGAAAGTTGTGTGAGTGTTTTACACCAGATTTTTTTAAATGGATTAGGCATGAGTTTGAACAGGGACCCCCAGTAGAGTTTGTTCATGGAGAGCTGTCAGCTGGTCACCATACAAAGTCGCTTTCCCAACCGGTGTTACTTAACAAATAATAGCGACTTTCTGGGCTGGCCCGCAGGCCAATAATGATAGGCCTATTATTTAAAAGTAAATTACATAAAATAAATAAACAAATGAGGTATTTTCTTTTGTTTATTAATTAATGTAGAAGATTAATAAAGTCGTCGCCAAAATCAGCTGTTTAACAGCTGATTTTCGGAGACGAAGGTTCCTGGTTCAAATCCTAGTAAAGGTAGTTACTTTTATACGGATTTGAATGCTAGACAGTGGTTACCGGTGTACTTTGATGGTTGGGGTTTAATTAACCATACTCTCTCAGGAATGGTCGGCCTGGATCTGTACAAGACTACATCTCATTTACACGTCATACATATCATTGTCATCTCATTGGGTTATGTGGTTGCTTATTGTTCTAAATTGAACAGATTGCAATGTACACAAATTAGGAATAAAAAAAATAATAAAAAATCTGGTGTGAAACACTCACACAACTTTCTCTTGCCAATATAAATAATTAACAATAATCCTAATATTAGTAATAAAACATTCGAAATAAACAAAAAACTAACCTCAATAAACATAACCTTATTTTTATCATGAGTGAAAGACGCAAAATGAATATCGAACTCAGTTTGGCTTAAAAATACGGAAAATCACTATTTCACGCCAAACTAGGCTCTGCAGAGAAAAATGTTCTAAATGAAAGTTGCAGATCTTTTAATTTTCTATATATTTGATTATATACATTTTTATAAAATGCATACTAAGGCCGAAATCTTAAAAAAATCGATTTTTCACACGTTTTCGTGAGAAAAAAACAGAAAATTGCTAATTACTGCTGAACTAAGCATTATACAAAAAAATGTTTGAAATAAAAGTTGTAGGTTTTTAAATTCTTTACAACTTTTATTATATAAATTTTTGCTCTAAATTGCATATTAAAGCCGTAATCTTAAAAAAACTATATTTTTACGTGAAAACAGCCTCACCCAGAATTTCAGCAAACATGACGCCTACCCTATCTTGTAGGGAATAAAAAATTGAGTAAACCAGGCGATTTAAAAAAAAAATGTAGGACCAGTTTTTGAGAAAATCACATAAAAGTGAAAAATTACACGAATAAACTACTACTTCCGGTTGACCGATTTTGATGAAAATGTTCGTGTCGGGTCCGGTAGTGGTATGTAACTTAAGTTTCAAGTTTCAAGTTCGTACGATGTTCCGTTCTTGAAATATTTTGTACACACACACACACACACAGAGACCAATCGCTAAAAACATATTTTTTTGGTTCAGGGGGTCTGAAAACATGTAGATCCGGTGAAAACTCGATTTCGAAAAATCAACATGAAAACAATATTTCCTTCCTATATATTCATATAGGCAAGAGAAAGTAAAAATGTAGGAGAAAGCACAAAGTTGGTAAAATAGGTGTGAACGTAGAGTTATGGCAGAGCATAACAGACTTTGGGCGCCTGAGCGCGGACGGTGCTCGGTGAACTACGTGTATACAAAATCGATCCCCCCCACTTTTCGCGGTTAACACAGCCTCCTCTATTCACAATCTCTTCTCCTTTTACGCCTCATATTCATTTGCTCATCTTTTAGTAGTTTCTCTATCGCTCCGTTCTCTTCGTACATGTTTTATCGTTATTCTCCATGTATATCAGTCCTTTCCTTCTTCGTTTGTCACTTCTGTTTTGCCTACAACTACCAACTACAGTCTTTTAGCATTTCCCAACGTCTCTAAAGAACCTTTTACTTGTGTTAACTCTCTTGATGTCTGTTATAAAATTACTTAGATGGAATCCAGCCAAAACGTGCGTACGCGTGATACGAATAACTTTGTGTACCCTAACACATTCTATTCGATGTACATGTCCTACATCAACCGATTTCTTGTTGACAAATACTTTCCTTTTAATTAACCCTTTCAATCCCAAAATTTTTGACTATATACAAAAAATTATGTGTACATTGTTTCATAAATTTAAGTGTAATACTTATTGTTTTTTTTTATTCTTAATTTGTGTACGTTGCAATCTGTTCAATTGAGAACAATAAGCAACCCCATGACCCAATGAGATGAGGATGATGTGTATGACGTGTAAATGAGGTGTAGTCTTGTACAGACCCAGGCCGACCATTCCTGAGAGAGTATGGTTAATTGGACCCCAACCATCAAAGTACACCGGTAACCACTGTCTAACATTCAAATCCGTATAAAAGTAACTACCTTTACTAGGATTTGAACTGGGAACCTTCGTCTCCGAAAATCAGCTGTTAAACAGCTGATTTTGGCGACGACTTTACCTCTAGACCAACCTGGTGGGTTTTTAAGTGTAATAAAATCACTTTTAGTGCTTTAGCTCTTGTGATGGCCTGACAAAAAGTGTGACACGTACGTCACATTGGGACTTGATGGTATCAATGTTCCCAAAAATATGAATAAGTAAAATTAAGTTCAGGCTTCCTAAACAAAACATATTCTCTTACTCTTATATTTGTAGCAAAAAAACTAAATATGATTTTAATATTAAAGACTTAAAAAATTTTACAACGAAAATATATTGGTAAAATGGATAAAATCACTATTTACTAAAAGTCTAAAAAATTTTCTTGTACATATATACAACAAATTCGAAGAAATGCTACTTTATTTTAGTTAATGAAGATGAATATTTGAAACTAAAATTAACTTTAACAGGTTGACTCCCAAGGCAATTTTTACAATTTTGCTTCAAAAACCATACCTTTTTTATGATTCCTTTGTTTTTTTAATTAATTCTTTCAAGTCTAGAGTATTGTAAGGCTTAAATTGTTTTGGCGCTGTTTTTAGGTGATAGACTGATCAGGTACTCAAGAGTAAAAAAATCAAATTTACTGTGAAAGACAAATGTGTATTTCACTGAAATTTTACTTGTATTTCTATAAAATATTATATGTATTTTATAAATAATTTACTTTGGGCTATTTTTCAATAAAACTACATAAATATCGATGATGCGTCTTTCTATCAAGCAGTTGTTAGGCGAGTGGTAAACTTGAGTACCAGTTGTCTACATAGAGGCACCGACCAGAGTCAACTTTTACAATGCAGAAAATATTGTAATATGAAAACCATAAAAAATTAAAAGATAAAATGATTTTTCATTATATAATATTATTAAAACATGTTTAATAATGCAATAATAAACTATAATAATAGTCAATATTATGTAATAGTAATAATAAGCTATCAAGTTCATCAACTCATTTTTGACTCGTTCGAATCAAGTAAATCACGAACCATAACTGGGGAAATATTTTTTGAACTCATTTCTAACAGCTCAGTAAGCTTTATGATTCAATTCAAACGAACATCCAATCCGTCTTACGAATCTATTAAAAACACTATTACGTGAGAGACGAATCAGTCTCTCGAAAGTAAATTTGACAGATCTTGTGAGAGACGTATAAGTGTCTCATGGGAGTCAACCTGTTAAAAAAACTGATGATCGCCTCCGTGGCGCAATGGTCAGCATGCTACACTCCAAAGAGAAGGTCTTAGGTTCGATTCCTGGCTAGGGTACAGAAAATTATTACACTTCACACCCAGCGTTCTTTCATCCAAAGAAGTCACTAACACCTAACATTTTGATGGCTGTTATTTCACTCCAATGTGACTTCTATGGCACACTGGGTTACAAAAGGTTAAACATTGTAATTACAAGTGTCCATATATTCCTTATTTCTTCCACTCGTCTAAAAGAAAACGCCGGCCGCATTGGCGTAGCTGGTAACGTGCTCGCCTCTCATCACGCGGTCTTGGGCACGGCATATTTTCATTCGTTACAAAAAATAATTTCATCCTTCACCGTCTGCATTAGCAGTAATTGCAGAACAGTCGGACGTTAAACAAAAAAAAAAAAAATCGTCTAAAAACCTCTAAATTACTTATTTTGTCCACTCAACTAATCTTTAACTTTTTTCCTACCACACCACATTTCAAAATGTTCTATCCTCTTCCTTTCTACAGCCCCTATCACCCACGTTTCTCTCCCGTGTAATGGTACACTCCAAACATAATGTTTTAAGAAATATTTCCTAATCTGTAAGTCAATGTTTGTAGTCTGTACCTACTTTTGATATTATTGTGCTTCTACTATCCTTTGTTACTTTACTCCCTATAGTACATCCCACAGAACCGTGTAGCAGATATAAACAGACTACGGGTTGGAAATCAGTAAAAAGGATGCATAATCATGTTTCACTCTACCAGCGCCTTCAGTTAAAAACAACCGGCGACAGAATTCTTTCACATTAATGAATTCTTTCTACTGGTTTGTCGTATTTTGTATTAAGTATGTATATATTTTAATTAGTATACAAGTTCCAGCTGATAAGAAAAGAAAATCTTTTGTAACTCGAATGGATCGCGCTAAGTTCATCACATTATTAATACATTTATGTTTGACGTGCTGCGCGGTTTTATGGGATGGAGTATAAATAGCAGAATTCCCCAACTTCCTGTATGTTTTTCTTGGCTACTTTTAAATTTCCCATCTCTTCTAAACCACTCTTGCTGCTGCACAACACTTTCGTTTTGTTCTTATTCATTTTCACGCAGTAATCCTTTCTCATGATCTTATCCATTCCATTTAAGATATCCTCTAGTTCTTTCTTTGTTTCGGCTAATACTACGATATCATCGGCGAATCTCAGAATTTTTATTGTTTCTCCTTAAGTTTTTGTTCCTGCGTCAAATTTTACCTTTAATTCTTTATAGCCTCTTCTATATACAAGTTAAAAAGTAGTGGTGACAATGAACATCCTTGTCGTACACCTTTTCTTACGGCAGCTTTTTTTTCGCAACCCTTAATTCTCAAAACAGCCGTTTAATTCTTATACACACCGTACATAAATTTCCCTTTTTTGAATTTAATTCCTAGCCTTTTCAAGGTTTAAATATTTTACTCCAGTTCAGATTGCCAAATGCTTTATGGAAACATCTTACCAGAAGAAGAGATAGACCAGAGGGCTATATCTTAAGACATCCAGGTATTGGTCGATCAATAATGGAGGGTAATACTGAAGGAGTGAATTGTAGGGTGAAGAAAAGGTTAGAATATGTTAAGCAAATTACAAAAGATGTAGGGTGTTACAGGTATGTTCATATGAAACGATTTGCACAAGATAGAACATCTTATAGAACTACATCAAACCAGTCGAGAGAATGATGACAAAAAAAATCTGGTGTGAAACACTCACACAACTTTCTCTTGCCAATGCAAATAATTAATAATAAACCTAACATTATTAATAAAATATTAGAAATAAACAAAAACTAACCTCAAAAACATAACCTTATTTTAATCATGAGTGAATGACGCAAAATGAAAATCAACCTCAGTTTGGCTTAAAAAAAACGGAAAATCACACTTTCACGCTAAACTAGGCTCTGTAGAGAAAAATGCTTTAAATAAAAGTTGTAGGTCTTTTAATTTCCTATAAATTTTATTATATACACTTGTATCATAAAATGAATACTAAGGCCGAAATGTTTAAAAAAACAATTTTTCACACGTTTTGTGTGAGAAAAAAACAGAAAATCGCTAATTACCGCTAAACTAAGCGTTATACAAAAAAATGTTTGAAATAAAAGTTGTAGAATTTTACATTCTCTACAACTTTTATTATATAACGTTTTGCGCTAAAATGCATATTAAAGCCGCAATCTTAAAAAGAAAATGTTTTTACGTAAAAACAGCCTCACGCAGAATTTCAGCAAACATGGCGCCTACCCTATCTTGTAGAGCATAAAAAATGTAGTAAACCAGGTGATTTTAGAAAAAATCGTAGGACCAGTTTTTGAGAAAATCGCAAAAAAGTGAAAAATTATACGAATAAACTACTACTTCCGGTTGACCGATTTTGATGAAAATGTTCGTGTCGGGTCCGGTAGTGGTATGTAACTTAAGTTTCAAGTTCGTACGATGTTCCGTTCTTGAGATATTCTGTTCACACACACACACACAGACCAATCGCTAAAAACATGTTTTTTGGGTTCAGGGGGTCTGAAAACGTATAGATCCGGTGAAAACTCGATTTCGAAAAATCGACATGAAAACAATACTTTCCTTCCTATATATTCATATAGGCAAGAGAAAGTAAAAATTGTAAGTTTATTACGTAAAATCATATTTGCAAAATTATAGCCTACTAGCATGCCCCGTCGCGGCTTAGCACGCGAAAAATGGAGTAATCTCTTTTTACTTTCTCTTGCCTATATGAATATATAGGAAGGAAAGTAGGCCTATTGTTTTCATGTCGATTTTTCGAAATCGAGTTTTCACCGGATCTATACGTTTTCAGACCCCCTGAACCCAAAAATCATGTTTTTAGCGATTGGTCTGTGTGTGTGTGTGTGTGTGTGAACAGAATATCTCAAGAACGGAACATTGTACGAACTTGAAACTTGAAACTTAAGTTACGTACCACTACCGGACTCGACACGAACATTTTCATCAAAATCGGTCAACCGGAAGTGGTAGTTTATTCGTATAATTTTTCAGTTTTTTGTGATTTTCTCAAAAACTGGTCCTACAATTTTTTTTAAAATCGCCTATTTTACTCAATTTTTTATTCTCTACAAGATAGGGTAGGCGTCATGTTTGCTGAAATTCTGGGTGAGGCTGTTTTCACGTAAAAACGTTGTTTTTTTAAGATTACGGCTTTAATTTGCATTTTAGCGCAAAACTTTATATAATAAAAGTTGTAGAGAATTGAAAATTCTACAACTTTTATTTCAAACAATTTTTTGTATAACGCTTAGTTTAGCGGTAATTTGCGATTTTCTGTTTTTTTCTCACGAAAAAGTGAGAAAAATCGATTTTTTTAACATTTCGGTCTTAGTATGCATTTTACGACAAAAGTGTATATAATTAAATTTATAGAAAATTAAAAGATCTACAACTTTTGTTTAGAGCATTTTTCTCTACAGAGCCTAGTTTAGCGTGAAAGCGTGATTTTCCGTATTTTTAAGCCAAACTGAGTTCGATTGTCATTTTGCGTCATTCACTCATGATTAAAATAAGGTTATGTTTTTGAGGTTAGTTTTTGTTTATTTCTAATATTTTATTAATAATGTTAGGTTTATTATTAATTATTTGCATTGGCAAGAGAAAGTTGTGTGAGTGTTTCACACCAGATTTTTTAAATAAATGTCAAAACCAAAAACTTAAATTTACGTTGAATAAAATAAAATATCAAAGCAATTGATCACTCACCAATTAAAAGGAAATTAAAGAAACACGGAACTTTACTTTAATAAAATACTCAGCAATACAAAATCGTATCTACATAATAAAATTATCATGTGATGTCACCAGCTGATCCTTAGCACCACGTCGCTATTTGCTAAATCATATGACTTTATTTATGACAAATCTTTATTTGAATCACATCAGCTGATTTAAAAGCAGCAGATTATCTAACCTCATAAAAGCCTTAATGTAGGACATAAACATTATTTGCAACCCTTTAGGGCTAACATTTTAAGGGTTTCAATAGCCTAGAACTTGCACCAGCATCATAGTTACAACATAAAACAACTGCATGAAAATTGGTTCAGTAATTTAGGAGATAAAGGGGAACACACACACACACACACACACACACACACACACACACACACACACACACACACACACACACACACACACACACACACACACACACACACACACACACACATCGAATTTTATATAGGTGATTCAAAACTATACGGCAATCAATCTCTTGGGATCTCATTCTATAGCTAAATATAAGAAAAAAAGTTCATAAAAACATATGCCTGAAAACGCTCAGTTAGCGAGTTACGGCTAGCGAAAAATTTCACCTAGATCTCTGTACCCTCGGTGAAGTAAGGCCGTATAAAAATGTTAAAGGTAGTTATAAAGATACAAATACGATTGTTTCTTATGTTTTTTAATCTGAAAATTTGAATAAAATTGGTTCCAGAGCTGTAAATGCAATAATTTCAGAGATGTCTTACATAAAACACAAGAATTGGTGCAAAGAAATAACATATTTTTGTGTTTCGTAAAATTAGTTCCATAAATGGTAAATAAAGGAGTATTTTTTCTGAAATAAATGTATAGAAAATTTAATTCTGAAAAGATTCATGAGAATTACTCAGGAAAAAAATGAATAATAGATATTTAAATTTAGCTTTATTTAAAATCAAAACAGACGAACATAAAACGCACATTCTTAACTGCATAGAATATTAACTAATAAATGTAGGTAACAGCTGATAATGATCAGCTGTTACTCCCAACTTAATATATACACCGAATTTTATATACATAAATTCCCAAAAAGGGTCAACGGTAGAACAAATAAAATAAATATTTGGATTTTCCGTTTTAATGTCACTATTTAACTGGTGTTCAGGGTAAGTTTCCTGATAATTTGCTGGAGCAAGAAGAATTCGCTGGCAAATAAGATTCAACAGAATGATGTACAGTAAAACCTCACTAATTCGGAATTCGCGATATTTCGGAATACTCCAAGAAGAGCAGCTTTTTTAATTTTTTTAGAAGTTTTTTAGTTCAAAATTAATAAAGTGCTACTTCAAAAAATAATAACTTTTAACTGTCTAATAAAAATTGTTTCATCCTGTAATACATTATTGGTTACTCAGTGAAGAAAACGTTCCACAATTTACGCTAGTGAAGTGAGAAACCACATAGACGAACTTATTGAATTTGCAGACTTCAATCCGGAATTCAATGACCATTATCTTGTCCTAAGAGAGATGCGCCAACAAGTTATAAGAAAACAGTGTAGCAAAGAATCACAGAAAAAAATAAGTTTTTTTTCTAAGCAACCTCAAATGATCCCTGAGGATATTTGTCAACCCTCTACTTCAACAAGTACCAAATAATCGGTACGTAAGTACAATATTTTAATTAAATATCATTTTACACTGGACATTTATTATTTAACAATATTTTTACTGCCGTAAATATTTTTATTTCTATACTTTTAACTTTGTTGTTTTTCAATATACTGTACTGTAAATTCATTAAACATCGATATTTCAGACAAGTAACGTTCATTTTTTAATTTTTTTTTGTTTTTTTAATTAATTTATTTAACGTCGCATCAACTACAACGGTTATTAGCGACGACGTTGGGGTGTAACTTTTGTACAATGGAGGATGAAATGATTTTTTTTTGTAACGTTTGAAAATATGCCTTGCAGAATGGGATTCGAACCCAAGACCGCATGATGAGAGGCGAGCACGTTACCAACTACGCCAATGCGGCCGGCTATTTTTTTAATTTTAATTGCCTAAATTATTCAATTTTTAGATGTAAACAAATATTCGCGATAATTCGGACTTCACTTCCCCTCAATTAGTCCGAATTAGTGAGGTTTTACTGTACATAGATTCCCAAAAAGGGTCAACTGTAGAACAAATAAAATAAATATTTTTTAAATATTTGGATTTTCCGTTTTAATGTCACTATTTAACTGGTGTTCAGGGTAAGTTTCCTGATAATTTGCAGGAGCAAACGTAGAATGACTGGAGCAAGGAGAATTGGCTGGCAAATAAGATTCAACAGTTTGATGTACTTCAGTCTGATAAACGGTACTGGGAGTTGTAATTTCGTCAATTAATGTAAGAACTTTACGTTTAAACAGTCTCATTTGTTCATGTGTCATTAGATTCACTTCATCCAATAAACTTAAAAGAAAATATTTCCTTGATTCATAATTACAGCTGCGAACATTATGGTGTCTTTCCTTATTAAAATATTGTGTTAAAGATGTATCAACTTCATTCAAAAATTGTTTTCTGCGTTTACATTCAACAGGTTGAGAGGGTTCACTAATGGTATGCGACTGGGATAATTCCACGTCCGAAGTTTCTTGATTACAATTTTCTTCAATGTCTTTAGTTGTTGGAGAAATTTCCATTAAAAAATCAGACAATGTTACCTGTTCTTGTGAATCGTTGAGGACATTACTAGAAACTGATGAATATGACGATTTTACATACGGTAAAAGAAATTTCATGGAGTCATTCAAATAGTATTTTTTTCTCTTTGAACCACTTGGAAGAGGTTTCATATTCCGGACGAAAACTGACCGCAGATTTTTCCATTTCTCTTTACAAGCAGCACCTGAAAGGAAGAAACATAATCTATATAAATTTAGGGGAGCAGACCATTTTCAATATCCCTATACCTGCAATACTAACTTAGGTAGATTTTTTTTGTAGGAACCGTTAAAGCTACAAAGCTGAGCTTTGGCACACCTATCTACAGTACCCTTTTACAAATTTGTACCAGAGCTTTTTCATTTATCTTTATCCAATCGAAAAATGTTTTTTATTCTCCAAAAATTTTCAATTGTAGCCCACATTTTTTTAATGAAAAAGACACCCAAAAAATAAAAACTCCAAAATTTTTTAAATATTTCTGGAGTAAATAAACATCTTAGTACTAAAATGTCGTGGACGATATTTCACATTCCTAGGTGGAATGGTTCCTGAAATACGTGTACCTTTAAGTCAAAAAATACAATATGCGGAAAATGCGGTTATAGTAAAAGCATAATACCGGAACAGAAACACCTATTGCCAATTAATTCCAATTGGTTTTTGTTGTTTTGATTAATTTCAATTGTTTTTGTTTGGAAGTTAATTCCAACTTCCAAACAAAAACACACCAATATTTATCTTGGTTTACAGCTAATTCCTATGCGTTCTAGAAATTGTTGTTTTTACGTAAACGCGATCTCCGTAATGTTGGAGCAATGACATGATTGTATTAATCTCAATTTACAAGAAAACGTGAAAAAATATCGAAACATGCCCTACGTACCCCGTTGTTGTTTAGGTCATCAGCCGAAAGGCTGGTTTGAACCTTTAGAGGTTTTACTAAGTAAAACGAGGAGTGAGGTGGTTTACCATTGCCTTCCTCACTGAATGTAAACGTATGCTTATCAGCATGCCGGGCCCTCTGAAAAGCACATATTTTCCACTCTGCAAATGACACCTTCACTTCATTCACCACAGGGTCTGGCTGTATAATGAAATTCATTACTTTCAGAGGAGATAACTCTGATTAGTGTCTTTTACACCTCTACCTCTTCTGTTCTTAAATGATTCAGTCATTTAATTGGCTGACCATGTGACAAGAAACAGAACTATTTATTTTAGCCCTGCAACGCACAGATTGAGTAAAAAATTTGACACTCCACCTGTCTGTTATGGGCAGGTACGTACCCCATCAACGTAAAAACATAATTTTTCTCAACAGAAAAAGTAACGAATATCGTGTTTATCTATTTAAATAGGGGAAAACGATCTATCAATAAATGGTAAAATTGAAAAATCAATACTTTTCATTAAAATCAGTCTGCTCCCCTTAAACTCAAAATACAGTAGAATCTCGGTAGTCCGGCCGTGCAGTAATCCGGCCCTTAAAATATTAGGCCTAAAAGAATGAAACCTCACCCAGGACAAATTTTGGTAAAAGATTTAAATTGAATTAGGGAAATCAAATTGACCTAATTACACCGGATTTAATATAACATGTATGTTTAGGATTTGATTAAAGAAATGAATAAAAAGACCTTAATTATTGTTAAATGGAATAATTTTTGGCCTTTTATCCAAAACCCAGAACTGGGCCATACTCAATACTTCATGTTGAATTGACAACGAAACGTAATTCACAGAACACGAGCACCCCACACCGCACTAGGCGATGTCAATAGCCGATAATTATGTTTAGTAAAATGACTACAGAAGTAAAAATTCTAGTGATATCGACGATTTTATGGACTTTAAAACAAAATTCTAGGATGAAGTAGAAAACCGGGGTTTAACAGCAGATCAAGTTTATAATGAAGATGAGTCGGCATTGAACTGGAAAATGCTGCCTGGAAAAACCTTAGTTCATATGGGGGAAAAGACTGCCGCTGGATTCAAAGTTGAAAAATATCCTATAACATTTTTACCGTGAAGAAACAATACTGGCAATCACAAGTTACGTATAAAAAAAAATCTGGTGTGAAACACTCACACAACTTTCTCTTGCCAATGCAATATAATTAACAATATAACCTAACATTAGAAATAAAAAAAAACTAACCTCAAAAACATAACCCTATTTTAATCATGAGTGAAAGACGCAAAATGAAAATCGAACTCAGTTTGGCTTAGAAATACGGAAAATCACTCTTTCACGCTAAACTAGGCTCTGTAGAGAAAAATGCTCTAAATAAAAGTTGTAGATATTTTAATTTCCTATAAATTTGATTATATACACTTTTGTCGTAAAATGCGTACTAAAGCCGAAATCTTAAAAAAATCGATTTTTCACACGTTTTCGTGAGAAAAAATCAGAAAATCGCTCTCTTCTTCTTAAAGTTCCATCTCCTATCGGAGGTTGGATATCATAATGGCTATGGTCACTTTGCTGGCTGCCGCTCTGAATAGTTGCAATGAACTACAGTTGAACCATTCTCTAAGATTCCGCAGCCAGGAGATGCGTCTTCTTCCTACGCCTCTTCTTCCTCGGATCCTTCCCTGCATAATAATTCTCAGCAACTCATATTTTTCTCCTCTGGTTATGTGACCCAAATATCGCTAAGCAGAAAATCGCTAATTACTGCTAAACTAAGCGTTATACAAAAAAATGTTTGAAATAGAAGTTGTAGAATTTTAAATTCTCTACAACTTTTGTTATATAAATTTTTGCGCTAAATGCATATTAAAGCCGTAATCTTAAAAAAACAACGTTTTTACGTGAAAACAGCCTCACCAAGAATTTCAGCAAAAATGGCGCCTACCCTATCTTGTAGAGAATAAAAAACTGAATAAACCAGGCGATTTTAAAAAAAATCGTAGGACCAGTTTTTGAGAAAATCACAAAAAGTGAAAAACTACACGAATAAACTACTACTTCTGGTTGACCGATTTTGATGAAAATGTTCGTGTCGGGTCCGGTAGTGGTATACAACTTAAGTTTTAAGTTTCAAGTTCGTACGATGTTCCGTTCTTGAGATATTTTGTACACACACACACGCACACACACACACACACACAGACCAATCGCTAAAAACATGTTTTTTGGATTCAGGGGGTCTGAAAACGTATAGATCCGGTGAAAACTCGATTTCGAAAAATCGACATGAAAACAATACTTTCCTTCCTATATATTCATATAGGCAAGAGAAAGTAAAAATACCATTGTTTATTTTAAAGTTATATGAAAATAATAAATACTGTATCAGATTTCAAATAACCCACCGGGTTGGTCTAGAGGTAAAGTCGTCGCCAAAATCAGCTCTTTAACAGATGATTTTCGGAGACGAAGGTTCCTGGTTCAAATCTTAATAAAGGTAGTTACTTTTATACGGATTTGAATACTAGACAGTGGTTACCGGTGTACTTTGATGGTTGGGGTTTAATTAACCATACTCTCTCAGGAATGGTCGGCCTGGGTCTGTACAAGACTACACCTCATTTACACGTCATACACATCATCTTCATCTCATTGGGTCATGGGGTTGCTTATTGTTCTGAATTGAACAGATTGCAACGTACACAATTAGGAATAAAGAAAAAAAAGATTTCAAATAAAGATGTAATTTATAATTTTGTTAAATCTGTAATTTTTATCCTAATGCAGTATATCGTATTGTATTTGAGCTCCTGTAATTTCGGTCGGCCTGAGTCTGTGCAAGACCACATTTCATTGGATCATTGGGTTGCTTGTTACTTTCTCTTGCCTATATGAATATATAGGAAGGAAAGTATTGTTTTCATGTCAATTTTTGGAAATCGACTTCTTCATTTTTCCCGTTGTTACCTCAAAACACATAACTTTATTTTAATCATGAGTGAAAAACGCAAATGGAATTCAACCTCAGTTTGGCTTAAAAATACGGAAAATCACTCTTTCACGCTAAACCAGACACTGTACTGAAAAATGCTCTAAATAAAAGATGTAGAGCTTTTAATTTCCTATAAATATGATTATATACACTTTTGTCGTTAAGTGCATACTAAGGCCGAAATCTTAAAAAAGTCGATTTTTCACACGTTTTCGTGAGAAAAACCAGAAAATCGCTAATTACCGCTAAACTAAGCGTTATACAAAAAAATGTTTGCAATGAAGTTCTACGATTTTGAATTTTCTACAACTTTTATTGTATAAATTTTTTGCGCTTAAATGCATATTAAAGCCGTAATCTTAAAAAAACAACGTTTTTACGTGAAAACAGCCTCACCAAGAATTTCAGCAAACATGGCGCCTACTCTATCTTATCTTATAGACCATAAAACATTTAGTAAACCAGGCGATTTTTAAAAAAATCGTAGGACCAGTTTTTGAGAAAATCGCAAAAAAGTGAAAAATTACACGAATAAATTACTACTTCCGGTTGACCGATTTTGATGAAAATGTTCGTGTCGGGTCCGGTAGCGGTATGTAACTTAAGTTTCAAGTTTCAAGTTCGTACGATGTTCCGCTCTTGAGATATTCTGTTCACACACACACATTCCAATCACTAAAAACATGTTTTTTTGGGTTCAGGGGGTCTGAAAACATGTAGATCCGGTGAAAACTCGATTTCGAAAAATCGACATGAAAACAATACTTTTCTTCATATATATTCATATAGACAAGAGAAAGTAATAAAAGTTAATGTATAATTATTTCTTATGTACGTACCTGTCATTTTCATAATTTTCCCCACTTCATTCCAAGCCGCTTCGGTGATATCTTTTCTTGAATAATCCGTCAGGTCGTAATTGTACAAGCAAGGATGTTTTTGTACCATCTGTACGAATTTAATATTAATAGCTTGTTCACTCATTTTCAGTGTAAAAAAAGTAAATTCTGTTACTGAATCTAAAAAGTTTAATAAACTGCTAAGTATAAACCGATTACATCACGATTTGGAGTTACGAATACGGATGATGTGTTTCCCACCGGTTTGTGAATCAGTCGGTCCGGGTTCGAGGTAGGAGTATGTTAACAGTTACGAAGTATGTTAAGAGGTCTTCTCCCAGCAGCGATACGCTACCGGAACGGTACCTCGACTCGATGTCGCTTTGAAGTTGAAGCCTGTTGTTATTAATCTATGTTCTCCCACTAACTGTATAGATACGCTACCACGACGCGACCTGGAGGCAACTAACTACAGGGTGGAAGAACAGCCGGGCATCACGTTTGTGTCGGAAGTAGAAAATTCTGGTGTGAAACACTCACGCGACTTTCTCTTGCCAATGCAAATAATGAACAATATTACCTAATATTAGTAATAAAACATTAGAAAATAACAAAAACTAACCTCAATAAACATAACCTTATTTTAATCATGAGTGAAAGACGTAAAATGAAAATCGAACTCGGTTTGGCTTAAAAATACGGAAAATTACTCCTTCACGCTAAACTAGACTCTTTAGAGGAAAATGCTATAAATAAAAGTTGTAGATCTTTTAATTTCCTATAAATTTTATTATATACACTTTTGTCGTAAAATGCATACTAAGGCCGAAATCTTAAAATAATCGATTTTTCACTCGTTTTCGTGAGAAAAAAATAGAAAATTGCTAATTACTCCTAAACTAAACGTTATACAAAAAAATGTTTGTAATAAAAGTTGTAGGATTTTGACGTTTCTACAACTTTTATTGTAAAAATTTTTGCGCTTAAATGCATATTAAAGCCGTAATCTTAAAAAAACAATTTTTTTACGTGAAAACATCCTTACCAAGAATTTCAGCAAACATGACACCTACCCTACCTTGTAGAGCATAAAAAATTGAGTAAACCAGGCGATTTTTAAAAAAAATCGTAGGACTAGTTTTTGAGAAAATCGCAAAAAAGTAAAAAAATTACACGAATAAACTACTACTTCCGGTTGACCGATTTTGATGAAAATGTTCGTGTCGGGGGTCCGGTAGGGATATATAACTTAAGTTTCAAGTTTCAAGTTCGTACGATGTTCCGTTCTTAAGATATTCTGTTCACACACACAGCCAGACTACTAAAAAACTATTACTTCCGGTTGACCGATTTTGATGAACATATTCGTATCGGGTCACACGCGCGCGCGCCCACACACACACACACACAGACCAATCGCTAAAAACATGTTTTTAGGTTTCAGGGGGTCTGAAAACGTGTAGATCCGGTGAAAACTCGATTTCTTAAAATCGACATGAAAACAATACTTTCCTTCCTATATATTCATACAGGCAAGAGAAAGTAATAAAAAAGATATCCGTCTTGGGATTCTATGTACACAATAAAAACAGTATTATCAATACTGTGACAAAATGTCACTAAAATCGGATGAGTATTTATGGAGTTTAAAAAGCCAATAAATTTGAATAATCCTTAAAATGTCTTCAGAAACGGGCACTTTTTTGTTTTAATGTCAATATCGCGTAAAAAAATAGATAAAAATTTCAATTTTCACCGTTCAACGCAAATTAAACAGGCATTAATTTGACACAATTTACGTTGCAACCCATGCCATATTCTTTTAACAATTGAGAGCCGGCCGCATTGGCGTAGTTGGTAACGTGCTCGCCTCTCATCATGCGGTCTTGGGTTCGAATCCCATTCAGCAAGGCATATTTTCATACGTTACAAAAAATCATTTCATCTTTCACCGTCTGCATTAGCAGCAATTGCAGAACAGTCAGACATTAAACCAAAAAAAAAAAAATTAACAATTGAGATTCAAACTCGGGTTCGTATTATTTTTGACACGGACATTAGTGTCTTTTACACTTGTACTTCTTTTGTTAATAAATGCTTTAGTTATAAAATTAGCTCAGTGATAAGGAAAAACTATTTTTTGTAGCCCTGGAACTAGCATTCCAGTGCAAATAATTTAACGCTACACTCGCCTGTTATGGACATATTAATATAAGGCTATATGAAATTTATTATGAAGGGAGAGGCGATAAATCATAGATCTTTACAAGTAACACAGCGAAATAACAGATATCCCAAATCGGGCCTCAAAAAATATGTTAATTTCCATGTTACATAATATTATAGGATGATAACGTAGTTTTAGTTAATTCCTGTTGTATAAAATAAAATAATTTATGCTATTTGAATGATGATTCATAACTGTTTATTTTGTGTAAGCCTGCACACATCTTATAGCAGAAATTAAAATATGCTTTTTCTTGTCATTTAACAAAGAAACGTTAAGAAATAAACGTTATTTCACATTAAAATCCAAAGAATTATTTACATATTTATTCGTAATTCATGTTGAAATTTTAATAAAAAAATTTTGATCTCTCACCAATGTTATAAATTAAACAGCAAAATGTATTATTTTGCTTTAAAATAGAACGTTTAAAAATTAAATATTTTTTCGTAACAAGATAAAATATAATATTATTACGTATTAAAAAATATTAAGTAATTAAAAATAAAATTTCGTTAGTTGTTTTTATAAAATTGTAAACAAATTTTAAAAATGTTTATATAATTATCTTTAGAATACATGTGTTTGATCTAGTTGTAAACAAATTCTAAAAGTAGTAACGCGAATCAAATTTATCAAGGACGTTTTGTTTAGCAGTTAAATAATTTGTATTCGACGTAGCGAATGGCGTACTGTAGCCAGAGATTTGCTTGACGTACAGTCGGTAGTTGGCGGTTGCCAGGCAGTCGGTAGACAGGAAAGCATACCAAGCGACCATACCAGTATGGCGTTGTGCAGTGGTAGGGATGGCGTTGCTATTCCGTTTTGTGAGCGAGCACCTTTTCACGGTTGTCGTCAGAAAGGGGAGCACAAAGGGGACCAAGAATGGCGCAAGGAATTGATGATGAACACTGAAAAGTCTAAAGAGAGAGCTGCGAGGAAGTAGATTCACAACAAAATAGCTTATCGTCTACTTTGTTTTGTACGAGTGTTCAAACTGATATTTCCTTCTGTGTACACTTCTTAGCTACGTGAGTATCTTTATTTTATCAAAATAGTAATTATTTCCTTTTGTGTTATCACGAAAAGGCTTAAAACAGTACGAGAACTGTAGGAAACGCCTTCAGATTGATTTTTTTACTGCACATCGGCAAAAAAATACAGAAAATATTAAAACAAAAAAATAACCTACGAATTAAGTTATGTTAATACGATTCTAAAACTTTGACAACAAAGTTCATGTAACAATTGTGTGTTATCATATTCAGATAATTTATCAATGTCGGCAAAGTACATTGGAGACAGAAATACAAGAAACAGCCATTTTCTTATTCTGTTTACATCTATTTTCGTTCTTTGTAGCAGGCGATTTTTATCAGCATTAAAGTACCGGCTTATTCAAACTGATAATGTAATTAATTTTGGTTTGTACATTCGATGAATATTTTATGTCGTACATTTTTATAACTCTTATTAATAGGTGTACTTGTGTATAATGACGATTAATTATATTAATTAATTGTTTATTTAGAACAATCTGTTACAAATTGGTTTCAAGTATGTTTTAACCCCGTCATAGTTGTTAATTATATGCAGCGTTATGTTAACTAGTTGGAATATTTTAATGATTCATAATTCTTGAAAAACAATTTATATATTGTATTTTAAAAAGTTTATTTACGTTTTAGGTAGTTTTAACCTGTGACTAATTTTATTACCAACGTTTTATTTAGCGTTCGTTCTATTGATAAGAATTATTTATAACCCTAAATTTTGTTGAGGACTGTAAAAATTAAGACGTTTAACTTAATATTTGAAATTTTCTGTTAGTTAAATTAACATTTATAAATATATTGAATAATAGGTTGAGGAGGTCCATTTGTAAATTGTCACTGGAACTTGGTTGTTTACTTCACTTTTAGGTTATTTTCAATTCGCTGTAGAATATACAATTAAATAGGTATAGATTTATATTACTGACACTGTTTTAAATCTTTATTTATTTTTACACTTCTCTGTATTAATATTACGTTTTGAAGAAAAGTAAACCAAAAGTAATGTGTGTTTGTAAAGATAATCTCTGAAAAACCTAACCTATTTCAAAAAAACTTTCACTGTTGGAAAGCTTCACGCAACATTTAAGCTTTTTTGTGACAATTATAAAATTTAAATTTACATAATTTTTCAATTAAAAAAAATTAGTGTGAAACACTCAGACTTTCTCTTTCCAATGTAAATAAACCCCATAAATAACCTATGTTTAATCATTAGTAAACAATGTAAAATGAAAAACATTACCTATTTCAATCTTGAGTGAATAACACAAAGTAAAAATTGACTTCTGTTCGACTTAAATATACGGGCAATCATTAATTGACAGTGAAAAACTAAAAAAATTCTTTAAATTTAAAATTTAAGATTTTTTTATCCTTTTACCAATTTTCAACTAGAAATTACAGTTATTGTTTTGGTCAACAGCCGAAAGGCTGGTTTGAACCTGTAGAGGTTTTACTAAGTAAAATGAGGAGTGAGGTGGTTTACAATTGCCTTCCTCACTGAGTGGAAAAGTACGCTTATCAGCATGCCGGGCCCTCTGAAAAGCACAAATTTTCCAATCTGCAAATGACACCTTCACTTCATTCACCACAGGGTCTGGCTGCACAATGAAATTCATTACTTTCAGAGAAGATAACTCTGATTAGTGTCTTTTACACCTCTACTTCTTCTGTTCTTAATAATTCAGTCATTTAATTGACTGACCATGTGATAAGAAACAGAACTATTTATTTTAGCCCTGCAACGAACAGATTGAATGTAAATAATTTGACCATCTGTCTGTTAGGAGCAGAGAAATTACAGACATTCCTTATTTGATGCTAAACAAAGCATTAAAGAAAAAATCTGGTGTAAAACACTGGCACAAATTTCTCTTGCCAGTGGAAATAATAATCAATATAAACTAACATCTATATAAATAAAATTATTATTTTGTCTGTACAATTTTTCAAAATGCCCCAACATTTGTTTCTAGCCAAATGTACCACGTAAACACCGAAAATAAGTTCAGCTGAATTTTTGTCTATCTGTTTGTATGTTATGGCATCACGCAAGAACCACTGAACCAACTTTAATGAATTTCGGTATCTAGATTCTGGACATAATCAAAATGAAAATAGGCTATATTTTTTAATATCACAAAGGGATGGGGGAGTTCAGAGGGAGGGGTAAACAAAAAATTATAAATATATCCGTTTTAAGTCAATGTATCAAAAAATGTTATCAAAATTACGAAACGTTTTAAGACGAATAAGTTTAAATGTGTAAATTTTTCATTTTCATGTATAATAACAGAGATAATACCAATTAAAAAAAAAAATAAACCAATGTTTTTAGAATATTAACATACAAAATAAACACAGGCCTACGCGCCGGTAAAACCCTTGAGTAAAATCCGGGTAAACCCTGGTAAAATCATTCAGTCAGTTACCTACCCATTCCACCAGTACCCTATACACTTTTTCTCGGTCACATTGTCAAAAATGAATCAGTCATCTTTATAGTGGTCACCATCGTGGTGTTCCTATTGTGATTTACCGTTCATTTGTTATGAAAATAATAAAGCGCTCCATATCTTAATTTAAAAACACCAAGATCGAGCTTTTATTTTACATTTAACTATTTTTACTTTCTCTTGCCTGTATGCATGTATAGGAAGGAAAGTATTGTTTTCATGTCGATTTTTCGAAATCGAGTTTTCACCAGATCTATACGTTTTCAGACCCCCTGAACCCAAAAAAACATGTTTTTAGCGATTGGTATGTGTGTGTACGCGCGCGCGTGTGCGTGTGCAGAATATCTTATGTACAGAACCTTGTACGAACTTGAAACTTAAGTGTCATACCACTACCGGACCCGACACGAACATTTTCATCAAAGTCGGTCAACCGGAAGTAGTAGTTTATTTGTGTAATTTTTCACTTTTTTGTGATTTTCTCAAAAACTGGTCCTACGATTTTTTTTTAATCGCCTGGTTTACTAAATTTTTTATGTTGTACAAGATAGGGTAGGCGCCATGTTTGCTGAAGTTCTTGGTGAGGCTGTTTTCACGTAAAAATGTTGTTTTTCTAAGATTACGGCTTTAATATGCATTTTAGCGCAAAAGTTTATATGATAATAAATGTAGAGAATTTAAAATCCTACAACTTTTATTTCAAACATTTTATTGTATAACGCTTAGTTTAGCGGTAATTAGCAATTTTCTGTTTTTTTCTCACGAAAACGTGTGAAAAATCATTTTTTTTAAAGATTTCGGCCTTAGTATGCATTTTACGACAAAAGTATATAATATAATCAAATTTATAGGAAATTAAAAGATCTACAACTTTTATTTAGAGCATTTTTTTGCACAGTGCCTAGTTTAGCGTGAAAGAGCGATTTTCCCTATTTTTAAGCTAAACTGAGGTTGATTTTCATTTTGCGTCTTTCATATATGATTAAAATTAGGTTATGTTTATTGAGGTTAGTTTTTTTGTTTATTTCTAATGTTTTATTACTAATGTTAGGTTATATTGTTTAAATTATTTGCAATGACAAGAGAAAATTGTGTGTGTGTGTGTGTGTGTTTCACACTAGATTTTTTTTCATAAATAATAATGCTGATGTTAAAAGAGGTTGATAACAATTAATAGTTAAAGAATGTCAGTCCTGACAGGGATTGAATTCGGTACAACTGACCGTCCATGGCACTAAGGAAACTGTTCAAAGAACAGGTGCTTAAGCTAGTTAGTAATGAAACATTAGAAATAAACAAAAATCTAACCTCAAAAAACATCCTAATTTTAATCATGAGTGAATGATGCAAAATGAAAACAAACCTTAGTTTGATTTAATAATATGGAAAAACACTCTTCACACTAAACTAGGCTCTTTAGTGAAAAACGTTAAAATAAAAGTTGTAGGTTTCCTATGAATTTGTTTTTATACACTTTTATTGATAAATTCATACTAAGGCCGAAATCTTAAAAAATCCAATTTATTTACAGATTTTCATAAAACAAAGTACTAATTACCACCAAACTCAGGGTTATACAAAGAAATGTTAAGAATAAAAGTTGTAGGTTTTTAAATTTTGTACAACTCTGATTATAAACACTTTTGCCCTAAAATGCATTTTACGACTGCAATCTTTAAATGCCCATTTTTTTCTATGAGAGCACAGCCTCCCCAAGAATTTCAGCAGACATGACGCCATCCTATCATGTAGAGCAAAAAAAAATTAGTAAATGAGGTAATTTTTAAAAACATCCGATTTTGAGAAAATTGTAAATATGTGAAACATTAAACGAATGAACTACTACTTCCGGTTGACTGATTTTGATGAAAATGTTCATGTTGGATCCTCAAGTGTACGATGTTCTGTTCTTGAGAGATTTTGTCACACACACACGCGCAGATTAGTTGTAAAAAACATAACGTTTTTTTTGGGTTCAGGGTTCTGGAAACGTGTATATCCGGTGAAAACTCAATTATATAAAAATTAAATGTAAACAATACATAAATATTAATATTATTTTTTTATCAAACATCCTATGTAGGATTTTAAACAGCCGTATTATTTAAAATTGAAATATATATTTCAAGTAAATATTAATATTTCTATTTCATATAATGAATTAATATAATAATTTCACTAACCTTCTTTTTAAACTGCGTCACCTTTATTTCAATTTTTACTTTTACTTTTACTTTTAATTTTACTTGTATAAAATTTTATACAAGTGACTGAAGATGTATCATCTTCTGTAAATTTTAAATAAATGAAAAAAATTTTTAGTTTCTATTTTTCATTTACTCTGATGATGGTGGATCCACCGAAACACGTGTAAGTAAAAATTGAAATAAAGGTGACGCAGTTTAAAAAGAAGGTTAGTGAAATTATTATATTAATTCATTATATGAAATAGAAATATTTCAAACTGCAGGATGGATTATAAAGATTTATTTTTAAATATTAATATATAAACGTAATTGTGTGCTCCTGTGTATAGAGGTAGAAATACAGTAAAACCCTACTTAACTGAAGTATAGTTGGGAGCTGACTTGTTTGCTAGTGCGGGATGAAGTGCAAGGAGGCCTGGTACTAGAGTAGTTATTCGAAATGGTGTGTGAGTAATATTTGTTAGAAAAGCGAATACTAATGGTATTATTACTACTATATACTAGGTTATTAAAGGAGGGGAATCGTACAAACAATCTTCTCCACCCGAATTCCTTTCGCTAGCAATCAAGTAAGCTCCCATCTATATAGTAGATGGACCAAATTTTGGAATAATCAAAATTCCGGAAAATACGCTCATAGTTTTAGGGTTTAAAAGTAGTAAAAATTATTATACAGTAGTTTTTACGACTGTTTATTAGTATTTACAGTAAAATTCAGTTTTAACGATTCGTGATAAGGCGTTTGCTTAAAAATTTTAAAACTTGCTCTTAGTTTTAGGGTTTAAAAGTAGTAGAAATGATTATACAGTAGTTTTTACGACTTTATTAGTATGTACAGTAAAATTTGGTTATAAGGATGTGATAATGCGTTGGCTTAAACATTTTAAAACTTAAGGTTATGTTTTTAGAATTATTTTTGTTAGAATTTTGTCAGAAGGTAACATCATTCCTCCTCCTGGTAAAGTCACTGACTGAATTTAGAGGAACCCTATTGATCGATCCACACCATATGCTCCCGAGCGAAATTTTGATGTGGGAAGGGGATTCGCGATCCGTATACAACACTACACTACAACACCGGAGCTGCGTTAGTGGAAACGCGAGTGTAAAAAGATCGATATGAATTCCACCAAACCCAATCATTACAACACCCATATAGCAAACTATATGTAGTGCAGGTGCGATCCTTAACCAGGCCAGAGAAATAATGTGCATCCTCTTGCTAACATTCTAACTGATTTAATATAACTATAAAAAATATTTTTTCCAGCGAGAGATGTTCATGCGTTGAGGAACAAATTTTAAATGAAACAATTTTGAATTACCTTAGAAATTATACTAATAATGAAATATGAATTCTTTATTGTTGTATTTTTATTTATTTAAAATAATTTATTAATCAGAATTGTAAGGTGGGTTACCAACATAGTTAAAATTTTATGCCATTAGCTATTCTCGTATCGGCCTATGAAATGAAATCTCAACTCTATAAGAGAAAAGCAAAAGACTGTTTACTGCAGAAATGTGATTCCGTCAGGTTGTTTCAGATAAGGGAGGCATAGGAATAAAAATATTCGAGTTTAACTTGGGAGTTTATACTAAATAATAAAATCCTTGGAAATGTTTCGGAAAATCTGTGAGACCGGGATAATTCTTGAAATTCTTGTCCTTACATTGATATTTATTTATTTTACTTTTCTATTGTTAACTTCTTTGTATTTTTTACTTTCTCTTGCCTATATGAGTGTATAGGAAGGAAAGTATTGTTTTCATGACGATTTTTTAAAATCAAGTTTTTACCGGATCTACATGTTTTCAGACCCCCTGAACCCAAAAAACATGTTTTTAGCGATTGGCCTGTGTGTGTGTGTGTGTGTGTGTGTGTGTGTGTGTGTGTGTGTGTGTGTGTGTGTGTGTGTGTGTGTGTGTGTGTGTGTGTGCGCGCGCGTGTGCGTGCGTGCGCGCGTGCGTGCGTGGGTGGGTGCGTGCGTGGGTGCGTGCGTGCGTGTGTGTGTGTGTGTGTGTGTGTGTGTGTGTGTGTGCGTGTGTGTGTGTGTGTGTGTGTGTGTGTGTGTGTGTGTGTGTGTGTGTGTGTGTGTGTGTGTGTGTGTGTGCGCGCGCGCAAAATATCTCAAGAACGGAACATCGTACGAACTTGAAACTTAAGTTACATACCACTACTGGACCCGACACGAACATCTTCATCAAGATCAGTCGACCGGAAGTTTATTCATGTAATTTTTCACTTTTTTGCAATTTTCTCAAAAATTGGTCCTACAATTTTTTTTTAAATCGCCTCATTTACTTAATTTTTTGTGCTCTACAAGATAAGGTAGGCGCCATGTTTGCTGAAATTCTTGGTGAGCCTGTTTTTACATAAAACAAATCGGGCGAATGATGAGGCCACAAATCTTTACTAACAACTCGCATGGGAAAAGCCTGATTGATATGAGATAGGGACTGGTGAGACGTGTGACATGTTGCACCATCTTGCTGGAAAAAATTGTACTCTATAATAACATAATAATTAAATAATAATATAAATTGTACTTTAAAGGCCAGTCGATCATATCGTGATCAGTGCTGCCAATACAATATATGAAAAATACTCGAGCGGCGGGCTACTTTTAAATGAATCACCCAGTAGTACACAAATCACATAAATGTTTTCAGAGCACTGACAATAGTTAACTAGCTCTGTGGGAACCATCGCCGTCATGCTAGTACTCCCAGCTAGTACAAGTTTTGGGTTTTTAACTTCAAATCCGCTTTGGGTATTTTTCACGTGATCAGCAGTTTCCAAGTACATGTTATGTACCTTCCATTGAAAAACAATCAAATATTATTTAGAAAAAATATTTGTGTATAATCTAAATGGAAAATAGTACATAGGGTAATAAATTATAATAGCCGAGTGAATGTAAACTAGAAAGGTGTGCTATGAAAAAGAAGTGAAATGCATGAAAAAATAATGGAGAAAGGAATACAAAGTAGATGGTGGAGAGAAAGGAGAAAGTAAAACAGTGAACGGGAATAGAAAGCAAAACAAATGATATAAATGTAGGCACATCTTATTTCTTACCTTCTCTCTCTGTATCAGTCTATCTTTTTCTTGTTATTCAAAAAGTCTCTTTCTTTCTCTCTCTCTCTTTCTTGATCCTGTTATTGTTTATTTGTTTGTTGTTTGATATTCTTTTATTATTTACTTGCTTTATCATCGTCAGCCTTTCTCCTCCTTTCACTATGTTTATTTTTTTCCATTTTTCTTATCTTGCTTGCAATTTTTGCTTTCTGTATCACTCTTGTTTCATTTCTAAGTATTTTGATTTCTTTATTTTATTTCTAATCTAGTTTAGTATGATCCATCATCTGTATCGGTTTGTTTTTAAATTTTATCTGTTTGTAATCCGGTTTTGTGTTGGACTATGCGACAGATAATTCTTTTTGATAAAAGGTATTCGATTTTTGTTTTTTTTTTTTATTAGTACAGTTTTGGTGTTTTTGAGTTATCTATTTTTACTTTTTCTTGCCTGAATATATAGGAAGGAAAGTATTATTTTCATGTCAATTTTTCGAAATTGAGTTTTCCCCGGATCTACACGTTTTCAGACCTCCTGAACCCAAAAAACATGTTTTTAGCGATTGGTCTGTGTGTGTGTGTGCGAGTGCGTGCGCGCGCGCGCGCGTGTGTGTGTGTGAACAAAATATCTCAAAAACGGAACATCGTATGAACTTGAAACTAAAGTTACATACCACTACCGGACCCGACACGAATATTTTCATCAAAATCGGTCAACCGGAAGTAGTAGTTTATTCGTGTAATTTTTCACTTTTTTGCAAATTTCTCAAAAACTGTAATTATTTAAAAAAATCTGGTGTAAAACACTCACCCGAGTGTTTTGTGTATGGAATTTTTGCTATGTTTTTGTTTTTGCTATGGAATTAAGAGATAACAATATGTTAAAATGTCATAAAATTGTTGTAAGAGGTTGAATATGATTATTTATTATTTACTATTGGATAAATAAATGAATCACCATTTCATTGTATGAAATAAAAATCTGGTGTGAAACACTCTCACAACTTTCTCTTGCCAATGCATATAATAATAATGTTCGTGTCGGGTCCGGTAGTGGTATGTAACTTAAGTTTTAAGTTTCAAGTTTGTACGATGTTCTGTTCTTGAGATATTCTTTTCACACCCAGACCAATCGCTAAAAACATGTTTTTTGGGTTCAGGGGGTCTGAAAACGTGTAGATCTGGTGAAAACTCTATTTTGTAAAAACGACATGAAATCAATACTTTCCTTCCTATATATTCATTCAGGCAAGAGACAGTAAAAACGTAGATAAGTGCAGTAGTTCTTAGAAATACTGCATTATAAATCATTAAAATCCCTTTCATGAGACGTGTTTCGTGGCTGGTGGCAGTATTGAAAAAGGCTTAATTTTTACCGATGATAAAACAATTAGTGATTTCTGTAGCTAATCTTTCAGAGGAATTGAATGATACTATTTTTGTTTCCAAATTCTGACTTATATTTCTTGACTTCCGGTTGAAACCAGAACTTCAAATCCAATCCTGGTTCAAAAAAAGATATTTTTGTGTAGATTACGATTCCGGAAACCGTTTGTTGCTCTCTTATAGTTTCGGACATCTGAGTGTGTCGGACGTACTTAGGAAAGTTATAATTGTTAATTTTTAAAATTGCCACTGTTCAATAGAAATAACATTTAACACTTTGAAGATTGACATTTTTTTGTAGTTTTGCCTGTGGACTACCATTTTTCGGGGATTTTTAAAAAATTGTAACAAATTAACCATTGGTCATAAATTCAAAAAGTAAAGATTTAATTAAAGATCATAAAATCAGTAGATTACTTTTTGTATAAACCCACAAGGTTGGTCTAGAGGTAAAGTCGTCACCAAAATCGGCTGTTTAACAGCTGATTTTCAGAGACGGAGGTTCCTGGTTCAAATCCTAGTCAAGGTAGTTATTTTTATACGGATTTGAATGCCAGACAGTGGTTACCGGTGCACTTTGATGGTTGGGGTTCAATTAACCATACTCTCTCAGGAATGGTCGACCTGAGTCTGTACAAGACTACACCTCATTTACACGTCATACACATCATCCTCATCTCATTGGGTCATGGGGTTGCTTATTGTTCTGAATTGAACAGATTGCAACGTACACATATTAGGAATTAAAAAAAATATATATAAGAATAATAAAATTAATTACATGAGTTAAATTCTTACAAACTAATTACTTATTTGTAATAATTTACTTTTTTATTTCTTAAGTAAAATTAAAAAAAAACTAAGTATTATAATAACTAACAACAATGTGCAGAAGTACCGCCAGATTGCTTGCTGACGCTCGATAACATTGATGCTGTAAAAGTCGATATATTCGATAATCTGACAACATTAGGACTATGAGTGTACTCTATTAGATTCAGAATGAACTAAATTAAGTGACAGCATAGACAGCAATCGTATACGATACAAAGCTAATGGGTATAAAACCAAGTGAAATAGGCCCCCGTATCGTATATGGGTGCCATATATCATGGCATATGGGTGCCTGTATTGTATACGGGTGCCGTCCAGCCGATCAAAATGGCGCCCCCATATCGTATACGGGTGCCGTCCAGCGGATCAAAATGGCGCCTCCATATTGTATACGGGTGCCGTCCAGCCGATCAAAATGGCGCCCCCATATCGTATACGGGTGCCATCCTGAAAGTGTTAAAGGAATGCTGAATCACATGGCCTGTGTTGACAGGAGGGAAATAACGAATAGTAGAGTAGGAATAGACGTACTGTCCTCCCACATGATTACACCTTCTGTTTTCTGTTATAGTATGGATGATAACTATGCCAACAGATCAAATAATAATGATTTTTTTTTGTTTATATTTACAGGCAGGATTGGCAGCCTGCAATGGCAGGCCAGCATTACTGCCTGCGCTGGAATAATTACCAGTCTAATATGACTTCGGTATTTCATCACCTTCTGAGGACGGAAGCATTTGTGGACGTCACTCTTGCATGCAATGAAGAATCTCTGAAAGCGCACAAAGTAAGTGTGTGTTCTTTTCTTAAGTTTTAAATTCGTTGGATATTTTAATATTGTCCATTTTGAATTAAGCAAATTTGTGAAGATTCTAATTTTTTTGCCATCAGTCTCTCGACTGGTTTGATGCAGTTCTCCAACCTTTTCTGTCTTGCGCAAATCGTTTCATATCTACATACCTGTAACACCCTACATCTTTTGTAATTTGCTTTATGTATTCTAATCTTTGCCTCCCTCTACAATTTACTCCCTCAGTATTACCGTCCATTATTGATAGCCCAATACCTGGATGTCTTAGGATATGCCCCACTAGCCTATCCCTTCTTTTGGTAAGATGCTTCCATATACTTCTTTTTTCATCTACTCGCCTAAGAACCTCTAAATTACTTATTTGTCCACCCACCTAATCTTTAACATTTTCCTATAACATCACATTTCAAAAGCTTCTATCCTCTTCTTTTCTATAGCCCCTATCACCCATGTCTCACTCCCGTATAATGCTACACTCCAAACATAATGCTTAAAGAAATTTTTCCTAATCTGTAAATCAATGTTTGTACTCAGTAAAACTGTTTTTCATTTCAAAGGCTTTTCTAGCTTGAGCAATTCTACTCTTGATATCACTTGTGCTTCTACCATCCTTTGTTATTTTACTCCCTAGATAGCAGAATTCCCCAACTTCCTGTTTGTTTTCGTTGCCTACTTTTAAATTTCCCATCTCTTCTAAACCACTCTTGCTGTTGCACAACACTTTCGTTTTGTTCTTAATAATTTTCATGAAGTAATCCTTTCTCAAGATCTCATCCATTCAAGATTCTAATGCTAAAATGAATCGTTGGTAAAATTGTTTTTTTTTTGTTATGAATACGATTCGAGGTGTAGTGCCTGCAAATCAAAGCTCTGCTAAGTTGGTTGTGCATAAACGCATTCTGGATTGTGTGTGTTTGGAATGTGAAACACCGTTGTAATTATTCAAAAAACCAGTTTTTGGCCATCTTGAAAACTTGCAAGTGTGTCCTCTTGTTCATCGCCAACATCCTCACCTCTCTCCAAACTTACCCCTTCTTTCGTTCCAATCCTCTCATGGTGGGAGTCAACCACTTAATCTCATGTAGATCATTATACAATGTGTCTCACGAGTAACCCGACAAACTTTTAAGGTGGTTTCCTTTCATCAAAATAATGAAAAAAGTTTACATACACATGGGTCCGGAAACGCTTCGTTAGCGAGTTATGACTAGCGAAAGATTTCGCCCTGGGTTCAGAACATACGCCTAAATAAAGTCATCTTAGTGGTCTAGGAACCCAATTTCATGAGTAGATTTGATGGTTTCTTATGTATTTCGACCTGAAAAATTGAATAAAATACGTTCCAGAACCATATCTTCAGTAGTTTTTGTAATATCCAATGAAAAACGGACAAATCTGTACATAAAAATAGGGTTTTTTTAGGTTTGAAGAACAATAACTGTGTTAAATGGCTAATAAATGTGTACATTTCTTTAGCAAAACTTGTAGAGATTTTAATTCTGAAGAGAATGATGTAATATAGGCCAATAATAAACAAACGCAAAGTTTAAAAAATTTGTTTAATTTTTTTCTCACGAGGGTTACTCGTGAGTCCATTATCACAACACAAGAAGCAAATTTAAGTGATGTGGGGCTGTTTTGATGTTTGTTATGTATTTAGTTTTCTCGAAGGAAATTTGTAGTCCCATTTTTTCAGCTCATTCTTTTAACACGTTGATTTGTTCTATTGTTCCCATATTCGTAGAAACGATTGCTCGGTCATCTACAAAAGCGAGACAGTTTATCTTTGTGCCGTTCATTGATCTCCCAACGTGTACTTGGTTTAACAATCCGTTATTAGCAAGTTCCATTTCCCATTCCTGAATAACTTTCTCTAGCACACTGTTAAAAAGAAACAGGGACAGGGAATCAAGAACATACCGTGTCTTCACTTTGTAAACCGATGTTTTAAGGTATACAGACTTAAATAATTGTATTTGTGAGTTTCTATTGCCTTCTGTTTTCTCTACGACTGTTATTCAAGCTATAGAAGATCTGATTTACTTTTAGTTGTAGATTGTTTCCAGATATTCTTTGCTTGACACTAGGTCCAATGTTATACTATCCCATTTTTTTTTTATTTGAGTGATTATGTCTACATAAGCCGTGGGCTTATGTATAGATAATGATACACAATGTAATTTTCATGTCAGATCTGATGGAGAATGGAACCTGGGACCCCGGCAGAGAAGCCAGTTGCATTGACCACTACACCATGGGCTGGCCAATTTTATGTCCCATTCTTCCAGTTCTCCTCGAACTTTCATGATATTATTCTTACCCATGTTCATCTTCATTCCTCTCTTCTCTAGCGTATTGGACCACTCTGTGACTTCCTCCTGAAAATCCGACAGGAGACTGCTTCAAGATCCCTTGAGACTGCTTTTACAATAGCCTTACATTCCAGTTTCCCAATTTGTATTGCATAATTCTTCTAGAAGAATTGACGTTTCATATTAAAAATTATTTAAAAATATTTCTTATGAGTGAAAAATTTCACTAACCTTCTTTTTAAACTGCGTCAACTTTTATCTTTACTTGCACTTGTTTCGGTGGATCCACCATCATTAGAGTAAATATCATAATTGAAACTAAAAAAATTAAAACTTTTATACTAATGACTGAGATGTATCATCTTCTATAGATTTTAAATAAATTTAAAAAAAATTTTTAGTTTCAATTATGTTATTTACTCTGATGATGGTGGATCCTCCAAAACACGTGTAAGTGAAAATAAAAGTTGACGCAGTTAAAAAGGAAGGTTAGTGAAATTTATTATATAAATTCATTATATAAAATAGAATTAATTTCAAATGCAGGATGCATTATGAAGTTTTATTTTTGAGTGAAAAAAGAGGAAAATATTATTAATGTTGACTATTGCATTGTTTCAGGTTGTTCTGTCGGCGTGCTCATCATACTTTCAAAAATTACTTTTGGAAAACCCGTGTAAACATCCAACGATTATTATGCCGCAGGATGTTTGTTTTAGTGATCTTAAATTTATTATCGAGTTTGTTTATAGAGGTGAAATTGACGTTTCACAGGCTGAATTACAAGTGAGTTGTTTATTTTATTTTGTTTTATTTATTTAAAGTCGCATCAACTGCTTGGTCATTAGTGACTACGGTGGATTATGTACCATTAACTGTGGGATTTCACGCATGAAAATTTCCAGACCCTGGTCAGGGATCGAACCCAGGACCTCCCCATGGCAGGCTAACCACTACGCTATGGAGTTGGTCTGTGTTGGATTTTGTTTTTTTTTTGGTTTGATCATTTAAGACTATTTTACAAAAGATACAAAAGAAACTCGCCGACTGCATTGGCACAGTTGGTAACGTGCTCGCCTCTCATCATGCGGTCCTGGGTTCAAATCCCACTCAGGCACGGCATATTTTCATAAGTTACAAAAAATCATTTCATCCTACATTGCATGAAGTCCCACCCCAACATCGTCGCTAATGACCGTTGCAGTTGATGCGATGTTAAATAAAAAAAAAAAACTCAATTAAATTATTTCCATGAGCTCGTAAGAATTCTTTCCAGGTTGGTGTTTCTTTTGTTAGTAAAACTGTGTTAGTTTAAAACAGCTAAAAAAAAAAACACCTAAAAATAGACCTTTGGTCTCTCAGTAGATCCACAAAATGGATGTGTGTGAATTGAATACTGTATGAGTAAACTGTTCCATTTGCGCTTTCGCACATTTTTGTTTCTGTATCAAAGTCACACTACTTTCTCGCTGTTATTGCATATGATGATGTTTCATGAATGCTTTTGTATTGTTCTCATGTCAACAAAGTCGTTGTGTTTTGATGGATAGAAGGGAATGGTGTGCAATTACAAGACGGATAATCAGGGTTGTTGTGAATCTTCAAATTTTGATAGAAGCTTTATTGCGTTGTTTGGAATATCATCGGCTATGTTTACGTATTAGGTGTCCTGAGGCAAGACTGACTTCAGTGGAGCTAATTGGGATCAGAGCAGTTCTGATAATCAAATACACTAAATACTCTTAATTCAGTACTCTGTACCTGTAACAGTGTAATATAACTTAAATGTTTAATATGTTAACACTTTGAAGACTGACATTTTTTTTTGTAGTTTTGCCCGTGGACTGCCATTTTTCGGGGATTTTAAAAAAATTGTAACAAGTCAACCATTGGTCAAAAAGTAAAGATTAAATTAAAGATCATAATATTAGTATTACTTTTCATTTATTAAGATTAGGATTACTTGCATTATAATGATGATGATGTGTGACTGAAGAGAGGTATGTTTTCTTGAATTTAAAAAAATTTTCACAATTTTTCACAAAATTTTTATGAATTTCAGATACATAATTATTGAATTTAACTCCCAGCGGTAAAAGTGTTAATTATGTTACGATATATTATTATATTGTTACAACTGTCACCGGATGGCGACATTAAGTGGCAACCTTATTATTTTGGTGGCCCTGAAAAGGGCCGTTTAAGCGGTGGTCGTCTTGGAGAGGAGTCGGTCGTAGTCGTTGTGGCGGTCGAGGAGCTGGGCGACACGGCGTGTCGTCGTCCAGCGGAGACGTCATCTTCTTCCCTCGCAGTAGTACGTCGATGGCTGCTTCGTCGGGTCCGGTGGGCGTAAGGCTCGGTCGAGGGACCGCTGTGGGCATCGCTCGCGTCAGCGGGCGATGACGGTCCGGTCGATGACCTACGGCGACGGGTCGGCGAGCGGAAGCAGCATCTTCTCTCTTGCGGGGTCGTCGATTAGTTCTTGCTGGAGTCCAGCAGCCGTGTGGCGTGGTGGACGTCTTGTCGTTGTCTGGATCGGAAGCGACGAGCCGGCGTGGTGGAAGCGGAGCCCGAAGAGTGACGGCTCGGCTACCGGGTTCAGGCCTAGCCTTCCCTCAGCGGCAGTGGTGGCCCCCAGAGCCCCGCAGTGTCGGGTCGGCGTAGGTCGTCCGCCGTTAGCGCGGCCGAGGCGGCTCTCTCCGGGCCGGCGAAGGCTGACCGGTGCGGGAATGTAGCGTAGACCAGGGATGGTGCGTCTGGTCTCGGCTGGGCTCGTCCTCTTCTGTCTTGATGTGAAGCTGTCGGTGTCTTGATTAGAATTGAGTCGACTTGGCTTAGTACAGCGCTCTTTATATAGCTGCTGAGAGCGCTGTTGTAGAGAGCGGCGACTGGCTTGGCCTTGATGACAAAGGCCTTTGCGATGGGGAGCCGAAAGCTTTGTCGCTATGCCGTCAAAGGCCGTAAGAACTATTGAAGCCGGCAACACAGTAAATGATTAATTAGAAGGGGTGGCGGTGACACAACTCGTTATAGTAAAGTAAAATTGTAAACTTTAATTTAATTAATTTACATATATTTATTCAACAAAATTATTTCACAAAATAAACCCTAACCAATAAAAATGACAACAATGAAAATAATGAGTTTATGAAAATAAGTTATCAAACATTTAAAACAACGCAATTCATGAAATTTATCAACAATAAAATAAAATGAACAATTTCCCTTACCAAATTAATCATTAAATACAATGTCTTATGACAAAATAACAAACTTCATCGTAACAAAGAATCATGTTCTAACACATTACCTATTCAAACCGCAGCTCGTGCTCCAGCAATCAAATGCATCGTTTTTATAATTAATCAGTCAGCTGTTTATGAACTGCTGATTTTATTTTCCGCCGCTTCATTATAACAATATTACAAAATAAATTACGGTAAAATCCTTTATGAAAAATTTTTCAACGCACTTGTACATTTAAACTCCTAACATTCCATGTTCCAACTCGAAGAATTTCTGAAAATTTTATTTTTTTGATAAAGTTCGCTCTGATAGTCCTCACCTGGATATCCAGGTGGAGGACTAGTTTAACTTCGGAATGTTTTACCAGAGAGGACGCCATCATAATTTTTTTCATATTTTTAAGTTCTTGATGTTCTCGAAGCTATAAAGTACTTCAAAGTACTTACAAAGTTTGTGTACTTACAAAGTAATTAAAAAAATATATTGAATTTTTTTGAGCTAAAACTGAAGTTCTTTTTGTAGCAGCAACATCTCTTGTTCTTTTAAGTAACAATGCTTCACAGCACTAAATTCTGGCTGTTGTTTGCACCATAGCATTGCAGTTTTTAGGGCAGAAAAAGCCCTATATATGAGTAAATTACGTTATTTTTTTCCATCGGTGGTGGTTCAAATAATTGATGCTCCTATGTAGTTGTAAAATGAATAGTCATTGGTATGCCAGTGAAGTAAACATTGGTAATATTGGTTTTTTTTTGTATTTCAGTCATTGTTAAAAACAGCGGATCAGTTAAAGATTAAAGGATTATGTGAAGTACCTGAAGGCAGCGATGGTAAAGAAATGATCGGCGCAGAAGTTACACCGTTACCGGCACCACCGTTAACGACAACTCCCGTTCATAGACGGTATACGAAATTAAGAAGGTTAAACGCGAACAGTCGTAGAAGATTCGAAGCGAGAAGACAGTTGTATCGCGATAGACAAAACGTTGTCACCGGCAATAACCAACAACACCAGCCACCGCAGCAGCAGCAAAACGGCCAACATCAAATCCATCACCAACAACAAACTCAACAACCTCCTCCGCCACCGCCTCCATTACCACCACCACCTCCTCATCTTCAACAACATTCATCTCCCGAACAACATTCTCCGCATTCGCAACACGGTCCATTAATTCAGGCGGTCGTCGCGACCAGTATTCATAACGATACGCGACAAAATGAGGTATTTATAATTACTTAAGTGAATAATTAGCATCTTAGGTAGAATCCATATGAATATAATAAGTTTTATAGAAACTTTTAACCCTTATGTTTCCAGACTGCCTGTATTAGTATCAGACAAACTAATGTCCCATAGCCGAGCGAGTGAGAGGGAGTTATGTGGCATAACTACGCATGCGCTCAAAGGTCTTTACCGTTATAATCATTCATTCATTAAGCGAGGTCTCTTACAGCATCATCAGGCCGTTTCTCGCATCCCAACCTCCATTTGCCCCTATCCAGTGCATCTTCAGGAGTCAGTTGCCTCAAATTCATGGCGTTTTGAATGTCTTGCTCCCATTTTCTAGGAGGGCGCCCCCTTTTCCTCCTTTCTTGAGGTGTCCATTCCATTATGAACTTGGGCCATCTAGCTTCTGACATTCTTTTTACATGTCCATACCATAACAGTTGGCGACTTTCTATTGCTTCAACAACTGACTCCTGTTGATTCATTCTTCTTCTTATCTCTTCATTTCTTATGTGCCCTATCCTAGATACCCTGCAGCTGCGTCTCAGGAAATCCATTTCCACTGCATTCAGTCTATCTTTATTTCGTTTTGTTAACTCCCATGCTTCTGCGCCATACATCAGAACACTTCTAAGGATGGCATCGTTCATCATTCTTTTAGTCCTTAGACTGAGAGTTTCTGACCAAAGCAGTGGGTTAAGTTGACTAATGACTCTCAACCGTTATAATACAGATCTGAAAACATACTATAGTCGTTATCTTGCTTGTTAGTTTACTGCATGCATAAACGCTTACTCACAACAATGAGAAAATTATACGACAATGTTGTTGGAACGGCACGTATGGGTTGTGCGAGTGAGAGCGTTATGCATTCTCTCACTCCCACGGCTAGGGGACATTAGTTCATCTGAATACTGTATCTACTGGTCTAAAGAATGCCAAGCTAAAATTCTGTTATTTTACCAGGTAATTGTGAAAAATTGTTAAACATTTCAGAATTGGTACATGAGAATGCTTTTAAAATAATTTTTTTACCTTAAATTCTGCTCATATAAGTAGTGAAAGTTTAAATAAATATGAAGTTAAAAAAATTTTGAACTGTAACAAAAAAAAAAATTATTTTCAATAGTGTTAGGAGAAGTCTTAATATTTTTTTGATTTTTTTTTCATTCATATCGAAAGAAAGGGCTTTCTTTTCTTTTAAAACTGCAAAATAACGATAATTATTCGTACCGTACAAACACACCGTTATAAAATCGTATGAAGTCACACTGAGAACAGCTGTAACCAAAACAAACATTTCTGTTGGTGTACTCAAAACTGTCGATGTTTGTAAGAATCAAAACAATCGATATGTTCAGCTGATACACAATACATCGTTAGATAGATGCATTAACTACTATCCTTTAAAATCTAAACGCGATATAATGAAGAGCCGATGTCATAGAATCTTGGCAGTCTTTCGTAAAAATTCAAATCGGCTTTTTGGCGTTATAAGGGTTAGTTAGTGCAGCAGCAAGAGTGGTTTAGAAGAGATGGGAAATTTAAAAGTAGGCAACGAAAACATACAGGAAGTTGGGGAATTCTGCTATCTAGGGAGTAAAATAACAAAGGATGGTAGAAGCACGAGTGATATCAAGAGTAGAATTGCTCAAGCTAGAAAAGCCTTTGAAATGAAAAACAGCTTACTGACTACAAACATTGATTTACAGATTAGGAAAAATTTCTTAAAACATTATGTTTGGCGTGTGTAGTGGAAAATTGAAGTAGTAAAACCATTTTGTAGGGTGTTTTGCAGAGATAATGCGGGGGCTTTCCACCATCCAATTTTAGAATCCAACCAGAAGCTGAAATTGAATTCAGGGATTAATTGGCAACCCAACGATTTGAATAACGTAGCTCTATTGATGGTAAAAACTCGCTTTTAGTACTGCGAAGGTTTGGTTAAAGAACCACACAGGTCTAGACGCAATGACATTTGACACAGAAAGAAAATAATAAAAAAAATTAATGAGCAGCTAAAATAATTTATTAATGAATAACTAAAAACTAAATAAAATAAATAAAATTATGATTTTAAGTAAACGGTTAATTCGTATAGAATTTAAAAAAAAAATTGGTTAAATAACAATACAGTTTAAGAAAAAAAATAAAATAAAATTTGGAAAAAAAATTTAATATTAACAAAACTTGATTTAACTATAGAAAATACTTAATATGAATAATAATAAATTAATAGGAACATTTAAGAAAACAAAACTATTTTTAAAGTCCTTGGACTGAAACGGGAAAAGAAATCTCTTGGGAAGAGTTTAATAAATGATTTAAGGTGAAGAAAAATAAATATAGTAATGTATTTATTTTTCGGGGAAAAAAAACTAAATAAAATTAAGACATTAAAAAAAAATGAATTGCAAGATGAAATTTAGTAAAAGAATTACTTAGAAAAATTTAAGTAACTCAGTGGTCGTTGAACAAGAGTTTAAAAGAAAATTTGTCATATTTAAGATTTAAAAAATTTAAAAGAAGAAAAAATATACTGAATTTAATAGTGTTTTTTTTTTTCTTAAAATTAATAAAACATTTTAAAGAGATTTATTTAGTCTATAAATAGGATATTTAAAACACCATAATAATATTAAGAAACATTATGAATTTAAATTTAATAAAAAATAGATTAAAAAAAATTGTTTAAGTTAAACCTGAAAAATTATTAAACATGGTACTTAAATTTAAATTTAGGTAATTTTCCCATATTGGAAAAGAAAAAATAATTTACCTGTAAAATTTGATGTTACCGGTTCGACCTCCTGTCCAAGACAAAGCGAAAAAAAACTCAACGCACACAAAGGCAAAAAAAAAAGGTCATTCCCCTAACGTTCACGAATGGAAGCGTTCGAGGCGGCGAAAAATGCCGATACATCGGAAATACCAAGAATTTAAAGGAGGAAAATTATATGGAAAATAAAACGACGGTAACAGTGGGAGTGAGAGAGAGAATCAATCGTGTAAGATAGAAAGAGAGAGAGATACAAATTACACGTGTTAGCAACTGAACAATAAAGAAGCAGCGACAAAAATGCAATCGGACACCGGACGTAAGCCTAAGAATTAAAAACGTAAATTAAAATACGGAATAAAAATCTAATGAAATAAAACCAACTGGAAATAAATGAATAAAATAATTAGATGTAAAGAAGAAAAAAATACATAACCCTTAAAATAAAATAAATCCGGCACAAAAATCAGAAAAACGGGATTGTAAATGAATTGAGAAGATTTTGGAGACAAAATCTTAGAAATTCATTACACTCCCCCCCCTTAGGAAGAAAAAAAAAGAAGAAAAACTAGATCTGAAGAAATCAAAGGTAGTGGCGTTGATGACAAGAAGAAAAATCTCTCGTTTTCTGCAGAAAATGGTCAAGCAATCTTTACATTCAATGAACGTTGATAATATAGCATATAATTAAATTGATATGATTATGTGTTTGTTGAAAATTTGATTTAAATTACTCTATCATATAGTATTAATTAATTTCTATCATAATCATGTACCATTAATTTTATTTTGTAAGTATACCTGGTGTGTTTTATTTTTTGTTTAAAGAATTGAATCAAGTCTTAATTTATTAGAATAGATTGTAATTATATGATAATTTGTTAGTTTGATTGCAAAAATTACTAAAAAAATTTTTCTGAACAATTTGAATTAGAAATTAGTATATGAATTTTAAAATTTATGTGTTATTATACCTAAACATATATAGATAAACATAATAGTAAAATAAATTTGATTAACAATAGCACCCCAAGGATTTGGTGTTAGGGTAGGTGTAAGAGAATTTTAAGGGCAGGAATTAATAAAATGTATGGAACAGTTGGAATGGAAAAATGTATGTTAGAGGAATTATCGGTAATGGTAAAAAGAAAAATTAGGAATAATATCAATTGGACGATGACTAATTTGTATTAGGAAAGCTATGGGAGAGAAAGGTATTGTACTCAACATGTGACCTCTTGTAGATGGACATCAAAATGGCTGAATTGTAGTTGAAGATGGAAAATTGGTTCAAGTTCTTGAAGTTTCTCTAGTTGGAAGGTTGTATTATCGATCCAGTTTGTAATGTTGGAAGTTTATATTCTTGAACGGGATATGTGATGAGTCCGTAAGCAGAAAGTGTCGGTATGTTCTCATAACAGCTGTATGTTGTTTATTTTAAATGTTAATACATTTGGCTTTGATGTACAGGAACAACCAATGTATTGTAAATTTGAAGTCGAAGTGGTAATTCTTGAAGATCTGGTAATAGAAGTTCTTTAGGTAAAATCTTTGTTGAAATGTGTTGTGAAAAATAGTGTTCTTGAATTTGTTGTAACGACGTTTTTAAATTGATACGAGAATACGATAATGATCTCTGCTTTCTCTCATCCAATTACCCTGGTATATTATGCAAAAACAAGAAAAACATATATTAGTTTGAGTTTTATGACATAAAATTATTAATACTAATTAAAAGTATTTTGAAAAATTTACTGCCTAAATATGAGTTAGACAAATTCGCCACTGACGGCAACTAAAAATTTTGCATAAAGTGAAATTGTTTAAAAAAAACACCCAAATTTAACGTAGGTACATAATCTTGTGATTTATAAAATGCACCTAAAATTGAGCAATAATTCGGTAACAAACCGCTGTAAAAATAATCATAATTTTATAAATTAGTTATTTATTTTATTGAATTAAGAAACATCCAGTCTTGACGAGAAACTTTATAAATAATTTTCCACACAAATTGTTCTGTAAATATTGGATCGCATAGACAAATCATTGAATAATAGTACAGAACTTGTTGTGCTGTTAACAGCTATTTACGCATAGAAATAGCTTAACTGTAATTATAACGACAGCAAAAAAAAATTATATTACCACCTGAAAATATGTAAAATTTTATTAACAAATAAGTAAATATATGCAAACAATACAAATAATTAATTTGAAAACATAGTTATATTATTTATTAGGAGATATTACAGAAAATGATAGAAAAACCTAATGTAACTTAGAAGACATTTAATGAAAAAAAGAAAGTGCATTAGAAAGGCCTGAAAATCAGATACAATAAAAACCTAAATTGAACAAACAATAAAACAAGTAGGCCTATGGTTAAAAACTGATAGTAACTGCAAAGCAATAGGTGAAATAACAAAAGAAACAATACAGAAAACGAATTGAACCAACCTGCAACATCCACAAGACGTATCGGTACTGAATAGAAACGCAAAATTGCACCAGACTGACTAAAGTTGAAACCAAAAGTTTCAAATAGAAGGGGATAGAACAATGAACATAGAACAGGTTTAGGAGACCAAGGCCTAAAAACTGCCCGATGTAAACAAACGAAGGGTCGGGTGCAGGAAACCCCTTATAAAAATACAACAAAATCTATCTTTGGACAAAGGCATAATATTGTAAACGAAATCTCTGAATAGAAGTCAAGTAAGAGAAAAAAAATACAGTATTTGTTACTTACAGAAACATCCCTCAATTATTCCTAACCTGAAAAACGCTTAAAATACCATAATTAAAAAATTTAATATATTAAAATTAACATGTAACTTAGCTTAGCAATATAGGTATTAAATGTAACTAACAAAAATTTTAAAATCATGTGTCTTGTCATTAAATCAAAATCACGGCGCAAACTCCTCCATTTTGTAGTAAAAAATGGTGTTACATAAAGCACGGCGAACTGCACCATTTTGTAGTCAAAAAATGAGGACACAACACGGCGCCTCCACCAAATTATGTAGTGGAAAATTGAAGTAGTAAAACCATTTTGTAGGGTGTTTTGCAGAGATAATGCGGGGGCTTTCCACCATCCAATTTTAGAATCCAACCAGAAGCTGAAATTGAATTCAGGGATTAATTGGCAACCCAACGATTTGAATAACGTAGCTCTATTGATGGTAAAAACTCGCTTTTAGTACTGCGAAGGTTTGGTTAAAGAACCACACAGGTCTAGACGCAATGACATTTGACACAGAAAGAAAATAATAAAAAAAATTAATGAGCAGCTAAAATAATTTATTAATGAATAACTAAAAACTAAATAAAATAAATAAAATTATGATTTTAAGTAAACGGTTAATTCGTATAGAATTTAAAAAAAAAATTGGTTAAATAACAATACAGTTTAAGAAAAAAAATAAAATAAAATTTGGAAAAAAAATTTAATATTAACAAAACTTGATTTAACTATAGAAAATACTTAATATGAATAATAATAAATTAATAGGAACATTTAAGAAAACAAAACTATTTTTAAAGTCCTTGGACTGAAACGGGAAAAGAAATCTCTTGGGAAGAGTTTAATAAATGATTTAAGGTGAAGAAAAATAAATATAGTAATGTATTTATTTTTCGGGGAAAAAAAACTAAATAAAATTAAGACATTAAAAAAAAATGAATTGCAAGATGAAATTTAGTAAAAGAATTACTTAGAAAAATTTAAGTAACTCAGTGGTCGTTGAACAAGAGTTTAAAAGAAAATTTGTCATATTTAAGATTTAAAAAATTTAAAAGAAGAAAAAATATACTGAATTTAATAGTGTTTTTTTTTTCTTAAAATTAATAAAACATTTTAAAGAGATTTATTTAGTCTATAAATAGGATATTTAAAACACCATAATAATATTAAGAAACATTATGAATTTAAATTTAATAAAAAATAGATTAAAAAAAATTGTTTAAGTTAAACCTGAAAAATTATTAAACATGGTACTTAAATTTAAATTTAGGTAATTTTCCCATATTGGAAAAGAAAAAATAATTTACCTGTAAAATTTGATGTTACCGGTTCGACCTCCTGTCCAAGACAAAGCGAAAAAAAACTCAACGCACACAAAGGCAAAAAAAAAAGGTCATTCCCCTAACGTTCACGAATGGAAGCGTTCGAGGCGGCGAAAAATGCCGATACATCGGAAATACCAAGAATTTAAAGGAGGAAAATTATATGGAAAATAAAACGACGGTAACAGTGGGAGTGAGAGAGAGAATCAATCGTGTAAGATAGAAAGAGAGAGAGATACAAATTACACGTGTTAGCAACTGAACAATAAAGAAGCAGCGACAAAAATGCAATCGGACACCGGACGTAAGCCTAAGAATTAAAAACGTAAATTAAAATACGGAATAAAAATCTAATGAAATAAAACCAACTGGAAATAAATGAATAAAATAATTAGATGTAAAGAAGAAAAAAATACATAACCCTTAAAATAAAATAAATCCGGCACAAAAATCAGAAAAACGGGATTGTAAATGAATTGAGAAGATTTTGGAGACAAAATCTTAGAAATTCATTACACGTGTAGCATTATACGGAAGTGAAACGTGGGTGATAGGGGCTGTAGAACGGAAGAGGATAGAAGCTTTTGAAATGTGGTGTTATAGGAAAATGTTAAAGATTAGGTGGGTGGACAAAATAAGTAATTTAGAGGTTCTTAGGCGAGTGGATGAAAAAAGAAGTATATGGAAGCATCTTACCAAAAGAAGGGATAGGCTAGTGGGGCATATCCTAAGACATCCAGGTATTGGGCTATCAATAATGGAGGGTAACATTGAGGGAGTAAATTGTAGAGGGAGGCAAAGATTAGAATATATAAAGCAAATTACAAAAGACGTAGGGTGTTACAGGTATGTAGATATGAAACGACTTGCGCAAGATAGAACAGGTTGGAGAACTGCATCAAACCAGTCGAGAGACTGATGACAAAAAAAGGGTTAGTTATTTTACTGTTTTGTTTTTCTTCAGCTAATGAGTACTTTTGCTGTGCACACCGGTTTATTAGGTATAAGATTAATCTAAATCTTCTTTTGTCAGAACAAAAGAAGATACAGTTTTCAAAATAATTTTTCTAGAAGATTTATGTTATTCCTGATGAAGCGGTGCATATCGCAAAAGTACTCGTAAGTTCAAGAAAAACAAAGCAGTATAAAAAAAGGGTAAATATTAAAAGTTTTTATAAATTATCTTCTTTTGTTATGACAAAAGAAGATGCAGTCTTCAAATTAATTTTGCTAGAAGGTTTATGTTATACCTGATGAAGTGGTGCGTGCCGCGAAAGTACTCCTAAGTTCAAGAAAAGCAAAGCAGTTAAAAAAAGGGTAAATATTAAAAGTATTTATTAAACTTATCACATTAATGAATTTACATACCGATTATAAATAGGCTGTTAGACTATTTTCATAATCTTACGGATCATATCACTGTCATCTTCGTCACCTCTTTGTATTGTTAAACCATCTCTCCTTCTCCTAAGTACTGCAGGGATTTAACACATTGGAGCCAATTGTTGTTCATAAAGTAATGACACCAGATCCTGGCCATTTTTAGCTACAGTGTGAAGTCGATTATCCGGACCAATTGGGGATTTGATCGTCCGGTAAATTGATTTGTCCGGATAACAGATTTTCCGAACTTATTTTACTTTATAGAAGCTAGAACAGAAAACTGTGCTATAATATGTACACGACACTATTGTACTTGTAACTTAATTTTTATTAAACACACAAATTTAAAAACACATAAATGTTATATGTACTCATACAATTCACTATATCGTACTTTACAAAATAAATGAACATGTACAGGCTTTGGTTTTGACGTCATAACCATAGACCCATGTTTCGTCACCAGTTATAACCCTTTTAGATCAGGATCATCATTGACGTCGTTCAACATGTCTTTGGCGATGTTCATACGATGCTGCTTCTGATCAAAATTAAGCAGTTTTGGAACGAATTTTGCTGACACACGTGTCATACCCAAAACATTCGTTAAAATTGATTGACATGAGCCAAACGATATGTTAAGATCATCAGCTATTTCTCTAATCATGATTCGACGATTTTTCAACACAATTTCTTTCACTTCCTGAACATTTTCGTCGGTTTTTGACGTGCTGGGGGGTCCAGAGCGAGGTTCATCGTTAACATTTTCTCGGCCCTCTTGGAATAACTTATACCATTTATAAACATTTTTTTTTGCTCAAAGTTGGCTCACCGTACGCCACTGTCAACATTTCAAGAGTTTTTCAACACTTAATACCATTTTTTACACAAAAATTAATAACAAACTCTCTGCTCCATTATTTTCAACAGCAAAAAATTGCCGAGCACACAAACACGAGTCTAACCAGTTTATGCCTCTCACATAAAAATAACACGTGCTGTATAGTCAAAACTTTGAACGTATGATCGTGACGAGTGTACCAACACAACAAAAAAAAATTTTGAAATTAGAGTGTACAGAGCGCGCGAAATTCAAAAAGTCACCTTACTTTTTGATTACACCTCGTACATGGGCCATACCTGTTGGGGAAATATGAGAATTGTATTTCGTTTTAATAACAGTACCAACCGATCGTTACCTTGTGCATTTTGGCACAATAATTGGGTAACGATATATTGGTACCCAATACATTAAAGGGTTAACGTGAGATTGGTTTATTTTAATTATTTATTTATCTTTGGGTGTACGGTGGGGCCAGATAATATGGGACGTTCGGTAACCTAATACTAAATAATCAGTACGGTACTGTTATTTTTAAACAATTTTTAACGAAATTTTTTGTTGAAGGATTGTTTTCTGTTGCAGGTCTGTGATCAGTTAGGTCAACCGAACACCGTTTCCGGTTGTATAACGGTTGGCACTTCGACCGATGACGACCAAAAGCCAGGAGAAATGCCCGTCGTTATATTAGAGAGTAGAGTTAGTCATGACCACACGTCACACACGCCTCCGCAACAATTAACACTACACACGCATCCTCATTCTCATCCTCATCAACATCCCACGGAGACGAGAATCATGATGACTAGTCCGGCACCCATCATGTCTACTCATTCCATTCCCACTACGCAACAGGTAAACATCGGTTTTGCCTTTGTTAATATTTACTGTTTGTCGCTATTACGAGGCGTGTTCAGAAAGTAAGTACTGTTTTTTTAAAAAAACAAGTAAAACAATTTTTTTTCAACACAATTTTATTTCTACATGAAAGCCCCAACCTTAAACTATTTTTCGACATAGTTTCCACCGATGTTCAAACACTTGTCGTAGTGGGTGATCAATTTGTCTATACCGAAGGTTCCCGCCAACGAATGTAGCCACGGCAGTTTTCACTTCATCGTCGGTTTCAAAGCGTTGGCCATCTAGCTCGCGCTTCATGTGCAGGAACAAGTGGTAGTCAGACGGTGCCAAGTCTGCGCTGTAGGGCGGGTGATCGAACTGCTCCCAACGAAATTGTTGAACCAATGTTTGAGTGTCACCAGCGGTATGGGGCCGAGCATTGTCATGGAGCAACACAATTCCGTTGCTGAGCATTCCTCTCCGTTTGTTTTGAATTGCCTACCTTAGTTTTCTTAAGGTTTCGCAATACCTTGCCGCATTAATGGTTTCACCTCTTGGGAGAAAATCAATCAGCAAAACACCTTTTCAATCCCAAAAGACAGTGCTCATGATTTTTTGTGCAGACATTGTCGTCTTGAATTTTTGTTTTTTCGGGGATTGCGTGCGTCGCCACTCCATTGACTGCTGTTTAGATTCCGGTGTGACATGATGGACCCAAGTTTCATCACCTGTCACAATTTTGTTTAAAAAATCCGCACCATCATCACTGTACCGTGTGAGAAAAGTCAAAGCAATTTCCGAGTCTCATGGTTTTGTGCACGTCAGTGGTGGGAACCTTCTACGAAGAGGGTATATACAAATTGATCACCCGCTACGACAATTGTTTGAACATTGGTGGAAACTATGTCAAAAAATAGTTTAAGGTTTGGGCTTTCATGTAGAAATAAATTTGTGTTGAAAAAAATTGTTTTACTTGTTTTTTTTAAAAACGGTACTTACTTTCTGAACACGCCTCGTATGTTTTCAACTGATTTTATGTTTCAAGACTCATTTTGTTTAGGCCATCAGCTGAAAGGCTAGTTTGAAACTCTAGAGGCTTTACTAAGTAAAACAAGAAGTGAGGGGGTGTACAACTAACTTCCTCACCGAGTGGAAGAGTATACTTCTCAGCATGCCAGGCCCTCTGAAAAGCATCTACATTCCACCCTGCAAATGACACCTTCACTTTATTCATCACAGGGTCTGGCTGTATAATGATGAAATTGATTACGCTGAGGAGATAACTCTTGTGTATTTTACACCTCTACCTCTTCTGTTATTAATGCTTCAGTCATATGATAAGCTGACCATGTGATAAGAAACAGAACTATAACTATAGTACCATGGAACTAGCAAATCGAATGCAAATAATTGAACATTCCATTTGTCTGTTATAGGAAAGATTCATAACAAGCCATAAAAAAAAAAAATCTGATGTGAAACACTCACACGACTTATACTTACTGAATTAAAAGAAAATCTGTTGTTAAACACTCACATTATTTTCACTTGCCAATGTAAATAATGTAAAATACAATCTATGTTTATACATTAATAAACAATGTAAACTTTAACCTAATTTTAATCATGAATGAATGATACAAAATGAAAATCAACCTCTGTAAAACTTGAAAATACAGAAAATCACTAATTGACACTAAACTGGGCTTTTTAGAAAAACTAGTTAGGCATCAATTAGTGATTTCCCATATTTTTAAGTCCTACAGTGGTTGATTTTCATTTAGCGTCGTTCACTCAAGATTAAAATTAGGTTAAAGTTTGCATTGTTTACTAATGATTAAACGTAGGTTATATTTATCATTATTTACATTGGCAAGAGAAAGTCATGTGAGTGTTTCACACTGGATTATTGTCTTCTGTGCCACACAGTAAAAAGTAAATTGGTAATGAATACAACGTTAAAATAAGATTGATAAAATGTGGTTGTAGGTTGTACTGGAGCCGCCATCTGGTCAACCTGGTGATGTCGAAATGAGTGATGCTCAACAACCGAGTGGTCCGACGGCAACTTTGGTTTCTACAATCGGTATAGATACTAATTCTCCTTCTTCGGATCATATGCAAGGTAACTTATCACCATTTTCATTCAAAAATAAATCTTTATAACGCATCCTGCAGTTTGAAATTATTTCTATTTCATATAATGAATTACATATAATGATTTACAGATTAGGAAAAATTTCTTTAAACATTATGTTTGGAGTGTAGCATTATACGGGAGTGAAACGTGGGTGATAGGGGCTGTAGAAAAGAAGAGGTTAGAAGCTTTTGAAATGTGGTGTTACAGGAAAATGTTAAAGATTAGGTGGGTGGACAAAATTAAGTAATTTAGAGGTTCTTAGGCGAGTGGATGAAAAAAGAAGTATATGGAAGCATCTTACCAAAAGAAGGGATAGGCTAGTGGAGCGTATTCGAAGACATCCAGGTATTGGGCTATCAATAATGGAGGGTAATATTGAGGGAGTAAATTGTAGAGGGAGGCAAAGATTAGAATATATAAAGCAAATTACAAAAGATGTAGGGTGTTACAGGTATGTAGGTATGAAACGACTTGCGCAAGATGGAACAGGTTGGAGAACTGCATCAAACCAGTCGAGAGACTGATGACAAAAAAAATAATAATGAATTAATATAATTTCACCAACCTTCTTTTTTCTGCGTCGTCACCTTTATTTTCATTCTTACTTACACGTGTTTTGGTGGATCCCCACCATCATCAGAGTAAATAAAAAAGTTGAAACTAAAAAAATTTTTATCTCACTTATTTAAAATTTACAAAAGATGATACATCTTTTCAGTCGTTTGTATAAAACTGATTTAAAATTAATTTATCCCTTCTCGTATTTACTGTACATAGCAGCAGCAGTTGATATAACTTCATCATTCCAAAATTTGACCTGTTCATTCAAAATGTGCCGCTTTTGCTCTTTTAAATATTTATAAATATGGAACATGTCATATTTTTCAATTTTATTTTTATTTTCTATATTACATTGTTCTATTATATCACCATTTTGTCTGCTCGATTATGCATTACTGGTCATTTCTAAGATTGCATTATCCAATTTATCCGCTCTTGCCAATGTTCTTACGTTCCACGTACAGATCGTAGTACGAGACTTCTTTGGGCTTAAAGTCATTCTTTGTTCAATATTCACAATCGCCTCTGGCGTCCTGATTGCTGGTGTACGTTCCCGTTTATAATTCGCTACTGATCCAGTTTTTCGCCATTTTACGACAAGTTGTTGTATACTTCTCTTTGCTGGTACTGTAGCATTAGGAAACCTTTCAGAGAAATATGCGCGTGCGTTTAATGGAACTTGTACGCACGTAACCCTCAACTAACGCAATTTTTTCTTGTAGTGAAAATGGCATTTTAATAACACGATAAGTAAACTATGCGTTGTACGAGGGGGTACCCAAAAGTATCCGGAATAGCTCTGCTGTGGGCGGAGCTTGTGCAGTACAAATTCCCGCCACTAGGCTGCTTGCAGCGCTACTCATTGCCAGTTCAATGCCATTTTGTTCGTTGATCTAGCTTGTTCTGTTCTCGTGCAGTGATTGTTCTCGTTAGTGCTGTTTTGTGCTCGTGTCGTTTTTCATGATGGCAAGTTTTAATGAACAACGTGCGGCTGTGAAATTTTACTTCTTGCTCGGTAAAAACGCCGCGGAAACAGTTGTAATGTTGAACACAGCTTACAAAGACGACGCTATTGGAAAAACCCAAGTGTACGAGTGGTTTTTGCGCTTTAAAAATGGCGACATGTCGATTGAGAACAAACCTCGTTCTGGACGACCGTCGACTTCCCGAACAGACGAAAATGTTGTGAAAGTGAAAGAAATTGTACGAACAGACCGATGACAGACCATTGACCAAATATCACAGGTTAGTGGGTTATCTTGGAGCTCAGTCCAACGCATTTTAACAGAAGACTTGACAATGAAAAGAGTCGCTGCCAAGTTTGTGCATCGGGTTCTGACAGACACTCAAAAGAACGTCGAATTGAAACGTGTAGTGATTTGAAACAACAGCTTGAAACTGATCCAGATTTCATGTCAAAGATCATTACGGGTGACGAGTCTTGGTGCTATGGGTACGACCCAGAAACCAAACAACAATCCAGTCAATGGAAGACTTCATTATCACCCCGACCAAAAAAAAGTCGTCAAGTCAGATCGAACTTCAAAACAATGCTGATTTGTTTTTTTGATGTGAGGGGAATTGTCCATACAGAGTTCGTTCCATCAGGCCAGACGGTAAATCAAGCTTTTTATCTTGAAGTGTTAAGAAGACTACGAAACAGCATTCGTCGTAAAAGACCTAATTTGTGGCAGACAGGGGACTGGTTTTTCCACCACGACAACGCGCCTGCACACACGGCAATCTCGGTTACCCAGTTTTTGGCGAAAAACGGCATGGTTTTGCTACCACACGCACCGTACTCACCCGATCTGGCTCCGTGTGATTTTTTCTTGTTCCCACGCATGAAAAGGGGCATGAAAGGTCTCCGATTTAACAACGTTGATGATGTCAAGAAAAAAACGACGGATGAGCTGGCAGCCATCACTGAAGAGGAGTACAAAAAATGTTTTGAACAGTGGAAGCACCGGTGGGACAAATGTATTAGTTGTAATGGAGAGTATTTTGAAGGGGATAAGGTTCTTTTGTAAAAAAATTAAAAATAAATAGTTTTAAAAAATAATTCCGGTTTCTTTTGGGTACCCCCTCGTACACTACTAATCTCACTAAAACTTTACAACAGACTAACCGTGCCTGTCTGTTCAAGGCCAGTCGATCAGTGCTGCCAATACAGCATATGAAAATTACTCGAGCGGCGGGCTACTTTTAAATGAATTAGCCTGTACAATACATTTTACCTTTGCATGTTATTTGTATTACGTGTCCATTGACTTCATTCAAAACCGTCCTTTCCGGAGATCCGAATAGGGGACTTAAAACTCTGGAATATTTAGTTGAGAACTCTTGTCATGTATTATTTTTGGTGATACTAAATTTTCTTACTAAAGATCCAAATGGATCGTAAATGTGGTGGTTTCTCGTCGCCTTCCACATTCTGTGTTGTTGTCAATTTTCTTGATCCTCCGCCTTTAGATACAATTTCTAGGGCAATGGAGTTCTCTACCCAAAAATTCGCTCCTGAATACTAAATTTGCTTACTAAAGATCCACATGGATCGTAAATATGGTGGTTTCTCGTTGCCTTCCACATTCTGTGTTGTTGTCAATTTTCTTGATCCTCTGCCTTTAGATACAATTTCTAGGGCAATGGAGTTCTCTACCCAAAAATTCGCTCCTGAATACTAAATTTGCTTACTAAAGATCCACATGGATCGTAAATATGGTGGTTTCTCGTTGCCTTCCACATTCTGTGTTGTTGTCAATTTTGTTGATCCTCCGCCTTCAGAGGCAGTTTCTAGGGCAATGGAGTGCCCTACCCAAAAACTCGCTCATCTGCCCCGGAAGAGGCCATTGGCACTTAGTTTAAGGTCTTCTTATACCGGAAGATGCTCATTCCTTTCATCCATTAGCCGCTTGTAGAATCGGTTGGTCTACACAATTAATTAAATAAGCCCCAAAAGTTGGGGAAGCCAAAATGTAGACTCATGATACTCTATATCAATAGGCCTGTATTTTAATTAATGTATTTAAAAATAAATTTTCTCAGTGCTGAATATAACATGAAGATCTCATTCAGTAAAACGAAGGTGATGGCTTTTGTGGGAAAAGATCCAATTCGGTCTAAGATAGTTCTTGATAACAAAGTCCTGGAACAAGTATCACATTTCAAGTATTTGGGGTGTGATATCACATATGAAATGGATCAGGACTTGAACATGAAAATAAATAGATTCCAAGCTATCTGTGGAACAATCAACAGGACCTTGAGGAACAAAGCCAGAAGGGAAACAAAAATGAAATTCTATAAAGTTATGGCTATCCCCACTCTTTTATATGGTTCTGAAACCTGGGTACATAAAAAGAAGGAATGGAACAGGTTACAGGCTGCTGAAATGCGATTCCTAAGAGCAGTGAAGGGTTGTACTAGGGAAGACAGAATCCATAATACTGAGATCAGAAAAGAGCTCAACATACCCTCCATATGGCAGAAAATCGAGGAAGCCACACAAAACTGGAAGGATCATGAGGAGCGCATGGAGGATGGAAGAATTCCCAGGGCAGTCATCTCCTATCAGCCAGTAGGAAAGAGAAGTGTGGGCAGGCCTCGTAAGAGATGGAATTGATTAATAAAGGAGTTTGCAGTCGGAACAGGCAATGTGCCTAATCCTTGAAGGAAGACGACGACGACGAAAAATAAATCTTTATAATGCATCCTGCAGTTTGAAATTATTTCTATTTCATATAATGAATTAATATAATAATTTCACTAACCTTCTTTTTAAACTGCGTCACCTTTATTGTAATTTCTACTTACACGTGTTTCGGTGGATCCACCATCATCAGAGTAAATGATTTTGAAATTTTTAGTTTCAATTTTTCATTTACTCTGATGATGGTGGATCCACCGAAACACGTGTAAGTAGAAATTACAATAAAGGTGACGCAGTTTAAAAAGAAGGTTAGTGAAATTATTATATTAATTCATTATATGAAATAGAAATAATGTATTTAAGGTTATTATTTATGAAAGAAAAAAATTGAAGGGGTCGGCAGAAGAAAGTGCTAACCAACAAAATTTCCAGCATGATTTTTCTTAAATATTCTGTAAAAATAAAATGTACAGCATGTTTTAAAAAGGATGCTATATTTACAATCTTAAGAACCTAGATTAAAAGAAAATAACAAATGTTTCACGAAAATTCAAAAACATGATTTGTAGATTTCTGTAAACTTTTAAACTGAAATTGCATAAAATTATGTTGATGATTATGTTGATGAGGGTTCACTGTCTTCTCCCGACCCCTTCAATTAAAATAAAATTTAAAATAAATTTAATATAGACTCAAATAATTATAAGTATAGGGTGATTCAAAAAGAGCGCCGGTTTTTAAACGGCTGGTAAATTTTTGTTTATCGGTTGGCAACACTGTTTGACCTCATTTCTATTTCGGAGAACATTCCGATTGACGATTCAGTTGTAGTTTCTCTTGTTCGCAGTGTAATACTCTCGCAGTCCCTGTCTAACCATGGAGAAGTTTACTATTGCGCAACGAGTGTTAATCGTCAAAACATTTTACCAGAGTGGAGAGAGTTATGCGGCTACTTTCAGGCGACTTCGCGGTACTCTAGGGCGTATGAAGCACCGAATGAATCAACAGTTCGCAGGCTCATGAAAAAGTTTTTTGAGACGGGTTCAACAGTCGACCTTAAAAGTTCTGGACGTCGTCGTTCTGGCCGAACTGAGCAGAACGTTGCGTTGGTTCGTGACAGTGTGGCTGTTAGCCCAGCAAAATCAATACGTCGCCGTTCTCAACAATTGGGTTTACGATGTTCTTCTGTACGGAGAATTCTTCGGTACGACCTCCAATATCACCCGTATAAAATTCAGTTGACGCAACATTTGAAAGTGGCAGACCACCAGAAGAGACGACAGTTTGTTGACTGGGTATTGAGAAAACGGCAGGATGATGACACCTTCGCAAACAAAATCATTTTCAGTGATGAGGCGCACTTCCTCTTAAAGGGTTTTGTTAATAAACAGAACTGCCGTATGTGGGGTTTAGAAAACCCCACATACGGAAACTTGTCCCACATAATCGAAACTTGTCGTGCAGTAATATCCAATTTCATGGACAGAGTTGATGCGTGCCAGCGCAGTAGAGGAGGACACATACATGACATCATTTTTCATACATAAAATCGGAAGGTAAGATGAACTTGTTGATGTATTTATTTTCAGTTTTTCAATAAAATAAATCTCTTAATTTGATATATCAAAACCGGCGCTCTTTTTGAATCACCCTATACATATCTCAGTATTTTAAATTAGTTATAATTGTTTATTGTTTTGAAAAAAATAAATGACTATCGGAAACTTGAATGAATTTTTGACATTTAGTCTGACTGGGTTTTAACTTAAATTTTGAAAGATTTAATGAATTGAATCAATAAAATATTAATAATAAATGTCCTCTCAGCTGTTATTAAAATAAAAAATTGTAGATTTACCGGTTTTCTGAAGGATTTTGTCTTGTTATGATGGTTGATGGCTTCGGACTCTGTTGTTTGTAGTTTCTGGCACTTTAATACGTATTTCCTGCCATAAAACTCGCATGTTCTTTCACTTGATACTTGACGTCATTATTTGTTTACAATACTTGACAAATCTTTCTTACGATGAATAGAGTATAGACACATTTTATTAAGAAAAATTGTGATTTTGATTTGTTTCAGAAACGGGCGGAATGAGGCCGGAGGAAGTAAAGGACGTTAAGGTGAAGTTTGAGACGCTAAGAGCAATGGATCAGGCTGATACGTTAGACATTGATAGTCACATGTCACACGAAAGGGTTAGAAATTCGGTTGTCGTTAAACCGGTTATTTTAATTCTTATTGAATCTTGTTTATAAAGAAATTAAATGTCCTGTGTTAAAATTTTTTTTTTGTAATCCCTAATTTGTGTACGCTGCAATCTGTTCAACAATTTAGAACAATAAGCAACCCCATGACCCAATGAGATGAGGATGATGTGTATGATGTGTAAATGAGGTGTAGTCTTGTACAGACTCAGGTCGACCATTCCTGAGAGAGTATGGTTAATTGAACCCCAACCATCAAAGTACACTGGTAACCACTGTCTAGCATTCAAATCCGTTTAAAAATAACTACCTTTACTAGGATTTGAACCAGGAACCTTTGTCTCCGAAAATCAGCTGTTAAACAGCTGATTTTGGCGACGACTTTACCTCTAGACCAACCCGGTGGGTTTATGTTGAAATTTTAAAACAAAATTTATTTTAGAGTTTTATGATACAATATTTTTGGGAAATTTTTTTGTTAACGAAACTTTCCCCAAAATTTTTATTTAAACTGTTGTACATTAAACATCTTCGGTGTAGAATATTTTGAAAACGAGTTATTGGTTTTAATGTTGTAAAATATTGTGGACATGTGATTTTTTTATTGTAATATTCAATTCAGTCTTAAGTTAAAAATATTGCTTGAGTTCCAGCTCCATGTAGTTGTAAGGAATGCAGTGTGTTGTTATAGTAGTGGGAGAATGAATGAGTGTTAGTAGTGTTTCACAGCTGATGGCATTTGTAGCAGTAGCATGTACTAACTAGACTAAAAAATATTCTTATCATCTACCATGCCCCACATGGCTTCGCATGCGAAACATGTGTAGCGCCTAATCAATTTTTTAAAATAAATATTTAACAGAAATTGTGTAGGTGCTAGATCGATTGTATACTACAAAATGCATGCACGCATGTGCACGAACACACACACAACGTTTTGATAAATTCCCCTGTACTGTCTTCAACAGTAATTTGTGCGTGGGGACACAAACACGTGTGTACACACGCTCTCTCTCTACCTCTTTCTCCCCCACTACTTCTTGTTCTTCTCTACCTCTCTGCCACTCCTCCCCCACCTTATATCTCCTCCTCTCCCTCTTTTTCTCTCTCCCTCCTCCCTTTCTGTCTCCCTTCCTCTTCACCACCTCCCTTCTCCTTTATCTCTCTCATGCAAGCACACACAGACACACGCACACACCATGTTTTCATAATTTCCCCCGTGCACGTCTCTTTCTCTCACCACTATCAAACCCCTTCATCTACTTCAATAGCAGTACTCACATGTGCGCGCGCGCGCACACACACACACATATTTTTGAAAATCTTCGTTAGGGCCCTTAGGGTTATTATTTTTTTAAATTTAAAAATAAAACGTTGCTGTGAATATAAATACAAATATGCTGTCAAAATTTCATGGAAATCCGTTGAGTAGTTTTGGAAATTAGCCTGCTCAAAAAAAAAACACGCTTTGTCTTTATAATATTATAGTATAGATTATGGTTAAAAATAATGATTTGTTTTATGTATGACAGGGTGTTGGAGTGGGTGATGAAGAACATACGATGCATACGATGATGATAACGCCTGAATTGTTGGGTCTTATACCATCTACATCTGGACACGGAGGTTAGTTCCATTAACTACCGTTATTAAAGTATAAGTCCCCTACTGATAAATCGACCAAATCTTAACCCCTTATCGGTTTTTGCCGGAATATTCCGGCGTACGAGAAGTGCATAAAAAGGGCCACTGACGGAATATTCCGACAATAAATTTTGTCCAGTTTTAAAACATCCGTTGTCGGACTATTCCGTTTTAACTGTTGCGTATCTCTTTGTATAGCTATTTTAGTTCTATGTTCTAACACTTATAGCGCTAGTAAATATTTTTGTAGAAGTCTATCTTCGAAATAACGTTGCTATTCTGTTCTGGGTACTCGGACAGTTTTAGGTTAGTGTTAGCCAGCCGACTTGTTTACTATTGTAAAGAGTTACGTCAACCTGTCATTTTCTGTTAAATGCCGTATTATGGTTTATAATAGTGGAGAAAATTTAGTTTTTTCGTTTTTTATAATTATAATCTTCTATTTGAATAAATTAACTTTGGTATTTAGTTTTTCGTTAATTATTGCTTCTTAAAGAGGCATTGATCTGTCGTCACCAAAAGCAGCTATGACAGGTTAGGTATCCATTTCTTATTATTGTAATAACATCTACTCTGCATGAAAAATACCAGTGTTTGTAACTTAATAAGTCATAACTAGGATATACACAACTTTCCATGCAATAATAAAAATAGAGCAACTTAGTATCGTTTTCTGAAAAAAAAAAGAAACCGGTAAGGGGTTAAGAATAATTATTCAGTTCTCAGAATACCGTGTCTGTTCTTGAGATATTTACAAACACTTACACACACACACACACACAAACCACTCAGTTAAAACAGTATGTTATTTTTGCATTCAGAAGGCCTGAAAACATTTGTACAAGGGCGAATCAAATATAAACGGTAATTTTTAAAATTATATTTATTGAATAATATTATACAAAAACTATGCCTTCAACATTTTTCAATATAGTCTCCTGCATTTCTACACACTTCAGCCACCAATTTGGCAGCTTGAATATTGCCTGTTCATAAAAAGATTGAGGGAGAGTTGTCAACCAATCGCGCTCGTGCTTCTCGACATCTTCATTGCTTTCAAATCGTTTTCCTCCAAGTGATTCTTTCAGAGGTGCAAACAAAAAGTAGTCACAAGGGGACAAGTCTGGACTGTAAGGAGGGTGTTCGAGAGTTTCCCAGCCCATTTCTTCCAATTTATCCCTTGTCAACAATGCGGTGTGAGGCCTTGCGTTGTCATGGAGAAGGATGACATCTCTAATGGGCACACCTCGTCTTTTGTTTCGGTAACTGGTTTTTGCCGACTGTAGCACCGGGTAGTAGTAAGCCGCATTCACTGTTCGTTGATCGTGAAGAAAATCAATGAGTAGAACTCCCCTTGAGTCAAAAAAATTGTTGCAAGAACTTTTCCGGCTGAGAGACGAGTTTTGGCTTTCACTGGGCAGCCTTCATCCTTCCTTCGCCACTCCTTACTTGCCATTTTCGATTCGGGAGTGTAATGGTGGACCCACGTCTCATCACATGTGACGATGTGCCTCAAAAAATCTTCACCTTCTTCTTGAAATCGATGCAGAAGTCTCCCGGCGATCTCCGACCTGACCTGTTTTTGATTTCCGGACAGCAACCTCGGAACCCATCGAGCACTAATCTTTCTGAAGCCAAGGTGGTCTGTGATTGCAGACTGAACACTCCCGTAGCTGATACCAATTTCTGACGAGATTTCTTGAACAGTTAACCGGCGATCACCTTCAATAAGCTCTCGAACGGCACTAATGTTGTCATCTGTGAGACTTGACTTTGGGCGTCGACGGTGACTTTCGTTTTCAACACGTTCTTGCCCACCCCTAAATTCTCTGGCCCACGTATACACTCGATTCTTAGACAGAGTAGTGTCCCCAAACTGTGCCCGCAAACGAGTAAAAATTTCCGAAGGCTTAACACGTTCATTTGCTAAAAATTTTATGACGATTCGTTGCGCAACAGATGGATGTACCTCTCGCTCGGTCATGGCTGTACTGACGGCAGAACGCAACAATGCTGCGAAGTAAGCTAAGCGAAGCTTAGTAAGCGAAGTAAGCCCCCCACTCCTATTAAACAAAACGACAACTGCTCACCGCCACATCTGGTCCGAACGTGTTTGGTACAGTCAACAGCAAAATTACCGTTTATATTTGATTCACCCTCGTATTTCCAATAAAATTTCAATTTTGAAAAATTGACCCGAATACAATAATACTTTCCTTCCCTATATTTTATATAGGGCAAAAGAAAGTAAAAAAATCTGGTTGTGAAACACTCACACAACTTTCTCTTGCCATTGCAAATAATGACCAATATAACCTAACATTATTAATAAAACATTAGAAACAAACTAAAAACTAACCTCAATAAACATTATCTAATTTTTATCAAGAGTGAAAGACGCAAAATAAAAATCAACCTCAGTTTGGTTAAAAATACGGAAAATCACTCTTTCACGCTAAACTAGGCTTTATAGAGAAAAATGTACAAATAAAAGTTCAATTTTCACACGTTTTCATGAGAAAAAAACAGAAAATCTCTAATTACTTCTAAACTAAGCGTTATACAAAAAAACTTTTGAAATAAAAGTTGTGGGATTTTAAATTCTTTACATTTTTTATTGTATACATTTTTGCGCTAAAATGCATATTAAAGCCGCAATCTTAAAAAAAACAATTTTTTTACGTGAAAACAGCCTTGCTAAGAATTTCAGCAAACATGGCGCCTACCCTATCTTGTAGAGCATAAAAAATTTAGTAAAACAGGCGATTTTTAAAAAAATTGTAGGACCAGTTTTTGAGAAAATTGCAAAGAAGTGAAAAATTACACGAATAAACTACTACTTCCGGTAGACCGATTTTGATGAAAATGTTCATGTCTGGTCCGGTAGTGGTATGTAACTTAAAGTTTCAAGTTTAAAGTTCGTACAATGTTCCGTTCTTGAGATATTCTGTTCACACACACACAGACCAATCACTAAAAACATGGTTTTTGGGTTCAGGGGGTCCGAAAACGTGTAGATCCGGTGAAAACTCGATTTCGAAAAATTGACATGAAAACAATACTTTCCTTCCTATATATTCATATAGGCAAGAGAAAGTAAAAATGGAAAGAAATAAAGTGACTAGTAATTATTACTTGTTGTTTATCTTATGCTTAACCACAAATTTATTTTCTGTTCTATTTATACATTATTACGCTTGTAAAACGTATTATTCATAAATTATTATCGTTTTATTATTCAATACTTTATGTACTGTAATTGAATTCTATAATTATGTCAATGTTTACAACGGAAATAAAATTAATTCGTTGTATCGAACTCATCTTCTTGTATGCATATATGCTGAAGAATAATCAATAAACATAAACATAAAAATAAACATTGTTTAGGAAACTTGGTTAGAAAAAGAATAAAAATTAATTTTGGTTTAATGAAACAGGTGATTTTTTATCTTGTCCTTTTTTGTTATTATTATTGTACACTATTTATTGTGTAATAAGTCAGCCATGATGTTACAAATTGAACTGTATAAACAGTTAAGAGTAATTGCATAAAAATTAATAAAACGTAAACGAAAAAGTCAGTTTAGTGTGTTTAAACGATACGTCGTTATTATATAGATAAAAACGTAATTTATAAATTTATTGAAATAGATAATGTAATTCTTCGTGGTTATTTTATTATGATTTCTTCAATGATCGGTTTCATATGATACTGGAATTTATCGAAGAATTGAATGAATTTTTTTATAAAAATTTAATGTACACTTTGATGATATAAAAAATTTCTGGAATATCCCATTTTTAATTTATTTGTGATAAAAATTATTAACTAATTATAGAAAGTTTGGAAATTTTTTTTACTTTAGTTAATCATTTGATTTTTTTACTTGAAAAAAATATTGTAATGTTACTCTATTCATCTAAGATTTCTTATTACTATTTTTTGTGTCGAATAAAGTACGTTTATGATATTTAACCTAGTTATTCTGTTTTATTTATTTTTTTCACTAATTTATTCATTTTGTAATTGAATTAACATGTAAATTAATTTATGATTTTTATTTAATTAATTAATTTTTTTTTTTTAGATGTAAACGGAAACATGTCGGATGGTCCGAAAGGTGCCGGATTAAATAAAAGTTGGACGCAAGAAGATATGGAAATGGCTTTAGATGCGTTAAGGAATCATAATATGAGTTTAACGAAAGCTTCGATCACGTACGGTATTCCATCGACGACCTTATGGCAACGTGCGCATCGTCTCGGTATCGACACGCCAAAAAAGGATGGCCCTGCCAAATCTTGGACTGAAGATATTCTTAACGTCGCTTTAGAAGCGTTAAGAAACGGTTCGATTTCGGCGAATAAAGCTAGTAAAGCGTATGGTGAGTTTTTAAAAAAGCCAATTCAAATATTTTATGATGAAAAATTTCTTTCGTGAGATGACGTGTCTCATGGCCATTGGGAATTTTAACCCTCGAAGCGGTGCATGTATTGTTCCTAAAATGCTACTTTAATATTAATGTAAAGTCAGTCGTGTTTTAATTAGTCAATTGATAATTTATTTGTAACATAGACCCCTACATGTTATATACCAAATTAATCAGAAAATTCCAAAGTTTTTACTCGTGTAGCTGTTATTACTATTATTTTTATTTCGCTAAACCTACACTAGACAATTGTATTCAAAACAAACAAAAAATAAAAAAATAATCTTGTGACCACACATTTTTTGTATTTTTTTATGATAAATATGAAAATTTCAAAATACAGGTTTTGTAGAGAATTTCTTTTTGTTGAAGACGACTGTCTTTGAATCATAGTAAAACATGAATAAATAATAAAGATATTGAAAAAAAAGTGTTGACAGGTACTCGTATTTAGCCGCTGATTTAGGTTCGACATGTTTTATAGCCTGTTATTTACTGATTACTATGTGATGAGAAACTATTACGAAAACAAAACAATAAAGTAAACCCTAACCTAAATACAACAAATGAAATAAACACTAACTTATCGTTTTGTTTCAACCCCGTTTTACAGTCATTTACTAAAAAGCTAGCTGCATAGCTAGCTGTCGATCAGACCGACTGCTACCGCTTCGAGGGTTAAAAAAAAGCTTACCTTTGACCTCTGGCAAAAACTATTAGTGATTTTTGTATCTACTCTTTTAAGAGGAATCAAATGACTCTATTTTTGTTTCCAAATTCCGACTTTGATTTCCGGTTTTGGGACACTTCCAGATTAATACCAGAACTTCAAACGCAATTCAGGCCCACTAACTTTTTGTATAATTTACAAATCTGTAAACCGTTTGTTGCTGTCTTTTGTAGTTTCTGGCGTCTGGATATGACGAATGAATTGACATCAGAAAATGATTGATGACAATTTTGAAAATTGCCACCAATTGGTGAAAAAGTACGTCTCTTGATGTATTATTTTATGCAGACATCGTTTGAAATGAAATTTTAAGTTTCACTTTGAATTTTATCGTGACAAATATAAGCTGTTGTAGTTGAGGAATATTCCAGAGCAGCGATTCTCAAACTTTTTTTGTGGCGTACCCCTTAATAAAATGTCTTGACATGTTCATATACCACTAGTGGTTCTGTTTCAAAATAATTATGTATCGTGTTCAAGAGCACAGAAAAAGGTTAGCTGCGCGCTTATCATACACTTTTAATACTACATGATACACTGATTAATCGGTGACCACTTTTTGTTTAATACAAATTAATGTCCAATCAAATTAATTTTTTGAACTGGCTTAAAACACTTCAAACAAAACCTAGTTAGTTCATTATGGTAAAATCAAACAAAAATAGAAGTACTTTATGAAAAAACTGTTCGAACAATTCTATTTAAAACTCATACATGAAAATGAAACATTATAACAGGATGTTGCTGCTCAGAAATTCACGGCTCACAACCACAGAGCGGTCACTGATTTAACGGTTTTATTTTCTTTTTCTTTTGCTCTAGAAAGAATGAATGCAGGAATGATTCCATACAGGCTGTGTGATGTGTAAATCTCACACACAAGAACGAATTTTGCATTCTTCTTTTCTTGAAAATAAATGATCCGAAAGATACGAAACTAAATCAATCAAATACTTGCATACTATCGGCCACGATCCTGTGTACCACCAGGGGTACGCGTACCACACTTTGAAAACCGCTGTTCTAGAGTACATCATTGTTCCTCAAAATTGGTATTACATTCCAAATTATGGTCGAAATTTGTTTTCTTGCTATTGAAGTTGTTTTGATTTTGATGAGAAAAATACTGAAAATTGTCACTAAACTAAACGTTGTAGAAAAAAATGTTTGAAATAAAAAAGTTGTAGGTTTTTTAATTTCCTATAACTTTTAATTGTACACTCGTTTGCCCTACAATGTAAATTGCGACACATATCTAAGGTCCGTTTCTAAGGAACGTCTTTAGTTCGTGTCTAAGAATCCGAAAAAGTAAAATAATTAACAGACTTAAGTTTAGAATTCAAGTATTTACTACCTACAACTAAAAATTACTATTATAGATACTGAAGTCATGAGATTGCCTTTCGTGTATGGATTGGCTGTGAGGAAGGGAAGTGAAATATTTGCAGTGCTCCCAACCTCAACAGTGAGACACTACTCGTACATTTCACTACCGTGAAGTTTCTACATACATTTTGTAAGCTGTATTTTATTCCGAGAAAATGTTTTCTTTATAAACCTTATAAGAAATAAATGTGACCTGTAATATTGCCTATAGCTTAATTATATGACTAGAAATGTTTGATTTAATGTAATTACCGGCTAAAATAATAGAAAATAATAGAAAAACTGTGGTATAGTAAAAGTGATATTAAATGGATCACAGAATTAAAAGAAGATATTAGAAGGTTACAAATTACAGTAGAGGATTTAAAGCACAAGACAAATGCATTGAAGATATTGAAGGACGAACGCGTTATACTACAGCTGGGAAGGAACAAGCAACGATTGGGAAGAGTGGTTCCAGAGGAGGAAAGAAAATTGTGCTCGGAAAGGATGAAAAAATATTGGGCGGAAAGGAAAAGGAAGAAAGAAGGAAAGACTTTAAATGTAAAATGACTAAAGTGGTCCTTTGTAGGCCATAAAATTTTAATAATAATAATTACAAGGCCCCTTATTCCATTGGTACAAAATTTTCTACAAATGAATCGCCTTCTTTACTATTGTTGTCACCGGCGTCTGCAATATCGTCTCACTAGTATTTATCTACCTAACCGTTTCCTTTTTTTTACTAGTTGTCAACAAAACTGTTGAAGAATAGCTTCTTCACATCTTTATTTTTTGAATTGTGGAAAGAGAAACATCACACTAGTTAGCCACTCACCCTTGGCTTTTGTTGAGAGGGAGGGAAAGGAATTTTTGTTTAGCTTTAACTTCACAGCATTTTATTACACTGCATATTATATTTCGTTCAGCGCTGTGAATAGTATGCCCACGTTTTCGAGAAACTAACATTTCTGTTTACGGTAACAAACAGTTATATTCGTACCGTTAACCTACAAAAGGTTACGCGATATCTGGGTATAGTTTAAGTTGTAGTTTATGTTTTACTGAAATTAAAGCAGTCACGCATGTGCACTGATGCTTTTCCCCTCGTTGCAAACAAGGGCAAACTCGTGACGTAGTTAACGTACGTTAAACCTAAAAATAAGTGTTATTTTTGAACCCATTAATTTTTGTGTTTAATCTGTGATATTATTAAACTATTATAGTTACAGTTCTGGAACCTATTTTATTCAATTTTTAAATATTAAGAAAAATATGAGCTACCAAGTTTGTTTTACGATTAAAGCCTGAAATATTTCCGTATGATCTCATATCACTGGTGTAACTGAATTCCAGGCGAAATCTTCGCCCGTTGTAACTCGCTAACAAAGCATTGTCGGACATTTGTTTGTGCGAACATTTTTTCTATAATTCATAATATAAATGAAAATTATATCTTACATATTCTTTGGTTGCCCGTTAGTTTAGAAAACTTACGTACTTTCGATGTTACCACCTTTTTCCGAATAATTTCAAAATAAAATTAAAAATTATAAATATGAAGACAGTGGCACCACCAAATCATACATAAGTTTTTTTTAAACTAAAGTGCCACCAAAGAATACGTGAGATATACTTTTCATTTATTTTGTGATTAATAAATTGCACGGCTGGCAGGATGGATTACAAAAATTTGTATGAGAATGATAAAATTTTTTTCTTATTTTAAGCTATAGTATCAGCTTCCAAGGGATTGCTCCTGCTTAAATTTTCATCAGTGTATAAATTTTTCATGTGCTCCCAAATTATGATTGCAGTTATCTAGAAACACTCTGTATTAAATACAAGGTACAAAAGTTAAATAAAGATTGTTTTCTCAGGTATACCAAATAGTACGGTGGCACCACCAAAACATACGCAAATTTTTTTAAAACTAAAGTGCCACCAAAGAATATGTGAGATATAATTTTCATTTATTTTGTGATTAATAAATTACATGGTTGGCAGGATGGATTACAAAAATTTGTATGTGATGAGAACATTTTTTCTTATTTTTACTTTCTCTTGCCTATATGGATATATAGGAAGGAAAGTATTGTTTTCATGTCGATTTTTCGAAATCTAGTTTTCACTGGATCTATATGTTTTCAGACCCCCTGAACCCAAAAAACATGTTTTTAGCGATTGGTCTGTGTGTGTGTATACAAAATATCTCAAGAACGGAACGTCGTACGAACTTCAAACTTGAAACTTAAGTTACATACCATTACCGGACCCGACACGAACATTTTCATCAAAATCGGTCAACCGGAAGTAGTAGTTTATTCGTATAACTTTTCACTTTTTTGTGATTTCTCAAAAACTGGTCCTACGATTTTTTTAAAAATTGCATCATTTACTCAGTTTTTAATTCTCTACAAGATAGGGTAGGCGCCATGTTTGCTGAAATTCTTGGTGAGGGTGTTTTTACGTAAAAAAAGTGTTTTTTTAAGATTACGGCTGTAATATGCATTTTAGCGCCAAAATGTATATAATTAAAGTTGTAGAGAATTTTAAATTCTACAACTTTTATTTCAAACATTTTTTTGTATAACACGTAGTTTAGCGGTAATTAGCAATTTCCAGTTTTTTTCTCATGAAAACATGTGAAAAATCGATTTTTTAAAGATTTTGGCCTTAGTATGGTTTACGACAAAAGTGTATAATAATAAAATTTATAGAAAATTGAAAGATCTACAACTTTTATTAAAAACATGTTTTTTACAGTTCCTAGTTTAGCGTGAAAGAGTGATTTTTTCCATATTTTTAAGCCAAACAGGTCGATTTTCATTTTGCGTTTTACATTCATGATGAAAATTAGGTTATGTTTATTGAGGTTAGTTTTGTGTTTATTTCTAATGTTTTATTACTAACGTTAGGTTATATTGTTTAAATTATTTGCATTGGCAAGAGAAAGTTGTGTGTGTTTCACACCAGATTTTTTCCTTATTTTTAGCTGTAGTATCAGCTTCCAAGGGATTGCTGCTGCTTAAATTTTCATCAGTGTATGAATTTTTTATGTGCTCCAAAATTATGATTGCAGTTATGTAGAAACACTGTATTAAATATAGGGTGATTCAAAAAGAGCGCCGGTTTTTAAACGGCTGGTAAATTTTTGTTTATCGGTTGGCAACATTGTTAGACCTCATTTCTATTTCGGAGAACATTCCGATTGACGATTCAGTTGTAGTTTCTCTTGTTCGCAGTGTAGTACTCTCGCAGTCTGTGTCTAACCAGGGAGAAGTTTACTATTGCACAACGAGTGTTAATCGTCAAAACATTTTACCAGAGTGGAGAGAGTTATGCAGCTACTGTCAGGCGACTTCGCGGTACTCTAGGACGTAATGAAGCACCAAATGAATCAACAGTTCGCAGGCTCATTAAAAAGTTTTTTGAGACGGGTTCAACAGTCGACCTTAAAAGTTCTGGACGTCGTCGTTCTGGCCGAACTGAGCAGAACGTTGCGTTGGTTCGTGACAGTGTGGCTGTTAGCCCAGCAAAATCAATACGTCGCCATTCTCAACAATTGGGTTTACGATGTTCTTCTGTACGGAGAATTCTTCGGTACGATCTCCAATATCACCCGTATAAAATGTTGTTGCTCCGTGAACGGTTCCAATGTTGTTGCTCCGTGAACGGTTCCGGGATCGCATCATTTCTCGTAATTCCGACCATCAATGGCCACCAAGGTCGTGTGACTTGACGCCTTGTGACTTTCATCTTTGGGGTCATCTGAAGTCATTGGTGTATGCCAATAAACCCCGAAACATCAATGACTTGAAGGAGGAAATTCGTCGGGTTATCGGGCAAATGGAAGTCGAAACTTGTCGTGCAGTAATATCCAATTTCATGGACAGAGTTGATGCGTGCCAGCGCAGTAGAGGAGGACACATGCATGACATCATTTTTCATACATGAAATCAGAAGGTAAGATGAACTTGTTGATGTATTTATTTTCAGTTTTTCAATAAAATAAATCTCTTAATTTGATATATCAAAACCGGCGCTCTTTTTGAATCACCCGTTAGAATATACAAAAGTTAAATAAAGATTGTTTTCTCAGGCATACCAAGTAGTACGTTATACAAAATAGCGAGACGGGAAGGTATACGATTGGCCGCTCCATTTAATGCAGCGCCTACCACATGGAATCCTGATGATTTAGAAAGAGCGTTAGAAGCGATTAGATCGGGCCAAACGACCGTTCAGAAGGCATCAGCTGAATACGGAATACCATCTGGTACCCTTTACGGAAGGTGTAAACGTGAAGGTATCGAACTATCGCGGAGTAACCCTACACCATGGTCGGAGGATGCGATGAACGAAGCTCTTGAATCTGTCAGGTATTTAAAACAATAATTTTTCTCTCTCTTTTGTAGTTTTTAGGTTGCTCAGGAAAAAAACTGCCCATAGCAGACAGGTGGAATGTCAAATTATTTACACTCAATTTGTTAGTTGCAGGGCCAAAATAAATAGTTCTGTTTCTTATTACATGGTCAGTCAATTAAATGACTGAATCATTTAAGAACAGAAGAGGTAGAGGTGTACTGTGACGCTAATCAGAGTTATCTTCTCTGAAAGTAATGAATTTCATTGTACAGCCAGACCCTGTGGTGAATGAAGTGAAGTTGTCATTTACAGAGTGGAAAATATGTGCTTTTCAGAGGGCCTGGCATGCTGATCTGCGTACTTTTCCACTCAGTGAGGAAGGCAATGGTAAACCACCTCACTCCTCGTTTTACTTAGTAAAACCTCTAGAGGTTCAAACCAGCCTTTAGGCTGTTGACCTAAACAACAACAACAACAGGGAAAAAAGTAATTTAAAAAATGTGATCCTTCGGGAGAATGAAGTCTTAATATTTTTTATGTATTTTAAATTTCGCTGCCTTTTCTGGTGCCTTGATCCATATGATCTACTGGTAACGTGCTATAAGTTGATGATTACACCTATCATGCGGAGGGAGGACAGTATACTATCTATCCTACTTACATCGGCCAACCCGAAAGCATAAGACATGTATCGAGCGTGTAACTCAAAATGGAACCACCACAAACACTTCAGTAATAAAATTCAGTTCATGACTTGTCACACTAAATGAGTAAGGAGTAATGTAATTATTTAAAGAAAGTGAATTGTTTAAAATTCATTTGCAATTTAACATAACTTTACTGAAAGTAATGAAATATGAAAACCCGAAAAATACAATAACATTTTTAAACTACCTTAAATTACCGTAAAACTAGTATTACTCACGATAATAAGCTCGCATCGACGGAACTCATGGACTAACTAGTATAACACTACAAATGTCAGAGTGCAGTAATTCAGTTTAATGCTGATGACCAAAATGGATACTAAATATAGCTTAGGCCTAGTATTATGGCTTATTTAGAATGAAAGTTTGTTATTTAGGATAATTATTAAGAATCAATAAACAATACAATGGAATGTTTATAAAATCACATAGTTGTACACATAATAAATCAATGCAAGAGTAAAACTTCAACATGATGTCATGGTTAGAGATGTTGATATGATGTATTTAGAAAAGGACATATGGTAACACTTCCACCCCCTGCATAGTCCAGTCTTACTCTCGCTAATATAATAATAGAGCAAAAAATTAAAGATAATAATGAAAGAGATAATAGAGCAAGAAATTATGAACATTTGAAAAAAGCATCATCCAAATATCTCCAATAAAAACCAAAATATTTAATTCCCAAGAATGTACAATCATGCGAAAACCACATTTTCAGAAAACTTGTTGAAGGAATAATTTCACTCGCCTTACTAGTGAGCTTTATTTTAAACAGATGTTTTTATAACTTTTTGTCAACGTACAAACAAAGTAAACAAATTTTGTGATTCAGAAAATTTTAAACTTCAAATAAATGGAAAAAACAATTGAAATTTAACAAAAAACCATCTTCTTGAGTTGACTACCCCCTTAAAGACTGGCCCGACGGCGTAGTGGTTAGTGTAATTGGCTTCTACAACGGAGCTCCGAGTTTGATTCCCAGTTAAGTCTGGGATGTTGTAATCACTCATCTTCATCTATCATCCTTCTCATTGTCTGCGAATAATTTTTTTTTCTCGTTAATTCTTTATTTACAACTGTAAAATTGTACAACAAGCAAATGTGATGATTATGATAATAATGTAAATGACATGATAGGCATGAGAGGGGTAGGGCCCCCATTGGTGCCTCACCAAGAATGAAATTTGTATATCAAAGTAGCAGGTCTCTACTCCAGCGTCTTTTAAGGCGTCTAGGGGGATTATCAGGTAAATGGACGTTGGAAAGTGAACGCACCAGGGGGTTCTCGTGTTCGTGTGACTTGTCGTGAAAGCATTTGTATAGGTATTCAGTGGAATTTTGTACAATTGGTGTTTTCAAATCTGTATGTAAGGTTTTGTTGCTAACGTAAAGAGGTGCATTTGCTACAAGGCGTAATGTTTTAGACTGGAATGCTTGAATTCGTTGCAAGTTAGAGGGTTTGGTTGAACCATAAATTTGGGACCCGTAGGTCCACATAGGTTTCAAAAGAGAACAATATATGCATAATTTTTGTGCCATTGGTAATTTTGATCGTTTGTGAAGTAGGGAATATAATTAGTAATAATTAGTAGGCAAATAATTAGTAATAATTGTAAAAAAGTTAGATGTATAACGAAAAATTTACTTTTTAAAAAAACGCTTGAATTTTGTGCGCAGGGTAGGGCAAATGAGCATCAACCAAGCCGCTATCCATTACAACTTACCATATTCTTCATTGTACGGAAGGTTTAAAAGAGGTAAATACGAAGCGGAACATAACGATGTCGCTAGCACAACATCCGAAGTAGAGGTTGTCACGTCAATGGGAAGCGTCGGAACTCCGCAACACAATTCATTAGGAGGACCTCCGCCACCACCTCCGCATATACCGCCTCAAATAATGCTCGTTCAATACCAACAAGCTCCTCCACAGTTACAAATGTACCAGCATGCGCCTAGTTGAAACGTACCTCCGCCGTTCTACGCAGCGACTACTGGTGAAATTTATACATAGAGTTTAATGTTGCTGTCATTTTGTTGGCTGTTTTTTACCGATATTATTTATATTAAGGTTGTTCAAGTCGTTTTCTTGAATTATACTTCCTCCTGTGAAAATTTAGATGAAATGTTAAACGTTAACTTTAATAAAAATTGTGAATTGATCTTGTTTTTAAAGTGAATTTTTTTTCGAAAAATGTTTTTTTTTCATCCAGGAGACTCCAAAGGGAGTATAGGACATGTCAAGATAAAACTGATAAACTGAAAGTTTATCACCAATTATAAATTCATCACTTACCACTAAAAAATTTTTTTTGCTACTGCATACTTCAGTAGGCTTGTCATGAACCCCTTTGTATCGAATAGTGCACAATATTTGTTTAATTAGAAGTTAAATACTTTTCAACCAATACTATTTAGAAAGAAATTCGTGCACAATGTAAAATGTTTCATCAATCAAGTATTATTTTAGCTTTTTTTTTAAAATGACTTAAATTGTCACAACTTTTTAAACCTTATGGTAATGTATGAAGTAAACGTGGAAGAAACTCATTCAGAATGTCAGATGTGGTAATTTATTTTTTGTTTTTAAAATTTTTCCAGTAATATTCTTTCTTCGGTTGTTGTCTTATTTATTATGATGTAATACAGTCGTCATTTGATTATCTGATCCCAGTTTAACTTTTTGCCCGTTCCCAAGCTTTGTGCAGCTAAAAGGTATGCATTACGTCACTACTGCAGTGAGAGATTGCGTTAGTAGTAGTAACGTTTTACTTGTATTATGTTTGTAGTAGTCAAGGGTATTATTCAAACTACATATATTCTGTGTCGCCATCTACAGCGAATAGTCAAAACAACACCCACGTATGTCACCGCACTTGGCAGCTTACTGCCTCAGCGAATAGTCAAAACAACACCCACGTATGTCACCGCACTAGGCAGCCTAATGCCTCAGCGAATAGTCAAAACAACACCCACGTATGTCACCGCACTAGGCAGCCTAATGCCTCAGCGAATAGTCAAAACAACACCCACGTATGTCACCGCACTAGGCAGCCTACTGCCTCAGCGAATAGTCAAAACAACACCCATGTATGTCACCGCACTAGGCAGCCTACTGCCTCAGCGAATAGTCAAAACAACACCCACGTATGTCACCGCACTAGGCAGCCTGCTGCCTCAGCGAATAGTCAAAACAACACCCACGTATGTCACCGCACTTGGCAGCCTACTGCCTCAGCGAATAGTCAAAACAACACCCACGTATGTCACCGCACTAGGCAGCCTACTGCCTCAGCGAATAGTCAAAACAACACCCACATATGTCACCGCACTAGGCAGCCTACTGCCTCAGCGAATAGTCAAAACAACACCCACGTATGTCACCGCACAAGGCAGCCTACTGCCTAGCGAATCGCAATGAGATGATTAGCACCGTGTTATGACATAACAGCAGTCTGGTATTTCGTCTGTCCCCTTCATTTCGCAGCTGCACAAAGCTTAGATTCATACAGTAATCTCAAATTATCCAACTGCTGCCCCATGGGAAAAATAAAAATACTTGTGGGCAAACATGGTTTTTATATTGTTAACATTTTATTATGTTAAGATAAATACATAGGTTGTTGGACAATAGTATTCATATACTTTTTTGATATTAAACAAGTCAGTTATAAAACTACTGCTGCAGTAAAAATTTAGATGCAATGTAAAAAGTTAACTTTAATAAAAAATTGTGAATTGGATCTTCTTTTTAAACTGAATTTCTTTCCGAAAATGTATGAAGTAAATGTGGAAGAAACTCATTCAGAATGTTGGGTGTGGTAATTTAAAGTATTATTTTGTTTTTATAATTTTTCCGGTAATGTTCTTTCTTCGGTTGTTGTCTCGTTTATTATGATATAATACAGTCCTCATTTGATTATCTGATCCCAGTTTAACATAATCTCAAATTATCCTAACTGCTGCCTTATGGGAAAAATGAAAATACGTAGAGGCAAACATGGTTTTTATGTATGTTAACATTTTATTATGTTAAGATACATATATGTAGGTTGTTGGACAACAGTATTCATGTATATTTTTTAGATGAAACAAGTCAGTTATAAAACTACTGTTGAAGTAAAAATTATATCAATGTTTATAGCGCTTTTGTATATCTTGTACACACCTTCAGTATATTAAAATTTTTTAAAATATTTTCACATCAAAATTTAAAACTTCCTACTCGTATTATGGTAGATAAGGAGTTTCTTATTTTGATATTCATTACTTTGATATGAAATTATTTTGAAAAATGTTAATTTCCTGAAGATGTGTACAAGATAAACAAAAGTGCTATAACCATTGGTAAGTATTTACTGTTACCGTATTCTGGTGGTTAGAAATATATACAGTAGAATCTTGGTAGTCCGGCACCTCCAGTAATCAGGCCCTTAAAATATTAGGCCTAAATGTATGAAACCTCACCCAGGACAGATTTCGGTAAAAGATTTAAATTTAATTAGGGAAATCAACTCGACCTAATTACGGCGGATTTAATGTAACATGTATATTTAGGATTTGAATTAAAGAAATAAATAAGCAGACCTTAATTATTGTTAAATGGAATAATTTTTAGCTTTTTATCCAAAACCCAGAAATGGGTCATACTCTATACTTCATGCTGAATTGACAATGAAACGTAATTCTCAGAACACGAGCACCCCCACACCGCACTAGGCGATGTCAATAGCCGATAATTATTTTTAGTACAATGACTACAGAAGTACTCAGCCAACCTTTTTTAATTAGTTAATTTAATTTAAAGTCACATAGAAATCAATGCATATTCATTTTTGCTTAAATTTATAATTTATACTTCCAAAATTCCAACATCCAGTAATCCGGCATTTTCAGTAATCCGTCCCCTCTCGGTCCCGAACAGGTCGGACTACTGAGATTCTACTGTAATATTTATTTATTCCATTTCATACGAATTCAAAATTATATCTTATCTACAAGGAATAAATAACAACCAAATCAAGTAATAGGTGCTTATAATTTCCCTTACATTCGAAATATTTTGCCGACTAGGACTTCGGGACACCAAGTAGGCCTATATGAAGCATTACTTTTTTTAAAGCTCTTTAGAAAGAAAAATTTCTAAAACTTTCTTATCTTTGGTAAAGTCAATTGATTTAGTTGAAAATACAACTATACAATAAATATTCTGGATTGATTTCCTACTTAAGTCTGCAATTTATTACAATTTATATTTCACAATTTTATTATTACTTTAGCACCGTCTATTATTGTAAACACAGAAGGACGAACATCACCACAGTCCAATTTAAATTTGTTTAAATTTATAGTTCCAAAATTCCAACACATCTAGTAATCCGGTATTTTCAGTAATACGACACCCTCTCGGTCCCGAACAGGCCGCACTACTGAGATTCTATTGTATTTCAATACTAACAAAATATGTAGTAATATTATTTGTTAGATCTGAATCCTAGTATAGTACATTTGTTTTAGGAAGAAGCTTGTAAGAGGAGGGCGAGTAGGTAGAGTAGGGATAGTTTCAAAGGGGCAAGTGTTGTCTCCTTCTCACTTAATCATCATTCCCTCTCTTTCTACCTGTATCTACTGTTACAACTACGAGGTGCTTCCCCCACCACTAAACAGAACAGCTCAGCGGCACAGAGCGTTGGAGGGAAAGCTTCTAGCTAGAACAAATGACCTGTAGTGCCAGATTGAAGAGCGGTTACTCTATTAGGAACAATAGATTTGAGTTTAACCCTTACAGTGCCATGAGAATATTGCGAGTTCCTACCGAAAAATGCCAGCCTACTTTTGTGCGATTTGTAGCATTTTGTTTTATCCATAACATGCCTATTTTGTAAGGTATCGTAATAATTTTTTTTGTTTTGTTCATAATGAATTGATCTTGTATTACATTCAACTTTGGACATATTTCTTACAATTTAAAAATAAAATGATACATAGTCAATTTTTACGGAAATTTCCTTTTTAATTAAAAAAAAAATCACCCTAAAAAATTGTTACTTAATTTTCACTTATATCACTTTAAAGACAATTTAATTACGCACAAATCATTAATGTATTCTAAAATTTAAAAATACTGCGATAAAAGTTTTAAAAATCCAATTTTTAGTTTTTTTTTAATCTATATTTATCAATTATATTCATAAAAAACTCTACATGTATTTTTTCAATTTAAATTTCTTGCTGATTATTTTCATACATTGTTTATAAAAATTGAGTGATTAATAAAAATTCTATGAATTTTTTTTAATCGACATACTAATAAACGGACGACGCCAATTTTTTTGGTTGAACTGCCGACGTCCTAATAATAGGACGCTGGCATTTTTTAGTCTAAATCTTGACATGCTAATAATAGGACGCTGGCATTTTTTAGTCTAAATCTTGACATGCTAATAATAGGACGCTGGCACTTTTTAGTCTAAATCTTGACGTCCTAATAATAGGATGCTGGCATTTTTTAGTCTAAATCTTGACGTGCTAATAATAGAACGCTGGCATTTTTTAGTCTAAATTTTTTGACGTCCTAATAATAGGATGCTGGCATTTTTTAGTCTGAATCTTGACGTCCTAATAATAGGACGCTGGCATTTTTTAGTCTAAATCTTTTGACGTCCTAATAATAGGACGCTGGCATTTTTTTAGTCTAAATCTTTTGACGTCCTAATAATAGGACGCTGGCATTTTTTAGTCTAAATCTTGACGTCCTAATAATAGGACGCTGGCATTTTTTAGTCTAAATCTTGACGTCCTTATAGGACGCTGGCATTTTTTAGTCTAAATCTTTTGACGTCCTAATAATAGGATGCTGGTATTTTTTAGTCTAAATCTTGACGTCCTTATAATAAGACGCTGGTATTTTTTAGTCTAAATCTTGACGTCCTAATAATAGGACGCTGGCATTTTTAAGTCTAAATCTTTTGACGTCCTAATTATAGGATGCTGGCATTTTTAGTCTAAATCTTGACGTCCTAATAATAGGACGCTGGTATTTTTTAGTCTAAATCTTGACGTCCTAATATTAGGACGCTGGCACTGTACGGGTTAAGAAACAATCCATAACACTTCTTGTTTAGTTTTATCTACATTATTGAACACTGAACACAACAGTAAGAAAATAATTTTATCACGTGGTGTTTTTTTGGTTTAATAAAAAAAACCATTAATGAACAAATAATAATAAATTAATAAACCATAAATAAAGAATTAAGGTAAAATTAGTGTGAACTCTCGTTAATAAAAACGTACCCTGATTAATAAATTCAGGAAAAAAACAAAATAAATAGTTTCGATTATTAAAGTTCCAATTATTAACTTAGAAAATGATTTATCATTGGATAAATAATTTTGAAAATTAACCTGACCAACCTTAATATAATTAATTAATTAATGGGTGATAGTATTATATATATTATATAATTACTTATATAAATGTGATGAATGAACGTCTCTTTAAAATTTTAAATATATTTTCATTTGTAAGTCTAATAAGATGTGAAATAAATGTGATAATTAATTAAATTAATATTATAATATAAATTAGATTTTTATTTATTTATTATTATTATAATTACTATTAATTAGTACAAATGTATTAGAACAAATTATATATTTCGTTTAATATATTATTGTACTATAAAATATATTGACTGAATATCATTCCTTTTTCTTTTTTGTTTTTGTTTAGTTAATTAAAATAGTATTATTTATTTTGTATCGTATTATTTCTTGTTTTGAATAAATAATAGTTTTTTGTTGTTTTTTTTTTTGAGTTTTATAAATGTAGATAGAGTTTATTTTATTGTATTTTTACAAAAGGTTTGTGTAAGTTATATTGGGAATTTATTTAATTTTATTATTTGTTATGTTAATTTGTTGATGTATTGTTAATTTAATGTTACATCATATATCAGACAGTAATATTTTGGGAAAATTTATTGGAGGAAAACAAGAGAAATGTGAAGAATATTTTTTATATGAATGAGTGAGGATAGATGGTCAAAAGTAAGTCTTCCACTGTCTAAATTTTTTGGAAAAATAAATGGGTAAGCAACTTTATTATACCGTACGTTATAATACTGTACTGTATGTAATGATGAGATGAACCCGGAACTCAGTGTGGGCAATGCGCTGCTCCTAGCGTAGTACGTACATTTCTAAAAACTAATTTATAACAACACTACAGAATAATGAATAAAATGTGAAGAATTAAAATGAAATAAACAGAATGAGTTTTAACAAATTAAAATACTTTTATGTGTATAAATATAGCCTAAAACGTAAAAACAGAATAGCCAAATCAAAACAGTATTTCCTGTACCACTTGTCGCGTAATAAAATAAGGACTGTGTTTTCCAATGAACTACAAGTGTCAGTATGTTTGTTAGGATTGTAATAGAGAAACTGGGCATGCGCAGTAGATTGTTCCCCTCTTACTTGGTCTCAAACAAAGTTCATTTCGTGATGTAACCATCAGTAGTTGGTAGACAAGTAAATAAATTTATTTATTTATTAAAAAAAGACTTGAGTTGTGTAAATAAATAAATTTATTTGTCTATGTAATTATATAGTACTATACTAATATTTATGACATACAGGATTTGTATAAAAAGTAACCGAACTGAACTTAGAAAACATATTTATTGGCAAAATTTCTATACTTTTTTCTAGAAATCTTTGAAGGAGTCCCCATTGAAGTCGATAACCCTTTGGTATCGGATTTTCCAGTCCCTGAACGCCCCCTGGAAGTCGGCTACCCGTAAAGCTCCTAGAGGCCTCGTCATAGCGAGTTGAACAGCTTCTACAGTCCCGAACCGCGTCCCCTTTAGTACTCTCTTTATCTTGGGGAATAGGAAGAAGTCCGGTTGTGCCGTATCCGAACTGTAGGGAGGCTGTGGCAACGTCGCCCTCGAGTGTTTGGCCAATTCCTCGGTAACAAGCAGACAGGTGTGCGACGGCGCATTGTCGTGGTGGAGGATCCAGGAATCGGCAATCTCCGGACGGACTCGGCGAACCCGGGCGGTCAGTCTTATCAATCCCGACCTCTTCTGCGATTACTCGGATGCTCGGACGACGGTCAGTGTTCAACACATCACGCACTTTTTGCACATTTGGGTCCATGTGACTGGTTGATGGACGTCCGCCGCGCTGTTCGTCGTGGACGTCATCGCGGCCCTCTTGGAAATTCTTGTGCCACTGGAAGACTTGAGTTCTGGATATAGCTTCCTCACCATAAACCTCATTGATCATTTTAAGAGTTTCCGTAGGCGTTTTTTTGAGTTTGACACAAAATTTGATGTTAACACGTTGCTCGATGGTATGCTCCATTTTCACTCCGACGAGATCACTGAACACGCACTGCGCTCTCTCACGATGCTAACCCTCCAAGCGTCTAGAGGCAACTGACTCAGCCCCGCTCCCCTTCCCTCGATCCCCCACCAACACTAGAGCACCAACAACCGGTTTACAAACGTTTTACCTGGGCGTCACAAGCTCAGTCCGGTTACTTTTTATACAAACCCTGTATTTATGGTGGATAATGAAATGTTAAGTTTTTTTTTAAACCCTGATTTAACGAGCATTTCAGTTGATTCTGAAATTCTCATTATAACCAAATTCAACTGTATCAACAAAATAAAATGGAAAACAACAAACACTACAACCTACTGAAAAATGGCCATAACTTCACTAAAACGACAGAAAACACTTAGTTGAATTAATTAATTTGTTTTCAAAAAAAAATTGTGAAAATGGATTTGAAATAACATTGAATCGTTTATAATGAAGTATGGAAACTTATTGATAATCCTAACCTTAAATAACCCAACTGGCGATTGTCATACGATTAAATCTGCGATATGGGTGTATGGGGGGCTTCAGTCACCCGCATATTTCACTCTGTTGTTGGATTTACTTGACTTAAGTCTAACGATTTACTAAATAATACATAATTTTACTTAAATTCCCAGTTTACTAATAACCTCTTTATTTTGCATCAAAGTGGTTTATTTAAAGTTTTATTCCTTAGTTAATTAATTATTTTACTGTAATCAATTTTTATTCTATGTTATTTTTCTATACAAGATAAATTTTTTATATAATTATTGTATCATTATTATTACATAATAAATGTTACCTATATATTTAATGATTAAGTTGATTAATATAGAGCTCCTAAATAATTACATTTAATTTTAAAAGTTATAATGTTTCTAATAATTTCAAATTTTTTTGGCTTTATTAAATCTGGAATATTTTATTAATTTTTATTATTGAAAAAATATTTAAAAAAAAAATTTTAACTATAAATTTCCTAATAATTATTATTAATTTAAACAGAGTTGTCATGTTTCTAATAATTCCACATTTTTTTGAACTGTATTAAATCCTGAGTGAAACACAACATTTTTATTGTTGACAATATAAATTTTTCAATTTTACAGTTGTAAATAAAGAATTAAAGAGAGAGAGAATTTTTAAACAAACATTTTTTTAGAAACATTAATTTATTGTAATTTTTTACTATCCAATTTAAAATTTCAAAACCCATAACTTTGATATAGAAATATAAGATATTAATAATCAAAGTAAATAAAATTGGGATAAATTATAAGTGAAATCAAAGGGATTAAGAATTGAAAAAAATTATTACACTTTTGAAAATATGTAAATTTAAGAGTGTGAAGATAAAAAAGGCTGTATTATTGTTATAAATTTAAAAAATGAAAAAAAAAATACAAACTGCTTTTGATCTTGTTTAAATAGATTGGGGAGATTTTTATGGTGGAAATTTTTTAAAACCAAGAGTTTTTGCTTTGCATTAAGAATTTCTTTGTGACAGAATTAATAACAATATTTCGTTTAACTGTTTATTAATAAGTTTTTGTTTATCACAGTAACAATTTAGATCTACGTTCCATTCTGTTTAAACTTAAATGAACATTTTGGTACCGTTTTATTTGGAGCTCTGTTTATGTTGATAAATTTGTTTTTTGTATTATTTTAAAATTTATGGTTAAGTATAATATTATTATGTTTATAAAAAAAAACTGAACCTTTTGATTGACATGTGACTGGAAAAGTACTGAATCATGTGTTAAATGGTTTTTTTTAGTTCGTCTTATATTTCAGCGTAAGAAAAAGTTAATTTTTTTTACTATTAGAGAAATTTACAACTGTTTATAAATTATTGCGAATGATGATTTAACTCATTTTACGACAGTACCAGTAAAAAGAATTCGTATAGTAGGTCTATTATAAAACATCCAGTCTGTCACGGGTTGTTTTGACTAAAGGTAATGGTATAGTGAAATATACGAGGGCTGTTCAGAAAGTAACAGACGTTTTGAAATAAAAAATAAACTAAGTAAAAAAAACAATTTTTATTACATACATTTTGAAGGTTAACTCTTAGGCTATTTTTCTACGTAATCGCCAAGTAAATTAAGGCATTAATCGTAACGTGGTACAAGCTTTTCAATGCCCTCTTTGTAGTAATCTGCCGCCTGCAAGTTCAACCACTGGTTTACACCGGCATGGAGTTCAGCGTCAGTGTTAAAGCGTTGCATAGCGAGCCACATCTTCATCACTGGGAACAGATTGTAATCGCTTGGTGCCAAATCCGGGCTGTACGGTGGATGATTAAAAACTTCCCATCCAAAACCTTCCAAGAGCTCTTGAGTGCGTTTGGCCGTGTGTGGACGGGCGTTGTCGTGGAAAAACAAAACTTTCCCACTAAGTTTTCCCCGACACTTGTTTTGTATCGCGTGTCTTAATTTTCTGAGTGTTTCGCAATACCTCTCTGAATTGATTGTTTAGCCTCGTTCAAGAAAATCAATGAAAATCACTCCATGAGCGTCCCAAAACACAGTAGCCATGATTTTTCTTGCTGATAGCGCCTGCAGACACTTCCTCGGTTTCTTGGGCGAATGCGTGTGACCCCACTCCATTCACTGCCGTTTTGTTTCACAGTTGACGTGCTTTACCCAAGTCTCGTCACCAGTTACAATACGATCGATAACATGGTTTCCACTTTTGTCATACTCTTCCAGAAATGTCAGTGCTGCAGCACGTCTTTGTTTCTTGTGGTCTTTCGTTAGGATTTTCGGAATCCACCTGGCACAAAATTTGTGGTATCCAAGTTTACTAACCACAATTTCATGAATTAAACTCCATGATGAAATTTGGGGAAAATGTTCTGTGAGTTCCGTATAATGAAACGATGATTTTCACGGATTTTTTTCATTGATTTTCACCACCAATTCATCAGTCACAAGACTAGGCCTACCACTGCGATCCTCATCGTGAATATTGGTTCAGCCATTTCTAAAATCAATGCACCACTGCCTCACTCGGCTTTCACTCATTATTCCTTTGCCATACATGTCACAAATCTGGCGATAAATTTCAATAGTTTGTAATTTTTCGCCAACAAAAACCGTATCACACTTGCACTTCACAACTGGCGGGATTTTCAGTTGCAGCGCTCATAAACTCCACTGTATAAGAAGTACAATATGCACGATGCTCTAGCTACCACGTCTGGTTGCGTACTGAATGTAGAAACACTCTGACGCCAAGATGGCGGCACTAGCTCCACCCACTGCCGCGCCAGGCCAAAACGTTTGTTCCTTTCTGGATTGCCCTTGTAATTACGCATCCTTTTTACTAAATTTCAACCCAAAGTCTGTTTATATCTACTGCACGGTTCTGTGAGATATACTGTAGTGATGAATTTGAGAACCTAAAGATTTTGAAAATAATTTATAATATAGACAAAAACCTAGCTGTTCTATTCTATTTAAAATATTAAGTGAGGACTGCAATAAATGAGGACAAACACCATTCGTCCTTTGGATTTTAGAGCTGTTTGTGGCAGACAAACTGGACTCCTCCATGTTGTTGTTTAGGTCATCAGCCAAAAGGCTGGTTTGAACCTGTAGAGGTTTTACTAAGTAAAACGAGGAGTGAGGTGGTTTACCATTGCCTTCCTCACTAAGTGGAAAAGTACGCTTATCAGCATGCCGGGCCCTCTGAAAAGCACATATTTTCCACTCTGCAAATGACACCTTCACTTCATTCACCACAGGGTCTGGCTGTATAATGAAATTCATTACTTTCAGATGACATAACTCTGATTAGTGTCTTTTACACCTCTACCTCTTCTGTTCTTAAATGATTCAGTCATTTAATTGGCTGACCATGTGATAAGAAACAGAACTATTTATTTTAGCCCTGCAACTAACAGATCGAGTGTAAATAATTTGACACTCCACCTGTCTGTTATGGGCAGACTCCTCCATAGGCTCCAATTTTATACGCTGACATAAAAGATGAATTAAAAATTTTTTTTTTCATGGTATTCATTAATGACAGAATTCTGTCAATAGTTCACATGTTTTAAATGTTCAGTTTATGAATATGCTGTAGTTTAACTTTGTTAAGTTGCAAATCTTCGTAAAATATTGAATTTACCTTCTCGATTCACTTAACTGACAATCATCAAAGCCATCATAATCATTGTATTCACAATCATCTCTCTTTTTTTTAACAAGATCAAAATTTAATTAAATACTTTTTTTAATCCGTAATGTGTGTACGTTGCAATCTGTTCAATTCAGAACAATAAGCAACCCCATGACCCAATGAGATGAGGATGATGTGTATGACGGGTAAATGAGGTGTAGTATTGTACAGACTCAGGCTGACCATTCCTGAGAGAGTATGGTTAATTGAACCCCAACCATCAAAGTACACCGGTAACCACTGTCTATCATTCAAATCCGTATAAAAGTAACTACCTTTGCTAGGATTTGAACCAGAAACCCTTCGTCTGCGAAAATCAGCTGTTAAACAGCTGATTTTGGTGACGACTTTACCTCTAGACCACCCGGTGGGTTATTAAATACTAAATCTGTTTTTATCTTCATGCACACTACTTGGGTGTTGTGTTTGTGTACTTTCAATGTTAAATTCACACACTATTATAATATTTGTTTAAAGTTTTTGTGTCTAATATTTAACTTATTCCAAAATAAATACACTTTTAGGTACCAAAGGTCATTCAGGATAATATAAATTTGAATTACCTGAAAAACGTGGCGAAAAATATTGATAAAACAATACATATTTGTAGAAAATTTCCTAGTTGATAAAACAAAACACATTATCATCATACTGTACTGTTGGTGTAGTGTTTAGTGTAACTGGCTTCTACGCCCGGGTCCCAGGTTCGTTTCCCAGTCAGGTCTGCATTAGCAAAAAATGCAAAAGTCAGACATGAAAAAACCATACTGTACAATATGATTGTCCAGTTATAACGATTCAGATAATAGTAGTGAATTTGAATGTATCAGCTGTCATTGGCCGGCCGCATTGGCGAAGTTGGTAACGTGCTCGCCTCTCATCATGCGGTCTTGGGTTCGAATCCCATTCAGGCACGGCATTTTTTCATACGTTACAAAAAAATCATTTCATCATTCACCGTCTGCATTAGCAGTAATTGCAGAACAGTCAGACGTCAGACGTTGCCAATGTCATTGGCACACTTACGTTAACAGTGTTTACTGATATTATTTTGTGGGAAATTAAATTTTAAAAATATTAGCTAATCAAAATATTTTTTTCTCATTTCTTTCATAGTTTTTAATTATAAATTCTTGGGTATCAATTTATTTGTGTTTTCTATCTGTAACTGGTTAACCCTTTAACGGTTTATGACGAGATATCTCGCAACGTAAATGTGGTAGAAAAGTGCCCCTGACGAGATAACTCGCAACTGAATTTGTCTCGATTTATTCTTTTTTCTGTCGAAATATCTCGCCGTAACATTAAAAGTAGTTTATCTTAAATCCGTAACTTTAATATTAGCGCTAGTAAAGGTTCCTTTCTATAGGTTAGATGACTCTATGTTATTTGTTTACGTCGTACTCTCCAATGTTGCGTAAAAGGTTATGTTTCGGTTAGTTCGGTGCATTTCGTTGTAAAGTTATAAGTTCATTATAAGTGTTATCTTCTCTGAAAGTAATGAATTTCACTATACAGCCAGACCCTGTGGTGAATGAAGTGAAGGTGTCATTTGCAGAGTGGAAAATATGTGCTTTTCAGAGGGCCCGGCATGCTGTTAAGCGTACTTTTCCACTCAGTGAGGAAGGCAATGGTAAACCACCTCACTCCTCGTTTTACTTAGTAAAACCTCTACAGGTTCAAACCAGCCTTTCGGCTGTTGACCTAAACAACAACAAGTGTTTACGAAAAGAAATTGTAAGCTATTCAGTATTGTTTATAGTTTTTTAGTAGTAGGTTTCATTTCATACATAGTATTTAGTCCGGTATTTCAATTCCATTTATTGTAGTAGGATTGTTTAGTATTTATTTGTAAGTGATGGCCGGTACCTCTTTTTTTAAAATAAACGATGTTTTTGAGCATGGAAATTGATTTATATGTCTATTCAGTCATATTATACAAAATTATGAAAAAAAAACTTGAGCAGGATTTGAACATTTTTGGCTAAAAAAAGGAACCATTAAGGGGTTAATCTCTAATGAAATCTCCCATTATTATCGAACAAAATAAATGTTTCTACTACTTTTTATTTTCTGGAAAAACTTATCATTCATTGCAATTCATTATTTTTGTTCAACACACTCTTCCGCATACAAACACAATTCTTACAATAAACAATCTATTCTATCTCCAGGGAGATTCAAAGAAAGAAGGCTTACTTAATAAAGTTAAACTACTGTATTTACATTGATCTCATAACATAATTAGTATTATTTATTGTATAATATTTTGTTAAATTATTGTATAATGAATTAATTACATAGTCTTTCAGTTATGTTGCCTAAAATTTATATTTCAGTGAAATGTAGCAGGTGTTTTAATTTTTTCTTGTTAGGGCAGATGGAAGTAAAGGCCTGAAATTGGATTATAATAATATTTACGGTAGAGTGTTAATAATCCAGACTATTGATAATCTGGATTTGTTTCTGACAAAAAAAATTCACTGCTCATATAGTTACAGTATAAATGTTTTTGTATAAAAGCGCCAAAAACGCTAATACTCGCTGTTCTCGATAGAGTGCGTGCAAGTGGCAAGTTGTTTATCTTTTATTACTTTCTCTTGCCTATATGAATATATAGGAAGGAAAGTATTGTTTTCATGTCGATTTTTCGAAATCGAGTTTTCACCGGATCTATACGTTTTCAGACCCCCTGAACCCAAAAAACATGTTTTTAGCGATTGGTCTGTGTGTGTGTGTGTCTGTGTGTGAACAGAATATCTCAAGAACGGAACATCGTACGAACTTGAAACTTGAAACTTAAGTTACATACCACTACCGGACGCGACACGAACATTTTCATCAAAATCGGTCAACCGGAAGTAGTAGTTTATTCGTATAATTTTTCACTTTTTTGTTATTTTCTCAAAAACTTGTCCTACGATTTTTTTTTAAAATCGCCTGTTTTACTCAATTTTTTATTCTCTACAAGATAGGGTAGGCGCCATGTTTGCTGAAATTCTCGGTGAGGCTGTTTTCACGTAAAAACGTTGTTTTTTTAAGATTACGGCTTTAATATAAATTTTAGCGCAAAAACTTATATAATAAAAGTTGTAGAGAATTTAAAAACCTACAACTTCTGTTTCAAACATTTTTTTGTATAACGCTTAGTTTAGCGGTAATTTGCGATTTTCTGTTTTTTTTCTCACGAAAACGTGAGAAAAATCGATTTTTTTAACATTTCGGTCTTAGTATGCATTTTACGACAAAAGTGTATATAATAAAAGTTATAGAAAATTAAAAGATCTACAACTTTTGTTTAGAGAATTTTTCTCTACAGAGCCTAGTTTAGCGTGAAAGCGTGATTTTCCGTATTTTTAAGCCAAACTGAGTTCGATTGTCATTTTGCGTCATTCACTCATGATTAAAATAAGGTTATGTTTTTGAGGTTAGTTTTTGTTTATTTCTAATATTTTATTAATAATGTTAGGTTTATTATTAATCATTTGCATTGGCAAGAGAAAGTTGTGTGAGTGTTTCACACCAGATTTTTTTTATGTTAATGTCACCGGATGGTGACATTAAGTGGTGAGATAAAACCTTTTGGTGACCCTGAAAAGGGCCGTTTATGTTTTTTCTGCCAAGGCGGACAGAATTGGTTGATGGCCCTGAAAAGGGCCTGTGAAAACCTTTATGAGTTGGTCCTGAGAAGGACCGATAAAGGCAGTGCATGACTGCGACGGCGGCTATGAGAGCCGCGGCGACGGCTGCTGAGTTGCTGGTTGCTGCAGATCCCTTAACACCTTTCTTCTTTCTCTTGTGAATCCTCTCTGGTCAGAGTCGTAAAGCGTAATGACAAGCGGCTCAGTGCAGTGTACTTATATAGTCACCGAGAGCGCTGAGGTAGGGGGTGGTTATTGGCCTTGGCCTTGGCGACAAAGGCCTCTGTCGGTACACCACCAAAGGGTCTGCCGTGCCGACAAGGGTCGGGAGAAGGATTGAAGGCCGGCAACGCAGTAAACGATTATTAGAAGGGTTGGCAGTGACATTAATTTAGTTTCTTGTAGGCCTAGATTTACTGTACATAAAACAATATATATACAATACAGTAATTTTTTATTTTAAGTAAAACTTTTACTTCATATGTAGACTATATGAATGGTTTTATTTATCTGCTCCTCTTCTGTAAACATCACAATGAATTATTGCCGATTGTAGCTAATATTTTATGTTGAAGATTTCAACCAGGTCTTTTATTGGTTAATTTTAAAAATCTGGACGAGTCTGGTCCCAATTAATCTGGATTATTAACATTCTATTGTAGTAGGGATGTGTCGTTTCCAAATTTTGATTCTGATACTTAGAAAAAATCATCGATATCAAGAACCTATTGTAAAAAGTTGTTCCTTCAATATACCGATTCTCTAGTTTTCGAACTATGGCAAAAATGTTGTAATTTTTAAAAATATTAATACAGCTGGGTAATTTTGGATTGGGTGTGTTAAACGAAATAATATTCCATTTTGAGAATGTTTTAAATAACTAATTCATCGAATCATAATCGTATACCAGAGTCCGATCGGTCGATTAATTATGAATCCAGCTATCTGAAAAATGGATGAGTGCAAATGAATCACTTATTGGACTATGGGAAAAGTCGATCATGATTCGATATAACCAATCCACGAGATTGAGCTTTCATGGTGAATTGATTGTGGGACAGTATACATTTATACTGTTTGCATGGGTTTTCTTTATTTTTTCAATTTGTTTTTTTTGTAATGTATAGCAATGAACAGAGAATGAATTTATGTTTAAGTGAGCTCGATTATTTAGAGTGGTTTTGATTAACACGTTTACTGCGGCCTGGGTGAAGCGAGGTTATTCGCAGTGGCTGAACTGTCGCATTTATATGTTCCCCACACACAGAAAGCGCACAAGTCTGCGGCACTTCATATCCTCATATTCTCTCTACATTTAGAATTTCTCATGTGTATTTTCATTCAATACTTTTATTTTATATTTATACGTGTATGTTTATGTAGTTTAATGTAGATAAATGTATTTGTTTGTCGTTTTAAAAATACACACATAAAGGTATAAATACAAAACAAATGTAAAAGTCTGAATACACTTTGCTTTTATCAAAATCTGAAGGTATACTGGCATAGAATGAACCTTTTTCTACCGCTGAACAATAAAAGAAATACAATTTACCCTAGCTTAACGCAGAAGGAAGAGATTATAAAACTGTATAGACGGACCACATATTTGTGGCAGCCCGCACTCTACGACTGTTCAATACGCCACATAAATGTGGCGGCCGCACTGAACGTGTTAATCAATCGGCATTGTTGTATTGTAAATATAGATCTTCCAGAAACGGTTATGAGCACGAAGTACAAGTTTGTTAGAAGAGGTTAACTTGTGTTTCATTATGCATTCGTGTTGTTTTATTGCATGTATCGTGAAAGTTATGGAATTTTTTTTCTTCAATTCTTTGATTTTTGGTATTGGAATCAAGAATCGATTTCTTGTTTCTTGGTATCCGAATTGGTATCGAGAATCAAAAAATATTGGTATCGACACATTACTAACTAAATACTATTTAGTTAAAAAAGTAATTATATAGATAAATATTTTTAGTTTATTTTAAAGTCATATTTACGGTGAGGTAATTAGCCACTACTGTTGGTCTTAAAACAGTCAGTTATTTTAAAATAAATTTTTATTATGGTTAATTTTAAATATTTTAGTTATTATAATATTTTTTAAATTTATCAGAGTTTATGAAGTTGTCGGGTTGGCAAGCATCAAAATTCCATTCAATCCAACAAAATAAAGGGCCTGTCAATTTTTTGAAATTATTTTCTTTTGGTAGAAAATAGGAAGCTGTTTTTTAAATAAAAAATTGTTTCTAGTCAAGTTGTTAAAGATTTATGTTACCCATTAAAATTTTAAAATATGACATTAGTTTAAAATTAATACAGCTGTAATGGTATAATGGTTGTTTTTTACCAATAAAAAAAAACTAATATTTTTTTCAACTTTGATACATTATTTGATTTGTTAAAAGTTTCATCTTGCTGAAATGAATACACTGTGTAAATTTCACAATGATATCTTTAGTAGGATCTGAGAAAAGCGGAATTAATGTCAGAAAATGTTTTTCGAGAATTCTGCTTTATAGATAAATATAACTAAAAAATTTACATTTGTATAAATATTTGTTGTGATAGCCTATACCTGCAGAAAAAGTGCAATAATAAAAGTTATATCCATCTGACTGTTAAAAATTTTACCACAATTTTACAGAGGAAATTTCAAATAATTTCTGTAAAAAATAGAAAATTAAATTTATTTGATTTCTTTTTGCTCCACTCAAATTAAGAACAGTAAGCAACCCCATGAACCAATCGGATGAGGATGACATGTACGATGTGTAATTGAGGGATAGTTTTGTACAGACTCAGACCGACCATTCTGAGAGAGTATAGTTAATTGAATCCCAACCATCAAAATACATCAGTAACCACTGTCTATTATTCAAATCCATATAAAAATAATTACCTTTACTTGGATTTTTTTTGTTAAACATTATATTTATTTACAATCAGTTATGTAAGTAACTATAAGTAAATGATTATGGAATAAATATAACACGAGAGGAGACCACCCAGTCCATGGTCCTCCTAAAAAAAAAAAATACTAACATTAAAGTTTTGATAACATTACACAAATTAAAAGGTTTTACTAGGATTTGAACCATAGAACCTTACCTTCAAAAATCAGCTGTTAAAACAGTAGAGTTGCAGCAACAATTCTAAAGCTAGACCAACCAGTGGTGGTTTTTTAATAGAAAAAAGAAGAAAAAGTAATTCTACTTCATTTTTAAACAAGTTTATTAATTTAGGTTTCACTTGTTTTCTGAAAATTACCTTTTTACAATTTTTTTTATGCCAGGTTTCTCAACATTAATAAAAATTCTATTGTTACCACATAATTTCAGATAAATATTTCAGTTAAATATTGGTTCTTTATGAAGGGAAATTACAATACATACAATACTTTTAAGAGAAAAAACTATCATGGTTTTGTTTCTAATGGATTTTAGACTTGAGGAATTATAAAAAAATCCAGTTTTACTTCAATCTATAAATTTACTTGTAAGGGGATCTGAAAAAATCTACTTAACAAAAATTGAAGCCCTGACTTTTACAGCTGTTAATAAATGTGATAAATGGTTGACATTGAGTTACATTATGAACTCAGACTCTCCTTAATTAGATGTCAAATTAATTTACATATACAGTAATCCCTCGTTATCCGCAGGGGTACGTTCCGGAGGGTTACCGCGGTTCGTAAAACCGCGGATAATGATACCTTATATTAACGAAAAGATGGGGGTTAGGTTCTAAAGGTAAAGTCGTGTAGTCGTTTTAAGTGTTTAATAGTTTTAGGAACATTTTACCATTATTATAATCTATGAAGATTTAATAAATACAGTACTATACGCATAAAAAAATTTAAGTTGCTTTAAAATAGTTATGGCTGTTTGCTTCTTCTTCTTTTCAAACTCCTTGTGGGTTTCTTCGTATGGTATCATCAGCTCCTGAGTCCAATTTTGAATTGAAGGGCCCGTTCCATGACGGGATTCGTATCCAACACGTGGTCAGCGAACTGCGTTGCCATGTTGAGGATCTCGTTGATGGTTTGTGAGGAAATGCTTGGCTTCGTTTCAGGATCGTCAAGCAAATAAAGAACTGTACGTATGCACGAAGAAGTTCGGCTGACACATGGAGGAAAACGTACGGAGAAATTACAGTATGGTTCCTGGGCATACGTATGGCGGTGGGGGTTGGGGTTGTATTGGCGGGGGTGACGCGCTCACTACGTACAGTACGCGGAAATCTAGCTTAGCTCATGACAGCTCTCGCCATACTAGTGTGTGACACAACATGATATGGACCATGGGCGGATTTACGGGGGTGCTGGGGGTGGGCCGCACCCCCGGATTTTTTGGATGTTTGAATTAAGTATCCAAATACCTCATACCTTCCGGTGAGCTCGCACCCCCAGATGTCAAGACCTAAATCCTCCCATGATATGGACGCCAAAAAATTTATTCAAACACATATTTTCAGAATTGTATGACTTCCCCATCAAGTACGGTGTACACAAGGTGAGAAAACGTACATATTTTAAGGTTTTAGGCCCACGGACAAAGTCCGCGGATAACCAAAACCCACGGATACCAAGGGATTACTGTATATCATTGTTTTAATATTTATTTTTAATTAACAACAAGGTCCAAATGTCCAGTTTTAAGTGTAAATTAATATTCAAGTTTTAATTTTTTTATGTATTAAGCTAAGAAACATTTTTTAATCTTTTACATTAATTTTTCTTTTTACTGTTGGATTGTATACTGGTGATTCCCTGCTTGTATACAGATTTCGGTGTAGGTATTCCTTTTTTTTTTTTAAAAATAGTGTTTGGATTCAAAAGCTTCTTATTGCGCATGCGCTACCCATCTCTAATATGTAACACTCCATGCCACACCCTATAATAAAATTTAAAACAAACCAATTTATTTTTAATTAATATCTAGTCATTTAATTATGAATTAATTAATTGAATAAAATTTATTGTAAATTCTAAATGAAAATTTTAATGTTTTTAAGCAGGCCTATAGTTGAAATAAAAAAATTTATATTTAAATCTACTTTGTCAATTTTAAATAAATAATAATTTAACTATTTATTTAATACAGTAGCACCTCGGTAATCTGAACTCCAAGAATCAAAAATGTTGTATTATCTGAACATCTTTTCACAAATTTTCTGAAAATATTTTGTTAATAAAATGTTATAAAAAGGTGTGTTAGATACTGTTGCCAACAAGGGCCGACGACACGTGGCGAAACTTTGTTTATAAAATTGGTGGCCCTGAAAAGGGTCGTTGTTGCCAGTCGGAAGCGGCGAGCCGGCGTGATGGAAGCGGAGCCCGAAGAATGACAGCTTGGCTACTGGGTTCAGGCCTAGCCTTCCCTTAGCAGCAGTTGGGTTCCCACTGCAGCGTGGCAGTGGTGGGCCCCAGAGCCCCGCAGTGTCGGGTCAGCGTAGGCCGTCTGCCTATAGCGCGGCCGAGGCGGCTCTCTCTGGGCCGGTGAAGGCTGACCGGTGTGGGAATGTAGCGTACGCCACCGGTAGCGCAGACCAGGGATGGTGCGTCTGGTCTCGGCTGGGCTTGTTCTCTTCAGTCGGGAGCTCTTCTTTCTTCTTCTTCTTGTCCAGTTGAGAGTTCAGTGAAGAGTGACTCTCGTGGACGAGGGCCCCCTCTTAAATACCTCTCCATCGAGTCAACAAGGTGGTGGGGAGAGGCTGTAGGCTCTGCGCGGCAGGCAGGTAGTGGTACTGTGTGTAGACGCTAATATTGGAAGGGCAGGCGGCAACAATACAAACCCACCTGAAGAATGCTACCCCTTACCAGATGATTGATCGTTTGCTTTATTGATAACCTATTGTCTAATTATGCTATTGTAACTAATTCTAACTATGGGTGTTTCCCTTATATCTGTTGATTGGTTTTTTTACCAAAATATTTGAAATAATGGTAATTAGGAATTACAATAATTTTGATTGTTTGGTGGCTATTTATACCTTACATCCGTACAATTCTTAACTTAAAAATCTGGTGTGAAACACTCACACAACTTTCTCTTGCCAGTGCAAATAATTAACAATAAACCTAACATTAGTATTAAAACATTAGAAATGAACAAAAACTAACCTCAAAAACATAACCTTATTTTAATCATGAGTGAATGACGCAAAATGAAAATCAACCTCAGTTTGGCTTAAAAAAACGGAAAATCACTCTTTCTCTCTAAACTAGGCTCTGTAGAGAAAAATGCTTTAAATAAAAGTTGTAGATCTTTTAATTTTCTATAAATTTAATTATATACACTTTTGTCGTAAAATGCATACTAAGGCCGAAATGTTAAAAAAATCGATTTTTCTCACGTTTTCGTGAGAAAAAAAACAGAAAATCGCAAATTACCGCTAAACTAAGCGTTATACAAAAAAATGTTTGAAATAAAAGTTGTAGGTTTTTAAATTCTCTACAACTTTTATTATATAAGTTTTTGCGCTAAAATTTATATTAAAGCCGTAATCTTAAAAAAACAACGTTTTTACGTGAAAACAGCCTCACCGAGAATTTCAGCAAACATGGCGCCTACCCTATCTTGTAGAGAATAAAAAATTGAGTAAAATAGGCGATTTTAAAAAAAATCGCAAAAAAGTGAAAAATTATACGAATAAACTACTACTTCCGGTTGACCGATTTTGATGAAAATGTTCGTGTCGCGTCCGGTAGTGGTATGTAACTTAAGTTTCAAGTTTCAAGTTCGTACGATGTTCTGTTCTTGAGATATTCTGTTCACACACAGACACACACACACACACAGACACACACACAGACCAATCGCTAAAAACATGTTTTTTGGGTTCAGGGGGTCTGAAAACGTATAGATCCGGTGAAAACTCGATTTCGAAAAATCGACATGAAAACAATACTTTCCTTCCTATATATTCATATAGGCAAGAGAAATTAAAAAACATTTGAATTGGTATTTATTAACCCTTACAGTGCCAGAGATATTGTGAGTTCCTACCGAAAAATGCCAGCGTACTTTTGTGCGATTTGTAGCATGTATCTATCTATCCATAACATGGCTATTTTGCGAGGTATCTTAATGACTTTTTTGATTTGTTCATAATGAATTGATCTTGTATGACATTCAAATCGGAACACATTTTGTTACAATTTAAAAATAAAATGATACGTAGTCATTTTTTGTGGAAATTTCTTATTCAATTTAAAAAACAATCACCATAAAAATTATGTTATTCAATTTCATTTACATCACTTTAAAGACAATTTAATTATGTAAAAATTACAAAAAAAAAATTATTGTATTGTAAAAAATAAAAATACTGCGATAAAGGTTTTAAAAATTCAATTTTTTAGTTTTTTTAATCAACATTAATCAATTACATTCATAAAAAAACTACATGTATTTTCTCAATCTGAATTTCTTACTGATTATTTTCATACGTTAATTTTAAAATTGAGTGAAAAATAAAAATTCTATGAATTTTTTTAGTCGACGTACTAATAAAAGGACGACGCTGGCATTTTTTGGTAAAACTGGTGACGTCCTAATATTAGGACGCTGGCACTTTAAGGGTTAATGAATACAGCCCCTTAATAGAAACAAAATTGTTTTTCTTTTGATGTAAGAAACTAAACCTACTTGATGATTGCAATGTTGGACCAGCATTGCATTGTGTTCTACGTACCATAGAACCAGCTTAGATTCCCGAACATCATCTGTGGGATTATAAAAGATCTGTCGAGAGGTTCTTGTTCACTTTCCATGGAATTATCTTGATCTTGATTTTAATTCTTGATTTAGAAACAATGTCATCACATAAATATTGATGACCATTATCATCACTCGCAATACATTCTTGAAGGCAGTTTTCCTCTGCTTTTTTGCCTATTTTTTTTTTTTTAGGTCAACAGCCGAAAGGCTGGTTTGAACCTCTAGAGGTTTTACCAAGTAAAAACGAGGAGTAAAGTGGTTTACCATTGCCTTCCTCACTGAGTTGAAAGAGTATGCTTATCAGCATGCCAGGCCCTCCGAAAATCACTCACTTTCCACCCTGCAAATGACACCTTCACTTCATTCACCACAGGGTCTGGCTGTATAATGAAATTCATTACTCTCAAAGGAGAAAACTTTGATTAGTGTCTTTTACACCTCTACCTCTTCTGTTCTTAAATAGTTCAGTCATATAAGTGGCTGACTATGTGATAAGAAACAGAACTATTTTTTATAGCCCTGGACCAAACAGATAGAGTGCAATTAAAATAACACTCCACCTGCCCGTTTTGGGCATTTTTTGCCTATAAGAGTATTTTACTGAATTTCCTGGGTAATCCAAACTTTCCTGAATTCAAATAGAGATTAGCCCCAATTAGTTCAGATTCCTGAGGTTATTGTTTTCTTCATATAAGATTAATAAATTTTTATTATTATTTATAAATTAAAATTTTTATTTAAAACCAAAATCAAATAAACTATTCAATTATTATAATTATTGTTATTGTTATTAAATTTAAATATTTATTTAATTAATATTATTGTATTATAAATAAATAAATAAGAAGTAAAGTATATCGTTCAAATGTATTATTTACATTAAGATTAAATTGTGTTCTGTCCTAATTTAAAAGGAAATTTTAGTGAAATATAATATTATTTAATATTTTAAAGCACTGTACTTAATTTCCAAAGCACATTGTATTTAATTAAGTATAAGAAAATATATATGTGTATAATTGTATAAATTATAAACGTTTTATAGTTTTAAACTGTATAGATTGTTTAGATTTAAGTGAAAATTGTATATTTCCATTATATTTTTTATATATATACAGAAATTTTAAGTTTTTTAAAATTTATGACCTATATTCTTCTTCCAATTTCCTGTACCAATATTTTTTTTATCTGAGTATTACATTTTATACTAATTAAGGCGTATTTGATTTAGCATTGATGGCCGAAAGTTGCAGCAGTCGTAAATAAATAAAAAAAAAACACAAATAAATAGCAAAAGGAAGAACATTAACACTTTCAGGACGGCACCTTTTTACGATATGAGCACCTATTTCACTTGGTTTTACATCCATTAGCTTGTATCGTATACGATTGCCGTCTATGCTGTCACTTAATTTACCTCGTTCATTCTGAATCTAATAGAGTACATTCATAGTCCTAATGTTGTCAGATTATCGAATATACGAGGGTCATTCGTAAAATAAGGTTCCCTAAGCTGCCGAGACAGAATGGGATGTGCTGGGAGAAATCTGGCAACACTGTCTTACTCATCAGCTCTTCCTCTCTTTTTCCGCACCACTCCCGCCTTGCTACGTCGATCAGCGCCGGCCTAGCAGCCTTCGAAGATGGAGTTTCCTATCGCTGCTACCGCCAGATGCGAAATTCGTGCTGTGATACGTTTTTTAAATGCAAAACGGATTTCACCTATTAACATTCATCATGGAACAATAGTAAACTCTGACAGATATTGTGACACATTAAGAAAACTGAGACGCGCGATCCAGAACTGCCGGAGAGGAAGATTGTCCAATGGTGAGAGGCTTCTCCATGACAACGCTCGACCTCATGTCTCACATCAAACTCAAGAATTGCTGACAGATTTTGGCTGGACTGTTGTGCCCCCCCCTACAGCCCGGATCTACCCCCAAGTGATAATCACTTACTCCCAAAATTAAAGGAACACTTGGGTGGCCTACGCTTCAGTACCGATGATGAAGGCAAGGAAGAGGTTACTCGATTCCTCAAAGGCGGCAGAATTCTACAACATGGGGATAGAAAAGTTGGAGCATCGTCTGCAAAAGTGTTTGGACAGAAACGCCGATTATGTAGAAAAATAGCGTAAGTTTTAAGCTTAAAATTGATGTATAACACTAAGATAAAAAATATAGCTGTCTATTTTTTAAAACATGGGAACCTTATTTTACGAATGACCCTCGTATCAACTTTTATATCAGGCAACTTTAGAAGTTGCCTGAAGTGAGCCGAGGAATAAGAGTGTAGTGCCCATATTCTACTCACCTCGGCCTTGGCTAATTTCCGTCCAGAGTCGAATTTTTGTTGTAGATTGAAAGGACGTGCAGCGCGAGTCAAAGTACCTAATCACATTCTCAAGTATTGTCTGTATAGTTGTGTTTACATGTTTTGCGATTTTGTATACATTTTTGTTTCTTCTTTATTTTAAATGTGAGATTGTACTCAAGCTCTACGTCTACCATTTCTTGAACTACTTCAAGGCGAACAGATAATTTGGGACCCAAAACAGGGGAGCCACAAGGATAAAAAGAAAGTGAACAACGCTTAGATATGTATTGAAGATGAAATTAGTACACCAGATAATAAGCTGAAATCAAAAAACCTCTCATGGCAACATTTCGTGGGTATTTTTTGGAAAAAAGGAGCATCTGTAAAATCTGGTGCCTCAGCTAAAGAATATCCACAATCTTTTATTTCTCTTTTTTTAATATTTTATTTATTTTATAAACCTGTAAATAATTAAAATAACTAGCGGTCAGAGCCGCCGTAACTGCTATATCGGCGTTATTCATAGTATATTAAAATGGCGACTGACCCCCTCCCGAAGTAAATGAGAGTGTGGACAAATTTTACTCGCCTCGGCTAACTTTACCGAGTACTTCGTATTGCTGAACTTCGCGAGAGTGTAGTGGAAGCATGACAAAAAGTTCTGAATTTTCATACAAAAAAAAAACAGAATAAAGATATTTTTACTGCTTGCTTAGAAAATGGCACAAAAATGTTCACATGGAGAAGGGTAAGGCAGATTGGTCCCCTTAAATGAATTTTTTGACTTTTTTTAATATTCCTCGATATATTGTGTGTTTTTAATTCTTTCAGTTATCTATACTCATATTATAAAGACAGTGTGTTTTTTGTGCAGGCTAATTTCCAAAACTACTGAACGGATTTTCATGAAATTTTGACAGTGTATTTGTACAAGGCGTGTTGAGAAAGTAAGTACCGTTTTTAAAAAAAACAAGTAAAACAATTTTTTTTCAACACAATTTTATTTCTACATGAAAGCTCAAACCTTAAACTATTTTTCCACATAGTTTCCACCGATGTCCAAACACTTGTCATAGCGGGTGATCAATTTGTCTATACCCTCTTTGTAGAAGGTTCCCGCCACTGACGTGCAAAAAACCAAGAGACTCTGAAGTGCTTTGACTTTTCTCACACGGTACAGTGATGATGGTGAGGATTTTTTAAACAAAATTGTGACAGGTGATGAAACTTGGATCTGTCATGTCACACCGGAATCTAAACAGCAGTCAATGGAGTGGCAATACTCGCAATCCCCGAAGAAACAAAAATTCAAGACGACAATGTCGGCACAAAAAATCATGTGCACTGTCTTTTGGGATCGGAAAGGTGTTTTGCTGATTAATTTTCTCCCAAGAGGTGAAATCATTAATGCGGCAAGGTATTGCGAAACCTTAAGAAAACTAAGGCGGGCATTTCAAAACAAACTGAGAGGAATGCTCAGTAACAGAATTGTGTTGCCCCATGACAATGCTCGGCCCCATACCGCTGGTGACACTCAAACATTGGTTTGACAATTTTGTTGGGAGCAGTTTGATCACCCGCCCTACAGCCCGGACTTGGCACCGTCTGACTACCACTTGTTCCTGCACATGAAGCGTGAGCTAGGCGGCCAACGCTTTGAAACCGACGATGAAGTGAAAACTGCCGTGGAGTCGTGGCTACATTCGTTGGCGGGAACCTTCTACGAAGAGGGTATAGACAAATTCATCACCCGCTACAACAAGTGTTTGAACATCAGTGGAAACTATGTCGAAAAATAGTTTAAGGTTTGGGCTTTCATGTAGAAACAAAATCGTGTTGAAAAAAAATTGTTTTACTTGTTTTTTTTAAAAACGGTACTTACTTTCTGAACACGCCTCGTATTTGTATTCACAGCAACATTTTATTTTTAAATTTAAAAAAAATTATAACTTTAAGGGCCCTAATGAAGATTTTCATAAATATGTATGTGTGTGTGTGTACTGGTAACACAATATAAGTTGACGATAGTCAGCGAGAGTAAGACTGGACTATGCGGGGGTTGGAAGTGCTTTTATTGTGCTTTTTTATGCTTTTCTAATTATTGTGCTTTTCTAAATACATCATAGCGACAGCTCTAACCATGACATGTAGTTTTACTCTTACATTGATTTGTTATGTTAACAACTATGTCGTTTTATAAACATCTCATTGTATTATTTATTGATTCTTAATAACTATCCTAAATAATAAACATTCATTCTAAATAAGTCATAATACTAGGCCTTAACTGTATTTAGCATCCTTTTTGGTCATCAGCAGTAAACTGCACTCTGACATTTGTAGTGATAGACTAGTTAGTCTGTGAGTTCCGTCGATGCGAGCTTATTATCGTGAGTAATACTAGTTTTACGGTAATTTCAAAATGTAATTGAATTTTTAGGGTTTTCATATTTCATTGTTTTCAGTAAAGTTATGTTAAATTGCGATTGAATTTTAAACAATTCACTTTCTTTAAATAATTACATTACTCCTTACTCATTTAGTGTGACTGGTCATGAACTGAATTTTATTACTTAAGTGTTTGTGGTGGGTACATTATGAGTTATATGCTTGATACATGTCTTATGCTTTCGGGTTGGCCGATGTAAGTAGGATAGATAGTGTACTGTCCTCCGCATGATAGGCGCAATCGTCAACTTACAGCGCGTTACCAGTGCATGTGAGTACGTATTGCTATTGAAATAGATGAAGGGGTTTGATGATGGCGAGAGACATATGCAGCGGTAATTATTAAAATGTTTTACATGTGCGCGTGTATAGATACTGAAGTCACAAGATTGCCTTTTGCATATGTATGGGCTGTGGAAAGGGAAATGGAATATCTGCAGTGCTGCCAACCTCAACAGTGAGACACTACTCGTACATTTCACTACCGTGCAGTTTCTACATAAATTTTGTAAGCTGTGGTTTATTCCGAGAAAATGTTTTCTTCGTAAACCTTATAAGAAATAAATGTGACCTGTAATATTGCCTATAACTTAATTACACGACTAGAAATGTTTGATTTACTGTAATTACGAATGAATCGCCTTCTTTACTATTGCTGTCATCGGCGTTTTCATTATCAGTCTGTCAAGTATCTACCTAACCATTTCCTTTTTATTCCAGGTGTTAACTAAACTGTTGAAGAATAGCTTCTTCATGTCCTTAGTTTCCTTTTTAATTTTTCGAATTGTGCAAAAAGAAACATCACAGTAGTTAGCCGCTCGCTCACGGCTTTTGTTAAGAGGCGCGGTTAAACATTTTTGTTTAACTTTAACTTCATAACAATTTATTACATTGCGTTCAGCACTGTGAATAGTTCGACCACGTTTTCGAGAAACCAACATTTGTGTTTACAGTAAAAAAAAGTTATATTCGTACAGTTAACCTACAAAAGGTTCCACGATTTACTGTATATGCTCTGGGTATAGTATACGAGTTATGTTTGTCGTACTGAAATTAAAGCAGTCGCGCATGCGCACTGATGCTTTTCCTCCTTTACCCCTCGTTGCAAGCAAGGGTGAACTTGTGACTCAAGTGACTGTACAGTTGTTAAAGACAGGGCATGCCTGTAAAGACTAGTGAGAGATGTACGTACGGGAATTTATCAAAACGTTGTATGTTTGTGTACATTGGAGTATATAGTCGACTAGCAGCTATAAAATTTGTTACAATTTATTTTAAAAAATCTGGTGTGAAACAATCACACAACTTTCTCTTGCCAATGCAAATAATTTACAATATAATTTAACATTAGTAATAAAATATTAGAAATAAACAAAAAACTAACCTCAATAAACATAACCTTATTTTAATCATGAGTGAAACACTCAAAATGAAAATCAACCTCAGTCTGGCTTAAAAATACGGAAAATCACTATTTCACGCTAAACTAGGCTCTGTAGAGAAAAATACGTTAAATAAAAGTTGTAGATTTTTAAATTTCCTATAAATTTGGTTATATACACTTTTGTCGTAAAATGCATACTAAGGCCAAAATCTTAAAAAAATCGATTTTTCACACGTTTTCGTGAGAAAAAATCAGAAAATCGCTAATTACTGCTAAACTAAGCGTCATACAAAAAAATGTTTGAAACAGAAGTTGTAGGTTTTTAAATTTTCTACAACTTTTATTATATAAGTTTTTGCGCTAAAATTTATATTAAAACCGTAATCTTAAAAAAACAACGTTTTTACGTGAAAACAGCTTCACCGAGAATTTCAGCAAACATGGCGCCTACCCTATCTTGTAGAGAATAAAAAATTGAGTAAAATAGGCGATTTTAAAAAAAATCGTAGGACCAGTTTTTGAGAAAATCGCAAAAAAGTGAAAAATTATACGAATAAACTACTACTTCCGGTTGACCGATTTTGATGAAAATGTTCGTGTCGGGTCCGGTAGTGATATGTAACTAAAGTTTCAAGTTTCAAGTTCGTACGATGTTCCGTTCTTGAGATATTCTGTTCACACACAGACACACACACACGCACGCACGCACGCACGCACGCACGCACACACACACACACACACACAGACACACACACAGACCAAACGCTAAAAACAAGTTTTTTGGGTTCAGGGGGTCTGAAAACGTATAGATCCGGTGAAAACTCGATTTCGAAAAATCGACATGAAAACAATACTTTCCTTCCTATATAGGCAAGAGAAAGTAAAAATTGATTAGGCTTACACATGTTTCATGTGCGAAGCTGCAAAGTTTGCTAGTCTTCAATATTGATTTCATAGAATTTTAAAAATGGCGTTAAGTTTCTTCTTGGACCACAAAGACACCTGATTATTATTTTTTTTTTTAATTTTTTAATGTTTTTGTCATCAGTCTCTCAACTGGTTTGATGCAGTTCTCCAATCTGTTCTATCTTGTGCAAGTCGTTTCATATCTACATACCTGTAACACCCTACATCTTTTGTAATTTGCTTTACATATTCTAATCTTTGCCTCCCCCTACAATTTACTCCCTCAATATTACGCTCCATTATTGATAGCCTTACACATGCAAACAAGACATCCAATACCTGGATGTCTTTAAGATATACCCCACTAGCCTATTCCTTCTTCTGGTAAGATACTTCCATATACTTCTTTTTTCATCCACTCACCTAAGAACCTCTAAATTACTTATTTTGTCCACCCACCTAATCTTTAACATTTTCCTATAACACCACAATTCAAAAGCTTCTATCCTCTTCTTTTCTACAGCCCCTATCACCCACATTTCAATCCCGTTATTAATGCTACACTCCAAACATAATGTTTAAAGAAATTTTTCCTAATCTGTAAATCAATGTTTGTAGTCAGTAAGCTGTTTTTTTTATTTCAGAAGCTTTTCTAGCTTGAGAAATTCTACGTTTGATATCTCTTGTGCTTCTGCCATCCTTTGTTATTTTTATTATTATTATTAGTCGTAAAGCTCCTGAAGTGGGAGACGCTAAGTAAATCTGGTTTGTTTTTGGGGTTTCTTGTCTTTTTTATCTGCCCACCAGTTTTTCATTCTTTGTGAGAATTCAGCTTTTCTCTGTTCACTCCATTTTGTTCCGGTTCTTGGAGCTTTTGTCTCTGGTTTGACCTCCAATTTTTTAACTTTTGTTTTAAAAATGTCTCTTATGAGAATTTCTTCTTTGGTGATTTTGGCCAATTCTAAATCTTTTTTAACACTTTGTATCCATTCCCCCCTACCCATTAACAAGTGATGATACATATTTTACTATTCTCTTTGTGAGTCTATTGTCAGGAAGTCTCATTATGTGGCCATAAATTTGAAGGCGCCTTTTCCTCATGTCTGTCTCTATTATTTTTATTATTATTATTATTATTATTATTATTATTATTATTATTATTATTAGTCGTAAAACTCCCAAAGTGGAAGACGCTAAGTAAAGATGATTCAGTTTTGGGGTTTCTTGTTGTTCTTTTTATTTCCCTACCAGTTTTTCATTTCCTGCGAGAATTTAGCCTTTCTTTCTTCACTCCATTTTACTCCAGTTCTCGGAGCTTTTGTCTCTGGTTTAACTTCCTATTTCTCAACCTTCCTCCTAAAATTGTTTCTTGTGTCCAAGTCTTCTTTCACAATCTTAGCCATCTCCAAGTCTTTTTTAACATTTCGGATCCATTCTCCTCCATCAACGAGGGATGCTACGTATTTTACTATTTTTTTTGTTAGTCTGTGATCGGGAAGCCTCATTATATGGCCATATAATTTAAGGCGTCTTTTCCTCATGTCTGTCTCTACATTAGAATATTCTTCAACTTTAGACGTTTTCTGTAATCTATATCCATTTTCGATCCATCTTGGTCCCAGAATCCTCCTGATTATCCTTCTTTCTTTAGATTTTCCATATCTGTTTTCCTGTTTAGTGATAAAGTTTTGCTGGCATACAGCATTCCTGGTTTAATTACTGTATTGTAGTGTCTAATTTTGGTATTTAGCGATAAACATTTTTCATTATAAAGGTTTTGCACCAATCCCAGGCCTCTACGAGCTTTTTGTATTCTTTCTTGTTGTGAATATTTTTCAGAGATAGTCTCTCCTAGATATTTAAAATAAGCTACTCTTTTAATTTCTCCATATTTGGTTTGCAAATTGGCGATTTCTAGATTCATTATCGTAATTACGGTCTTTTCAAAGGATATTTGCAAGCCCATTTTTTCAGCACATTTTTTTAAAGTTTCTATTTGTTTTACCGCCATTTCACTAGAATCTGTTATTATTGCGAGATCGTCTGCAAAGGCTAATTAGGGGATTCGGAGGTTATCTTTCTTGGTTCCCAGTGAGATTGGGTTCCAGCAGTTTTCCTCTTCAAGTTTCTTCTCCCATTCTTCCATGACTCTATCCAGCACTATGTTAAATAACAAAGGTGATAAGCCATCACCTTGTCTAACCTCGGTTCTTATTTATTTTTATTATTATTATTTTATTAAACATTTTTCACCTGATTATTGATCCGAGAAGATTCCGGTCTTTAAAAGCCTTCAAAAAAAATAAAACATTGTTTTAAATTATTTGTTATTTTTTTACAATTTAGTATAGTGTTCTGTTCTTAACATAAGGTTATTATTGTTATTGTTTAACAATAACAAAAATACAAAGCAGCATTCTTCTGTAATGTAACATAGATAAATTGGTAAATAATGGTTCATTTGGTTTATAATAAGTTAAAGTAAGTTTAGTCCATGTGGTTAAATTTATAAATACATAATACGGTATAACAAGAAGCTATACTATTACCTTGTTTTTAGCTGGTAATACCACACCGTAAAACTAAAACCTGAATAAACAAAGAGGGTGACTAAAATATCTGTTTGTGTACACTACACAGTATTTCAACCAACTTCCCTAAACTTCTTTGTATATGAACATTCTTCTAAAGTTATTCAAAACGTTTTCTCATAAATTAATTCGCTTTCTTACCAAACTTATTTCATTAACGTTTTCTTCTTATCATGTTGTGCGGAAAACAATTTATTATTAAATATTATGTTCCCTTAAAATACAGTTTGTTTTTATAACTATCATAAAGATTTACAATTTTATTAGTGAATTCATGGCTTATTTCTTTCTTTTGCCTATGTGAATATATAGGAAGGAAAGTATTGTTTTCATGTTGATTTTTTTAAATTGAATTTTCACTGGATCTACATGTTTTCAGACCCCCTGAACCCAAAAAAACATGTTTTTAGCGATTGGTCTGTGTGTGTGTGTGTGTGTGTGTGTGTGATTTTTTAAAATGATTTATACAGTTTTTTTTAAAAATCGCCTCGTTTTTTAAATTTTTTATGCTCTACAAGATAGGGTAGGCGCCATGTTTGCTAAAATTATTGGAGAGGCTGTTTTCACGTAAAAAAATTGGTTTTTTAAGATTGCGGCTTTAATATGCACTTTAGCGCAAAAATGTATGTAATAAAAGTTGTAGAGAATTTAAAATCCTACATTTTTTATTTAAAATATTTTTTTGTAAACGCTTAGTTTAGCGGTAATTAGCGATTTTCTGTATTTTTCTCACGAAAACGTGTGAAAAAACAATTTTAAGATTTTGGTCTTGGTATGCATTTTAGGACAAAAGTTATATAATCAAATTTATAGAAAATCAAAAGATATACAACTTTTATTTAAAGCATTTTCTCTGCAGAGCCTAGTTTAGCGTGAAAGAGTGATTTTCCGTATTTTTAAGCCAAACTTAGGTTGATTTTCATTTTGTCTTTCACTCATGATTAAAATAACGTTATGTTTTTGAGGTTAGTTTTTTGTTTATTTCTAATGTTTTATTACTAATGTTAGGTTTATTGTTAATTATTTGCATTGGAAAGAGAAAGTTGTGTGAGTTTTTCACACCAGATTTTTTTTTGCATCCAGGAGACTCAAAAAGGGAGTATAGGACATGTCAAGATAAAACTGATAAACAAAAAGTTTATCACAATGATAAATTCATCACTTACCACCTAAAATTTGTTTCTGGTACTGCTTACTTCAGTAGGCTTGTCATGAACAACCCCTTTGTATCAAATAGTACACAATATTTGTTTAGAAGTTAAATACTTTTCAACCAAAAATTATTTAGAAAGGAATTCGTGCACAATGTAAAATGTTACATCAATCAAATATTGTTTTAGCTTTTTTTTAAAAAATGACTTATATTGTCACAACTTTTTAAACCTTGCGGCAATTTATTGATGTATTTTCTTCCTGCATAAGTTGGTTTTTGTTTAAACAATTTAGTTTTGTGATTAGCAACATAATCGATTCTGTTTCTTGTGTAATGGTTGTGAACATCTAAATTCTGTAAAAAGTTATTTTGCTTTACATACATTATCACTTCAAACATGTACAAAGAAGGAATTGTGAGCTATTGCAGCTCTTTAAATAGTAATCTGCATGAGGTAAGGTGGTTGACTCCCATCATACACCTAACAGCTTTTTTTCTGTATTTTAAAAACTTTCCATGTTACACTGTGATGAATTACCACATACTAATATGGCATACCTGATATGAGATAAAATTAAACCCTGATAAGCTGCTATTAGCAATTTTTTATCATTTTTATCCTGTTGTCCATGGCTCTGAACAGCTCTGCCCAAACTACACCTGTACCATTCCCTCACATTTTGCAGCCAGAAAAGTGTTGTACACCCAAAATTTCTTTTGCTTGGACAATACGGCTCACTGGACAAGTTTACAGCTCCAATAAGGCTGAAAGAAACTTGTGATTAGTGCCCCGCTATAAAACACAAAAAACTACAACTTTTGTACTGGTAACACGCTATAAGTTGACGATTGTACCTATCATGCGGTGGACAGTATACTATTAATCCTACTTAGATCGGTTAACCCGAAAGCATAAGACATGTATCAAACGTGTAACTCAAAATGTAACCACCACAAACACTTCAGTAATAAAATTTAGTTCATGACCTGTCACTTTAAATAAGTAAGGAGTAATGTAATTATTTAAAGAAAGTGAATTGTTTAAAATTCAATTGCAATTTAACATAACTTTACTGAAAATAATGAAATATGAAAACCCTAAAAATACAATAACATTTTGAAATTAACTTAAAACTAGTATTACTCACAAAAATAAGCTCGCATCAACGGAACTCACGGACTAACTAGTCTCACTACAACAAAATGTCAGAGTGCAGTGATTCAGTTTACTGCTGATGACGAAAAAGGATAATAAATATAGCTTAGGCCTAGTATTATGGCTTATTTAGAATGAATTTTTATTATTTAGGATAATTATTAAGAATCAATAAATAATACAATGAGATGTTTATAAAACAACATAGTTATAAAAATATAATAAATCAATGTAAGAGTAAAACTACAACATGATGTCATGGTTAGAGCTGTCGCTATGATGTATTTAGAAAAGCACACGTAGTAGCACTTCCAACCCCCGCATAGTCAAGTCTTACTCTCGCTGAGAATCATCAACTTATATTGCGTTACTAGTACATGTCCGGTTGTTATATTTTATTGCTCAAACCTTTTTGAAATCAATAATTAGTATTAAGGTATAGCATGATTGCCATGTATAAATTTTTTAGTTGGCAAGTTAGGGCTAAGTAAAAAGTTGGCCGGACTGTGGAATTCTCATCAAAATTGTAAATGGACTTTGATCTAATTTAGTTGGATGACCACTGGTTTAGGAAATAGAGTCTTGAAAGAAAAGCACAGCAAACTCAAGGTTTGGGGATTACAAGTGGGAATTTTGGAATAGTCTTGGTATGTACTTTATGCTTGGCAAAATTCATATTTCTTTAATTAGTTCCTCTCAAATTCTTTAATTTTTTGTCATCAGTCTCTTGACTGGTTTGATGCAGTTCTCCAAGCTGTTCTATCTTGCGCAATGCATTTCATATCTACATACTTTTAACACTTTACATCTTTTGTAATTTGTTTTATATATTATAACCTTTGCCTCTTCCTACAATTCACTATCTCAATATCACCCTCCGTTATAGGTAGACTAATACCTGGATGTCTTAAGACATCCCCCACTGGCCTATTATTCACTGACTGGGCTATACCCACTGGGGGTTGTTTCTACTATGAGCATGTGTTTTCCCCTCTGCCTTGTCTGATACTCCACTTTCAGCCAATTAGGGTTGTTCTTTATTTGTTGGGTCTCAGTCATGGGCGGATTTACGGGGTGCTAGGGGGTGTGCTGCACTCCCAGATTTTTGGGATGTTTGAATTTAGTATCCAAATACCTCATACCTTCCGGTGTGCTCGTACCCCCAGTTATCAAGACCTAAATCCGCCCTTGGTCTCAGTAATCATTGATTCTGGTGTGTAAATATATGAATATTATGTAAAAGTTTCAGGAAAATTTACCTTATATATTTCAACAAACATGTGTTTACGTTATCAACCGAAAGGCTGGTTTCAACCTCTAGAGGCTTCATTAAGTAAAACAAAGAGTGAGGTGGTTTACCATTGCCTTTCCCACTGAGTGGAAAAGTATGTTTATCACCTGGCCAGGCCCTCTGAAAAGTATCTACTTTCCACCCTCCAAATGACACCTTCACTTCATTCACCACAGGGTCTGGCTGTATTATGATAAAATTCATCAATCTGAGAGGAGTTAATTGTGACTAGTGTATTTTATATCTCTATCTCTTCTGCTGTTAAATGCTTCAATCTTATAACTGGCTGACCACGAGATAAAGAACTGAACTATTTTTGTAGCCCTGGATCTAGCAAATCGAGTACAAATAATTATTTAACCTGCCTGATATACGAGGTGTGGCTATTAAATAACGAGTCTGACGTAAAAAATTTTATTTTTATCTTATACATAATCACTTATTGTTACCTTCAATATACACTCCTTCTCTATCCCTACAATGCTCCATGCGAATTTTCCATTGTTGGAAACAGTGGTGGAAGTCATCTTCTGTCAGCTCCTTCAGGACACGTGCCGCTTTCTCTTTTAAAGGTTCCACAGACACAGTGACGGATTTATAAATTTTTTGCCCCTAGGCACTATTCTGACTGCCGCCCTTTTGAAACATGCCACAACTGTGCCAAAGTTATTACTTAATTTAAAAAAAAGTAAATCTAACAAGTTCATAAACGGGTGTTGATGATATCACCAAAAGATACTTAATTAGATTTTAATCACATTTTAAAAGGTTTATACTATAACAAACTAAAAATACAGGCGTTCATAAAAACACCGAGAGTAACTTACTCAGACATTTTATTACATTCGAAACGTTTACTTTTACAAACTAAAAATACAGGTGTTCATAAAAACACCGAGAGTTATTTTCTAAGACTTAAATTATATTTTAAAAGGTCTTTATTTTTACAAACCAAACAACATAGTATTATTGAAATATTAGATTGAAAAAAATTAAAAATTACCAACGTATCAATGTTTTCTTCCTTGGAAAGTCTTTGTTCTGGTTCCTTACATTGGTTTCCTCCTACTTTTAACACTTGCAAACTCCTCTATTAAGTCTTTAACTTTGATTTGATCACCGTTCAAAAGGTCAGCCTCGATGTGTAGAAGAGCCAACGAGTTCAATTTATTTTCATTCATTCTGGATCTAAGGCAAGATTTTATTCTTTTTAGGACAGAAAATGAACGTTCTGCTGAACAGTTTGAAACAGCTGTGCACAAATACATCCGAAGAGCTATATCTATGTTGGGAAATGTCAATTGGAGATTTTGTTCCCTTATGAGCTTTATCATCGATACGGGGTTGTCCTTAACACCGCTACTCTTTAGTAGGCCAGAGAAGTGTATGCACTCATTTGAAAATGATTTTTCTACATCATTTTCATAAAAAGATTTAAGTTTTTCAGCGCGATCAATGATAGTTTCAGCTGAGGAAGACGATAGATTGTCAAAAACTGAAAACCTATCTGCAATAACGTCATACGCGTTTTTGCGCTTCAGTAAAGCTGACTTGAGTTCGTCAAGAACAACATAATATGTTTCTACTCTAAATTTATCACGACCTGTAAATAACTTCGTTTTTATTGGTTTCATCTGCCTGGATTTTTCTTTTCTTCTGACGTTTGTAACATGTCTCATACTCTACATTACACAGTTTCTTGGCCCTTTCTTCATACACATGAAAAATGCTTTAAAGAGAGTCAACAAAAATTACTAAAGAGTCATACAATTTAACCACTCTCTCTAGGGACGTGTCCACCTTTTGCAAAGTTTGACTAACTTGCTCAAATCTGTCCAATATATCGATCTTAAGTTCCATCATAATCACTGTTTCCAATCTATTCAAGCATTTCAGAAGTCCCGTTGCTTCACTTCTAACTAGAGGTTTCTCATTAGTGTCCTCTTCATATGTCTCCAAACTCAGAATCACACTTTCTAGGTTTTCATATAGAGCTTTACATGCACTTTCGCGAGCACTCCACCTTGTTTCTGACAAACCCTTGAGTGTTTTACTTTTATCTTGAGTGAAGCGAAATAGAGATTCCCATCTCTTAGTGGATGCAACAAAAAATGTGTAAATGTTCTGAATAAGGTTAAAGAAGGTACATGGTTCCGGACAGCAACTTGCAGCACATGTGCCCACAAGATTTAATGAATGAGCCGAGCAAGGGACAAACAATACCTTAGGATTTTCATCCTTTATTCTAGCTTGCAAGCCGCTGTACACACCTGACATATTGCTTGCATTGTCGTACGACTGCCCTCTACAGTTGGCTAAATCAATGGAGTTTGAAATTAACACAGACTTTACAGCTCTGGTTGATTCCTCGGATTTGTGCCCCGTATCCGGTAAAAACAAAAGAAATCGTTCAACAGGAATGCCATTTTCTTGTACAAACCTCAAAACAAATGACAATTGATCAGTGTGAGTTATGTCAGGCGTTGAGTCCACTATTATGGAGTAATACTTTGCCTGTTTCACCTCGTTAATGATAACATTGTTTACTTTAGAAGATAACAATTCGATGACTTCATTGCAAATGAATGATGAAAGATAAGATGTTCTCCCTGAACCTGGATTACCAAATTTACGAATGTGTTCGACAAGGAAAGGGTCAAACTCGGCTATTAATTCTAGTGACATCATATACTCACCGTTGTGTAGCGAACCAAATATTTCATCCCATCCTCGAAACGGACGTCCCCTACTTGCTAGCTTTTTCACAACAGCAAACACTCTTTCCAAAACGTGTTTCCAATATTTCTGTTCAGTTTCGACGTAAGAATCAAATTGGCTTTCAAGCGTTCCAACTCCTCTTTTACGGGTCAATAACGCTAATTCAGAGTTTATGTGTTCTTGTGAATTTTCATGGGCGGACAAAATCGCTCCAATATTTTTCCAGTCCGAAACACCTTCACTGGCTAATTTGGAACATGATTGTTGAGAACCAAATAATCTGCAGGAAGCGCAAAATACCGAACCTGCACTTTTTGAATACAATAAGTAATCTCTTGATATGGTTTCTCCATTTAATAGTTTCCTACTAAAAATATTTTTGTTTAAATATCTTATTTTACTGCCAAATTGTCTTTTTGAGTTTTGAAAGTCATCATCGCAATGTTTGTTCTGATTTATCTCTCGTTTTAATAATATATCAATTGTAGCATCATTTATCCTCCACTCAATCGGGTCATCACTTACGGTAAAGATTTGTCCAGTTTGTTGTGAAACTATAATACCAGTATCTGAAATTTCACCTACTTGTACAACACCGTCGACGTTATTAAGTTCGTTCTCACTGCTCAGTTCAAAATTATCTGGTTCAGCGAAACTTGTTTCTTGGTCGATATTTTCACTGTCTGGACCCCTATCTGACACGTTCTGTTGTTGCCATGACGAGCAGCTTTCCTCACTTTCGCTAGGTTTATCAAGAGCTTTAAAAAAATTGTCCACTTTTTTATAAGACTTTAACAGGTTAGTTTCTTTTTCTTTCTTTTCACTCGCAAGTTTGCGATAACCCGAACCACTTAATTTTCTTCGTTTGTCACTCATTGCTATTATTTTTAATGAGAGAGCAAAACAAATAACTGTTAACTATTAACATAAAACTAAATTTAGGAATAAAAATGACTCGCTAAGAGAACAAAAACGCTAGACACTACTGAACGTCAATCTGAACCATAGAGTAATAAACCATAGAGGGGGAACTCCCATGTTAAAATTAAAAAGTGTTTTAACGTTTTTCGTCTGCTACTGTGATTCCGTTCCAAATTCCAATGTTTGTAGAATGCGCTAGTAGCGCATATGAGGGAGATTTGAATTTTACGCCGGTAGAATGCGCTAGTAGCGCATATGAGAAAGATTTGAATTTTGGCCTATTATCCTATACAATATTTATTTTTTATTTCATTTTACTTTTTGTTTTATAATTGAAATTTTTGGGAACTAATTTTTTTTAAAAGTCGCATCAACAGTTTGGTTATTGGCGATTACCGTAGGTCATGAAACAGTGGGTTGAAATTAGTTATAATTAATGAAATGAAATTATGTTACTTAAAGAAGTGGTTTTTTTCGCAGAGAGTTAGGGGACGTGATTTCTTCTGTTTTCCGAAAGCGAAAAACCTGTAAGTATTAACATGATAAGTAAATACGTGTAGGCCAAAATAAATCTTGTATGTGTTTAGGTTAACCGTTAACAGATTGAGTAAACATTAAATGTATAAATTGCCTTCTTCTTTTAAATTATTTAATTTAAATTATTATTTATTACATAAATGCGGTGCTTAAGTTTGCCTGATGTAATAATAGTTATAGTAGTTTCACATCACATCAATTAAAAAGAAAGCTAACCAGTAAAATGGCACATGACCTAACCTATATCTCTAACCTAATTATTAATAACCTAATACTAATTAAGTATTAGTTATTAATAATTTAATTAATAACCTAATTATTATACCAGGCAAACTTAATCACTAGATAATGTGTACAATAATTAAAATAGGCAATTCATATATTTCATTATTTACTTAATTCGCTAGTAGTAAATGTGCTTAACCTATAAACAAACAAGATGTATTTTGGCCTACACGTATTTACTTATCATATTAATACTTACAGGTTTTCTATGCTTTATTACTCTATGATCTGAACGTAGATCTACTTGACAGACACTGTTACCTTCAAGAGAACGCTTGTTGCCATTGTTGCCAATTGTTAAATTTACAGCGTAAAATATACCTGGGAGTAAAATAATAAAATCTGCACTTATAAACGGAAAGGTTAGAAAAATGTATTGCTTTAATTATGTTATTGGCTTACCAGCAAGATTGTAAAGCAAGCACCCTTATACTACCGGTATCAGTCACCGCCGCCACCCCGTCGCGCCGCCCATCCGTCGACAGATCGGACCATCCGGTGCGGCTTAGCGGCACCTGTCAGGTCGTGCCGCCCCTGAGGCGTGCCGCCCCTAGGCACTGGCCTAGTGTGCCTAGTGGGAAATCCGTCACTGCACAGACACAAATCTTGTCCCTTTTGATGCAGATTTCACCTTAGGGAACAGGTAGAAGATAATAACATGTGTTGAACGTGGTTTTTTACTTATGATCTGGAAACGAAGTGCCAATCCATGCACTGGAAGAGCCAAACTTCACCGAGAGCCAAAAAAGCTCGAATGAGCAAGTAAAAATTTAAAGCAATGATGATTGTTTTTTTTTTATATCTATGGGATTGTGTACCTTCACTGGGTTCCTGAAGGTCAAACAATTAATTAATATTACTATCTTGAGGTACTTTCTAAACTATGTCAAAGAGTAAGGAAAAAATTCCCCGAAATGTGGAAGGACAAATCATGGGTTCTCCGCTAAGTACAGCATCTGTGTTAGAACATCTACTACCTTATTTACCAGATCTTGCACTGTGTGACTTCTACCTGTTACTTAAGGTGAAATCTGCATTAAAAGGGACAAGATTTGAGTCTGTGGAAGCTGTAAAAAATGAAGCGGCACGTATCCTGAAGGAGCTGACAGAAGATGACTCCCAGCACTGTTTCCATCAATGGAAAATTCGCATGGAGCGTTGTAGGGATAGAGAAGGAGTGTATATTGAAGGGGACAATGAGTGATTATGTATAAAATTAAATTAAATTTTTTACGTCAGTCTCATTATTTAATAGCCACACCTCGTAGGTAAACAACAGAAAATAGTAAAATCCTATACAACCAAGTGAATGTCTAAATCTTGTAAATATGTAAAACAAAATACCCTTTTAATAAATTTAAATGTTTCACAATCAGAACAAAAGAAACAGAATGTTGCTAATCACAACATTTAATTGTTGAAACAAAATCCTACTTATGCAGGTAAAAAATGCAACAAATTATTATAGCTTCAAAAAGTTGTAATCTAAATTTGTTAAAACAAAACACTTGATTGATGAAACATTTAGAGTGTACAAGAATTCTTTTCTAAATAGTTTTTCTGGTAAAAAAATAAATAAATTGCTAAGTAAACACTGAGGTAAGTTGTGTATCATTTGTTAAAAATTATCAGATGACATGCTTATCGAAGTAAGCAAGTAAATAATGGTGATAAAAAGTTAAAATAAATGAATGTAACATAAGTGTTAATATATTTAGACTTATCAGTTTATCTTGACGTATCCTATACTCCCTTTTCCGGATTAAATAAATTTTATTATCTAGTAAAATTTTATTATAATAATAATGACACTGGCTATAATAGGCATAATTTAAAAGGCATTGTTGCATGAAATATAAAAGCCTGGTGTGAAACACTCACACGACTTTATCTTACAATATCCTATAAATAATGAAAACTATGACCTACATTTACTCTTGAGTAAACCATGTAAAATGAAAATACATAACCTAATTTTTAAGGGTTACAAGAAAATAGTTCTGTTTCTTATCATATGACAGAATCATTTAAGAATAGAAGAGGTAGAGGTGTAAAAGACACTAGGTACTGGGTACAAATAATATTCAATTCTTGCCTATAATGAGCAGGTGGAGTGTTAAATTATTTGCACTCAATCTGCTAGTTTGAGAGCTACAAAAAAATAGTTCTGTTTCTTATTATATGACTGAACCATTTAATAACAGAAGAGGTAAAGGTGTAAAAGACACTCGGTACTGGGGACAAATAATGTTCAATTCTTGCCCCTAACCGGCAGGTAGTGTTAAATTATTTGCACTAGATCTGCTGGTGCCAGGGCTACAAAAAATAGTTGTGTTTCTTATCACATGATCAACCATTTATATGATTGAAACATTTAACAACAGAAGAGGTAAAGGTGTAAAATACACTAGTCAGGGTTATCTTCCCTCAGAGTAATGGATTTCATTATACAGCCAGACCCTGTGGTGAATGAAGTGAAGGAAGGTGTCATTTGTAGGGTGAAAAGTAGATGCTTTTTAGAGAGGTATGTTGATAAGCATACTTTTCCACTCAGTGGGGAAGGCAAAGGTAAACTACTTCACTCCTCGTTTTACTTAGTAAAGCCTCTAGAGCAGTGATTCCCAAATTTTTTTTCAACCCCTCTTACTCAATTTTATTTTGCAATGAAAAAACGTATTACATTGAATAACCATACATTAATTTTTAATTTTTATATCATTACAAGTTGTAATTTAAATTAAACAAGTTACAAAATTAATCAGTGAGATGAATGACCTTGCATTTTTTTACAAGATTCCCTATTCTTGTTTGATTATTAGGAAGTGCATAACGTAAATCATAGCAGCATTAAGTTTGCCCTGATACTTTGTCTTTATTGCAACAAATGCTGAAAACGCTTTTTCGCACAAATAGGTGCTTGAAAAGAGTAAATACTACCTACAATCACAACGCTTGCTGTGATATACTGGGGTACACTTGGTAATCTCAAAACAATAATTTGTCAATTTTATCAAAATCGTATCCTACTTGGCAGCAGAATCATTTTTTATTTCTAAAGCTTGTTCTTGAAGTCCTTCAGGCAGGGAGTCTATGTTGACTTGGAAAGGATCCGTTTTGGACTCTCAAAATCCTGCGTTCCTCTTGACTTGTATTCATGCCTCCTTTGGGGCGCGCGCGCCCCCCACTTTGGGAAACATTGCTCTAGAGCAGTGATTGTTAACTTTTTTTGCTCCACGACCCCCAGATAGTAAAAATAAATAAAATTTATATTTTTCCTCCCCCTCGATAATAATAGTAAGCCTTACTATTAATATAGCCGGCCGCATTGGTGTAGTTGGTAACATGTTCGCCTCTCATCATGCGGTCTTGGGTTCGAATCCCATTCAGGCACGGAATATTTTCATACGTTACAAAAAATAATTTCATCCTTTACCGTCTGCAGTAGCAGTAATTGCAGAACAGTCGGACGTTAAACCAAAAAAAATCTTACTGTTAATATTTGAATTTTGACTGTAATTATAAAATGTAAAATGTTTTTTTAATATTATATAATCAGAATGCACTAATTTTATGCTTTAAAGAAAATACAGAGTAAAAAAAAAATTGAATTTAACTATTGGAATTGATAGTATTTTATATTGCTGCATTTATACTTTTATAGTAACAACGTGTATGAACATGCATGTATGACATGCACATACATGAGCAGTTTACAATTTCCAACTTGATGTGCACGTGCTCTTTGTAATTTTATTTCCTTCTATAATGCTCACTATGAGAGAATGTTTGAACATGTATATCCCTGGATTACCACCCCCTCAATCCCATTGCTTATTACCACCCATACGTCAAATCGACGTATACTCTTTGGCAGCAGTTATTTCTGCCGAAGTGTCATAGGGAGTTAGGAGAAAGATTGAACATTATTATCTAAAATGTTAAAAATTTTATTAATTGACTTTTTGCTTAATATTAAATAAATAAAGAAAATAAAAAATAAAAAAAATTATTGCTTTTTCAGTCTTTCCATATATATCTTTATGACTTGTATAAAATCACATTAAACAAGGTAAGGCACTTCTTTATGCTAATTCCCTTACTTATTAGTAACAACAGGAACTTTAAAATATCAAAGATCAATATAAAAGTTAGAAATAAAAACAATATTTACAAAAAGTGGAATGAATTATAGCTAATTATTGTCAGTAAAAAATCACAGATAGATAAAAGTACGAAAAATTCTCGTTGGAGTCCCGCAGAGCCTACTTTCTTTCTGCACATTCAGGACATGATTTATGCAAATGTTCACCGCAAATGTACTTGAAGCAAGTGGAACAATACGATTTAGTCATCCTCTTTATTTTGTATGAACAGAACGAGGAATAATGCCTTTTACCATCTTCAGCTTGAACTTGTCGCCGCCTGCCTTCAATATTTTGCTCAAGGTCTTGAAGTCTCAAAAACGAAGAAATTGTTGTCCTGAGCGTCTTGGGAATGTTTAGCGTGAGTCGTGTGTGCATCCAAAAAGAAGTCATGTCTTCCGCTAAGGACATCACGTAGTCAAATCTGTTGAGTGGTTTCTTGTCGTGATTTCTTTTATAAAAATTGTCCAAGTACAAAACGTACGAATTATGAACAGCAATATTTATCATATTGTAAAATATGCACATAGGCCATCGTTGGGTTTTTCTATTGGCGTTCATATTTTGGCAAATTTGGTCATACGTGTCAACTCCTCCTTTTGTTGTATTGTAGTTTAGGACAATTTCTGGTTTTCGTAAAACAGGATCAATTGAATCTGAGTTGTGAGCAGTTGAGACCAAGACGACTATTTTGTTTTGTTTTTTCTCTGGTTTGTAGGAGACCAAAGCCATATTTTTGCTAAACAAAACAAACTAGTCCCTTCGCCCCGTGAAGAAAATTTTGGGTTGGTAAACTCTGTCGGAAGTTCTCTTTTATTTTTTCGTAACGTCCCAATCAGTGTCAAACCGTATTCAGCTAAGAGTTTTTCGGCTAGATTTATACTTGAAAACCAATTGTCACAAGTAATATTCCTGTGGGTACCTTTTATGGAATCTATCAATTGTAGCACAATATATTCGGCCTGAGGAACACCGACTGGAGTTGAGCCTTTTCCCTGATAAATTATTGCATTTACTATATATTTCATTTCATTACATTCATCCGAATGACATGTATGGGTTGAGTACTTATTACCACCTACACGTCAGAACGACGTGTATGGGATGAGCACAAATTACCACCTATACGTCAGAACGACGTGTATGGGTTGAGCACAAATTACCACCTATACGTCAGAACGACGTGTATGGGATGAGCACAAATTACTACCTACACGTCAGAACGACGTGTATGAGATGAGTACTAATTACCACCTACACGTCAGGACGACGTGCTTGAGATGAGCACCTATTACCACCTACACGTTGTTTCGACGCCTTGAGTTTTGAAAAACTAAAAATAACTTACCATGGATTTGATAAAGCGCCTTGTCCCATCAGTGGTACAATCACAACTAACAAGACAGAGCATATCTAGCCGGCCAGGCCGCAGTGGCACCCCGGGAGGAAGATATTGCAAACTTAAAAAAACACACGTCGAATCGACATAGGGATGGTAATCCAGGGATATGGACGTGTTTGAAAAAGTCTTATGAAGAAAATTTAAAATGAAAAACAAATGCAACCATCACATTAATAATTAATTTCTTTTCTTTGCAAGTAAGTTTACTTATTGCATGTAAAATGTTTAAAAGTAAGTTTATAATTTGTTTTTTTTTATTCATAATTTATGTACGTTGCAATCTGTTCAATTTAGAAAAATAAGCAACCCCATGACCCAATGAGATGAAGATGATATGTATGATGTGTTAATGAGATGTAGTCTTGTACAGACCCAGGCCGACCATTCCTGAGAGAGTATGGTTAATTGTACCCCAACCATCAAAGTACATCGGTAACCACTGTCTAGTATTCAAATCCGTATAAAAATAACTACCTTTACTAGGATTTGAACCAGAAACCTTCATCTCCGAAAATCAGCTGTTAAACAGCTGACTTGCGGCAAAGACTTTACCTGTTTGCAGATGATACTTCAGTAATCAGTAACAGTTTACTGGTAGATGCTCTTGAAGTAAATACACATGTTAACATAGAGTCGGTAGTACAGTACTTGAATCAAATGTTATTAACAGTTAATGGGAAAAAGTGTCAGTGCTTGCAGTTTAAAAATAAACATAACGTTAAAGAAAGTAGAGAAGTGGATGTATTTATTCATAATAATAATTTAGAGCATGTAGAAACAGTGAAGTTCCTGGGTGTATCTCGAGATAGATCTTTGTCTTGGGATTTATATACCAATCAAGTTTCTAGTAAAATATCATCTGGGGTATTTGCACTAAAACAAATTGCCAGATTAAATGATAAAAAAATTACTAATGGCAGCTTATCATGCCCTCATCTGTCTCGAATCCGTTATGGTATCTTAGTATGAGGTAATTCTAGCATGGGTAATATGAATAGGGTTTTTAAAAATCAAAAGAAAGCTATTAGGTGTATGGTGGGAGCTAACCAGCTAACCTCATCCACACCACTATTTAAGGAGTTTAAATTGCTTACAGCTCCCTCTCTCTACATTTTTGAGGTGATTATGTATGTTAGGCAAAATAATTTCATGCAGAATTTCAATGTTCACAATCATAATACGAGAAACAGAAATGATTGGGTATTATGTGGCTAATCACTCCACAAAATTGTTTGAACAAAAACCTACTTATGCAGAGAGAAAATTCATGAATAAATTACCCCAACTTTTAAAATGTTGTGAGGATTTTAAATTCCTTTAAAAGGAATCTGAAAAATTTCTTGATCGGTGAAACTTTTTATAGCGTACAAAATTTTCTTTCTTGATAGTAGTGATACATTGTTTGATATATTTCAGGTGTTATAGCTGACATGTCCTATACTCCTCCTGGAGTCTCCAGGGCGCAAAAAAAAAACAAACCCCTAGACCAACCCGGTGGGTTAGTTTATAATAAATGATTTTTTCTCATAAAATGATTAAATAATTTTATTATTGTTTTGCGACCCCCCCCTATAATAGTCTTATCATCACGACCCCCCCCATGGGGGTCGTGACCCTCAGGTTGAGAATCACTGCTCTAGAGGTTCAAACCAGCTTTTTGGCTGGTTTGAACGAGGAGTGAGGTGGTTTACCATTGCCACAACTCACCGAGTGGAAAAGTATGTTTATCAGCATGCCGAGCCCTCTGAAAAGCACTTATTTTCCACTCTACAAATGGCACCTTCACTTCATTCACCACAGGGTCTGGCTGTATAATGAAATTCATTACTTTCCGATAAGATAACTCTGATTAGTTTCTTTCACACCTCTACCTCTTCTGTTCTTAAATGATTCAGTCATTTAATTGGCTGACCATGTGATAAGAAACAGAACTATTTATTTTAGCCCTGAAATTAACAGATCGAGTGTAAATAATTTGACACTCCACCTGTCTGTTTTGGGCAGAACACAACAGTAAGAATAGTAAAGTTGTTGTTGTTGTTTAGGTCAACAGCCGAAAGGCTGGTTTGAACCTCTAGAGGTTTTACTAGGTAAAACAAGGAGTGAGGTGGTTTACCATTGCCTTCCTTACTGAGAGGAAAAAGTACGCTTATCAGCATGCCGGGCCCTTTGAAAAGCACTTATTTTCCACTCTGTAAATGACACCTTCACTTCATTCACCACAGGGTCTGGCTGTACAATGAAATTCATTACTTTCAGAGAAGATAACTCTGATTAGTGTCACAGTACACCTCTATCTTTTCTGTTCTTAAATGATTCAGTCATTTAATTGGCTGACCATGTGATAAGAAACAGAACTATTTATTTTAGCCCTGAAATTAACAGATCGAGTGTAAATAATTTGACACTCCACCTGTCTGTTATGGGCAGAACACAACAGTAAGAATAGTAAAGTTGTTGTTGTTGTTTAGGTCATCAACCGAAAGGCTGGTTTAAACCTCTAGAGGTTTTACTAAGTAAAACAAAGAGTGAGGTGGTTTACCATTGCCTTCCTTACTGAGAGGACAAAGTACGCTTATCAGCATGCCGGGCCCTTTGAAAAGCACATATTTTCCACTCTGTAAATGACACCTTCACTTCATTCACCACAGGGTCTGGCTGTACAATGAAATTCATTATTTTCAGAGAAGATAACTCTGATTAGTGTCTCAGTACACCTCTATCTTTTCTGTTCTTAAATGATTCAGTCATTTAATTGGCTGACCATGTGATAAGAAATAGAACTATTTATTTTAGCCCTGCAACGAACAGATTGAGTGTAAATAATTTGACACTCCACCTGTCTGTTATGGGCAGGGTAAAGTTATAATAGTTATTTAATCTACAGACTTATTATTTTAAATACCAAAATTTTTATAGAAAAACATAAATTTAATCCTTTACTACTCTGACCTTCTTTTGAAATTTGTTTGCTAATAATATTTTACCTAATTTCTTAAAGAAAAGTAGAACAGGAATCTGTTTTTAATAAACTAAAGAGGATATTTATTTTACGAACAGTATGTAAACAAAACCATTTACCATTAAGGTAAATGTAAACAAATAGATTAAGTAAATTTATGTTTAAATTTGTTTCTATATGATTCCCTTGGAATAAACCATGTTTCTTTTAATCAGTTCAAAATTTATTATGTGTTAAGACATTTAATAGATAAACAATCAATTTAAATGTTTTAACAAAAAGAAACAATAATTTTACTTTTCTTCTTGTATTCTGTTAGTTTGTTGTATTTTAACTTATAAATTAAGCTTGTGTTAATTGCTACATAATAATTAGGGTTTCCCGGAAATAAAATTTGTTGTAAAAGGTCTTTATGCTCGTATCAGACTTGTGGAGGATTAAATTATTTGCACTCAATCTGTTAGTTCTCCACGTCTATAAAAAATAGTTGTATTTCTTATCAGCCCAATCAGTAAGCTGGTAGAAACGTTTTTACTTTCTCTTGCCTGTATGAATATATAGGAAGGAAAGTATTGTTTTCATGTCGATTTTTTGAAATCGAGTTTTCACCGGATCTATACGTTTTCAGACCCCCTGAACCCAAAAAACATGTTTTTAGCGATTGGTCTGTGTGTGTGTGGTGTGTGTGTGTGTGTGTGTGAACAGAATATCTCGAGAACGGAACATCGTACGAACTTGAAACTTGAAACCTAAGTTACATACCACTACCAGACCCGACACGAACATTTTCATCAAAATCGGTCAACCGGAAGTAGTAGTTTATTCGTGTAATTTTTCACTTTTTTGTGATTTTCTCAAAAACTTGTCCTACGATTTTTTTTAAAATCGCCTGGTTTACTAAATTTTTTATACTCTACAAGATAAGGTAGGCGCCATGTTTGCTGAAATTCTTGGTGAAGGTGTTTTCATGTTTAAAAATTGTTTTTTAAAGATTACGGCTTTAATATGCATTTTAGTGCAAAAATTTATGTAATTAAAGTTGTCGAGAATTTAAAATCCTACAACTTTTATTTTAAAATTTTTTTTATAACGCCTAGTTTAGCAGTAATTAGCGATTTTCTGTTTTTTTCTCACGAAAATGTGTGAAAATTGATTTTTTTAAAGATTTCGGCCTTAGTATGCATTTTACGACAAAGGTGTATATAATTAAATTTATAGAAAATTAAAAGATCTACAACTTTTATTGAAAGCATTTTTCTCCACGGAGCCTAGTTTAGTGAGAAAGAGTGATTTTCCGTATTTTTAAACCAAACTGAGGTCGATTTTCATTTTGGGTCTTTCACTCATGATTAAAATTAGGTTATGTTTATTAACGTTAGTTTTATTACTAATGTTAGGATTATTGTTTGTTATTTGCATAGGCAAGAGAAAGTTGTGTGAGTGTTTCACACCAGATTGTTTTTTTTTTTGGTTAACGTCCGACTGTTTTGCAATTACTGCTAATGCAGACGGTGAAGGATGAAATGATTTTTTTGTAACGTATGAAAATATGCCGTGCCTGAATGGGATTTGAACCCAAGACCGCATGATGAGAGGCGAGCACGTTACGAACAACGCCAATTCGGCCGGCAATTCTGTTTGTGGTAATTTTATATACATGTAGACTACTACATACCACAAACTTATGTATTAAATAATTTTATTTTTTCATTGCATTAACGAACTAGTGTGTAGGCTATTTTATATATTCTTGTTAAATATGTTACATTACGCAATACATAATGTAAATACAGAAAATTGTGTACCGTAGTACACATATTTCTCGTTAGCGGACACTTCTTAATAGCGGACACATTTTTTGTTCCGCGAGTGTCCGTTTTTCAGAAGTTTGACTGTATATGGAAGCATCTTACCGGAACAAGGGATGGCAAGTGGGGCGTATCTTAAGATATCCAGGTATTGATCTATCAATAATGGAGGTTAATATTGAGGGAGTGAATTGTAGGGGGAGGCAAAGATTAGAATATATAAAGCAAATTACAAAAGATGTAGGGTGTTACAGGTATGTAGATATGAAACGACTTGCGCAAGATAGAACAGCTTGGAGAACTGCATTAAACCAGTCGAGAGACTGATGACAAAAAATGTGGTGTGAAACACTCACACACTTTCTCTTGCCAACGCAAATAATTAACAATATAACCTAACATTAGTAATAAAACATTAGAAATAAACAAAAAACTAACCTCAAAAAACGTAACCTTATTTTAATCATGAGGGAAAGACGCAAAATGAAAATCGACCTGTTTGGCTTAAAAATACGGAAAATCACTCTTTCACGCTAAACTAGGCCCTGTAGAGAAAAATGCTCTGGCTAAAAGTTGTAGATCTTTTAATTTCCTATATAGTATTTAACTACATACACTTTTGTCGTAAAATGTTCTAAGGCCGAAATCTTAAAAAAATCGATTTTTCACACGTTTTCGTGAGAAAAAAAAACAGAAAATCGCTAATTACCGCTAAACTAAGCGTTATAAAAAAAATTTTAAAATAAAAGTTGTAGGATTTTAAATTCTCGGCAACTTTAATTACATAAATTTTTGCGCTAAAATGCATATTAAAGCCGTAATCTTTAAAAAACAATTTTTAAACATTGAAACACCTTCACCAAGAATTTCAGCAAACATGGCGCCTACCTTATCTTGTAGAGTATAAAAAATTTAGTAAACCAGGCGATTTAAAAAAAAGTCGTAGGACCAATTTTTGAGAAAATTACAAAAAGTGAAAAATTACACGATTAAACTACTACTTCCGGTTGACCGATTTTGATGAAATGTTCGTGTCGGGTTAACTTAAATTTCAAGTTTCAAGTTCGTACAATGTTCCGTTCTTGAGATATTCTGTTTACACACAGACACACACACACACAGACCAATCGCTAAAAACATGTTTTTTGGTTCAGGGGGTATAAAAACTAGATACTAAAAACTAAAGATCCAACCAAACTAAAACTCAAACTAAAGATCTGAAACTAAAGATCCGGTGAAAACTCGATTTCTAAAAATCGACATGAAAACAATACTTTCGTTCTTATATATTCATATAGGTAAGAGAAAGTAAAACAAAGCAACCCTATGACCCAATGAGATGAGGATGATGTGTATGACATGTTAATCAGATATATTCTTGCACAAACTCAGGCCGATCATTCCTGAGAATGTATGATTAATTGAACCGCAACTATCAAAGTTCACCGGTAACCACTGTCTGGTATTCGAATCCGTATAAAAGTAACTATCTTTTTACTACAAACTATTTCAACCGTGGGATCTTCGTCTCTGATATACTGAGTTATTCATAAACCCAGTTTCGTGGAAGAATTTTACGGCGGTATATAAATAAAAGATAATGGAGGTGTTTATTTTACAATATTTATATGTAGAAGAATATAAATATAAATGAAACCATAAATAAAATAGCAATTTGAATATCGTACCATATTTTAAATTTATAACTTGTATACAAAATATTGAACAACGTAATCCTTGTTAAATTTATGACCATAAAACATTAAGTTATTAGCAATAATATTTTATGAAAACAATAAACTAGTATATACTATCTGAAAAGTTTATACAAGCGTTAAAATATATGAGCCAATTTTTAGAGTAGCGTAAATGGTAAAGACCACTCGACTAAGTAACTGCAACAGCCTTTTAAATGTGTTCGTTCTGTAAACAGTGGTGGACTACAGTCTCAATTCCCTAGAGCTATTTTGCATTCCGACCAGTTTATGTCTTATTATTTTTATTATTACCCATAAGTAAAAAGAAATAAGTTAACAAAATAGAAACAAGGTGGGCTTACATGTAACCCGTTCAGTACCAGCGTCCGGAAAACAGGTCGTCGATATATTTACTTTCTCTTGCCTATATGGATATATAGGAAGGAAAGTATTGTTTTCATGTCGATTTTTCGAAATCGAGTTTTCACCGGATCTACACGTTTTCAGACCCCCTGAACCCAAAAAACATGTTTTTAGCGATTGGTCTGTGTGTGTGTGTGTGTGTGTGTGTGTGTATACAAAATATCTCAAGAACGGAACATCGTACGAACTTGAAACTTGAAACTTAAGTTACATACCACTACCGGACCCGACACGAACATTTTCATCAAAATCGGTCAACCGGAAGTAGTAGTTTATTCGTATAATTTTTCACTTTTTTGCGATTTTCTCAAAAACTGGTCCTACGATTTTTTTTAAATCGCCTCATTTCCTCAATTTTTTATTCTCTAAAAGATAGGGTAGGCGCCATGTTTGCTGAAATTCTTGGTGAGGGTGTTTTTACGTAAAAAAAGTGTTTTTTTAAGATTACGGCTTTAATATTAATTTTAGAGAAAAAATTTAAATAATAAAAGTTGTAGAAAATTTGAAAACCTACAACTTTTATTTCAAGCATTTTTTTGTGTAACGCTTAGTTTAGCGGTAATTAGCGATTTTCTATTTTTTCTCACGAAAACGTGTGAAAAATCGATTTTTTTAAGATTTCGGCCTTAGTATGCACTTTATGACAAAAGTGTATATAATAAAATTTATAGAAAATTAAGAGATCTACAACTTTTATTTAGAGAATTTTTCTCTACAGAGCCTAGTTTAGCGTGAAAGTGTGATTATCCGTTTTTTTAAGACAAATTGAGTTCGATTTTCATTTTGCGTCATTCACTCATGATTAAAATAAGGTTATGTTTTTGAGGTTAGTTTTTGTTTATTTCTAATATTTTATTAATAATATTAGGTTTATTGTTAATTATTTATATTGGCAAGAGAAAGTTATGTGAGTGTTTCACACCAGATTTTTATTATTATTATTATTATTACCATAAGTAAAAAGAAGTAAGTTAACAAAATAAAAACAAGGTGGGCTTACATGTAACCCTTTCAGTACTAACGTCCGAAAAACAGGTCGTCGATATATTTTACGTAATGATAACATCCGTTTTACCGGACGTCCGTAAATTAAGCATGAAGTGCTTAAATTTTGTAAATCGCCTGGTTTACTTAACTGAAATCTTTAAAAAATCGATTTTTCACACGTTTTCGTTAGAAAAAATAACAGAAAATTGCTAATTACTGCTAAACTAAGAATTATACAAAAAAATATTTGAATTAAAGTAGTAGGATTTTAAATTCTCTACAACTTTTATTATATAAAGTTTTGCGCTAAAATGCATAATAAAGCCGTAGTCTTAAAAAAACAATTTTTTTACATGTAAACAGCCTCACCAAGAATTTCAGCAAACATGGCTCCTACCCTATCTTGTAGAGCATAACAAATTTAGTAAACCAGGCGATTTTAAACAAAAAGTCGTAGGACCGGTTTTTGAGAAAATTGAAAAATGACAGGAATAACAAACCCAGTAAACAAAAATAATTACTTCCGGTTGACCGATTTTGATGAAAGTGTTCGTGTCGGGTCCGGTAGTGGTATGTAACTTAAGTTTCAAGTTTCAAGTTCGTACGATGTTCCGTTCTTGAGATATTCTGTTCACACACACACACACACACACACACACACACACACACACACACACACACACACACACACACACACACACAGACCAATTGCTGAAAACATGTTTTTTGGGTTCAGGGGGTCTGAAAACGTGTAGATCCGGTGAAAACTCGATTTCTTTAAAATCGACATGAAAACAATACTTTCCTTCTTATATATTCATATCGGCAAGAGAAAGTAAAATGAAATAAGTTAACGAAAGAAAAACAAGTTGGGCTTACATGTAACCCTTTCAGTACCGACGTCCGGAAAACAGGTCGTCGATATATTTTACGTTATAATAACATCCGTTTTACCGGACGTACGTAAATTAAGCATTAAGTGCCAACGTCCGGATAACCGAACATTTCCAAAAAAAATACTTCTTACTATCAAGGATTAGGCATAAGCCTGTTCCGAACTCACAAACTATCCTGTACGTCCACACTAACACCGTACATCTCGACTACTGTCATCTTATTCGAGGTCTTCCCACCTCCCTTCTTCCAACTGGAACATATTTGATCACTTTTAGAGGTATTCTCTCCTCTGGCATCCGTTCCAAATGTTGCCTCCATTAATTCCGGTACTCCTCCACTTTTTCATTCATGCTAAATACACCCAACTCGGATCTAATTTCCTCGTTATGTATTAGATCCAGCCTCGAGCAGCCCTTCACCCTTCTTAAAAATCTCATTTCAGCTGCTTGGATCCTACTTTCTTGGCGTTTTGTGGTAGCCCATGACTCACTTCCATAAAGAAGGACTGGGGCTGCCATTACCTTGTAGAACTTCACTAGTGTTTCTGTTCTAGCTCTGTTACCCAGTGTCCTGTTTATGGTACCACAAATAAAAAAAAAAACTTTTAAACAGAAATTAATGGAATAATGTATTTTGAAACCGCCTCCTTGGCGTAGTGACTAGTGCGCTAACCTACAAAGCGAAAGGTCCCGGATTCGATTCCCGTTTAGGGTCTGGAAATTTTAACACGTTAAACCCACACTTAAGGTACCAAAATCCACGGTAGTTGCTAATGACCAAGATATCGATACGACTTTAAATAAACTAAAAAAAAACTATTTTGAATATTTTTAGTGTTGGAACGATTTCCTTTTTTACTTTCTCTTGCCTATATGAATATATAGGAAGGAAGGTATTGTTTTTATGTAGATTTTCGAAATCGAGTTTTCACCGGATCTACACGTTTTCAGACCCCCTCAACCCAAAAAAACATGTTCTTAGCGATTGGTCTGTGTGTGTGTGTGTGTGTGTGTGTGTCTGTGTGTGTGTGTGTGTATACACAATATCTCAAGAACGGAACATTGTACAAACTTAAAACTTGAAACTTAAGTGCATACCACTACTGGACCTGACACGAAAATTTTCATCAAAATCGGTCCACCAGAAGTAGTAGTTTATTCGTGTAATTTTTCACTTTTTTGCGATTTTCTCAAAAACTGGTCCTACGATTTTTTAAAAAATCGCCTGGTTTACTCAATTTTTTGGTGAAGCTGTTTTTACGTAAAAAAGTGTTTTTTAAGATTACGGCTTTAATATGTTGTATAGCGCAACAATTTATATAATAAAAAATGTAGAAAATTTAAAATCCTACAACTTTTATTTCAAACATTTTTTTGTATGACGCTTAGTTTAGCGGTAATTAGCGATTTTCTTTATTTTTCTCACGAAAACGTGTGAAAAATCAATTTTTTTTAAAATTTCTGTCTTAGTATGCATTTTACGACAAAAGTGTATTTAATAAAATTTATAGAAAATTAAAAGGTCTACAACTTTTATTTAGAGTATTTTTCTCTACAGAGCCTAGTTTATCGTGAAAGCCTGATTTTCCGTATTTTTAAGCCAAACAGAGGTTGATTTTCGTTTTGCGTCTTTCACTCATGATTAAAATTAGGTTATGTTTATTGAGGTTAGTTTATTGTTTATTTCTAATGTTTTATTACTAATGTTAGGTTTATTGTTAATTATTTGCATTGGCAAGAGAAAGTCGTTTGAGTGTTTCACACCAGATTTTTAACCATCAGGGAACGAATTTATCGTTTTGTTCTCTAAATTATTAAAAATTAAAGAAATTATTGAAGACTGAATCAATCAGTCAGTCAATGGAGAATTTTTCTTTATTCAAATACACATAACGAGTGATTCAAAAAGAGCGCCGGTTTTGATATATCAAATTAAGAGATTTATTTTATTGAAAAACTGAAAATAAATACATCAAGTTCATCTTTCCTTCCGATTTTATGTATGAAAAATGATGTCATGCATGTGTCCTCCTCTACTGCGCTGACACGCATCAACTCTGTCCATGAAATTGGATATTACTGCACGACAAGTTTCGACTTCCATTTGCCCGATAACCCGTCGAATTTCCTCCTTCAAGTCATTGATGTTTCGGGGTTCATTGGCATATACCAATGACTTCAGATGACCCCAAAGAGGAAAGTCACAAGGCGTCAAGTCACACGACCTTGGTAGCCATTGATGGTCGGAATTACGAGAAATGATGCGATCCTGGAACCGTTCACGGAGCAACAACATTGTTTCTCGTGCAGCATGACAGGTGGCACCATCCTGCTGAAACCACAACTCGTCAATGTCCATTCCATCCAAATGACGCCACAAAAACTCCCTAATCATCGTACGGTATCGGTCTCCATTTACTGTCACGGCTTGTCCTTCTTGATTTTCAAAAAAGTAAGGGCCGATGACACCGCCCGACCAAAAGCCGCACCAAACTGTCACTCGCTGTGCATACATTTCCCTTTCATTAACCACGCGAGGGTTTTCTAAACCCCACATACGGCAGTTCTGTTTATTAACAAAATCGTTTAAGTGGAAGTGCGCCTCATCACTGAAAATGATTTTGTTTGCGAAGGTATCATCATCCTGCCGTTTTCTCAATACCCAGTCAACAAACTGTCGTCTCTTCTGGTGGTCTGCCACTTTCAAATGTTGCGTCAACTGGATTTTATACAGGTGATATTGGAGATCGTACCGAAGAATTCTCCGTACAGAAGAACATCGTAAACCCAATTGTTGAGAACGGCGACGTATTGATTTTGCTGGGCTAACAGCCACACTGTCACGAACCAACGCAACGTTCTGCTCAGTTCGGCCAGAACGACGACGTCCAGAAATTTTAAGGTCGACTGTTGAACCCGTCTCAAAAAACTTTTTCATGAGCCTGCGAACTGTTGATTCATTCGGTGCTTCATTACGTCCTAGAGTACCGCGAAGTCGCCTGACAGTAGCCGCATAACTCTCTCCACTCTGGTAAAATGTTTTGACGATTAACACTCGTTGTGCAATAGTAAACTTCTCCATGGTTAGACACAGACTGCGAGAGTACTACACTGCGAACAAGAGAAACTACAACTGAATCGTCAATCGGAATGTTCTCCGAAATAGAAATGCGGTCAAATAATGTTGCCAACCGATAAACAAAAATTCACCAGCCGTTTAAAAACCGGCGCTCTTTTTGAATCACCCTTTACAATATGAGTAAAAATAAAACTTATGAATCGCAAAAGGAAATCATTGACCTATCACAAATACATGAAAAGCACAAGCGTAAAGAAAATTGTAGGAAATGAAATATTGAATAAAAGAGAAGAAAATCAGAAAGGAAAACTTTTAAAGAATGGAATGATTCAGTGGAAAGCATTTCTATGCATCTTATCCTTTACTACATCACGTACGGTTCACTTGACAACTCCAAATATCTTCTCGTCTCCTCTGTCAAATATCATCATGCACAATTTTATTTTTCACCTTTTTTTGTTTTACTATTTACCCGGGATTGGTGGCACTACTTTTTTATCGGTAGGTTAATTTGTGATTTTGTTTATCAAAGCCGCATCAAAATCGGTTATTATCAGGCCTTAGGTATTACAGCCTTAAGGGGAGGGGGCTGAGGTGAAAATATCACCCTGCATAATTTTATTTTTCACATTTTTTGCTTACTATTTACCCGGGATGGTGGCACAATTTTCTTATAGGTAGGTTAATTTGTGATTTTATTTATGAAAGCCGCATCAAAATCGGTTATTAGGTATTACAACCTTAAGGGGAGGGGGATGAGGTGAAAATATCACCGTTCATAATTTTATTTTTCACATTTTTTTGTTTACTATTTACCCGGGATTGATGGCATTATTTTTTTATCGGTAGGTTAACAGGTTGACTCCCATGAGACACTTATGCGTCTCTGCCCCGATCTGTAAAATTTACTTTTGAGAGACTGATTCGTTTCTCATGTAATAGTGTTTTTAATGGAATCGTGATACGGATTAGATGGTAGTTTGCATTGAATCATATAGCCAACTGAGCTGTTAAGAAACGAGTTCAAAAAACATTTCCTCAGTCATGGTTCGTGATTTAATTGACAGATTTTGATGAAAATTTTCATGTTGGGTCTGGTAGTAGTATCACACTTAAGTTCCAAGTTCCTACGATATTCCGTTCTTGAGATATTCTGTTCACACACACACACAGACCAACGACTAAAAACATGTATTTTGAGTTCAGGGGGTCTGAAAACGTGTAAATCTGGTGAAAAATCAACATGAAAACAATACTTTCCTTCCTTTATATTCAAATAGGCAAGAGAAAGTAAAAAAGCCAAGGAACCATAAAATAGGTATCGAGTTTTTTTAACAAAATTGCAAAAATTGGCTTGGGAGTCAACCTGTTAATATGTGATTTTATTTATGAAAGCCGCATCAAAATCGGTTGTTAGGTATTATAATCTTAAGGGGAGGGGCTCAGGTGAAAATACCACCGTTCATAATTTTATTTTTCACATTTTTTGTTTACTATTTACCCGGGGATTGGTGGCATTATTTTTTTATCGGTAGGTTAATTTGTGATTTTATTTATGAAAGCCGCATCAAAATCGGTTATTAGGTATGACAACCTTAAGGGGAGGGGGCTCAGGTGAAAATACCACCGTTCATAATTTTATTTTTCACATTTTTTTGTTTACTATTTACCCGGGATTGGTGGCATTATTTTTTTATCGGTAGGTTAATTTGTGATTTTATTTATGAAAGCCGCATCAAAATCTGTTATTTAAAGCCTTAGGTATTACAGCCTTAAGGGGAGGGGCTGAGGTAAAAATATCACCCTTCATAATTTTCTTTACTTTCTCTTGCCTATATGAATGTATAAGAAGGACAGTATTGTTTTCATGTCGATTTTTAAATCGAGTTTTCACCGGATATACACGTTTTCAGACCCCCTGAACCCAAAAAAACATGTTTTTAGCGATTGGTCTGTGTGTGTGTGTGTGTGTGTGTGTGTGTGTGTGCGTGCGCGCGCGTGTGTGAACAGAATATTTTAAGAATGGAACATCGTACAAACTTGAAACTTGAAATTTTAAAAATCAAAATCAAAATCGGTCAACCGGAAGTAGTAGTTTATCGTGTAATTTTTCACTTTTTTGCGATTTTCTCAAAAACTGGTCCTACGATTTTTTTAAAAATCGCCTGGTTTACTAATTTTTTTTATGCTCTACAAGTTAGGGTAGGCGTTTTCCTCTTCTGTTCTTAAATGCTTCGGTCATGTGACAAAAAACAGAACAATTTTTTTGTAGCCCTTAAAATTAGATTATGTATTTTCATTTTACATGGTTTACTCGTAAGTAATAGTTAATTATTTGCATTGGCAAGATAAAGTCGTGTGAGTGTTTCACATAAGATTTTTATTATTTCATGATTATGATTTAGACAAAACCACCTGTATAATATTTTCCAATACAGAATAAACATTTTAATATTGCGTTTCTTTTTATAATAATTTTCACCAAAATGTATTACATCGACCAAATACTTATCTTCCATTTCTTCGTTTTTTCCGTTATTTTTTCAGACACCATTTTCATTTCCTAACAGCTTCCACTTCCTTTCATCCATCATACTTTTATCTAAATTTTCTTTTTCTTATTTCCTCCTAAACATCCGTGGTTGGTATACGCACTTCATTTTAATAACCAAACTTTCCGTTTACACTGTAAGTCAAATTCAGAAATTAATGTTTACTTTTCTGTATTTGTATCAAATTTGTATTCAATTTTATTACTTTCTCTTGCCTATATGAATATATAGGAAGGAAAGTATTATTTTCATGTCGATTTTAAGAAATCGAGTTTTCACCGGATCTACACGTTTTTCAGACCCCCTGAACCCAAAAAACATGTTTTTAGCGATTGGTCTGTCTGTGCGTGTGTGTGTGTGAGTGTGTGTGTGTGTGTGTGTATGTGTGTGTGAGTGTGTGTGTGTACAAAATATCTCAAGAACGGAACATCGTACGAACTTGAAACTTGAAACTTAAGTTACATACCACTACCGGACCCGACACGAACATTTTCATCAAAATCGGTCAACCGGAAGTAGTAGTTTATTCGTATAATTTTTCACTTTTTCGATTTTCTCAAAATCTGGTCCTACGATTTTTTTTTAAAAATCACCTGGTTTTCTCAATTTTTTATTCTCTACAAGATAGGGTAGGCGCCATGTTTGCTGAAATTCTTGGTGAGGGTGTTTTTACGTAAAAATGTGTTTTTTTTAAGATTTCGGCTTAAATATGTATTATAGCGCAAAAATGTTTTTTAATAATTTTGATTTGCCCATAACAGATAGATGGAGTGATAAATTATTTGTACTCAATCTGCTAGTTCCAGGGGTACAAATAATATTTCTGTTTCTTATAATAAGGTCTGTCAATTATATGACAAACATTTAAGAATAGAAGAGGTAGAGGTGTAAACGACACTTATCAGAGTTATCTCCTCTGAGAGTAATGAATTTCATTATAATACAACCAGACACTGTGGTCAATAAAGTGAAGGTGTCATTTGCAGGGTGGAAAGTAGATGCTTTCAGAGAGCCTGTTATGCTGATAAGCATACATTTCCACTCAGTGAAGAAGGCAATGGTAAACTTCCTCAATCTTCGTTTTTCTTAGTAAAGCCTCTAGAGGTAAACACCAGTCTTTCGGCTGATCATCTAAACAAATATAATTTTTTTCGTCAATCAATATAAGTGTTTGGCCTAAGTACGAAAAATGTGAAACTTGCTCGAACACTGTTCTCCAGTTTTATTTTTGTCCAATAAGTATCCTACCCCTAAAAGCCATTACTTTTATCTTATTAACACAAACTGATTTTTAAAAAATTGTAATATACAAGTACGAAAATATTCACTAACTGACTGATTCATTCATCACCAATTTTTTAACACGCCCGTCCGCGCGCGCGCGCGCGCGCACACACACACACACACACACACACCAATCACTAAGAAACAAGTGTTTTGGGTTCAGAGGCATGAAAACTTATATATTCAATGAAAAATCGGGTCTTTTCCGTTTTCTGTATGCCACTATCAAATCCGAATTCCCTGAAGGGTTACACAATTCTCCCACTCCCGCGTCTAGTGCGCCAATCTGACTAGCAATATTGATACAGTCTGCCATGAATTTACTTGTAGAGTTCCTTAATGTTAATAATATTCGGACGGAGTAAGATGCTGCAGAGTTCCTTCAGGAAAAGGGCTATTACCTTATCCCAGAATATGTGACAACTAAAAACGTATGTATGAAACGCTCACACAACTTTCTTTTCCCAATGTAAATAATTAAAAAATATAACGTAATAATATAATGTAGCCTAGTAATAGCAACAAATTGAATTAAAAAATATAACTTAATAATGTAATGTAGTAATTTTTTTTTTTTTTTTTTTGGTTTAACGTCCTACTATTCTGCAATTACTGCTAATGCAGACGGTGAAGGATGAAATGATTTTTTGTAACGTATGAAAATATGCCGTGCCTGAATGGGATTCGAACCCAAGACCGCATATAGTAATGGAAAAATAAAACAAAATATGAAACAAAACAACATGTAATAGTAGCCTGCTATAATTAATTATACTGGGACTGGGAAGGACGTGTGTACGCATGCGTGAGTGTGTCTGTCTCTGTATAAGTATTCAGTAAGGTAGGGAGTGGGAGAAATGAACAAGTGTGCAACCCATCAGGGAATTCGGATTTGATACTGGCATAAAAAAAACGGAAAAGACCCGAAACATCGATTACAAAAAATCAACATGAAAACAATTCTTTCCTTCCCTATATATTCATATAAGGCAAGAGAAAGGAAGAAAATAGAAGATAATTTCTAATTTTCTTTCATGTTTAAAATACCTTGTCGTGTTGGAATGGTAGATTTTTTTTTTTTTAGCTTTGATTTGTTATCGGGAACTGTACATTGTTGACAACTACCCAATTTGATCTCTGCTTTTTGCTGTATTTTTTGACGTAGACTTGACATGGGTTTGAACAGGGACCCCAAGTAGAGTTTGTTCATGGATGGCTGTCAACTGGTCACCATACAAAGTCGCTTGCCCAACCGGTGTTACTTATCAAATAATAGCGACTTTCTACCAGCTGAGTGACTGGGCTGGCCCGAAGGCCAAAGGTAGAAGATAAAAATAATTATAAGAATATAGAATAATAATAATAATAATAATAATAATAATAATAATAATAATAATAATAATAATAATGAATTGAAACATTATGAGAAGGTTATTGAATTAAAAAATATATTTTATTTTATTATTGAACAAATGGGATAAATTGAAACCGTCTAAAGAAAGAGACGAGCCGTTGCATTTTAAGTCGTTTAGATCTCTTTAGATTGTCAAAGTGGAGTCGTGTGACAGTTCCGCTCGAAAGAAATTCAGAGAAAATAGAGTGGAAAACGAAAGGTTTCATTCGGAAAAACAGACCGAGTGGAAACTATTTACGCGGTATCCCTTCGGCTATAAATTCTCGCCGACCAGGAATAAAGCATAAAGATCCATTCCATAGTAACAGCGGACGGGAAGAAAAAACCAGGAAAGGGGTAAAGAAAAGCTATAACTAACTGTTCTAAATTCGTATAAGCTTATGGATATAGGCAGGTGTCCCAGTAGGCTTGCCTTTTCTGCTTGCTTAACTGATTTTCATAACTTTAACAGCCACCTGCTTTGCGCGTACATATATCTTATCTGCCTGGACGCAAGCCCGACCCCATAATTTTTCCCATCTGAAAATATCTATCTTATGTACGAGACTACTTAAAAATATTGGAAATGGACTTCTTAAGTTTTCCCAGTAGTAGGCCTAAATTTCATCTTCCATTTCATTTTAAGAGTGTCCACAAGCGTTATTAAGTATTTTCTCTTAATAATAAATGAAATATATTAATCTTTTTCTTCTTCTTGTTCCTTTAAGGCTTAGGTCGTCGCCTGTTCCGAACTCATAAACTTGAAACTCTCAGCTTATATCCATGTTTTCCGAGGTCTTCCCAAATCTCTCCGTCCAACTGGTGCATAACGGTGTACTTGGAGGGGTATTCTGTGGTCCGGCGTTCTGTCCAGGTGTCCTCTCCATCGCCCTCGATACCCCTCAATCTCTTCATTGAGGCAGTAGACTTGGAGCTCCTTTCTTATATCCATATTCCGCACTCTATCCAATCTCGAGCATCCCTTAACTCTTCGCAGGAATCTCATCTCCGCTGCTTCGATTCTTTGTACATTCCTCGTCGTGGTCACCCTTGTTTCACTCCCATAAACTATACATTATGAACATGATAAACTAATAAATAAATTGTTTGTAACTCAAAAATATTTCATTAAAATATTATTTAAACGTCAAAGAGACAGTACTGTTAATGATTTTAAAAATTTACTCATCTTACCCATTAAAAACTTATTTATTTTTAAAGTTTTAAAACTATTTTATAAAAAAAGTGGCAACAGAGGTACTAAAACTTATATCACAGAACTAGAGGTTCAAGCCAACAACTTTTTGTAAGACCGAAAGTTAATAAATCCTTTTTTGCTAAAACTTTTGTTTATTTAAGTTCGAAGTGTTTTAATCTGTTGCCTATTGAAATTAAAAATAGCTTAAACATGTTAATATTTTCAAGAAAGGTTAAAGATTGGCTCAATGACATAACTGATGCTGATTGACTTGTAAGAATTGTTGATTAGTGTTGGTGTTTTGCCGTTGCTGACTTGCAGTGCTTGCTATTCAGTCCTTGTAGGAATTTACTGATCTTGGTAAATAATATAACAATAATAACTGATTTTAGTGTTAGTCATGTATAGGTGAATATCTGCTCTGAAGACTGAAGGGTTGGTTAATATAAAAAAAATGATATAGTTAACATGCGCTGTAGCTGCCGCTACAATTTGAATTGTCATTTGTAGCGGATGACGACATTGATTTGTAATTTATTTGTAAACTTGTTCTTATGTATTTTGTTTTTTTATATATATAACCACCGTTTACTTGAGTTGGTGGTTATTTATTCCTAGTAGATAAGATATAATTTTGTATTTGTATAAAGTGGAATAAATAAATATTATTAATATTATTATTTTCGGAGTTGCCATGATCTTGTAAAACTTCATCTTTGTGTCAGTTCTGGCCCTGTTGTTCAATGCCCTATTGATTGTGCCATAAATCCTTTGCAACTTACTTATCTTCCGCTCGATGTCTAAATCCAAATCACATCCTAAGTAACTAAGATTGGACACCTGCTCCACTATCACATCAGTTATGACTAGACCTCGGATCGATATGCACTTTTTTAACCCAAAATATGCATGCAAATATGCCAAAAAAGAGAAAATATGCACCAAAAAAGTTGAAATATGCAAAAATTAATGCAAAAATAACAAGCTATTTTTAATAATTTTGTTTAATTAATTTAACTTTGAAATACATTATATTTATAAAATGTTTTAAATAATGAATATGCTAATCTAATCATAATTTAACCACTTTAACCGTAATCATCACATTTAAAAAAATTGAAGTTTTAAATAAATAAATTATGTTAATTGCATAAAATAATCAAAGTTTTTTCCAAATTTTCCACTTTGTAGCTCCGTCTTTTGTCAGACAGGACGTTGTTCATTGCTGAAAAGGACCGTTTAACATCATGAAACAATTGGTAGGAATTTCAGAGCTGAAATTGCTAGGGGGTCACTCATTTCCATTTCATCCGCAAGCTCTTCAAAATTCTTGAATGCCCTTATTCTGGTCGGTGCCTTCACAAATTTTTTTTGTTTTTTACAAGTTTTCTGGAAATTTGTGTAAAATATGCTTAAAATATGCAAAAATACCACAAATATGCAAAAGGGTCCGAAATATGCACAAATATTCAAAATGAAATTGGGGTTTTTTGGTCGCAAATCATTCAAAAACACTCAAAACAAATTATAAACTTATTTTAGAACTTAAAAAAAAGATTATGCAAAATCCGAGCAATAGTTATGACTATCTTCAGTCGAACCGGATATTTCCCCTTGAACGCCATCACCTTGGTTTTCGTGGCGGTAATATATTAATAAAATATATTAATCCATTAAGAATTAGAAGTTAAATGATTCATTGGTGAATTTTTAAAACTGTCATTATCATTTTCCTTTATCCGTCCGTCTGTCACACCCAGATTTTAGAAACTACAAAAGACAACAACAAACGATTTTCGGATTCATCATTTACCCATAAAGTTAGTGAGTTTAAATTTGATTTGAAGTTCCAATTTTGACCGGAACTCAAGAAATCAAAGCCGGAATTTAGAAACAAAAATAGTGTCGTTTGATTCCCTCCTTAAAGTGTAGATACAGAAATCACTAATGGTTTAATAAAATTAAAGGTAAGCCATAATTCAAAGGTTAGCCTTTTTAAAAATTGTCACCAGCCGTGAGACCCGTAGTCTCATGGAAGAGATTTTTAAGTTTAAAATTGTATTACTGTTTTGATGTTGTTGTTCAGGTCATCAGCCGAAAGGCTGGTTTGAATCTGTTGAGGATTTAATAAGTAAACCGAGGAGTGAGGTGGTTTACAATTGCCTTCCTCATTGAGTGTAAAAGTATGCTTATCAGCATGCCAGGCCCTCTGAAAAGCACATAATTTCAACTCTGCAAATGACACCTTCACTTTAGTCACCACAGGCTCTGGCTGTATAATGAAATTCATTACTTTCAGAGGAGACAACTTTGATTAGTATCTTTTCCATCTCTACCTCTTCTGTTATTTAATAATTCAGTTATTTAATTGGATGACCATGTGATAAGAAAACGAACTATTTATTTTAGCCCTGCAAAGAATAGATTGAGTGTAAATAATTTGACACTCCACCTGTCAGTCATGGGCAGACTGTTAATGTTTATAATGATTTCTACCACAACATAAATTTTTAAATTTTCGGAATACAAATAATCTTTTAACGGCATGCTATTTAGCGAAGAAAATGACGTAAAAGTTTGGTAACCCGAAAATTTTCAGGTCGAAACCCCAGGTCGCATGAGAAACGAAAAAAATCGAAGTATCATACATTCAACCCTCAACATTCATATTATTACCTCTACAAAAATTCATATTACCTCAACAAACACATTATCAAGGTTGAAATTTTGAAACTTTAAACATTAACCTAAAACTTCAAAAACTTCAAATATTAAATTTTGAAACTTCAAACTTCATCTTTAAACTTTCATTTAACCCACCGGGTTGGTCTATAGGTAAAATCGTCGCCAAAATCAGCTGTTTAACAGCTGATTTTCGGAGACGAAGATTCCTGGTTTAAATCCTAGTAAAGGTAGTTACTTTTATACTGATTTGAATACTAGACAGTGGTTGCCGGTGCACTTTGATGATTGGGGTTCAATTAACCATACTCTCTCAGGAGTGGTTGACCTGGGTCTGTACAAGATTACACCTCATTTACACGTCATACAGATCATCCTCATTTCATTGGGTCATGGGGTTGCTTATTGTTTTGAATTGAACAGGTTGCAACGTACACATAATAGGAATTAAAAAAAAAACTTTCATATCCTTAAATTTCAAAATATTGTGATCCACCAAGCCCTTTTAGCGGCCGAACTTCACCTTGTGGCAAATGGTTCTGATCCACTTATGAATTCTGATCCACCTACCCCTCTGAGGCCGAGACACGTAAGCGGCGCGAAGCGCCGCTGGAGTGGCGAGTCAAATTATTAAGTTTCAAATTTTTGTACTTCATTGCATTTTATTTTAACATTTAATTACTTATTTTGATGATTGTTTTACTGCTGATTAATTATAAACGTTCTTTAAATTGTTTAAACTTTATGAAGTTTTTGTTTTGTTGTATAAAAAAGAAACGGAAACTAGAGATACACACAATTACTATAAAGCCTAGTAACCAAATTTTTTTTAATTTACTTTTTATTCTTAATGTGTGTACGTTACAATCTGTTCAATTTAGAACAATAAGCAACCCCATGACCCAATGATTTTTTTTGATTTTTGATTTTTTTTTGTTTAACGTCCGACTGTTCTGCAATTACTACTAATGCAGACGGTGAATGATGAAATGATTTTTTCTAACGTATGAAAAAATGCCGTGCCTGAATGGGATTCGAACCCAAGACCGCATGATGAGAGGCGAGCACGTTACCAACTTCGTCAATGCGGCCGGCAAAACGGATGACAAAAAATCGACCCAATGAGATGAGGATGATGTGTATGACGTGTAAATGAGGTGTAGTCTTGTACAGACCTAGGCCGACCATTCCTGAGAGAGTATGGTTAATTAAACCCCAACCATCAAAGTACACCGGCAACCACTGTCTAGTATTCAAATCCGTATAAAAGTAACTACCTTTACTAGGATTTGAACCAGGAATCTTCGTCTCCGAAAATCAGCTGTTAAACAGCTGTTAAACAGCTGATTTTGGCGACGACTTTACCTCTAGACCAACCCGGTGGGTAACTAAAATTAAATGAAAAAATATCGAAACGGCGCCCCATGGCTGGTGATAATTTTTTTAAATTTTTACCTTTGAATTATGGCAAAAACTATAACCGAACAATAATTGAGTTTTATCCAACAATTTTGTTTAAAATATCTAAAAAGTTTCATTATATTTTTACAAAAATTACTTACCGCGAAATCGTTATTCTGCGAGAATTTTGTTTAATCGAAAGTATTAAAAAAATGTTTATCAATGTACAGGAGTGGGAGAGGTGAAAACAGTACAACCAGAGCAAGCCACGACTACTAAGTTTTTTAAATTTTACAATATTAATACTAATATAATAAAGAATGACATTTTTTGCACTGTTGGAAAAATTAAGAACTGCTTTGATTCGATTGTACAATCAAACGATTTACAATCAATGGTATGTAATATCAGGTAGGCTGTGGAATTAAGAATTGATTGCAATCCTAACCCATAAATTTATGAGCAAAAATCCATTTAATTACAGATTAAAAGTTAATTATTTACAGTGTAATTAATACTTTATTACTCATCTATTGGTAAGGTTGTCAATGAATCTATATTGATGTAGACTTTATTATTATTACTATTTTAGTATAAATATAATTAATATTTTGAATTGCGTAATTAAATTATAGTCAGTTTGCCAAGTAATGAAACGTTTAGGCAATTACCTACAAGTCTTCTAAAAGATGAAATTAATTTAATTTAGTACTCAGTTTAATGGTTTATATAGTAATTATTTACTACTATTATAATACCAACTCATTTAAAAGAGCTTCCAAGAACCATTTAAAACAAAATGTGGTGTAAAACACTCACACGAGAGTTTCTCTTGCCAATGTAAATAATGAAACATATAACCTTCGTTTAATCATGAGTGAATAATGTAAAATGGTAAAACGTAATGTAATTTTGTTGTTGTTTAGGTCATTAGCCGGAAGGCTGGTTTGAACCTCTAGAGCAGTGTTTCCGAAACTTTTTTTTCTCGCGGCACACTACAAAAAAAAAAACGGCCAATAGCCGCGGCACACCTATTACTTTATGCCATTGATTAAGCTTTGTTGTTGTTTAGGTCAACAGCCGAAAGGCTGGTTTGAACCTGTAGAGGTTTTACTAAGTAAAGCGAGGAGTGAGGTGGTTTACCATTGTCTTCCTCACTGAGTGGAAAAGTACGCTTATCAGCATGCCGGGCCCTCTGAAAAGCACATATTTTCCACTCTGTAAATGACACCTTCACTTCATTCACCACAGGGTCTGGCTGAATAATGAAATTCATTACTTTCAGAGAAGATAATTCTGATTAGTGTCTTTTACACCTCTACCTCTTCTGTTCTTAAATGATTCAGTCATTCAACTGGCTGACCATGTGATAAGAAACAGAACTATTTATTTTAGCCCTGCAACGAACAGATTGAGTGTAAATAATTTGACATTTATGCCATTGATTAAGCTTAAGTACTTGATATAAACGTACTTACTCGTATATTATGCGAGGGCAGTCCAGAAAGTCTGTCACGTTTTGATATAAATAAAAACTAAGTACAAGAAAAAATTTCTATTATATACATTTGAAAGTGCAAATAAAATGCTATTTTTCTACGTAATCACCAAACAAATTAAGACACTTATCATAGCGGTGAACTGATTTTGAAATGCCGGCGTCATAAAAGTTATTTCTTAGTCATCGGCTAGGCATTATTTTGTTGGACCGTTTAAATTTAATTTATTTTCCTTGAGGTCCGCGGCACACTTGGCCGGCCTCGCGGCACACCAGTGTGCCGCGACACACAGTTTGGGAACCTCTGCTCTAGAGGGTTTACTAAGTACAACGAGGAGTAAGATGGTTTACCATGCCTTCCTCACTGAGTGAAAAAAGTATGCTTATCAGCATGCCAGGCCCTCTGAAAAGCATCTACTTTCCACCCTGTGAATGATACCTACACTTCATTCACCACTCGGTCTGGCTGTTTTTCTTGTCATCAGTCTCTCGACTGGTTTGATGCAGTTCTTCAAGCTGTTCTATCTTGCGCAAGTCGTTTTCGTATCTAAATACCTGTAATACCCTACATCATTTGTAATTTTCTTTACATATTCTAATCTTTGCCTCCCCCTACAATTCACTTCCCCAATATTACCCTTCATTATTGATAGCCCAATACCTCGATGTCTTAAGATATGCCCCACTAGCCTATCCCTTCTTCTGGTAAGATGCTTCCATATACTTCTTTTTTCATCCACTCGCCTAAGAACCTTTAAATTACTTATTTTGTCCACCCACCTAATCTTTAACATTTTCGTATAACACCACATTACAAAAGCTTCTATCCTCTTCTTTTCTACAGCCCCTATCACCCACGTTTCACTCCCGTATAATGCTACACTCCAAACATAATGATGATAATATCTGCTGTATAATAAAAATCCATTACTCTCAGAGGACATAACTCTCTTACTAGTGTCTTTTACACCTGTACCTCTTCTGTTTTTAAATACTTCAGACGTATAATTGACTATGTGATAAGAAATACAACTATTTTTTGTAGCACTGGAACTAGTAGATCGAGTGCAAATAATTTATCACTCCAACTGTCTGTTATGGACAAGGTCAGTATAATTACATTTTGTATTTGAACCTTAATATGTGTACGTTGCAATCTGTTCAATTAAGTATCAATAAGCAACCCGATGAGATGACATGACCCGATGAGATGACATGACCCGATGAGATGACATGACCCGATGAGATGACATTGATATGTATGGCGTGTAAAAATAAGGTGTAGTTTTGTACAGCGTGGCGGTAGTGCGCTAGTCTACAATGCAGAGGTCCTGAGTTCGATTCCCGGCTAGTCCTGGAAATTTTCACAAGTTAAAACTCATTGTTACATAACCCACCAAAAAATATTTCTGTTTCTTATCACATGGTCACCCAATTATATGACTGAAGCATTTAACAACAGAAGAGCTAGATGTGTAAAAGACACTAGTCAGAGTTATCTCCTCTGTAAGTAATGAATTTCATTATACAGCCAGAACTTGTGGTAAATGAAGTGAAGGTGTCATTTGCAGGGTGGAAAGTAGATGCTTTTCAGAGGGGCTGGGATGCTGATAAGCATACTTTTCCACTCAGTGAGGAAGGCAATTGTAAACCACCTCACTCCTCGTTTTACATAGTTCAAACCAGCCTTTCGGATGATGACCTAAACAACAAGAATAAAGTGCACAGCTTCCTCTATAATGTGACCATTTTAAAAGTAAAATCTAATGTCTCGTTTTAAAAGAAAATTCTCATCTCAGTTGTACTGATAACGCGCTATAAGTTGACAATTGCGTCTATCATGCGGAGGACAGTATACTATCTATCCTACTTACATCGGACAACTTGAAAGCATAAGACATGTATCAAGCGTGTAACTCAAAATGTAACCACCACAAACACTTAAGTAATAAAATTCAGTTCATAACCCGTAACACTAAATAAGTAAGGAGTAATGTAATTATTTAAAGAAAGTGAATTGTTAAAAATTCAATAACAATTTAACATAACTTAAATGAAAATAATGAAATATGAAAACCCTAAAAATACAATAACATTTGGAAATTACCGTAAAACTAGTATTACTCACGATAATAAGCTCGCATCGACGGAACTCGCGTACTAACTAGCCTATCTCTACAAATGTCAGAGATCAGTAATTCAGTTTTGCTGATGACCAAAAAGGATACTAAATATAGCTTAGGTCTAGTATTATGGCTTATTCAGAATGAATGTTTATTATTTAGGATAATTATTAAGAATCAATAAATAATACAAAGGGATGTTTGTAAAACGACATTGTTGTAAACATAATAAATCAATGTAGCCTACCTACGATTAAAACTACAACATGATATCATGGTTAGAGCTGTCGCTATGATGTATTTAGAAAAGCACATAAAATAGTAGCACTTCCAACCCCCGCATAATCCAGCCTTACTCTCGCTGACGAACGTCAACTTGTATTGCGTTAACAGTAGATGCTTTTCAGAAGGGTTGGCATGCTGATAAGCATACTTGTCACTCAGTGAGGCAGGCAATAATAAACCATCTCATTTCTCGTTTTACTTAGTAAAGCCTCTAGAGGTTCAAACCAGCCTTTCGGATGATGACCTAAACAACAAGAAATAAAGCGCATAGCTTCCTCTGTAATGTGACCATTTTAAGGGGAGACTGTACTTTGTATCCCGCAAATGTTAAATTTGCTTTTTTTAGGCGCGTTTTTCATAGGATTGGTAAAAAATATGGAAATTAAACTTTACACACTATAGGTGTCGGGTTTCTTCTCGAGCTACTGACATTTTTTCAATTTAATTTTTGGAGCATTCCATTTTTTTTAAATTACGAATACCGGTAACATAAAATTTTTACAAATTGTTTTCCACGTGTTTTGCGTATTACTAATTTTTAAAGCACTGAGGAATTATAAAAATGTTGGTATATGTGGCTATATAAGATAATTAACTGGTAAAAATTTCAGCGTGTTAGCTTTATAGATTTCTGAGAAAAATGTACATTAGTGTTAAAAATCTAAATTTACGGGAAAAGGTAAGAAACAAGAAGGTACAAACCAAAAACAACTTGTAGCCTACACAAACAAGTAAGTTTCCCAACAGTTGTTTAGAAAGCTAAACCAACAGCTGAGAGTATTAAAAACCGTGATGCAGATATTTTAAAAACTAAAATTCTTTTTAACCCACCGGGTTTGTCTAGAGGTAAAGTCGTCGCCAAAATCAGATGTTTAACAGCTGATTTTCGAAGACGAAGGTTCCTGGTTCAAATCCTGGTAAAGGTAGTTACTTTTATACGGATTTGAATGCGAGAGAGTGGTTACCGGTGTACTTTGATGGTTGGGGTTCAATTAACCATACTCTCTCAGGAATGGTCGACCTGAGTCTGTACAAGGCTACACCTCATTTACACGTCATACATATCATTCTCATCTCATTGGGTCATGGGGTTGCTTATTGTTCTGAATTGAACAGATTGCAACGTACACATATTAGGAATTAAAAATAATTCTCTTTGGATTAAAACGAGCAGTATAAAATTCTGAAAAAATATTTGTTCTTCGTAACATGATAATTTTTCTGTGTAAACCTGATAAAACTTAATTTTTTCATAAAAACATATTTTTTTGGCGTAATTTAATGTTTTTGTGGTAGTTGTTAAGGTCAACAGCCAAAAGGCTGGTTTGAATCTTTAGAGGTTTTAATAAGTAAAAATGAGGAGTGAGGTGGTTTACCATTGCCTTCCTCACGAAGTTGAAAGAGTATGCTTATCAGCATGCCAGTTCCTCCGAAAAGCACCCACTTTCCACCCTGCAAATGAGACCTTCACTTCATTCACCACAGGGTCTGGCTGTATAGTGAAATTCATTACTCTCAGAGGATATAACTCTGATTAGTGTCTTTTACACCTCTACCTCTTCTGTTCTTTAATAGTTCAGTCATATAATTGGTTGACTATGTGATAAGAAACAGAACTATTTTTGTAGCCCTGGAACAAACAGATCGAGTGCAAAATTATTTTAACACCACCTGCCTATTATGGGCATTTTTGGTAGATCTAGGACTACTATTTGTGGTAGATCTAGGCCTAAACTATTGAAAAACATAAAAAACCAAAAATTGAAATTTTGAGTTAACCATCGTGCAATCTCCCCTTAAAAGTAAAATCTAATGTCTCGTTTTAAAAGAAAATTCTCATCTCAGTTCCTCGTATAGATAACAAAATGGTTTTTGGACAGTACCATGCGTTGTAGTCGAAGATTCGAGGCTGTTGTTGTTGTTTAGGTCATCAGCCGAAAGGCTGGTTTGAACCTATAGAGGTTTTGCTAAGTAAAACGAGGAGTGAGGTGGTTTACCATTGCCAACACTCACTGAATGGAAAAGTACACTTATCAGCAAGCCGGGCCCTCTGAAAAGCACATATTTTCCACTCTGCAAATGACACCTTCACTTCATTCACCACAGGGTCTGGCTGTATAATGAAATTCATTACTCTCAGAGGATATAACTCTGATTAGTGTCTTTTACACCTCTACCTCTTCTGTTCTTTAATAGTTCAGTCATATAATTGGTTGACTATGTGATAAGAAACAGAACTATTTTTGTAGCCCTGGAACAAACAGATCGAGTGCAAAATTATTTTAACACCACCTGCCTATTATGGGCATTTTTGGTAGATCTAGGACTACTATTTGTGGTAGATCTAGGCCTAAACTATTGAAAAACATAAAAAACCAAAAATTGAAATTTTGAGTTAACCATCGTGCAATCTCCCCTTAAAAGTAAAATCTAATGTCTCGTTTTAAAAGAAAATTCTCATCTCAGTTCCTCGTATAGATAACAAAATGGTTTTTGGACAGTACCATGCGTTGTAGTCGAAGATTCGAGGCTGTTGTTGTTGTTTAGGTCATCAGCCGAAAGGCTGGTTTGAACCTATAGAGGTTTTGCTAAATAAAACGAGGAGTGAGGTGGTTTACCATTGCCAACACTCACTGAATGGAAAAGTACACTTATCAGCAAGCCGGGCCCTCTGAAAAGCACATATTTTCCACTCTGCAAATGACACCTTCACTTCATTCACCACAGGGTCTGGCTGTATAATGAAATTCATTACTTTCATTTCAGAGGAGATAACTCTGATAAGTGTTTTTTACACCTCTACGTCTTCTGTTCTTAAATGATTCAGTCATTTAATTGGCTGACCATGTGATAAGAAACAGAACTATTTATTTTAGCCCTGCAACTAACAGATTTAGTGTACATAATTTGACACTACACCTGTCTGTTTTGGGCAGGATTCGAGGCTATCACTGCGGTTTGCCATATTTTCTTATTATGTAATAATGTTATAGAAAATATGACGATGGTAAGTTATAATGCATTCACATTGTTTGTTTTTTTTAAAAACCACAAAGCTACCTATTCTATTGTTAGTGAATGGAAAATGCTATTGTATCGGTATTGTTTTGTTAAAAGATGAAATAAAAAAAAATTAAAAAATGAGAGAGTAAATGGTTTTTTTTTCTGAAGTAGTCGAAGAACTTTAAAGGTGGGTCACCTCGTGCAGTTGCCCCCAGACAATGGTCGGGTCGCAGAAGGCAGACGTGGTGCACCGGCAGTAGCGAACGACCACTTTTATAATATGCATGTACGCTGCTGATACGACTGCACAAAAAGAATGGAAAACAAAACAAAACTTTTACCCTTGCCAGTCGTACACGTTGGAGCACGATCTTCCTATTCTATACGCTTTGGCTATACTTTACCGGGCATCGATTAAGTATTCAACTTACCCGCTTGGAAAACATAGTACAACAGACTTATATAACTTAACTTTCTTGCTAGGCATAAACTTCAAACATTTTACTTATTACAAGGTGTGAGATTGTATTCAAAAATTGTTAGTTGTTGAAAAATTAATGAAAATAATTTTTGTGCTTGAAATTTATTTATTTATTTATTTCCCATTGCTTACAAAAAATAAATATCAATACAAAATAAATGTTAATTTCCTTAATTATACTTTGATAATCTAAAAATTATTTATTTTAATTCGTGGTGAGGAAATTTAATCCACCCAACTATGGTTTCCCATGTTCAAGGGTAGATCAATTCAGTGGTTCTTTGTCCATTATACTACTGCAACTACTGTACTACTACGGTAATCTATTAGTGTGTTAGTAATTACAACTATATGTTAGTTACTTAAATACTAATTATACTAAGACATTTTTGTTAAAAAAATAATATGCTGTTATTTACAAATGAAAATAAAACAAAACAATATAATATGCAAGATAAAAGAATTTATTAAAAATAGCAAACTAAAATTGAAACCGGTAGCCGAGCTCACAAAACTACGAGTATATGTTTCCTGAAGTAACCATTTTTTCTTTTTAATAAATCTTCATTAAAAATTATTTCGATTTTTAAAAATTTTATTTAAAATTTTATTTTAATGTTATTTTAATTGCAAATTAAAAAAATGTTATTTTAATTGCACTGTTTGGTCCAGGGCTAAAAAAAATAGTTCTGTTTCTTATCACATAGTCAGCCACTTATATGACTGAACTATTTAAGAACAGAAGAGGTAGAGGTGTAAAAGACACTAGTCAGAGTTATCTCCTCTGAAAGTAATGAATTTCACTATGCAGCCAGACCCTGTGGTGAATGAAGTGAAGGTGTCATTTGCAGGGTGGAAAGTGAGTGCTTTTCGGAGGGCCTGGCATGCTGATAAGCATACTCTTTCAACTCAGTGAGGAAGGCAATGGTAAACCACCTTACTCCTCGTTTTTACTTAGTAAAACCTCTAGAGGTTCAAACCAGCCTTTTGGCTGTTGACCTAAACAACAAAAATTTTAAAGTGGGATCAAGTGGGTTGGTTTATTAGCGAATACGGTGGGTTTTGACTTAAGAAAATTTCCAGACCCTGACCGGGAATCGAACCTGTGACCTCCGCGTGACGGAGGCAGCCATTTAAAAATTTTATTTTCCTCCCCTAAACTTTTTTTTACCCTAATATGAGTACATTGCAATCTGTCCAATTTAACAACAATAAGCAACCCTATGACCCAATTAGATGAGGATGATACGTATGACTTGTCGTCTTGTACAGACTCATGCCGACCATTCCTTAGAGGTATGGTTAATTGAACCTTAACAATCAAAGTACACCGGTAACCACTGTCTAGTATTCAAATCCGTATAAAAGTAGTAACAAACGTTACTAGGATTTTAACTAGGAACCTCGTTTCTGAAAATCAGCTGTTAAACAATAATTGACAAGTGGCGACGACTTTATCCCTAGACAAACCCGGTTGGTTACTTATTTTATTATAAACATTTTTGTTTAACATCAATAAATAAATTAAAACGAAAACATTATTTAAACAAATTAACAATGAGATTTATTTTTAAAATAAAACGGAATGTATTCTGTAGAGGCCTTTGTAAGTTTTCAAACAAAATGCTGCTTTTATGAAAACGTTAATTTCCGTTGAAAACTCTATTTTTTGGTAAATTGACATGAAAACAATACTTTTCTTCCCTATACATTCATACAGGGGAAGGTAAATTAAAAATACTGCAAGTATGTGCTTTGGAATAGAATTTTACTTTAATTTATTTAAGGTACCCATTTTTTTTTTCAAAACCCACTTTAATTTTAGGGAAGCCCACCGGATTGGTCTACAGGTAAAGTTGACGCTGCGATCAGCTGTTTAACAGCTGATTTTCAGAAACGAATGATCCTGGTTCAAATCCTAGTAAAATTAGTTACTTTTATACGGATTTGAATAATACTAGACAGTGGTTACCGGTGTACTTTGATGGTTGGGGTTCAATTAACCATACTATCTCAGGAATGAGCGGCCTGAGTCTGTACAAGACTACACTTCATTTACACGTCACACACATCATCATCTCATTAGGTCATGGGGTTGCTTATTGTTCTGAATTGAACAGATTGTAACGCACACACATGAGAAATTAAAAAACATAAAATAAGTGGCCGCCTCCGTAGCGTAGTGGTTAGCGCGCTAGCTTACAATACTGAGGTCCCGGGTTCGATTCCAGGCTAGGATCTGGAAATTGTCACAATTCAAAACCCAATGTTATAGTTGTATAACCTACTGTAGTCGCTAACGACAAAGTTATTGATTGACTTCAAATAAATATATAAAAAAGTATACAATTCTGTTCAGAATAATTGACTCTAAACATTCTTCTTCTCCTTCAAAAATAAAATTATCTTTAGAAGGTAAACTCCACTCTAAATAATCGATTTTGTAAAGGATCTCTAATTCTTCTCTTGTTGTTAAAACTTTTGGTTGTACAGTTTTTAGCTATTGTTTCTTCTCTTCGCTGATAGAATGCGTAAGCTTACCGCGTTTAGCTTTTCCCTATATTTTTCTACGTCGAACTTATTGTTGAGTCCGTTATCGGTAATTAACCTTTGGGCAGTGAAGATGTGTATTTTTTTTCGTTTAACGTCCGACTGTTCTGCAATTACTGCTAATGCAGACGATGAAGGATGAAATGATTTTTTGTAACGTATGAAAATATACCATTCCTGAATGGGATTCGAACCCAAGACCGCATGATGAGAGGCGAGCACGTTACCAACTACGCCAAAGACTGTTTAGCGTCAATAGGCAAAATACGAAAGGAATCGTTACACCACTAAAAGTGTGGGCTCACAACCTAATATTTTCATTTCGTTGGAACAAACTTTGCTCATAACAGGCTGGTGGAGTGTTAAATTAATTGCACTCGATCTGCAAGTGTCAGAACTACAAAAAATATTAATGTTTATTTTAAGATGTTCACCCAATTATATGACTGACGTATTTAAGAACAGAAGAGGTAGAAGTGTAAAAGACACTAGTCACAGTTATCTCCTCTGAAAGTAATAAATTTCATCATTTTACAGCCAGGCCCTGTGGTGAATGAAGTGAAGGTGTCATTTGCAGGGTAGACAGTATACTCGTATAACAGGTGTTTAATTAAGGACGCAACCCTGATTACAAGAAGATAGACGTAATACATGGGTAAATTTTCTGTCCCCCAATCGGTATGTTGGCAACAGTGTACTCCAAGCCAACTACCTAAGACAGTTAAAATGTTCCAGTCAAGCATTAGTGTGGTGACAGCAGTCGTTTCGTTATATTGTGTCGGCAATGGTTTTTTCTAAGGAAGAACGCGTGTTTATTGTTGAGGCTTACATAGCGAGTTCTTACTCTCTTGAATAATAACTACACATACTATTTATACAATCCTAAACGAATTGTAAACCACCTCACTCCTCGTTTTACTTAGTAAATCCTGTAAAGGTTCAAACCAGCTTTCGACTGATGACCTCAACAACAACAGTGTAAAAATAAATTACTATCAAATCTTTTATACGGATGTATTTTTACTTTCTCTTGCCTATATGAATATATAGGAAGGAAAGTATTGTTTTCATGTCGATTTTAAGAAATCGAGTTATCACCGGATCTATACGTTTTCAGACCCCCTGAACCCAAAAAACATGTTTTTAGCGATTGGTCTGTCTGTGTGTGTGTGTGTGTGTGTGTGTGTGTGTGTGTGTGTGTGTGTGTGTGTGTGTGTGTGTGTGTGTGTGTGTGTATGTGTGTGTGTGTGTATGTGTGTGTGTGTATGTGTGTGTGTGTGTTTATGTGTGTGTGTGTGTGTGTGCGTGCGCGCGCGCGCGCGTGTATATGTGTGTGTGCGTGCGTGCGCGCGCGCGCGCGCGTGTGTGTGTATGTGTGCGTGTGTGTGTGTGTATGGGTGTGTGTGTGTGTGTGTGTGTGTGTGTGTGTGTGTGTGTGTGTGTGTGTGTGTGTGTGTGTGTGTGTGTGTGTGTGTGTGTGTGTGTGTGAACAGAATATCTCAAGAACGGAACATTGTACGAACTTGAAACCTGAAACTTAAGTTAAGTACCACTACCGGACTCGACACGAACATTTTCATCAAAATCGGTCAACCGGAAGTGGTAGTTTATTCGTGTAATTTTTCACTTTTTTGCGATTTTCTCAAAAACTGGTCCTACGATTTTTTTTTAAATCGCCTGGTTTACTCAATTTTTTATTCTCTACAAGATAGGGTAGGCGTCATGTTCGCTGAAATTCTGGGTGAGGCTGTTTTCACGTAAAAACGTTTTTTTTAAAGATTACAGCTTTAATATGCATTTTAGCGCAAAACTTTATATAATAAAAGTTGTAGAGAATTGAAAATTCTACAACTTTTATTTCAAACATTTTTTTGTATAACGCTTAGTTTAGCGGTAATTTGCGATTTTCTGTTTTTTTCTCACGAAAACGTGTGAAAAATTGATTTTTTAAAGATTTCGGCCTTAGAATGCATTTTACGACAAAAGTGTATATAATTAATTTTATAGGAAATTAAAAGATGTACAACTTTTATTTAAAGCATTTTTCTCTACAGAGCCTAGTTTAGAGAGAAAGAGTGATTTTCCGTATTTCTAAGCCAAACTGCGGTTGATTTTCATTTTGCGTCTTTCACTCATGATTAAAATTAGGTTATGTTTATTGAGGTTATTTTTTTGTTTATTTCTAATGTTTTCTTACTAATATTAGGTTTATTGTTAATTATTTCTATTGGCAAGAGAAAGTTGTGTGAGTGTTTCACACCAGATTTTTTAGTTTTTGATTAATAAAAATAATAGATCTTGGACGAATAACTTTTGGGGTTATTCTACAAAATAACTATTTAGTAGGCCTAACTAGTTCACACACGTAAAATCAAACGATAGGAAATCGAAAATAAAATTTATTACTTCCTGTCATTAATTATAATTTATTTAAATAGTGTAAATAAATAAATTATTTTTTTAGATAGATTAATGTTTATTTCCTTTTTTTAAAATAATTTTTTACAAGTAAATTTGCGTCGTAGTGTTTAAATTTATTTAATTGTAGTATTAACGGATTAAGTTAAGTAAATAGTCTTGCACATATCAAACACACGTGTGAGTAATTGGTGTTATAAATTTTAAATGATGAAATATAATTAATATGTTACCTCAGTGTATTAACTGTTGTTGTTGTTTAGGTCATCAGCCGAAAGGCTGGTTTATACCTGTAGAGGTTCAAGGCTAAGTAAAACGAGGAGTGAGGTGGTTTACCAATGCCTTCCTCACTGAATGGAAAAGTACGCTTATCAGCATGCCAGGCCCTCTGAAAAGCACATATTTTTCACACTGCGAAAGATACCTTCACTTCAGGCTGGTTTGTACCTGTAGAGGTTCAAGGATAAGTAAAACGAGGAGTGAGGTGGTTTCCATTGCCTTCCTCACTGAATGGAAAAGTACGCTTATCAGCATGCCAGGCCCTCTGAAAAGCACATATTTTCCACTCTGCGAAAGACACCTTCACTTCAAGCTGGTTTGTACCTGTAGAGGTTCAAGGCTAAGTAAAACGAGGAGTGAGGTAGTTTACAATTGCCTTCCTCACTGAATGGAAAAAGTACGCTTATAAGCATGCCAGGCCCTCTGAAAAGCACATATTTTCCACTCTGCGAAAGACACCTTCACTTCATTCACCACAGGGTCTGGCTGTATAATGAAATTCATCACTTTCCCAGGAGATAACTCTGATTAGTGTCTTTTGAACCTCTACCTCTTCTGTTCTTAAATGATTCAGTCATTAATTGGCTGATCATGTGATAAGAAACAGAACTATTTATTTTAGTTTTATTATCTATTTATTTTTATTATTTATTTATTATTATATTTATGTTATTATTAGCTGTTATGAGCTGTTAATTCAAAGGTGAAGATAACGAGATTCCTGGTATCAAAACTTTTTTAATAAACTAAATCCTACTGTTAATGTTCCTGCAAACATTTTGAAGCTGCACTATTTTTACTTTCTCTTGCCTATATGAATATGTAGGAAGGAAAGTATTGTTTTCATGTCGATTTTAAGAAATCGAGTTTTCACCGGATCTACACGTTTTCAGACCCCCTGAACCCAAAAAATGTTTTTAGCGATTGGTCTGTGCGTGTGTCTGTGTGTCCGTGTGTGTGTATGTGTGTGTGTGTGTGTGTGTGTGTGTGTGTGATTCTTCAAACATTTTTCAAAAAAAAATTTTGTTTTAAGATTGCGACTTTAATATGCATTTTAGCGCAAAAATGTATGTAATAAAAGTTGTAGAAAATTTAAAATCCTACAAGTTTTATGTGTAACATTTTTTTGTATAACGCTTAGTTTAGCGGTAATGAGCGATTTTCTATCTTTTGTCACGAAAACGTGTAAAAAATTAATTTTTTTTAAGATTTCGGCCTTAGTATGCATTTTACGACAAAACTGTATAGACTAAAATCAAATTTATAAGAAATTAAAAGTTCTACAACTTTTATTTAAAACATTTTTCTCTACAGAGCCGATTTTCCATATTTTTAAGCCAATCTGAGGTCGATTTTCATTTTACTTCTTTCACTCATGATTAAAATAAGGTTATTTTTTTATGGTAATTTTTTTATTTCTATTGTTTTAAGACTAATGTTAGGTTACACTTTTCATTATTTACATTGGCAAGAGAAAGTCGTGTGTGTGTGTGTCGCGCACCAGATTTTTTAAATAGACTACACGAAAATCGACATGAGAACAATACTTTCCTTCCCTATATATTCATGTAGGGTAAGAGAAAGTAAAAATACATTTGTTAAAAAAAGATAACAAAATAACCAACCTTCATTCAGTTGATTACATCAATGATTGACAGCCATTAATTCTACAGACCTCTTTCTTTGTTGTATTTTCAGTGCTCCAATGTTTTAACTTTCTCTTGCCTATATGAATATATAGGAAGGAAAGTATTGTTTTCATGTCGATTTTTCTAATCGAGTTTTCACCGGATCTACATGTTTTCAGACCACCTGAACCCAAAAAACATGTTTTTTAGCGATTGGTCTGTGTGTGTGTGTAAGAACAGAATACCACGCACTCTGATATGTGTACGAACTTGAAACTTGAAACTTAAGTTACATACCATTACTCGACACGAACAGTTCTATCAAAATCGGTTTACCGGAAGTAGTAGGTAGTTTATTCGTGTAATTTTTCACTTTTTTGCGATTTTCTTAAAAACGGGTCCTACGATTTTTGTTAAAATCTCCTGGTTTACTAAATGTTTTATGCTCTACAAGATAGGGTAGGCGCCATGTTTGCTGAAATTCTTCGTAAGGCTTTTTTCACGTAAAAAAAAGTTTGTTTTAAGATTGCGACTTTAATATGCATTTTAGCGCAAAAATGTATGTAATAAAAGTTGTAGAGAATTTAAAATCCTGTAAGTTTTATTTCTAATACTTTTTTGTATAGCTTAGTTTTGTATTGCTTAGTTTAGCGGTAATTAGCGATTTTTTGTTTTTCTCTCACGAGAACGTGTGAAAAATTGATTTTTTAAAGATTTCGGACTTAGTATGCATTTAACGACAAAAGTGTATGTAAAATTTATAAGAAATTAAAATATCTACAATTTTTATTAAAAACATTTTCCTCTACATAGCCTAGCTTAGCGTGAAAGAGTGATTTTCCGTATTTTAAAGCCAAACTGAGGTCGATTTTAATTTTGCGTCTTTCACTCATGATTAAAATTAGGTTATGTTTATTGAGGTTAGTTTTTTGTTTATTTCTAATGTTTTATTAATAATATTAGGTTTAATGTTAATTATTTACATTGGCAAGAGAAAGTTGTGTGAGTGTTTCACACCAGATTTTTTTTTTTTAATAGGCTACACGAAAATCGACATGAGAACAATACTTTCCTTCCCTATATATTCATGTAGGGTAAGAGAAAGTAAAAATACATTTGTTAAAAAAAGATAAAATAACCAACCTTCAGTTGATTACATCAATGATTGACAGCCATTAATTCTACAGACCTCTTTCTTTGTTGTATTTTCAGTGCTCCAATGTTTTTTTTTGTTTTCTACTGAGTTATTAAGAAGATTTCGTTAGATTTTCTGTTGGGGCTAAAGATAAACATTTCTTTAAAGTAGTCAGAAAACATTTTAAGGAATCCTTAAATTGGGCGTCTTAATCCTATCTCTTGGCTTTAAGGGGAAGAGAAAAAAAACCAACAGCACAAACAGTGACTGAGAAAAAAGAGACACGATTTCAAATGAGATTACATCATGGTTTTTGACAATTTAATCCGACAGTCTTCGAAACGATTTCGCTCCTTTTATTTTATTCTTATCGTATGCGTGTGAGTGTAAAATCTATGTTTGTGTTAGTGTCTGTTAGTCCTGGTTTATATATTAATATACAAGGTATTCGAGAAAAAATGTCTGTTACTTTTTTTTAATTTCTCTTGCCTATATGAATATATAGGAAGGAAAGTATTGTTTTCATGTCGATTTTAAGAAATCGAGTTTTCACCGGATCTACACGTTTTCAGACCCCCTGAACCCAAAAAACATGTTTTTAGCGATTGGTCTGTGTGTGTGTGTGTGTGTGTGTGTGTGCGCGTGCAGAATATCTCAAGAACGGAACATCATACGAACTTGAAACTTAAGTTACATACCACTACCGAACCCGACACGAAAATTTTCATCAAAATCGGTCAACCGGAAGTAGTAGTTTATTCGTGTAATTTTTCACTTTTTTGCGATTTTCTCAAAAACTGGTCCTACGATTTTTTTAAAAATCGCCTGGTTTACTAAATTTTGTATGCTCTACAAGAAAGGGTAGGCGCCATGTTTGCTGAAATTCTTGGTGAGGCTGTTTTCACGTAAAACAATTGTTTTTTTAAGATTACGGCTTTAATATGCATTTTAGCGCAAAAACGTATATAATGAAAGTTGTAGAGAATTTAAAATCCTACAACTTTTATTTTATCAAACTTTTTTTGCATAATGCTTAGTTTAGCGGCAATTAGCGATTTTCTGTTTTTTTCTCACGAAAACGTGTAAAAAAATCGATTTTTTAAAGATTTCGGCCTTAGTATGTATTTTACGACAAAATTGTATAATAAAATTTATAGGAAATTAAAAGATCTACAACTTTTATTTAAAGCATTTTTCTCTACAGAGCCTATTTTAGCGTGAAAGAGTGATTTTCCGTATTTTGTAGCCAAACTGAGGTTGATTTTCATTTTGCGTGTTTCACTCATGATTAAAATAAGGTTATGTTTATTGAGGTTAGTTTTTTGTTTATTTCTAATGTTGTATTACTAATGTTAGGTTATATTGGTCATTATTTGCATTGCCAAGAGAAAGTTGTGTGAGTGTTTCACACCAGATTTTTTATTATTTTTTAACCCTAATGTTTGTCCATAACAACCAGGTAGAGTGTTAGATTATTTCCATTCAATCTGCTAGTTCCAGGGCTACAAAAAATAGTTCTGTTTCTTATCACATGGTCAGCCAATTATATGACTGAAGCATGTAACAACAGTAGAGGTAGAGTCGTAAAAGACATTAGTTATCTCCATAGAGTTATAAGATACTAGAGTTATCTCCTCTGAGAGTAATGGATTTTTAATATACAGCCAGACCCTGTGGTGAATGAAGTGAAGGTGTAATAGGCAGGGTGTAAAATAGATACTTTTAGAGGACCTGGCATGCTGATAAGCATACTTTTCCATTCAACGAGGAAGGTAATGGTAAACTACTTCAATCTTCGTTTAATGTGTTAAGAAAAAATCTGGTGTGAAACACACAACTTTCTCTTGCCAATGCAAATGATTAATAATAAACCTAACATTATTAATAAAATATTAGAAATAAACAAAAACTAACCTCAAAAACATAACTTTATTTTAATCACGAGTGAATGACGCAAAATGACAATCGAACTCAGTTTGGCTTAAAAATACGGAAAATCACGCTTTCACGCTAAACTAGGCTCTGTAGAGAAAAATGCTCTAAACAAAAGTTGTAGATCTTTTAATTTTCTATAACTTTTATTATATACACTTTTGTCGTAAAATGCATACTAAGACCGAAATGTTAAAAAAATCGATTTTTCTCACGTTTTCGTGAGAAAAAAAACAGAAAATCGCAAATTACCGCTAAACTAAGCGTTATACAAAAAAATGTTTGAAACAGAAGTTGTAGGTTTTTTAATTCTCTACAACTTTTATTATATAAGTTTTTGCGCTGAAATTTATATTAAAGCCGTAATCTTAAAAAAACAACGTTTTTACGTGAAAACAGCCTCACCGAGAATTTCAGCAAACATGGCGCATACCCTATCTTGTAGAGAATAAAAAATTGAGTAAAATAGGCGATTTTAAAAAAAATCGTAGGACCAGTTTTTGAGAAAATCGCAAAAAACTGAAAAATTATACGAATAAACTACTACTTCCGGTTGACCGATTTTGATGAAAATGTTCGTGTCGCGTCCGGTAGTGGTTTGTAACTTAAGTTTCAAGTTTCAAGTTCGTACGATGTTCCGTTCTTGAGATATTCTGTTCACACACACACACACAGACACACAGACACACAGACACACACACAGACACACAGACACACAGACACACACACAGACCAATCGCTAAAAACATGTTTTTTGGGTTCAGGGGGTCTGAAAACGTATAGATCCGGTGAAAACTCGATTTCGAAAAATCGACATGAAAACAATACTTTCCTTCCTATATATTCATATAGGCAAGAGAAAGTAAAAAATTAATAAAAATACTGTTAAACTATAAATAAGAGTAAACTACATTCAATTCATGAACGAGGTGTGGCTATTTAATAACGAGACTGACGTTGTAACAAATTTAATTTTAATTTTATACATAATCACTTATTGTCACTTTCAATTTACACTCCTTCTCTATCCCTACAACGCTCTATGCGAATTTTCCATTGTTGGAAACAGTGCTGGAAGTCATCTTCTGTCAGCTCCTTCAGGACACGTGCCGCTTTCTCTTTTACAGCTTCCACAGACTCAAATCTTGTCTCTTTTAATGCAGATTTCACCTTAGGGAACAGGTAGACAGGGAGTAATCAGCAGTCCAATATTGTTGGTTGAAATTAGCATTATAATGGTATTGTTTTTTTTAAACACCCGGTAGTTCATAAACTGGCATAAAGGATACACATTAATATGTTAGTAAAATTCATGTTTTTATCGGATGTTACTATTTAGTTAATTAACTAATACTTTGAACATAACTTATAGTTTTTAAATTTTTATTTTTTCCGTTCTTATTTATTTGTAAGCCGATTGAATATTAAATAAAATAAACTTACCTGGTACAGACGAATTGTTAATTTTTTTTGTCCAACTCTACAATGAGAAATTAAAGCAATCGTAAAAAGCTCTGGTGTATAGCGCTCACAAGACTTTCTCTTATAGATTACAAAAAAATAACACAGTTGAGCAACATTCAAATATTGTAACAGACATGAGGAAAAGACGTCTTAAATTTTTTGGTCATATCATGAGGCTTCCTGATCATAGAGTTACAAAAAAGATGGTAAAATATGTAGCTTCGCTTGTCAATGGAGAGGAATGGATTCGACACGTTAAGAAAGATCTAGTTCTGGCAAACATTACTGATAATGAAGTTACCAATCGAAATAGTTTTAGAACAAAAATTAATGAATGGGAGATTATTCCAGAGGTTAAAATTCCAAGAGTTAGAACAAGATGGAGTGAGGAAAGAAAAGCTGATTTTTCTCAGAAAATAAAAGGCTGGTGGGCAAACAAGAAAAACACCAAGTCCAATAATCAATGATCGTGAATAATGCTCAGCGTCTTCCACTTCGGGAGCTCTACGGCTAATAATAATAATAATAATAATAATATAATCAATCTTCAACCATAATTAAATAATGAAAATTAAAAACATTATACTAATATTAATTATGACTGAATGTCGCAAAATGAAAATCAATCTTTGTTTGACATATAAATGTGGAAAATCAGTAATTGACGCTGAACTAGGCACTGTAAAAGAAATTTCTTAAAATAAAAGTTTTATATTATTTTATTTAGTATAACTTTAATTATAAATTTTTGCCCAAAAAAGGCTTATAAAGGCCGAAATCTTAAAAAATTTCTCTCGATCTGTTTAAAAAAATGCATTTGATCTATGTTAGTTTCACAGCTACAAAAAAAAGTTTTGTTTCTAATCACTTGGTCACCCAATTATAAGACTGCAGCATTTAAGAACAGAAGAAGTAGAAGTGTAAAAGTCACAGTTATCTCCTCTGAGAGTAATGAATTTTATCATTCTACAGCCAGATGCTGTGATGAATGAAGTGAATATGTCATTCTACTTTCTCTTGCCTATATGAATATATAGGAAGGAAATTATTGTTTTCATGTCGATTTTTCAAAAGTGTGTGTGTGTGTGTGTGTGTACAAAATATCTCAAGAACGGCACATCGTACAAACTTGAAACTTGAAACTTAAGTTACATACCACTACCGAACTCGATACGAACATTTTCATCAAAATCGGTCAACCGGAAGTAATAGTTTATTCGTGTAATTTTTCACTTTTTTCGATTTTCTCAAAAACTGGTCATACGATTTTTTTAAAAATCGCCTGATTTACTAAATTTTTTATTCTCTACAAGATAGGGTAGGTGCCATGTTTGCTGAAATTCTGGGTGAGGCTGTTTTTACGTAAAAAAGTGTTTTTTTAAGATTACGGCTTTAATATGTACTATAGCGCAAAAATTTATATAATAAAAAATGTAGAGAATTTAAAATCCTACAACTTTTATTGCAAACATTTTTTTGTATAACGCTTAGTTTAGCGGTAATTAGCGATTTTCTGTTTTTTCTCACGAAAACGTGTGAAAAATAGATTTTATTAAGATTTCGGCCTTAGTATGCATTTAATGACAAAAGTGTATATAATCGAATTTATAGAAAATTAAAAGATGTACAACTTTTATTTATAGGATTTTTCTCTACAGAGCCTAGTTTAGCGTGAAAGAGGGATTTTCCGTATTTTTAAGGCAAACTGAGATCGATTTTCATTTGCGTCTTTCATATATGATTAAAATTAGGTTATGTTTATTGAGGTTAGTTTTTGTTTATTTCTAATGTTTTATTACTAATGTTAGGTTTATTGTTAATTATTTGCACTGAAAAGAGAAAGTTGTGTGAGTGTTTCACACCAGAATTTTTAGGGTGGAAAGTAGATGATTATCAGAGGGCCTGGTATGCTGATAAGCATACTTTTCCACTGAGTAAGTAAGGCAGTGGTAAACCACCTCACTCGTCGTGTTATTACTTAGTAAAGCCAGTAGAAACTCAAAACAGTCTTTCAGCTGAAGACCTAAAACATAAGAACGAGTAAACTGTGTACAAACTTATTTAATTAATAGGTATATGTATTCTCATTGGCTTTAGGTGCTGAGTGAGTCAACCAATCGGCAATTTAGTCTGTATCTGATTTAAAACACCCTTACGTCCTCATTTTGTTGTTGTTTAGGTCAACAGCCGAAAGGCTGGTTTGAACCTCTAGAGGTTTTACTAAGTAAAACGAGGAGTGAGGTGGTTTACCATTGCCTTCCTCACTGAGTGGAAAAGTACGCTTATCAGCATGCCGGGCCCTCTGAAAAGCACATATTTTCCACTCTGTAAATGACAACTTCACTTCATTCACCACAGGGTCTGGCTGTACAATGAAATTCATTACTTTCAGAGGAGATAACTCTGATTAGTGTCTTTTACACCTCTACCTCTTCTGTTCTTAAATGATTCAGTCATTTAATTGACTGACCATGTGATAAGAAACAGAACTATTTATTTTATACAGTCATTTTATACAACTAATTCAAAAGAAACCCACCAGGTTGGTCCAGAGCAGAGGTTGCCAACCCGCCGCAGTGGTCTGCGGACCACTCAGCCTGAAAGTGAACTACCACGGACCACTCATTACGTTATTGCATTTATCTTATCAGTTGTAACCAAATTAAAAGGTGAAAACATATTTTCAGAAACAACTACGTATTATTATTAATTAAGAAGCTATTATTACAAACATATAATTCTTATTTTCAGAAAGTAGGGTACATTGTAAATCACAAAAAGTAAAAATATTTTTTAATTCTAAATTGTCTTTTAATAAAATAAGGAATACAGAATTTACTTAGTCGAAAATAACAATTATCAAAAATAACAAGATTGTGTCTCACTGCTTCCATATTCTGGGAAATAACGAGCAAATTCACTTTTGAGGTTGCCTAAGTGGCCGAGTATGTTGTGCTGCACCTGGTCTGTAACAGTAGCATAATCCTCGTTGTTAGCAAGAGCTTTGAAATTCGCGAACGATTGAAAGTTTTTTTCAAAAACGCACGAAGTTTATCCTCGAATGCAAATATATTACCAACACCTTCCAAATTTTCGTTTCCAGAACCTTGAAGTTGTAAGTTTAATTGGTTCAAGTGGCCAAAAACATCCACTATATACGCGAGTCGAATCTCAAAGCTTGGTTCACTCTGTTGTTCCAAGAAATGTTGCATTTTAGTCTCAATAAGAAAAACTTTTAACTCCTCTGTTAACTCATAACAGCTTGTAAACATATTGCTTTTTGACAGCCAATGCACCTCAGTTATTATAAAGTAGTGTTTCGTGCTCGGAGTCTAATTCTTTTGAAAATACGTGTGTGTTTTCCAATACCTTTAACAGAGTTCACCATCTGTACGGCCAATTTCATGGTATTCAATAAGTCTTACAGCATGGTTTTCGATGTTAATGCTTGCCGGTGAATTAAGCAGTGATTTAATCACGGGAAAATATTACTCTTTTTAAAAGTAGCCACCGGACTCTCACGGACCACCCCGAAGGCTGTCACGGACCACCTTTGGTCCGCGGACCACCGGTTGGGAAACACTGGTCTAGAGGTAAAGTCATCGCCAACATCAGCTGTTTAACAGGTGATTTTCGGAGACGCAGGTTCCTGGTTAAAATCCTAGTAAAGGTAATTACTTTTATACGGATTTGAATATGTACTAGAAAGTGGTTGCCGGTGTACTTTGATGGTTGAGGTTCAATTAACCATACTCTCTCAGGAATGGTCGACCTGAGTCTGTACAAGACTACATCTCATTTACACGTCATACACATCATCCTCATCTCATTGGGTCATGGGGTAGCTAATTTTCTGAAGTGAACAGATGCAATGTACAGACGTCAGGGATTAAAAAAAAATAACAGGAATCGACATTGCACGGTAAGTCTTAATTAATTTATACTCTGTCCAAATTCTTCTTCTTCTGAATCCTCGAAGGATGTTGCCGATCATCATGGGTTCCCTAATCCTATCCACTTAAGATCGGAAAAGGTTGAAGTGGGACTAGTGCATTATCTCAGACTTTTAAGCCTAGATTCGTCTTCTCCCACTCGTCTTCAACCAGGACGCCTTCTACCTTCGATTTTTCACTACAGAGTCGGCCTCAGTAACCGTGTTTCCCTCCTTTTCATTACTCTGTAGTGCTCAGCGTAATGTTCTTACTACTTTTTACTTTCTCTTGACTATATAAAGAATATATAGGAAGGAAAGTATTGTTTTCATGTAGATTTTTCGAATCGAGGTTTCACCGGATCTACACGTTTTCAGACCCCATGAATCCAAAAAACATGTTTTTAGCGATGGTCTCTCTCTCTCTCTGTGTGTGTGTGTGTGTGTGTGTGTGTGTGTGTATGTGTATATACAGAATATCTCAAGAACGGAACATCGTACGAACTTGAAACTTAAGTTACATACCACTAACGGATTCGACACGAACATTTTCATCTAAATCGGTCAACCGGAAGTAGTAGTTTATTCGTGTAATTTTTCACTTTTTTACGATTTTCTCAAAAACTGGTCCAACGATTTTTTTTTAAAAATCGCCTTATTTCTTTAATTTTTTATGCTCTACAAGATAGGGTAGTGGCCATGTTTGCTGAAATTCTTGGTCAGGCTGTTTTCACGTAAAAAATTTGTTTTTTTAGGATTGCGGCTTTAATATGCATTTTAGCGAAAAAAATGTTAAATAAAAGTTGTAGAGAATTTAAAATCCTACAACTTTTATTTCAAACATTTTTTTGTATAACGTTTAGTTTAGCGGTAATTAGCGATTTTCTGTTTTTTTTCTCACGAAACCGTGTGAAAAATCGAATTTTTTAAGATTTCGGCTTTATTATGCATTTTACGACAAAAGTGTATAATACAATCAAATTTATAGGAAATTAAAAGATCTACAACTTATATTTAAAGCGTTTTTCTCTACAGAGTAAAGCCTGTAGGCGTTTTAAGTGTTTTATAGTTTGAGGAATATTTTACCATTATTATAATCTATGAATATTTAATAAATACAGTAATGTACGCATAAAAAATTTAAGTTGTTTTAAAATAGTTAGTTATGGCTCTTTGCCTCTTCTTTTCAAACTCCTTGTGGACTTCTTCGTACGATATCATCAGCTCCTGAGTCCTCTTTTGAATTGAAGGGCCCTTTCCATGACGGAATCCGTCTCCAACACTTGGTCCGCCAATGCGTTACCATGCTGAGGATCTCGTTGATGGTTTGTAAAGAAATGCTTGGCTTCGTTTCAGGATCGTCGGACACACAAAGAACTGTACGTGCGTACGAAAAAGTTAAACTGACACATGGAGGAAAACGTACGGAGAAATTACAGTATGGTGCCTGGGCGTACGAATGGCGGTGATGGTGGGGTGTTACTGGCGGGGCCCGGTACCCGGTGACGTTCTCACTACGTACAGTACGCGGAAATCTAGCTTGGCTCATAGCGGCCGTCACCATACTAGTGTGTGACTCAACATGATACGGATGCCAAAACATTTATTCAAACTCATGTTTTCAGAATTGTATGACTTCCACACCAAGTACGGTGTACACAAGGTGAGAAAACGAACGTATTTTAAGGTGTTAGGCCCACGGACAAAGTCCGCGGGTAACCGAAACCCGCGGATATTAAACTCACGGATACCAAGGGATTATTGTAACTTAATTTTGAACTGTGTGTACTGCGGATAGGATCTGTGCCAATTTGGGTTGTTTAATTTATATCAGATTAAAATATATGACATATTGATTAATTATATGATTTCATGTGCAGATGTATGATAGGGCTATAATTATAATAGGGCATATTAAAGAACAATTTGCATATATACGTACAGTTCGGTTTGTTAGAAAAAAATTACGGTTAATGGTTTTTTACGATAGTAATAGGAGGGTGAAATAGAACTTAGGTAAGGGTAAATTGTAGTCGTTTTTCGTATCGTAGGGTAGGTTGTCGCCACGGTCTTTTCGCTCGGTCGATATCTGATGGGGATGAAGTCGGTCTGGATTAGATTTGAGGGTAGAGGGTCCGCTGGCCGTTCCGGGAACGTTCATTAGTATGGGAAGTGGCCAGCTGTACGCGATGATTGATTCCTACACCCTTTCCATACAAAGATTCACCCCCATTAAGGGACGAAGGGGAGGCAAATACGATGACAACTAATGCACGTACCCAACTAGGTTTGCTTGCTTGTTCTCTTAGTATTCTTTAATTCACGGCCCGAAGGACCATTTCAATGACAAAATGATGTCTTTGTCATTACGCACATTGATCGGTTCTTCATTGTCTGTACTTCGAAAAAGTTTTGTGTCAGAAAAAGTAAGCCCCAACATTAGAGATACCCTAATATATCTCTAAAGAACTATTACTTCATTTTCGTGAAAAAAATTGTGTTTTTCATGTTCACATTTTCTCATTTACTTCCAAAAAATGTATTCTAAAACAAGGAAAATGTGTTTTAGGTTTGAAAAAGACATTTTATTTGGTAAGTTTATTGACTGCCCATAACAGACAGGTGGAGAGTCAAATTATATACTCTCAATCTGTACGTTGCTGGGCTAAAATAAATAGTTCTGTTTCTTATCACTTGGTCAGCCAATTAAATGACTGAATCATTTAAGAACAGAAGAGGTAGAGGTGTAAAAGACAATAATCAGAGTTATCTCCTCTGAAAGTAATGGATTTCATTATACAGCCAGACCCTGTGGTGAATGAAGTGAAGGTGTCATTTGCAGAGTGGAAAATACGTGCTTTTCAGAGGGCCCAGCATGCTGATAAGCATACTCTTTCAACTCAGTGAGGAAGGCAATGGTAAACCATCTCACTCCTCATTTTACTTAGTAAAACCTCTACAGGTTCAAACCAGCTTTTCGGCTGATGACCTAAACAACAAATTTATTGAACGGATTCTGTATTGAAATCAGTTCATTGATTTTAACCATTGTTTCTGCCTGTTTAAGAAATATCCAGTGGTCGACTTGAACGGTACTACAGAAATCAGCAAAAGGAAAAAGTTAAATATCTGGGTTTACATTTAGATCGAAAACTCTCGTGAAAAAGTCATACATGGACGTAACGAGAACAACTTGGGCTAAAGTTTTAATAATTTTCGATTGTGGTTTTAATAAGTCTGGCTCGTAGGCTGTAAGTTTCAATTCCCTCTCGAAATAAAGTTCTTTTATATAAAGAAATACTCCGAATATTCCGTTTTTACTTTCTCTTGCCTATATGAATATATAGGAAGGAAAGTATTGTTTTCATGTCGATTTTTCGAAATCGAGTTTTCACCGGATCTATACGTTTTCAGACCCCCTGAATCCAAAAACATGTTTTTAGCGATTGGTCTGTGTGTGTGTCTGTGTGCGTGTGTGTGTGTGTGTGTATGTGAACAGAATATCTCAAGAACGGAACATCGTACGAACTTGAAACTTGAAACTTAAGTTACATATCACTACCGGACCCGACACGAACATTTTCATCAAAATCGGTCAACCGGAAGTAGTAGTTTATTCGTATAATTTTTCACTTTTTTGCGATTTTCTCAAAAACTAGTCCTACGATTTTTTTTAAAATCAACTGGTTTACTAAATTTTGTATGCTCTACAATATAGGGTAGGCGCCATGTTTGCTGAAATTCTGCGTGAGGCTGTTTTTACGTAAAAACATTTTCTTTTTAAGATTGCGGCTTTAATATGCATTTTAGCGCAAAACGTTATATAACAAAAGTTGTAGAGAATTTAAAATTCTACAACTTTTGTTTTAAACATTTTTTTGTATAACGCTTAGTTTAGCGGTAATAAGCAATTTTCTGTTTTTTTCTCACGAAAATGTGAGAAAAATTGATTTTTTAAACATTTCGGCCTTAGTATGCATTTTACGACAAAAGTGTATATAATTAAATTTATAGAAAATTAAAAGATCTACAACTTTTATTTAGAGCATTTTTCTCTACAGAGCCTAGTTTAGAGAGAAAGAGTGATTTTCCGTATTTCTAAGCCAAAATGAGGTTGATTTTCATTTTGCGTCTTTCACTCATGATTAAAATTAGGTTATGTTTTTTGAGGTTAGTTTTTTGTTTATTTCTTATGTTTTATTACTAATGTTAGGTTTATTGTTAATTATTTTCACTGGCAAGAGGAAGTTGTGTGAGTGTTTCACACCAGATTTTTTTGTTTTTTTTTATCCGAGGCGGCGAGAAAAATTCATGTTCACTCCCTCACGATGGGGGAAGTAGTGTTGGACTCAATTGAGGCGTCCTCGTCCAACCCCAAGGAGGCCGCAACTCCCTGATGTCGGATCAAGTGGCCAGGCGGCGGGTTTTTGGTTAGTAGGCGGTTGCGGCCTCCTTGAGACTGAACGAGGACGCCTCAATTGAGTCCAACACTACTTTCCCCATCGTGAAGGTGTGAACATGAGTTTTTCTCGCCGCCTCAGATAAAAAAAACAAAAAAAAAAAACGGAATATTCGGAGTATTTCTTTGTATAAGAGAAATTTTGCCCATAACAGACAGGTGGAGTATCAAATTATTTACACTCAATCTGTTCGTTGCAGGGCTAAAATTAATAGTTCTGTTTCTTATTACATGGTCAGCCAATTAAATGACTGAATCATTTAAGAACAGAAGAGGTAGAGGTGTAAAAGATACTATTCAGAGTTATCTCCTCTGAATGTAGCCTAATGAATTTAATTATACAGCCAGACCCTGTGGTGAATAAAGTGAAGGTGCCATTTGCAGAGTGGAAAATATGTGCTTTTCAGAGGGCCCGGCATGCTGATAAGTGTACTTTTCCACTTAGTGAGTGTTGGCAATGGTAAACCACCTTACTCCTCGTTTTACTTAGTGAAACCTCTACAGGTTCAAACCAGCCTTTCGGCTGATGACCTAAACAACAACAAGAGAACTTTTTTTCCAAGAGAGAGTCGAGACTTACTTACTCCGAATATTCCGTTCTTGAGATAGTTTGTTCACTAATACCGCGCGCGCGCGCGCGCGCGCACACACACGCACGCACACACACACGCACACGCACACACACGCACACACGCACGCGCGCGCACACATACACGCACACACACGCGCGCGCACACACACACACACACACACACACACACCAATGCCGATCGCTTAAAACTTGTTTATTAGGTTCTGGGGACCTGAAAACGTGTATTTTCCGTGAAAATTCGATTTCGAAAAATTGATATTAAAATAATATTTTCCTTCCTTTTAATATATTTATATAGGGCAAGAGAAAGTAAAAATCTTCTCGAATCTTCATTTTATTATAATTCTTATTACTATTCTTGCGTTATTCCGATACTGCGTAATCTCCGATATTTTCAAATCAGAACATCGGCTTGAATTGAAGTCGGCGTTGTTCTATATATCACAGAACCGTTTCTAGCTTTTACTGTTTTTAAATTGTGTTCCTGGCCTCCTCGATAGATCTATTGATTATCAAGTGATTTATTTATTTCCTATTGCTAACAAAAAAAATAAATATCAATACAAAATAAATGTTAATTTCCTTAATTATACTTTGATAATCTAAAAATTATTTATTTTAATTCGCGGTGAGGAAATTTAATCCACCCAACTATGGTTTCCCATGTTCAAGGGTAGATCAATTCAGTGGTTCTTTGTCCATTATACTACTTGCACTACTGTACTAGGGTAATCTATTAGTGTGTTAGTAATTACAACTACATGTTAGTTACTTAAACTAATTAAACACTTTAATACATTTTTATTAAAAAAATAAATAAAATGCTGTTATTTAATATAGGGTGATTCAAAAAGAGCGCCGGTTTTGATATATCAAATTAAGAGATTTATTTTATTGAAAAACTGAAAATAAATACATCAACAAGTTCATCTTACCTTCCGATTTTATGTATGAAAAATGATGTCATGCATGTGTCCTCCTCTACTGCGCTGGCACGCATCAACTCTGTCCATGAAATTGGATATTACTGCACGACAAGTTTCGACTATGTAGGACAAGTTTCCGTATGTGGGGTTTTCTAAACCCCACATAAAGTGCGCCTCATCACTGAAAATGATTTTGTTTGCGAAGGTGTCATCATTCTGCCGTTTTCTCAATACCCAGTCAACAAACTGTCGTCTCTTCTGGTGGTCTGCCGCTTTCAAATGTTGCGTCAACTGAATTTTATACGGGTGATATTGGAGATCGTACCGAAGAATTCTCCGTACAGAAGAACATCTTAAACCCAATTGTTGAGAACGGCGACGTATTGATTTTGCTGGGCTAACAGCCACACTGTCACGAACCAACGCAACGTTCTGCTCAGTTCGGCCAGAACGACGACGTCCAGAACTTTTAAGGTCGACTGTTGAACCCGTCTCAAAAAACTTTTTCATGAGCCTGCGAACTGTTGATTCATTCGGTGCTTCATACGTCCTAGAGTACCGCGAAGTCGCCTGACAGTAGCCGCATAACTCACTCCACTCTGGTAAAATGTTTTGACGATTAACACTCGTTGCGCAATAGTAAACTTCTCCATGGTTAGACAGAGACTGCGAGAGTATTACACTGCGAACAAGGGAAACTACAACTGAATCATCAATCGGAATGTTCTCCGAAATAGAAATGAGGTCAAACAATGTTGCCAACCGATAAACAAAAATTTACCAGCCGTTTAAAAACCGGCGCTCTTTTTGAATCACCCTATACATGTACAAATGATAAACAAAACAAACAATATAATATGCTAGACAAAAGAATTTATTTAAAAATAGAAAACTAAAATTGAAACCGGTAGCCGAGCTCACAAAACTATATGTTTCCTGGAGTAACCATTTTTTCTATAGCGTCCCTTCCAATAGCCAAATGGTTACTGCTTTTTTATACATTATGATGTCCGGCGTTTTTTAATATGTAAGGGGAGCAGATTAAGCAGTTTGGGCGCTAAATAGCAGAAATGCCTTTGGTATAAAGTTTTTGAGACCTTGTGTAGAAGAACTAATGACAGCTTATCATGGCCTCATTCTGTCTCATATCCGTTATGGTATCTTAGTATGGGGTAATTCTAGCATGGGTAATATGAATAGGGTTTTTAAAATTCAAAAGAAAGCTATTAGGTGTATGGTGGGATCTAACTAGCTAACCTCATGCAGGCCACTATTTAAGGAGCTTAAATTGCTTACAGTTCCCTCTCTCTACATTTTTCAGGTGATTATGTATGTTAGGCAAAATAATTTCATGCAGAATTTCAATGTTCACAATCATAACACGAGAAACAGGAATGATTATTATGTGGCTAATCACTCCACAAAATTGTTTGAACAAAAACCTACTTATGCAGGGAGAAAATTCAAGAATAAATTACCCCAATTTTTAAAATGTTGTGAGGATTTGAATTCCTTGAAAAAAATCTGAAAAATTACTTGATCGGTGAAACTTTTTATAGCGTACAAGAATTTCTTTCTTGATAGTAGTGATACATTGTGTGATTCTTATATGTATTTCAGGTGTTATATCTTACATGTCCTATACTCCTCCTGGAGTCTCCAGGGCGCAAAAAAAGTAAGAGATCCTTGTTTCTGGTATAGATACTGGGATTGCAATACAGAGGTCTCGAGTTCCATAATTACATGAGTATTTAATGGATCTAAAAATAGAAAGAATCATGAAAGAAACCACTGTATTTTATAACATTTCACGGGAAATTTTTAAGATATATAATATATTATCGGTTGTTGTTAATAGATCTAGTTTATAAAAAAACGGTATGAAAATCTTTAGCGGTATCCGATAAACCTATTGATTAAAAAAGTTTTATTTCTTTCTTTATTAGTATGAAATGAAATTTTGTTTAAACCACAACAACACCGACAAAGAATCCAAACAATCTCATATATTTCAGTAAGTATAACTTTAGATCCTTGCGGGTAACTTAAAAAGTAAACTATAAATTCGAAATGCGGTTTAGTTCTCGTAAATAACTACTAACTAATTGAGGAAGTAATTTGAATAAAACATTTAGGTAGTCGCTTCCTTGTTGTAGTGGTTAGCGTGCTATACTTCAAAAGAGAACAGTTCAGTTTTGATGTCCGATTAGGGTCTAAAATCGTTTTATCGTTTTATCTATCCTTTTATAATTTCTAAAGTTGGTTACACAATAAGAAATCATGGGTATTTTTCTGGAATTTACACCATCTTTCAAACCGCAAAGTGTGTACAGAATTTAACGTAGTATTCCGGTTAGTTCTACTGCATACTCGGTACAGTCAGGAGGAGGAGGAAGAGGAGGAGGAGGAGGAGGAGGAGGAGGAGGAGGAGCAGAAGAAGAAGAAGAAGTAAAAGAAGTAGAAGGAGAAGGAGGAGGAGGAGGAGAAGAAGAAGAAGAAGAAGGAGAAGAAGAAGAAGAAGGAGAAGGAGGAGGAGGAGGAGGAGGAGGAGGAGGAGGAGGAGGAGGAGGAGGAGCAGAAGAAGAAGAAGAAGAAGAAGACGAAGAAGGAAAAGAAGTAGAAGGAGAAGAAGAAGAAGAAGAAGAAGAAGAAGAAGAAGAAGAAGGAAAAGAAGTAGAAGGAGAAGAAGAAGGAGGAGGAGGAGGAGAAGAAGGAGAAGAAGAAGAAGAATGAGGAGGAGGAGGAGGAGGAGGAGCAGAAGAAGAAGAAGAAGAAGAAGACGACGAAGAAGAAGAAGAAGACGACGAAGAAGAAGAAGAAGACGAAGAAGGAAAAGAAGTAGAAGGAGAAGAAGAAGGAGGAGGAGGAGAAGAAGGAGAAGAAGAAGGAGAAGGAGGAGGAGGAGGAGCAGAAGAAGAAGAAGAAGACGAAGAAGGAAAAGAAGTAGAAGAAGAAGACGAAGAAGGAAAAGAAGTAGAAGGAGAAGAAGAAGGAGGAGGAGGAGACGAAGAAGGAGTAGGAGGAGGAGAAGAAGCAGGAGAAGTAGGAGAAGAAGAAGTATGAAATTTGAAATTTTAGTGTTTTAGCAATATACAGTTTCACTAGCTGTTGACGGCTTCACCCGTGTATAATTTTGTTTTAATTCAATAATTTTTAAATTAGTGTTGTAATTAAATCAAAAATAAAATGTTCTGATTGTAGACCCATTAGTTGAAAATTAATAAAAATTTAAGCCGTTTTCAACCCGTAGGGGTACACTTTGGAAATTGTTAAGGAATAATTTTTAAAAAAGGAGAAGTAGGAAATTTGAAATTTTAGCGTGCTAGCGATATACGTTTCACTAGCTGTTTACGGCTTCACCCGTGTATAATTTTGTTTTATTTCAATAATTTCTAAATTAATGTTATACCTAATTATATAAAAAATAAAATTTTCTGATCGTAGTTTAAAATTAATAAAATTTCAAGCCGTTTTCAACCCTGTAGGGATACATTTTGGAAATTGTTAAAGAATAATTTTTTACGTACACTATCGGAAACACCTCCACCGAGTTTTAGCCACCTACCTCGTCTGGAACTTAATTAACTAAAAATATTAATTTTTTAAGGGTTAAACACCGTTTTCAACCCCTTACCGGTATATATTTTTAATCGTTAAAGGGAAATATTTCACTATAGGTAACATCACCACCGAGTTTGTATATACCTCGTCCGGAACTTAAGGGGAGACTGTACTTTGTATCCCGCTAATGTTAAATTTGCTATTTTTAGGCACATTTTTCATAGGATTAGTAAAAGATAGGGAAATTAAACTTTACACACTATAGGTGTCGGGTTTCTTCTCGGGCTACTGATATTTTTGAATTTAATCTTTGGACCATATCATTTTTTTAAAAAAAATTACGAATAATATAAAATTTTTACAAATTGTTTTCTACGTGTTTTGCGTATTTCTAATTTTTGGAGCACCTGAGGAAGTAATAAAAATATCGGTATATGTGGCTATACAAGATAATTAACTGGTAAAAATTTCAGCCTGGTAGGTTTATTGGTTTCTGAGAAAAATGTACCTTAATGTTAAAAATCTGAATTTACGGGAAAAGGTAAGAAACACGAGGCACAAATCAAAAACAATATGTACACAAACAAGCAAATTTCCTATAAACTGTTGTTTAGAAAGCTAAACCAACAGCTGAGAATATTAAAAACCGTGATGCAGATACTATAAAAACTAAAATTCTCTTTGCACTAAAATGAGCGGTATAAAATAATGAAAAATATTCGTTCTTCGTAACATGATATTTTTTCTGTGTAAACCTGATAAAAACTTCATAGTTTCATAAAATTTTTTTTGACGTAATTTAATGTTTTTCTGGTCGATCTAGACCTAAACTATTGAAAAACATAAAAAACCAGAAATCGAAAATTTTGAGTTAAAACCATCGTACAATCTTCCCTTAATAAACTAGACTCCCCCTCCACAATTGGTAAACAAAAAATGTTTGCTTTTAACTGCGTTATACTGGAAAGTTCTTTTAAACATATCTGTTTGTTACAGTAAAGTCAATATTCACAATTAGAATAGTGCAACTTATTATAAAAAAAAAATGGAAAAAAGTAATGCACGCAAAGAAAAGAAGGCTGTGTAATAAAGGGGTGTTGATTACAAGGTGAAGTGTAGGGCGGGTAGGTTTTGAAAGGGTGGGGGAGGTATGTGTAACAAAAGAAGGTGTCGGTAGCAAAAGGAATATGCGCCTACGGTGACACCTTAGTGCACGATTATAATAATACGCTCGCCGATCTACTTCTTAATCACTCCCTCGCATTTCTCACCTCCTATCCATAAGAATACCGCCTTCACATCCTTTCTTTCTATCCATATGTCATCTCCTCATTACGAACCTCACTCACACACTTACGGCTTCTTCTTAACCCGGCTACAACTGAAAATTTACGACTAACTGAAATATGTTTAATGGTGTTCAGAGAAGATCCCCATTTCACCTTTGTTTAACAGGAAGATAGTTAGTTGAAAGAGATTAGACATTTGGATTTATGAGATAAATTGTCTTTGAGTATAATAAGTTGTATGTCGTGTTTACAATGTCTCGAACTGTTATTTTCAACTGATATTTTTAGGTCTTCGTGAGAAGTATGATTGGTTATTTGTTGTAAGGTTATCAGCCGAAAGAATGGTTTGAACCTTTACAGTAAAACAAGGAGTGAGGTGGTTTACCATTCCCTTTCTCACTGAGTGGAAAAATATGCTTATCAGCATGCCAGGCTCTCTGAAAGGCATCTACGTTCCACCCTGCAATTGCCACCTTCACTTTAGGGTGGAACGTAGATGCCTTTCAGAGAGCCTGGTATGCTGATAAGCATATTTTTCCACCCTGCAATTGCCACGTTCACTTCATTCGCCAGCCGCATTGATGTAGTTGGTAACGTGCTCGCCTCTCATCATACGGTTTTGGGTTCGAATCCCATTCAGGCACAGCATATTTTCATACGTTACAAAAGTCATTTCATCCTTTACCGTCTGCATTAGCAGTAATTGCAGAACAGTCGGACGTTGAACAAAAACAAAAAATAAATTCACTTCATTCACCACGGGGTCTGGCTGTATAATGATATGAAACTGACTATTCTGAGAGGAGATAACTCTGATTAGTCTCTTTTACACCTGTACCTCTTCCGTTCTTAAATGCTTCATTCATATAATTGGGTGACCATGTGATAAGAAACAATGTATGTATCCCTGGAACTAGCAAATCGAGTGCAAATAAATTAACACTCTACCTGCCTGTTATGGTGTAATGTACTATTTTCGATTAACTGATTTTGATGAAAATGTTCGAGTCGAATCCCCCTTGTGTTCCAAGTTTCAACTTTGTTGGATATTCTGTTCTTGAAATATTTTATTCACACAGACACACACATATACTGTGGACAATTCGAACTGGCACAACTCTTGCTTTACGTGTACACACAGTTCCGCATAAAATATATCCATAACCTATTCTTTCAACAAGGTCTACAAATTTTTAATGTACACAAATGCCTACAACCTTATTTCAATGTACAAACATACAAATAATTATTTCATTTTAAAATATGTATTTAATTTCTCCCAATATAAACTTAAATTACTATTATAAATAGTAAAAACTTCTTGGCACAAACTAGCCCCGATCAGTGGGTTAGATTGTGCCATGAATTTTCCAAATTTGTGGCTAACTGGCTAAATTAATCTCCTTTTTTCTAAATGAGATGAAAGCTAAAAACTAGCTCTTGTTTTAGGCATAGTTGCCGAAGTAATATTTTGCATACTCAACAAAATAAGTAGATAAGTACACAAAAAGTGGCACAAACTCACTCCATTTGACGGTATAAAATACAAGAACTAAACTGCAAAAACTCACTAAACTATACTCTACAGACAGACGCACGCATTTAACTAAACAAATTGGTCTGAATATATTATAATGAACAGAAAATAATATGAAAACATTAGTCAGATCATTATGTCTGACTAGAACATTAATAACAACAGTGAAAACAAAGCGTAGTGACTTCTAAAAATAAATTACCTCCTTTCAAGTCCCAGTTCCAATGTCCCACGAACCAGAATCCTATTTCCTATTTAAACTATAAAATTCCCTCTAAATTTCTTGAGGTTGCAATTATTCTGTTATATTGTTCCCCGAGCGACCAGGTGTTCCTTAACACGATGTCGCCATCATAGGGCTTCTTAGCCCTCTCAACCAGGATTCAGGATTCAGGATTCAGCGTAGTGACAGAGCGTGAGTCGCACATTACAGTAGCGATTGTATACTTTTGTGACTGTACCATCGTTGCACGGCGAGGGGCGAAGAGTGGTGTAGATGAACACCGAAGCTGCTTGTGCCAATTCAAATTGTCCAAGGTATACAATGTATATCCGGTGAAAAATCGATTTTGTAAAATCGACCTGATAATCTTACTTTCCTTATCTAAATACGAGAAGGGGCCCAAAAAAAACCGGACAGAGAGCGCGCTGCTATTTGTAGATGAAGTAGAGAGTTTTGCCGCTCGATGGAGCTAGTCGAGACCTTCAACAAACAACTGCTCGAATGACGTCAGTTTGTAGGTTAACGTTTAATCGTAGCGTTATGTTTCTCTTACTGTTGTCATGTTCCGCCTGCGACGTCATTAAGGGGAGTCTGTACCTTGTATCCCGCCAATGTTAAATTTGATATTTTTAGGTAACGGGTGATTCAAAAAGAGCGCCGGTTTTTAAACGGCTGATAAATTTTTGTTTATCGGTTGGCAACATTGTTAGACCTCATTTCTATTTCGGAGAACATTCCGATTGACGATTCAGTCGTAGTTTCTCTTGTTCGCAGTGCAGTACTCTCGCAGTCTGTGTCTAACCATGGAGAAGTACTATTGCACAACGAGTGTTAATCGTCAAAACATTTTACCAGAGTGGAGAGAGTTATGCGGCTACTGTCAGGTGACTAAGCACCGAATGAATCAACAGTTCGCAGGCTCATGAAAAAGTTTTTTGAGACGGGTTCAACAGTCGACCTTAAAAGTTCTGGACGTCGTCGTTCTGGCCGAACTGAGCAGAACGTTGCGTTGGTTCGTGACAGTGTGGCTGTTAGCCCAGCAAAATCAATACGTCGCCGTTCTCAACAATTGGGTTTACGATGTTCTTCTGTACGGAGAATTCTTCAGTTGACTGGGTATTGAGAAAACGGCAGGATGATGACACCTTCGCAAACAAAATCATTTTCAGTGATGAGGCGCACTTCCACTTAAACGGTTTTGTTAATAAACAGAACTGCCGTATGTGGGGTTTAATTCGCCGGGTTATCGGGCAAATGGAAGTCGAAACTTGTCGTGCAGTGATATCCAATTTCATGGACAGAGTTGATGCGTGCCAGCGCAGTAGAGGAGGACACATGCATGACATCATTTTTCATACATGAAATCGGAAGGTAAGATGAACTTGTTGATGTATTTATTTTCAGTTTTTCAATAAAATAAATCTCTAAATTTGATATATCAAAACCGGCGCTCTTTTTGAATCACCCTATACATTTTTCATAGGGTTGGTGAAAGTTACGAAAATGAAACTTTACACACTTATAGTTGTAGGGTGGTTTTAGCTACTGACATTTTTTCAATTAAATCTTTTGGACCATAAATAATAACGAATAACATAAAATTTTTACAATTTTGTTCTACGTTTTTTGCATATTACTATTTTTTTTTTGAGCACCTGAGGAAGTAAAAACAATGTCAGTAAATGTACATTTACATGATAATTAACTGGTAAAAATTTCAGCCTGGTAGGTTAAATGGTTTCTGAGAAAAACGTACCGAAGTGGTAAAAATCTAAATTTACGGGAAAAGGCACAAATGAGAAACAAAATGTACACAAACAAATTTAATTTCCCATCAACAGTTGGTTAGAAAGCTGCACCAACAGCGGAGAATATTAAAAATAGTGAAGCAGATATTAAAAAAAACCCTGAAATTCTTTTTGCACTAGAACGAGTAATATAAAAATATGAAAAATATTTGTTCTTGGCGACATGTTACGAGGGTAGGCTGATAAGTAATGCACACATGCTTGTAGAAGACAACTAAATAAACTCGTAATTTTTTAGGATAAACCTGATAAAATTTTAAATTTTTTTCATGAAAATAATCGAATCGGTGAGTGGAAAAAGGGTAATATTCCAAAATCCTTATTTTCGAGAAATTAAAAGAAAAACTGTTTTGCGACTTTGTTTTTGGTTTAATGGTAAAATGTTCAATTGGTCATTTGTTGTACTATATTAAAGCTTTTTAATGGTGACTTTAGAATTTATTTTACAATAATAACCATGGGATTGATTTTTAATTATTAATATGTTGACTATTCACCTTTTTCCAGATTTAGTACAAGTGAATGGGAAAAATTAAGTTGAAAAAACAATATTAATGTGCCAATATGCTACAAAACTTTATTTTAATTTTAAAATAATTTACAGTTACATTTTAATAACAATAAGACAGAAACCAATGGTCCAACTGCTGCTCGCTATTGAATGGAAGAAGGGTAATATTCCTGGAATATTATCCTTTTTCCACTCTACTAAATTTTTAATGTAGTTTAGCTGCTTTTAGATACAAGGAATATTTCCCTTTTATCAACCAATATATGCGCCGAAGTAAACTTAACAAAACTGCTATCTTCGTTCAATTTCGCATTTTTTGGAATATTACCCTTTTTAAACTCACCGATTCAAAATTTTTTGTTGTAATTTAATGTTTTTGTGGTAGGTCTAAGTCTAGGTCTAAACTTTTGAAAAACATAAAAAACTGAAAATCAAAATTATCAGTCAAAACCATCATACAATCTCCGCCCTTAAGCGTCCCTTAGCACCCTTAGCCCAAAAAAACACCCTTAAAACACCCTTAGCGTTTTCTTTAAAATCTTCCACTGGCTTGACGCTTGCTTGGTTTCTGGGTCATATCCGTAACACCAACTCTCATCACCTGAAATAACTTTGGTCAAAAAGTTTGGGTCACTTTAAATCTCGTTTCTCAAGTCCTGACTCAAATTCAATCAAATTTTTTGTTGAACCTATTTGAGAATGAGAGGAATAAATTTAGCGGTAACACGTCTCATTAGCAAATCCTCAGTCAAAATCTGCTGGCACGAGCTCTATCTGTTGTGTGTTTCTTATGAAATTTCGTAGATCGTGAAACGACGATCCTAGTTTATTTTTTGGCGGATTTTTTCAACGTTTCGAGATGTTAAAAGGCGCCCAGAATGAACATGGGCTTCAACACTCATCTCACAAGTTTAACACATTCCAGGGGCGGTTTCAGGGAAGGGGCCATGGGGGCCATGGCCCCCCCCCGAAATACTAGGAAAACTTAGTTTAATATTTTCTATAATCTATTATTTCTAACAAAACTGAATCCCAATACTCGTACCTATCAATTAACAATAATTATTTTAGTATAAAAATGAGTCAAACAGAAAGTAGGCCTATCTATTTTTAAATAGTATTAAGATAACAATCAATGTCAGTAGTCAAAAGCCACTCGCATCCAGTCAGCACCTTGAAAATTTCTCTATGAATTAAAATTTTGGTTACAGCAGTAGAGCATAAAAGAGGACTTTTCAATGACTCAATTACAAACTATATGAATTATAAATTATGTAGTAAGAGCTACATAAAAACAAGATAGCCCCCCCCCGAAAATCAGCCCTGGAACCGCCCCTGACACATTCAGTGCTAGAGACTCGCCTAGCGGGTCATGGGTAGGTGTTGCCGCCAGGCTGCCGTCTCACCAAGCGGGTTCTCTTTTGTTATCATTTTAAGTAATTCCGGAGGGACACCGCCTGTCGGATATCAGTTTGTTGCTATTAATTAGCCCTCAGAAAGGGTTTTTCTTTGTAACCGTGCAGCTCAATTTTGAATTTTCGTCATACGATTTTCTACCCTCTTTATATACTATAAACTGAACGAGTATACTTCGTTCAGTATTTTTAACGGGTATTCAGGGTACAGTTTAAGCCGTGAATTTAGTACCTTTGCAGGTATCGATTCAAAATAGCTTACACTTTTAGATTTACTTTAACTTTTTTTTGTCATCAGTCCTCGACTGGTTTGATGCAGTTCTCCAAACTGTTCTATCTTGCGCAAGTCGTTTAATATCTACATACCTGTAACACCCAACATCTTTCGTAATTTGCTTTATATATTCTAATCTTTGCCTCCCCCTGCAATTTACTCCTTCAACATTTGCCCTCCATTATTGATAGCCCAATACCTGGATGTCTTAAAATATGCCCCACTAGCCTATCCCTTCTTCTGGTAAAATGCTTCCATATACTTCTTTTTTCATCCACTCGCCTAAGAACCTTTAAATTACTTATTTTGTCCACCCACCTAAACTTTAACATTTTCCTACAACACCACATTTCAAAAGATTCTATCCTCTTCTTTTCTACAGCCCCTATCACCCACGTTTCACTCTCGTATAATGCTACACTCCAAATATAATGTTTTAAGAAATTTTTCCCAATCTGTAATTCTTATATTTAACCCTTACAGTGCTAACCCTTACGTCCTAATACTAGGACGTAAGATTTTTGACTAAAAAATGCCAGCGTTCTATTATTAGGACGTCAGCAGTTCAATCAAAAAATGCCGGCGTCGTCCTTTTATTAGTACGCTGACTAAATCATTCATAGAATTTTTATTTTCATTCAATTTTTATAAACAAAGTATGAAAATAATCTGTAACAAATGTAGATTGAAAAACTGCATGTAGAGTTTTTTTTATGAATGTAATTGGTTAATATTGATTAAAAACACTAAAAATTAGATTTTTATAACTTTTATCGCAGTATTTTTTATTTTTTTACAATCCATCAATGATTTTTGTGATTTTTCCATAATTAAATTGTCTTTAAAGTGATATAAGTGAAATATTGAGTATGTATCATTTTATTTTTAAATTGTAAGAAATGTGGTTCCAAGTCGAATGTCATACAAGATTCATTATGAAAAAAAACAAAAAATCATTAAAATACCTTGAAAAATAGCCATGTTACAGATAATATAAAATGCTACAGATCGCAAAAACGTAGGCTGGGATTTTTCGGTAAGAACTCACAATATTCTCTGTATTCTCAATATTAAATACAGTGGCACTATAAGGGTTAATAAGAATAATTTAAAGGTAAATTTAGCTTTCGATAAAGGACTGTTTATTATGAAAAGTTACTACCATTCAGAGATTTACTATCATGCTGATTCGAATGGACTGTAACTGAATGAGAATGTTGATGATAAGGTATCATAGACAGAGCGCCTGCCCATAACAGACAGGTGGAGTGTCAAATTATTTACACTCAATCTGTTCGTTGCAGGGCTAAAATAAATAGTTCTGTTTCTTATCACATGGTCAGTCAATTAAATGACTGAATCATTTAAGAACAGAAGAGGTAGAGGTGTAAAAGACACTAATCAGAGTTATCTTCTCTGAAAGTAATGAATTTCATTGTACAGCCAGACCCTGTGGTGAATAAAGTGAAGGTGCCATTTGCAGAGTGGAAAATATGTGCTTTTTAGAGGGCCCGGCATGCTGATAAGCGTACTTTTCCACTCAGTGAGGAAGGCAATGGTAAACCACCTCACTCCTTGTTTTACTTAGTAAAACCTCTAGAGGTTTAAACCAGCCTTTCGGCTGTTGACCTAAACAACAACAACAGACAGAGCGCAAGAAAGTAAAAAGTAATTCAATTTGTGTTATTTTTTGAAACCTCCTGTACACAGAAAGCCTAGAGTATATCTAAACTATAAAATTTCTGAGATAAAGAGAGTAAATAAAAGAGAGTGAGAGACTGAATGGTGAGACAAAAGGGGGTTTGTCTGAAAGGTGTGAAGGGAACCTGAGCTCCCCCTTCTGCACTTGAAACAAAGAACACGCGCAAGGTTTCTTTCATGTTTTTCCCAAATGAAAAATAGAACCTTTCCCGGCCTCTTCAATGTTAACCCCTCTCTTTACAGTGTATAACACCCGCTGCCCGTACTTACATTCACTCAGCTTGGCACCACGCCGCTCCGCTCTGTTACACTCACACACGCGCACGCGAGCACACACCTTGTCATATTGCATATGTTGGAAGATAATAATGATCAATAAAACCAGTCATTCACAAACACAATGCTGACTATGCTCAACTGTATAACCGATTGCTGTATAACTCAAATGCAGCAGTTAAACTAGGTTACCGTTGTAACATATTGTATTATTATTATTACTCCTAATGTTCTGTATAATACAGTAGTGTTCAACAACCACTTGAAGCTCTAAGTACAGTGTTAATATTGGACTGAGTTATGTTCAATTCATTTTAGTTATTGTGCATGTAACATACTAGGTGTGGCTATTAAATAACGAGACTGACGTTGTAAAAAATTTAATTTTCATTTTATACATAATCACTTATTAATGCCCAAAACGGGCAGGTGGAGTGTTATTTTAATTGCACTCTATCTGTTTGGTCCAGGGCTAAAAAAAATAGTTCTATTTCTTATCTCATAGTCAGCCACTTATATTACTGAACTATTATAACACTTATATGACAGAACAGAAGAGGTGGAGGTGTAAAAGACACCAATCAGAGTTTTATCCTCTTGAAGTAATGAATTTCATTATACAGCCAGACCCTGTGGTGAATGAAGTGAAGGTGTCATTTGCAGGGTGGAAAGTGAGTGCTTTTCGGAGGGCCTGGCATGCTGATAAGCATACTCTTTTAACTCAGTGAGGAAGGCAATGGTAAACCACCTTACTCCTCGTTTTTCCTTAGTAAAACCTCTAGAGGTTCAAACCAGCCTTTTGGCTGTTGACCTAAACAACAACAACAACAATCACTTATTGTCACCTTCAATATACACTCCTTCTCTATCCCTATAATGCTCCATACGAATTTTCCATAGTTGGAAACAGTACTGGAAGTCATCTTCTGTCAGCTCCTTCAGGACACAAGCCGGTCAAAAAATGTTTGAAATGAAGCTCGCAAAAATGTTTGTACTGACACTTTGTACGCGATTGAAAATGACCCAAATTTTTTGGAAACGATAATAAAATGTGATGAAACGTGGTTTTTTACTTATGATCTGAAAACGAAGTGCCAATCCATGCACTGGAAGAGCCGAACTTCACCTAGAGCCAAAAAAGCTCGACTGAGCAAGTCAAAATTTAAAGCAATGATGATTGTTTTTTTAATATCCATGGGATTGTGTACCTTCACTGGATTTCTGAAGGTCAAACAATTAATCAATATTACTACCTTGAGGTACTTTCTAAACTACGTCAAAGAGTAAGGAAAAAACGGCCCCGAAATGTGGAAGGACAAATCATGGGTTCTCCAACGAGACAATGCGCCAGCTCATTCCGCGTTATCTGTCAAGGGGTTCCTAGCCAAGTACAGTATCTCAGTGTTAGAACATTCACCTTATTCGCCAGATCTTGCACCATGTGACTTCTACCTGTTCCCTAAGGTGAAATCTGCATTAAAAGGGACAAGATTTGAGTCTGTGGATGTTGTAAAAGAGAAAGCGGCACGTGTCCTGAAGGAGCTGACAGAAGATGACTTCCAACAATGGAAAATTCACATGGAGTGTTGTAGTAATACAGAAGGAGTGTATATTGAAGGTGACACTAAGTGATTATGTAAAAATTAAAAATTAAATTTTTTACGTCAGTCTCGTTATTTAATAGCCACACCTCGTATTGCGTTGGATATTCCAGTGTAATTTAATACTAGATTTTTAAAACTATAGTGGAGCGTCAATAAAATAAAAAGTGGAGCGTAAAATAAATAGTTCTGTTTCTTATAACACGGTCAGCCAAATGACTGAATCGTTTAAAATTAGAAGAGGTAGAGGTGTAAAAGACACTAATCAGAGTTATCTCCTCTGAAAGTAATGAATTTCATTATACAGCCAGACCCTGTTGTGAATGAAGGGGAAGTGTCATTTGCAGAGTGAAAAATATGTGCTTTTCAGAGGGCCCGGCATGCTGATAAGTGTACTTTTCCACTCAGTGAGGAAGGCAAGGTTAAACCAGCTCACTCCTTGTTTTACTTAGTAAAACCTCTACAGGTTTTATTACTAATGTTAGGTTATATTGTTAATTATTTGCATTGGCAAGAGAAAATTGTGTGAGTGTTTCACAACAGATTTTTTTGAAAATTGTATTATTATTTATGAAGTACCTAATGGTGATAATACATTTTTATATTGGAAGCTAGACAAATGCAGGCCTACCTGTCAAGACTATAACAAAATGAGGAATTTTATATTTTATGTAAGTTAGATTAAATTTTCGTGGAAAAATAATTAAAGAAATTTGTTATGTTAAAAGATTGGAAAAGTTTTGAACAACTTCCTTTTTGATAGTTGTGTGCATGTGACAAGCTAATTCGTTTGTTTAAAATTCCATCCGGATATATACATTGTTAAGATAGGCAATTAGGTTTACATCAACACACACGTACGTAAATGAAAATGACATCGTTTATATTGTACTACGTTCATTTGATGTATAAACGCGTAAGATCGTGTACTCCTTTCTAGAAAGTTCCCAAGTAATTTTCCAGGGAAAACTTTCTCGCAGCTGAGCTCTATTACTCTCTCTAAATTGGAACTTCCCCTTCTTCCTTTTCCACTTGCCGCTCCTTTACATCTCGCATGCCCGCTTTTTGCCATAAAATATGGAGTTATCCGAGTTGCCACCTCCGGCTGGCCAAAATAACGCCCTTAGATAAGATGCATTGCTTTCCCGTATCGTTACGCGTTTAAAACCGAATCGTTTGCTGTACAACTTCCTTCCCGCTTTATTATAAATATTTAACGCGACTTTATTTATACATATATAATACAAAATATAACGACGCGCTTGAAAAGTTTTAAACTCAACTTTCTTTGAAATACTATTCTATATTACTACACAGTAACCTTCCCACTTATATGAGTTACTGATATTTAAACGCACTCCGATAAACTTATACCTATTTCCTTCCTTCACCTGTTTGACATGATTTATTATACATCCCTAAGTATAAACATCAATTTCATAAATTATACGTCATTTTCACTCCACCTATATCATCATCTTATTCTACTCGTTCACGTTTAAATAAACTAAATTTACCTTGTAACATTATTATCTACATTAATGGATTATGTCAGAATCTGAGAAGAAATATTATATATTTATTTAAAAAACTTAAAAGTGTTCTCAAAAATAAAAACCCTAAAAACTGTGCATTTCTCTACAGAAATGATAACTTATTTTATTTTTCCCCTTGTCCTATTTGGCATAAGAGGAGACTCAAAAAAACCTCTTTGAGAGTGCGCTGCCATTCGTAGACTTTATTTATTTATTTATTTTTTAATGCGTCCAGGAGACTCCAGGAGGAGTATAGGACATGTTAGTTATAACACCTGAAATACATATAAGAATCACACAATGTATCACTACTATCGAGAAAAAATTTCTTGTACGCTATAAAAAGTTTCACCGATCAAATAATTTTTCAGATTTTTTTAAAGGAATGCAAATTATCACAACATTTTAAAAATTGGGGTAATTTATTCATGAATCTTCTCCCTGCATAAGTAGGTTTTCGCTCAAACAATTTTGTGGAGTGATTAACCACATAATTATCATTGCTGTTTTTCGTGTTATGATTGTGAACATTGAAATTCTACATAAAATTATTTTGCCTAACATACATAATCACCTCAAAAATGTAAAAAGAGGGAACTGTAAGCAATTTAAACTCCTTAAATAGTGGGCTGCATGAGGTTAGCTGGTTAGCTCCCACCATACACCTAATAGCTTTCTTTTGAATTTTAAAAACCCTATTCATATTACTCATGCTAGAATTATCCTATAATAAGATACCATAACTAACAAGGGAAACTCGTTGGTAAACGCTCGGTGGGACGCAGACGATTATCCTGGTTAAGAAACCTGAGAGAAGCGTTTAACTGCTCGTCGCATGACCTTTTCAGAGCAGCAGTAGACAAGGTACGACTAACCATGATGATAGCAACCTTCGTAATGGAGAAGGCACCTGAAGAAGAAGAAGACGAGTGAATGAAAGAAGTATATGGAACATCTTACCAGAAGAAAGGATTGGCTAGTGGAGTATATCTATAATGGAGGATGATAATGAGGGAGTAAATTGTAAGAGAAGGCAAAAGTTAGAATATTTAAAACAAATTACCATAGATGTAGAGTGTTGCAGGGTAGGCTATGTAAATATGAATCGACTTGCGCAAGATAGAACAGCTTAGAGAACTGCATCAAACCAGTCGGTATTTGACAAAAATAGTTTGAAACTTTTAAAAAAAGTACATGGACTATATGTATGTAACGTCTTGCTAATTTTAGTGAATCGGTAAAATATTGAATGTCATATTTTTGTCTTTTACACGACTGAGGAAAGTTTTTTAAGGCTGGATTCGTAATCTACGTCTTCTAAAGCATCAGAATCTGTGATTAACAGAAATAGTTTGAAAATTTCCAAAAAAGAACATATTATTTTCAGTGAATCGGTGAAATATTGAATGTCATGTTTTTGTCTTTTCCAGGACCGAGGGAAGTTTTTTAAGGCTGGATTCGTAATCTAAGCCTTCTAAAGCATCAGAATCGATGATTAACAGAAATAGTTTGAAAATTTCCAAAAAAGAACACGTTATTTTCAGTGAATCAGTGAAATATTGAATGTCATGTTTTTGTCTTTTCCAGGACCGAGGGAAGTTTTTTAAGGCTGGATTCGTAATCTACCCCTTCTAAAGCATCAGAATCGATGATTAACAGAAAAATTTTGAAAATTTCCAAAAATTTACATTGACTGTATATGTTCTAGCTATTTTCAGTGAATCGGTGAAATATTGAATGTCGTGTTTTTGGCTTTTACAGGGCTCAGGGTAGTTTTTCAAGCCTGGATTCGTAATCTACGCCTCATAATGCTTTAGAATCGATGTTTAACAGAAATAGTTTGAAGATTTCAAAAAAAGTACATGTCGTTCTATTTTTAGTGAATCGGTGAAATATTGAATGTTATGTTTTTGGCTTTTACAGGGCTTCGGGTAGTTTTTTAAGCTTAGATTCGTAAGCTACGCCTTATCAAGCATCATGATCGATGGTTAACAGAAATAGTTTGAAAATTCCAAAAAAAAATTCATGGACTATAATCTTGCTAGTTTTAGTGAATTCGTGAAAAATATTGAATGTCATGTTTTTGGCTTTTACAGGGCTCATGGTAGTTTTTCAAGCCTGGAATTTTAATCTACGTCACATAAGCATCAGAATCTCGATGATTAACAAAAATAGTTTGAAAATTTCAGTTTAATTTTCCAGCTAGACACTGTGATGAATGAAGTGAAGGTCTCATTTGTATGGCGGAAAGTAAATGCTTTTCAGAGGGCATGCATACTTTTCTACTTAGTAGGGAAGGTAATAGTAAACCACCTCAATCCTCTTTTTATTTTTTAAAACCGCTAGAGGTTCAAACCAGCCTTTCGCCTGATGACCTAAAAAACAAAAGAAGGAAAATATTTCACTACCACAAAATTACTCTGTGAACTTGTACATAGAACGAGGCAATTGTTAAAGGTTAACACTAAATGTTAAACAAACAAATAGTGGATATAAAAAAATTAATCGATAGTATCAGAGGAAGAGATATTACATGTACCATATTTAACATTTAATATTTATGAGATGTTATCTCCTCTTTCTTTCGTCAATGGTATCTCCTCCCACTGAGATAATCATCTTGTCAATGGCGTTATAAAATTTAAAATTATTATGTATTGTTTTTTCTTTAACCACTGAATTTTAGATTTTTTTAAAGTACTTATTATGTTTAAAAAATATTAGACCATGTCTTGTTGTATAATGATAAAAACTTTTTGCCAATGTAATCTAAAAAACATAATGTATGTGAGAAATTTAAAAAAATATTGGGTTCTGTAATTTATCATTTTTATCCTATTGTACATAATATTGACTTGTCTTAATAGATTTACCAAGAGTAGCGGCAATTTTTTAAATTTTATTTAAAAAATCTGGTGTGAAACACTCACACAACTTTCTCTTGCCAATTCAAATAATTAACAATAAACCTAACATTAGTAATAAAACATTAGAAATAAACAAAAAACTAACCTCAATAAACATAACCTAATTTTAATTATATATGAAAGACGCAAAATGAAAATCAACCTCAGTTTGGCTTAAAAATACCGAAAATCGCTCTTTCACGCTAAACTAGGCTCTGTACAAAAAAATGCTTTAAATAAAAGTTGTAGATCTTTTAATTTTCTATAAATTTGGTAATATACACTTACGTCGTAAAATGAGTACTCAGGCCGAAATGTTAAAAAAATCGATTTTTCACACGTTTTCGTGAGAAAAAAAAACAGAAAATCACTAATTACCGCTAAACTAAGGGTTATACAAAAACAATTTTAAAATAAAAGTTGTAGGACTTTAGACTTTAATTTCCTAGGTCTACCGACATACCTTTTACCTTCTGGAGCGTACTAGTGCGCCTACTTAAGTATCTGCTTAAGTGTGATCTGATATCCTTGCCATGTGCTGTCTCCAACTTTGGTGATAATCATTTATCTTTTCGTTCAAGTTGTAAATACCCAATTATGACCTTATTTCTTCATTCCTTATTATTTCCAACCGTGTACATCCCTTAGTCCTTCACAGAAATCTCATCTCTGCCTGAATTCTCCTCAGGCATTCTTCTGAATTTTTCGGTCTTGGGTTTTTGTTGTAATCCATGCCTCACTTCCGTACAGAATAACTGGAGCTCTCATTGTATTGTATGCAATACTTCTTCTTCCAACCAAGGATTAGGCCGCAGCCTGTTCCGAACTCACATACTATTTCATTTATCTCATCTTTTCGTAGTTCTACCGACATTCTTTTTACCTTCTGAAGCATACCAGTGCGCCTACTTAAGTATCTGCTTAAGTGTGATCTGATATCTTTGCCATGTGCTGTCTCCAACTTTGGTGATAATCATTTATCTTTTCGTTCAAGTTGTAAATACTCAATTATGACCTTATTTCCTCATTCCTTATTATTTCCAACCGTGTACATCCCTTAGTCCTTCACAGAAATCTCATCTCTGCCTGAATTCTCCTCAGGCATTTTTCTGAATTTTTCGGTCTTGGGTTTTTGTTGTAATCCATGCCTCACTTCCGTACAGAATAACTGGAGCTCTCATTGTATTGTATGCAATACTTCTTCTTTCAACCAAGGATTAGGCCGCAGCCTGTTCCGAACTCACATACTATTTCATTTATCTCATCTTTTCGTAGTTCTACCGACATTCTTTTTACCTTCTGAAGCATACCAGTGCGCCTACTTAAGTATCTGCTTAAGTGTGATCTGATATCTTTGCCATGTGCTGTCTCCAACTTTGGTGATAATCATTTATCTTTTCGTTCAAGTTGTAAATACCCAATTATGACCTTATTTCTTCATTCCTTATTATTTCCAACCGTGTACATCCCTTAGTCCTTCACAGAAATCTCATCTCTGCCTGAATTCTCCTCAGGCATTTTTCTGAATTTTTCGGTCTTGGGTTTTTGTTGTAATCCATGCCTCACTTCCGTACAGAATAACTGGAGCTCTCATTGTATTGTATGCAATACTTCTTCTTTCAACCAAGGATTAGGCCGCAGCCTGTTCCGAACTCACATACTATCTTATCTATCTATCTTTTCCTAGGTCTACCGTCATCCTTTTTACCTTCTGGAGCATACCAGTGCACCTGCTTAAGTGTGATCTGACATCTTTGCCATGTGCTGTTTCCAACTTTGGCGATAATCCTTTATCTTTTCGTTCAAGTTGTAAATATCCAATTATGACCTTATTTCCTCATCCCTTATTTATACCCCTTAGTACTTCACAGAAATATCATTACTGCCGTCTGGATTATCCGGTCTTTGGTTTTTGTTGTTATCCATGCCTCACTTCTGTACAGAATAAATGGAGCTGCCATTGTATTGTATGCAATACTTTAGTAGTATAATACAATATACAGTACTATATTACGATAGCTAGGAAGAAAGAAAAAAAATGAGGAGCATAAATTTTGTGCGAATACATTAATTTGGTAAATACAGCGATACAAATTTGTTTCTACAAATACAAATGTTAAATAATTTGTAGAAATACTGTGAAGAATATAGAATTTCTTATGACCTTGATTTTTTAATTTTTATGAATTTTATTTATAAGTGGAAATTGTTAAAAATGTCATCTATCATTTTTCTATGTCCATTCGTTTGTCACATCCAGATGTAAGAAAAATACAAGAGATAACAAACGGTTTTCGGATTAATAATCTACACAAAAAGTTAGTAGGCCTGGTTTGAAATTAAAAGTTCCGGTTTCGACCGGAAGTCAAGAAATTAAAGTCAGAATTTGGAAAGAGAAATAGTGTCATTCGATTCCTCTTAAAGAGTAGTTACAGAAATCACTAATGGTTTTTGCCACAAGTCAAAGGTAAGCCTTCTTTTTCTTTCTTATAAAAGCTAAGTGGGCTTGATCTCTTACATTTTTACTTTCTCTTGCCTATATGAATATATAGGAAGGAAAGTATTGTTTTCATGTCGATTTTTCGAAATCGAGTTTTCACCGGATCTATACGTTTTCAGACCCCCTGAACCCAAAAAACATGTTTTTAGCGATTGGTCTGTGTGTGTGTCTGTGTGTGTGTGTGTGTGTGTGTGTGTGTGTCTGTATGTGAACAGAATATCTCAAGAACGGAACATCGTACGAACTTGAAACTTGAAACTTAAGTTACATACCACTACCGGACGCGACACGAACATTTTCATCAAAATCGGTCAACCGGAAGTAGTAGTTTATTCGTATAATTTTTCAGTTTTTTGCGATTTTCTCAAAAACTGGTCCTACGATTTTTTTTAAAATCGCCTATTTTACTCAATTTTTTATTCTCTACAAGATAGGGTAGGCGCCATGTTTGCTGAAATTCTCGGTGAGGCTGTTTTCACGTAAAAACGTTGTTTTTTTAAGATTACGGCTTTAATATAAATTTTAGCGCAAAAACTTATATAATAAAAGTTGTAGAGAATTTAAAAACCTACAACTTTTATTTCAAACATTTTTTTGTATAACGCTTAGTTTAGCGGTAATTTGCGATTTTCTTTTTTTTCTCACGAAAACGTGAGAAAAATCGATTTTTTTAACATTTCGGTCTTAGTATGCATTTTACGACAAAAGTGTATATAATTAAATTTATAGAAAATTAAAAGATCTACAACTTTTGATTAGAGCATTTTTCTCTACAGAGCCTAGTTTAGCGTGAAAGCGTGATTTTCCGTATTTTTAAGCCAAACTGAGTTCGATTGTCATTTTACGTCATTCACTCATGATTAAAATAAGGTTATGTTTTTGAGGTTAGTTTTTGTTCATTTCTAATGTTTTAATACTAATGTTAGGTTTATTGTTAATTATTTGTATTGGCAAGAGAAAGTTGTGTGAGTGTTTCACACCAGATTTTTTTTTAAATTGCCACTAGCTATGATACTTGTCGTTTCATGAAAGGGATTTTTTTTTAAATTAATTCAGGCCTTCGGGCCAGTATTTTTAACAATTCCCACTTATAAATAAAATTCATAATATACTATATTACAATAGGGAGGAAGAAAGGGAAAAAATGAGGAACATAAATTTTGTGCGAACACATTAATTTGGTAAATACAGCGATACAAATTTGTTTCTACAAATACAAATGTTAAATAATTTGTAGAGCTTAAATCAAAGTGATATGATAACACAGAGAATGGAGCGGCATACAGGAGAGGAAAGTTAAGTGGTTGAACATTGTAAGAATGAGAAACTGGTAAAACACTGTTCCTCATTCCTCTTGTTTTCTTTTTATGTAAAAGCTATTTGGAAATGTTTTTATTGTGTTTCACAGTATGTGTATACGATAGGAAATCGGTTGGTGGTATTATTGAGCCAGTAGTAGAAAAAGGAGAAAATATATATTTTCTGGTTATTTGTCGCACTCAATATGTATGTATGTATATAGGAGGCATATGCGTCCGTAACCAGCTGCTGTAACTTCATGGAGTAGATGGAAGAGCCCCGACTGGTGTGTTTATCGGATGTCGTATTCCAATCGTCTACTTCTGTATAATATGTAAAATAAAACAAAAAAAATCTGGTGTGAAACACTCACACAACTTTCTCTTGCCAATGCAAATAATTAACAATAAACCTAATATTAGTATTAAAACATTAGAAATGAACAAAAACTAACCTCAAAAACATAACCTTATTTTAATCATGAGTGAATGACGCAAAATGACAATCGAACTCAGTTTGGCTTAAAAATACGGAAAATCACGCTTTCACGCTAAACTAGGCTCTGTAGAGAAAAATGCTCTAAACAAAAGTTGTAGATCTTTTAATTTTCTATAAATTTAACTATATACACTTTTGTCGTAAAATGCATACTAAGACCGAAATGTTAAAAAAATCGATTTTTCTCACGTTTTCGTGAGAAAAAAAAACAGAAAATCGCAAATTACCGCTAAACTAAGCTTTATACAAAAAAATGTTTGAAACAGAAGTTGTAGGTTTTTAAATTCTCTACAACTTTTATTATATAAGTTTTTGCGCTAAAATTTATATTAAAGCCGTAATCTTAAAAAAACAACGTTTTTACGTGAAAACAGCCTCACCGAGAATTTCAGCAAACCCTACCCTATCTTGTAGAGAATAAAAAATTGAGTAAAATAGGCGATTTTTAAAAAAATCGTAGGACCAGTTTTTGAGAAAATCGCAAAAAACTGAAAAATTATACGAATAAACTACTACTTCCGGTTGACCGATTTTGATGAAAATGTTCGTGTCGCGTCGGGTAGTGGTATGTAACTTAAGTTTCAAGTTTCAAGTTCGTACGATGTTCCGTTCTTGAGATATTCTGTTCACACACAGACACACACACACACACACACACACACACAGACACACACACAGACCAATCGCTAAAAACATGTTTTTTGGGTTCAGGGGGTGTGAAAACGTATAGATCCGGTGAAAACTCGATTTCGAAAAATCGACATGAAAACAATACTTTCCTTCCTATATATTCATATAGGCAAGAGAAAGTAATACAACGACCTAAATACATCTTTCTGTCCTTAACATTCAAACCCCACAATTGTAGGAAACAAATACTGGGTGATGGAAAACAAAATCATAATTTTTTTGTTCTCACTTAATTGGTTTAAATACACTAGCGCTTTTTCTCGCTAAGATACTTAAGAATATCTTTTTCTATTCGTATGCATAGATTAAACAATCACCAGAACCACCTGGCATTAAATTTACTGGACAACAGTGAGGTAACGAAGCGCCTCAAAAGACATCACATCCTCGACTTAGACCAACGATTTTAATCCATACACGAAATTAAATTCACCATTCATCTTCATCATTACTTTTTAATCTAGAGTGAAATTTCAAAATTTTATTTATTTTACTTTTCTATTTTTAACTTCTTTTGCATTGTTTCCTTCATTTTTTTTGTTTACTTCTTTTACATTGTTCTTGTTAATTTTGCATCTTTACAATTTTTCTTAGTTTTTATTAAGTTTATTTCCTAATTTTATTTAGTTGAAGTGAGAGCAAAGGCTGTCTACTTCACTGACGTCAGTTTAGTTCTTGTATAATGATTTGCTTAAAGCCACATTGTAAGGCTGATTGTAAATAAATAAGTGTTAAATAAAAAAAAAAAAACGAATACATTTTTTTCTCTCATACGTTTTTTTCACATGCAGCTGATTTGTTAATGATTTGTTACATACGTTACTCTCATACAGCTGATTTTCGGACACGAAGGTTCCTGGTTCAAATCCTAGTAAAGGTAAGTGCTTTTATACTGATTTGAATACTAGGCAGTGGTTACCGGTGCACTTTGATGGTTGGGGTTCAATTAACCATACCTCTCAGGAATGGTCGGTCTGGGTCTGTACAAGACTACACTTCATTTACACGCCATGCACATCATCCTCATCTCACTGGGCCATGGGGTTGTTTATTGTTCTGAATTGTACAGATTGCAACGTACACAAATTAGGAGTAAAAATAATCATAATAATTATACACGTTTTTTTGGTATTACATATTTTCTGATTTTTACTTTCTCTTACCCTATATGATTGCCCAAAACAGGCAGATGGAGTGTTAAATTATTTGCACTCGATCTGGTAATTCCAGGGCTACAAAAAATAGTTGTGTTTCTTATCAAATGGTCAGCCAATTATATGACTGAACCATTTAACAACAGAAGAGGTAGAGGTGTAAAACACACTAGTCAGAGTTATCTTTATCATCATCATCATCATCTGTCAAGGTTAGGATCATTGGCCTGTTCCGGCACCCATCTCTTTTTAGGTCTTCCCAAGCTTCACTTCCCTCTAGGTTTATATTTCCATGCTCGTAGAGGAAGTCTGTGTGCTGGCATGCTAAAAATGGTTATACCAGTTTCTCTTATATATTCTTAACGTTTTCCACAGCGACTGAACATTTAACTCGGCGCGGATAGCTTCGTTACGTACTCTTTCTAACCGGGTACAACCTTTGACGCCCCGCAAAAATCTCATTTCAGCAGCCTGGATACGAGATTCATTCCTCTGTAATGACACCCATATGTTATGAGTACACCCACTGCTCTATAAAATTTCTTTTGGGTGTACTTTCTCGTTTTCTTTCCTATTGTCCTGCGAATAGAATCGCATACAGTGTGGAATTTTGCCAGCTTTTCACTCGCGTCATCATCATTATTATAAGAAATCCTGCCTCCTAAATATTTAAAATCTCAAACTTGTTCTATAGTTCGGTTGCCAAGTATAAGTTTTGAGCGAACCGGCCATCTTTCTTTCAATGCCATAATCTTTGATTTTTGCGCCTGTCTTCTGTGTCAAAAATAATTGACACAGAGTTATCTTCTCTAAAAACAATGAATTTGATTATACAGCGAGACCCACACAGGTGAATGAAGTGAAGGTGTCATTTGCAGGGTGAGAAGTAGATGCTTTTCAAAGAGCCTGACATATTGCTAAGCATTCTTTTCAACTCGGTCAGGAAAGGAATGGTAAATCACCTCACTTTTTGTTTTACTTTCTAGATATTCAAACCAGCCTTTCGGCTTATAACCTAACAAACAAAAAAACCTTCGTAACTGTAATATTAGACCCGTGCATCTGAAAGAAAATAACCGTTATTCAATTGAAGACCTGGGTGCAAGAAAAACAAAAAAAAAATTCAGGAATTGAAACGATTTTTGAATTGTCTCGGTTTTGGCTCAAAGTAAATACTAATATATGCCCTTCACTTAAAAAAGAGATTGCGCGATGGTTTTACTGAAAATTTTTGTTTTTTGTTTTGTTATTGTTATGTTTTTTAATAGTTTAAGCCTAGATCTACCCGAAAAAAATTAAATTAAGTCAATAAAATATTTTTTTTATCAGGTTTATCCAGAAAAATTATCATGTTACCAAGAACGAATATTTTTCGTAACTTTATTCTGTTCGTTTTAGTGCAAAGGAAATTCTAGTTTTGTTAAATATCTGTATCACTGTTTTGAATTTTCTCAGCTGTTGGCTCAGCTTTCTAACCAACTGTTGATGGGAAATTTACTTGTTTGTGTATATTTAGTTTTTGATTTTTGTGTCGTCTTGCTTTTTGCCTTTTCTTGTAAATTTAGATTTTTAACACTTAGATACATTTTTCTCAGAAACCAATAAACCTACCAGACTGAAATTTTTACCAGTTAATTATTTTGTATATCCACATATACCGACATTTTTATGACTTCCTTAGGTGGTCCAAAAAAATTTAATACGCAAAAAACGTACAAAAAGATCTGTAAAAATTTTATGTTATTCGTTACTTTTTTAAAAATGTTATGGTCCAAAAAGATTAAATTGAAAACATGCTAGTAGTTAGAGACACACGACAACTATAAGCGTGTAAAGTTTCATTTCCTATACTTTACCAATTCTATGAACGATGTACCTAAAAAGAGAAAATTTATCATTGGCGGTATACAAAGAACAGTCTCCCCTTAATGCTACATTATGAACTATTATATGGAGCTATTCCGTTCATGAACTAAAAGAAAGATAATTTTTACTTTATATTTTGTGTAGAAACCTCAAAATCGTAAAAAATTGGATCTGTCCCCTACTTGCACCGAGGTCTTCAATTATTATTAGACAAAAAAATAGCATTATTGTTGTGGCACCCTATATACAAACAAAATACAGTACAATACTACAATAACCGGCTGGATAAAATCAAAAATACCCTCCAACTCATTTACCCCTTTCCTTACCCCCTTTAAAACCCATATTATTCTCCCCTCCCACCGTAACATTCTTCCAAATGAAACCGACTGACATTGACATTGTCAAAACGATATGTTCCAACCATTATTTACAAAGGCTTGCTTTTTTGTTTTTTTTTTAGGTGTGTTTGTAGTTCCATTTATAAATACAAATATTGGATGTTATTTAAAAGGCTAATTTGGTTCTAAAAAAATAAAAAACTTTTTATTTATAGAAATCATTAAAGAAAACAATATGAATTATGACAGGTGTCATTTTACTAAGAAAACATTAACTAATTAGTAGTTCTGTGAACAGCTGACCTCGTTTCAAGAATAATCAATTGATTGTTCTAACATTATTCAGTTGTTATTATCCCGGGCAAGCTTCTTTTTACTTTCTCTTGCCCTATTATGTATGTTGTTGTTTAGGTGATCAGCCTGTAGGCTAGTTTGAACCTGTAGAGGTTTTACTAAGTAAATCGAGGAGTGAGGTGGTTCACCCTGCCTTCCTCACTGAGTGGAAAAGTACACTTATCAGCATGCCAGGCCCTCTGAAAAGCATATATTTTCCACTCTGCAAATGACACTTTCACTTCATTCACCACAGAATCTGGCTGTATAGTGAAATTCATTACTTTCAGAGGAGGTAACTCTGACTAGTGTCTTTAACACCTCTACCTCTTCTGTTCTTAAATGATTCAGTCATTTAATTGGCTGACCATGTAATAAGAAACAGAACTATTTATTTTAGCCCTGCAACGAACAGATTGAGTGCAAATAATCTGACACTCCACCTGTTTATTATGGGTAGTATAGGGCAGTACTACAGGGAAAAATACATACATAACTTTTATTTTGAGCATTTTTCTCTACAGAGCCTAGTTTAGCGTGAAAGAGTGATTTTCCGTATTTTTAAGCCAAACTGAGGTTGATTTTCATTTTGAGTCTTTCACTATGATAAAAATTAGGTTATGTTTTTGAGGTTAGTTTTTTTGTTTATTTCTAATGTTTTATTACTAAAGTTAGATTAAATTGTTAATTATTTGCATTGGCAAGAGAAAGTTGTGTGAGTGTTTCGCAGCAGATTTTTTTCTCACATTATGCTTCTTCATTCGATATGTAGTTGTAATAAATATAAAGTTACCAAGAGGCTACTTGAATTGTCGTTAAGTATGTGTCACTTGTTTTTTTAAACTTTGATTAGCTCAGTTGTATAAAGTATAAAGAAAACTTTGACGAATCATATTTCTTATTCGAGTCTGAAGCATAATGTAATAAAGATATGGTATAGAAGTTCTCACGGGATTAGCTTTGAATTAGACCTTTCGATATTCTCAAGTGAGTTTCAAATCTCTCTTGAGAATTCCATATAAACAAAGTTGCAAAAACTGAAAATATATACGCTACACTGTGCCACACATTTCTCACACTACATGGGGACTACAGACTTGGTTACTATCTTATAAAATACGAACATAAAACCCAACGTAGGCTTGAAAACTTTATTTACTCCAATTTAAAACTTATTATATCTCAGAATCATAAATAAACTTTTCATTTTTGGTCCGAAAAATCATAAACCTAATTTTCATGAAATCAAATATTTACCTCAAAATTTTATTTCTTTTTACGTAGTTTACATTTCGAAATACAGTACAGCCTCGTTTAACCGGACTAACTGGGATTAAAGCTAATCCGGATAATAAGGAAAACAAATCTCTAAAAAAAAAAAAAATTTTGGTGTGAAACACTCACACGACTTTCTCTTGCCAATTCAAATAATGACCAATATAGCTTAACATTAGTAATAAAACATTAGAAATAAACAAAAAACTAACTTCAAAAAACATAACCTTATTTTAATCATGATTAAAGACGCATAATGACAATCGATCCAGTTTGGCTTAAAAATACGGAAATTACTCTTTCACGCTAAACTAGGCTCTGTAGAGAAAAATGCTCTAAATAAAAGTTGTAGATCTTTTAATTTTCTATAAATCTGATTATATATACACTTTTGTCGTAAAATGCATAGGCCAAAGTCTAAAAAATATCGATTTTTCACAAGTTTTCGGGAGAAAAAAACAGAAAATCGCTAATTACCGCTAAAATAAGCGTTATACAAAAAAAAGTTTGAAATAAAAGTTGTAGGATTTTAAATTGTCTACAACTTTTATTCTATAAATTGTTGCGCTAAAATGCAATGAAAGCCGCAATCTTAAAAATAAAATTGTTTTACGTAAAAACAGCCTCACCAAGAATTTCAGCAAACATGGCGCCTACCCTATGTTGTAGAGCATAAGAAATTTAGTAAACCAGGCGATTTTTAAAAAAATCGTAGGACCAGTTTTTGAGAAAATCGCAAAAAAGTGAAACATGACACGAATAAACTACTACTTACGGTTGACCGATTTTGATGAAAATGTTCGTGTCGGGTTCGGTAGTGATGTCTAACTTAAGTTTTAAGTTTCAAGATCGTACGATGTTCCGTTCTTGAGATATTCTGTTCACACACACACGCGCGCGCGCACACACCAATAGCTAAAAACATGTTTTTAAACGTGAGTGGAGAAACAGTCGTGACAGAAATCCGACGTGAATAGATAAGAGTAGCATTAAGGGGAGGTTGCACGGTGGTTTTAACTCACAATTTCGAGTTTTGGTTTTTTATGTTTTTCAATATTTTAGGCCTAGATCTACCAAAAAACATTAAATTTCGTCAAAGAAATATTTTTTTTATGAAAAAATTAAGTTTTATCAAGTTTACACAGAAAAATTATCATGTTACGAAGAACGAATATTTTTTCATAATTTTATACTGCTAGTTTTAGTGCAAAGAGAATTTCAGTTTTTAAAATATCTCCATCACGGTTTTGAATATTCTCAGCTGTTGGTTAAGCTTTCTAAACAACTGTTGATGGGAAATTTAGTTGTTTGTGTGCATATTGTTTTTGGTTTGTTCCTTCTTGTTTCTTACCTTTTCCTGTAAATTCAGATTTTTAACACTAAGGTGAATTTTTCTCAGAAACCAATAAACCTACCTGGCTGAAATTTTTACCAGTTAATTATCTTGTATAATTATATTAATATTCACAATGTGGTTTTAGGGCGGGCAGATCGTGCCTGGACAATATCAGCACTCTCCAGCAATTGGTAGAGAAACGGTCGGAAAGGAATCTGAGTACGCATCTAATGTTTATTGATTTGGAAAAGGCCTATGATAATGTTCCCATCAATAGGATGTTTGAGGTGTTATCTGAAACAAGCATCAACAAAGGCTACATCAGAGCAATAAGAACACTTTATAGGAACTCAGAATGTGTGATTAAATTGAATAATAAAATATCTGCGCCGTTCAGGGTTAACAAGGGTTTGAAGCAGGGGTGTTGTTTATCACCAACTCTTTTCAAGATATATATACAAAGAGCACTGAGCACCTGGCGCAAGAAATGTAATGGAATGGGGATTGAAATTGGAGATACCTGTTTGTATACACTACTGTTTGCCGATGATCAAGTGCTCATAGCTAACGATGAAGAGGACATTGCTTATATGACAAGGAAACTCTTGGATGAATACTGTGAATGGGGGTTGAATATTAATATTAGCAAAACCGAATACTTGGTTATAGGGGAAGAGTCCAATGATCTTCAAGTCGACAACAAAATTATCAAGAGCACAAAGGAATTCAAGTACTTGGGGACCTACATATCATCAGACGGTTCAACTAGGAAGGATGTTAAAAATAGGATTGTGCAAGGGAGAATAGCAATCCGGAAATTGAACCCGATTTTATGGTCTGCAAAAATGCACATGAATACAAAAGTCCAGTTGTACCACACTATTGTGGAGCCAATAACAACTTATGGGGCAGAGTGCTGGCAAATAACATCAAAAATAGACAGCCAGCTTAAAGCAATTGAAATGGACTTTCTGCGCCGTTCATGTAGAGTGTCCAGGTTGGACCATATCCGGAATGACGACATCAGGAAAAGAGCTCATGTAGAAGATACCATTGTGGATAGGATAGAGAGACGACAACTGATATGGTATGGCCATGTGCAGAGAATGGGTGATGAGAGGTGGCCAAAAAGAATGTTGTCTTATGTCCCAACCAACAGAAGGAAGAAAGGTAGACCAAGGAAAACGTGGAAAAAGGGAATACAGGAAGCCATGAGGGAGAGAGGGATGGATGAGGGTGATTGGGAGGATAGAGGAGAGTGGAGATTGAAGTGCGGGAAGCGGCACCGGCCGTAGGAACCCCGGGAAAAAAAAAAAAAAAAAAAAAAAAAAAATTATCTTGTATAGCCACGTATACCGTTATACAGTTAATACATACACATAACACATATACACATAACATTAACAGTTAATGGGAAAAAGTGTCAGTTCTTACAGTTCAAAAACAAACATAATGAAGGGAAAACAGAGAAGTGGATGTCTTGTTACAAAATAATATCCTAGATCATGTGAAAACAGTGAAGTTTCTAGGAGTGTCACTAGATAGGACCCTATCGTGGGATTATTACACCGATCAAATTTGTAGTAAAATATCATCTGGGGTATTTGCATTAAAACAAATTGCCAGATTAAATGATAAACAATTGCTTATAGCAGCTTATCATGGTTTAATTTTATCTCATATCAGGCATGCTATATTAGTATGGGGTAATTCATCACAGGGTAACATGGAAAGAGTTTTTAAAATACAGAAAAAAGCTATTAGGTGTATGATGGGAGTCAACCACCTTACTTCATGCAGATCACTATTTAAAGAGCTGCAATTGCTCACGGTTCCTTCTTTGTACATTTTTGAAGTGATAATGTACGTAAAGAAAAATACCTTTTTACAGAATTTAGATGTTCACAACCACTACACAAGAAACAGAATCGATTATTATGTTGCAAATCACAACACTAAATTGTTTGGACAAAAACCAACTTATGCAGGTAGAAAATACATCAATAAATTGCCTCAAGGTTTAAAAAGTTGTGACAATTTAAGTCATTTTAAAAAAAAGTTAAAACAATATTTGATTGATGAAACATTTTACAGTGTGCATGAATTCCTTTCTAAATAGTTTTGGTATTTAACTTTAATTAAACAAATATTGTGTACAATTTGATAGAAAGGGGTTCATGACAAGCCTGCTGAGTTGAGCAGTGGCAGGAGGAAATTATTGGTAAATGATGAATTTATCATTGTGTTTGATTTTTTTTATTATTTATTGTGTGATATTTAATTCAATAGGGTTCATGACAAGCCCACTGAAGTAAGCAGTAGCAAAAAGAACTTTTGGTGGTAAGTGATAAATTTATCATTGGTGATAAACTTTCAGTTTATCAGTTTTATCTTGACATGTCCTATACTCCCTTTGGAGTCTCCAGGATGAAAAAAAAAATTTATTACTTCCTCAGGTGCTTCAAAAATTAGTAATACGCAAAACTCGTGGAAAACAATTTGTAACAATTTTATGTTATTCATAATTTTTAAAAAATGGTATGGTCCAAAGATTAAATTGAAAAAATGTCTGTAGCTCAAGAAGAAACCGGACACCTATAGTGTGTAAAGTTTCATTTCCCTATCTTTTGCCAATCCTATGAAAAAGTACAAAAAATGCACTTAAAAATAGCAAATTTAACATTGGCGGGATACAAAGTACAGTCTTCCCTTAGGTGCAGAATTTAGATCAGTGTAGTGGATAGTCAATTACAGTACTACGTTAATTGATGAGGTCCCGGCTCCATCGACGTTTTAGACGTCTTATTGGATTGTTTGGGAGTCTCTGCGTAGCCAGATTTGAGATCAATGGGTTATGGTAGTTCATGAGTTTCTTCCTACATAGTAATCGTTTTTCTGAAGCAGTTTTTCGAAAATTTTGGAGCAAACCGGCAATAGGCTATTTGGACGATAGGAGGTTGGGTTCTTAATGAATATTAAAGTAGTAATATAAAGATTAGACCGAAGACCGCAGTAGGAACTTCTGCTGCAGTTCTGTTAATAGGATTTTCTTGTATCAGGTCTGTACTATCAATCTCCTACTATTAACGTAGGAGATTTACTGTATTAACTAGTAATCCGTTGGTATCCGCGGACTTTGTCCGTGAGCCTAAAACCTTAAAATACGTACGTTTTCTCACCTTGTGTACACCGTACTTGGTTGGGAAGTCATACAATTCTGAAAACATGTGTTTGAATAAATGTTTTGGCATCCGTATCATGTTAAGTCACTCACTAGTATGGCGACGGTCGCCATGAGCCAAGCTAGATTTTCGCGTAATGTACGTAGTGAGCCAATCACCGGGTACCGGGCCCCGCCAGTAACACCCCACCATCACCGCCATTCGTACGCCCAGGCACCATACTGTAATTTCTCCGTACGTTTTCCTCCATGTGTCAGTTTAACTTTTTCGTACGCACGTACAGTTCTTTGTGTGTCCGACGATCCTGAAACGAAGCCAAGCATTTCTTTACAAACCATCAACGAGATCCTCAGCATGGCAACGCATTGGCGGACCAAATGTTGGAGACGGATTCCGTCATGGAAAGGGCCCTTCAATTCAAAAGAGGACTCAAAAGCTGATGATACCATACGAAGAAGTCCACAAGGAGTTTGAAAAGAAGAAGCGAAGAGCCATAACTAACTATTTTAACACAACTTAAATTTTTTATGCTTACAGTACTGTATTTATTAAATATTCATAGATTATAATAATGGTAAAATGTTCCTAAAACTATTAAACACTTAAAACGACTACAGGCTTTACCTTTAGAACTTAACCCCCATCTTTTCGTTCATATAAGGTATCATTTATGCCCATAACAGGCAGGTGGAGTGTTAAATTAATTGCACTTGATCTGTGGTTCCAGGGCTACAAAAATAGTTCTGTTTCTTATCACATAGTCAGACAATTATATGACTGAACTATTTAAGGACAGAAGAGGTAGAGGTGTAAAAGACACTAGTCAGAGTTATCTCCTCTGAGAGTAATGAATTTCACTATGCAGCCAGACCCTGTGGTGAATGAAGTGAAGGTGTCGTTTGCAGGGTGGAAAGTGGGTGCTTTTCGGAGGGCCTGGCATGCTGATAAGCATACGCTTTCAACTCAGTGAGGAAGGCAATGGTAAACCACTTCACTCCTCGTTTTTACTTAGTAAAACCTCTAGAGGTTCAAACCAGCCTCTAAACAACCTGAGCTGACCTAAACAACAACAACAAGGTATCATTATCCGCGGTTTTACTAACCGCGGTTTTACTAATGTAATCCCCTCTTGCCTCCAGGTAAAACTATCCCCTTTTGGCAAGCTTGGCGAAGGATCAAGAAAAAAAAATTTGGGGCGTTGTGGTGGCATATAAATAAAATTCAAGAAAATGCAGAAAATAAGAAAGTATTTAATAAATATAGTAATAATTACCAAATTATCATCAATAATAATAAGAATATTTAGTACCTTTAAAATTAATTCATTTGATATACCCTTAAAAGAAAATTTGTATAGGTCAAAAGAAAACTTGAATAATATATATAAATATATATAAACTTTTAAATAATTACTTTACATTTTCTTCCATTTCAAAAAAAACAAAATTTAAGTTTTACCAGAAGTTTAAATTTAAATATGCTCAAGTATCAAGAAAATTTAATGTTACTCTCAGATAATTTCAAAAAGTTTTCAATGAATTTAAGTTCATACAAGTTAAAAAAAACAAAATTAAATATGCTCAAGTATTAAGAAAATTTAATGTTACTCTCAGATAATTTCAAAAAGTTTTCAATGAATTTAAGTTCATACAAGTTAAAAAAACAAAAATTCAACGACCAGAAAATTTGTTTTCCAAAAATCTTCATCACGAACAAGAGTAAAATAATCATAAATAGAATTAATTTCATCTACATACCGGTACGCTGAGATCAATAAAATAAACCACTTAACCTTGTATGCTTAACACTTTGGGTTTTAATAATATTGCATAATTACGATGAAACTATATTTTCATCAGTATGATGTGAAACACTGTTGAGACAGGCAAAACTTGGTAGGCTATGTCGAAGAATACACAAAGGTACATTTTCCTATTATCACAATTTGCATATGGTATCGGTGTAGTAGAAAAGTTTTACAGATCCAAAAAACCATGTTGGATGGATTTAGTTACATTATACTAGTAGTGGTACTCGAACTGGGACCCATAGAATAGGCGAAGAAAACAACAAATCAAGCCATAATTAAAAAAAAATAAAATTATCCGGCAAAACTGTAAAAACAATTACGGAAAAAAAATAGAACAGCAATGGCTGCTACATTTTTCAAGAAGAGAACGGTACAGTGCACGAAACAGCTGAGCACAGAAACCGACTCCCCCCTCCAAACCGAACCAGAAACGGTACACACAACGTAGTGCATAGAACCAACACAAGATGGCAGAAGCCTACAGCGCAGTAGATGAATTATAAAACGAAAGCAACTATGTATAGTCCGTTCGCTCTTAGAGCTTGCCTGAAGTAAACAAACCTCTTCCTTTGTAGTAGTGAGTAACAGTGTACATGTGTCCTTGTATTGCTGTTGGGGTCGTGTGTGTTAGTTCACAGTTGGTATAGGATGACTAATACATAATAATGACATTTGATGGCTATTCATATAACTCCGCGTAGCCTAATTATGTTGTTACATAAACACCCTACTTCATGTGTAGTCTATGCAGTTTGTACTTAGTTCTATTTGTAATTTATCAGTTTAAAATATTTTCTTCCTTCTTTTATTAATATTGTTTAAATCTGTGTGACTTTTTCCTCAACTTCGTTGTTATTGTGTGTGAGTATATCTTTTTGTTTTGTTACACTAGTAAGTAATGATGAATGACGGCGCTTCAACTTCAGTTATAAAACATAAACGAGGACAACTTCTAAAAAGTGGGCAAAAATTATAATTTACAATGTTTTAATTCTTTATGCGTAAAGTATCCTACTATGGCCTTAAAAGACGTAGAAAAATGGCATCAGAATTGACGGGCGTGTCTACATTTAGTGTCTACGGTATAGTGTCTACGGTGGTAGTGTCTACGGAAAAGAGATGAAAGAAAGTGGCAAGTTGCAGACACCACCTAGCAAGAAAAGGAAACGAAGCAAACCAGTTTTTGAACAGTGCGACGAAGTAATTAAAACTGCAGTTCGACTAAAAGTTCACAGTTATTTCCAAAATAAGGAAGCTCCTACGCTTAATAAACTTTTATCTGTCTTAAACAAGGATTTGGATATACCACATTTTAAAAGAACGTCGCTCTATCATTTACTGAAATCAATCAGATTTGAGTATTTGAAAAAGGACTATATGTCATAATAAAATATTAAAATTGCATAACATTTTATTTGTTATTAATGATTGAATGGAAAACTTTTCGGGGCAACCTGTACGGTATCAGAGCGGTTTGTTTACTTCAGGCAAGCTCTTAGCGCGAACAAACTATAACATTGCTTACAAATGTTACACTAACCGCGGTAACCCTCCGGAACGTACTAGTACTTCGCGTAGGGTTACTAGTAACCCCCGCGGATAACGAGGTATTACTGTAGTTCCAATACAATCGAATTGGATACAGAAAGAATAATAAAATCATTCTTTTTACTTTCTCTTGCCTATATGAATATATAGGAAGGAAAGTATTGTTTTCATGTCGATTTTAAGAAATAGAGTTTTCACCGGATCTACACACGTTTTCAGACCCCCTGAACCCAAAAAACATGTTTTTAGCGATTGGTCTGTGTGTGTGCATACAAAATATCTCATGAACGGAACATCGTACAAACTTGAAACTTAAGTTACATACCACTACCGGACCCGACACGAAAATTTTCATCAAAATCGGTCAACCGGAAGTAGTAGTTTATTCGTGTAATTTTTCACTTTTTTGCGATTTTCTGAAAAACTGGTCCTACGATTTTTTTTTAAATCGCCTCATTTACTTAATTTTTTATGGTCTACAAGATAGGGTAGACGCTATGTTTGCTGAAATTCTTGGTGAGGTTGTTTTCATGTAAAAACGTTGTTTTTTCAAGATTACGGCTTTAATGCATTTTAGCGCAAAAATTTATACAATAAAAGTTGTAGAGAATTTAAAATCCTACAATTTTTATTTCAAACATTTTTTTGTACGACGCTTAGTTTAGTGGTAATTAGCGATTTTCTGTTTTTTCTCACGAAAACGTGTGAAAAATCTATTTTTTTTAAAGATTTCGGCTTTAGTATGCATACGACAAAAGTGTATGTAATCAAATTAATAGGAAATTAAAAGATCTACAACTTTTATTTAGAGCATTTTTCTCTACAAAGCATAGTTTAGCGTGAAAGAGTGATTTTCCGTATTTTTAAGCCAAACTGAGGTTGATTTTCATTTTGCGTTTTTCACTCATGATTAAAATAAGGTTATGTTTTTTGAGGTTAGTTTTTTTATTTATTTTCTAATACTTTTTTACTAGTGTTAGATTATATTGTTAATTATTTGCATTAGCGAGAGAAAGTTGTGTGAGTGTTTCACACCAGATTTTTTTTATTTGGTATTTATGTACTAGTACTAAAATGATCTAGGAATAGAAAAATGTAGTTTCCATCCAGGACTTAATTATTAAAGAAAGTAAAAGGATTAATATTAACACAATAAAATACAATAATTAATAGAAAAATGTATAATACTTTAATAGTTTCTTTAATAATATAATAAACACAATTATATTATAATTTTGTTATTCGATATTATTACAATAATATTTATTATACAGTGCTGATGACGACATTATAATACAATACAATAAAAATTATAATTAAACAAAACAAAAAATAAACAACATTGTTTATTAACATTATTCGGTTGTTTCTTTCATTCAACTGTACAATACCTAACAGAATATGGGGAAATAAACACTAAATATATTATTACATGCAAATTATAATGATATGCAACATTAAAAATTTTAAATTTATTTTTTCACTAAAAATATAAAAAATAAATACCCTGTATGATTATTTTAAATTAATTAACAAATACATTTTACAAGAAGCATACACAATAGATTTTAATTAATTAATTAATTAACTAATTTATGTAACGGTAGTTATATTAAATGGTAATTATTTAATTACAAAAAAAAACATTAATAAATAATTTGATTATACATCAACATAAACTTTCATAAAAATAATGGTTCGTTTCTTTGAAAAAAATTACAATCTGTATAAGAAAAATAAATTCTCGAGACACGTGAAAATCAAATATTATAATGATTTGATAGAACTTGTGTGTTTTTACACAAATGAATGATCAGGAAGTTTGGTCAAAAAAAGGGGAGGAATGATGGATACTTAAGGGAATCTAATGAATCTAAGATGAACCATAAATCTTCCATATCTAAAAATTTTAAATATGAATAGGATATTTAATGGAATACAACATAACACAATGTTGTGTTGTTTAGGTCATCAGCCGAAAGGCTGGTTTGAACCTGTAAAGGTTTTACTAAGTAAAAACGAGGAGCGAGGTGATTTACCATTGCCTTCCTCAGTGAATGGAAAAGTACGCTTATCAGCGTGCCGAGCCCTATGAAAAGCACATATTTTCCACTCTGTAAATTACATCTTCACTTCATTTACCACAGGGTCTGGCTGTATAATGAAATTTATTACTTTCAGAGATAACTCTGATTAGTGTCTTTTACACCTCGACATATTCTGTTCTTAAATGATTCAGTTATTTAATTGGCTGACTATGTGATAAGAAACAGAACTATTTATTTTAGCCCTGCAACAAACAGATTGAGTGTAAATAATTTGACACTCCACCTGTCTGTTAGTTTATTTAAGTACGTACAGTAATGAGTCATGAAAAAACTACATAAAAGTTGGGTAGATACCCAACTTTACGTATACTTAACTGTATAGAGTACAGTATTTTCTTTAGCTACATACTTAACAATTGCACCAAAATTTAGCTTAATTTTTTAAGTTTTATGAAAAACATAGTTTTAGGGTTTTCTAATTTTAATATTCGCTCATAACAGGCGGGTGGAGTGTTAAATTATTTACACTCGATCTGCTAGTTCCAGAGCTACAAAAAATAGTTCCGTTTCTTATCTCGTGGTCAGCTAATTATATGACTGAACTATTTAAGAACAGAAAAGGTAGATGTATAAAAGACAATAGTCACAGTTATCTCCTCTGAAAGTAATGAATTTCATTATACAGCCAGACCCTGCGGTGAATAAAGTGAAGGTTTCATTTGTAGGGTGCAGAGTAGATACTTTTCGGAGAGCCTGGTATGCTAATAAGCAAAGGCTACTTTTGTACTCAGAGAGGAAGGCAACGGTAAACCCCCTGACTCCTAGTTTTACTTATTAAAACCTCTAGTGGTTCAAACCAGCCTTTCGGCTGTTTACCTAAACAACAACAATTTTAATATATGATGATGATATTGGCTGTTGCATTACTCATGGATGAAAAGTACGTTTTGTAGTAAATATAAAAATTCCTAGTTCGAATCCCACTCAGGCACGGTATTTTCATACGTTACAAAAAATCATTTTCATCATTCACGGTTGCAACCCAACGTCGTCGGTAATAAACAGTTTTTTTTTGTTTAACGTCCGACTGTTCTGCAATTACTGCTAATGGAAACGGTGAAGGATGAAATGATTTTTTTGTAACGTATGAAAATATGCCGTGCCTGAATGGGATTTGAACCCAAGACCACAGTAGTTGATGCGACGTTAAAAAAAATTCCTAACTTCGTTTATATCGTGGGTCAGTGAATGAAAACTTACACCTGCGTTCTAACAGGGGGGCACTGTGATTTTTTTTCGGTAAATAATTGATTAAGATAAAACCTTTTTCCAATTTATAAGTAAAAATTTATTGATAATTTTAATCGGTACTGATAGACATAAAGTTGGGATGATTTTGATTCGAATTTTTTAACCTAATTATTGCTTAAAACAGCTATAAAACTGAGTTTAGGTTACTTGATAATTCTATTTCAGTCATAAAATGTGTTTACCATTGAGGTAGGTAATGATAATAAATTTTGATTGGTTTATAATTATTAATCTAAATACAATTTATTATACCTATAAAGAAATTGTTTTATGCTTTTTTATATGAATTTAATTATCTATTTAATTGCAATTTCATATAAACATTAAAATTAAACTAAACGTATAAAATAATAATACGATGGCAAGATTTCCCACGTATGACTAGTCATACAAATGAAATACAAAAAATACATTAATACCAATATATTTATATACGTACTATAAAATTATTTAATTTTATTTACAATCTCTTTGGAATTTAAGGGGGTAGTCTATCTTAATTTTTAATTTTTTACTGATGCTCGGAAGCAATGACCTTTTTAGCACAATAAAATAGTATGTGTAATAGGATTTAAAAAAGTATTTACCCGCACCCCTACAATAAACCAAAATGGCGGATTTTAGCGCAATCTTAGAACGGTTCAACCAAACCCTCTAACTTGTAACGAATTCAAGCATTCCAGTCAAAAACATTACGCATTATAGCAAATGCACCTCTTTACGTTAGCAGCAAACCTTACATACAGATTTGAAAACAGCACTTGTACAAAATTCCATTGAATACCTATACAAACGCTTTCACGACAAGTCACACGAACACGAGAACCCCCTGGTGCGTTCACTTTCCTCCGTCCATTTACCTGATAATCCCCCTAGACGCTGGAGTAGAGACATGCTAATTTAATATACAAATTTCATTCTTGGGGAGGCACCAATGGGGGCCCTACCCCTCTCATGCCCATCATGTCATTTACATTATTATGATAATCATCACATTTGCTTGTAACATTTTACAGTTGTAAATAAAGAATTAAAGAGAGAAAAAAATCTTAGAACGAACATTTAATTTTAATTATTTAATCAAATTTATTTAAAGTTACGTCAAATTAAAGCTAAAATTCTGCTCTGTGATCTGTAAGAAGTTTTTTTTTAAAAATTATTGTTTGTAAGGAAGAATGATACTAGAAGGACAATATTAATGTAGAAAAACATGCACTTGACAGTTATTGATTATAAATCTATCTACATAAATTTTACTTTATTAAGGAAGCTGAGAGTAAGGGGATGTATAAAGTCACTTTATATATTTTTAAAAAAGAAAAATAACATAGAAGACCATCTATGTTCCAAGCAATTAAAATAATTATAACCAAATCTGTACCTGAGAAGTAAAAGGTGTTAACTCCATTTTGGTGATTTTTCAGAAGAGCCTATAAGTAGCAGTATTATCTTTTCAATATTGTAACAAAATTTCAGTAGGTGTTAGAAACTTGAAATTTACACCCAGTTTTTACAGAAAATGCTTCTTATCTACAAATTTATTATTTAATAACTTTATCTACTTCTATACTCTTTCGCACCCAAACAGGACTTAAAACTTTAACGGCTTTCTGTGTTTTGTCTTTTTTTATGTTCTACATTAGTGTTAACTGCCCATAACAGACAGGTGGAGTGTCAAATTATTTACACTCAATCTGTTCGTTACAGGGCTAAAATAAATAGTTCTGTTTCTTATCACATGGTCAGCCAATTAAATGACTGAATCATTTAAGAACAGAAGAGGTAGAGGTGTAAATGACACTAATCAGAGTTACCTTCTCTGAAAGTAATGAATTTCATTATACAGCCAGACCCTGTGGTGAATGAAGTGAACTTGTCATTTACAGAGTGGAAAATATGTGCTTTTCAGAGGGCCTGGCATGCTGATAAGCGTACTTTTTCACTCAGTGAGGAAGGCAATTGTAAACCACCTCACTCCTTGTTTTACTTAGTAAAACCTCTAGAGGTTCAAACCAGCCTTTCGGCTGTTGACCTAAACAACAACATTAGTGTTAACTCCAAAGTACACTAAGTTGAAAAAAAAACTTAGTGAAATACCTAGGTCCTAACACTAATTTTTATAAAGAACATTTCATACACAACGTTTGAAAAATTTCAAAATTTACCAGTAGTTTACTTTTTAGAAACAAACGAATAAAACACCAAATTTAACAAAAATTCAAGCAAAATTTACTTGACTATCAGTAAAACAAATTCATTAACGATTTTACAAAAAATCTTGTAAATCAACTACAAAATTAAAGCATTAGAGCATTTCTTTCTAATTTTAAAGGAAGTTTTAGCTCAATTTTTCCAAAATTGGAGCTAACACTCTTTACCTCTTTGGTACTGAAATATTTTTTGTTTTAACTTAATCGGACAATCCGAAGAAGAAATTTTTAAAAAATCTCAAAGAAATTGTAATAAAATAAATCACACAAATCCACTTACACAAGGAACACAACGATAAATTATTGAAATCTAATAAAAATGTACACAACATAATTAAATACATATTAATACATAATAAAACAAAATTCCTATTAATAATAATTTAAAATTAACAAAAACACAATTTTAATTAATTTTTAACAATTTAAAATTCAATTAGTGTATTTTTACATCAATAAATTTCATTAATATTATTAATTTCGTATACAAATATTTATTCCCCTTACAAATAAATAAATAAATAAATTGCATTTATCCCCATACGCAAATTACTGGTATTTATAATTTCAAATTTATAAACAAATACAAAAAAATTGTTTAATTACTGACTAGATAATAATTTTAAAATTAATTAACTAAAAAATAAATTCAACAAAAAAATTACATGGCAGGAATTATACATAGTAATTTTTATTAATTTTATAATATATTATGTACAATTATTTTTTTAATAAATATTATTTATACAATAAAAAATTCACATAAATACATTTTACAAATAATTATTATATTATATTTTTACAATATTGTACGTATATATTTATTTATCTGTGATAAATAGTGGAAAGAAATTGTATAATATAAATAAGGAAATTAATAATATTACATGAATTTTAATAAAATAAAATAAATAAATAATTATTAATAATAGGTGGTTAAATAAACTAAAAATATGAATAAATTTATTTTTATTTTTTAAAAACGACGACGGAAAAATATAATATATATTATAAAATATATAAATATAATATAACCACCCGACAGACTACCAGTGATCGGTTTACGTTAACATATTTTGGAGCGAAAAAATGTATCATTTGTTCTTGTGGAAAGTTTTTCCCGGTACGTTTTTAAATTACAACTAAGATTAGCAACTTCTGTCAAAAAAATAGATTTTTTCAATACATTTTAAACACATATATATTATTTATTTCTAATTTAAACACACTTTATCCAGGCGTTAGCGTGTTTAAAATTATCTGTGGTTAAGATCTCGTCGTAAATTTGTTTTATTTTTTTCAATTTAACCAGTCAGTCATGTCTGGCAAAGTCAATACTGGAAAAGAAGTGTGTTTTATGACGCAAAAATATCAAGTGGTACATTCTGACGCGATATTGTAAAACAATGAGACCTTTCACAGGTAAATATCGACTTAAGTGGTACGCTTTGACGTTATATGGGTGTATTAAGAAACTGTAGGGTGTTTCTATCCAAAGACGTGTAAATAAAACATAATAAATTTTCCATTAAATTTTGTTTTTATCGATTTCCTATTATTTTCCGGGCCCAATTAATCCGGATAAACACGGCAGTACCGTGTAATTACGTCACAATAAGAACATACAACACATTATCTTTAGTAACAATAAAATTCAATTAACGTAAATAATAATGACATTTATAAATGATAAATTGAGGATTCCTACAAGGTAGTCCATGGACCGATATTATTTTTAACATTTTTATCAATTAATATAAAATTTAATTACAGATAATAATAAAATAATAATAGAGTAAGATCATAAATGTCATTGACCTTTTATATCATTTCATAATAAATTAACTTCTAAAACAATTAAAATGATCTAATTAATAAAATAATTAACTTATGTAATTATTATGGCATTTTATTTGTAATAAAAACAAATAAAAAATTCGTTATAAAAATATTATTCTACATTAATTAATTTTTTTTACAATATAAATTTCAAACGTCATTAATTATAATAATTAAATTTTCTATTGTTTATTAGTTAACTACAAACATAGGTAGAGTTCTACAATATAAAAAATACAAAACATGGATTATATTAATATTATTATTTATGTTACAGTTATTTAAAATCTAATGAATCTACACCTAGTCATTACTAATACAATTATTTATTTTTATTTATTAATTTTATAAATAATATTATATACAAATAATATTTTGTACAATATTTATTTACAAATAATAATCTATGTATATATTATATCACATGATATTTACATTATATATAAATTTAAGACAGGAATTTTTAAAATTATTATTATGTACCTTTTTGGTTTTCTTATATTTTATTTCATTAATTTTCTTTTGTTTTTTTTTACTTTTAAATTTCCAGTCTTATAAAAAATTTATTTTGAAACTTCATGTGGCACACATTATTATTATTATTTATTATTACATTAAAAAATTATTTTTAAAATCACTTTTATTACGTATATTTGTTCTATTACAGTATTTATTATCTCTATATATAAAAAAGTAATTAATTATAATTTTAATTACTATAATTAAAATTATATTAATTAATATTAAACTATGGCAGTCCCGGTTTTGCTGTATGGCAGTGAAAGTTGGACCATGACGCAACGAGAGAGAACTCTAATACAAAGTGCAGAAATGAAGTTTTTAAGGGCGACGGCAGGCTATAACAGACTGGACATGAAACGTAATGAAAGTATTAGAGCAGAATTACAGGTCCAACCACTATTAGACGGCATTGCGCGCTACAATTCCAGGTGGTGTGAACATGTGAATAGAATGCGAGAGGAAAGACTACCAGTCCAAATATTAAGTTATGCCCCACGGGGTAGACGTGATAGAGGAAGACCGCTACGAAGATGGGTGCCGGAACAGGCTTTAGGCCTATCCGTGTTTGGGTGATGATGATGATGATTAATTAATATTCTTATGATAATATTTAAAACTATTGGATTTAATTTTTTTTTGTATTTTGATTTAATTTGGTTTGATAAAGATGTCATATTAAAGAATTTAATAAAAGATAGATAATTAACTAATTTTTTGGCAAATTTACCATTTTTTTTTTTTTTAGGAGTACAGATAATGTGTTAGGCTGTCGTACGTATTTCAAAAACACATACAGAATGTATAAAAATATTTTTTATACATTTACGTAAGAAATTTTAATTTGTCATTAAATGTCACAAAAATATCTTTAAAGGAATTTTATCGGTCAGAAATATTACCATAAAAAACTTACATAACAAGTTTTAAAATTAATATTTGTTGCGCTTTATGGAGGTTTATATGTACAAGTTGTTTCGGGACGAGTTGACCAAACTTCAGGGAATAATTCTGGCCTTCAGGGGTTGTAAAGGGTGTTCAACTCTTAAACCAATAATTTCCGTTTACAAAGTTCCTCGATATATTCGTTTCCTGAACACAGGTTATCTCTTATTCAGGAAAATAATTTCTGCTCAGTTAACTAAAAAACTTGTGTATATTGTAATATTAATATAATGAAAATAAAGAAAATAAAGAGAGCGGAGAATCCAGATGGCAGAGATGAGATTTCTGCGAAGGACGAAGGGTTGTAAACGCTTGGAAAGAATAAGGAATGGGGAAATAAGGTCAGAATTGGGTATTTACAACTTGAACGAAAAGTTAAGGATTGTCGCCAAAGTTGGAGACAGCACATGGCAAGGATATCAGATCACAGGATACCTAAGCAGGCGCACTGGTATGCTCCTGAAGGGAAAAGGGATGTTGGTTGACCTAGGAAAAGATGAACAAAGATGATATAGTATGTGAGTTCGGAACAGGCTGTGACCTAATCCTTGGTTGGAAAAAGAAGAGAAAAAGAAAGAAAATAATTAAATAAAAATATAATAAAAATTAATGAAATACTTTCGTATCACCCGGTTTTTAAATATAAACTGTAGTACAGAACACAATTCTTTTATTTTTTTATTTTCTCTTATATGAGGCTAAGTTTATTCACATCTAGTTGAATAAATGATTTATTATATTAAAATAAAATAGTGAAACATAATAATATAGTGTGAATACGAAGAATGCCGTACAAATTTATACACTACCCTAAACCGGGTGCCCGAAAAATTATTAACAACCATTCTTTAAACGGTGCAACAACCGTTAAAAAACACCGGTAACCACTATTCACTTTTAAAATCCATGCAAAAATTAACTATCTTACCTTTTTTTTATTCCTAATTTGTGTACGTTGCAATCTGTTCAATTTAGAACAATAAGAAACCCCATGACTCAATGAGATGAAGCTGATGTGAATGACGTGTAGTCTTGTACAGACTCAGGTCGATCATTCCTGAGAGAGTATGGTTAATTGAACCCCCAACCATCAGAGTACACCGGTAACCACTGTCTAGCATTCAAATCCGTATAAAAGTAACTACTTTAACTATGATTTGAACCAGGAACCTTCGTCTCCGAAAATCAGCTGTTAAACAGCTGATTTTTGGCGACGACTTTACCTCTAGACCAACCCGGGGGGTCAACTATCTTACTAGTAAAAAGTTCGTTGCAAACCACAAAACATTTGGAGGCAAAGTGATAACAAATAGTAGGCCTACAAGGCTCAAAAAAGAGAAAAGTAAACGTGGTAAGGTAACTATATTATAATTCATAAATTTTAGCACTATGCAATACAAATTAGTAATTCCTTGCTTTTTCTATTTTGTTTTTTGAGCCTTCTCCTGCTGCAGTCACTTCCTCACCAAATGTTTTGTAGTTCGCAACAAACTTTTTTTCTACGAGTCAGGAACCTTTGTCTCCGAAAATCAGCTGTTAAAAAGCTGACTCGTGGCGACGACTTTACCACTAGACCAACCCGGTGGGTAGATTAACAGTTTTTTTTTAGCTTTTAATTTTTATCGGGAACTGTACATTATTGACAACTACCCAATTTGATCGCTGCTTATTTTGCTGTATTTTTGAAGTGGATTAGGCATGAGATTGAACAGGGACCCCAGTAGAGTTTGTTCATGGATGGCTGTCAGCTGGTCGCCATACAAAGTCGCTTGCCCGACCAGTGTTACTTAACCCTTTCAATCCCAAATTTTTTAACTATTTTTTTAAATACGTGTACATTGTTTCATACATTTTACTTACATTTAAGTGAAATTATATCACTTTTGACCCTCAGCCTTTTTGATGGCCTGACAAAAAAGTGTGACACAACGTCACATTGGGACTTGATATCAAAGTTCCCGACAATATGAATTAGTAAATCATGTTCAGGCTTCCTAAAAAATATTCTCTTAATTTAGATTTGTAGCAATAAAACTAAATATGATTTTAATATCAAAGCATTATTTCAGATTTAAAAAATTTTAAAATTCAAAAATTCAGGTAAAATGGATAAAATCACTATTTACAGTCTAAAAAATATACTTGTATGTACATTCAACATACTCGAAGAAATGTTACTTTATTTTAGTAAATGAACACGAATATTTAAAACTGAAATTAACTTTAAAAAGAAACTAATGGTTGCCTCTGTGGCGTAGTGGTCAGCAACTTACACTGCAAAGCGGAGGTCTCAGTTTCGACCCCTGGCTAGGGTACAGAAAATTATTACACTTCACAACCAGGGCTCTTTAATCAAAAGTAGTCGCTAACAATTAAAATTTTTGTCTGTTATTTCACACCAATGTGACTTCTATGCCACATTGGGTTAGAAAGGGTTAACGAATAATAGCGCCTTTCTACCAGCTGACTGACTGGGCTGGCCCACCCGGAGGCCTTAACAGTAATTAAAATATTTCAATAATTTAATTGTAAATTCTTAAATAATTGGATTAAATTTATTCACCCGATCTTAAAGTAAGGTTCCCTGTTATTTTTAAATAACGTAAATATGATTAATTATTAAATTTCATTAAATGGTTGTTTTATTATACAATGAAAATGATACATTTTTTTCGGACACCGTGTATTTATATAGCCGAATACACGAACAGGACCGTATGTAGGAGGAATAATAAGCTATGCGTTTTATAAAAAGGTTTGTAGAAGTATTGTTGAATTCTTTTTTTTTATGTACCTCATTTCATTACGAGAACACTGTATTTATGTTTATATGAACATAGAAAAACGATTTGTCTTGAAAAATATTAAATTCAATTTGAATAACAATAAGATTTAACTTTTTTTATTCTTTTAAAAAATAAATTGAATAAAATTTGAAAGAGAGAGATAAATGGGTGGGAGAGAGAGATGGTTTATCTATTTATTATTATTATTACAATATGGAAGGGTGTATTTTGTATTTCATCACTTTTATTTTGCGTCGGAAGGAGAAACAAGGAGCAAGTTTATGTTTGTTTATTCATTGTGCAGAAAATATTAAATATTATAGTCTATAATCATAATTTATACGTTTAAGTTCTATTGTGTGAATTATTATCATTTTTTTTCTTTTTGTCAACGAAATCTGTTTGTTTGATATTCTATAGAAAGAGGTATACGCCTGTTTCTTTTGTTAACTTTTAGTAGTCATTTATTATTTCATTTTATATTTTATTAAAAAGAAAATGTGTAAGGATTATGACATTTAAAATAATAATAATAATAATAATAATAATAATATTGTTACTTAGTTAGAAATTAGTTTAGAAATGGTGTATAGTACATGGTGGAGTGATGAATGAGATGTTGAAAAGGAATTCTAAGAAATTGAATGTAGCAGAAAAATTCTTTTCCACAGGAGCGTCAACTATTCGAAAATTTGGTCATGACTTGGTGTGGAGTTTTCTTGTGACTTTGAAATTATTATGAAGTTGTTTTGGAATGTTTTAATTTTTTTCTATGATTAAATATTTAGCTTGTAAAAAGAATAAATTATTGTAAATTATTCTGATATGTGAAAATAAATAAAATTTTATTATTATTACTAAAACAAAAGGTAAGAAAGAATACATAGTAAAATTTTTTTAAGTATTGGTTGTTCCTGTATTGGGTTGTTGTTGTTTAGGTCATCAGCCGAAAGGCTGGTTCGAACCTCTAGAGGTTTTACTAAGTAAAACAAGGAGTGAGGTGGTTTAAAATTGCCTTCCTCACTGAGAGAAAAATTACGCTTATCAGCATGCCAGGCCCTCTAAAAAGGATAGATTTTCCACTCTGCAAATGACACCTTCACTTTATTCACCACAGGGTCTGGCTGTAAAATGAAATTCATTACTTTCAGAGGAGACAATTCTGATTAGTGTCTTTTGCACCTCTACCTCTTCTGTTCTTAAATTATTTGGGCTTATGGAAGTGAAATCTGGATAAAAGGTTCAAGAGAGGAAAAATGAGATTCCTTCGAGTTTTTAAGTTTTTCCGAATTAAACATTAGATTTCGGAATGAAAATGTTGAAACAGAGAATGGAGTCCAACGGATGCTTCCCGGACGAATCCATTCGAAGTAAACTCTAATCACCTCTTTTAACACAAAGACCGCTTCTCTGAGGTCTATATTCAGTGCTTTGAGATTTTACATATGATGGACATCTCCTTCTGTATCCACAAATTTTAGTTGCCATTTTAAAAGCCATTCTAATCTGGACCAACCTTTGACATCCTGAAGGAATTTTATTTCTGCTCTCTGCAATTTGCTTTCCTCTCTAGGACCTTTTATCCAGATTTCATCTAAACCAAAAAATGAACAACCAAAGCTTTATAAAATTTAAATTCAATTGTTTTTGTTTCTTTTTTAGTTTATTTAAAGTCGAACCAACAGATCGGTCATTAGCGACTACAGTGGGGTATGTAACGATGGGTTTTAACTTGTTAAATTTTGCAGACCCTGGCCGGGAATCGAACCCGGGACATCCGCGTGGTAGGCTAGTGCGCTACCACTACGCTACGGAGGCGGCCTATATCAGATTTTGATATTAATTTTAAACTTAACCCACTGGGTTGGTCTAGAGGTAAAGTCGTCGCCAAAATCAGCTGTTTAATAGTGATTTTGGCTGTTTGGTTGTTTAGTTTGGCTAACAGCTGTTTAACAGCTGATTTTCGGAGACGAAGGTTCCTGGTTCAAATCCTAGTAAAGGTAGTTACTTTTATACGGATGTGAATGCTAGACAGTGGTTACCGGTGTACTCTGATGGTTGGGGTTCAATTAACCATACTCTCTCAGGAATGATCGACCTGAGTCTATACAAGACTACACCACCTCATTTACACGTCTTACATATCATCCTCATTTCATTGGGTCATGGGGTTACTGCTTATTGTTCTGAATTGAACAGATTGCAACGTACACAAATTAGGGATTACAAAAAGTTTAAACCTTTCTTTCGTAGGTTACGGGCAACCTAAATAACTGAAAGCAAATTTTGATGTACCAACATTGAATCTCTAACCACTATCAATTTAATTTTTGTAATAATAATCTGAAATTTTTTTTAGGAAAATTAAAAATAATCATGTAAAGTTGGTTTTATAAATAATAACAAACGATATGCGTTCTTATATAAATTAATATTAATTCTTTGCAATAATTTTTAATCCCAATTTTGTACGTTAATAAATTTACATTAAACTAACAAAACGTCAGGTATAATATTGTAAATTATTCTGAAAAAAATTCGTAGTATCATATATTTTGCACTTTTAAAAAAATATATATTTGTTTTACATATTCATGAAATAACGTATTTCATTAACAAAAAAAGAAGAAAAAGTAAAACAGCAAACATGAAGTTTCCCTTTTTTCGTTATTAAAGAAATTACCATAAATGCACCGATACACGCATACTTGCACGAATTCCCCTCGCTTTTCACCGACCCCCAATCGTCCCGTTCTTTTTTTTCTAATAATTCCTCTTTTCATTATCCTTTTTTAAAACAAAATATCCTCCTTCAAAATTTAATTCAAAGCACACTTAATCGAATCAATGATGGTAAATTAAAATAATATCGGTTACAATGAGACCTGCTATTATTTATTTTCTACATAATTTTAACTATTATTTTCTGTTGTAAATTAATTGAAGCGTAAATGAAGGAGCTATGTAATTTTTAAAATTATAAATTTTTTTAATTGATAAAAAAACTCCGCCAACGGTGTTGTTTAATACTAGGAACAAACCCACTAGCGGAAGAGGGAGAAAGTGGACTCATGAGGACAAAGAGCAACACTCGAGAAATATGAAAGAGGCATGGGCAAAGTAGTTGATTAAGCCCTCTGAAATAGGCTATTCAAAAAAAATACGAGTAAATTTAGATATTGTAAAAACCTGACCTGAGTAAATTCATGAAAGTATTTCCAAATTGGTAAGTGTTCGTACTTTTTCTTTGACCGTTTTTGATGATTTTGTTTAATAATAATTTTATTTAATTTTTTTTAGTAAAAACAAAAAAATATATACTACATTATATTGTGATGCCTACATAAACAGCTTGTGCGAAAGTAACGATACGAAATGATGCAGAGATGAAAAAATGTTTACGAACAGTAGAGGTCCTAACATAGCCCCCTTAGATACACCTATCTTAATTTAACTTTAAATTACATAATTATTCCATTTAATAATAAACCATGAATATCTTTATTAGAAACAGTGAAATTTATTTTTAACACTTTCTAACTCAGTGTGGCAAAGAAGTCACATTGGAGTGAAATAACAGACATAAAAATTTTAATTGTTAGTGACTACTTTGGATTAAAGAGCGCTGGATGTAAAGTGTAATAATTTTCTGTACCCTAGCCAGGAATCGAACCTGAGACCTCGGCTATACAATGTAAGATGCTGACCACTACGCCACTCAGGGGACCATTAGTTTCTTTTAAAAGTTAATTTTAGTTTTAAATATTTGTGTTCTAAAATAAAGTAGCATTTCTTCGAGTATATTGAATGTACATACTACAAGTATATTTGTTAGACTGTAAGTAGTGATTTTATCCATTTTACCAGTATTTTTGAATTGTAACATTTGTTAAGTTATAAATATTGCTTGATATTAAAATCATATTTAATTTTTTGCTATAAATTAAAGTTAAGAGAATACTGTTTAGGAAGGCTGAACATGATTTTAGTTATTCATATTGTTGGGAACTTTGATATCAAGTGTGACGTGTGTGTCACACTTTTTTGTCAGGTCATCAAAAAGGCTGAGGGTCTAAAAGTTATTTTATTACACTTAAATATTGTGTTGTGTTTAGGTCATCAGCCGAAAGGCTGGTTTGAACCTGTAGAGGTTTTACTAAGTAAAACGAGGAGTGAGGTGGTTTACCATTGCCTTCCTCACTGAATGGAAAAGTACACTTATCAGCATGCCGGGCCCTCTGAAAAGCACATATTTTCCACTCTGCAAATGACACCTACACTTCATTCACCTCAGGGTCTGGCTGTATAATGAAATTCATTACTTTCAGAGGAGATAACTCTGATTGGTGTCTCTTACACCTCTACCTCTTCTGTTCTTAAATGATTCAGTCATTTAATTGGCTGACCATGTGACAAGAAACAGAACTATTTATTTTAACCCTGTAACGAACAGATTGAGTGTACTTAAATATTAGTAAAATGAATGAAACAATGTAGCTACACATATTTGTTTGTGTAGTTAAAAAATTTGGGATTGAAAGAGTTAAGCCTACAACTAAAGAACTTATATTATTCTTTATTCACAGGTACCTACTTAAAAATATAACAATCAAATAGCATATTCAACTATGTTGGTGGTATTATCAAGATACTAAAGAAATATAGTAGGAGTGTTTACTTTTTAATAGATAAATAAATAAATTCAAAGAACTAAGAATTATTTAGTGAAGAGCCCACACGAAAATCAGTTAATTTAGTGAAAAGTCATTGTCATGACTACTTAAAAGAATTATTTTAGAAAAAGGTTCGTCCTGACATATACTATTATACACATAACTGTAGAAAATTGTCAAGAATGATAGAATAAATAAATACTTTACATTTATGAATAAAGAACAAATATTACAATACGAAAAAGGTTATTTTTATTTTAGTTGTAAGCTTATTTACTTTTCTTGTTAAAAGAAGCAAAATCATGACAGTTTGTAAAAGTTGACTTTTTCTATCTTTGTACAGGTATAAAAATATAAAAAGAAATATCCATCCTTTTAAAGCACTACAAAAAGTTTTAAACAGTGGCAACCTTTAGCCCATTATTTTACTTTATTAAAGAACCCATGGCCCCCATTAAAGGTTATGTGTTCTTACTTTAGTTAGCCCACCAACATTTTTACTACCTGCTCTTTATTTTTTTTCCTTTTATTTATGAAATGGCTTTTACTCTGTCCCTACATACAAATTGATGATTCATTTTAAAGTTGTTTGTTTCGTTGAAATATAAAATACATAATTATTGTTTGTTTTTATAGTATTTAGAAATTTTGACAGGTAAACTATTTATGTTAATTAATACACTTTAAATTTATACAACTTTTTTTAACGTAACTAATTCATTAGTATCCAATTTATAACCAGGTGTTTATCGTTGTTAATTTTTTTTGTAATATATTAATTATTCATAATTTTGCTTGGAATAAAATTTTACGTGCCAACAAGTAAGATGAACCATTCTACGTTTTCCCGGTATTTCCGAATTTTCCTTCGAATGATTTATTATTGATAATTGGTAATTTTATTTTTGTAAGCAATACCTACTTTATAAAGTAAATTATTCTATAGTTTACGAGATCTTAAATGAAAATAAGTTTGTTTAAATATTATTTATTTGTGTCAACAGTGAAATACATTTACAAAAATGTACTTACGTTCTTCAATATAATATAATATATTTACTGAAAATACGTGTTATTGTTTAGGTCATCAGCCGAAAGGCTGGTTTGAACCTGTAGAGGTTTTACTAAGTAAAACAAGGAGTGAGGTGGTTTACCTTTGCCTTCCTCACTGAGTGGAAAAGTACACTTATCAGCATGCCGGGCCCTCTAAAAAGCACATATTTTCCACTCTGCAAATGACAACTTCACTTCATTCACCACAGGGCTGTATAGTGAAATTCATTACTTTCAGAGGAGATAACTCTGATTAGTGTCTTTTACACCTCTACATCTTCTGTTCTTAAATGATTCAGTCATTTAATCGGCTGACCATGTGACAAGAAACAGAACTATTTATTTTAGCCCTGGTTAATTAATTAACATTTGTGAAAATTAATGAAAATTTGTGATATTTTCCCTTACACTCGTACAGAAATTTAAAAGTTTTTTTTCATTAGAGAAAAAAATTTCATGAATAGATATTAACTTTTTTTTTATAATACTGCGTACGTTTTTATTTATTTGTAGACAAATTTGGAAAATGTAACTGTATCTTCATTATATAAAAAACAAAATTACACTCGGTAATAAACCTGTGTTAAAAGAACCACGTACAGCAAATCATTCATAATTCTACGTAACATTTATGATATTTAACATTCATAAAGAAACTTTTGTAACAAACAGTATAAAATGGGAATGCCAGGTGGTTTGTACAGGTGAGGTGAAAGGGGAGGAGGGTGGAAATTGAGAAAGATAGATGATAGCATGTTAGTTGGCAATATTTTACACTTATCACGGAGCATTCATTTTGCATGTTACTGGACACTGCATGGACTGGGTTTATGCATTTTATTACGTCATAAATCTAAAACTCCGCCAATATATCTCTTTACTCTGTTCTGTTATTACTATTTTGTTTCTTAATAAGGGTTTACAATATACATCAAACGACCATTTATAAATTTTATTCAAAATAAATTTTTCAAACTTATTCACAAATAATTCATACTTCACTTTTTCATTACTAATATTATGACATTTGAAAAATATTTTAAATGTCTAATATTTTAATTTATAAACCGTTTCGAGAACTATCTGGACTTATCGTGCCTAGCTCTTTGAAGGAGCGGTAAAGAGAAACTTAAAGTCAATCCAGAACTTTCAGTCAAAATTTTTAAGACTTTCTTCTGGTGTTTTTTTTATGTAGGCAATAAAACTCTCCATGACGATTTCAGAATTCCGGCAATTAAGGAACTAACCGCGTCCTTTTATAGTAAATTTCGCGAATGACTAGATGACCATCTTAACCAACTATCCTAGCGACAAGGAACTACCGAATTGTACAATTTCTAAAGCGAAAACGAAGCAGACCTCTTTGTTTGAATAACGGATAACACCCATAGTTCTAAACGGAGAATGTATCACAGAGTACCTCTTTTCCTGTAAGTAAAATTACCCATCGGCACAGAATTTTATTGGAAGAATATATTTTTGAGTATTTATAAAAAAAACCAGAATATATAAAACAGTTATCGGATGAGACATAATAACACTGTGATAAATCCTGTGTGTCTGCACGTGAGTGAGTACCTATGAATGACCGGAAGGGTGGTCTAAGAGAAGCAGAGAAAGATCCTCCGCAAGATAATGACGTTGAAGATAGTAGAAAGATAATGACCTTGAAGATTCCTGTATAGAATGGATAACAACCGGTTGACAAAAAAAATTTAAGACACCAAAAAAAATAGACCTAAGTGGCGGATAAATAGCTTAAAAAGTCAGAAATTGTATTGAGAAAACTTAATGAACCGAACCAAATTCAGACAACTAATTACGGACTTTTAAGGGTTTCCATGAAGAACAAAAACAGAACACCGGGTGAACAGAAAACAGGAAAAAGCCTACAGTGAGCGAATGCTGAAAATGTGGGCTGCAAAAACAAAAAGAGCTTCCAGAAAATTCTAGTCACCTCACGTGGTCTAAAATTGGCCTATACGAAGAAAAAAACAGAATCAGGTAAGTTTACAACTGTGTAATGGATACAGCATAAGAACTTCGAATGTCTATTGCAAATACATTCGAAACAAATAGCAGGTCCTAACCCGCGGAGACGACTCGAATGCGGGATTCCCAAAAAAACCTTCTCTACACAAACTAGTGTGGCGCTGTAGTAACTTCAGCTACAATAATTTAATTCAAGTAAATAATTACAGTCTATTCTTTTTCTTTATCTTTTTTTTGTTATCGGGAACTGTACATTTTTGACAACTACCCAATTTGATCGCTGCTTTTGCTGTATTTTTTTGACGTGAATAAGGCATGAGTTTGAACAGGGACCCCCAGCAGAGTTTGTTCATGGATGGCTGTCAGCTGGTCACCATACAAAGTCGCTTGCCCAACCGGTGTTACTTAACAAATAATAGCGACTTACTACCAGCTGATTGACTGGGCTGGCCCGAAGGCCAGTCTATTCTAACCTCATATTTAATAATAATTAAAAAAATTTACCAATTTTTAAATTTAAATTGATACAAATTTATAAATTAATTAGTTTCTAATATCTTTTTGATTATTTGAGTGGATAATTTAAACAAGTATGGTACCCGAAGATTCTTGATTCAACTCCCTAGTAAGGTACAGATGTACCCTAAATTTATTATGATTTTAGTTAATTTATGCAAATTTAAATACTCAATTGATTAATTCAATTAACTCAATTGATTAACTCTTTTCAGTAGGCCTATTCTTTCAATTGATTTTAAATTATTCCAATCAGCAACTTATACGAATAATCGAACAAAATAATATAATTTAATAATTAAATCCAATAGTTTTAATATTAACTTAACTTTTAAACTTAAAAAAAACATATTTTAAATACTATAAAATTGTTTTAAAAAATTATAAACAATATAAAGGACCCCTTAAACAGATATTATTAAAAAAATTAATAACATATAATAATCAAGTGATTCAAAAAATGTTAAATTATTTAAAAAAATTGTGCGTAAATGATTCATATTTTTTACTTTGATAAAAAAACTGACTAATGATTGAAATGATTTTTTTAAAAGTTAGCTTAAAAATGAACGGTAAAGTAAAATGGGACATGCAAGAAATAAAAATATATAAACTCGTTTTTCCCAAAACTGGTAAAAGCAGTAAGTGATTTTTTTTTATAAAATATGAGTTAAACATATATAAACGGAAGGATTTTACTGATATTTTTATATTACTAAACATTTTTAAATTAATCAGTATTATCTATTAATTTAATAAAATTAATCGTAATTTTAATGAGAATTTAAGTTCCAAACACTTTATAATAGTTTTGATTCAAACAGATATGTTTTGGATCGTGTACACAATTAAAATAAATTTACCAAAAATTAACTCGTAACTAAATTACTGATGTACATGATAAAATTTGAAAAAACAACTCCGTTTTGCATTTCATTCTCACTTACTGCTGTTTTCAAAAATTGGGTAACGTTAAAAATTAAATTTAAAAAACAGAATACTTGATGTAAGTCTTGTGATCTAACTACTTAGAAAATCTAAATATTATTTTATTAATTTATACATAAATCAGATTTTATGGAATCCTTAATATACTTCTTATACTATTTTGTAAATCTCATAAAAATGTATTTACATTAAAGTAAATACGCGTGCAATTTATGAATTTATTTTAATAAATGAAATTTATTGTAATTTGTAATAAATGCATAACTGGATACGTAACCCTATTTTTTTATAGGTTTGAATTTATGGAGGCAGAATTTTATCACAGGTTCTTTTATTTTATATTTAATAATTTGTTGAAAATTGATTTTTTTTTAAATCGGTATAAATATTTAAAATATTTTGAATGTATTTTTTTAATATTTCACTTGGCACAGTCCAATAAGTTGTATTAAACACTGAAAAAATTGATTATTTTGCAATTATAAAAAATCACACTTGAATATTTTTAATTTTAGTTCAGCCGTTGTTAGTTTGCTCCTACTGTCAACAAACCAAAGCCAGCTACTACAGGGTGCACGCTAGAGTCTGCGACTTTACGGATGTCGTATTCCTATTAAGTTAAATATTTTTTAAATTATAAGTACTTAAAGTACTAAAAACATCAGTCATGATATGATGTAGGCTTAACAATTTCATTTATAAAAATACTTTTGAAAGTATTTTGTTGTTACTTTTTAATCAGCGTGTACACATTTTGATATAATGCGGATGCTCAGTGAAGTCATTATTTGTTTACATTAGGAGCAAACTAAGAGAGGCTGGGCTGTAGATGTTTTGTGAGGTATTACAATCTGTCCGAGGAAATAAGAACCACCGCGACATTTCGGGTGTTAATACCTTGTTAGATGGGTCCATAATTGCTGAGTGCATGATCACATGAGTCTTCAGAGTGTCTGGTAGGGCCAGGTGGGCCGGAAGGTTGGCGTCATACGTGGCTGAGAGGTGCAATATGAGGACCGGCCAAAAGTGTCCCACTTTCGCCAGCAGGAAGGACATATTGTTGTTTGACTACGCGTTGTTTTCCAGGATTCATGAGAACAGGATGTGGTGGTCCAGATCCGACAATCCTTCTCCATAATCTTCTCCATGATCCAAGAGTTTTACCAGACCAGATCCAAACTCCAGAAGTAATGCCAACGGCTAAAGCCATGAAATATTTAAGCATTAGGACGGAGTATAAAGGACGAACTCTTGCCCTTTCACATTGACAAACCAGTGGTTCCATCCAATGTTCATATTGTGTTGATTCGTACAAATGACATCCGATTACAATTATTGCTGGAACCATGTATAATACACTAAAAATCCCGATTCGAATCATAAGTTTTTCAAGTTTATCGGCTTTACTTCTTCCTGAGAGTCCTCCTTGTTGTTTGATCACGTTTCGTATCCTAAACAACGACACAAAACCACCTAACAAGAATGATAAACCGAGCAAAAGGTATACCAATAAAGGTCCCAACACGAACATTCGTAGATTATCAGGATTCTGATTACCGACATAACATATTCCAGCAACGGGATCCCCATCCACAGCTTGCATCACCAAAACACCGATAGCTTTAACTGTAGGAACAAGCCACGCAGCTAAATGGAAATATTGTGAGTACCCAGCTATAGCTTCATTACCCCATTTAAGACCCGCGGCTAAAAACCACGTAAAAGATAACACAACCCACCAAATAGACGATGCCATTCCGAAGAAATACACAAGCAAAAACACTAAAGTACAAGGTATAGGTCCAGACGCACTGTATCGAATCATCCGACCATCACAAGCCACTTCATCGTGACCTAAAAATACCCTGATGAGGTAACCAATGCTGACCATAAAGTAACAAGCAGAAAGGAAGACGATAGGACGTTCAGGGTATTTAAATCTTTCAGTATCGATAAGAAATGTGGTTAAAGTCATCAAAGTTGATACGCAACACAGTCCAGACCATAAAGTGATCCACATCGAAGCAAATTCTTTTTCTTCTTGATTAAAAAACACACCGTGGCATGGAAATCCACAGTTATTTTCACCGCCAACTGTAACACTTCGATTGAAATGTGGAGAATCTCGATCGATTGTAATTAAGGGTGGTCTACAACGACAATCACAATCTTTGCCACCACCATCTCCTGTGGAGGTATGAAACGGAGGGCAACCTTTACCGCCTTTTCCGGGACGGCAACGTGGAGGTGGTAACGGAGGTGGAGAATTTGGTCTTCTAGTTGGACGTGGTGACGTAGGAGCAGGATAATCAGTTCTATTATTCTGTTCCATACATAAATTTTCAGGATCACCATTTAATGGTAATTTTTCACATGCCATACGTTCTGGCCACTGAAATCCATACTGTTGCATTAAAGGAGCACAACCGGAACGTGCTCTTTCACAAACACTCCTACATGCCGGTAACGGTTTATGATAATCTTCGATACAAATCGGAGCGTACATAGAACACAAAAAGAATTTCAGATCGGGAGAACATTTAATTTCAACCAATGGCCAAAATTGATGAACTTCAAGCCCGGCTTCTTCTTGTGTATCGTGGTTTAATTCGTTCGGCATAGATGTCAGGTTATACCCGATGCCTCGACACATCGGAATTGTAATTTCCTCGCATCGTGATGTCGAACTTTGTGATGAAGTTCCAGTTCCTGCAACTCCATTACTTCCTCCAGTTCCTCCACCGACAGCAACTGGCTGTAGATCACCTCCTGTCCTATCCAGCCTCAATAACAGAATAACCAGTCCGGCTAACAACATCGCCTCCATCAAAAACTCTCCTTCATCACTTCCTGTGAACAGAAAATAAGAAAAACTCCATTAATTAATTGCTTAATAATATTTATAAAACTTAACATTTTGGTTGTTGTTTGTTTAGGTCAACAGCCGAAAGGCTGGTTTGAAGCTCTAGAGGTTTTACTAAGTAAAAACGAGGAGTAAGTGGTTTACGATTGCCTTCCTCACTGAGTTGAAACAGTATGCTAATCAGCATGCCAGGCCCTCCGAAAAGCACTCACTTTCCACCCTGCAAATGACACCTTCACTTCATTCACCACAGGGTCTGGCTGCATAGTGAAATTCTCAGAGGAGATAACTCTGACTAGTGCCTTTTACACCTCTACCTCTTCTGTTCTTAAATAGTTTAATCATATAAGTGGCTGACTATGTGATAAGAAACAGAACTATTTTTTTTAGCCCTGGACCAAACAGATAGAGTGCAATTAAAATAACACTCCACCTGCCCGTTTTGGGCATAACATTTTGGATAGATGTATTAAAGACCATATAAAATATATTTAACTTCGCCAAAGGTGTTATTTAATACTGCCGGTTGGAAGCCCGGAGCTCCATCTGTCCAGCGATGGAGAAACAAGAGCAAGAGGAGTATCAACCTTGTTAAAAAACCAGGGTCCACCTGGCACCGGATGGTAGCACCTTGTTATAGGGCCCCTACCTAGGGTTTCTAGGCGAAGATGGTCAACGGTCTCGAAGGCGGATGAGGGAGAAATTCCAAATTTCTCGCCATATTTCCATAACCTAGGGGAGTAACCCCCGAAGGAAAATCAAATGTAAAAACTAGTCAAAGGTCTTAAAATGGTCGAGGATATAATCCCAATGGTGAAAAGAGCGTACGAACCTAGGAGGTGGGTCTCCGAATGAAACCCAGGGTGCTTTCAGACGTCCTAACATGACAGCCCTACCAATGAATTATCCTACAAGGCGTTCGTAACTCGTTTAGGGGAAATTAAAATACTCCAAGCACCTTAAAGAGCCTCGGAAATGGGACTTGCAACACTGGAATATACAATGGCGGGACCAAAAAAAATAAGAGATGGATTGCGGAAGAACTTAAGATTTTTACGTGGAACGTTCGAGGAATTGCTAATAAGGAGAAATATAAAATATATTTAAAACCACGTCCGGAAGATCCTAGAAATTGATTACCCACTGTACCTTAATAGTTTCAAGCTCAATTAATAATACATTCAGGAATGGTCGGCCTGAATCTGTACAAAACAACAACTTATTCGTATATTACCTTACACGTATAATCCTCATCTGATTGGGTCATTGGGTAGGTTATTGTTCTAAAATTAAATAGATTACAATGTACACACTCAGTACAACGTAATAAAAAACACGTAAAAGAATAAAGTTAGCAATGCAGGATGTAAACATGTTTTATGACAAGTAGTGTTTACGAAGATTTACGGCTTATTTTATAGACAAATCTCGTCGAGAAATAACTCAGCAATAAACTTAAGACTTCCAATATTGATTCTGTAGTAAGTTTGATTTTTATTACACTGCAGATCTTACTTTATTCAGTTATCTGCAATACAGCATGTTTAGATATTATATTACTGTACTTGTTTTAAAAAACAGCGTAATGTGTTATATACGTGTATTAACCATATTAGATTAGCGTTAATTACTAATTTTCTGTGTTTCCTCGTCAAAATCAATATAAAAATTAGATTTTTACTTTCTCTTGTCTATATGAATATATAGGAAGGAAAGTATTGTTTTCATGTCAATTTTTAGAAATCGAGTTTTCACCGGATCTACACGTTTTCATACCCCCTGAACCCAAAAAACATGTTTTTAGCGATTGGTCTGTGTGTGTGTATACAAAATATCTCAAGAACGGAACATCGCACGAACTTGAAACTTAAGTTACATACCACTACCGAACCCGACACGAACATTTTCATCAAAATCGGCCAACCGTAAGTAGTAGTTTATTCGTGGCATGTTTCACTTTTTGCGATTTTTTCAAAAACTGGTCCTACGATTTTTTTAAAAATCGCCTGGTTTACTAAATTTCTTATGCTCTACAACATAGGGTAGGCGCCATGTTTGCTGAAATTCTTGGTGAGGCTGTTTTTACGTAAAAAAAGTGTTTTTTTTTAAGATTACGGCTTTAATATGTATTATAGCGCAAAAATGTATATAAAAAAAAATAAAAAGAATTTAAAATCCTACAACTTTTATTTTAAACATTTTTTTGTATAACGCTTAGTCTAGCGGTAATTAGCGATTTTCTATTTTTTTCTCACGAAAACGTGTGAAAAATCGACTTTTTTAAGATTTCGGCCTTAGTATGCATTTTATGATAAAAATGTATATAATCGAATTTATAGACAATTAAACGATCTACAACTTTTATTTAAAGCATTTTTCTCTACAGAGCCTAGTTTAGCGTGAAAGAGTGATTTTCCGTATTTTTAAGCCAAACTGAGGTCGATTTTCATTTTGCGTCTTTCACTCATGATTAAAATAAGGTTATGTTTATTGAGGTTAGTTTTTTGTTTATTTCTAATATTTTATTACTAATGTTAGGTTTATTGTTAATTATTTGCACTGACAAGAGATAGTTGTGTGAGTGTTTCACACCAGATTTTTGAATAGAAATAATTGATATCTGAACCAGAAATCGAACCTGTTATTCCTAAGTATGGTTTAACAGGCAAAATTAATTTACCTTTTTTTATGCCATCATTTATGGTTGATTATAAAGACAAAGGATTTTTTTACTGAAAAAAAGAAGTACCAACCGTAATATTAAAAGGATGAAAATTGGTTTCCTGAACAATTTTCCTTTAAAAAAAGGGGTGGATGACGCATCCCCGATCGGTAAGTAATATCCAGCTACATTTTCCAACCCCCGTTTTATTTGAAATCTCTCCCTCCTTCCTAAACAATGTAATAGTATAGTGCTTTCCTTTCCTCACTTTCCTCCCATTTGAGGAGTGAGGAAGAGTATGGGGATGGAATGGATTCCACCTAGCAGTCGATGGTCCCTTCCCCCAACCGGTGTTCCGTTCCTAATGCACTGAATGACTCACCTACTATATTGGCTAAGGGTTCCCTGTTTTCTTTCCCAAAGACATCCCAACGCAGTAAATGTGTATTGATTATCCAAATAAATACGTGTAACATTTTTTATTGAATAAAATGTATGACCAACATTAAAATTACGCAAAAAAAATCTGGTGTGAAACACTCACACAACTTTCTCTTGCCAATGCAAATAATGACCAATGTAACCTAACATTATTAATAAACAAAAAACTAACCTCAAAATATATAACCTTATTTTAATCATGAGTGAAAAACGCAAAATGAAATTCAACCTCAGTTTGGCTTAAAAATACGGAAAATTACTCTTTCACGCTTAACCAGACACTGTAGAGAAAAATGCTCTAAATAAAAGATGTAGAGCTTTTAATTTCCTATAAATATTATTATATACACTTTTGTCGTAAAGTGCATACTAAGGCCGAAATCTTAAAAAAAATTCGATTTTTCACACGTTTTCGTGAGAAAAAAAAACAGAAAATCACTAATTACCGCTAAACGAAGCGTTATACCAAAAAATGTTTGAAATAAAAGTTGTAGGATTTTAAGTTCTCTACAACTTTTTTTAATATAAATCTTTGCACTAAATTGGATATTTAAGCCGTAATCTTAAAAGAACAACGTTTTTACGCGAAAACAACCTCCCCAAGAATTTCAGGAAACATGACGCCTACCCTTTCTTGTAGAGCATAAAAATTTGAGTAAATGAGGAGATTTAAAAAAAAATCGTAGGACCGGTTTTTGAGAAAATCGCAGAAAAGTGAAAAATGACACGAATTAACTACTACTTCCGGTTTACGGATTTTGATGAAAATGTTCGTGTCGGGTCCGGTAGTGGTATGTAACTTAAGTTTTAAGTTTCAAGTTCGTACGATGTTCGGTTCTTGAGATATTCTGTTCACACACACACACACAGACCAATCGCTAAAAACATGTTTTTTGGGTTCAGGGGTCTGAAAACGTGTAGATCCGGTGAAAACACGATTTCGAAAAATTGAGATGAAAACAATACTTTCCTTCCTATATACTCATATAGGCAAGAGAAAGTAAAAATGAGTATCTAGTAAATTCTGGGAAGAATCCATAATAAATACAAACATTTTTCAAGTATGCAATAACTGCGACCAAGTACAGTACAAGAAATTATAATTGTAATAAAATGTAGTAGCATTGACTTGTATTGCTTTGTAAAGGTAGTTGTTGAAAGCGCATTACAAAGAGGTACTCATTTAGTCGATATCATAGTAGTCTATGTACATAATGGAATTTGGTTTTGTAGCTTTAATATCTTTGCCAGTTAACTTAATTACAACAGCTGAAATTTGCGTAATAAAACCCTATTTCCTCTCTTCCTCACTTCTACCCTTCAATCTTTGCTTATATGTTCAGTTAACTTAATTTTAGAACGGCAGTTACTTCAATATATGCACTACTAATACAAAACATCAATTAATTCTCTCTCTCTCTCTCTCGAGCGCGCACACTATACAAACTCCCACCGTCTGTCTATACTAGAATATGTTTAAATTAAACTTAAATGTTTAAATCTGATTACATACGGTTGTTTGTTTGTTTGTATGAACTAAATTATTACGTTCTAAATTTTAAGTTTATAAACAATCATTTCATTCTTTATTACATAATAAAATAATGTAAATTGCTAAATTCAGCTGTTTATTATGTTATTTTTTTAACGTTCTATTTTAAGTATGAATACTTCAATTTTTTTATAATTAAATTTGTCTATATTATATATTTTATAAGAATTTATCATAAATATTTGTGTTTAGAATTTGTTAAAATTTTGACCTCAAATATTATTAAACAAACTGTGGTAGGTAGCTGTAATTTATATGTTTTTACTTTCTCTTGCCTTTATGAATATATAGGAAGGTAAGTATTGTTTTCATGTCGATTTTAAGAAATCGAGTTTTCACCGGATCTACAAGTTTTCAGACCCCCTGAACCCAAAAAACATGTGTTTAGCGATTGGTCTGTGTGTGTGTGAACAGAATATCTCAAGAACGGAACACCTTACGAACTTGAAATTTAAGTTAGATACCACTAGAGGACCCGACACGAAAATTTTCATCAAAATCGGTCAACCGGAAGTAGTAGTTTATTCGTGTAATTTTTCACTTTTTTGCGATTTTCATAAAAACAAGTTTTACGATTTTTTTAAAAATCGCCTCAATTACTACATTTTTTATGCTCTACAAGATAGAGTAGGCGTCATGTCGGCTGAAATTCTTGGTGAGGCTGTTTTTTCGTAAAAAGTTGTTTTTTAAGAAGGCGACTTTAATATGCATTTTAGCGCAAAAATGTATAATAAAAATTGTAGGGAATTTAAAATCCTACAACTTTTATTTTAAATATTTTTCGTACAAACGCTTAATTTAGCGGTAATTAGCGATTTTCTGTTTTTTTATCATGAAAACGCGTAAACAATCGATTTTTTTAAAGATTCAGCATTTTACGATAAAAAAGTATATAGGCTAATAAAATTTATAGGAAATTAAAAAATTCACAACTTTTATTTACAGCGTTTTTCTCTACAGAGTATAGTTTAGCGTGAAAGAGCGATTTTCCGTAGCCAAACTGAAGTTAATTTTCATTTAGCGTCTTTCATTCATGATGAAAACTAGGTTATGTTTATTGAGGTTAGTTTTTTGTTTATTTAAAATGTTTTATTACTAATATTAGGTTTATTGTTAATTATTTGCATTGGCAAGAGGAAGTTGTGTGACTGTTTCACACCAGATTTTTTAGATTATCAGCCGAAAGGCTAGATAGAACCTCTACAGGCTTTATTAAGTAAAACGAGAAGTGAGGTGGTTTACCTTTGCCTTCGTCGCTTGTATGTTCCGTTTTTGAGATATTCTGTTCACACACACGCACGCACGCACGCGCGCGCGCGCACACACACACACCAATTGCAAAAAACATATTTTTTGGATTCAGGGGATCTGAAAACGTGTAGATTCGGTGAAAAATCGACATGAAAACAATACTTTCCTTCCTATATATTCATAAAGGCAAGAGAAAGTAATAATAAATAGAAATCCTACAGTCCTATTTGTGTAGTTAGTCTAATAATATTATCAACATTTTGACAAATTATAGAAGAAATAAAGCTAGGTCTATCGTGTTCCTAGCACAAGTAATGAATCAACATTAGGACACTCACGGGTTTCTCCAAAACTTAACTAAAACTTTTTTCTCCGATACGTGGAACTTCTTACACACATAACTCGAACAACGAACACATATTCACTTTCACGACCCTGTCCACTTTTTTTTCATATATAACTTTTCTTAATGCATAATCTGTTGTATAACAATAAATATAACTTATCAATTAGAATTAACACATAAACAAATTACAACCACTGGTGTAATTAACAAAATATAACATTAAACATATTACACAGCTCTTAATTATTATTTACAATCAAAATTAGATAGTTTAAAAAAAACAAATAAAATAAAATAACCAAAACCTCCTTTAAAACGAAAAAACAGAATGAGAAGTAATAAATAATAAGCACATGATTCCAAAATATCTGTACACCGAACTTCACTGGAGATAATTAAAAATTTTCATTCAGTTATTTACACATTCACACTCAAACACGCCAGTCATCTGCAGAATATTAACATTATATATATTTTTTGTAATCCCTTATGTGTGTACGTTGCAATCTGTTGTTCAATTCAGAACAATAAGCAACCCCATGACCCAATGAGATGAGGATGATGTGTATGACGTGTAAATGAGGTGTAGTCTTGTACAGACTCAGGTCCACCATTCCTGAGAGAGTATTTTTAATTGAACCCCAACCATCAAAGTACACCGGTAGCCACTGTCTAGCATTCAAATCCGTATAAAAGTAACTACCTTTACTAGGATTTGAACCATAAACCTTCGTCTCCGAAAATCAGCTTTTAAACAGCTGATTTTGGCGACGACTTTACCTCTAGACCAACCCGGTGGGTTGATATTATTTAAAATGTAAATAATATAATGTCCTCTTAGTATTTTCTTTTTCGTATTTACAACCCCATTATTTTGGAAACATGAAATGATTAAAAATTAAATGGATTATATTTCGAGAAAATAATTCTGTATTTATCAAATTCCATACCGAACTGTGTGTAGGTATCATATATACAAATATTTGTCAGGAATAAAACGTTTTTGTATCAAATATCAAACACCCTTCTCCTTATGTATGTGTATTTATGATAGGCGATGAACGTTCTATATTTTATGGGACGGTACGAATACATTCCCTGATGTAATTTATGGTAATATACCATCTTAAGTGAACACAGTACATCATGGTTGTTTGCAGTTTCATCCCCCGTCCCTCTCGTTGTTCCCCGGGAAACCATAAATTATACTGTGATGTCAGAATAGCACAGAGGAATATACGGGACCCACATGGTGCTCACTAAAGGATTTCGGAGTAGACACTGCGATCAATTTTCTTATTACGGAAACGTTGCTGCAGCCCCGCTAACGTACGTACAAAGTTTGTTTATCCTTAAATTTATTCGCAAAATATGTATGAACGTGATGAAGCTATTTAAATTTAAATGGATCTGAAATTGTATCAGTTTTTCTTTCAAATATTTTTCATATCATCTGAATTTTTTTAAAAAAATATTGAAGAAAACCCATCAATCTTAACTTCTTAAATAACGGTACTAAATTTTTCAATTTGTTTTTATACTTCAGACGGAACATCGTACAAACTTGAAACTTGAAACACCACTACCGGACCCGACACGAACATTTTTATCAAAATCGGTCAACCGGAAGTATTATTATTATTATTATTATTATTAGCATTGTTTATTCGTGTAATTTTTCACTTTTTTGCGATTTTTTTAAAAACTGGTCCTACGATTTTTTTAAAAATCGCCTGGTTAACTAAATTTTTTATGCTCTACAAAATTGGGTAGGCGCCATGTCTGCTTAAATTCTTGGGGAGGTTGTTTTCTCGTAAAAAAATTGTTTTTTTAAGATTGCGACTTTCTTTTCAGAATGTTTTGATGAATGTTTCACAAAAAAACATTAAAAAATATGCTTATCAGCATACCAGGCCCTGTGATAATCATCTACTTCCCACCCTGCAAATGACACCTTCATTTCATTCATCACAGGGTCTGGCTGTATAATGAAGTTCATTACTCTCAGAGGAGATAACTGTGACTAGTGTCTTTTACATCTGTACCTCTTCTGTTGTTAAATACTTCAGTCATATAACTGGCTGATCATGTGATAAGAAACACGACTATTTTTCGTAGCCCTGGAACGAGCAGATCAAGTGCAAATAATTGAACACTCCACCTTCCGGTATGGTCATATTTTATTTCTTATAAATTTTATTTACTATAAATTTTTGTCGTTAAATGCGTACTAAGGCCGCTATCTTAAAAATTCCCATATTTTAATGAGAAAAATACAGAAAATCACTAATTACCTCTGGACTAAGTTTTGTAGAAAATTTTTTTCGAAAAAGTACGTTTTCTAATTTCCTACAACTTCATTTACAAACACTTATCCCTCCAAGAATTTCGGTAGACGTAGCACTTATCCTGCCTTATAAAGCAAAAAAAATGTAGTAAGTATGGCGACATTTAAAAAATTGTAAGAGAAGTTTTTTTAAGAAAACCCCCCCAAAAAATTACACAAATAAACAACTACTTCCGGTTGAATGATTTTGACGAAAATATTCGTGTCGGGTGCTCTAGTGGTACCTACGTTTCAAATTTTAACTACGATATTCCGTTCAACTACTTGAAATCAAAAATAACTACTTGAATTGTTTTACTAAATTAATGTAACATGACAAATATTTATTAAGAGGATAGTATTAACATGACATGTGAATTTATATAAGAGAATGTCAAGGAAGAAGAAAAAAACAGACGAACGGAACATCGAATTAAACTAAAGTACAAAATCAAATTGAAAGACCAACAAAATATAATTATTATATTACATAGGCCTCAATATCCTTACGTCATCAGTTTGCAAGAATAAGTTTTTATAGTAGACTATAATATAATGACACGCCACGTGATAAAACTAAAGTGAAAATTAACAGGCCCGGCCGCAATTGGAGAGTCAACTGACAGCTGACAAAATCTAAATCGGTTTCAATTGGGAAACGCTTCCCGCATCGTAATCTATTACAATTATGTTCATTTGTTATGATTATCTATCTGTCGCCTTGCCTTCCTCACTTCAATTCACGACATCCTAATTCTATTTCATTTTGAAAAGATCTTTACCCACTATGATTTAACAATTAAGTTCATCAAATTATTTTCAAGCGTCATATTCTGATGACGAAATTTATTTACATTACATGAAGTTAATGTAATTTCTTTGAGGATCTGTCACTTGTCGGAAGATAACACTTCTAGTGCAAATTGACACTACATCACTTAATAGACCTACCACAATTTTATAATTCACAGATATTTACGCCCTGAAGAAATTACATTACGCTACAGTAAAGCGTCCGGCCAAATCATGTTGTTCCGTCATCAGCCGAAAGCCTGGTTCGAATTACTAGAAGCTTTACTAAGTAAAATAAAATTTTTAAAAAATTTCAAAAGAGAATTAATTCTTCCAGGATTTCTTTCGTAATTATATATTGTAGCATTATAAATATACGAGGCGTGGCTATTAATTAACGAGACTGACTTAAAAAAATTTATTTTAATTTTATACATAATCACTTATTGTCATCTTCAATACACACTCCTTCTCTATCCCTACAATGCTCCATGCGAATTTTCCATTGTTGGAAATAGTGCTGGAAGTCATCTTCTGTCAGTTCTTTCAGGACACGTGCCGCTCAAAAATGTTTGAAATGAAGCTCGCAAAAATGTTTGTACTGACACTTTGTACGTGATTGAAAATGACCCAAATTTTTTGGAAACGATAATAACATGTGATGAAACGTGGTTTTTTACTTATGATCCGGAAACGAAGCGCCAATCCATGCACTGGAAGAGCCGAACTTTACCGAGAGCCAAAAAAGCTCGGATGAGTAAGTCAAAATTTAAAGCATTGATGATTGTTTTTTTTTATATCCATGGGATTGTGTACCTTCACTTCCGACAAGTGACTTCCATTTAATCTGTGATTCCTTTAAAATAATGGATTAACGGTCTTGTATAATAGTTTGTATCCTAAATAGTGTATTAATGAGGTGAGGGGATTGTTTTTATAAAAAAACAGTGCAATTTTCTTTGGTTGGAAGTAAATTTTATAATATTGTAAATTATAATTATTTAGAATTGTACATTTTATAACTAGATTAAGTTTCAGAAAGTTGTGTAATAAAAATTTTTAAAACTATTTTTAGCAAATACAGATCAATAATGTATACATGATGTATATCACATCATTGTACAATTGTACATAATGTATACAATGAACACATTTTACCCACAACGGGCAGGTCGTGTGAGAAATTCACCACAGACCCTGAGGTGAATGAAGTGAAGGTGTCATTTGCAGAGTGGAAAATACGTACTTTTCAGATGGCCCGGCATGCTGATAAGCGTACTTTTCCATTCAGAGATGAAGGCATAGGTAAACTACCTTACTCCTCGTTTTACTTATTAAAAAATCTACAGGTTCAAACCAGCCTATCGGCTGATTAACTAAACAACACAATAATAGAGAGTAATATTGAGGGAGTGAATTGTAGGGGAAAACAAAGGTTAGAATATTTAAAGCGAATTATGAAAGATATAAGGTGTTACAGGTTTGTAGATATAAAACGACTTACGCAAATAGAACAGCTTGGAGAAATGCATCAAACCAGTCGAAAGACTGATGACAAAAACAGTAACCTGAAAGTGGTGGTCGGTTAAATGCATTAGTTAATAAATAGTTTAGGCAAAATGCTAAATGGACTACACCAGGGGGGAGGCGGTCAGTAATTCATTAATTATTAATTTTATTTAAAAATATTATTTTATTTTAATAACTGAAGGGTATTGTATCTTAAATGAAAAGAAAAAACCAAACGGAGAAGAACGTGTATCTCATCCCAGCGGGTACACACAATGAAAATGAACTGAACTAAACTAAACTAGTATAATGATTTATGATGAACAAGTCAAAGCAATTTAATGATTAATGACTAGCTCGATCTCCGGTAGTGATAACACCCGACGCCACCGCAGCCACTTAGCACACAATCCACGACCGATTCCCAACTTTAACCAACCATGGCGGGCGGATCTTTTGTCTAAAACAACTGAAGACGTTTCTTGTCATTAAATTTTACTAAAAACAATATTGTTCTGTTGGTCTCAGAATCTGAAACTTTTAGAAAATTATTTATTAAACAATATGGTGTAAAACACTAACACGACTTTCTCTTGCCAATGTACTTAAGTTTAATCATTGGTAAACAATGTAAAATGAAAAATCTGGTGTGAAACACTCACACAACTTTCTCTTGCCAATGCAAACAAATATTGAACAATATAACCTAACATTAGTACTGAAACATTAAAAATAAACATAACCTAATTTTAATCATGAGTAAAAGACGCATAATTAAAATCAACCTCAGTTTGGCTTAAAAATGCGGAAAATCACTCTTTCACGCTATATTAGGCTCTGTAGAGAAAAATGCTCTAAATAAAAGTTGTAGATCTTTTAATTTCCTATAAATCAGATTATACTTTCTTCACGTAAAATGCATAATAAGGCTGACATCTTTAAGAAATCGATTTTTACACGTTTTCGTGAGAAAAAAAACAGAAAATCGCAAAACTAAGCGTTATACAAAAAATGTTCAAAAAAAAAATTGTAGAATTTGATTGATTTTTCTGTAACTTTTACTAGAGACATTTTTGCGGTAAAATGCATATTAAAGCCGCAATATTAAAAAAAACAATTTTTTTACGTGAAAACAGCCACACATGGCGCCTACCCTATCTTGAACAGCATAAAAAATTTGGTAAATGAGGCGATTTTAAAAAAAACATCGTATGATGTTTACTACTACTTTCGGTTGACCGATTTTGATGAAAATGTTTGTGTCAGGTCCGGTAGTAGTATCTAATATAAGTTTCAAGTTTCAACTTCGTACGATGTTCCGTTTTTGAGATATTCTGTTCACACACACACACACACGCGCGCGCGCGCGCGCACACACGCAGACCAATCACTAAAAACATGTTTTTTGGGTTCAGTGGGTCTGAAAACGTGTAGATCCGGTGAAAACTCGATTTCTAAAAATCAACATGAAAACAATACTTTCCTTCCCATACATTCATATAGGCAAGAGAAAGAAACCACAGCCTAATTTTAATCATGAGTGAATGATTCAAAATGAAATTCAATCTTTGTAGAACTTAAAAATACGGGAACTCACTAATATTGACGCTAAACTGAAAGACCTTAGTTCTCAAGCAATTCCACATTATGCGAGTTAATTTTTTTTTTGTTTTAGACTTCTATCATGATTGATTAGTAAAATATTTGTAAAATCTCTGTGTGTAATACTGATTTATGTATATTTAATTTTTTTTGCATTATAGACTATTTTTGTTTGGATTATTCTTTTCTTTTCTTTTTTCTTTTGTTTAATTTTCTTTGCTCTAGCAATAATGAAATATTGTTTCTGTAACTGGGCCGTAATTGGCCTGTTGTAAACAATTCAAATAAATAAATAAACTAAGCTCTGTAGAGAAATGCTTGAAAAAAATTCTAAATTCTTTATTTCCTACAACTTTAATTACAATTAAATAATTTTGTCGTAAACTTAAAGTTTAAAAAAATCCTTTTTTATAAATTTTGATGAAAAAATTACAGAAAATCACTAATTGACGCTGAACGCTTTGTACATAAAAATGTTTGAAACAAAAGTTGTAGGTTTTTTATTGTTCTACAACCCTGATTATACACTTTTGCCCCAGAATTAAGGTTGCAATTAAAAAAACTTTTTGCCTACAAGAATTTCAGCAGAATGATGCTTACCCTACTTGTAGAGCTTAAAAAATGTATTAAATTTGGAGTTTTAAAAAACCTACCCACCGGGTTGGTCTAGAGGTAAAGTCGTCGCCAAAATCAGCTGTTTAACAGCTGATTTTAGGAGACGAAGGTTCCTGGTTCAAATCCTAGTAAAGGTAGTTACTTTTATATGGATTTGAATACTAGACAGTGGTTACCGGTGTACTTTGATGGTTGGGGTTTAATTAACCATACTCTCTCAGGAATGGTCGGCCTGGGTCTGTACAAGACTACACCTCATTCACATTATCCTCATCTCATTGGGTCATGGGGTTGCTTATTGTTCTAAATTGAACAGATTGCAATTAGGAATATAAAAAAAACTAGGAACCGGTTTTGAGAAAATCAAGTAAACAATGTAAAATGAAAAACATAACTTAATTAATTACACACATACAGACTAATTGCCAAAAACATGTTCTTTGAGTTCAGGGGACCTGAAAACGTGTATATTTATTGAAAAATCGACAAGAAAACAATACTTTTCTTCCTTAAAAAGGGCAAGACAATATAAAAATAGAGTCACATACGATCAGTTCCTGATACATCCTGTATCCGGTAAAGTATTCGTCCCCTACGACTACGAAACCACTAAAACGTATAAACTGGGTTTAACTGGAGCCCTAAAAATAACCGAGAACTAAATAACCTTAAATTATATTTTATTTCATTGACTTGATGACATTTTGTCCTATATACTTTATTAAATAAACACACAAAATACCGAGTTAAGACTATTTTGTACACACACGTTATTTAATAATGGGATACTGTTCGATACAATAGTACTACATTTTAAATTAGTTTTGTGTGGGACCTTTAAGGTCAAGACACGCCTTTATTTAAAACTGGTACTGCAAGCTCATTATCGTTGCATTACATTCTCTTCGTGTTTAAAAATTATACTGTATCAAATATAAGAAAATAAAATGTTGCTGAAATAGTCTACCTATTATAAACAAGGTCATTATACAACAATTTTGTTAAATTGTACAAATAAATGAGAATTTAAATCTGTTGATTGTTTTGCAAATAGATAAATAAGTTTGTGACCTTTGGAGACAATTGTATTGTAAACAATACTTTCTAGAACAATCACTCATCAACACACAATTAATTATGGATTTTTTCTCTCTCTTTAATTCTTTATTTACAACTGTAAAATTTTACAACAAGCGAATGTGATGATTATGATAATAATGTAAATGACATGATAGGCATGAGAGGTGTAGGGCCCCCCTCCCATTGGTGCCTCCCCAAGAATGAAATTTGTGTATCAAATTAGCAGGTCTCTACTCCAGCGTCTTTTAAGGCGTCTAGCGGGATTATCAGGTAAATGGACGGTGGAAAGTGAACGCACCAGGGGGTTCTCGTGTTCGTGTGACTTGTCGTGAAAGCGTTTGTATAGGTATTCAATGGAATTTTGTACAAGTGGTGTTTTAAATTGACTAGGATTGATTAAGATTTTAAATTGACAACAACTTCTATTATGTAAATTTTTGCGCTAAATGCATATTAAAGCCGCAATCTTAAAAAACAATTTCCTTTTACGGGAAAACTGCCTCTCCAAGAATTTTAGCAGACATGGCGCCTACCCTATCTTGTAGAGCATAAAAAATTAAGTAAATCAGGCGATTTTTAAAAAACATCGTAGGCCCAGTTTTAAAAAAAATTCAAAAAAGTGAAAAATTACACGAAAAACTACTACTTCCGGTTGACCGATTTTGATGAAATGTTCGTATCGGGTCCTCTAGTGGTATCTAACTTAAGTTTCAAGTTGGTAAGATGCTCCGTTCTTGAGATATTTTGTTCACACTTTCACAGAAAATTCGCTAAACACATGTTTCTGGGGTAAGGGGGTCTGAAGAAAACGTGTAGATCCGATGAAAACTCGATTTCGAAAATCAACATGAAAACAATACTTTCCTTCCTATATATTCATATGTTTTTATTTAGGTCATCAGCCGAAAGGCTGGTTTGAACCTGTAGAGGTTTTAATAAGTAAAACGAGGAGTGAGGTGGTTTACCATTGCCTTCCTCACTGAATGGAAAAGTACACTTATCAGCATGCCGGGCCATCTGAAAAGCACATATTTTCCACTCTGCAAATGACACCTTCACTTCATTCACCACAGGGTCTGGCTGTAAAATGAAATTCATTACTTTCAGAGGAGATAACTCTGATTAGTGTCTTTTACACCTCTACCTCTTCTGTTCTTAAATGATTCAGTCATTTAATTGGCTGACCATGTGATAAGAAACAGAGCTATTTATTTTAGCCCTGCAACTAACAGATTGAGTGTAATAAGATTGAGTGATTTACAGATAGAGTGTAAATAATTTGACACTCCACCTGTCTGTTATGGGCAATATATTCATATAGGCAAGAGAAAGTAAAAAAACAAAAGTACAGTAAAATCTCTCTATAGCGGAATTGAAGGGACCATGAGATACCGCCGCTATAAAGAGAGTTCCGTTATAGAGAAAGCGAGTAATTAACGGTGGGAGGGAAGTTGGAGTACTAATTTTTCTGTACAAAATAACATATATACGTATGTAAATGGTGCATGGAACAAGTTTTTGAAAAATTACTGAATAGATAACTTTATGACGAATGTTTAATACAGTAGATTACTTCAATACAGTGAGAAATTTAAATTAATTACCTACATAAAGTGTAGGTTATTAACTTAACAAGAAATTTGGATACAAACTGGTTTTATTAGATGTTGTGTTACTAATGTTTAAAAATAGAATTTCACTTTTCGTATTGAACTTTTTTCAATAATCATTCATACAGTAAATACCGTAATAGATAGCCTAAAATTAATTAGCACTGAAACTCGGTTTTTACTGAACAGTAATAAACATAGGATACACACAATTAAAATCTCCTAAAACATAGGCTACACAAACACAAAAAAATACACAGTACAGTATATATTTTTTTGTTATTAAGGAAACAATGACTGTGAAGTACATTTCATTTCGTAAAATAAGTTGTAAATTTTGTTTCGTTTTCAATTCATAAAACATGTCTTCAATCTCATTTTCAATGTTTAAAACTTGTAAATTTTCATTTACATATTGGCAATGACAGTACGTTGAAACAGCAAGAATAGCGTCTAGTGCTTGTTTACTTGAAGGGACAACATTTCTGTTTCTATTTCATCGTCATTCACTTTCTTGCTCGTTGTTTTGGGCTAAGACATTTTCGATTATTGCATCATTGCCAACATCTGCTGAAGTGGCTAAGTCATTGTTTGCCTCTACATAGACGTCTAAATCCATATCCTGAAGATATTGTTTTGCCGCTATAGAGAGATTTTTGTGCCGCTATAACGAGAGTTAAATACATTATCGTAGTATACGAAAGGGTCGGGGTCGGCAAATAATGCCGCTAAAGAGAGATTTCTGCTATAGAGAGTTCCGCAATAGAGAGATTTTACTGTAATTAATTTCTGGTTACAGGTCTCCTTAAAATTCGGTTATTACTACAGAGATGTTAGTGAAGCCAAAGAACAAAAATTTACGAAGGATAAAGGAAAAAGTAGTATTGGTCAATACAAATAGAAAACACATTTAGTTAAGAGACTTTTGTACCGATGATGGATTTAGGTACTGAGACCTGTCTTCTATGGTAAGAATGTCACGTCAAACATTTTTATTGACTATAGCAGAAAAGAAAAACCCTGTTGTTGCCTTTTACCATCCTTAACTTTCTTCAAAAATTTCACCATTTATCTGATTGATGAGCTGGATAAAATGTTTTTGTGAACCCACGTATCCCCCCCCACAAAAACTCAACCTTCCTTCATTTCTACACAAAAAAATCTGTTGTTAGGTTAACTTTCTATAACAACCATTTATCAGTTTCCGTTTTTTTTCAATAGAGTATTTAGTAACATAACTTACTGAACAAACAAAACGAGATTGGGTTAGTTTTTTGTCGTTGCCAACCGTTTTCAGTTTCCAAATAGCTTTTAAACTGCACGTTAATTTATTATATTTCACGGTTTTTGTTAGTAAAACCTTCAAGATATAACATAATAAATAAATAAATACTCTACAGTATATTTGCTTAGCATTCAATAGATAACAAATAAATGTCTTCGTGTTGGTAAAATATTGATTAAAATCAGTTTTTTATAATCTGATCAAATCTGAATCATGGTTACAATTTAAAACAATTATTTATTGGGGTTGCCCATAACAGGGAGGTGGAGTGCACATTATTTGCACTCCATCTGTTAATTATTCTGTTTCTTATCAACTGGTTAGCCAATATGACTGAAACATTTAAGAACAGAATAGGTGGAGGTCTAAAATACACTATTCGCAGTTAAGAGAATAATAATTTTCATTACGAGGGTCGTTTGAAAAGTTCGTGGAAAGTCAGATATATTGCACTACTGGCGCTAATCGAGCATATGTTTAGTTAGTAGCATCTGTTGGAAAAACACATATGTAGTTTCAGCCAGATCGGTCTATTTCTTTGTGTTTGACATTCGTTTTAATCGAAGAAGTCGAGTGATTTTCAAAAAATGGATGAAAAATAATTTCGTGTGAAGTGTTGCAAGGACGGTTTGCAGCTGTTCCAGAAGAATTCCCAGGACTTTAAGCGTCGTTTTGTCACTGTGGATGAAACATGGATACATCACTACACTCCTGAGACCAAAGAACAGTCTAAACAATGGGTTATGAAGGGGGAATCTGCGCCAAAAAAATGCGAAGACAGTTCCTTCAGCCGAAAAGATTATGGCGACGGTCTTTTGGGATTCACAAGGAATAATCTTCATCGATTATCTGGAAAAAGGTAAAACTATTACAGGTACATATTATTCATCGTTATTGGGCCGTTTGAAAAGCGAGCTGAAAAAAACGCCCACGATTGGCCCACAAAAAAGTCCTTTTCCATCCCGACAACGCACCAGCTCACGCCTCAGCAGTTGTGGTCGCAAAATTAATGGAAATAGGGTTCCAACTCGTTTCACATCCCCCCTATTCTCCAGACTTGGCTCCCTCGGACTACGATTTGTTTCCCAATTTGAAGAAATGGCTAGCGGGAAAAAGATTTTATTCAAACGAGAAGGTGATTGCGGAACGAATGGCTATTTTTCAGACTTGGACAAATCCTATTATTTGGAAGGGATCAACAAACTAGAGCAGCGTTGGACAAAATGTATAAGCCTAAAAGGAGACTATGTCGAAAAATAAAAAATGTTTACCCCAAACAATTAAGTAGTTTTTATTTTTGCACGGACTTTTCAAACGACCCTCGTATACAGCCAGACCCTGTGGTGAATGAAGTGAAGGTGTCAACTCCGTGAAGAAGGCAATGGTAAACCACCTTACTCCTCGTATTATTTAGTAAAGCCTCTAGACTAGAGGTTCAAACCAGCCTATCAGCTGATGACATAAACAACATCATTTATTGGAGAATGTTTTATTTTTATCATAATCTAAAACCTGCATATAACGGGCAGGTGAACTGTTAAATTAATTACACTTAATCTCTTGGTTCCAGGGCTACGAAAAATAGTTCTGTTTTTTTATCACATAGTCAGCCAATTATATGAGTGAACTATTATTTTAAGAACAGAAGAGGTAGAGGTGTAAAAGACACTAGTCGGAGTTATCTCCTCTGAGAGTAATGAATTGCATAATTATACAGGTAGACCCTGTGGTGAATAAAGTGAAGGTGTCATTTGCAGGGTGGAACGTACATGCTTTTCAGAGGGCCTGGGATGCTGATAAGCATACTCTTTTAACTCAGTGAGGAAAGCAATAGTAAACCACTTCCTCGTTTTTACTTGGTGAATCCTCTACAGGTTCAAACTATCCGTTGGGCTGATGATCTAAACAACATATTAGGGAATATTTTATTTTTATTAAAATCTAAAACCACCCAAAGAGTTCGTTCGTTCGTTCTTTTTACTAGTTCCAAAATTATAAAATCTAAATCCAAAAATACAATATGAGTACCAAAATAAAGGCAAAAATCTCATGTGAAACATTCTACAACTTTCTCTTAACAATGTAAAATTAAAAACAACCTAATTTTTATCATGAAAATAAAAAAAACTCATTAGAAAAATGTTTGAGATATAAGTAATTGATTTTTTACTTTCTCTTGCCTATATGAATATATAGAAAGGAAAGTATTGTTTTCATGTCGATTTTTCGAAACCGAGTTTTCACCGGATCTATACGTTTTCAAACCCCCTGAACCAAAAAAACATGTTTTTAGCGATTGGTCTGTGTGTGTGTATACAAAATATCTCAAGAACGAAACATTGTACGAACTTGAAACTTGAAACTTAAGTTACATACCACTACCGGACCCGACACGAACATTTTCATCAAAATCGGTCAAACGGAAGTAGTAGTTTATTCGTATAATTTTTCACTTTTTTGCGATTTTCTCAAAAACTGGTCCTACGATTTTTTTAAAAATCGCCTCATTTACTCAATTTTTTATTCTCTACAAGATAGGGTAGGCGCCATGTTTGCTGAAATTCTTCGTGAGGCTGTTTTTACGTAAAAACGTTGTTTTTTTAAGATTACGGCTTTATAATGCATTTTAGCGCAAAACCTTATATAATAAAAGTTGTAGAGAATTTAAAAACCTACAACTTTTATTTCAAACACTTTTTTGTAAAACGCTTAGTTCAGCAGTAATTAGCGATTTTCTGATTTTTTTCTCACGAAAACGTGTGAAAAATCGATTTTTTTAAGATTTCGGCCTTAATATGCATTTTATGACAAAAGTGTATATAATAGAATTGATAGAAAATTAAAAGATCTACAACTTTTATTTTAAACATTTTTCTCTACAGAGCCTAGTTTAGCGTGAAAAAGTGATTTTCCGTATTTTTAAGCCAAACTGAGTTTGATTTTCGTTTTGCGTCTTTCACTCATGATTAAAATAAGGTTATGTTTATTGAGGTTAGTTTTTTGTTTATTTCTAATGTTTTATTACTAATATTAGGTTTATTGTTAATTATTTATATTGGCAAGAGAAACAGCTGATTTTCGGAGACGAAGTTTCCTGGTTCAAATCCTAGTAAAGGTAGTTACTTTTATACGGATTTGAGTACTAGACAGTGGTTACCTGTATCCTTTGATGGTTGGGGTTCAATTAACCATACTCTCTCAGGAATGGTCAGCCTGAGTCTGTACAAGACTAGACCTCGTTTTCACGTCATACACATCATCCTTATCTCATTGGGTCATGGGATCGCTTATTGTTCTAAAATGAACAGATTACAACGTACACAAATTAGGGATTAAAAATTAAAAAAAGTTTTCGTAAGTTGTAGTAAAGTAGATTTATTACCTCAGTGAGTATTAAAGACAACGTCATCATAATGAGGCCTATAGGCCTTTTCCGTAGATAGAAAAAATGTATAGAGACACTTGAGAATTTTATCTGTTATCACTCTCAAATGACAATATTATTTTCATATACTGTATACAGCTTTAGTTAAGTGAATAGATAATACAAAACGGAGTAAGCCTATGCATTTGTGACCTTTAAAATTGATTAACTTATGTAATGATATTATTTCAATAATACTGTGTACAAGTAAATATTGATCTTCTAATCAGAATGTCGTTTAAACATTTTAAAACTGTAAATTATAAAATATTAACCTTACACTAGCAGTTGCCTTCAATGGTGTGTTAAATCAACAGTACTTTCGATTTTCGAAAATTTGACACGAAAACAACATTTTCTACCTATATACTTCATGTAAATCCACCGGGTTGGTATAGTGTTAAACTCACTGCAAATCAGCTGTTTAACAGCTGATTTTCTGAGACGAAGGTTCCTGGTTCAAATCTTAACACCACTTTTACAAAATTCCATCGAATACCTATACAAACGCTTTCACAACAAGTCACACGAACACGAGAACCCCCTGGTGCGTTCACTTTCCACCTTCCATTTACCTGATAATCCCCCTAGACGCCTTAAAAGATGCTGGAGTAGAGACCTGCTAATTTAATTTACAAATTTCATTCTTGGGGAGGCACCATTGGGGGCCCTACCCCTCTCATGCCTATCATATCATTTACATTATTATCATAATCATCACATTTGCTTGTTGCAAATTTTACAGTTGTAAATAAAGAATTAAAGAGAGAGAAAATAAATGTAATAAATACAAACAAATATTTTAAATACGGAAAAATTGAAAACGAATGTTTTGTATTAGAGTAATACAACAATCGTTCTTCCAGCATGCATCACTCATTAAATATACCTCACCCGTACCCTTCGACCCGCAACTACACGGAGCTTGGACCCAACCTTTAAAATAATGTTACTTGTATACAGATTTGAATACCAGACAGTGGTTACCGATTTACTTTAATGGTTGGGGTTTAATTAACCACACTCTCTCAGGGCAGGGCTAAAATAAATAGTTCTGTTTCTTATCACATGGTCAGCCAATGAAATGACTGAATCATTTAAGAAGAGAAGAGGTAGAGGTGTAAAAGACACTAATCAGAGTTATCTCCTCTGAAAGTAATGAATTTAATTATACAGCCGGACCCTGTGGTGAATGAAGTGAAGGTGTCATTTGCAGAGTGGAAAATATGTGCTTTTCAGAGGGCCCGGCATGCTGATAAGCATATTTTTCCATTCAGTGAGGAAGGCAATTGTAAACCACCTCACTCCTCATTTTACTTAGTAAAACCTCTACAGGTTCAAACTAGCTTTTTGGCTGATGACCTAAACACACTCTCTCAGGGATGGTCGGCCTGATTCTGTACATGGTATAAACATAATCCTCATCTCATAAGGTCAAGAGGGTTGCTTATTTTTCTTAAACTGAACAGATTGCAACGTACACACATTAGGGATTAAAAAAAACAAAAATATCTATAAAGGGTAAGAGAAAGTAAAAATACACTGATTAATATTGTTTCAAAATTTCATTTCAATGAAACTTTTGAAATATTTGTTAATGAAATTGAACACTCTCTAACCACTTATGACCACACTATAGTCGTTTTGTTGAAATGTTTGTCTACTAAAGGCAATTAACACCAGTTGTAGAGAAACGTATTGTGTTACTTTAGAATGAAGGAATCCGGTGTTTCCATGCGGTAATGCTATTTAACACAACTGTTCACGCTTCCTGCTTTAATCATATTATTAAGATGCTGCTTGCTTATGGATTCTCTTAACCTCAAAATTATCAGAAGATTAACAGCTGTTAAGTCTCTCAATTCAAAAATCATTTTATCGTTTTAAAAAATTACCCACCGGGTTGGTCTAGAGGTAAAGTCGTCGCCAAAATCAGCTGATTTTCGGAGACGAAGGTACCTGGTTCAAATCCTAGTAAAAGTAGTTACTTTTATACGGATTTGAATACTAGACAGTGGTTACCGGTGTACTTTGATGGTTAGGGTTTAATTAACCATTCTCTCTCAGGAATGGTCGGTCTGGGTCTGTACAAGACTACACCTCATTTACACATCATCCTCACCTCATTGGGTCATGGGGTTGCTTATTGTTCTGAATTGAACAGATTGCAACGTACACAAATTAGGAATAAAAAAAAATTAAAACCGGCCGCTGTAGCGTAGTGGTTAGCACGCTAGTGAAGGTCCCGGGTTCGATATAATTAGGTTAATTCTTACAAAAAGGTTTTGTTGTTGTTTAGGTCATCAGCCGAAAGGCTGGTTTGAACCTGTAGAGGTTTTACTAAGTAAAACGAGGAGTGAGGTGGTTTTCCTATGCCTTCCTCACTGAGTGGAAAAGTACGCTTATCAGCATGCCGGGCCCTCTGAAAAGCACATATTTTTCACTCTGCAAATGACACCTTCACTTCATTCACCACAGGGTCTGGGCTGTATAATGAAATTCATTACTTTCAGAGGAGATAACTCTGATTAGTGTCTTTTACACCTCTACCTCTTCTGTTATTAAATGATTCAGTCATTTAATTGGCTGACCATGTGTTAAGAAACAGAACTATTTATTTTAGACCAGCAACTAACAGATTGAGTGCAAATAATTTGACACTCCACCTGTCTGTTATGGGCAGCCGGGTTCGATATAATTAGGTTAATTCTTACAAAATGGTTTTAAAAGGTTAATTAAGGTTCTTACAAAAAGGTTAATTCTTACAACGTGGAGGTCCCCTGGAGTAAGTTCTGAAAATAATGAAACTGTCGATGCGATTTTTGTTTTGATTTTGCTTTTACGACCTCATAGCGTCACTTTAGTCCAATTTCTGGGCTAGTCCATTCTGTAATCGGTTCTTCTTATTTCCGAAGCGTGTAACTTGTTTTTTTCTTTTTAGCCTACATACTTTTTAGACGTTCCGACCTTTGGCGCCTGTTCTCGTCCAAATACACCCTTTTGTATTCCTTTCTAGTTTTAGGCTCAAATATTATCATATTAATTTAAATTAACTCGGCGTATTTTCCAGATTTTGTAATCAGATCCTCCCTTGAAATTCTCAACTCTTTCATATCCATTTCGGTTTCGTTATTCTTTCGCCCATAACGAGCAGGTGGAGTATTAAATTAATTGCACTCGATCTGTTGGGTCCAGGGCTACAAAAAATACTTCTGTTTCTCATAATCTCATAATCACATAATCAGCCAATTATATGACTGTACTATTTAAGAACAGAAGAGGTAGAGGTGTAAAAGATACTAGTCAGAGTTATCTCCTCTGAGAGTAATGGATTTCACTATACAGCCAGACCGTACGGTGAATGAAATGAAAGTGTCATTTGCAGGGTGGACAGTGAGTGCTTTTCGGAGGGCCTGGCATGCTGATAAGCATACTCTTTCAACTCAGTGAGGAAGGCAAGGTAAACCACCCAACTCCTCGTTTTTACTTAGTAAAACCTCTAGAGGTTCAAACCAGCCTTTCGGCTGTTGACCTAAACTCCAAAAAAATTCTTTCGCAGTGAAAGTTGATTATTTGGTTAGCAAGTCTAGTGTTTCTGCTTTAAGTAGTTGCCCCACGAATGAAATTCTTTTTTTCCTGAAGAAATTTGTTACCGGTAATTTTAAATTTTTAGGGTTTTCATATTTCATTATTTTCAGTAAAGTTATGTTAAATTGCAATTGAATTTTAAACAATTTCACTTTCTTTAAATAATTACATTACTCCTTACTTATTTAGTGTGACTGGTCATGAACTGATTTTATTAATTAAGTGTTTGTGGTGGTTACATTTTGAGTTACACGCTCCATACATGTCTTATGCTTTCGGGTTAGCCGATATACGTAGGATAGATAGTATACTGTCCTCCGCATGATAGACGCAATCGTCAACTTATAGCGCGTTACCAGTACAGGCGATTAAAGTAGAAATTTGTTTTAAAAATTATGTATCGTGTTAACGTTCGATTTTATGTTAGAACCATAAATCAAAGCTCCATAAATCCATATCGAACGAATTAGGTAGTTGTAAGAATTTAGTTTTTGTTTAAAGGTAGGCACTGTAAATCTATGGATCTATGGAGCAGAGAACCTACAAAGTCTTTATTTAATCTGTGGTTCAGCGAAATACGATTTCGTCGTGTATAGTGGTTCAATGTCAAGTCAAAAAGGAGGAAATTTCTCTTTCACAAAAATAATGAGGAATTGTACGTGTGGTTTGTTCATGTGCATTTAAAAAATATGCAAATTTATTGGCATACAATTTTTAAATACTCATAATTTTTCTTTAAAGAAAACTTAAGAATTTCTTTTCAACAAATGTAAAATTGTTTGCAAATAAAATGTTTACATAAACCAAAGATAAACATAAGTACAGCTTACAGCTTCGTTGAATTATAACAACGTAAGTATAGATACTGAAGTCACGAGATTGCCTTTTGCGTATGGATGGGCTGTGAGATTGCCCATAACAGACAGGTAGAGTGTCAAATTATTTACACTCAATCTGTTCGTTGCAGGGCTAAAATAAATAATTCTGTTTCTTATCACATGGTCAGCCAATTAAATGACTGAATCATTTAACAACAGAAGAGGTAGAGGTGTTAAAGACACTAGTCAGAGTTACCTCCTCTGAAAGTAATGAATTTCACTATACAGCCAGATCCTGTGGTGAATGAAGTGAAGGTGTCATTTGCAGAATGGAAAATATGTGCTTTTCAGAGGGCCCGGCATGCTGTTAAATGTACTTTTCCATTCAGTGAGGAAGGCAATGGTAAACCACCTCACTCCTCGTTTTGCTTAGTAAAACTCTTAGTAAATCTAGAGGTTCAAACCAGCCTTTTGGCTGATGACCTAAACAACAACGGGCTGTGAGAGAGGGAAGTGAAAATTTGACAGTGCTGCCAACCTAAATAGTAAGACACTACTCGCACATTTATTTCACTAGCGTGCAATTTCTACATACATTTTGTAAGCTGTGGTTTATTCCAAGAATATGTTTTCTTCATAAACCTTATAAGACATAAATGTGACCTGTAATATTCCCTATAGCTTAATTACATGACTTGAAAATGATTGATTTACTGTAATTACCAGCTACCTTATTGCATTGGATCAAAATTTTCTACGAATGAATCGCCTTGCTTACTATCATCGGTGTCACCGGCGTCTTCACTATCAGTCTCACTAGTATCTACCTAACCGTTTCCTTTTTTTACCAAGTGTCAACAAAAAAAGAATAGCTGCTTCACGTCTTTAATTTCTTTCTTTATTTTTCGAATTCACGAAAGAGAAAATCACAGTAGGTAGCCACGCGCTCATGGCTTTTGTTAAGAGACACGGAAAGGCATTTTTATTTAGCTTCAACTTCACAGCATTTTATTACACTGCATATTAGATTCGTTCAGCACTGTGAATAGTCTGCCCAAGTTTTCGAGAGATTAATATTTCTGTTTACGATATCAAATAGTTATATTCGTACAGTTTACCTACAAAAGGTTCCGCAATATATTGTATATGCTCTGGGTATAGAATAAGTTGTGTTTGTTGTACTAAAATTAAAGCAGTTGCGCATGCGCACTGATGCTTTCCCCCTTTCCCCTCGATGAAAACAAAGGCAAACTCGTGACTCGAGTAACTATATTGCGTAGGATGAAGTACTATAGACTACAATTGGCAAATAGTAAGTTTGTTGAATGCAATAAATTATTAACGAAACTATACAAAAATAATTGTTTTTTCTTTTGTAAACATATTTTGTTTACGAACTTGTATAGCCTAACGTAATAAATAAATAAATTTAAATAAATACTTTTGTAAAATAACAATATTTTCTGGTAACTAAAAATAGCTATTACGTTCGGACTTATTGTTAGCCTCAAAGGCGTTCTTTTAATAAAATAGTTTAATTACTTTTCCTGGTTTTCCCGGTTTAAATTAAAATTTTATATTTTCTGTGTATCACTATAAAAATCCTTACACCGATTTTCAGTTGACGGTATTCAATAAATATTATCGTACGAATTTTGTAGCAAAAAAAAGATTTAGGATACCGGTTTTTATATCTGAAGTTTTAACGAGTTTGGTGTTTTATTCTAATTTTGTTTTTATATATATTTTTACAAATCGAGTTTTCAAAATACACGTTTTCAGACTCCTGAATAAAAAAAACCATGTCTTTACCGATTGATGATATGTGTGTCAACAATATACGGTATCTAAAAACAAGAAAAAAATGGAAAATCGTACAAAGTTTAATCTTGGATCTTAAGTTAGGTACCAGAAGGGGACCCGAGATGAACATTTTCATCAAAATCGGTCAACCGGAAGTAGTAATTTATTCGTGTAATTTTTAAAAAAATGGCTCCTCGGATTTTGTTTAAAATCGCTTAATTTACTAAAAATTTTGCGCTCTATAAGATAAGATAGGGAAAGGGACATTTACATGTAGCTTTAAAATCTAAAATTAAAAAATCTAAAATCACTACTTTAAATCTAAAATGTCTGTTGAAATTTGTGGGGCTGTGCTTTCGTAGAACAAAATTACCTTTTAAAAGTTGCGGTCTTAATACGCATTTTAGAGCAAGAGCTTACGTAATCAAAGTTGAAGGAAATAACAAAAATCAACAACTTTTACTTCAAGGAGTTTTTCCTTCAGTACTTAATTTAGTATCAATTACTGATTATTGCATTTTTCTCATTAACCCTTTCAGTACCAAAGTCCGGAAAACAGGACGTCGATATTTATTACGTAGTTGTGACATCCGGTTTACCGGACGTTCGTAAGTTATGCATAAAGTCCCAATGTCCAGATAACCGAACATTTCCAAAAAAAATTTTAAACAAAAATTAATGAAATAATGTATTTTGAAACCGCCTCCGTGGCGTAATGACTAGCGCGCTAGCCTACTAAGCGAAAGGTCCCGGGTTCGATCCCGGCTATGGTCTGGAAATTTTAAACTGTTAAAACCACCGTTAGGTAGGTACCAAAACCCACAGTACTTGCTAATGACTTAGCTGTCAATGCGACTTTAAATAAACTAAAAAAAAACTATTTTGAATATTTTTAGTGTTAAAACGATTTTTTTTTATGAACACAATAAAAATAAAATTTTAACGGGAAATTTTATTTTTCTGTAACGTTGAAATTTTGGTCGGCAATGGCAGACTTACACCTGGAAGTATTCGAAATAAGGGCTGACACTTTTGTACACCCTTATTCAAACTAAATAGCACTTTACGTCAAACTTTTAAATATTGTTTCGGCACTGAAAGGGTTAAAAAAGGTATTTTGTTAACAGACACACGCGCGCGTGCACTTACACACCCACAGAGCCAGGCGGAAAGAGAGAGAAATAGAGAGAGCAATCGCTAAAAACATTTTTCTCTTTTAGGTCCAGAGAACCTGAAAATGTGCATTTCTGGTGAAAAATCGACATGAAACAATACTTTCCTTCTCTTATCTTATCTTATTCATATAGGGCAAGAGAAAGTAAAAAAACCAATTAAAAGCGTTCTAATTTTGTGCGGGTGTAAAGTTATGTTGTTTAAGTCATCACCCGAAAAGCTGATTTGAATCTCTAGAGGCTTTACTAAGTAAAACGAGCAGTGAGGTGGTTTACCATCAACTGCCTCACTGTAGTAGTGGAAAAGTATGCTTATCAGCATGCCAGGCCCTCTGAAAAGCATCTACTTTCCACCCTGCAAATGACACCTTCACTTCATTCACCACAGGGTCTGGCTGTATAATAAAATTCATTACTTTGAGAGGAGATACCTGCGACTATTGTTTTTTGTACCTGTACCTCATCTGTTGTTAAATGCTTCAGTCATATAATTGGGTGACCATGAGATAAGAAACACAATTATTTTTTTTAGCCCTGGAACTATCAGATCGAGTGCAAATAATTTAACACACCACTTACTAGTTATGGGAATGTGTAAAGTTAATATATTTACATAAATAAATTTATTTACAAGTATACAGGTTATATAAAAATGTAATACAAAAAAAACACTAAGTATAATATAAAGGTTAGATACAGATCCAGTAAAACCTTTATATTGTTCATGTGTAACAGAATAACACAACCAAATACAGTATATCTATGTATTTTCCTATGTACTGCACCGTACCATTCCACACTTTAACTGGTAAAGGGTGGAAAAATGGTTGGGGGATGTTACGAGGCAGTAACAATACCGCTCACGAACCCGGCACTTCATATCAACATAATAAAAATCCATACAATATCCTATATAGGTCTACACACTATACTTACTACACCGTACTCTGTTTCTTTAACACACGTTTTTTTTATTTTTACACTTGTACCTGAAATTTTTTACAAATCTGTTAAATTGTTTATTATTCCATTCAACAATGTATTTTCTGATATATTCTGCTGAATTGAACCTCTAGAGGCATTTTACTAAGTAAATGAGGAGTTTGGTGGTTTACCAATGCCTTCCTCACTGAGTGGAAAAGTATACTTATCAGCATGCCAGGCACTCTGAAAAACATCTAATTTCCACCTTGCAAATGGCACTTTCTATGTTCTATTCATCGTTTCATACCTTCAACACCCTGCATCTTTTGTAATTTGGTTTTATTATTCTAACCTTTGCCTCCTCCTACCACTTCCTAAATATATTACCCTTCATTATTCATAGAACAATACTTGGATGTCTTAAGATATGCCCCACTAGCCTATCCCTTCTTCTGGTAAGATGTTTCCATATACTTCTTACTCGTCTAAGAACCTCTTTTTTTAATTCCTAATATGTGTACGTTGCAATCTGTTCAATTCTGAACAATAAGCAACCCTATGACCCAATGAGATGATGATGATGTGTATGACGTGTAGCCTTGTACAGACTCAGGCCGACCATTCCTGAGAGAGTATGGTTAATTGAACACCAACCATCAAAGTACACCGTTAGCCACTGTCTAGCATTCAAATCCGTATAAAAGTAACTACCTTTACTAGGATTTGAACCAGGAACCTTCGTCTCCGAAAATCAGCTGTTAAACAGCTGATTTTGGCGAAGACTTTACCTCTAGACCAACCCGGTGGGTTAAATTAAGAACCTTTTAATTACTTATTTTGTCCACCCACTTAATCTTTAACATTTTTCTATAACACTACATTTTAAAAGCTTCCATCCTCTTCCTTTCTACAGCCCTAATCACCCACGTTTCACTCCCGTATAATGCTACACTCTAAACTTAGTGTTTTAAAAAAAAGTATCCTAATCTGTAAACCAATGATTGTAGTCAGTAAGCTGTTGTTTATTTAAATTTCATATAGAGCAATAAATAAAAATAATTCGGAAAATAATTTTTCAAAGTTCGAAAGTGTGATAGCCTTTTAAACGATAGCAAAATACTTTTCCACAATATCCTATAGAGAGCGCTGGGAGAAAGAAAACAGATATAAATTAACTTTACTTTAACCTTAAATAAAGGCCCAGTTCTAAAGGTTTTTAACAGTAGAATTAACTGTTATATAACAAAGCTTGAGTATTTAATTTGTTTAAATTAATATCTATTTTTAATATAAGGTAACCAAATTACGGGTGTGTGTGTGTGTGTGTGTGTGTGTGTGTGTGTGTGAAATCGTTAGGGTAGTTAATATTGATCAAACTTATTAAAAAGTTTTTTTTTTAATGAAAGCACCGGCGTGTACAAAGTTTGTTTTATAGCGGCTAAAGTTGCGTCGTAATGGAATGAAAAGGGGGAGATGGAAGGTTTGAAGTGGAAGCGTGGATGGAAAAGAGTGGAAGCACAAGAGTGTGCGTCGCGTCGGCTGTGGCGGCATACCATATCGAGATCACAGCGAGGCGGCGCATGCCTCAGTCGAGGGGTGCATAAATATGATTAATAGTTTGCGAGCCACACAAATGCGTATGACGGAGGGTGGTAGCGAGTGTACAACCCTCTGGTCATAAATCCCTGGAGGCATTCCTTCATTTCCACTATACCTACACCTGCCTATATGCCTCCTCGGCCGTCTGTCTGTCTAACCGTTGCACTCGAATACCCATAATCATTTGAAGGACCCTCGCAGTACCTTGTCAGTTTTGTTGGTTTTTCTTTTGTTTATATTTAAATACTACTACAAAAGACCAACTAAAATAAAAAATTGGTGTGAAACAACTTTCTCGTGCCAATTTAAATAATGAAACTCGCCACTCCAGCGGCGCTTCGCGCCGCTTCCGTGTCTCGCATCACAGGGGTAGGTGGATCAGAATACTTAAGCGGATCAGAACCATAAAAGTACAAGCGCTGCGCGCCCGCACTTTGTCATACGGTGAAGTTCGGCCGCCAAAGGGGTTAGGTGGATCAGAATACATAACCGGTCAGAGGGGTAGGTGGATCAGACTACAAAAGCGGTTTGATGTTAGGTTAACGTTTGAAGTTTTAAAATGTGAGGTTCGAAAGTTTCGGTTTGCTTTATAGTTTGCTGTTTGAAGATTGAGAGTCGGAAGTTTCAAATGAAAATCAACCTCTTTAGAACTTAAAAATACAGAAAATCATTAGTTGACGCTTACTAAGGGAAAAAGAAAAAATACTGGGGTCTTTTCCGTTTTATGCCGCTATCAAATCCGAATTCCTTGAAGGGTTACACAATTCTCCCACTCGTGCGTCTAGCGCGCCAATCTGACTAGCAATATTCCTGCGTATTTTCAACTCCAATCCGATTCCACAGTTTGTTAGTTACTAAACAGTCTGCTATAAATTTTGTAGAGTTACTTAATAATCCCATCTTCAATATCTTAATAATATTCGGACGGAAGAAGATGTGACAACTAAAAAAGTATGTGTGAAACACTTACACGACTTTCTCTTCCCAATGTAAATAATTAAAAAATATAACGTAATAGTATAATGTAGCCTAGGTATAGCAAAAAATTCAATTAACTTAAAAGTTATGTAGTAATAGGAAAATAAAACAATCAAAATATAAATAAAACAACAGAACGTGTAACATAGTATAATATACTGGGTACATTGTACTATATACTGGGACTTGGAAGGACGTGTGTACGCGTTCGTGAGTGTGTCCGTCAGAATGAGTATTCAGTAAGGCAGGGAGTGGAAGATATGTGCAACCCTTCAGGGAATTCGGATTTGATAGTGGCATACAAAAAACGGAAAAGACCCAAATACTAAATTAAAAGTTGCAGATTTTAAACTTTTCTAAAACTTCGATTATTTAAACAATTGCTCAATAATGCTTATTTAAACTGTATTTAAAAAAAAAATCTGGTGTGAAACACTCACACAACTTTCTCTTGCCAATGCAAATAATTAATAATAAACCTAACATTATTAATAAAATATTAGAAATAAACAAAACACTAACCTCAAAAACATAACCTTATTTTAATCATGCAAAATGAAAATCGTACTCAGTTTGGCTTAAAAAAACGGAAAATCACACTTTCACGCTAAACTAAGCTCTGTAGAGAAAAATTCTTTTAATAAAAGTTGTAGACATTTTAATTTCCTATAAATTTTATTATTTACACTTTTGTCGTAAAATGCGTACTAAAGCCGAAATCTTAAAAAAATCGATTTTTCACACGTTTTCGTGAAAAAAAACATAAAATCGCTAATTACTGCTAAACTAAGCGTTATACAAAAAATGTTTGAAATAAAAGTTGTAGGTTTTTAAATTCTCTACATTTTTTATTATATAAATTTTTGCGCTATAATACATATTAAAGCCGTAATCTTAAAAAAACACTTTTTTACGTAAAAACACCCTCACCAAGAATTTCAGCAAACATGGTGCCTACCCTATCTTGTAGAGAATAAAAAATTGAGTAAACCAAGTGATTTTAAAAAAAATCGTAGGACCAGTTTTTGAGAAAATCGCAAAAAAGTGAAAAATTACACGAATACTTCCGGTTTATACTACTTCTTTTTTATACTACTTTTTTATAATACTTTTTTTATAATTATACTACTTCCGGTTGACCGATTTTGATGAAAATGTTCGTGTCGGGTCCGGTAGTGGTATGTAACTTAAGTTTCAAGTTTCAAGTTCGTACAATGTTCCGTTCTTGAGATATTTTGTATACACACACACACACAGACCAATCGCTAAAAACATGTTTTTTTGGTTCAGGGGGTCTGAAAACGTATAGATCCGGTGAAAACTCGATTTCTTAAAATCGACATGAAAACAATACTTTCCTTCCTATAAATTCATATAGGCAGGAGAAAGTAATAAATAAAGGAGCACAGCTCCTCCTCACGAATTTCAGCAAATATGCCATTTACCCAATCTTGTAGAGAAGAATATCTACTAGTATATTACCCTATATTGTAGGTCATGTGGTGATTTTAATAAAAATCGTAGAAGCCATGAAAGTGAAAAATAAACTATACTTTACACACAATAAACTATACTTCCAGTTAACCGATTTTTTTAAAATCTAAAAAAGATTTCCTTAAAAAAGTAATTCAAGTTTTGGAACCTCTTCTTCTTGCCTATTCCGACTCAGAATAGCGACGAACTACGGAATTATTGCCATCTTTTGCGTGGCCTTCCAACATCTCTCCTCCCCACCGGTCATATTGCAAAACACTGAGAAGGATTCTTCCCTCAGGCATTCTCTCTACGTGCTCTCTTCATCGATTAAGATATTATGCAATCTTTTCATTCAGTTTGTAAACATTTAGTTCCGTTCTATGTCCTCATTTCTTAGTTGGTCCCTACGACTGGAACCATTTGTTCTTCGCAGGATTCGAACCTCTGCCGCCTGTACTTTACTCTCCTGGGATCTGGTACTAATCCACGACTTACTTCCAAAGAGTAGGACGGGGACAGCCATCACCTTGTAAAACTTTATCAGGGTTTCTTTTCTTGTTTTCCTGCCTAGGGTTCTGCTAATATTACAGCACACTGCTTGAAATTATCCAATTTTCTTTTATATGTCCAAATCTTGATCAAATCCAATGTTGACAACCTAAATAATTGCATTGTGATACTTGCTCGAGCACTACATCATCTACCAAACTTTTAGACCAGTTGGGATATTTTAAAAACCTTTAGTGTCATATTTCGAAATTGTTATAATTTTGTAATGCAGATATTAAATTTTCAATAAAAAAATACGCCTCCTCCTCCTCCACCTTCTTCTTCCTACCAAGTATTAGGCCACAGCCTGTTCCGAACTCACGTACTATAGTCCAGCCTCTCTTAGTTTGCTACTAATGTAAACAAATAATGACGTCACTGAGCATGCGCATTATATTAAAATGTGTACACGCTGATTAAAAAGTAACAACAAATTACTTTCAAAAGTATTTAAATACAAAATACTTTTAAAAGTATTTTTCTAAATGAAATTGTTAGGCCTACATCATATCATGACTGATGTTTTTAGTACTTTAAGTACTTATAATTTAAAAAAATAGTTAATTTAATAGGAATACGACATCCGTAACGTCGCAGACTCTAGCGTGCACCCTACTACAGGGTACAGGGTACAGGGTAGGTGTAGGTGGCTCTAAAACCAACCTACTGCTTTTTTTTGTTGACAGTAGGAGCAAACTAAGAACGGCTCAACTGTATATCATCTATCTCCATCATTTCTTAGGTCTACCTACATTCCTTTTCCCTTTCGGAGTATACCAGAACGCCTGCTTAGGTATCCTGTGATCTAATATCCTTGCCATGTGCTGTCTCTAACTTTGGTGATAATCCTTTATATTTTCGTCCAAATTGTAAATACCCAATTTTGACCTTATTTCGTCATTCCTTATTCTGTTTAAGCATGTATACTGTGAACAATTCGAACTGGCACAAATCTTGCTCTACGTGTACACACCGTTCCACATAAAGTATATCCATAACCTATTCTTTCAACAAGGTCTACAGATTTTAATGTACGCAAATGCCTACAACCTTATTTCAATATACAAACATACAAATAATTATTTCATTTTTAAATATGTACTTAATTTGTTCCAGTAAAAATTTAAATATTATAAATTACAAGAACTAAACTGTAAAAACTCACTAAACTATACTCTACAGACGTACGCAACTAACTGAACAAATTGGTCTAAATATAATATTATAATGAACAGAAAATCATTTATATGAAAACAAATTAGTCACATCATTATATCTGACAGATTATTATAACAACCCGGTGGGTTGGTCTAGAGGTAAAGTCGTCGCCAAAATCAGCTGTTTAACAGCTGATTTTCGGAGACGAAGGTTCCTGGTTCAAATCCTAGTAAAGGTAGTTACTTTTATACGGATTTGAGTGCTAGACAGTAGTTACCGGTGTACTTTGATGGTTGGGGTTCAATTAACCATACTCTCTCAGGAATGGTTGGCCTGAGTCTGTACAAAACTACACCTCATTTACACGTCATATATATCATCCTCATCTCATTGGGTCATGGGGTTGCTTATTGTTCTAAATTGAACAGATTGCAACGTACACAAATTAGGAATAAAATTATATCTGACAGATTATTATAACAACCCGGTGGGTTGGTCTAGAGGTAAAGTCGTCGCCAAAATCAGCTGTTTAACAGCTGATTTTCGGAGACGAAGGTTCCTGGTTCAAATCCTAGTAAAGGTAGTTACTTTTATACGGATTTGAGTGCTAGACAGTAGTTACCGGTGTACTTTGATGGTTGGGGTTCAATTAACCATACTCTCTCAGGAATGGTTGGCCTGAGTCTGTACAAAACTACACCTCATTTACACGTCATATATATCATCCTCATCTCATTGGGTCATGGGGTTGCTTATTGTTCTAAATTGAACAGATTGCAACGTACACAAATTAGGAATAAAATTATATCTGACAGATTATTATAACAACCCGGTGGGTTGGTCTAGAGGTAAAGTCGTCGCCAAAATCAGCTGTTTAACAGCTGATTTTCGGAGACGAAGGTTCCTGGTTCAAATCCTAGTAAAGGTAGTTACTTTTATACGGATTTGAGTGCTAGACAGTAGTTACCGGTGTACTTTGATGGTTGGGGTTCAATTAACCATACTCTCTCAGGAATGGTCGGCCTGGGTCTGTACAAGACTACACCTCATTTACACGTCATACACATCATCCTCATCTCATTGGGTCATGGGGTTGCTTGTTGTTCTAAATTGAACAGATTGCAACGTACACAAATTAGGAATAAAAAAAAAAAATTATTATAACAAGAGTGAAAACAAAGCGTAGTGATTGTGCGTGAGTCGCACATTACAGTAGCGATTGTATACTTTTGTGACTGTACCGTCGTTGCATGGCGAGGGGCAAAGTGTGGAGTAGATAAACACCGAAGCTGCTTGTGCCAATTCGATTTGTCCAAGATATACACCCGTTAGTCCTTTGTATAAAGCGGCCCATAGACGTTTAATATTATTGTACACTATTTTGGTTTGTGCAAAAGATTGTACTGTATGGAGGCGATATTGAAGGTTGTGCAATATATTGCGCAATCGCGAGCACAGACGTACAACCACATTGTGCAAACAGTCCCTGTCAGAATTTCATGAAGTCAACATGTTAAGTGAAAGTGAATTGTGTTGCGTGATAATTACTGTAGCCGCAAGTCGTAAAAAAGGAAAGAAAAAAGGCTCGCAGAAAGGTAGAAAATTGGCCAAACAGTGGTTTATTGATAGAGAGAAGTTCACCCACGATAAATTACTCAGTGAACTGAGAGTAATTGAACCAAATGATGTCCGCAACTTTGTACGAACGGACGGAGAATTATTTGATGAACTCCTCACTTTGGTTACTCCTGAAATTGGTTAAGGGGAAAGGGGTACTGCTCCCCTTTTTTCGCAAGATTACTATAGTCTTTGCTCTTCACATCCCACAGAACCGGAAGACCACGGTACACCTCTATAAATTCACCAATAAACTCTTTTTCGGTTTTTTTGTCACCCACTGTTGCTTATAACGAGATAAAAATTGAGACGACTAGTTAAAACGAGCGCTAGAGACCAACTGACAGGATATGGCGCAATATTGCCTACATGCGGCACAATATTATCCCGTTTGCACAATATATTTTCAAGATTTTGAAAATCACACAATATATTGCACAACCTTTCAATATTGCCCACATACGATCAATTATACTGCACAAACCAAAATATTGCGCCATAATATTGATTGTCTAGGGACCGCTTAAATCTCATCTCTGCCGTCTGGATAAAAAAAATACGTCAAAAAATATTATTTAACTTTTAAGGCATCCTACGGATAAATCTTATAGTCATGATTAACTCATATCGTTTAAACATATTTCTCCTTTTACGGAAAAAAATTACTGATTTATTTGAAAGGGTATGTGTCACGGTAAACTAGGTAACAATTGTTTGTTGAACAAATCGAGATTACAGGTTGCCGCGTTATGTTCATGAATACTAACAAGAATCCTATAAAAAATAAAATGCAAATACGAAATGATTTACAATTAATATTTTTGTTATGCAACTGTAATTTGTTGTAGCCTACAGTGATAATACGTGCGAGTTTGGATGTTTTACATTCACACGGTATTAATGGTTTAATTAATGCATCCTCACGCACACACATTGTCTCGCCTAGATTATTCATTCAAATTACTATATTAATTTTGCGCGCTGTAACTGTTTTGTTAGTACAAAGCATTTCCTCATGCGATATCTTCATAAATAGATCACCTAACACAATGTCCAATATTAAACCTAAAATCCCCGTATTCATTCCTAAACATCAATTCTGGATGCATGGCAATTTCTCAATTATACGAGTATAAATTTGAAAATAAAATTGAAGTGCCCATAAATCGTTAACGTAGTTAGATGAACACAATAAAGAAAAATCTGTGTACAACACTCACAAAATTCTCTCGCCAACGTAAATAATGAATAATATAATCTATGTTTTATTATCAGTGAATGACGCAAAATGAAAATCGACCTCAGATCGACTTAAAAATACGAAAAATAGTAAAAAAAATTAATTAGAAAAAAGTAATTGGCTCTAAACTAGGCTCTGTAGAGAAAAATACTGATCGATTTCGAAAAATTGAAATGAAAACAATACTTTCCTTCCTTATATTATATTCATACAGGGTAAGATAATGTAAACAAATGGCCGTGGAATGTTGTATATTAGGTTTGGTGGTTTAGGGCTAAATTTTTTGTTTATCTGTCTAAGATTTGTTTCAATACAAAATATCGATTATGGTTTTAAGGAATAGTAAATCCAATAAATTGAATTTTTGAAAATTTATTTTTTGGATATAAATTCTGTACGTCAGAATTTCCTGAAATCAAACCTGTAATTACTTATTTTCTCTCTACTTAGGAAATTCACAATCTGTTGGAAACAATCAGTGAATGTGATAACACAAAATTTGCAAAATATTAACATGATAAATAAACGTCATCAGTGGAGATACAATCCAGTGATAGAACTCCGACGTGAATAGATAAGTGTAGCATTAAGTGCAGCATTTAGAACACTGTAATGGATAGTCAATTACAATACTACGTTAATAGATGAGGTACCAGCTCCATCGAAATTTAAGACGTCTTATTGGATTGTTTTGGAGAGTCTGCGTAGCCAGATTTGATATCAACCAGACCCTGTAATGAACTAAGTGAAGGTGTCATTTGCAGAGTGGAAAGTAGATCTTTTTAGAGGACCTGACATGCTGATAAGCATACTTTTTTACTCAGTGAGGAAGTATCAAGGCAATTTCAAACCACTTGACTCCTCGTTTTACAAAGTAAAGTCTCTAGAGGTTCAAACCAGCCTTTCCGCTGATCACCTAAACAACTATTATTATTGTTTTATAATTGAAAATTTAAATGAACTTAAAAATTACTTTCCTTGAGCTTAATTGTGTGATTAAATGCCCAAATTAATTAAATTTCTAAATTCCAATCAACAATAAATGAGACAGAAGTAATTTTAAATTTAATTATATAATATTGCAATACATGAAACAGTCAGCCCTGTAATGAATTAAGTAAAGATGTCATTTGCAGAGTGGGAAGTAGGCTAAATCTTTTTAGAGGACCTGACATGCTGATAAGCATACTTTTTACTCAGTGAGGAAGGCAATTGTAAACCACTAGACTCCTCGTTTTACTTAGTAGAGGTTCATACCAAACTTTCAGCTGATGACCTAAACAACAACAATTATTATTTTTTTATAATTGAATACTTAAATGAGCTTAACAATTACTTTCCTTGAGCTTAAATGTGTGATTAAATGCCCAAATTAACTAAATTTTCAAATTCCAACTAACAATAAATGAGACAGAATTAATTTTAAATTTAATTATATAATATTGTAAAGGGTACATTAAAATCCAAAAATAACTTTTAACTTTTGTTGAATCTCTTTTGTTATTATGTCTATTACTTATATAATATGTGTAGCCTACACTACACGGACTTACAAAGTAAGAGAACAAAGTAAGGGGCTTAGGAAAAGAAAATTACCCTGGTGTATTTTCAAGAGCTTCTTTACTTGCTACATAATACCGCTTTTATTAATAAAAGAGTTTCATAATTTTCTCGTAACGCCATCCAATTGCTTTTCTAAAATTGCCTACTTGTTCGTTAATTATTATTTCGTAAAGTATTTGAATAACAGGATTTTACTAGATTTTCATTGTTTTCTAATATCAAAATTTGCGAATTAAAACTATCTTAACAAACATTTACTCTACGAAGAGATTATTGTCCAACAGTATCTCATATGTCGTTGTTTAGGTGATTAGCTGAAAGACTGGTTTGAACCTCTAGAGGCTTTACTAAATAATAGGAGTGAGGTGGTTTACCATTGCCTTCCTCACTGAGTGGAGAATTATGCTTATCAGTATGCCAGGCCCCCCTGAAAAGCATCCACTTTCAACCCTGCAAATGACACCTTTACTTCATTCACCACAGGATCTGCTTGTAAAATGAAATTCAGTACTATCAGAGGAGATAACTCTGACTTGTGTCATTTACACCTCTACCTCTTCTTTTCTGAAATGCTTCAATCTTATAATTGGCTGACCATGTGATAAGAAACAGAACTATTTTTTGTAACCCTGGAACTAGCAGATCTAGTGCAAATAATTTAAACTCTACCTGCCTGTACTAGACAGTGGTTACCGGTGTACTTTGATGGTTAGGGTTCAAAAATCAAACTTTCTCAAGAACAGTCGGTCTGAGTCTGTATAAGACTACAACTTATTTACACGTCATACATATAATTCTCATCTGATTGGGTCATGAGATTACTTAATGTTCTTAAATTGAACAGATTACATCGTACTCATTACGGATAAAAAAATAAAACAAAGGTTTTTTAAAAGTCGCATCTACGGCTTTATTATTAATGATTACGTTGGGTTACAGAACAAAAATGACGGAATTTTCAACATGTAATAAATTTTAGATCCTAGCGGAAATCGCACGAGGGACATTTTGGTTTGCAGTGGCCAGCACAGTTTAACGCTCTAATGTCCGTGCCACAGAACCGGCTATACCTCTCCTTTTCGTCAAGGAAAATTTTATAGTTTAAATAAAAAACTATAAAGAACAATTAAATATAAATTGGACAAATTTACACCAAATTTAATTAAAACGAAAACATAATTAATATATATAATTCTCTAAAAATTTCAAATGAAATATTTATGACAATCTCATTAGATTGATTGGTTTAAAAGAAATAGGAAACAAGTAAAAATTAAACGAAAAAAATCTGGTGTGAAACACTCACACAACTTTTTCTTGCCAATGCAAATAATTAACAATAAACCTAACATTAGTATTAAAACATTAGAAATGAACAAAAACTAACCTCAAAAACATAACCTTATTTTAATCATGAGTGAATGACGCAAAATGACAATCGAACTCAGTTTGGCTTAAAAATACGGAAAATCACGCTTTCACGCTAAACTAGGCTCTGTAGAGAAAAATGCTCTAAACAAAAGTTGTAGATCTTTTAATTTTCTATAAATTTAATTATATACACTTTTGTCGTAAAATGCATACTAAGACCGAAATGTTAAAAAAATCGATTTTTCTCACGTTTTCGTGAGAAAAAAAACAGAAAATTGCTAATTACCGCTAAACTAAGCGTTATACAAAAAAATGTTTGAAACAGAAGTTGTAGGTTTTTAAATTCTCTACAACTTTTATTATATAAGTTTTTGCGCTAAAATTTATATTAAAGCCGTAATCTTAAAAAAACAACGTTTTTACGTGAAAACAGCCTCATCGAGAATTTCAGCAAACATGGCGCCTACCCTATCTTGTAGAGAATAAAAAATTGAGTAAAATAGGCGATTTTAAAAAAAATCGTAGGACCAGTTTTTGAGAAAATCGCAAAAAACTGAAAAATTATACGAATAAACTACTACTTCCGGTTGACCGATTTTGATGAAAATGTTCGTGTCGCGTCCGGTAGTGGTATGTAACTTAAGTTTCAAGTTCGTACGATGTTCCGTTCTTGAGATATTCTGTTCACACACAGACACACACACAGACCAATCGCTAAAAACATGTTTTTTGGGTTCAGGGGGTCTGAAAACGTATAGATCCGGTGAAAACTCGATTTCGAAAAATCGACATGAAAACAATACTTTCCTTCCTATATATTCATATAGGCAAGAGAAAGTAAAAATATGCAACGCATACATGTAGGTACCATGTAACTGCAAAGGGTGAAATAATTTATTCGTATAGGCTACAGCCTTCGGCGTCATCTGCGTTTGTACATCCATGTTCATAAATCAATCCGATTACTAAATAAACAATCACGTAGTAACTTATTCGTAACTAATTTAAATAACTAAATTTTCAAAATATATATTTAAATAAATAAATCAAATAAAAAACCTACAACTTTAATTTCAAGCATTTTTTTTCTACAACGTTTATTTTAGCGGCAATTAGTGATTTTCTGTATTTTTCTCATCAAAATCGGTAAAAACCTATGATAATTTGTATTAAATGATATTTTGTATGCTATCCCCAAACTTATTGTAACTTATAGTAATAACCTCATGCGTAGCACGGGCGCTGGATTTATAAAACTTATATAAATGTTACTAACTCAATTATTGTAAAAGTGTAAATTGTAAAAGCATTTTTTTTAAATCCATCGTTATTAATATTTGAAGGTAGTCGTACAATACTTGACATAAAATCCAAATAAAAATTGTACATAATTACAACATACAAGTATTCTTACAAACACACTAATAAATTAAGTAATTTGTTTGACTTTTAAACAAATTTTATACAACATAAATTTTTTAAATTTATTAACTAAGTTTGCATAATTAAGTTATTAAAGAAACTTAATTTGAAACAAACGTTTTATGGGTAACAATATGTTAATTAAATAGCAATTTATGTATTCTTTTAAAACATGCATACACTGCGAATTATTAAAAAACAAATAATGAATTAACGTAAAGCATGCAAATTTTCTATTTGCTATCTTCATGTTAACTTAACCGATTTATTTTTAAAAATGAAAAAAGTTGTAACTTTACTAAATGCGTGTTGCATTTAAATAAATGTCTGACGTAACATACACGAGCACTTCAGTTTATTACATTAAAAGTTGTTAACTAAAGCCCATGAATTTAGTAGAAAAAATTAACTGATTAAATAATTAATATTAAATATAAATTGCCCATAACACACAGGTGGAGTGGTGTTAAATTATTTGCACTTAATCCGCTAGTTCCAGGGCTACACAATCTCTTTCTCTCTCTTTCTCTCTCTATCTATCCGTCTTCCTTCCTCCTCTTCACCTCTCTCTCTCCCCCGCCCTCTCCCCACTTACTCACTCCTCCCTCCCCCTGTCACTCTCACACATCAAATGAAGGATTTATTAAGAGAAGAGAAAGAGGTGTAAAATACACTAATCAAAGTTATCTTCTCTGAAAAAAATAATTTCATTTTACAACCAGACCCTGTGGTGAATAAAGTGAAGGTGTCATTTGCAGGGTGGAAAGTGGGGGTGCTTTTCAGAGAGCCACGCATGCTGATAGGCATATTTTTCAACTCAGTAAGGAAGGGAATGGTAAACCACCTCACTCCTCGTTTTATTTAGGAAAAACTCTAACAATGTCTACTCGTGATTGAACATGGGTTTCATTATTTCCACTGACAAGAGATAATCGTGCGAATGTTTCACAATAAAATTAAGGAACGGTAAACCACCTCACTCATTCTTTTACTTAGTAAAACCCCAACATCGTTTACTCATGATTAAATATGGGTTTCATTATTTCCACTGACAAGAGATAATCGTGCGAGTGTTTCACAATAAAATTAGGGAATGGTAAACCACCTGACTCCTCGTTTTACTTAGTAAATCCCCAACATTGTTTACTCATGATTAAATATGGGTTTCATTATTTTCATTGTCAAGAGATAATCGTGCGAGTTTTTCACACTACATTTAGGGAATGGTAAACCACCTGACTCCTCATTTTACTTAGTAAATCCCCAACATTGTTTACTCATGATTAAAAATGGGTTTCATTATTTCCATTAACAAGCGAAAATTGTGCGAGTGTTTCACACTACATTTAGGGAATGGTAAACCACCTGACTCCTCATTTTACTTAGTAAAACCCCAACATTGTTTACTCATGATTAAATATGGGTTTCAATATTTCAATTGACAAGAGTAAATTGTGCGAGTGTTTCACAATAAAATTAGGGAATGGTAAACCACCTGACTCCTCGTTTTACTTAGTAAATCCCCAACATTGTTTACTCATGATTAAATATGGGTTTCATTATTTTCATTGTCAAGAGATAATCGTGCGAGTTTTTCACACTACATTTAGGGAATGGTAAACCACCTGACTCCTCATTTTACTTAGTAAATCCCCAACATTGTTTACTCATGATTACAAATGGGTTTCATTATTTCCATTAACAAGTGAAAATTGTGCGAGTGTTTCACACTACATTTAGGGAATGGTAAACCACCTGACTCCTCATTTTACTTAGTAAAACCCCAACATTGTTTACTCATGATTAAATATGTGTTTCATTATTTCCATTGACAAGAGAACATTGTGCGAGTGCTTCACAATAAAATTAGGGAACGGTAAACCACTTCACTCCTCCTTTTACTTAGTAAAACATCAACATTATTTACTCATGAATAAACATGGGTTATATGTTCATTGTTTACATTGGCAAGATAAAATCGTGTGAGTATTTCACACCAAATTTTTATTATGCGACAGACTAGATTTTATTTGAAAACCGACCTAACTTAACAAATATGTCTTGTATGTCGTATAAATAAATATGGAAACATGGAGTAGTTTGTATGTGTAAAGTAACATGGCATGTGCTAGAGCGAAATGACTTCCGCGCACTTATAGTATCACAAGAAGGGCCCATGCAAATTCAAACTTCACTCGAGTACTGAATACTAAACAGCAAACAGTTGTTAATTTGCATTCCGTTGAAATATTACCATTAGTGTCATTAGAAAATGTTAGCCCATTATAGCACGTCATCCATTCTCTCATAATCGATATTACAAAAATGCCACCTAAATTAACTACTCCACGTTTAAAAAGTCTGGTGTGAAACACTCACACAACTTTCTCTTGCCAGTGCAAATAATTAACAATAAACCTAACCTAATTTTAATCATATATGAAAGACGCAAAATGAAGATCCATCTCAGTTTGCCTTAAAAATACGGACAATCACTCTTTCACGCTAAACTATGCTCTGTAGAGAAAAATTATCTAAATAAAAGTTGTAGATCTTTTAATTTGATATAAATTCGATTAGATACACTTTTGTCATTAAATGCATACTAAGGCCGAAATCTTAAAAACATCGATTTTTCACACGTTTTCGTGAGAAAAAACAGAAAATCGCTAATTACCGCTAAACTAAGCGTTATACAAAAAAATGTTTGAAATAAAAGTTGTAGAATTTTAAATTCTCTACATTTTTTATTATATAATTTTTTGCGCTATAATACATATTAAAGCCGTAATCTTAAAAAAAAACTTTTTTACGTAAAAACCGCCTCACCAAGAATTTCAGCAAACATGGCGACTACCCTATCTTGTAGAGAATAAAAAATTGAGTAAACCAGGCGATTTTTAAAAAAATCGTAGACCCAGTTTTTGAGAAAATCGCAAAAAAGTGAAAAATTGCACGAATAAACTACTACTTCCGGTTGACCGATTTTGATGAAAATGTTCGTGTCGGCTCCGGTAGTGGTAGTGAACTTGAGTTTTAAGTTTCAGGTTCGTACGATGTTCCGTTCTTGAGATATTCTGTTCAGACACACACACACACACACACACACACACCAATCGCTAAAAACATGTTTTTTTTGGGTTCAGGGGGTCTGAAAACGTATAGATCCGGTGAAAGCTCGATTTCGAAAAATCGACATGAAAACAATACTTTCCTTCCTATATATTCATATAAGCAAGAGAAAGTAAAAAATCTAGTGTAAAAAACTCACACGATTTTCTCATGCCAATGCATATAATCACCAATGTAACTTACGTTTAATCAAGAGTGCATGACGTAAAATGAAAATCAACCTCTGTAGGACTTAAAAATACGGAAAATCAGTGAGTGCCTCTAAACTGTAGTCCGATTCAGGAAAGAAAATACCTGTCTTTAAACAGCAATATCTTTGGAACCATTGTATATAAAACCAATTACGATACGTCAAATTAAACCTTGTTTTATTGTTAATTACAGGATTACATTAACATGTAACACTTTGTAGACGTATACATTTTAAAGCGCGCTTAAAAAAAGTAAAAGTACTGTGAAGTTGGGTATACCGGAAAAGTGGTTAAAAACAGGGTACTTTTTATGCGTAATTCGTTATAAAGGGTGATTCAAAAAGAGCGCCGGTTTTTAAACGGCTGGAAAATTTTTGTTTATCGGTTGGCAACATTGTTTGACCTCATTTCTATTTTGGAGAACATTCCGATTGACGATTCAGTTGTAGTTTCTCATGTATGCACAGCGAGTGACAGTTTGGTGCGGCTTTTGGTCGGGCGGTGTCATCGGCCCTTACTTTTTTGAAAATCAAGAAGGACAAGCCGTGACAGTAAATGGAGACCGATACCGTACGATGATTAGGGAGTTTTTGTGGCGTCATTTGGATGGAATGGACATTGACGAGTTGTGGTTTCAGCAGGATGGTGCCACCTGTCACGCTGCAGGAGAAACAATGTTGTTGCTCCGTGAACGGTTCCAGGATCGCATCATTTCTCGTAATTCCGACCATCAATGGCTACCAAGGTCGCGTGACTTGACGCCGTGTGACTTTCCTCTTTGGGGTCATCTGAAGTCATTGGTGTATGCCAATAAACCCCGAAACATCAATGACTTGAAGGAGGAAATTCGTCGGGTTATCGGGCAAATGGAAGTCGAAACTTGTAGTGCAGTAATATCCAATTTCATGGACAGAGTTGATGCGTGCCAGCGCAGTAGAGGAGGACACATGCATGACATAATTTTTCATACATAAAATCGGAAGGAAAGATGAACTTGTTGATGTATTTATTTTCAGTTTTTCAATAAAATAAATCTCTTTATTTGATATATCAAAACCGGCGCTCTTTTTGAATCACCCTATATTTAATACACCATTAATTTCCGAAAATGTTAATGTACATCCTGTAATCAACAACAAAACAAGCTTCAATTTGATGTATCGTATTGTTTTTACATACAACAGTTCAAAAGATATTGTTGTTTAAATACAGGTGTTTTCTTTCCTAAATCGAACTATAGGCTCCGTAGAGAAAAATGACTAAATTTTGTAGATTATTTGATTTCTATAACTTTTCTACTCATTACAGACAGAAGTGGAGTGTTAAATTATTTTCATTCAATCTGTTAGTTCCAGGGATAAAAAAAAACAGTTCTGTTTCTTATCACATAATCAGCTAATTAGACTGAATCATTTAAGAACGGAAAAGGTAGACGTGTAAAATAAATTAGTCATCTCTGAAAGTAAAAAAATTCATTATACTGCCAGGCCCTGTGGTGAATGAAGTGAAAGAGTCATTTACAGGAAAGTAGATACATTTCAGAGCCACTGGCTTGCTGACAACCATACTTTTACTTCAGTGAGTAAGGCATCAGTAAACCACCTCACTCTGCGTTTTACTCAGTAAAACCTCTAGAGATTCAAACCAGCCTTTCGGCTGATTACCTAAATAAAAAAAATCTGGTGTGAAACACTCACACAACTTTCTCTTGCCAATGCAAATAATTAATAATAAACCTAACATTATTAATAAAATATTAGAAATAAACAAAACACTAACCTCAAAAACATAACCTTATTTTAATCATGAGTGAATGACGCAAAATGACAATCGAACTCAGTTTGGCTTAAAAATACGGAAAATCACGCTTTCACGCTAAACTAGGCTCTGTAGAGAAAAATGCTCTAAATAAAAGTTGTAGATCTTTTAATTTTCTATAAATTTAATTATATACACTTTTGTCGTAAAATGAATACTAAGACCGAAATGTTAAAAAAATCGATTTTTCTCACGTTTTCGTGAGAAAAAAAACAGAAAATCGCAAATTACCGCTAAACTAAGCGTTATACAAAAAAATGTTTGAAATAAAAGTTGTAGAATTTTACATTCTCTACAACTTTTATTACATAACGTTTTGCGCTAAAATGCATATTAAAGCCGCAATCTTAAAAAGAAAATGTTTTTACGTAAAAACAGCCTCACGCAGAATTTCAGCAAACATGGCGCCTACCCTATATTGTAGAGCATAAAAAATGTAGTAAACCAGGCGATTTTAAAAAAAATCGTAGAACTAGTTTTTGAGAAAATCACAAAAAAGTGAAAAATTATACGAATAAACTACTACTTCCGGTTGACCGATTTTGATGAAAATGTTCGTGTCGGGTCCGGTAGTGGTATGTAACTTAAGTTTCAAGTTTCAAGTTCGTACGATGTTCCGTTCTTGAGATATTCTGTTCACACACACACACACACACACACACACACACACACACACAGACCAATCGCTAAAAACAAGTTTTTTGGGTTCAGGGGGTCTGAAAACGTATAGATCCGGTGAAAACTCGATTTCGAAAAATCGACATGAAAACAATACTTTCCTTCCTATATATTCATATAGGCAAGAGAAAGTAAAAACAGAATGGATGACAATCGGTTGACAAAAAAACTTTTAAGACAATGAACAATAGACCTAAGGAGCCAGATAAATGGTTAAAAGAAATCAGAAAAGATACTGAGAAAACCGAAATAAACAGAGAAAACCTAAGGGAAGACTGTACTTTGTATCCCGCCAATGTTAAATTTGCTACTTTTAGGTACATTTTTCACAAGATTGGTAAACGATAGGGAAATTAAACTTCACATACCATAGGTGTCGGGTTTCTTCTTGAGCTACTGACATTTTCAATTTAATCTTTGGACCATACCATTTTTTTTAAAATTACGAATAGCACAAAATGTTTACAAATTGTTTTCTACGTTTTTTGCGTATTTCTAATTTTTGGAGCACCTGAGGAAGTCATAAAAATGTCGGTATACGTGGATATATAAGGTAATTAACTGTTAAAAATTTCAGCCTGGTAGGTTTATTGGTTTTTGAGAAAAATGTACCTAGTGTTAAAAATCTAAATTTAAGGGAAAACGCAAGAAATAAGAAGGCATAAATAGCCGGCCGCATTGGCGCAGTTGGTAACGTGCTCGCCTCTCATCATGCGGTCCTGGGTTCGAATCCCACTCAGGCACGGCATATTTTCATACGTTACAAAAAATTATTTTATCCTCCATTGTACAATAGTTAAACCCCAACGTCGTCGCTAATGACCATTGTAGTTGATGCGACGTTAAATAAATAAAAAAAAGAAGGCATAAATCAAAAACAAAATGTAGGCTACTACACAAACAAGCAAATTTTCCATCAACAGTTGTTTAGAAAGCTGAACCAACACCTGAAAATAGAAAAAAAACAGTGATGCAGATATTTTAAAAACTAAAATTCTCTTTGCACTAAAACGAGCAGTATAAAATTGGGAAAAATATTCGTTCTCGGTACTATGATAATTTTTCTGTGTAACTTGACAAAAATTTAATTTTTTCATAAAAAAATTATTTTTTTGACGTAATTTCATGGTTTTTTCTGGTAGATCTAGGCCTTAGCTATTTCTAAAACATAAAAAACTAAAAAATCGAAATTTTGAGTAAAAACCATTGTGCCATCTCCCCTTAATGAACCGAACCAAATTCAGCCAAATAATTACCGATTTCCATGAAGAGCACAAACAGAACACCGTGTGGACAGAAGAAAGGAAAAAGCGTACAGTGAACGAATACTGAGAAAGTGGGCAAAAGAGCAAAAAGAGATTCCGGAAACATCTAGTCACTTCACGTGGTCTAAAATTGGGCCCAGTTCGGAAGAAAAAATATGTTTCATAAAACAAAGAATAAAAAAATTAGACCTAATTCACTCTCCTGTGAAAAACTGACTATTTGTGGGCTTACTTCTTTTACCTTCGGTGTACAGACTGAAATAATTTATGTTGATTATAAACAAAAGAATAAATAATTTTTTAAACTATTCAAGCTTTTCATTCAAGTTTATTTTAAAGAACAATACAAAATTTTTTTAACGAACAAAACAATAAAAATTGACAATCGTTTGTAAAAAAATCTGGCGTGAAAAACTCACACGACTTTCTCTTTCCAATGCAAATAATTAACAATAAACCTAACATTAGTAATAAAACAGAAATAAACAAAAAACTAACCTCAAAAAACATAACCTGATTTTAATCATGAGTTAAAGACGCAAAATGAAAATCGACCTCAGTTTGACTTAAAAATACAAAAAAATCACTCTTTCCCACTAAACTAGGATCTGTAGAGAAAAATGCTCTCAATAAAAGTTAATCTTTTAATTTTCTATAAATTTATTAATATACACTTTTGTCGTAAAATGCATACTAAGGCCGAAATCTTAAAAAAATCGATTTATCACACGTTTCCGTGAGAAAAAAAACGCTAATTACCGCTAAACTAAGCGTTATACAAAACAATGTTTGAAATAAAAGTTGTAGGATTTTATTTTCTCTACATTTTTTATTATATAAGTTTTTGCGCTAAAATGCATATTAAAGCCGCAATCTAAACAAAAACAAATTTTACGTGAAAACAGCCTCACCAAGAATTTCTGCAAACACAGCGCCTACCCTATCTTGTAGCGCATAAAAAAATTAGTAAACCAGGCGATTTTTAAAAAAAATCGTAGAACCAGTTTTTGAGAAAATCACAAAAAAGTGAAAAATTATACGAATAAACTACTACTTTCGGTTGACCGATTTTGATGAAAATGTTTGTGTCGGGTCCGGTAGTGGTATGTAAATTAAGTTTCAAGTTTCAAGTTCGTACGATGTTCCTTTCTTGAGATATTCTGTTCACACGCACAGACCAATCGCTAAAAACATGTTTTTTGGGTTCAGGCGAGCTGAAAACGTGCAGATCCGGTGAAAACTCAATTTCTTAAAATCGACATGAAAACAATACTTTCTTTCCTATATATTCATATAGGCAAGAGAAAGTAAAAAAATTAAGACTTATTTCACTCTTCTGTAAAACTTACTATTTGTGGGCTTAGGCCTACTTCTTTTACCTTCGGTGTACAGACTGAAATAAGTTATGTTGATTATAAACAAAAGAATAAATAATTTTTTAAATTATTCAGGGCTTTTCATTCAAGTTTATTTTAAAGAACAATACAAAATTTTTTTAACGAAGGAAACAATAAAAATTGACAATCGTTTGTAAAAAAAACCTTTGGAGATATAGCCTACATCAACTTTTATTTTTGTTATTTTTAGCTAAAAAAACTTTTTTAAGAGTGCTAAATTACAATTGGTTTAATTCTCCGTTAAAACAGAAATGCACATGACAAAAAAACTACAACCGAAGTACCCATTTTAATTGAATTAACGTCGTAATTAGTTAAGTAAAAACGGAGACCAGGTTTCACGAAATTAATTCATCTTTATGGAGCTACGTCTCGTATTCCACTTTAAACAACTAAAAAGGAACTTTTTTCAGCAACGATCTGTATTATCTTACAAAAAAAAAACAACAACTTAAAAGAATACAGACTTAATGCAAAATAACAATTGAAATTTAATTGGTTGAAAGGAACGGGATGTTATTTTGACGGGTATTTTTCTTTAATGAAGGTGTTTTTAAGGTTTTTTAAAAGTGTTTTTTAATTAAAATAATGGATTTTACGCAGTAAGTATTAAGGTTTTACGGGGAAAACTGAAGGAAAATTGTGAGAGTAACTTTTTTTTGTTGTTAAACATTATTCATCATTGATTCACGGTTCAAAGATTGATTAACTAGGTAATGCAGTGAAATAATGGTTAAAAAAATCTAGCGTGAAACACTCACTCGACTTACTCTTTCCAATGTAAGTCGAGTGAGTGTTTCACACTAAATTTTTTTGTTTTGTTTTTTAGTATTCTTTCCAATATAAGGCCGGCCTGTTTGCGTAGTGTTTAGCGCAACTGGCTTCTATGCCGGGGTCCCGGGTTCGATTCCCGGACAGGTCTGGCATTTTTTCATCATTTATTTTCATATAGGCTATCATAATTCTCCACCGTCTAAATTTAGCAGAAATTGCAAAATATCAGACGTAAAACGAAAAAAATTCCAATGTATGTAAATTATGAAATATAATTACGTTATATCATTAGTAAACAACGTAAAATAATAAACATAACCTAATTTCAATTTCCACTCGATCTGCTAGTTCCAGGGCTAAAAAAAAGTTCCGTTAAATGGATTAAAAATCTTAAGTATTAGTTATCGGGAACTGTACATTATTGACAACTACCCCAATTTAATTGCTGCTTTGCTGTATTATTTGGCGTGAATTAGGCATTAGTTTGAACAGGGACCCCCAGTAGAGTTTGGTCAGCTGGTCACCATCAAAGTCCCTTGTCCAAACGTTGTTACTTAACAAATAATTGCGACTTTCTACTAGCTGATTGACTGAGCTAGCCCGAAGGCCTGGATAAACTTTTTTCCCCTAATGTGTGTACGTTGCAATCTGTTCAATTTTAGAACAATAAGCAACCCCATGACCCATTGAGATGAGGATGATATGTATGACGTGTAAATGTGGTGTAGTTTTGTACAAACTCAGGTCGACCATTCCTGAGAGAGTATGGTTAATTGAAACCCAACTATCAATGTACACCGGTAACAACTGTGTAGAATTCAAATCCGTATATAAGTTATTAGGATTTGAACCAGGAACCTTCGTCTCCGAAAATCAGTGGATTAACTTAAAAATACAAAATTAATTTTTTAGCTTACCTTCAAAATACTTTATGAAGCAGAGACTGGATGTCGGGTGCTGTATCAGTTAATGAAATTAGCGACATTTCCTGTTGTTTCCACGTTTCACTGAAATAAAACAAATCAAAAATTGCCATTAACTACAATAGAACTATATTGCTTTGCTGATATCTCACTTTGTGAGATTTCACTTGAACCCCCGAGTAGTTCTTTAATGACTTAAAATAGTCATACTAAAATAATTTCAGAATTTGTAAGAAATTATTTCTAATTGTCTATAATAAAAAATTTTCCAACTGAAAGTGATTAAGTCTTGGATTAATATTGTCTCTCGGGTGGCGTACATTTTTAAAAAGGCTTACCATTGACTTACGGCAAAAACCATAAGTGATTTCTGTGAATGTATGAAAATTTGTGGCCAATGTTTGCTAAAATTCTTAGAGGGGCTGTGTTCTCGTGATAAAAAAAATATTTTTTTTTTAAATTTGGCTTTATTTTGGCCATTTAAGAGCATAATATAAAACTGAAGCTGTAGGAAAATAAGAAACTTACAACTTTTATATCTTTTTCCGGGTCTTTTGCGTTTTGTGTATGCCATTATCAAATCCGAATTCCCTGAAGGGTTGCACAAGTGTTTATTTCTCTCACTCACTGCCTTACTGAAACTCAAACCGAGACAGACACACTCACGCACGCGTACACACGTCCAGTCCCAGTATAAAGTACTATGTTACACGTTTTGTTGTATTATTTTTATTTTATTTTATTCATATTTAATCATTATTAAGTTATATTTTTTAATTATTAACAATGGGAAGAGAAAGTCGTGTGAGTGTTTCACAAAGACGTTTTTAGTCGTTACATCTTCTGGGATTATGTAACAACCCCTTTTCCTGAAGGAAATCTGCAGCATCTTCCTCTGTCCGAATATTATCAAATAACTACAAAATTGTAAGTAGAATGCTGTGAAATACGAGTGGAGTTGACATTACGCAGGACATTGCTAGTCAGATTGGCGCGCTAGACGCAGGAGAGGGTGAATTGTGCAACCCTGCAAGAAATTCGGGTTTGATAGTCGCATACAGAAAACGGAAAAGACCCCTTTTTCCTACAGCGTTATCAAAATTGGTAAATTATAATTTTTTAAGAATATGGCGTGAGTAAGGATTTAACGATAAAAGTGTATTATAAAAGTAACATAAAATTAAAAAACTTACAACTTTTATTTCAAACATTTGTTTCTTCAGAGCTTAGTCTAGCGTCAATTACTGATTTTCTGTTTTTTAAAGTCCTGCCGAGGTTAATTTTGATTTTCATTGTTTACTAAATGATAAAACATAGATTATATTTTTCATTACCTAATTACATTGGCAAGATAAAGTCGTATGTGTTTCACACCAGATTTTTTAAGATGTTTTATAAACGGATAACCTATTCGTTTATTATTAAAAAATGATAATGCTCAGTTATAAAAATGGTAATTAAAATACTTTCATAAAAAATCTTATGTACAAAGCATATTTTAAAAACAAAACTGCTTATTACTATATAGACAGAACTGTCGTATTTTATCTATATTGGTAAAGTCAAACAAAAGTTACGGCTATAGTTATTTTGCGGGATGGAGGGGTTTGTTGTATAAACAAACATAAATACAGGGTACACAATTCATGGATAGGTGAAACACGTGGCGGTGGGAAGAGATTGGTTGCAAGTCAGTAGAGGGAGCACGTTGTACAAGGTGAATCATAACTTTCATGACAGTATTGCCTCTAATGTGGATCCCAGAGAGAGTACGGGCAGCGATGCTGCAGGATGAGGAGAGCTGGAAGTTGGTCGCTCAGTTTGTGGAGGGGTGGTCGGGAGGAGGCATATGGAGATCAGCGGGACCGCCCTCTCCCACAGTGAATCAATCCTGTCCCGATCTCAGTAGGTAAGGTAGGCACACTAATATCCTGAGCTGGTGATGAAAGAGATGAATGAAAGTGAGAGAGTGAGTGTTAGTCAGTGACAGCGAGAGGCGAATTAAGCTACGGTTCCCTTCCACGCCCCGCTGACAGCATGTAAATTTTTTTTTAACCCGACATTTCCCTTGTAGTATTATATAAACAGTTCCGAGGGAGGTGGAGGGTTGTTTACTGATGTCGGATCAAGTGGCCAGGCGGCGGCTTTTTGGTTGTTAAGGCGGTTGCTCCCTCCTTGGGGCTGGACGAGGACGTTTGAATTGAGTCCCAACAGTACTTACCCCATCGTGAGGGAGTGAACATGAGTTTTTTCGCCGCCACGGAAAAAAGTATTGCCTCTAAACTAGGCTCTGTAGAGAAAAATACTTAAAATAAAAGTTGTAGATAATTTAATTTTCTATAAATGTTATTATATACACTTTTATCGTAAAATGCATACGAAGGCAGCAATCTTAAAAAATTCAATTTTTTACCAATTTTGATGAAAATAAAAAACAGAAAATCACCAATTGTTGCTAAACTAAGCGTTGTAGAAATAAATGTTTGAAATAAAAGTTGTAAGTTTTTAAATGTTTTACATTTTTGATTTTATACACTTTTGATCTAAAATGGATATTAAGTCCGCAATCTTCAAAAAACCTAATTTTTTTTTACGAGATCGCAGCTCATTCAATCTTGTTGAAGATTAAAAATGTGGTAAATGAGGCGATTTTTTTTTAAATCGTACAAACCCTTTTTGAGAAAATTTTTTAAATCGTAGGAGCACTGTTTGCGAAAAAATGAAAAATGACACAAATAAACTACTATTTCCAGTTGATAGATTTTCATGAAAATGTTTGAGTCCCGTCCTTTAATAGTACCTAACTTAAGTTTCAAGTTTCAACTTCGTAAGACGTTTTGTTCACACACACACGCACGCACGCACACACACCACACAAACCAATGGCTAAAAACATGTCTTTTGGATTCAGGGGGCTTGAAAACGTGTATACACCGTGAAAACACGACTTCAAAAAAATAGCGATGAAAATAACATTTTTTCCTTATTTTATTTATACAGGGCAAGAGATAGTAAAAATTTAATAAGTCAAATTTAAATTTATTTTTGTCAAATAATTTATTGTACACCTTATACCATGAAATACAATGAAGAAGTATGGAAATATAAAAATTCTGATGAGAGGTGGAAAGAACCTGTTGTGTTGTAGCGCTGTTGGACGAACATAATTCCCCCGACTGCCAAATCGGTTAGACCTTTCCCCTCCCAACTCTTCCCTCCCACATAATATGATTTTGCTTATTATTATCGACAGCAGAAATTGCCTGCAAATTGCTCTTCAAATAAATAAACAACCGCTGCAAATTACTTAACGATATCTTCCTCCGCCTCTTAACCTGTACCCTTCGTTCTGCAATCCTTTTTTAAATCACCCTCTCTTTCTCTAACACCGACAAAGAGTTACATTATATTTATAATATGTTAAACAAGAATAGATTGTCAAAATTAAACAAGGATAAAGAATGAAAGCCGTTTATGTAGCTACATGTGGATTCATTTTTCATGTATTTAATTTTAACTAAACATGTGATGAAAAGTCTTACCGGAATGTTTATACTGTGGATCTTTTTATTAATTTCAACAATGTATTTACATATAAATATATGACGTTAAACATGCACACGATATTTTCTTGCCAATGTAAATGATTAAAAATATATAACCTACGTTTAATCATGAGTAAATAATCTTCTTCTGCCTTTCAAGGATTAGGCATCTCTGCCTGTTCTGAACCTCTCAAATCTGCCCATCTCTTTTACGGGGGTCCTCGTTCTTTCTTTCCTTCCGGTTTATAGCTTAGTGTTTGCTTAGGTATCCTATCCTCCCGCATTCTGTTTACATGCTCTAACCACTGCATTCTGTTCTGGGATACCTTGTTGTTTATAGAGAAGATGTTGAGTTCTTTCCTTATCTCGGTATGCCAGTAACGATCTTCTCTACTACACCCATATGTATGTCGAAGAAATTTCATTTCAGATGCTTGCAATCTACTCTCCTCTCGCTTTGATAGCTCCCAAGTTTCACTGCCATAGAGTAGGGTCGGCACTGCTAATGTTTTATAATATCTCAACCTCATATTTTTGCTGGTGTTTTATTTAAAGTGCGGTGATAGTTCCGCATATTTGCTGAAATCTTATTGTAAGCATCTTTATCCTGTTGGTATGTTATGTTGTAATCATGAGTAAATAATGTAAAATTAAAAACAAAACCTAATATTAATCGTGACTGAATGATGTTAAGTGAAAATCAACCTCTCTTTGAAATTCTTTCGAATACTGAAGACACCAATTGGCACTAAACTAGGCTCTGTAGAGAAAAATGCTTGAATTAAAAGTTTTATAGTAAAAGCCATTTAACTATAGAGTAAATATTAACTGTCTGTCTATAACTTGATGGCGTGCCGCAGAGAGGAGCAGAATCGGCCCACTGCTAGCCTTCTCAATAACACTTCATTATGTACTACTACTACTACTACTAACTAGTACAGTAGGACTTCGATTATCCGTCAGTCACGGGACCGAAGCCCTGACGGATAACCGAAAAGACGGTTAATGGAGAAAGAGCGAAAAACATAGAAAAAATACATTGTAATGTGTCAAAATGTTAATTTAATGTTGACTACTGTACTACCAGACAGTACACAATAAAGGCATACAAGCTGCAAACATTACAATACAAAGTACACTAGGTACAGTGCAGCAAAACTATTATTAAAAAAAGTCTGTTAATTTCTTTTGTTTCAACACATTTCGGGCTTTTTTGGCTGCTATATCTCTTATTCTTCGAAGCAGGAACAGCTGAGTGGAATCTGCTTCAGTCTGCTGTTCAAACCAATCAATACATTTAGAAAACATTGATTCTGCTTCAGCATGGGTGATTGTTTTAGTTGTAGCGTCTTCTACTTCATGGTCGCTTTCGTGATTTTCTGCAGGATCATTAGGCTCCAAAACTCGCTGAATGAGTTCATCATCAGAGACAAATTCAAAACCTGCATCCTGTTGGCCGGCCGCGTTGGCGATGTTGGTAACGTGCTCGCCTCTCATCACGCGGTCTTGGGTTCGAATCCCACTCGGGCATGGCATTTTTTCATACGTTACAAAAAATTCATTTCATCCTTCACCGTCTGCATTAGCAGCAATTTGCAAAACAGTCGGATGTTAAACCAAAAAAAAAAAAATAAATGCATCCTGTTGGTCCAAGTCCATTCATTCTGCCCAAGTACTGTATGTAGGTTTAACCACAGTGACGCGCTTACATATGCAGAATAGGTTCAACCGCACAGACGAACACGCATTTGGTGAATCACGCAATAGTAGTGCTGCTGGCTGAATTTACAGGACCTTCACGGGCGCAAAGTCGGCTAAAAAGGCTGAAGGTTACGCGAGAAAAACGGTAAATCGGTAGACGGATAATCGAAGTCCTACTGTACTCTGTAATTGGTACATAATGAAGTGTTATTGAGAAGGCTAGTAGCGGGCCGATTCTGCTCCTCTCTGCGGCACGCCATCAAGTTATAGACAGACAGTACATAGTTCTCTCTCATCTGCTAGAACTCTACTCGGATTGCTCCTCTCGGACTCGAACTGCTCCTCTCTGCGGCACGCCATCAAGTTATAGACAGACAGTACATAGTTCTCTCTCATCTGCTAGAACTCTACTCGGATTGCTCCTCTCGGACTCGGACTGCTTCTCTCTGCGGCACGCCATCAAGTTATAGACAGACAGTACATAGTTCTCTCTCATCTGCTAGAACTCTACTCGGATTGCTCCTCTCTGCGGCACGCCATCAAGTTATAGACAGACAGTACATAGTTCTCTCTCATCTGCTAGAACTCTACTCGGATTACTCCTCTCGGACTCAGACTGCTCCTCTCTGCGGCACGCCATCAAGTTATAGACAGACAGTACATAGTTCTCTCTCATCTGCTAGAACTCTACTCGGATTGCTAAGCGCGACTTATACTAATTGTACCAACTATCGGTTTCATATTTGTACACACCTGAGTTTGAATCCTTCCATCTCCGAAATAATGAGTCAGATTTTAACATACTTTACATCAAAATTTAGCTCATTTTATTCTACATTCACCTACAATAGTCCTATATTTTAATGTTGATTCAAAATTGCCATATTGAGGTTGGAAGACAAAAAGACCCGATTTTTTGCTGCCATAAAGAATTCCATGCGTTAAGAGGCGTCTAACTACGTACTATTTGGCCGACAAGTTTTTAATTGTAACACAACATAGCGAATTATATTCTTACATTGTGTACGAAATTTAATATTCGTACGTTACTTAAATTTTTATTTATTGACAATATTCTGAACGCTTGCTATCTCGGTAACCGCTCAAGCGTTCAGCAAACTATCGTTTTATTTAGCGTAAAAAAGTAGTACAGATGTATTAAGACCACAAAATTCACGTTACAATTAAATTATAAAAATATAAGTGGGTGTAGATTACAGTTAACCCTTTATAGGGCAGTACTACGGGGAAAAATATAGGGCATGTTTTAAAATGTTAAAGTTTGTTTTATAGGGACTTAAATATATATTTCTAGTGCCAGAAAAGTAAGGTATTTTTTTAAGTTAAGCCCTGGTAAGTACACTTACCAAGGAACGTTTATTGAAATGGAAATCACATAATGTTTAGTGGTAAGAATGCTTATTAAAACAACTTGTAGCCTGTATAACAAAAAAAAAAAAATAGAATAACTTATGTCAACTTTATATTAGGATGAAAGCTTACTTTCCCGCAAAAAACTCGAATTTTGTAACCACTGAACAAAAATAACAATAAAACAACACCGTTGGGTACGCTGATATGAATCATTACCACATTCATTCGTCGTACACATAAAGCAAATGGTCGCTACGCACTAATTTGAAAATGTGGATAGCCTACTAACCAGAGACCAATAGGGTTCAACTGTATAACTTATTCTTAAAAAAATCGACCTTATTGCCAGTGGTAAGTATACTTACCAAAGACCTATAAAAGGGTTAAACTATATGTTCAGTATTGCAATAAGTTCAAATACCCCGCGGCGTCGATCATTCGAGAATAGGATCTTCCCGCTCGTTTAAATTCCTAATATTGATTCTGCATTGATTACCTCACTAATTAGTTCTACGCATGTGTGATCCTCGCTCACGTGGCTCGCTCTCCGCCAATAGCAAAATTCAACTAATTTCTGGCTCTCACTTCGCCATTGTTCCTTCCTTCCTGATTCTCTCACTGAAAGTCAACCTTCCGAACGGGTCGGTCGTGTAGCGCACCACGGTCTCAACGGACGCTATCAGCCCGCTTGTGCTGGCGTCATTTTCATGTAACGCATTGTACATTCCAATACCATGTTGCCGTTAATACTTTAATTACGGCCCCAAATAACGAGCTATGCAGTGTAAAACGCGCGTGCATTTAATCAACGAACTATTCATGTTGAATTTCATTCAAGTGATTACCGGACCTTGTGAAATTTGTGTTACTCCGTGTTGTGAACCTGTAAACCGTTATCCTAACTGCAATTACTTAAGTGTTAGCAGTGCTTTATTTCTATTGTTAACGTGCCTTTGTGACTTGTTTATTGTGTGAAATCTGTACAGATCTTATCAAACGTTTTAGTGTCTTCGTACAACGTCGTTACCGAGCCGAAGCATCCTGGGAAACCTACGCACTCAAAATCGAGTAAGTACTGCTAAAATTATCACTAATTGCAGTTTTATCCCATGTGTATGTTCCTATCCAATATCCAAAATTACCTATTCACTAACGAGCCAAGCATTACGCCTAATGTGCGCGTCGAAGCCACATCGCGTCTTTTGTTTCCTGGTTGTATTAGATCCAACCGCCTTAACGAAATTAAGCAGAATGTAGGAATCATACAAAAATTTGATTACCGCATCGCACACTATATATATGTGCGGGGGGGGGGAGCTCAAAATAAAAAGTTTGAGAACCGCAGACTTAAAGAATTAGCGATAAGTACAGTAAAATCTCTCTATTGCGGAACTCTATATAGCGAAAATCTCTCTTTAGCGGCATTATTTGCCGACCCCGACCCTTTCGTATACTACGATAATGTATTTAACTGTCGTTATAGCGGCACAAAAATCTCTCTATAGCGGCAAAACAATATCTTCAGGATATGGATTTAGACGCCTATGTAGGGGCAGACAATGACTTAGCCACTTCAGCAGATGTTGGCGATGATGCAATAATCGAAAATGTCTAAGCCCAAAACAACGAGCAAGAAAGTGAAGATGACGATGAAATGGAAACAGAAATGTTGTGGCTTCAAGTAAACAAGCACTAGACGCTATTCTTGTTGTTTCAACGTACTGTCATTGCCAATATGTAAACGAAAATTTACAAGTTTTAAACATTGAAAATGAGGTTGAAGACATGTTTTATGAATTGAAAACGAAACAAAATTTACAACTTATTTTACGAAATGAAATGTACTTCACAGTCATTGTTTCCTTAATAACAAAAAAATATTGTACTGTGTATTTTTTTGTGTTTGTGTAGCCTATGTTTTAGGAGATTTTAATTGTATGTATCCTATGTTTATTACTGTTCAGTAAAAACCGAGTTTCAGTGCTAATTAATTTTAGGCTATCTATTACGGTATGTACTGTATGAATGATTATTGAAAAAAGTTCAATACGAAAAGTGAAATTCTATTGTTAAACATTAGTAACACAACACCTAATAAAACCAGTTTGTATCCAAATTTCTTGTTAAGTTAATAACCTACACTTTATGTAGGTAATTAATTTAAATATCTCACTGTATTGAAGTAATCTACTGTATTAAACATTCGTCATAAAGTTATCTATTCAGTAGTTTTTCAAAAACTTGTTCCATGCACCATTTACATACGTATATATGTTATTTTGTACAGAAAAATTAGTACTCCAACTTCCCTCCCACCGTTAATTACTCGCTCTCTCTATAACGGAACTCTCTTTATAGCGGCGGTACCTCATGGTCCCTTCAATTCCGCTATAGAGAGATTTTACTGTATATGATTCAATAAGTGAATGCTTTTAAATTTGTGTAAACATAGATAAGGTAGCATAAAACGCCTAAAGTAACCATAAAAATATGTTGTTTAATTTTCTTGTAGTTTAATAATCGTCGTATTGTCTAAAATACTTTTTTATTTTTATTCTACAATATTAAAACGATAATCTGATTAAACATAATAAGATACGTCATCTATAATAAGCATAGAAATAGAAACAACTAAAAAAGGTTTGTTTGTTGTTTGTTTGTTGTTTTTAATCCATTCGGTGAAAAAGAAACAATAGGTTGTAAGAAGAATCTTGTTTGTTGTTATGAAGTACTACAGTAAGCGGTAGAGGGAAGAGGAAAGAGGGGTCATCGGTCGAATCACTATTTTCTATAAATTTTATTATAAACACTTTTGTCGTAAATGCATACTAAGGCCGAAATCTTAAAAACAGATTTTTCACACGTTTTCGTGAGAAAAAAACAGAAAATCGCTAATTACCGCTAAACTAAGCGTTATACAAAAAAATGTTTGAAATAAAAGTTGTAGGGTTTTAAATTCTCTACAACTTTTATTATACAAAGATTTGCACTAAAATGCATATTAAAGCCGTAATCTTAAGAAAACAATGTTTTTAAGTGAAAACAGCCTCACCAAGAATATCAGCAAACATGTCGCCTACCCTATCTTATAGTGCATTATAAAATTTAGTAAACCAGGCGATTTTTAAAAAAAATCGTAGGACCAGTTTTTGAGAAAATCGCAAAAAAGTGAAAAATTACATGAATAAACTACTACTTCCGGTTGACCGATTTTGATGAAAATGTTCGTGTCCGGTCCGGTAGTGGTATGTAACTTAATTTTCAAGTTTGAATTTTGTACGATGTTCCGTTCTTGAGATATTCTGTTCACGCACACACACACACACACACACACACACAGACCAATCGCTAAAAACATGTTTTTTTTGGGTTCAGGGGGTCTGAAAACGTGTAGATCCGGAGAAACCTCGATTTCTTAAAATCGACATGAAAACAATACTTTCCTACCTATATATTCATATAGGCTAGAGAAAGTAAAAAAATCTACCTCATTGCCAGTGGTAAGTATACTTACCAAAGACCTATAAAAGGGTTTAAACCATATAAGTGGGGGGGGGGGGGGAGCTCAAAATAAAAAGTTGAGAACCGCGGATTTAGAGAATTAGCGATAAATATATGATTCAATAAGTGAATGCTTTTAAATTTGTGTAAACATCGATAAGGTAGCATAAAACGCCTAAAGTAACCATAAAAATATGTTGTTTAATTTTCTTGTAGTTTAATAATCGTCGTATTGTCTAAAATACTTTTTTATTTTTATTCTACAATATTAAAACGATAATCTGATTAAACATAATAAGATACGTCATCTATAATAAGCATAGAAAAATAGAAACAACTAAAAAAGGTTTGTTTGTTGTTTATTTGTTGTTTTTAATCCATTCGGTGAAAAAGAAACAATAGGTTGTAAGAAGAATCTTGTTTGTTGTTATGAAGTACTACAGTAAGCGGTAGAGGGAAGAGGAAAGAGGGGTCATCGGTCGAATCACTATTAACTCATGATGTTTATATGGTGGTGATTAACTATAAAAAGATCCTTTAGGCGGAGGGAGAAAAGAAGGAGTAAGGAGTGAAGAGGAGGAGAGTGTTTCAAGCGTGCAGGTCTTGTTTTAAAATGATTGCGGGTAGCGGAACCACTTTGTGTTAGCCAGCTTGTATCTTAACATACTCTACGCTCACTACACTACACTACCGGTAAATGTACATTACTTTTATCCACCCAACAATATACTGTATTGTTTTTGTTTTTTTTACTATATTGTTTACCTCGTTATACGCGGCTATACCTCGTTATACGCGCCTGTTGCCCATAACAGACAGGTGGAGTGTCAAATTATTTACACTCAATCTGTTATAGTCCATGTAATTTCAATAGAAGCTTGCACTGTACACGTTCCCTCTCCCTCTACTTGCCTCCTCCGTTTATTCCGAGTAGTCAGCATATGTACTGGTTGTTAGAAAAGTATGCCTCTAAATTGTTGTTGTTGTTTAGGTCATCAGCCAAAAGGCTGGTTTGAACCTGTAGAGGTTTTACTAAGTAAATCGAGGAGTGAGGTGGTTTAACATTGCCTTCCTCACTGAGTGGAAAAGTATGGTTATCAGCATGCCGGGCCCTCTGAAAAGCACATATTTTCCACTCTGCAAATGACACTTTCACTTCATTCACCACAGGGTCTGGCTGTATAATGAAATCCATTACTTTCAGAGGAGATAATTCTGATTAGTGTCACAGTACACCTCTACCGCTTCTGTTCTTAAATGATTCAGTCATTTAATTGGCTGACCATGTGATAAGAAACAGAACTATTTATTTTAGCACTGCAACGAACAGATTGAGTGTAAATAATTTTATACTCCACCTGTCTGTTATGGGCATTCTAAATTGTTACCAGTGTTTAATACTTTCGTATGAATTTAATTCTTTTAAAGTAATTTATTGTGTTTAATTGTTTAATCCTATTAGGTATAATCCTTTATATAGTGCTGTGACTGTATGAGCAAGCAGTTGCAGTCACTTCCTGGGTTGTTGAAAACATTTCACGAATTGTTGCTTCAGGATTACTACACAGAAGTTCTTTAAAGTAATTATACACACTGTAAATAATGTTTTTGGATTGGCTTCGTAAATCACGTTTTTCACTCATCGTTGACCGGTAATTGCGTACACTTTAATCTCTTGTGCACTGATCGGAAACTCAAACTGAACTGGTGAATTTATTTGTACTATAATATGTCTTTAAAATAGAAACATTTTGTGTTGACAGTTATAAAAGCAAACACTGCAGAGTATAATACAATCTGTAATTAATTAACTAAAAGAATTTGACATTCTGATTTATAAAGTATTTATTTTGACATTAAAGTAATATATCAATAAAAGTAAAAATTAAAAATAGATGGTGATTTGTTCCTATTACTCATTTGTTTATAATCAAGAGTATGGAAGTAGTAGCAGTACGTTTTGCAGCACACTATCTGCAAACTGCTGCAACCACTTTACATGTGTGGGAGTGAAAATACTTATTACGGAAGCTTCTATTGAAATTACATGGACTATGGTTGCAGGCCTAAAATAAATTTCATCTCCAACTTCAACACTTTTTGTTTCGGGATGTTGATTCACGGTTCATCAAGTTTGATTTTATATAGATATATTTTTTGTTTCTTCACAGTTTGGTCTTTTTCAAACACACTACCGAGTGTCGTTTGTGTTTTAATTCTAAGGACATTACTCAGATTTTCTCATATTTGCTTAAAGTTATTGTATTTATTAACTGATTGCAAAAGAAATACTATACTGTTAAAAAAAAATTAAAAAAAATAGTTCTGTTTCTTATCACATAGTCAGCCAATTAAATGACTGAATCATTTAAGAACAAAAGAGGTAGAGGTGTAAAAGACACTAATCAGAGTTATCTCATCTGAAAGTAATGGATTTCATTATACAGCCAGACCCTGTGGTGAATGAAGTGAAAGTGTCATTTGCAGAGTGGAAAATATATGCTTTTCAGAGGGCCTGTCATGCTGATAAGTGAACTTTTCCACTCAGTGAGGAAGGAAATGGTAAACTACCTCACTCCTCGATTTACTTAGTAAAACCTCTACAGGTTCAAACCAGCCTTTTGGCTGATGACCTAAACAACACGCAATTAATTGAGATTAAAATTGGAACGTGTATAATGAAACATTTAACCTTTTCAATCCCCAATTTTTTACTTATGCACAAACAAATATGTGTACATTGTTTCATACACTTTACTGACATTTAAGTAAAATAAAATCACTTTTAGAACTTCAGCCTTTTTGATGGCGTGACAAAAAAGTGTGACAGATATGTAACATTGGGCTTGATGGTATCAAAGTTCCTAACAATATAAATAAGTGAAATCATGCGCAGGCTTCCTAAACTATATTCTCTTGCTTAGATTTGTAGCAAAACAAAAACTAAATATGACTTTAATATCAAAGCATTATTTAAGACTTAAAAAATGTTACAATTCAAAAATATTGGTAAAATGGACAAAGTCACTATTTACAGCCTGAAAAATATACTTGTATGTACATTCAACATACTCGAAAAAATGCTACTTTATTTTAGTAAATAAGCAAGAATATTTAAAACTAAAATTAACTTTAAAAAGAAACTAATGGTTGCATCCGTGGCGTAGTGGTCATCATCTTACACTGCAAAGCGGAGGTCTCAGAAATCGATTTCTGGCTGGGGTACAGAAAATTATTACACTTCACATCCAGCGTTCTTTAATCAAAAGTAGTCTCCAACAATTAAAGTTTTTATGTCTGTTACTATTTCTCTCCAATGTGACTTCTAAGCTACACTGGGTAAGAAAGGGTTAAATGACTGAATCATTTAAGAACAGAAGAGGTGTAAAAGACACTAATCAGAGTTATCTCATCTGAAAGTAATGGATTTCATTATACAGCCAGACCCTGTGGTGAATGAAGTGAAAGTGTCATTTGTAGAGTGGAAAATATATGCTTTTCAGAGGGTCTGGCATGGTAATAAGTGTACTTTTCCACTCAGTGAGGAAGGAAATGGTAAACTACCTCACTCCTCGTTTTACTTAGTAAAACCTCTACAGGTTCAAACCAGCCTTTTGGCTGATGACCTAAACAACACGCGATTAATTGAGATTAAAATTGGAACGTGTATAATGAAACATTTAATCCAAAACTTCTATAATCCTCTATTTTATACCTAATATGTGTACTTTAAACTACACTTCCTAATATTGCACTTTAAACTACATTTCGTACGCTTGCATGGACAGTAATCCCTTGGTACCCACGGGTTTCGGTTATCCGCGGACTTTGTCCGTGGGCCTAAAACCTTAAAAGACGTACGTAATCTCACCTTGTGTACACCGAAATTGGTAGGAGGTGGGAAGTCATACACTTCCGCAAACGTCTCACCCTACGTCTTTGAATAAATGTTTTTTTTACTTTCTCTTGCCTATATGAATATAAAGGAAGGAAAGTATTGTTTTCATGTCGATTTTTCACCGGATCTATACGTTTTCAGACCCCCTGAACCCAAAAAAACATGTTTTTAGCGATTGATCTGTGTGTGTGTGTGTGTGTGTATGTGTGTGTAAGTGTGTGTGTGTGTGTGTGTGTGTGTGTGTGTGTGTGTGTGTGTGTGCGTGCGTGTGTGTGTGTGTGTGTGTGTGTGAACAGAATATCTCAAGAACGGAACATCGTACGAACTTGAAACTTAAGTTACATACCACTACCGGACCAGACACGAACATTTTCATCAAAATCGGTCAACTGGAAGTAGTAGTTTATTCGTATAATTTTTCACTTTTTTGCGATTTTCTCAAAAACTGGTCCTACGATTTTTTTAAAAATCGCCTGGTTTACTCAATTTTTTATTCTCTACAAGATAGGGTAGGCACCATGTTTGCTGAAATTCTGCGTGAGGCTGTTTTTACGTAAAAACATTTTCTTTTTAAGATTGCGGCTTTAATATGCATTTTAGCGTAAAAATACATATAATAAAAGTTGTAGAAAATTTAAAATTCTACACCTTTTATTTCAGACACTGTTTTGTATAACGCTTACTTTAGCGGTAATTAGCAATTTTCTGTTTTTTCTTACGAGTGAAAAATCTATTTTTTTAAGATTTCGGCCTTAGAATGCATTTTGCGAAAAAAGTGTATAAAATAAAATTTATAGAAAATTAAGAGATCTACAACTTTTATTTTAAGCATTTTTTTGTAAAAAGCCTAGTTTAGCGTGAATGAGTGATTTTCCTTATTTTTAAGCCAAACTGAGGTCGATTTTAATTTTGCGTATTTCACTAATGTTTTTTGAGGTTAATTTTTTGTTCATTCTAATGTTTTATTGCTAATGTTAGGTTTATTGTTAATTATTTGCATTGGCAAGAGAAAGTTGTGTGAGTGTTTCACACAAGATTTTTTATACTATTATCCCGTTGCTTTTTTATATTTACGTTAGGAAATTTTGTTGTGTTTTTTTGTAAATTTTTGTTTCTTTTGTTTTATGTAAATTTAGTGTAGATATAAAAAGCTATTATTATATGTAATAGAATAAATAAAATAAACCAACTGATACCCTCGCACAGGCTGGACCTATGCGGGTATTAGGAAATAAGATAGGATAAGATTCATTGTACTTGTTTTTAGCAATAATAAATAAATAAATAAATAAATAATAATAATATGTACTCTGATGATGGTGGATCCACCGAAACACCAAAAGGTGTTAAAAAGGTTAGTGAATTTTATTGTATAATTCTATTATAAGAAATAGAGCTAAGGTAGTGTAAATTAGTGATTTTCCGTATTAATAATTCTTAGAGAGGTTGATTTTCATTTTGCGTATTTACTAGTGATTAAACATAGATGATATTGGCAGAAAAATTACGCATATATTGTGCTCTATTGAAACCTATATGGACTTACGGGTCCCCAATTTACGGTTCAACCAAACCCTCTAACTTGCAACGAATTCAAACATTCCAGTCAAAAACATAACGCCTTATAGTAAAAGCAACTCTTTACGTTAGCAACAAAACCTTACATACAGATTTGAAAACACCACTTGTACAAAATTCCATCAAACCCCAATACAAACGCTTCCACGATAAGTCACACGAACACGAGAACCCACTGGTGCGTTCACTTTCCACCTTCCATTTACCTAATCATCCCCCTAGACGCCTTAAAAGACGCTGGAGTAGAGACCTGTTAATTTGATACACAAATTTCATTCTTGGGAAGGTACCAATGGGAACCTACCCCTCTCATCCCTATCATGTCATTTAAATTATTATCACAATCATAACATTTGCTTGTTATAAAATTTTACAGTTGTAAATAAAGAATTAAAGAGAAGAAAAAAAATGATATTGTTCACTATCAACATACGCAAGAGAAAATCGTGTGAGTGTCACACCAGATTTTTTTTAAACAATAAACAGATAAAACAAAAAGTATTTATAATAAGTTGTTTTTGCCCTTAACAGGCGGTTGAAGTGTCAAATTATTTACACTCAATCTGTTCGTTGCAGGGCTAAAATAAATAGTTCTGTTTCTTGTCCCATGGTCAGCCAATTAAATGACTGAATCATTTAAGAACAGAAGAGGTAGAGGTGTAAAAGATACTAATTAAAGTTATCTTCTCTGAAAGTAATGAATTTTATTATACAGCCAGACCCTGTGGTGAATGAAGTGAAGGTGTCATTTGCAGAGTAGAAAATACGTGCTTTTCAGAGGGCCCGGCATGCTGATAAGCGTACTTTTCCATTTAGTGAGGAATAGTAAACCACCTCACTTCTAGTTTTACTTAATAAAACCTCTAGAGGTTTAAACCAGCCTTTCGGCTGATGACCTAAACAACAACAACAATAAGTTGTTACAATTCCGTGCTCATATAAAACCGTGTAAAGGAAGACACGTTTGGATGGGGGTCTAAATGAAACAGGAACGAGTGGGCCTATAAAGAGATCCGCAGTAAAGTTCCACTTATAATAGGTTGCCTCTAAACACCTTAACTTGTTACATCCACTTTCTTAAGTACAGTACAGTATTAAGACGAGGGACCTGTTCGCACCAATCCGCATTCCGTACAGCCAGTGACCCGGTCCCTATCCCCTATCTCCCTCCGACATTAAACTACTCGCCGACTGCTCGTGCCTCGCTCGCGGCTGTTTAACAAATATTTTATAAATATAAACAATAGTTACACGTTTTAAATAAATATTATACCCGTACCGTTCAAATTATAGTCTACAAATTTGATCTTAATGGGATTATGATTTTCTCATCTTATCTGAAAAACTTTATAAGAAAACTAATCTCTTACATATTTATATATATAAATCAACGTAAAATCTCCCTGAACCCAATCTTTAAAAGCAACACCCAATAAAAATATAAATTTATAAATACTTAACCCACCGGGTTGGTCTAGAGATAAAGTCGTCGCCAAAATCACCCGTTTAACAGCTGATTTTCGGAGACGAAGGTTCCTGGTTCAAATCCTCGTATAAGTATAGTCCAGCCTCTCTTAGTTTGCTCCTAATGTAAACAAATAATGACGTCACTGAGCATGCGCATTATATCAAAATGTGTACACGCTGATTAAAAAGTAACAACAAAATACTTTCAAAAGTATTAAAATACAAAATACTTTTAAAAGTATTTTTATAAATGAAATTATTAGGCCTACATCATAACAGGACTGATGTTTTTAGTACTTTAAGTAATTATAATTTAAAAAATAGTTAACTTAATAGGAATACAACATCCGTAACGTCGCAAACTCTAGCGTGCACCCTGTAGTAGGTGGCTTTGGTTTGTTGACAGTAGGAGTAAACTAAGAACGGCTGAACTGTAGTTACTTTTATATGGATTTGAATGCTAGACGGTGGCTACCGGTGTACTTTGATGGTTGGGGTTCAATTAACCATACATTCTCAGAAATGGTCGGCCTGGGTCTGTAGAAGACTACACCTCATTTACACTTCGCACACATCATCCTCATCTCATTTGGTCATGGGGTTGCTTATTCTTTTGAATTGAACAGATTGCAACGTACACATATTAAGAATTTAAAAAAAAAATCTGGTGTGAAACACTCACACAACTTTCTCTTGCCAGTGCAAATAATTAACAATAAACCTAACATTAGTAATAAAACATAAGAAATAAACAAAAAACTAACCTCAACAAACATAACCTAATTTTAATCATGAGTGAAAGACGCAAAATGAAAATCAACCTCAGTTTGGCTTAGAAATACGGAAAATCACTCTTTCTCTCTAAACTAGGCTCTGTAGAGAAAAATGCTTTAAATAAAAGTTGTAGATCTTTTAATTTTCTATAAATTTAATTATATACACTTTTGTCGTAAAATGCATACTAAGGCCGAAATGTTAAAAAAATCGATTTTTCTCACGTTTTCGTGAGAAAAAAAACAGAAAATCGCAAATTACCGCTAAACTAAGCGTTATACAAAAAAATGTTTAAAATAAAAGTTGTAGGTTTTTAAATTCTCAACAACTTTTATTATATAAGTTTTTGCGCTAAAATTTATATTAAAGCCGTAATCTTAAAAAAACAACGTTTTTACGTGATAACAGCCTCACCGAGAATTTCAGCAAACATGGCGCCTACCCTATCTTGCAGAGAATAAAAAATTGAGTAAAATAGGCGATTTTAAAAAAAATCGTAGAACCAGTTTTTGAGAAAATCGCAAAAAACTAAAAAATTATACGAATAAACTACTACTTCCGGTTGACCGATTTTGATGAAAATGTTCGTGTCGCGTCCGGTAGTGGTATGTAACTTAAGTTTCAAGTTTCAAGTTCGTACGATGTTCCATTCTTGAGATATTCTGTTCACACACAGACACACACACACACACACACACACACACACACACACACAGGCACACACACAGACCAATCGCTAAAAACATGTTTTTTGGGTTCAGGGGGTCTGAAAACGTATAGATCCGGTGAAAACTCGATTTCGAAAAATCGACATGAAAACAATACTTTCCTTCCTATATATTCATATAGGCAAGAGAAAGTAAAAAACAGTAAGATCCCGGTTATCCTACCTTCGCTCATACGACATTCTTGGGTAATCCTTCACAACTTAAAATTATATACAAATTCTTTTAAAAAATTGTAAAAGTTTGAATAGTTGCATGATTTTAACCCTTTCCACTCATGATTATCTCACATGATTATCTTCCACTGTTTTTATAAGAATTACTTTACAATTTTTCCCACATAAAAGGTAAATGGAGTGTAAAAATATTTGCACTCGATCTGCTAGTTCCAGGGCTACAAAAATAGTTCTGTTTCTTATCACGTGGTCAGCCAATTATATGACTAAAACACTTAACAACCCCATTTATCTCCTGTGAAAGTAATGAATTTCATTATAGGGCCTACTGCCAGACCCCGTGGTGAATGTAATGAAGGTGTCATTTGCAGGATGGAGAGTAGATGCTTTTAGAGAGCCTGGTATGCTGATAAGCATACTTTTCTACTAAGTTAGGAATTCAATGGTAAACAACCTCGCTCCTCCTTTTACTGAGTATAACCTCTAGACGTTCGAACCAGCCTTTCGGTTAATGACCTTAACAACAACATGTGTTAATTAACTAAACAAGTTAATAAACATATAAAAGACACTAGTCACAGTTATCTCCTGTGAGAGTAATGAATTTCATTATACAGCCAGTCCCTGCGGTGAATGAAATGAAATTGTCATTTGCAGGGTGGATAGTAGATACTTTTCAAAGGTCCTGGAATTCTGATAAGTATACTTTTCCACTCAGTCAGGAAGGCATTTGTAAATCACATCATCCCTCGTTTTACTTAGTAAAAGCTCCACAGTTTCAAACCAACCTTTCGGCTGATGACCTTAACATCAACATATATATTTGTATACTGTTATTTATAAAAAAAATTACAAAAAAATCAAAAAACAAATTAAAAAATAATTTTTTTTAAGAAACGCTATTATTTAACAATTAATCAAAAAGAAATGAACTAAAAATAAAAAAATAAAAAAAAATTACAAAAAAAAATCACAGACATTACAGTTAAAAATAAAAGCGTGGCGCATTAATATATACAGGGTGATTCATGAAGTTCTCCCCCCACTTCTACAGCACATTGTACTAGTAAAAATAATGAAAAAATGTTATATAAACATAGGTCCGAAAACGCTTCGTTAGCGAGTTACAGCTAGCGAAAGTTTCGCCTGGATTTCAGTTCACCAGGTGAAATGAGGTCTTCCTGGAATTGTGGTAAGGTAGATTAAGGGGCAAATTCAATCATTTCTTATGGTTTTTGATCTGATAAATTGAATAAAACAGGTCCCAGATCTGTAAGTTAAATAGTTTTTAAGAAAACCAGTGTCAAATGCAAAAAATGGAGTGAAAAACTTATTTTTTCATCTTTGGGCAAGGATAACTGTGTTATTTCACCAAGAAACAGTTAAAATTTTTCAATAAAACATGTAGAAAATTTTATTCTGAACAAACCGGTGTAAATTAAGTACACAGAAAGCGAATAGATGTTTGATTAAATGAGTTTTTATTCATAAGAGTACAAAGTAAAATTAACCGGAAAAACTAAAATGAAAAAATGTGTTTTTTTCACTCCATTTTTTTGCATTTGACACTGGTTTTCTCAAAAACTATTCGCTTTCTGTGTACTTTATTTACACCGGTTTGTTCAGAATAAAATTTTCTACATTTTTTATTGAAAATTTTTAACTGTTTCTTGGTGAAATAACAAAGTTATTCTTGCCCAAAGATGAAAAAATGTGATTTTCACTCCATTTTTTGCATTTGACACTGGTTTTCTCAAAAACTATTTAACTTACAGTTCTGGGACCTGTTTTATTCAATTTATCAGATCAAAAACCATAAGAAATGATTGAATTCGCCCCTTAATCTACCTTACCACAATTCCAGGAAGACCTCATTTCACCTGGTGAACTGAAATCCAGGCGAAACTTTCGCTAGCTGTAACTCGCTAACGAAGCGTTTTCGGACCTATGTTTATATAACATTTTTTCATTATTTTTACTAGTACAATGTGCTGTAGAAGTGGGGGGAGAACTTCATGAATCACCCTGTATATTAATGCGCCACGCTTTTATTTTTAACTGTAATGTCTTTTTGTAATGTGTAACTGTAATGTGATTTTTTTTGTAAATTTTTTCTTTTTTTTTTTTTAGTTCATTTCTTTTTGATTAATTGTTAAATAATAGCGTTTCTTAAAAGTTTTTTTTTAATTTTTTTTTTGATTTTTTTGTAATTTTTTTTTCTGTGATTTTTTTGTAAATTTTTTTTCTTTTTTTGTTTTTAGTTAATTTTTTTAAGTAATTGTTAAATAAAAGCGTTTTTTAAATTTTTTTTTAAATTTTAAAATTTGTTTTTACCAACACCTCCACAGCGTATTGTCATCGAAGATAAACAAGTGTGCAAAGTTTGATTCATATTGATACGGTAGAAGTATTAAAATTTTAAGTTGCAAGATTTGATGGATCCAAGAGTAAGTTAAATAAAAGCGTTTAAAAAGTATGTGTGGCAAAAGTATGTGTAATTCCCCGTTTAAAGTTATTTTTGTAACATTTAAAAAAAACAATATGAAAAAATAACACTTGTAAAAATAACACTATCATAAACGCACAGTTACACATTTGCTGATTATCCTCCATTGTTTTTATACGAATTATAAAACAATTATTTTATAAATTATTAACAAAATTCGGATCCGTAAAAATATTATTATTCCGGTTAATTAAAAAATTTAATGAGAAAATTAACATTCGACAGTAAAAGAAGAGAACTCTTTTTAAAGCAGACAGAATTATGAGTTGCTATAAAGAACTTGCTAATTGTATCAATTATGCAAATCTTTGTAATACAGTGGTAATAAATATTCATGAATATAAAAAGATAACAGAAGCTGTTATTTTTTTTTTACAAAGAAAAAATAATTAAAGCACTAAACAACAGAAGTTAATGCCACTTATCCAATAAAATAAAAGTGATTTCATTATGCTTTCATTCTATCTTATGTTACATAATTGGTGTTACTTTTAAAGAATGTTAACCGGGTTTGAATTGTTTCTATTAACATCAGTATTAGTTTCTCGCAATGCAGTCTTCAGTACTAAACAAGGGTCGTTCTTTTCTACCTCCGATTGGTAATACGAGGGCAGTCCAGAAAGTCTGTCACGTTTTGATATAAAAAAAAATCTGGTGTGAAACACTCACACAACTTTCTCTTGCCAATGCAAATAATTAACAATAAACCTAACATTAATAATAAAATATTAGAAATAAACAAAAAACTAACCTCAAAAACATAACCTTATTTTAATCATGAGTGAATGATGCAAAATGAAAATCAACCTCAGTTTGGCTTAGAAATACGGAAAATCACTCTTTCTCTCTAAACTAGGCTCTGTAGAGAAAAATGCTTTAAATAAAAGTTGTAGATCTTTTAATTTTCTATAAATTAAATTATATACACTTTTGTCGTAAAATGCATACTAAGGCCGAAATCTTAAAAAAATCAATTTTTCACACATTTTCGTGAGAAAAAAACAGAAAATCGCAAATTACCGCTAAACTAAGCGTTATACAAAAAATTTTTTGAAACAAAAGTTGTAGAATTTTCAATTCTCTACAACTTTTATTATATAAAGTTTTGCGCTAAAATGCATATTAAAGCTGTAATCTTAAAAAAACAACGTTTTTACGTGAAAACAGCCTCACCCAGAATTTCAGCAAACATGACGCCTACCCTATCTTGTAGAGAATAAAAAATTGAGTAAACCAGGCGATTTAAAAAAAAATCGTAGGACCAGTTTTTGAGAAAATCGCAAAAAAGTGAAAAATTACACGAATAAACTACCACTTCCGGTTGACTGATTTTGATGAAAATGTTCGTGTCGAGTCCGGTAGTGGTACGTAACTTAAGTTTCAAGTTTCAAGTTCGTACGATGTTCCGTTCTTGAGATATTCTGTTCACACACACACACACACACACACAGACCAATCGCTAAAAACATGTTTTTTGGATTCAGGCGGTCTGAAAACGTATAGATCCGGTGAAAACTCGATTTCGAAAAATCGACATGAAAACAATACTTTCCTTCCTATATATTCATATAGGCAAGAGAAAGTAAAAAAAAAACTAAGTAGTCTACAAGAAAAAAGTTTTATTATATACACTTGAAAGTGCAACTAAAATGCTATTTTTCTACATAATCACCAAACAAATTAAGACACTTATCATAGCGGTGAACTAATTTTGAAATGCCGGCGTCATAAAAGTCTACCGCCTGTGATTTTAACCAGTTAGTCACACCCTCCTGCAGCTCCGCGTCGTCGTCAAAGCGCTGCGTCGCAAGCCATATCTTCATTGTCGGGAATAAGTGATAATCGCTGGGTGCAAGGTCCGGACTGTATGGCGGATGTGGGAAAACCTCCCATTTGAAAGCATCCAGGACTTCTCGTGTTCGATTTGCTGTGTGTGATCGGACGTTGTCATGCAAAAAGAGAATTTTTCCAGTCAACTTTCCTCTGCGCTTGTTTTGGATCGCTCTTCTTAACTTTTCAAGTGTTTTACAATACCTCGCAGAGGTTATTGTTGTGCCACGTTCCAAGAAATCGATAAGAAAAACTCCTTTTCTGTCCCAAAAAACAGTCGCCATACTTCACAACTGGCGGAATTTTGAATTGCGGCACACATTTTAAATTGTTGTTGAAAAACAACGAAGAACGACACAGACCTCTCGCTAGCACGGCTGGATAGACACTGAACGGAGAAACGCCGCGGCACCAAAATGGCCGCGATAGCTCCGCCCCTAGCCTAGCGGCTACAACGCAAAACGTGACAGACTTTCTGGACTGCCCTCGTAAATAAAAGACAAGTAAATATAGAAAATCTCTTTCATGAGACAACACGTCTCATGGCTGGTGGCAATTTTGAAAAAGACTTAACTTTGATTTATGGCAAAAAAACCATCAGTGATTCCTTACTTACTCTTTAGAGCAATCAAATGACACTTTTTTGTTTCCAAATTCCGATTTTGATTTCTAAAATTCCGATTCTGGGCCACTTCCGGTCAAAACCGGAATTTTTAACACAATAATTTCTGTATTTACTCTTTAAGAGGAATCGAATGACACTTTTTTGTTTCCAAATTCCGACTTTGATTTCTAGAATTCCGGTTCTGGACCACTTCCGGTCAAAACCGCAACTTTTAACACAATAATTTCTGTATTTACTCTTTAAGAGGAATCGAATGACAACTTTTTTGTTTCCAAATTCCGACTTTGATTTTTAGAATTCCGGTTCTGGGCCACTTCCGGTCAAGACCGCAACATTTAACACAATAATTTCTGTATTTACTCTTTAAGAGGAATCGAATGACACCTTTTTGTTTCCAAATTCCGACTTTGATTTCTAGAATTACGGTTCTGGGCCACTTCCGGTCAAAACCGAACTTTTAACAATAATTTCTGTAGTCTATTTACTCTTTACGAGGAATCGAATGATACTATTTTTTGTTTTTAAATTTTGACTTTAGATCTCGACTTCTGGTTTTGGGCCACTTCTGGTCAAAACCGGAACTTCAAACCCAATCCAGCCCCACTGACAGTATGTAAATTTTTTTTAATCCGACATTTCCCTTGTAGTATCATATAAACAGTTCCGAGGGAAGTGGAGGGTTATTTACTGATGTCGGATCAAATGGCCAGGCGGGGGGTTTTTGGTTGGTAGGCGGTTACGGCCTCCTTGAGACTGGACGAGGAAGCCTCAATTGAGCCAAACACTACTTCCCTCATCGTAAGGGAGTGAACTTGAGTTTCTCTCGCCGCCTCGGATAAAAAATATCCTACAGAGGGTGATTTTTATTTTTCGTCATTCATTCATAATTAAAATTTGGTAATATTCTCTTTATTTAAATTGTCAAAAGAAAAAAGTTAAACAGTTTCACAACATTTTTTCAAAATATTTTTAATCCGCGATGTGTAAAGTATATTTTCACATGTACTGAATTAATATTATAAATTAAATTTCATGATACGTTGAATATTAAAATAATTAATTAGCAAATAATATAGAAATATGAATAAATAAAATTAAATGGACGCTAATAACAACTAACAAGGTTCCCTTAATTAGGACATGATTTAAATGTAGCGGTATCCCATCATAAAACACGCTTACTTAATTAAGCCTGTAATATACAGTTGTTGCTTACGCACAGCATAAATAGGGTACACCGTATAAAATACCCAAACCACGACGATAACGCGACCAATGTACCCCTTCTCCCACCCCCACCCCCAACCCCACCAACACAGCTACTGCTGCTGCAACGCCAATTAATTACATATGTCAGCTACAAAAAACATAACCTATTTTAATATCCCTGGATTCCAGAATATAAAAAATACCTACAATCTATTTATTTTTTTTTTTTTGTTATTTGGTCGTTTTAAATTATTACGTCCTATTTAAAAAGGGATTAATTTAAAAAAGGATTAAACGTTACGTTACAATTTTTTTACACTTTACAAATTCCATTTTATGGAGTGAAAAATTAATCCGGTTGTAATCTAATTCAATATCCCGATTTTAATTGATCTTTAGTCACTAAAAGATAAAAAATTGTTTTTTTTAGAATGTTGTTGTTGTTTAGGTAAACAGCCGAAAGGCTGGTTTGAACCTCCAGAGGTTTTACTAAGTAAAAACGAAGAGTGAGGTGGTTTACCATTGCCTTCCTCACTGAGTTGAAAGAGTTTGCTTATCAGCATGTCAGGCCCTCCGAAAAGCACTCACTTTCCACCCTGCAAATGACACCTTCACTTCATTCACCACAGGGTCCGGCTGCATAGTGAAATTCATTACTCTCAGAGGAGATAACTCTGACTAGTGTCTTTTACACCTCTACCTCTTCTGTTCTTAAATAGTTCAGTCATATAAGTGGCTGATTATGTGATAAGAAACAGAACTATTTTTTTAGCCCTGGACCAAACAGATAGAGTGCAATTAAAATAACACTCCACCTGCCCGTTTTGGGCATTTTTTTAGAATAAAATTTTAAAAAATTTATTTGAATTTTATTGTGATTGGTTTATATGAGCTTGGTGAAATTTTTATTAAATATGGGATAATTGGCCTTCGGGCCAGCCCAGTCAGTCAGCTGGTAGTAAGTCGATATTATTTGTTAAGTAACACCGGTTGGGCAAGCGACTTTGTATGGTGACCAGCTGACAGCCATCCGTGAACAAACTCTACTGGGGGTTCCTGTTCAAACCCATGCCTAATTCAAGTCAAATAACACAGCAAAGCAGCCATCAAATTGGGTAGTTGTCAATAATGTACAGTTCCCGATAACAAATAAAAGCCAAAAAAAATATGGGATAATTGGATGACGGGGGCTGCTTTCAAATACAGCCTTGGATGCCTAATTACTGTGCACAATTCAGAGGATAATACTGGACAAATTACAGTGGAGCGTCAGTTATCCGAACTAATTGGAACCAGAGCGGTTCTGATAATCAAATATTTCGGATAATCAAATACAACGCCCATAACTGACAGAAGGAATGTCAAATTATTTACACTCAATCTGTTAGTTGCAGGGCTAAAATAAATAGTTCTGTTTCTTATAACATGGTCAGCCAATTAAATGACTGAATCATTTAAGAACAGAAAAGACTGAGGTGTAAAAGACACTAATCGGAGTTATCTCCTCTGAAAGTCGCATTTGGGGACTTGAAAATCCTCATGGTATTCACATGACACAAATGCATCCAAAAAAAGGGTAACTGTTTGGTGTAGGTTTTGGGTTGACATCGTGATTAGCCCTTACTTTTTTGTAAATGTCCGTGGCGATGCAGTAACAGTCAATGGAGAACGTTATCGGGAGATGATAAGCTATTATTTTTGGCAGCAGTTGGAAGAATCGGGTTGTAATAACGATTTGAACGACATGTGGTTTCAACAAGACGGGGTCACTTGTCATACAGCTCGAAAAACCGTGCAGTAGTTGTTGCACACAAAGTTGCCCGGCCGTTTAATCTCTCGTTTCGGTGATCAACATTGGCCAGCAAGATCTTGTGACCTCACACCACTAGATTATTTCCTTTGGGGTTACTTGAAGCTCAAGGTTTACGCAAACAAGCCCAACTCGATTCCGGAGCTAAAGGATGAAATTCGCAGAGTTATCCATCAAATTTCACAACAATTGAATGAGAAAGTGATGGAAAATTTCATCAATAGGGCTGAAGTCTGTAAGGCTGCACGTGGCGGTCATGTGACGAATATCATTCTTCATGTTTAATGTCAATCTCTATCAAATGAGTCTAAATAAAAATATACCAAGTAAGTAAACTACAATGCGTATTATTTAATTTTTTAATTGTACCTTTAACTGAATCACCTATATCATCCTTCTCACTGTTTGTATTAGCAGTTATTGCAAAACAGTAGGAAGGTAAAAAAAACGTGGAATGTTCTGTTTTTGCCATTTTTCCATAACTCGAAATTTCTGTAACTCGAATCCCCCCGCTCAAACCATTAAAGATTCGAGTTATAGAAGTTCTACTGTATATATAATAAAATAACATACACGATTTTGAAACCCGTGCCAATGAACACCAATTTCGCGATACTTCATTCACCAGATATAAAACACCTAAAATAATTAAATATTAACAACTAGACGTTATAAATACGATGCTTATCAACTGATAAATATCACCACGACGCTGATAAAAACTTCAACACAATTTTTTACCACAGTGTCTTTTGCCAGGTTATAAGTAAGTTGTGTTTAGGTCATCAGCCGAAAGGCTGGTTTGAACCTGAAGAGGTTTTACTAAGTAAAGCGAGGAGTGAGGTAATTTACCATGGCCTTCCTCACTGAGTAGAAAAGTACGCTTATCAGTCATGCCGGGCCCTCTGAAAAGCACATATTTTCCACTCTGCAAATGACACCTTCACTTCATTCACCACAGGGTCCAACTGTATAATGAAATCCATTACTTTCAGAGGAGACAACTCTGATTAGTGTCTTTTGCACCTCTACCTCTTCTGTTCTTAAATGATTCAGTCATTTAATTGGCTAACCATGTAATAAGAAACAGAACTATTTATTTTAGCCCTGCAACAAACAGATTGAGTGTAAATAATTTTACACTTCACCTATCTGTTATCGGCATAAAGTAAGCATAAGTAAGTAAGGAAATTATTTGTCATAAAATTTCTGACGATTGTTCAACAGGTTAATAAATAATTAATAGAAGTAAAATTAAACAAACAAATATTTTTCCACGAAAGTTCTTCAATGAAAAACACAATAATTACAAAGAGGAAACACGATTTATATATACAAGGACAAAATGACAAGAAATATTGTTTGAAAGGTCGGCAATGGAATAAAAGAAATAATAATAACAAAAATAATATATGGATAGAAATAATAGTTAACATACATAGTTGGTACTAAAAAGATCTGATAAATAGGTGAAAAAATTAAGAATAAAAAGGTAAAAAGACAGAAAATAAATTATGTAACAGAATAGAATAAAATAAAAAAATAAAAATGAACAAAGCAAAGCGATGTTGACAGGTAATTATTAATAAATTTAGAAACTACACACCTACACGTACACTGACACACACACACACAAACACTAATACCAACTACACGAAATTATTATTTATAGTCTAGCTCAGGAGTACGAAACGAAGTACATTGTACTGACAGATCCACTATCCTTGTCTTGTCTATTGCATTATTCATAACCTTAACAGCACTAAATTTTGACGTGAGAAAACAATATTTCAGCTCCAAGTATCTTGGTAATATTACTTACTACATTTATATATTTTACACTCTTCTTTGGTTCAACTTTCTCGCGAATTTATCTATGAAGCAGAATGGAAAAAATACAGTCGAACCTTCTCGATTACGATTCCTTTTTGTTGTTATTGTTCCGCTCATCAGCCAAAAGACTGGATTGAACCTGTAAAGGCTGTACTAAGTAAAAAAAGAGTTATGTGGTTTACAATTGCCTTCCTCAATGAGTGGAAAAGTATGCTCATCAGCATGCCAGGCCCTCTGAAAATCATCTACTTTCCACCCTGTAAATAACACCTTCACTTCATTCACCACAGGGTCTGGCTGTATATTGAAAATAATTACTCCAGAGGAGAACTCTGACTTGTTCTTTTACCCCTCTAAGTCTTCTATTCCTAAATGCGTCAGTCGTATTGGGTGACCATGTGATAAGAAACAGAATTATTTTTTGTAAACCTGGAACTAGCAGATCAAGTGCAAATAATATAACACTCCATGTAGCCTACCTCTTATGGGCCTCCTATAAATTTTGTTCTAAAGACAGTTTTATTTAATTTTACTTACTAAATTAATATATAAATTAATAAGTCGTCGCCAAAATCAGGTGTTTAACAGCTGATTTTTGGAGACAAAGGTTCCTGGTTCAAATCCTAGTAAAGGAACTACCTTTACTTTATACCTTTATAAAAGTAACTTTTTATATGGATTTGAATACTAGACAGTGGTTACCGGTGTACTTTGATGGTTGGGGTTTAATTAACCATACTCTCTCAGAAATGGTCGGCCTGGGTCTGGACAAGACTACACCTCATTTACACGTCATCCTCATCTCATTGGGTCATGGGGTTGCTTATTGTTCTAAATTGAACAGATTGCAACGTACACAAATTAGGAAAAAAAATTTACTTTATACGTACACTTCTTTCGTTTTACTTTCTCGCGAATTTATCAACGGAACAAAATGAAAATATTCAATAGAACCGTTTCGATTGAAATTCCCTTTTTTCGGACTATACGTTTGAAAATTTGTACACGTTTATAATATATTTTGTAAACGTTTCCAAAAATTGTTCTTTTCATATCATATTTATAATGGTCACTAAATTATATGACTGAAGCATTTAACAACAGAAGAGGTAGAGGTGTAAAAGACACTAGTCACAGTTATCTCCTCTGAAAGAAATTAATTTCATCACATTATACAGCCTACCAGCCTGTACCAGCATTACCAGCCTCTGGTGGTAAATGAAGTAAAGGTGTCATTTGCAGGGTGGAAAATAGATGCTTTTCAGAGGGTCTGGTATGCTGATAAGCATACTTTTTTACTCATTGACTGGTTTTTTAATTTTATGGTTTACTGAATTTTTTATGTTCTACAAGATAGGGTAGGCGCCATGTTTCCTGAAATTCCTGGTGAGGCTGTTTTCACGTAAAAATGTTTTTTACGTTTTTTTCTAGTAAAATATGTAGAAAATTCAAAATCCTACAAGTTTTATTTCAAACATTTTTTTGTATAACGCATAGTTTAGCGGTAATTATCAATTTTCTGTTTTTTTTTCTCACGAAAACGTGTGAAAAATCGATTTTTTTAAAAGATTTCGGCCTTAGTATGCATTTTACGACAAAAGTGTAAATAATTACATTTATAGGAAATTAAAAGATCTACAACTTTTGTTTCAAGCATTTTTCTCTACAGAGCCTAGTTTAGCGTGAAAGAGTAATTTTCCGTATTTTAAGCCAAACTGAGGTTGATTTTCGTTATGCGTCTTTCACTCATGATTTAAATTAGGTTATGTTTATTCAGGTTAGTTTTTTTGTTTAAATGTAATATTTTATTACTAATGTTAGGCTATATTGTTCATAATTTGCATTGCCAAGAGAAAGTTGTTTTAGTATTTCACACCAGATTGTTTTGTCTTAAAGAAGTCATAAGTTGAAATTCAGATAATTAAAATTTTACACGAATGTAAACTTTTTCTTTATTTTTAAACTGTATACATAAAATCGGGAGAGTGAATAACTTTATAACTAAAATGTGTGAACAAACAATTTTTTTTAAAAAGTAATTTTTATAAAGTTTAATGGAAAATTCACATAATTTAGAAATGGCTTATATGAAAAAAAGTAAATCTCCATTACTGTGGGGTGTTGGAGCGGCAAAAGGGTTTGCCTTCGCCTTATCACAGACCGTCCATCTAAATTTGTGTGGTCAATGAGAATGACAGTGGGTCTTACCGGAAATTTATAACGCCACGATGGCCACAACACTTCTCTTCCTTCCTTCCTTTAGACACCTTCGCAATTTATGTTTTCATTATTCTTACTTACTTACTACAAATAAAAAAACGAAAAAGATAAATGGGGCTAAAATATATCACATACATTATCACATGTATCTTTTAACAACAAAACATAATATTACACAAAAAAAATCTGGTGTGAAACAATCACACGACATCAACTTGTCAATGCAAATAATGAACAATATAACCTAACATTAGTAATAAAACATTAGAAATAAACAGAAAACTAACCTCAAAAAACAACATCCTTATTTTAATCATGAGTGAAAGTCGCAAAATGAAAACCTGTTTCGCTTAAAAATATGGAAAATCACTCTTCCACGCTAAACTAGGCTCTGTAGAGAAAAATGCTACACTCCAAACATAGTGCTTTAATTCATTTTTCCAAATCTGTAAGTCAATGTTTGTAGTTCCTATTCCATGTAAAGTATAAAATGTATTTTATTATGTATTTATTACAAATTTTTGAATTGTTGCGTAAGGTTTTGAATTGTTTAATTTCTGTCGTAATATGTTACAAAATGTATTGTACTTACGTTTGAATGGAAATAAATTATTTATATTATTATTATTATTATCATAGCTGGGATTAGTCGTGATTTAAAATTTGAAAAGTCAGTACTTCGACTTCATAAGAGCCTTGTGCGTCCTGTCCTCGAATATTGTTCGACGGTATGGAACTATAAAAGAGACGTCACAGAAAAGGAACCGGTGAGGGTGCAGAAAAGACTAATTCATAAGTTGGAATGTAGATCTGGGAGAAAATTTGATAGCTATGAGGATGCCCTCTCATTCTATGGGCTTCAGAGTCTGAGCACGCGGCGTAGAGTGATGGAAGTTCTACACATTTACAACATTCTGCATTCACGAGTTGATGTTCCGGATATCTCGAAGGTATTTCTGAGGGTGCCTTGCACAGCTTTAAGAAGTTTCAGGCTGTTTGCTGGAGCTACAAGAAGTAAAATAGCTCCAATCAATAGATGTATAGCTACAGCCACTGAAATAAATGGAGAGGTAGATCTGTTTCACAGAGATGGTAAAATTAAAGCAAAACTATACAGAACAATGTGAATGAAGGCTGTAAATACTGCGTGATCTTTATATTGTTTTGTGTTTTTTACTTTCTCTTGCCTATATGAATATACAGTATAGGAAGGAAAGTATTGTTTTCATGTCGATTTTTCGAAATCGAGTTTTCACCGGATCTATACGTTTTCAGACCCCCTGAACCCAAAAAACATGTTTTTAGCGATTGGTGTGTGTGTGTGTGTGTGTGTGTGTGTGTGTGTGTGTGTGTGTGTGTGTGTGTGTGTGTGTGAACAGAGTATCTCAAGAACGGAACATTGTACGAACTTGAAACTTAAGTTACATACCACTACCGGACCCGACACGAACATTTTCATCAAAATCGGTCAACCGGAAGTAGTAGTTAATTCGTATAATTTTTCACTTTTTTGCGATTTTCTCAAAAACTAGTCCTACGATTTTTTTAAAAATCGCCTGGTTTACTAAATTTTTTATTCTCTACACGATAGGGTAGGCGCCATGTTTGCTGAAATTCTGGGTGAGGCTGTTTTCACGTAAAAACATTTTCTTTTTAAGATTGCGGCTTTAATATGCATTTAAGCGCAAAACGTTATAAATAATAAAAGTTGTAGAGAATGTGAAATTCTACAACTTTTATTTCAAACATTTTTTTGTATAACGCTTTCTTTAGCGGTTATTAGCGATTTTCTGTTTTTTTCTCACGAAAACGTGTGAAAAATCGATTTTTTTAAGATTTCGGCCTTAGAATGCATTTTACGACAAAAGTGTATAAAATAAAATATATAGGAAATTAAGAGATCTACAACTTTTATTTTAAGCATTTTTTTGTACAAAGCCTAGTTTAGCGTGTAAGAGCGATTTTCCGTATTTTTAAGCCAAACTGAGGTCGATTTTAATTTTGCGTATTTCACTAATGTTTTTTGAGGTTAGTTTTTTGTTTATTTCTGTTTTATTACTAATGTTAGGTTTATTGTTAATTATTTGCATTGGCAAGAGAAAGTTGTGTGAGTGTTTCACACCAGATTTTTTATATTATTCGTGTCTATGTGGTGTATGTTGGGCTCTGCGGCTGACTTTTTTTTTTTTTAGTGCAGAAAGAATGACAATGTTAAGAGTTATAATGGTGCAGTATGTTGTTGTTTAGGTCAACAGCCGAAAGGCTGGTTTGAACCTCTAGAGGTTTTAATAATTAGTAACGAGAAGTAAGGTGGTTTACCATTGCCTTCCTCACTGAATTGAAAGAGTATGCTTATCAGCATGCCAGGCGCTCCGAAAAGCACTCACTTTCCACCCTGCAAATGACACCTTCACTTCATTCACCACAGGGTCTGGCTGCATAGTGAAATTCATTACTCCCAGAGGAGATAACTCTGACTAGTGTCTTTTACACCTCTATGTTCTTAAATAGTTCAGTCATATAATTGGCTGATTATGTGATAAGAAACAGAACTATTTTTTTTAGCCCTGGACCAAACAGATAGAGTGCAATTGAAATAACACTCCACCTACCCGTTTTGGGCATGGTGCGGTATACTGAGGTGATATTCTATTGCTGTTCTACAGTATTGTGCGAATTAATGTGAACAGAGACAAAATTTCAGTTTTCATAAGTTGGTTAACCAAACAGTCAAACATCCCCCCCAAAAAATGTTCTGGGGCTGTTTTTCATACTCAGGTACTGGCACACTTATTCCAATTGAAGGTATGATGAATAGTGAAAAATACAAAGCATTGCTAGGGCAACGCTTAGTTATAGAACTTAATAAAGTACAGGCCGAAGGGACCGCAATTTTTCAACAAACTCGGCTCCGTGCCAGATAATAATATTACCCTTCTTGATTGGCCTGGGAATTCACCTGATCTTAATCCTATAGAAAATTTCTGGGCAATATGTAAGGCTAGGCTACAAAAATTGGACTGTACGACAAAAACAAAACTGGTGGAAGCAGTGATTCAGGTTTGGTTTAGAGATGAAGCCATCACAAACAATTGCAAAAAACTTGTGGATTCCATGCCAAGAAGACTCCAGGAAGTCATAAAAGTAAAAGGGAGACACATTAAATACTAGTTAATGGAAATTATCTCATGTAAGTGTACCTAAATGTATCTTTGTCCTAAATAAATCATATTTACAAATTATTTCTGTTTGTTCACATTAATTCGCACAATACTGTACTGTACCACCTTGCATCCTTGCGACCAGCCATAGTAGAAGGTCGAGACGGCGGGGTGTAGGGAAGTTTGGGAGCCCAAAAAAAAGGTGATAATGCGGGCAGGAAAAAGTTTCCAGAAACATCTAAAGTCACAATTAAGTCAAGTGGTCTAAAATTGGCTCTGTACGAGGAAAAAAAACCTTGAATTGTTAACTCGATTATAACAATAAATACAAATAAAAAAATCCATATAAAGAAGCGTTTATTTTATAAATAAATAAATAATGAAAAATAACACATAATCCAATTAATACTCTTGGTAGTAAAATTTACAAAGAATACACTATGTATACAAAAGGTAAAGGACGACGATAATTTATTAGAATAACTAACAAGATGATGAAGAAGAAGAATAAAAATAAAAATATATATTTATAATATTTATTATGTAGTATTTTATAATATTTTAACTAGCCAAGTGGAGCTGAGTGGAAATGATGGAGCAGGCGATAGACCATGGAGCATGGAGCATGGTCTAATGGTGTAGGGGTCACTGGCTGCGTCTGCAAGTGAATATCTTTCTTTCTTTCTCCTTCTTCTTCTTCTTCGCTTGTTATTCCAACAGTCATTATTTATACACGTAACCAGAAGGCAATACAACCAAACCGACCGATTCTCAAGTATCTCTTCTCTCTTATTCTACTCGATTTCTTTACAGAATATTCATCTTCAACTTTTTACCACTTGTCTATATTTACTATGTGATTCTATAAAAAGGTTTGAATGTTCACGCGTTCATTTTTAAATCTTCAATTGTCATTTATCGGTAGGTTTAAATCTTAATTTTTTAAACATTTCTGGAAATTTCCGGTATTGATTCCTAAAACTAAATTCTGAGACAGACCTACGCGTGCGTGTGTCTGTATCAGTAAGACAGTGAGTGGGAGAAATGAACACTTGTGTAACCCTTCAGGGAAATCGGATTTAATAGTGGCATACAGAAAACGGAAAAGACTCATAAATTCTAACGTAAGGGCATACAAATTTCCCGATTACATAACGTTGAAGATAAAAGTGAAGTGCCAGAAAATCTTTAACGTGGGTGTAGTCAACTAGACAGCGCACGGATGAATAACGCACGGATCAGTGTGCCAGCACTCATTGAAACAGTGGTCTGCTAGACGTAGTCATAGCTTCATCCGGGCGTTCGCACGGATGAGTTGAAGCAGGAAGGTCCGGGCGCTTTTTTCGCCCGGATCCGTGGACCATGTGCCAACCCCAATTTTTCTCCATTTACTACTTACTTGTCCGTGCAACGCACGGACAATCATCCGTATGTCCGTGTGTCGCACGGACCATGTGCCATCAGCGTAAATAAACACATTAAAGAAAAAGTAGTAACAGGATTGTATCTTAACTAAACTGTACACGTTTGGTGAATTACGGCTAAAATTTTTGGTTGTCTAAGATGTATAGTTTTAATACAAAATCTCAGTTATGGTTTCAAGGGATAGCAACGCCAATAAATTGAATTTTTATAATTTCATAAATCTGTACGTCAGAATTACATTCAGTACATGTAAAAAAACACCACAAAGAAAAAACCATGAACCACAAAGAAAGAATTACATGTAGTACATGTAATTACATTTAACATTGGATAACTAACGATGTTTGTTAATAACATGCAGGAAATTCTGATTAATTCGTGTACGATAGTACTAGCAACAGTGGGGGGGGGGCTCGTACCTTCAAAAATAGATGGAGTAGAAAAAAAACCGAGGAAAACTGTCACCGCCACCCCTTCTAATTAATCATACTGTGTTGCCGGCCTTCAATACTTCTTCCGGCCTCTTGTCGGCGCGGTAGGCCCTTTAGCGGCGCAACGACAAACCTTTCGGCTCCGCACCGACAGAGGCCTTTGTAATCAAGGCCAAGTCAGTAGCCGCTCTCTACCACAGCGCTCTCGGCGACTATATAAAGAGCGCTGCACTGAGCCGGGCGATTGAATACCGATCCAGACACAGAGAGATTCAATTCCGATCAAGACTCCGAGGGATTCACTTCGAACCAGACAGCAGACGAGACATCCAACACGGCACACGACTGCCGGACTCCAGTGAAGGCTAATCGATGACCCCGCAAGAGAGAAGATGATGCTTCCGCTCGTCGACCCGTCACCGTAAGCCGTCAACCGGACCGTCATCGCTCGCTGACGCAAGCGATGCCCACAGCGGTCCCTCGACCGAGCCTTACGCCCACCGAACCCGACGAAGCAGCCATCGACGCACTAGTGCGAGGGAAGAAGATAATGTCTCCGCTAGACGACGACACGCCGTGTCGCCCAGCTCCTCGACCGCCACGACGACTACGACCGACGCTTCCCATCAGGACGACCACCGCTTAAACAACCCTTTTCAGGGCCACCAAAAAAATAAGGTTTGCCACTTAATGTCGCCATCCGGTGACAACTAGTATACTAATAATTATCCGCGAGACTCCCGAGTGTAAAAAATATGTAAAATACAAAATTACCTAATTTAAGTTATAATTTTTCAACTTTGTACAAAATTTCGTTCTTAAGATATTTATATACACACCAATCGCTAAAAACCTGTTCTTTTAGAGGGTATACAGAGAACCTGAAAATATGAATTTCCGGTGAAAACACGATTTCAAAAAATCGACATGAATACAATACTTTCCTATATATTCATATAGAACAGAATGTAAAAAGACAAGGCTTTCCGAAAAAAAAACCAGAAGAAAATCAGAGAAGTTTGGGAAGGAGGGAAAAGTTATAGATGTTATACTTACTGAGATTACAATACGACTGAATTCTTGCCGGTTGGCCGATTTTGATGAAACGTTCGTGTCAAATCCCCTTGCGGTGTCTAATTAAAGTTACAAGTTTCAACTTCGTACATAATTCCGTTCTTAAGATATTTTGTTTACACACATCAAACGCTTAAAACCTGGTTTTGGGTTCAGAGAGCCTGTAAACGTTAATTTCCGTTGAAAACAATATTTAGAAAAATTGACACGAAAACAATACTTTCCTATATATTCGAAAAGAAAATAAAAAATCTGGCGTGAAACACTCACATAACTTTCTCTAGCCAATGCAAAACACCAACAAAATAATCTAACATTAGAAATAAACAAAATAAAACTAATCTCAATAAACATAACCTGATTTTAATCATGAGTGAAAGCCGCAAAATGAAAATCAACCTCAGTTTGGCTTAAAAATACGGAAATCACTCTTTCACGCTAAGCTAGGCTCTGCAGAGAAAAATGCTCTAAATAAGTCGTAGATCTTTTAATTTCTTATAAATTTGATTAATACATTTTTGTCGTAAAATGCATAGGGACCTACTAAGTGTAAAATCTTAAAAAAGTCGATTTTTCACGCGTTTTCTTGAGAAAAAACAGACAATCGCTAATTACCGCTAAACTGCCCGTTAGGGCTATACAAAAAAATGTTTGAAATAAAAGTTGTAGGATTTTAAATTCTCTATAACTTAAATTATATACATTTTTGCGCTAAAATGCAAAAGCCATAATCTTAGAAACAATTTTTTACGTGAAAACAGCCTCACCAAGAATTTCAGTAAACATAGCACCTACAAGACAGGTGTAGAACATAAAAAATTTAGTAAACCAGGCGATTTAAAAAAAATTCGTAGGAGCCGTTTTTGAGAAAATCGCAAAAAATGAAACGAATAAACTACTACTTCCGGTTGAGCGATTTTATGAAAATGTTTGTGTCGGGTTCGGTAGTGGTGTCTAACTTAAGTTTCAAGTTTAAAGGTCGTACGATGTTCCGTTCTTGAAATATTCTGTTCACGCGCAAACACACACACACACACACACACATACCGGTGGCTAAAAACATGTTTTTCGGATTCAGGGGGGTCTGAAAACGTGTAGATCCGGTGAAAACTCGATTTCGAAAAATCGACATGAAAATACTTTCCTTCCTATATATTCATATAGGCAAGAGAAAGTAAAATAGGGCTTTAAAAAAAAACTAGAAAATTTGGGGAAAAATTTACGGACAAGAAATTTGTGAAGGGGAAAATTTATAGTTGTACTGAGATTCCAATACGATTAAATTCCTGTGAAAAATATGTATAAAATATTATGACCATAAAAATTCTAGTAAAACTTTTAACAAAATACTTTAAATTTTATAAAAGGTTTATTGAACGAATAAAAAATTTATTGAATGACTGCAATACTTTATTGTAGGTAAAACACCTTTCGTTTGATTTAATTTATGTAGACATATGGATATGGAACCTGTACCTACATGTACGAGAGTTTTTTTTATAGTTAGTTACCTGACGTATTTTTGCTGTTTGAACTTTAAAATTAATGGCAATAACTCGCCTAACTATATTTAAACACGCAATTATAAATTTTTATTTTAGTATAAAGATTTTTCACTAGGTGTATTCAACATAGCATGAACTAACTCGTTTGGGTTACGATTTAAATACAATGTTATTTTTTATTTATAAACGTAGAAATATTAGTAATTTTCGACATAAAATATTAATTTTCATATTATTTTTATAGTTAAATGTACAAAAACTAATATCAGACACTACTAAACACACTCAAACACGGGAGTGTTTGAGTGTGAATGTTGTAAATAACTGACTGAACATTTTTAATTATCTCCAGTAAAGTTCGGTGTATAAGTCCGTTTTTTGTAAGTTGAGTCCTGTTGTAAACTAACTGCATAACTATTTGTCTCTGTAAATACACAACAAACAAACACGCGTGGCCTTAGGTGAGCTTTCTGCATGCTAAAATGTGTTGATCTAAAAAAAAACACCCACTCATTACATTTTTTCAGTTCAATCGTCAAAGGTAGCTATAATGTAATAGGCCAAAAGTTGCATGACAACACTCGCCCTCATACAGCTCGAAGAACAAATGAACTTTTGGCCAAGTTTAAATGGGAGGTTTTCGATCATCCCCCATACAGCCCGGACTTGGCTCCTAGTGACTTTCACCTGTTCCCGAACATGAAGCGGTAGCTTGCATCTCAGCGGTTCGCCAATGACGAAGAGCTTCAAAACGCCGTGAATGGTTGGCTACATTCACAGGCGGCAGATTTTTATGCAGAGGGTATTTCAAAGACTGTTCCAAGGTACGACAAGTGGTTGAATCGGTTTGGCGACTATGTCGAAAAATAGACAAAAACTGTAGTTTTAAAATGTATATAATAAAGTTTTTGTATCTTCACACGTTTACTTTTTATTTCAAAACGGAGGTTATTTTCTGGATAACCCTCGTATAATGAACATTAAGGAAGCAAACTGTATACAAATAATATTTAAAGAAAATATGTATTAAATGTCGAGTTAAATTTAATACTACTTCCAGTACATTTATTTAGTTTTTTGAACATCTTAAGAAAAGTCCGTTGCCTTTACGAAGTAGCACGTTTCCGAGCAGCAAGGTCAACTTGAAACTTGCTTTCGGTGTTATTTTCTTGATTCATATTTCAATTTTTGCCTGATTCGGATAATTAGGGTTCGGATAATTAGATTTCTACAGTATTTAAGAGAAGACTGATTTTAATAAAAAATATTGATTTTTCAATTTTACCATATATTGATCGATCGTTTTCCCCTATTTAAATTGCACGACATTTGTTGCTTTTTCTATTGAGAAAAATTATGTTTTTACGTTGATGGAGTACGTAGTGTTTATTTCGATATTTTTTCACGTTTTTCATTTTTGTAAATTGAGATTAATATAATCATGTTACTGCTCTAACATTACGGAGATCGCGTTTACATAAAAACGATAATTTCTAGAACGCGTAGGAATCAGCCGTAGAGCAAATATTGGTGTGTTTTTGTTTGGAAGTTAATTCCAATTGACAATAGGTGTTTCTGTTACGGTATTTTGCTTTAACTATATCCGCATTTTCCGCATATTGTATTTTTTGACTTTAGGTACACTTATTTTAGGAACCATCCCACCTAGGAGTGTGAAATTTCACACACTACAGTTTAGTACTAAGGTGTGTATTTACTCCAGAGGTATTTCAAAAAATTTTGGAGTTTTTATTTTTTGGGTGTCTTTTTCATAAAAAATGTGGGCTACATTTGAACATTTTTTGAGAATAAAATTCATTTTTAGACTGGATAAAGATAAATGAAAAAGCTCTGGTACTACAAATTTGTAAAAAGGTACTGCAGATAGGTGTGCCAAAGCTCAGCTTTGTAGCTTAAACGGTTTCTACAAAAAATCTACCTAAGTTAGTATTGCAGGTATAGTCTGGGGATAATGAAAATGGTCTGCTCCCCTTAAAGAAAATAACGCATCGTTCCGTTTTGAATCGTATCACATTGTCGACCAATAAAAAGATAAGCAAGTGTGACGTAAGATATTAATTGATTTATAATTATAAAATAATTATTTAATAAAATTTAAATTAAGAAAATAATCTATCTTAATTTAAAAACATGTTTAAATATATCACTGTTAGTTTGAACTTGTTCTAAGATAAGTTCTTATCTGTATCAAGTTTGTTGACTTAAAAGTTCGTTAATCTAACAACTTTTGACTTAAGTAATGTTCCTACATAGTTTATACTCAACTTTAATTGAGACTTTACAACTTTCTTTTTACTTCTTTAAAAAAAACTTTTAAGTAGAATTTTTATTGGAACTTATTTTTACAAGTTTTTTCTTAAAAGAATTTGATTAGAAAAAATTTGTAGGTAGTTAAAATGTTTTACTGATGGTATTAAAAGAAATATTTGAAATTTGTGTGAATTAAAAACTACAAGAATTTTTAAATCGTTTTGTTATTCGAAATATTTTATCTGTTAAATCGTTTATAGAAAATGTTTGAAGGTTGTGTACAAGAAGATTCAAAAATCCATTTTCCTTTTATAATTTAGTAAGAGACAAAATGTTTAAAATAATGTCCTTTAAAATTTCCATTTTTATAGGCCAGATATAAATAAAGTCGGTAAACCGCACGAACATTCTCGATAATTCATACGTTTTATTTTCAAGCATAGACTTAAAATACGAGGTGTGGCTATTAAATAACAAGACTGACGTAAAAAAAATATTTTTATTTTATACATAATCACTTACTTATGCCCAAAACGGGCAGGTGGAGTGGTATTTTAATTGCACTCTATCTGTTTGGTCCAGGGCTAAAAAAAATAGTTCTGTCTCTTATCACATAGTCAGCCACTTATATGACTGAACTATTTAAGAACAGAAGAGGTAGAGATGTAAAAGACACTAGTCAGAGTTATCTCCTCTGAGAGTAATGAATTTCACTACGCAGCCAGACACTGTGGTGAATGAAGTGAAGGTGTCATTTGCAGGGTGGAAAGTGAGTGCTTTTCGGAGGGCCTGGCATGCTGATAAGCATACTCTTTCAACTCAGTGAGGAAAAGGCAATGGTAAACCACCTTACTCCTCGTTTTTACTTAGTAAAACCTCTAGAGGTTCAAACCAGCCTTTCGGCTATTGACCTAAAAAAAAAAAATAAATCACTTACTGTCACCTTCAATACACACTCCTTCTCTATCCCTACACCGCTCCATGCGATGTGTGTTCCATTGTTGGAAACAGTGCTGGAAGTCATCTACTTTTAACATCTACGATTAACAGTGTCTGGCTGCATAGCTTCTTCAGGAGACAAATAAGTAAGTAGGCTATAGCGGTAACGCTTAGTTTAGCGGTAATTAGCGGTAATTAGCGATTTTCTGTTTTTCTCTCTCACGAAATCGTGTAAAAAAATCGATTTCTTTTAGGTTTCAGCCTTATTATGCATTTTACGACAAAAAAGTATAATCAAATTTACAGGAAAATAAAAGATCTACAAATTTATTAACAGCATTTTTCTCCACAGAGCTTAGTTTAGCAGGAAAGAGTAATTTTCCGTATTTTTAAGCTAAACTGAGGTTGATTTTCACTTTACATCTTTCAGTCTTGATTAAAAAAGGTTGTGTTTTTTAAGGTTAGTTTTTTGTTTATTTCTAATGTTTTATTACTAATGTTAGGTTATATTGGCCATTATTTGCATTGGAAAGAGAATGTTGTGTGAGTGTTTCACACCAGATGTTTTTATAAATTTGAAACCAGCAGATTGAATGGAAATAATTTAACACTCGATTTGCCCGTTACGGGTAAAGTTATTATTATATAAGAAAGTGTTGTTTAGGTCATCAGCCAAAAGGCTGGTTTGAACCTGTAGAGGTTTTACTAAGTAAAACGAGGAGTGAGATGGTTTACCATTGCCTTCCTCACTGAGTGGAAAAGTACGCTTATCAGCATGCCGAGCCCTCTGAAAAGCACATATTTTCCACTCTGCAAATGACACCTTCACTTCATTCACCACAGGGTCTGGCTGTATAATGAAATTTATTACTTTCAGATAAGATAACTCTGATTAGTGTCTTTTACACATCTACCTCTTCTGTTCTTAAATGATTCAGTCATTTAATTGGCTGACCATGTGATAAGAAACAAAACTATTTATTTTAGCTCTGCAATGAAAGTATTGCAATAAGAAAGTATTTGATTTAAATTTGAAGGATCCATTGAAAGAAAAACAGAAGGGAAGGTGGCCAGTTATTTAAAACGTGACGTTTCGCCCGCGCGCAAAAACATTGCATATATAATTGGGCTTTGTCTAAACTAACTAATGAACAAAGCTTAGATAGCAAGAGATTAATGGCTATCTGCACCAACGTCCTTCCTAAGAACATCTCTAGTATTTAATACCTCACCCATCGTTCTCTTTCTCTAGTTATACATTCGATCTCTTTTTAAAGACCTCACCCGGCCATAGTTCCCATGGTAAACGCTAATGAGCTGGCACACACAAGAACATTCTCGATATTTCTAAAACCTGGAATGATTCCGCTTAATTATAACAAAGCTTCCAGTGGTGGTAGGGTAACTTTAAAGTTAAACAAACAAGAGGTAACACTCCAATTAAATAAAGTTCGCTAAAGAATATGTTTGTATATTTGCTACTTTAACAAACCAGTCACTAAATCAAGTTACTCTACCGTCCAACAAACGTCCCAATTTATTACCCCAATTATTATAGTTCACATTTTAAAACAACCTACTCTATCTGTTCCACTCAAAAAAACAATAGAGAGAGAGTACATTTATTAAACTGTTAACCAGTATTTACTTATAATTTTATCCGTCGTTCAAATCATTATTATACGGTACGCATGTTTAACTAGGTGTAACAATATTTAATCGCCTGAAACTTCCGATCATTTATTCTATAACTATTATCGTCTTTCCTTTCAAATTAAACTAACTATACGAGGCGTGTTCAGAAAGTAAGTACCGTTTTTAACAAAAACGAGTAAAACAATTTTTTTTTCAACACAATTTTATTTCTACACGAAAGCCTTAAACAAACCTTAAACTATTTTCGACATAGTTTCCACCGATGTTCAAACACTTGTCGTAGCGGATGATCAATTTGTCTATACCCTCTTCGTAGAAAGTTCCCGCCACTGACGTGCACAAAACCAAGAGACTCGGAAGTGCTTTGACTTTTCTCACACGGTACAGTGATGATGGTGAGGATTTTTTAAAAACAATTGTGACAGGTGATGAAACTTGGGTCCGTCATGTCACACCGGAATCTAAACAGCAGTCAATGGAGTGGCGACACACGCAATCCCCGAAGAAACAAAAATTCAAGACGACAATGTATGCACAAAAAATCATGTGCACTGTCTTTTGGGATCGGAAAGGTGTTTTGCTGATTGATTTCCTCCCAAGAGGTGAAACCATTAATGCGGTATGGTAAGAAACCTTGAGAAAACTAAGGCGGGCAATTCAAAACAAACGGAGAAGAATGCTCAGTAACTGAATTGTGTTGCTCCATGACAATGCTCGGCCCCATCCGCTGGTGACATTTAAACATTGGTTCGACAATTTCGTTGGGAGCAGTTCGATCACCCGCCCTACAGCCCGGACTTGGCACCGTCTGACTACCACTTGTTCCTGCACATGAAGCGCGAGCTAGGCGGCCAACGCTTTGAAACCGACAATGAAGTGAAAACTGCCGTGGAGTCGTGGCTGCATTCGTTGGCGGGAACCTTCTACGAAGAGGGTATAGACAAATTGATCACCCGCTACGACAAGTGTTTGAACATCGGTGGAAACTATGTCGAAAAATAGTTTAAGGTTTGGGCTTTCATGTAGAAATAAAATTGTGTTGAAAAAAAATTGTTTTACTTGTTATTTTTGTAAAAACGGTACTTACTTTCTGAACACGCCTCGTACATTTTTCTATTCTAAAAATTTTCATTTTATCAACAATTAATTTGGGTCTTTTCTGTTATTCCCCCAACCCCAGCATAATTTTTCACATGTTGTGAATATTTGGTATGCAATATTACAGTATTTTTAACGATAAAACGGGAAAAAATATTATAAAAATCCTACACCAATAAAGTATAAAAAATATAAGTAGGGTAAATACATTGCTTTTTCTCAATATTGTTACTGTAAGTAATAATGAAATATGAACTCATTGAGTAGGCCTACTACATGATATTATTAAATTAATTTAACACAATTAAATTAAATATTATTAAATCTAATATATAAAATTCTCGTGTCACAGTGTTAGTCGCCATACTCCCCCGAAACGGCTCAACCGATTTTGATGAAATTTTAAATGTACACTTGGTAGATCTGAAAATAGGTTTTTATTCATTTTTTATACCCCTAAGTGATAAGGGTGGTCCACCCCAAAAATGTTTTGGACAAAACTTTTATTTTTTATTTTTTTTAAATGTATTAAAAAATACATATACTCCTAAATTTGTACCCTTCTACCACCAACCCCTATTTTTTTATAGCAATATTAGTAGTACATCGATCGTAGTAGTGACCTTTACAATTATCATTTTATGCTCCTGGCATTCGTTTTTTTTCTGTTTTACGTCTGACTGTTCAGCAATTTTACAGCTTCCACAGACTCAAATCTTGTCCCTTTTAATGCAGATTTCACCTTAGGGTACAGGTAGAAGTCACACGGTGCAAGATCTAGTGAATAAGGTGGATGTTCTAACACTGAGATGCTGTACTTGGCTAGGAACCTCGACAGATAACGCAGAATGAGCTGGCGCATTGTCTTCGTGGGGAACCCATTGTTTGTGTTTCCACATTTCAGGGCGTTTTTTCCTTACTCTTTGACAGTTTAGAAAGTACCTCAAGGTAGTAATATTGATTAATTGTTTCACCTTCAGGAACCCAGTGAATGTACACAATCCCATGGATATAAAAAAAACAATCATCATTGCTTTAAATTTTTACTTGCTCATTCGAGTTTTTTTGGCTCTCGGTGAAGTTCGGCTCTTCCAGTGCATGGATTGGCGCTTCGTTTCCGGATCATAAGTAAAAAACCACGTTTCATCACATGTTATTCTCCTACCTGTTCCCTAAGGTGAAATCTGCATTAAAAGGGACAAGATTTAAGTCTGTAAAAGAGAAAGCGGCACGTGTCCTGAAAAAGCTGACAGAAGATGACTTCCAGCACAGTTTCCAACAATGGAAAATTCGCATGGAGCGTTGTAGGGAGATTGGCTTAGGGAGTAGGCTTATTGTATACGCCTATTATACAATAGGCTTATTGTATAGGCCTATTGAAGGTGACAATAAGTCATTATGTATAATATAAAAATACAATTTTTTACAACGTCAGTCTCGTTATTTAATAGCCACACCTCGTACTTTTTAACTCAGTGAGGAAGGAAATGATAAAAACCACCTCACTCCTTCTTTTACTTCGCCTCTAGAAGTTCAAACAAGCCTTTCGGCTGATGACCTAAACAACAGATTAAATTGTATCGATTTTGTAGTTATTGTATATTTGACGAACTGTATTCCCGATATGATTGGTTAACTAATAAAGAATCATTTACCTAATAATACTGACTCACAATACGTATTACTCTATAGGAATGGAGTTATGTATTGTATTGTATATACAATATCTATGTAAATCTTATTTAAAGGGAACGATGGTATACAATACAGTATCAACTTTATGTATTATTGATCATTATAGAAGGTAAGTTATTATTTCTAGTTGTTTTATTCTTCATTTCTTGGATTTTTTTAGTTAGTTTTCTTTATCTTTACATAGTACGGGATGGCACGACACGACCTCCGTGGTCTCGATCCTTTCTTTCTCGGTCGAGAAACGTTTTGTTTGTTGATAATACGTACAATTCTTTGTAGATGAACTACAGTATCTATCTAGTTGGTCGCCGGTTGCTTATGGTAGGTAGGAAGAAAGGGTCGTTGCCTCCACTAACTAACCGCAATCTTATATTCCTCATATACTTACATCCACCAATTTACATTCTTAAGATCGTGCGGTGTTCCACAAGATATCTCTTTTTATCCTATACACTTTACTGTACATTAATTCCAAAACTTTTTTCGTTACTTTACTTAATAATGTTTCGTTTCATTTTATCTACTGTGAATTTTACTTTATCGTATTTTATCTACAGTTGTTGTTTTTGTTTAGGTCAACAGCCGAAAGGCTGGTTTGAACCTGCAGAGGTTTTACTAAGTAAATCGAGGAGTGAGGTGGTTTACCTATGCCTTCCTCACTGAGTGGAAAAGTACGCTTATCAGCATACCGGGCCCTCTGAAAAGTACATATTTTCCACTCTGCAAATGACACCTTCACTTCATTCACCACAGGGTCTAGCTGTATAATGAAATTCATTACTTTCAGATCTGATTAGTGTCTTTTACATCTCTACCTCTTCTGTCCTTAAATGATTGTCATTTAATTGGCTGACCATGTGCAAAGAAACAGAACTATTTATTTTAGCCCTGCAACGAACAGATTGGGTGTAAATAATTTGACACTCCACCTGTCTGCTCTGGGCAGTTATCTACACCAATGCTAAACATAAATTTTTGATATCCGATTTCTGTCAACTATTATTCATGTACTACCATATTCCCCTGAATTGCTCACAACAGGCAGGTGGAGTGTTTAATTATTTGCACTCAATCTGTTAGTTCCAGGGCTACAAAAAATAGTTGTTTCTTATCACATGCTCAAGTACGAATATGACTAAAGTATTTATGAACACAAAACGTAGAAGTATAAAAGATACTAGTCAAAGTTATCTCTTGTGAGAGTAATGAATTTCATTATACAGCCAGATCTTGTGGTGAATGAACTGAACGTGTCATTTACAGAATGGAAAGTAGATGCTTTTCAGTGTGCCTGGCATGCTGATAAGCATATTTTTCCACTCAGTGAGGAAGCCAAACAGTAAACCACCTCTCACCCCTCGTTTTACTCAGTGAAATTTCTAGGGGTTTAAACCAGCCTTTCAGCAGATGACCTAAACAATAAACAACAACCCTTGAAGCCAAAAAATAATTTTCTTTTTACAATGATATGCGTTGTAGCTAAGATTGCAAAAGGAAGATCGAATGTTCAAAAATCTATGAATCCCATAATCTGGATCTGGAATACAATCAAGGAAAATCAAAAAGTGTTGTTTACGAAAGCAGTAAAATTAAAAGTATCACTACTTATGGAATAGATAATCTATGCATATATTATTTATATGTTTCGAAAGTTGCTTGAGAAAAATTAAAATTGAAACCTTGAAATCGATTTCCACGAAACTAAAGGTTTCGGGAAAAGCGGCTACGCGATTAGCAAAGGACGATGGACGGTCCATCGTAAAACCATGTCACAAGTTTTCCTACGAGGGTATCTGCCAACGGTGGAAATGTAGAGGAAATTAGAATTGCAAAGGAAGAGCTGCCGTAAAATCATTGCATCTCAAAAACTGAAGGTTTAACAATCACGGAAGTGAAAAAAAAACAGTAGTATAAAGTAGTAATTGGAAGTAGTGATGAGATATTCGAATAAATTATCTTCTTCTTCTTCTTCTGCCTTTCAAGTATTAGGCATCTCTGCCTGTTCCGAACCTCTCAAATCTACCCATTTCTTTCTCGGGCGTCCTCGTTCTCTCCTGCCCTCCGGCTTAAAGCCCAGTGTCTGCTTAGGTATCCTATCCTCCCACATTCTGTTTACATACTCTAGCCACTGCATTCTGTTCTGGGATACTTTGTTGTTTATAGAGAAGATGTTGAGTTCTTTCCTTATCTCGGTATTCCTGTAACGATCTTCTCTACTACACCCATACGTATGTCGAAAAAAATTTCATTTCAAATGCCTGCAATCTACTCTCCTCTCGCTTTGATAGCACCCAAGTTTCACTGCCGTAGAGTAGCGTCGGCACTGCTAATGTTTTATAAAATCTCACCCTTGTGTTTTTGCTGGTCCTTTTTTTTAAAGTGCTGTGGATAGTTCCGCATATTTGCTGAAATCGGTGCATCTTATTGTAAGCATCTTTATCCTGTTGGTATGTAATGTTGCAACCTAGATACTGAAAATGGGAGATCTGTTCCAAGAATAATTATCTTTATTCGAATATTCGAATGCTTAACGCTGTAGAGTAGTGTCCACACACATTACACGAAATAAAATGTACAATGGAAATACTGTATTATATTTATTACCTTTTTGTTCAATTGGTGTCCTAGACTGCTAAGCCGACGGTTCTGGTTTCAATTCCGACAACAATAAGTCCAACTCAACGTTATTGGGTCCTGAAAAATTCAATACACAATGAATCACTAATCCCCATAAATGTAAAATTTATAAAAAAAAGTATTAAATTTATATATTAAAGGTAAAAAATGTAAACTCTAACTCAGTCCTCAAGAATATTAATTGGTTGTTATAGAATTTATAAAATTTTGAAAACGACTGGGTAATGGGCATAATACTATGCACATATAGTATGCGCGTAATACTGGGTGGGCGCTACTATCCATGTTGCCTGAATCTGACTCTACCTGAATTGACAATGCAGTCTGTCAATTCAGGTAGACAGTCAGACAGACAGGATGTCACGTACACAACCCGGCAACCTGGATAGTAGCGCCCACCCCCCTGCATTACCCAGTCTATTTTTCAAAATTTAAAAAATTTTACAACAACATTGGCCAATCAATATTTCATTTTATTAACATATTTGTACTAAGTTTTTTTTACGTTGAATAAAATGATAGTTTGCCCGTGCCGAATGATCGAGCGGTTACCGAGATAGCAAGGGTTCAGAATTTTGTGAATAAATCGAAATTTAAATAACGTACTACTTTAAAATTTCGTACACTCTCAAATAATATAATTGTCTATATTATGTTAAAATTTCAAACTTTTCGGTGCAATAATTATCGAGTAACACGCCTCTAAAACGCATGAAATCTGTTGCGGTAGCAAAAAAACCATGTTTTTTTGTCTTCCAACCTCGATATGGAAAATTTTAAACAACATTAAAAATAAAAGACTATAATAGGTCAACGCATAATAAAATGAGCTAAATTTTGATGTAAAATATGTTGAAATCCGACTCATAAAAGGTGATTCAAAAAGAGCGCCGGTTTTTAAACGGCTGGTAAATTTTTGTTTATCGGTTGGCAACATTGTTTGACCTCATTTCTATTTTGGAGAACATTCCGATTGACGATTCAGTTGTAGTTTCTCTTGTATGCACAGCGAGTGACAGTTTGGTGCGGCTTTTGGTCGGGCGGTGTCATCGGCCCTTACTTTTTTGAAAATCAAGAAGGACAAGCCGTGACAGTAAATGGAGACCGATACCGTACGATGATTAGGGAGTTTTTGTGGCGTCATTTGGATGGAATGGACATTGACGAGTTGTGGTTTCAGCAGGATGGTGCCACCTGTCACGCTGCACGAGAAACAATGTTGTTGCTCCGTGAACGGTTCCAGGATCGCATCATTTCTCGTAATTCCGACCATCAATGGCTACCAAGGTCGTGTGACTTGACGCCTTGTGACTTTCCTCTTTGGGGTCATCTGAAGTTATTGGTGTATGCCAATAAACCCCGAAACATCAATGACTTGAAGGAGGAAATTCGACGGGTTATCGGGCAAATGGAAGTCGAAACTTGTCGTGCAGTAATATCCAGTTTCATGGACAGAGTTGATGCGTGCCAGCGCAGTAGAGGAGGACACATGCATGACATCATTTTTCATACATAAAATCGGAAGGAAAGATGAACTTGTTGATGTATTTATTTTCAGTTTTTCAATAAAATAAATCTCTTAATTTGATATATCAAAACCGGCGCTCTTTTTGAATCACCCTATAGTTTTGGAGATGCAAGGGTTCAAACTCGGGTGTTATGAATTTGAAACCGATAGTAGTCACAGCTGATATCTCCTCTGAGAGTAATGAATACCATTATACACCCAGGCCCTAAGGAGAATAAAGTGAAGATATCATTTACAGGGTATAAAATCTGGTGTAAAACACTCACACAACTTTTTCTTGCCAATGCAAATAATGAACAATATAACCTAACATTAGAAATAAACAAAAAACTAACCTCAAAAACATAACCTAATTATAATCAGTGGAAGACGCAAAATGAATATCAACCTCAGTTTGGGTTTAAAATACGAAAAATCCATCTGTCACGCTAAACAAGGCGCTGTACAGAAAAATACTCTAAATAAAAGTGGTAGATCTTTTAATTTCCTATGCATTTGATTTATACACTTTTGTCGTAAAATGCATAGGGCTACTAAGGCTGATATAGTAAAAAAATAAATTATACATATTTGCGTTAAAATGCATATTAAAGTCGCAATCTTAAAAAAACAATGTTTTTACGAGAAAACTACCTCACCAAGAATTTCAGCAGACATGGCGCCTACCCTATCTTGTAAAGCATAAAAAAATTAGTAAATGAGGCGATTTTTAAAAAAATCGTAGGAGCCGTTTTTGAGAAAATTGCAAAAAAGTAAAAAATTACACGAATAAACTACTACTTCCAGTTGACCGATTTTAATGAAAATATTCGTGTCAGTTCCGGCAGTGGTATCTAACTTAAGTTTCAAGTTCGTACGATGAACCGTTCTTGAGATATTCTGTTCACACACACCAATCGCAAAAAAACATGTTTTTTGAGTTCAGGAGGTCTGAAAACGTGTAGATCTGGTGAAAACACGATTTAGAAAAATCGACATGAAAACAATACTTTTCTTTCTATATATTCATATAGACAAGAGAAAGTAAAAAAATATGATTTTCGGAGGGCCTGGCATGCTGATAAGCATACTTTACCACTCAGTAAAGAAAGACAATAATAAACCATACTTAGTAAAACCTCTTGAGGTTTAAACCAGCCTTTAGGCTGATGGCCTTAACAACTAGAGGTAAATATAAATTCAACGAATAGACGTACGTTTTGAATGTGATCGACCTCATCTTATCTCTTTCTTCTTCTTCTTCTTCTTCACAACCACAAACATCAACTAACCAAACCACTACAATTTTAATGTCAAGTGTAATTTCTTGTTTCACCAACTACTACTGTTAGAACTATTATTATTATTATTATTATTATAGCTACTATTACTATTATACCAGACTGATTTTCCTCTTATCATTGTTTGTTTGCCGGCCGCATTGGCGTAGTTGGTAAAGTGCTCGCCTCTCATCATGCGGTCTTTGGTTCAAACCCCATTCAGGCACGGCATATTTTGATACCTTACAAAAATCATTTAATCCTTCACCGTCTGCATTAGCAGTAATTGCAGAACAGTCGGACGTTAAACAAAAACAAAAAACAAAGGAAAAAAACAAAATCTTATCATTGTTTAAACATTTTATAAACCTTCTACTCTTTTTCAAGTTTTTTTTTTAGCTTTTATTTGTTATCGGGAACTGTACATTGATGACAACTACCCAATTTGTTCGCTTCTTTTTGCTGTATTTTTTGACGTAGATTAGACATGAGTTTGAACAGGGACCCCCAGTAGAGTTTGTTCATGGGTGGCTGTCAACTGGTCACAACACAAAGTCGCTTGCCCAACCGGTGTTACTTAACAAACAATAGCGACTTTCTACCAGCTGACTGACTGGGCTGGCCCGAAGGCCTAAGTTTATTTTAACTTTCTTTTACCTATATGAATGTATAGGAAGGAAAGTATTGTTTTCATGTCGATTTTTCGAAAATCGAGTTTTCACCGGATATATACGTCTTCAGACCCCTGAAACCCAAAAACATGTTTTTAGCGATTGGTCTGTGTGTAAGTGTGTGTGTGTTCAGAATATCGTACGAAGTTGAAACTTAAAACTTAAGTTATGTACTACTAAAGAACTCCACACGAATATTTTTATCAAAATCGGTCAACCAGAAGTAGTAGTTTATTAGGGTAATTATTAACTTATTTGCGATTTTCTGAAAAACAGCTCCTACGTTTTTTTTAAACCGCCTCATTTACTAATTTTTTTATGCTTTACATGATAGGGTAAGCGCCGTGTCTGCTGAAATTCTTGGGGAAGCTGTGCTCTCGTAGAAAAAATTGGTTTTTAAAAATTCCGGCCTTAATATGCATTTTAGGGCATAAGTGCATATAATCGAAGTTGCAGAAAATTTAAAAACTTACAACTTTTATTTCAAACATTTCTTTGTGTAACGCTTATTTTAAGCACTAATAAGTGATTTACTGGGGTTTTTCATGAACATTTGTAAAAACATGGATTTTTACAATTTTTTAAGGCCATAATATGTATTTTACAACAAAAGGGTATGCAATCAAATTTATAGCAAATTAAAAGATCTACAACTTTCATTTTAAGCATTTTTTCTACATAGCCTAGTTTAGCGTGAAAGAGTGATTTTGATTTTCCGTATTTTTAAACCAAACTAAGGTTAGTTTTCATTTCGCATTATTCACTCATGATTAAAATTAGGTTATGTTTTTGAGGTTAGTCTTTTTATTTATTTCTTACTAATGTTAGGTTGTTGTTGTTGTTTAGGTCAACAGCCGAAAGGCTGGTTTGAACCTCTAGAGGTTTTACTAAGTAAAACGAGGAGTAAGGTGGTTTACCATTGCCTTCCTCACTGAGTTGAAAGAGTACGCTTGTCAGCATGCCAGGCCCTCCGAAAAGCATTCACTTTCCACCCAGCAAATGACACCTTCACTTCATCACCACAGGGTCTGGCTGCATAGTGAAATTCATTACTCTCAGAGGAGATAACTCTGACTAGTGTCTTTTACACCTCTACCTCTTCTGTTCTTAAATAGTTTAGTCATATAAGTGGCTGACTATGTGATAAGAAGCAGAACTATTTTTTTTAGCCCTGGACCAAACAGATAGAGTGCAATTAAAATAACACTCCACCTGCCCGTTTTGGGCATAATGTTAGGTTATATTATTTGTATTGGCAAGAGAAAGTCGTGTGAGGAGTTTTACACCAGATATTTCATTTTGTTTTACTGAATACAATAATTGTGAAGTATTGTCTGTGCTTACTTCACGCTTTACGAATTCAGTCATTACAAATTAAATTTTGATATGGTTGGCTAGTGAATCATTGTAAGTTAATGTGTTCGGTTTTTTCTGTTTTTGTTCTAATTATAGAAGCATGCATATATTAATAGAGTACAATAATTATACATGCCCCGTCTGTTTCTTTCATTGGCATTCATTTTAATTTTAATTTTATATGTGTTATAAGTGGTTATTTTACAAATGTTAATTTGCGAAAAAATTCAACTTGATAAAAATTAACCTTAATTATTAAAGTATTTATTTTTAATAATTCTTATTTTTTTATTAGAGAATTGTTTTATTTGCCAAATATTTTTAATTTTTAACCCCCGACGGAAAAAAGGGGTGTTATAAATTTAACGTGTGTACCTCCCAAACGGAAGAATCGATTTGGATTCAGTTTTTTTTCTTTTTGTTTGACAGGTAACTTTATAGAGAGTGTTCTTAGCATTGATTCAATAAAAAAAACCGCGTTTGCCAATATATTTAAAACGCATGAAATAAAACTTAATTAAAAATTCAAAAAGCCCCCGACATAAAAAAAATACAAAAAGTTAAAAAGATCCTTATTTCTGGTCCTTTCCTTTTCAATCCTGAGGTCCTCAAATGAGAACCTCCGTTTTTGTCGGTTAATTTAATTTAAATCACACACAGCTGATTTTGAAACCTGGCTACCTTAAATATGGATAATCCCTAGTTAAGGTTTGAGAAAACCATGATTTTAAATGAAGTTATCAGTGCTAAAAATGCAATAAATCGATAAAAACAAATGTCCTCATATGAGGCCTCAGGATTGAAGAGGGTTTAAAGTGTGTATCTGTGTGTCAGTCTGTGGCATCGTAACAACCAAAAGGATTTTGATTTAGCTTTTTTTTTCTTTGAAAGGTGATTTCATAGTGTTTTCAGCCAGGTTTTAATAAAAAAAAATCGTACGCCTTTAAAAGTACTGTGTGTTGTTTAGGTCTACATCCGAAAGGCTGGTTTGAACCTCTGGTGGTTTTATTAAGTAAAAACGAGGAGTGGGGGTGGTTTACCATTGTCTTCCTCACTGAGTTGAAATGCTTGTCAGCATGCCAGGCCCTCCGAAAAGCACCCACTTTCCACCCTGCAAATGACACCTTCACTTCATTCACCACAGGGTTTGGCTATATAGTGAATTCATTATTCTCAGAGGAGATAACTCTGACTAATATCTTTTACACCTCTACCTTTTCTGTTTTTAAATAGTTTAGACATATAATTGGCTGACCACGTGATCTGCTAAGAAACAGAACTATTTTTAGTAACCCTGGAACCAGCAGATCAAGTGCAATTAATTTAACACTCCACCTGCCCGTTATCGCCAAAATAAAAGTACTATAACCTTAAAATTTTATCTCTTTGTCTGGCAGTGGAACCGTAGCTCTCGAATGAATGAACCGATTTTGATTTAGTTTTAATAAGAATATTAATAAAATATTTAAACAAAATACAAGTAGGTTAACAGAAAGTACGAGAATACAATTAGAAGAATTTAGTTTTAAACTATGGCTGGCCGGTGGTGTGGTCAGAACAACTGGTTATTAAGCCAAGGGTCTCTAGTTCGATTCCTAGTCAGGATCTATATTGCACAAAATAGTTGGATGTAAACAAACAAAAATATCGTGTGAAACACTAACACGACTTTCTTTTACCAATGTAAATAGTTTAAAATAAAACTTATGTTTAATCATGAGTGCTGTTCAGGTTATTAGCCGAAAGGCTGTTTTTAACCTCCAGAGCAGTGATTGGCAAAAGGGGGGGGGGGTCGTGGTGATATTATAGGGGAGTCGCGAAACAATAATGAAATCATTTTATCATTTTATGAGAAAAAATCATTTATAATTAACACAAATTTTACATGCAATAAGTACACTTACTTGTAAAGAAAATAAATAAATAATTAATGTGATGGTTGCATTTGTTTTTCATTTAAAATGTTCTTCATTCGTGGATCTTCATTAGAAACATATAAAAGCAAATTATTCTCGAGTGATTAACATACGATTCCTATATTTAGTTTTTTAGAGCAACCATACAGGAAACCCCCTTTTCACAGAGATAAGACATAGAAAAAGGTATTAATATTTTCAATGCTTCTGTGACTAAATTTCCATACTCATGTCATCGAGCAAGCCAAAACATATTTAAAATTAAGCGCATTAAAATTGACGTTAATTAATTTTAAATTAACGTACTTAAAATTAGTGCAGTTTGTTTATATAAGATTTTTTTTTCATTCCTAATAATATGTGTACGTTGCAATCTGTTCAATTCTGAACAATAAGCAACCCCATGACCCAATGAGATGAGGATGATATGTATGAAGTGTAAATGAGGTGTAGTCTTGTACAGACTCAGGCCGACCATTCCTGAGAGAGTATGGTTAATTGAACCCCAACCATCAAAGTACACCGGTAACCACTGTCTAGTATTCAAATCCGTATAAAAGTAACTACCTTTACTAGGATTTGAACCAGGAACCTTTGTCTCCGAAAATCAGCTGTTAAGCAGCTGATTATGGCGACGACTTATATAAGATGAAAAAAAATTTACATATATGATTACAGTCAAAATTGAATTATTTATAGTAAGGCTTACTATTATTATCAGGGGGGGGAGGGGTCGCGAAATATTAATTTTATTTATTTTCACTATTTGGGGATCGTGGAGCTAAAAAGGTTAAGAATCACTGTTCTAGAGGCTCTATCAATAAGAAATGAGGTGGTTTACCACTGCCTTTCTTACTGAGTGGAAAAGTATGCTTATCAACATGTGCAACATGTGCAAGGCCCTCTGAAGCGCATAGCTATATTTTTCACCCTGTAAATGAAACATTCACTTCATTCACCGAAAGGTTCTGGCTGTATGCCCAAAACGGGCAGGTGGAGTATTATTTTAATTGCACTCTATTTGTTTGGTCCAGGGCTAAAAAAAATAGTTCTGTTTCTTATCACATAGTCAGCCACTTATATGACTGAACTATTTAAGAACAGAAGAGGTAGAGGTGTAAAAGACACTAGTCAGAGTTATCTCCTCTGAGAGTAATGAATTTCACTATGCAGCCAGACCCTGTGGTGAATGAAGTGAAGGTGTCATTTGCAGGGTGGAAAGTGAGTGCTTTTCGGAGGGCCTGGCATGCTGATAAGCGTACTCTTTCAACTCAGTGAGGAAGGAAATTGTAAACCATCTTACTCCTTGTTTTTACTTAGTAAAACTTCTAGAGGTTCAAACCAGCCTTTCGGCTGTTGACCTAAACAACAACGGTCTGGCTGTATAATGAAAATCATTACTCTTAAAGGAGATAACTGTCACTAATATCTTTTACACCTCTACCACTTCTGTTCTTAAATACTTCAGTCATATAATTAATTGATCATGTAATAAGAAACTTAATTATTTTTTGTAGCCCTGGAACTAACAGATTGAGTGCAAATAATTTTACACTCCTCATGCCTCTTGTGAACAAAAAACATAGGTTATATTGTTTATTATTTACATTGGCAAGAATTGTGTAATTGTTTCATACCAGTTTTTTACTTTCTCTTGCCTATATAAATATATTGGAAGGAAAGTATTGTTTTCATGTCGATTTTAAGAAATCGAGTTTTCACCGGATATATACGTTTTCAGACCCCCTGAACCCAAAAAACATGTTTTTAGCGATTGGTCTGTGTGTGTGTGTGTGTACGCGCGCGCGCGCGCGTGTGTGTGTGTGTGTGTATACAAAATATCTCAAGAACGGAACATCGTACGAACTTGAAACTTAAGTTACATACCACTACCGGACCCGACACGAACATTTTCATCAAAATCGGTCAACCGGACGTAGTAGTTTATTCGTGTAATTTTTCACTTTTTTGTGATTTTCTCAAAAACTGGTCCTACGATTTTTTTTTAAATCGCCTCATTTACTCAATTTTTTATTCTCTACAAGATAGGCGCCATTTTTGCTGAAATTCTTGGTGAGGCTGTTTTCACGTAAAAACGTTGTTTTTTTAAGATTACGGCTTTAATATGCATTTTAGCGCAAAAATTTATAAAACAAAAGTTGTAGAGAATTTAAAATTCTACAACTTTTATTTCAAAAAATTTTTTGTATAACGCTTAGTTTAGCAGTAATTAGCGATTTTCTGATTTTTTCCCACGAAAACGTGTGAAAAATCGATTTTTTAAAGATTTCGGCTTTAGTACGCATTTTACGACAAAAGTGTATATAATCAAATTTATAGGAAATTAAGAGATCTATAACTTTTATTTACAGCATTTTTCTCTTTAGAGCGTAGTTTAGCGTGAAAGAGTGATTTTCCATGTTTTTAAGCCTAACTGAGGTAGATTTTCATTTTGCGTCTTTCACTCATGATTAAAATAAGCTTATGTTTTTGAGGTTAGTTTTTTGTTTATTTCTAGTGTTTTATTACTAATATTAGGTTATATTGTTTAAATTTTTTGTACTGGCAAGAGAAAGTTGTGTGAGTGTTTCACACCAGATTTTTTTAGTATTGCAATTTCATTTAAATACTTTTTCACTCTATACAACATACTGCATGAATTAGAGAAAAAGTAAAAGAGTAATAAATGTGGTGAGTTACTTTTCAAGCGTAGAGTATCGGTTGAATATAGGCCTGAGCAGCTATAAAATAGCTAGATAGCTAAGTAAGCTAATGTGTGGGCAACTGATATGGACTATTCTACAACACCTATAACCTTATTGTGGTTGCTGGTTTGGGTTGGGCCGCAGCAAAGTCATGTCGCCTTTCTTGACAGCTTCCAAGACGTACGACGACAACTCTTACTGTTTCTTGTTGTAGGCTTTATACCACAACAGACACTCCCAACTGAAAGAAATGAAACAATTCTGTTCCTTTTCACTTTTTAGTCTATTCCTTATTTCTTTTCATAACTGTTTTATTTAAAATTGTCATCAAGAATTTTTTTAAACGCTTTATTTACAATCCGTTAAAAGTAGCTTTAAGTACTCGTGTATATATATATATAAATAAAATTATGATTTTGACTGTACAATTTTTCAAAATGCCCCAAATTTTGCTCCTACGCCAGATTTACCACGTAAACACAGAAAATAAGTTCAGCTGAATTTTTGTCTGTTTGTTTGTACGTTACGGCATCACACAAGAACCGCTAAACCAAATTCAATGAATTTCAGTAATTAGGTTCTGGACATCATCGAAATGAAAAAATGCTATAAATGTTTTTAATATCACAAAGGGTTAGGGAAGTTCAGAGGGAGGGGTAAACAAAAAACAGAATATCTCCGTTAAAAGTCAAATTATGAAACGTTAAAGACAAATAAGATTGATAAGGCCTATGTAAAGTTTGTCATTTTCATGCATAATAACGGAGATATTACCAATTTGAAAAAAATAAATCAATCTTTTTCGAACCCACCGAGTTGGTCTAGAGGTAAAGTCGTCGGAAAAATCAGCTGTTTAACAGCTGATTTTCGGAGACGAAGGTTCTTGGTTCAAATCCTAGTAAAGGTAGTTACTTTTATACGGATTTGAATACTAGACAGTGGTTATCGGTGTACTTTGATGGTTGGGGTTTAATTAACCATACTCTCTCAGGAATGGCCGACCTGGGTCTGTACAAGAATACACCTCATTTACACGTCATACACATCATCCTCATCTCATTGGGTCATGGGGTTGCTTATTGTTCTAAATTGAACAGATTGCAACGTAAACAAATTAGGAATAAAATAAAAAAATCTTTTTCGAAGAATATTAACATACAAAATAAACAGAACAATAAACATAGGCCTACGCGCCGGTAAAACCCGTATTCATTTAGTCAGTTACCTACCTACCCATTCTACCCTATACACCTTTTCTCGGTCACAATGTCAAAAATGAATCAGTCATCTTAATAGTGGTCGCCGGCCGCATTGGCGTAGTTGGTAACGTGCTTGCCTCTCATCATGCGGTCTTGGGTTCGAATCCCATTCAGGCACGGCATATTTCATACGTTACAAAAAAACATTTCATCCTTCACCATCAGCATTAGAAGTAATTGCAGAATAGTCAGACGTTAAAAAAAAGATAGTGGTCACCATCGTGGTGTTCATATTGTGATTCACCTTTCATTTATTGTGAAAATAATAAACCGCTGCATATCTTACTTTCAAAACACCAAGATCTCGCTTTTATTTTACTTCAACTAGTTTTTTTTTACATAAATAATAATGCTGACGTAACAAGGAGGTAGATAACAATAAATAGTTAAAGAATATCAGACCTGACAGGGATCGAACTCGGTACCCCCAACCGACCGTCCACAGCACCAAGGAAACCGTTCGAAGATCAGGTACTTTAGCTAGTTATAAATAAAACTGCGTTTAGAGTGGGCAATTCAACTCAATTGTACTTCACCATAAAATAACAATAATTAATCTAAAATAACTATTTACAAAAGGACCATTAAAAAATCTGGTGTGAAACACTCACACAACTTCCTTTTGTCAATGCAAATAATGACCAATATGACCTAACATTAGTAATAAACAAAAAACTAACCTAACGTGTAAACATATTAACATACAAAATAAACAGAACAATAAACATAGGCCTACGCGCCGGTAAAACCCGTATTCATTTAGTCAGTTACCTACCTATCCATTCCACCAGTACCCTATATACCTTTTCTCGAGTTAACGTTAGTGGGTTTTAACGTGCGAAAATTTCCAGCCGTAGCTGATAATCAAACCCAGGACGTTTTACTTTGTAGACTAGCACGCTAGTCCTTACATTACGGAGGCAGTCACCTAAAAAAATTTTTAAATATCATTTACCTACTTTGTACGTGAAAATTACAATTTTTATTACTTAAATTTTCTTAAAAATTTCAAGACATGTGATCGTAATAACCTGATCATCTCCATAATATCCTTTACAGACATTTAATTCCTACAAACATTTTTGAGGTTAAAGGCGGTTTGATTTTGGGAACTAAGATATCGTAGAATATAAAACTTAATTTTTTGTATGTATAGTAGGTAGTTAGCATATATATTTTCGAAATATTCAAATTTATATTCGTCTGAATAAAGTTTGATCTTATCAATTTCGGATAGACTAGTTCATAGAACTAATTTAATAAGAATTTAAAAATAAAACCATTTCCAACAAAGTTTTCTTCAATAAACACCATCTGAATCAAAGTATTTCCTTCAAGTGGTCGATTAGTTAATCAGGTATACCGCATACTAAACTACCCATTTGGATTATCTTTGAACTAATCTTTATTTTTTTGCTTTCGTGCTTTAAAAGAGGGCGTAATTGAAATTGTTACCTCATGATTCCTTCTACTTTATTTAGCTTCCAGTGTTTTTTTACAAAAAAAATAATAAAAAAACGAAATTCTTAACATTAAATTTTTAAATGTAACTTATTTACAATCAGCCTTTAAGGAAATCATTAAAACAAAAAAAGAGTGATATGATGCGCCAATGCCGGTCGGCATTGGCGCAGTTGGTAACGTGCTCGCCTCTCATCATGCGGTCCTGGGTTCGAATCTCACTCAGGCACGGCATATTTTCATACGTTACAAAAAATCATTTCATTCTCCATTGTACAATTGTTACACCCCAACGTCGTCGCTAATGACCGTTGTAGTTGATGCGACGTTAAATAAATGAATTAAAAAAAGAGTGATATGAGTGACATAGACAACCTGTGCTGTTACTTAGTCATCTAAATAAAATGATAAAATAAAGTTAATAACAAAAAACAGTTGCAAAGAACATATAAAAAATTAATAATAACAATGTAGATAACAGAAAAGTAAAAATTAGATTTTGAAATTTCAAATTAGATTAAAGATTAGTGCTGTAGATGAATGGTGAATTTAATTCGCGGATGGATTAAACATTTGGTCTAAATCAAGGACGCAGATGCTAACAGGGCATGGTTGCTTTTGGGCATATTTGACTAGGTTCAAACTTCATGAAGTACCGAAATGTCGGCTGTGCGATAGTGAAGAGGAGGAGTCCGTTTCGCATATTTTTGAAAAATGTCCCCATTTTGGCCTCGACAGAATGGAGACATCTGAGAAGATAGGCGTTGCACAGAGGATCCCAGAGAGAGTAGGGGCAGCGATGCTGCAGGATGAGGAGAGCTGGAAGTTTGTCGCTCAATTTGCGGAAAGGGTGGTTGGGAGACTGCGGAGGGAGGAGACATTATGGAGATCAGCGGGATCGCCCTCTCCCACAGTGAATCAATCCTATCCCGATCTCAGTATGTAAGGTAGGTACACTAATTTCCTGAGCTGGTGATAAAAGAGATAAATGAAAGTGAGAGAGTGAGTGTTGGTCAGTGACAGCGAGAGCGGAATAGGGCTACGGTTCTCTTCCACGCCCCGCTGACAGTATAGAAATTTTTTAACCCGACATTTTCCTTGTAGTATTGTATGAACAGTCCCGAGGGATAGGAGGGTTCTTTGTTGATGCCGGATCAAGTGGCCAGGCGGAGGGTTTTTGGTTGGTAGGCGGTTGCGGCCTCCTTGGGGCTGGACGAGGACGCCTCAATTGAGTCCAACACTACTTCCCCCATCGCGAGGAGTGAACATAAGTTTTTCTCGCCGCCTTGGAAAAAAAGAAAAGAAAAAAAGGATTTACATTCTCTGTTGTTGTTTAAAACATCAGCTGAATGGCTGGTTTCAACTTCTAGAGGCTTTACTAAGTAAAACTAGGAGTGAGGTGGTTTACCATTGTCTTTCTCACTAAATAGTAAAGTATGTTGTTTTTGTGTATTTTATTAATACCCAGATCCCAAAAGAACCTGGATTACACGTTACAATATAGATAAATACCACTGAAATTTATAAAAATAATCTAATGCATAATTTGCAGGTGTGTCGTTAATGATTCGGCAACATTTACGAAAATAATAAATAAAAATTTTCAAAAATCAGGAAATGTTCCGAATGTACAAAAGTCTGGTCGGTTACAATCGATTTGTAAAAATTATAAACTCACAGTAACAGCATATGCCCAGAAAGAGAAAAACAAACAAGAAAAAGTCAAGCTTAAATATTTTATATTTTTAAATGACATAAAATAAATAATGTAGCTACATTAAAAAATAATATGTAAATAAAACATGAAAACTGTTTGAATAAAAAGTACATTATGGGTCATGTAATATTAAAACACTGCACAAGTTAAGGAAGAAGGAGGGGAGGAGAAGAAAAGAGTGAGAGAGAGATCATTCCCACCCTGTCCCGTAGCATAATATTAACATAATTTAAAAAAAGTACCTATTCCTATCATAACAGTCAACATATGTTCTGTATAAAATATTGTACCTTGCTTTGATGTCCCATAATGCAATAGCAATGCATGATGTAGTTCTACGTTCTGGTATATTAAAATCCTACGTATAAACAGTTCGGGTCAACAAGGCACATACATGGTACAACGAAGTTTATCATAAAAAATTATTTTCAATTTTTTCCCTAAAATAATTTTATGACAATAACATGCAGGTAGAGAGTTAAATATTTTGCACTCGATGTGGTAGTTCCATGGCTACAAAAAAAATAGTTCTCTCTTATCATATGGTCAGCCAATTATATGACTGAAGCATTTTAAAACAGAAGAGATGGACGAGTAAAAGACACTAGTCACAGTTATCTCCTCTGAGAGTGATAAATTTTCATTATACAGCATGTGGTGAATGAAGTGAAGGTGTCATTTGCAGGGTGGAAAGTAGATGCTTTTCAGAGGGCTTGGCATGCTGATAAGCATAACTTACTTATCTACTCAGTGAGAAAGGCATGGTAAACCCTCTCACTCCTTGTTTTATTCAGTAAAGCCTCCAGAGGTTCAAACCACCCTTTCACCGGCCGCATTGACTTAGTTGGTAACGTGCTCGCCTCTCATTATGCGGTCTTGGGTTCGAATCCCATTCAGGCACGGCATATTTTCATACGTTACAAAAAAAAATCATTTCATCCTTCACCGTCTGCATTAGCAGTAATTGCAGAACAGTCGGACGTTAAACAAAACAAAAACCACCCTTTCGGCTGATGATCTAAAGAAAATAAATCAAAATTGTTTAAGCTTCTTTTGCATAAAAGTAAAGTACTCTTAACTTTCGAGACCGTAACTAATTCCAAAAAATCTGGTGTGAAACACTCACACAACTTTCTCTTGCCAATGCAAATAATTAATAATAAACCTAATATTATTAATAAAATATTAGAAATAAACAAAAACTAACCTCAAAAACATAACCTTATTTTAATCATGAGTGAATGACGCAAAATGACAATCGAACTCAGTTTGGCTTAAAAATACGGAAAATCACGCTTTCACGCTAAACTAGGCTCTGTAGAGACAAATGCTTTAAACAAAAGTTGTAGATCTTTTAATTTTCTATCAATTTAATTATATACACTTTTGTCGTAAAATGCATACTAAGACCGAAATGTTAAAAAAATCGATTTTTCTCACGTTTTCGTGAGAAAAAAACAGAAAATCGCAAATTACCGCTAAACTAAGCGTTATACAAAAAAATGTTTGAAATAAAAGTTGTAGAATTTCACATTCTCTACAACTTTTATTATATAACGTTTTGCGCTAAATGCATATTAAAGCCGCAATCTTAAAAAGAAAATGTTTTTACGTAAAAACAGCCTCAAGCAGAATTTCAGCAAACATGACGCCTACCCTATATTGTAGAGCATAAAAATGTAGTAAACCAGTTGATTTTAAAAAAAATCGTAGGACTAGTTTTTGAGAAAATCGCAAAAAAGTGAAAAATTATACGAATAAACTACTACTTCCGGTTGACCGATTTTGATGAAAATGTTCGTGTCGGGTCCGGTAGTGATATGTAACTTAAGTTTCAAGTTTCAAGTTCGTACGATGTTCCGTTCTTGAGATATTCTGTTCACACACGCGCACACACACACACACACACACACACACACACACACACACACAGACCAATCGCTAAAAACATGTTTTTTGGGTTCAGGGGGTCTGAAAACGTGTAGATCCGGTGAAAACTCGATTTCGAAAAATCGACATGAAAACAATACTTTCCTTCCTATATATTCATATAGGCAAGAGAAAGTAAAAAATACTCTTACGTAGGTCTATAGAGTTTTTAATCATAAGAATCCCAAGGTTTCAAATTTAACCACAAAATGAAATGCTAGTCATTTTTGCTCTAGTATTAAACGAAATCACGCAAAATAACCAACGGGCATCCTTCTAAATCCAAGTTTTTTGGCTTCACGGGGTTACGAAAATGTTTTACCACTGCTATAATATTTCACTCAATACTTCTTCTTCCGGTCATGGATTAGGCCTTCCGACCTGTTCTGACTTTTTTGCGGTCTACCTATATCTCTTCGACTTCCACTCACGTGTATTAAATGTTACTTCCACTTCTCTCTGTATTGGTCAACTGTTTCAAAAGAGGGGAAACATTTAAATGGGCCCGGATTTCCTTATTTTTAATGTAATCCCTCAAACTTCACCCCTGAACTCTTATCAAGAACCGCATTTCCACCGCATGGATCTGACGTTTATCCTTCTTTCAAAGTACCCAAGACCCACTACCGTACAGCAACTCAAATAGTCATATAATGTAACTATAACTCAACACTACAAACACAAAATAGTTTATAAACTGCACCTCTCTAACACTAGTAATAATCCTACGCGCTGCGCAGTTGATCGTAATGTAGAGTGGACGCCAAAAAAGCTTGCCGGTTTTTCTGAAGTGCGCAGAAGGTTTATTTCGGTAATAGCGCGCTCGGTTGTCTTAACGACTGGTGGGTGTCAATGCGGTACTAGCTGCGATAAAGTCACGGCGGTCTCTCACCGTTATATATCAGTTAACCTGAAAACATTAGTCTGTAATGTGATGTATGTGGTAGGCGTTGTTGTATACAATGTTTACAATTTAATGTTTTTAACGTCGCTAATAGATTATAATTTACATCGTGATTTAATAGGCAGTTGGGTGTTAAGAGATGAAATCTACCGACTGAATTCGAACTGTTCGCGCAGCTAAACCGGCAAGCTTATTTGGCGTCCACTCGACACATCATTCAAATTATTCTGAAGCGCCATGTTATACCGTACGAATTATACAAAACTACACAGAACCAAGTGTCAAAAGTAAAATACAGCAAGTAATAAGAAAGACTGTTAGTGTGGAATGTGAAGTGTTTTAAAATTATTTCATTGTATGCACAATACAGAAAGAGTTCTCGTTGAAAGATTTAAACACCTTCTCTTCTATAGACCCTATTTACAGACATACATTTACCGGTACGCCTGTGCATACGGTTTCTTTTATTCACACATCTAAGAAATTCTCCCCTCTTTTAGTCATCAGTCATGTTATTTTTCTTACAATTTTATGTTATGTCATTCTTTTGAAAATTTAACATTAGTTAATAAGTCCAAACAGTTATATCTTTATTTTACATTTTTTAATGTTCATATGCCCATAACGGGCAGGTGGAGTGTTAAATTAATTGCACTCGTTCTGTTGGTTCCAGGGCTACAAAAAATAGTTCTGTTTCTTATCACATAGTCAGCCAATTATATGACAACTATTTAAGAACAGAAGAGGTAGATGTGTAAAAGATACTAGTCAGAGTTATCTTTTTTGAAAGTAATGAATTTCATTATACAGCCAGACGCTGTCGTGAATGAAGTGAAGGTGTAATTTTCAGGGTGGATATTGGCTGCTTTTAGGAGGGCCTGGCATGCTGATAAGCATAGTTTTTCAACTCAGTGAGAAAAGTAAACCACCTCACTCCTCGTTTTTACTTAGTAAAATCTCTAGAGGTTCAAACCAGCCTTTCGGCTGTTGATCTAAACAACCATCTATGGACATACAACCAGCTGATTATATTATAAAGTATTGCATGTCAACGCGCTCTATAATCGATGTGTTCAGAGCAAGATACAAAACAAGAGTGAACTACTGCGGCTCTTAAACGCATGCGCACGTAATTTTTTAAAGCTGATAGATTCGTGCAATCTGACAATGATGGCAAACGTCCTGATTGGTCTTAAGTCGTGGAACAGCAGAGCTCATTAACTGTGAAAAGCATTGTAGTCACTGTTAACTCATCTGAGGGTAATAAATTTCATTATAGAACGACTCTGTAGTGAATGAAGTGGAGGTGTCATTTTGGGATGGAAAGTAAGTACAGTTGAGCCGTTCTTAGTTTGCTCCTACGGTCAACAAACCAAAGCCCGCTACTACAAGGTGCACGCTAGAGTCCGCGACTTTATGGATGTCGTATTCCTATTAAGTTAACTATGTTTTCAATTATAACTACTTAATGTACTTAAAACACCAGTCATGATATGATGTAGGCCTAACAATTTCATTTATAAAAATACTTTTAAAAATATTTTGTATTTAATTCTTTAAAAAGTATTTTGTTGTTACTTTTTAATCAGCGTGTACTCATTTTATATAATGCGCATGCTCAGTGACGTTAAGATCTTAAGATGGACTTAAGATGCTTTTCAGAGCGCCTGGTATGCTGATAAGCATACTTTTCCACTTAATGAGGGAAGCAATGGTAAATCACATCACTCCTCGTTTTACTTAATAAAGCCTTCAGAGGTTTAAACCAGTATTTCGCTGATGACTTAAACAACATGGGGTCTTTTCTGTTATTCCCCCCCCCCCAGCAAAATTTGTCACATTTTGTGGATAATTCGTAAGTAATTTTTCAGTATTTATAACGATAAGAATGGAAAAATATTTCAATAATCCTAACCTATATTCTTCAATTTTAGGTTATATACAGGTAGGGTAAATAGATTACTTTTTCTCAATCTTCGTACAATACCTATTAATGAAATATTAACCACTGAGTACATAATATCATTAAATTAAATAATTTAATTTTCGGTTTTTCACACGTTCTCGTGAGAATAAAAACAGAAAATCGCTAATTACCGCTAAACGAAGCATTATATAAAAAAATGTTCTAGATAAAAGTTGTAGGATTTTAAATTATCTACAAATTTTATCATATACATTTTTGCGCTAAAATACATATTAAAGTCGCAATCTTAAAAAAACAATTTTTTACGAAAAAACAGCTTCACCAAGAATTTCAGCAGAGATGGCGCCTACCCTTTTTGTAGATTATAAAAATTTTAGTAAATGAGGCGATTTTTAAAAAAAATGTAGGATCAGTTTTTGAGAAAATGGCAAAAAAGTGAAAAATTACAAGAATAAACTACTACTTCTAGTTGACCGATTTTGATGAAAATGTTCGTGTCGGGTCCTCTAGTGGTATCTAATTTAAGTTTCAAGTTCGTACGATGTTCCATTCTTGTGATATATTCTGTTCACATACACACACAGACCAATCGCTACAAACATGTTTTTTTGGATTAAAGGGGTCTGAAAACGTGTAGATCCGGTGAAAACTCGATTTCCTAAAATCGACATGAAAACAATACTTTCCTTCCTACATATTCATATAGGCAAGAGAAAGTAAAAACAACTAATTTAAGATTAATTTGAAAAAATATTGATGTATAATTTTTTTAAATATTTTCCCCGTTTTATCGTTAAAAATACTGTAAGATTACTTACGTATACGAAATATCCACAAAATGTGATCAAATTATGCTTATTAACAGAAAAGACCCCAACATGTTTTTGACACATTTAATACAGGATACGACAAATATAAAATTTAAAACTATCAATAAACTATAAAAAATTTAAATAAAATACACAAATGTTATTTTTATATCAAAACTATAAAATATCGTTAAAAAACTTTCATATAATAAAAGATAAAACATGGAAATCCTTTTAAAAAACATAGTTCTACACATATGTTTACATAATAAATATGAGAATGTGATGAGGAGAAATTTTATTAATCTACATAAAATTTTACAGCAACATTTTATTTAAAGGCGTATCTGATTGCAAAAATGTTAGGCGAACATACCTACAGGTAAGATAGTAAAACGTTTTTACCTAGTTCTTTCCTTTATAGTATTTTAGGCTATATAGCTGCCCATAACAGACAGGTGGAGTGTCAAATTATTTACACTCAATCTGTTCGTTGCAGGGCTAAAATAAATAGTTCTGTTTCTTATTACATGGTCAGCCAATTAAATGACTGAATCATTTAAGAAGAGAAGAGGTAGAGGTGTAAAAGACACTAATCAGAGTTATTTCCTCTGAAAGTAATGAATTTCATTATACAGCCAGACCCTGTGGTGAATGAAGTGAAGGTGTTATCTGCAGAGTGGAAGATATGTGCTTTTCAGAGGGCCCGGCATGCTGATAAGCATACTTTTCCACTCAGTGAGGAAGGCAAAGGTAAACCACCTCACTCCTCGTTTTACTTAGTAAAACCTCTACAGGTTCAAACCAGCTTTTTGGCTGATCACCTAAACAACAACAACGTTATAATATATAGTATTATAGGCTATATAGATTATTATACAGAGTGATTTTTTAGTCCTGTTACCCAATTGTTAATGTCTGGTAATATTTTTCTAAAAAAAATAAATTTTATTTTGTGACACTAAGTTGGTAGCCCTACTCAACCAGTATGGATATGGCAGTGTGAGTTGATTCTCCTTGAGCTGTGTAAAATGTTGTACCATTTCCGGTCGTGCTACGAACAGAATATCTTTTATCCTAAAACAATCTCTTGTTTAAATCTGGAGGCTGAAGCTCTAGAACTAATCGTATGTGATACGGATACAATTTCAATTTTTTAGCAGCTTTCTGAGCACTCGAACATGACAAATCAACATGCGAGGAAAGTTTTTGTAAACTTTTCCATGGAGAATTGAGCAATCTTGTTTTCACATTCTCTTAACGTCATCTGTCAAGAGAGTTGGTCGACCACTACGTTTTCTGCTGCAAACAATACCTGCCTATAAAAATCAGTTAGTTAGCCTAGAAATTGACTAGAATAGAGTGGAGGAACACCAAAAAATTTAATTTGAAATGATTCTTTTACACTCGCATACGATTTTGTAGCAAAATATTGTTCAAGAATGAAAACCCGTTATTCTAGGGTAAAAGACATTCTGTTCGTAACACAACTGGAAACAGCACAAAATTTTACGCAACTCAAGGAGAATCAACTCAAACTGTCGTATCTATACCGGTTGAGTAGGGCTACCAACTTTGTGTCACAAAACAAAATATCCCTTTCTTAGAAAAAAATTACCAGACATTAACAATTGGGTAACAAGACTAAAAAATTAGCCGGTAGTATATATAGGCTACGTACGATAAGAATATCTACTAAAAGGTAATAATGTACTTATTTCATCTTACAAGTTATTAATGGTAGTAAAACTTTAACAATATGAACTTGATTATTCGTTATTCGGATTATCCGAACGTACCTAAACCTTGTTAAAGGGAGCATTTTCGTTACCCATATATCTGCAATACTAACTTAAGTAGATTTTTTGTAGGAACCGTTAAAGCTACAAAGCTGAGCTTTGGCACACCTATCTGCAGTACCTTTTTACAAATTTGTAGTACCAGAGCTTTTTCATTTATCTTTATCCAGTCTAAAAATGAATTTTATTCTCAAAAAATGTTCAAATGTAGCCCACATTTTTTTTGAAAAAGACCCCCAAAAAATAAAAACTCCAAAATTTTTTGAAATACCCCTGGAGTAAATACACACCTTAGTACTAAAATGTAGTGTGCAAAATTTCACACTCCTAGGTAGGATGGTTCCTGAAATAAGTGTAGCCTACCTGAAGTCAAAAAATACAATATGCGGAAAATGCGAATATAGTAAAAGCATAATACCGTAACAGAAACACCTATTGCCAATTGGAATTAACTTTCAAACAAAAACACACCATTATTTATCTTACTTTACAGCTGATTCCTATGCGTTCTAGAAATTATTGTTATTATGTGAACTTGACCTCCGTAATTTTAGAGCAGTAACATAATTATATTAATCTCAATTTACAAGAATGAAAAACGTGAAAAAATATCGAAACAAAATAAAATATCACTACGCACCACATCAACGTAAAAACATAATTTTTCTGAACAGAAAAACCAACGAATGTCGTGTTATACGAGTATATCAATTTAAACAGAGAAAAACAATCTATCAATATATTGTAAAATTGAAAAATCAATATTTTTTATTAAAATCAGTCTGCTCGCCTTAACTACTAAGTTAACTGTAAAAGATGTTTAGTTCATTAACCTAAATGGCTGGTTTACAATTGCCTTTCTCACTGAGTGGAAAAGTATCCTTATCAGCATACCAGACTCTCTCAAAATCATCTACTTTCCACCCTGCAAATGACATCTTCACTTCATTCACCACTGATCTATAATGAAATTCATTACTCTGAGAGGAGATAACTCTCACTAGTGTCTTTTACACTAACTTTTATATTTTGACAAAACTATAAAATTTCGTCAAGAAATTTTTATAAAATAAAAGATAAAATATAAACCACCTTCACTTCAATCACCACAGGGTGATTATAAATGAAATAGACAGTTTCGATAGCTTATAGAAAATTCGTTTTTGAAAAGTTTAGGTAATTACTTACATGATTATATAGAAGAATTCATTAAGTTTTTATTGAAAATATTTACAGATGTTAATTGTGTGCACCATTTGTAACACGACAGATATCAACACGGTAGTCGAATTCTTCCTACACACGATTAAGCATATGATGGTCAACTGTGGCATGAGCATTTGCGATACGTCGTTTTAGATCATAGATATCAACAGGAAGCGGTGGTACAAAAACTTTGTCTTTTATATAACTCCATAAGAAAAAGACGCAGGGCGTTAAGTCTGGACTACGAGGTGGCCACGGCGTAAACACAATGTTTTCCTCACTTGCACGGCCGATCCATCGTCCAGGAAGACGTTCATCAAGATAATTTCTGACTTCTAAGTGCCAGTGAGGCGGAGCTCCATCTTGTACAAAAATGAACTTCCTGGAGTTGGGGCATTAACCATTCGTTTAACATGTCCAGATAAATTACTCCGGTTACTGATACTTCGTGAAAGAAGAACGGCCCGTAAACCTTCTCACGAGATAATGCGCAAAAGGCGTTTATTTTAGGGGAATCGCATATATACTGTAAAGTTATTTTTGGGGTTTCTGTGCCCCATATTCTAACATCAAGTCTATTAACTTTTTTACTAATGTGAAAATTACATTCATCACTACACCGGCCCGTGGTGTAGTGGTCAGCGCAACTGGCTACTATGCCGGGGTCCCGGGTTCGATTCCCTGTCAGGTCTGGCATTTTTTTTCATCTGTAAATCACCACATATCATTAACTATGCACAAGCCCAAGGCTTATGTAGGCATCATCACTCAATAAAAAAAAAATTAGGCGTCATTTTCAACACAGTGTTGCATCTCCAGACAAAAATTTTTACGTACGACTTTATCACTGGTATTTAAACTTTGTACTAACTGCAATTTATAACGTGTAATTTTAAAATTTTTCCGCACAATTTTCCACACAGTCGGTTGAGTAATTTGCAATTCTAAACTTGCTGATCCAGTTGATTTTCCTGGACTTGGTACATAAACATCACGAACACTATCAATTTGTTCTTCTGTAACAGAAGTTCTTCCAGTAGGCCTACTCTTCCTATTACACAGACATCCGTTTGTACCAAAATGTTTGTACCAGTCATAGATTGATTGCCTTGTTGGTGGTGGTTTACCGTATCTTGTTCTAAAATGACGTTGCACAACCGTAACCGAGTTTGTTTTGGCTAATTCAAGAACACAATAAGCTTTCTCCACTTTAGTAGCGGCCATTTTGCTAGACTGGTCGTTGTAACAGCAGCCAACAACAAAATGCTAGCAACAGTTGTACCAACATAAACTTTAAAAAATTTCCTACAAACCTATATCATTTACTATATTCAAATACACCAGTTTGATGTTTAAGAAGCTGTCGAAAGTGTCTATTTCATTTATAATCACTCTGTATAACGATGCAATTCACCATTCTCAAAGGACGTAACTGTGACTAATGTCCGCGTCAAAAGTAATAGGAATCTGAGTTTGAAGTTCAATTATTGTTAAAAGATTTTTTTTTTTGGAATTCCTAATTTGTGTACGTTGCAATTTGTTCAATTCAGAACAATAAGCAACCCCATGACCCAATGAGATGAGGATGATGTGTATGACGTGTAAATGAGGTGTAGTCTTGTACAGACTCAGGTCGACCATTCCTGAGAGAGTATAGTTAATTGAACCCCAACCATCAAAGTACACCGGTAACCATTGTCTAGTATTCAAATTCGTATAAAAGTAACTACCTTTACTAGGATTTGAACCAGGAACCTACGTCTCCGAAAATCAGCTGTTAAAAAGCTGATTTTGGCGACGACTTTACCTCTAGACCAACCCGGTGGGTATAAAAGAATACAGCATCGATTTTAATATACTATACGTCAAATTAATGCCTGCTTAATTCTACGTTAAACGGCGAAAACGTCAAATTTTTATAAATTTATTTAAAAGTGATATTGACATTAAAACAAAAAAGTACCTGTTTTTGGAGTTATTTTACGGATAATGCAAACTTATTGGCCTACAACTCCGGCGACCACCCGTCTAACTCTTCATTTTGGAATTTATTACGTATATTAAGGCCATTACAAGGGTTGTTTAAAACATTAGCGAGCGCCCTAACCAGATACAATAATTAATATACTTTTAACACGAAACTTCTTCTTTTTCATTGTAAAACAAAAAATAATTATAACAGAAATTAGGAGTAAATTATAATTAAACATAATTATAATTATATAACAGAAATTAGGAGTAAATTGTACGGGAAGGCAAAGATTAGAATATGTAAAGCAAATTACAAAAGATGTAGGGTGTTACAGGTATGTAGATATGAAACAACTTGAGCGAGATAGTACAGTTTGGATAACTGCATCAAACCCGTCGAGAGACTGATGACAAAAAAAAGTGCTCGCCTCTCATCATGCGGTCTTGGGTTCGAATCCCATTCAGGCACGGCATATTTTCATACGTAACAAAAATAATTTCATCCTTCACTGTCTGCATTAGCAGTAATTGCAGAACAGTCGGGCGTTCAACCAAAAAAAAAAAAAAAAAAAAACAAAATGCCGGCCGCATTGGCGCAGTTGGTAACGTGCTCGCCTCTCATCATGCGGTCCTGGGTTCGAATCCCACTCAGGCACGGCATATTTTCATACGTTACACAAAATCATTTCATCTTCCATTATAAACAGTTACATCCCAACGTCGTCGCTAATGACCGTAGTAGTTGATGCGACGTTAAATAAAAAAAAAACCCCGAAATTATACTTATTTTGTGACAGATATAAATCTTGATACTTTCATGATATGAAATAAAATGAAATTTTAAAAAAACCACGGAATGTTAAAGTAGTAAAGTTAGATCGCGAGTGTCTATTTAGATATTACATGATAATGATGATGACGACAGCAACAAAACATGTTTTAACTAAATTAAATCAATATGCTTAAAACATTAAGCGCTACAATTTTCAATTAATTATCAATAGAATGTGAAAATGGGGAACTGGGAGGGAAAAAGGGGGAATGGTTAAGAGAATGATAATAATTATTAAAGTGTTGAATAGAGGAATGTTTCAATATAGTTTCTGCATGATCTGATTGCTGACGCATCAAACATCAGTTTAATGAGCAACCTATCATGAATGTCCTCTCGTTCGGACATTTTGGTTTCACATTTACATCCCCCCTTAACATTACATATATTCTACGGTTGTATTCTAATTTCACATTTACAAATCATCATCATCGTCATCAAATCCAGTGTAAATTATACTAATGAATCTACAATGTTATTTATATGGCATTGGTAATACTGTGGAACCTCTCTAATTCAAATATAAAAGACAACGATATTTTTTCGATTTTGGGATATTTAGATTAACAGAGGTATAATATTGAAACTTAAAAATGTAGTACAGGAGAGTACCGATTTTCCGTGGATCGTTTAACCGGGGTTTGGATTAACCGTGCGATCACTAGAATTTTTTTTTTTTTGGTTTAACGTCCGACTGTTTTGCAAATTGCTGCTAATGCAGACGGTGAAGGATGAAATGAATTTTTTGTAACGTATGAAAAAATGCCATGCCCGAGTGGGATTCGAACCCAAGACCGCGTGATGAGAGGCGAGCACGTTACCAACATCACCAACGCGGCCGGCTAGAAAAATTAAAATCACTAGAAAAATTAATTATGTATGTACTGTATAACTTTTACAAATTAAAACTTTTCAACTCCCGACATTTTCATCATCGTAATTAACACAATTATTGTGATTTACTACGATAATATTGTTCGATTACAACAATGAGTAGGCACATTAATTTAGACATAAACTAATTTCGTATCGTAGTAAAATAACAAATTTTTTTTGTGATATTTTTTGTTACGTAGTTTAAGGTAAGATTTATATAAATTTATGTAGTAAATATTTTTATTTCAATACAATTTGTTTATTTATTTCTGATATCCGATAGTATTACATGTATTAATCAGTAGAATAAAACAAACCCGTAACTGGTGGTTTTGTTTATGACGTAGGTGGTCTCGACCGAATTGGGTTGTATTATCCGTGTTTTCCGGTTATCCGGTATAGTTATCCCCCCAATTACCACGGATAATCGGTATTATACTGTACTTAAAAATTTCACATTTTAAATGTTGTTTTTTAAGTCATCAATTGAAAGGTTGGTTTGAACTTCTACAGATTTTACTAAGTAAAACGACTTTACCATTGTTTCCCTCAATGACTGAAAAATTATGCGTAGCAGCATGCCAGGCTCTCTGAAAAGCGTCTACTTTCCAACCTGCAAATCACACTTTAATTTCATTCACCTGGCTATAAAATCTCGAAATTCATTACTCTTACAGGAAATAACTCTGACTACAATCGGTTTCAAATTCATAACACCCGAGTTTGAACCCAAAGCATCTCCAAAACTATGAGTCGGATTTCAACATTCTTTACATAAAAATCTGGTGTGAAACACTCACACAACTTTCTCTTGCCAATGCAAATGATTAATAATAAACCTAACATTATTAATAAAATATTAGAAATAAACAAAAACTAACCTCAAAAACATAACCTTATTTTAATCACGAGTGAATGACGCAAAATGACAATCGAACTCAGTTTGGCTTAAAAATACGGAAAATCACGCTTTCACGCTAAACTAGGCTCTGTAGAGAAAAATGCTCTAAACAAAAGTTGTAGATCTTTTAATTTTCTATAACTTTTATTATATACACTTTTGTCGTAAAATGCATACTAAGACCGAAATGTTAAAAAAATCGATTTTTCTCACGTTTTCGTGAGAAAAAAAACAGAAAATCGCAAATTACCGCTAAACTAAGCGTTATACAAAAAAATGTTTGAAACAGAAGTTGTAGGTTTTTAAATTCTCTACAACTTTTATTATATAAGTTTTTGCGCTAAAATTGATATTAAAGCCGTAATCTTAAAAAAACAACTTTTTTACGTGAAAACAGCCTCACCGAGAATTTCAGCAAACATGGCGCCTACCCTATCTTGTAGAGAATAAAAAATTGAGTAAAATAGGCGATTTTAAAAAAAATCGTAGGACCAGTTTTTGAGAAAATCGCAAAAAACTGAAAAATTATACGAATAAACTACTACTTCCGGTTGACCGATTTTGATGAAAATGTTCGTGTCGCGTCCGGTAGTGGTATGTAACTTAAGTTTCAAGTTTCAAGTTCGTACGACGTTACGTTCTTGAGATATTCTGTTCACACACAGACACACACACACACACACATAGACCAATCGCTAAAAACATGTTTTTTGGGTTCAGGGGGTCTGAAAACGTATAGATCCGGTGAAAACTCGATTTCGAAAAATCGACATGAAAACAATACTTTCCTTCCTATATATTCATATAGGCAAGAGAAAGTAAAAATTTAGCTGATTTTATTACGCGTTGACCCTTAACAGCCCTATATTTTTAATGTTGTCTAAAAATTGCCTTATCAAGGTTGGAATACGAAAAGACCCGGTTTTATTGCTACCGTAACAAATTTCATGCGTTTAGAGGCGTGTAACTCGATAATCATTTGACCAAAAAGTTTGAAATCTTAATACAACATAGTCAATTATATTCTTACAGCGTGTACGAAATTTCAAATTTCTACTTACGATATTTAAATTTTATTTTATTAACAATATTCTGAACCCTTGGTATCTCGGTAACCGCTCGATCGTTCGGCACGAGCAAACTATCGTTTTATTCAGCGTAAAAAACTTTGTGCAGATAATTTAATAACATGAAATATCGATTGGCCAATGTTGTGATAGAATTTTGAAAATTTTGAAAAATAGTAATGCGGGGTAATGCGCATTACTATATTTTCTATTATATTACTATTATTTGCATTGGCAAGAGAAAGTTGTGTGAGTGTTTCACACCAGATTTTTTTACAATTACTTTAAAAAAACCTTGCAAGACGTGGCATCCTTTGCTTTTAATGTTTTCGCTTCTCCCACTCCTGTGTATCTAGACTATTCCCTTACTGTCACTCCACCTGTTTATGCCGGCCGCGTTGGCGATGTTGGTAACGTGCTCGCCTCTCATCACGCGGTCTTGGGTTCGAATCCCACTCGGGCATGGCATTTTTTCATACGTTACAAAAAATTCATTTCATCCTTCACCGTCTGCATTAGCAGCAATTTGCAAAACAGTCGGACGTTAAACCAAAATAAAAAAAAAAAAAAAAAAAATCCACCTGTTTATCGTCACTAATAACCTACTTTTCCAATTACTTAAAAAAAAAAAAAAAAAAAAACCGTTAAAGGAGGAACTCTTCCCCAGCCTTTTTTGTCATCAGTCTCTCGACTGGTTTGATGCAGTTCTCCAATCTTTCTATCTTGCGCAAGTCGATTCATATCTACATACCTGTAACACCCTACATCTTTTGCAATTTGCTTTACATATATATCTTTGCCTCCCCCTACAATTTACTCCCTCAATATTACCCTCCATTATTGATAGCCCAATACCTGGATGTCTTAAGATATGCCCCACTAGCCTATCCCTTCTTTTGGTAAGATGCTTCCATATACTTCTTTTTTCATCCACTCGCCTAAGAACCTCTAAATTACTTATTTTGTCCAACCACCTCATCTTTACCATTTTCCTATAACATCAAATTTTAAAGTTTCCCTCCTCTTTCTTTTTACAGCCCCTATCACCCACGTTTCACTCCCGTATAATGCTACACTCCAAACATAATATCTTAAGATATTTTTCCCCAACTTCCCCCCAGCCTTTATCAAGCACATAGGAAATTTTTTACCATGTTCTTCTGATATAAAATGAAATTTAGGGAATTTTACTTCAGAACACCCAGTTATTTTGTGTCCTCGTTAAGTAGGGAAATAATGATACTACCTTAATAATCCATAAACAAATAATACAACATTTTATTTTAATACCATTTTTTTCATTTATATGTCAGATAATTATTATAATATAAATATAAATAAAAAATGAAATAAAAATGCCACCTTGATAATACAAAATAATACCTTAAGGTTTTGTGTATTACAATATTTATTTAAATAAATAAAAAGAACAAATTAAAATGTTAAGCAAGAAATTATAATGATAAATTACGTTAAAAAATAGTACGGTATAAACATTTTCAACGGAATGCAGATAGTACTACAGTATATTATATAGATATCTTATAAAATAGGCGACGAAATGTTATCTTGACGCCTTTAAGTACCTACATGTTGTAATAAAATATAACAGAATACTTTATTTTATTTTAAGTCGACACGTAATACGATGTGATTCAGTGTTCAATAATTGTAACAGTGTTTGCCATCAACGGTTTCCTATTAACTATTCCAGATAATAGGTGTAAAAGACACTAGTCAGAGTTATCTCCTCCAAAAGTAATGAATTTCACTATACAGCCAGACCCTGTGATGAATGAAGTGAAGGTGTCATTTGCAGGGTGGAAAGTAGGTGCTTTTCGGAGAGCCTGGCATGCTGATAAGCATACTTTTCCACTCAGTGAGGAAGGCAATAGTAAACTACATCACTCCTCATTTTTACTTAGTAAAACCTCTAGAGGTTCAAACAAGCCTATCGTCTGTTGACCTAAACAACATTCCATTAAAACTGTTAAACAATTTTCAGTACAATAAAATTCGTTTTTATTCTGAGAAAATCTCAGCCTCAAAAAAAATCGTAGGAGCCGTTTTTTGAGAAATTCGCAAAAAAGTGTAAAATGACACGAATAAACTACTACTTCTGGTTGACCGATTTTAATGAAAATGTACGTGTCGGGTCCTCTAGTGGTATGTAATTTAAGCTTTAAGTTTCAAATTTGTACGATTTTCACACAGACCAATCGCTAAAAACATGTTTTTTTAGGTTCAGGGGGGTCTGAAAACGTGTAGATCAGGTGAAAACTCGATTTCAAAAAATCGACATGAAAACAATAAATACTTTCCTTTCTATATATTTACATAGGCAAGAGAAGTAAAAATATACAATATACACACATTGTAAAATACAATCAGTGTGATACTGAAAGTACAAAACAACTGACGTACACGTACATAGAACATGCGGTGCAGTAGACTGGTCGACCAGCTGCTATCTCTTCACTATTCGGGGACTGGTAGGGAAAGCTCGGCGTGCATATTTGCCGGAGACGTCTCACTAGTCATGCCTCTTGTTGTTGTTTAGGTCATCAGCCGAAAGGCTGGTTTGAACCTGTAGAGGTTTTACTAAGTAAAACGAGGAGTGAGGTGGTTTACCATTGCCTTCCTCACTGAATGGAAAAGTTCACTTATCAGCATGCCGGGCCCTCTGAAAAGCACATATTTTCCATTCTGCAAATGACACCTTCACTTCATTCACCACAGGGTCTGGCTGTATAATGAAATTCATTACTTTCAAAGAAGATAACTCTGATTAGTGTATTTTACACCTCTACCTCTTCTGTTCTTAAATGATTCAGTCATTTAATTGGCTGACCATGTGACAAGAAAAAGAACTATTTATTTTAGCCCTGCAACTAACAGATTGAGTGTAAATAATTTGACACTCCACCTGTCTGCTATGGGCAGATGCCTCTTGTACTGATATGTAATGACGAAATGAACCCGGGACACAGTGTGGGCAACGCGCTGCTGCTTGCGTAGTACGTACATTTCTAAAAACATGCAACTGTGTACTATATTTATAGTTTATCTTTTGCTTCTTCTTTACAATACTTAATAGCATTTAAAATAACATTCCGTTCCGCACTTGGAATTGTTTTCCGCTGCTTTCAAACGGTCGATATGATAAACTTATAATACACGGATAGATAACTAATTTATAACAACATTACAGAGTAATGAATAAAATGTTGTAAAAAATTAAAATTAAAAGAAACGGAATGAGTTTTACCGAATTAAAATACTTTAATTTGTATAAATATAACCTAAAACGTAAAAACAGAATAACCAAATCAAAACAATATTTCCTGTATCACTCGTCCCTTAATAAAATAAGGACTGTGTAATCCAATGAACTACGAGTGTCAGGATGTTTTTTAGGATTGTAATAGAAAAACTGGGCATGCGCAGTAGATTGTTCCCCTCATACACATCGTCTCAAAGTTCATTTCGTGACTAACCATCAGTAATGACACTGCCTCTTTTGTTTGACGGTAGTGAAAGACGGGTTCTAAGAAAATCTGAGCGTAGGAAGTTGGAAGCAGCAGAAATGGGTTTTTTGAGATCCGTGAGAGATGTAACACTTAAGGATCGCATCAAGAGTGAGGCAATGAGGCATGATTTGGGTAGAACGGAAATTGCGAGGCAGTTTCCGTTCTGGAAACTGCCTCGCATACACCGCATGCCGAGGATCGATATCTACTTACAATACCGCCTGCAAGGAGTACGGTCGTTGGGTAGACCTCGAACAAGATAGAGAGAAGATGGATCAGGCAATTTTACCAAATCCGAAAAGGAGGAGGAGGAGGAGGACGACGAAGAAGAAGAATACCAAAGTGTCCTTATTTTTAAGTGTAAATACTTTTCCACCGAGTGACTGGGTTGGTCTAGAAACCAATTAATTATTTTATTTGGACATAAATAAATAAAGTTACTTTAAAAGGAAGATGAATTCATTAGAACCCAAGCCCTTTTCAAGTCCTTCAGGGCTACATAATGTAAAAAAAGAGGAGAGACAGACAGTTGAATTCTTATTTGTCCCCTAATGTCTGGTTGGACATTTTTACTACCTGACCGTAGAAAATTTTGCTGTCAATGAATACAAAAATAACTGTTCTATTATTGTTATTTTCCTTATTGTTCTTCAATGACAATAGAAGTCCAGCTGTCTTTCACTTACAAGTACAACCAATATAGAAGCCACCAATCTCCCTCTCTCTCTCTCGCCACCTCCACCTATTCTGTTCACTATTCGTACTTAAGTATTGGCATGCGCTTTTTTGTTTACACAGTATCATTTTGTGCATGTACTGAAAGAAATTGGCTTTTTCAAAATATGTATAAAGTGCATTTAATTGTTGGCTAAAATTGCAACCAATTGCATGCACTTTATATTATTTTTTGGTTTAATGTCCGTCTGTTTTGAAATTTTGCTAATGCAGACGGTGAGAAGGGTGATAGATGAAAATATGCCAGACCTGACCGAGAATCGAACCCAGGACACTAACCACTACGCCAACGGGCCGGGTATTATGATAAGAGTTGTAGGCATTAGAGGGCTTATGTCCAACTGTTTTGCAATTACTGCTAATGTAGACGGTGAGAAGGGTGATAGATGAAAATATATCAGACCAGACCGAGAATCGAACCCGGGACCCCGCCGTAGAAGCCACTTGCACTAACCACTACGCCAACGGGCCGGCCATTCACCTTATAATCGTTACGTACACATTTTTAGATTCCTTTTATGCTGGTGGCAATTTTAAAAATTGACATCTATTCATTTTCCTATGTTCGTCCGTCACACTCAGATATCAGAAACTACAAGAGATAGCAAAAAACCATTTTCGGATTCGTAATCTACTCAAAAAAAAGTGGTGTGAAACACTCACACAACTTTATCTTGCCAATGCAAATAATGACCAATATAACCTAACATTAGTAATACAACATTAGAAATAAACAAAAAACTAACCTCAAAAAAACATAACCTTATTTTAATCAAGAGTAAAAGAAACAAATGAATATCAACCCGTTTGGCTTAAAAATATAGAAAATCACTCTTTCACGCTAAACTAGGCTCTGTACAGAAAAATGCTTAAATGAAAAGTTGTACATCTTTTAATTTACTATGAATTTCATTATATACAGGTATACATTTTGTCGTAAAATGCATACAGGCCGAAATCTTAAAAAAATAGATTTTTAACACGTTTCGTGAGAAAAAAAACCATAAAATCGCTAATTACCGCTAAACTAAGCGTTATACAAAAAAATGTTTGAAATAAAAGTTGTAGAATTTTATTTCTCTACAACTTTTATTATAAGTTATAAATTTTTACGCCAAATTGCATATTAAAGCAGTAATCTTAAAAATCAATTTTTTTACGTGAAAACAACCTCACCAAGAATTTCAGCAAACATGACGCCTACTCTATCTTGTAGAGCATAAAAAAATCAATAAACCAGGCGACTTTTAAAAAAATCGTAAGACCAGTTTTTGAGAAAATCGCAAAAAATTGAAAAAATACACGAATGAACTACTACTTCCGGTTGACCGATTTTGATGAAAATGTTCGTGTCCGGTCCGGTAGTGGTATGTAACTTAATTTTCAAGTTTCAAGTTCGTACGATGTTCCGTTCTTGAGATATTCTGTTCACACTTACACACACACACGGACCAATCGCTAAAAACATGTTTATTTCTGGTTCAGGGGGTCTGAAAACGTGTAGATCCGGTGAAAACTCGATATCGAAAAATCGACATGAAAACAACACTTCCCTTCCTATATATATTCATATAGGCAATAGAAAGTAAAAATTAAACCCATAATTTAATAACTGAATAAAATTTCAATGTCGCCTCCGTGGCGTAGTGGTTAAGCGCGCCAGCTTACTAAGCGTAGGTCCCGGGTTCAATTCCCGGCTAGGGTCTGGAAATTATTACGCGCCAAACCCACCATTACAAATTCTTAATTCACCGTAGTCGCTAATGACCAAGCTATTGAAACGACTTTAAATAAATAAAAAAAAAACACAATTGATACAACAAACCGAAGATTTATTTAAGAAACAGTTACAGCAAAAAAATTCATTAATTATAAAGAACATTAACACAAAAATGTACAAAGAAAAACAACCATTTAAAAATGTCTGCATTGAATAATTTTAATAAATTCAATTAATGTTTTATTTTTTAATTAATTACTCCATAAATTCAATAAACATAAATTGGGTGCATAATTTATAATCAAAATTAATTAAAAATGAAACCGGTTATTAAGCGAATTAAATAAAATATTTGCAATTAAATTGTCAAATTCTTTTATGATCAAACTATAATATATTGAATGATTGATTAACATAATTGTGATCGTGATTGAAATACAACCAATACAATCAATTCATTTGATTGGACGAAACAATAAAACTGTGACCTATCAATTAATCATTCAAGAAAAAGTTCAAAACAATAATAATATTTAACATTTTTATTGTTTTCAGTTTTATTATCAATTATAATAAAATGCGTTAATAAATAAACATGTACAGTAATTTCTTTGGAGTGTAATAAAATTGTTTTTGGGTCTTTTCCGTTTTGAGTATGCCACTATCAAATCCGAATTCCGTGAAGTGTTACCCAATTTTCCCACTCGTGCGTCTAGCGCGCTATGTGACTATATAGCAATATTCCTGCGTAATGTCAACTCCACTCCCATTTCACAGTTAATTTTTACTTTCTCTTGCCTATATGAATATATAGGAAGGAAAGTATTGTTTTCATGTCGATTTTAAGAAATCGAGTTTTCACCGGATCTATACGTTTTCAGACCCCCTGAACCCAAAAAACATGTTTTTAGCGATTGGTCTGTGTGTGTTTGTGTGTCTGTGTGTGTGAACAGAATATCTCAAGAGCGGAACATCGTACGAACTTGAAACTTAAAACTTAAGTTGCATACCACTACCGGACCCGACACGAACATTTCATCAAAATCGGTCAACCGGAAATAGTAGTTTATTCGTGTAATTTTTCACTTTTTTGCGATTTTCTCAAAAACTGGTCCTACGAAGTTTTTTAAAATCGCCTGATTTACTATATTTTTTATGCTCTACACGATAAGGTAGGCGCTGTGTTTGCTGAAATTCTTGGTGAGGCTGTTTTCACGTAAAAGAGTTTTTTCTAAAAGGATATTATTTCATCATTTTGAGAAATTTATTGGAAAAGGTCTTTTCTGTACTTAATTTTAATCAACTGGATCCCTTTTTGGTCCAGTCGTAGTTTTGGGAGTTCGAACTACTAGGGGTTCGGTTTATCCACACTATCCTGTATTCATATAAGGCACAATAAAGTAAAAACATAAGAAGTATTAAAGATACTTGATCTTTAAAACTAAGTTAAAATTTAACTTAAGCTTTAAAACTCCGAGATTTTTACAACTACCGTACATAGCGTAACAATAATTACTACAGTCCAGCCTCTCTTAGTTTGCTCCTAATGTAAACAAATAATGACGTCACTGAGCATGCGCATTATATCAAAATGTGTACACGCTGATTAAAAAGTAACAATAAAATACTTTCTAAAGTATTTAAATGCCCGAAACGGGCAGGTGGAGTTTTATTTTAATTGCACTCTATCTGTTTGGTCCAGGGCTAAAAAATAGTTCTGTTTCTTATCACATAGTCAGCCACATATATGACTGAACTATTTAAAAACAGAAGAGGTAGAGGTGTAAAAGACACTAGTCAGAGTTATCTCCTCTGAGAGTAATGAATTTCACTATGCAGCCAGACCCTGTGGTGAATGAAGTGAAGGTGTCATTTGCAGGGTGGAAAGTGAGTGCTTTTCGGAGGGCCTGGCATGCTGATAAGCATACTCTTTCAACTCAGTGAGGAAGGCAATAGTAAACCACCTTACTCCTCGTTTTTACTTAGTAAAACCTCTAGAGGTTCAAACCAGCCTTTCGGCTGTTGACCTACACAACACAAAGTATTTAAATACAAAATACTTTTATAAGTATTTTTATAAATGAAATTGTTAAGCCTACATCATATCATGACTAATGTTTTAAGTACTTATAATTTAAAACATAGTTAACTTATTTCTATTTCATATAATGAATTAATATAATAATTTCACTAACCTTCTTTTTAAACTGCGTCATCTTTATTGTAATTTCTACTTACACGTGTTTCGGTGGATCCACCATCATCAGAGTAAATGAAAAATTGAAACTAAAAATTTTTTTCACATTTATTTAAAATTTACAGAAGATGGTACATCTTCAGTCACTTGTATAAAACTTTTTATACAAGTGACTGAAGATGTACCATCTTCTGTAAATTTTAAATAAATGTGAAAAAATTTTTTAGTTTCAATTTTTCATTTACTCTGATGATGGTGGATCCACCGAAACACGTGTAAGTAGAAATTACAATAAAGGTGACGCGGTTTAAAAAGAAGGTTAGTGAAATTATTATATTAATTCATTATATGAAATAGAAATAATTTCAAACTGCAGGATGCATTATAAATATTTATTTTTGAATGAAAATAGTTAACTTAATAGGAATACGACATCCGTAAAGTCGCGGACTCTCGCGTACACCCTGTAGTAGGTGGCTTTTGTTTATTGACAGTAGGAGCAAACTAAGAACGGCTCAACTGTACACTTATTACACCTACTTAAAAGATAAACCATTATCACAATTAAACCTAAATATTGCAGCAATTGCAGTATCAACGCTTGTTCACGCACTGAAATTGTACACGTGCTTTAATTTCTAAAATATATTGGTTAACGCAATAATAATATGATTCAAAATATAATGTGAAACAACACTTACGCGACTTTCTCTTGTCAATGTTAAAAATTATTGAAAATGTTTTGAAATAAATTCCGTTCTTGAGATATTTTGTTCACACACAGATACATCGCTAAATACATTTTTTGTTGAGTTCAGAGGGTCTAAAAACGTGTATTACCGGTAAAACCTCGATTTCGAAAAAACGACATGAAAACATTTCTACTTTACTTTTACTTTCTCTTGCCTATATGAATATATAGGAAAGAAAGTATTGTTTTCATGTCGATTTTTCGAAATCGAGTTTTCACCGGATCTATACGTTTTCAGACCCCCTGAACCCAAAAAAACATGTTTTTAGCGATTGGTCTGTGTATGTGTCTGTGTGTCTGTGCGTGTGTGTGTGTGTCTGTGTGTGAACAGAATATCTCAAGAACGGAACATCGTACGAACTTGAAACTTGAAACTTAAGTTACATACCACTACCGGACGCGACACGAACATTTTCATCAAAATCGGTCAACCGGAAGTAGTAGTTTATTCGTATAATTTTTCAGTTTTTGCGATTTTCTCAAAAACTGGTCCTACGATTTTTTTTAAAATCGCCTATTTTACTCAATTTTTTATTCTCTACAAGATAGGGTAGGCGCCATGTTTGCTGAAATTCTCGGTGAGGCTGTTTTCACGTAAAAACGTTGTTTTTTTAAGATTACGGCTTTAATATAAATTTCAGCGCAAAAACTTATATAATAAAAGTTGTAGAGAATTTAAAATTCTACAACTTTTGTTTCAAACATTTTTTCGTATAACGCTTAGTTTAGCGGTAATTTGCGATTTTCTGTTTTTTTTCTCACGAAAACGTGAGAAAAATCGATTTTTTTAACATTTCGGTCTTAGTATGCATTTTACGACAAAAGTGTATATAATAAAAGTTATAGAAAATTAAAAGATCTACAACTTTTGTTTAGAGCATTTTTCTCTACAGAGCCTAGTTTAGCGTGAAAGCGTGATTTTCCGTATTTTTAAGCCAAACTGAGTTCGATTGTCATTTTGCGTCATTCACTCATGATTAAAATAAGGTTATGTTTTTGAGGTTAGTTTTTGTTCATTTCTAATGTTTTAATACTAATGTTAGGTTTATTGTTAATTATTTGCATTGGCAAGAGAAAGTTGTGTGAGTGTTTCACACCAGATTTTTTGCATTTATTTGAACTTCAAAATTTTCCGAAGCAAAACATTTGTTTACTTTGTACGTTGACAAAAAGTTATTAAAACATCTGTTTAAAATAAAGCTCACTAGCGAGGCGAGTGAAATCATTCTTTCAACTTAAAGTTTTCCGGGAATGTGGTTTTTGCATGATTGTACATTTTTGGGAATTAAATATTTTGTTTAGTATTGAAGATATATATGGATGATGTTTTTTTAAATGTTCATAATTTCTTGTTCTATTATGTACGGAATGATTATTACAAAAACCTTAATAGGGATTTAGCTAAAAAATAATTTGTGAATATATAAAATAAACGTTTTTGAAAATATGGTTTTTCTTCAATAAATTTCTTGTAAGAAAAAATACATACAAGCGCATACAACAGATAATAGAGAGCAATTTTCTGTATTTTGTCGGATATCTTTCTTGATTCCTGAGATATTTGATTCCCAGTAAAAGCCCGCTTTTCCAACCTCACCCTTATATTAGGGGCTGTAATTAATTTTTTGGCTTGGTTCAAATGGTAGATCATAACTAGTAAATTACTCTTTCATTTAAAATAAATAATGATAATTTATAGCCAGAAGTTTTGGTTTTCATTTTCTGGGTTGACTACCCCCTTAAGATATTTCAGAAAGGACGCTAAAATAATGAAGAATTTTAAAGGTGCGTGATCATGGTTTATTAATTTAATTTTCACTTTATATATTTAAATTTACAATTAATTATTTACTACTTTAAACATACTTGAGGAAAATTCTACGCAATAACAGTATACCTACACGTTTTTTTGTAATAACATTAATTGACTCGTGAAAGTTTTGGCAATGCATTTTAATAGCTACTAAATCAATAAAATCGAAATAACCTCAGTACAGTGACCTCTCTTTAGACCGACACTTTCGGGACTAGGGTCATGCCGGATTACAGATTTTTCCAGATTATCGAATGTGGGTAATTTAACAGATAATCGGGATAAATCAGACAATTTAAGAAGGCGAGCGATCAATCGAGTATGCTGTTGTTTAGATCATCAGCCGAAAGGCTGGTTTGAACCTGTAGAGGTTTTACTAAGTAAAACGAGGAGTGAGGTGGTTTACCATTGCCTTCCTCACTGAATGGAAAAGTATGCTTATCAGCACGCCGGGCCCTCTCAAAAGCACATGTTTTCCACTCTGCAAATGACACCTTCACTTCATTCACCACAGGGTCTGGCTGTATAATGAAATTCATTACTTTCAGAAGACATAACTCTGATTAGCGTCTTTTACACCTTTACCTCTTCTGTTCTTAAATGATTCAGTCATTTAATTGGCTGACCATGTGATAAGAAACAGAAATATTTATTTTAGCCCTTCAACGAACATATTGAGTGTAAATTTGACACTCCATCTGTCTGTAATGGGCATCAATCGAGTATAGTAAACTGTATTTACAATTCTATACGCATTCTTATTACACACGGAAATTGTAAATATCCGATCAGATCAGAAACGTTTTTAGCATTCACAACCAGTTAAAAAAACACTGAATTAATTGCACAATTAATTATTTATTACAATCTTAAGAATGCAGTAAAGTAGATTTGAACGAAAAATTAATTAAAACATTGAAAAAGGAAACACTGTAGGATTAGATACAGTACGTAACCTGGAAGATATAAAACAGTAAAAGAATTAAAATTAAATTACCCTTACAAGCGATTCAGAAGAAGATTCTACGAACGATAACGTAATGCCCCTTTTACATCACAAACTCAATGTCGCACAAAGACTTACAAATCCCATTAGTAATATTGACGTCGCGAAACAATTCTACAAGACAATGCATGACAAATTTGAATTACATGATAACCCATTTCATACAAAACATGTACACTAGGGCGATACCGGCTGCTCAGCGCACACGTTTGAAGCGCCTCTGGCCAAGAATCTTCTTGGCCAACTGTAGGACTGTGGTGATGACTGCACGCTCCTTCAAGTAAATAAAGTTTTGAAACATTAGCAACACATTTAGAAATTGTTGTGTTAATATAATAACAGACACTAAATTTCAATTAAGTGTCAAAAAAAATTCCCCTTACATTACTGTTTGTGTATTATAGTTATTGATATAGGTTAGCGTTATCCTACCTTGCTTAAAAAAAGTCTATATCTCTTTGCCTTCGTAATTCCAATTTTTTCTTCAAAAATCATTACGAATTTTAAATAAATTTTAAAAGATCTGCAGAATTGTAAGCTTTGTTATCAATTCGGCAAAGTTTTGTATTACTACAAAATATTTTTTGTTAGATCTGAACCCGAGGCGTACCGGACTATAGAATGCCGGACTAAAGAGACGTTATGGTATATTTTATATTAATCGGATAACCAGTTAAATTTATTCCGAATCTTTGTACTATCTTTAGTGAATTCGATGGTTCCTCATAAATTGTATAGTTCAGATAGCGGATTGTTTAGTAATTTTGGGCGAAATCGTTCGGTAAAGTGTTTTACTTATTTAAGAAATTTTAACATCTGTCTCGATTGTATGATTTGGAAACGTAAGGAGATTTAACCAACAAATATTTACAGGATTTTTAATTGATAAAAAAATATTGTAGTTTAGTAAAAACTAGGCTAATCATACGTTCTGGATTAGCCCAAACAGTCCGGGATTAAAAAATGTCCAGGAATTTCTAATGTAGAGTGTAAAGAACCGAAAACTTTCGATCCGTTTTGATTTTCTGATTTAGAGGTTGATAAGATTGTATCCCTGCCCATAACGGACAGGTGGAGTGTCAAATTATTTACACTCACTCTGTTCATTGCTGGGCTAAAATAAATAGTTCTGTTTCTTATCACATGGTCAGCCAATTAAATGACTGAATCATTTAAGAACAGAAGAGGTAGAGGTGTATTGTGACACTAATCAGAGTTATCTCCTCTGAAAGTAATGAATTTTATTATACAGCCAGACCCTGTGGTGAATGAAGTGAAGGTGTCGTTTGCAGATTGGAAAATATGTGCTTTTCAGAGGGCCCGGCATGTTGATAAGCGTGCTTTTCCACTCAGTGAGGAAGGCAACGGTAAACCACCTCACTCTTCGTTTTACTTAGTAAAACCTCTACAGGTTCAAACCAGCCTTTTGGCTGATGACCTAAACAACAACAAGATTGTATCCAGCGATGCTAGAGACCGTTTAAAGTTAATTGAAAGATGTCTTGTGAGGACTTTTAAACGAAAAAATTAAAACTGATAAGGTGTACCTTGGAAATGTACTTAATTTGAGAACAATATCAAATCCGTCCGATACCAGGGCAAGAAAAAGAATCCGATGGTACATAATGTTGTAAGTGCAGGTCCCAAATCTTAACTAAATGTTTCGATGTTTTTGTGCCTACTTATAACATTATTATTCTAAAAATAATAATAATTTAGAAAATAAGTACTTAGAAATTTATAGTAAACCAATGTAATTCGGTGGAAAATACAAATTATTAAATACCTAAACAAAAAATATTTTGTACTATTTACAAAAAAAAAAAACATTTTATTCAAAAAAATCTCCTGTATGGAGTTCAGAAAATATGATAAGCTTAGCTTAACCGTACCTTACGATTTATCTTGGTAATTAAATATTTTTTTAGTAAATTATTTTACAGAATTAACATGTTAATAAAAATTATAAAACATAAAGTTTGGGTTATTGTAAAGCATGATAATAATTCATCAATGAATACAATAAAAAAATTATTTAATATATTTTTGTAAAATGAATAAATTATACTTACAATAATTTTTGAAGAATAATTAATTAATAATAATCCAAAGAAATGTTTTTAAGTTAACAAACTACATTGATCACACGGTCACAAAACGTAAATCGATTGAATCACCAAGCGTCACATAAACACACAACACGACGCCACAACGGTTCGAACACGACTGCCGCTCGCACTCCTAAACTGGTGAGAGAAAGCTGGTAACTAAAACAGAGGGGAATTCTTCATCTATCCCCACCATTTAAGTTCTTCAATACCTCATTCCCATCGGTTTTCCCTCCACACTCCACACTCGACTACTCTTTCTAACTACGCCTTGTTAGTACAGCGAGGTGTCTACCAGTCTGCGTAAATTAAAATGCTACCAAGTCTATACTATACTGTATACATACAACTTAGGTTCAGGGTGCCTCAAGGCACGCGAAATAGACCTACACTCTTTCAATTACAGTCGGACCTCTATTTATCGAACTTCTATATATCGAAATTCTCTATAAATCGAAGTATTTCCTGAGTCCCGTGAAATTCTAAATGAAAAATGCTTCTGTATATCGAAAACAAATTCTATATATCGAATTTAATTTTAGTGAAAATATAAATAGAACTCCATATAGCCCTCCCATGACACACTAGTCGATCCGAAACATTATGAGAGAGAGAGAGAGAGAGAGAGCAACGTGACAATACAGTACGTCAGTACGTTGACCACTGTGGTCCACGTACAAGGGTAGTGTGATACGTTTATACTATGTACGATCAAAAATATGTAAATACGACGAAGAAGTTTTCAAATGGGTACCTAAAACTGTTACGAGATAAAAACATGCCTAAGCAAAAGAGAAAAGTTTTTCTTTCTGCGGAGAATTGCCCTTCACACCCGTGTTCACAATAAAACAAACTTTATTGTAAATAAATACTGTTTTAAGGTAATATGGTTATGGTCGAGTAATCTCACTTAATATAATTAGCAGTGATAATGAAAAAAAACAGCGTTTCTCTTTATCGAAGTTTCTATATATCGAATTTTTTATGAGGAATGTACAATTTCGATATATGGAGGTCCGACTGTATTTGTTTATTTTATTTACTGGTATAGAACATTTAATTAAAAACTTATTTTTCAAAATAATTATCTTCGGTGTATAAATAAATAAATACCCTATCTATGTTAATGAGATAGCCATTCGTTATGTAATTATGTATTGCGACCGATGCAAAAAAATCTACTTCGTATAACATACGTTCAAAGATTTCGTTAAGTTTTTTAACATTTTTTTTAACAAAAAAATATATTTATATATAATTCTCTATTTCATATTTTCTTTCTCCCGTATTTTTATCTCCGTTTTTTTTCTTTTACTAACTAGGGTTAACTATAATTATAAGATTCCAAGCGGAACCATTGAAAAAAAACCTTTCATCTAACCTCAATGGTACTTCAACTTCTTTAGTTCAACTCTTTAAAATTTCCACTTTGAGCAAGCTGATTAAAAAAACACACACATATATATATATATATATATATATATATATATATATATATATATCCATCGTAATTTTAATGTTTAATTTGAGAAATTAATAGTTCAAATTTTAACGAGTAACGGTTTTCATAATCAGCTTCTATATATATATGTGGTGGTTTTCTTTCTTTTTTTTAATTAAAATTTAATTTGTAATTTAAATTTTATTAAAATATTCTTTGATAAATAAAAACGTGATGATTATAAAAACCGATAATAGATGGCGTTTCATGGAACTAGACTTTCAGTCGGTCGGTGAGACACAAAGGAAAATGGTTTGAGGTTTCCCTTCAAATTTAAATAGAATGGTTTTTATTTATAAAATAATGTTGAACCGTAAAATTATTTTATTTTTTTCATTTATTTTATTTCAACTGTTTCCGTCGCTAAATGTTAAATCTTTCTCTGATAGTAACTCACTTTACGCTAATCTATATTAATATTAGAAAGCGTGTTTTTTTTGTACAGGCTAATTTCCAAAACTACGGAACGGATTTTCATAAATTTTCACACTCTCTCAGGAATAGTCGGCTGAGACTGTATAAGACTACACCTCATTAACACGTCATACATATCATCCTCATCTCACTGCGTCATAGGATTGCTTTTGTTCTGAATTGAACAGATTATAACGTACACTACACTCAATCTGTTCGTTACAGGGCTAAAATAAATAATTCTGTTTCTTATCACATGGTCAGTCAATTAAATGACTGAATCATTTAAGAGCAGAAGAGGTTGTTGTTTAGGTCAACAGCCGAAAGGCTGGTTTGAACCTCTAGAGGTTTTACTAAGTAAAACGAGGAGTGATGTGGTTTACCATTGCCTTCCTCACTGAGTGGGAAAGTACGCTTATCAGCATGCCGGGCCCTCTGAAAAGCACATATTTTCCACTCTGTAAACGACACCTTCACTTCATTCACCACAGGGTCTGGCTGTACAATGAAATTCATTACTTTCAGAGGAGATAACTCTGATTAGTGTCTTTTACACCTCTACCTCTTCTGTTCTTAAATGATTCAGTCATTTAATTGGCTGACCATGTGATAAGAAACAGAACTTTTTATTTTAGCCCTGCAACGAACAAATTGAGTGTAAATAATTTGACACTCCACCTGTCTGTTATGGGCAGGCAGAAGAGGTAGAGGTGTAAAAGACACTAATCAGAGTTATCTCCTCTGAAAGTAATGAATTTCATTATACAGCCAGACCCTGTGGTGAATGAAGTGAAGTTGTCATTTACAGAGTGGAAAATATGTGCTTTTCAGAGGGCCCGGCATGCTGATAAGCGTACTTTTCCACTCGGTGAGGAAGGCGTTGGTAAACCACCTAACTCGTCGCTTTACTTAGTAAAACCTTTAGAGGTTCAAACCAGGCTTTTGGCTGTTGACGTAAACAACAACAACACATAACGTACACACATTAGGAATTGAAAAAATCTGTTACTTCAAGGCTACAAAAACTGATTGTTCTTATCACATTGTCAGCCAAATAAATAACTGAAATGTTTAATATCAGAAGAGGTAGAGGTGTAAAAGACACTTGTCACAGTTACTTCTTTGAAAGTAACAAATTAATTTATACAGCCAGACTCTGTGGTGAACAAAGTAAAGGTATCATTTGCAGGGTGGAAAGTAGATGCTTTTTAGAGGGTCTGGCATGCTGATAAGCATATCTTTGAACTCAGTGAGGAAGGGAATCGTAAACTACCTCACTCCTCATTTTACTTAATAACGCCTCTAGAGGTTCAAACCAGCATTTCGAATGATGACCTTAACAACAACAATGTAGAAATAAATTCCTATCAAACTTTTATAAGGATTTTTTACTTTCTCTTGCCCGTATGAATATATAGGAAAGAAATTATTGTTTTCATGTCGATTTCAAGAAGTCGAGTTTTCATCGAATCTACACGTTTTCAGACCCCCTGAACCCAAAAAAACATGCTTTTAGCGATTGGTCTGTGTGTGTGTGTGTGTCTGTGTGAACAGAATATATCAAGATCGGAACATCGTACGAACGTGAAACTTGAAACTTAAGTTACACACTCTTACCGAACCCGACACGAACATTTTCGTCAAAATCGGTCAACCGGAATGAGTAGTTTATTCGTGTAATTTTTCACGCTTTTGCAAATTTCTCAAAAACTGGTCCTACGATATTTTTAAAAATCGCCTGGTTACTAAATTGTTTTGCTCTACAAGATAGGGTAGGCGCCACGTCTGCTGAAATTCTTGGTGAGGCCGTTAAAAAAATTGTTTTTTTAAGATTGCGGCTTAATATGCATTTTAGCGCAAAAATTCAAAATAAAAGTTATAGACAATTTAAAATCCTACAACTTTTATTTCAAACATTTTTTGTATAACGCTTAGTTTAGCGGTAATTAGCGATTTTATGTTTTTCTCTCACGAAAACGTGTGAAAAATCGATTTTTTAAAGATTTCGGCCTTAGTAGCCATTTTACGACAAAAGTGTATATAATCAAATTTATAGAAAATTGAAAGATCTACAACTTTTATGTATAGCATTTTTCTCTACAGAGCCTAGTTTAGCAAAAAAGAGTGATTTTCCGTATTTTTAAACCAAACTGAGGTTGATTTTCATTTTACGTCTTTCACTGATGATTAAAATTAGGTTATGGTAATTGAGGTTAGTTTTTTGTTTATTTCTAATGTGTTATTGCTAATGTTAGGTTTATTGTTAATTATTTGCATTGGCAAGAGTTGTGTGAGTGTTTCACACCAGATTTTTTAGTTTGATGAATGATAAATTTACCACAGTTACCCCCTCTAAGAGTTTAAAGAATTTCATCATTAAAAACAGCCAAACCCTGTGGTGCTAAATTGAGTAAATGTTTAATTTGCAGGGTGGAAAGTAGATTTTTACAGAGGTCCTGGCATGCTGATAAGCATACTTTTCAACTCAGTGAGGAAGGCAATTGTAAACCACCTCACTCCTCGTTTTACTTGTTATAAAACCTCCAGAGATTCAAACCAGTTTTTCGGCTGATGGCCTAAACAACAACTTAATTAATAAGTTTAATGAGTATAATTTACACACGGTCCTTAAAAAAATCACTTCTTAGCTTCAAGAGGTTATGAAAGCAGAGATTTAAATTGGATTATGAAAAATTTTCACGATCGTATTTTCTTTATAATATATGTAGTAGAAAGGTTTGGAAGAGAAATAAATTAAAATAAAAACTTTTAATTAATATTCATTCAAATGAATAAATAAACTTATTCAGAATTGATAACAGAAAATTAGAAAAGTGAATAACCTAATGAAAGGGTGTATTAAATCTAATTCCGACGTCGCGACGCCGACGCTGTATTACTTTGTTATTATTAATATTATGAGAGTATTATACTCTTATTATGGCGTCCTTCTGTTGACCAATCCTTTCGCTTGTTCCATTCCAATTTGGCTCCTCTATTCAACGAGTTTATTTATTTGTTTATGTATTCGTCTGGATATTACATTTTGTGTAACACTACAACACATCGGCTAATATTACGAGTAAAATGAAATCCTTTGAACTTTAATAAAACTTCAGTAAATAAATAATAATAATAATACTGTTGTTTAGGTCATCATCCAAAAGGCTGGTTTGAACCTCTAGAAGCTTTATACTTAGTAAATCGAGGAGAGAGGAGGTTTACAATTGCCTTCCTCACTGAGTTGAAAAGTATGCTTATCAACATGCCAGGCTTTCTGAAAAGCATCTACTTTCCGCCCTCCAAATGACACCTTCACTTCGTTCTGTCTGTATACTACATGACTTAAATCTTGACAGATTTAAGGTTTAATCATTTGCTTAGTGTGCTGCTACCAATGACTCTAAAGCGCTATTTTTGTAGTTTAGCTCTAAACTTTATGATGTTCCATACTACTAATTACTTAATAATTCTTTTTACTTTCTCTTGGCTGTATAAATACATTGGAAGGAAAGTATTGTTTTCACCGGATGTACACGTTCAGACCCCCTGTACCCAAAAAACATGTTTTTAGCGATTGGTGTGTGTGTGTGTGTGTGTGCGCGCGCGCGCGCGCGCGCGTGTGTGTGTGTGTGCGAACAAAATATCTCAAGAACGGAACATCGTACGAAGTTGAAACCTAAAAATTAAGTTACATACTACTAAAGTCCAGCCTCTCTTAGTTTGCTCCTAATGTAAATAAATAATGACGTCACTGAGCATGCGCATTATATCAAAATGTGTATACGCTGATTAAAAAGTAACAACAAAATATTTTTAAAAGTATTTTTCTAAATGAAATTGTTAGGCTTACATCATATCATGACTGATGGTTTTTGTACTTTAAGTACTTATAATTTAAAAAATAGTTAATTTAATCCTATTAAATTAACGACATCCGTAAAGTCGCAGACTCTAGCGTGCACCCTGTAGTATGTGGCTTTTGTTTGTTGACAGTGGGAGCAAACTAAGAACGGCTCAACTGTAGTCGTCTGGATATTACATGTGTAATACTACAACACATAGGCTAATATTAAAATGAAATCCTTTTAACTTTAATAAAATTTCTGTAAATAAATAATAATAATAATAATATTGTTGTTCAGGTCATCATCCAAAAGACTGTTTTGAACCTCTAGAGCAGCGGTTCCCAACCCGGGGTACGCGACGAACCGGTTAGGGGTACGCCGAAAATAAAGGGCAATTGTGGACGTTGATTTTCTGAGTAACTTGGTGGGGTTATTGTACTGACAAGCTTAATGCAAGCCCAGATTTAAGGCTTTATTTGTCTACATTTGAACCTGATTTCAAACAATTAAATGCAATAAAACAGCCTCAAGGGTCACACTAAAAAAGAGTTCTGAAGACGTTTCCTGGACTAATAATTTAGTTTCAATACATCACAATTTCCATGTCAGATTTTGTATTTACAAATTTTAAAAGAATTTTGTATTCGATGTGAGTTTTTTCAAAGTTTAAAACTAATCTGTCTTGTCTTTATTAGAAAAACTATAATTATTATAACTCTGTCATTAGTATTTTGATGTAAAATTAAAACCATACAAGAAATGTTCAGTTTCCAATAAAATATCTATTTTAAATGCTTGTGTTAACTTTCATTTTCCTTGGTTTAAATTTATATCTTAATTTGAACACACAATAAAACGTACAAGTGTAAGTTATATTTTGTAGTATTTAAAAACTAACCAACGTATACTCACAGAAAAATACCATTATGATTATAAAAAAATAAATTTACATTATGCAAACTACAGTGGAACCTCTCTAATTCGTCTTGTTTGGGACCGAAGGAGTGACGAAATACAGAAAGTGACGAATTATGGAATTTGCTATGAACGGTTAATAAATAACATACTCGTTCGTATATTAGTTCCATAAAAGTCAAATTACATAAATGAAACTTACATTAACGATAAACACAATAAGTAATTCCAAGTCCTATAACTACAGTAAATTTGTATTAGTCTACGTATCTAGTTTTATACTACTTCAGAAATTCTGTATATGGTTGTACTACTTACATTTTCTAATTTTTAGAACGCAAAACACAGTACACGTTACCGAATATAAAATTACAATCGAAAAAGTATACATTTGCAAAATCGATGAAACGAATCTTTAACTATGTATCTCTTAACACTACAAAAAAAATCACATTAAAATTTAGAAAACGTTACTTAATTACACTAATATGTATGTATGTATGTAAAATGCCAAATTTATTTCTTGAAAAAGTGGGTTATCTTCTTTTCTACCAACGAGTTCTTTTCTTTTTCCACAGCCAACTGGCGAATTTGTCGTATTACACTTAATTTTGATAACTCTGCTTCTTTCCGTCTCTCATACCATTCGATGCACTTTGTCAGCATTCCTTCTATTTCTCGATTCGTACCAATATTTTCAGGGCTTGAAACATATTCTTCGTTGCTCTCTTCCTCAACAGGTGAATCTTTGTTTTGAACGTAGGCCACAATTTCTTTGTCACTTAAAATCTCATACCCAAGTTCGTTAGCATCTTGCTCTATCCATTCAACTAATTCCTCGTCGGTAATATTTTTAGTCACAGGTATACTCTGGCACACTTCTTTTAATTCTGATAAGACATTGTTTGTTTCATTGTAAGAGCGGATGCTACTAGTTTCTTCTCGGTCAGCCCACAGATTGTTCCAACAAGACTTAAGTGTTGTTTTCAAAATGTTATGCCATGCTTGTGATATGTTATATATAGCATCTTTGATTGTATACTTTTTCCAAAATTCTTGAACCTGCGTTTCATTTTCGGAAAATATCAAACTCTGCAGAAATATTTTCCTATAATGAACTGGGGAGGGCTGACGAATTATAGAAGGTGATGAATTAGAGAGTGACGAATTAGGGAGGTTTTACTGTATTTGGAAATAAATAAAAAACATATGAAAATATGCAAATTGATTAGAGATTAGCTAGTGATTAAATAGCCCCTACTTAGTGAAGTATTGTAGTTACAGTGATGTTACATTTTTAGGGGTACAATTTTAGTTAAAGATTCACCAAGGGGTACGGGAGGAAAAAACCGTTGGGAACCGCTGCTCTAGAGGCTTTACTAAGTAAGAGGAGTGAGGAGGTTTACCATGCTTTCCTTACTGAGTTGAAAAGTATGCTTATCGACATGCCAGGCCCTCTGAAAAACATCTACTTTCCGCCCTCCGAATGACACCTTCACTTGGTTCTGTCTGTATATGCTTCTACTGTCTGTCTATAACTTGATGGCCTCCGGCAGAGAGGAGCAATATGCGGATTTGAAATCCATTTCAAAAAATATTTCTAATTTTTTAAGTAACTAAATCTTATCGGAAATGACGTATTTTTATAAAACAAAGTTTTGTTCTATAGAATTACTTCGTTTCAGTCTGCGTTGCGAATTTCCGGGTAAGTTTGGGGATGCCAGCGTTTTAACCGCGAATATGAAATCCGTGTAAACTGAATGCACGAATACGGAGAGTGGACTGTATATTATTAACAAGGCTATATTATTAACTGTTTCTCTTTTATAGTTTTGTTTTAAAAATAAAAAATATATTTTCTATTGTAAAAATGAAGTGATTTTATTATTTGTTAGATAGATTTAAGGGCCTATGTTGTTGTTGTTTAGGTTATCAGCCTGTAGGCTGGTTTGAACCTGTAGAGGTTTTACTAAGTAAATCGAGGAGTGAGAAGGTTTACCTTTGCCTTCCTTACTGAGTGGAAAAGTACACTTATCAGCATGCCGGGCCCTCTGAAAAGCATATATTTTCCACTCTGTAAATGACACTTTCACTTCATTCACCACAGGGTCTGGCTGTATAATGAAATCCATTACTTTCAGACGAGATAACTCTGATTAGTGTCTTTTACACCTCTACCTCTTCTGTTCTTAAATGATTCAGTCATTTAATTGGCTGACCATGTGATAAGAAACAGAACTATTTATTTTAGCCCTGCAACGAACAGATTGAGTGTAAATAATTTGACACTCCACCTGTCTGTTATGGGCATGGCCTATGTTGAATAACGACAATTTCAGTTTGTTTTCACTTTAACATGCTCTCCTGTGAAATTTACAAAATATTACTTAGGCCCTTCTTCCGAACACATATTCATTGACGTTATCAAATTTTAATAAACAACGCTATGCAAATTATAAAGTTTGAATTAATTTTGCAGTATGTGGCGAAATACGCAGAATAGGTGGTACGTAACACGTAAAATGCGGGTTTGTTTAACATGCCTGTGATTAGCTTAATACAGAAATTTGTTAGTCCATGCATATCATTTTACATAATACAGATTGTTTGATTAGGGTAAAATAAGCATAATTTATATAAATTGTTGAATTTATTCAGCCATGTTCAAACAACATTTGATAATTCATACATAAATTTGTAATCATAGCCTACCCATATCTATGTAGCTTTGTTCAAATCTACAAACAATATTATATTTTGTAGCTTAATATTATTGAGTAAATATTATAAGATTCTGCCTATAACAGACAGGTGGAGTGTCAAATTAATTTACACTCAATCTGTTAGTTGCAAAGCTAAAATGAATAGTTCTGTTTCTTATCACATGGTCAGCCAATTAAATGACTGAATCATTTAAGAACAGAAGAGGTAGAGGTGTTAAAGACACTAATTAGAGTTATCTCCTCTGAAAGTAATGAATTTCATTACACAGCCAGACCCTGTGGTGAATGAAGTGAAGGTGTCATTTGCAGTGTGGAAAATATGTGCTTTTCAGGGGGCCCGGCATGCTGATGAGCGTACTTTTCCACTCAGTGAGGAATGCAATTGTAAACCACCTCACTCCTCGTTTTACTTAGTAAAGTCTCTACGGGTTCAAACCGGCCTACAGGCTGATAACCTAAACAACAACAACGTTATAAGATCAGGTGGGGAAGGAGACGCAAAATTATGTTCAATGTGCAATGCCCGTGAGGTAGAAGACATATACAGTTCAGCCGTTCTTAGTTTGCTCCTCCTCCTCCTTCTGTCAAAAAACCAAAGCCACCTACTACTGGGTGCACGCTAGAGTCCGCGACTTTATGGATGTCGTATTCCTATTAAGTTAACTATGTTTTTAATTATAAGTACTTAAAACACCAGTCATGATATGATGTTGGCCTAAAAATTTCATTTACAAAAATACTTTTATAAGGATTTTGTATTTAAATACTTTTAAAAGTATTTTGTTGTTACTTTTTAATCAGCGTGTACTCATTTTGATATAATGCGCATGCTCAGTGACGTCATTATTTGTTTACATTAGGAGCAAACTAAGAGAGGCTATACTTTATATAAATTTATCAATAGGTGTCTTGTTTCGAAAGACATTAGATTGGTATGGTTGGGTAATACAATCTTGAAGAGGGTAGGGTGGTGAGCTACTTAAGGAGAGATTGTACTTTGTATCCCGTCAATGTTAAATTTACTATTTTTAGGTACATTTTTCATAAAATTGGTAAAACATAGGGATATTAAACTTTACACACTATAGGTGTCGGGTTTCTTTTCGAGCTACTGAAATTTTTTCAATTAATCTTTGGACCATACCTACCATTTTTTTAAAAAAAATACGAATAACGTAAAATTTTTACAAATTGTTTTCTACTTTTTCTGCGTATTACTAATTATACTACTTTAAAAAATAAAAAATAATAAAAAAGTAAAAAATATACTATTTTATTTTCCTCTTGTCTCTTTAGTTACATCCTAAATTTGAATATTGCTAACCATTTTTTCTATTTTCTCTCTAACTGTTTTGGCTATCCATTTTTTTACTTCCTTATGAAATTTTTAACCCGTTATATTTTTTAAAATCTAACGGGAGCAGGTTATATATTAGGATGAGGTTGGCGAGCGAAGAAGTTTCTCTTATAATATAACAAGAACTTTCATGAATTTTCAAAGGGAATTTTTGTAATTATTCAAGAAACATGAGATTTCGTTTATAATAATCATTATTTTGAGTAAGTAATTTATTTCTGGGACGGTTACGGTGAAAAGTTTTTCTCGTTCAGTACCAACAAGAGAGAGTGCTTTTGTAAAATATAGAGTACATTTTAGAGAAAGAGAGTTAGATGTTAGTAAGTGAGTAAAAGGCGGACTTGGGGGTGAGTTTAAAATAGTGATTAGCACCCAGGGATAACTTATGGAACGAAGCCCACGACAGCTAAAGTCCTTTCTCTTTCCTCTTTTCCCAACCCACCCACCATATCTTTCCTTCATCTTTATGAAATTTTATGACTGAGTAACATTGTCTGGTTGTGTGTTGGGTAACAGACATGAAAATTTAATATCGTATGTATCATCACCATCACCACTACAAACAGCTTTATGCAAATTTTAAATGTATTATTTTGACCGTTCCAACCTCATACAAAATGTATGCATGTTAATTAATGTATTATTTTAACCAGATAAATGTTATATGTGCGTTCATTAAGTACGTCATATATTTTGTTATCTTTTGCTGTTGGTGTTTTGGTGATCAGCCGAAAGGCTGGTTTGAACCTCTTCAAGCTTTACTAAGTAAAACGAGCAGTGAGGTCGACAAACCCCAAAAAAATTTGAATCTTAGATCAAAAACCGTTGCAAAAGCTGCGAACGACAATGAGAACTATAGAAAAATGTACTATTTTATTGGAATCACCAGGAGAGCTCAACAAAGAAGAATAATAATAAAAAGATTAGGCATGAAACACAATTTACATATTAGCAAGGGCAGTAGCGAAAAAAATTATTTAGCTTATTTATTTATACAATATATAGTTACTTTTGCCCAAAACGGGCAGGTGGAGTGTTATTTTAATTGCACTCAATCTGTTTGGTCCAGGGCTAGAAAAAATAATTCTGTTTCTTATCACATAGTCAGCCACTTATATGACTGAACTATTTAAGAACAGAAGAGGTAGAGGTGTAAAAGACACTAGTCAGAGTTATCTCCTCTGAGAGTAATGAATTTCACTATGCAGCCAGACTCTGTGGTGAATGAAGTGAAGTTGTCATTTGCAGGGTGGAAAGTGAGTGGTTTTCGGAGGGCCTGGCATGCTGATAAGCATACTCTTTCAACTCAGTGAGGAAGGCAATGGTAAACCACCTTACTCCTCGTTTTTACTTAGTAAAACCTCTAGAGGTTCAAACCAGCCTTCCGGCTGATAACCTAAACCACAACAACATGTTTAATTATAAGTATAAGTTTCAATATTGATATTTACTTTCATTTTCAACCAATATAAGCTTTAAAAAAAAATCATGTAATTTCTTTTAACATGACACAAAATGTTCATATATGTTTATACTATATATATTCATATACAAATATAGATACATACGTAGATCAATGCGGCCCTTAAGCCCACCCATAATAAAAATTTGGCCCTTTATTAAGATAAGGTTGAAGAACACTGCTCTAGAGGCTTTACTAAGTAAGACGAGCAGTGAGGTCGACAAACCCCAATGAAATTTGAATCTTAGATCAAAAACCGTTGCAAAAGCTGCGAACGCAATGAGAACTATGGAGAAATGTACTATTTTATTGGAATCACCAGGAGAGCCCAACAAAGAAGAAGAATAATAAAAAGATTAGGCATGAAACACAATTTACATATTAGCAAGGGCAGTAGCGAAAAAAATTATTTAGCTTATTTATTTATACAATATATAGTTACTTATATGCTACATAAACAACTTTTATTTCATTTTATTCCTAATTTGTGTACGTTGCAATCTGTTCAATTTAGAACAATAAGCAACCCCATGACCCAATGAGATGAGGATAATATGTATGACGTGTAAATGAGGTGTAGTCTTGTACAGACCCAGGCCGACCATTCCTGAGAGAGTATGGTCAATTAAACCCCAACCATCAAAGTACACCGGTAACCGCTGTCTAGTATTCAAATCTGTATAAAAGTAACTACCTTTACTAGGATTTGAACCAGGAAAACAACTTAATATTTTATACATTAAACCTAATATAAAATAATAAATCTCGTGTCAAACACTGACACGACTTTCTCTTGACAATGCAAATAATGAACAATATTTCTTTTATTCCTTATGTGTGTACGTTGCAATCTGTTCAATTTAAAAACAATAAGCAACCCCATGATCCAATGAGATGAAGGTGATGTGTATAATGTGTAAATGAGGTGTAGTCTTGTACAGACCCAAACCGACTATTCCTGAGAGAGTATGGTTACTTGAAACCCAACCATCAAAGTACACTTGTAACCACAATCTAGTATTCAAATCCGTATAAAAGTAGTATAAAAGGCGGACTTGGGGGTGAGTTTAAAATAGTGATTAGCACCCAGGGATAACTTATGGAACAAAGCCCACGACAGCTAAAGTCCTTTCTCTTTCCTCTTTTCCCAAACCACCATATCTTTCCTTCTAGGAAATATCGACCTTTACTAGGATTTGAACCAGGAACCTTCGTCTCCGAAAATCGGTTTTTTTAATGGCTGACTCGTGGCGACGAATTTACCTCGAGACCAACCCGGTTGGTAATGAACAATATAACCTAACATTGGTAATAAAACACAAGAGAAAAACAAAAAACTAACCTTAAAAATCTGGTGTGAAACACTCACACAACTTCCTCTTGCCAATGCAAATAATTAACAATAAACCTAACATTATTAATAAAATATTAGAAATAAACAAAAAACTAACCTCAAAAACATAACCTTATTTTAATCATGAGTGAATGATGGAAAATGAAAATCAACCTCAGTTTGGCTTAAAAATACGGAAAATCACTTTTTGTCTCTAAACTAGGCTCTGTAGAGAAAAATGCTTTAAATAAAAGTTGTAGATCTTTTAATTTTCTATAAATTAAATTATATACACTTTTGTCGTAAAATGCATACTAAGGCCGAAATCTTAAAAAAATCAATTTTTCACACATTTTCGTGAGAAAAAAACAGAAAATCGCAAATTACCGCTAAACTAAGCGTTATACAAAAAATTGTTTGAAATAAAAGTTGTAGAATTTTTAATTCTCTACAACGTTTATTATATAAAGTTTTGCGCTAAAATGCATATTAAAGCTGTAATCTTAAAAAAACAACGTTTTTACGTGAAAACAGCCTCACCCAGAATTTCAGCAAACATGACGCCTACCCTATCTTGTAGAGTATAAAAAATTGAGTAAACCAGGCGATTTTTAAAAAAATCGTAGGACTAGTTTTTGAGAAAATCGCAAAAAAGTGAAAAAATTACACGAATAAATTACCACTTCCGGTTGACCGATTTTGATGAAAATGTTCGTGTCGAGTCCGGTAGTGATATGTAACTTAAGTTTCAAGTTTCAAGTTCGTACGATGTTCCGTTCTTGAGATATTCTGTTCACACACACACACACACACACACACACACACACACACACACACACACACACACACACACAGACCAATCGCTAAAAACATGTTTTTTGGGTTCAGGGGGTCTGAAAACGTATAGATCCGGTGAAAACTCGATTTCGAAAAATCGACATGAAAACAATACTTTCCTTCCTATATATTCATGAGTGAATGATTCAAAATGAAAACCAACCTTAGTTTGGCTTCAAAATACGGAAAATCACTCTTTCACGCCAATCTAGGCTCTGTACAGAAAAATGCTTAAATTAAAGTTGTAGATATTTTAATTTCTTATAAATTGAATTATATACACTTTTGTCGTAAAAATAAACTTTTATTCATATAGGCAAGAGAAAGTACAAATTAAAATTGAAATTGGCTGGCGGACGAGAAGATATTTCGTAACGTGCGCTTGTAATCCTGACCTTAACCCCGCAATCAAAAATTTTCAAAAAGGGTTCCATTTTAGGGTGGAAAGTATCTGGTGACTATATCTAATACACCCTATTTCAATGTTCTGAACGATACGGAAGCTTAAATTTGGAATAGTCTACTGAGCCTGCTTATTGGAATTCAGGCTACACTTAATCCTAATGGAGGTCTAATATTTTATAAATTCTAAACAAGACGAAATTAAACAAAATACTAATACAGTAAAACCTCACTAAGTCGGACTTCACTAATTCGGAATTCGCGATATTTCGGACTACTCCAAGAAGAGCAACTTTTTAAATTTTTTAGAAGTTGTTTAGTTAAAAATTAATAAAGAACTACTTCAAAAAATAATAACTTTTAACTGTCTAATAAAAATTGTTTCATCCTGTAATACATTATTGGTTACTCAGTGAAGAAAACGTTCCACAATTTAAGCTAGTGAAGTGAGAAACCACATAGACGAACTTACTGAATTTGCAGACTTCAATCCGGAATTTAATGACTATTATCTTGTCCTAAGAGAGATGCGCCAATAAGTTATAAGAAAACAGTGTAGCAAATAATCACAGAAAAAAATAACAAGTTTTTTTCTAAGCAATCTCAAATGATCCCTGAGGATATTTGTCAACCCTCTACTTCAACAAGTACCAAATAATCGGTACGTAAGTACAGTGTTTTAATTAAATATCATTTTACACTGGACATTTATTATTTAACAATATTTTTACTGCCGTAAATATTTTTATTTCTATACTTTTATTTTTGTTGTTTTTTCAATATACTGTACTGTTAATTCATTAAACATCGATATTTCAGACAAGTAACGTTTATTTTTTAATTTTAATTGCCTAAATTATTCAATTTTTAGATGTAAACAAATATTCGCGATAATTCGGACATTCAATAATTCGGACTTTACTTCCCCCCAATTAGTCCGAATTAGTGAGGTTTTACTGTATATCTAAATTTAATGAATCATTCAAAATTATTTATACGCACTTAAATATAATCAAAGTTATTAATAAATTAATTAATGGGAAATTTTGTCTTTTGATTGACATATTGTTCTGTATGTCTATTAAGTAAATTGACGAACATAACCTGTATTATGGGATTTACGAATGTGTGTGTGTGTGTGTGTTAGTGAAAAGTATTTCATTTACATTATTAGTTCGTAGAAGTTCCAACAATGTTCTGCATTCCACAACTCATTAACAAAAGACTCCCTGCTGTTAATATTTTCACCTACATAACAATTAATTTACACATTGTAGTAGTATTAAATACAGATACTGTTCAGTGTACTCGTATTTGCAGACAGACCTACATTCTGTGCATAAATAAATATGAATTCCATACTAACTTTAGCTAAATAGAACCATTACAGTATATTTATATAATAGGCTACTGGGTGGACGTAAAATAAAAATCTTGTGTGAAACAATCACATGACTTTTTCTAACTGGGTTTATTACCTGGTATATTGATGGTTTATTATACAGGTATATTACATGTGGTTTTTTCATGAGTTAAAAATTTAATTTGAAAAACATAACCTAATTTTAATCATAGGAGAATGATGTAAAATAAAAATCAACCTCTCTCTGTTCGACTGAAAAATACGGAAAATCACTAATTGACTCTGAACTAGATAAGCTCTGTAGAAAAAAATACTTGCAATGAAATATTTAGATTTTTTACTTTTTCTTGCCTATATCAATATACAGAAAGGAAAGTAGGTGGTGTTTTCATGTCGATTTTTCTAAATTGAGTTTTCACTGGATATAAACGTTTTCAGACCCCCTTGAACAAAAAAAAAACAATTTTTTAGCGATTAGTCTTTGTGTGTGTGTGTGTGTGTGTGCAGGCGTGATAAAAAAATTATCTCAAGTACGGAGTATTGTAGGAAGTTGAAACTTGGAACTTAAGGTAAGTACTACAAGAGGACCCGACGCGAACATTTTCATCAAAATCGGTCAACAGGCGTAATAGTTTATTAATGTAATTTTCAATTTTTTGCGATTTTCTCAAAAACGGCTCCTACGATTTTTTTTTAAAAAATCGCCTCATTTACTACATTTTTTATGTTTTACAAGATAGGTAAGCACGAATAAACTAATACTTCTGTTAGACCGATTTTAATACTAAAATTTGTTCGTGTCTAATCCATTTATGGTACTTAGCATACCTTGTAAGTTTCAACTCCATAATATATTTCGTTCTTGAGATAATTTGTTCATATATAGAGACATAGACTTATCAACAAAACATGTTTGTTTTTTGGGTTCAAGGGGCTTGAAAACGAGTATTTCTGGTGAAAATTCAATTTGGAAAAATCGACATGAAAACAATACTACTTTACTTCTCTGTATATATATATTAAATATAGAATAAGGGAAAGTAAAACTGTGGTGTGAAACACTCACTCGACTTTCTCTTGCCAATGCAAATAATGACCAATATAACCTAACAATAATAATAAAACATTAGAAATAAACAAAAAACTAACCGCAATAAACATAACCTTATTTTAATCATAAGTGAAAGACGCAAAATGAAAATCGACCTCAGTTTGGCTTAAAAATACAGAAAATCACTCTTTCACGCTAAACTACGCTCTATAGAGAAAAATGCTTTAAATAAAAGTTGTAGACCTTTTAATTTCCTATAAATTTGATTGTATACACTTTTGTCGTAAAATGCAAAGGCCGAAATCACAAGGCTAACACTAAGGCCGAAATCTTTAAAAAACTCGATTTTTCACACTTTTTCGTGAGAAAAAAACAGAAAATCGCTAATTAACGCTTGGTAAACTAAGCGTTATACAAAAAAATGTTTGAAATAAAAGTTGTAGGGTTTTTAATTCTCTACAACCTTATTAAATAAATTTTTGCGCTTAAATGCATATTAAAGCATTAATCTTAAAAAAACAATTTTTTACGTGGAAAACAGCCTCACCCAGAATATCAGCAAACATGGCGCCTACGCTATCTTGTGGAGCATAAAAAATTCAGTAAACCAAGCGATTTTTAAAAAAATCGTAGGACCAGTTTTTGAGAAAATCGCAAAAAAGTGAAAAATTACACGAATAAACTACTACTTCCGGTTGACCGATTTTGATGAAAATGTTTATGTCGGGGTTTGGGTAGTAGCATGTAACTTAAGTTTCAAGTTTCAACTCTATACGATGTTCCATTCTTGAGATATTCTGTTCACACACACGCGCGCGCGCGCACACACACGCACACATTCAATCGCTAAAAACATGTTTTTTGGGGTTTAAGGCGTCTGAAAACGTGTAGATCCGGTGGAAACTCGTTTTCTTAAAATCGACATGAAAACAATACTTTCCTTGCTATATAGGCCTATTCATATTCATATACGCAAGAGAAAGTAAAAATCGGGTTTTTATAATTAATCGACGAGGGAGGATTTGTTATACCAGCAAAATTAAAATTTTAATAATGAGATGAGAAGATACAATAAGGCCCGCTGCTGACGGGCGGTAAATTGCCGCGCCGCCGAAGCGGCTAACGTCCAAACGGTTTTAGCTTTCCTAATATCCCAATATGGGACTGCCAACGGGCGGACGGTGCCGTCGCGGACTACTTAGAATGTCTGAGAATTCAGGCGGCGCCGTCGCGGTCGATTTCGTGCCGTCGAGTTCTGCCTCTCCGCTGAGCGGCTTCAAGGTCATGCGGCGAGGAATAACATGAGTGGTCATTTATCTCTGCCACCTGACGGTCGAAACCGCAGCGGCTGCAGTATTTTGTTCAATTTTGTTCTATTTTTTAGTATTTTTAGTAATTTATTTCTTTTTCAGTGTTCTTTTATTGTATAAGTTTATTATGGATGAAATATATATAGAATTATTTATTGATGAAGTTAGAAAACTGCCAGAATTATGGCAAGTTTCTAACGAAAATTACAGAGACAAAAACAAAAAGAGAGCACGGTGGTTTCGTATCTGTCAGATTTTTAATAGTGAATTTCATATCATAATTTACATAATTTTTATTTTTAAGTTAGGTATCTATTCTTTATAATTATATTGTTTTACATTTAAATGATGGTTTTTCTTTGTTTTAAATTTAGGCTACTTTTTATAGTCTACCATATAAATGAATTTCACATCACGTTTACAATTATTGACTTTTAATTTTTTTTAAATTTTGCACCCTGCAGTAACCAAAAATTGTTTTGTTTCCCATATCACAATGAGTTTAAATATATTATATTAAAAAAAAAATTAAAAACAATAAAAAAATTAGTTTAAAATAATACAACTAATGTACAATCTTAGAAACCACGGACAATATATGCAAGTGAGCCGCGATTCAAATTTATTTTTTTTTACTTTTTTATATCTAATCTAAACCTGATTTACGACTAATCCAAATGTGTCTTGTCTCAAAGTTACGACTAACATTTCTATCGGTGGTATGGAGAGTCTCATGTTTGTATCTTCACTCTTTAATATTTCACCGAGTTTGTGTAATAATTCATCAAAAGACTTCACACTCAGACGAAAATAATTGAAAACTTTATATTATCATTTCGTAATTCCGAGAACATGGTTAAAAATGCCATGGCAATGACATGGTTAAAATGGTTGAAAATGCCTGGCGCTTACAAAGAGGCGAACCCAGTACTTATTTTTCTTCTTTATAATAAAGTTTTTATAAACTAAATAAGTAAACACTGCTTGTTTCCTCCTATATACTTCCATTACTACTGAAAATAACGAAGCGGTTCGTGCCGCTCATGTGCAGTGGTAGCGAACCGCTGGGCGGCGCCGTTGCGGATCCCCGACGGCACCGCTCGACTTGAGCCGTCCGTCAGCAGCAGTACTAAAGTTCCCAGAACTTTATTGACGCCCGGTATATGTATGGAATATAATACAGTAAGGTTGTACGTACAGTTGAAATATTTTCTGGGTGTCTCATTACTTCTCGATTAGTTAAAACTCATGTCTAATGTCAAAATGACACCTGTTAGCATTCCATCTTGTCACACCAACCTACAGCTACAACACTTGCTGCACATTCCAGCTAGTCACCTACTATAATATGCCTACCTACTGGTAGGCATATAATGTGTAGGCTTCACATTAAATCACCAAGATTTTTATCAATGGTTTAAATTGCAATAAACACGTTCGGTTTTATATTTCACTTGTAATTATAGTTAAATAGTGGGTCGTATCTTACCAGTGTAATTTTATATTATACATTTAATTTAAGCCTTCTCATTTGTCTGATAAATTATTTACTATCTAATACAATAAAATGCCTTTAACAGGTAGGTGTAGTGTTAAATTAATTACACTCGATCTGTTGGTTCCAGAGCTACAAAAAATAGTTCTGTTTCTTATCACATAGCCAGCCAGTTATATGACTGAAGTATTGCTTGAGTCGCACGCAGCTCGGTGTAGTTGTTGTGGAATGCAGTGCGTTGTTATAGTAGTGGGAGAATGAATGAGTTAGTAGTGTTTCACTGCTGCTGCATTTGTAGTAGTAGCGTGTACTAACTAGACTAAAAACATATTCTTATCATCCGGCGCATTAATTTAACAAATACCTACCGGGTTATTAACTTGGTCGGATTCATAATATTTAACTTACCAATTTACATCAAAATGTGTAAATAAATAAATGTAATAAATACAAGAAAATATGTTAAATACGGAAGGTTTGAAAACGAATGTTTTGTGTTAGAGTAAAACACCAATCGTTCTTCCAGCATGCGTCACTCATTCATTATACCTCACCCGTACCCTTCACCCCGCATCTACACGGGAAGAACAGAAAAGGTAGAGGTGTAAACGACACTAAACAGAGTTATCTCCTCTGAGAGTTAGGAATTTCATTATACAGCCACACCCTGAGGTGAATGAAGTAAAGGTGTCATTTGCAGGATGGAAAGCCGGTGCATTTCGGAGGACCTGGTATGCTGATAAGCATACTTTTTTCACTCAATGTGAAAGGCAATGGTAAACCACCTCACTACTTGTTTTACTTAGTAAAACCTCTAAAGGTTTAAACCACCTTTCGGCTGTTGACCAAAACAACAACAATGCAACAAAAATAATCTGACGTGATACACTCGCACGAATTTCTCTTGCCAATGGAAATAATGCCAATATTAATCATTAGTAAACAATGTTGTGTTTCGGTCACCATCCGAAAGGCTGGTTTGAACTCCAGAGGCTTTACTAAGTAAAACGAGGAGTGAGCTGGTTTACTATTGCCTTCCTCACTGAGTTGAAAGAGTATGCTTATCAGCATGCCAGGCCCTCCGAAAAGCACTCACTTTCCACCCTGCAAATGACACCTTCACTTCATTCACCACAGGGTCTGGCTGTATAATGAAATTCATTACTTCCAGAGGAGATAACTCTGATTAGTGTCTTTTACACCTCTATCTCTTCTATTCTTAAATGCTTCAGTCATATAATTGGCTGACTATGTGATAAGAAATGGAACTTTTATTTTTAGCCCTGGAACTAGCAGATCGAGTGCAAATAATTTAACACTCCACCTGCCTGTTACGGGCAATAGTAAACGATGTAAAATGAAATACAAAACATGATATTTTAATCATTAATAAATACCGCCAAATGAAAATCAACCTCTGTAGAAATAAAAAAAACCGGAAAATCAATAATTGACGCTGAACTAGACTCTGTAAAAGAAAATGATTGAAATAAAAGTTTTTTATAACTTTGATTGTATAGCCTAATTTTGTCGTAAAATGCCGCAATATTAAAAAATCCCACTTTTTACCGATTTTTATGAGTAAAATACAGAAAACCACTAATTTGACTTTTAAATTGTACTTTTTAAATGTTTTACAACTTAGATTATAAACTTTTGCCTAAAATGCATGTTAAGGTCAGAATCTTTAAAAAATTATTAGTAAATGAGGCCACTTAAAGAAAATCATAAAAGCCGTTTTTGAGAAAATCACAAAGTGAAAAATCGTACGAAAAACTAACTTACTTCTGGTTGACCGATTTTGATGAATATGTTCGTATTGGGCCCCTTAGTGGTGCCTAACTTAAGTTTCAAGTGTTAACTTCGAACGATATTTCGTTCTTGAGATATTTCGTTCTCACACACACACACACACACACACGCACACACACACACACACACACACACACAAACACACGCGCGCGCGCGCACACACACACACACACACACACCACAGACGGACCAATTGCTAAAAACATCTTTTACGGTTTAGGTAGCCTGAAAACGTGTATATCCGGTGAAAAATCGACACGAAAATAATAATTTTCTTCCCTATATATTCACATAGGGCAAGAGAAAATACAAATATACCTTTAATTTTTTTATAACCTAAAAATTATAAACATGGCTTATCAAAATCAACACTACAAAAATGTGTCACGTTATATTTACCCTACGTAAACGAGTCTGTCCTCCTTTGTATCTTTATGGCACTCAACTTCACACTTCTGAATATATCCGTTATCTAGGTTTATATCTAGATAAGAGGCTCACCTGGAATGTACACGTGAATAAAACGAGAAAGGCACTCTAGGACAGGTCCAAACAGTTGTACAGACTTCTTTCACGCAAATCCAAGTTACCAACTACAGTAAAATCTCTCTATTGCGGAACTCTATATAGCGGAAATCTCTCTTTAGCGGCATTATTTGCCGACCCCGACCCTTTCGTATACTACGATAATGTATTTAACTCTCGTTATAGCGGCACAAAAATCTCTCTATAGCGGCAAAACAATATCTTCAGGATATGGATTTAGATGCCTATGTAGGGGCAGACAATGACTTAGCCACTTCAGCAGATGTTGGCGATGATGCAATAATCGAAAAAGTCTTAGCCCAAAACAACGAGCAAGAAAGTGAAGATGACGATGAAATGGAAACAGAAATGTTATCCCTTCAAGTAAACAGGCACTAGACGCTATTCTTGTTATTTCCACGTACTGTCATTGCCAATATGTAAATGAAAATTTACAAATTTTAAACATTGAAAATGAGATTGAAGACATGTTTTATGAATTGAAAACGAAACAAAATTTACAACTTATTTTACGAAATGAAATGTACTTCACAGTCATTGTTTCCTTAATAACGAAAAAAATATATACTGTAGGCCTACTGTGTATTTTTTTGTGTTTGTGTCGCCTATGTTTTAGGAGATTTTAATTGTATGTATCCTATGTTTATTACGGTTCAGTGAAAAACGAGTTTCAGTGCTAATTAATTTTAGGGTATCTATTACGGTATGTACTGTATGAATGATTATTGAAAAAAGTTCAATACAAAAAGTGAAATTCTATTGTTAAACATTAGTAACACAACATCTAATAAAACCAGTTTGTATCCTAATTTCTCGTTAAGTTAATAACCTACACTTTATGTAATTAATTTAAATATCTCACTGTATTGAAGTAATCTACTGTATTAAACATTCGTCATAAAGTTATCTATTCAGTAGTTTTTCAAAAACTTATTCCATGTACCATTTACATACGTATATAAGTTATTTTGTACAGAAAAATTAGTACTCCAACTTCCCTCCCACCGTTAATTATTCGCTCTCTCTATAACGGAACTCTCTTTATAGCGGCGGTACTTCATGGTCCCTTCAATTCCGCTATAGAGAGATTTTACTGTACATCCAAATTAACCATTTACAACTCCTACCTTTGACCGATATGGAGCTATGCCAGTCAGCTTTACTGCTGTGCAAAACCATCGGTATTAGCAAAAATTAAGCGTTTCCAATCAAAGCTTTTACGGAGGATAGTTAACGCCCCCTATTATGTAATCAATAAAACGCTACACTCAGACCTAAACGTACCCTACATAAATAACGTTTTCTTAAAAATCTATACAAAATTTAGGAAGAAACTCGTGAACCACCATAACCCATTGATATCAAATCTGGCTACGCAGACTCTCCCAAACAATCCAATAAGACCTGTAAAACGTCGATGGAGCCGTGACCTCATCAATTAACGTAGTACCTACTTTAATTAACTATCCATTAAAATGTTCTAAATGCTGCATTTAATGCTACACTTAGCTATCACGTCGGAGTTCTGTCACTGGACTGTGTCTCCACTCACGTTTACTTAAGTTAATTTTTTCCAAATTTTGCTTTATCACATTCACTGATTGTTTTCAACAGATTGTGAATTTCCTAAATAGAAATAAAAACATTTAATAATTTAGAATGTAGGTAATTAAATTCTAAAACCTTAATTGAATAAAAACATTAATATATTATTTGGCGCGCAAAATCAAACCCTTTCGTTTATTTATTAATTTTTTACAAATATGTTAATAAAAACACCTCCATCAATGAGTAGTATTTTATATAGGGTGATTCAAAAAGAGCGTCGGTTTTGATATATCAAATTAAGAGATTTATTTTATTGAAAAACTGAAAATAAATACATCAACAAGTTCATCTTACCTTCCGATTTCATGTATGAAAAATGATGTCATGCATGTGTCCTCCTCTACTGCGCTGGCACGCATCAACTCTGTCCATGAAATTGGATATTACTGCACGACAAGTTTCGACTTCCATTTGCCCGATAACCCGTCGAATTTCCTCCTTCAAGTCATTGATGTTTCGGGGTTTATTGGCATACACCAATGACTTCAGATGACCCCAAAGATGAAAGTCACAAGGCGTCAAGTCACACGACCTTGGTGGCCATTGATGGTCGGAATTACGAGAAATGATGCGATCCTGGAACCGTTCACGGAGCAACAACATTGTTTCTCGTGCAGAAACTGAATTTTATACGGGTGAAATTGGAGATCGTACCGAAGAATTCTCCGTACAGAAGAACATCGTAAACCCAATTGTTGAGAACGGCGACGTATTGAGTTTGCTGGGCTAACAGCCACACTGTCACGAACCAACGCAACGTTCTGCTCAGTTCGGCCAGAACGACGACGTCCAGAACTTTTAAGGTCGACTGTTGAACCCGTCTCAAAAAACTTTTTCATGAGCCTGCGAACTGTTGATTCATTCGGTGCTTCATAACGTCTTAGAGTACCGCGAAGTCGCCTGACAGTAGCCGCATAACTCTCTCCACTCTGGTAAAATGTTTTGACGATTAACACTCGTTGTGCAATAGTAAACTTCTCCATGGTTAGACACAGACTGCGAGAGTACTACACTGCGAACAAGAGAAACTACAACTGAATCGTCAATCGGAATGTTCTCCGAAATAGAAATGAGGTCTAACAATGTTGCCAACCCATAAACAAAAATTTACCAGCCGTTTAAAAACCGGCGCTCTTTTTGAATCACCCGTTATTAAAAAATTCATTAGAGATAAATTAATAATAAGCCCCCATGTTATTATACTATACAATATATAATAATGTATTCCGTAGGATACTTTTTATGTTAATAAATTGGAATTCTAAACGAAAGATTTAATTCGCTTTGTAACGAACATGTCGTACTTAATGGTTATCTGCATACAAATACAATTATAAATACAGTAATATAATCATACGACGCGTATACATTATAATGTAAAATATAATACCTTTATCTCATTCCTAAAATAGTCTGAATTAATTATAATTAATTAATTCCTGACTGAATGAACAAACATATTACTACATTAATTAATTAATCAATTTATTATAAAATAAGTTAAGCTAATAAGCTAATCCATATTTATCCTACAATAACATTAATTAATACTCCCTTTTTCGCGATTTCAACGTCATTCATGTTAATATGTCAACCATTGTATTTTGTACCAAAAATCATAGAAATATGAGCTTCCTGCGATTGCGAGGTTGTCAGATTTTCCTATATTAGGTATTGATATAATTTTTATTGTGGTTTTATATTGATTTATTTTTATTTTCTCTTGCCTTTCTCTTGTGTGTGTGTGTGTGTGTGTGTGTGTGTGTGTGTGTGTGTGTGTGTGTGCGCGCGCGCGTGCGTGCGTGTGTGTGTGCAGAATATCTCAAGAACGGAACCTCGTACGAACTTGAAACTTAAAACTTAAGTTAGACACCACTACCGGACCTGACACGAACATTTTCATCACAATCGGTCAACCGGAAGTAGTAGTATATGCGTGCGTTTTTCTATTTTTTAAGAGTTTCTAAAAAACGGCTTCAAAGTTTTTTTAAAAATCGCCTTATTTACTAAATATTTAGTGCTCTACAAGATAGAGTAGGCGTCATGTCTGCTGGAATTCTTGGAGAGACTGTTTTCACGTAAAAAAATTGTTTTTTCTTAAAAATTGCGGCTTTAATATGCATTTTAGCGCAAAAATTTATAAACTATAATAAAAAATGTAGAAAATTTAAAATCCTACAACTTTAATTTCAAACATTTTTTTTGTATAACGCTTATTTTAGCGGTAATTAGCGATTTTCTGTTTTTTTTCTCACGAAAACTTGTGAAAATCGATTTTTTAAGATTTCAGCCTTATTGTGCATTTTACGACAAAATGTAGTATATAATAATATCAAGAGGAAAATAAAAGATCTACTACTTTTATTTAGAGCATTTTTCCCTACAGAGAAAACTGTACTGGGGCTTAGTTTAGCGTGAAAGAGTGATTTTCCGTATTTTAAAACCTAACAGGTTGTTTTCCATTTTGCGTCTTTCACTCATGATTAAAATTAGGTTATGTTTATTGAGGTTAGTTTTTTGTTTTTTTCTAACGTTTTATTACTAATGCTAGATTATGTTACTTATTTGCATTGGCAAGAGAAAGTTGTGAGTTTTCATACCAGATTTTTTTGTATGTGGTTTTGGTGAGATGCATTTATTTTAACAAAATACTACCTATATAAAAAATAAGTAAAAATAAATATATGTAAACCAGTTCTGTAAATTGAATTTTTAATTACATATCAAGTATTTAGAAGCTCACAGAATCATAGAATATACAGTTACATCAAGGTTTGTGTATAAAATATGATTAGCTCGTGTAACATAAAGCATCTGTCTGCATATTTTAACCTCCATTATAAACCACAAAACATCTTGATGATATTAAATATTTAATAAATTATAATTTTGAAAAGTAAATAATTCCGTTTACAAACATAAATCTGAATGATTAATAACAGGTATGATTTTCAAGTGTTAAATTTCTTTAAATAAAAATTTATAAAATATTTTTATAGGATCACTAGAGATATTAACTATATACACGAAAGGAATTTAAAATCTGTAAATAACTAATCGTTTTCTACGTAAAATAAAAAATGATGCATTATTTTATGTGACAAGTCTTAGAATAGGGTGCTATCAAAGCGAAAGGAGAGTAGATTGGAAGCATCTGTAATGAAATTTCTTCGACATAGTGTATGAGTGTAGTAGAGAAGATTGTTACAGGAATACCGAGATAAGGAAAGAACTCAACATCTTCTCTATAAACAACAAGGTATCCCAGAACAGAATGCAACAGAAGGTATCTCGTGTAAACAGAATGTGGGTGGATAGGATACCTAAGCAGACACTGGGCTATAAGCCGGAGGGCAGGAGAGAACGAGGACGCCCGAAAAAGAGATGGGCAGATTTGAGAGGTTCGGAACTGACAGAGATGACTAATCCTTGAAAGGCAGCAGAAGAAGAAGAAGAAGAAGAAGAAGAAGAAGAAGAAGAAGAAGGTGAAGGAGAAGTAGAAGGAGAAGGAGGAGAAGTAGAAGGAGAAGGAGGAGAAGAAGAAGGAGAAGAAGGAGGAGGAGGAGAAGAAGAAGAAGGAGGAGGAGGAGAAGTAGAAGGAGAAGGAGGAGAAGAAGGAGGAGAAGGAGGAGGAGAAGGAGGAGGAAAAGAAGGAGGAGAAGGAGGAGAAGGAGGAGGAGAAAAAGGAGGAGAAGAAGGAGGAGAAGGAGGAGGAGAAAAAGGAGGAGGAGAAGGAGGAGGAGAAGGAGAAGGAGGAGGAGAAGAAGAAGAAGTAGAAGGAGAAAGAGGAGAAGAAGGAGGAGAAGAAGGAGGAGAAGGAGGAGGAGAAGGAGGAGGAGGAGGAGGAGAAGTAGAAGGAGGAGGAGAAGTAGAAGGAGGAGGAGAAGTAGAAGGAGGAGGAGTAAAAAAGGAGGAGAAGGAGGAGGAGGAGAAGAAGAAGAAGAAGATGATGAAGAAGAAGGAGGAGAAGGAGAAGAAAAAGAAGAAGAAGGAGGAGGAGGAGGAGGAGGAGAAGAAGAAAAAGAAGTCCTAGAATATTAAATATAGTGGTTTTGATTTGATAAGAATATCTAAGTGTTGTTTGTTGATTGGGAATGACGTAGCATGGATCCGCTTAACGGGTACCTGCATACAAATTGGTCCTTGATTTACTGTGCTAAAGTCTGGTCGGACACCAACGTAAAATCACAATTTTTATAAAACGGGTGGGATAATTTGCGTATTCGTATTTATGTTCAGTGATCCTGTTGTAGGAATCATGTTGTTGGTGTTCAACCGTAAGGGTGATTCGAACCTCTTGCTTTACTGAGTAAAACGAGGAGTCAGTTGGTTTACAATTCCCACAACTTACTGAGTTGAAAGAGTGTGCTTATTAGCATGCTAGGACCTCCGAAAGCACCTACTTTCCACCCTGTAAATTATACCTTCACAGCTGATTTTCGGAGACGAAGGTTCCTGGTTCAAATCCTAGTAAAGGCAGTTACTTTTATACGTATTTAAATGCTAGACAGTAGTTACCCGTGTACTTTGATGGTTGGGTTCAATTAACCATACTCTCTCAGGAACGGTCGACCTGAGTCTGTACAAGACTACACTTCATTTACACGTCATACATACCATCTTCATCTCATTGGGTCATGGGGTTGCTTATTGTTCTGAATTGAACAGATTGCAACGTACACACATTAGTGATAAAAAAAAACTTAATAGTATTTTTTTAGGTTTTTTCTAATTTGAAGTTCGTTATTATGAAAGTCCGTTGTATCAAAGTCCGTAATAGCGAGGACCTACTGTATTTGCATTATTGACAAAGTTGTGTGATTATTTCACACCAGATTTTTCCTACACGTATTTTTTCTTTATTTTGTTTTCATATAACGTTTTTTTAATGCATAATCTGTTGAACAACAATAAATGCAACTTATAAATAAGAATTAACACATAAACAAATTACAACCCACTGGCGTAATTAAAAAATTATAACATTAAAAAACATAATATTATATAGCTCTTAATTATTATTTACAATCAAAATTAGATAGTTTAAAAAAAAACAAATAAAAATAAAATAACCAAAACCTCCTTTAAAACGAAAAAAAGCAGAATGAAAAGTAATAAATAATAAGCACATGATTCCAAAATATATTTACACCGAACTATACTGGCGATAATTAAAAATTTTCATTCAGTTATTTATACATTCACACTCAAACACGGACAGGTGGAGTGTCAAATTATTTACACTCAATCTGTTCGTTGCAGGGCTAAAATAAATAGTTCTGTTTCTTATCACATGGTCAGTCAATTAAATGACTGAATCATTTAAGAACAGAAGAGGTAGAGGTGTAAAAGACACTAATCAGAGTTATCTTCTCTGAAAGTAATGAATTTCATTGTACAGCCAGACCCTGTGGTGAATGAAGTGAAGGTGTCATTTACAGAGTGGAAAGGAGGTGCTTTTCAGAGGGCTCGGCATGCTGATAAGCGTACTTTTCCACTCAGTGAGGAAGGCAATGGTAAACCACCTCACACCTCGTTTTACTTAGTAAAACCTCTACAGGTTCAAACCAGCCTTTCAGCTGTTGACCTAAACAACACAACTCAAACACGCCAGTCATCTACAGAATATTCCCTAATATGTGTACGTTGCAGTCTGCTCAATTCAGAACAATAAGCAACCCCATGACCCAATGAGATGAGGATGATGTGTATGACGTGTAAATGAGGTGTAGTCTTGTACAGACTCAGGTCGACCATTCCTGAGAGAGTATGGTTAATTGAACCCCAACCATCAAAGTACACCGGTAACCACTGTCTAGCATTCAAATCCGTATAAAAGTAACTACCTTCACTAGGATTTGAACCAGGAACCTTCGTTTCGAAAATCAGCTGTTTAACAGCTGATTTTGGCGACGACTTTACCTCTAGACCAACCCGGTGGGATCAATATAACTTAAACTATGTTTATTAGTAAAAAATGTAAAATGAAAAATTCAGTAATTTACTCTAAACTAGGCACTGTAGAGAAAAATACTTAATAGTAGGCCTATAAAAAATCCTAGTGAAGGTAGTTACTTTTATCAAATCCTAGTGAAGGTAGTTACTTTTATACGGATTTGAATGCTAGACATTCAAATCCGTATAAAAGTAACTACCTTCACTAGGATTTCTTTTTTTTTTTAAATTCCTAATATGTGTACGTTGCAATCTGTTCAATTCAGAACAATAAGCAACCCCATGACCCAATGAGATGAGGATGATGTGTATGACGTGTAAATGAGGTGTAGTCTTGTACAGACCCAGGTCGACCATTCCTGAGAGAGTATGGTTAATTAAACCCCAACCATCAAAGTACACGGTAATCACTGTCTAGTATTCAAATCCGTAAAAGATGAGCTAATTTTTCTCGAGTTTAAGTTAGGATACATGAATAAATAATAAATTTACGAGAAAGATTAATATTTTATAGCTGATAGTTTGATGTGTTAGCAGGAGATTTTAAAACAAAAAAATTTATGAGTTTAAGAACTGAAAATGCAGCACATCTTTAAGTTTTAAAGGAAGGAAAGAGAGGTCGGGAAGGGAGGAAGGATAAATAAGGGATAAACCACATAAAGATGAAGAATAAGAATAAGAAGTAGTAGTTATCCTTGTCTTTTTTAGAATATATTAAATTCTTGTTCGTCTTAAAAAGATATGAGATATCTGGCGACACTGGAACTGAAAGTTAAGAGAGGAGAGAAGAAGATATTCACGTCTCCGGTCCTCGGCAGTTCTCTATAACCGACACTCTAAAAGATTTTATAGTCCGGGAGGAAAGAAAATACGATAGATAGATATGTTGACCCTGCTGCAACCACACCAGCAAGCAGTCCTGTTTCACTTTTAAACACAAGACCCCTGTCGAGAGAATATATACGGATCATTTTATAAAAAAACATATAAAATTCGATAGATCGTTTCTTTCTCGCACATAAACAACACTCTTATATTTTTACTTAACATTTTCTTTACGAGATTTCCACTTGAAATTTGACATTTGTTCGGAAATTAAACAGTTTGAGGTATATTATAATATGGGATGGAAAGAAGTGAAATGGTCGTTGCATATAATCATAGCGGGAGGTGGTTGGATATTTGTTATGGGCAAAACATATGCATTTGTTTAATTCAAGGTTTATTTATGCAAGCTGTATTATATTACTAGTTTTTAATAATGTATAGGATATTCCAAAAATATTTACGTCATATATCTATTTAAGGATATGAGTTAAGTGTATTTAGCCTGAATAAGTAGAGGAGTACCGCAATCAGAGGAGAGAATACCCTTAAAAGTGACGGAATATGTTCCAGTTGGAAGAAGGGAGGTGGGAAGACCTCAAAGAAGATGGCAGTAGTCGAGATGTACGGGTTGGAATATCTCGTGTCTGTGTAGACGTACAGGATGGTTTGTGAGTTCAGAACAGGCTTATGCCTAATCTTTGGTAGTAAGAAGAAGAAGAAGGAGGAGGAGGAGGAGGAGAAGGAGGAGGAGGAGGAGGAGGAGGAGGAGGAGAAGAAGAAGAAGAAGAAGAAGAAGAAGAAGAAGAAGAAGAAGAAGAAGAAGGAGAAGGAGAAGAAGAAGAAGAAGGAGAAGAAGAAGAAGAAGGAGGAGGAGGAGGAGGAGGAGGAGGAGGAGAAAGAGGAGGAGGAGACGAAGAAGAAGGAGGAGGAGAATAAGAATAAGAAGAGGGAGAAGAAGAAGAAGAAGAAGGAGGAGGAGAAGGAGGAGGAGGAGGAGGAGAATAAGAAGAAGAAGAAGAATATCTATTGAAGGGTACACGGGAGGCTGAAATTTTAAGTTTTGGCCATTTTGCTTTTTTTCACTTTTAACATAGGTAGTTCGAATCTTTCTCTTAAATAATATGCAAACATTTTATGTGTGCGACTTTTTAAAGAGAAGTTATGAATATTTTAAATTTTGCTAGTGCTGGATTAGTTTTCTTAATTTTTCTTGAATTTTTATTTACTTGTAAATTTACTTTAAATGTAGCTAGTTACATGCTTTTTGGTAGAAAGTCGCTATTATTTTTTTAAGTAACACCGATTGGGCAAGCGGCTTTGGACGGTGACAAGCTGACAGCCAATCCGAACTCTACTGGGGGTCACTGTTCAAACTCGTGCCTAATTCACGTCAAATAACACAGAACAGCAGCGATCATATTGGGTAGTTATTAATAATGTACAGTTCCCGATAACAAAATGAAGCTTAAAAAAATTGAAGGTAATTTTATTTTTTATGGCCAATTTTAGACCACTTTAAACTGTTCTGAAAGCTTTTTCTGTAATCCACATTCTCAGCATTCGTTCACTTTAGGCTTTTCTTCTTTTTTTTGGTCACCCGATGTTCCGTTTTTTTACTCTTTATAGAAGCCTTTAAAATCCTTAATTAGTTGTCTGAATTTGGTTTGGTTCATTCAGTTTTTTCGATTTATTCCAGTTTTCTGAAAATCTTTTCTGACTTTTTAAATCATCTATCCAAAATCCTAGGTCTATTGTTTAGTGTCTCAAAAATTAGTTTTTCATCCGGGTTTCATCCATTGTATACAGGTGTCCGTTAAATTTTAATTTTATTTTTCTATTAATTTATTAATCGCTAATTTTCCTCGCAAATCTTCGGCCTCGCAATCTATATAATCTGTCTCCTATCTTCCGACTAATTATATCTTGCGAATGATCTTTCTCTCAATTATCTCTGCTTCTCTTAGACCAGCCTTACCGGTGATTCTAAGGCACCTAAGGAGAAGGAGAAGAAGGAGAAGGAGAAGGGGAAGAAGGAGAAGGAGAAGGAGGAGAAGGAGAAGGAGATCTATTGAAGGGTACACGGGAGGCTGAAATTTTAAGTTTTGGCCATTTTGCTTTTTTTTCACTTTCAACATAGGTAATTCGAATCTTCCTCTTAAATAATAAACTCTTAAAGTTCTCACTCACGCACAGACACACAGATTTTATCACAGTATTATAATATCTAATCTTGGCTTGGCTTAACAGTAGTAAAAATACAAATTTTTTACTTCGAGAGTATATAGCCCAATGAATTTCGGCATTAGTACTGCCTAGCATATCTTGTAGAGCGCAAAATGTAGTAAATGAGTCAATTTAAAAGAAAATCTAGGAGAGCTGTTTTTAAAAAAATTGCAAAAAAGTAAACATGGCACGATAAAATATTATATTCGTTTGACCAATTTTGATGAAAATGTTCGTGTTGGGTTCCCTTGTGGCACCGAAATTAAGTTCAAAATTTGATCTTTGTACCGTTCTTAAGGTACTTAGTTCACACACACACACACACACACACACACACGCACACACACGAACGCGCGCGCACGCACAAACACACAAATCGGTAAAAATTTGTATTTTTTTTTTTTTTGGTTTTAGGTGGCTGTAAAACGTGTATTCCCGTGAGAACTCGATTTTAAAAAATCGATATGAAAACAATAGCACTTTCCCTCCCTATATGTTCATATAGGGTAAAAAATTCAATTAACACAAGCAAATACATAATTACTTTTAACGTTTCAGTTATTTATTTATTTACAACAATATAAAGGCTAACAGAACTTATCCATATAAGCCTTATTGACATAAAAAAATTACATATTTACAAAACAATATTTGCTTATAACTATTTTACTTACATAATATAGCCTATATGCTAATACACTTTTTGTCTCTTTCTCATAAAAAAAAAATGTTTCAATAAAATTACTTACTATAATAATAAATTAATAAGAAAAAACAAACAAAATATCCCACAAAAAATATTTTAGCAAAACTTGATCAAAATAATATTATTTATTTATAAATTAATAAAAGAAAAGAAAAATTTATCTTTAAAAGAAAATTTATCTTTAACAGTGAGGATAATGACGATGTTTCAACAATTTTCGGACACCCGTTACCTGGCAGTATTATATGTAAAAACAAGTTAAAAATGTCGGAGTTGAAGTAGTATTTATTTTAGTTAGTTTGTTTCAGTTGACGCCTGTTGGCGGTAAAATTATGTGAGGTTGGTTTGATCATCGATAATAAGATTACATACTATACCTTATTATTTATCTATCTATGTATGGTATTTATCTTTAAATAAATAAATAAATTAATATGTAATATTATGAAAGAATAAATAACTAGACAACTAATACTAATTTAATATAAAAATATTAAATTTTATTTTAATACAAACGTTCCAACATTTAATTGTCTTTAACTAGTATGTTAACCCACCGGGTTGGTCTAGAGGTAAGTCGTCACCAAAATTAGCTGTTAAACAGCTGATTTTCAGAGACGAGGTTCCTGGTTCAAATCCTAGTAAAGATAGTTACTTTTATACGGATTTGAATGCTATACAGTAGTTACCGGTGTACTTTGATGGTTGGGGTTCAATTAACCATACTCTCTCAGGAATGGTCGACCTGAGTTTGTACAAGACTACACCTCATTTACACGTCATTCACATCATCCTCATCTCATTGGGTCATGTGGTTGCTTATTGTTCTGAATTGAACAGATTGCAACGTACACATATTAGGAATTTAAAAAAAACTAGTATGTTATCCGCCATTTTGCCGCAAGATGCACCGAGTCAACAAAGATTTAGCCTAAATATTTACTAGAATCATTTTTTTCAACCTCCGATAGGCCATAAATAAAATACAAGTGAATATAGAAAAAAAGTTTTATTACTATAACTTACGGATACTTATGGCTACTTTTCGAGGGCCAAAGGAAAGGAGAACCATCCCAATGATTGGCTGTAAGTTGACAAGTGAGAAAAGGCCCAAAAACCCACAGGGGGAAACACACTCGTCTAATGAATGCTACCCCGTATCAGATGATTGACAGTTGGCTATATTTACAACTTATTGCCTAACTTCTATTATGACTACTACTATCGGACTTTAAAAAAAAATTATGATTCCCATACCAAAAATCTGGTGTGAAACACTCACACAACTTTCTCTTGCCAATGCAAATAATTATTAATAAACCTAACATTAGTAATAAAATATTAGAAATGAACAAAAACTAACCTCAATAAACATAACCTTATTTTAATCATGAGTGAAAGACGCAAAATGACAATCGAACTCAGTTTGGCTTAAAATACGGAAAATCACGCTTTCACGCTAAACTAGGCTCTGTAGAGAAAAATGCTCTAAACAAAAGTTGTAGATCTTTTAATTTTCTATAAATTTAATTATATACACCTTTGTCGTAAAATGTATACTAAGACCGAAATGTTAAAAAAATCGATTTTTCTCACGTTTTCGTGAGAAAAAAAACAGAAAATCGCAAATTACCGCTAAACTAAGCGTTATACAAAAAAATGTTTGAAATAAAAGTTGTAGAATTTTACATTCTCTACAACTTTTATTATATAACGTTTTGCGTTAAAATGCATATTAAAGCCGCAATCTTAGAAAGAAAATGTTTTTACGTAAAAACAGCCTCAAGCAGAATTTCAGCAAACATGGCGCCTACCCTATCTTGTAGAGCATAAAAAATGTAGTAAACCAGGCGATTTTAAAAAAAATCGTAGGACTAGTTTTTGAGAAAATCGCAAAAAAGTGAAAAATTATACGAATAAACTACTACTTCCAGTTGACCGATTTTGATGAAAATGTTCGTGTCGGGTCCGGTAGTGATATGTAACTTAAGTTTCAAGTTTCAAGTTCGTACGATGTTCCGTTCTTGAGATATTCTGTTCACACACAGACATACACACAGACATACACACACACACACACACACACACACACACACACACACACACACACACACACACACACACACACACGCACACACACAACCACACACACACACACACACACACACACACACACACACAGACACACACACAGACACACACACACACACACACACACAGACACACACACAGACCAATCGCTAAAAACATGTTTTTTGGGTTCAGGGGGTCTGAAAACGTATAGATCCAGTGAAAACTCGATTTCGAAAAATCGACATGAAAACAATACTTTCCTTCCTATATATTCATATAGGCAAGAGAAAGTAAAAAGTCAGAACCATCAGCTTAACGTGCCATGCATCCAAGATACTAACAAGAATTGTATACAGGAGAATAGAACACTGAGTAGAAGAAGTATTGGATGATGACCAATTTGGATTTAGAAGGCGAATGGGAACTCGAGATACAATTTTGGCTCTGAGATAGATTATTGTGAAAAGGATAAAGAAAAACAAAACTACTTATATGGCGTTTGTAGATTTAGAGAAAGCATTTGACAATCTGGACTGGAGTACTAATACTAAAAACTATCAAATTTTATTTTATTACAAACGTTCCCGCATTTAATTATCTTTAACTAGTATATTATCCGCCATTTTGCCGCGAGATGCACCGAGTCAACCAAGATTTAGCCTAAATATTAACAAGAGTCGTTTTCTCAACCTCCGATAGGCCATAAATAAAATACAAGTGAATGTTGTTGTTTAGGTCATCAGCCGAAAGGCTGGTTTGAACCTGTAGAAGTTTTACTAAGTAAAACGAGGAGTGAGGTGGTTTACCATTGCCTTCCTCACTGAGTGGGAAAGTACGCTTATCAGCATGCCGGGCCCTCTGAAAAGCACATATTTTCCACTCTGCAAATGACACCTTCACTTCATTCACCACAGGGTCTGGCTGTATAATGAAATTCATTACTTTCAGAGGAGATAACTCTGATTAGTGTCTTTTACACCTCTGCCTCTTCTGTTCTTAAATGATTCAGTCATTTAATTGGCTGACCATGTGTTAAGAAACAGAACTATTTATTTTAGCCCTGCAACGAACAGATTGAGTGTAAAAATTTGACACTCCACCTGTCTGTTATGGGTAGACAAGTGAATATAGAAAACATTTTTATAACTAAAAGTTACGTATACTTATGGCTACTTTTGGAGGGCCAAAAGAAAAGGGAACCATCCCAATGATTGGCTGTAAGTTGGCAGGTGAAAGAAAGGCCCAAAAATACAGAGGGGGAAATACACTCGTCTAGTGAATAATACCCCGTATCAGATGATTGACAGTTGGCTGTATTTACAACTTATTGTCTAAATACTACTCTAATCTAATTACTTCTAACAATGGGGGTTTTCCCCACACACTTAGTTGAGGGGTTTAACCTTAGTACTGGAAATTACAGTAATTAGGAATTACCATAACTTCCATTACAAATAATATACAATTAACAAAATTATAACAATTACAGAATAAAGTACAATTGTACTTTACAACGGTACAACCGGTGGGAAAATGAGATATTGGTCAACCGAGGAAGATATGGATTTAATAATAGGTCGAGGCCTGAACCGTAATACAGTAGGACTTCGATTATCCGTCTACCAATTTACCGTCTTTCTCGCTTAACCGTCAGCCTTTTTAGCAGACGTTGCGCCCGTGAAGGTCCTGTAAATTCAGCCAGCAGCACTACTATTGCGTGATTCACCAAATGCGTGTTCGTCTGTGCGGTTGAACCTATTCTGCATATTTAGAGACCAATAACACAGAGACTCACAACATTGACAATGAGGCAATTTTACACCTTTTTGAGGCTCTACCTTTATTTTTTTTTTTTTCTTTATCTGCCCCTTCTGCCTCTCAGCGTAGGGTGTGTCACCGCCTCGATCCATCCTCTCCAGATACCTCGGTCCATCATCATATTCCTCATCTGCTGCCAGTCTTTTCCTCGAGCCTCCCCCAACCGCTCCATCATGTCCCAAATCTAGTATTACAGCATTTCCGTTTATTATTCCGATTATCCAGTCCTGTTCCGAGGCTTTGTGTTTTGCTTTGAATCCGTTTTTAACCAACGTGTGGGGGATTAGCCCAACACGCTGGGTTGGAGTACTTCTTAGTCTGGCTCCTACCCTTTGACCTGTCCGGCTTGGGTGGCCCTACCAGTAGTTACACTACCGCCGGCATAGCTCGCAGGGTCATAGGAACACGCTAGCCCCTCCACCAACGACAAGGTCTTGTACTCCCCAGGAGGGGAGGCTCTACCTGGGGGAGAAAATATTGAAATAAACGATGTTGGCGAATGGATGGACATGGACCAACAAGATGCAGGTTTTGAATTTGTCTCTGATGATGAACTCATTCAGCGAGTTTTGGAGCCTAATGATCCTGCAGAAAATCACAAAAGCGACCATGAGGTAGAAGACGCTACTACTAAAACAATCACCCATGCTGAAGCAGAATTAATGTTTTCTAAATGTATTGATTGGTTTGAACAGCAGACTGAAGCAGATTCCACTCGCTTCGAAGAGTAATAGATATAGCAGCTAAAAACGCCCGAAATGTGTTGAAACAAAAGAAATTAACAGACTTTTTTAAACAATAGTTTTGCTGCACTATACCTAGTGTATTTTGTATTGAAATGTTTGCAGCTTGTATGCCTTTATAGTGTACTCTCTGGTAGTACAGTAGTCAACATTAAATTAACATTTTGACACATTACAATGTATTTTTACTTTCTCTTGCCTATATGAATATATAGGAAGGAAAGTATTGTTTTCATGTCGATTTTAAGAAATCGAGTTTTCACCGGATCTACACGTTTTCAGACCCCCTGAACCCAAAAAACATGTTTTTAGTGATTGGTCTGTGTGTTTGTGTGTGTGTGTGTGTGTCTACAAAATATCTCAAGAACGGAACATTGTACGAACTTGAAACTTGAAACTTAAGTTACATACCACTACCGGACCCGACACGAACATTTTCATCAAAATCGGTCAAACGGAAGTAGTAGTTTATTCGTGTCATTTTTCACTTTTTTACGATTTTCTCAAAAACTAGTCCTACGATTTTTTTAAAAATCGCCTGGTTTACTCAATTTTTTATTCGCTACAAGATAGGGTAGGCGTCATGTTTGCTGAAATTCTGGGTGAGGCTGTTTTCACGTAAAAACATAGTTTTTTTAAGATTACGGCTTTAATATGCAATTTAGAGCAAAAATTTATACAATAAAAGTTGTAGAGAATTCAAAATTCTACAACTTTTATTTCAAACATTTTTTTGTATAACGATTAGTTTAGCGGTAATTAGCAATTTTCTGTTTTTTTCTCACGAAAACGTGTGAAAAATCTGTTTATTTAAGATTTCGGCCTTAGAATGCATTTTACGACAAAAGTGTATATAATTAAATTTATAGGAAATTAAGAGATCTACAACTTTTATTTACAGCATTTTTTTGTACAGAGCCTAGTTTAGAGAGAAAGAGTGATTTTCCGTATTTCTAAGCCAAACTGAGGTTGATTTTCATTTTGCGTCTTTCACTCATGATTAAAATTAGGTTATGTTTGTTGAGGTTAGTTTTTTGTTTATTTCTTATGTTTTATTACTAATGTTAGGTTTATTGTTAATTATTTGCACTGGCAAGAGAAAGTTGTGTGAGTGTTTCACACCAGATTTTTTTCTATGTTTTTCGCTCTTTCTCCATTAACCGTCTTTTCGGTTATCCGTCAGGGCTTCGGTCCCGTGACTGACGGATAATCGAAGTCCTACTGTAGATAATGATGCTGATAATGATTCAAAACTGTAATGATTAATTTAGATGAACGGTAAATAACTATTATATTGATAGTTTAATAAAATAATGTCTCACGTTTACCTGATAATATAATGTGGAATTATTAAGACAAGTTTCAGTGCAGAAGTGAGTCGTGAGTCATTGTGACACCTGTCGTTGCCTTTAATGAGAATGCTCACTTGTTCTAACACATAGTAGTAAAGTGATACTAAGTTTCAAGTGCTCCTATTAAAGCGGTTTACATTAGGGTAAGGTAAGGTGGAGGGGTTAAGTTAAATTCCTTTTACATAACTTGATGTCCATGATTTATTTATTTACTTTTATAAATAAATAAATAAATAAATTTACTTGACAAGTTAATTGTTCTTGTTGTTTTTACTTCATGAACATTTTAAAAGTTATTTTGTTTCAGATTTTAATCATTATCAAAGTGTGCTTTTACAAAATAATTGCTTTCAATTTTTACTCAGTTATTTATTTTTCCTTTATTATTTTAAAGCTTTCTTTTTATAAAAAAAAATCATTAATGGCGGCCTAGTTAGGTTAGTGTCAACGCGTTAGTCTAAAATCTACCGTGTTCGTTAATAATAACCAAGCTGTTGATGTAACTTTAGATAAATTAAAAAAAAAAAAAATCAAAAAATTTTGCGATTTTTAATTCTTAATAATGTATGTACGTTGCAATCTGTTCAATTATTTATGACAATACGCCATGACCTAATGAGATGAAGATATCGCACTGTGAGAAAATACTTACAACTCAAATTTTGAAGTTTTTAGTTATACACATTAAAAGTTGTAGCTGATATTCATATATTTAGGCTAGAATACCGTACTACCTTAAAAACCTTAATATTAAATAATATTAAGTTAGTAATACTAATGTTAAAAATTAGAATATTTTCTTTGATTGTAAGTACTACAAAGTTAATTAAAAATGATTCAACAATCCAATTTAGTTTAAATAAATTTTAAAGGATATGGGGGTTTAAGTATATTAATTGAAAGGCAACATGTGGTTAACTAACGGTGCAATTGCACTGTAGTAAAATAAAGTGTCTCACTGCTGAGGTTGGAAACACTCAGATTTCTGACAGATTTTTTTGATTTTTATCTGTAACTTAAGTTCCAAGTTTAAACTATGTACTGTATTCCGTTCTTGAGATATTTTGTTGACACACTCACACACACGCACTCTCTCACTTCTCACCTCTCACCTCTCTCTGTCTGTCTGTCTGTCTGTCTCTCTCTCGCTCTCTCTCTCTCTCTCTCTCTCTCTCTCTCTCTCTCTCTCTCTCTCTCTCTCTCTCTCTCTCTCTCTCTCACACACACACACACTCACACACACACACGCACACACACACAGGCCAATTGCTAAAAACATGCTTTTTGGGTTTTGAAAACTTGTATATCCGATGAAAACTCTTATATTTCGATAATAATCGATGTCATTAAATCTTTATAAATAATTTTAAATAATAATGCATTGCTTTTCATTTGAGAGAATTTCATTAAATTACTACTAAAACGATTTTCCTTCTAACTTCAGTTTTACCTAACTTGGCTTATTAAGAGTAAAAATAGCGAACGTCTCGACGGTTTCTTTATAACCGGAGTCGATTGTAATAAATATAGATTATAAGGCGTGTATTACAGGTATAGTATTTCTGCGGCATATCTAAAAGGAACACTGGAGTATCTTTTACCTGCACTTTTTTGCATTTCCTTTTTTTGTATCTTAGCGTCTTGCATCTATCGTATAACAGTTGGTAAAATCTTTAGGTAGCAGTAGAAACAGTTACGTTAATTGAATTTTTTGTTTCGGCTGTTTCATTGGCCGTTAATATTTTCAATTAGCTTTTTATATTTTTGCAAGTAGCATTAAATGCAGACTACATCCACTGTTTCTGTTTTGTTACAACCATTTAAAAACGTAACAACTTTTAAAATTACAGACACTCAAATTTAGAAGAGTGAATCACGTCACATTATTTTTAAATAAAATATTTGTGTTTCCTAATTATAAAATTAAATGTTAAAAATTAAAAAAATCTGTACAATAAACTTAAAAATCTGGTGTGAAACACTCACACAACTTCTCTTGCCAATGAAAATATTGAACAATATAACCTAACATAAACCGAGGAAATTTAATGAATTCAATCAAGTTCATACCACTAATTACGGACTTTAAGGGCTTCCTTAAAGAAAGAAGAGCAAAATCAGAAAATCGGGTGGACAGAAGATAGGATAAATGCGTCTAGTGAGCGAACGGTGACAATATGGGCTGCAAAAAGAGCTTCCAGAAACGTCGTGTCACCTCACGTGATCTAAAATTGGCCCTATACGAGAAAAATATATTCAAATAGGGCAAAAGAAAGGAACAATTAAAAAGTATTAGAACATTACTCTGAGCACTAGAGAGTAATGAAAAGTAATGAAAAGGGGAAGGGGACACGGTTATCGAGGCTCTGTAGTGAAACATTGAAGGTAGAAGGAAAAGGTAGGAGAAGATGAGTCTAGGCTTAAAAGTCTGAGATAATCTAGTCCCACTTCAATTTTTTCCGATCTTAAGTGGATAGGATTAGGGGATCCATGATGATCGGCAACATCCATAGAGGATACAGAAAAAGAAGAATTTGGACACAGTATAAATAAATTAAGACTTACCGTGTTCTGTCGGTTCTTGTTCTTTTGAATTAGTTGTATAAAATGACGACGTAAGGGTGCTTTAAATGAAAACAGTCTAACAGCCGATTGGTTGACTCACTCAGCACCTAGAACTAATGAGAAAACATATTTTAATTCATTAATTAAGTTTGTACACAGTTTACTACTTGTTATGTTTTGGGTCTTCAACTGATAGACTGATTTGATCCTCTAGAGGTTTTACTATAGTCCAGCCTCTCTTAGTTTGCTCCTAATGTAAACAAATAATGACGTCACTGAGCATAAAGCATTATATCAAAATGTGTACACGCTGATTAAAAAGTAACAACAAAATACTTTCAAAAGTATATAAATACAAAATACTTTTAAAAGTATTTTTATAAATGAAATTGTTAGGCCTACATCATATCATGACTGATGTTTTTAGTACCTTAAGTACTTATAATTTAAAAAATAGTTAAATTAATAAGAATACGACATCCGTAAAGTCGCAGATTCTAGCGTGCACCCTGTAGTAGCTGGCTTTGGTTTGTTGACAGTAGGAGCAAACTAAGAACGGCTGAACTGTAAGTAATAACACGACGAGTGAGGTGGTTTACAACTGCCTTACTCACTCAGAGGAAAAGTGTACTTATCAGCATGCCAGGCCTCTGATAATCATCTACTTTCCACCCTGCAAATGGCACCTTCACTTCATTCACCACAGGATCTGACTGTATATTGAAATTCATAACTCTCAGAGGAGATAACTGTGACTAGTACACCTCTAACTCTTCTGTTTTTAAATACTTCAATCATTTACTTGGCTGAACATGTGGTAAGAAACAATACTATTTTTTGTAGCCCTAAAATTAGCAGATCGAGTGCAAATATTTTAACACTCCACCTGTTGTGGGCAAACAGTGTCCTGCTGTAAAATGAAATTCATCGCTTTCAGAGGAGATAACTCTGATTAATATATTTTACACCTTTACCTCTTTTGTTCTTAAACGATTCAGTTACTTGGCAGACCATGTGATAGGAAACAAAACTATCTTTTATTGCCCTGGAACTAACAGATCGAGTGCAAATAATTAAACTCTCCACCTACCTGTTATGGGTAAAGAGTTTCCAGTCCATTCAAAATAGCCTAATCTATATGTCTCTGAATGGTGGTAACATTACAAAATAAAAAGTCCCTTTTCCAAAATAAAATTTCCCTTTTTTATTATTCAAAATAAAATAAATATAAATCTCTGTTTTGCAATTTTTAAAATCATATGCAATTAATCATTTTACTGGTATTTGTTATCGTTACATTCACTAACCCATGCAGCCCAGAGAAAGTAAAAATATAACATTCAAACTGGCTGCCTCCGTAGCGTAGGAGTTAGCGTGCTAGCCTTCCGTGTTCAATTTTTGGCTGCGGTCTAAAAATTTTCTCAAGTTAAAACCCATTGATACATAACGCACCGTAGTCGCTAATAATCGGCTGTTGATGCGATTTTAAATAAACGAAAAAATACACGGTATGGAATACTTTATTTTTTAAGCACGAACTCAATGCAAATTTTTTTAGAACTATATTATAGAGAGCTACGGTATCTTTTATTCAAAATTGTTACTCTTCTTTTTCTTAAAAAAAAGAATGAAAGAAAGTAAAGTGCAAAACCGAGTGAAGTGAGAAAAGTATCCTTTTTACAAAAAAAAAGTAAGCCACATTGTAATTGGGTGTTTTAAATTTCATGTTAAAAAGCGTGGCTGACTGATACATTCTTTCCATCTGTACGTACACATCTATTCGTATCTGACTTTTCTTTTGTTTTTCATCATCTTATCCTTTCAAAGGATTAGTAATTTTTTTTATTCTAAAAGTTCATTTAAATGAATAATCCTAATAGGATTCAAAAATCCTGAATGAATGAATAGTATAGGTGGTTAAAAATGAGAATTTTTATGTTAAGGATGGATAGAAGAGAAAGGATTTAAGAAGAGATTATTCTGGTGTGTTAGGAACGTAGGTGTTCCATCTTGCATCTTACCTTAATGTAAATAATACATGAATTATTCAACATAAAAAAGAAAAAGAGAAAAAAAGAATCCCATTCTTATAACTCGTTCTTTTCTCTATGTACGAGATGGGTTAAAAGTATTTATTTCTATATTTAACCCTTACAGTGTCAGCAGAATATTGTCAATTATTACCGAAAAATTCCGGCCTAATTTTGTGCGATTTGGAGCATTTTATAAATACCCATAAATGCCTAATTTTCAAGGTATCTTGATGACTTTTTGTGTTTTGTTCATAATGAATTGATCTTGTATGACATTCAACTTGGAACACATTTCTTACGATTTAAAAATAAAATGATACGTAGTCATTTTTTGTGGAAATTTCTTTTTTAATTTAAAAAAATTACCCAAAAAATTATGTTACTCAATAACATAATTATTGAGTAATAATTATGTTACTCAAAGTGCCAGGAGAATATTGTGAATTCCTACCGAATAATTCCGGCCTAATTTTGTGCGATTTGGAGCATTTTATAAATATCCATAAATGGCTAATTTTCAAGGTATTGTCACCGGATGGCAACATTAAGTGCCTAACCTTATAATTTTGGTGGCCCTGAAAAGGGCCGTTTAAGCGGTGGTCGTCTGTCGTAGTCGTCGTGGCGGTCGGAGGCTGGGCGACACGGCGTGTCGTCGTCCAGCGGAGACGTCATCTTCTTCCCTCGCAGAAGTGCGTCGATGGCTGCTTCGTCGGGTCCAGTGGGCGTAAGGCTCGATCGAGGGACCGCTGTGGGCATCGCTCGCGTCAGCGGGTGATGACGGTCCGGTCGACGGCTTACGGTGACGGGACGGCGAGCGGAAGGATCGTCTTCTCTCTTGTGGGGTCGTCGATTAGTTCTCGCTGGAGTCCGGCAGCCGTGTGCCGTGGTGGACGTCTTGTCTGCTGTCTGGTTCGAAGTGAAGCTCTCGGTGTCTTGATTGGAATTGAATCCACTCGGCTCAGTGCAGCGCTCTTTATATAGCTGCCGAGAACGCTGTTGTTGAGAGAGGCGACTGACTTGGCCTTGAAGACAAAGGCCTTTGCGGTGTGCAGCCGAAAGCTTTGTCGCTATGCCGTCAAAGGCCGGGAGAACTATTGAAGCCGGCAACACAGTAAATGATTAATTAGAAGGGGTGGCGGTAACAGTATCTTGATGACTTTTTGTGTTTTGTTCATAATGAATTGATCTTGTATGACATTTAACTTGGAACACATTTCTTACGATTTAAAAATAAAATGATACGTAGTCATTTTTTGTGGAAATTTCCTTTTTAATTTTAAAAAAATTACCCAAAAAAATTATGTTACTCAATTTTTACTTTCTCTTGCCTATATGAATATATAGGAAGGAAAGTATTGTTTTCATGTCGATTTTTCGAAATCGAGTTTTCACCGGATCTATACGTTTTCAGACCCCCTGAACCCAAAAAACATGTTTTTAGCGATTGGTCTGTGTGTGTGTCTGTGTGTGTGTCTGTGTGTGAACAGAATATCTTAAGAACGTAACATCGTACGAACTTGAAACTTGAGTTACGTACCACTACCGGACTCGACACGAACATTTTCATCAAAATCGGTCAACCGGAAGTGGTAGTTTATTCGTGTAATTTTTCACTTTTTTGCGATTTTCTCAAAAACTGGTCCTACGATTTTTTTTAAAATCGCCTATTTTACTCAATTTTTTATTCTCTACAAGATAGGGTAGGCGTCATGTTTACTGAAATTCTGGGTGAGGGTGTTTTCACGTAAAAACGTTGTTTTTTTAAGATTACAGCTTTAATATGCATTTTAGCGCAAAACTTTATATGATAAAAGTTGTAGAGAATTTAAAAACCTACAACTTCTGTTTCAAACAATCTTTTGTATAACGCTTAGTTTAGCGGTAATTTGCGATTATCTGTTTTTTTCTCACGAAAATGTGTGAAAAATTGATTTTTTTAAGATTTCGGCCTTAGTATGCATTTTACGACAAAAGTGTATATAATTTAATTTATAGAAAATTAAAAGATCTACTACTTTTATTTAAAGCATTTTTCTCTACAGAGCCTAGTTTAGAGAGAAAGAGTGATTTTCCGTATTTCTAAGCCAAACTGAGGTTGATTTTCATTTTGCATCATTCACTCATGATTAAAATAAGGTTATGTTTTTGAGGTTAGTTTTTTGTTTATTTCTAATATTTTATTAATAATGTTAGGTTTATTGTTAATTATTTGCATTGGCAAGAGAAAGTTGTGTGAGTGTTTCACACCAGATTTTTTCACTTATATCACTTCAAAGACAATTTAATTATGCAAAAATTATAGAAAATCATTTATGTAATGTAAAAATAAAAATACTGCGATAAAAGTTTTAAAAATCCAATTTTTAATTTTTTTAATCAATATTAATCAATTAAGTTCATAAAAAAATATATTTTTTTTCAATCTACATTTCTTACAGATTATTTTCATACGTTGTTTTTTAAATTGAGTAAAAAATAAAAATTATATGATTTTTTGTTTTAGTCAACGTACGACGACGCCGGCATTTTTAGTCAAAATTTTGACGTCCTAATATTAAGACGCTGGCACTGAAAGAGTTAAATTGATTTTCGAATTGTCGTGTGTTCGCACTCTGCGTATCTCAAGGATGCACGTACGTATCGTCGCTGTAAATGATCAGTCGACGTTTCGTCGCTGTAAATGATCAGTCGATGTTTCGTCGCTGTAAATGATCAGTCGACGTCCCTAATGTAATTCGGTACTGTTTTTTAATACTTTATTCTCTTGTCCCTGAGTCAGTTTTTCGATTAGCAATACTTAATTGTCTTTTTGCCTATAACAGGCAAGTGGAGTGTTAAATTATTTGCACTCGATCTGCTAGTACCAGAGATACAAACAATCGTTCTATCTCTTATCACATGTTCACCAAATTACATGACTGAAGCATTTAACAACAGAAGAGTCAGAGGTGTAAAAGACACTAAGAGTTATCTCCTCTCAGAGTACAGCTTCATTATACAGCTAGACCCTGTGGTGAATGAAATGAAAGTGTTATTTGCCGGGTGATATATTTTCACATTATTTACATTGGCAAGTGAAAGTCCTGTGCGTGTTTCACACCAGATATATTTTATTATGTGGTAATGTCATTTATTAAAAAAATAAGCCCAGGCTTGTGCGTAGGTGACATACAGTTGAAAAATTCATCTATGTGATGATACAAAGTAAACTTTTAAATTTTACTGGTACAGCATCAAAATTGGTCTAAGTTGTATAATTCAGTTTGCCGCACCATTTATTTAATTTCTATTGTGATTAGTTGAATTTAAACCAATGAAAAACTATAATACATAATTACATTGAAGGCATATTTATAAATTGCCCATAACAGGCAGGTGGAGTGTTAAATTATTTTCACTCGATCTGCTAGTTCCAGGGATACAAAAAAATAGTTCTGTGTCTTATCACATGGTCAGCTAATTATATGACTGAAGTATTTAAGAACAGAACAGGTATAGTCACTTGAGTCACGAGTTTGCCCTTGTTTGCAACGAGGGGTAAAGGGGGAAAAGCATCAGTGCGCATGCGCGATTGCTTTAATTTCAGTACGATAAACATAACAACTTATACTATACCCAGGGCATACATAGCCTATACAGTATATCGCGAACCTTTTGTAGGTTAACGTAACGAATATAACTGTTTGTTACCGTAAACAGAAATGTTAGTTTCTCGAAAATATGCGCACACTATTCACAGAGCTGACCGAAATCTAATACGCAGTGTAATGAAATGCTGTGAAGTTGAAACTAAACTAAAATGCCTTTCACTGCCTCTTAACAAAAACCATGTGCGAGTGGTTACAATTCGAAAAATAAAGAAGGAAATTAAAGACATGAAGAAGCTATTCTTCAACAGTTTTGTTGACACCTGGTAAAAAAAGGAAACGGTTACGTAGATACTAATGAGAGTGATAGTCAAGACGCCGGTGACAGCGATAGTAAGCAAGGCGATTCATTCGTAGAAAATTTTCCAATGGAAAAAGGTAGCTGGTAATTACAGTAAATCAATCATTTCTAGTCGTGTAATTAAGCTATAGGCAGTATTACAGGTTAGATTTATTTCTTATAAAGTTTATGAAGAAAATTTTCTCGGATTAAACCACAGCTTACAAAATGTACGAAGAAACTTCACGGTAATGAAATGTATTAGTAGTGTCTCACTGTTGAAAATGGCAGTACTGTCATATTTACACTTCCCTTCCTCACAGCCCATCCATACGCAAAAGGCAATCTCGTGACTTCAGAACCTATACTCTTAATTTTTCTTTGGTGTTTGGTGTTCTCATTAGAACATAAGGTTTTCTTATTTTTACTTTCTCTTGCCTATATGAATATATAGGAAGGAAAGTATTGTTTTCATGTCGATTTTTCGAAATCGAGTTTTCACCGGATCTATACGTTTTCAGAACCCCTGAACCCAAAAAACCTGTTTTTAGCGATTGGTCTGTGTGTGTGTGTGTGTGTGTGTGTGTGTGTGTGTGTGTGTGTGTGTGTGTGTGTGTGTGTGTGTGTGTGCGTGTGTGTGTGTGTGTGTGTATGTGTGTGTGTGTGTGTGTGTGTGTGTGTGTGTGTGTGTGTGCGCGCGTTTGTGTGTGTGTGTATGTGTGTGTATGTGTGTGTGTGTGTGTGTGTGTGTGTGTGTGTGTGTGTGTGTGTGTGTGTGTGCGTGTGTGTGTGTGTGTGTGTGTGTGAACAGAATATCTCAAGAACGGAACATCGTACGAACGTGAAACTTGAAACTTAAGTTACATATCACTACCGGACCCGACACGAACATTTTCATCAAAATCGGTCAACCGGAAGTAGTAGTTTATTCGTATAATTTTTCACTTTTTTGCGATTTTCTCAAAAACTAGTCCTACGACTTTTTTTAAAATCGCCTGGTTTACTACATTTTTTATGCTCTACAATATAGGGTAGGCGCCATGTTTGCTGAAATTCTGCTTGAGACTGTTTTTACGTAAAAACATTTTCTTTTTAAGATTGCGGCTTTAATATGCATTTTAGCGCAAAATGTTATATAATTGTAACATCTGATTAGCAGATTGTTACTGTTTCATTTAGTTTGATTTGCGTTGTTCATCGTAGTAGTTTGTCGTATCTGTATTGCCGATAGTTTTGGTTTTGCTTGCCGTAAGCTGGCGCGCTCTGTTGTTTTTCTTTGGTACTTTTTCTGTTCCTCAAGTTAGGGCTACGACGATGTGACCTGCCTGTGTCATGTCTACCGTTGTAAAATGTTGTTACGTAAGTTTTCTTATGCAAATTCATTTACGTAAAATGTGATTATTTTGATACTTTTAGGAAAAGTATTGTTCGTCTGCCCATTTGAAATGGTAAGCTTAATTCTTTTTGGCATTCCGGAAGCTGAGAACATTGTTGAGAGTTTTTATTTCTGTAAAACTAAGCTACTTTCAGTCTAGGCCTATTTTCTAACTGCAAGTTAGCTGGTGTATTAAAATTTAGGCAACTTAATTGCATCACTTTTGTAATGATATTATTTTATCTGTATAAATATTTTTTTTATAAGAGATGAGTTTATTGTATTTCGTCTAATTGTTTTAAAGTTTATTATTGTAATTTTTATAACTCGATATTTTGTTCTCACTTTCCTTATACTACATAACCTAAGTTTTTACTCTACTTGTAATATGTGATGGTACTGTAGTAAGATCTTTTATTATTTATTGACACTCTTGTTCGATCTTCCTGCAGGGTTCAAGTATGCGTTACAAAAGCACGATTTAGTGCATGTTTTGGGAGATTCTGTGTGGATACAATTATACTGATCATTGCAGTTCATCCAGTTATAATTTTCAATGCCTGCCGACTTCAGCTAAACAATTATTAATTGGGTATTTCGATTCCCATACGTGATCTGTACCAATCAAAATGAAATTCAACGTCTTGATGGGGTTTACCTGCTGGTTTTCGATTATATTGTTCAATTTGGCTTCTTAAGATTAAATTACCAGGACTAGTGAGTGTTTCGCGGCTATACGTTGCAAAAAAGAGGTATGTGACTGTTTTTTTAAATATTTGGTGAAATCATCATTCTCCATCAACTTTAATTCGGCGAAACCAATTGGCATTTTACTCATAAATCTATTTTAAATCATGGTAATTCGCAAGTATCGAACTAACAGATCTTTTCAAGACACTACATAATTTTATTATATTTTCAAGTCTATTCAAAATAAGCAATTACTAATTATTGTAAAATTAAATTCTATTAATTTTATTTAAATTATTATTTATGTTCTATTTTTTTGATTGGTTCTTGTAATTTAAATTACCTTAAAATTTTATGCTTAATTCAATGTCTATATGAAAGAAAATGAACCTAAATTACTAAAATAAAAATTCATGCAGTAATCAGGAAACTTGAACATAATGGTTATTAATTCTATTGAAAACGATTTAAAATTTTGAGTATGTTGGCCAACACAAAGAATACTATATGTTATTGTATAAAAATTTTACTTTTCTAAATTTATTTTTTTATTTATCCACATTGTATTAATTCTGTTTTTTTGCAATTGTTCGGTTTACACCGAACAGTCTATTATTTGTTTTTTTTTAGCATTTAATGCTTCGTATATTATGTCTTAATCTGGTTCGGTTATAAATTAAATATTTATTTGACTGCATTTTTGTGAATGATTTTATTTGCTCATGCAACGATTCCTCTGTTTTGTTCAGCGCTTCCAAATTTTATTTGTTCTCATCCTATCCGACCTGTCGCTTGTGTTTTTTGAGCCGTGGATGTTCACGGTGGCGACAAGGGTGTATGACATAATAAAAGTTGTAGAAAATGTAAAATTCTACAACTTTTATTTCAAACAATTTTTTGTATAACGCTTAGTTTAGCGGTAATTAGCGAATTTCTGTTTTTTTTTCTCACGAAAACGTGAGAAAAATCGATTTTTTTAACATTTCGGTCTTAGTATGCATTTTACGACAAAAGTGTATATAATTAAATTTATAGAAAATTAAAAGGTCTACAACTTTTGTTTAGAGCATTTTTCTCTACAGAGCCTAGTTTAGCGTGAAAGCGTGATTTTCCGTATTTTTAAGCCAAACTGAGTTCGATTGTCATTTTGCGTCATTCACTCATGATTAAAATAAGGTTATGTTTTTGAGGTTAGTTTTTGTTTATTTCTAATATTTTATTAATAATGTTAGGTTTATTATTAATTATTTGCATTGGCAAGAGAAAGTTTGGTGAGTGTTTGACACCAGATTTTTTTTAATTCCAAAACTCTTTATTTAAACAGTACGCAAAATCCTCATAGCTATTGCCACATATTTTTGTTAATTTTAATAAATTAAACAGATTACAATGTTCACACTTAAGATGTAAACAAATATTACGATATTGAATTTTAAGCTACGTCGTAAAACATTTTGTATTTCAAACAGGCGTACCTACATAATCTGATAATTATTTTCCAATATCTAAAAATACTGTATTCATATCAGATAAATAAACTATATTCTTAAAAATATAATGTAAAAATTATGTAAATGATTAATTAATATACCATCGTACAATTTATTACAACAAAATCTATGTGTATTTAACTTTGTGGTATTTATTTTTTTCATATTAATTATTGTTTTTTATGATAAGAAACTAGTTTGTTCAGATTGTTTCAATGTATGCCCTAAGGCTATAATGTATGTTTACATATAACTTATTTTAAAATTAAGTCACTAAAAACAAATAGTTAAGCGATTAAAAACGATTATCTTTTTTAATTATAGGATAAATATATACTTTGAATTTTACAAATTGGATTACATTTTTTTGAGTTCAGATTAATTTAATAATATGTTGTAAAATAAGATAAATAAAGTTAATTTGAAAATAAATGTCTTCAATATTTATTTTGTTTCCATTATATAAATTTTACAATATGTACAATTTCGTATCTATCTGAATAAAAATTACTTTCCTGATTAAGGAAAAGCCTGTTCTCAGGAAAGGACAATGATGAAATGATAATAATTCCAATAATAAGTTAGTATTTACTACCCACCGAGTTGGTCTAGAGGTAAAGTCGTCGCCAAAATCAGCTGATTAACAGCTGATTTTGGCGACGACTTTACCATCAGCTGTTTAACAGCTGATTTTCGGAGACGAAGGTTCCTGGTTCAAATCCTAGTAAAGGTAGTTACTTTTATACGGATTTGAATGCTAGACAGTGGTTACCGGTGTACTTTGATGGTTGGGGTTCAATTAACGATACTTTCTGAGGAATGGTTGACCTGAGTCTGTACAAGACTACACCTCATATACACGTCATACACATCATCCTCATCTCATTGGGTCATGGGGTTGCTTATTGTTCTGAATTGAACATATTGCAACGTACACCAACTAGGGATAATAAAAAAAAGAAAAAAACAGTATTTACAAATTGTCAATGCCTTATGAATTAATTAACAGATTACTGATTACAATATTCTTCATTACTTTATATAATTTTTTTTTGGCTTTTATTTGTTATCGGGAACTGTAACTGTACATTATTTACAACTACCCACTTTGATCGCTCTATTTTTGAAGTGGACTAGGCATGAGTTTGAACAGGGACCCCAGTAGAGTTCGTTCATGGATGGCTGTCAGCTGGTCATCATACAAAGTCGCTTGCCCAACCGGTGTTACTTAACAAATAATAGCGACTTCCTACCAGCTGACTGACTGGGCTGGCACGGATTGGGTCCAGGGGCCTGAAAAAATGTATTTCCCGTGAAAACTCGATTACGAAAAATTGATATGTAAACAATACTTTCTTTCCTTGTATTATAGTAGTACAAGATACTGCTCATAAGAGACAGGTGGAGTGTCAAATTATTTACATTCAATCTGTTTGTTGCAGGGCTAAAATAAATAGTTCTGTTTCTTATCCCATGGTCAGCCAATTAAATGACTGAATCATTTAAGAACAGAAGAGGTAGAGGTGTAAAAGACACTAATCAGAGTTATCTCCTCTGAAAGTAATGAATTTCATTATACAGACAGACCTTGTGGTGAATGAAGTGAAGGTGTCATTTGCAGAGTGGAAAATATGTGCTTTTCAGATCCCCGCATGCTGATAAGCGTACTTTTCCACTCAGTGAGGAAGGCATGGTAAACCACCTCACTCCTCGTTTTACTACTTAGTAAAACCTCTACAGGTTCTCTCTAAACCAGCCTTTCGGCTGATGACATAAACAACAGTACAAGATAATGTAAAAATAAATAATTCTTAACTTAGGCATTAAAATTACTCGTACTTTACTTATAAAAAAGTGAGAATTTATAGTTAAGTAGATTGGATTTTTGAATGGACAAATAAAAGGAGGATTTACAGGAATCAGGATCTGGATAAGGAGATATGACATATTGTAATTTGGAGAAAGAGGGTGGATAAAGAGAGGGGGTGGGAGAAAGATGATAAGAAGAGTAAGTAATAGTCAAAAGGAGTAATACGAGAATCTAAATCCTTTGTGGTTTAGTATTGGTTAGGAATAAATGTGCGCCGCATCGTCAACTTTTTCATCTCGGTTTTTATTGGGCGAGAACTACAAAGAATCCTTTTCTAACCCATAACAGATTTTTTGAGGGGGTGTTCCTTTTTCAATGGGGAGGATATAATTCTAATAACGTCTGAGTAAAATGTGTACCAGTGACGAAAAGATTCTTCTTCATCTTATAAAATATAGCAGATGATCTGGTGGTAGCTGCTCCTTTCAGGCTAACACATAAGAGTAATAATAAGAGCAACCCCCGTGAAGTCCGGGGGTTGAAAATGTATGAAGGGGTGTAGATTTAGTTGAGCCAGTTATTACAGACCACTGCCTTGCCTAGCTTTTCTTAGTTCTCTTCATTTCATATATTTGTTGGATAAAGTACTGAGACTGGGTTAAAAATGAAAAGAAAATTTTATAAAAAAAACTGGTGCGAATCACTCACATAACTTTCTCTTGCCAATGCATATAATGAACAATGCAACCTATATTTAATCATAAGTAAACAATATAAAATGAAAAATATAACCTAATTGTAATCGTGAGTGAATGACGCAAAATGAAAATCAACCTCTGTAGAATTTTAAAATACGAAAAATTACTGATTGACGCACAGCTTTGTAGAAATAACTCATGAAATAAAATTTGTAGATTTTGTTATTTCCTTTATTTGATTACATACACTTTTGTCGAAAATACATACTAAGGTCGTAATTTAAAAAAAAACTTTATTACCACGAGAGTACAGTCTCGCCAAGAATTTCGGCAAATATGGCGCTTACGATATATTGAAGAAAGTAAAAAATTCAGTAATTGGGGTGATTTAAAACAAAATCGTAGGAGTCATTTTCTTAAAAATCGCACGAATAAACTACTACTTTTGGTAACCGATTTTAATAATACGAACATTTTCATCCAATCCCTTAGTGATATCTAACTTAAGTTCCAAGTTTCAACTTCGTATGATATTCCGTTCTTGAGATATAAAGTACACACACACACACGCGCGCGCGCACACACACACACGCACGCACGCACACACACACACACACACACACACACATACACGCGCACACACACACACACACACCCACACCCACCCACACACACACACACACACACGCACACACACACACACACACACACACACACACACACACACACACACACACACACACACAGACTTATCGCTAAAAACATGTTTTTGGGTTCAGGGGGTCAGAAAACGTGTAGATCCGGTGAAAACTCGATTTCGAAAAATCGACATGAAAACAATACTTTCCTTCCTATATATTCATATAGGCAAGAGAAAGTAAAAATTAATACAAATTATGACAATCTTCGAGAGCAAAGCAGAAGCGGATAACTAATCAAAAGTACGTAAAGAAAAATACCAATTACATAATCTTGCACAAATTAACAAAACAAAATTAAATAAATAAATTGTAAATAAAGAAAATTAAATAAACTAACATCTGAAAAATATCTCTTCATCATCCACCGTAAACAGCTACTGTTAGTATGTATTTATTGCAGTTTCTGTAGAGGTTACTAAATCTCATTTCCAAAGGTGAGGAAAAAAATAATGTACTGTATAGAAGAATCTTAATTTTCTGATGAATTGTTTTGTTTTAATGAACGATAACTCTGTAGTGTATTTATGTTTTTATTAATGCAGTAATAATAGAAGATGTGGGATCAGTACGAAAGAAGGGGGAAAGGGAGATCGGTTTATTTGCGGTCTAATATTAACGAGAGCTTTTGTTGGAAGGTGTCAAAAGGTGTACATGGAGAGAGCACCGACGTTGGATCTGCGCTCAATTTGAATTTAGGGTCGATGTCATGAAGAGGAGAAGCAGGAGGGCGGTTGGTACAGTATGTTTAGGTTTAGAGAGGGATCCATGCCTCTCTCTGTACGTTATCTCTATAACCACCCGTTTACCCTTATCAATTTGCATTCACTGCCTCCTACATTACATTGTGCTACCAAACACCGTCCTCTTCGTCCTACCAATGCCTCTCTTCATAATGCTCTTTTAACTCTCCGGCAAACATTAGACTTTACGAAAACTCGTTAGCTCCATTTCATTTCGTATAAATATGGACCTTCAATACAACCACAGTGAGCCAGAAACGGTGACAAAAGTACCCCAAATAAATAAACCCATTCTTTTCAGCTTTGTTAGGTAAGCTCTTGAATACTTAAAACATTTTCTATAGTTGTTATCCATATCAATTTTAAATGAATGAGTCAAGAAATATTGAGGATATATTTTTTTTGTTATCCATGTGGTCAAAACGGATGTTATGCTTAATCGAACCCAAAAATAACTATAACAATACTTCTGTTTTACTATTTTATGTATTTTTTTGACCAACAATATGCCCTTAACAGGCAGATGAGATTTAAATTATTTGCACTCGATCTGTTAGTTCCATGGCTTCAAAAAATAATTGTCACCCAATTACATAACAGAAGAATTTAAGAATAGAAGAGGTAGAGGTGTAAAATACACTAGTCACAGTTATCTCCTCTCAGAATAATCTAGTTCATTAAACAGCCAGACACTTTAGTAAATGAAATGAAAGTGTTGTTTGCAGGGTGATATATTTTTCTATTATAATATATATATTTATATTACAATAATATCTGTACTTTAGAACAAGAATAACCAATGTCATTCTTTTACAAAAATGAGTTAAACTTGTTATCAAAAAGAACGACAAATGCCCATTATGTATAGTTTATGAGATATTGCTTATATTTATTACCAATGTCAGTCACTGCGTGAAAAATATTATTGCAAGAACAACCAAACACAACATTGGTTCTCAGATACCATAATTTCTTCATGCAAAAACAACCAGTCATTATTGGTTATGATTGCAATAAAATTTTTCTAAATGAAGTTCGTTAGCAATAAGAACCATTGTTGCCATTGGTTGTTTTTACAGTGACTTTTCTTAATTTTTACTGCCATTGTAGCTGACTTTGGTGGAATTACTGGTGTTGTTTAAAATTTTGCTCAGATCTTCCTCTGCTCTTTTCTCAAAACTGTTTTTTTTTGACATTGGTTGTTCTTGTTCTAAGGTACAGATATGTTACAATGTAGTATAATTACATTGGCAAGAGAAAGTCCTGTGAGAATTTCACACAAGATATATTTTATTATGTATTAAAAATTTAAGCTTAGGCTTGTGCGTAGGTGACATACAGTTGATAAGATTCATATATGTGATGACAAGATTTATACAACGTAACTTTTAATTTTTACTGTTACAGTATCAAAATTGGTCTAAGTCACATACAATGCAGTTTGCCACACCATTTATTTCATTTCTGTTGTGATTGGTTGAATTTCAACCAATGAAAAACCATAATACATAATTACATGGAAGACATAATTATTTATAAATTGCCCTTAACGGGTAGGTGGAGTATTAAATTATTTGCTCTCGATCTGCTAGTTCCAGGGCTACAATAAATAGTTCTCTCTCTTATCACATGGTCACCCAATGATATGAGTGAAGCATTTAACAACAGAGAGATACAGGTGTAAAAGACACTAGTCACAGTTATCTCCTCTGGGAGTAATAAATTTCATCATTATACAGCCAGACCCTGTGGTGAATGAAGTGAAGGTATCATTTGCAGAGTGGAAAGTAGATGCTTTCCAGAGAGCCTGGCATGCTGATAAGAATACTTTTTTCCTCAGTAAAGAAGGACCTGGTTAACCACCACACTCCTCTTTTTACTTAGTAAAACCTCTACAGGTTCAAACTAGCCTTATAAAAAGTAGGTATCAAAAAGTAGGCTGATCGACCCACCGCAATCTTTTCACTATTCGGGGACAGGTGGAGACAGTTAGGCGTGTACATTGCCGCTGACATGGCAACTCCATTGTCATGGCAACTGGAAGAGAAGCGGCGGTCGCCCGTCTAACTCTTCTCTTTGGCATTCATTACGTATATTAAAGACATTACAAGGGTTACTTAAAACATTAGAAACCGCTCTAAACAGATACAATAATTTTATGTATTTTTTTTTTTTTGGTAATCCCCTAATTTGTATACGTTGCAATCTATTCAATTCAGAACAATAAGCAACCCCATGACCCAATGAGATGAGGATGATGTGTATGACATGTAAATGAGGTGTAGTCTTGTACAGACTCAGTTCGACCATTCCTGAGAGAGTATGGTTAATTGAACCCCAACCATCAAAGTACACCGGTAACCACTGTCTAGCATTCAAATCCGTATAAAACTAACTACCTTTACTAGGGTTTGAATCAGGAACCTGCGTTTCCGAAAATCAGCTGTTAAACAGCTGATTTTGGCGACGACTTTACCTCTAGACCAACCCGGTGGGTTATGTATTTTTTATACGACACTTCTTCATTTATTGAAAACAAAAAATAATTATAACAGAAATTATACTTATTTTGTGAGAGAAATAAATCTCGATATTATACCAAAAATAGGTGCTGAGCTCTTCACCTACTTCACCACGGGTACGATTGGGGGGGGGGGCGAAATGAAATATTATGTACAGATATCAGATGAATTGATGTCCCATAGCCGAGCGAGTGAGAGGGAGATATGTGGCATAACTACGCATGCGCCCAAAGGTCTTTACCGTGATAATCCAGATCTGAAAACATACTGTAGTCGTTATCTTGCTTGTTAGTTTACTGCGTGCATAAACGCTTGCTCACAACAATGAGTAAAATTAAACAGTGTTATTGGAATGGCGCGTATGGCTTGTGCGACTGAGAGCGTTATGCATTCTCTCACTCCCTCGGCTAGGGGACTTTAGTTCGTGTGAATACTGTACAAAAGCTGACACACACACACACACCCACATATTTAAATATACTGGTATTCGATTCAATTCAATTCGAAAAAGTAATACAATGCAATTACAAATTTTCAGCAATAAATATTGTTATGATCCTTTAATATTTTGTCATCAGTACTTACATAAAAGCGTCGAACGGCATGTTTATCTTATAATGTAAACCTGTGTCTTTTTAAAACATACCCTTTTTCTATTGTACGAGTCTAATGAAAAGTAATAAATGAAACAAAGTGATTACAAACTAAATATTTTTTTGAATTATCAAAAAAATTTTACTTTCTTTTGCCTATATGAATATATAGGAAGGAAAGTATTGTTTTCATGTCGATTTTCCGAAATCGAGTTTTCACCGGATCTACAAGTTTTCAGACCCCCTGAACCCAAAAAACATGTTTTTAGCGATTGGTGTGTGTGTGTGTGTGTGTGTGTACAGAATATCTCAAGAACAGAACATCGTACGAACTTGAAACTTGAAACTTAAGTTACATACCACTACCGGACCCGACACGAACATTTTCATCAAAATCGGTCGAACGGAAGTAGTAGTTTATTCGTGTCATTTTTCATTTTTTTGCAATTTTCTCAAAAACTGGGCCTACGATTTTTTTTAAAATCGCCTGGTTTACTCAATTTTTTATTCTCTACACGATAGGGTAGGCGTCATGTTTGCTGAAATTCTGGGTGAGGCTGTTTTCACGTAAAAACATAGTTTTTTTAAGATTACGGCTTTATATGCAAATTAGAGCAAAAATTTACATAATAAAAGTTGTAGAGAATTAAAAAACCTACAACTTTAATTCAAACATTTTTTTGTATAACGCTTAGTTTAGCGGTAATTTGCGATTTTCTCTTTTTTTTTCACGAAAACGTGAGAAAAATCGATTTTTTTAACATTTCGGCCTTAGTATGCATTTTACGACAAAAGTGTATATAATTAAATTTATAGAAAAGTAAAAGATCTACAACTTTTATTTAGAGCATTTTTCTTTACAGAGCCTAGCTTAGAGAGAAAGAGTGATTTTCCGTATTTCTAAGCCAAACTGAGGTTGATTTTTATTTTGCGTCTTTCACTCAAGATTAAAATTAGGTTATGTTTATTGAGGTTAGTTTTTTGTTTGTCTTATTTCTAATGTTAGGTTTATTGTTAATTTTTTGCACTGGCAAGAGAAAGTTGTGTGAGTGTCTCACACCAGATTTTTTGTTTATTTCTAATGTTTTATTACTAATGTTAGGTTTATTGTTAATTATTTGCATTGGCAAGAGAAAGTCTGTGAGTCTTTCACACCAGATTTTTATTATTTCTTAAGAGAAGAAATTTAGAGGTAAGTGTGAAAATTTCGAGGGGGCCTTTCGCTCTTCTGGGTTACGTGCCTGATCAGTCAAATACGACCACGTAATAGTGGTAAAATGTTAATTTTCCGATTGGATATTTAAAAGCAATAATAAAAATTGTAAAATTGATATCAGGTAACATGTAAAGTTAAAAGTTTAGTAAAGTTAAAGTTTAATGCAGTAGAGTAAACGCAAGTGAACTGTATGATGGTGTATTTATTGTACGCGTCGATTGGATGGTGAAAATTTATTCCACGTCATTTAACATGGTTCGGTTCCAGCCAATATCATTCTCTCTAAATCACCTTCTTCTCTAAAGATATTGGCGCCCAATTTTGCATTCTTTCTTTAGAGGGTAAGGAGATATATATATATATATTGTTGGAATGGCGTATCGCCGTTATAGATGCTTTGGTTAGGCTTAGGTCTACAGCCCACTTACTTCTACAACGTATAAAATATAAAAACGATCGATACCCCAACCGGCTATCTACTATCGACTATCGACTATCGAAATTCTTGAAAATCACTAAAAAGGACTTCCTTTTATGTACCCTTACATTCTCGCCAGTTCTAATAAAAAATATTTTCTAAAAGTATCTTTATTCGTTTTGTCTTTACTTCTTCTTTTTAGTTCATCTCGATACTTCTCAGTAAATAGGTAGTTCAGACCGAAAATAATTCCTGTGTTACAGAGTAGATTGTACAAACTTAGAGCATATGAACGAACCCATTGTTTACAGTAGAAAATTAGTATGCGTAAGTTGAGAGTAGTTATAGAACAGGATCAAGTAAGCACTTTGCCCGAAGCATATTTTAAAATGCTTAACTTACATTCTAGATTATACGTATGTTATTAAACATTTTAGTCGTTTACCTATCATATTACCTATTTAATGGTCAACAGCCCTACAAAAGTTAAGGGGGGAGTCTACCGAGTTTTATACTAAAAATTAAAAAAAATTTTTTTGTTGATTATAAAACTTCAGAATTTTCTTAATACAACTATGTTGTTGTTTAGGTCAACAGCCGAAAAGCTGGTTTGAACCTCTAAGAGGTTTTACTAAGTAAAATGAGGAGTGAGGTGGTTTACAATTGCCTTCCTCACTGCCAGTTCTTGCCAGTTCTAATAAAAAATATTTTCTAAAATTATCTTTATTCGTTTTGTCTTTACTTATATTTATACCTACAATATTAAAGTGGAAAAATATCTGGTGTGAAATACTCACACGATTTCCTTTTGCCAATTTAGATAATGAACTGTTGTTGTTGTTTAGGTCAAACAGCCGAAAGGTTGGCTTGAACCTCCAGAGGTTTTACTCAGTAAAAACGAGGAGTAAGGTGGTTTACCATTGCCTTCCTCACTGAGTTGAAAGAGTATGGTTATCAGCATGCCAGGCCCTCCGAAAAGCACTCACGTTCCACCCTGCAAATGACACCTTCACTTCATTCACCACAGGGTCTGGGTGTATAGTGAAATTCATTACTATCAGAGGAGATAACTCTGATTAGTGTCTTTTACACCTCTACCTCTTCTGTTCTTCAATAGTTCAGTCAAATAATTGGCTGACTATGTGATAAGAAACAGAACTATTTTTTTGTAGCCCTGGACCAAACAGATAGAGTGCAATTAAAATAACACTCCACCTGCCCGTTATGGGCATAATCCAACTATATATTTTGTTTTTATGTACGATAACTAGAAATTTGTAAAACATTATTTTACATAATCGGTGTAAGTGTATGTGTAATTGTAAGTGAAACTTTACATTGAATTTTCTCGGCATTTAGTATTTCAGGTTTTGTAACCTGAATTACCTGAGTAAGGTAAAACCTTACATGTTACTCTAAGACTTAAAATGATTTTTTTATTTGCTTTCTGAAACAGTATTAATATTTATTGAATTTTGTCGGTTGAATCCGCAATGTGAAATACAAGTTTAAAGAGGAAAAGCAAACCTAAATCACCCGGAAAAATTGATATAGTAACAAACAAACCTAGTAACTCTTACCTTATCCTATATAAATAAGACTTAAGAAAGGCTTACTGACGTACGTAGCTCTGAAAATTTATTACTATTTTATTGGATTTATTTCGGCTAAGTATATAAACATTCTGTGTGCCTCAAATGCCCATTAATTACACAAACAATTAAACAAATTAAACCATTGGAATACACAATTCTAAAATAATAGCCATTATAAAAATAGTTAATTTACAAACAAAATGTTATAATATTTCTTTGTTAATGTCTTTCATACAAAAATTATTTAATATCCATCTTTTTTTTTAATTCCTAATTTGTGTACGTTGCAATCTGTTCAATTTCGAACAATAAGCAACCCAATGTCCCAATGAGATGATGATGATGTGTATGACGTGTAAATGAGGTGTAGTCTTGTACAGACCCAGGCCGATCATTCCTGAGAGAGTATGGTTAATTAAACCCCAACCATCAAAGTTCACCGGTAACCACTGTCTAGTATTCAAATACGTATAAAAGTAACTACCTTTACTAAAATTTGAACCAGGAACTTTCGTCTCCGAAAATCAGCTGTTAAACAGCTGATTTTGGCGACGACTTTACCTCTAGACCAATCCAGTGGGTTAGTATTGTATTAATGTCGACTTTTTGAAAACGAGTTTTATTTATTTATTTACAACAATATAAAGGTTGTTGTTGTTTAGGTCAACAGCCTAAAGGCTGGTTTGAACCTCTAGAGGTTTTACTACGTAAAAAAAAGGAGTGAGGTGGTTTACCATGTCTTCCTCACTGAGTGGAAACATACGCTTATCAGCATGCCGGGTCTTCTGAAAAGCACATATTTTCCACTCTGCAAATGACACCGTCAATTCATTCACCACAGGGTCTGGCTGTATAATGAAATTCATTACTTTCAGAGGAGATAACTCTGAGTAGTGTCTTTTACACCTCTACCTCTTCTGTTCTTAAATGATTCAGCCATTTAATTGGCTGACCATGTGATAAGAAACAGAACTATTTGTTTTAGCCCTGGAAGAAGCAGATTGAGTGTAAATAATTTGACACTTCACCTGTCTGTTATGGGCAGGCAGGAGATAATAATTATTTATTTATTTACAACAATTTAAAGGCTGTTGTTGTTTAGGTCAACAGCGGAAAGGCTGGTTTGAACCTCTAGAAGTTTTACTAAGTAAAAAATCTGGTGTGAAACACTCACACAACTTTCTCTTGCCAATGCAAATAATTAATAATAAACCTAACATTAGTAATAAAACATTAGAAATAAACAAAACACTTACCTCAAAAACATAACCTTATTTTAATCATGAGTGAATGACGCAAATGGAAATCGTACTCAGTTTGGCTTAAACAAACGGAAAATCACACTTTCACGCTAAACTAGGCTCTGTAGAGAAAAATTCTATAAATAAAAGTTGTAGATCTTTTAATTTCCTATAAATTTACTATATACACTTTTGTCGTAAAATGCGTACTAAAGCCAAAATCTTAAAAAAATCGATTTTTCACACGTTTTCGTGAGAAAAAAATCAGAAAATCGCTAATTACCGCTAAACTAAGCGCTATACAAAACAATGTTTGAAATAAAAGTTGTAGATTTTTAAATTCTCTACAACGTTTGTTATATAAATTTTTGCGCTAAAATGTATATTAAAGCCGTAATCTTAAAAAAACTTTGTTTTTACGTGAAAACAGCCTCACTAAGGATTTCAGCAAACATGGCGCCTACCCTATCTTGTAGAGAATAAATAATTGAGTAAACCAGGCGATTTAAAAAAAAATCATAGGACCAGTTTTTGAGAAAATCGAAAAAAAGTGAAAAATTACACGAATAAACTACTAATTCCGGTTGACCGATTTTGATGAAAATTTTCGTGTCGGGTCCGGTAGTGGTATGTAACTTAAGTTTCAAGTTTCAAGTTCGGTACGATGTTCCGTTCTTGAGATATTCTGTTCACACACACACACACGCGCACACACACACACACCAATCGCTAAAAACACGTTTTTTGGGTTCAGGGGGTCTGAAAACGTATAGATCCGGTGAAAACTCGATTTCTTAAAATCGACATGAAAACAATACTTTCCTTCCTATATATTTATATAGGCAAGAGAAAGTAAAAATGGAGTGAGGTGGTTTACCATTGCCTTCCTCAATGAATACAAAAGTATCCTATGCTGATCAAGCTCAGGGAGCGTTATAGGGATAGAGAAGGAATGCATATTGAAGTTGACAATAAGTGATTATGTATAAAAAAAAATTTTTTTTACAACGTAAGTCTCGTTATTTAATAGCCACACCTCGTATACCTTTTCAAGCCCCTTGAACCGAAAAAACTTGTTTTTAATGATTGGTCTGTGTGTGAACAAAATATCACGAGAAAAGAATATCGGACAAAGTTAAAACTTGGAATTTAAGTTAAGTATCAAAAGGAGACCAGATACAAACATTTTAATCAAAATCGGTCAACTGGAAGTTGTAGTTTATTTGTGCAATTTTTAACGTTTTTGCAATTTTCTCCAAAACAGCTAATAAAATTGTTTTAAAAATTGCCTCATTTACTTAATTTTTTGTGGATTATACAGGAGAGTGAAAATGAGCTTCAAAGAGCAGTTTATGTTTTAAATGATTTATGTAAAAGGTCAAATTTACGAGTTTCGGTTGCTAAATCAAAGGTTATTGCATTCAGAGTGAAGTATCCCACTCGTTCGAAGATTGTTTTAGACAATGTAGTATTAGATCAAGTGTCTCACTATAACTATCTGAGCTGCGATGTGAGCTTTGATAGGGACCTGGATGTCGAAAATAAAATAAATAAATTTCAAGCTATTTGTGGTACCATTAACAGGACACTAGATAACAGAGCTAGAACAGAGACAGTAGTGAAGTTTTACAAGGTAATGGCAGCCCCAGTCCTTCTTTATGGAAGTGAGTCATGGGTTACCACAAAACGCCAAGAAAGTAGGATCCAAGCAGCTGAAATGAGGTTTTTAAGAACGGTGAAAAGCTGGTCGAGGCTGGATCTGATACATAACGAGGAAATTAGATCCGAGTTGGGTGTATTTATAGCTTGAATGAAAAATTGGAGGAGTACTGGAACCAATGGAGGAAACATTTGGAACGGATGCCAGAGGAGAGAATACCTTTAAAGGTGATGGAATACGTTCCAGTTGGAAGAAGGGAGGTGGAAAGACCTCGAAGAAGATGGCAGTAGTTGAGATGTACGGGCTGGAGTATCTCGTGTTTGTGTAGACGTACAAGATGGTTTGTGAGTTCGAAACAGGCTTATACCTTATCCTTGATAGTAAGAAGAAGAAGAAGAAGAAGACTAAATTTTTTATACTCAACAAGATAGGGTAAGCGGCATATCCCTGAAATTCTTGGGGTTTGTATTGTAATGGTAAAATTTTTTTTAAAGTGTATACATGCATAAATAACTGATTTAAGGGGGGAGTCTACCCAGTTTTATCACTAAAAATTAAAAAATAATCAAAAAAATATTTTTTGTTGATTATAAAACTTCAGAATTTTCTTAATCCAGCTGTATATTTTGTTTTTATGTACGATAACTAGAAATGTGTAAAACATTATTTTACATAATCGGTGTAAGTGTAAGTGTAAAATATAAGTGAAACTTTACATTCAATTTTCTCGGCATTTAGAGTATTTCAGGTTTTCTTTATGATAAAATCCTTATAACTTTCTTTATATAAATGCTATCTTGATGATTTTTTCCACTGAATTCAGAATTTATTGCTCTTTTATTTGTAGGTTGGCCGTGTTGAAACTTATTACAGGAGTTTTTAAAAAATAAAAAAATAATTACTTTATCTGTATTTTTGGGAGAAAATATTAAAAAAATAATTTTCTCTTCATTTTATAGTTAAATGTATAAATGGAACTTTAAAAAAAAGAGTATAATTTTCTGATTATTTTGACATAAAAACCAGGTATGTACCTCTAAAATTAACTAAGTTATAAGCAAATAACGAAGATATGATTTTCCCCCTTACGCCCCTTATATTTGGGGTTGTAGTGAACAAAATTAACATTTTTTTATATGAAAAAATTTAAAATTTAATGTTTATTCACTTGCAAAACTAAAAAATTACTTATCTAAAGAGAATAAAAAAATGAGTTTTGAGTAGACTCCTCCCTTAAAAAGAAACACATCTCGTTAAACAAAACCTGTCAAAAAATTTCTGTACACTGGACTACGTAATTTGGTAACTGCCAAATACAGTAATATGTTTTTATTTTGTTCATTTTTTATATAAATTCACAGTAGCTACTCGTGAAAATCGTATACATATTCATGAATAATGAAATATATTTTTCATTGATTCATTGGAATCTACCCTCTTTTTTTGTGACGATTAATTATCTTGTTCAAAAGTTAGGCTGTATTTGAAATTGAATTCCATTTCAAACAATGTGATGTTGTTCAATTTTGGGAATAAAATATCGTTCTCGGAAATAATACTTTATATTTCAGGTTTTTAAGTTCATGTAGTATTTACAATTAAATAAAACATCTGGTGTGAAACACTCACACAACTTTCTCTTGCCAATGCAAATAATTAACAATATAACCTAACACTAGTAATAAAATATTAAAAAAATGAAAATCAACCTCAGTTTGGCTTAAAAATACGGAAATCACTCTTTCACGCTAAACTAGGCTCTGTACAAAAAATGCTTTAAATAAAAGTTGTAGATCTTTTAATTTCCTATAAATTTGATTGTATACACTTTTGTGTAAAATGCATTCTAAGGCCGAAATCTTAAAAAAAATCGATTTTTCACACGTTTTCGTGAGAAAAAACAGAAAATTGCTAATTACTGCTAAACTAAGCGTTATACATAAAAAATGTTTGAAATAAAAGTTGTAGAATTTTAAATTCTCTACCACTCAGGAAGGCCATTACCTTCCTGAGTGGTAGGCCTACTTAATAAAACCTCTAGAGGTTCAAACCAGCCTTTCGGGTGATGACCTATACAAAAACAATATTTCACGTTAAAAAAACAAAAAAAGTTACTTTATTTTCGAAACCCTGATGTATAAATTCAATTAAATTTGTTTAAATTATTAAATCCTTTCTGTAAATTAACTCACTACTGATTCTAGTAACCTTATCCGCGCAATTTCTTTTCTTATAACTAACTTAGTTAATTCAATTAAAAAAATCTGGTGTGAAAACACTCACACAACTTTCTCTTGCCAATGAAAATAATTTAAACAATATAACCTAACATTAGTAATAAAACATAAGAAATAAACAAAAAACTAACCTCAAAAAAACATAACCTTATTTTAATCATGAGTGAAAGACGGAAAATGAAAATCGACTTGTTTGGCTTAAAAAATATGGAAAATCACTCTTTCACGCTAAACTAGGCTCTGTAGAGAAAAATTCTTTAAATAAACGTTGTAGATATTTTAATTTCCTATAAATTTGATTATATACACTTTTGTCGTAAAATGCATACCAAGGCCGAAATCTTGAAAAAATCGATTTTTCACATGTTTTCGTGAGAAAAAAACAGAAAAATGCTAATTACCGCTAAACTAGGCGTTATACAAAAAATGTTTAAAATAAAAGTTGTAGGATTTTAAATTCTGTACAACTTTAATTATGCATTTTTGCCCTAAAATTTATATTAAAGCCGTAATCTTAAGAAAGCAATGGTTTTACGTGAAAACAGCCTCACCAAGAATTTCAGCAAACATGGCGCCTACCCTATCTTGTAGAAAATAAAAAATTGAGTAAACCAGGCAATTTTTAAAAAAATCGGAGGACCAGATTTTAAGAAAATCGCAAAAAAGTGAAAAAATTACACGAATAAACCACCACTTCCGGTTGACCGATTTTGATGAAAATGTTCGTCTTCGGGTCCGGTAGTGGTATGTAACTTAAGTTTCAAGTTTCAAGTTCATACGATGTTCCATTCTTGAGATATTTTGTATACACAGACACACACACACACACACACACACAGACCAATCGCTAAAAACATGTTTTTTTTGGGTTCAGGGGGGTCTGAAAACGTATAGATCCGGTGAAAACTCGATTTCGAAAAATCGACATGAAAACAATACTTTCCTTCCTATATATTCACATAGGCAAGAGAAAGTAAAAGGGACATACAGTACACCCATAACAGGCAGGTGGAGTGTTTAATTATTTGCACTCGATCTGCTAGTTCCAGGGCTACAACAAATAGTTCTCTCTCTTATCACATGGCCACCCAATCATATGACTAAAGCATATAAAAATAGAAGAGAGGTGTAAAATACGCTAGTCACAGTTATCATTTCTGAGAGTAATTAATTTCATTATAAACGTTACACTTACTCCTAGAGTCACGAAGAATTTATTAAATTTTAGGTCGGGGTCCTATGGTGATTACTACCCTAACAAAAATTTTAAAATTTTCGAAATACAAATAATCTTTTAATGACTTGTTATTTAGCGAAGAAAATTACATAAAAATTTGGTAACCCGAAAATTTTCAGTCGCATGAGAAAACGAAAAACTCAAGTATCATACACTCAAACCACAACATTCACAGTTGAAATTTTGAAACTGTAAACATTAGCCTAACCTAAAATTGCAAAACCTTCAAATTTTAAATTTTGAAACTTTAAACTTCATCTTTAAACTTTCATATTTTGAAATTTATAAATATTGTGATCCACCCAGAAGCGCCGCTGGAGTGGCGAGTTTCATTATACAGCCAGAACCTGTGGTGAATGAAGTGAAGGTGCCAATGTGGTTTCCAATGTGGAAAGTAAATGCTCTTAGCATCTGGTATGCTGATATATACGAGTATAATTCTCCCCTCAGCGAGGAAGGCCATTGCCTTCCTGAGTGGTACTTAGTAAAACCTTTAGCTATTTTTTTTTTTTTTTTTTTTTTTTTTTTGGGTTTAACGTCCGACTGTTTTGCAAATTGCTGCTAATGCAGACGGTGAGGGATGAAATGAATTTTTGTAACGTATGAAAAAATGCCATGCCCGAGTGGGATTCGAACCCAAGACCGCGTGATGAGAGGCGAGCACGTTACCAACATCGCCAACGCGGCCGGCGATGCCTTTAGCTAGAGGTTCAAACCAGCCTTTCGGGTGATGACCTACATAAAAACAATATTTTACGTTAAAAAACAAAAAAGCTACTTTATTTTCGAAATCCTGATTTATAAATTCAATTGAATTTGTTTAAATTATTAAATCCTTTCTGTAAATTAACTCATTACCGATTCTAGTAATCTTATCCGCGCAATTTCTTTTCTTATAACTAACTTAGTTAATTCTATTAAAGAAACTTAATAGATGGAAAGTGTAAGCACGAAGCAGCAAAAATTTAGAAAATCAATCTTAATGAACTTTTATTACACGGAAGTCGCTTTCAAAATGAAAAGTAACTTTATAATTGTTTCTTTTTTTTAGTAAGTAACTGTAGTTATTTTAGTTCGAAGTTAATTAAATGAAACACCTGATCCCGATAAATCTTTAATAGGATTTATACAGACTTAAATAGGGTGATAAAATCAAGAGGAATACGCAATTTTTCGGAACGGAATAAAAAGTGTTTCAGAAGGAGAGTTAAAGCAAAACTGTTCCGGTCATTGCTCCTTATGCTAAATTACTTCTAATACGGTTCGCTCGCTTATTCGTTCGTCCCTTTTTAAAATATGAACAGATTAAAGCGAAACATTTATGTTTTCAACCCCTACCCTTTTATACCATTAACCCTTCTTATGTACATTAAATTCCTTTTCAGTTATTATTAAAACTATAGATCTTGTACATAAACACATTTCCCGGAATAATATTAAATATTTCTTAACATTAAACTGTTTAATAAGGAGATTAAAAAGGTTTTAAATCATTATTTTTTATTATCTCTTACCCTGTATGAATTTATATAGTAGTAAAAAAAGTATTGGTCTCATTCAATTTTTTTAAATCGAGATTTCACTGGATACACACGTGAAAAACATGATTTTTAACGATTGGTCTGTGTTTGTGTGAACAAAATTGTACAAGAACGGAATCGAGTACGAAGTTGAAACTTCAAACTTAAGTTAAGTACTAAATTAACCTTTTACAACTCCTACCTTTGACCAATATGGAGCTAAGCCAGTCAGCTTTACTGCTGTGCAAAACCATCGGTATTAGCAAAAATTCAGCGTTTTCAATCAAAGCTTTTACGGAGGATAGTTAACGCTCCCTATTATTTAACCAATAAAACGCTACATTCAGACCTAAACGTACCCTTCATAAATGACGTTTTATTAAAACTATTTACAAAATTTAGGAAGAAACTCGTGAACCACTATAACCCATTGATATCAAATCTGGCTACGCAGACTCTCCCAAACAATCCAATAAGACGTGTAAAACGTCGATGGAGCCGGGACCTCATCTAATAACGCAGTACTGTAATTGACTATCCATTACAGTGTTCTAAATGCTGCACTTAATGCTACACTTATCTATTCACGCCGGAGTTCTGTCACTGGACTGTGTCTCCACTCACGTTTATTTAACATGTTAATTTTTTCCAAATTTTGTTTTATCACATTCACTGATTGTTTCCAACAGATTGTGAATTTCCTAAATAGAAATAAAAAAAAAATTAGGTACCACTAAGGAATCCTACAATAAATTATTTTTATCAAAATCGGTCAACCGGAAGTAGTAGTTTATTCATGCAGTTTTTCACTTTTTTACGATTTTCTCAAAAATAGCTTTTACGATATTTTTTTAAATCATCTTCTTTACTAAATATTTTATGCTCTACAAGATAGACAAGCGCCACATCTGCTGAAATTATTTATCTGCTGTCCTTTCGTGTTAGAAAATGTTTTTTTTAAGATTGGGGTCCTTATATGAAAGGAAAAAGTGTAAATAATTAAAGTTGTAAAATATTAAAATATTATAACATTTACTCCAAGCATTTTTTTCTGCAACGCTTAGTTCGGCGTCGATTACAATTTTCTGCATTTCACTTATCAAAATCGGTAAAAATGGGATTTTTAAAGATTACGGCGTTATAGTTTATCCTAAAAAACCGTGCAGCAGATATAAACAGTCTACGGGTTGAAAGTCAGTAAAAAGGATGCGTAATCATGTTTCACTCTAGCAACGCCTTCAGTCAAAACCGATGACAAACCGGATGTTTTATAATAAGCCTACTCTATGAATCTTTCTATTGGTACGGTCATATTATTTTGTATTTAGTATATTTTATGTTTCAATTAGTATACTGCAAGTTTCATCTGATAAGCAAAGAATAAATTTTGTAACTCGAATGGATCGCGCTAAGTTCAATCACAATTTTGTTTTTTTTTATTTCTAATTTGTGTACGTTGCAATCTGTTCAATTCAGAACAATAAGCTACCCCATGACCCAATAAGATGAGGATGATATGTATGACGTGTAAATGAGGTGTATTCTTGTACAGATCCAGGCCGACCATTCCTGAGAGAGTATGGTTAATTGAACCCCAACCATCAAAGTACACCGGTAATCACAGTCTAGTATTCAAATCCGAATAACAGTAACTACCTTTACTAAGATTTGAACCAGGAACCTTCGTCTCCAAAAAAACAGCTGTTAAACATCTGATTTTGGCGACGACTTTACCTCTAGACCAACCCGGTGGGTTAATCACAATTTTAATACATTTATGCTTTGTCATGCTGCACGGTTTTATAATATACTACTGTAGATAAAAAACGAAAACGGAAAAATAAAAGAATCTAAAAATACAGTACAAACAATAGTGATAAATAAAATCAATTACAGAACCTGAAGATTAGGTAGTAGGCTTAACTAAAAATTATGATTTATGGTTGTCGAGATAAGTAAATTGAGCACAATAAAAACGCCCAAAAACAAACGAAATCTCAAGAGTTGTTCATAAATTAAATACAGTGACAAGTGTTTTCTGTTGTAAAACACAAGTTAATAGTTTACGTGATTGATAGATTCTGGGCTTGTCTCTTGTTACACTGACCTAATTTATCATTAAATAAATACTGTATTTATTGTAATATTTTTATTCAATTTGGTATGTGTTTACCGCGTAATTATTTCTACAGTAGAGCGCGTCACGAAAGACGTCCATTGTATTTAATCAGTTGTACCTCAAAAACTACCCAACGGAAAAATTTGAACGCTTCACCAAATTAAAGCCTGTTCTTTTCTGCGTTGATTGGTTTGAATTAAATTATTGTATTTAGACATTAGTCGGAGATTCAGCAATTTACGACAAAATTACTCAGTTTTTAGCCAGTTTTTTGTTAATGTGCTTTTTAAACATCTGTTACTCCATCGAAGCTTTACATAAATAATTGTTTAAGGAGGTAGTCAACCCAGAAAATGAAAATGAAAACTTCTGGCTATAATTTATCATTATTTTAAATAATGGTAATGATAATGATTTCGGGGCGTTTTTTCCTTACTCTTTGATGTAGTTTAGAAAGTACCTTCACTGGGTTCCTGAAAATCAAACAATTAATCAATATTAGTACTTTGAGGTACTTTCTAAACTACGTCAAAGAGTAAGGAAAAAACGCCCCGAAATGTGGAAGGAAAAATCATGGGTTCTCCACCAAGACAATGCGCCAGCTCATTCCGCGTTATCTGTCAAGAGGTTTCTAGCCAAATACAGCATCTCAATGTTAGAACATCCACCTTATTCACCAGATCTTGCACCATGTGACTTCTACCTGTTCCCTAAGGTGAAATCTGCATGAAAAGGGACAAGATTTGAGTTCGTGGAAGCTGTAAAATAGAAAGCGGCATGTGTCTTGAAGGAGCTGACAGAAGATGACTTCCAGCACTGTTTCCAACGATGGAAAATTTGTATGGAGCGTTGTAGGGATAGATAAGGAGTGTTCATTAAGGTGACAATAAGTAATAATGTATGAAATAAAAATAAAATTTTTTACAACGTCAGTATCGTTATTTAATAACCACACCTCATAGATTTATTTAACTTTATTTAAACAATTTATTTAACTTTAATTAAACAAATATTGTGTACAATTTGATACAAAGGGGTTCATGACAAGCCTGCTGAGTTAAGCAGTGGCAGGAGGAAATTATTGGTAAGTGAGAATTTATCATTGTGTTTGATTTTTTGATTTTTCATTGTGTGTGATATTTGATTCAATAGGGTTCATGACAAGCCTACTGAAGTAAGCAGTAGCAAAAACAATTTTTGGTGGTAAGTGATGAATTTATCATTGGTGATAAACTTTCAGTTTATCAGTTTTATCTTGACATGTCCTATACTCCCTTTGGAGTCTCCAGGATGAAAAAAAAGATCAATCGGTGAAAACATGTGTTTTGGTTTTAAGGGACCTTAAAACATGTATTTATAGTGAGAACTCAATTTCGAAAAACCGACATGAAAACGATACTTTCATTCTCTAATATTCATACAGGGAAAGGGAAAGTAAAATTTGTATTTTTTAAGAACAGTTGATTTGGGAATTAATACTGTAGAAGATGCGGTGGGTGTTCTCCACAGTACGGGGGTTAACACCCCCTATTGCGAGCGCAATAGGATATTTAGGGAGTTGAGGAGGTTGCCGTTGTGTAGGTTATCGTCCTTTGGTCCTGTTTTATCGCTCTCACCCAGTTATCATCTTAGAAAGCGTACGTAATTTTGTCACGTTGAAAATGCATTATTAAGATAGTTTTCAAGTTTGTACCGATGCAAAGTTTTCCTGAAAACCCGGCCTTCATCTCCTCGGTTATCTTTTATGTATTACCAGGAATTTTAGATGAGAATTATACTCACTATGTCTACTAGTATTACTCTTCTGCTGGGATAGACTACGTGGCATTTTAAATTAGATCAACTGATTCTCTTGGGTCTCTAATCTACAAATTAGAAAACATTTTCATAAAAAATCTTAATAGTTAAAAGAACTAAATTAAGGCGAGACTGTATGATAGTTTTAACTGAAAATCTCGAATTTCTGTTCTTTATGTTTTTCAATAGTTCTGACCGAGATCAACCACAAAAACATTAAATTACGTGAAAAAATTGTTTTAATGAAAAATTATGTTTTTAGGAGGTTTGACCCACCGGGTTGGTCTAGAGGTAAAGTCGACGCCAAAATCAGCTGTTTAACAGCTGATTTTCGGAGACGAAGGTTCCTGGTTTAAATCCTAGTAGAGGTAGTTACTTTTACACGGATTTGAGTACTAGATAGTTGTTACCGGTGTTCTTTGATGGTTGGGGTTCAATTAACCATACTCACTCAGGAATGGGCGACCTGAGTGTGTACAAGACTACACCTCATTTATACTTCATACACATCATCCTCATCTCATGGGGTGGGTCATGGGGTTGTTTATTGTTCTCAATTGAACAGATTGCAACGTACACACGTAAGGGATTTAAAAAAAGAGGAGGTTTACCCAGAAAAATTATCGTGTCACCAAGAACGGATATTTTTCATAATTTTATACTGATCGTTTTAGAGCAAAGGGAATTTTAGTGTTTTAACATATCTGCATCAGTGTTTTTAATACTCTCAGCTGTTTTTATTCCTAGTATGTGTACGTTACAATCTGTTCAATTGAGAACAATAAGCAACCACATGACTCAATGAGATGAGGATGATGTGTATGACGTGTAAATGAGGTGTAGTCTTGTACAGAGCTAGGCCGACCATTCCTGAGAGAGTATGGTTAATTGAACCCCAACCATCAAAGTACACCGGTAACTACTGTCTAGCATTCAAATCCGTATAAAAGTAACTACCTTTACTAGGATTTGAACCAGGAACCTTCGTCTCCGAAAATCAGCTGATTTTGGCGACGACTTTACCTCTATACCAACCCGGTGGGTATAACCAAATATTGAAAGGAAATTTACTTGTTTGTGTAAATTTTGTTTTTGATTTGTGCCTTTTTGTGTTTTTCCTGTTTCCGTAAATTTAGATTTTTAACATTAAGGTACATTTTTCTCGGAAACCATTAAACATACCAGGCTGAAATTTTTACCAGTTATTTAACTTGTACATTCACATATTCTGACACTTTTATGACTTCCTCAAAAGCTGCAAAAATGATTAATATCTAAAATACCGTGAAAAAATTTATGTCATTCCGTATTCTACTTTTAACTTTATGGTTTAATGGATTAAGTTACGAAAATGTCACTAGGTCGAGCGACCCGACAACTACAAATAAGTAAAGTTTCATTTCCCTATCGTTTACCAATCTTGTGAAAAATGTACCTAAACATAGCAAATTTAACAGTGGCGGGATACAAAGTACAGTCTTCCCTTAATCAACTGCTCTTTAAACAGTACATAAATGTGTCGACTTACTCCATTTCCTATTAATGCGTTTTTCAATTTTTTATGAAATCTACGAACAAAGTAAAAATCTGGTGTGAAACTTTCTTTGGCCTTTCTCTTGTATATATATTCATATATACAAATATATATTATATTTATATAAAATTATACAGGGTGTTTCAGGAGGAATCTGCCATACTGCACAAGCTTATTCCTCTCATCAAAATAATGAAAAAAATTCAATAATATAAAAAAGTTCATATTAACATGGGTCCGGAAATGCTTCGTTGGCGAATTATACAGGGTCAAAGATTTCACCTGAAATTCAGCTCCCTCAGTGAAATTAACTCATACTTAAATTTTTAGGGTGTTAATTGAGTTTTTTAATTAGATAAGTTTTATGTAGAATGAGCTGACAAATCGTGTAAAACCTGTCCCAGAACTCTATCTTCAATAGTTTAGGAGAAAATCGGGGTTAAGCAAAAACAGGTTAGGGCCGTAAACACACTTTTTTTGCGTTTGGACTACAATAACTTTGTTAAATTGCCTATAAACAAAGATAAATGTTCAATACAATTGTAGAGAATTTTATTCTCACAAAAATAATGTAAATAAAGTCAATAAAACGGAATAGTTTTCTTTTAAATTCAATTTTATTAAGGAACACACAAAACTACAAATTACGAAAATCTATATCTGTTTCTTGTTAAAATGTTTATCTGTTTCTTTTGCAATAAGTTATATTTGTTTGGAATTGTCGCTTAACCTGTCTTTGGTCTAGTGTAAAAATGATTGAAATAAAATTTTTAAGTTCTTCAATTTTCTATGACTTTAGTTATGGACACTAAAGTTATAGAAAATTATGTTCTAAAAATGCAAACGAGGTGCTTAAATAGATGTCGCAGATTTTTTTGAATTCCCACAAATTAATTTACAGCTGACCAGCTAATATGTTTATTTGTTTACGCATATGTTTTTTTATTTCGTTAATTATTTTAAAATATTTATGTTTTAGTGATCTGTGCATATTTATTTTATGTAAAATTTTATTTGTTATCGATGTTGTGTTGTGCAAATAAACCATAACTGTTTCTTTTGCAATAAATGTTTGCGGAATTGTCGCGTAACCATCTTTGGCCTGGTGTAAAAATATTGCACAACAATAGACGCAGTCGATTTCATGTCATCTGATTAATTTTTTTCTTTTTGTTCTTTTTGTTTTACGTTTGACTGTTTTGCAATTTTTGCTAATGTAGACGGTTATCTGATCAAGATGGCATGGATTATAAATACGCGTGTATTAAAAATAAAAACCCACCGGGTTGGTTTAGAGGTAAAGTCGTCGCCAAAATCAGCTGTTTAACAGGTGATTTTCGGAGACGAAGGTTCCTGGTTCAAATCCTAGTAAAGGTAGTTACTTTTATACGGATTTGAATACTAGACAGTGGTTACCGGTGTACTTTGATGGTTGGGTTTCAATTAACCATACTCTCTCAGGAATGGTCGGCCTGGGTCTGTACAAGACTACACCTCATTTACACGTCATACACATCATCCTCATCTCATTGGGTCATGGGGTTGCTTATTGTTCTGAATTGAACAGATTGCAACGTACACAAATTAGGGATATATAAAAAAAAAGTTTTCACACAGCTGATCCAAGGAAACATGCGAAAATATACCTTATTAATGTTTAATGTAATGTGTAAAATCAAGTAAATAATGCGATTTTTAAAAAAATCGTAAGACCCGTTTTTGAGATAATCGCAAAAAAGTGAAAAATGACACGAATAAATTACTACTTCCAGTTGACCGATTTTGATGAAAATGTTCGTGTCGGGTTCGGTAGAGATTTGTAACTTAAGTTTTAAGTTTCAAGTTCGTACGATGTTCCGTTCTTGAGATATTCTGTATACACACACGCGCGCGCCCACGCACACACACACACATACAAACACACGCAGACCAATCGCTAAAACATGTTTTTTTGATTCAGGGGGTCTGAAAAAGTGTAGATCCGGTGAAAACTCGATTTCGAAAAATCGACATGAAAACAATACCTTCCTTCCTATATAGGTATTTATCTTGGCAAGAGAAAGTAAAAAGAATGTAAATAAAGTCAATAAAAACGGAATAATTTTCTTTTAAATTCAATTTTATTAAGGAACACGTAAAACTACAAATTATGAAAATCTAGATCTATTTCTGTTTCTTGTTAAAATGTAAAATGTTAATCTGTTTCTTTTTGCAATAAGTTGTCAAATTTGTTTGTGGAATTGTCGCTTAACCTATCTTTGGTCTAGTGTAAAAATGGTTGAAATAAAAGTTCTTTAATTTTCTATGACTTTAGTTATGGACACTAAAGTTATAGAAAATTAAGTTCTAAAATGCAAACAAGGTGCTTAAATAGATATCGCAGGTATTTTAAATTCCTACAAATTAATTTATAGTTGAACAGCTAATATGTTTATTTGTTTACGCATATGTTTTTTTTATTTCGTTAATTATTTTAAAATATTTATATTTTAGTGATCTGTGCATATTAATTTCATGTAAAATTTTATTTGTTATCGATGTTGTGTTGTGCAAATAAAACATAACTGTTTCTTTTGCAATAAATGTTTGCGGAATTGTCGCGTAACCTATCTTTGGTCTGGTGTAAAAATATTGTACAACAATAGACGAAGTCGATTTCATGTCACCTGATTAATTTTTTCTTTTTGTTTTTTTTTTACGTTTGACTGTTTTGCAATTTTTGCTAATGTAGACGGTCATCTGATCAAGATGGCATGTATTATAAATTATTATTTTTTTATTTCTAATTTGTGTACGTTGCAATCTGTTCAATTTAGAACAATAAGCAACCCCATGAACCAATGAGATGAGGATGATGTGTATGACGTGTAAATGAGGTGTAGTCTTGTACAGACTCAGGCCGACCATTACTGAGAGAGTATGGTTAATTGAACCCCAACCATCAAAGTACACAGGTAACTACTGTCTACCATTCAAATGATTATAAATAAGCGTGTATTATTTAAAAATAAAAAGTTTTCACACAGCTAATCCAAAGAAACATGCGAAAATATACCTTATTAATGTTTAATGTAACGTGTAAAGTCAAACAGGCCTAAATGATGCAATTTTTAAAAAAAAATCGCAGGACCCGTTTTTGAGATAATCGCAAAAAAGTGAAAAATGACACGAATAAATTACTACTTCCAGTTGACCGATTTTGATGAAAATGTTCATGTCGGGTTCGGTAGAGATTTGTAACTTAAGTTTCAAGTTTCAAGTTCGTACGATGTTCTGTTCTTGAGATATTCTGTATACACACACGCGCGCGCGCGCACACACACACACACACACACACACACATACAAACACACGCAGACCAATCGCTAAAACATGTTTTTTTGATTCAGGGGGTCTGAAAACGTGTAGATCCGGTGAAAACTCGATTTCGAAAAATCGACATGAAAACAATACTTTCCTTCCTATATAGCCTATTCATCTTGGCAATAGAAAGTAAAAATAATGTAAATAAAGTCAATTAAAACGGAAGTTTTCTTTTAAATTCAATTTTATTAAGGAACACACAAAACGACAAATTATGAAAATCTATTTTTGTTTCTTATTAAAATGTAAAATGTTAATCTGTTTCTTTTTGCAATAAGTTGTCAAATTTGTTTGTGGAATTGTCGCTTAACCTATCTTTGGTCTAGTGTAAAAATGGTTGAAATAAAAGTTCTTTAATTTTCTATGACTTTAGTTATGGACACTAAAGTTATAGAAAATTAAGTTCTAAAATGCAAACAAGGTGCTTAAATAGATATCGCAGGTATTTTAAATTCCTACAAATTAATTTATAGTTGAACAGCTAATATGTTTATTTGTTTACGCATATGTTTTTTTTATTTCGTTAATTATTTTAAAATATTTATATTTTAGTGATCTGTGCATATTAATTTCATGTAAAATTTTATTTGTTATCGATGTTGTGTTGTGCAAATAAAACATAACTGTTACTTTTGCAATAAATGTTTGTACTCGTAGAATTGTCGCGTAACCTATCTTTGGTCTGGTGTAAAAATATTGTACAACAATAGACGAAGTCGATTTCATGTCACCTGATTAATTTTTTCTTTTTGTTTTTTTTTACGTTTGACTGTTTTGCAATTTTTGCTAATGTAGACGGTCATCTGATCAAGATGGTATGGATTATAAAATAATAAGCGTGTATTAAAAATAAAAAGTTTTCACACAGCTGATCCAAAGAAACATGCAAAAATAGACCTTATTAATGTTTAATGTAATGTGTAAAATCAAGTAAATGATGTGATTTAAAAAAAATGAAATCATAGGAGCCGTTTTTGAGAAAATCAGAAAAAGTTAAAAATAACACGGTCAATAATATTAACTTAATAAAATTGAATTTAAAAGAAAACCATTCCGTTTTTATTGACTTTATTTACATTATTTTTTGGAGAATAAAATTCTCTACAAATTGTATTGACATTTTTCTTTGTTTATAGGCAATTTAACGGAGTTATTGTAGTCCAAACGCAAAAAAGTGTGTTTTCGACCCTAACATGTTTTTGCTTTACTCCGATTTTCTCCTAACTATTGGAGATAGAGTTCTGGGACAGGTTTTATACGATTTGTCAGCTCATTTTACGTAAAACTTGTCTAATTAACAAACTCAATTAACACCCTAAAAATTTCAGTTTGAGTTAATTTCACTGAGGGAGCTGAATTTCAGGTTAAATCATTGACCCTGTATAACTCGCTAACGAAACATTTCCGGATCCATTATTATATGAACTTTTTTCATTATTTTGATGAGAGGAATAAGCTTGTGCAGTATGGCATCCTCCTGAAACACCCTGTATAAATATACATATATATTTTATTTTATCAAACATTCCATGTAGAATTTCAAACAGCCGTATTATAATTGAAATATATATTTCTAACCACCAGAATACGGTGACCATAATATGGTAAGTGTTTTATGTTACCGTATTCTGGTGGTTAGAAATATATATTTCAATTTCAACGTATATATTTATATAATTTTTTTAAAATTCCTAATATGTGTACGTTGCAATCTGTTCAATTCAGAACAATAAGCAACCCCATGACCCAATGAGATGAGGATGATGTGTATGAAGTGTAAATGACGTGAAGTCTTGTACAGACCCAGGTTGACCACTTCTGAGAGAGTATGGTGAGTTGAACCCCAACCATTGAAGTACACCGGCCGCATTGGCGCAGTTGGTAACGTGCTCGCCTCTCATCATGCGGTCTTGGGTTCGAATCCCATTCAGGCATGGCATTTTTTCATACGTTACAAAATATCATTTCATCCTTCACCGTCTGCATTAGCAGTAATTGCAGAACAGTCGGACGTTAACCCAAAAAAAGTACACCGGCAACCACTGTCTAATATTCAAATCCTTTACTAGGATTTGAACCAGGAACCTTCGTCTCCGAAAATCAGCTGTTAAACAGCTGACTAGTGGCGACGACGTTACCCCTAGACCAACCCGGTGGGTTATTTATATAATAACGGTTCCATTTCTTTTGGGAAAATTAAATACATCTTCTTCTTCAGGTGCCTTCTCCATTACGAAGGTTGGCTATCTTCATGGTCAGTCGCACCTTGTCCACTGCTGCTCTGAAAAGGTCATGCGACGACCAGTTAAACGCTTCTCTCAGGTTTCTTAACCAGGATATTTGTCTGCTTCCCACCGAGCGTTTACCAACGATTTTTCCTTGAATTATGAGATGCAGAATCTCGTATTTAGGCCCCCTCATGATGTGTCCAAGGTATGTCAGTTTTCTTATCGTTATGCTCTACAGGATTTCCAGCTCTTTCCCCATTCTTCTGAGGACCTCCAAATTTGTGACCCTGTCCGTTTACGATATTAAATACATAACGAACATCAAAACAGCCCCGCGGTCCCTAAAGACAAAATACGGAAAGTTTATAGCTTCAAGTACCTCGGTGAAAACCAACAGACGAGGAAAGATGCCCGGTGCACTTCACCACTGGAATTCACCACTGGTACAAAAAGAAAGCACTTTCAAGACAAGCCAAGAATAGATATTATTATACCTGTGTGTCTGTACGCGAGTGAGTGGCTTCGATTGACTGGAAAGGCTGGTCTAAGAGAAACAGAGAAATTTGGGAGAAAGATCCTCCGCAAGAGAAAGTTAACGGATAATATAAGCTACGAAGTCGAGAAGAACTGTATTTTAGTAAAATTAACGATTAATGGAAACGATTCGAAACTAAGACTAAAATTTTACGGACACCTGTATAGAATGGATGACAACCGGTTGACAAAACTAATTTTTGAGACACTAAAAACTAGATTTAAGGTGTCGGATAAATGGTTTTAAGAAGTCAGAAAGGATATTCAGATAACCGGAATAAACTGAAAAAACATAATTAATCGAATCAAATTTAGATAATTAATTACGGACTTTAAGGGCTTCCATGAAGAGGGAAAACAGAAAACCGGGTGAACAGATGAAATGACACCTTCACTTTATTTATCACAGGGTCTGGCTATAAAATGATATTCATTACTGTTAGGGGACATACATCTGACTAGACTTTTACAACTCTACCTCTTCTGTTCTTAAATGCTTCAATTATACAAGGTGACCACGAGAAATATTTACATTTTAGAAATAACAAAACAATATTAATTTTTCAAGATAATATTTTTTCAACTTACGTTACATAGTTGTGGGTGTACGCCATTAACTTTACGTAGAAAAAATTATGTCAGGAAGGTGACGTCATTCTTCCCTGAGGCAATTTTCTATTCTTTCCAGGAAGCTCCTCCATACTCGTTCCAGTGTCTCCTCAAATATCAACGCCACCTCTCTACGTATCGCCGCTTCCAAGATATCTAAAGTACGGGGTTTATGTCGATAAACTTGCTCTTTCAAATGTCATCACAAATAAAAATCACACATGTTAAGGTCAGGAGATCGAGGAGGCCAGTGCACATCCTCAAATCTTGGAATCAGGCGACTTGGAAACACATTCCGCAGCAGGTTCATTGAAATTCTGGCAGTGTGAGCAGTAGGTCCATCTTGCTGAAACCATACGTCGTCTTGCAAGTTAAGCCTGTGCAGTTGTAGGAGAAAAAACGTGATGATCATATCCACGTACCTGTCACCTGTCTGTCACCTGTCTGTTTGAGGTCACTGTTACCATTACTCCATTCTCTTCAAAAAAGAAGGGACTAATAATATGCATTCTCGATATCACACACCATACGGTTACACGGGGTGAATGCAGCGGTGTCTTATGGAGCTCTCTCGGATTTTCCATTGCCCATTACCTACAGTTTTGTTGATTCACAGTCCCATTTAGGTAAAAATGGGCTTCATCGCTCATGAAAATGAGAGCATGTAGTTCATCAAAATAAGAACTTGCATTTTTACAGCAAAATCATACCGTTGGGGGTAGTCAGTTTAGGGAAAACTGACTGGGGGGGGGGTACCGTTGGGGGAAATGGCCGTCCTTTGGAATGCGAATGAACGCCCCTCCCCCACCACGCAGTTACTCACCGTTTCTGAGTACCGTCCCATCCAAAATTTAAATGTTTCTCGAGGTCACCTTGTATAATTGGTTGACTATGTGATAAAAGAGAGATTTATTTTATTAGCCTTGGAACTAGCAGATCGAGTGCAAATAATTTAACATTCCTCCTGCCTGCTATGGGCAATGATGCACATCTAGTACTTAATTATCCTTGAACAATTACTCAAAAGGATAGAGCGGTTAGTTTTTGTCGATTAATCATAAAATGAGGTTTTGAACATCTCCAGAGAGTCTAAAGAGAACAATTTTTGAAGGTCCTTGAAGGTAAGAGCAATTTATTTAACAAACGACTAATCTTTGATTGCCTCTATACAAAACTTAATTCATAAAAAAAATGTGCATAATTTTTACACAGATGGAAATTTTGAAAACTGATAAAGATACAAAATTTGATTACCAGTTTTTATTCACTTTTTAATTTGAATGGTTAAAATTACCAAGTAGATTGAGTTTTTTTGGTGTATAGATTTGCTGAAACAAGTAGAGAATCGATTGGTGGAAATGTAATTTAGTAAGCCCATATCCGATGTCATTCATTACATATTATCATTATTTCGTTGATATGTGTTTGTGATTTTATGTAAGTGTGGAGGAGAAGTGTTTTTATAAAAAAATTGTTAGAGTGTTAAGTGTGTTGGGCAGTGTTAAAGTTGATAATTGATGTTTACGATGCACTATAAATTAACACGGCACGGAAGCTTTGGAGTGTCAGTTTATGACCATTTTATGATATCTGATAACAGTTTGTACCACACCAAACCACCCTTCAACTACCACCAGATTTGTGAGTGAATACGACCACCTCAACAGTTCCAACTACCCCGAACCTCCTATTAATAATCTCCCACTACCCCTATTCCCCCACCCTTTTACTCACTTCAACTTCCGAACATTATTACAGAATTTTACACCACTTCTTCATCCCCCGTATCCTTCAACATCCCTTAACAGGCCTCCTCTCATAACTACCCCCCTTACAATTCCGTTTAATTTAGATTATAGACCGACCGTTCCGTACTGTACTATTGTTTTAATTTTCCTTTATTGCTCCTATAACTTTCCACAATTATTGTTAGCTACATCGAATTTTCCTTTTTTCCATCTAATCGTAAATTTTATTACAATCGACCAATAAAAAGTACCGTTATTAACACTCACTTGTGTAAACAATGTTAAAAAACTTTCCATTGGTGTCGTTCTAATTATGATTAATATATCAACTCATGAACCCGTTAATGAGTTAGTTTTTTATTATTCTCTCCCCACCCGGCTTCTACGATTTAAAAAAAATCTGGTGTGAAACACTCACACGACTTTCTCTTACCAATGAAAATAATGACAATAACCTAACATAAGCAATAAAACATTAGAAATAAACTAAAAACCTAACCTCAAAAACATAACCGTATTTTAATCATGAGTGAAGGGCGCAAAATGAAAATCGAAATCAGTTTGGCTTAAAAATACGGATAATCACTCTTTCACGCTAAACGAGCCTCTGTAGAGAAAAAGTTTCAAAATGAAATTTGTTGATCTTTCAATTTCCTATAAATTTGATTATACACTTTTGTCGTAAAATTTAGTATATATACTAAGGCTGAAATCTAAAAAAAAAATCGATTTTTTACACGATTTCTGTTTTTTTCTCATGAAAACGTGTAAAAAATCAAACTCATCTCACAACAAAAGTGTATTATAATCAAACTTATAGAAAATTAAAAGATCTGCAACTTTTTTTTAGAGCATTTTTCTCTACAGTTACTCATTATTAAACATAGATTATAGTTTTTATTATTTACAGTGGCAAGAAACACTCGTGTGAGTGTTAACACCAGATTTTAAAAGTTTTTTTTTAAGTAAGACGATGTTGGCGACCCGTGATTTGGATTTCCAAGCTTCCCTCAAGAGTAAATTTAACAAAACAATATGATCGAAGACAATGTAATTTTTTTACCAGTACAAATAGATCATATTTTTACTTTCTCTTGCCTATATGAATATACAGGGTGATTCATGAAGTTCTCCCCCCACTTCTACAGCACATTGTACTAGTAAAAATAATGAAAAAATGTTATATAAACATAGGTCCGAAAACGCTTCGTTAGCGAGTTACAGCTAGCGAAAGTTTCGCCTGGATTTCAGTTCACCAGGTGAAATGAGGTCTTCCTGGAATTGTGGTAAGGTAGATTAAGGGGCGAATTCAATCATTTCTTATGGTTTTTGATCTGATAAATTGAATAAAACAGGTCCCAGAACTGTAAGTTAAATAGTTTTTGAGAAAACCAGTGTCAAATGCAAAAAATGGAGTGAAAATCACATTTTTTCATCTTTGGGCAAGAATAACTTTGTTATTTCACCAAGAAACAGTTAAAATTTTTCAATAAAAAATGTAGAAAATTTTATTCTGAACAAACCGGTGTAAATAAAGTACACAGAAAGCGAATAGTTTTTGAGAAAACCAGTGTCAAATGCAAAAAAATGGAGTGAAAAAAACACATTTTTTCATTTTAGTTTTTCCGGTTAATTTTACTTTGTACTCTTATGAATAAAAACTCATTTAATCAAACATCTATTCGCTTTCTGTGTACTTAATTTACACCGGTTTGTTCAGAATAAAATTTTCTACATGTTTTATTGAAAAATTATAACTGTTTCTTGGTGAAATAACACAGTTATCCTTGCCCAAAGATGAAAAAATAAGTTTTTCACTCCATTTTTTGCATTTGACACTGGTTTTCTTAAAAACTATTTAACTTACAGATCTGGGACCTGTTTTATTCAATTTATCAGATCAAAAACCATAAGAAATGATTGAATTCGCCCCTTAATCTACCTTACCACAATTCCAGGAAGACCTCATTTCACCTGGTGAACTGAAATCCAGGCGAAACTTTCGCTAGCTGTAACTCGCTAACGAAGCGTTTTCGGACCTATGTTTATATAACATTTTTTCATTATTTTTACTAGTACAATGTGCTGTAGAAGTGGGGGGAGAACTTCATGAATCACCCTGTATAGGAAGGAAAGTATTGTTTTCATGTCGATTTTTCGAAATCGAGTTTTCACCGGATCTATACGTTTTCAGACCCCCTGAACCCAAAAAACATGTTTTTAGCGATTGGTCTGTTTGTGTGTCTGTGTTGTTGTGTGTGTGTCTGTCTGTGTGTGAACAGAATATCTCAAGAACGGAACATCGTACGAACTTGAAACTTGAAACTTAAGTTACATACCACTACCGGACGCGACACGAACATTTTCATCAAAATCGGTCAACCGGAAGTAGTAGTTTATTCGTATAATTTTTCAGTTTTTTGCGATTTTCTCAAAAACTGGTCCTACGATTTTTTTTAAAATCGCCTATTTTACTCAATTTTTTATTCTCTACAAGATAGGGTAGGCGCCATGTTTGCTGAAATTCTCGGTGAGGCTGTTTTCACGTAAAAACAACGTTTTTTTAAGATTACGGCTTTAATATAAATTTTAGCGCAAAAACTTATATAATAAAAGTTGTAGAGAATTTAAAAACCTACAACTTCTGTTTCAAACATGTTTTTGTATAACGCTTAGTTTAGCGGTAATTTGCGATTTTCTGTTTTTTTTCTCACGAAAACGTGAGAAAAATCGATTTTTTTAACATTTCGGTCTTAGTATGCATTTTACGACAAAAGTGTATATAATTAAATTTATAGAAAATTAAAAGATCTACAACTTTTGTTTAGAGCATTTTTCTCTACAGAGCCTAGTTTAGCGTGAAAGCGTGATTTTCCGTATTTTTAAGCCAAACTGAGTTCGATTGTCATTTTGCGTCATTCACTCATGATTAAAATAAGGTTATGTTTTTGAGGTTAGTTTTTGTTCATTTCTAATGTTTTAATACTAATGTTAGGTTTATTGTTAATTATTTGCATTGGCAAGAGAAAGTTGTGTGAGTGTTTCACACCAGATTTTTTTATATATACTAAGTAAAAATATTATACGTAAATAACAACCCGCTTGGTCCCGCATTGTCTAAGAATCTCAATGTCACTGATATTTTTTCTTTTCAAAATGTAGGTCTAAACATATACATTTTTTCATCCAGAAATAGAATTTGTAATAATCACAAAATTGTAGAAAAATTAAAAAAAAAGTTAAACAATACATTCGGTAACTAGACAATTAAAATCTACTTAGCGTACTGTCAGCTGAATACTAACTGAATTCCCCAGAATATCAGCTGATCACATTGTGTGTACTATCTTTTTTTTATTCCTAATTTGTGTACGTTGGAATCTGTTCAATTCAGAACAATAAGCAACCCCATGACCCAATGAGATGAATATTTTTTCTTATTTTTTTTGGTTTAACGTCCGACTGTTTTGCAAATTGCTGCTAATGCAGACGGTGAAAGATGAAATGAATTTTTTGTAACGTATGAAAAAATGCCATGCCCGAGTGGGATTCGAACCGAAGACCGCGTGATGAGAGGCGAGCACGTTACCAACATCGCCAACGCGGCCGGCGAAGATGAATATGATATGTATGAAGTGTAAATGAGGTGTAGTCTTGTACAGACCCAGGCCGACCATTCCTGAGAGAGTATCATTAATTGAACCCCAACCATCAAAGTACACCGGTAACCACTGTCTAGTATTCAAATCCGTATAAAAGTAACTACCTTTACTAGGATTCGGACCAGGAACCTTCGTCTCCGAAAATCAGCTGTTAAACAGCTGATTTTGGCGACGACTTTACCTCTAGACCAACCCGGTGAGTTAATTTAACCTATTCGGTAACTAGACAATTAAAATCTACTTAGCGTACTGTCAGCTGAATACTAACTGCATCCGCCAGAATAACAGCTGATCACATCGTGTGTAATATCTACTATCGGTTTCATAATCATAGACACCCGAGTTTGAACCCTTGCATCTCCAAAACTATGAGTCGGATTTTAACATACTTTACATCAAAATTTAGCTCATTTTATTTTGCCTTGACCCTTAATAGTCATATATTTTTAATATTGTTAAAAAATTGCCACATCGAGGTTGAAAGACAAAAAGACCCGGTTTTCTTGATACCGCAAAAAATTTCATGCGTTTAGAGGCGTGTAACTCGATAATTATTTGACCGAAAAGTTTGAAATTTTAACACAACATAGAAAATTATATTCTTACAGCATGTACGAAATTTCAAAATCGTAAGTTATTTAAATGTTACCCACCGGGTTGGTCTAGAGGTAAAGTCGTCGCCAAAATCAGCTGTTTAACAGCTGATTTTCGGAGACGAAGGTTCCCAGTTCAAATCCTAGTAAAGGTAGTTACTTTTATACGGATTTGAATGTTAGACAGTGGTTACCGGTGTACTTTGATGGTTGGGGTTCAATTAACCATACTCTCTCAGGAATGGTCGGCCTGGGTCTGTACAAGACTACACCTCATTGACACGTCATACACATCATCCTCATCTCATTGGGTCATGGGGTTGCTTATTGTTCTCAATTGAACAGATTGCAACGTACACAAATTAAGAATAAACAAAAAAAAAATTTAAATGTTGATTTATTAACAATATTCTGAACCCTTGCTTTCTCGGTAACCGCTCGAACGTTCGGCACGGGCAAACTATCGTTTTATTCACCGTAAAAAATTTAGTAAAGATATGTTAATAATATGAAATATCGATTTGCCAATGTTGTGGTAGAATTTTGAAAAATAGATGGGTAATGCGGGGGGTGGGGTGGGCGCTACTATTCATTTTGCTTGAATCTGACTGTCGACCTGAATTGACAATGCAGTCAGTCAATTCAGGTAGACAGTCCGACAGGGAGTCACATACGCAAACTAGCAACATGGATAGTAACACCCACCCCCCGCATTACCCATCTATTTTTAAAAGTTCTAAAAATTCTACCACAACATTAGCCAATCGATATTTCATATTATTAAATTATCTGTACTAAGTTTTTTACGCTGAACAAAACGATAGTTTTCCCGTGCCGAACGATCGAGCGGTTACCGAGAAAGCAAAGGTTCAGAATATTGTTAATAAATCAACATTTAAAAAACTTACGATTTTGAAATTTCGTACACACTGTAAGAATATAATTTTCTATGTTGTGTTAAAATTTCAAACTTCTCGGTCACATAATTATTGAGGTATAAGACTCTAAACGCGTGAAATTTGTTGCGGTATCAAGAAAACCGGGACTTGTTGTCTTTCAACCTCGATATGGAAATTTTTTTTAAATATTTAAAATATATGACTGTTAAGGGTCAACGCAGAATAAAATGAGCTAAATTTTGATGTAAAGTATGTTGAAATCCGACTCATAGTTTTGGAGATGCTTTGGGTTCAAACTCGGGTGTTTATGATTATGAAACCGATAGTAGTTAATGAGTTTTACCTTATTTATGGAAGTTACGGTAATTATGAATTACCATAACTTCTATTGTTTGTACAATTGTACTTTACAACGGTACAAAAGTAAAATGTGTTATTTATTTTAATGTTTTGAGTTTTATATACCGGGTGTCCCACGAAGAGGTTGCTAATTTTGAATTAATATTGCGGGTGTATCGCACACTCTACAGACTGGAAACTTTACACTTATAATAAATAGATATGTCAAAAAAGTACCCTCGAGTTTCATTTGCTTATGATTAATCAAAACAAAATGGCGGAATGAGAAAATAATATCAAAAATGAACAATAATCTTGTGAATAAAACCACTTATACCGGGTGATTTTTTAGTCCTGTTACCCAGATGTTAATGTCTGGTAATATTTTTCTAAGAAAGGGATATTTTGTTTTGTGTCACAAAGTTGGTAGCCCTACTCAACCGGTATAGATACGACAGTTTGAGTTGATTCTCCTTGAGTTGCGTAAAATTTTGTGCTGTTTCCAGTTGTGTTACGAACAGAATGTCTTTTACCCTAGAACAACGAGTTTTCATTCTTGAACAATTATTTTGCTACAAAATCGTATGCGAGTGTAAAAGAATCATTTCAAATTAAATTTTTTGGTGTTTCTCCACTCTATTCTAGTCAATTTCTAGGCTAACTTAACTAATTTTTAGAGGCAGGTATTGTTTGCAGCAGAAAACGTAGTGGTCAACCAACTCTCTTGACAGATGACGTTAAAGAATGTGAAAACAAGATTGCTCAATTCTCCATGGAAAAGTTTACAAAAACTTTCCTCGCATGTTGATTTGTCATGTTCGAGTGCTCAGAAAGCTGCTAAAAAATTGAAATTGTATTCGTATCACATACGATTAGTTCTAGAGCTTCAGCCTCCAGATTTAAACAAGAGATTGTTTTAGGATAAAAGACATTCTGTTCGTAGCACAACCGGAAATGGCACAAAATTTTACACAGCTCAAGGAGAATCAACTCACACTGCCATATCCGTACTGGTTGAGTAGGGCTACCCACTTAGTGTCACAAAACAAAATTTATTTTTTTTAGAAAAATATTACCAGACATTAAAAATTGGGTAACAGGACTAAAAAATCACTCTGTATTTACAATAGGTTTCAGATAGAAAAAAACAGCTGTTTTTTGCCATTCTAAATCAATCAGCATAGCTATTGATGGACATCAGTTCGAATAAAGGTTAATGAAACAAATTGTGTTCATTAGAAATTTATTGCTTTCATATTTCTTTCATTTTATTACTTAAGTAACAGGGTAACAAATCAACAATTTGAAATGGTTATGCAAATAAAATTACTTTCCACCATTTTGTTTTGATAAATCATAAGCAAATGAAACTCGAGGGTACTGTTTTACATATCTATTTATTAAAACAGTAAAATTTTTTAGTGTGAGAGTGTGCGATATGTCCGGCATATTAATTTTAAAAAAATCTGGTGTGAAACAGTCACACAACTTTCTATTGCCAATGCAAATAATTAACAATAAACCTAACATTAGTAATAAAACACAAAAAAAATAAACAAAAAACTAACCTCAATAAACATAACCTAATTTTAATCATGAATGAAAGACGCAAAATGAAAATCAATCTCAGGTTTGGGTTAAAAATACGGAAAATTACTCTTTCACGCTGAACTAGGCTCTGTAGAGAAAAATGCTATTCATAAAAGTTGTAGATCTTTTAAATTCCTATAAATGTGATTATACGTGTATACAATTTTGTCGTAAAATGTTTGTCGTAAAATTTTACCTAAGGCCAAAATCTTAAAAAAAATCGATTTTTCACACGTTTTCGTGAGAAAACAACAGAAAAACAGAAAAATAAGCGTTATGGAAAAAAATGTTGGAGATGAAAGTTGTAGGATTTTAAATTCTCTACAACTTTTAATATATAAATTTTTACGCTAAAATGCATATTGAAGCCGCAGTCTTAAAAGAACAATAATTATTTTACATGAAAACAGCCTCACCAAGAATTACAGCTAACATGGCCCTACCCTGTCTTGTAGAACATAAAAAATTTTGTAAACCAGGCGATTTTTAAAAAAAAGTCGTAGGACCCGTTTTTGAGAAAATCGCAAAAAAGTAAAACATTACACGAATAAACTACTACTTCCGGTTACCGATTTTGATGAAAATGTTTGTGTCGGGTCCGGTAGTGGTATGTAACTTAAGTTTCAAGTTTCAAGTTCGTACGATGTTCCATTCTTGAGATATTTTGTACACACACACGCGCGCGCGCGTACACACACAGACACACACACACACACACACGCGCGCGCACACACATACACACACACACAGACACACTTACAGACCAATCACTAAAAACATGTTTTTTGGGTTAAGGGTGTCTGAAAACGTGTAGATCCGGTGAAAACTCGATTTTGAAAAATCGACATGAAAACAATACTTTCCTTCCTATATATTCATATAGGCAAGATAAAGTAATAGCAACCTCTTCGTGGGACACCCGGTATTTTAAATATATGTCTAAAGTTAATGAACGTCGTCTAAAATTAGTCCTTTATGTAAAAAAAACCACCCCACTGTACAAGCAATAACCCAAGCACTTCGCGGGCGCAAATGCTAGTAAATTAAAATTGATTTGCCATTATATTATGAACGTTGACAGCTCATATGAGTTATTTATTTATTCTAAATAGCCTGTACATAATTAAATCGTATGCATTCGTACAAATCATGACCCCAGTAAACAACTACCCAACAGTCAACGAGTTCATTACCCCATCTACTGGCTGTTAATGTTTTTTACACAAAGACCAGCCTCTCAATAGGGAGTAATAAAATTTCATTTGATTGCTTTACTTTATTAATAAAACCATGTGATTTATTACAATTGAATTTAATCATTTTATTTATCAACTGTAATACAATTTCGTTACTAAAAATAAAATGTTTATTTTAGTCTTCGTTTTTTTTATTTATTTATTTATTTAATAATATATTTTTGTTTTGGCGATTTTCTAAGAATTAATTAATATTAAATCGATTAATTTTATTGTTTTTTAATTAATTATTCATTAATTTTTTTAACGTCTATAATTTTTTACTTTCTCTTGCCCTATATGAATTTATAGTATTGTTTTATGTCGATATTTTTAAATCCAGTTTTTACCGGATGTACACGTTTTCAGACTCTCTGAACCCAAAAAAAATCATGATTTTAGCAATTGGTGTGTGTGTGTTGATCAAAATATTTCAGGTAGTGAACATCATACCAAGTTCAAACTAAAAACTTAAGTTAGGTACCACTCGGTTTCAAAAACTTGTAATGAAAACAATACTTTTATTTCCTGTATATTCATACAAGGTGTGGCTATTAAATAACGAGACTGACGTTCGCTCTTCCAGTGAATGGATTGGCGCTTCGTTTCCGGATCATAAGTAAAAAAACAATGTTTCATCACATGTTATTATCTTCTACCTGTTCCCTAAGGTGAAATCTGTATTAAAAGGGACAGGATTTGAGTCTGTGTAAGCTGTAAAAGAGAAAGCGGCACGTATCCTGAAGGAGCTGACAGAAGATGAGTTCCAGCACTGTTTCCAACAATGGAAAATTCGCATTGAGGTTTGTAGGGATAGAAAAGGATTGCATATTGAAGGTGACAATAAGTGATTATGTATAAAATAAAATAAAATTTTTTACAACGTCAGTCTCGTTATTTAATAGCCACACCTCATATAAGAAAGAGAACATTTCGATGTTGTTGGTTGGATAAAATTATTCATTAGGAAAATGATAAAGCGCGGAAGAAACGAAACAAGTAAGATATAATATATAAAGAAGAAAAGTCGTAAACGAAATCTGGGTCTAATTATAAAGAAACTCTTCGTTGGCAACTTTATCCATTAGAATTTATAATTAAGATGTGTTTTAGCGGGAAACGATAAAAAAGTTAATTACTTGAACACGGATATAACCTAATTTAATTTAACGTAAAACTAATTCATTAATTATATTTACAGAATATTTACATTTAAATTTTATATGAACTTAATTATAATTTATGAAAATATTTAAAGAAATAATCCTTTAGCTTTAAGAAACGAAGGAATAATTAAGGATAACTGACAAACAAACAAAAATTCAGAAAAGGCTTTCTAATTAATTCATAAAAAATATAAAAGAAACTAATTCATAAAAAAGAGCATTTCATAAGATTATGTGACGACGAAAGAAAAACAAAGCGTGCGTAAAACGGAAAAGCCAGTTTAAAAGAAAATGGGTTGATAAAGAAGGAAAAAGTACGTAAAGGGGTGTAAGTTAAAATGAAGATAAAAAAAGTACATGGGATGTTTTAACTGAATTCTTCCATCAGAGAAGATTATATACAGGGACAAGGAGAAAAGAAATAGAAAATGGGAAAACTTGTTTCAGTGAAAAAGAGGGGAAAATCTAGTGAGCAGAGATGAAGGAAAAGCTGCAACTGTTATCTTTGTTTATGTACTAACGCCGTTGCCGCTTGCAATCTTTTCATTTTGGGAACTCTTTCTTTTCCACCTCTCTTCATCCCTTAAAAACATAATCTTACTCATCCTTTGGAATCCCCCAAGAGATCGACCCAAGTCCTATTCTTTTATCACAATCGTCAATAGTAGGTTTTCAATAATAAAAATACCTATAAAGCAATATATTATAAATGCTACATCCAATTGTAAAACTCTCACATTTTTTAAAAACGGTTGTATTTTTTGTTTACATTTCATAAATTGTACTTTTATATCGAGTGAAACACTCATACAACCTTTTCTTGCCAATGTAAATAAAAATGATATTTATAACGTATGTTTAATTATGAGTAAACAATGTAAAATGAAAAACATAACCTAATTTTAGGAATGCGTGAATGACGCAAAATGAAAATCAACCTCTGTAGAACTTAAAAAATCGGAAAATCAATAATTGCCTCTAAACTCTATTGTCCGATTTTATAAAAGAAAACACCTCGCTTTAAACAGCAATATCTTTTTAACCGTTATATACGGTTAAAACGCATGTCTGTGGTTATATCAATAGGACTTTTAAGAATCGAACCAGGAAAGATACACAGTTGAGGCTCTACGATGTAATGGCGGTGCCGATTTTACTGTATGGAAGTGAGACCTGGGCACCAAAGAAGAAAGATTTAAGTCGATTGGAGGCAGCTGAAATGAGATTTTTGAGATCTGTGAAGGGGTGTAGCCGGAGAGAACACAATAGAAGTAGCGTGATTCGAGAAGAACTGAAGAGAGAAGAAACAATCATTGATAAAATGTGGAGGTACAGAAATAGGTGGCAGGAACATGTACTTAGGATGTCACCTGATAAAGCTAGTCTTCAGGCGCTGAAGTATCGCCCTCGAGGAAGGAGATGTTTGGGGCGTCCAAGAAAGAGATGGTGTGATGTTGGAACAGGCGATTGGCCTAATCCGTAAAGGAGATGATGATGACCGTTATATATAAAAACAATTACAATACATAAAATTAAAGCTTGTTTTATTTCTGGTTACAGTATATACATTCACATTTTCGTAAATTATAGCCAACAACTTTTTGTAAAACCGAAAGTTAATAAATCCTTTTTTGCTAAAACTTTTGTTTATTTAGGTCCGAAGTGTTTTAATCTGTTGCTAATTGAAATTAAAAGTAGCTTAAACGTGTTAATATTTTCAAGAAAGGTTAAAGATTGGCTCAATGACATAACTGATGTTGATTCACTAGTGAGAATTGTTGGTTAGTGTTGGTGTTTTACCGTTGCTGACTTGCAGTGTTTGCTATTCAGTCTTTGTAGGAATTTACTGATCTTGGTAAACAATATAACAATAATAACTGATTTTAGTGTTAGTCATGTACAGGTGAATATCTGCTCTGAAGATTGACAGCTGGGTTAATATTGTTGTTAAAAAATATAGTTAACATGCGCTGTAGCTGCCGCTAAAATTTGAATTGTCATTTGTAGTGGATGACGACATTTGATTTGTAATTCATTTGTAAACTTGTTCTAATGTATTTTGTTTTTTTATATATATAACCACCGTTTACTTGAGTTGGTGGTTATTTATTCCTAGTAGATAATATATAATTTTGCATTTGTATAAAGTGGAATAAATAAATAAATATTATTATTATTATTAATTAATGTGTGTTAAATATAACGAATTACACATAAAAAAACACCCTGTTTTTAACCCTTTTTCCAGTATACCCAACTTCAAGATACTATTACTTTACTCACGCATACTTTAAAATGTATAGACCTTCAAAGTATTATATGTTAATGTAATCTTGTAACCAACAATAAAACAAGCTTTAATTTAATGTATCGAAATTGATTTTACATACAACTGTTCAAAAGATATTGCTGCTTAAAGACAGGTGCTTTCTTTCTTGAATCGGATTATAGGCTCTGTAGAGAAAAATGTGCTGAAAAATTGTGCCTATAACAGACAGGTGGAGTGTCAAATTGTTTACATTTAATCTGTTAGTTTCAGGGCTAAAATAAATAATTCTGTTTCTTATCACATGGTCAGCAAATTAAATGACTGAATCATTTGAGCACAGAAGAGGTAGAGGTGTAAAAGACACTAATCAGAGGTATCTCCTCTGAAAGTAATGAATTTCATTATTCAGCCAGACCCTGTAGTGAATGAAGTGAAGGTGACATTTGCAGAGTGGAAAATATGTGCTTTTCAGAGGGCCCGGCATGCTGATAAGCGTACTTTTCCACTCAGTGAGGAAGGCATGGGTAAACCACCTCACTCCTCGTTTTTACTAAGTAAAACCTCTACAGGTTCAAACCAACCTTTCGGCTGATCACGTAAACAACAACATAAAAAAATGCTTAAAATAAAAGTTGTTGGTTTTTTAATTTTCTATAGATTTGATTGTATACACTTTTGTTGTAAAATTCATATTAAGACTGTAATATTAAAAAATCCCATTTTTACAGATTCTGAGAAAAGAACGGAAAATCACTAATTTTACCGCTAAACTGAGCGTTGTACAAAAAACCGTTTGTGACAAAAATTGTAGGTTTTTACATCTTCTATAACTCTAGTTATACACTTTTGCCCTAGAATGATGATTAAGGTCGGAATCTAAAAAAAACAATTCTACGAACGCACAAGCCTCCCAAGAATTTCAGCAGACATGATACTTACCTTATCATGTAAAGCATAAGTAATGGTAGTAAATGAGATGATTTTTAAAAAAAGTTGTAAGAGCCGTTTTTAAGATAATCGCAAAAAAGTGAAAAATCGTCTGAATAAACTACTACCAACTTCCGGTTGACCAATTTTGATGAAAATATTTGTTTCGGGTTCCCTTATGGTATATAACTTAAGTTTAAAGTTTAAACTTCGTACGCTATTCCGTTCTTGAGATATTTTGTTCACACACACTAACAGACCAATCGCTAAAAACAAGTTTTTTTGGGGTTCAGGAAACGTATATATTCGATGAAAACTCATTTCGAAAAATTGGCATGAAAACAAATACTTTTATTCCCTATATATTTATACAGTCCAAGAGAAAGAAAAAATTTAATGAGTTAAATGATTAACAAATTCGTAAAGATAAGTCCAATGTTTTAAAACTGTTTGTTTACATGGACACAAACAGACCAATCGCTAAAAACATGTGTTTTAGGTTCAGAGAACGTTCTGAAAACGTATATATCCGGTGACAACTCGGTTTCGAAAAATCGAAATGAAAACAATACTTTTATTCCCTGTATATTCATATAGTCCAAGAGAAAGTAAAGATTTAATGAGTTAAAAAGATTAACAAAATTCCCAAGTTTTTTCTCTTTAATTCTTTATTTACAACTGTAAAATTTTACAACAAGCAAATGTGATGATTATGATAATAATGTAAATGACATGATAGGCATGAGAGAGGTAGGGCCCCCATTGGTGCCTCCCCAAGAATGAAATTTGTATATCAAATTAGCAGGTCTCTACTCCAGCGTCTTTTAAGGCGTCTAGGGGATTATCAGGTAAATGGAAGGTGGAAAGTGAACGCACCAGTGGGTTCTCGTGTTCGTGTCACTTTTCGTGAAAGTGTTTGTATAGGTATTCGATGGAATTTTGTACGAGTGGTGTTTTCAAATCTTCATGTAAGGTTTTGTTGCTAACGTAAAGAGGTGCTTTTGCTATAAAGCGTAATGTTTTTGACTGGAATGCTTGAATTCGTTGCAAGTTAGAGGGTTTGGTTGAACCGTAAATTTGGAACCCGTAGGTCCATATAGGTTTCAAAAGAGAACAATATATGCGTAATTTTTGTGCCATTGGTAATTTTGATCGTTTGTGAAGTAGGGAATATAGAAAATTCCCAAGTTAAGTCCTATTTTTACTTTCTCTTGCCTATATGAATATATAGGAAGGAAAGTATTGTTTTCATGTCGATTTTTCGAAATCGAGTTTTCACCGGATCTATACGTTTTCAGACCCCCGAACCCAAAAAAAATGTTTTTAGCGATTGGTGTGTGTGTGTGTGTGTGTGCGCGCGCGCGCGTGTGTGTGTGTGAACAGAATATCTCAAGAACGGAACATCGTACGAACTTCAAACTTGAAACTTAAGTTACATACCACTACCGGACCCAACAAGAACATTTTCATCAAAATCGGTCAACCGAAAGTAGTAGTTTATTCGTGTAATTTTTCACATTTTTGCGATTTTCTCAAAAACTGGTTCTACGATTTTTTTTTAAATCGCCTAGTTAACTCATTTTTTATGCTCTACAAGATAGGGTAGGCGCCATGTTTGCTGAAATTCTCGGTGAGGCTGTTTTCACGTAAAGAAATAACTTTTTTAAGATTACGGCTTCGTTATAAATTTTAGCGCAGAAACTTATGTAATAAAAGTTGTATAGAATTTAAAAACCTACAACTCATATTTTTTAACGTTTATTTTGTATAACGCTTAGTTTAGCAGTAATAAGCGATTTTCTGTTTTTTTTCTCACGAAAACGTGTGAAAAATGGATTTTTAAGATTTCCGCCTTGGTATGCATTTTACAACAAAAGTGTATGTAATCGAATTTATAGGAAATTAAATGATCTACAACTTTTATTCAAAGCATTTTTCTCTACAGAGCCTAGTTTAGCGTGAAAGAGGGATTTTCCATATTTTTAAGCTAAACAGGTTGATTTTCATTTTCCGTCTTTCACTCATGATTAAAATAAGGTTATGTTTATTGAGGTTATTTTTTTGTTTATTACTAATGTTAGGTTTATTGTTAATTATTTGCATTGGCAAGAGAAAGTTGTGTGAGTGTTTCATACCAGATTTTTTAAAACGTTTCAGTATGAGTATCTTCGCTGATGTCGAAAAGGTAGTTGCCGAAACAATTTGAAGTTCTCCTAACTTTTTAAATGTATTGAAATTAAACTTTTGTTTATTCATGAATACCAAAAACAAAAGGAGTTGTGGCGAAAAAATTTGCAACTTTTAAAACAATGTAATTTTGTTACATACTGTTAAAACAAAGGAATAATATGATTGGTGGAGAATAAAATACTACGTCATGTCACTCACAGTACTCTGACGAATGGCAGGAAAGCTCCGCCTACTCTCCCGTCATGCGCAGCAGAAATAAAAGCTTCATTTTCATTAATCCATACCTGTACAAAACAGATAGAAAGTCAATTATAATTTATTACTATTATTACATTAAGTACTAAACAATGAAAATTAATAATTTCGGATCATGTATAATTTCAAAAGTCCGATTAAGAATTCATTAACATATAAAGTGAAGGTAAATATGGGAAAGGACGCCATTTTAATATCATACTATACATTTTCATTATTTATAACTGCACATAATATGATGTCATTTGTCATTGTAATAGAGTTTCGATTATCCGAACTTAGCAGGGCTAAGACATGAACATACGTATAATAAAAATAAATCTAATTTCAAACATTCACACGACTTTCTCTTACAAATGTAAATAATAAAACATACGAAGTGTGGTTATTACATAACGAGACTGACATTGTAAAAAATTTAATTTTATTCTAAACACTTATTGTCACCTTTAATATACACTCCTTCTCTATCCCTACAACGCTCTATGCGAATTTTCCATTGTTGGAAACAGTGCTGGAAGTCATCTTCTATCAGCTCCTTCAGGATACGTGCCGCTTTCTCTTTTACAGCTTCCTCAGACTCAAATCTTGTCCTTTTTAATACAGATTTTACTTTAGGGAACAGCTAGAAGTCACATGGTGCAAGATCTGGTGAATAAGGTGGATATTCTAACACTGAGATGCTGTGCTTGGCTAAAAACCTCTTGAAAGATAACGCGGAATAAGCTGGCACATTGTCATGGTGGAGAACTCATAATTTGTCCTTGCACATTTCGGGGAGTTTTTTCCTTACTGTTTAACGTAGTTTAGAAAGTACCTCAAGGTAGTAATATTGATTAATTTTTTGACCTTCAGGAACCCAGTGAAGGTACACAATCCCATGGATATAAAAAAAAACAATCGTTGCTTTAAATTTTGACTTGCTCATTCGGTCTTTTTTGGCTCTCGGTGAAGTTCGGCTCTTCCAGTGCATGGATTGGCGCTTCGTTTCCGGATCATAAGTAAAAAAACCACGTTTTATCACATGTTATTATCTTCTTCCTGTTCCCTAAGGTGAAATTTGCATTAAAAGGGACAAGATTTGAGTCTGTGGAAGCTGTAAAAGAGAAAGCGGCACTTGTCCTAAAGGAGCTGACAGAAGATGACTTCCAGCACTGTTTCTAACAATGGAAAATTCGCATGGAGCGTTGTAGGGATAGAGGAGGAGTGTATATTGAAGGTGACAGTAAGTGATTATGTATAAAATTAAAATAATATTTTTACGTCAGTCTCGTTATTTAATAGCCACACTTCGTATTCTCTTGCCCTACATGAAATATAGGGTTTGGTTTTCCGCCACTAAATATTTTCGGTAAAATTAAATCCGGATAAACAAGTTCCATATAAACGAGTCTTCATTACATTGCCCCAAAATATACTAATATAAAACGGATAATTATGGTAAACAAAACATTACAGTGACTTTAACAACCAAATAATCTTACTTTTGTACAAATATTAGCTAATAAAAATATCAAACATGTTTTGTAACAACCAACCCCATTATGATAACCCTACCAAACAGTAACAACCCTGCTGGTAACGCAACATTATAAGGTTACAGACAACCATTATTACCCCGTCACAACCCCTAAAAGTACTCTACCATCTTCTTACATCTTCTAAAATAATAAAAATGAAAAATATTACAAACCCTTTTAAAAAAATCATTTTAATAAAATTTTATTGAGTCGTAAAAGTACCATTTATATTTGGATTTTAAAAAGAAAAATTAATATTAAATATAATAAAAAATATTTTTTGTATTTACCATAATATAATATACATTTTTTTATTTACATATTTTATTTATTATAAAAATTAATTAAATTTAACTACAAGATAAAATATGTAAATATTTACATAGACTGCAAGCATAAAATTGTCATTTATTTATTTTGGGGAAACGTACATATTTTATACTATATTAAATAAATTACATATTTTATATTAAATGTAAATAAATTTTCTCTGAACACCGTAAAACATTTCAGTTTAACTTACCATGCCATGTTTAAAATCATTTCATAAACAAAAAATCTGGTGTGAAACACACACAATTTTCTCTTGCCAATGGAAATAATTAACAGATATTTGTTTTTTATTAAAACATTACAGATATTTATTTTTTAATTAGTAATAAAACATTACAAATAAACAAAAAATTAACCTCAAAAAACATAACCTTATTTTAATCATGAGTGAAAGACGCAAAATGAAAATCAACCTCAGTTTGGCTTAGAAATACGGAAAATCACTCTTTCACGCTAAACTAGGCTCTGTAGAGAAAATTGCTCTAAATAAAAGTTGTAGATCTTTTAATTTTCTATACATTTGGTTTCATACACTTTTGTCGTAAAATAAGTACTAAGGCCGAAATGTTAAAAAAATCGATTTTTCACACGTTTTCGTGAGAAAAAACAGAAAATTGCTAATTACCACTAAACTAAGCGTTATACAAAAAAATGTTAGAAATAAAAGTTGTAGAATTTTAAATTCTCTACAAAACTTTTTATTACATTTTTGTGCTGAAATGCATAATAAAGCCGCAATCTTAAAAAAACAATTTTTTTTACGTAAAAACAGCCTCACCAAGAATTTCAGCAAACATGACGCCTACCGTATCTTGTAGAGCATAAGAAATTAAGATAATAAGGCGATTTAAAAAAAAAATCGTAGTACCAGTTTTTAAGAAAATCGCAAAAAAGTGAAACATTACACGAATAAACTACTACTTCTGGTTGACCGATTTTGATGAAAATGTTCGTGTTGGGTCCGGTAGTGGTATGTAACTTAAGTTTCAAGTTTCAAGTTCGTACAATGTTCCGTTCTTGAGATATTCTGTTCACGCACTGACACACACACACACACACCCACACAAACCAATCGGTAAAAACATGTTTTTTTGGGTTAAGGGGGTCTGAAAACGTGTAGATCCGGTGATAACTCGATTTCTAAAAATCGACATGAAAACAATTTTTCCTATATATTCACATAGGCAAGAGAAAGTAAAAATAACCTATCGTCATAGTTTATAAATCATTATCATTAAAAAATATTGGCACCACATTCCTTGTATAATTTCACCCCGAAATCAGTCACTGGATCGATTCACATTCATGCCATTCCTCAACATGTATCATCTCATTTACTAATTGTGTTTTAAAAACAATTACAATAGTAAATAACATATAAAGTTGAAGCAAAAAAAAAAAAAAAATAAAGCAAACACTAATAAAAAGATTTTTTGTAATTGAACTTCTGGGTTGTATAAATTTAAATACAATGCATAAATTTTCAAACTTTTCACTCCATCTTGCCTGTATTAATATATAGGAAGGAAAGTATTGTTTTAATGTCGATTTTTCTCCGGATCTACACGTTTTCAGACCCCCTGAAACAAAAAAAACATGTCTTTAGCGATTGGTCTATGTGTGTGTGTGTGTGCGCGCGCGCACGCGCGTGTGCGTGTGAACAGAATATCTTAAGAATGGAACATTGTACGAACTTGAAACTTGAAATTTAAGTTGGGTATTACTAAAGGACCCGACATGAACATTTTCATTAAAATCGGTCAACCTGAAGTAGTAGTTTATTCGTGTTATTTTTCACTTTTTGCGATTTTTTCAAAAATGCCTCCTACTATGATTTTTTTTTTTAGAATCGCTTTATGTACTACATTTTTTATGCTCTATAAGATAGGGTAGGTGCCATGTCTGCTGAAATTCTTGGGGAGGCTGTGTTATCGAAGAACAGATCTTATTTTAACAGACCTCCAATGTTGAACTACATAATTATATCCAGATTGGTTAAGTATATGAATTGTTTTGAAAACGTTAATTCATGTATAGGTACTGTGCACAATTCCAACTGGCAAAATGTTTGCTCTACGTGACACACAGTTCCGCATAAAGTATATCCATAACCTATTCTTTCAACAAGGTCTACAAATTTTAATGTACGCAAATGCCTACAACCCTTATTTTAATGTAAAAACATACAAATAATTATTTCATTATAAAATATGTATTTAATCTCTCCCAGTAACAAATTGAATTATAAATTACTAGCAAACCCCGCTCGCTTCGCTTCACAGCAGCTAATGTAGGCCTCATTAAATTATTTTCAAATCTCTCGATATACAATATTTGTGGTTTTGTTGCCTTGTGGCAGCAAAATAAGTTGTTTTTCTGCACTTCCAGCTCTAGAAAGTCCGACATAAGGTTGTCCATGAGTGAAGGAACCACTCTTGTCTGAAATCGATGCCAACCGTTTTAAATGTTTGTCCCTGCGATTTAACAGAATTGAATAGAATGCCTAGAAAAATACCGATGGATAAGAAAGAGACAGTTGATATATGGCTGAGATAAGAGAGAGTAATGCGCGGGTGCGGTGCGCACAGTAATTAGATATATATATGACTCATTCGCTAGCCGGCCGCGTTGGCGATGTTGGTAACGTGCTCGCCTCTCATCACGCGGTCTTGGGTTCGAATCCCACTCGGGCATGGAATTTTTTCATAGGTTACAAAAAATTCATTTCATCCTTCACCGTCTGCATTAGCAGCAATTTGCAAAACAGTCGGACGTTAAAAAAAAAAAAAAACTTATTCACTACCCGTCAAATTAAATTAAATATAATTTATGAAATACAGTACAAAAAATAAAAATTTTGAATATTTCCGAATTTTTAATGTTTTTGGAATTGAATGTTATTCTTCACGTTTTTCTATGAAATACAAAATTTGAATCGTGCTTCTAGTGCAAAAAATACACCATCTAGAGGACTTAAAAAAAATAGAAGTGGTATGTTGTTGTTTCTTGTTAAGGTCATCAGCCAAAAGGCTGGTTTGAACCTGTAGAGGTTTTACTAAGTAAAATGAGGAGTGAGGTGGTTTACCATTGCCTTCCTCACTGAGTGGAAAAGTACGCTTATCAGCATGCCGGGCCCTCTGAAAAGCACATATTTTCCACTCTGCAAATGACACCTTCACTTCATTCACCACAGGGTCTGGCTGTATAAAAAAATTCATTACTTTCAGAGGAGATAACTCTGAATAGTGTCTTTTACACCTCTACCTCTTCTGCTCTTAAATGATTCAGTCATTTAGTTGGCTGACCATGCGATAAGAAACAGAACTATTTATTTTAGCCCTGCAACGAACAGATTGAGTGTAAATAATTTGACACTCTACCTGTCTGTTATGGGCAGAGAAGTGGTATGTACCCGATTAACTGAAACATGCGACATCGTCACAGTTTAAGTTGCTTAACTCGCTTAATTAAAGTTTCTTAAAGTTGCAAAACAGCCTATATTGATCAGAAAGCTCTAAGGTTTTTTAAAAATCAGTTCAGTAGTTTCTGAGATTACCTCATACAAACAAACAAACAGACGTTTCTTCTTTATTATATTAGTATAGACAAGAACTAAACTGCAAAAACTCACTAAACTATACATTACAGACGCACGCAACTAATTAAAACAAATTGGTCTGAATCTATAATGAACAGAAAATCATAAATATGAAAACAGATTAGTCACATCATTATGTCCGACAGATTATTAATAACAACAGTAAATCAAAGCGTAGTGACCGTGTGTGAGTCGGACATTACAGCAGCGATTGTATACTTTTGTGACTGTTTTTTTTTTGTCATCAGTCTCTCGACTGGTTTGATGCAGTTCTCCAACCTGTTCTATCTTGCGCAAGTCGTTTCATATCTACATACCTGTAACACCCTACATCTTTTGTAATTTGCTTTATACGAGTATATTCTAATCTTTGCCTCCCTCTACAATTTACTCCCTCAATATTACCCTCCATTATTGATAGCCCAATACCTGGATGTCTTAGGATATGCCCCACTAGCCTATCCCTTCTTTTGGTAAGATGCTTCCATATACTTCTTTTTTCATCCACTCGCCTAAGAACCTCTAAGTTACTTATTTTGTCCACCCACCTAATCTTTAACATTTTCCTATAACACCACAGTTCAAAAGCCTCTATCCTCTTCCTTTCTACAGCCCCTATCACCCGCGTTTCACTTCCGTATAATGCTACTCTCCAAACATAATGTTTTAAGAAATTTTTCCTAATCTGTAAATCAATGTTTGTAGTCAGTAAGCTGTTTTTCATTTCAAAGGCTTTTCTAGCTTGAGCAATTCTACTCTTGATATCACTTGTGCTTCTACCATCCTTTGTTATTTTACTCCCTAGATAAGAGAATTCCCTAACTTCCTGTATGTTTTCGTTGCCTACTTTTAAATTTCCCATCTCTTCTAAACCACTCTTGCTGCTGCACAACACTTTCGTTTTGTTCTTATTAATTTTCATGAAGTACTCCTTTCTCAAGATCTCATCCATTCCATTTAGGGCATCCTCTAGTTCTTTCTTTGCCTCGGCTAATACTACTATATCATCGGCGAATCTCAGCATTTTTATTGTTTCTCCTTGAATTTTTATTCCTGCGTCTTTGTGACTGTACCGTCGTTGAATGGGGAGGGGCGAAGAGTTTTCAAGAGAATTCCAATTGGAATTGTTAAGGTATAGTAATATTGTTCATTTAAAACTTCTATCGAGTAATTTTATCTCTAATATATAAAACATTGTTAAAATTTCTTTTTTTACTTTTTAGAATACCCGGTTTCATATTATTATAGCTGACTTCTTTACAATTATCTATTCTGTTATATTTTATTGATGTGGGCAATACATTTAATTTAAAGGTCAAAATGTATTCGGTATTATAAACAATACAAAATTATGGTCATTTATTAGGTTTTATGATTTACTTTTATGTATTGTTCACTATAAATTCTTACCCAATTATGATTTTTATCATCGTTTTAAAGTTATAACAATCCAATTGTAAAAAAATTGTAGTTTTATAGTTGATTTTAACAAAGTTGTTTTTATAATAATTTTACATTTACAATTATGCGGGATATTAAAAACTTAATAGTTTTGTTTTTTGTAATGATTGAAATTTCAGATTGTACCTCTATTGTTATTAAAATTATGAAGGTCAATTTAAGGTTATATTAGTTCATTAATAAATTAGGTTATCCGAATTTAAATTGCCAAGCCGACATGTTTTTAACCTGAATAATTATTTTAATTATGAAAAACATAGTGTCTATTAACAAAGAAGAATTTAAAATATCAAAACAATTTGATATTACATTAGTTGAAAATATTTCCCAGTTGAAAATATTTCCCGCTTAAATATAATATAAACCCACCGGGTTGGTCTAGAGGTAAAGTCGTCGTCAAAATCAGCTGTTTAACAGCTGATTTTCGGAGACGAAGGTTCCTGGTTCAAATCCTAGTAAGGGTAGTTACTTTTATTCGGATTTGAATACTAGACAGTGGTTACCGGAGCACTTTGATTGTTGGGGTTCAATTAACCATACTCTCTCAGGAATGGTCGGCCTGGGTCTGTACAAGACTACACCTCATTTACACGTCATACATATCATCCTCATATCATTGGGCCATGGGGTTGCTTATTGTTCTCAATTGAACAGATTGCAACGTACACAAAATTAGGAATTAAAAAAAAAATATTGAATGGCGGTGTTTTGGTCGATGTACTTTAAAATTGAGGTTAAAAATTCATAAATTTTTCAACTGGCTGTATTTAAATTTGCTCATTAGCAGGTCGATTTTTTGAAATCGAGTTTTCACCGGAAACAAAAGTTTTCAGACCCCCTGAATCCACCAAAAAAAAGTTTTTACAGACTCATCCTACAGAGTTATTATTATTTTTTTTAAAATTTCTTATATGTGTACCTTGCGATCTGTTCAATTCAGAACAATAAGCAACCCCATGACCCAATGAGATGAGGATGATGTGTATGACGTGTAAATGAGGTGTAGTGTTGTACAGACTCAGGCCGACCATTCCTGAGAGAGTATGGTTAATTGAACCCCAACCATCAAAGTACACCGGTAACCACTGTCTAGTATTCAAATCCGTGTAAAAGTAACTACCTTTACTAGGATTTGAACCAGGAACCTTCGTCTCCGAAAATCAGCTGTTTAAACAGCTGATTTTGGCGTTATTTTAATGCGTGCCCATCTATTTACATAAATAGCACACAAATATCTAAAGCAGGCTCCGCCAGATATCTTAGTATAGTCACTTGAGTCACGAGTTTGCCCTTGTTTGCAACGAGGGGTAAAGGGGAAAAGCATCAGTGCGCATGCCCGACTGCTATAATTTCAGTACGACAAACATAACAACTTATACTACACCCAGAGAATATTGTGACAATATCGAAGGAAGGTGTGGTTCTCGAAATATCTACAGTTCAGCCGTTCTAAGTTTGCTCCTAATGTAAACAAATAATGACGTCACTGAGCATGCGCATTATGTACACGCTGATTAAAAAGTAACAACTAAATACTTTTAAAAGTATTTGAATACAAAATACTTTTAAAAGTATTTTTATAAATTAAATTGTTAGGCCTATATCATATCACGACTGATGTTTTTAGTACTTTAAGTACTTATAATTTAAAAAATAGTTAACTTAATAGGAATACGACATCCATAAAGTCATGGACTCTAGCGTGCATCCTGTAGTAGCTGGTTTTGGTTTGTTGACAGTAGGAGCAAACTTAGAGCAGCTGAACTATAGTAGGATTCATTCATAAAAATAGTAAAGAGAGGATAATAGAGTGAAATAGTAACAATAAGTGACAATAGGACAATAGTGACAATAAAAGTATGCCTATTCATGAAAGTTGTTTAAAATAACTGCGCTATTGTGTATGACAAAAGGTCGGGTATTGTTGTACAACTATTTATGAAAGGGCCGGTTGTTTACGATTCTATTTACAATAGTTGACTTGTTTACAATAGATTTTTCTAGCACTCATTTATAAAGGGTTATTTTTCGTACTTTATTATTTGCATGGAGTTTCTCTGCTTTGCTAGAATGATTTTTTTAAATGAGTATATAAAGAGACCCCCGAGCGCGGTCAGAGTTAATATTCGTTTGATCTTTGACGAGCGATTATCGGGGCGTTATTTCAGGTTAACGGTTCCGAGGTATTGTTATACAGTCTTTGTGTGTGTGTGTATGTGTGTGCGCGCGCGCGTGCGTGTATGCGTGTGAGTGTGAGTGTGTGTGTGTGTGTATTGTGTAAAATTAATGTGCAGTTTTTGTGAATTCAGTTTCTGTGTTTTGTATGTTTGTGTATTCTATAAAATTAATTGTAAGTAGTGCTAAGTAAATTATTAAGTTATCTATTGTTTATTATTTATTTTAAGTAAATTATTAAGTTATTTATTGTATCACTTCATTATAATTAGTTTATTATTTATTTTGTAAATCTTTTAGTGTTATAAATATTTGTAATTGTAAACTTTAGTGTATTAATTATTTAATTACCTAGATCCCGAAACGGACCTTAGCGATAAGTGTCACAATATTATACAGTATATTGCGGAACCTTTTGTAGGTTAACTATTTTTTACAGATATGTCGGTTTCTCGAAAACGTGGTCGAACTATTCACAGAGTTGAACGAAATCTAATATGCAATGTAATAAAATGTTATGAAGTTGAAGCAGTCTCTTTTAACATTGAACAATTGATATAATGAGAGGTATTCAGGGTAATGAGGCCTCAAATGTGATTTGTAAATTCAAAAGATTTGTTTATAGTTTATTTTTTTTTAAACTGATTGCAAATAATGTCATTTAATAAAATAAAAAAAAAAAATTGAAGCTAAACAAGAATGCCTATCCGTGCCTCTTAACAAAAGCCGTAAGCGAGCGGCTAACTACTATGATGTTTCTCTTTCCACAATTCGAAAAATAAAGGGAGAAATTAAGGACGTGAAGAAGATATTTTTAAACAGTTTTGTTGACACCTGGTAAAAAGAAGAAAACGGTTAGGTAGATACTAGAGAGACTGATAATGAAAACACCGGTTACAGCAATAGTAAAGAAGACGATTCATTTGTAATTATCGTAAATCAAACATTTCTAGTTATGTAATTAAGCTATAGGCAATATTACAGGTCATATTTATTTCGTATTAGGTTTATGAAGAAAACATTTTCTCGGAATAAACTGCAGCTTACAAAATGTATGTAGAAACTGCACGGTAGTGAAATGTACGATTAGTGTCGGACTGTTGAGGTTGGCAGCCTGCAAATATTTCACTTCCCTTCCTCACAGCCCATACATACGCAAAAGATAATCACGTGACTTCAGTATCTATATACTACTACATCTTGATAATATATGAATAGGAGAAAACACAAATACAAAATACAAAACAATAAGGAAACAGCTGAACACAAAATTTAAACAATTTATTGGTTACTAGGTAAACGTTCAATCTTAACAACAAAATTCAAATAATTGTAAGTTCACAAAGAAATTCTTAAACCAATCTGGACATATGGAATCCAATTACGGGGCTCGGAAAGCTATTCTAACTTTGAAATCCTGCAGAAGTTCCAACTGAAATTACTCAGGACACTATAGTACATCCCACAGAACCGTGCAGCATATATAAACAGACTAAGGGTTGAAAGTCACCAGAATGGATGGGTAATCATGTTTCACTCTACCAACGCCTTCAGTCAAAACAACCGGCGACAGAACGGATGTTTTATAACAGACCTATTCTATGAAATTTTCTACTGGTACAGTTGTATTTTGTATTTAGTATATGTTTCAAATTAGTATAAAGCAAGTTTCATCTGATAAGTAAAGAACATTTTTTGTAACTCCAATAGATCGCGCTAAGTTCAATCACAATTTATACATTTATGTTTTGACGTGCTGCACCTTTACATGGGATAGAGATGGCATCACCGTCGTATATATAACGAACTACAAATTTTTACAGAATTTAAAAATATCGACAAGAAATCAACATTAAAGTACAAAATACCAAAGAAGACTCAAATCACATACAAATCTCCTTGCCATTTCCCTCTTAGCTATTTAATCAACACTCGCCAACTGAAACGAAGACATCCTACGGATTTATTTTAAAGTGACAAGACAATGCATGACTTATATCTACGAAGTTCCCCCATTTGGGGGCGGGGGCGTTTTCTTCAATGATGTCATAAAAAAAAGATTACTCATCTACTTAAAAATATATTGTAAATTTAGCTGTATTAATAAGAAGACCGTATACGAAAAACCATAGATAGCGAAAAGTAATGAAAATAAATTTAATTCCTTTTAAACTGATTAAAACAATTTCATCTTAAAGACTTTTAGTATACCTAACATATTTAAATCCATTTTACTTAAGAGATAATTGCGCCTACACATTTCCATTACATGTGATTTAACATAAAAATAATAATAATTTAAATGAATGTAAATAAATCGGAGTAAAACCAACAGGATTGGATAAAAAGGTACTAAGAAAGGATAGAAGTAGGTATGCGCGAGCGCGCATAAGTTAAGACAAGAGCTTTAAAAGTCTTGCTCTTAAGAAGTGGGGATCATGTAAAGCTATTCAGTTCCCATTCTGGAATCTCCCTAAAGGCAACCTTCTTCTTCTTCTCCTTCATCTCCTCCCCTCCTTTCTTAACTAGTTGTCTCATCTTTTTCTTTTTCTTATTTATTTTTTTATTTTATTTTATAAATAAGTATATGTTTGTTTCTGTAGATTTTTAAAACAAATTTTCTTAATTGCTACCAACCTATAGTTGATACGATCTTTCAACGAGATTGAAAAACCTGTTTATGGCTTGTCAGTATTTACATAATATCTATTAAGTATATTGCTCGTAAAATTATTATACACCGATTTTATAATTCTCCAAATTATTCTTTTTAAATGTAGGTATTTTACCAAATCACTTAATGTTAATAATCGAATCTAACTTGCATAAATATATTGTTAACGTTTATGCAAATAATCATCATCATTATTAAGTTATTGTTTAGGTCATCATCTGAAAGGCTGGTCTCTAAAGACTTTATAAGTAAAACGAGGAGAGAGGTAGTTTACCATTGTCTTCCTCACTGAGTGAAAAAATATCTTTATCAGAACGACAGGGCCTAATTTCCCTATATCGTTTGTTTTGTCATTAGTCTCTCGACTGGTTTGATACAGTTCTCCAAGCTGTTATATCTTGCCTAAGTCATATATACAACGTGATTCAATAAGATGGAAACAATTTCAATCAGCTATACCTAAACTGCATGTTATATTTTAATTCTGTAAATTACATTTGAAAGAGGAAATAACGAAGTTAGAAATAACAACACCAGAGTGCTCCAGCACCGCATTGTTGCCGTCAGCTGCGCAGCCGCGTACTGCGTCAGTTGTAAGCAAGATGGCTGCTATGGAACACAAGATTTTTTGCGTGCGTGAGTACAGTAGAACCGAGTCTGCAACTGCGGTGCAGCGTGCATTTCGGCTTAAGTTTAACGTCGAACCTCCAACGAGGAAGAGCATTTATCATTGGAATAAACAATTTGACGAAACTGGCTCTCTGTGTATAGGTAAAAGTCCAGGTAGACCTCGTGTATCGGAGTAGAATGTGGAACGCGTTAGAACTAGCCTTGAGCGTAGCCCTATGAAATCAACCCGTAGAGTGAGTATGGAACTCGGACTACCGCAAACAACTGTCTGGCGTGTATTGAGGCGCCGATTATTGTACAAACCTTACCGTTTGTAAATGCTACAGGCTCTTCGCCGAGGCGATAAGATACGGCGTGTAGAATTTTGTGACCGTATGCTCCAACACATGGAAGATGAGTTGTTTCTGCCTCGAGTGATTTTTAGTGATGAAGCCACATTTCATCTAAGTGGGATAGTCAACAGGCATACTGTTAGGATCTGGGGGCTACAAAATCCCCATGTAACAGTGGAACATGAGCGGGACAGCCCAAAAGTTAATGTTTTTTGCGCCTTGTCGCTGACAAAAGTTTATGGGCCTTTCTTTTTTGATGAGAATACGGTTACTGGGGAAACGTATCTTAGAATGCTACAAAACTGGCTCGTTCCTCAAATGAATGAAGATTCAGGAGATTACATTTTCCAGCAGGACGGAGCTCCACCCCATTGGTATCTCAATGTTCGGCGTTTCCTAAATGAATCCATACGTCAACGATGGATAGGTCGCATGGCGAATGACGACTCTGCACTTCAGTTTTGGCCACCGAGGTCTCCAGATCTCACACCCTGTGACTTTTTCTTGTGGGGGTTCGTGAAAAGTGCAGTTTACATACCACCTCTTCCCACCAATTTGAATGAACTAAGGAATCGTATCACAGCTGCAGTCAACTCAGTGACCCAAGACATGCGTCAGAGAGTTTGGGATGAGTTCAGTTACCGTCTAGATGTTGTACGTGCAGCCGGAGGAGGACACATTGAACATCTATAAACTTTCATGTATGTAAATTAAAATTTAAAACTTTCTCTTTCAAAATGTAATTTACAGAATTAAAATATAACATGTAGTTCAGGAAATACAGCTTATTGAAATTGTTTCCATCTTATTGAATCACTCTGTACATCAAATATCTTTTGTAATTTTCTTTAAATATTCTAACCTTTGCCTCCCCCTACAATTCACTCCCTCAATATTACCCTCCATTATTGTTAGCCCAATACCTGGATGTCTTAAGATATGCCCCACTAGCCTATCCCTTTTGTTAAGATGCTTCCATATACTTCTTTTTTCATCCATTCGCCTAAGAACCTCTTCATAATATATAACTTATAATAAATTAAATAATATAATAAATAAAAATTTCAGTCGATACTAAAGATGATTTAAAAAAAAAACCTAACAAAAATTTCGAATTGACTTACCAAATGAACCTTTATTGTTGTAATTATAGTATATACATTTTTTATGTTTGGGTGGAAGTTAAAAAAGAGGGCCCATTGGGGTGTATTTTGTACCGGGTTTCATGATTTCTGAAACCGTCCCTGATTGGAATAAAACTTAAGTTAATCGGCCAATTTATATGAATGCGCGAACATTATTAACGCACATTTACACAAGTACCCGACAAAACAAAATAGTGGCTTCATAGTATATACTCGCCACTCCAGCGGCGCTTCGCGCCACTTCCGTGTCTCGACCTCAGAGGGGTAGGTGGATCAGAATTCATAAGTGGATCAGAATAATTTGCTACAAGATGAAGTTCGGCCGCCAGAGGGGCTCGGTGGATCGCCATATTTAGAAATTCCATGATATGAAAGTTTAAAGTTTCAACATTTAAAATTTGAAGGTTTTAAAATTTTAGATTAATGTTTAAAGTTTCAAAATTTCAACTTTAAATGTTGTGGTTTGAATGTATGATACTTTGAGTTTTTCGTTTTCTCATGCGACCTGAAAATTTTCTGGTTACCAAATTTTTATGTAATTTTCTCCGCTATATAACATATCGTTAAAAGATTATTTGTATTCCGAAAATTTTAAAATTTTTGTTAGGGTAGTAATCACCATAGGACCCCGACCTAAATTCTTCGTGACTCTAGGGGTATGTGTAACGTTTTGTTAATAAACGTTTGCGAAAAAACCGTTGTGAAAGTGTAAAGAAAAAAAAACGTGAAAACGGCAAGCCCTAAAAGCCGGAATGCTAGTGTTTTGAGTTTTCTCAGCAAAGAGGTAGGTTAAGAAAAACTTTAGCTACATGGCCTTGAAGTACTTTGGAAGAGGCACAAAAAAGATTCTATACACTTTTTCTCTACGAAGCACCGTTCAGCAGGTAAAAATTACTACCCCCTACCAGACGTAAGGGGGTTGAACCTCAAAGTTTTCGCGTTACCAAATTTTTACTTAATTTTGAACGTCAAAAACATGCCGTTAACATATATTTTGTATTCTAAAAATTTAGAAATTTAATAATTTTTGGATAGGGGTAGTAACCCCCCTGGACCCCGATCTGAAATTTTAAAAAAATACTCGTGATGCTATAAGTACCTGTAACGTTTTGCGAATAAAAATTTTCCACAAAACACCGTTTTGAAGGTGTAAAGATAGGAAAACCTGAAAACGGCAAGCCCCAAAAAACCGAAATTTGGTTTTTCTAGTTTACTCAGCGAACTGGTGTGTTAAGGGCAACTTTGGTTATATAATCTTGAATTACTTTTTGTGGTGCACAATATTTCTTTTTGTGTCGGCCAATTTATATGAATGCGTGAACATTATTAACGCACATTTACACATGTACGCGACAAAACAAAATAGCGGCTTCATAGTATATATTATAAATAAATGGCATATGATAACTACCCGTTGAATTTGTACCAGTAAATTTGCTTCATTTTGCTTTCGGGTTTGTGGTCGCTGACGCGAAAGCCCTTCTCTTACACTAATGGCCGACCATTAATTTTAAACGCTAGATACATTGTACTTTATGTTTCGACCGCAGACAGCTCTCTAAATACGCAGCTATTCTAAATATATATATATATATATATATATATATATATATATTACTAAAATGTATTTGTATTTAAGCTTTAATACTACAAATATTGTATTCAGATAGTATATAACATTTTATAGCGTACTATAATGTGATATAAAACAGAATCGTCCATACAGGAATGTTTAACCACAACAGACAGATCTAGTTATTGGAATTAACAATGTTAATTCGACCTGTTTTAAACGGTCATTATTTATATGACATCCACTAATAATGACTTAACATTTTTATGATCATCATTACCATATATACGTTAATATCGGTTGTTTATTTTATGGTAGTTTATATTCGTTATACCAATCTACGGTATAAATAGGGCGGGATGGTTTTAAATTTTTTAATTTCGATTATCTACTGAAAATTCAGAAGCTAATCTTACGAGTAATTTAATTAGGTAATTACGACTGCTGTTGTGTTGTTTAGGTGATTAAAATAAAGGGTCGTTTAAACATCTAGTGACTTTACTAAGGTCCGTTACGCACCGTCGACTAGTGAAGAGCGTTCACTGTTTCAACCAGTCACCGTGATCACGGTGACAGTGATTTTGCGTTCACCGTTACTTTTAATAGTTACTAAATTTAGTACTGCCCATAACAGACAGGTGGAGTGTCAAATTATTTACACTCAATCTGTTCGTTGCAGGGCTAAAATAAATAGTTGTTTCTTATAACATGGTCAGCCAATTAAATGACTGAATCATTTAAGAACAGAAGAGGTAGAGGTGTAAAAGACACTAATCAGAGTTATCTCCTCTGAAAGTAATGAATTTTATTATACAGCCAGACCCTTTGGTGAATAAAGTGAAGGTGTCATTTGCAGAGTGGAAAATATGTGCTTTTCAGAGGGCCCGGCATACTGATAAGCGTACTTTTCCACTCAGTGAGTTGTGGCAATGGTAAACCACCTCACTCCTCGTTTTACTTAGTAAAACCTCTACAGGTTCAAACCAGCTTTTTGGCTGATGACCTAAACAGCAACAGTGATTTAGCAATAACTGTGTATTTTCTTAGCACATTTTTCAGCTGTTATCATGAAATAATAATAATTTTTTCAGTTGTTATTTCATGATAACTGAAGTTTTGATAAATTAAAAAAATGGGCTACATAGTACATAAGTAAAAAAAAATTTAGCCTAAAACTGATTAACACAAGGTATCCTAAATTTGTAATAAAAATAACATTTTCTATAAAAAAGAAAAAGTACAAGAAACAATATTTACAACTGAAAAATAACAACGCACATTATAAATAAAATAGCTAGGTAGAACGCGGCGTGCAATAAAAATAATACTGTAATGTAATTGGGTTACCGCGATCAGAAATGTAAAGGAACTACCCTCTGTAAAGAGAGAGACAGAGGACAGAGAGAGAGAGAGAGAGAGAGAGAGAAGAGTGCATAAAAATTGAAGTAAAAAAGAATGGATGTGCAGGTTATCAAAGGAGAGGCGACAAGGAGAGCACTAAGCCCAGTGAACAGCACAGTGACCAACATAAATCTTACGCAGTGGTCTTGAAGAAGAGAAAGCATATTCTGTCGTTTTGTCTATTAACTGTGAACAGTGAATGAGTGAGTGAATTTGTTCACTAGTTTCTAAGGTAAAGAATTCGTTCTCTCTTAAAAGTGACAGTGAACAGCGAATGAGTAAGTAACTGATTTTTGGAAAAGTGATTGAAGGAACGAAAGATCTGTTACTCTTCTATTTGTAGAATTACGGTCGCCGTGTAGTCCTGCCTTAAACAGTGAACAGAGAATGAGTAAGCGATCTTTGTAACAGTGACTGGGGAACGAGAGGCTGTACTATATTGTAGAAGTACGGTGAACATCGCAGTGTCGTCCTGTCTTCCAGTGACAGAAGAGTAAGCGATCTTTGTAACAGTGACAGAGGAATGGTTACTCGCCTATCTGAATAACTATGGTCACCGTGAATTATAAGTAACCGTGACTCGTTCACAGTGACAGTTCTTTTGTCTCTTCTCTACCGTCGACCAGTCACCAGCGACCACGAGATTGTAAAGATTACGAGCACAAATACGAGGCATATTCAGAAAGTAAGTGTAGTGAGGCTCTCACGGCCGTAGAAATGTTATTTTCGACATTTTGGCTACATTAACGTATAGCCTGAATTTTCCTCTTCGCAGCGAGACCGGATCGAGGTCAGTACGTTAAGGTTACTGTCGACGCGACAGCACGTTTCGTGAAAAAGTCAATCCAATCTCCCGCCAAGTGCGAAATAAGCGGCGTTATCCGTTATCTCGTTTAGAAAGGAAAACCTCCTGTTGAGATTTATAATAAGGTGAAAACTGCATATGGTGTTAAAGCTATGCACCGTACGAGTGTGTACAAGTAGTGTCGCGAGTTTAAAAACGATCGTACGTCTGTGCATGATGTTCAGAGGAGCGGAAGACCTGCAATTGTGACTGATGTAATCGTGCAAAAATCGAAAATGCGCTCCGTGACGATCGCAGATTGACTGTGAATGAACTTCTGCGATTTTTCCGCAAATCTTCAGATCTTACAATCGTCGTTCCAATCTGTTTGGCTTAAAAATACGGAAAATCACTCTTTCACGCTAAACTAGGCTCTATAGAGAAAAATGCTATAAATAAAAGTTGTAGATCGTTTAATTTACTATAAATTTGATTATTACACTTTTGTCGTAAAATGCATACCAAGGTCAAAATCTTAAAAAATTGATTTTTCACACGTTTTCGTTAGAAAAAAACCAAAATCGCTAATTAACATTAAACTAAGCGTTATGCAAAAAATGTTTGAAATAAAAGTTGTAGGATTTTAAATTCCCTACATTTTTTATTACATAAATTTGTGCGATAAAATTCATATTAAAGCCGTAACCTTAAAAAAACAATTTTTTTACGTGAAAACAGCCTCACCAAGAATTTCAGCAAACATGGCGCCTACGCTATTTTGTAGAGCATAAAACATTCAGTAAACCAGGCGATTTAAAAAAATCGTAGGAGAAAATTACAAAAAAGTGAAAAATTACACGAATAAACTACTACTTCCGGTTGACCGATTTTGATGAAAATGTTCGTGTTGGGTCCGGTAGTGGTATGTAACTTAAATTTCAAGTTTCAAGTTCGTACGATGTTCCACACACACGCGCGCGCGCGCACACACACACACGCACACACACACACACACACACACACACACACACACACCAATCGCTAAAAACATGTTTTTTGGGTTCAGGGGTCTGAAAACGTGTAGATCCGGTGAAAACTCGATTTCAAAAAATCGACATGAAACAATACTTTCCTTCCTATATATTCATATAGGCAAGAGAAAGTAAAAAATAACATAAAATCAGAAATGAAGAACGTTAAAAAACTTGTAACCTTTTTTCAAAAAGTTTATTTTTACATAGCGTCTGTATGTGTCTGTGTGTGTGTTTATTTTGTAATTTAGCGTCAATTAAAGATTTTCCGTATATTTAAATCGAATAGAAGTTGATTTTCGTTTAGCATCATTCTCTCATGATTAAAAATAGGTTAACCCACCGGGTTGGTCTAGAGGTAAAGTCGTCGCCGAAATCAGCTGTTTAACAGCTGATTTTCGGAGACGAAGGTTCCTGGTTCAAATCGTAGTAAAGGTAGTTACTTTTATACGGATTTGAATGCTAGACAGTGGTTACCGGTGCACTTTGATGGTTGGGGTTCAATTAACCATACTCTCTCAGGAATGGTCGGCCTGAGTTTGTACAAGATTAAACATTAGTTACACTTCATACATATCATCCTCATCTCATTGGGTCATGGGGTTGCTTATTGTTCTGAATTGAACAGATTGCAACGTACACATATTAGAAAAAAAAATAGGTTACCTTTTTTCATTATTTACATTGGCAAGAGAAATTTGTGTCATTACATAAGTTAATACCATCCGATATTCTTCCGAGAATTTCAGATTCCTGTAACATATTTTACACCATTTTAGTACTGATTGTATACGATAGATAGTGCGCGAGACAGTAGAAATGAAATTTGTAACCCCAAATGGTATTCGGGTTGTACATGTGTCGTATGTGCCGGACGTGAAATTAGGGGATTATTGACTGATACAGAATACTGGTAGGCGAGCCTACGTTTTAGCCTACATAGTAATTTCGCACACCCAACCGCCCTAATCTGAGTTGACTAACATAAACAAAATAAATGCACAGCGTCACGTATAAGCAGTTTACAAATCACCCCCTATTTATCATCACCGCGTGGTTGCATGGGCACTTCACTTTTCGGGTAGTAACTCAAAATAAAGAGGGACGTATAAAATCAAGAGGGATAGAGACAGAAATATAAGGTGATTAAAAAATTACTTGACAATTTAATAAAATACATTTAATGAGAATTAAGCCTTGCTACCTGCCTAAATTGAAATAAAAATTATGAAATAAAAGTTGTCGGTTTTCTAGTTTTTATAATTTAAACTACGAGACTAATATTTATTAGACTCTTAGTAAAAAAAAACTGGTGTGAAACACTCACACAACTTTCTCTTGTTAATACATATAATTAACAATAATGCTAACATTAGTAATAAAACATTAAAAATAAACAAAAAACTTACCTCAATAAACATAATCTAATTTTAATAATGAGTGAAAGACGCAAAATAAAAATCAACCCCAGTTTGGCTTAAAAATACGGAAAATCGCTCTTTCACGCTAAAATAGGCTCTGTAGAGAAAAATGCTTTGAATGAAAGTTGTAGATCTTTTAATATTCTTTAAATTTGATTATATACACTTTTGTAGTAAAATGCTTACTAACACTCCATCAGACTGTTATGATCATACATTCTCGATTTTAGAACACTTTCTCATGAAAACGAATTATTTAAAACTAAAATTTTCGCTTCATTTTATGTGATCCACCGGGTTGGTCTGGAGGTAAAGTCTTCGCCAAAATCAGCTGTTTAACAGCTGATTTTCGGAGACGAAGTTTCCTAGTTCAAATCCCAGTAAAGGTAGTTACTTTTATACGGATTTGAATACTAGACAGTGGTTACCGGTGTACTTTGATGGTTGGGGTTTAATTATCCATACTCTCTCAGGAATGGTCGGCCTGGGTCTGTACAAGACTACACCTCATTTACACGTCATACACATCATTCTCATCTCATTGGGTCATGGGGTTGCTCCCCATAAACCCAATAATAATAATTACACAATAATTTTATGTAACACAATTCTTTGTATAAAAATACTTTTCGGTTAGGGTGAACAAAAAATTCCGGTCCCTAGGTTTTCATCACAACCGGGTTCAACTGTAGGCTACATATTTTCGGAAAAGTATGATTTTGTGATCACCCTATAGTACAACAGTAGAGAGAGATTGGAAGAGAGTTTTGAAAAAGAGAAACGAATAGATGTGGAGGAGGAGGAGGAGAGACCCTGAAACTAACAGATCGAATTTAACACTCCATCAGACTGTTATGGTCATACATTCTCGATTGTTGTTGTTTAGGTCAACAGCCGAAAGGCTGGTTTGAATTTCTAGAGGTTTTACTAAGTAAAACGATGAGTGAGGTGGTTTACAATTGCCTTCCTCACTGAGTGGAAAAGTACGCTTATCAGCATGCCGGGCCCTCTGAAAAGCACATATTTTCCACTCTGTAAATGACAACTTCACTTCATTCACCACAGGGTCTGGCTGTACAATGAAATTCATTACTTTCAGAGAAGATAACTCTGATTAGTGTCTTTTACACCTCTACCTCTTCTGTTCTTAAATGATTCAGTCATTTAATTGTCTGACCATGTAATAAGAAACAGAACTATTTATTTTAGCCCTGCAATGAACAGATTGAGTGTAAATAATTTGACACTCCACCTGTCTGTTATGGGCAGAACACATATAGGTACATTCTTGATTATAGAAAACTTTCTCATGAAAACGAATTATTTGAAACGAAAATTTTCGCTTCATTTTATGTAAGACAATCCTCTGTATAAAAATACTTTTCGGTTAGGGTGAACAAAAAACTCCGGTTCCTAGGTTTTCATCACAACCGGGTTCAACTTTATGCTACATATTTTCGGAAAAGTATGATTTTGTGATCATCCTATAGTACAACGGTAGAGAGAGATTGGAAGAGAGTTTTGAAAAAGTGAAACGAATAGATGAGGAGGAGGAGGAGGAGGAGGCCCTGGAACTAACAGATCGAATTTAACACTCCATCAGACTGTTATGGTCATATACATTCTCGATTATAGAACACTTTCTCATGAAAACGAATTATTTGAAACTAAAATTTTCGCTTCATTTTATGTACGTAACACAATTCTCTGTATAAAAATACTTTTCGGTTAGTGGAAACCAAAAATTCCGGTCCTCAGGTTTCCATCACAACCGGGTTCAAATGTAGGCTACATATTTTCGGAAAAGTATAATTTTGTGATCATCCTATAGTACAACGGTAGAGAGAGATTGGAAGAGAGTTTAGAAAAAGAGAAACGAATAGATGTGGAGGAGGAGGAGGAGGAGGAGGAGGAGGAGGAGGAGGAGGAGGAGGCCCTGGAACTAACAGATCGAATTTAACACTCAATCAGACTGTTATGGTTATACATTCTCAATTATAGAAAACTTTCTCATGAAAACGAATTATTTGAAACTAAAATTTTCGCTTCATTTTATGTAACACAATTCTCTGTATAAAAATACTTTTCGGTTAGGGGGAACCAAAAATTCCGGTCCCCAGGTTTTCATCAAAACCGGGTTCAAATGTAGGCTACATATTTTCGGAAAAGTATGATTTTGTGATCATCCTATAGTACAACGGTAGAGAGAGATTGGAAGAGAGTTTTGAAAAAGAGAAACGAATAGATGTGGTGGTGGTGGTGGAGGAGGAGGAGGAGGAGGCATGGACTGAAAGTTTCCAGCACGCAGAGCAGTAATTGAACTAAACCCCAACAAAAGCCCAGTGGTGCAGTTTGCACGACAGTAAATGCGGGAAAGCAAATGTGGAAGCAAACGTTGTATTATTGGCTAGACCGGCGTATACCCGAATAAATAATAACAACAGTAATACTAAAATAAAACTTTCGGATGTTTGCTGTACTTTATTTATTATTATATCCTGCGGTAATCTGCTAACTTACATTTAAAATTTGGAAAGATACCATTCAACGTTCAACATATGGTCTGACAAGCTCCATACGAATGCTAACTTTAACGCCAATTTTCTAAACCAAATCTACATTTTAGCGTTATTACTGCTTTTATCGTTTTATTTTGTTTTGTTATCAAAAATCGTTTATTTCATCTGGAAACCAAGTTTCATAACAAATATTATCCAATTTTATTACTTCAGTTTGTGATTTTGTGAGTCAATCAATTGGAATATTACATTTAAATAAAAAATCTGGTGTGAAACACTCACACAACTTTCTCTTACCAAGGAAAATAATTTAAACAATATAACATAACATTAAAAATAAAACATTAGAAATAAACAAAAAACTAACCTCAATAAACATAACCTTATTTTAATCATGAGTGAAAGACGCAAAATGAAAATCAACCTCATTTTGGTTTAAAAATTCGGAAAATTGCTCTTTCACGCTAAACTAGGCACTGTAAAAAAAATTCTCTGAATAAAAGTTGTAGATCTTTTAATTTTCTATAAATTTTATTATACACTTTTCTCGTAAAATGCATACTAAGGCCGAAATCTAAAAAAAAATCGATTTTTCACACGTTTTCGTGAGAAAAAAACAGAAAATTGCTAATTACCGCTGAACTAAGCGTTATACAAAAAAATGTTTAAAATAAAAGTTGTAGGATTTTTAATTATCTATAACTTTTATTTACATTTTTGCGCTAAAATGCATATTAAAGCCGCAATCTTAAAAAAACAATGTTCTTACGTGGAAACAGCCTCACCAAGAATATCAGCAAACATGACGCCTATCTTGTAGAGCATAAAAAATTAAGTAAACCAGGCGATTTTAAAAAAAATCGTAGAACTAGTTTTTGAGAAAATCGCAAAAAAGTGAAAAATTACACGAATAAACTACTACTTCCGGTTGACCGATTTTGATGAAAATGTTCGTGTCGGGTCCGGTAGTGGTACGTAACTTAAGTTTTAAGTTTCAAGTTCGTACGATGTTCCGTTCTTGAGATATTCTGTTCACACACACACACACACACACACACACACTCACACACACACACACACACTCACACACACACACACACGCACACGCACACACACACACACACACACACATACACACACACACACACATACATACACACACACACACACACACACACACACACACACACACACACACACACACACACACACACACACACACACACACATACACACACACACACACACACACACACACACACACAGACCAATCGCTAAAAATTTGTTTTTTTTTTGGGTTCAGGGGGCCTGAAAACGTGTAGATCCGGTGAAGAGTGTATTTGTTAAAATCGACATGAAAACAATACGTTCCTTCCTATTATTCATATAGGCAAGAGAAAGTAAAAATTGCGGACATGTATAGAATGGATAACAACCGGTTGACAAAACAAATTTTAAGACACAAAATAATAGACCTAAAATGTCGGATAAATGGTTTAAAGAAATCAGAAGGATTTGAGAAAACTGAAATAAACGGAGAAAAGTTAATGAACCGAACGAAATTCTGACAACTAATTACGGACTTTAAGGGCTTCTGTGAAAGGCAAAAACAGAACACCAAGTGGTTAGAAGAAAGGAGAAAAGCTTACAGTGAGCGAATTCTGAAAATGTGGGCTGCAAAAAGCGCTTCCAGAAATATTTAAAGTCGCCTCACGTGGTCTAAAATTGGCCCTATACGATTTAATAGTAAATTTTAAAAAAAAATTTTAAAAGAAGTAAAATCTCGGTAGTCCGGCCGTGCAGTAGTCCCGAACCTTCACTAATCCGGCCCTTAAAATATTAGGCCTAAAAGTATGAAATCTCACCCAGGACAGATTTTGGTAAAAGATTTAAATTGAATTAAAGAAATCAAATTGACCTAATTACGGCGGATTTAATATAACATGTATGTTTAGGATTTGATTAAAGAAATGAATAAGCAGATCTTAAATTTTTATTGTTAAATGCAATAATTTTTGGCCTTTTATCCAAAACCCAGAACTGGGTCATACTCTATACTTCATGCTGAATTGACAACGAAACGTAATTCTCAGAACACGAGCACCCCCACACCGCACTAGGCGATGTCAATAGCCGATAATTATGTTTAATTGCCGTTTTCATGTTTTTCTTTCCGTACACCTTCACAACGGATTTTTTCGCAAATTTTTATTGACAAAACGTTACACATACCCATAGAGTCACGGAGAATTTATTAAATTTTAGATCGGGGTCCTACGGTGATTGCTAACCCAACAAAAATTTTTAAATATTTGTAATACAGATAATATTTAAATAGCATGTTATTTAGCAAAAAAATAACATAAACATTTGGTAACCCGAAAATTTTCAGGTTGCAACCCCAGCTCACATGAGAAAACGAAAAACTCAAAATATCATACATTCAAACCTCAACATTCAAAGTTGAAATTTTGAAACTTTAAACATTAACTTTCATATCTTCAAATACCAAAATATTGTGATCCTCCCAACCCCTTTGGCGGCCGAACTTCACCTTGTAGCAAATGGTTCTGATCCACTTATGAATTCTAATCCACCTACCCCTCTGAGGCCGAGACACGGAAGCAGCGCGAAGCGCTGCTGGAGTGGCGAGTTATGTTTAGTACAATGACTGCAGAAGTACTCAGCAAACCTTTTTTAATTAGTTAATTTAATTTAAAATCACATAGAAAAATAAAGCATATCCATTTTTTTTTTAAATGTATAATTTATAGTTCCAAAATTCCAACACATCCAGTAATCCGGCACCCTCTCGGTCCCGAACAGGCCGGACTACTGAGATTCTACTGTATCATCGTTTAAAACGTGGACTAAACGTTACAATACTTTTTTTTATTCCTAATTTGTGTACATCGCAATCTGTTCAATGCAGAACAATAAGCAACCCCATAACAGACAGGTGGAGTGTCTAATTTTTTACACTCAATCTGTTCGTTGCAGGGCTAAAATAAATAGTTCTGTTTCTTAACACATGGTCAGCCAATTAAATGACTGAATAATTTAAAAACAGAAGAGGTAGAGGTTTAAAAGACACTAATCAGAGTTATCTCCTCTGAAAGTAATGAATTTCATTATACAGCCAGACCCTGTGGTGAATGAAGTGAAGGTGTCATTTGCTGAGTGGAAAATATGTGCTTTTCAGAGGACCCGGCATGCTGATAAGCGTACCTTTTTACTCGGTGAGGAAGGCAACTGTAAACAACCTCACTCCTCGATTTACTTAGTAAAACCTCTACAGGTTCAAACCAGCTTTTTGGCTGATGACCTAAACACCAACAAGCAACCCCATGACCCAATGAGATGAGGATGACGTGTAAATGAGGTGTAGTCTTGTACAGACTCAGGCCAACCATTCCTGAGAGAGTATGGTTAATTGAACCCCAACCATCAAAGTACACCGGTAACCAATGTCTAGTATTCAAATCCGTATAAAAGTAACTACCTTTACTAGGATTTGAACCAGGAACCTTCGTCTCCAAAAATCAGATGTTAAACAGCTGACTCACGGCAACGACTTTACCTCTAGACCAACCCGGTGGGTCAACAATACTTTAACCTTTAAATCTTTTATAAACCGTTAACCTGAAACTTTTATCAAACATAAAATATACGGTAAATTATTTAATATTTTTAATATGACGTCATGAATTTCTCATAGGAATCATTCTCTTTGTAGTTGGCTATATTATAACAGAAAACTATTTAGAAAAGCTGTCTAACAAAATACAGTAATGTATAAATTAAAAAAAAAAATCATGCATAAATTTTAATATAAAAATATAACAGTATAATATTTATTTTCCCGCCCCTTTTTATTTCCTTAAGTTACACTCGTTGTGTATGTGTGTGTGCACGCGTGCGCGTGTATGTCACGTAGTACTTTTGTAAAGGAATAAGGGAACATTTCGAACCTCCTAGTCACGCAAAGTTTAAATCAATTCTTAATTGTTAATTTGCTGTCATCACCCGCCACTTAAAAACAGGTGTGCCACAAACGAAAACGAAAAATGTTTTATTTTTACTTTATACAGTTTCAGTAAGTTGCATGTAACATTTTAAATGAAATGAAACCGTTCGGGTCAAATTCAATAGGAAAAAGGTCAACTTAATTTAATTCTCAAACATAATAGAGTATTGCTTAAGGCGTTTATACATACGATCTTTGTTGGTATACAATTTAAAATGTATTTATATTACATTTTGATATTTAATCAAAAGTGTTTTGACATGTTAATATTTTTTAATAAAAAATACATGCCAAAATATTAATAATACATAATACGTTAAGGAATTCAATTTATTTATTTTTAGTCCTTTAAACTTTATTTTTTATAATTTTTTCGGTCTTGCATCGTCGGACTTTCTCTGAATAGTTCTGAAAATTTCTCTTCATGCGGTTCAAATCCTGGTAAGGTCCTTTGACATTAATAGTTTTAGTAGTTAATGGATTGGTATCTGATCTAAAAGGGATGGAGTTTTTTTTTTGTTTAACGTCCGACTGTTCTGTAATTACTGCTAATGCAGACGGTGAAGGATGAATTTTTTTTGTAACGTATGAAAATATGCCTGCCTCAATGGGATTCGAACGCAAACCGCATGATGAGAGGCGAGCACGTTACCAACTACGCCAATGCGGCCGGCAAAGGGATGGAGTGGTGGTTTCTTTTTTTTGGTTTTACGTCCAACCGTTTTGCAATTACTGCTATTACAGAAGGTGAGAAGGATAATAGATGAAGATGGGTGATAAAAAAATGCCAGACCTGACCCGAGAATCGAACCCGAGATCCCGGAATGGAGTGGAAGTGTAATAAATAGATAAATAAATAACTTTTAATTTAAAACACGTTTTAAACGTAAAAAGCTCGTTAATAATTTATAAATAATTTGTGTGAATATCAGAAATTTGATATTAGTTGTGTATTTCTAAGAATATAATAAAGTATATAAATAAAACGCTGGACTAAAGATGTTTATGCGACAGATAAACTTTTATTTAGCGTCACTCACTCATTATGAAACACAGTTTATATTTTTATTATTTACATTGGCAAGAGAAAGTCGTGTGACACACATAAGATTTTTTTTAGTCTTTGTTAATGAATTTTGTTTTAAAATAATTTGTTTTCTATTATAAAATCACTTAGTTTTTAATACGTTTTTATACGTAAAAAGCTCGTTAACCCTTTCAATCCCAAATTTTTTAACTATTTTTTAAATATGTGTACATTGTTTCATATATTTTACTGACATTTAAGTGAAATTAAATCACTTTTAGACCCTCAGCCTGTTTGATGGCCTGACAACAAAGTGTGACACATACGTCGCACTGGGACTTGATATCAAAGTTCCCAACAATATGAATTAGTAAATCATGTTCAGGCTTCCTAAACAATATTCTCTTGACTTAGATTTGTAGCAAAAAAACTAAATATGATTCTAATATCAAAAGCATTATTTAAGACTTAAAAATTTTCGAATTCAAAAATTCTGGTAAAATGGATAAAAACACTATTTACAGTCTAAAAAATATACATGTATGTACATTCAACATACTCGAAGAAATGCTACTTCTTCTTCTTCTTCTTCTTCTTCTTCTTCTTCTTCTTCTTCTTCTACCTATTACGGATTAGGCGTAACGCCTGTTCCAGCTTCATGCCATCTCTTTCTGGGTCTCCCCAGGCCTCGTCTTCCTTCCGGTTGATAGTTTACCGCCCTCACCGTAATCCTGTCTGGCGGCATTCTCTCGACGTGGTTCGTCCATCTGTTTCTGTACTTGTACACTTTTCCAATCAGCGATTCCTCTCTACCCAATTCTCTCCTTATTTCACTGCTACGAAACTGCTCTCTCAAGGAACATCCCTTCACTGCCCTCATGAATCTCATTTCTGCAGCCTCTACCTTTCTTAACTGAGCTGTTCGTAGCACCCAAGACTCACTGCCGTACAACACCAACTGCACCGCCATCACATCGCATAATCGCATTTGTGTTTCCCTTCGAGATTTCCTCCTGAAGGTCCTGTTGATGAAACCACAAACCGACTGAAATTTATTGACCCTCCGCAATATCTCGTTATCGTCTTTGTATGTGATACTGCAACCCAAGTAAACGAATTCGGAAACTTGCTCTAGAGTCTTGTCGTTCAAAACTATCTTTGACCGTATTGGGTCTTTCCCAAGGAATGCCATCACTTTAGTTTTGCTTGTCGACAACTTCATGGCATATTCTTTGGCTATTTTATCAAGAAGCAGAACTGATTTTTGAAAATCCACTTCCGAGCTTTGTATTATCACCTGATCATCCGCGTATAAGAGAGTAAGAAATGCTACTTTATTTTAGTAAATGAACACGAATATTTAAAACTGATATTAACTTTAAAAAGAAACTAATGGTCGGCTCTGTGGCGTAGTGGTCAGCAACTTACACTGCAAAGTGGAGGTCTCAGGTTCGACTCCTGGCTAGGGTATAGAAAATTATTACACTTCACAACCAGGGCTCTTTAATCCAAAGTAGTCGCTAACAATTAAAATTTTTATAACTTCTATGACCAATGTGACTTCTATGCCACACTGTTAGAAAGGGCTAAAAATTTATAAATAATTTGTGTGAATATCAGAAATTTGATATTAGTTGTGTCGTATTTCTAAGAATATAATAAAGTATATAAATAAAACGCTGGAATAAAGATGTTTATGTGAGAGATAAAGAAATGCAGTGAGTCAACGTTTGAAATAGTTAAAATTCCTGTCGTCAATTAAGTTTATAATAAAGAAAGAAGAATCAGTCGTTCAGAGGTTTTCTGGGTGAACAACTCTGATGTAAACCAAAAGGGACATGTTCACATGTGCACAATTTTAACGCCACAATACACTTTAAAGAATTTGTAACTTCCGTGCAGCCTAATTCCTGGCACGCTTTAACACTTCTCATTGTGTGGCATTCATTTAAGTGGAAACAATTTTTTTGTGTTGAATTCATTTTATTTACTGACACAAAATAATTATAACGTTTTATATTTTTAATTTAATTTTATAACATCTATTAGAATACGTATTTATGACGTAGATTATATATTTTATTTATATTTAGCTTAAATGCTCATAACTTGTAGGTGATAAATTATTTGCACTCGATCTGCTAGTTTTAGGGCTACGAAAATAGTTCTGTTTCTTATTACATGGTCACCAATTGTATGACTGAACCATTTAAGAACAGACGAGGTAGAGGTGTAAAAGACTGCCACCGCCACCCCTTCTACAGTCCAGCCACTCTTAGTTTGCTCCTAATGTAAACAAATAATGACCTCATTAAGCATGCGCATTATATCAAAATGTGTACACGCTGATTAAAAAGTAACAACAAAATATAGGTGATTCAAAAAGAGCGCCGGTTTTTAAACGGCTGGTAAATTTTTGTTTATCGGTTGGCAACATTGTTTGACCACATTTCTATTTTGGAGAACATTCCGATTGACGATTCAGTTGTAGTTTCTCTTGTTCGCAGTGTAGTACTCTCGCAGTCTGTGTCTAACCATGGAGAAGTTAACTATTGCGCAACGAGTGTTAATCGTCAAAACATTTTACCAGAGTGGAGAGAGTTATGCGGCTACTCTCAGGCGACTTCGCGGTACTCTAGGATGTAATGAAGCACCGAATGAATCAACAGTTCGCAGGCTCATGAAAAAGTTTTTTGAGACGGGTTCAACAGTCGACCTTAAAAGTTCTGGACGTCGTCGTTCTGGCCGAACCTGGCAGAACGTTGCGTTGGTTCGTGACAGTGTGGCTGTTAGCCCAGCAAAATCAATACGTCGCCGTTCTCAACAATTCGGTTTAAGATGTTCTTCTGTACGGAGAATTCTTCGGTACGATCTCCAATATCACCCGTATAAAATTCAGTTGACGCAACATTTGAAAGTGGCAGACCACCAGAAGAGACGACAGTTTGTTGACTGGGTATTGATAAAACGGCAGGATGATGACACCTTCGCAAACAAAATCATTTTCAGTGATGAGGCGCACTTCCACTTAAACGGTTTTGTTAATAAACAGAACTGCCGTATGTGGGGTTTAGAAAACCCTCGCGTGGTTAATGAAAGGGAAATGTATGCACAGCGAGTGACAGTTTTGTGCGGCTTTTGGTCGGGCGGTGTCATCGGCCCTTACTTTTTTGAAAATCAAGAAGGACAAGCCGTGACAGTAAATGGAGACCGATACCGTACGATGATTAGGGAGTTTTTGTGGCGTCATTTGGATGGAATGGACATTGACGAGGTGTGGTTTCAGCAGGATGGTGCCACCTGTTACGCTGCACGAGAAACAATGTTGTTGCTCCGTGAACGGTTCCAGGATCGCATCATTTCTCGTAATTCCGACCATCAATGGCTACCAAGGTCGTGTGACTTGACGCCTTGTGACTTTCCTCTTTGGGGTCATCTGAAGTCATTGGTGTATGCCAATAAACCCCGAAACATCAATGACTTGAAGGAGGAAATTCGACGGGTTATCGGGCAAATGGAAGTCGAAACTTGTCGTGCAGTAATATCCAGTTTCATGGACAGAGTTGATGCGTGCCAGCGCAGTAGAGGAGGACACATGCATGACATCATTTTTCATACATAAAATCGGAAGGAAAGATGAACTTGTTGATGTATTTATTTTCAGTTTTTCAATAAAATAAATCTCTTAATTTGATATATCAAAACCGGCGCTCTTTTTGAATCACCCTATACTTTCAAAAGTATTTAAATACAAAATACTTTTAAAAGTATTTTTCTAAATGAAATTGTTAAGCCTACATCATATCATTATTGATGTTTTTAGTACTTTAAGTACTTATAACTTAAAAAATAGTTAACTTAATAGGAATACGACATCCGTAAAGTCGCAGACTCTAGCGTGCACCTTGTAGAAGGTGGCTTTTGTTTGTTGACAGTAGGAGCAAACTTAGAACGGCTGAACTGTAATTAATCATTTACTGTGTTGCCGGCCTTCCATACTTTACCCGGCCCTTGTCGGCGCGGTAGGCCCTTTGGCGGCGTACCGACAAACCTTTCGGCTGCGTACCGACCGAGGGTTTTGTTGGCAAGGCCGAGTGAGTAACCGCCCTCTACCACAGCGCCTTCGGCAACTGTATAAAGAGCGCTACACTCAACAGGGAGATTCAATTCCGATCCAGACAGCAGACAAGACATCCACCATCGGCACACGGCTACCGGACTCCAGCGAAGACTAATCGACGACCCTGCAAGAGAGAAGATGATGCTTCCGCTCGCCGACCCGTCATCGTAAGCCGTCGACCGGACCGTCATCGCCCGCTGCCGCGAGCGATGCCCACAGCGGTCCCTCGACCGAGCCTTACGCCCACCGGACCCGACGAAGCAGCCATCGAAGCACTACTACGAGAGAAGAAGTTGATGTCTCCGCTGGACGACGACACGCCGTATCGCCCAGCTCTTCGACCGCCACGACGACTACGACCGACGCTTCCCATCAAGACGACCACCGCTCAAACGGCCCTTTTCAGGGCCACCAAAATTAAAGGTTTTAACTCGGCACTTAATGTCACCATCCGGTGACAAGGCAAAGTTATCTCTTCTGAGAGTAATGTATTTCATTATACAGCCAGATCCTCTTTTGAATGGAGTGTGGTTTCCATTTGTAGGTTGGAAAGTAGGAGCATTTCAGAGGGCCTGACATGCTGCTGATAATCATACTTTTAAACTTTGTGAGGAAGGCAATTATAAACCACCTCACTCCTAGTTTCACTTAGTAAAGCCTCTAGAGGTTCAAACCAGCCTTTAGTCTGATAACCTAAACAACATCTAGGTTGAACGGAGTCTATTAAATAGTTTTATTCAATAGTTTTGTTTAATAGTCTATTTAATAGTTTTATTGGTTTCACCAATTTTCCTAATTTTCCCAGTTTTAATCAATAATTTTCTTTGTTGGGTGTCACCACATCTAATTCGACGGACATTCAATAATATTGTTTTTGAATTTCAGCAAAAACTGGAATCTATTCTTACACAGAATAATAAATAAGCGAATGAGTTTGCTTTTTACATAATGTAACAAAAAAAAAACTCCCAATGGAGGAACTTTAAAAATTTATTCCATGTGTTGTATTGTTGTTTTAAAATATGTCCGTAAGAAGTTTTCGTTTCAGTCAGCGAGTGCTGTTTGAATTATCTAAAAGTGAGATGACGAAATGATTTTTACTGAATGTTTGGAAGTTTTAATCTCTAATTTACCGTCAATCTGTGAATTTTCTGTATTTTGAAGTCCCATATAGGTTGATTTTCATTTTGCGTCATTGGTGGCCATTTTGAAAATTGTCATCTATCACTTTCCTATGTACATCCGTCTGTCACACCCAAATGTCAGAAACTAACAAAGATAACAACAAATGGTTTTTTGATTCGAAATTAAAAAAAAATACTGAGCCTAAATTGGGTTTTAAGTTCTGGTTTTGACCGAAAGTGATTCAAAACTGGAAGTCAAGAAATCAAAGTCGGAATTTGGTAACAAAAATAGGGTAATTCGATTCCTCTTAAAGAGTAGATACAGAAATCACTAATGGTTTTTGCCATTAGTCAAAGGTAAGCATTTAAAAAAAGTTGTCACCAGTCATGAGACGCCTCGTCTCATGAAAAGGATTTTGAATTTCTAATTTAGTGTTAATTACTGAAATTGAGTTTCATTTTGCGTCATTCACTCATGATTAAAATTAGGTCATGTTTTTCAATAAGTTACATTGTCAATAAAATATCGTGTAAGTGTTTTAAACCATATTTTTATTAAATATTTATTTTTTTCTGAATTTTATTACAAAAATAACTAATTTATCATTACAATTTAAAGAAGACCCACCGGGTTGGTCTAGAGGTAAAGTCGTCGCCAAAATCAGCTGTTTAACAGCTGATTTTCGGAGACGAAGGTTCCTGGTTCAAATCCTAGTAAAAGGTAGTTACTTTTATACGGATTTGAATACTAGACAATGGTTACCGGTGTACTTTGATGGTTGGGGTTTAATTAACCATACTCTCTCAGGAATGGTCGACCTGAGTCTGTACAAGACTACACCTCATTTAAACGTCATTCACATCATCCTCATCTCATTGGGTCATGGGGTTGCTTATTGTTCTCAATTGAACACATTAAAACGTACACAAATTAGGAATAAAAATTTAAAGAAAAAAAATATGAAAAATTATATCGATATAGATATCTTATCGATCACTTAGAAAATATTATTTACCGAAACGGTAAACGTCCAATCAATCGTTTTTACACAATAGATAGTATTGAAACATGAAAACCACCTGGAATAGAAAAGTTGGTGTTGAATTAGAAAGATAGATTACTTCGACATATACATTGAAACTTTGAACGTCTAGTTAAATCGATCGATCCATCGACTTGACAACGTTTAAAATTGATGACACAATGAGAATGGTTGTATCGAACACTCCTTCCTTTTCAGTACATCGGTTTTAGAAGTGAAAAAGAGAGAAATACCTAACCTGACCTGTCTGTTGATCGTTTCTCTACTGATTGTAAATATTCTTCTATCTTCCACATACAATACCTCTTTGGAGCTATAGTATAGTATAATACAGATAGAGGACAGATGCAATTGTGTCATGTGGTAAGTAATAATACATGCCGGAATATCCCAGCTAGATGCTTACTTTTACCAATAAAGAAAGTACTTTGAGTGAAGTTGTCAAGAATTTTTATTGACATTTATTGACAACCATTACTGATCGTTCAAAACAAATTGAATTCAATAGAAAGAACTAGAATACGTAGAAGAAAAGAATAAATAAAAATCTGGTGTGAAACACTCACACACAACTTTCTCTTGCCAATGCAAATAATTAAAAATAAACCTAACATTAGTATAGTAAAACATTAGAAATAAACAAAAAACTAACCTCAATAAACATAATCTAATTTTAATCATAAGTGAAAGACGCAAAATGAAAATCAACTTCAGTTTGGCTTAAAAATAAGGATAATCACTCTTTCACGCTAAACTAGGCTCTGTAGAGAAAAATGCTTTAAATAAAAGTTGTAGATCTTTTAATTTCCTATATATTTTATTATATATAAAATTTATTGCTAAAATTAAAAGTTCTGTTTCTTATCACATGGTCAGCCAATTAAATGACTGAATCATTTAAGAACAGAAGAGGTAGAGGTGTAAAAGACACTAGTCAGAGTTATCTCCTCTGAAAGTAATGAATTTCACTATACAGCCAGACCCTGTGGTGAATTAAGTGAAGGTGTCATTTGCAGAGTGGAAAATATGTGCTTTTCAGAGAACTCGGCATGCTGATAAGTGTACTTTTCCACTCAGTGAGGAAGGCAATTGTAAACCACCTCATTCCACGTGTTACTTAGTAAAACCTCTACAGGTTCAAACCAGCCTTTCGGCTGATGACCTAAACAACATATTTTATTATATACTTTTTTGTCGTAAAATGCATTCTAAGGCCGATATCTTAAAAAAATAAATTTTTCACACGTTTTCGTGAGAAAAAAATAGAAAATCGCTAATTACCACTAAACTAATCGTTATACAAAAAAATGTTTGAAATAAAAGTTGTAGGATTTTTAATTCTCTACATTTTGTATTATATAAATTTATATACTCGTAGTTCAGCCATATAATTGACTGAACTATACGTGATAAGAAACAGAACTATTTTTTGTAGCCCTGTGAATCAACAGATTGAGTGCAATTAATTGAGCACTCCATCTTTTCATTACGGGTATTCGTTATGGGCATGTGTGTAAATTACGAATCCGAAAACCGTTTGATGCTATCTCTTGTGTTTTCAGACTTAGATTTCTTGACTTCTGGTTTTGGGTAACTTACTTGGGTAACACAACACAAAATGTTAGTGGGTGTAGAATAGAATTTCCGGTTACGACTAAAAGTGACTCGAAACAGGAAGTCAAGAAAACAAAGTTGGAATTTGGAAACAAAAATAATGTCATTCGATTCCTTTTTAAAGAGTAGCTAACTTAAGTAGGCTTGATCCGATTATGAGGAAGTATAATTCCGAGTTAAATAAACACGCAATATAACTTCTCAGGCCAACTCCTGTGTTTTAGAAAAAATTGTCACCAACCTTGCACGAGACGCTCGTCTCATAAAGGTGATTTTTATGAAAACTATCTATAGGCAACTGGTATCCCTGCTAAGACAATTTTCATCTATACGCTAACATGAGGTTGTCCCTTCAAAATTGTATTAAGCTGATTTTAATGTTAATAGATGTTTAATCTGCCCATAACGTACAGGTGGAGTGTCAAATTATTTACTCTCACTCTGTTTGTTTCAGGGCTAAAATAAATAGTTCTGTTTCTTATCACATAGTCAGCCAATTAAATGACTGATTCATTTAGAACAGAAGAGGTAGAGGTGTAAACGACACTAATCAGAGATACCTCCTCTGAAAGTAATGAATTTCATTATACAGTTGGACCCTGTGGTGAATGAAGTGAAGGTGTCATTTACAGAGTGGAAAATATGTGCTTTCAGAGGGGCCCGGCATGCTGATCAGCGTACTTTTCCGCTCAGTGAGGAAGGCAATCGTATACCACCTCACTCCTCGTTTTTACTTAGTAAAACCTCTACAGGTTCAAACCCAGCCTTTCGGCTGATGACCTAAACAACAACAGATGTTTAATAGACGTTCATATTTTTCAGGCACTCTGTAATCGTGAAAATATTCGTAGGTTGAAGGGATTCAGATATTTAAGGATGGGGTAAACAGTAAACAAACATGATTATCAATTTAACAGTAGTTACTTTTCATGTTTAATGTCGAAAACAGGCGTAGACGTTATTTGTTTACAATAACTACTGTTTGTTGTCACTACTGTAAATAAACTAATCTTATGGTGACAGAAAACCAAACAAAAGTAAATAATATTCTACAGTTTACATGAATACGAATCTCAACGTATCTTTTGTAAACACAATGTTATTCAATAATTTGTTTTACTATATAACCATTTTTATATTTGTATTAAAAAGAAATCTTACAGTAGTTATAATGTATTTAATTGTACAAAAAAATTGGTTAGTGACATTTTAACGTTCGATTCTATGAGATATAAGCCAATTGTCGCGCCAAAATGTGATATTAGTATTTCATACTACATTTAAAGATCTCCATTGTTCATTTTTGGACGTTATTTAGAACTAAAATGGTAGAATTATGATAATTTTGTATATTTGTTGTAGTTAAGGTCAGCCGAAAGGCTGATTTGAACCTCTAGAGTGTAACGTTTGCTTTATGAATTTATATAATTACGCTAACATAATCTAATAAATTAATTAAATTTAACAGCTATATTAAATAACCACCGGGTTAGTCTAGAGGTAAAGTTGTCGCCAAAATCAGCTGTTTAACAGCTGATTTTCGGAGACGAAGGTTCCTGGTTCAAATCCTAGTAAAAGTAGTTACTTTTATACGGATTTGAGTGCTAGACAGTGGATACCGGTGTTCTTTGATGGTTGGGGTTCAATTAACCATACTCTCTCAGGAATGGTCGGCCTGAGTCTGTACAAGACTACACCTCATTTACACGTCATACATATCATCCTCATCTCATTGGGTCATGGGGTTGCTTATTGTTCTGAATTAAACAGATTGCAACGTACACACATTAGGGATTAAAAAATATTAAATAAAACTCAAAAACTCATCTTAACTGTACGATGGTTGGTCCATGACAAATTTATTTCCAATTGTTGCCTTGACCAATCGGGTTGGTCTAGAGGTAAAGTCGTCGCAAAATAAGCTGTTTAACAGCTGATTTTCGAAGACGAAGGTTCCTGGTTCAAATCCTAGTAACGGTAGTTACTTTTATACGAATTTGATGCTAGATTGTGGTTACCGGTGTACTTTGATGGTTGGGGTTCAACTAACAATACTTTCTCAGGAATGGTCGACCTGAGTCTGTACAAGATTACACCTCATTTACACGTCATACATATCATCCTTATCTCATTGGGTCATTGAATTGCTTATTGTTTTGAATTGAACAGATTGCAACGTACACACATTGGGGATTAAAAAGAAATTGTTGCCTTTACAAATCCGGAACTCAATTATAACTTTGGAAAAAAAAGAAATATTAATTAAATTTTGAAAAAGAAACAGTTGTTTTACTATTTAGTTAATGAAGTAAAAAAAAAAATTAAATATGATTTATAATTTTAAACTATTAAAATTGAAATTTAGAAAAAAATAAATTTTATATAAATTAGATATTTGCCTTCAGTAACGGAAAAAAATCGTAGGACCAGTTTTTGAGAAAATCGCAAAAAAGTGAAAAATTACACGAATAAAACTACTACTTCCAGTTGACCGATTTTAATGAAAATGTTCGTGTTGGGTCCAGTAGTGGTGTCTAATTTAAGTTTCAAGTTCGTACGATGTTCCGTTCTTGAGATATTCTGTTCACAGGACAACACAAACCAATCGCTAAAAAACAGTTTTTTTTGGGTTCAGGGGGTGAAAACTCTAATTCTTAAAACCATCATGAAAACAATACTTTCCTTCCTATATATTCATATAGGCAAGAGAAAGTAAAAAGGTAGTGTGTTACAGTTTTTTGTAGCATTTATCTGAACCAAGATTCTAGTTACTTTCTCTTGCCTATATGAATAGAAAGGAAAGTATTGTTTTCATGTCGATTTTCGAAATCGAGTTTTCACCGGATCTACACGTTTTCAGACACCCTGAACAAAAAAAAACATGTTTTTAGCGATTGGTGTGTGTGTGTGTGTGTGCGCGCGCGCGCGTGTGTGTGTGAACAAAATATCTCAACATTTTTTTGTGTTACGCTTAGTTTAGCGGTAGGCCTAATTAGCAATGTTTTGTTTTTTCTCACGATAGCGTTGTGAAAAATCGATTTTTTTTTTAAAGATTTTGGCCTTAGTAGTCTATGCATTTTACGACAAAAGCGTACATATTCAAATTTATAGCAAATTAAAAGATCTACAACTTTTATTTATAGCATTTTTCTCTACAGAGCCTAGTTTAGCGTGAAAGAGTGATTTTTCGTATTTAAGGCAAACTGAGATCGATTTTCTTTTTGTGTCTTTCACTCATGATTAAAATAAGGTTATGTTTTTTGAGGTTAGTTTTTTTGTTTATTTCTAATGTTTTATAACTAATGTTAGGTTATATTGTTTAAATTATTTGTATTGTCAAGAGAAAATTGTGTGAGTGTTTCACACCAGATTTTTGTGTTACATGGTGTTGTAATTGGAATATTTAAAAAAATTAAATTACAAAATAATAGCAGTCAAAATGTGTAACATTCACAAAACAACGAATAAATAAATAAACTTTTATTGTAACGTAAAATAATATACGAATACATTAAACTTGTATTGACATAAACCCTACGTACGTAAATTTGTTACGTACCCTGCAGCCCCATGGTACGTAACAAATGAAATACTACACAATGACCTAAACCTGCCCTTCATAAAAGAAGAAATTAAACAACATAGCGAAAAACATTTACAAAAACTAGAAGACCATCAGAATCCATTAGCGATTAGCCTCCTTGACAACAGCGAAGATACTCACAGACGCTTTAAACCATTGGACTTACCTCTACGATTTTGTTAGTCATTTAAATTTTTTTTTATCTTTTCTACTTCAACTCCTAACCATCGGCATCTCATAGGCCCTAATTGGCGTCGTTTTCATCTCTACCATCGTCATTGTCATCTCCAAATTCAACACTTTGTGTTTCGGGATGTTCATTCACGGTTAGTCAAGTTTGATTTTGTATAGATATTGTTGTTTCTTCACAGTTTGGTCTTTTTCAAACACACTACTGAGTGTCATTTGTGTTTTAATTCTAAGGAAATTACTCAGATTTTCTCATATTTGCTAAAAGATATTGTATTTATTTACTGATTGCAAAGGAAATACTATACTGTTAAAAAAAAGGTTCGTACGGAATTATTTTGACGATTGACCTAATATAATTCATATGCCGTATGGAAATCCTAGCAAAATTTTAAGGTCCTGACCCTAAGAAAAAATATTCAAATGCAAATATCTATCCACCCATCCCTAAGGTTATGAATCGAAGTATAAAATAATTAGTTATTTCTTGTTTTACAGATTAATCTTTGCTGATCAGATAATTGGAGGTAAAAGAAAACGGATAAAAATTTACATATAATGCTTTTTATATACTGTAGCACCAGATAAAATTATACGACAAATAATAATAATAAAAACGTAGGTTTGTATTATAGGGTGTGCCCAAAGGTTCTCGGTTAAATTTTTTATTTATTTATTTATTTGTTTTATTTAGTTAAACATAATACAATTATTGCTATACTAAACTATTTACAATATTTTTAAGTAAATATACTTATACGCAAAAACTCTTCTTCACGAAAAGTTCTGTCCGTGCATAGGAGTAAACAAAAAAATTATTTAGACAAATTTATATATACTAATAACTACTATAAAAAATACTACTATTATAAAATCTAAAAAGGGTACAAAAAATACATTAAACATCTTTTGTTAAAAGCATTAAAATAAATTATAAATAACATTAAATTTATATAAAAAAAATATTTTTTTATATATTATAATTTTTATAAAATTTGAAATGTTCGAAATAAAAGTAGTAGGATTTTAAATTCTAAAAAATTTCTAATTTTTATAATTTTCATTGAGTGATGATGCTTACATAAACCTTGGACTTGTGCGTAGGTAATGATATGTGGTGATTTACAGATGAAAAAAATGCCAGACCTGACCGGGAATCGAACCCAGGACCCCGGCATAGTAGCCAGTTGCGCTGACCACTACACCACGGGCCGTCATATTCGATATCTACATTCATATTCATAATCTAAAAATCTGGTGTGAAACACTCAAACAACTTTCTCTTGACAATGCAAATAATTAACAATATAACCTAACGTTAGTAATAAAACATTAAAAATAAACAAAAAAACTAACCCCAATAAACATAACCTAATTTTAATCATGAGTGAAAGACGCAAAATGAAAATCGACCTCAGTTTTGCTTAAAAATACGGAAAAACACTTTTTCACGCTAAACTAGGCTCTGTAGAGAAAAATTCTTTAAATAAAAGTTGTACACCTTTTAATTTCCTATAAATTTGATTATAGAAACTTTTGTCGTTAAATGCATACTAAGGCAGAAATCTTAGAAAACAGATTTTTCACAAGTTTTCGTGAGAAAAAAAAGAAAATCGCTAATTACCGCTAAACTAAGCGTTATACAAAAAAATGTTCGAAATAAAAGTTGTAAGATTTTAAATTCTCTATATTTTTATTATATATATTTTTGCGCAAAAATGCATATTAAAGCCGCATACTTAAAAAAACGATTTTTTTTCGTGAAAACAGCCTCACCAAGAATTTCAGAAAACATGGCGCCTACCCTATCTTGTAGAGCATAAAAATTCAGTAAACCAGGCGTTTTTAAAAAAAGTCATAAGACCAGTTTTTGAGAAAATCGTAAAAAAGTGAAAAATTACACGAATAAACTACTACTTTCGGTTGACCGATTTTGATGAAAATGTTCGTATCGGGTCTGGTAGTGGTGTCTAACGTAAGTTTCGCGTTTCAAGTTCGCACGATGTTCCGTTCTTGAGATATTCTGTTCACACACACACACACACACACACACACACACACACACACAGACCTAAAAGCATGTTTTTTTGGGTTCGGGGGGTCTAAAAACGCGTAGATCCGGTGAAAACTCGATTTTTAAAAATCGACATGAAAACAATACTTTCCTTCCTAAATATTCATATAGGCAAATGAAAGTAAAAATCCTGCATAATGAGAGGTTACGTTTCAGAAAATCTGGATCTAACAAGAGTGCATTTGCAGGATTACGTCACGAGGTAGTTTATGATACAAGCATTGAGGGTTGTACAAATTTAGTATTTAGTATTTGGTTGTCCACCTATTCCTTTTATTTCCTATTGTCCTTTATGGCTATATAGATCAGGAAAGTATTGTTTTCATTCAAATTTTTCGAAATCAAGTTTTCATCGAAAATACATGTTTTCAGGTCCTCCTTATTTTAGTTGTTCCTGATTTGTGTACATTGGAATCTGTTAAATTTATAACAATAAGCAACCCCGTGACACAATGAGATGAGAATGATGTGTATGATGTGTAAATGAGATGTAGTCTTGTACAGATCCAGGCCGACAATTTCTGATAGAGTGTGGTTAATTGAACCCCAACCGTCAAAGTACACCGGTAACCACTGTCTAGTATTTAAATCCGTATAAAAGTAACTACCTTTACTAGGATTTGAACCAGGAACCTCGTCTCCGTAAGTCAGCTGTTCAAACGCAAAAAACATGTTTTTAGCGATTGGTCTGTGTGTCTGATTGTGTGTGTATGTGCAAAATGACTCAAAAACAGAATATCGTACGAAGCTAAAACTAAAAGCTAACTTTTTTTTACAGATTTTCATGGAAAAAAACACAAAATTACTTATTAACGCTAAATTATGTTATACAAAAAAAAGTTTTAAATAAAAGTTGTAGATTCTAAAATTGTCTACAAGTTTTATTATATAGGTACACTTTTGCCCTAAAATGCATATTAAGGCTGAATTCTTAAAAAATCCGTTTTTTCTACGAAAGAACAGCCTCCGCAAGAATTTAAGCAGACGTGGCGCCTACCTTATCTTGTAGAGCAAAAAAATTTAGTAAATAAGTTGATTTTTAATAAAATAATACGAGCCGTTTTTGAGACAGTCGCAAAAAAGTGAAAAATGACGCAAATAAACGACTACTTCCGGTTGACCGTTTTGATGAAAATGTTCGTGTTGGATCCTCTAGTAGTACCTAACTTAAGTTTTAAGTTTCAACTTTGTAAAATGTTCCGTTCTTGAGACATTTTGTTCACACAAGCGCGCGCACACACACACACACACACACATAAATTAATATTTATTTTAGTCTTGATACACTTATCGCAAAACTATTTGTTTCTAACTTACCAGAGAATGTGTTTGTCTATTAGTATTTCAAGGAAGGCAATTGGTTCGTTATAACCGGATTCCATTTTCGTTACATTTGACTTTGTTGTTTAGGTTATCAGCCGAAAGGCTGGTTTGAACCTGTAGAGGTTGTACTAAGTAAAACGAGAAGTAAGGTGGTTTACCATTGCCTTCCTCACTGAATGGAAAAGTACATTTATCAGCATACCGAGCCCTCTGAAAAGCACATATTTTCCACTCTGCAAATGACACCTTCACTTCATTCACCACAGGGTCTGGCTGTATAATGAAATTCATTACTTTCACTTCAGAGGAGATAACTCTGATTAGTGTCTTTTACATCACTATCTCTTCTGTTCTTAAATGATTCAGTCAGTTAATTGGCTGACCATGTGATAAGAAACAGAACTATTTATTTTAGCCCTGCAACGAACAGATTCAGTGTACATAATTTGACACTCCACCTGTCTGTTTTGGGCAGTTTCGACTTTATAAATGAGTTAATAACATACAAAACCAACCAAATTTTCTATTCTCATACGTTATTATATGATTTTTGTTACAACTGACTTCGCTGTAACCGAATTTTACTGTATTTGGTCTCAGAAATTTATCTAATAACAGAGTTTCTTTACATCCTGTAAGTAAATTGTACAGATTGATATAATAATTATAATCATAAACTTTAAAGATATGATGTAAAGTTTAAAAAAGAATGAAGGAATAAATAATTGAAACCGTTGAAACTGTTAATTTGCTGACAAGATAAACTGTTTCCTAAACGTATAAGTACTTATTTTTTTTATTTTGAAAAAGAACAATACAGTTTTAATGTTGACTCGACGACGGGTCATTTAATATCTATTGGAACTATTCCAAGGCAAGGCATTGTCTTCCAAAATAGCACTAGAACGTTAGACAAATAGGCGAGGGTCGATAAAAGGATATACAATTTTATTATGTACCGGGTAACCATTGAGTTTCAATCTCTTGTCAATACATAAATATAATGTATTTATTTTATTCAAATATTTATATGTTTTCTTCAACTTTTTACTTTCTCCTTCCCTATATCAATATGTTGTTTAGATCATCAGCCAAAATGCTGGTTTGAACCTGTAGAGGTTTTACTAAGTATAACGAGGGGTGTGGTGTTTTACCAACGCCTTCCTCACTGTATGGAAAAGTACGCTTATCAGCATGCCAGGCCCTCTGAAAAGCACATATTTTCCACTCTCCAAATGATACTTTCACTTCATTCACCACAGGGTCTGAGTGTATAATGAAATTCATTACTTTCAGAGGAGATAACTCTGATTAGTGTCTTTTACACCTCTACCTCTTCTTTTCTTAAATGATTCAGTCATTTAATTGGCTGACCATGTGATAAGAAACAGAACTATTTATTTTAGCCCTGCAACTAACAGATTGAGTGTAAATAATTTAACACTCCTTCTGATAGGGAAGGAAATTGTCATTTTCATGTCGATTTTTCCAAATCGAGTTTCCACTGACTCGTTTACAGGCCTCCGAACACAAATAAACATGTTTTTTTAGCGATTGGACTGTGTGTGAACAAAATATCTCAAAAACGGAATAGCGTACGAATTTGGAACTGGGAACTTAAATTAGGTAGCCCTATACTACAATGGGATCCGACTCGACCATTTTCATCAAAATCGGTCAATTGGAAGTAGTAGTTTATTCGTGAAATTTTTTACTTTTTTCCAATTTTCTCAAAAAGGACTTTTTCGATTTTTTTTAAATCGACTCATTTACTACATTTTTTGTGCTCTACAAGATAGGGTAAGCGTCATGTCTGCTGAAATTCTTGAAAAGGCTGTGCTTTCTTGGAATAAGATGATTTTTTTACAGATTGCGGCCTTAATAGAATTGAGGGCACTAGTGTAAGCCCTATATAATCAAAAATGTAGAAATTAATAAATCTACAACTTTTATTTTAAAAATATTTTCTACAATGATTAGTTTACAGTCAATTAGTGAATTTTTGTTTTTTTCTCATCAAAATCGATGAAAATTTACTTATTTATAAAGATTACGACCTTAGAATGCAGTTTAGAACATAAGTGTGTAGTCAACGTTACAGAAAATGAAGATTCCTACAACTTTTATTTCAAGAATTATTTTCAACAAAACGTACTTTAGGGTTAATTACTGATTTTCAGTATTTTGAAATCATAAAGAGGTTGATTTTTCATTCATTATCACTCATTATTAAAATTAGGTAATTTTTTAAACTTTACAATGTCTTTTGAATCCCTAATGTATGTACGTCTATCTGTTCAATTTAAGAATAATAAGCAACCCCATGACCCAATGAGACGAGGGTAATATGTACGACATGTAAATGAGGTGTAAACTTGTACAAACTCAAGCAAACTACTCTTGAGAGATAATGGTTGAATGAGGCCGCAACTATCAAAGTACACCGGTTACCACTGTCTAGTAATCAAATCCTTATAAAAGTAATTTCCTTTACTAGGATTTAAACATGGAACCTTTGACTCCGAAAATCATCTGTTTAAAACAGCTGATTCATAGCGATATCCTTACTTCTAGACCATCCCAGTGGGTTTACTCATTATTTACTCATGATTAAACGCAGATTAAATGTAGTTTCACCGGATTGCGACATTATACGGCGTGAGGAAACCTTAAATGTTTGAGGCTCTGAAAAGGGCAATTTAAGTGGTGTTCGTCCGGGCGAGAAGCGGTGGTCGTAGTCGTCGAGGTGGTCGAGGAGATGGGTGACACGGCGTCTCGTTGTCCAGCGGAGACGTCGTCTTCTTCCCTCACACTAGTGCGTCGAAGGCTGCTTCGTCGGATCCGGTGGGCGCAAGGCTTGGTCGAGGGACCACTGTGGGTGATAACAATCCCGGTCGACGGCTTACGGTGTCGAGTCGGCGAGTGGAAGCAACATCTTCTCTCTTGCGGGGGTCATCGATGATTCTTCATCGGAATTCGGTAGCCGTGTGCCGACGGTGTATGTCTCGTCTGCTGTTGAGTGGATTGGAATCATTTCGGGCTCAGTGGAGCGTTCTTAATATAGTAGTCTCCAGTGCGCAGCGGTGGGGGCAGTTACAAGTCCTATCCAGTGTCGACGCAGGCCAACCGCCCTTGTCGGAACTATCGGCGGCTTCCCTCGGTCGCTGAGTCGGAAGCTTTGATAGCCGGGAGCTTAGTACCTAATCAAAGAGGGCGACGTTGACAATAGGTTATATATTTACATCGGCATGAGAAAGTCGTGTGAGTACTTCACAGGAGATTTTTTACTCTCTCTTGCCTATATGAATATATATAGGAAGAAAAGTATTTTTTCATGTCGATTTTAAGAAATCGAGTTTTCACTGGATCTACACGTTTTCAGACCCCTTGAACCCCAAAAAAATGTTTTTAGCTATTTGTGTGTGTGTGTGTGAACAGAATAGGCCTATCTCAAAAACGAAACATCGTCCGAACTTGAAACTTACGTTACATACCATTACCGGACCCGACACGAATATTTTCATCAAAATCGGGTCAACCGGAAATAGTAGTTTATTTTTGTGTAATTTTTCACTTTTTTGCGATTTTCTCAAAAACGATTTCTACGATTTTTTTGAATTTGCCTGGTTTACTAAATTTTTTAAGCTCTACAAGATAGGGTAGGCGCTTTGTTTGCTGATATTCTTGGTGAGGCCGTTTTCACGTAAAAAACTTGTTTCTTTAAGATTACGGCTTTAATATGCATTTCAGCGCAAAATTTATATAATAAAAGTTGTCGAGAGTTTAAAATCCTACGACTTTTATTTCACACATTTTTTTGTATAACGCTTAGTTTAGCGGTAATTTTCTTTCTGTTTTCTTTGTTCGGTTCTCACTTTCTGTTTTTTTCTCACCAAAGCGTGTGAAAAATTGATTTTTTTTAAATTTCTGCCTTAGTATGCATTTCACGACAAAAGTGTATATAATAAAATTTATAGAAAATTAAAAGGTCTACAACTTTTATTTATAGCACTTTTCTCTACAGAGCCCAGTTTAGCGTGAAAGAGTGATTTTCCGTATTTTTAAGCCAAACTGAGGTTGATTTTCATTTTGCGTCATTCACTCATGATTAAAATTAGGTTATGTTTATTGAGGTTAGTTTTTTTTGTTTATTTCTAATGTTTTATTACTGATGTTAGATTATATTGTTAATTATTTTCATTGGGAAGAGAAAGTTATGTAAGTGTTTCACACCAGATTTTTTAAAATTTCATTATTTTTGTCACAATACCATAAAACTTTTTGTCTACCCTATACTCTAAGGACAAAAGATTTAATACAGTCTGTATTGATATTTGGACAATTGCCAACAATGAAACATGCACAAAACGAAATTATTGTTGTAGTTTGAGTCTTTTTTTTCTTGTTATTATTTACTATTCAAATTAAATCAACAATTATCACCTCTACACCACTCCTTTCTCTCTCTGTATTCACCTATTTCAAAATAGATTTACTGCGTGAAATAGTAAGAAAATGATTTAAGTATAAAACGTGTTAAAATGTTTGTTATAGGTTTGATTTACATAAAGTATCGATAATTTAACAAGTTTAATTTATTTACCAATGTATAAATAGTTTTTTTTTAAGTAAAATTATTTCTGTTTCGTTCCAATAATTCTGTGAGTACCTATATTCTATATGTTTAAATGTAAAAGTCTTCTCTGACTCAAAACTTGTCAATAATTTTCTAACTTCCCAACCACCTACAGTACTAAAGTTTATATTTCTTTGCATAAAGTTTCCATATAAAATCATACTTTGGCGCTAAGGTTAGGATCGTGCAATGTTTAACATATGTTAAATTATTACTTTCTCTTGCTTTATATTAGTAGTCACCAACTGGCGGATCTCTGACTTATTTTTTGCGGACCGCGAGCTCTAGAGAATATTTTTACTTTCTCTTGCCTATATGAATATATAGGAAAGAAAGTATTGTTTTTATGTCGATTTTTCGAAATCGAGTTTTCACCGGATCTATACGTTTTCAGACCCCCTGAACCCAAAAAACATGTTTTTAGCGATTGGTCTGTGCGTGTGTATACAAAATATCTCAAGAATGGAACATCGTACGAACTTGAAACTTGAAACTTAAGTTACATACCACGACCGAACCTGATACAAACATTTTCATCAAAATCGGTCAACCGGAAGTAGTAGTTTATTCGTGTAATTTTTCACTTTTTTGCGATTTTCTCAAAAACTGGTCCTACGATTTTTTTAAAAATCGCCTGGTTTACTAAATTTTTTATGCTCTACAAGATAGGGTAGGCGTCATGTTTGCTGAAATTCTGCGTGAGGCTGTTTTTACGTAAAAACATTTTATTTTTAAGATTGCGGCTTTAATATGCAGTTTAGCGCAAAACGTTATATAATAAATGTTGTAGAGAATATAAAATTCTACAACTTTTATTTCTAACATTTTTTTGTATAACGCTTATTTTAGCGGTAATTAGGAATTTTCTGTTTTTTTCTCACGAAAACGTGTGAAAAATCGATTTTTTTAAGATTTCGGCCTTAGAATGCATTTTAGGTCAAAAGTGTATATAATAAAATTTATAGGAAATTAAGAGATCTACAACTTTAATTTAAGCATTTTTTTGTACAGTGCCCAGTTTAGCGTAAATGAGCGATTTTCCGTATTTTTAAGCCAAACTGAGGTCGATTTTAATTTTGTGTATATCACTAATGTTTTTTGAGGTTAGTTTTTTGTTTATTTCTAATGTTTTATTACTAATGTTAGGTTTATTGTTAATTATTTGCATTGGCAAGAGAAAGTTGTGTGAGTGATCACACCAGATTTTTTTCTTTAACGCTTACTTTAGAGTCAACTAATGATTATCTGTATTTTTCCCATGAAAATCGGTGAAAAATTGGTTTATTTAAAGATTGTGGCGTTAGTATAGATACATTATATGACAAAAGTGTATGAAAATAAAATGATAAAAAATTTAAAAATATAACTTTTATTTCAAGCATGTTTTCTAAAAAAATTAGTTTAGCTTCAATTATTGATTTTTTTGTATTTTTATTTTACAGAGGTTGATTTTCATTTAGCGTTATCCACTCGATTAAAATTAAGTTGTTTTTCATTTTATATTGTTTACTCATGAATAAACATAAGTTATATATTTTTACTTTCTCTTGTCTATATGAATGTATAGGAAGGAAAGTATTGTTTTCATGTCGATTTTTCGAAATCGAGTTTTCACCGAATCTATACATTTTCAGACCCCCTGAACCCAAAAAACATGTTTTTAGCGATTGGTCTGTGTGTGTGTGTGTGTGTGTGTGTGTGTGTGTGTGTGTGTGTGTGTGTGTGTGTGTGTGTGTGTGTATGTAAGTGTGTGTGTGTGTGTGTGTGTGTGTGTGTGTGTGTGTGTGTGTGTGTGTGTGCGCGTGTGTGTGTGCGTGTGCGTGCGTGCGTGTGTGTGTGTGTGTGTGTGTGTGTGTGTGTGTGTGTGTGTGTGTGTGTGTGTGTGTGTGTGTGTGTGTGTGTGTGTGAACAGAATATCTCAAGAACGAAACGTCGTACGAAGTTGAAACTTAAAACTTAAGTTACATACCACTACCGGACCCGACACGAACATTTTCATCAAAATCGGTCAACCGGAAGTAGTAGTTTATTCGTGTAATTTTTCACTTTTTTGCGATTTTCTCAAAAACTGGTCCTACGATTTTTTTAAAAATCGCCTCATTTACTAAACTTTTTATTCTCTACAAGATAGGGTAGGCGCCATGTTTGCTGAAACTCTGGGTGAGCCTGTTTTTACGTAAAAACATTTTCTTTTTAAGATTGCGGCTTTCATATTCATTTTAGCGCAAAATGTTATATAATAAAAGTTGTAGAGAATTTAAAATTGTACAACTTTTATTTGAATATTTCTTTTGTATAACGCTTAGTTTAGCGGTAATTAGTGATTTTCTGTTTTTTCTCACGAAAACGTGTGAAAAATCGATTTTTTTAAAGATTTCGGCCTTAGTATGCATTGTATGACAAAAGTGTATATAATAGAATTTATAGAAAATTAAAAGATCTACAACTTTTATTCCTAACAATTTTCACTACAGAGCCTAGTTTAGCGTGAAAGAGTGATTTGTCGTATTTTTAAGCCAAACTGAGTTCGTTTTTCATTTTGCGTCTTTCACTCATGATTAAAATAAGGTTATGTTTATTGAGGTTTAGTTTTTTGTTTATTTCTAATTTTAGGTTTATTGTTAATTATTTGCACTGGCAAGAGAAAGTTGTGTGAGTGTTTCACACCAGATTTTTCATTTAGGTAACATTGGCAAGAGAAATCCGTGCGAGTATTTCATGCTAGTTATTATTTAAATTTTAGTTAAGCTTTAATTTTGTAATATTAATCTAGTAGAAGTAATTAAATTTTCAATTTATAAGTTGCTGTTTAGGTCATCCACGGAAAGGCTGATTTGAACCTCTAGAGGCTTAACTAAGTAAAACGAACAGTGAGTGAGGTGGTTTACCATTGTCTTTATTACTGAGTTGAAAAGTACGCTTATCAGCATCCGAGACCTCTGAAAATCATCTACTTTCCACCCTGCAAATGACACCTTCACTTCATTCACTACTGCGTCTGGCTGTATAATAAAATACATTACTCTCAGACAGAGGCGGATCTAGGGGGGGAGCTATTGGGGCTATCGCCCCCCCCCCAAAGCCCGGCTTTTTTTTTTTTTTGCTAAAAATTTTTTATAATTATTACCGATAATATAGTTTTTCAACTTTTTTTACTCGATTGAGTCAAATGGATTTTACGGATACAAACTAAAAAACTTAAGTTTCGAATTTGCTAACTTGGGTTCATTTACTCCTCTATTCAAACTAATTCTTAAGAATCTTATAGAATTCTATTTGAACAAAAAGAACAATGAAATACAGGATAATAACTTGTAATATAATGTTTTTTTAATATAATGTGTGTTCACATGTTCGTATGAATTTAGTGTACATCCCGCTGCTAGTGTAGTGAGGGGCAGGGGCAAAATCTGTATTAACATTTGATTTATAGGCTTTTATTGTTTCAATATTGAATAATTTAGTATTTGTTTTGCAATCTAATTCTTTAAAAATCTAAATATTTGTTAAAAAAGTAAAACTGTAAAGTGATTTTGTAAAATAAACGTGTAAAAAAATTAAAACAATAAACTAAGATTTAAAAAATACATGAAAAATTATTTCGCAGAAGTAAAAAAATTGGGGGGGGGGGTCAAGTCTCAATAGCCCCCCCCAAATTTGGCTTCTAGATCCGCCCTTGCTCTCAAAGAAGATAACTGTGACTAGTGCGTTTTACACCTCTACCTCTTCTGTTGTTAAATGGTTCAGTCCATGTTAAATTGGCTGACCATGTGATAAGAGAGAGAACTATTTTTATAGCTCAGTAACCAGCAGATCGCGTGTAAATAAGTTAACATTCCATCTGCCTGTTATGAGCAGAATTTATAAGTACCTAGTAAAAAAGTAAAAATATATTGTACAGTAGGCTAACTTATTTTTTTTACTTTATCTTGTCTATATGAATATTATAGCAAGGAAAGTATTGTTTTCATGTCGATTTTTCGAAATCGAGTTTTCACCGGATCTACACGTTTTCAGACCCCCTGAATCCAAAAAAACATGTTTTTAGCGATTGGTCTTTGTGTGTGTGTGTGAGTGTGTGTGTGTGTGTGTGTGTGTATGTGTGTGTGTGTGTGTGTGTGTGTGTGCGCGCGCGCGTACGTGTGCGTGTGTGTGTGAACAGAATATCTCAAGAACGGAACATTGTACAAACTTGAAACTTAAAACTGAAGTTACATACCACTACCGGACCTAACACGAACATTTTCATCAAAAGTATATAGTCAAATTTATAGGAAATTAAAAGATTTACAACTTTTATTAAAAGCATTTTTCTCTACAGAGTTTAGTTTAGCGTGAAAACGCACTCTGATATGTGTTTAAGCCAAACTGACGTTAATTTTCATTTGCGTCTTTCACTCATGATTAAAATTAGGTTGTTTTTTTAGGTTAGTTTTTTGTTTATTTAACTAATGTGTTATTACTAATATTAAATTATATTGTTAATTATTTGCATTGGCAAGAGAAAGTCGTGTGTGTTTCACACCAGATTGTTTTAATAAATAATAATTGTTTGTTACACGTTCAAAAGAAGTTCGTTTTGTAGCGACTTATTAAAACCAGATCCCTAAAGAACCTGGATTAAATATTTTAGTATTCTACTGACTGTACAATGGATAAGTAAATTATGAAGTAAAACTACTTTTGGTGCATCTTATACCTGTATTAGAGTATTACTGCATACCTTCACACGTAATTCGAGTAATGAGTTGATTACACACATACTCATCTGTGTACGTCTACCTGTGTTTGTGTGTGTTGTTATTCATTTGACGTCTATTTCATTATTTAATTACAATTAGCGACGTATGGTACCCACTTTATTCGTGTTTCGTCCTACCCAATACACTAACAACATTTTCTACTAATACTGTTACAATTAATTACCCTCCCCCTCCATGTACACATTCTTACTGATAATTAAGCATGTATTTATTTATTTATCCAAGGTACCAACCTATCTGTCCGTCTGTCTGTCTGAATGATACAGTAATACAATTCTTAGTATTTCTGTATTAATATTGTAATAACTAAACTTAAGTTCCTTCGAGATCTGGTTTTATTAAAAAATAAACCATACTTTTACTTTCTCTTCCCTATATGTATATACGAGGGTCGTTTGAAAAGTCCGTGCAAAAATAAAAACTACTTAATTGTTTGGGGTAAACCTTTTTTATTTTTCAACATAGTCTCCTTTTAGGCTTATACACTTCGTCCAACACTGCTCTAGTTTGTTGATCCCTTCCGAATAATAGGATTTGTCCAAGTCTGAAAAATAGCCATTCGTTCCTGCAATCACCTCCTCGTTTGAATAAAATCTTTTTCCCGCTAGCCATTTCTTCAAATTGGGAAACAAATAGTAGTCCGAGGGAGCCAAGTCTGGAGAATAGGGGGGATGTGAAACGAGTTGGAACTTTATTTCCATTAATTTTGCGACCACAACTGCTGAGGCGTGAGCTCGTGCGTTGTCGTGATGGAAAAGGACTTTTTTGTGGGACAATCGTGGCCGTTTTTTTTTGCAGCTCGGTTTTCAAACGGTGCAATAACGATGAATAATATGCACCTGTAATAGTTTTACCCTTTTCCAGATAATCGATGAAGATTATTCCTTGTGAATCCCAAAAGACAGTCGCCATAATCTTTCCGGCCGAAGGAACTGTCTTCGCCTTTTTTGGCGCAGATTGCCCCTTCATAACCCATTGTTTAGATTGTTCTTTGGTCTCAGAAATGTAGTGATGTATCCATATTTCATCCACAGTGATGAAACGACGCTTAAAGTCCTGTGAATTCTTCTGGAACAGCTGCAAACCGTCCTTGCAACACTTCACACGAAATTCTTTTTCATCCATTTTTTGAAAATCACTCGACTTCTTCGATTAAAACGAATGTCAAACACAAAGAAATAGACCGTTCTGGCTGAAACTACACATGTGTTTTTCCAACAGATGCTACTAACTAAACATATGCTCGATATGCCCCAGTAGTGCCATATATCTGACTTTGCACGAACTTTTCAAACGACCCTCGTATATATAATATATATATGGAAGGAATCTACTTATTCTTGTCATGTCGATTTTTGGAAATCGAGTTTTCACCGGATATACTCGTTTTCAGGCCCGCTGGACCAAAAAAAAAAACATGTTTTTAGCGATTAGTTTGTGTGTGTGTAAACAATATATCTCAAGAGTTGAAACTTAAAACTTAAGTTACGTACCACTAGAAGTACCCCCACACAAAAATTTTCATGAAAATCGATCAACCGGAAGTGGTAGTTTATTCGTGTAATTTTTCATTTTTTGCGATTTTCTCAAAAAACGGCTCCTACGGTTTTTTTAAAATTGCCTAATTTTCTATGCTCTATAAGATAGGGTAGGCGACATGTCTGTATTTAATTAACTGTAGTAATTTAACTTAGTAATTTTTACTTTCTCTTGCCTATATGAATATATAGGAAGGAAGTATTGTTTTCATGTTGATTTTTCGAAATCGAGTTTTCACCGGATCTATACGTTTTCAGACCCCCTGAACCCAAAAAAACATGTTTTTAGCGATTGGTGTGTGTGTGTGTGTGTTTGTTTGTTTGTTTGTTTGTGTGTGTGTGTGTGTGTGTGTGTGTGTGTGTGTGTGTGTGTGTGTGTGTGAACAGAATATCTCAAGAACGGAAAATCGTACTAACCTAAAACTTGAAACTTAACCCTTTACTTGGCAACGTAGGGTATAGTATACATAGTTTTGAAAATTATTTATTAATCGACTGTATACGTTCATGATGTTTGATTAGGCACTGTACAATATATTATACATAAACAAAGCTTGGAAAGTGCTACCATCTGTCTTGAAGTCATTATACTATTTCTAGCAGCCATTATGTCGGGTCATGTTGCTCTTTTTAAAAAAGTTTTAGGTTAACTCTTCGAGTTGAAGAAGAGGACATTTACGATAGAGACAAATTTAGGCAGAAGACAATTGACAAAAGGATAAGTCTGACTGTGCAATCTGCAAGAAGAGAGGGTACTGGTGGGAGGTGGACGGATGAGAGAAGAAAGGAGCATTTCGAACGAATGAAGGCTTTTTTGGCAGATAAGAGGAATGACATCCGAGAAGACGAAACCAAAATGCATAGTGGTTAACGTGATCCTTAGTTGGTCGATCAACGAATTAATAATAATAATAATAATAATAAGACAAATTGAAGGTAAAGTAGTAGTAATTGAAGATTTTGAAGCAAGGTAAGTGTTACACGCATTTAGTATTTATATTTATGATATTTTAGGTATGTAAACATGATTTGAAAATTATGTATAGCATTTTATACAACGCCAAAAACTCCTAACTTTTAGAATGGAATTGTATGTATATAATGGTATACATTACCAACTACCGCAACATACTACATTATGATTAAAATGCATATTATGTTATACATTACTAAGTAGTAGGCCTACTTTTTACTCTTAAACACAGTGTATCAAAATGATTTTTTTAAAACATTATGTATTTTTACATATGTTATTTTTATATTATGTACATATAAATAACATATAAATATAACATATAAATAACATTTATATTATATAAATAACATATGTTATTTTTATATTATGTAGTTTGGCTGCCCATAACAGACAGGTGGAGTGTCAAATTATTTACACTCAATCTGTTCGTTGCAGGGCTAAAATAAATAGTTCTGTTTCTTATCACATGGTCAGCCAATTAAATGACTGAATCATTTAAGAACAGAAGAGGTAGAGGTGTAAAAGACACTAATCAGAGTTATCTCCTCTGAAAGTAATGAATTTCATTATACAGCCAGACCCTGTGGTGAATGAAGTGAAGGTGTCATTTACAGAGTGGAAAATATGTGCTTTTCAGAGGGCCCGGCATGCTGATAAGCGTACTTTTCCACTCAGTGAGGAAGGCAATTGTAAACCACCTCACTCCTCGTTTTACTTAGTAAAACCTCTAGAGGTTCAAACCAGACCAGCCTTTTGGCTGTTGACCTAAACAACAACAACATGTATTTTTAATGAACTAAATAATATGCACTTTTGTTCTATCTTCAGATGTCAAAGAAAAAGCTTTTTACTATAAGAGCTTAACAAATGTTAGATTTAATTATACCTCCAGTCAATTCTGGGTCAGAATTATCAGACTTTGATGAGAAGAAAAAGTGATATCAAAATTGGAAAATATACTTGATAACAGTGATGTGAATAATAATAATAATAACCTGCACATAACTGATGACTGGACGGACAATGGGAATCAAATTTCAGTCACGAAATGGGCAAATACTAAGTGTATCACCACTTAGTTTAATTAAAAGATATTCAAGGGATAAAGACGACTAAAGAAAATGTTCAGTACCCTGAAATTGTCCATGGATACAACAGTCACAAGGGGGATTTAGATCTCTCTGACATGTTAATTGTATTATACAGGACAAATTTTACACCTCAAAAATGGTACCCTGCAGGCTTTGCCACTTTTGCTCCAATTTTTGGATGTTGCAGTTTATGGTTTTTATGTAGAAGATATTTTGCAACATTGCACCCCTAAGAAAACCATTACAGTTTAAAAAGTTCTGAATTGTACTGTCAATTTATTATATCTAATCAATTTATTTTTTATTATATCAATTTATTTATATCAATTTATTATATAAATTTATTATATCTATATTGCCCAATTTATTATATCATAAAAGTAGGCGTGGAAGACCATCATCTAGCAATAAAGGAAGGATAACACTGATTAGGAAACCAGTGGTCCCCACACCAGAAGCCGAAGTTCGATACTATGGAATCGGGTCATTTCCCTGAGCACCAAAAAAAATGCAGAGGTGCAATTTTGCAAAAATGGACAAACAGAAGTGTACTGCACAAAATTTAATTTAAACTTGTGTTTTACCAAATCACAAAATTGCTTTTTCAGTTTTCGTAATAAGTAGACAAAAAAAGTTCATTTAGCGAACTATTAATGTGTAAAGTTCCTTAATTTTTTTAAATATGTGTTTTGTGTAATTTTTATTATATTGTAATAAAGTTTTCACTATTATAACTAATTTACAAACCGATTTTTTACTTTTTGTATGTACAGTCCTTATTACCTCATGTTTGGCAATGTATAGTATATCACACATAAAACTCTTAGCCTGTTTACTGCAGTATGTGGCAATGTGTAGTACAGTATACACTTACCAAACTCACCCCTAAATAAACTTACCCTTGATTTTTTTTACTACTATCATTTCTAATTGATATTTAAACAGAAAAAAGTTGTGAAGATATTTTTTTTTTAGCTTCAGATAGGGAGTGCCATGTAAAGGGTTAAGTTACATACCACTACCGGACCCGACACGAACATTTTCATCAAAATCGGTCAACCAGAAATAGTAGTTTATTCGTATAATTTTTAACTTTTTTGCGATTTTCTCAAAAACTGGTCCTACGATTTTTTTAAAAATCGCCTGGTTTTCTCAATTTTTTATTCTCTACAAGATAAGGTAGGCACCATGTTTGCTTAATTTTTTGGTGAGGGTATTTTTACGTAAAAAAAGTGTTTTTTTTAAGATTACGGCTTAAATATGTATTATACCGCAAAAATTTATATAATAAAAAATGTAGCGAATTTATAATTCTACAACTTTTATTTCAAACATTTTTTTGTATAACGCTTAGTTTAGCGGTAATTAGCGATTTTCTGATTTTTTTCTCACGAAAACGTGTGAAAAATCGATTTTTTTTAATATTTCGGCTTTAGTACGCATTTTACGACAAAAGTGTATATAATAAAATTTATAGAAAATTAAGAGATCTACAACTATTATGTAAAGCATTTCTCACTACAGAGCCTAGTTTAGTGTGAAAGAGTGATTTTCCGTATTTTTAAGCCGAACTGAGTTCGATTTTCATTTTGCGTCTTTCAGTCATGATTAAAATAAGGTTATATTTTTAGAGATTAGTTTTTTGTTTATTACTAATGTTAGGATTATCGTTATTTATTTGCATTGGCAAGAGAAAGTTGTGTGAGTGTTTCACACCAGATTTTTTTAGCTTTTATTTGTTATCGGGAAGTGTACATTATTGGCAACTACCTAATTTGATAGCTGATTTGCTGCATTATTTGACGTGAATTAGTGACATGAGTTTGAACAGGGACCCCCAGTAGAGTTTGTTCACGGATGGCTGTCAGCTGGTCACCATACAACGTCGCTTGCCCAACCGGTGTTACTTAACAAACAATAGCGACTTTCTACCACCTGACTGACTGGGCTGGCCCGAAGGCCTCAAACAAGATACATGAGCTTTTTATTTTACGTGATAGTATATTTAAATGTTAATAAGAAAAATATTTTTTCCTTTTCTTAAATTCCTAATATGAGTAAGTTGCAATCTGTTCAATTGAGAACAATAAGCAACCCCATGACTTAATGAGCTGAAGATGATATGTATGACGTGTAAATGAGGTGTAGTCTTGTACAGACTCAGGCCGATCATTCCTGAGAGAGTATGGTTAATTGAACCCCAACCATCAAAGTACACCGGTAACCACTGAATAGCATTCAAATCCGTATAAAAGTAACTACCTTTACTAGGATTTGAACCAAGAACCTTCGTCTCCGAAAATCAGCTGTTAAACAGCTGATTTTGGGGGCGACTTTACCTCTAGACCAACCCGGTGGGTAAAAAATATTTTAGCAGGATTATTTTTAAAATGTCTACAGAACCGCTACAACATGGAATGACCCAAAAGTGAATTATAAATGACGAATAAAATTGTCCAATGTGATTTCAAAAGCAAAATAATAATACTAATTCCTCTTTTGTATCTTCGTCGTATATTTGTATAAGAGTACATAAAAATCTGGTGTAAAACACTCACACAACTTTCTCTTGCCAATGCAGATAATTAACAATATAACCTGACAATAGTAATAAAACATTAGAAATAAACAACAAACTAACCTCAATAAACGTAACCTAATTTTAATCATAAGTGAAAGACGCAAAATGAAAATCGACCTTAAGTTTGACTTAGAAATACGGAAAATCACTCTTTCACGCTAAACTAGGCTCTGTAGAGAAAAATGCTATAAATAAAAGTTGCAGATCTTTTAATTTTCTATAAATTTGGCTATATACACTTTTGTCGTAAAATGCGTACTACGGCCGCAATCTTAAAAAAAATCAATTTTTCACACGTTTTCGTGAGAAAAAAACAGAAAATCGCAAATTACCGCTAAACTAAGCGTTATACAAAAAAAAAATGTTTGAAATAAAAGTTGTACAATTTTAAATCGTCTACAACTTTTATTATATACATTTTTGCGCTGAAATGCATAATAAAGCCACAATCTTAAAAAAACTAATTTTTTACGTAAAAACAGCCTCACCAAGAATTTCAACAAACATGGCGCCTACCTTAGCTTGTAGAGCATAAAAAATTTAGTAAACCAGGCGAATTTAAAAAAAATCGTAGGACCAGTTTTTGAGAAAACAAAAAAGTGAAAAATGACACGAATAAACTACTACTTCCGGTTGACCGATTTTGATGAAAATGTTCGTGTCGGGTCCGGGAGTAGTATGTAATTTAGTTTCAAGTTCGTACGATGTTCCGTTTTAGAGTTATTCTGTTCACACAAATACACACACGCGCGCGCGCACACACACACAAATACACACACACACACACACACACACACACACACCAATCGCTAAAAACATGTTTTTTGGGTTCAGGGGCTCTGAAAACGTGTAGATCCGGTGAAAACTCGATTTGTTAAAATCGACATGAAAACAATACTTTTCTTCTTATATATTCATATAGGCAAGAGAAAGTAAAAATATGTCAGTGGGATTATTTTAAAAAAGTCTACAGAACCGCCACCACATGGAATGACCCTAAAATGAATTAATAAATGACGAATAAAGTTGTCCAATGTGCTTTCAAAAGCAAAATAATAATACAGAGTGATTTTTTAGTCCTGTTACCCAATTGTTAATGTCTGGTAATATTTTTCTAAAAAAAAAATTTTGTTTTGTGACACTAAGTTGGTAGCCCTACTCAACCAGTATGGATATGGCAGTGTGAGTTGATTCTCCTTGAGCTGTGTAAACTTTTGTGCCATTTCCGTTCGTGCTACGAACAGAATGTCTTTTATCCTAACACAATCTCTTGTTTAAATCTGGAGGCTGAAGCTCTAGAACTAATCGTATGTGATACGGATACAATTTCAATTTTTTAGCAGCTTTCTGAGCACTCGAACATGACATATCAACATGCGAGGAAAGTTTTTGTAAACTTTTCCATGGAGAATTGAGCAATCTTGTTTTCACATTCTCTTAACGTCATCTGTCAAGAGAGTTGGTTGACCACTACGTTTTCTGCTGCAAACAATACCTGCCTCTAAAAATCAGTTAGTTAGCCTAGAAATTGACTAGAATAGAGTGGAGGAACACCAAAAAATTTTATTTGAAATGATTTTTTTAAACTCGCATACGATTTTGTAGCAAAATATTGTTCAAGAATGAAAACCCGTTGTTCTAGGGTAAAAGACATTCTGTTCGTAACACAACTGGAAACAGCACAAAATTTTACGCAACTCAAGGAGAATCAACTCAAACTGTCGTATCTATACCGGTTGAGTAGGGCTACCAACTTTGTGACACAAAACAAAATATCCCTTTCTTAGAAAAAAATTACCAGACATTAACAATTGGGTAACAGGACTAAAAAATCACCCGGTACTAATTCGTCTTTTGTATCTTCGTCGTATATTTGTATAAGAGAACATAAAAATGAACATTTAAATTAGATTTCTACGATTAAAGAACTGTAAAGAAGTAACTAAGAATATAATAAAAAAAGTAAACTAATAACGAATTGGAAAGTAAATAAACTTAATAAATAGTAAATATAAATCGATATAAAATTAGCATATTTAAGAAATAATGTTTAAACAGACACTTTTAGATTATTCGTGAGGGACTTTTTAAATGTGACAATTTAAAATGAGAATGCACTTTTTTATCATTTTAAAAAGTAAATAACATAGACTTGTTTAATAATATGTAAATAAATATATAAATAAGTCAAAGTAAAATTATAATAATTTTTTTTCGTTTTTAACTCGTTCGTTACTTATTATTTACATATTATTTACATTCGACCTACACACATTAAAATCCGTACATGGCATTGTAAAGGAAAAAAAAATCTGGTGTGAAACACTCACACAACTTTCTCTTGCCAATGCAAAAAATAACCAATATAACCTGACATTAGTAATAAAGCATTAGAAATAAAAAAACTAACCTCAAAAACATAATCTTACTTTAATCATGAGTAAAAGACGCAAAATGAAAATTAACCACAGTTTGGCTTAAAAATACGGAAAATCACTCTTTCACGCTAAACTAGGCTCTATAGAGAAATATTCTCTAAATAAAAGTTGTAGATCTTTTAATTTCCTATAAATTTAATTTTACTTTTTTGTTATAAAATTCATAATAAGGCTGAATTCTTAAACAAAATCGAATTTTTACACGATTTCGTGAGAAAAAAAACAGAAAATCGCTAATTACCGCTAAACTAAGTGTTGTACAAAAAAATGTTTGAAAAAAAAAAGTTGTAGAATTTTAAATTCTCTACAACTTTTATTATATAAATTTTTGCGCTGAAACGCATATTAAAGTCATAATCTAAAAAACAATTTTTTTACGTGAAAACAGCCTCACCAAGCAAACTGGCGCCAACCCCTGTTTTGTAGAGCATACAAAATTTAGTAAATAAGGCGATTTTTAAAAAATATCGTAGGACCAGTTTATGAGAAAATCGCAAAGAAGTGAAAAATTACACGAATAAACTACTACTTCTGGTTGACCGATTTTGATGAAAATGTTCGTGTCGGGTCCGGTAGTGGTATGTAACTTAAGTTTTAACTTTCAAGTTCCTACGATGTTCCGTTCTTGAGATATTCTGATCACACACACACACGCGCGCGCGCGCACCCACGCACTTACACACACACACACAAACAGGCACACACACACACAGACCATTCGCCAAAAACATGTTATTTGGGTTCAGGGGATCTGAAAACGTGTATTTCTGGTGAAAATTCGATTTAGAAAAATCGACATGAATACAATACTTGACTTTTCTATTATATTATATTCATATAGGGGAAGTTAAAGTAAAAATGACCAATTTTGATGATGGGTATGATGTAAAATTACTAACTGCCGCACAAATAAGTAAATAGATAGATGTATAATGTTCAAACAATAATTTGTAGACGAAAATTTAAGTAAAAATTTTATTCTAAATTCTCAAGTAGACTACTGGTAACATTATTACTTTATATTCAATTTTTTATTATTTTATTTTACTTTTTCATTAACAGAATTTATCTATAGTAATGTGTTTAAAAAAAATCTGGTGTGAAACACTCACACAACTTTCTCTTGCCAATGAAAATAATTAATAATAAACCTAACATTAGTATTAAAACATTAGAAATGAACAAAAACTAACCTCAAAAACATAACCTTATTTTAATCATGAGTGAATGACGCAAAATGACAATCGAACTCAGTTTGGCTTAAAAATACGGAAAATTACGCTTTCACGCTAAACTAGGCTCTGTAGAGAAAAATGCTTTAAACAAAAGTTGTAGACCTTTTAATTTTCTATAACTTTTATTATATACACTTTTGTCGTAAAATGCATACTAAGACCAAAATGTTAAAAAAATTGATTTTTCTCACGTTTTCGTGAGAAAAAAAACAGAAAATCGCAAATTACCGCTAAACTAAGCGTTATACAAAAAAATGTTTGAAACAGACGTTGTAGGTTTTTAAATTCTCTACAACTTTTATTATATAAGTTTTTGCGCTAAAATTTATATTAAAGCCGTAATCTTAAAAAAACAACGTTTTTACGTAAAAACAGCCTCACCGAGAATTTCAGCAAACATGGCGCCTACCCTATCTTGTAGAGAATAAAAAATTGAGTAAAATAGACGATTTTAAAAAAAATCGTAGGACCAGTTTTTGAGAAAATCGCAAAAAACTGAAAAATTATACGAATAAACTACTACTTCCGGTTGACCGATTTTGATGAAAATGTTCGTGTCGCGTCCGGTAGTGGTATGTAACTTAAGTTTCAAGTTTCAAGTTCGTACGATGTTCCCTTCTTGAGATATTCTGTTCACACACAGACACACACACACACACACACAGACACACACACACACACACAGACACACAGACACACACACAGACCAATCGCTAAAAACATGTTTTTTGGGTTCAGGGGGTCTGAAAACGTATAGATCCGGTGAAAACTCGATTTCGAAAAATCGACATGAAAACAATACTTTCCTTCCTATATATTCATATAGGCAACAGAAAGTAAAAATACAAAAATTAAGATACAAAGTTAACTTCAAGTGGAGGTAGCCAAGAAAACAATTATTACTTCTCACATTATACGACTATGAAGAAAGATAATGAGACTGAAGATAGTAGACGGAAAGTACGGGCCACGAGGAAGAGAATAATTGTACGAAGAAAATAAACTATTAAAAGAAACTCTCAAAAAATGAAGATTAAAATTCTTTGGACACCTGTATAGAAAAGATGAGAACAAATCTTTATGACACTTGACAATAGACCTAAGGGTTTGAACAAATGGTTAAAAGAAATCACAAGGGATATCGAAAAAATTGGGATAAGCCGAGAAAAATTATAGAACCGAACAAATTCAGATAACTGATTACTGATTTTAAGGGCTTCCATTAAGAACAAAATTAGAACAACGGATGGACGGAAGAAAGGAAAAAAAGCGCAGTGAAAGAATTTGAGAGTGTAGGCTGTAAAAAGAGCTGCCAGAAATGTCTAAAGTTACTTCATGGGATCTAAAATTGACCCTAAACAAAAATATATAATACAGTTAAATTTTGAAAAACAAAATAGAAATTTAATTTACTACAATAATAAGTCTGTTAAAATCCCTCGTTTGTAACTATTACCGTTATCAAATAAATGTTGTTGTTGTTTAGGTCATCAGCCGAATGGCTGGTTTGAACCTGTAGAGGTTTTACTAAGTAAATCGAGGAGTGAGGTGGTTTACCATTGCCTTCCTCACTTGAGTGGAAAAGTACGCTTGTCAGCATGCCGAGCCCTCTGAAAAGCACATATTTTCCACTCTGCAAATGACACCTTCACTTCATTCACCACAGGGTCTGGCTGTGTAATGAAATTCATTACTTTCAGAGGAGATAACTCTGATTAGTGTCTTTTACAGCTCTACCTCTTCTGTTCTTAAATGATTCAGTCATTGAATTGGCTGACCATGTGATAAGAAACAGAACTATTTATTTTAGCCCTGCAACGAACAGATTGAGTGTAAGTAATTTGACACCCAACCTGTCTGTTAGGGGCAACAAATAAATGTATAGCCATATAATTATCGTACGATTTAAGCGGTTCATTCATTATAAGATAAACTAAATTTTGAAATTTATTTTTAATTACTGAAATAAACTGAACGTTTTAAATATCGTTGGTTTTGTCTTGTACCAGAGCTCGAAAAAAATTCAACTGAAAATGCTAAAGAATTTGGATACTTGCTTAACAGAAACAAAAATTTTTATCAACAAAGAAAAAAATTTAAAAAAATTGATAACACAGTATAACCTTTTCCATTAAAGGAACCCTAACGAATAGAATTTGAGTAATTTAATAAACAGATTTTAAAATTTTAAATTTTTTACTTTCTCTTGCCTATATGAATATATAGGAAGGAAAGTATTGTTTTCATGTCGATTTTTCGAAATCGAGTTTTCACCGGATCTATACGTTTTCAGACCCCCTGAACCCAAAAAACATGTTTTTAGCGATTGGTCTGTATGTGTGTCTGTGTGTGTGTCTGTGTGTGTGTGTGTGTGTGTGTGTGTGTGTGTGTGTGTGTGTGAACAGAATATCTCAAGAACGGAACATCGTACGAACTTGAAACTTGAAACTTAAGTTAAGTACCACTACTGGACTCGACACGAACATTTTCATCAAAATCGGTCAACCGGAAGTGGTAGTTTATTCGTGTAATTTTTCACTTTTTTGCGATTTTCTCAAAAACTGGTCCTACGATTTTTTTACAAATCGCCTGGTTTACTCAATTTTTTATTCTGTACAAGATAGGGTAGGCGTCATGTTTGCTGAAATTCTGGGTGAGGCTGTTTTCACGTAAAAACGTTGTTTTTTTAAGATTACAGCTTTAATATGCATTTTAGCGCAAAACTTTATATAATAAAAGTTGTAGAGAATTAAAAATTCTACAACTTTTATTTCAAACAATTTTTTGTATAACGCTTAGTTTAGCGGTAATTTGCGATTTTCTGTTTTTTTTCTCACGAAAATGTGTGAAAAATTGATTTTTTTAAGATTTCGGCCTTAGTATGCATTTTAAGACAAAAGTGTATATAATTTAATTTATAGAAAATTAATAGATCTACAACTTTTATTTAAAGCATTTTTCTCTACAGAGCCTAGTTTAGAGAGAAAGAGTGATTTTCCGTATTTCTAAGCCAAACTGAGGTTGATTTTCATTTTGCATCATTCACTCATGATTAAAATAAGGTAATGTTTTTGAGGTTAGTTTTTTGTTTATTTCTAATATTTTATTAATAATGTTAGGTTTATTGTTAATTATTTGCATTGGCAAGAGAAAGTTGTGTGAGTGTTTCACACCAGATTTTTTATTTTATGGTCCTGAGTTCGAATCCCACTCAGGCACAACATACTTCCATACGTTACAAAAAATTATTTCATCTTCATTACGCACAGTTACAATCCAACGTCGTCGCTAATGACCACAGCAGTTGATGCGACGTTAAATAAATAAATAAAAAAAAATAATAAATTTATCGTGCATATCGTCTTGTGCAATTAATTGTTTGGCAACATAACATTTTCTTATGATATAAGTTGTGTAGTGATAAGTTTGTGACATAAAAGGGGTATTATGTTAACAGACTTAAAATCTATATTAAAACAATATTGGGTACCCAATGTAGACATTTACTATTCCTTTGGCCAAGTTCTAACAAGTAAATCAACTTCTGGAATCATTTAGTATCAAATTTAACAATCGTTAATATAGTATTTTTAATAACAGATTCGAAAATTTTAATGAAATTTTAACAAAAATAACTTTAAAATCGATTGAATATATCAAAATATATCTTAAAAATGTTAATATAATTATATAAATGGTCTTGAGTGAGTATTTAAGTTTAAAATTTTAAATTTTCAAAAAAAATTGTAAATTTCGTTGTTATTTATTTATTAATTTAGACAATGAGATACCACAGGAAATAAAGTTCGGTATTTGGGCCTTCATTTAGATCGTAGATTGACTTGGGGATATCATATCAAAACAAAACGTTTGCAACTAAATAACTGTACAAAATTACTCTCAAAATTCATCACAGAAAATCAACTCCATTATTAAAATTTAAATTATTGACATATAAGGCCTATCTACGACCGATTTGGAATTACGGTATAAAAATTTTTGAGACGGCAAAGAAAACTCACTTACAAAAACTTCAAACCCATCAGTCAAAAATACTTCGCATGATAACGAACGCCCCTTATTACGTAACAAATCTAATATTACATTCCGACTTAAAAATTCCTTTTGTATCAGAAACTGCTAAAATAAAATACTCAAAATTTAACAGAAAGTTAACAGACCACATTAATCCCCTAATACAGCAAATGTCAAGACAAAACTTAACCCACTGACGCTTACGAAGAAAATGGAGTAGAGATCTACTAATCGAATAAGAAAATATGTAAAAAAAATGCTTAAAAGATGTACAAATTATTTCACAGATTTCATAATTCCTTAACATTTCATTCTTCATTCATTTCTTTTGTAATTATAATTTTTTATGAGTTGTTCAGATCTTTATTATTCTTGTAATGTATATATTTTATTTTTTTCCTGTGTTTGTTTTCTTTATTCTTAATTTATTTTTATTGTTAAACTTTTAAATTATCCACTGAAATATATTCTTTAAAAATAATTATTTTCTGTTTATTATTCACGTCATTTGTTTATTCTAAATTTTGTTAAGCTTTGGGATGGTTGTACAGTATTGTATAGTTTCTAAATAAAAAAAAAAATAAAAAAATCTGGTGTGAAACACTCACACGACTTTCTCTTGCCAATGCAAATAAATAACAATACAACCTAACATTAGTGATAAAATATTAGAAATAAACAAAAAACTAACCTCAAAAAACATAACCTTATTTTAATCATGACTGAAAGACGCAAAATGAAAATCAACCTTAGTTTGGTTTAAAAATACGGAATTTAACTTTTTCACGCTAAACTAGGCTCTGAAGAGAAAAATGCTATTAATAAAATTTGTAGAACTTTTAATTTCCTATAAATTTGATTATAGGCCTATACATTTTTGTCGTGAAGTGCATACTAAGGCCGAAATCTTAAAAAAATCGATTTTTTACACGTTTTCGTAAGAAAAAACAGAAAATCGCTAATTACCGCTAAACTAAGCGTTATACAAAAAAATGTTTGAAGTAAGAGTTGTACAATTTTAAATTCTCTACATTTTTTATTATATAAATTTTTGCGCTATAATACATATTAAAGCCGTAATCTTAAAAAACACCTTTTTTACGTAAAAACAGCCTCACCAAGAATTTCAGCAAACATGACGCCTACCCTATCTTGTAGAGAATAAAAAATTTAGTAAACCAGGGGATTTTAAAAAAAAATCGTAGGACCAGTTTTTGAGAAAATCGCAAAAAAAGTTAAAAATTACACGAATAAACTACTACTTCCGGTTGACCGATTTTGATGAAAATGTTCGTATCGGGTCCGGTAGTGGTATGTAACTTAAGTTTCAAGTTTCAAGTTCGTACGATGTTCCATTCTTGAGATATTGTACACACACACACACACACACACACACACACACACACACACACACACAGACCAATCGCTAAAAACATGTTTTTTTGGGTTCAGGGGGTCTGGAAACGTGTAGATCCGGTTAAAACTCGATTTCGAAAAATCGACATGAAAACAATACTTTCCTTCCTATATATTTATGTAGGCAAGAGAAAGTAAAAATCAAAGTTAAAAAGAAATTAATTTAGACTTTAAGCAAAAATGTTGTTAATAATATAAATATACCATTACGTTCAGAATAATTTTCTCTACAATATAAAGAATTAATTTTTTGAGGGCATTCTCTCCCTTTAAGGGGGTAGTCAACCCAGAAAATGAAAATGAAACTAATGGCTATAATTTATTATTATATATTTTTAATGAAAGAGTAATTTACTAGTAATGATTTACCACTTGACCAGGCCAAAAAATTAATACTGCCCCTAATATAAGGGTCAGGGTGGAAAAGCGGGCTTTTACGGGGAATCGAATATCTCAGGAACCAAGAAAGATATCAACATGATTCTTATACTAAAAGATACAGAAAAATTCTGTTTATTATTTGTTGTATGCTCTTGTATTTATTTTTTCTTACAAAAAATTATTTGAAGAAAAACCATATTTTAAAAAACATTTATTTTATGTATTCACAAATTATTTTACAACAAAGTCCCTATTAATTTTTTTGTAATAACCATTCGACAGATAATAGAGCACGAAATTATGAACATTTGAAAAAAAAACAATTCATCCAAATATCTCCAATACAAACAAAAATATTTAATTCCCAAGAATGTACAATCATGCAAAAACCCTTTCAGGAAAACTTAAAAATTTGAGAAATAATTTCACTCGCCTTGCTAGTGAGCTTTATATTAAACAGATGTTTTTATAACTTTTTGTCAACGTACAAACAAAATAAACAAAAATGATGTGATTCAGAAAATTTTAATTTTCAAATAAATGCAAAATACAATCGAAAAAAAATTTAATTTAAAAAAAATTATTTTCTTAAGTTGACTACCCCCTTAATAATATAAATATAACATTACGTTCAGAATAATTTTCTCTACAAGATAAAGAATTAATTTTTAGAGGGCATTCTCTCCCTTTAAAATGAAAATAAACCGGCTTTTCAGAATGTTTATTTGATTTAGTGCATGAAGATGCGGTATTGGTAACTAAGCAACGCGTGGTGTTCAATCGTGCCGTACCGTGCCATTAGAGAACCACCAACGCGTTCCTTTCATTCAAGTCGACACGAAGTACGTTGATGATTTAAAAATCTTTTTAAAAAAACCGGGTGGGTTTTTCATATAAAGATGTTATCATTAGTGGGCGTTATAGTTAGATATGAAGAAAGGAAAGACATAAAAATTTTTGTTTACCTTTTAGACGTTAATCTAAGAGCGATGGCGTCACACAAGGATCACAGCTATTCACTACCACCACGGATTCGCGGAGACGGTCACCGGTTTACAAAGGTACCCGCGCGATACGCCGGGCTTATACTCTCTCCACTGTGTATTCAGGGGGGGCTTAAAATCGATACCGGTGCGCCTGCGTTCTATCACATCTTCATACGCTTCTTTCTCCACCCTCATATCTCTCTCTCTCATCCCCCAAATGTTCGCGACAGAGTCGGCGACCCTACTCTCAAAAGACTCGACACACTCTCTGAACACTCTACTCTCCAACACTGTTCTTCGTTCTTCGTACACAAATCCTTTACATTGTAAATAAATGTTACACAACTCGGTACCATCTTTCTCCGTATTCTTCAAATAACCCTACAAAATTTTATTCATTTTCTATAATAACAACCCACCGGGTTGGTCTAGAGGTAAAGTCGTCGCCAAAATCAGATGTTTAACAGCTGATTTTCAGAGACTTTTATTTTTTTTTTTTTTTGGTTTAACGTCCGACTGTTTTGCAAATTGCTGCTAATGCAGACGGTGAAGGATGAAATGAATTTTTTGTAAAGTATGAAAAAATGCCATGCCCGAGTGGGATTCGAACCCAAGACCGCGTGATGAGAGGCGAGCACGTTACCAACATCGCCAACGCGGCCATGAGACAAACATTTTCAACATCGCCAACCATTTTCAGAGACGAAGGTTCCTGGTTCAAATCCTAGTAAAAGTAGTTACTTTTATACGGATTTGAGTGCTAGACAGAGGTTACCGGTGTACTTTGATGGTTGGGGTTCAATTAACCATACTCTCTCAGGAATGATCGACCTGAGTCTGTACAAGACTACACCTCATTTACACGTCATACACATCATCCTCATCTCACTGGGTCATGGGGTTGCTTATTGTTCTCAATTGAACAGATTGCAACGTACACAAATTAGGAATAAAAAATTTATTATTTTTCAAATAAAAAAAATATAAGTTCTTCAGAGGACTGGCCTCTTTGATATAAAATATATTTTTGTTTTTCTAAAGCAAACCACTTGACTAAAAAAAAAATCGAAAATTTAAACTTAAGGTGTTTCTGAAATAAATTGGAGTAAAATGTTAAGGGGGTAGTCAACCCAGAAAATGAAAATCCAACCTTCTGGCTAGAATTTATGATTATTTATTTTAAATGAAAGAGTAATTTACTAGTAATGATCTACTATATGAACCAAGCCAAAAAATTAATTACAGCCCCTAATATAAGGGTGAGGTTGGAAAAGCGGGCTTTTACGGGGGATCAAATATCTCAGGAACCAAGAAAGATATCAACATGATTCTTATGCTACAAAACACAAAAAATTGCTCTCTATTATCTGTTGTATTTGCTTGTATCTACTTTTTATTACAAGAAATTTATTGAAAAAGAACCATTTTTCAAAAGCATTTATTTAATGTATTCAGAAATTATTTTTTAACTAAATTCGTATTAAGGTTTTTGTAATAATCATTCGACAGATAATAGAGCCAGAAAATATGAACATTTGAAAAAAACATCATCCAAATATCTTTAATACTAACTAAAACATTTAATTCCCAAGAATGTACAATCATGTAAAAAACCACATTCCCGAAAAACTTAAAGTTGAAGGAATAATTTCACTCGCCTTGCTGGTGAGCTTTACTGTAAACAGATGTTTTTATAACTTTTTGTTAACGTACAAAGTAAACAAATGTTGTGATTTAGAAAATTTTAAACTTCAAATAACTGCAAAAACCATCAAAATTTAAAAAAATCTGGTGTGAAACACTCACACAACTTTCTCTTGCCAATGCAAATAATTTACAATAAACCTAACATTAGTATTAAAACATTAGAAATGAACAAAAACTAACCTCAAAAACATAACCTTATTTTAATCATGAGTGAATGACGCAAAATGACAATCGAACTCAGTTTGGCTTAAAAATACGGAAAATCACGCTTTCACGCTAAACTAGGCTCTGTAGAGAAAAATGCTCTAAACAAAAGTTGTAGATCTTTTAATTTTCTATAAATTGATTTATATACACTTCTGTCGTAAAATGCATACTAAGACCGAAATGTTAAAAAAATCGATTTTTCTCACGTTTTCGTGAGAAAAAAAAACAGAAAATCGCAAATTACCGCTAAACTAAGCGTTATACAAAAAAATTTTTGAACCAGAAGTTGTAGGTTTTTAAATTCTCTACAACTTTTAATATATAAGTTTTTGCGCTAAAATTTATATTAAAGCCATAATCTTAAAAAAACAACGTTTTTACGTGAAAACAGCCTCACCGAGAATTTCAGCAAACATGGCGCCTACCCTTTCTTGTAGAGAATAAAAAATTGAGTAAAATAGGCGATTTTAAAAAAAATCGTAGGACCAGTTTTTGAGAAAATCGCAAAAAACTGAAAAATTATACGAATAAACTACTACTTCCGGTTGACCGATTTTGATGAAAATGTTCGTGTCGGGTCCGGTAGTGGTATATAACTTAAGTTTCAAGTTCGTACGATGTTCCGTTCTTGAGATATTCTGTTCACACACAGACACACAGACACACACACACAGACACACAGACACACAGACACACACACAGACCAATCGCTAAAAACATGTTTTTTGGGTTCAGGGGGTCTGAAAACGTATAGATCCGGTGAAAACTCGATTTCTTAAAATCGACATGAAAACAATACTTTCCTTCCTATATATTCATATAGGCAAGAGAAAGTAAAAATATAAGTTCTTCAGAGGACTGTCCCCTTTGATATAAAATATATTTTTGTTTTTCTAAAGCAAACCACTTGATTAAAAAAAAAATCGAAAATTTAGACTTAACGTATTTCTGAAATAAATTGGAGTAAAATGTTAAGGGGGTAATCAACCCAGAAAATGAAAATCCAACCTTCTGGCTAGAATTAATGATTATTTATTTTGAATGAAAGAGTAATTTACTAGTAATGATCTACTATATGAACCAAGCCAAAAAATTAATTACAGCCCCTAATATAAGGGTGAGGTTGGAAAAGCGGGCTTTTACGGGGAATCAAATATCTCAGGAACCAAGAAAGATATCAACATGATTATTATGCTACAAAACACAAAAAATTGCTCTCTATTATCTGTTGTATGTGCTTGTATCTACTTTTTATTACAAGAAATTTATTGAAAAAGAACCATTTTTCAAAAGCATTTATTTAATGTATTCAGAAATTATTTTTTAACTAAATTCGTATTAAGGTTTTTGTAATAATCATTCGACAGATAATAGAGCCAGAAAATATGAACATTTGAAAAAAACATCATCCAAATATCTTTAATACTAACTAAAACATTTAATTCCCAAGAATGTACAATCATGTAAAAAACCACACTCCCGGAAAACTTAAAGTTGAAGGAATAATTTCACTCGCCTTGCTAGTGAGCTTTACTGTAAACAGATATTTTTATAACTTTTTGTTAACGTACAAACAAAGTAAACAAATGTTGTGATTTAGAAAATTTTAAACTTCAAATAACTGTAAAAACCATCAAAATTTAAAAAATCTGGTGTGAAACACTCACACAACTTTCTCTTGCCAATGCAAATAATTAACAATAAACCTAACATTAGTAATAAAACATTAGAAATAAACATAACCTAATTTTAATCATGAGTGAAAGACGCAAAATGAAAATCGACCTCAGTTTGGCTTAGAAATACGGAAAATCACTCTTTCTCTCTAAACTAGGCTCTGTAGAGAAAAATACTGTAAATAAAAGTTGTAGATCTTTTAATTTTCTATAAATTTAATTATATACACTTTTGTCGTAAAATGCATACTAAGGCCGAAATGTTAAAAAAATTGTTTTTTCTCACGTTTTCGTGAGAAAAAAACTGAAAATCGCAAATTACCGCTAAACTAAGCGTTATACAAAAAAATGTTTGCAATAAAAGTTGTAGGTTTTTAAATTTTCTACAACTTTTATTATATAACGTTTTGCGATAAAATGCATATTAAAGCCGCAATCTTAAAAAGAAAATGTTTTTACGTAAAAACAGCCTCACGCAGAATTTCAGCAAACATGGCGCCTACCCTATCTTGTAGAGAATAAAAAATTGAGTAAACCAAGCGATTTTAAAAAAATCGTAGGACCAGTTTCTGAAAAAATCGCAAAAAACTGAAAAATTATACGAATAAACTACTACTTTTGGTTGACCGATTTTGATGAAAATGTTCGTGTCGCGTCCGGTAGTGGTATGTAACTTAAGTTTCAAGTTTCAAGTTTGTACGATGTTCCGTTCTTGAGATATTCTGTTCACACACACACACACACACACACACACACACACACAGACCAATCGCTAAAAACATGTTTTTTGGGTTCAGGGGGTCTGAAAACGTATAGATCCGGTGAAAACTCGATTTCGAAAAATCGACATGAAAACAATTCTTTCCTTCCTATATATTCATATAGGCAAGAGAAAGTAAAAATATATCTTCTTGAGTAGACTACCCCCTTAACTTACGTGGTTGTCTGTAAAATTCATTGTTAGACCAGAAGCCAATTGTAATAAAATTATCAGGCACGGCATATTTTCATAGGTTACAAAAGAAAAATCAATTTATCCTCATTTCGCACGGTTACGCCCCAACGTCGTCGCTACTGACCTTGCAGTTGATGCGACGTTAAATAAATAAATAAATAAAAAAATCTGGTGTAAAACACTCACACAACTTTCTCTTGCCAATGCAAATAATTATTAATAAACCTAACATTATTAATAAAATATTAGAAATAAACAAAAACTAACCTCAAAAAAATAACCTTATTTTAATCATGAGTGAAAGACTGAAAATGAAAATCGTTTGGCTTAAAAATACGGAAAATCGCTCTTTCACGCTAAACAAGGCACTGTACAAAAAATGCTTAAAATAAAAGTTGTAGATCTATTAATTTTCTATAAATTTTATTTAATACACTTTTGTCGTAAAATGCATTCTAAGGCCGAAATCTTAAAAAAATCGATTTTTCAAGTTTTCGTGAGAAAAAAATGAAAATCGCTAAGTACTGCTAAACTAAGCGTTATGCAAAAAAATGTTTGAAATAAAAGTTTGAAGAATTTTTAATTATCTACAATTTTTATTATATAAATTTTTGCGTTAAATTGCATATTAAAGCCGTAATCTTAAAAAAACTATGTTTTTTCGTAAAAACAGCCTCACCGACAATTTAAGCAGACATGGCGCCTACCCTATCTTGTAGAGAATAAAAAATTGAGTAAACCATGCGATTTTTAAAAAATTCGTAGGACCAGTTTTTGAAAAAATCGCAAAAAAGTGAAAAATTATACGAATAAACTGCTACTTTTGGTTGATCGATTTTGATGAAAATGTTCGTGTTGGGTACGGTAGTAGTATGTAACTTAAGTTTCAAGTTTCAAGTTCGTACGTTGTTCCGTTCTTGAGATATTTTGTATACACACACACAGACCAATCGCTAAAAACATGTTTGTGTGGGTTCAGGGGGTCTGAAAACGTATAGATCCGGTGAAAACTTGATTTCTTAAAATCGACATGAAAACAATACTTTCCTTCCTATATATTCATATAGGCAAGAGAAAGTAAAAACCGGCTGTACAATAGTTTTTTTTTTTTAAATTTACTTATTAAACGTCGCATCAAGTGCAACGGTCATTAGCGACGACGTTGGGGTGTAACTGAGTACAATGGAGGATGAAATTATTTTTTTGTAACGTATGAAAATATGTAGTGCCTGAGTGGGATTCGAACCCAGGACCGCATGATATGAGGCGAGCACGTTACCAACTGAGCCAATGCGGCCGGCGTTTTTATTTTATTCATATAAATTTTGATTTGATTTTCGTAGTATGTTTATTTTTGTTGCCTAGTAACATTTATTTTGATTTTAACTTTAGATGAGTGGACATTATAGAACGAGGACTGTGACTTTATGTATTTAAGTGATTTGACGCTATTTCGATTAGATAAAAGAATGTTCGCAAACAGCAGCTGTATCTTGTGTAGTTCGTGAAACGAATCGATAATAATTTACACTGGCATCTTTTCTGAGTTTTCTTCAACAGTATGTCAAGAGAATCGAGAATTTTCCCTGGATAAAAACAGCATCGCCCTGTTACTATATAGCGCTCAAATACAGCCTTCAAAGTTATCATGCCGGAATTGATGAAATGTTGCTGAGATTGCCTGTCAAGTTCATCTGGCTTGTTTTTGCGCGAGCTAAAATCGATAGGCAATATCAGCTACATTTAATCAATTCCAGCATGATAACTTTGAGGGCGTATTTGGACGATACATTGTAGCAGGGCGTTGTTTTTATCCAGGAAAAATTCTCGATTCTCTTGACATACTGCTGAAGAAAACTCAGAAAAGATGCCACTGTCGCTTATTGTTGATTTGTTTCAAGAACTACACTAGATACAGCTGCTTTCCTCAATGAGTAGCAGTTTATTCGTGCGATTTTTCACTTTTTTACGATTTTGTCAAAAATGGCTCCTACGATTTTTGTAAAAATCACCTCATTTTCTACATTCTTATGTTCTACATGATAACGTAAGCGCCACGTCTGCTAAACTTCTTGGAGGGGGCTAAGTTATAAGATAAGATTGCGGCTTTAGTATGCATTTTCGGGCAAAATTGAAAAAATTGAAGTTTTATAAATGGCCGCCTCCGTAGAGTAGTGGTAGCGCGCTGCCCTATCACACGGAGTTCCCGGGTTCGATTGCCGGCTAGGGTCTAAAAATGATAACTACAACCCAACGTTCTATAACCCACTGCAGTCAATAATGACCAAGATGTTGATGCGAATCAAAAAACAAGTTGTAGAAAATTAAATATCTTAAAACTTTTGTTTGTTGTTTAGGTCATCAGCCAAAAGGCTGGTTTGAACCTGTAGACGTTTTACTAAGTATAACGAGAAGTTATTTGGTGGTTTACCATTGCCTTCCTCACTGAGTGAGAAAGTACACTTAACAGCATGCCGGGCCCTCTGAAAAGCACATATTTTCCACTCTGCAAATGATACCTTCACTTCATTCACCACAGGGTCTGTCTGTATAATGAAATTCATTACTTTCAAAGAAGATTAACTCTGATTAGTGTCTTTTACACCTCTACCTCTTCTGTTCTTAAACGATTCAGTCATTTAATTGGCTGACCATGTGATAAGAAACAGAACTATTTATTTTAGCCCTGCAACGAACAGATTGAGTTTAAATAATTTGACACTCCACCTGTCTGTTATGGGCCAAAACTTTTATATAAAGTATTTTTCCTACAGAGCTTAGTTAGCGTCAAAAAGTGATATTCCGTATTTTTAAATCGAACTAAGGTTGATTTTCATTTTGAGTCATTTACTCATGATTAAATTATGTGAAGTTTTTCGTTATTATATTGTTTACTAATGATTAAACATAGGTAATATTTTACATTATTTACATTGGTAAGAGAAAATCGTATGATTGTTTCACACCATGTTTATTATAAATTTTAATTAACCTATACGTATGTTAGTTCTGAAGAACACCAAAGGTTTTTAGCCGGTGTCATTGTCCAAGTATTGATTTTGTTAATATACTATACGTAGAAATAACAAATGAAATATTTTTGGCTCGTGAAAATATTTTTCTCCCAGATCTCTTTTAAAGTTATTTTTTTGTGATCTACTTGTTCCATTTGAACCAACTGGTATGGAAAACCTTTTTGTTGAGCATTTTATTCAAAATTCAAATAATTTATCTTTTCTTTTGTTATAATATTTCCTGTTAGTCATTTTTTTCTTCTTCTTCTCCTTATGAAAAAAAACGAACTTGTAAATCTAGCCAAAATATGTAAGCCTAATCATTATTTTTATTTATGAGTTCTTTGTGTAGTACTTTTGTTTAAATTTTTACTTTCTCTTGGCAATACGAATAATATAACAGGAAAGAAAGTATTGTTTTCATGTCGATTTTTCGAAATCGAGTTTTCACCGGATATACACTTTGTCAGACTCCCTAAACTCAAAACACATGTTTTTAGCGATTGGTCTGTGCGTGCGTGCGTGCGTGCGTGGTGTGTGCGTGTTTGTGTGTGTGTGTATGTGAACAAAATATCTCAAGAATGGAACATCGTACGAATTCGAAACTTGAAATTTAAGTTAAGTACTACTAAAGGGACTCGACACGAACATTTTCTTAAAAATCGGTCAACCTGATGTAGTAGTTTATTCGTGTAATTTTTCACTTTTTTGCGATTTTCTCAAAAACGGCTCCAACGATTTTTTTAAAATCTCCTATTTACTATATTTTTTAAGCTTTACAAGGTAGGGTAGGCGGCATGTCTGCTTAAACTCTTAGGGAGGCTGTGCTCTCGTAGAAAAAAATGTTTTATTTAAGATTGCGGCCTTGATATGCATTTTAGGGCAAAAATGTATACAATCAAATTTGTAGAAAACTTAAAAACCTACAACTTTTACTTCGAACATTTCTTTGTATAACGCTTAGTTTAGCGGTAATTAGTGACTTTCTGTTTTTTTTTTTCATTAAATTCTGTTAAGTCATTTAACGACAAAAGTGTATAATAATTAAATTTATAGGAAATTAAAAACTCTGTAACTTTTAATTTAAGCATTTTTCTCTACAGAGCCTAGTTTAGCGTGAAAGAGTAATTCCCGTATTATTAAGCTAAACACTAAGGTTGATTTTCATTTTGCATCATTCACTCATGGATCAAAATAAGATTATGTTCTTTGAGGTTATTTTTTTGTTCATTTATAAGGTTTATTACTAATGTTAGGTTATATTGTTCAATATTTGCATTAGCAAGAGAAAGAAGTTGTGTGAGTGTTTCACACCAAATTGTTTTATAATGCAAGAAAATGATAATATTATATTAAAGTAAGAATTCAGTGAATCATCATTATGATGATTCTTTTAAAAATCCTCATTAAAAATGACCCGCTCATTTAATTTTGTTAATTAGATAAAATTATGCCCAAAACGGGCAGGTGGAGTGTTATTTTAATTGCACTCTATCTGTTTGGTCCAGGGCTAAAAAAAAAAATAGTTCTGTTTCTTATCACATAGTCAGCCACTTATATGACTGAACTACTTAAGAGCAGAAGAGGTAGAGGTGTAAAAGACACTAGTCAGAGTTATCTCCTCTAAGAGTAATGAATTTCGCTATGCAGCCAACCCTGTGGTGAATGAAGTGAAGGTGTCATTTGCAGGGTGGAAAGTGAGTGCTTTTCAGAGGGACTGGCATGCTGATAAGCATACTCTTTCAACTCAGTGAGGAAGGCTTTGGAAAACCACCTTACTCCTCGTTTTTACTTAGTAAAACCTCTAGAGGTTCAAACCAGCCTTTCGGCTGTTGACCTAAACAACAACAGATAAAATTAAATAACGGTTTTAAATATGCTTCAAAATCGGTCGATCGATTCATGAATAAAATGTAGTACTAATGAGGATTTGTTTGAAAGTCAGTACGAATGGCCGTACTTTAAATTTAAAATGATGGCGGTTAATTTGTGTCCAAATGTAAGTTTTACTTTCTCTTGCCTATATGAATATGTAGGAAGGAAAGTATTGTTTTCATGTCGATTTTAAGAAATCGAGTTTTCACCGGATCTATACGTTTTCAGACCCCCTGAACCCAAAGAACATGTTTTAGCGATTGGTCTGTGTGTGTGTGTGTGTTGTGTGTGTGTGTGTGTGTGTGTGTGTGTGTGTGTGTGTGTGTGTGTGTGTGTGTGTATGAACAGAATATCTCAAGAACGGAACATCGTACGAACTTGAAACTTGAAACTTAAGTTACATACCACTACCGGACCCGACACGAACATTTTCATCAAAATCGGTCAACCGGAAGTAGTAGTTTATTCGTATAATTTTTCACTTTTTTGCGATTTTCTCAAAAACTGGTCCTACGATTTTTTTAAAAATCGCCTCATTTACTCAATTTTTTATCCTCTGAAAGATAGGTTAGGCGCCATGTTTGCTAAAATTCTTGGTGAGGGTGTTTTCTCGTAAAAACGTGGTTTTTTTAAGATTACGGCTTTAATATTCATTTTAGCGCAAAAATTTATACAATAAAAATTGTAGAGAATGTAAAATCCTACAACTTTTATTTGAAACAATTTTTTGTGTAATGCTTAGTTTAGCGGTAATTTGCAATTTTCTGTTTTTTTCTCACGAAAACGTGTGAAAAATTGATTTTTTTAAGATTTCGGCCTTAGTATGCATTTTACGACAAACGTGTATATAATTAAATTTATAGGAAATTAAAAGATATACAACTTTTATTTTTTTTAGCATTTTTCTCCACGGAGCCTAGTTTAGTGAGAAAAGAGTGATTTTCCGTATTTTTAAGCCAAACTGAGGTCGATTTTCATTTTGCGTCTTCCACTCATGATTAAAATAAGGTTATGTTTTTTGAGGGTTAGTTTTTTGTTTATTTCTAATGTTTTATTAGTAATGTTAGGTTATATTGGTCATGATTTGCATTGGCAAGAGAAAGTTGTGTGAGTGTTTCACACCAGATTTTTTATTTTGAATTAATTGCAGTTGATACAGCAGTAAACCATCGTATGGATTATCTTACAGTGTTCAAAGGAAATGGTAGTGTCGGTGTATATATCAAACTATGGACAGCGAACGGTAGGGGGTAGGTAGAAGTTGTATTAGATACAGCGAGCGGTATATGACAACATGACAGCTTCTAGTTCATCTGACGAATGACAGACCCACTCGTCGAGTTTGCAAATTGCACATGGAAACCACCCACAACCTGCAAAGGGACTCAAATTGCAACTTCCCTCCATGACGCTTCTTCCATCAAACATCTCTCCCTCATTCCACCTTGAAAATTTATTCCATTTTGACGAGCAAAGATGAGGGGGTGAATTTCCACCATTGAAAAGGTACAACTTCATCCCCTTCTGTTTTCTTATGTCACCCCTGACTGAACAATACTATAAAGACTTCGACTGGTGCACATTAAGTGCAGATAGAAATCCTCGTATTTTCTTTTACACGCCCTCTACATCCACTTTTCTTCCTTTTTCTACAAAAAAAAAAGAATTCTTTTGAATTTTATAAACTTACTTCCTTTTTCGATTGTTAACCTGTTGTATTTTTTTTTAGAATATGAAAAATAAGTCTGGTGTATGGTTACCGTCATGGCGTAATGGTTATTTTGCTAGACTACGATTCGGAAGGACCCAGTGTCGATTCACGTTGGTAAATATTTACCAAGTAAATATATTTAACCCTTTCAGTACCAACGTCCGGAAAACAGGACGTTGATATATTTTACGAATTGATAACATCAGGTTCCGGACGTCCGTAAGTTATGCATAAAGTGCCAAACGTCTGGATAACTGAACCTTTCGAAAGAAACTTTTAAACAAAAATTAATGGAATAATATATTTTAAAACCGCCTCGTGGCGTAGTGACTAGTGCGCTAGCCTACAAAGCGAAAGGTCCCGGGTTCAATTACCGGCGAGGGTCTGGAAATATCAACACGTTAAAAGCACCAAAACCAAGGTACCAAAACCCGCAGTAGTTGCAAACGACCAAGGTGCCGGTGCGATTTCAAATAAACTAAAAACAAGTATTTTGAGTATTTTTAGTGTTATTACTATTTCTTCTTTTTATGAACACAATAAAAATTAATTTTTAACAGGACATTTTATTTTTCTGTAACGTTGAAATTTTTGTTGGCAATGACAGGCTTACGCCTGCAAGTTTCCGAAATAAGGGCTGGCACTTTTTGCATACCCTTATTCTAATTAAATGGCACTTTCCTTCAAATTTTTAAATATTGTTTCGGCACGGAAAGGGTTAAGGCGATAATTGGGAATTTTTCCACTTAATAAAAAAATTTGCCCATAACGGTGAGTGTTAAATTATTTACAATCGTTCTGCTATTCTAGAGCTACAAAAATAATTCTGTTTCTTACAATATGGTCAGCCAATTGTATGACTTAAGCATTTAAGAACAGAAGAGGTAGAGGTGTAAAAGGCACTTAGTCACTGTTATCTCCTTTGAGATTAATGAATTTCATCAATATACAGCCGGACCCTATGGTGAATAAAGTGAAGGTGTCATTTCTGGGTGAAACGTAAATGGTTTTCAGATGGCCTGGCATGCTGATAAGCATACTTTTCCACTCAGTGAGGAAGGTAGTTGTAAACGACTTCACTCCTCGTTTTAGTTATTAAAGCCTCTAAAGGTTCAAACCAGCCTTATGGCTGATGCCGGCCTCATTGGCGAAGTTGGTAACGTGCTCGCCTCTCATCATGCGGTCTTGGGTTCGAATCCCATTCAGGCACGGCATTTTTTCATACGTTACAAAAAATCATTTCATCATTCACCGTCTGCATTAGCAGTCATTGCAGAACAGTCGGACGTTAAAAAGAAAAATTATGGTTGATGACCTAAACAATAACCCATAATTGTATTCTATACATCCAAAAAACTTTTAAAATTGAAATATACAGATTTATATATTTTGATTTTGACAGGAGAGTTTTATTGCCCAAAAGGAAGGAGCCTACATTTTATGATATCTAGATCTAGTTGTTTTTCTACAAACCGCATTATAAAAAATAAGGATCACGATTATATTTTTAATAAAAAATGTCTAAGTAAAATGATTTGACCTAAATAACAACAAAAAAATTATACCGTAACCAATGGGTCGATCATTTAAATAGAATTCCAGAAAGCCGCTTACATGGTTTAGCAAAAAGATACACACCAATAGAAAGCAGAGATATTGGCAGGCCGAAGATAAGATAAGGCGAAGATAAGGATGCTGTCACAGGTAGAAATGCCTAACCCGTAAGATGTAGCGGGAGGGGTGGAGGAAAAAAGGAGGAGAAAGTTCCATAAACCATGGAACCTTCTTCCGAAAATCAACTGTTCAACAGCTGCCTTGCGGCGACGACTTAACCGCTCTAGACCAACCCTGTGGCCGGCCGCATTGGCGTAGTTGGTAACGTGCTCGCCTCTCATCATGCGGTCTTGGGTTCGAATCCCATTCAGGCACGGCATATTTTCATACGTTACAAAAAATAATTTCATCCTTTACCGTCTGCATTAGCAGTAATTGCAAAAGAGTCGGACGTTAAACCAAAAAAAAAAAATAAATAAATAAACAAAACGACCAACCCGATGGGAAAAAATTATACTAAAATTGATTTACTACTGAATGGAATAAATTGTGTGGTGTTATATGTGTGAACAATTTCATTTAAGATTAAAAATAAAACATGTAAGTTTTAGTGTCGTTTGTGTTAAAACATCATTTTTCACCAGACTTGTAAGGTACAAATAGGTCTATTTTGTTTGAATCCTCCAGTTGCCCTGACAGGTTCACAGCAGTTTGCTAATACAGTACAACCTCGATTATCCGGACTAACTGGGATCAAAGGTAATTCGGAAAATCCGAATAATCTGGATAATAAGCTAAATCTGCCCATAACAGACAGGTGGAGTGTCAAATTTTTTACACTCAATCTGTTTGTTGCAGGGCTAAAATAAATAGTTCTGTTTCTTATCACATGGTCAGCCAATTAAATGACTGAATCATTTAAGAACAGAAGAGGTAGAGGTGTAAAAGACACTAGTCAGAGTTATCTTCTCTGAAAGTAATAAATTTCACTATACAGCCAGACCCTGTGGTGAATGAAGTGAAGGTGTCATTTGCAGAGTGGAAAATATGTGCTTTTCAGAGGGCCCGGCATGCTGTTAAGCGTACTTTTCCACTCAGTGAGGAAGGCAATGGTAAACTACCTCACTCCTCGTTTTACTTAGTAAAACCTCTACAGGTTCAAACCAGCCTTTCGGCTGTTGACCTAAACAACAATAAGCTAAATAAACCCTTAAATCAGCAGACTTACCGGTTATTACGATAAAAAAAATTTTTTGTAACAAAATTACATAAAATTGTTTTAAAGATATTAAAAAAATAACTTTTCACATAATTTCTTAACTAAGAATTGGTCCACTGTCTTCTGTTTTAAACACGTGTGGCGTTTGAGTGAAGCACGTCACGTAAACGCTTTATCTATACTGTATATATAAAATTCGATGTGTATGTATGTGTGTGTGTGTGTGTGTGCGCGCGCGCGCGCGTGTGTGTGTATGTTCCTCTTTATCTCCTCAATTACTGAATCGATTTTCATGCATTTTTTTTATGTTGTAACTATGATGTCTTTGCAGGTTTTAGGCTATTGAAACCCTTAAAAAGTTAGCCCTAAAGGGTTGAAAATAATGTTTATGTCCTACATTAAGGCTTTTATGAGGTTAGATCCTGCTGCTTTTAAACCAGCTGATGTGATTCAAATAAAGATTTGTCATAAATAAAGTCATATGATTTAGCAAATAGCGATGTGGTGCTAAGGATCAACTGGTGACAACATCACATGATAATAATTTTATTGTATTTTATTATGTAGATACAATTTTGTATTGTTGAGTATTTTATAAAAGTAAAGTTCCGTGTTTCTTTAATTTCTTTTAATTTTCTTTTAATTGGTGAGTGATCAATTGGTTTGATTTATTTTGACTTTTATTTTATTCAATAAAGATTTAAGTTTTTGGTTTTGACAATTATTTTTTTGTGTTGTTTTTTTGTTTTTTTTCCATTTTCAAAAATGCCATCGAAAAAATATCACTAGGAAGAAAATCTTCAAAAGCAAAAAACTTTAAAAAGCAAGAACTGCTGAAACGGAGGAACAACGGGTATCATATTAAAAAAAAAGTGATTATACCATTTTTCGCGTGCAAAGCCGCGACGGGGCATCCTAGTCATATACAGTTCAGCTGGAGTGACACTCTAGTAAACCTTTCTTAAACTCGAAATTTTTTTTAACGTCGCATCAACTGCAACGGTCATAAAAAAATTTTACAAATCTGATCCGGATCAACGAATCCTGAATCCTGGTTGAGAGGGCTGAGAAGCCCTATGATGGCGACATCGTGTTAAGGAACACCTGGTCGCTCGGGGAACAATTTTACCGAATAATTGCAACCTCATGAAATTTAGGGGGAATTTTATAGTTTAAAATTAGGAAATAGGATTCTGGCTCTTGCGGGATTGGGACTGGGACTTCAAAGGAGGTAATGTATTTTAAGAAGTTACTCGTGGATGAAAATTTATATTAAGGGACAAGTGGGTTTAAGAGCGGCTCTTTTCTTTTTTTTACGATCAACGAGGTTTTACTGTATTCGTATTATATTTTTGATGAAATAAAAAATATATTTGAAATGAGAGTAAAGTAAAGGATAAACAACTTTGTCGTCCCTTTTGAGTTGTATGCTATACAGGTTGTTGTTCATCGTATTATTATTTGGCGTTGTTTTATCTCGTAATGGTGGACAAGATTGAACATTGCAAACAACAAACAGAACAGATTGTTTGTAGTAATCGGTGCCAATTGAATTCTATCCAAAAGCAGTTGTCGTAGCTCATCTGCATAAGGATGTTGTGTGTGTGGTTACGCTTGTGCCACGATCACAGGTACACGAAACCGGTTTCATTCTATTTTGACGTTTTCTGTCTTCACAATTCTCCTCTTTTCTCTCTGTTATTATTCTACGAATACTATGAAACCGGGTGTTCGTGAAGTATGGACAAGATCATTGTTAAATCGGACGAAATATAAAAAATCTGGTGTTAAACACTCACACAACTTTTTCTTCCCAATAAATTTAACAAATTTAGCAAATAAAATTAACAATAATTAACAATAAACCTAACATTTTTTTTTTAACCTAGTATGTGTACGTTGCAATCTGTTCAATTCAGAACAATAAGCAACCCAATGAGATGAGGATGATATGTATGACGTGTAAATGAGGTGTAGTCTTGTACAGACTCAGGCCGACCATTCCTCAGAAAGTATAGTTAATTAAACCCCAACCATCAAAGTACACCGGTAACCACTGTCTGGTATTCAAATCCGTATAAAATTAACTACCTTTACTAGGATTTGAACCAGGAACCTTTGTCTCCGAAAATCAGCTGTTAAACAGCTGATTTTGGCGACAACTTTACCTCTAGACCAACCCGGTGGGTTAAATCTAATTAGTAATAAAACATTAGAAATAAACAAAAATCTAATCTCAAAAAACATAACCTAATTTTAATCATGAGTGAAAGACGCAAAATGAAATTCAACCTCAGTTTGGATTAAAAATACGGAAAATCACTCTTTCACGCTAAATTAGGCTCTGTAGAGAAAAATTCTCTAATTAAAGTTGTAGATATTTTAATTTCCTATAAAATTGATTGTATACACTTTTGTCGTAAAATGTATACCAAGGCTGAAATCGTACAAAAATCGATTTTTATACGATTTTTTTCGTGAGAAAAAAGTAGAAAATCGCTAATTACCGCTAAAATAAGCGTTATACACAAAAATGTTGGAAATATATACATAATATATGGTAGGATTTAAAATTGTCTACTAATTTTATTACATATATTTTTGCGCTAAAATGCATAATAAAGCCGCAATGTTAAATAAACAATGTTTTTACGAAAAAAACAACCTCACCAAGAATTAGCCTATGTTTAATCTTGCAATGATTTAATTAATTTTTCGTTCATTGTTTCAGATTGCAGATTGTTCTAGATTTGAACGAAAAATTAATTAAAACATTTCAAGATTAGACATGGCTACAGTAACATGGAAGTTAGAAAACAGTAAAACAATTAAAATTAAAATAATTTTTTTGCTTTTGTAATTCTTTATTTAAACTGTAAAATTTTACAACAAGCAAATGTGATGATTATGATAATTTTGTAAATGACATGATAGGCATGAGATGGGTAGGGCCCCCTATTAGTGCCTCCCAAGAATCAAATTTATGTATCAAATCAGCAGGTCTCTACTCTAGCGTCTTTTAAGGCGTCTAGCGGGATTATCAGGTAGGGGAAGGTATAAAGTGAACGCACCAGTAGGCTCTCGTATTCGTGTGACGTCGTAAAAGCATTTGTATAGGTATTCGATGGATTTTGTAGAAATGATGTTTTCAAATCTGTATGTAAGGTTTTGTTGCTAACGTAAAGAAGTGCTTTTGCTATAAGGCGTAATGTTTTCGACTAGAATGCTTGAATTCGTTGCAAGTTAGAGGGTTTGGTTGAACCGTAAATTTGGGACCCGTAGGTCCATATAGGACGTCAAAGCGTTTGTATAGGTATTCGATGGATTTTGTAGAAATGATGTTTTCAAATCTGTATGTAAGGTTTTGTTGCTAACGTAAAGAAGTGCTTTTGCTATAAGGCGTAATGTTTTCGACTAGAATGCTTGAATTCGTTGCAAGTTAGAGGGTTTGGTTGAACCGTAAATTTGGGACCCGCAGGTCCATATAGGACGTCAAAGCGTTTGTATAGGTATTCAATGGATTTTGTAGAAATGATGTTTTCAAATCTGTATGTAAGGTTTTGTTGCTAACGTAAAGAAGTGCATTTGCTATAAGGGTAATGTTTTTGACTGGAATGCTTGAATTCGTTGCAAGTTAGAGGGTTTGGTTGAACCGTAAATTTGGGACCCGTAGGTCCATATAGGTTTCAAAAGAGAACAATATATGCGTAATTTTTGTACCATTGGTAATTTTGATCGTTTGTGAAGTAGGGAATATAGAAGTTTAAGTCCGGAATTCAGTAATAAACGTTTCCGTTTGATATGTGTGCTCCAAGTTAGTCGTTGATCAAAAGTCAGGCCGAGATACTTGACCGTATCTGTTTTTGTGAGAGGTTCATTGTCTATGTATACTGGTGGGCAATCACCTTGATGGAGTGTGAAAGTTACGAGAAGGAATTTTGCCGTATTAAAAAAACTATATTTAAAAAAAATTAAATTCCCCTTACATACGCATGTTTATTATAACTATTGATATGTTACGGGTATCCTTTACTTGAAAAATCTGGTGTGAAACACTCACACAACTTTCTCTTGCCAATGCAAATAATTAACAATAAACCTAATATTAGTAATAAAATGTTAAAAATAAGCAAATAACTAACCTCAATAAACATAACCTAATTCTAATCATATATGAAAGACGCAAAATGAAAATCAACAAAATGAAAAAAAATGAAAATGAAAATGAAATCAGTTTGGCTTAAAAATACGGAAAATCACACTAAACTACTCTCTGTAGAGAAAAATACTCTAAATAAAAGTTGTAGATTTTTTAATTTCCTATAAATTTGATTATATACTTTCTTGCCATAAAATGCATACTAAGGCCGAAATCTTAAAAAAATCGACTTTTCACACGTTTTCGTGAGAAAAAACAGAAATTCGCTAATTACCGCTAAACTAGGCGTTATACAAAAAATGTTTTTAATAAAAGTTGTAGAATTTTAAATTCTCTACAAAATTTATTATTAAATTTTTGTGCTGAAATGCATAATAAAGCCGCAATCTTAAAAAAACAATTTTTTTACGTAAAAACAGCCTCACCAAGAATTTCAGCAAACATGACGCCTACCCTATCTTGTAGAGCAAAAAAAAAAAAAGATAATAAGGCGATTTAAAAAAAAATCGTAGGACCAGTTTTTAAGAAAATCGCAAAAAAGTGAAAAATTACACGAATAAACTACTACTTCTGGTTGACCGATTTTGATGAAAATGTTCGTGTCCGGTCCGGTAGTGGTATGTAACTTAAGTTTCAAGTTTCAAGTTCGTACAATGTTCCGTTCTTAAGATATTCTGTTCACGCACTGACACACACACACACACACACACACACACACACACACACACACACACACACACACACACACACACACACACACTGACACACACAGACCAATCGCTAAAAACATGTTTTTTGGGTTCAGAGGGTCTGAAAACGTGTAAATCCGGTGAAGAGTGGATTTCTTAAAATCGACATGAAAACAATACTTTCCTTCCTATATATTCATACAGGCAAGAGAAAGTAAAAAATTCTATGATGCCCTTTGCCTTTGTGATTTCAATGTTTCTCCAAAAAATCATTACGAAATCCATAAATTTAAAATTTCTGTAGAATTGTAAGCTTTATTAGATTCGGCAAAGTTTTATATTGCTGCAAAATAAGTAGTAATATTTTTTGTTAGATCTGAAACCGAGGCGTGCTGGACTATAGAATAATCCGGATTATAGAATGCCGGATTAAAAAGTGGTTACTGTACAAGGTTATTTAAAAACCTGTAGTTAGGCAGAGTGGTAGATGTGACGGGAGGCGGTCTGCATAATGTTAACTTGTTAAGATATTTAGCCCTTATATTTCCGGTGTAGGGTGTAAGAGGAAGGCTCTGACAGGACAAGAGGCATCCAGTTTGTTTACACACGTCTCTAGAAATACACCAAACATTTCTAAAGACAACACCACACAGGATTTACATGTCAATTTTTTAAACTAATTTCATTTGTTTGTTCATCGGAGTTTACTAACATAGTTCTGCTGCTTTGACAAATATGTTTCGATCACCGTTTTTCCTTATTAACTTAACCCTTTCCATGCCGAAACAATATTTAAAAATTTGAAGCAAAGTGCCATTTAATTTGAATAAGGGTATACAAAAAGTGCCAGCCCTTAATTCGAAAACTTGCAGGCGTAAGCATGTCATTGCCGACCAAAATTTCAACGTGACAGAAAAATAAAATGTCCTCTTAAAAATCAATTTTTATTGAGTTCATAAAAAGAAGAAATATTAATAACACTAAAAATACTCAAAATACTTTTTTACTTTCTCTTGCCTATATGAATATATAGGAATGAAAGTATTTTTTCATGTCGATTTTAAGAAATCGAGTTTTCACCGGATCTACACGTTTTCAGACCCCCTGAACCCAAAAGACATGTTTTTAGCGAATGGTCTGTTTTCACCAGGCTGTTTTCACGTAAAAAAACTTTTGTTTTAAGATTGCGACTTTAATATGCATTTTACCACAAAAATGTATATAATTAAAGTTGTAGAGAATTATTGTAAAGAAGCAAGAGTTTGGAGCAAGTAGCTAATTTTAAATACTTGGGATGCGATGTTACGTATGATTATGACCATGATGTGCATCAAAAAGTAACTAGGTTCAACATGGTATGTGGTGCAATAAGTCGATCTCTCAAGAATAGAGCCAGGAATAACACATTGCTAAAGTTTTATAAAGTAATGGCGATCCCAACTTTGGCTTATGGAAGTGAGGCATGGGTGCTGACGAGAAAACAGGAATCGAGAATCCAGTCAGCGGAAATGCGATTTCTATGGCAAGTTAAGGGCTGCACAAGAGAGGATCGCATTCGTAATGAAGTAAGGAATGAATGCGGTGCCCAACCATTGTTGAACACTATAAGGACATACAAAGAAAAGTGGTCAGAGCATGTGTTAAGAATGTCCCAAGATCGCCTTCCATTAAATGCGTTGATCCATAATCCGACAGGTAAAAGATGTATTGGTAGACCGAGGAAGAGATGGACGCCGGAACAGGCTAACGCGCAGCCTAATCCATGAAGACGACGACGACGACGATATATTTCCAACATGTTTTTTGTATAACGCTTAGTTCAGCGGTAATTAGCAAATTTCTGTTTTTTTGTCACGAAAACTTGTGAAAAATCGATTTTTTTAAGATTTCGGACTTAGTATGCATTTTACGACAAAAGTGTATACATCAAATTTATAGGAAATTAAAAGATCTACAACTTTTAATTAAAGCATTGTTCTCTACAGAGCCTAGTTTAGCGTGAAAGAGTGATTTTCCGTATTTTTAAGCCAAACAGGTCGATTTCCATTTTGCGTCTTTCACTCATGATTAAAATAAAGTTATGTTTTTTGAGGTTAATTTTTTGTTTATTTCTAACGTTTTATTACTAATGTTAGGTTATATTGTTTAAATTATTTGCATTTGCAAGAGAAAGTTGTGTGAATGTTTCACAACAGATTTTTGTTTAAAAGTTTCTTTGGAAATGTTCAGTTATCCAGACGTTTGGTACTTTATGCATAACTTACGGACGTCTGGAACCGGATTTTATCAGTACGTAAAATATATCGACGCCTGTTTTCCGGACGTTGGTACTGAAAGCGTTAACAAAATCTAGGTGTTTTTTTACACTTGCACCTTTTCTGTTGTTAAATGCTTCTGTCATATAATTAATTGACCATGAGATAAGAAACAGAACCATTTTTTGTAGCCCTGGAACTAGCAGATCGGTGCAAATAAGTTTTAACACTCCACCTGCCTGTTATGGGCAAAATTACAAATATATTTGTAATTTAGAGACAAATATATTAGTAATTAAAAAAGACGCCTGTTCCGGCGTCCATCTCTTCCTCGGTCTACCTCTTTTACCTGTCGGATTATGGATCAACGCATTTAATGGAAGGCGATCTTGGGATATTCTTAACACATGCTCTGACCACTTTTCTTTGTATGTCCTTATAGTGTTCAACAATGGTTGGGCACCGCATTATAATAATATAATTTTTGGTTTGTAGAAGTCCTTGAACATAATGATCATTTAGAATTTGTATTTACATTTTTTTAATAATTTAAGTACTTTAGTGGTTAAAATTATAGAGTTGTTAAAGTACGAAATGAATGTTAAAAATTTCTTGTAATATTTCCCCTAGGTTTTTTTTATTGCGAAACCGTGATAAAAAGAATTTTTTTATGAGACAAATATAATAAATTATAAAACACAATACTTGGTTTAACCATTTTGTAAATATTTTTAACCATTCTCACGTAATATTGGTTATAGTTCGGTAGGACAAAATAGTTTAGTTTTGTTTTATGTCTGGTTCTGACGACATCTGTTTAGTTTAATAATTTTAGAAACTTACTTATTTTAGAAAACAAAGGAATAATACACATGTGTCAATAAAACACATTTTTTTATTTTTTATTTATTTCTAACTTCATTACACGTTGTTTCTATTCTTTGTTTCATAAGTGACTACCACGTGTGTTTGGAATTTTTTACTTTTTCTTGCTTTCTGTGAATATGTAGGGAAGAAAAGAATTGTTTTTATGTCGATTTTTCACCGTTTATACACGTTTTCAGTCTCCATGAAACCAAAAAAGAACATATTCTTACCGATTGTTCTGTATAGCACACAGATGTACATGTCGTTGTGTCTGTTTGTGAGCAAAATATCTCAAGAACTGAATAGCATACGATGACGAAACTTGTAACTTAATTTAGGTACGATTAAAGGACCTTAATACGATCAATTGGTGAAACTGTAGGTATTGATAAAGAATGTGTACGGAAAATTTTACATGACAATTTTAACATGCGAAAAGTGTGTGCTAAAATGGTGCCTAAAATTCTAACGTTTGTACAACAAGAAGCTCGCAAAAATGTTTGTACTAACACTTTGTACGCGATTGAAAATGACCCAAATTTTTTGGAAACGATAATAACATGTAATGAAATGTGGTTTTTACTTATGATCCGGAAAGGAAGCGCCAATCCATGCACTGGAAGAGCCGAACTTCACCAAGAGCCAGCCAAAAAAACTCGAATGAGCAAGTCAAAATTTAAAGCAATGATAATTGTTTTTTTTATATCCATGGGATTGTGTACCTTCACTGAGTTCCTCAAAGTCAAGCAATTATTTAATATTACAACCTTTAGGTACTTTATAAACTACGTCAAAGAGTAAGGAAAAAACGCCCCGAAATGTGGAAGGACAAATCATGGGTTCTCCACCAAGACAATGCGCCAGCTCATTCCGCTTTATCTGTCAAGAGGTTCCTAGCCAAGTACAGCATTTCAGTATTAGAACATCCACCTTATTCACCATATCTTGCACCATGTGACTTCTACCTGTTCCCTAAGGTGAAATCTGCATTAAAAGAACAAGATTTGAGTCTGTGGAAGCTGTAAACGAGAAAGCGGCACCTGTGCTGAAGGAGCTGACAGAAGATGACTTCCAGCACTGTTTCCAACAATGGAAAATTCGCATTGAGCGTTGTAGGGATAGAGGAGTGTATATTGAAGGTGACAATAAGTGATTATGTTGTTGTTGTTAAGGTCATCAGCCGAAAGGCTGGTTTGAACTTGTAGAGGTTTTACTAAGTAAAACGAGGAGTGAAGTGGTTTACCATGCCTTCCTCACTGAGTGGAAAAGCACACTTATCAGTATGCCAGGCCCTCTGAAAAGCACATATTTTCCACTCTGCAAATAACACCTTCACTTCATTCACCACAGGGTATGGCTGTACAATGAAATTCATTACTTTCAGAGTAGATAACTCTGATTAGTGTCTTTTACACCGCTACCTCTTCTGTTCTTAAATGATTCAGTCATTTAATTGGCTGACCATGTGATAAAAAACAGAACTATTTATTTTAGCCCTGCAACGAACAGATTGAGTGTAAATAATATATTTATATAGACAAGAGAAAGTAAACATATTGTATTTAAATGAAATCATTAAGGAGAGCACTCCTTAACAACTCTTATCTAACCCATGTTAAACCGAACTGGACCGGAGTCAAAAAATTAAACAATAAAAATCTGGTGTGAAACACTCACACAACTTTCTCTTGCCAGTGCAAATAGTTTAAACAATAAAACCTAACATTAGTAATAAAACATTAGAAATAAACAAAAAACTAACCTCAAAAAACATAACCTTATTTTAATCATGAGTGAAAGATACAAAATGAAAATCGACCTGTTTGGCTTCAAAATACGGAAAATCATTCTTTCACGCTAAACTAGGCTCTGTAGTGAGAAATGCTCTAAATAAAAGTTGTAGATCTTTTAATTTCCTATAAATATGATTATATATACTTTTGTCGTAAAGTGCATACTAAGGCCGAAATCTTAAAAAAATCGATTTTTCACACGTTTTCGTGAGAAAAAAACAGAAAATCGCTAATTACCGCTAAACTAAGCGCCACACAAAAAAATGTTTGAAATAAAAGTTGTAGAATGTTACATTCTCTACAACTTTTATTATATAACGTTTTGCGCTAAAATGCATATTAAAGCCGCAATCTTAAAAAGAAAATGTTTTTACGTGAAAACAGCCTTACCAAAAATTTCAGCAAACATGGTGCCTACCCTATCTCGTAGAGAATAAAAAGTTTAGTAAATGAGGCGATTTTTAGAAAAATCGTAGGACCAGTTTTTGAGAAAATCGCAAAAAAGTGAAAAATTACACGAATAAACTACTACTTCCGGTTGACCGATTTTAATGAAAATGTTCGTGTCAGGTTCGGTAGTGGTATGTAACTTAAGTTTCACGTTTCAAGTCCGTACAATGTTCTGTTCTTGAGATATTTTGTATACACACACACAGACCAATCGCTAAAAACATGTTTTTTGGGTTCAGGGGGTCTGAAAACGTATAGATCCGGTGAAAACTCGATTTCTTAAAATCGACATGAAAACAATACTTTCCTTCCTATATATTCATATTAGGCAAAAGAAAGTAAAAATGTAGAGAGATTAAAATTTTGTTTTCTTTGAAGATGGATTTGATATTCGATTGCGGGTAGGGAGAGTATATATTTATGGAGTGAAGTTAAAGATTTAGTACAGAAATAAATCCTTTTAGGTTACCAACAGTAGTAGTAAGGAGGAACAAAGCAATAAAACGGTGTCCATTCTTTAGTGGAGAGACATGAAAGGAAGTGGTGGTCGGGTTGCGATCGGGAGTCGGTACGTGAGTAAAGACTGGCTCGCGTCTTTCTGTTGCTTATTTCTTAACTATTTTACTCTACCAGCATTGAGTAAAACCATTCAACCGAAAAGCTTCTCTATTTTCTCTACTCTTTTTATTTTGAAATTCTGAAAGGGTGTGCTACAATAGGAGGATAAATAATGGGCTAAAAATATCAACGAAATGTGATTTTATATTATTTTATTTTTTTCAAACGATTTATTACGTTTTTTGTGTGACGTCATTGAAGATATTCCACCAAAAAGTAACGGGTAGAATTTATCGTCTGTCAGCTGAGTAAGTTAAATTTCTTTTGCACCAAAAGTACCCGTGCTACTACCGGGAAAATCTGTTTCATCATTGTTGTTATTAAGCTATTTATTTGCCCAAAACGGGCAGGTGGAGTGTTTTTTAATTGCACTCTATCTGTTTGGTCCAGGGCTAAAAAAAATAGTTCTGTTTCTTATCACATAGTCAGCCACTTATATGACTGAACTATTTAATAACAGAAGAGGTAGAGGTGTAAAAGACACTAGTCAGAGTTATCTCCTCTTAGAGTAATGAATTTCACTATGCAGCCAGACCCTGTGGTGAATGAAGTGAAGGTGTCATTTGCAGGGTGGAAAGTGAGTGCTTTTCGGAGGGCCTGGCATGCTGATAAGCATACTCTTTCAACTCAGTGAGGAAGGCAATGGTAAACCACCTTACTCCTCGTTTTTACTTAGTAAAACCTCTAGAGATTCAAACCAGCCTTTCGGCTGTTGACCTAAACAACACAAGCTATTTATAATACCGGGTGAGCATAAAGTCTTACCCTGATTATAAAAATTTATTGCAGGATAACTGTTTGACATAATAATTTAAATTTGTTGCTGTTACATAGGTTAGTGTTAATAGTTCTTTTTAAGATTACTTTCATTAGTAAACTTCAACGTGTGCCCCCTTGGTAGCTCGGAGAATGTCGAAGCGGTATTCCAGTTCCCGCCAGGTGTTTTGTAACATGTGTTCTGTCACAGTACCCACAGCAGCTTGTATCCTAGCCTTCAGTTCGTCAACGTCAGCAACTGGTGTGGCGAAGACTCTATCCTTGATATAGCCCTTGTACAGTTACAGCGAGACAGCAAAAATGTGAATGTTTGGTGCGGCCTCATGCATAATAAGGTTTTCGGGCCGTTTTTCTTCACGGAAAACACCATTAACGCTAACATTTACTTAGATGTTTTGCAACAGTTCATTGCACCACAGTTAGATGAATATCAACCATGGATAATTTTCCAGCAAGATGGGGCACCGCCCCACTGGGCTTTGATAGTGCGTAATTTCCTGGATGAAACATTTCCGGATCGGTGGATTGGAAGGGATGGTCCAACACCCTGGCCACCCCGCTCTCCAGACATTACTCCCCTTGACTTTTTTTTCTGGGGCTATATCAAGGATAGAGTCTTCGCCACACCAGTTGCTGACGTTGACGAACTGAAGGCTAGGATACAAGCTGCTGTGGGTACTGTGACAGAACACATGTTACAAAACACCTGGCGGGAACTGGAATACCGCTTCGACATTCTCCGAGCTACCAAGGGGGCACACGTTGAAGTTTACTAATGAAAGTAATCTTAAAAAAAACTATTAACACTAACCTATGTAACAGCATCAAATTTAAATTATTATGTCAAACAGTTATTCTGCAATAAATTTTTATAATCAGGGCAAGACTTTATGCTCACCCGGTATTATAAATATGTCCATACCAGGCAGGGGGAGTGTTGAATTATTTACACTCGATCTGTTAGTTCCAGGGCTACAAACAAATAGTTGTGTTTCTTATCACATGGTCACCCAATTATATAATTGAAGATTTTGAAAACAGAAGAGGTACAGATATCATATGAATTTATGTCCCATAGCCGAGCGAGTGAGAGGGAGATATGTGGCATAACTACGAATGCGGATAAAGGTCTTTACCGTTGTAATCCAAATCTGAAAACATACTACAGTCGTTATCTTGCTTGTTAGCTTACTGCATGCATAAACGCTTGCTCACAACAATGAGTAAAATTATACAATGTTATTGGAATGGCGCGTATGGGTAGTGCGAGTGAGAGCTTTATGCATTCTCTCACTCCCACGGCTAGGGGACTTCAGTTCATCCGAATACTGTAGAGGTGTAAAAGACACTAGTCAGAGTTATCTTCTCAGAGAGTAATGGATATCATTATACAGCCTTTCGGTACGACCCTGTGGTGAATGAAGTGAAGGTGTCACTTGCACGGTGGAAGGCAATGGTAAACCACCTCAGTTGTCGTTTCACTTAGTAAAGCCTCTAGAGGTTCAAACCAGCATTTCGGCTGATCACCTAAACAACAACAAAACTTGAGACGAAAATAATTAGGTAATTTACAGTAAAATTTTGCTCAATACGATTTTTACTTTCTCTTGCCTAGATGAATATATAGGAAGGAAAGTATTGTTTTCATGTCGATTTTAAGAAATCGAGTTTTCACCGGATCTATACGTTTTCAGACCCACTGAACCCAAAAAAACATGTTTTTAGCGATTGGTCTGTGTGTGTGTCTGTGTGTGTGTGTGCGTGTGTGTGTGTGTGTGTGTGTGTGTATACAAAATATCTCAAGAACGGAACGTCGTACGAACTTGAAACTTAAGTTACATACCACGACCGGACCCGACACGAACATTTTCATCAAAATCGGTCAACCGGAAGTAGTAGTTTATTCGTGTAATTTTTCACTTTTTTGTGATTTTCTCAAAAACTGGTCTTACGATTTTTTTTTAAAATCGCCTGGTTTACTTAGTTTTTTATTCTCTACAAGATAGGGTTTTGTAGATTCTCTACATCATGTGTGCTGAAATTCTTGGTGAGGCTGTTTTCACGTAAAAACATTTTCTTTTTAAGATTGCGGCTTTATAATGCATTTTAGCGCAAACCGTTATATAATAAAAATTGTAGAGAATTTAAAATCCTACAACTTTTATTTCAAACATTTTTTTTGTAAAACGCTTAGTTTAGCAGTAATTAGCGATTTTCTGATTTTTTCTCACGAAAACGTGTGAAAAATCGATTTTTTTAAGATTTCGGCCTTAGTATGCATTTTATGACAAAAGTGTATATAATAGAATTGATAGAAAATTAAAATATCTACAACTTTTATTTAAAACATTTTTTTCTACAGAGCCTAGTTTAGCGTGAAAAAGTGATTTTCCGTATTTTTAAGTCAAACTGAGTTTGATTTTCATTTTGCGTCTTTCACTAATGATTAAAATAAGGTTATGTTTATTGAGGTTCTCCCTCTTCTTCATGTAGCATCTCCATTACGAAGGTGTGCTAGCATCATGGCAATCCTGACCTTGGAAACTGTACCTCTAAATAGGTCGATGGATGACAAATTAAACCACTCTCGCAGGTTCCGTAGCTAGGAGGTTCTTCTTCTTCCAACCGATCGTTTGCCCATAATCTTTCCCTGGATGACAAGATGAAGGATTTCATATTTTGGACCTCTCAAGACATGGCCGAGGTACACCAGCTTTCTCTTCTTGATTTCGATCATCACTTCCATTCCCTTCTGCATCCTCCTTAGGACTTCCATGTTTGTGACTCTCTCTGTTATTGAGGTTAGTTTTTTGTTTATTTCTAATGTTTTATTACTAATATTAGGTTTATTGTTAATTATTTATATTGGCAAGAGAAAGTTGTGTGAGTGTTTCACACCAGATTTTTTAAAAGGCAGTCCCATAATAGCATAATACACGGCAAGGTACTTTAAGGGATATAACCTGGTGTGAAGCACTCACACGACTATCTCTATTAAAATATTGAACAATATAAACTACGTTTGATCATTAGAAACAATTTAAAATGAAAAACAAAACCTAATTTTAATCATGAGTGAATGATGAAAAATTAAAATCAATCTCTTTTGGTTTTATTAAAATAAATGAATGGAGAATCACTTATTGTCGCTAAATCTCTAGAAAAGAATGCTTGAAATAGTATTGGTAATTTTTTAATTTCTATAAATAATTACAGGCTATAGCCTACACTTTTGTCGTTAAATGCATACTATGGGCGTAATCTTAAAAAAATCTAAGTTTTTACCGATTTTGATTACAAAAATAAAAAAAATCACTAATTGCCGCTAAACTAAGGGATAAAAAAATAAGGAAACAAAAAAAATTGTAGATTTTTTAATTATCTACAACTTTGATTCGCACACTTTTGCGTTAAAATTCATATTACTACCGTTGTTTAAAAAAAAAGTATTTTACCACGAGAATTTCATTATTAAAATAATTAATTCCATATGATTTTCAAAATTTCAAATCAACAGTCTGGTGAGAATCAATATTATGGTGCAGGCCGATTTTAGATTAAGTACGTAAAACTTTACAGCTCATTTCCCGAAAATTCACTTTTTTCCATAAAGGTACAGTTTTCTCAAAAACTATTTTTAACTTTGAAGATTGAATTTTTTTTAGCATGTTTCCCAATATAATTGTAGGATATGGTACTAGAATCATTGCAGCATTATAACTAAGTTCGAAATAAAATAAAACATAGGCTACTACAAAAAAAATTAAATTGTTTTTGCATTTTTCAAAAAAAAAATTCTCGAAATGGTATCGCTAGCTATATATTAATAATTCTAGTACCACAGCTTAAAAAGATGTCATAGAAAAGGTACAAAAAAATTAAAGCCCTAACTCTTAACGGTTTCTTAGAAACGTGTACCTAAAAAGAGTTCAATTTAAAACGGGTTAGTTAAGAGTTATAGTGTTCTCCTTAATGATTTCATTTAAATACAATATTTTTAACCCTTTATACGTAGGTCTTTGGTAAGTATACTTACTACTGACAATAAAGTCGATTTTCTTAAAGAATAAGCTATGCAGTTGAACCCTGTAATGATTCAAAAATGACTGACAGCTGGCTGTGTTTATATTTTGGTCTATTAAAGTATAAATATAAATAGAGCCAGCTGGTTGATATTAAATATTCAAAATTATAATATTTTACATTAATTAGTTTAATTTAATACAAACAAAATCTCGTTGCTAGGCAACTAAGAAAAAGAAAGGGAGGAATTTTAAAGAAATATTGAGTGGGATTTTAAATCTCAAAGGGGGAGTACGTCTTGTTACTGGTTATAGTTAGTTCAGAATATTTAAATACATATCAATTGAGTAAACAATGATAAAACACCAGATAATGTAATAACTGATAATTAATAATTAAAATATAACACCACAAATTGGCATTCCCTTGTGTGGAATATCTTACAACCCTATTGGCATTTTATGGTTTAATAGATGTTTTCTGGTAAGTAGGCTATCCACATTTTGAAATAAGTACACAACGTCCATTTGCTTCATGAGTTACACGAATGTGGTAAGGATTCATGCCAGCGTATGCAACCGTGTTCTTTTGTTGTTACTTTTGCACAGTGCTTAGAAAATTTGAATTTTCCACGGGAAACCAAGCATTCATGCTAATAAAAAGTTAAGATAAGTTATTCTACACATTTTTACTTTCTCTTGCCTATATGAATATATAGGAGGGAAGGTTTGTTTTCATGTCGATTTTAAAGAAATCGAGTTTTCACCGGATCTATACGTTTTCAGACCCCCTGAACCCAAAAAACATGTTTTTAGCGATTGGTCTGTGTCTGTGTGTCTGTGTGTGTGTATACAAAATATCTCAAGAACGGAACGTCGTATGAACTTCAAACTTAAAACTTAAGTTACATACCACTACCGGACCCGACACGAACATTTTCATCAAAATCGGTCAACCGGAAGTAGTAGTTTATTCGTGTAATTTTTCACTTTTTTGTGATTTTCTCAAAAACTGGTCCTACGATGTTTTTAAAAATCGCCTGGTTTAATCATTTTTTTATTCTCTACAAGATAGGGTAGGCGCCATGTTTGCTGAAATTCTCGGTGAGGCTGTTTTTACGAAAAGAAATAGTTTTTTTAATATTACGGCTTTAATATAAATTTTAGCGCAAAAACGTATATAATAAAAGTTGTAGAGAATTTAAAAACCTACAACCTTTGTTTCTAACATTTTTTTTGTATAACGCTTAGTTTAGCGGTAATTAGCGCTTTTATGTTTTTTCTCACGAAAACGTGTGAAAAATCGATTTTTTTAAGATTTCGGCCTTAGTACGCATTTTATGACAAACATGTATAATAATTAAATTTATAGAAAATTAAAAGATTTACAACTTTTATTTATAGCATTTTTCTCTACTGAGCCTAGTTTAGCGTGAAAGAGTGATTTTCCATATTTTTTAAGGCAAACTGAGATCGATTTTCATTTTTCGTCTTTCATATATGGTTAAAATTAGGTTATGTTTTTTGAGGTTAGTTTTTTGTTTATTTCTAATGTTTTATTACTAATTTTAGGTGTATTGTTAATTATGTGCACTGGCAAGAGAAAGTTGTGCGAGTGTTTCACACCAGATTTTTAAGGTTAAACATGCAGTTTGTTGTACTGAGGAAGTTAAAATAGAATCGGTAGTGGATGCTTTGAGATGATGTTTGATGTTTTATTGGAGAGAACATGAAGTCATCCGTGAATTCTTAGTTTGTCACTTGAATGTAGTGCATGGAATATGCAAAGTATGAAGTACATACGCAGATGCGTTTCTTTTTATAAGAGAATGTGGGATTTGAAGCGGGGTAAAAGTATTCTAAAACATAAGAGAGATTCTCCAATTTTGTTGTTTGTAGTGGTAGCGGAGATGATAGAGGCACCGCCGTGATAAGTGCTAAGTGCATGCATACCGAGTGGCACAGTGTACACAGTGACACCCTACACTTGAGCCGTTGCGCGTTAAGATAGCGGTGCATCTTTTTGATCTTCAATAATGGGCTCACTTGTGGTCACAAACGGCGCATGCGTATTAAACGGTAACAGAAAGCGGAGGAGATTATTTAAGAGGTGACACCCTGGGTAAAGGGGACGCAAAGTAGAACTGCGAGGAATGCATAATTAACCCTCTTTCGTCCCCTTATTTCCACCGCCGATCCCCCCAGCGCAGAGCTGCCTTAAATTAACTTTCCAGTTCAAACAATATTTTCATAAATTTAAAAAGTCCTCTTTCTCTTTGTTTTGTCCAATACTGACAGTGAAAAGAGTTTTACGGTTCTAAACTAAAAATATATACAAAAAATTCGAAACATTCTCTTCTCCCTTAAAAAAGTTCAACTTCCATGAATTATTCAACGATTTCTAGAATAAAGAAGAAATTAATTTTCAATTTTTATAACTTTTTAACGTTTGTACTTTTTTAAAATTCTTGTGTAACAACATTAACCAGGACTTTATTGAATACCATAACTCTGTATGCAGTTTAAAAACTTTTTCCTTCCTATAAGTCCACACAATCATAGATTCCAAGAAAAACGTTTTTTCCCACAGTTTTCCTAAACATTTCCATTTATTTTAGTGTTGCATCATAATTTGTAATTCATACATTTCCAAAAATCCTTGAAAAATTATATTAAAGAAAGTTATAAAAATCCATACATCTATTTTTTTGCCCATAACAGGCAGGTGGAGTGTTAAATTATTTACACTCGATCTGCTATAGTTTCAGGTCTACAAAAAATAGTTTATTTTTCTTATCACATGGTCAGCCAATTATATGACTGAAGCATTTAAGAATTCACACGTTAATCCGAACGGAATTACCAGTCAAAAAGAAATACATTTAAAAAGTTAAAATATGATAGTAGTTTTATAAGAAATAAATAATATATATTTTTTTTATTCCTAATTTGTGTACGTTGCAATCTGTTCAATTGAGAATAATAAGCAACCCCCATGACCCAATGAGATGAGGATGATGTGTATGACGTGTAATTGAGGTGTAGTCTTGTACAGACCCAGGCCGACCATTCCTGAGAGAGTATGGTTAATTAAACCCCAACCATCAAAGTACACCGGTAACTGTCTAGTATTCAAATCCGTATAAAAGTAACTACCTTTACTAGGATTTAAACCAGGAAACTTCGTCTCCGAAAATCAGCTGTTAAACAGCTGAAACTAGTAAATAAATAATTCGAGGGGTTAATGTCAAACAACACTATCTACAAAAACCAAATTTTTTAGGAGAGCCATCACCCATTAATTTACCATTTACCATTGTTATTAACTCAGTTATTGTTATAACATTGTTATTAACTAACACACTACTCAGAGTTACCTCACCTGAGAGTCATGAATTTAATTATACAGTTAGACCCTGTGATGAATGAAGTGAAGGTGTCATTTGCAGGGTGGAAAGCGGGTGCTTTTCGGAGAGCCTGGCATGCTGATAAGCATACTCTTTCAACTTGGTGAGGAAGGCAATAGTAAACCACCTGACTCCTCGTTTTTACTTAGTAAACCCTCTAGAGGTTCAAACCAGCCTTCCGGCTGGTTGTTGTTTAGGTCAACACCTAAACAACAACAACAACAACAACAACAACAACAACAACAACAATGGTATTTTTTTATTTATTTTTTTTTTTTTTTGGTTTAACGTCCGACTGTTCTGCAATTACTGCTAATGCAGACGGTGAAGGATGAAATGATTTAATTAACGAATGAAAATATGCCGTGCCTGATTGGGTTCGAATCCCATTCAGGCACGGCATATTTTCATACGTTACAAAAAATCATTTCATCCTTCACCGTCTGCATTAGCAGTAATTGCAGAACAGTCGGACGTTAAACCAAAAAAAAAAAAAAAAAATACCATTGTTATTGTTGTTGTTGTTGTTGTTTAGGTGTTGACCTAAACAACAACCAGCCGGAAGGCTGGTTTGAACCTCTAGAGGTTTTACTAAGTAAAAACGAGGAGTCAGGTGGTTTACTATTGCCTTCCTCACCAAGTTGAAAGAGTATGCTTATCAGCATGCCAGGCCCTCCGAAAAGCACTCACTTTCCACCCTGCAAATGACACCTTCACTTTATTCATCACAGGGTCTAGCTGTATAGTGAAATTCATTACTCTCAGGTGAGATAACTCTGAGTAGTGTGTTTTACACCTCTACTCTTTTGTTCTTAAATAGTTCAGTCATAATTGGCAGGCTATGTTATAAGAAACAGATCCATTTTTTTTGTAGCACTGGAACCAACAGATCGAGTGCAATTAATTTGACACTCCATCTGCTCGTTATGGGCACATTTACCATTAAGAAATAAATTAAATTACACTAAATTTATAGTTGACTACATCTATAAATAACTGAGATAATAGGAAGACAATCAGATTATAAGTAGTTTTTCGCTCTCCTGAAAAATATTTAAAAAATAGGTTTTTGTAGATAGTGTTGTTTGATATTAACCCCTCGAATTGCCCATAACAGGCAGGTGGTGTTTAATTATTCGCACTTGATCTGCTAGTTCCAGGGCTATAGAAAATAATTTTTTCTCTTATCACGTGGTCAGCCAATTATATCACTGAAGCAATTAATAACAGAAGAGATAGAGTTGTAAAAGTCACAGTTATTTCCTCTTAGATTAATGAATTTCAAGAATACAGCCAGACCTTATGGTGAATTATATGAAAGTGTCATTTATAGGTTGAAAAATAGATGCTTTTCAGAGGGCCTGGTATGCTGATAAGCATACTTTTACACTCGGTGAGGAAGGCAATTGTAAACCACCTCACTCCTTGTTAGAGTTAGTAAAGCTTCTAGAGGTTCAAACCAGCCTTTCGACCGGTGACCTAAACAACAACATGAATTACGGTAATACAATAATACAGGATGATTCATTTAAAAGTAGCCCGCCGCTCGAGTAATTTTCATATGCTGTATTGGCAGCACTGATCACGATGTGATCGACTGGCCGTTATAGTACAATTTATATTATTATTTAATTATTATATTATTATAGAGTACAATTTTTCCCAGCAAGACGGTGCAGCATGGCATACGTCTCGCCAGTCCCTATCTCATATCAATCAGGCTTTTCCCATGCGAGTTGTTAGTAAAGATTTGTGGCCTCCTCATTCACCCGATTTGAGTATGTGCGATTTTTTTCTATGGGGTTATTTCAAGGGAACTGTTTACCAAACAAACCCCCGCAGTATACATGAGCTAAAGAATAACATCGTGGCAGCCATTCAAGCTATAGACGTTTCCGTATTGCGTCGTGTGTGCATTAATAACATTGAACGAGTACAAACATTTGTAAGCGTTCAAGGACGCCACTTTCAGCATCTACTGTAAAGGTGAAGTTGAAATTTGTTTTATAAATTTTTAATAAATATGTAAAATTATGTATTAAGTAATTCTAGTTATTCATTTACTATTTGAATCCAATTGAGTGCCGAAGGCCGCTGTTAAATGCAGCGGGCTACTTTTAAATGAATCACCCTGTACAATGTCCCTACTACGACACAAACAGCACACTCCAAAACGACTTAATTTTACCTTATATCACAGATAAAATTATAAGACATTTATAATTATTGATTTAACATTCAATTTCAAACATAATGTACAAATCCGTTCATAGAGGATGCACCACCTAAAATCTAGACTCGTGGGATTAAATATTAATTAATTCTGCCCATAACAGACAGGTTGAGGGTCAAATTATTTACACTTAATCTGTTCGTTGCAGGGCTAAAATAAATAGTTCTGTTTCTTATCATATATGTAGCAGCCAGTTTTGAGGTTTCATTATTGTAAAACATGAAATTTATTCTAGTATAAAAATAATTAAACATTTTCAAAATAAATGTTATTGAAAATTATTAAATTATTAAAAATAAATGTTATTTATTATTCTAAATTTAAATCTAATATTTGTCAAATAAATTTAAAAATGTTTTTACAACAATGCAAAAGTTTAAAAAATCTGGTGTGAAACACTCACACAACTTTCTCTTGCCAATGCAAATAATTAATAATAAACTTAACATTAGTAATAAAACATTAGAAATAAACAAAACACAAACCTCAAAAACATAACCTTATTTTAATCATTAGTGAATGACGCAAATGGAAATCGTACTCAGTTTGGCTTAAAAAAACGGAAAATCACTCTTTCACGCTAAACTAGGCTCTGTAGAGAAAAAGTCTATAAATAAAAGTTGTAGATATTTTAATTTCCTATAAATTTTATTATATACACTTTTGTCGTAAAATGCGTACTAAAGCCGAAATCTTAAAAAAACAACGTTTTTACTGAAAACAGCCTCACCAAGAATTTCAGCAAACATGGCGCCTACCCTATCTTGTAGAAAATAAAAAAATTGAATAAACCAGGCAATTTTAAAAAAAATCGTAGAACCAGTTTTTGAGAAAATCGAAAAAAGTGAAAAATGACACGAATAAACTACTACTTCCGGTTGACCGATTTTGATGAAAATGTTCGTGTCGGGTCCGGTAGTGGTATGTAACTTAAGTTTCAAGTTCGTATAATGTTCCGTTCTTGAGATATTCTGTTCACACACACACACACACACACACACACACACACACACACACACACACACACACACACACACACACACACACACAGACACACACACAGACACACACACAGACCAATCGCTAAAAACATGTTTTTGGGTTCAGGGGGTCTGAAAACGTATAGATCCGGTGAAAACTCGATTTCGAAAAATCGACATGAAAACAATACTTTCCTTCCTATATATTTATATAGGCAAGAGAAAGTAAAGAAGGAAAAAGAATAAAAAATTATGGTCGGTAGCTGGTTATCGGTATGTGCAGTTGAGTTTTTTATTTCTTCTAAATAAATAATAAGTTTAAAATATCACGCTACACATATTCAGCCAATTAAATAACTGTACATTTAAGAACAGAAGAGGTAGAGGTGTAAAAGACACTAATCATAGGTATCTCCTCTGAAAGTAATGAATTTCATTATACAACCAGACCCTGTGGTGAATGAAGTGAAGGTGTCATTTGCAGAGTGGAAGATATGTGCTTTTCAGAGGGCCCGGCATGCTGATAAGCGTACTTTTCCACTCGGTGAGGAAGGCAATTTGTAAACCACCTAACTCCTCGTTATGGCTACTTAGTAAAACCTCTGCAGATTCAAACCAGCCTTTCGGCTGATGACCTAAACAACAATTTAAATTAAAGTTTATAATTTTACTTTACTACAACTCGTAACAATATTGTAAATTTACTGAATAAAATGAATTAATTCTGGACTTTTTAATTAAAAATTTAAAAAATATATGGATAATATCCTGTGAAAAAAGTTAAGTAAAGTAGATCCATTTACTATGTTTTGTGTCCGTGAAGGAAATAAATTTTATGACAGGAGAGACTTGATCAAGATAAATGATTTAGTTTAAGTCAAAAAGTGTATAGTACAAAAGGTATCCATGACGGAGTAAAATTCACACAATAGAACGCCACTGCTTATGCATAAACCTCAATAGAATTGTCTAATGCTTTTACGGACTTAACCAACCATACATTATTTTGGTATAAGAGGGAGACCCCCTGTCCATACATTTGTGTGTGTGTGTGTGTGTGTGTGTGTGTGTGTGTGTGTGTGTGTGTGTGTGTGTGTGTGTGTGTGTGTGTGTGCCCGCGTGAATACAGGGTGTTCTGAAATGTGTTACATTGGGTGCTGGTTTCTTTTGGTCAAGAATTTGAACCCTTTCAGTACCAACGTCCGGGAACAGGACGTTGGGAAACAGGATATTTTTCTGTAGTGATAACAAACGGTTTACCGGACGTCCGTAAGTTATGCATAAAGTGCCAACGTCCGGAAAACCGAACATTTCAAAAAAAACGTTTAAACAAAAATGAATGGAATAATGTATTTTGAAACCGCCTTCGTGGCGTAGTGACTAGCGCGCTAGCCTACAAAGCGAAAGGTGCCGGTTTCAATTCCCGGCAAGGGTCTGGCAATTTTAACACGTTAAAACCATCGTGAAGGTAACAAAACCCACAGTAATTGCTTATGACCAAGGTGTTGATGCGACTTTAAATAAACTAAAAGAAAACAATTTTGACTATTTTTAGTGGTAGACGTTTTCAGATCTATAATTTTTGACTGCATATTTATATAATGAACCTGAAATATCGTCTGAGAACTTCGGGGTTACCCTATATTTATAAATTGTACGATTGGTTGAATGTATGCATTGCGTGTGAGATGTTCCGTACCAGATGACTTAGGGTTTAGAAGGAAAGGAACAACTTCTGGATCGGCAAGATATTAACACTAGCGTATTGAATTCAATAGAAACTCCCGCATACGTCATACACTCCCGCTTTTACCGTTTCTCCCTTAAAATAAACATCAAATTCACCCTATCCTGGGCTCGCTCTTGTGTAGCGTTGCATTTTGATCGACTTATGAACGTTCGTCCAAGATGTTTCATTTCCAGTCTCCAAACAACGAGAAGAGATTTTCGATTCCCTTTGTGAATAAATCTTAGTATTGTACCAAGCTGTACTCCAGCTAAGTGTTGACTTAGTACAGATGATTTTCAGTGTTTCTGGATATTTGTGAATGTTCAAAGTCCCTTACAAACTGCACTCCTCTGGGTATTACATTGGAGTAGTTAAGTTTAAGTACAAACCGGTTTCATAAAAATTACATATTTATTTTACCAGAAAGAACTTTTACAGCCAGTCGAATAGAATAAAAAAAATATAGTGTGAAACAGCCACAAGATTTTCTCATGCAAATGTAAATAATAAAACACATAATCTACGTTTAATCTTAGTAAATAATGTGAAATGAAAAACATAACTTAATTTTAATCATGAGTGCATGACGCAAAATGAAAATCAACCAATGTTTGACTTAAAAATACGGAATATAACTAATTGACGCTAAACTAGGCTCTGTAGAAGTAAATGGTTGAATAAAATTTCTAGGTGTTTTAATTTTCTATAACTTTAATAATAACACTATGTTTGGAATGTAGCATTATACGGGAGTGAAACATGGGTGATAAGGGTTGTAGAAAGAAAGAGGGTAGAACCTTTTGAAATGTGGTGTTATAGGAAAATTTTAAAGATTAGGTGGGTGGACAAAATAAGTAATTTAGAGGTTCTTAGGCGAGTGGATGAAAAAGAAGTATATGGAAGCATCTTACCAGAAGAAGGGATAGGCTAGTGAGGCATAACTTAAGACATCCAGGTATTGGTCTATCAATAATGGAGGGTAATATTGAGGGAGTAAATTGTAGGAGCAGGGAAAGGTTAGAGTATATAAAGAAAATTACAAAAGATGTAGGTTGTTACAGGCATGTAGATATGAAACGACTTGCGCAAGATAGAACACCTTAAAGAACTGCATCAAACCAGTCGAGAGACTGATGACAAAAAAAAACTTTAATTCTATACAATTTTGTCGTTAAGTATATACTAAGCCGCAATATTAAAAATCCCACTTTTTCACGAATTTTCACACATACAGAAAATCACTAATTGACGTTACTTTTTCACGTTATTTTCACACATACAGAAAATCACTAATTGACATTAAACAATGTACAAAATATGTTTGAAATAATATTGATTGTAGGGATTTTAATGTTCTACAACTTTTATAATACAGTTTGGCTCTAGAATGCAAATTAAGACTGCAATCTTAAAACCCCATTTTTTGGTACCAGAGCACAGCCCCCAAGAACTTCAGCATACATGGCGCTTACCCTGTCTTGTAGAGCATATAAAATGTAGTAAATAAGGCGATTTAAGAAAAATTAGAGTAATCGTTTTTTATAAAATTGCAAAGAAGTGAAAAATCGCACGAATACTACTTCCGGTTGACCGATATTGATGAAAATGTTCATGTCGAGTCCTCTTGTAGTACCTAATTTAATTTCCAAGTTTGTTAAAACACACACGCACGCACATACGCACACTGACCAAACGCAAAAAAACATGTTTCTTGGGTTCAAGGGTTGAAAACGTGTATATCCTGTGAAAACTCGATTTGGAAAAATTACATAAAAACAAAACTTTCCTTCCTTTTATTCATAGGGCAAGAGAAAGTAAAAATAAATTTATCTATCATTTATTCAGAACCAAATCCCGAAAGAACCTAGAATAAGTGTTATTATACCTCTTACCTAATTATTTTTATCAAAGAGATGAAATACTGAAAATTGGCATTGTCATTTTGTTGTTGTTTTGGTCATCACCCGAAAGGGTGGTTTGAACCTCTACAGGTTTCACTAAGTAAAACAAGGAGTGAAGTGATTTAAAATTATCTTCCTCACTGAGTGGAAAAGTATGCTTATCAGCAAGCTAGGCCTTTAGCGTGCTGGTGCTGATAAATAGGAACGTTGGAGTAAATTACTCAGCAGGTGGCAGAGGAGATGGAGCGAAGCTAGGGTTGGGGAGTGGACAAGGAGGTTAATTCCAAATGTCGAGGTATGGATAAGGAGGACATTTGGTGATGCCATCCACGAGCTGACGCAGTTGCTAACAGGGCATGGTTACTTTGGGACATATTTGACTAGGTTCAAACTTCATGAAGTGAACCGAAATGTTAACTGTGCGATAGTGAAGAGAAGGAGTCCGTTTCGCATATTTTTGAAAGATGTCCCTATTTTGACCTCGACAGAATGGAGACATCTGAGAAGATAGGCGTTGCACAGTGGATCCCAGAGAGAGTAGGGGCAGCGATGTTGCAGGATGAGGAGAGCTGGAAGTTGGTCGCTCAGTTTGCGGAGAGGGTGGTCGGGAAACTGTGGAGGGAGGAGACATATGGAGATCAGTGGGATCACCCTCTCCCACAGTGAATCAATCCTGTCTCAATCTCAGTAGGTAAGGTAGGCACACTAATTTCCTGAGCTCGTGATGAAAGAGATGAATGAAAGTGAGAGAGTGAGTGTTGATCAGTGACAGCGAAAGGGGAATTAGGCTACGGTTTCCTTCCACGCCCCGCTGACAGTATGTTAATTTTTTTTAACCCGACATTTCCCTCGTAGTATTATATAAACAGTTCTGAGGGAGGTGGAGGGTTGTTTGCTGATGTCGGATCAAGTGGCCAGGCGGCGGGTTTTTGGTTGGTAAGGCGGTTGCGGCCTCCTTGGACTGGACGAGGACGCCTCAATTGATTCCATCACTACTCTTCCCCCATCGTGAGGGAGTGAACATGAGTTTTTCTCGCCGCCTCGGATAAAAAAAAAGCTAGGCCTTCTGAAAAGAATTTTTTTCCACCTTGCAAATGACACCTTCAGTTTATTCACCACAGGGTGTGTTTGTATAATAAAATTCATTATTATCAGAGAAGATAACTATGGCTAGTGTATTTTATAACTCTATCTCTTCTGTTCTTAAATGCTTCTGTCGTATAATTGATTGAACATGCGATAAGAACCAGAACGATTTTCTGTAGCCTTGGAACTAGCAGATCGAGTGCAAATAATTTAACACTCCATCTGCCTTTTATCTGCCCATAACAGACAGGTAGAGTGACAAATTATTTACACTCAATCTGTTCGTGGCAGGGCTAAAATAAATAGTTCTATTTCTTATCACATGGTCAGCCAATTAAATGACTGAATCATTTAAGAACAGAAGAGGTAGAGGTGTAAAAGACACTAATCAGAGTTATATCCTCTGAAAGTAATGAATTTTATTATACAGCCAGACCCTGTGGTGAATGAAGTGAAGGTGTCATTTGCAGAGTGGAAAATATGTGCTTTTCAGAGGGCCCGGCATGCTGATAAGCGTACTTTTTCACTCAGTGAGGAAGGCATGGTAAACCACCTAACTCCTCGTTTTACTTAGTAAAACCTCTACAGGTTCAAACCAGCCTTTTGGCTGATGACCTAAATAACTGCCTTTTATGGACAAATTATCATTACATGAAGTACAGAGTGATTTTTTAGTCCTGTTACCCAATTGTTAATGTCTGGTAATATTTTTCTAAAAAAAATAAATTTTGTTTTGTGACACTAAGTTGGTAGCCCTACTCAACCAGTATGGATATCGCAGTGTGAGTTGATTCTCCTTGAGCTGTGTAAAATTTTGTGCCATTTCCGGTCGTGCTACGAACAGAATGTCTTTTATCCTAAAACAATCTCTTGTTTAAATCTGGAGGCTGAAGCTCTAGAACTAATCGTATGTGATACGGATACAATTTCAATTTTTTAGCTGCTTTCTGAGCACTCGAACATGACAAATCAACATGCGAGGAAAGTTTTTGTAAACTTTTCCATGGAGAATTGAGCAATCTTGTTTTCACATTCTCTTAACGTCATCTGTCAAGAGAGTTGGTTGACCACTACGTTTTCTGCTGCAAACAATACCTGCCTCTAAAAATCAGTTAGTTAGCCTAGAAATTGACTAGAATAGAGTGGAGGAACACCAAAAAATTTAATTTGAAATGATTCTTTTACACTCGCATACGATTTTGTAGCAAAATATTGTTCAAGAATGAAAACCCGTTGTTCTAGGGTAAAAGATATTCTGTTCGTAACACAACTGGAAACAGCACAAAATTTTACGCAACTCAAGGAGTATCAACTCAAACTGTCGTATCTATACCGGTTGAGTAGGGCTACCAACTTAGTGTCACAAAAAAAAATTAATTTTTTTATAAAAATATTACCAGACATTAACAATTGGGTAACAGGACTAAAAAATCACCCGGTAGTATAAGATGTAGAGTTGAACTCGGAAAGGTAATAAACCAGTTTTTTTTAATACACCCAACCGAGACCATTTACAAAATAACTTTTTAGTTATTAATTAGTTTTGATCAAGAAATGTGATAAATTCTGTCACAGCAAACAGAGACTATAGTAAATATTTTAACAATTTAAAAATAGAATTTTACTGTTATGTCGGTTTGAAATTACCATAGTAAGAAATAAAAGTAAAAATTTATTGTATGGCATTATTGTTCGAATGTAGGAAATGAAAATAACAACGGGACATGTAGAGTAATTTTTATGAGAAATGTGTGACAACTAAAAGTGGGAGAGGAAGTAAAGAGGTATATGAGAAAGTAAATGTGAGACATTTTCAGTTTGCACTGGATGTTTTTCTAGCAAATGTTTTGCAGTTATAATGTACCCAACCTTTCTTTTCTTCTCATAAAAATATACTTTTTCTCAACCTCCAACATTATCTTTCTGGTAAATGTAAAATAAAATGCTAAAGAACATGAAGGCATATAAATCTATATATATAAAATTCGATGTATGTGTGTATATATATGTGTGTGTGTGTATGTTCCCCTTTATCTCCGAAATTACTGAAACAATTTTCATAGAGTTTTTTTATGTTGTAACTATGATGCCGGTGCAGGTATTAGGCTATTGAGATCCTTAACCCTTTCTTACCCAGTGTGGCATAGAAGTCACATTGGAGTGAAATAACAAACATAAAAATTTTAATTGTTAGTGACTACTTTGGATTAAAGAGCGCTGGATGTAAAGTGTAATAATTTTCTGTACCCTAGCCAGGAATCGAACCTGAGACCTCGGCTATGCAATGTAAGATGCTGACCACTACGCCACTCAGGGGACCATTAGTTTCTTTTAAAAGTTAATTTTAGTTTTACATATTATTTGTGTTCTAAAATAAAGTAGCATTTCTTCGAGTATGTTGAATGTACATACTACAAGTATATTTTTTAGACTGTAAGTAGTGATTTTATCCATTTTACCAGTATTTTTGAATTGTAACATTTGTTAAGTCTTAAATATTGTTTGATATTAAAGTCATATTTAGTTTTTTTGCTATAAATTAAAGTTAAGAGAATATTGTTTAGGAAGGCTGAACATGATTTTAGTTATTCATATTGTTGGGAACTTTGATATCAAGTCCCAGTGTGACGTGTGTGTTAGACTTTTTTGTCAGGTCATCAAAAAGGCTGAGGGTCTAATAGTGATTTTAGTATTATTTAAGACGATTACATATACAAATAAGAAGAAGAAGAAAACAAAGAAAAAATGAACAATATTTTGTACTATTACCTATTTTAAAATAACTCTAATACGAAAAATACATTTCTTTTTATCCATTTCAGCATTTCATTATTTATATTAAGAGTCCTATGATCGAATAACATACGAGTCGGCACAACATTGATGAGCCGGCTACTAATTAATTAATGCAAATTAATTGTTAGATTAGAATTTAGGCTACTATTACAAATTTATTTACATTTTCAGGTCTTCTATAAGTGGAACTGATTTTAATAAGAAATGAATCTCTATATTTAAAAATATATTTAATACGTTTTTTAAATAAAGTTGCCTTAAAGTTAATATATTAAATTCTGAAGAAAAGTATTGTTTTCACCAAACAATGTGAGACCCGACTACAAGCGTTTGTAATATGGACCTACCGGAGAATACTTCGAATACCGTGGACGGACAGGGTCACAAATTTGAAGGTCCTCAGAAGAATGGGGAAAGAGCTGGAAATCCTGCAGAGCATAAAGATAAGAAAACTGACATACCTTGGACAGATCATGAAGGGGCCTAAATACGAAATTCTGCATCTCATAATTCACGAGAAACTCGTTGGTAAACGCTCGGTGGGACGCAGACGAATATCCTGGTTAAGAAACCTGAGAGAAGCGTTTAACTGCTCGTCGCATGACCTTTTCAGAACAGCAGTAGACAAGGTACGACTGACCATGATGATAGCCAACCTTGGTAACGGAGAAGGCACCTGAAGAAGAAGAAGGTACCCTGAACCCAAAATACATACAGTCCGACCTCTATTTATCGAACTTCTATATATCGAAAACAAATTCTATATATTGAATTTAATTTCAGTGAAAATATAAATAGAACTCCATATAGCCCTCCCATAACACACTAGTCAATATCTGAAACATTGAGAGAGAGAGAAAGAGGGTGGGGGAGCGAGAGATATAGATAATATATATATATACATAGAGAGAGAGAGAGAGGGAGGGAGAGAGAGAGAGAGAGAGCAACGTGACAATACAGTACGTCAGTACGTTGACCACTGTGGTCCACGTACAAGGGTAGTGTGATACGTTTATACTATGTACGATCAAAAATATGTAAATACGACGAAGAAGTTTTCAAATGGGTACCTAAAACTGTTACGAGATAAAAACATGCCTAAGCAAAAGAGAAAAGTTTTTCTTGCTGTGGAGAATTGCCCTTCACACCCGTGTTCACAATAAAACAAACTTTATTGTAAATAAATACTGTTTTAAGGTAATATGGCCACGGTCGAGTAATCTCACTTAATATAAGTAGCAGTGATAATGAAAAAGAAACAGCGTTTCTCTTTATCGAAGTTTCTATATATCGAATTTTTTATGAGGAACGTACAATTTCGATATATGGAGGTCCGACTGTATTTTGACCGGTTGGTATGTATGCGTGCGTGTGTGCGTGCGAAAGAGAGAGAGAGTGTGTGTGTGAGAGAGAGAGATTGTGTGCGCGTGTGCGCGCGCGCGTGTGTGAGATAGAGGGGAGAGAGAGAGCGACTGTACATGATCACTGTGCTTTCCCCAAAATACGTCACTATACAAAGATTAAAAATGTTAAAATTCCCTGATTCTGTATTAAATAAATACTGAAAACTTCTTGCAGATTCATATGTTAAACCCGCGCACGTGCACAATACATTACTAAAGTAGAGTAGGTACTTAAAATGAGAAGTGAAGTTAAAATTTACAGTTCTCAGTTCTATTCTATGTGCTAATGTAAGACTCTTCGCCTTTATTTTAGTATACAGTATAAGTCTTCTTTCCCATAAGTCAGACTTAAACTGACTTATAATTTCAGACTACAATTTCATATTTGAAATTATACGCTTGCTTTCACACTTACTTACTTACCGTCGCATCTCTTATCTTACGAACTCTTAGAGGAATTTTCTGGGACTTAAAAGTCACACTTTCATTACTTACTTTAAAATAAGTTTTCAATGCCAAACAAACTTTTTATTTGTTAAATATTCTGGTAACGCTATTTTACAATGTGTTAAGTAACTGTAAACAGTTCTGGAAGATTTTTTCAGTCTTTTCAGTGTTAGGTCTACTGCTCTTGTTTTAATAATTGTTTGTTTTTTTTTAATTTATAAATTAAAGTTAATTTTTATTTCACGATATATATTAAGGATAATTAAAAACTATAAAACTTCAAACGATATAAACTTCAAGTTTTGAAAGTTTAGTTTTGAAGTTTAACATTTGTTTGTTGGTAAATACGCTCGTGCTGAATGCGGGGATAATATTGTCTCAGTAGGATGCATTAAATACGGGAGTCATAATAAAAAAATCTGGTGTGAAACACTCACACAACTTTCTCTTGCCAATGCAAATAATTAATAATAAACCTAACATTATTAATAAAATATTAGAAATAAACAAAAAACTAACCTCAAAAACATAACCTTATTTTAATCATGAGTGAAACACTCAAAATGAAAATCAACCTCAGTCTGGCTTAAAAATACGGAAAATCGCTATTTCACGCTAAACTAGGCTCTGTAGAGAAAAATACGTTAAATAAAAGTTGTAGATCTTTAAGTTTCCTATAAATTTGGTTATATACACTTTTGTCGTAAAATGCATACTAAGGCCAAAATCTTTAAAAAATCGATTTTTCACACGTTTTCGTGAGAAAAAAATCAGAAAATCGCTAATTACTGCTAAACTAAGCGTCATACAAAAAAATGTTTGAAACAAAAGTTGTAGGTTTTTAAATTCTCTACAACTTTTATTATATAAGTTTTTGCGCTAAAATTTATATTAAAGCCGTAATCTTAAAAAAACAACGTTTTTACGTGAAAACAGCCTCACCGAGAATTTCAGCAAACATGGCGCCTACCCTATCTTGTAGAGAATAAAAAATTGAGTAAAATAGGCGATTTTAAAAAAAAATCGTAGGACCAGTTTTTGAGAAAATCGCAAAAAACTGAAAAATTATACGAATAAACTACTACTTCCGGTTGACCGATTTTGATGAAAATGTTCGTGTCGCGTCCGGTAGTGGTATGTAACTTAAGTTTCAAGTTTCAAGTTCGTACGATGTTCCGTTCTTGAGATATTCTGTTCACACACACACACACACACACACACACACACAGACACACAGACACACACACAGACCAATCGCTAAAAACATGTTTTTTGGGTTCAGGGGGTCTGAAAACGTATAGATCCGGTGAAAACTCGATTTCTTAAAATCGACATGAAAACAATACTTTCCTTCCTATATATTCATATAGGCAAGAGAAAGTAAAAATGTTGGGGTTTTGAACATGGATTAAATGGAACAGAAATGCATACAGTTAATCATCGAATTTGTTGTCTCCAAATTATGTTTTTTTGCAAAATTATCGTCGTCGTCTTCATGGATTAGGCTGTGCGTTAGCCTGTTCCGGCGTCCATCTCTTCCTCGGTCTACCAATACATCTTTTACCTGTCGGATTATGGATGGATGCATTTAATGAAAGGCGATCTTGGGACATTCTTAACACATGCTCTGACCACTTTTCTTTGTATGTCCTTATAGTGTTCAACAATGGTTGGGCACCGCATTCATTCCTTATTACTTCATTACGAATGCGATCCTCTCTTGTGCAGCCTTTAACTTGCCTTAGAAATCGCATTTCCGCTGACTGAATTCTCGATTCCTGTTTTCTCGTCAGCACCCATGCCTCACTTCCATAAGCCAAAGTTGGGATCGCCATTACTTTATAAAACTTTAGCAATGTGTTTTTCCTGGCTCTACTCTTGAGAGATTGACTTATTGCACCACATACCATGTTGAACTTAGTTACTTTTTGATGCACATCATGGTCATAATCATACGTAACATCGCATCCCAAGTATTTAAAATTAGCTACTTGCTCCAAACTCTTGCTTCCAATCACTATTTTAGACCTTGTAGGCCATTTTGCATGGAAAGCCATAATTTTTGATTTGCCTGCAGAAATTTTCATATTAAAATGTTTGCCAATTATGAAGAGCTTATGCACTGCCATTTGCAGCTTGTCCTCGAATTCCTGTATAATCACAGTGTCGTCAGCAAACAATAAATAGTTCAAAAAAGTATTGCGGGTAAGAGCGATACCCTTGTCTACTTCATGCTGCCACATAGACATAAGCTCGTTGGCATATATATTAAATAAAGCAGGTGAAATTGGACAACCTTGTTTGACTCCTTTATTTGTAGCTATTTCATCTGTCAATTTTCCGGCCCCCACTGCTATTTTTATTGTTGTGTTCCCATATAAAGTTATGTTACTTTATGTTATGTTGTTATATTATGTTATGTTGTGTGCAAAATTATGTTACTCCAAATTATATTTTTTCTAAGTATAGTTTTCATGTGCCTCCCCAGGTTGCGGATAGCGGAATACGTTTCAGGTACGAAGGGTAGCGCTGAGAAACAATGACCGGGGCAGAACAAAACTGGTACTGCTGATCTCGTGGCACTACTGTACTGGCGCTGGAGGAAGAACAGAAGAAGAAGAAGGAGGAGGAAAAGGTGGAAGAGGAGATAAAGAAAAAGAGAATTGGTTTAAGAAGATGGCCCTTGAAATACGACAGCAAGAAAACTCATGGAAATAAATTTTCTGGTAATCTAGTTATGAAGTTTGGATCGGCCCGAAACCTTGGCCAAATAAAAAATTTAAACCGTTATGAAACGAACAACTAAACCTCGGGACGGATTGCATCCCTAGAAAACGATTTGGGATGGATAGAAGGTTGGGGGGAGGGATTAATGTTGGAGGGGAAGGCTCACATCGGGTTGTAGCGCTGGAGGAAGACAAGAAGGAGAAGGAGGAGATGAGAAGAAGGAACGTGGTTTGAAGATTAGAAAATTAAATTTTCTAGAAAGGAACTATACAAACTTTCCTATTTATATAGTAACCACACCTACATATTTAATGCTAAAATTAAACAACCCACCGGGTTGGTCTAGAGGTAAAGTCGTCGCCAAAATCAGCTGTTAAACAGCTGATTTTCGGAGACGAAAGTTCCTGGTTCAAATCCTAGTAAAGGTAGTTACTTTTATACGGATTTGAATGCTAGACAGTGGCTACCGGTGTACTTTGATGGTTGGGGTTCAATTAACCATACTCTCTCAGGAATGGTCGACCAGAGTCTGTACAAGACTACACCTCATTTACACGTCATACACATCATCCTCATCTCATTGGGTCATGGGGTTGCTTATTGTTCTGAATTGAACAGATTGCAACGTACACACATTAGGGACTACAAAAAAAAAACAAAAAATTAAACAGCTGGAGAATAGTAATTCTCTATTAATTCCAAAATAGACAGGTGGAGTGTTAATATTGTATTCGATCTGCTAGTTCCTGGGCTACAAAAATCATTCTGTTTCTCATCATATGGTCAGCCAATTATATGACTGAAGCGTTTAAGAACAGAAGAGGTAGAGGTGTAAAAGACACTAGTCACAGTTATCTTCTCTGAAAGTAATAAATTTCATTATACAGCCAGACCCTGTAGTGAATGAAGCGAAAGTATCATTTGCAGGGTAGAAAGTACAGGGTGATTTTTTAGTCCTGTTACCCAATTGTTAATGTCTGGTAATTTTTTTCTAAGAAAGGGATATTTTGTTTTGTGACACAAAGTTGGTAGCCCTATTCAACCGGTATAGATACGACAGTTTGAGTTGATTCTCCTTGAGTTGCGTAAAATTTTGTGCTGTTTCCAGTTGTGTTACGGACAGAATGTCTTTTACCCTAGAACAACGGGTTTTCATTCTTGAACAATATTTTGCTACAAAATCGTATGCGAGTGTAAAAGAATCATTTCAAATTAAACTTTTTGGTGTTCCTCCACTCTATTCTAGTCAATTTCTAGGCTAACTAACTGATTTTTAGAGGCACGTATTGTTTGCAGCAGAAAACGTAGTGGTTGACCAACTCTCTTGACAGATGACGTTAAGAGAATGTGAAAACAAGATTGCTCAATTCTCCATGGAAAAGTTTACAAAAACTTTCCTCGCATGTTGATTTGTCATGTTCGAGTGCTCAGAAAGCTGCTAGAAAATTGAAATTGTATCCGTATCACATACGATTAGTTCTAGAGCTTCAGCCTCCAGATTTAACAAGAGATTGTTTTAGGATAAAAGACATTCTGTTCGTAGCACGACCGGAAATGGCACAACATTTTACACAGCTCAAGGAGAATCAACTCACACTGCCATATCCATACTGGTTGAGTAGGGCTACCAACTTAGTGTCACAAAACAAAATTTATTTTTTTTAGAAAAACGTTACCAGACATTAACAATTGGGTAACAGGACTAAAAAATCACTCTGTAGATGCTCTCAGAGAGGGCTGGGTATGCTCGTAAGCACACTTTTCCATTTAGTGAGGAAGGCAATGTGTTACACCATTTCAATCTTTACTTAGTAAATCCTCTAGAGATTCAAACTTAAACCAGCCTTTTTGGGTGTTGTTTTTGCCGGCCGCATTGGTGTACTAGGTAACGTGCTCGCCTCTCATCATGCGGTCTTGGGTTCAAATCCCGTTCAGGCACGGCATATTTTCATACGTTACAAAAAATAATTTCATCCTTCATTGTATGCATTAGCAGTAATTGCGGAACAGTCGGACGTTAAATAAAAAAAAAATTTGGGTGTTGTTTTTGCCGGCCGCATTGGCGTAGTTGGTAACGTGCTCGCCTCTCATCATGCGGTCTTGGGTTCGAATCCCGATCAGGCACGGCATATTTTCATACGTTACAAAAAATAATTTCATCCTTCATTGTATGCATTAGCAGTAATTGCGGAACAGTCGAACGTTAAACAAAAATAAAAAAAATAAAAAATTCGGGTGTTGACCTAAACAACAATAATTCTCTAATATGTCGTCGTAACTTAACATTATAAATTTCCTGGTTCAAATCCTAGTAAAGGTAGTTACTTTTATACGGATTTGAATGCTAGACAGTGGCTACCGGTGTACTTTGATGGTTGGGGTTCAATTAACCATACTCTCTCAGAAATGGTCGACCTGAGTCTGTACAAGACTACACCTCATTTACACGTCATACACATCATCCTCATCTCATTGGGTTATGGGGTTGCTTATTGTTCTGAATTGAACAGATTGCAACGTACACACATTAGGGACTACAAAAAATAAACAAAAAATTAAACAGCTGGAGAATAGTAATTCTCTATTAATTCCAAAATAGACAGGTGGAGTGTTAATATTGTATTCGATCTGCTAGTTCCTGGGCTACAAAAATCATTCTGTTTCTCATCATATGGTCAGCCAATTATATGACTGAAGCGTTTAAGAACAGAAGAGGTAGAGGTGTAAAAGACACTAGTCACAGTTATCTTCTCTGAAAGTAATAAATTTCATTATACAGCCAGACCCTGTAGTGAATGAAGCGAAAGTATCATTTGCAGGGTAGAAAGTACAGGGTGATTTTTTAGTCCTGTTACCCAATTGTTAATGTCTGGTAATTTTTTTCTAAGAAAGGGATATTTTGTTTTGTGACACAAAGTTGGTAGCCCTATTCAACCGGTATAGATACGACAGTTTGAGTTGATTCTCCTTGAGTTGCGTAAAATTTTGTGCTGTTTCCAGTTGTGTTACGGACAGAATGTCTTTTACCCTAGAACAACGGGGTTTCATTCTTGAACAATATTTTGCTACAAAATCGTATGCGAGTATAAAAGAATAATTTCAAATTAAATTTTTTGGTGTTCCTCCACTCTATTCTAGTCAATTTCTAATCTAACTAACTGATTTTTAGAGGCAGGTATTGTTTGCAGCAGAAAACGTAGTGGTTGACCAACTCTCTTGACAGATGACGTTAAGAGAATGTGAAAACAAGATTGCTCAATTCTCCATGGAAAAGTTTACAAAAACTTTCCTTGCATGTTGATTTGTCATGTTCGAGTGCTCAGAAAGCTGCTAAAAAATTGAAATTGTATCCGTATCACATACGATTAGTTCTAGAGCTTCAGCCTCCAGATTTAACAAGAGATTGTTTTAGGATAAAAGACATTCTGTTCGTAGCACGACCGGAAATGGCACAACATTTTACACAGCTCAAGGAGAATCAACTCACACTGCCATATCCATACTGGTTGAGTAGGGCTACCAACTTAGTGTCACAAAACAAAATTTATTTTTTTTAGAAAAACGTTACGAGACATTAACAATTGGGTAACAGGACTAAAAAATCACTCTGTAGATGCTCTCAGAGAGGGCTGGGTATGCTCGTAAGCATACTTTTCCATTTAGTGAGGAAGGCAATGTGTTACTCCATTTCAATCTTTACTTAGTAAATCCTCTAGAGATTCAAACTCAAACCAGCCTTTTTGGGTGTTGTTTTTGCCGGCCGCATTGGTGTACTATGTAACGTGCTCGCCGCTCATCATGCGGTCTTGGGTTCAAATCCCATTCAGGCACGGCATATTTTCATACGTTACAAAAAATAATTTCATCCTTCACTGTATGCATTAGCAGTAATTGCAGAACAGTCGGACGTTAAACAAAAAAAAAAAAAACTTTGGGTGTTGTTTTTGCCGGCCGCATTGGCGTAGTTGGTAACGTGCTCGCCTCTCATCATGCGGTCTTGGGTTCGAATCCCGTTCAGGCACGGCATATATTCATACGTTACAAAAAATAATTTCATCCTTCATTGTATGCATTAGCAGTAATTGCGGAACAGTCGGACGTTAAACAAAAATAAAAAAAATAAAAAATTTGGGTGTTGACCTAAACAACAATAATTCTCTAATATGTCGTCGTAACTTAACATTATATCTAAAAATTCCTTCATTAATTCAGATTCAACTATATTTTTTTAAACAAGTAATTTTATACGTTATGATAATTCTATGTATTTATTTAAACATTTTAGGTAAGTTATATAAAATTAAAAAATAAAAACAAATTATACGTGTACGTATCTTATTTCAAATTGTGTATTAAAATTATTTAAATATCTGATTAAATTTTATAACAAGGGTTAAATAAAGGTTAATAAAGTATAGTGATTAATATTAAATTGTGAAAATAACCGTGACAAAAGTTGTTTAGTTAAGGTTACGTTTACTTAAAGTTCAGTTTAGTCGGCCGTACACGCCTCGTATCGTTTGTTTGTGTTCTGTTAAGTACCAACGTCCCGAAAAAAGGACGTCGACATATTTTAAATAGTTATATATAACACATGGTTTACCGGACGCCCGTAAGTTATGAATTAAGTGTCAACGTCCGGATAACCGAACATTTCCAAAAAAACTTTAAACAAAAATTAATGGAATAATGTATTTTGAAACCGCCTCCGTGGCGTAGTGATTAGCTAGCCTACTGTCGCCGCCTGCCCTTCCAATATTAGCGTCTACACACAGTCCCACTGCCTGCCGCGCGGAGCGCTACAGACGCGCAGAGCCTACAGCCTCTCCCCACCACCCGGTTGACTCAACGGAGAGGTATTCAAGAGAGCGCTCTCGCCTGCGAGAGGCACTCTTCACTGAACTCTCAACCGGACAACAAGAAGAAAGAAGACGAGCCCAGCCGAGACCAGATGCACCATCCCTGGCGCTACCGGTGGCGGACGCTACATTCCCGCACCGGTCAGCCATCGCCGGCCCGGAGAGAGCCGCCTCGGCAGACGGCCTGCGCCGACCCGACACTGCGGGGCTCTGGGGGCCACGCTACAGTGGGGACCCAACCGCCGCTGAGGGAAGGTTAGGCCTGAACCCGGTAGCTGAGCCGTCACTCTTCGGGCTCCGCTTCTACCACGCCGGCTCGCCGCTTCCGACCGCCAACAACAACCCTTTTCAGGGCCATCAACACAATTAAACGGCCCTTTTCTGGGCTACCAATTTTACAGACAAAGTTTCACCACGTGTCGTCGGTCCCGGTCGGCGACACTACAAAGCGAAAGGTCCTGGGTTCGATTCCCGGCTAGGGTCTGGAAATTTTAACACATTAAAACCACCGTTAAGGTACCAAAACCCTTAGTAGTTGCTAATGATCAAGCTGTCAATGTGACTTTAAATAAACTAAATAAAACCTATTTTGAATAGTTTCAGTTTTAGAACGATTTCTTTTTTTTATGAACACAATAAGAATAAATTTTTATCAGACCATTTTATTTTTATGTAACGTTAACATTTTGGCGGCAATGGCAGGCTTACGCCTGCAAATTTTCGAAAAAAGCGCTGGCACTTTTTGAACACCCTTTTTCAAAAATTAAATGGCATTTTAGATCAAACTTTTCGTGAGACTTTCACACGTTTTCGTGAGAAAAAATTAGAAAATCGCTAATTACTGCTAAACTAAGCGTTATACAAAAAAATGTTTGAAATAAAAGTTGTAGAATTTTAAATTCTCTACAACTTTTATTATACAAATATTTGCGCTAAAATGCATATTAAAGCCATAATCTTAAAAAAACCACGTTTTTACGAGAAAACACCCTCACCAAGAATTTCAGCAAACATGGCGCCTACCCTATCTTGTAGAGAATAAAGAATTGAGTAAATGAGGCGATTTTAAAAAAAATCGTAGGACCAGTTTTTGAGAAAATCGCAAAAAGTGAAAAATTATACGAATAAACTACTACTTCCGGTTGACCGATTTTGATGAAAATGTTTGTGTCGAGTCCGGTAGTGGTATGTAACTTAAGTTTTAAGTTTGAAGTTCGTACGACGTTCCGTTCTTGAGATATTTTGTATACACACACACACACACACACACACACACAGACCAATCGCTAAAAACATATTTTTTAGGTTCAGGGGGTCTGAAAACGTATAGATCCGGTGATAACTCGATTTCGAAAAATCGAGATGAAAACAATACTTTCCTTCCTATATTTCATATAGGCAAGAGAAAGTAATAAATATGCAACAGAAATTGTGTAGCTGTTAGCTACTATATACTTCAAGGCATAATCTTTCACCCTCTCATGCTCACACACACACACACACACATACACACACACACACACACACACATACACATGCACGCAGACTCTCACCTCTCTCTCACATGCACACGCACATACGCGCGCGCACAAAACTACATATTCATAATTTTCTTTTTATATATCAAGGTATAATCTCTCTCTCTCTTGCTCACACACACACACACACACACACACACAAACACACACACACACACACACACGCAGACTCTCCCCCTCTCTCCTCACATGCGCACGCACATACGCGCGCACACAAAACTACATTTTGATAATTTTCTTCGCGTACGTCTCACGCCATCATCAAACCCCTTCATCGGTTTGAGTACCACCACCTGGGAACTACTGCTCTAGAAGCTTTACTAAGTAAAACAAGGAATGAAGTGGTTTACCATTGCCTTCCTCACTGAGTTGAAAAGTATGTTTATCAGCATACCAGGCATTCCGAAAAGCATTTACTTTCCACCCTGCAAATCACACTTTCTCATCATTCACCACAGGGTCTGTCTGCAAAATAAAATTCATTACTCTCAGAGGAGATAACTCTGATTAGTGTCTTTTACACCTGTATCTCTTCTGTTATAAATGCTTCATTCATATAATTGGCTGACCATGTGGTAAGAAACATAATTATTTTTTGTAGTCCTGAAACTAGCAGATCGAGTGTAAATTTAACACTTCACCTACCTGTATATCTGTATATCGGGGCAGATAACCTGTCTGTTATCTGCCCATAACAGACAGGTGGAGTGTCAAATTATTTACACTCAATCTGTTCGTTGCAGGGCTAAAATAAATAGTTCTGTTTCTTATCACATGGTCAGCCAATTAAATGACTGGACCATTTAAGAACAGAAGAGGTAAAGGTGTAAAAGACACTAATCAGAGTTATCTCCTCTGAAAGTAATGAATCTCATTATACAGCCAGACCCTGTGGTGAATGAAGTGAAGGTGTCATTTGCAGAGTGGAAAATATGTCCTTTTCAGAGGGCCCGGCATGCTGATGAGCATACTTTTCCACTCAGTGAGGAAGGCAATGGTAAACTACCTCACTCCTCGTTTTACTTAGTAAAACCTCTACAGGTTCAAACCAGCTTTTTTGCTGATGACCTAAACAACAACTACCTGTTATGGGCAATACCACAAAATTAACGAGTTAAATAAATCGATGGTGTATTGGGGTCTTTCTTAAGAATAGGTAGATTTGTTTAAAATTATACGGTATGTAGTATTTAACTAAAGGTACGATGGGTAAATGTGGTGGACGAGTTATAGTAATACACAATACGAAGTTGTAGTAGTGTAGTAGTATTGTAGCGTAGTGTGGATTACAGGGGATCGTGCCCAATAAACAAACCGTGATATCATCAGCTATATAGGATATATACAACAAACACATAGGCCTAGGCTTGGTTGAATTGTGTGTGTGTGTGTGTGTACCGAGTCTGATGGTATGGGTAGGTTATAGTAACTAAAGCTTACCTATTCACTGGTTGAACAACACCCAACACACTGTCTGATTGCGTTTCAGAACAACGCTTCGTGTAGTACTTACTGGTTTGGATGGTTCGTGCAACAATAATTATTACTAGAGCGAGGTACGCACTCAACACTCTTGCTACAACTCAGACAATACATTTTATATCTACTAACAGCAATACATTTCTCTATCTGTACAAATCATATCGTATGCAAATTTACTTGAAATTACTCCAATAATTTGCGTGAAATTATTGCCAATATCCACAGAGTGTTCGTGAAATATACGAGGTGTAGCTATTAAATAACGAGACTGACGTTGTAAATATTTTATTTTTATTTTATACATGTATAGTTGCCAACAAGCGGTCACCCATCCAAGTACTAACCGCACCCGATGTTGCTTAAGTTCGGTGATCAGACGAGAACCGGTGTATTCAACGTGGTATGGCCGTTGGCTAATTTTTTTTTTTCATCTTTTCTACTTCAATTCCTAATCATCAGCATCTCATAAATTGACGTCGTTTTCATCTCTACCATCGTCATTGTCATCTCAAACTTCAACACTTTGTGTTTTGGGATGTTGATTCACGGTTCATCAAGTTTGATTTTGTAAAGATATATTTTTTGTTTCTTCACAGTTCGGTCTCTTTTTCAAACACACTACTGAGTGTGGTTTGGGTTTTAAGTCTAAGGACATTACATATTTGCTTAAAGTTATTGTATTTATTAACTGATTGCAAAAGAAAAACTATACTGTTAAAAAAAAAATAATTATACATAATCTCTTATGCCCAAAATGGGCAGGTTGGAGTGTTAAATTAATTGCACTCTATCTGTTTGGTCCAGAGCTAAAAAAAATAGTTCTGTTTCTTATCACATAGTCAGCCACTTATATGACTGAACTATTTAAGAACAGAGAGGTAGATATGTAAAAGACACTAGTCAGAGTTATCTCCTCTGAGAGTAATGAATTTCACTATGCAGCCAGATCCTGTGTTGAATGAAGAGAAGGTGTCATTTGCAGGGTGGAAAGTGAGTGCTTTTCGGAGGGCCTGGCATGCTGATAAGCATACTCTTTCAACTCAGTGAGGAAGGCATTGGTAAAACACTTTACTCCTCGTTTTTACTTAGTAAAACCTCTAGAGGTTCAAACTAGCCTTTCGGCTGTTGACCTAAACAACACATAATCACTTATTGTTACCTTCAATATACACTCCTTTTCTATCCCTACAAGGCTCAATGCGAATTTTCCATTGTTGGAAACAGTGCTGGAAGTAATCTTCCGTCAGCTCCTTTAGGACACGTGCCGTTTTCTCTTTTACAGCTTCCACAGACTCAAATCTTGTCACTTTTAATGCAGATTTCACCTTAGGGAACAGGTAAAAGTCACTTGGTGCAAGATCTAGTGAATAAGGTGGATGTTCTAACACAAGATGCTGTACTTGGCTTGGAACCTCTTGACAGAAAACACGGAATGAGCTGGCGCATTTTCGTGGTGGAGAACCAATGATTTGCCCTTCCACATTCCGGACCGTTTTTTCCTTACTCTATGACGTAGTTTAGAAAGTACCTCAAGGTTGTAATATTGATTAATTGTTTGACCTTCAACCCAGTGAAGGTACACAATTCCATGGATCTAAAGAAAAACAATCATCATTGCTTTAAATTTTGTTTTGCTCATTCGAGCTTTTTTGGCTCTCGGTGAAGTTCGGCTCTTCCAGTCCATGGATTGGAGCTTCGTTTCCGGATCATAAGTAAAAAATCACGTTCCATCACATGTTATTATCTTTTACCTTTTCTCTAAGGTGAAATCTGCATTTAAAGGGTCAAGATTTGAGTCTGTGGAAGCTGTAAAAGAGAAAGCGGCACGTCTCCTGAAGGAGCTGACAGAAGATGACTTCCAGCACTGTTTCCAACAATGGAAAATTCGCATGGAGCATTGTAAGGATAGAGAAAGAGTGTACATTGAAGGTAACAATAAGTGATTATGTATATAATAAAAACAAATATTTTTTTCATCGTCAGTCTCGTTATTTAATAGCCACACCTTGTATAACAATGTTACAATATTTCAACCATATTGTTTTTTATAACACTTATTTTATGTTATTCACAGCTCATTAGGCCTACCCCTTCCACTAACAATTCATACAGAATTTATCAAAATTATTGTTTCTAGTTACTAATTAGTTTATTTAGTTATTTTATATTTATTTTAGTTTTTTTATATTAATTTAATTATTTAGATACTAATTCAGAGTGTCAAATTATTTACGCTCAATCTGTTCATTGCAGGCTAAAATAAATAGTTCTGTTTCTTATCACATGGTCAGCCAATTAAATAACTGAATCATTTAAGAACAGAACAGGTAGAGATGTAAAAGACACTAATCAGAGTTATCTCCTCTGAAAGTAAAAATGTATACAAAATATCTCAAGAACGGTACAATGTACGAACTTGAAACTTCAAACTTAAGTTACATACCACTATAGAATCCGACACGAACATTTTCATCAAAATCGATCAACCGAAAGTAGTAGTTTATTCGTGTAATTTTTCACTTTTTTGCGATTTTTTTTAAAATCGCCTGGTATACTAAATTTTTTATGCTCTACAAGATAGGGTAGGCGCCATGTTTGCTGAAGTTCTTGGTGAGGCGGTTTATACCCAAAATAGTGTTTTATTAAAGATTACGGCTTTAATATGTATTATAGCGAAAAAATTTATATAATAAAAATTTTAGAAAATTTAAAATTCTACAAATTTTATTGAAAACATTTTTATGCATAATGCTTAGTTTAGCGGTAATTAGCGATTTTCTGTTTTTTCACACAGGAACGTGTGAAAAATCGATTTCTTTTAAGTTTTCGGCCTTAGTATGCATTTTATGACTAAAGTGTATATAATAAAATTTATAGAAAATTAAAAGATCTAGAACTTTTATTTATAGCATTTTTCTCTACAGAGCCTAGTTTAGCGTGAAAGAGTGATTATCCGTATTTTTAAGCCACACTGAGGTAGATTTTCATTTTGCGTCTTTCACTCATGATTAAAATTAGGTTATGTTGTTGAGGTTAGTTTTTTGTTTATTTCTAATGTTTTATTACTAATGTTAGGTTTATAGTTAATTTTTTTGCACTGGCAAGAGAAAGCTGTGTGAGTGATTTCACACCAGATTTTATTCATAAATAAATTTTGATTTGATTTTTCTAGTATGTTTATTTTTGTTGCCTAGTAACATATATTTTGATTTTAACTTAGATGAGCGGACATTATAGAACGAGGACTGTGACTTTATGTATTAAAGTGATTTGACGCTATTTCGATTAGATAAAAGAATGATCGCAAACAGCAGCTATATCTCGTGTAATTCGTGAAACGAATCGATAATAATCTACACTGGCATCTTCTCTGGGTTTTCTTCAACAGTATGTCAAGAGAATCGAGAATTTTTCCTGGATAGAAACAGCAACGCCCTGTTACTATGTAACGTTCAAATACAGCCTTCAAATTTATCATGCCGGAATTGATGAAATGTAGCTGAGATTGCGTGTCAAGTTCATCTGGCTTGTTCTTGCGCGAGCTAAAATCGATAGGCAATTTCAGCTAAATTTAATCAATTCCAGCATGATAACTTTGAGGGCGTATTTGGACGATACATAATAGCAGGGCGTTGTTTTTATCCAGGAAAAATTCTCGATTTTCTTGACATACTGCTGAAGAAACCTCAGAACAGATGCCACTGTCGATTATTGTCGATTTGTTTCAAGAACTACACAAGATACAGCTTCTTTCCTCAATGAGTGAAAAAATATGTCAGGCTTTCTGAAAACCATCTGTAGTCTAACTAATATTTATTTCTATTTCGGTTAGATAAAAGAATGTTCGCAAACAGCAGCTCTATGTCAAGAGAATCGAGATTTTTTCCTGGATGGAAACAGCAACGTCCTGTTACTATATAGCGTTCAAATTCAGCCTTCAAAATTATCATGTCGGAATTGATATTATTCAATTCCATCATTATTCAATTGCCCATAATTATTTATTGCCCATAACAGACAGGTGGAGTGTCAAATTATTTACACTCGATCTGTTAGTTGCAGGGCTAAAATAAATAGTTCTGTTTCTTATCACATGGTCCGTCAATTAAATGACTGAATCATTTAAGAACAGAAGAGGTAGAGGTGTAAAAGACACTAATCAGAGTTATCTCGTCTGAAAGTAATGGATTTCATTATACAGCCAGACCCTGTGGTGAATGAAGTGAAAGTGTCATTTGCAGAGTGGAAAATATATGCTTGTCAGAGGGCCTGACATGCTGATAAGTGTACTTTTCCACTCAGTGAGGAAGACAAAGGTAAACCACCTCACTCCTCTTTTTACTTAGTAAAACCTCTACAGGTTCAAACCAGCCTTTTGGCTGATGACCTAAACAACATTATTAAAATTAGTCAAATTCATCAGGCATGTTTTTGCGCGAGCTAAAATCGATAAGCAATGTCAGCTAAATTTAATTAATTCCAGCATGATAACTTTGAGGACGTATTTGGACGGTACATAGTAGCAGGGCGTTGTTTTTATCCAGAAAAAATTCTCGATTCTCTTGACAAACTGCTGAAGAAAACTCAGAAAAGATGCCAGTGTCGATTATTGTCGATTCGTTTCAAGAACTACACTAAATACAGCTGCTTTCCTCAATGAGTGAAAAAATATGTCAGGCTTTCTGAAAACCATCTATAGTCTTATCTACTGTAAGAGTACTCCGCGCGAGGCAAGCACCTATAGGTTGTAAACGAAAATTTTACACTAGTTGGCGCGTATCTACCTCTCCGCCCGACAATAAAATTATCTTGCACTACGTTCCATCATAAAAATATCTACATCCAGCTAAAATAAACATTATCCTTTAAGCGTTTTCAATTATACCGTTCTGATTACTTGTAATTATACTAGTGTTATAAGACTCCTTAATTATTTTACCATTACATTTAGCAAAAAAATTTGTTTTACTTTTTAATGTTTACCGCTTTTATGTTTCAAAAACTCAACACATTCATTATCACGCATGTTAACAAAACACAGCTTACAAAACTTTTCAACTTCAGTCTACGAAGAAAATCGAAACGAACCGATACAATTCCAAAAGATAACTGATGAAACTAAAAGTGAGTTAAGCACGGACAAGTGCAAACAGTAGTATTAAACTAGCCACAGACATTAATTATTTTAATGATATGATTTAAATAATATGAAATGATAAACAACGAATCGCTGGAATTGTTTACTCTCCTGTTATAATTCAAGCGCATTAGTCTTATATTACTTGTGACCAAAAATAAAATAAAACTCAGTCTATAATAAAAACTTACTAATCATAAATAATAATGTAATAATAGTAAATACAGTAACGAAAAATAACAATGTAAGAATAGCAATAGTAAAATTTTAGTTATTGGTAAACTGATGTTCGATTTACAAAACATTTTCTAACAAATGAATTGAACGTGTTTTTAGTATATTAAGTTTAAAGCGAATAATTAGTGTTGTATGGAATTTTGTTTTTGATCATGCTGTGGGTATTTTTAATTAATACGCATGCGCACTTGTGTTGCTGGTTGCCTACGTTGGAGTACTCTTAGCGTAGACAGACTGTAGTGAAACTGTACATCGTTTTTATTTTATTCATATAAATTTTGATTTGATTTTCGTAGTATGTTTATTTTTGTTGCCTAGTAACATATATTTTGATTTTAACTTAGATGAGCGGACATTATAGAACGATGACTGTGACTTTATGTATTTAAGTGGTTTGACGCTATTTCGATTAAATAAAAGAATGTTCGCAAACAGCAGCTCTATCTTGTGTAGTCCGTGAAATGAATCGATAATAATTTACACTGGCATCTTTTCTGAGTTTTCTTCAACAGTATGTCAAGAGAATCAAGAATTTTTCCTGGATAGAAACAGCAACGCCCTGTTACTATGTAGCGCTCAAATACAGCCTTCAAAGTTATCATGCCGGAATTGATGAAATGTAGCTGACATTGCCTGTCAAGTTCATCTGGCTTGTTTTTGAGCGAGCTAAAATCGATAGGCAATGTCAGCTAAATTTAATCAATTCCAGCATGAACTTTGAGGGCGTATTTGGACGGTACATAATAGCAGGGCGTTGTTTTTACACAGAAAAAATTCTCGATTCTCTTGACATATGTACTGCTGAAGAAAACTCAGAAAAGATGCCACTGTCGCTTATTGTCGATTCGTTTCAAGAACTACACTAGATACAGCTGCTTTCCTCAATGAGTGAAAAAGTATGTTTATCAGCATGCCAGGCTTTCTGAAAATTATCTAGTCTCCTCCCTGCAAATGACTTGAAGTATTCCAATTTAATGTTAAAAATGCGTCAAGAAACTATACAAAATTATTGTTAATATAACAAATATTAATTATCTCTTAAATATTAATTATACAGGGTGATTTTTTAGTCCTGTTACCCAATTGTTAATGTCTGGTAATATTTTTCTAAAAAAAAAATTTTGTTTTGTGACACTAAGTTGGTAGCCCTACTCAACCAGTATGGATATGGCAGTGTGAGTTGATTCTTCTTGAGCTGTGTAAACTTTTGTGCCATTTCCGTTCGTGCTACGAACAGAATATCTTTTATCCTAACACAACCTCTTGTTTAAATCTGGAGGCTGAAGCTCTAGAACTAATCGTATGTGATACGGATACAATTTCAATTTTTTAGCAGCTTTCTGAGCACTCGAACATGACAAATCAACATGCGAGGAAAGTTTTTGTAAACTTTTCCATGGAGAATTGAGCAATCTTGTTTTCACATTCTCTTAACTTCATCTGTCAAGAGAGTTGGTCGACCACTAAGTTTTCTGCTGCAAACAATACCTGCCTCTAAAAATCAGTTAGTTAGCCTAGAAATTGACTAGAATAGAGTGGAGGAACACCAAAAAATTTAATTTGAAATGATTTTTTTAAACTCGCATACGATTTTGTAGCAAAATATTGTTCAAGAATGAAAACCCGTTGTTCTAGGGTAAAAGACATTCTGTTGGTAACACAACTGGAAACAGCACAAAATTTTACGCAACTCAAGGAGAATCAACTCAAACTGTCGTATCTATACCGGTTGAGTAGGGCTACCAACTTTGTGTCACAAAACAAAATATCCCTATCTTAGAAAAAAATTACCAGACATTAACAATTGGGTAACAGGACTAAAAAATCACCCTGTAGTTAATATAACCAAACCCTCAAACATGCAACGAATTCAAGCTTTCCAGTCAAAAACATAACGCCTTATAGCAAAAGCACCTCTTTACGTTAGCAACAAAACTTACATACAGATTTGAAAACACCACTTGTACAAAATTCCATCAAATACCTATACAATACAAACGCTTTCACGACAAGTCACACGAACACGAGAACCCACTGGTTCCCTGATCCCCCTAGACGCCTTAAAAGACGATGGAGTAGAGACCAGCTAATTTGATATACAAATTTAATTCTTGGGGAGGCACCAATGGGGGACCTACCCCTCTCATGCCTATCATATCATTTGCATTATTATCATAATCATCACATACGCTTGTTGTAAAAGTTTACAGTTGTAAATAAAGAATTAAAGAGAAAAATCTAGTGTGAAACACTCACACAACTTTCTCTTGCCAATGCTAATGATTAACAATATAACCTAATTTTAGCAATAAAACATTAGAAATAAAAAAAACACTAACCTCAATTAACATAACCTAATTTTAATCATGAGTGAAAGACGGAAAATGAAAATTTACCTGTTTGGCTTAAAAGTATAGAAAATCACTCTTTCAAGCTAAACTAGGCTCTGTAGAGAAAAATTCTTTTATTAAAAGTTGTAGATCTTTTAATTTTCTATAAATTCAATTATATACACTTTTGTCATAAAATGCATACTAAGGCCGAAATCTTAAAAAATCGATTTTTCACACGTTTTCGTGAGAAAAAAAAACCGAAAATCGCTAATGACCGCTAAACTAAGCGTTATACAAAAAAATGTTTGAAATAAAAGTTGTAGAATTTTAAATTCTCTACAGATTTTATTATATAATTTTTGCGCTATAATACATATTAAAACCGTAATCTTTAAATAAACACTTTTTTACGTAAAAACAGCCTCACCAAGAACTTCAGCAAATATGGCGCCTACCCTATCTTGTAGAGAATAAAAAATTGAGTAAACCAGGCGATTTTAAAAAAAATCGTAGGACCAGTTTTTGAGAAAATCGCAAAAAAGTGAAAAATTACACGAATAAACTACTACTTCCGGTTAACCGATTTTGATGAAAATGTTCGTGTCGGGTCCGGTAGTGGTATGTAACTTAAGTTTTAAGTTTAAAGTTCGTACGATGTTCCGTTCGTGAGATATTTTGTACACACACACACACACACACACACACACACACACACACGCACAAAGACCAATCGCTAAAAACATGTTTTTGGGTTCAGGGGGTCTGAAAACGTATAGATCCGGTGAAAACTCGATTTCGAAAAATCGACATGAAAACAATACTTTCCTTCCTATTTATTCATATAGGCGAGAGAAAGTAAAAAATATATATATATAACAAATTTTCATGCAATGGAGTAAAACCTCAGGTATGTTTTTAAGAGTATCATATGAGAAAACAAATAATAATTCGCTTATGTTGTTTAGGTCATCAGCCGAAAGGCTGGTTTGAACCCGTAGAGGTTTTACTAAGTAAAACGAGGAGTGAGGTGGTTTACCTTGCCTTCCTCACTGAGTGGAAAAGTATGTTTATCAGCATGCCGGGCCTCCTGAAAAGCACATATTTTCCACTCTGCAAATGATACCTTCACTTCATTCACCACAGGGTCTGGCTGTATAGTGAAATTCATTACTTTCAGAGGAGATAACTCTGATTAGTGTCACAGTACACCTCTACCTCTTCTGTTCTTAAATGATTCAGTCATTTAATTGGCTGATCATGTGTCAAGAAACAGAACTATTTATTTTAGCCCTGCAACAAACAGATTGAGTGTAAATAATTTGACACTCCACCTTTCTATTATGGGCAGCAAGAGAAAGTAAAAAGTATATATAACAAATTTTCATGCAATGGAGTAAAACCTCAGATATGTTTTTAAGAGTATCATATGAGAAAACAAATAATAATTCGCTTTTATTATGGATATAACATTTTTATAATAAACACAACGTTTGTGGCAGGAAGTAAATTCTTCGAATGATAACGGTTAAGCGGTTTTTCTCTCAGTTTATTCCAGTAGAGCACTTTTATCACAATATATTTACACGCAGTACTATCTTAAGACACTTTAGAAGCGTAAGCTACCACAGTGACTTTACAAGAAGAAAAAAATACAGCCTAGGAGGAAAGAAAAATGCAAAAAAGTTGTACTTGTTAAAAATTAAGAAAGCCATAAAATAAAAGTATAGAGTTGAAAAAAGGGGTTGGTTGATATCAAACATCTATTCTTGGAGGTAAAATTTTTGTTTGTGGTGGAAAAAGTAGAGAGGCGAAGATGTTTAGAGAAGGAAGAAGGGAAGTTGTAGTCAAAACAAGGCTGTAAAATGAGAAGTGGCAGAGTACCGAAATTATAGGCACACTCCCACCTCTTTCTCTTTTGTTTTTTCATCTCTCTCACCCCCTAAGCTCTTCACTAACATCCTCTCTTTCTAAGTTACAATATTCACCGACAAAAACCATACAAACAAAATCTGACAACGAATCCTTCATTCAAATCTATCAGTCTCAGCTATTCAACTAAAATTCCACCTTCCCCTCATCTGAGGTTAATCGACGGGGAGTTTTGTCACTCTCCTTCTACCGCCCCCTCCCCACGAAGAAACATCCTTATATTATTATTTCATTTCATTTGATGATATATATATATATATATATATAATATCTTTTATACAATAATCAACATCATTGTCATTTGTGGTTGCGGAAAATTTTCTACCAGAAACCATCCAACCGTTGACAACGAACGAAGAACAACTTTTTACTTAATTTTCTGTTGTCAACAAACTTTTTTTCATAACTTACTTACTAATTTAATTTCAATATTTTTTAAATATATAACTAACTTTTCTCTGTCGTATTCTTCTTCTTCTTTTCCAGTAACTCAAACGGCAAAATATCTTCCAACTTCTTTATTCATTCTAATTTTCAACTGTAAATAACGTATAAAATTCACAATTTAACTTCAACCAATTTCATTAGTTTTGTTTCGTTTTGTCTTCTCATATTTATTTTGTTTCTTTTTAATTATATCACAAATCCGTTTCAAATTCATTCATCTAAATCGAATCGATGTTAATTTCTAAAGTTACCTGCTCATTAAAGTCACAAAGTTTTTTATTTATTTATTTTTTTAATTTATTTATTTAACGTCGCATCAACTACAACGGTCATTAGCGACGACGTTGGGGTGTAACTTTGTACAATGGAGGATGAAATGATTGTTTTTTTTTGTAACGTATGAAAATAAGCCGTGCCTGAGTGGGATTAGAACCTAGGACCACATGATGAGAGGCGAGCACGTTACCAACTGCAACAATGCGGCCGGTATTTATTTATTTATTTTTTTTTTTTCGAATAGCTCTTTAACGAGAGCACGGTAAATCAATATTTGGGGTGTTTCTTCATGTCCTATGCTGCTCCATTCTCTTCCTCACCCACACCTCCTTCATCCGTCTTGATCTGTCCATCCTCAGCTGGTCCATATTGTGAGGTTCACACCTCCTCCTCTCACTTTCCTCCCTAAAGGTCACTCTCTCAACTTTACCCCTAAAAACCTCTCTATTGCATATGTCTTCTGTGGTAATCCTGCCGTTAAGCAATCTGACAGCGTTTCAATTAACCATACTATGGTTAAATTAACTATGTATGGTTAAATTAACCATACTATGGTTAACCATACTTATGGTTCAATTAACCATACTCTCTCAGGAATAGTCGACCTGGGTCTGTACAAGACTACACCTCATTTACACGTCATACACATCATCTTCATCTCATTGGGTCATGGGGTTGCTTTTTGTCCTAAATTGAACAGACTGCAACGTACACAAATTAGGATTAAAAAAAAAATTACAATTCATTACTATACTAAGCTATGTACAATATTTTAACTAAATATACTTATACGCAAAAACTCTTCTTCGCAAAGAGTTCTGTCCGCGCATAGCAGTATACAAAACAAAAAAATTTAAGTCACTTAAATACTTCTTATAACTACTATAAAATTACAAAGTTAAATTACTACAGTTAAACAGGTTACAAAGATTGCGTTAAACAGAATTAAAAAACAGAATAAATGATAAATTCAATTACATTTTACATAAAATATCAATATTACATTTTAATTTTAAAAACAATAGAATTTTTTTAAAAAAAGATTGTTTGTATTTTTTTAATAATATAATAATTGTAATAATAAACATCGTATTTGTCGCGTTTCCTAAAAATAAATATTTAGGTGATTCACAATAAATTTTTACTTTCTCTTGCCTATATGAATATATAGGAAGGAAAGTATTGTTTTCATGTCGATTTTTCAAAATCGAGTTTTCAGCGGATCTATACGTTTTCAGACCCCCTGAACCCAAAAAACATGTTTTTAGCGATTGGCCTGTGTGTGTGTGTGTGTGTGTGTGTGTGTGCGCGTGTATGTACGCGCGCGCGCGCGTGTGTGTGCGTGCGTGCGTACGTGCGTGCGTGCGTGTGTGTGTGCGCGCGCGCGCGCGCGCGCGCGCGTGTGTGTGTGTGTGTGTGTGTGTGTGTGTGTGTGTGTGTGTGTGTGTGTGAACAGAATATCTCAAGAACGGAACATCGTACGAACTTGAAACTTAAAACTTAAGTTACATACCACTACCGGACCCGACACGAACATTTCACATCAGTTCCATAGTCCACTTCATAGTGGTGAGGAGGCACTGGTGGGTGCGCTCCTCGCCGCAGGCAGGTTCTGGGACCGTTTGCCGGCGCTGATACTGGTGAAACGTCTCCGACAAATTTATTCCTACCTGGCCGACGGTAAAAATTTTGATATAGCAATCGTATTAAATCTTAATCGAACCCGGGACCTCCGCGTCGTAGGATAGCGCACTCCCACTACGCTACTGAAGTGGCCAAAAAAGGTAAACTCGTCGCGAATCAGCTATTTAACAGCTGATTTCCGGAGACGAAGGTTCCTGGTTCAAATCCTATTTAAGGTAGTTACTTTTGTGCAGATATGCATACTAGACATTGGTTACCGGTGTACTTTGATGGTTGGGGTTTAATTGACCATACTCTCTTAGGAATGGTCGGCCTAAGTCTGTCCAAGGCTATACCTCATTTTCATGTCATACACATCATTCTAATCTCATTGTGAGATGAAGTTGTGTATTGTTCTTAAATTAAACAGATTAACCTTAAAGAGACGAGAACCTTGCTTGAAAGACAAAATAAATTAATCAGATCCCTAATTACCACAAAAAATATATATAATAAGAAAGCCATGTCTATAAACACAAAAATCAGGTATTACAGGTCAGAAGTGTTACCAGAGATATTATATGGGTGTGAAACATTATGGGATCCGACAGTCAAGTATGGAGGAGGAAGAATGGAGACAACTGAGAGGAAGATTGTTAGGAACTGTATAGGGAAATGGAACATCCAAGAGGGAAAATACCAGAACATCTCCAATGCAGAAGTGTACCAGAGGATATCTTTCCTGGGGCACATCCTAAGAATGCCCGAGACAAGACTATTAAAAAAGCTAACAGAATTTTACTGGAAGAGGAAAACCCAACCCAAGTGGCTCAGAATGTTTGTGGACGACATGAGGGAGCTGAATATAGAGAGAAAGGATTTGGAGGAGAAGTCTGGAAATTACAACCTACTGAGAGACAGAAAGATAAAATTCAAGAGAACGGAAACCAACAGGAAAAAAATGGTGATATCCGAAGCGGAGAGGAAGAGTAGATCTGACCGAATGAAGAACTACCACGCGAGGTTAAGGGTGAAAAGGAACAATAAATGAACTTACAGTGGTCCCCTGTGGCCGTACAAGAAAAAAAAAGAATAAAAGGAATAAAAATACCTAGTAAAATTCTAACTTTATAAGGCTACGTTTCGTGATTAAGTCGGTTGCATATTATTTTTGTTGGCGGTACTTTTAATAGAAATAACAAGAAACGGGTGTCTTTGTTTTGTCGGTGTGAAGAGGCCAAGTGGGTACATTGTGCGTAACAATAAGGGGATATAAAGTGCGTAGTTCGTACCATGCCGCAGAGTTGGAGAGAGTCGGAGTGTTGGATTGGAGTGTCGAGCTTTCTTATTGATCTAGGTCTGGCTGTGCCGAGCGTAGAACGCGGATAGCGGTTCGTGTACCAGCACAAAAGAGGTGGGGAGGGGGTCAATATACACCCCGATGTACAAAATACTATACAGTCACAAACTGGTGCTGAATTTCGTGTAGTTACTTTTACGTTTGGTGACAATTGGTGGAGGGTTGCAATCACCAGATTAGCTCCCCTGAATTACCAGAATAGACGGGGTCGGTGATGGTGGTGGTGGTGGTACCAGTAGATGGGGATTCTGTTGTCTGGTGCAGTAACAGCAAAGGCGGCTTGTTTACAGTACCTGTTTAAGCTTAATTGGGATGTTTTACGTTCACAAGATATCCATCTGACTTGCTTTTTCACCGACTACACACAACCTCATAAAATTCTCTCCTATCTTATATATTTCTTTTTTCTCCATCGAACACAAATTTAATACACTAGACACTTGCTAATCCGAACAGCAGAACCAATTAATAAATCTGGTGTGAAACACTCACACAACTTTCTCTTGCCAACGCAAATAATCAACAATAAACCTAACATAGAAATAAACAAAAAACTAACCTCAAAAAACATAACTTTATTTTAATCATGAGAGAAACACGCAAAATGAAAATCAACCTCAGTTTGGCTTTAAAATACGGAAAATTAACTCTTTCACGCTAAACTAGGCTCTGTAGAGAAAAATGCTCTAAATAAAAGTTGTAGATCTTTTAAATATTGTTTTACGCTAAAAGAGACTACTGTTTTCCAGGAACTTCTAACTGAGCGAGTTACTGTTTTATAAAAGATTTATTTTTAGCCGTTATGTACTCGTATTTTCCTTTTATGCAATAATTTTTCTGGGAATTTAGTTATTTGTTTGTAATATTTTCTTGTTTAGATCGAGCGTTATAAAGCTACTTGGTAGCAAGAATTTTTCATTCTCTCGACCGCCTCGACACTGTGCAGACGTTCTGCACAAAGTTTTTCCCAAGCTAAATGTGGAAAATTAATAGTGTCGCCTACTGTGAAAGTGTTTGGGATATGTATTGTAATCCGAAAATTGTGTATATCTTCTGAAATTCAAGTAGGGCACCAATAAAATATTAAGAGTCGATTTGTTGTGGGAGACATTTTGTTAGTTTATCATTATAACCTTGTTGTATGTACAAATAAAAAATTTATTTTTCCTGGTATTTCTGTTTTTTTTAGAACGCCATTTTTGTCGCGAATTATTTATTACATAATAGTACATTATTTTCGTAATTTGTGCAATTGATTTACATAAAGATTATTTTACTTTTGTCTAATATTTACTGTGATTACTTTTTTGATAACATTATTATTATTTTTTTTTTTTTTTGGTTTAACGTCCGACTGTTCTGCAATTACTGCTAATGCAGACGGTGAAGGATGAAATGATATTTTGTAACGTATGAAAAACTGCCATGCCTGAATGGGATTCGAACCCAAGACCGCATGGTGAGAGGCGAGCACGTTACCAACTGCGCCAATGCGGCCGGCCTTTTGATAACAAGTTAATTAAGAAATTTATCTTAGTTGCTTATTGTTTTTTGTCAAGAGGAATTTTATCATATGGAATGCAATCGATTATTCTAGATAACCCGATACGAAATATTTTTATTGCTTTAAATGCTATAATAGACAAGGCTCGGCTTCTCTTTACTACCAAGTAAATAACGTACCAATAATGATTACGAATTTCATCGGAATGATTTTAACAACTATTGTGGTAACAACTCTATTCAGAAGCTCGTTCGTAAGTATGTACGAAGATTTTCATATTACAGTGTAACATTTTTTTTCAATGTTACGTAATTTTAATTAATTTCATCTTTTCCTTATTAAGTCTTGCTGCATTTAAAATTTTGTTATCTTTTATTTCACCGCACTCCGTTATCTCGTTTCCGAATTGTTTTTCGTTCTTGCTTTGTTCTACCGACTGCTGTTATCGGCAATTCTGGCGTGAGTTCCGTTTGAACCTGCTTACTTCTTTTGGATAATTTGTCTAGTGGGGTGGAGGGGATCGGTGACGTCAGAGGCGAGGTTTCCTTTTGGAGAATTCGTTTCGTCTCGCTCTCTTTTGCAATTGGTCTCGACAATGATAGGATCGTGATTCTTTAACAGTGCCGTAAAATTATGGTTATGTACTTTTTCGGGGCGTTATGCTGCCGGTTGCTGGTTAGACCAATTGTTTTCCCGTTTTAAACGGTAAGTCGCTTTTTTTCTTTCTCTAGTAGCTAAATCCCATTGAAGCCGAAAATGTTTTTTTTTTTAATTTTGTAAACTTGGTAAATTTTGTAAACCCTTTTGGGTAATTTAAAATTTTTTTAAATTTATACTATAATTTTAATCGCTCTTTAAATTTTTTTTTCTTTTCTATGCTGTTGGGGTTTACCTACTACCTTTTTCTTTTGTTTGTCTTTTTTGGTGGCCCTCATTTTTCTAAGTCCTGGTTTTCTGCTCTTTGCAGGGACCCAGTTTTGGGGGAGCATCATGTACCCAGTTTTGGGGGAACAATCGTGACCAACTTTGGGGATACAACTCTGAACCTGTTTTGGGGTGTTTTCTTCTAATTTTTATGTATCTGCCCTCGTCATGAGGCAAGAAACTAATATGCCCTAATTGGAATTATCCAGCTTCGCCCGAAAACCTCAGGCCACTAATTTTTAAATCTACACATCTATATTTTCTTTTCTTCTGGGAGAAGATAAATTTCTTTTGCAACTTATCATCATATGAATATTTTTTTTTACAAAAGGGGACACGTCGCCCAATGATCGGCTTAAACTTGTCCAAAGCTGGTTTTCCTGCTTAACTCTGCTAGGATTGACCTGCTTTCTCTTTTTTTTAATTTCTTCTTAATTAAATTAAAATTAATTCTGTTTAAATATTTTGTATAAAATAATTAATTAATTATGGTCTTAATTATTAATTGAATCTTTAATATGCCACGTTTTATGTTGGCAAGAGCATGTACTTTGCATAATTCTGTACAAGCGTGTTATAAGCCTGCTGTTTTTAAAAATTTGGTTAAACTAAATTTTGTTTTTTTTTAATTGTAAAATGATACTATTCTTATTTCACACAATTTATTTCATAAAACTTTATTTATGAAAAATTTCTTTTCGGTAAAACAAATTCCTTGTGTTACACAAAATTGTAAAATTTTATATTTAAAAAAAAAAAAACTTTTTCTTTTAAAATTAAAAGAAAGAAAGAATAAATTTCTAATTATTCAATCCTAAATTAAAATAATATGGCAAGCATGTTTTTTTATTTCAATTCTTCATTTTATCTGTTAAAATTAAATAAAAATCTAATTACAATCTATTTAATATTTATTCATAATACCGATTTGGTATTTATCTATATTTTTCTTAATTTTTCTGGATCCAGTATAATAAAATTTTCTGAGCTCATCTAATACAATTTTATTAAATTATTTAAAAATTTGGAAATTGTAATTAACTATGTAACTTTTATTTATCTAATTTAAAATATTTTGTCTTCTCCTTATTAATTTTGCTTAATCTATTATTCATTTTAATTAAATCTTTTACTGCTTTTAAATTAAATCTTTTTTACTATTTTTAAAACTTTTGTAATTTTTTTTAATACCACATCACCGCAGTCTGTTTTGGGGTTTTTTTGGCTTCCTTTCTTTTTTGTCCCCTCATGCCAATTTTGCTTCGGCAGCGATGCCTTGTCGTTTCGCCTGAGCAAAAGGGGGTTGCAACAGTAGACTCTCAAAAATCCGGATCGCGATAGTCCGGACGATGATTTTTTTTTTACTTTATTTTCTGAAAATTTACAACTTTTAAATTAACAACCAGTAAGAAGTTTTCATGGGATTGGCCCGATGAAATCAGTGGGGAGACTTTATCGGCAAACAAAGACGCTGTTCCTGAATTTAAGACCTTACTTTTTAAAATCCTTGACGAAGAAGGAATTTCCGGTGACCAGCTGTATAATTGCGACGAGACTGGTCTGAACTATAAAATGTTGCCCACGAAAACTCTCGCATCCAAAAAAGAAGCTTCAGCCTCGGGCTATAAAAAAAGCAAGGAACGGGTTACGGTGTTGGCTTGTAGCAATGTGACCGGCAGTCATAAACTTAGGTTAACATTAATAGGAAAATCAAGAAAACCCAGAGCTTTTAAAAATTTAAAGAAAGACGATGTGTTGCCACTTTGGTATACAAACCAACAAAAAACATGGATGAATTCTACAATTTTTAAGACTTGGTTTTTTAATGAATTTGTACCTACTATAATTACTCTCGAATTGAGACATATATGACACATTTTATTACATTTTTGAAATCCGTAACTTGCAAATCTTACAAAGAGTGCAATCGAATTTATTACGGTACAGTAGCGTTAAGTTTAGTCAATGTTTGTGCTTCGTATATTGAATAATTACAGTACCAGTAGCCTACTGTAATTTATTAGGCCTACAGTGTTTTAAAGTTTTTGGAAGCTCACTCTTATATTAGCAGATAAACGTTAATGCTTATTGTCATAATAATTCGCCATAAAGACGAAATTGCCAACCTCCGGGAAATCCGGATTTTTCGAATCCGGACTGGCCGTCCGCCACATTAGTCCGGATTTCTGAGAGTCTACTGTATATGTATTGCATGTTATTCCTTAAGTTTGAAGTCAACTTCTTTACATTATTTGCTTATGTTCCGAGAAGTAATTTTTAATTACGTAACCGTCTACAGTTTTTATTGGTAGCATTATATAGACTAAGAAAAAATTGTTATTTTTAAGTAAAAATAAGGCATTGTACAGTCAGAAACTAAAGTATACAATAAGTAGGAAGGTAAAGTAAACTGTCCTTAGTATACCAAAAGCTGTAAGTTATTGGGGTTCATTTCTGGGGTTTATTAAAAATACAATAATGACTAGGTAATGTAATAATGACCACGACAATTTTTTAGTTTTGGGTATTGTATTTTAATCTTGAGTGGTTTTACTAAAAATAGTTTCTACGCAGTTTTCGGTGATAATGAAAAACAAGGAAATAATTTGATATGGATCAATGATTTAAATAAAGATAAATTTGTTTGTTATTAGCTGCTATAGTAGCGTTTTGTCTTGGTAATGAGATTTTAAAGTTTTGCTTTGACCAAAAGAAACCCGTAATTTTTGTAGTACGCCAAAATTAGGTACCTATTTAGTCAGCTACAATTGTTGAAAATATTATGTTTAAAACACATACCGTAAAATCTCTCTATTGCGGAACTCTATATAGCGGAAATCTCTCTTTAGCGGCATTATTTGCCGACCCCGATCCTTTCGTATACTACGATAATGTATTTAACTCTCGTTATAGCGGCACAAAAATCTCTCTATAGCGGCAAAACAATATCTTCAGGATATGGATTTAGACGCCTATTTAGGGGCAGACAATGACTTAGCCACTTCAGCAGATGTTGGCGATGATGCAATAATCGAAAATGTCTTAGCCCAAAACAACGAGCAAGAAAGTGAAGATGACGATGAAATGGAAACAGAAATGTTGTCCCTTCAAGTAAACAGGCACTAGACGCTATTCTTGTTGTTTACACGTACTGTCATTGCCAATATGTAAATGAAAATTTACAAGTTTTAAACATTGAAAATGAGATTGAAGACATGTTTTATGAATTGAAAACGAAACAAAATTTACAACTTATTTTACGAAATGAAATGTACTTCACAGTTATTGTTTCCTTAATAACAAAAAAAATACACTGTACTGTGTTTTTTTTTTGTTTGTGTAGCCTATGTTTTATTAGGTTTTAATTGTATGTATGTATGTCTATTACTGTTCAGTGAAAAACGAGTTTCAGTGCTAATTAATTTTAGGCTATCTATTACGGTATGTACTGTATAAATGATTATTGAAAAAAGTTCAATACGAAAAGTGAAATTCTATTGTTAAACATTAGTAACACAACATCTAATAAAACCAGTTTGTATCCAAATTTCTTGTTAAGTTAATAACCTACACTTTATGTAATTAATTTAAATATCTCACTGTATTGAAGTAATCTACTGTATTAAACATTCGTCATAAAGTTATCTATTCAGTAGTTTTTCAAAAACTTATTCCATGCACCATTTACATACGTATATAAGTTAATTTGTACAAAAAATTAGTACTCCAACTTCCCTCCCACCGTTAATTACTCGCTCTCCCTATAACGGAACTCTCTTTATAGCGGCGGTACCTCATGGTCCCTTCAATTCCGCTATAGAGAGATTTTACTGTATTTAACATAACATAGGTTCGATTCCTGCCCATAACAGACAGGTGGAGTGTCAAAGTATTTACACTCAATCTGTTAGTTGCAGGGCTAAAATAAATAGATCTGTTTCTTGTCACATGGTCAGCCAATTAAATGACTGAATCCTTTAAGAACAGAAGAAGTAGAGGTGTAAAAGACACTAATCAGAGTTATCTCCTCTGAAAGTAATGAATTTCATTATACAGCCAGACCCTGTGGTGAATGAAGTGAAGGTGTCATTTGCAGAGTGGAAAATATGTGATTTTCAGAGGGCCTGACATGCTGATAAGTTTACTTTTCCATTCAGTGAGGAAGGCATGGTAAACCACCTCACTCCTTGTTTTACTTAGTAAAACCTCTACAGGTTCAAACCAGCCTTTCGGCTGATGATCTAAGCAGGTTCGGTTCGGCAAGTAAATACAGTTAACAGATTTCAGTAATAAAGGTAATGATAACAAAACTTTGTAATAATGTGCTTTTTTGTCTGTAGGCAAGAGAAATTTATAAAGTTGGATGTGATACATTCGACCAAGTCGTTCTGTCCGATGTATTTGTTGACAAAACAAAATTAATTCACGAGTTTTTTCATTACGAGCGAGTACTGATAACGGCACCACGTCGTTTTGGAAAATCAATCAATATGGACATGGTAAAACGGTTCTTTGAGATTAATGTTGATAGGAATGGATCTGTACTAACCAAAGAAGAGAGTGAAAATTTCAAACTGTTTACCAAAAGGTACAATTTGACAGGACATTTACAACATTTAAACGTTTACAAAGATGTAAATACTTGTACATTTTTTAATGATAATTTTGGGAAATACCAAGTCATACATTTAGATTTTAAGCAGTTAAGTGGTGAGTCATTTGATAAAGTTTCAAGAGATTTAATGAAGCTAGTAGGTAAAGAATTTATCCGGCATGAATATTTATTGAACTGTCATAATATTAAGTTATTTCCGATTAGATTTAGAAAACTAAGTAGGTATTATGACCAAATAATAGATAATAGTTTAAGCGAATCAGATTTTAAGGACGATATTATGTTTCTGTCAGAATTGTTAAATATTAATTTTCAGAAAAGGGTGATTGTACTAATAGACGAGTTCGATAAGCCGATTCAAGATGCCATCTTTAAAGCCGGTAAAGATGTTGCAAGTATTATAAATTTTATTCAACAGTTTATGGGAGGTTTATTAAAGTCAAATTTTTACGTTGAAAGAGCACTAATTACTGGCTGCTTAAAGCTGAGTGGCGTGCTCTTAGGAAGTTTAAACAATATCCAATATTTTAATTTTGTGGATAATCACCCTTTTAAATATTACTATGGTTTTACGAATGAAGAGGTGGGTAAGTTGGGGAAAAAACATGGGTTGAAAAAAAATATCATGAAAGGTATAGAAGAGTGGTACGATGGATACAGGGTGGAGTGTTTAAATATGCGTATTTATAATGTGTGGTCGATTGTAAATTATTTACAGAGCAAACAATTTAATAACTATTGGGCACAACCAGACTATTTTTTAAATTTAGAAGATATTTGTTTTCATGACAAAGTTTATCATAAGATTATGTCGACGTTATTACGTGGCTCCATAGAGGTTAATGTCGTTCAAAAACTTGACATAAGACATATTTTCCACTTGATAAGACTTAATTGCAAACCCGACAAGGCTGCAGGTAACGATGGTGTTGCACATTTATTTTTAAATTTCATGTTAGATTTAGGATATTATACTGTTGTAGAAAATAAACATAGAAAATATAGAATAACTATTCCAAACTACGAAATAGAATCGGAAATTCACAGAAGCTTGTCATCAGTAGATTTTTTTGAACGAAAATTCAATGTATCCGAAGTAGATGATAACTCCTAAATGAAATCGATCATCAATTTAGGAAAGGAAAAAAGCACCTATGAGGAATTTGGAAAGTGTGCTCGTAAATTATTTGAAAACGCGCCCATGTTTTCCCAAAAAGAATTCGAATTTCATGCTCCACTGTTTACAATCCCTTTCTTGAAACAAGATGATTATAATATTTACGTCCGTGGTGAATTCACAGGTAAATCAAGAAACGAGATCCTCATCCTGATTTTCAGGAAAAACAATCAAGCATGTATAGTTATAGAGGTGAAACATGTTGTTTAAGTCATCAGCCAAAAGGCTGGTTTGAACCTGTAGAGGTTTTACTAAGTAAAACGAGGAGTGAGGTGGTTTACCATTGCCTTCCTCACTGAGTGGAAAAGTATGCTTATCAGCATACCGGGCCCTCTGAAAAGCATATATTTTCCACTCTGTAAATGACACCTTCACTTCATTCACCACAGGGTCTGGCTGTATAATGAAATTCATTACTTTCAGAGGAGATAACTCTGACTAGTGTCTTTTACACCTCTACCTCTTCTGTTCTTAAACGATTCAGTCATTTAATTGGCTGACCATTTATAATAAGAAACAGAAATATTTATTTTAGCCTTGCACTGAACAGATTGAGTGTAAATAATTTGACACTCCACCTGTCAGTTATGGGCAGGGGTGAAACATAGTAGCGGTAAAAAGGGAGGCAAGTCATACGCAGGTCTTAAACAAATTATTGATAAAGGGTATTATAAAACTCTTGACGAATTAACTATTAAGGATAAGATATTTAAAGTTAAAAGTAATATATATGTTAGTATTTATTTAGATAAAATAGGAAACTATTTTTTTAAGTTATTTATACAACACGACAAACATAAATTCAACAGTAAACATAAAGTGCTAAGTTAACCCTTTCAATCCCAAATTTTTTAACTATACACAAACAAATATGTGTACATTGTTTCATACACTTTACTGACATTTAAGTGAAGTAAAATCACTTTTAGACCTTCAGCCTTTTTTTGATGGCGTGACAAAAAAGTGTGACACATATGTCACATTGGGCTTGATGGTATCAAAGTTCCCAACAATATGAATAAGTAAAAATTATGTGCAGGCTTCCTAAACAAAATTCTCTTGCTTAGATTTGTAGCAAAGCATTATTTAAGAGTTAAAAAAGGTTACAATTGAAAAATATTGGTAAAATGGACAAAATCAGTATTTACAGCCTAAAAAATATATTTGTATGTACAATCAACATACTCGAAGAAATGCTACTTTATTTTAGTAAATAAACACGAATATTAAAGACTAAAACTAACTTTAAAAAGAAACTAATGGTCACCTCTGTGTCGTAGTGGTCAGCATCTTACACTGCAAAACGGAGGTCTCAGGTTCGACTCCTAGCTAGGGGACAGAAAATTATTACACTTCACATCCAGCGCTCTTTAATCTAAAGTAGTCGCTAACAATTAAAACTTTTATGTTTGTTATTTGAGATATGCTGATGATACAGTTCTTATAGCTGGAACACATGAAGACCTTCAGATGCTAATAAACAGAGTGGCCACAGTTAGTGAAGAGTACGGTCTTTCACTTAACATTAATAAAACAAAGTATATGTTAATAGCTAAAGCATATCAGAACGTTGGTAGGATATATGTAGGGAACCAATGCATTGAAAGAGTCCATGCTTACAAGTACCTAGGCACAACTGTTATTGAAAACAATGACAGCTCTCAGGAAATTCGCATCAGAATAGAACAGGCCAGAAAAACATTTATAAAGATGAAGAAACTGTTCTGCTGCCGAGATTTAAGCCTTGAATTAAAAACACGTCTCCTAAGATGCTATGTCCTATCCGTACTGTACTATGGGATGGAGGCTTGGACAATGAAGAAGATTGATGAAAGGAGACTGGATGCATTTGAGATGTGGCTGTACCGGCGAATTCTGAGGATTTCATGGGTGGAAAAAATGACGAATGTGGAGGTGTTGAGACGTATGCATAAAGAAAGAGAAGTACTATTGACAGTGAAGAGAATAAAATTATTGTATATGGGACATGTCATGAGGGGAGAAAAATATAAAATTTTACAAGTGATTGTCCAGGGGAAAATCCAAGGAAAGAGATCCTTGGGAAGAAGGCGAAAATCCTGGCTGAAAAACCTAAGAGATTGGTATGGTTGCAGCAACAACGAATTGTTTAGGGCTGTGACATCAAAGATAAAAATCGCTCTGATGATTGCCAACCTTCGAAGCGGAGATGGCACCTGAAGAAGAAGAAGATGTTTGTTATTTCACTCCACTGTGACTTCTTTGCCACACTGGGTTAGTAGAAAGGGTTAAACACCTTGTAAAATTGACAGAGCGGATTTGTTTTCATGTTTATGAAAGAAATACGTTTTTATTGAATAATGTTATGAAATTTTATTTTCTGTCTCTAGAACACAAATTAAACGTTCTTGCAAAGAAACGTCAGAACTGAATCAGAACCGTATAATAAGTAGTACAGTAAAATCTCTCTATAGCGGAATTGAAGGGACCATGAGGTACCGCCGCTATAAAGAGAGTTCCGTTATAGAGACAGCGAGTAATTAACGGTGGGAGGGAAGTTGGATTACTAATTTTTCTGTACAAAATAACTTATATACGTATGTAAATAGTGCATGGAATAAGTTTTTGAAAAACTACTGAATAGATAACTTTATGACGAATGTTTAATACAGTAGATTACTTCAATACAGTGAGATATTTAAATTAATTACCTATAGTGTAGGTTATTTACCTAACAAAAATTTGGATACAAACTGGTTTTATTAGATGTTGTGTTACTAATGTTTAACAAAAAAATTTCACTTTTCGTATTGAACTTTTTTCAATAATAATCATTCATACAGTACATACCGTAATAGATACCCTAAAATACATAAGCATTGAAACTCGTTTTTCACTGAACAGTAATACACATAGGATAGGCTACATACAATTAAAATCTCCTAAAACATAGGCTACACAAACACAAAATAATACACAGTACAGTATATATTTTTACGTTATTAAGGAAACAATGACAGTGAAGTAAATTTCATTTCGTAAAATAAGTTGTAAATTTTGTTTCGTTTTCAATTCATAAAACGTGTCTTCAATCTCATTTTCAATGTTTAAAACTTGTAAATTTTCATTTACATATTGGCAATGACAGTACGTGTAAACAACAAGAATAGCGTCTAGTGCCTGTTTACTTGAAGGGACAACATTTCTGTTTCCATTTCATCGTCATCTTCACTTTCTTGCTCGTTGTTTTGGGCTAAGACATTTTCGATTATTGCATCATCGCCAACATCTGCTGAAGTGGCTAAGTCATTGTCTGTCCCTAAATAGGCGTCTAAATCCATATCCTGAAGATATTGTTTTGCCGCTATAGAGAGATTTTTGTGCCGCTATAAAGAGAGTTAAATACATTATCATAGTATACGAAAGGGTCGGGGTCGGCAAATAATGCCGCTAAAGAGAGATTTCCGCTATATAGAGATTTTACTGTATAATAAATGTAGTAGTAGTATAAGCAGTAGTGTATTAGTACAGGGTGATTTTTTAGTCCTGTTACCCAATTGTTAATGTCTGGTAATTTTTTTCTAAGATAGGGATATTTTGTTTTGTGACACAAAGTTGGTAGCCCTACTCAACCGGTATAGATACGACAGTTTGAGTTGATTCTCCTTGAGTTGCGTAAAATTTTGTGCTGTTTCCAGTTGTGTTACGAACAGAATGTCTTTTACCCTAGAACAACGGGTTTTCATTCTTGAACAATATTTTACTACAAAATCGTATGCGAGTGTAAAAGAATCATTTCAAATTAAATTTTTTGGTGTTCCTCCACTCTATTCTAGTCAATTTCTGGGCTAACTAACTGATTTTTAGAGGCAGGTATTGTTTGCAGCAGAAAACTTAGTGGTCAACCAACTCTCTTGACAGATGACGTTAAGAGAATGTGAAAACAAGATTGCTCAATTCTCCATGAAAAAGTTTACAAAAACTTTCCTCGCATGTTGATTTGTCATGTTCGAGTGCTCAGAAAGCTGCTAAAAAATTGAAATTGTATCCGTATCACATACGATTAGTTCTAGAGCTTCAGCCTCCAGATTTAAACAAGAGATTGTTTTAGGATAAAAGACATTCTGTTCGTAGCACGACCGAAAATGGCACAAAATTTTACACAGCTCAAGGAGAATCAACTCACACTGCCATATCCATACTGGTTGAGTAGGGCTACCAACTTAGTGTCACAAAACAAAATTTATTTTTTTTAGAAAAATATTACCAGACATTAACAATTGGGTAACAGGACTAAAAAATCACTCTGTACAATAAGTAACTACTAAGATTGTTATTTTTAAGATTGATATTACTGTATTTTAGTGAATAGTTGTTTTATGCTCATATCGAGTAACCTCAAATTACCATAAGTTACTTGTAAATAGCAGATTTTAAATAAAATGTTGTTACAAATTAGTAAAAACATAAGATATTGTTACTTTATGCTCAGGTATAAATTTAGGAAATTAAAATATTTTAATGGTATACATTGGAAAAAAAGTTTTTATTCAATTATGTTTGATTACGTATTATTAGAAACCATTACGTTCGATATAAACAAACGTTGACAAGTCAACCGAACTTTAGCCAATAAATTGCCAAAAAAAAAAATTCCCAATAAAATGGAATTTTTTCCAAAAAAAAATTCTAAATTTAAAAAGTTTTTAAATTTTAAAACTTCTAGTGATAATTAAATATATTCAAATTATAACTTAATATCTGGTAACTGAACGGTAGCCGGCCGCATTGGCGCAGTTGGTAACGTGCTCGCCTCTCATCATGCGGTCTTGGGTTCGAATCCCATTCAGGCACGGCATTTTTTCATACGTTACAAAAAATCATTTCATCATTCACCGTCTGCATTAGCAGTAATTGCAGAACAGTCGGACGTTAAACAAAAAAAAAAAAAAAAAAAAAAAAAAAAAACAAAAACTGAACGGTATTTTTTCATAAAACTCCCTGCTTAATTAATGGAAAACAATCGACCACACAATCATTTATAAAGAAACTGTTTGATTTTAATTTTGAATTATTTAACAAGAGATTATTGAGATTATTTTTTAAATTTATTTTAAGTGCACAAAGAACGAAGATGAAAAGTGAAACTCAAAATTAATTAATAATTTCTTTACCAAATTTTTCTCCTTTTAATTAATTCATTTATTAATTTTTGAACACTTTCAATTAAAAAATTTTCATTAAAATAAATCCGAGATTGATTTTTCAAACGTTTGCTTTACAAAAATAATTCCGTATTGAGTAAATATTAGTTTTGTCAATTTGAAGGCAGAATAAAAAAAAACCAATCTTTGGAAAATATTTTAAAAAATCAATTATGGTTAAAAATCAAAGTCTATTATTTTCTTAAGCGAAAATTTTAATGTTTTAAAAATTTCATTTAAATTTAAAAAATCTGGTGTGAAACACTCACACAACTTTCTCTTGCCAGTGCAAATAATTAACAATAAACCTAACAATAGTAATAAAACATTAGAAACAAACAAAAAACTAACCTCTATAAACATTACCTAATTTTAATCATGAGTGAAAGACGCAAAATGAAAATCAACCTCAGTTGGGCTTAGAAATACGGAAAATCACTCTTTCTCTCTAAACTAGGCTCTGTATAGAAAAATGCTTTAAATAAAAGTTGTACATCTTTTAATTTTCTATAAATTTAATTTCATACTTTTTTGTCGTAAAATGCATACTAAGGCCGAAATGTTAAAAAAATCTATTTTTCTCACGTTTTCGTGAGAAAATACAGAAAATTGCTAATTACCGCTAAACTAAGCGTTATACAAAAAAAATGTTTGAAATAAAAGTTGTAGAAATTTATATTTTCTACAACTTTTATTATATAAACCTTTGCTCTAAATTGCATATTAAAGCCGTAATCTTAAAAAAACTATGTTTTTACGTGAAAACAGCCTCACCAAGAATTTTAGCAAACATGACGCCTACCCTATCTTGTAGAGAATAAAAAATTGAGTAAACCAGGCGATTTTTAAAAAATCGTAGGACCAGTTTTTGAGAAAATCGCAAAAAAGTGAAAAATTATACGAATAAACTACTACTTCCGGTTGACCGATTTTGATGAAAATGTTCGTGTCGGGTCCGGTAGTGGTATGTAACTTAAGTTTCAAGTTTTAAGTTCGTACGATGTTCCGTTCTTGAGATATTCTGTTTACACACAGACACACACAGACACACACAAACAACTCAGACCAATCGCTAAAAACATGTTTTTTTGGTTCAGGGGTCTGAAAACGTATAGATCCGGTGAAAACTCGATTTCGAAAAATCGAAATGAAAACAATACTTTCCTTCCTATATATTCATATAAGCAAGAGAAAGTAAAAAGAATGTAGGGGTAGAAAAATTAGGTTTTGGACATAAATTTATAGAAGGGCGTACCATAATAGAGGGCGAAGTATTGTGATGTGGGAGGACATTAGGTCCATCCCTACTTTACTGCTCGTAATTTCCCCACCTGTCAACACACAAGGCATGTGATGGTGCATAAGTTAACTTCATGTCTATTGGTTAACGATTTACAGTGATGTATTTCCTAGAAATACTGAATTTCCCATAACAAACAAGGTGGATTGTTAAATTATTTACACTCGAGTTCCAGGACTTCAAAAAATATTTTTGTTTCTTATCACATGGTCAGTAATTGACTGAAACATTTAAGAACAGAAAAGGTAGAGGTGTAAAAGACGCTAGTCAGAGTTATCAGATTTTTTCCGTTTTCTGTAAGCCACTATCAAATCCGAACTCTCTGAAGGGTTACATAATTCTCCCACTCCTGCCTCTATCTGACTAGCAATATTCCTGCGTAATGTCAACTCGCACTTCGATTTCGCAGTTAGCTACTATTACAGTAGTTAGTCTACTATGTTGCCACTTGGTTGGACACTATATTGTGTCTACGCACAGGCGATGCAAAAGTCGAGAAGGTGACAGTATCGAGTTCTCTGTGTGCGAGAATCGATACGGGGATTTGACATCTCAACATTGAGTATTCTTTCCGTCATCTGCACCTCCATCCCCTACCCCTCGCTTCACCGGCGACTACTCCCCTTCGGAGGCAGTGGTAAAAGGTGCACGCTGCGTCGGCGACTCGCTCCTATTAGATTAGGCAGCGGTACAGACGACCCCGATTCACTTCACCGGTGACTGCTCCTCTTCGGAGGCAGCGGTGAAAGGTGGTCGCTGCGTCGGCGGCTGCTCCTAATCTTTTAGGCAGCGGCGAAGACGACCTCCCTTCCTCCCCCCCTTCGATGTTTCATTTTTGAACCACGCCGCCGGATGCCCGGCCGGTCCTATGAGTTCAAATGACTGCGCTACTAAAAGCCGGTGGCGACAACATTTACACGACTTTCTCTTCCCAATATAAATAGTTAAAAAATTTAACGTAATAGTAAAGTAGTGATAGCAAAATAAGAAATAAAACAACAGAAAGTGTAACGCAGCACTATATACTGGGACTGGGAAGGACGTATGCACGCGTGCGTGAGTGTATCTGAATCAGTATGAGTATTCAGTAAGGCAGAGAGTGGGAGAAATGAATGAGTGTGCAACCTTCAGGGAATTCGGATTTGATAGTTGCATACAGAAAACGGGAAAGACCCGAGATCTCCTCTCAGAGTAATTAATTTCATTGTACAGCCAGACCCTGTGGTGAATAAAGTGAAGGTGTCATTTTGAGGGTGGAAAGTATATGTTTTATAGAGGGATGTTGCCCATAAAACGTATATGAAAAACGTATTAAATTGCCCATAAAGTATATGATATTATAGAGGGATGTCTGCCCATAACAGACAGGTGGAGTGTCAAATTATTTACACTCAATCTGTTCGTTGCAAGGCTAAAATAAGTAGTTCTGTTTCTTATCACATGGTCAGCCAATTAAATGACTGAATCATTTAAGAACAGAAGAGATAGAGATGTAAGAGACACTATTTAGAGTTATCTCTTCTGAAAGTAATGAATTTCATTATACAGCCAGACCTTGTGGTGAATGAAGTGAAGGTGTCATTTACAGAGCGGAAAATATGTGCTTTTCAGAGGGCCCGGCGTGCTGATAAGTGTACTTTTCCACTCAGTGAGTTGTGGCAATGGTAAACCACCTCACTCCTCGTTTTACTTAGTAAAACCTCTACAGGTTCAAACCAGCCTTTCGGCTGATGACCTAAACAACAACAGTTGCATACAGAAAACGGAAAAGACCCGAGATCTCCTCTCAGAGTAATGAATTTCATTGTACAGCCAGACCCTGTGGTGAATAAAGTGAAGGTGTCATTTTGAGGGTGGAAAGTATATGTTTTACAGAGGGATGTTGATGGGCAAAGGTACTTTTCAACTCAGTGAGGAAGGCAATTGTGAGCCACCTCACTCCTCGTTTTACATAGTAAAGTCTCTACAGGTTCAAACGTCCCTTTTAGCTGAAGACCTAAACAACAATGCAGTGATGATTTGTAAGGTAGGCAGTGGCAGTCCTAGCGGGTATGCCGGGTGGGGCCGGGCCCACCCATTTTTACTTTCTCTTGCCTATATGAATATATAGGAAGGTAAGTATTGTTTTCATGTCGATTTTAACAAATCGAGTTTTCACCGGATCTATACGTTTTCAGACCACCTGAACGCAAAAAACATGTTTTTAGCGATCGGTCTGTCTGTGTGTGTGTGTGTGTGTGTGTGTGTGTGTGCGCGCGCGTGTGTGTATGTGTGCGCGCGCGCGTGTGTGTGTGTACAAAATATCTCAAGAACGGAACGTCGCACGAACTTGAAACTTGAAACTTAAGTTACATACCACTACCGGACCCGACACAAACATTTTTATCAAAATCGGTCGACCGGAAGTAGTAGTTTATTCGTGTAATTTTTCACTTTTTGCGATTTTCTCAAAAACTGGTCCTACGATTTTTTTAAAAATTGCCTGGTTTACTCAATTTTTTATTCTCTACAAGATAGGGTAGGCGCCATGTTTGCTGAAATTCTTGGTGAGGGTGTTTTCACGTAAAAACATTTTCTTTTTAAGATTGCGGCTTAAATATGCACTTTTGCGCAAAACGTTATATAATAAAAGTTGTAGAGAATGTAAAATTCTACAACTTTTACTTCTAACATTTTTTTGTATAACGCTTAGTTTAGCGCTAATTAGCAATTTTCTGTATTTTCTCACGAAAACGTGTGAAAAATCGATTTTTTTTAAGATTTCTGTCTTAGAATGCATTTTACGACAAAAGTGTGTATAATAAAATTTGTACAAAATTAAAAGATATACAACTTTTATTTAAAGCTTTTTTTTGTACAGTGCCTAGTTTAGCGTGAAGGAGCGATTTTCCGTATTTTAAAGCCAAACTGAGGTCGATTTTAATTTTGCGTATTTCACTAATGTTTTTTGAGGTTAGTTTTTTGTTTATTTTTAATATTTTATTACTAATGTTAGGTTTATTGTTAATTATTTGCATTGGTAAGAGAAAGTTGTGTGAGTGTTTTACACCAGAATTTTTATATTACTTGACTGAAACAATAAAACAACAGGGATTTTTATTCACAACAAGATGGCAAACAATAATGGTTGCGATATTTACGTATTGCAAATGAGACGAATTAAACCTTATACGGGCATCTATGGCAGGGCAAAGACTTAGTAACCTGGCGATTGTATCCATAGAGAGTTAAGTTTTCCTTTAATGTCGGATCCAGATCCAGTTTTGAACGAGTTTGCAGCTCAAAAAAGAAGACGGCTACAGTTCAGTTTGTTTTAAAGTAAACAATAATCGAGAGTTGACTAGTTTATGTGTTATTATTTCTTCATAATTTTGACCAACAGAATGGATTTGGACTTGATTTTTATATTTTCAAACTGTTTTTGTAACTCCATGTACTGTATTTAAAGTGTTCAATTTAGTAAATTTTTTATAAAAATTACAAGGTTGTATTTGTTTATCCAATACTAATCCTGAAATAAAGATAGAATGTACTCAATCAGTTATCTAAATGTATTCAATTTATAAAATCATAGATAAATATATATATATGTTTTACATAGGTAAAAATAATGTACATTACATATAAACAGCTACTTTTAACTTAAAATATTAACACATAAATATATAAGTGGGCCCACCCAGAAAAAATTTCTGGGGCCGCCACTGAAGGTAGGGTGATGGTAGATGTGGAGATAATGATGTGTCTTATTCGAGCCCCTAAAATTCAATTAAGATACAATATTTCATATTAATTTATAAATAGGCCTACGACATGAGTGAATCAGTGGATATAATTATATAAATAATGAAATTTTAGGGCGATTTATTTGTTCAGGATTTAGTGAAGTCCCTTTCGTTTCCTCTCTCCTTGTTCTGACAGATGGAAAACCGAAATAGAAAGGGGACAATTTTAAGGGATGAGTGTAAATAGAGAGGTGGAACCCACGTATGTTATATGAGGAAAAGCTTAGAGAGAGGGTGACACTTGGACAAAGGCTAAACTGAACTCGGTCGGTGGTTCTAGAGGGACGGATGGACAAATGGGCGTACCGAATGTCTGCCGCCACCGCTGTTGTTACAGTGCCCGGTTTAATAAGCCACAGACTGAAGAGAACGTTCATTAAGTCCGACAGAAGAGTACAATTGTGTCCTCCGCTCAAATACTACCACTGCTCACTGGATTACATCTCTATTGATCGTATTTATAATTCTACTCTATTTATCTTTTCTACCATTTCCTTTCGTTTCATCATCTTACTTTATTCATATACTGACAAATAAGTAAATTTTATTTTGGGTAAACCCCTTGCTTCATACATTCAATTTTCTGCTTGAGGAATCTATTAAAAATTTAATTACTGTTGCTTGTAGCATTGACAACGGATCTCATGAAATCTAAAGGATTTGTTTTATATTTAATCAGATCTCTTAATGCGATGTTAATCCGTCATATACGAAGTTTGTTCAAAAAATAACGGGAATTTTCGTTTTTTGAAAAAAATATTTATTTATTCATCTACATTAATATTGTCGCCTTCAAAGTAGTCCCCTTTGCATGCAATACACTTGTGCCAACGCTTTTTCCAATCCTCGAAACACTTCTGAAACTCGATCTTTGTAATAGCTTTTAGCTCTTTCACCGATTCGCTTTTAATGTCATCTATGCTTGTAAAACGACGGCTTTTTAATGTTCTCTTTATTTTTGGAAATAGAAAAAAGTCACATGGAGCCATGTCTGGCGAATATGGAGGCTGGGGCATCGTTACAGTTTTGTTTTTGGCCAAAAATTCACGAACGAGCAATGAAGTGTGAGCAGGTGCATTATCGTGGTGCAAAAGCCATGAATTGTTTTGCCACAAATCCGGGCGTTTTTTCGGATTGCTTCACGCAAACGGCGTTGAACTTGTAGGTAGTACTCCTTATTGATTGTTTAACCTTGTCGCATGAATTCATGATGCACTATGCCATTAAAATCGAAGAACACAGTGAGCATAACCTTCACATTCAACCGCTCTTGTCGAACCTTTTTCGGTCTTGGCGATCCAGAATGCCTCCACTGGGACGATTGAGCCTTAGTTTCGACATCGTATCCGTAAACCCATGTTTCGTCACGTGTTATAACACGTTTGAGTAGATCCGCATCGTTGTCGACTTCATTTAGTGACTCCTGAGCAACTTCCATTCGCCGCTGTTTTTGTTCGAAATTCAACAATTTTGGAACAAATTTTGCTGCCACACGTTTCATACCCAAAACATCCGAAAAAATTTCATGGCATGAGGCAATCGATATGCCAACATCATCACTGACTTCTTTGATTGTGATTCGGCGATCGTTCATAACCATTTCTTTCACTTTTTTCACGTTTTCATCGGTTGTTGATGTGCTTGGACGTCCGGGTCGTTCGTCATCTTCAACGTTTTCGCGGCCATCTTGGAAACGCTTATACCACTCGTAAATCCTTGTTTTACTCATAGCAGACTCACCATATGTCTTTGTTAACATTTCACACACTTTATTTCATTTTTCACGCAAAATTTAATTCAAATTCTTTGATCCATTTTTTTAACAAACAAAAATAGCCGTGCTCGAAAAACACGTCTAACCTTAGCGGCTTCCACTTAAGAACTAAGCTATGAATATTGTTGAAAATTTTATCGTACGTCAGGGGCATGTGTACCAACATAATAAAAAAATTTTTACAATCGGACTATCCAAACCCGCGAAATTTAAAAATTCCGTTACTTTTTGAACCCACCTCGTATAGTTTATTTTTACATCTCATCGTTTGGTTATACTAATGTTTATACAAATACTAGTGGATCCGTAATCGCTTCGTTTCGTTAACTAAAACGTTGTATACAATAAAAGCGGAACTAAATAAATAGCGGATCTCCCTCTCGGCTTCGCACGGGCGTTAAATATAAAAAACTTTTAAGTAACTTAGTTTTTGTTTTTGTTTTAATTATCTCTTGCCTATATGAATACAATAGGCAAGTATTATAATATAGGAATAGGAAGGAAAGTATTGTTTTCATGTCGATTTTTCGCCGGATATACACGTTTTCAGACACCCTCAACCCAAAAAACATGTTTTTAGCGATTAGTGTGTGTGTGACATCGTATGAACTTGAAACGTGACACGAACAAAGTTGTGTGAGTGTTTCACACCAAATTTTTTCTGCTGAAAACCGTATCTTTCCGAATTGAAAGCACAAAATTTTCATCGGTTAATGCCTAACAATATTTATAATACGTTCTCATGCACAACATTCTTTGTCTTGTTTCCAGAGGTTAATAAAATGTATTAACTCTCATCATGCGGTCCTGGGTTTGAATCCTACTTAGGCACGGCATATTTCTATACGTTACAAAAAATCATTTCATCCTCATTACACACAGTTACATCCCAACGTCGTCGCTAATGACCGTTGTAGTTGATGCGACGTTAAATAAATAAATTAAAAAAAAAAATATTAATTGCGAGAACTATCAGTTCTTGACGTACAAATATATATATATATATTTTTTTTTTTTTTGGTTTAACGTCCGACTGTTCTGCAATTACTGCTAATGCAGACGGTGAAGGATGAAATGATTTTTGAACGTATGAAAATAAAAATACAAATATAAATATAGATATAATTATAATGTAATAAATCTAAAACATAATAAAAATAAATAACAAAGTGTAAAATATTTAACCAATGAAAACATGGATGTCGACCAATAAAAGAACGAATATATAACTATTGTGTAACTAGGTCAAATATAGGGTGATTCAAAAAGAGCGCCGGTTTTGATATATCAAATTAAGAGATTTATTTTATTGAAAAACTGAAAATAAATACATCAACAAGTTCATCTTACCTTCCGATTTCATGTATGAAAAATGATGTCATGCATGTGTCCTCCTCTACTGCGCTGGCACGCATCAACTCTGTTCATGAAATTGGATATTACTGCAGGACAAGTTTCGACTTCCATTTGCCCGATAAACCGTCGAATTTCCTCCTTCAAGTCATTGATGTTTCGGGGTTTATTGGCATACACCAATGACTTCAGATGACCCCAAAGATGAAAGTCACAAGGCGTCAAGTCACACGACCTTGGTGGCCATTGATGGTCGGAATTACGAGAAATGATGCGATCGTGGAACCGTTCACGGAGCAACAACATTGTTTCTCGTGCAGCAGCTGAATTTTATACGGGTGATATTGGAGATCGTACCGAAGAATTCTCCGTACAGAAGAACATCGTAAACCCAATTGTTGAGAACGGCGACGTATTGATTTTGCTGGGCTAACAGCCACACTGTCACGAACCAACGCAACGTTCTGCTCAGTTCGGCCAGAACGACGACGTCCAGAACTTTTAAGGTCGACTGTTGAACCCGTCTCAAAAAACTTTTTCATGAGCCTGCGAACTGTTGATTCATTCGGTGCTTCATTACGTCCTATAGTACCGCGAAGTCGCCTGACAGTAGCCGCATAACTCTCTCCACTCTGGTAAAATGTTTTGACGATTAACACTCGTTGTGCAATAGTAAACTTCTCCATGGTTAGACACAGACTGCGAGAGTACTACACTGCGAACAAGAGAAACTACAACTGAATCGTCAATCGGAATGTTCTCCGAAATAGAAATGAGGTCTAACAATGTTGCCAACCGATAAACAAAAATTTACCAGCCGTTTAAAAACCGGCGCTCTTTTTGAATCACCCGTTATATCTCTGCACCAATTTAAAATATGTTAAACGTTTTGTTAAAAAAAAATGAGAACTTTATTTTCCTGGAAATAGTTTATTGGAATATTACAGTTAGTTTGGTACAAGTTATTCTAAATAAAACGAAGTTATAATTTTATGAATCATTTAACATTTCTTTTTTACTTTCTCTTGCCTATACGAATATATAGGAAGGAAAGTTTTGTTTTCATGTCGATTTTTCGAAATCGAGTTTTCACCGGATCTATACGTTTTCAGACCCCCTGAACCCAAAAAACATGTTTTTAGCGATTGGTCTGTGTGTGTATGCGCGCGCGTGCGTGCGTGCGTGTGTTTGTGTGTGTGTGCGCGCACGCGCGCGCGCGCGCGTGTGTGTGTGAACGGAAAATCTCAAGAATGGAACATCGTACGAACTTGAAACTTGAAACTTAAGTTACATACCACTACCGAACCCGGCACGAACATTTTCATCAAAATCGGTCAACCGGAAGTAGTAGTTTATTCATATAATTTTTCACTTTTTTGCAATTTTCTCAAAAACTGGTCCTACGATTTTTTTTAAAATCGCCTCATTTACTCAATTTTTTATTTTCTACAAGATAGGGTAGGCGCCATGTTTGCTGAAATTCTGGGTGAGGCTGTTTTCACGTAAAAACATAGTTTTTTTAAGATTACGGCTTTAATATGCAATTTAGAGCAAAAAATTTACATAATAAAAGTTGTAGAGAATTTAAAAACCTACAACTTTTACTTCAAACATTTTTTTGTATAATGCTTAGTTTAGCAGTAATTAGCAATTTTCTGATTTTTTCTCACGAAAACGTGAGAAAAATCGATTTTTTTAAGATATCGGCTTTAGTATGCATTTTATAATAAAAGTGTATATAATCGAATTTATAGAAAATTAAAGATCTGCAACTTTTATTTAGAACATTTTTCTCTACAGAGCCTAGTTTAGCGTGAAAGAGTGATTTTCCGTATTTTTAAGCCAAACTGAGGTCGTTTTTAATTTTGTGTATTTCACTAATGTTTTTTGAGGTTAGTTTGTGTGTTTATTTCTAATGTTTTATTACTAATGTTAGGTTTATTGTTAATTATTTGCATTGGCAAGAGAAAGTTGTGTGAGTGTTTCACACCAGATTTTTCTTAATATAAATATAGTTCTGTGGTATTTTACTGTATTTGAACATGTACCGAAAGGCATTTGCCAATTTAAAAGCCAATTGGAATGTTTATAACATAAGATGCGGTTATGCACATCGCTTATAATTTGTAAATAAGACTTCTGGTTATAGGAAGAATACGTGACTGAATAGAAAAGAAAGAGAAGAATCTTTCATGTAAAATAAAGAGAGAGATAGTACGATTGGTGTGATTGGGGAACGGGGAATGGTATTTCGGTCAATGTAAGATGAAAACCGAACGAAAGGGGTGAAATGAAGATATCGTTTTCCTTTACCAAAAAAAATGAGATTTGCAGCAATTCACTTCTACTATATTCCCTTTAGATCTTTTTTCGGTTGAAGGGAAGAAGGAGGGGAGGGAGTTTTAGGGAGGCGAAAACGGCAATAGCCGCAGACAAACAACGGGAAAACCATCGACCAGCATACGTGACCTCGTTACAATATATCTATCAATTTGTTTTTCACATATTCATTCATTTCAAAGCATAACAAGCTTTCATATTATTGCTCTTCTAACTGTATTGTATCTTTTACTATTTGTTTAAACACTACAATTTTTAGATTTTACTTATTTTTCAACATTATCTACAGATTTATTTCAATATGTCTTATAACGGTCGCACCACCGTTATACAGAGTGATTTCTTAGTCCTGTTACCCAATTGTTAATGTCTGGTAATATTTTTCTAAAAAAAATAAATTTTGTTTTGTGACACTAAGTTGGTAGCCCTACTCAACCAGTATGGATATGGCAGTGTGAGTTGATTCTCCTTGAGCTGTGTAAAATTTTGTGCCATTTCCGGTCGTGCTACGAACAGAATGTCTTTTATCCTAAAACAATCTCTTGTTTAAATCTGGAGGCTGAAGCTCTAGAACTAATCGTATGTGATACGGATACAATTTCAATTTTTTAGCAGCTTTCTGAGCACTCGAACATGACAAATCAACATGCGAGGAAAGTTCTTGTGAACTTTTCCACGGAGAATTGAGCAATCTTGTTTTTATATTCTCTTAACGTCATCTGTCAAGAGAGTTGGTCGACCACTACGTTTTCTGCTGCAAACAATACCTGCCTCTAAAAATCAGTTAGTTAGCCTAGAAATTGACCAGAATAGAGTGGAGGAACACCAAAAAATTTAATTTGAAGTGATTCTTTTACACTCGCATACGATTTTGTAGTAAAATATTGTTCAAGAATGAAAACCCGTTGTTCTAGGGTAAAAGACATTCTGTTCGTAACACAACTGAAAACAGCACAAAATTTTACGCAGCTCAAGGAGAATCAACTCAAGCTGTCGTATCTATACCGGTTGAGTAGGGCTACCAACTTTGTGTCACAAAACAAAATATCCCTTTCTTAGAAAAAAATTACTAGACATTAACAATTGGGTAACAGCACTAAAAAATCACCCGGTAGTTACTTCAGTCAAGAGTTTGCCCTTGTTTGCAACGAGAAGTAAAAGGGGGAAAGCATCAGTGCGCATGCGCGACTACTTTAATTTCAGTACAATAAACATAACAACTTATACTACGAAGTGTGGCTCTTAAATAACGAGACTGACGCTGTAAAAAAACTTATTTTAATTTTTTACATAATCACTTATTGTCACTTTCAATATACACCTTCTCTTTCCCTACAACGCTCCAGGCGAATTTTCCATTGTTGGAAACAGTGCTAGAAGTCATCTTCTGTCAGCTTCTTCAGGACACGTGCCGCTTTCTCTTTTACAGCTTCCACAGACTCAAAACTTGTCCTTTTTAATGAAGATTTCACTCATCTAAAGGAACAGGTAGAAGTCACATGGTGCAAGATCTGGTAAATAAGGTGGATGTTCTAACACTGAGATGCTGTACTTGGCTTGGAACCTCTTGACAGATAACGCGGAATGAGGTGGCGCACTGTCTTGGTGGAGAACCCATGATTTGTTCTTTCGCATTTCGGGGCGTTTTTTTCTTACTCTTTGACGTAGTTTAGAAGAACCTCAAGGTAGTAATATTGATTAATTGCTTGACTTTCAGGAACCCAGTGAAGGTATACAATTCCATGGATATAAAAAAAACAATCATCATTGCTTTAAATTTTAACTTTCTCATTCGAGCTTTTTGGCTCTCGGTGCAGTTCGGCTCTTCCAGTGCATGGATTGGCGCATCGGTTCCGGATCATAAGTAAAAAACTACGTTTTCTCACATGTTATTGCCTCCTACCTGTTCTCTAAGGTGAAATCTGCATTAAAAGGGACAAGATTTGAGTCTGTGGAAGCTGTTAAAAAGAAAGCGGCACGTGTCCTGAAGAAGCTGACAGAAGATGACTTCCAGCACTGTTTCCAACAATGGAAAATTCGCATGGAGCGTTGTAGGGATAGAAAAGGAGTGTATATTGAAGGTGACAATAAGTGATTATGTATAAAATTAAAATAAACTTTTTTATAACGTCAGTCTCGTTATTTAATAGCCACACCTTGTAGAGTAACAAATTAATTTTTTTCTAAATTTACAACATAACTTGTACAACATAAAAAATGATCGCTGAACTTTTTGTCATTGAACTTGATATACTTATGAATAGAAATTTAAGTTTATTAGCAATTGATCGATTGTATTCAATAAAGCTTCTAAGTGATAAAGATTTCTCTCGTACAGTGATAAAAATAACAGACAGTCAATATACGATCATGTATTATTGCTCATTCAAGTGGAATCTCTACCATCGATTTTATTCACCCAGAGGTATTTTTCCACCTATGGATAATTCCAATTACGTAAGTAATTTATTTACTTTATTTTCATTCTACTTTCGCACAAAAACGCATTTTTGTGCGTTTTTCTCTACAGAGCCTAAATTAGCGTGTAAGAGTGATTTTCCGTATTATTGAGCCAAACTAAGATTGGGTTTTATTTTGCATCATTTATTCATGATTAAAATTAATTATATTTTTTGAGGTTAGGATTTTTGTTTATTATTCTAATGTTTTATTACTAATATTAGTTTTATTGTTCCTTATTGACATTGGCAAGAGAAAGTAGTGTGTTTAAACAGTCGATTTTTAAATTAATCGATTATTCCATATGTGTTATAAATGTTTCTAATGCTAAAAATCTGGTGTGAAACACTCACACAACTTTCTCTTGCCAATACAAATAATTAATAATAAACCTAACATTATTAATAAAATATTAAAAATAAACAAAAAAATAACCTCAAAAACATAACCTTATTTTAATCATGAGTGAATGATGCAAAATGAAAATCAACCTCAGTTTGGCTTAGAAATACGGAAAATCACTCTTTCTCTCTAAACTAGGCTCTGTAGAGAAAAATGCTTTAAATAAAAGTTGTAGATCTTTTAATTTTCTATAAATTAAATTATATACACTTTTGTCGTAAAATGCATACCAAGACCGAAATGTTAAAAAAATCGATTTTTCTCACGTTTTCGTGAGAAAAAAAAACAGAAAATCGCAAATTACCGCTAAACTAAGCGTTATACAAAAAAATGTTTGAAATAAAAGTTGTAGAATTTTACATTCTCTACATCTTTTATTATATAACATTTTGCGCTAAAATGCATATTAAAGCCGCAATCTTAAAAAGAAATGGTTTTTACGTAAAAACAGCCTCAAGCAGAATTTCAGCAAACATGGCGCCTAACCTATATTGTAGAGCATAAAAAATGTAGTAAACCAGTTGATTTTAAAAAAAATCGTAGGACTAGTTTTTGAGAAAATCGCAAAAAAGTGAAAAATTATCCGAATAAACTACTACTTCCGGTTGACCGATTTTGATGAAAATGTTCGTGTCGGGTCCGGTAGTGATATGTAACTTAAGTTTCAAGTTTCAAGTTCGTACGATGTTCCGTTCTTGAGATATTCTGTTCACACACACACACACACACACACACACACACACACACACACACACACACACACACACACACACACACACACACACACACACACACACACACACACACACACACACACACACACGCACACACACACACACACACACACACACACACACACACACACACACACACACACACACACACAGACCAATCGCTAAAAACAAGTTTTTTGGGTTCAGGGGGTCTGAAAACGTATAGATCCGGTGAAAACTCGATTTCGAAAAATCGACATGAAAACAATACTTTCCTTCCTATACAGGGTGATTCATGAAGTTCTCCCCCCACTTCTACAGCACATTGTACTAGTAAAAATAATGAAAAAATGTTATATAAACATAGGTCCGAAAACGCTTCGTTAACGAGTTACAGCTAGCGAAAGTTTCGCCTGGATTTCAGTTCACCAGGTGAAATGAGGTCTTCCTGGAATTGTGGTAAGTTAGATTAAGGGGCGAATTCAATCATTTCTTATGGTTTTTGATCTGATAAATTGAATAAAACAGGTCCCAGAACTGTAAGTTAAATAGTTTTTGAGAAAACCAGTGTCAAATGCAAAAAATGGAGTGAAAATCACATTTTTTCATCTTTGGGCAAGAATAACTTTGTTATTTCACCAAGAAACAGTTAAAATTTTTCAATAAAAAATGTAGAAAATTTTATTCTGAACAAACCGGTGTAAATAAAGTACACAGAAAGCGAATAGTTTTTGAGAAAACCAGTGTCAAATGCAAAAAAATGGACTGAAAAAAACACATTTTTTCATTTTAGTTTTTCCGGTTAATTTTACTTTGTACTCTTATGAATAAAAACTCATTTAATCAAACATCTATTCGCTTTCTGTGTACTTAATTTACACCGGTTTGTTCAGAATAAAATTTTCTACATGTTTTATTGAAAAATTTTAACTGTTTCTTGGTGAAATAACACAGTTATCCTTGCCCAAAGATGAAAAAATAAGTTTTTCACTCCATTTTTTGCATTTGACACTGGTTTTCTTAAAAACTATTTAACTTACAGATCTGGGACCTGTTTTATTCAATTTATCAGATCAAAAACCATAAGAAATGATTGAATTTGCCCCCTAATCTACCTTACCCACAATTCCAGGAAGACCTCATTTCACCTGGTGAACTGAAATCCAGGCGAAACTTTCGCTAGCTGTAACTCGCTAACGAAGCGTTTTCGGACCTATGTTTATATAACATTTTTTCATTATTTTTACTAGTACAATGTGCTGTAGAAGTGGGGGGAGAACTTCATGAATCACCCTGTATATTCATATAGGCAAGAGAAAGTAAAAATAGTTTTCCGTTTTTCTAATTCTCTTTTCTATCGAGAATTTGTTGCTGTTATCTTGATATTTATTTAAATACAGGTTTCTTTAAATATATATTTGTAAGTATTTAAATTTACTAATCTGATAAATAAATAGAACGAAATTATAGGATTTAAAAAACAAATTTACCGTTTTTGAATGGATATACTATTTAAGTTTATACATAAATAGTTTATTTTAAGATCTGTTAAACGTCAAGATGGAAGAAAAAATAATACATAAATACTTAGTTGTAGTGTAATAGGTTTCTGTGAGTAGCTTTTATTTAAGGAGAAGATCTGGCATAGTTTTAGGGAATTAAAATGTCATCAGACTCATCCATTAGAAGCACCCAGATAGATAGATAAAATCGTAAGAAGGGATCTCGGAATGCAAACACTTTTTCTATTCATCTCAACCTACCATTCAACTATCTCCTTCTCCTCCTCCTCCTCCTCTTCCAATCTCCCTTATTTATTCCACTTCACATCATTTATGTTGTGACTGGTTAGTGATTCATTATCAACACTGTCATTGACAGAAAACATAACTACACTACTATGTTTATGTTATCTTCTACATTGTTTATGTCAGTGTTTCTTATAGAAACATATTTATCTACCATTTAATAAATTGGGGTGGATTTTTAGTTTAAAAAATATGGTGTGAAACACTCACACAACTTTCTCTTGCCAATATAAATAATTAACAATAAACCTAATATTAGTAATAAAACATTAGAAATAAACAAAAAACTAACCTCAATAAACATAACCTTATTTTAATCATGAGTGAAAGACGCAAAATGAAAATCAAACTCAGTTTGGCTTAGAAATACGGAAAATCACTTTTTCACGCTAAACTAGGCTCTGCAGAGAAAAATGTTTTAAATAAAAGTTGTAGATCTTTTAATTTTCTATCAATTCTATTATATACACTTTTGTCATAAAATGCATACTAAGGCCGAAATCTTAAAAAAATCGATTTTTCACACGTTTTCGTGAGAAAAAAATCAGAAAATCGTTAATTACTGCTAAACTAAGCGTTTTACAAAAAAGTGTTTGAAATAAAAGTTGTAGGTTTTTAAATTGTCTACAACTTTTATTATATAACATTTTGCGCTAAAATGCATATTAAAGCCGCAATCTTAAAAAGAAATTGTTTTTACGTAAAAACAGCCTTACCCAGAATTTCAGCACACATAACGCCTACCCTATCTTGTAGAGAATAAAAAATTAAGTAAACCAGGCGATTTTTTAAAAAAATCGTAGGACCAGTTTTTGAGAAAATCACAAAAAAGTGAAAAATTATACGAATAAACTACTACTTCCGGTTGACCGATTTTGATGAAAATGATCGTGTCGGGTCCGGTAGTGGTATGTAACTTAAGTTTCAAGTTTCAAGTTCGTACGACGTTCCGTTCTTGAGATATTTTGTATACACACACACACACACACACACAGACACACAGACACACACACACAGACCAATCGCTAAAAACATGTTTTTTGATTTCAGGGGTCTGAAAACGTATAGATCCGGTGAAAACTCGATTTCGAAAATCGACATGAAAACAATACTTTCCTTCCTATATATTCATATAGGCAAGAGAAAGTAAAAAATCTGGTGTGAAACACTCACACAACTTTCTCTTGCCAATGCAAATAATTAACAATAAACCTAACATTAGTATTAAAACAACAGAAAATCGCAAATTACCGCTAAACTAAGCGTTATACAAAAAAATGTTTAAAACAGAAGTTGTAGGTTTTTAAATTCTCTACAACTTTTATTATATAAGTTTTTGCGCTAAAATTTATATTAAAGCCGTAATCTTAAAAAAACAACGTTTTTACGTGAAAACAGCCTCACCGAGAATTTCAGCACACATGACGCCTACCCTATCTTGTAGAGAATAAAAAATTAAGTAAACCAGTTGATTTTTAAAAAAATCGTAGGACCAGTTTTTGAGAAAATCGCAAAAAACTGAAAAATTGTACGAATAAACTACTACTTCCGGTTGACCGATTTTGATGAAAATGTTCGTGTCGGGTCCGGTAGTGGTATGTAACTTAAGTTTCAAGTTTCAAGTTCGTACGACGTTCCGTTCTTGAGATATTTTGTATACACACACACACACACACAGACACACAGACACACACACAGACCAATCGCTAAAAACATGTTTTTTGGGTTCAGGGGGTCTGAAAACGTATAGATCCGGTGAAAACTCGATTTCGAAATATCGACATGAAAACAATACTTTCCTTCCTATATATTCATATAGGCAAGAGAAAGTAAAAAATATGGTGTGGAACATTCCAAAGACTTTCTCTTGCCAATGTTAAAATTGTTAATAATAATGTTGTTTAGGTCATCAGCCGTAAGGCGTTACTTCCGTAAGATCTACATTTTGCGGTAATTTATTTATTTTTTTTTGAAAGATGTTGTTTAGGTCATCTGCTAAAAGGCTGGTTTGAACCTGTAGAGGTTTTAGTAATTAAAATGAGGAGTGACGTGGTTTACCATGCCTTCCTCACTGAGTGAAAAAGTATGCTTATCAGAATGCCGGGCCCTCTGAAAAGCACATATTTTCCACTCTGCAAATGACACCTTCACTTCATTCACCACATGGTCTGGCTGTTTAATGACATTCATTACTTTCAGAGGAGATAACTCTGATTAGTGTCTTTTACACCTCTTCCTCTTCTGTTCTTAAATGATTTAGTCATTTAATTGGCTGACCATGTGATAAGAAACAGAACTATTTTTTGTAGCCCTGGAACCAACAGATCGAGTGCAATTAATTTAACACTCCACCTGCCCGTTACGGGCAAATAATAATAATAATAATTGTTCAGTATTACAATAGTTTCAAATACCCCGCGCCGCCGATCATTCTAGAATATGATCTTCCCGCTCGAATAAAACCCCAATATTGATTCTGCATCGATTACTTCATCAATTAGTTCCACGCATGTGTGATCCTTGACCACGTGGCGCGCTCTCCGCCAATAGCAAGATTAGATTAATTTCCCGAGCTCCCTCCGCCATTGTTCCTTCTTCCCGAATCTCTCCTTCACTTCCAGTCAAACCAGCTAACTGTGCGGTTGTGTTTCAACGGACGCTTGCAGCCCCTAGAGCTGGCATCACTTGCATCTAACGCGTTGGTTATACCAACCTCATGTCGCCGGTAATATACACTAATTACGGCCCCAAGCAACGAAGCTTTTTATTGTGAACGCGCTTACATTTGTGTAACGAACTGTTCATGGTATTTATTCAATTAATTACAGGACTTTGTGCAATCTGTGCTATCTTGCGTCTCGAACTTGTAAACCGCTATCCTAACTGCAGTTATCCGAGTGTTAACAGTGCTTTATGTGTATTCTTAACGTGCCTTTGTTTATTGTGTGAAATCTGTACAGATCTAGTCGAACATTCAGTGGTTTTCTACAACGGCTTCAACGAAACGAAGCATCCTGGGAAATCTACGCACTCAAAATCGAGTAAGTTCTGTTAAACTCTTTAATAATTGCAGTGTTATTCCCTGTACATGTTCCTGTCTATTCTCCCAACCTCCCTATTTCTTAACGAGCAAAGCGTTACGCCTAATGTGCGCGTCGAAGTCACATCGCGCCTTTGTTTCCCGGTGGTATTCGATCCCACCACTTTAACGAATCAAGCAGATGTAGGAATCATTATACCATTTGATTACCGCATCGCACAATAATAATAATATAACCTATGTTCAGTTATTTGTATACAATGTAAAATTTCAATATTTCTTTTATTCCTTATACGTTCCTTGTACGTTGCAATCTATTCAATTCAGAACGACAAGCAACCCCATGACCCAATGAAATGAGGATGATTTGTATGACGTGTAAATGAGGCGTAGTCTTGTACAGACCCAGACCGATCATTCCTGCGAAAGTATTGCTAATTGAACCCCAACCATTAAAGTACAACCAGTAATGAATCAGAAGGTAATGTGGGTGGATAGTGAGCAGGAGGCAATGTCGTTGAGGCGGCTTTCCGTTGGTCACTGGCAAGGCAAAAGAGAGGGTGGTGCTTAAGAAGGCGAGATACGGCTGGGGCTGTAAATCCTCGCAAGAATATATATATTGTCGCCAGCTGACCCATTAATATCGTCGTCCCAGACGGTCCCAGGACCTTCCGCAGCGAGCGCTTCCGACGCGCAACAAGCAGTGCATCCTTTCTAACGTGAAGTGGATTCGCCGGGGGGGCTATATAAACAGGTGTTCTGGCTCGCGAGCGTCATTCATTGCCCAACTCTCAAACGGACAGGAAGACTAGAAGAAGGAACTGAAGCAAGATGAACAGCCCAGTCGAGCCGGGACGCAGCCATCCCAGGACGACGCTACCGGTGGCGGACGCCTCATTCCCGCCTCGGTCAGCCAACGGAAGCCAGTGCGTGTCGGCAGACACCACGGTGAAGACGGAGGTCAGTGCAGGTCTGGAGGGGACCGCCTCGGCCTACGCCAACCCGACACTGCGGAGCTCTGGGGGCCACTACTGTCACGCTGCAGTGGGGACCCAACTGCCGCTGAGAGAAGGCTAGGCTTAAACCCGGTAGCCAAGCTGTCATCCTTCGGACACCGCCCTGCACACACCAGATCGACGCTACGACCACCTACAGCCATCCCTGGACGACGCTAGCGGTGGCAGACGCTTCATTCCCGCCCCGGTCAACCGACTGAAGCTCGTGCGTGTCGGCAACGACCACGGTGAAGATGGAGGTCAGCGCAGGCCCGGAGGGAACCGAGCCGTCACCCTTCGGACACCGCTGCACACGCCGGCTCAATGCGTCCGACCACCTACAACGGCCCTTTTCAGGGCCATCCATCCTGCATGGCGAGGCTTGGCCACGTGCCGTCGGCCCCGGTCGGCGACAATATATTTAAGAGAAACAAACAAAGGAGACCCCCTGGATACGATTTTTATAAGTGTATCTTGATTGTATTTTGTGTTAATTATTGTATATTTTAATCTAAATTGTATTGACACATTTTATCTGTGTTAACAGTCATTGAATAAAGAGTTATTATTATTATTATTATTATTATTATTATTATTATTATTATTATCTGCCCATAACAGACAGGTAGAGTGTCAAATTATATTTACACTCAATCTGTTCGTTGCAGGGCTAAAATAAATAGTTCTGTTTCTTATCACATGGTCAGCCAATTAAATGACTGAATCATTTAAGAACAAAAGAGGTAGAGGTGTAAAAGACACTAATCAGAGTTATCTCCTCTGAAAGTAATGAATTTTATTATACAGCCAGACCCTGTGGTGAATTAAGTGAAGGTGTCATTTGCAGAATGGAAAATATGTGCTTTTCAGGGGGCCCGGCATGTTGATAAGCGTACTTTTCCACCCAGTGAGGAAGGCAATGGTAAACCACCTCACTCCTCGTTTTACTTAGTGAAACCTCTACAGGTTCAAACCAGCCTTTTGGCTGATGACCTAAACAACATTATTATTATGTCAAGAACCGAAGAGTGTGCAGAAAAGGCTAATTCATAAGTTGGAATGTAGATCTGGGAGAAAATTTGATGGCTATGAGGATGCCCTCTCATTGTACGGGCTTCAGAGTCTGAGCACGTGGAGTAGAATGATGGAAATTCTTTACATTTACAACATTCTGCATTCACGAGTTGATGTCGAGTTGACGAGTAGGTTCCTTGCACAGCTTTAAGAAGTTTCAGGCTGTTTGCTGGAGCCACAAGAAGTAAAATAGCTTCAATCAATAGATATATAGCTACAGCAAATGAAATAAATGGAGTTTCACTGAGATGGTAAAATTAAAGAAAAACTATACGGGATGCTGTGAAAGAAGGCTATAAATATTGCGTGATCTATATGTTATTTGATGTATTTTTATGTTATTCGTATCTAAGTGGTGTATGTTGGGCTCGGCTGCTGACTGTTTTCTAGTGAAGAAAGAATGACAATGTTAAGAGTTATAATGGTGTAGTATAATGAGACAATATTCTTTTGTTGTTCTACTGTACCACTTCGCATCCTTGCGAAGAGCCATAGTAGTAGGTGGAGAGGGCTGGGTGTAGGGGAGTTTGGGAGCTCCCCCCAAAAAAAAAATTAGTTTCCGAGAAATTTTAATTTAATTTTGAACCACCGTGTATTATAAAAAAGTAGGAAGTCACTACAGAGTAGCCCATCGTATTAACTGTTTTATTTGCTTACTTAACTGATACACATAGATTTATTTATACATATAATAACATCATAACCAAAAGAACATCAAGAACAAGTGAAGATTACTGTAATTTTTATTTAAAATAAAAATCTGGTGTGAAACACTCACACAACTTTCTCTTGCCAATGCAAATAATTAATAATAAACCTAACATTATTAATAAAATATTAGAAATAAACAAAAACTAACCTCAAAAACATAACCTTATTTTAATCATGAGTGAATGACGCAAAATGACAATCGAACTCAGTTTGGCTTAAAAATACGGAAAATCACGCTTTCACGCTAAACTAGGCTCTGTAGAGACAAATGCTTTAAACAAAAGTTGTAGATCTTTTAATTTTCTATAAATTTAATTATATACACTTTTGTCGTAAAATGCATACTAAGACCGAAATCTTAAAAAAATCGATTTTTCTCACGTTTTCGTAAGAAAAAAACAGAAAATCGCTAATTACCGCTAAACTAAGCGTTATACAAAAATATGCTTGAAATAAAGGTTGTAGAATTTTAAATTCTCTACAACTTTTATTATATACATTTTTGCTTTAAAATTATTATTAAAGCCGTAATCTTAAAAAAACTTTTTTTTACGTAAAAACACCCTCACCAAGAATTTTAGCAAACATGGCGCCTACCCTATCTTTTAGAGAATAAAAAGTTTAGTAAATGAGGCGATTTTTAAAAAAATCGTAGGACCAGTTTATGAGAAAATCGCAAAAAAGTGAAAAATTATACGAATAAACTACCACTTCCGGTTGACCGATTTTGATGAAAATGTTCGTGTCGGGTCCGGTAGTGGTATGTAACTTAAGTTTCAAGTTTCAAGCTCGTACAATGTTCCGTTTTTGAGATATTTTGTATACACACACACACACAAAGACCAATCGCTAAAAACATGTTTTTTGGGTTCAGGGGGTCTGAAAACGTATAGATCCGGTGAAAACTCGATTTCTTAAAATCGACATGAAAACAATACTTTCCTTCCTATATATTCATATAGGCAAGAGAAAGTAAAAAACAAAAAAAACGAGAACAGTCAAAATAAAATACGTACCAAGTATTGTACGTTATGCCCAGGGGGCCATGCCACCGAGGTCGCTGTAAACTGGAATAGACAGTGTTCTTACCGAAGGGAAAAACGCGGGGAGAGAGGAGTTAAAAAACGGAAGAGAATTCGTTGAGTTCTAAGGTGATTGTGAACATCAGCATCTGCCTGACTCTGTTGAACGTGCTCCAGAGATTTCTAGAATAAACAGAAGAACCTGAGCAAACATTGCCGCCTGCCTTTCGTTACTACACAACACTTGAAATTACTTCTTTATTCCGTCATATTTCTCTCACAAAACTCTCTCCCCCTCTCCTCTCACTCACTCTATCCTCCATTTTAACTTTTTCTACTCACTCCATCAATTCCAATCTAAACATTATTATTCATTCTTAAGTACCATCAATGTTTTATTACAGAACATGACTTTTTAAATTGTATTTGTTTTAATTTTGTTGAACGATAATCACTATTTTTTTCGGTAATTCAAAAAAAATACCCCATTTCTTTTTAATTCCTAATATGTGTACGTTGCAATCTGTTCAACTCAGAACAATAAGCAACCCCATGACCAAATGAGATGAGGATGATATGTATGACGTGTAAATGAGGTGTAGTCTTGTACAGACCCAGGTCGACCACTCCTGAGAAAGTATGGTTAATTGAACCCCAACCATCAAAGTACACCGGTAACCACGGTCTAGCATTCAAATCCGTATAAAAGTAACTACTTTAACTAGGATTTGAACCAGGAACCGTCGTCTCCAATAATCAGCTGTTAAACAGCTGATTTTGGCGACGACTTTACCTCTAGACTAACCCGGTGGGTTACCCCATTTCAGGGTAAATTTAAAGATAGGGTAACATTTGATATTCCTGTTAACAACAAAATTAATTTTAAAAGGATCTCCGGTCGTATTTATCTGGAATATAAAGTATTGGACCGATTGAATTAAAATTTGAAAACTAAGGTTTTCTTTTAGAGTTTACAGATCTTGAAAGGATGATGGAACGGTTGAATCGAATTTTAAGGTTTATACATCATCTTAAATTTTTTTTTTAATCCTTAATTTGTAATCTTTTTAATTTAAGAACAATAAGAAACGCCATGACCCAATGAAATGAGGACGATGTGTATGACGTGTAAATTAGGTGTAGTCTTGTACAGACTCAGGCCACCCATTCCTGAAAGAATATGATTAGTTGAACCCTAACCATCAAAGTACACTGATAACCACCGTCTAGTAATTGAATTTACATAAAAGTAACTACCTCTACTAGATTTTTTTTTTGTGAAACATTATATTTATTTACAATCAGTTATCTAAGTAACTATAAGTAAATTATTATGAATTAAGTATGACAAGAGAGAAGGCCACCCAGTGATGGTCCTCCTCAAAAAATTCTAACATTGAAGTTTTGATAACATTACTTACACAAATTAAAAAGTTAATAAAAGTATATAGGCTACATAACAAATACCAAACTGAACGATTTTAAAACATTAAAAGTTATAAAGAGAAAACAAATTGAAAAAAAATATTGATACGTTGAAGCTTATTTACATTAACAGAATAAAAAAAGGAAATTTTTATACATTTATAATAACTATATAATTTAGAAGAAAAATTATTTACAAATCTAAAACATGGATTCTTTTGAGGCGTCTGGTTGTCTGACTATTATCCAAGAGGTTAATTGCTAAAATGTTTTTATGATAATTTAGACGTTTTTGGTACATAATACTAAACCGTTGTATTTCATCTCGAACTTGGGGTACGTCGAGATATTCATAAATTTCATTATTCCTTATATACCATGCTGCATTCACTATATTTCTAAGTACTTTGTTCTGGAATCTCTGCATTACTTCTACATTACTCTTACTCGCTGTACCCCATAATTGAATGCCATACGTCCAACAAGGTTTAAGTATAGTGTACTAGAATTTGAACCAGGAATTTTTATCTCTGAAAATCAGCTGTTAAACAGCTGATTCGCGCCGATGACTTTACCGGTAGACCAACCCGCTGGGTTAGCTTAAGCAAATCAAAATTTTTTATGATCTTATCCAAAACTAAGAATACAGATATCTGATATTTGGGAAAGATAATAACTGAAAATAACAATCCAACACCAGACATAAGAGCACATAATAGGAATATCGAAGGCGGCTTTTCTAAATTTGAAATATTTTGTAATATTTACAATAATTTATATCATATTATGATGTAAATTATCTAAGTAGCAAAGTCCAAATAAGATTTGCGTAATGCTACATATTTTCTCTTTTTCTTTTTCTTACCCTACATGATGTGCTGTTTAGGTCAACAGCCAAAAGGCTAGTTTAAACCTGTAGAGGTTTTACTAAGTAAATCAAGGAGTGAGGTGGTTTACCATTGCCTTCCTCACTGAGTGGAAAAGTACACTTATCAGTATGCCGGGCCCTCTGAAAAGCACATATTTTCCACTCTGCAAATGACACTTTCACTTCATTCACCACAGGGTCTGGCTGTATAATGAAATCCATTACTTTCAGACGAGATAACTCTGATTAGTGTCTTTTACACCTCTACCCTCTTCTGTTCTTAAATGATTCAGTCATTTAATTGGCTGACCATGTGATAAGAAACAGAACTATTTATTTTATCCCTGCAACTAACAGATTAAGTGTACATAATTTGATACTCCACCTGTATGTTAAGGGCAACTACATGATGTTTGTATAGGGAAGTAAAGCATTATTTTCATGACGATTTTTTGAAATCGAGTTTTCATCAGTTTATGAAGAAAACATTTTCTCGAAATTAACCACAGGTTACAAAATGTATGTAGAAACTGCACTGTACCTGTAGTGTCTCACTTTTGAGGTTGACAGCGCTGTCAAATTTTTACTTCCCTTCCTCACAGCTCATTCATACGCAAAAGGCAATCTCGTGACTTCAGTATAACAAGCATTTTTACTTTCTCTTGCCCATGTGAATATATAGGAAGAAAAGTATATAGGAAGAAAAGTATTGTTTTCATGTCGATTTTTCGAAATCGAGTTTTCACCGGATCTATACGTTTTCAGACCCCCTGAACCCAAAAAACATGTTTTTAGCGATTGGTCTGTGTGTGTGTCTGTGTGTGTGTGTGTCTGTGTGTGTGTGTGTGTGTGTGTGTGTGAACAGAATATCTCAAGAACGGAACATCGTACGAACTTGAAACTTGAAACTTAAGTTACATATCACTACCGGACCCGACACGAACATTTTCATCAAAATCGGTCAACCGGAAGTAGTAGTTTATTCGTGTAATTTTTTCACTTTTTTGTGATTTTCTCAAAAACTGGTCCTACGATTTTTTAAAAAATCGCCTGGTTTACTTAATTTTTTATTCTCTACAAGATAGGGTAGGCGTCATGTGTGCTGAAATTCTGGGTAAGGCTGTTTTTACGTAAAAACAATTTCTTTTTAAGATTGCGGCTTTAATATGCATTTTAGCGCAAAATGTTATATAATAAAAGTTGTAGACAATTTAAAAACCTACAACTATTAATTCAAACACTTTTTTGTAAAACGCTTAGTTTAGCAGTAATTAACGATTTTCTGATTTTTTTCTCACGAAAACGTGAGAAAAATCGATTTTTTTAACATTTCGGTCTTAGTATGCATTTTACGACAAAAGTGTATATACTCGTAATTAAATTTATAGAAAATTAAAAGATCTACAACTTTTGTTTCGAGCATTTTTCTCTACAGAGCCTAGTTTAGCGTGAAAGCGTGATTTTCCGTATTTTTAAGCCAAACTGAGTTAGATTGTCATTTTGCGTCATTCACTCATGATTAAAATAAGGTTATGTTTTTGAGGTTAGTTGTTTTGTTTATTTCTAATATTTTATTAATAATGTTAGGTTTATTATTAATTATTTGCATTGGCAAGAGAAAGTTGTGTGAGTGTTTCACACCAGATTTTTTTCTACAGGGGTTCGTCTAGTAATTTTCTGTATTTTTAAGTTTTACAGTGGTTGATTTACATTTAGCG